>OZ004707.1:186807838-189279483 GCA_963924515.1 Vespertilio murinus
AGAGAGGAGGAGACAGAGAGAGGTAGAAACATCAATGATAAGAGAGAATCATTGATTGGATGCCTCCTGCACGCCCCCAATTGGGGATTGAGCCTGAAACCTGGGCACGTGCCCCAATCGGGAATCGAACTGTGACCTCCTGGTTCATAGGTTGGCGCTCAACCAATGAGTCACACCAGCCAGTGTCTCCACTCTTCACTGTGTCCCTACAATAGAATCCATACCTTTGGACATGTGACTTACAGTGTCCCCGTGACAGTAGATAAAGTCTACATTGAGCCATACACCTTGAGCTTGGTGGTATGACTTATTTTGAGCCCTGGTGTCTTAGTTCCATCTAGGCTGACAGTCTAAGAAGCAGGGTTAGTTTTCATCATCTTACTGGAGCCTCCACCCTTCCCATGAGAAGAGCATGCTGCATGGAGCCATTGTCACTGAGTCTGGGTACTTGACACAGGCCTGAACCTGACCAAACTCCAAACTCAAATTCCAGCTAAGCTCAGCTGAACCTCATCAAGGTGACCCAAACCACACTGACCCATGAAGATAAAATAAAGTGCTTGTTGTTGAGATTGGAGGATAATTTGTTATGTGGCATTATTACAGAAGAAATCTGACTAATACAGAATCCCTACTGGAGTGCTTATGTTATAATTCTGTGATTATGTTCTAGAGCAGACATGGAGGTTATTTACCACCTTCCACTATTCTGATTAGCTGGAACCTGTGTCACACGGTCGTCAAATATTTGACGATCTCTCTAAGTTTGGTTGTCCCTGGCTGTGTGACTACCAAGCCTGGTTCTTCAACCTTTCGGGGGATTCAGTGATGTACCTAATATCCTTGAATAAATTAACTTTCTGCGTAAAAAATAAGAGAGTGAGTATGTTTCCATTTACAACTTAAAACCCTGACTAAAAGAAACGAGAGTGCCAAGGTCAGGGGAACTTGACCTTGGCAGGGGGTCTCTCTCATTTCCCTCAGTGAATACAGTACATTTTCAAATTTGCTTTATGAAATATTTCAGCACTTTCTATCTTTGGACTTCGGGTAAAAAATGTAAACAGCCTAAGAACTCTGATTCTACATTATACAAATCTGGCACCAACACTTAAGACTCATCTCCTTGGGGCTCGGAGGCAGCTTTCTTTTTTAGTTCAGTGGAAAGACGACTTGGCCACGACCCAAGAGACCTCGGCTCCAATCCCAGTTGTGCCAGTAACCCTCTTGACCTTGAGAAAAGTGAATTTACTTCATTGGGTCTTCGTTTTCCTGTATGCAGAGTCCCAGGACATTAACATCTGCTCTCCTTTTTATGGTGGTGGCCAGGGAAAAGAGAAATGATGGGAACATGTCATGGAAAGCCACAAGATCTAAATATATGCATGCATCTCTTTTTAATCTGTAGCTTAGCGTTAATTATGTATGAATGTATATCTAAGCAGATGTGAAAAAAATGCTAGTTGTGATTTTTCTCAGGGCGCTGAGATTATGGGTGATTTGAATATTCTTTTAAAATGCCACCCCTTTTGCCACATTTCCGATAATGACCACTTATTGCCTTTGAAATGAGAGGATTATTTTTAAGAGAAAATAAAGGCACTGATGTACTATCTTAATGTAGGGGAAGTTTGGCTCAAAGTGGGGCCTGCTTTCAAGTCAAAGTAAATATAAAAAATGGCAGGAAAAATAGGTAGAGAGAACAGGAAGGGTAGAAAGATGGTACCCCCTTGCAGTCAGGGGGTGTGGAATAAGGATCTCCCTTCTAAGCCCAGGGAACCCCAGTGTAATGTAGCACTTTGAGTCACAGAATCATTCATCACCGTGACCACCAAATACCCAGGAAGTCAAGTGGAAACCTGACCCCCAGCTTTAGCCTATAGGTGACTGTTGTTCCTGCCCCGCCAGCGCAGGGCAATAAAGGATCTGGTTACACACATCCTCAGGAAATCCTCAGGAAGTAATCTGGGTGCATGACCCAGGTGAAGAGGAGCCATTTTTTTTTCTTTCTGGGCCTGGATCTTTTGAGTTGCTTACAGCAATTATATTCCAAAAAAGGTTGCCACATTATAAATGCGATGGAGGCAACGAGATGAAAAAAAACTGAGACTGTAGCTGAGGATGGGCCCAGGGCCACAGGGTTTGGTTGCCACTTCATCTCCATCATTACTTTTTCACCCCAACAAGACAACTCTCGTGCTCTGCCAACAATGACAGAGAGAGAGAGGGAGAGAGAGAGAGAGAGAGAGAGAGAGAGAGAGAGAGAGAGAGAGAGAGAGAGAGAAGGAAGAAGAAGAAGAAGGAGGAGGAGGAGAGATACATAGAAAGTGAGAGAAGTTAGATATGATTATAGTGCTTCCACAAACTTTTATGAAGCACGTAGTGTGCTTTAGGGACAGTCAAGGTTAGGGGTACAAGTCTAGTGAGAGAAACAAACAGACACAAATTCCAATACTGACTGGTAGGTTCTTTAAGAAAAACAGGATCGTTGCTGATATTTATGGAAGGCTCAGAATATGCCAGGCATGTGCGAGGCACCTCACTTGGGTTATCTCATTTCATACCAAGACTACTGTCCCCATTTCAGTTGAGGAGTTTAGTGATTTGCTGAGGTCACATAGCTTACCGGTAGAGGAGCAAACGTGTGGACCCAATGCACCTGGCTCCATCCCACCTGCCTAATCCCCCTGCTCTACAGCACAGAGAGGGGATGCCAAGGAGGAGCAGTCCCATCTACCTGGGAAAAATCACAGAACGCTTCATGGAGAAGGTGACTCTTGAGCTGGGTGGGTCTTAAAGGATGAGCAGGAGTTAGCTTGAGGACAAGGAGGCAGGAAGGGCAGAATATTTGGGGGCACTGGGGTAGAGAAGCAGCTGGGCTTCTTCTGGAAATACCAAATATTCTGGGACAGCCAGAAGGTAAGGCAGCAAAGGTAGGCTGTGAACGATGAGCCGGGTGAGATACTTGGCTTAGCAGCTGCTGCACCTGGTGTCTTTTCCTCAGAATCATCACCAACATGTGGAGATGCCAGCGTGAGCTTGCAGGTCCTGGTGCTCCCAGCCCAGCTGGGGCTCCTTTCCAAGGAACTGAGTTGGGTCTTTTCCAGGATGCTCCCTGGAGGAGCTGCAGGCAGCCAGTCTGCATGCCAGATACAGCAACCATGTTGGAACAGGAGAGGGAAAGTTCTGGCAAGGGAAGACAGGAGAAATCTTTCACCTGGAACTCATGGCGGTCAAGACCACAGACTGCCCCAGATTTGCAAATTTGCTTACTGTGTGACCTCGAGCACGTCACTTAGCTGCTCTGCCCCTCCTGTGTGTTTTGTGTAAGTCTGGACACTACCATACCTATTTCTTAGGCTACTTGTGAAGATTGAATGAAGTGATTCATATCAATGACTTAGCACAATGTTTTGCACGGAGTGAACACTCAGGCTGTGGTGGTCTTACTCTAAGCAGTTACAGCTTTTTCAACATTTATTAGCAAAGATTTATTGAGTGTTTTCTTATGCCTGGTGCTGGACCATAGCTACGAACAAGAAAGTTGTAGATTGCCTAGAGCTTTATTCTAGGGAGGGAGGCAGACAATAAATAATATATGTAATAATTTCAGATAGTGATGAGGGCTATGCAGATAATGGTTAGAAAGTGAAATGTGTATTTTAGATAAGATAATCAGAGAAGGTCTCCTGGAGGAGGTGATATTAGAGGAAAGGCCTGAATCAAAGAAATGTATCTCATGAAAATGTAGGACAAAAATGATTCATACACAGGGCAGAGCAAATGTAAAGACCCAGAGGCAGGAAAGAGCTTAACATATTCAAGGAATTACAGGAAAGCCAGTGTCCTGAAAGGGGGAAGAGGCGAGTGATCCATGAAGGAAATGCTAATAATAACAGCAATGATGATCCTATTGGACATTTGCTCCAGGCTAGATCATTCATACTCACCTCCACAAGTGCTGTATGAGGAAGGGGCTATTAGAGTTCCCGGTTTACAATGGGGAAATTGAGGCTCAGCAAAGCAAAGAAATTTGGCCGAGGTCACTCAGCCAACATAGGGCTGCAGAGCCAGGATTTGGGCTGAATGGATGGAAACAGTTCTCTAGAAACAGTTCACAATCACTGCCCTCTTCCACCTCCCTTTGGAAGGCGCTCACTGTCTATGCAGTTCAGTGCACAGTGGAGGTGTGTGTGTGTGTGTGTGTGTGTGTGTGTGTGTGTGTGTGTGTGTGTGTTAGCTATAAGGTGCCATCTGAAAGATGTATGTTAGCTCTTGGTTGTGGAGGCAAGGCTAGCACACAAGCAAAGACAATGATTAAGTCAAGATAAAATATATTTACGGGATAATTGTGTGGGACAAGCCCTAGTGCTTTAGGGACACTCTAGAGAAGAGGGAATTGGTGAAGAGAGGAGAGGAAAGCAGTACATTTGATGATGAGAAGTAAGGACCCCAGACTCAAATGCCCACTGCAATATGATTTGGGGCAACTTACTTAGCCTCTCTGTGCCAGTTTCCTCATAGAGTCGTGAGGATGAATTAAATGAGTTAATGTACATAAAGCACTTAGAATACTGCCAAACAGAAAGTGTTTGCCATTATTAAGATTTATTTATTTTTGCCACTATGGTTCTTGATTTTTTAAAAAATGATTTAGATAAAACATAAATGTTCATTAATAGCCTCTTTATTTACAATTTCTTGGATTTATTCTTCATACCCCTCAATGTTGCAATTTCAATATAGGTTGTCCACGTGTCTTCCCCCCGCTCCCGCCCCTCCACTTACCACCTTTTGATACCTCAGTGGTTCACTTCTTTGCACTTCTGTCCTCCAATGGCCTTCTCCTCCACCCTCTTTCAGTCCCTTCCTTACATAGCCTCATCCTATAACTGCACTCCATCCCTAATGTTGATTTCTTGTGTCCATTCTCTAACCTCCCAGGTCTTTCTCTAAAGTGCCCGACTCCCACAATCCTTTGTACCCACTGGGACCTCCAGCATATTGATTCTACCTTGTCAATATCCATGGCCAACCACTATATTCCTAACACACACACACACACACACACACACACACACACAGTGTGTACCTCCAAAATGTGTACACAGTTTAACTGCTGATAACTCAGTCGATGTTTCTTCCAGATTTAACTCAATGGAATTAATAATGGCAGCCAAAGCTCCTTTTGATACACCCTGGACATAATATATATAACATATATACATATATAATATTTATATCAACATATATTGCAAATGCTATATAGATACATACACATACATGCTATATATATTACATACGGTTATATATATGATAAACTACAAGAGTTGTAGTATAGAGCAAATACTGATGAGAATAGCCTTCTAGCTTTGCCATCCTCTCTTGGGAAAAAGAAGCCCTGGTTAAATCCAGTCCCACCTACTCCATATCCAAAGCTATGCAGCTAAACGTGCCTGGAGAAAAATCACACAAACTTCCTGCTGGTTTCACTTTAAATTCATGACCACAGACTTCAGATGATATTTCTGCAGTGAATTCACTCTCACTGTGTCGGTGAGCTTCTGATTCTGCCAAAAATCAATCCTTTCTCCTGTACGCAAGACCTTACCCCTCATCAAGGGCATCACCTCCACAGCTCACTCCGCTCTCTCTGGATTTTTCTCTCTCTGAGATTATTCATAAGAGCATACAAACCTGTTTTCTTTCTTTTTAATAATTCTTTATCTAGATCCACTCTATTAGCTATCTATTGCTCTATAACAAAGTATACCCCACACTTAGCAGCTTAGAACAACCAATCTTTGTTACCTCCAGTCCTCGTGTGTGGGGGTCTGGCCATGGCTTCATTGCTTGGCTAAAGGTCCCTCACAGGGCTGCAATCAAGGTGTTCACCAGGCTGCGATCATCTCAGGGATCAAGAGGGAAATGACCTGCTTCCAAGCACACACATGTGGCTTTTGTCAGGCATCTGGTTCTTATTGGCTGTTGGCTTAGATACTTTTGTTCCTTGCCATGTAGACCTCTCCTAGGATAATTCACAACATAGAGTATGCTTCCTGTGAGCCAGCAAACCAAACCAAGAGAGGACTCTAGACAAGTCTTCTTCCTCCTCCTCCTCCTCCTCCTCCTCTTCTCCTTCTCCTTCTCCTTCTCCTTCTCCTTCTCCTTCTCCTTCTCCTTCTCCTTCTCCTTCTCCTTCTCCTTCTCCTTCTCCTTCTCCTTCTCCTTCTCCTTCTCCTTCTCCTTCTCCTTCTCCTTCTCCTTCTCCTTCTCCTTCTTCTTCTTCTTCTTCTTCTTCTTCTTCTTCTTCTTCTTCTTCTTCTTCTTCTTCCTCCTCCTCCTCCTTTTTCTCCTCCTCCCTCCTCCTCCTCCTTTGTTAATTTTCACCTGAGGATATTTTCCCATTGATTTTTTAGAGAGAGTGGAAGGGAGGGGGAGAGACAGAGAGAAACATCCCTATGAGAGAGACATATTGATTGGTTGCCTCCTGCACATGCCCTGACCAGGGCCCAGGATTGAGCCTGCAACTGAAGTATGTGACCTTGATGAGAATCAAACTTTCAGAGGCCGACACTCTAGCCACTGAGCCAAACTGGCTGGTACTTATAAGAAGGCTGGGGTGACAAGCCTTCTTATAACTTAAAGTTGCTGGAGGTGACATCCCATCACTTCTGCTTTATTATATTCATTGGAAGTGAGTCAGTAAGTCAGCCTAGGAAAAATTGTGTAATGTTAGTGGGAATGTAAAATGGTGCAGCCATTGTGGAAAACAGTATGATGGGTTCCTCAAAAAATTAAAAATAGAACTACCATATGATCCAGCAATTCCACACAACACAAAAAATTGGATATCAACACAAAAAATTGAAAGCAGGTACTCAAACACTTATGTCTGAGCATGGGTGTATTTATTCCCTCATTGCTCATAACCGCACTATTTATAGTAACCAAAAGGTGCAAACAACCCAATTGGCCACTGATGGATGAATGGATAAAGACCACATGGTCTATACATATAAGGGAATGTCATTCAGCCTTAAAAAGGAAAGACATTCTGATATATGTTACAACATTGATTAACATTGAAGACATTATTCTGAATGGATTAAGTCAATCACAAAAGAACAAATATTGTCTGATTCCATTTATATGGGGTACCTAGAATAATCAAATGTATAGGAACAGAAAGAAAGTAGAATAGTGGTTGCCAGTGGCTGGGTGAAGGACTGTGAAGTTAGTGCTCAGTGGGTACAGAGTTCCAGTTTGGGAAGATGGAAAGGTTGTGAAGAAGAGTGTTAATGGTTGCACAAGAATGTGAATGTACTTAGTGTCACTGAACTGTACTTTAAAAATCATTTAAATGGTAAATTTTATGTTAACTCTATTTTACCACAATTTTAAAAAATAATAGGAGAAAAATGTCAGCCTACACTCAAGAGAGGGCATGAGCATATGAACACCATGAATATCAGAAAACAGCTCTAATTAGTGGGTGGTTAGGATGAGAGTATACATTCACAGAGGAGAGAGGATACTCCCAACCTGGTGAAGCTTGAGTCTCCATGGAAAGGAGGACTAAGAAAAATCTTATTTTTGCCAAAACCGGTTTGACTCAGTGGATAGAGCATTGGCCTTCGGACTGAAAGGTCCCAGGTTCGATTCCAGTCAAGGGCATGTACATCCCAGTAGGGTGTGTACAAGAGGCAGCTGATCGATGTTTATCTCATTGATGTTTCTAACTCTCTATCCCTCTCTCTTCCTCTCTGTAAAAACTCGATAAAATATATTTAAAAACAAACAAACAAACAAAAAACTCATATTCTAAAAAAAATCTTATTTTTTATGAAAAGCTCAGATATATACATAGTATATAAGCAGATGGACATTTGTTTGTGTTATTGACACTTCATGGGCAGTCCATTATTTTTAAAAAAAATGCTACTTCAGAGGAAGCCATAATAACACTGGGTTAGGGCATAAAGCTGGACTCTTCTGGTCACAGTGAGGTGAGGTGGCTTTGCAGGAACCCAAAATCAATGAGGAGAATCCCTTGTATTGATCTTCCTTCAGTGAGCTTACCAAGGGCTTTCATCTATAGCAGGTGTTCTTAGCTCTAAATCTGTGGACTTTTAAGTGATAGAGAATGGGCTCTGGGTGCAGGAACCTGTGACCCTCCTAAATTGTAGGCACCAAGTAGATACCCTTGCATGAGGAGCAGAGAAGCATTATTGTTAAACTAGAGGCCCGGTGCACGAATTTGTGCAGGGGTGGGGTCCGGCAGGATCTCCTGGCAGTGGGTGGAGAGGGAGAAGGGACACGGGATGTTGGCCAGCTGGCCCTGCCCCCGGGTCAAACTCCCAGTTGAGGAGATAATTTGCACATTAGCTTTTTATTCTATAGGATGACTAAATTTGAGTAGGATGACCTGGATTCAAATCTGACCTTGCTGCTTACTGTGTGACTGGGCAAGTTACTTAACCTCTCTGAGATAGCACCAGATCATAGGTTTGCTGTGGTGATTAAATAAATAAAGCTTGTAGAACAGTGACTGGAACAGTAATAGTAACTGTTTGGCAAATATTAGCTATTACCTATGTATGTTAATATTTCTGGAACTATGCATTTGGGCATTGTAGGGTTGAGAGGGGGGAAGGGGTGGAGGGTACAGTAGCGTCTGCCTCACTTCCTTCTCCTCTCTTTTCTGGGCCTACTCCCTGCAGGATATTGAGAATCTGGGAGAGGAGATGAGTTACCTGTTGGTGGGGATGGTGAGATGCCTTTCGTCTTCTCCCCTTGACGAAGTGCTCTCTGTGCAGATGATATACATATACTTGTAGGGACAACACTGAGATTCAGCCTGACCCCTGCTGACCTTCCGCCTCCAATCCCCTGCTCACAGCCCCTCACCTGCTGCCCATGCCTTCTCTTGACAGCCTTGGACAGCCCACGCCCCTGCCCCTTTCTCTAACACCTGTTGCCTGATATGGGGCCTGGGAATCTCAGACTTCCTCGTTAACACTCTCTGGTGCCCATCATTTTTATTTGAAAGAGTTACTGATATAAATTATTGCTCTCCTGACTTGGGTATTTGGTAGCTTTTTTCTTCAGTTATATACAAAGAGAGCCTGCCACCTAATAGCTGACTATGTGTTGCCAGTGGTGAAATTTGAACTTTTTAAGTAGAAATTGGGATTTTGTGAAACTTGCATCTGAAACCATGAGCTTGAAAGCTTCACACACTTAAAGACTTTTCTAATGGCATGTGGGTGATGATATTGA
This sequence comes from Vespertilio murinus, assembly GCA_963924515.1. Lineage (NCBI taxonomy): Eukaryota > Metazoa > Chordata > Mammalia > Chiroptera > Vespertilionidae > Vespertilio > Vespertilio murinus. The sequence goes on from OZ004707.1 coordinate 186,817,121, forward strand.
ATGTGATTTTTGATTAGCATAATGAAATGTGTTAATTTGAAGGAGCTATATAATTCAGTGTGCTCATATTCCCAAATGACTGATCAATGAATGATGTTATAAAAAGAAAAGGAGTACAAGATCCATTCCAAGTACGAGATTAACCAATGGATTCAATAATTCTTTAAAAAATTCAGTTACAATTGACATATAACATTATTTTAGTTTCAAGGTGTGCAATATAATGATTTGATATACATATATAGTGAAATTATCACCACAATTAATATAGTTAACATTTAGCATCATACATAGTTATAATTTTTTCCTTATGAGAACTTTAAAAAATCTACTCTTTTAGTAACTTACAAATATATGATATGGTGTGTGTTTTATTCTTTGTGTTTTCCCTGCCCTGGCAGCTACCAAATGTTTGGAGTTTAATTAATCTTAGGCCTCAGGAAAGAAATCTGTTTGGTAGAGACAGCTGCTAATGATAAATAAAGATAACTTTTATACTGTTACATCTACAATCTCATTTGATTCTTGCAACAACCCTGTGATGTAGGTAAGGTTAGTTTTTTATTGTCTTACAAGTGAAGAAACTGAGACTCCATTCTGATCTAAACCTCCTTTTTTTGTCTGACCTGCTGTAAAAGTCTTACCTGATCTTCTATGCAGTTTGGGCTGCCTACAGTCTGCTCTCCTTATGGCACCCAGGGAAATCTGTATTTATTTTTCTTTTTTCCAGTTTTATTGAGATATAATTGACATAATGTATAACTTTAAATGATATAATGTAATAATTATACACACACACCATATTATATATATATATATATATTTTTACATTTAAAAAAATATATTTTTATTGATTTCAGAGAAGAAGGGAGAGGGAAAGAGAGTGTTAGAAACATTAATGATGAGAGAATCATTGATCGACTGCCTCCTTTAGGCCTCCTACTGGGTATCAAGCTGCAACCTGGGCATGTCCCCTTGACTGGAATTGAACCTGGAACCATTCAGTCCACAGGCTGACACCCTATCCATTGAGCCAAACAAGTTTGGGCAATATGATAGTCAGTGCGCTCCCACAGCCAACCTTCTGTTGCCTGCCAACCTTCTGTGGTCCCTCCCCCTAGCTGACCGCAGTCCCTCCCCCTGGATGGCCAGCCTTGATTGGCCCCCATCGGGATTGGGTGAGAGAGCCCCCGCTTGACTCCGATCTTTGACCAGGCCCTAGGACCCTACCTATGCACAAATTCATGCACCAGACCTCTAGTAAGTATATAATTCAACATTTCTAGTTTCAATTTCTAATACTATGAATATTCACAGAATTCAAATTTTAAAAAGCTCTTTAGGATCATCAACACATTTTAAGAGTGTAAAGGGGTTTTGACACTAAAAAATTTGAGAACTGCTGTGTTAGGAAATGAGGAAGTACCACTCTCATCCAATATAGAAAAAAATGTCTCTGACCCAAATGCACTAGGCCTGTGACAAACCACCTAGACCAACTCCCTCTTCCTGATATAGAACCAGTCCTTCAGCTGCTCTTATGAAGTCCTGGGCCGATAAGTGTCCCAATTTTTTGTGGCTGTATTTAGAAGATTGGGATGTGGAACCTTTGTTCAGTCTCAATTGTCAATTCCAGGAACTAGAACGTTTCCCACCAAATAGCTTGTTAAAAAGTCTTTAATTATTTGACTGTATTTATATTTTTTTTGTTTCATTGTGGGAGAATAATTACTATGTTATTATGTAGATTCACTATCATTTTAAAACATTAATTACCATTTTGATATGATGATGAAAAGAAGTCAGAAGATGGTGTTTTGAAAAGAACATTACTTTAGAATCAAAGCTTTGCCACTTACAGAGTAACTATGGGCAAATTACCCAACCTTTGTAACCTCGTGTTCTTATCTTTAAAATTAGGATAAAAATACCTGCTTAGAGATAATGCATATAAATAGTCCAATACATGAATTGTCTAATATATAACAGGGAATTGAACAGATTAGTATAACATCATCATCATCATAGTATGGAAGTTGGGAGTTTTGTTGGAGTCCTCTGAGGCAAGCAGCCTAGTGTGTGTGTGTGTGTGTGTGTGTGTGTGTGTGTGTGTGTGCTTGCTAAGTTCTTGGTGGCTTCTTATTTACTTCCTCACCAGAAACTTAAGGTTTCTCTCTAAATGCCAGGGGACAGCAGGTCCATTGGGCAAGATGAATATCTGTCACCCTCTTCCCCATCTGTCTCGACAAAGAGGAATCGCTTTCACCCTAGTTGAAGAGTTACTTTCCCAAAAGAGACTTTTCCTCCTACCTCTCATTCCCCTTGAGGCAAATACCTTTCTCTGGGCTTCTCCCAAATTCTAGGCTTCAGTGTAAGCCAAAAGAGCCACCACTGGATTCCCTGTTTAGCCAATCAAGGGAAAATAATGAACAGCTGGATGAATTTCATGAGGTAAGATTTTCTAAATAAAGAGCTCTGTGAAGCTACAGGGACTATTCCCTTGAGTATTTTTTTTTTTTAGATGAGGCCTCCAGGAGGGGATTTTTATGGAATGATGCGTGAAAATGGTGTGCTTCTGCATGCTGCTAAAATGGAAGCGCTGGGTCCCTTTCCCAGCCCAGGGAGGCAGATTGATGCATTGAGGGGATGTGGCTGCTGCCTCTCAGCAGCTGGCTCAATTACCTCTGCTTTCAAGCTGTGCTTTGGGCCTTGGAACACAAGCCTGATGGGATTCTGACCTTGCTGGAGGACTTTGTTCCTTCATTGAGGTGGCCTACTTTTAGCCTGAATATGTCCTTTATCCTTCTCATAGGTAGGTTTGCTGGAACCAGGAGTGTGAGGGAATTGTCCAGTGAGATCCTTTTCAAAAACAAGGGAAGTTAAATGAGATCCTGAGGATGTTAACAAACGAAGAGCTCTGGGAAGAAAAATGATATCTCTTTGGGGAAATGATATTAGGGCATTTTATTCAAATGAAGGATTTTGGTGGAAGAGGTGACATATCCAAAAAGCTTGGTCAGGAATCATTTCTTTTTTTTTTTTTTTTTTTTTTTTTTTTTTTTTTTTGTTTTTTTTTTTTTTTTTTTTTTGTTTTTCACGAAGTACAATTTCCATTTATTTTCCCCCAGAGAACTTTTCTTCACTCTTTAAAGACTTAGCTCCTTACATGGGCTTTGGTGGAGGTCGTGGGGCAGCACCCGCAGGCCTAAACCGGGGTGGGGGTGTTCGGTCCTTCCGGGCTTCACGAGATCGATTCCGGACCACCTTGCTGTGAATGGCACAGCTCACACAGTAATGCAGCTTCACATACAGCTTGGGAAGCACATAGGCGTCGAAGACACTCGCTTCGGAGATGTCCCTGACGGCCGCGGCCTCCACGATGTTTCGGATGACAAACTTCTTGATGGCCTTGTCCTTGGGCACGCACCGGGCGCAGTTGGTGCAGCGGATAGGCTGCACATGGCCTCGGCCCTTTTTGGCACGACCGTTATTCCTTCTTTTCTTGGTCATCTTGGAAACGAGGACCCGAGAGAGGTTCAGGAATCATTTCATTGCCAAGTATAGAAACCAACTCAGATGAGCTCAACTAATATCTAATGCTTTACTATGAGGAATTAGGTACATCTCACGGATCCCAAATGGAAGAACCAAGAGCTGAGAACTGAGAGGTTAGTGGTTCTAGGCAAAGCCCAGGGTTCTAACTCAAGCTGCCTGACTTCAAATTCTGGGTCTACTACTTACAGTTTATGACCTTGGACTAGCTACTTGTCTCTCTGTGCATCAGTTTTGTCTGTGAAGTTTGGAAAATCAGAACAGTCATATTCTAGAACTGTGACGAGATTTAAAAGAGTAGATACATGTAAAGTATGTCAAGCAGCACCTAGCACGTATTAAATCCTTAGTAAATGTTAGCTATTGAAGATTTCCATAATAGCTATCAGATTTCAGAACAACTTTCCCACCAAGGACAACTAGAAAAGCTGGATGAAAATTTTTAAAAATCACTCCCAAGGTATTGGAGAACTAACAAGGCTGAGAAGACATAGGAGTCCAGGATCTAAGAGAAAAGGGAAACAAAGAACAGAGGGCATGACATTCTATGCTGCTTTCCTCCCAGGGTGTTTGCTGGTGGATGAGCATTATCTAAGCCACCGAGAGACTGAGCAGAACAGACTGACAGGTGAAGAGCTGAACATCACTTCTGGCAGTTTTATGGGACTGGAGGAGATAAAAAACGGGAGTTTAGAGAGCCTTCCAAAGGAGAGGAGCCATGGTGGTTACTCTTTTAGTTGAAACTCCCAAGGGTTATAATACAGAAATATGGGTAAACTACTAATACACCAGCCTTCATAAAGACTGAAGCCTGGTTTTGAATTTGTTCCATCACTGATTTAATTAAGGTTGGCCAAACTGCCTTTACTAGCTACTTACCAGGAGCAGAAGATAATCCCCTCTGGAGGAAGATAACACCTCCAGAACCTTATGCATAACTAGAGGCCCGATGCATGGAATTCATGCAAGGTGCTGGCCCTCATAGCCCCACAGCCCTGGCTTTGTCCGGAAGTCATCTGGGCAGTTGTTCTGTGTTTAGTCTAATTAGCATATTAGCTTTTTATTATGTAGGATAACTGATATTCAGTTCAAAATTATCAAATTCACCTAGAAGCAAGACAAATTGTCCAAAATCCATGAGGAAAAGAAACTCAGACAATATAAAGAAGCCAACAGGAAATAAAAATACTGGCGTTAATACAGACTTTAAAAGAACTGTCATTAATGTAGTCAAGCAATTGGGTGACAGGGTGGTGACCTTCAGCATAAATTAAGAAACTATTTTAAAAAATGCCCAAATTCAAACTCTAGAACTAAAAAAGACAATAGCCCAAATAAAAACCCAACATATGGAGTTATCAGCGGATTAGAAAGAGCTGAGAAAAGATAAGTGAACTGCAGAGTTTGTCAGAAGAAAACATCTGGACGGAGGCACGGAAAGATAAAAATATATGAAATATGGAAAAGAACTTAAAGAACACCTGGGGCAGAGTGAAAAGTTGAACAAATCAGCAGCCGGGGTCACAGATGAACATAAGGGATACAATGGGGGAAACAATGAACGAAGAGATAGTGGATGAGAATTTTCCAAAGCTCACACAAATTAGGGTTTCTCAACTAAACACAGCCAGAGCCCTGGACTTCATCTGGGAAATCCAATTAAGGCTGCCCATCTCTTCCCATCCCCACCCCTAAATACATAGCACAAATCACAGAGCACACCCTACCTGGCTTACCTAGGTGGGCACAGAAAAAGACACAGGCCCAGAGAGTGGTAAGGATTGCTGGGACTGTGGGACAAGGCTGTCTGGTCTCCATCCCACTCATGGCAGCATGTTTTCTTATTGACTGGTGGTACAGAAGAGAAGTGGGAGAGAAAGGATGCCTGAATCACTTCCCAGACTCTTGGCTGGTGGCAGGGGAAGGCTAGGAAAGTTCTGACTCTCTATAGGAGGGTAGAGTGGTCTTTTAAAAAAAGTATATATTTTATTGATTTTCCACAGAGAGGAAGGAAGAGGGATAGAGAGCTAGAAATGTCGATGAGAGAGAAACATTGACCAACTGCCTTCTGTACATCCTCTGCTGGGGATGTGCTCGCAACCAATGTACATGCCCTTGACCAGAATCGAACCTGGGACCTTTCAGTCCACAGACCAACGCTCTATCCACTGAGCCAAACCGGTTTCAGCAGTAGAGTGGTGTTGAGCATGGCAACCTCACTCACTAATGACTTGTGGCCTAATCAATATTTTGAGCTCATCATATAAACAATGAATTTCCCATTATTTGGGGGCCGGGGATAGGAAAAGGGGGAAATTAGAAAAGAGAGTGCCCTAGTGTGGGGGGAGAAGAACAGCTCACCTCAACTACAAAGAGACAATTAGGATAAAGAGTGGTGATAGTCAAGGTCAGGGTTTCCTGGGCTGTAGAGGAAAGAGCTACTAACCTTCACGGGACAGAGAGAGATAGTGGCCAAGAACAGCTTTAGGGAGGTGACTGTCAAGCTGAATCCTGAAGGAAGAATGGAAGTTTTCCAGATGGACAGAGGGGGGAAATGAAATTTCACACATATTATGGCCTAGAGGTTTGAGGAAGGTGGCATTTGAGAGGATTGTAAGAATTGAGTGTGCCTCGAATGAAAATTGCATGAAGAATGTGTATTTGTAATGGGTCATTAAAATATAAGAATTAGGCATGGCAACCATTCAATGAATTTTGTTGAGGATAAATGTATTACTTAGCTGATCCCCAAATTAAAGAAATTCTTAATCTTCTTTGTTTGGAGAAATCCTACTAATTTTGACCAGCTTCTCTTTCTATTCACCAGACTTGGGATGTGCTCTCTAAGGACAAGATTGCTTTGAATATAACACAATAAGAATGGCAAATAACAGTGTCTGACGGTGTATGCATTCTGAATTAATGTATTTTGGATGAGCTTTCTATGCCTGAACCTTCACAGGAGAATCTCAGAATTACCAAAAGTTATTGACCTGGTCCATGTATAAAAACAGCACACTCCTCAGAGTATAGATGACTTGTACAGGTTACGGGGAAAGTGTCTGAGATCAGCTGTTGATTCTGACACTGACAATGTCCCACAGTGGGCAGAAGGCCTTTGGAGACAGACAGGCCTGAGTTTGAATCCCAGTTTAATTACATACTAGCTGAGTGCTTAAGCGGGTCACACTGTCTCTCTTAGCCTTGACATGCACATTAATATTGTGGAAATAATACCCAGCTCATTGAATTGTTATAAGAATTAACTTGGAGAAAAATTTGTGAACAGACCGTCCTGGTCAAGGCTCTTTTTATTCTAAGGAACAGGAAGGCAGTAAAACTGGTTCGGCTGAAATGAAGGAACAGGAAATAAAATACAGAGTGTCCAGGGGAGGAACCAGGAATCAGAATGCAGGTACATGCTCCATCTCCCAGTAGCCATAGACTGTCTTACGGTGCCTCCACCTCTTCCTCTGTGCTCGTCTCTGCTCTCTGCTCATTGGTCCCTCAGCTCCTTTCCCACCTCTCACCATTCCCCCTCTTCTAGACCTTTCTACAGTCCAGTCTTTCCACAGGAAGTCCTGCTTGGTTTTCCTGTGTCTAGCACTATGTTTTGAGGAGAAGTGAATTAACGAAGTTTAAAAGGTTCAGTGACTACCTCCATCCAATCATCTGCGACCAGGGCGTGAGGCTTATCACACAGTAGAAATATGGCTCTAGCTTCAGTTCTGTGTGATGATGATTTCTAAAGAAAGGGCCTGTAGGAGTGGAGACACAAAAGTTATCAGCTACAAGTACTTGCACAACAAACATTACCCTCCTCCTCTTTCTCATCTCCTTACTCTAGCTGAGCAGGTTTCTAGAATGAGCCCAGCACAGATTCATGATTATCTTTAGGTGTTTAGTTTTGCTTGGACTGTACCTTCTACTAAGGATATCCTACTAAAGATATCCTACTCCATTCATCATTCTATTCATACATACATCCATTTATCCATTTATTCATTCATTCATCTACCCATCCATCCACCTCTATCTTCCTTTTACCTATCTATGTTCTATTCGCCCTCCAGGAAAGGATTCCCCGATATCATCATGCCTCTTGATTCTCCTTATTTCGGTTGATTCCTTATACTCTATAACATACAATTTAACATTAAATTATACAATGGCTTGGGTTTTTCTCTTGCTTACTTTTAAAGTATTAATCTTGTTGTTTCAACTAGATTATAAATTTATTCAGAACAGAGAGCATCATGGTGTAGAGTAAGTGTTCAATGAATGAGGAACGTGACAGCGCAGTAATGTTTTATAGCTGGAAGGGATCTCAAAAATAATTTAGTCTAGTCCCCTTGCTTTCAGAAAAAACTTAGATAAGAGCAGCGGAAGTACTTTTTGTTGATTGAATAAAAAGAATAAAATGAAGGATAAGTATTGGAGAGTACTATGCTAAGCGAAATAAGCCAATCAGAGTAAGTCAAATATCACTTGATTTCACTTATATGTGGATTCTAAAGAATAAAATAAAGTGATGAACAAAACAGACCCAAAGACATGGACCAGACTACTGAATCTCAGAGGGAAGGCAAGGGTAGGTAGGTGGGTGGGAAGAGTTTAACCAAAGAACTTATATGCATATATATTCATAATCCATGGACACAGATAGTAGTATGGGACAGGGGACATCTCTAATACTTTCAATGATAAATTTTTAACAAGTATTATTTATATAACAGAAGAATCCTCTCCAATTATATTATAGAATAGCATTTGAAGAATCATAATTATTCCGACTTAGAAGGGAACTTCAGAGTGATCTCAAACATGCTGTTTCGGAATGAGAAAATGTTCCATACTAGGAAGTGATTGTTCAAGTTCACCCAAGTATTTAGTGGCAGAGCTGGGACCAGGTTCCACATCTCCTGCTCACTCCTCTGATTTTTACCCTGTGCTCACTACATCCAGTCCTTTACCTGTGATCTGAGGTATTCCCATTCCCTCCCTTGACCATATTATACCTGGCACCACAAGACAGGTGAGTGCCAGGCTCATTTGCCCTCCCAGCCTGAGGTCTGTATTACTTGTCCTGGCCCATTCCTTGCACTGTATTCTTTTTTTATTTTTAAATATATATATATATATATATATATATATATATATATATATATATATTATTGATTTTTTTATAGAGAGGAAGGGAGAAGGATAGAGAGTTAGAAACATCAATGAGAGAGAAACATCGATCAGCTGCATCCTGCATACCTCCCACTGTAGGGATGCACCTGCAACCAAGGTTGACCAGAATCGAACCCAGGATCCTTCAGTCCGCAGGCTGACACTATCCACCAAGCAAAACCAGCCAGGGCTGTATTCCTTTTTGACCTCTTCTTCCACCTGTCGGTCTTTACCTCGGCTCACTTTGTCATTTTTAGCCTCACCTTGCCCTGTGGACTAACCTCTGGCTCTGGACCTCAGGCTGGTGTAAACACCCTTTCCAGTTCAGCTTTGCCTCAGGAATGGGCATTGCTCACCATTGGCTAATTTCTGCATTGGTTTAACCCACGTTTACTCTCCATGTCCTCTGGGAAAGGCTCTGGATCTGAGAAATGCAGAGATGAAGAACACAGTCGCCACTCAGTAAGTTCATGATCTCGTGCTGAGAGATTTAAAAAACAACAACATGGCAGGTGTATTCATTTTAGAGCTTTATTCATATGGAGTTCTTAACTGAGCCCAAAGTGGTGCAAAGTGCCAGTCAGGGAAGACTCCTAGATGAGGTGGTTCCTGAGATGAGCCATTAAAGACACACAGGGTCAGCTGATGAGGCAGTGGGGTAGCGGTTAGTGGATATGCAGGCAGAATAAACATGAGTAAAGGCATAATATATATTAAAAAAATGAGAGGCATAAAAGAAATGACAAGCCCCTTGATGTTCTTGGAGAATAAAAAGGAGGTAGGGGGTAGTGTAGGATGAGGCTGGAAAGGTGGGTAAACCAAATTAGGAGGGCCTTGTCTGCAAGTAAGATCATGCTACTGTTGGGATTTAGGGAGCTAATAAATGACACCCCTGTTCCTGGCCCGAGTTCCTAATTAATTGAGGAAAAACCCCAAGGAGTTAGCCGGATGTCAGCTTTACTGCTGATAAAACAATAAGCCTGGCTTAGAGCTGGCCAAAATGCTTGCTAACACTTCCCAGAACTGAACTTAATTCCCCAAATATAAGCCTTTCCTGCGGGGACGGATCTGCTTAGAGCCAATGAGAACATTTCCTGAGCATCTGGCCCCCAAAAAGAGAGAGATAATGAAACTGAGCATGCTCACCTCCTTGTCTTAAATCCACCAATCATATAAGGTCCCCCTCTGGGGGCAAGTGGGTGGAAATGTTACTCTAATGGCGGTCCTTCCACTTGGAAACATGAAGCAAAGGGGGGCGGGGAAGGTTCCTGCCTAATACTTACCCACCTACTTTGCATGCTGCCATGCAGAATGTCCTGGTTCCACTGCTGGAAGTGGACAGAATCAGAATGAGGTTGGGAAGGTTCTCTAACAGAATGTGTCAAAGGGCATGGAAACCTCTACCCTGGAATGTCAGGGTTGAAAGATACCCTAAAACTCACTGAATCCGGGTTTCCATCAATGCTTGAAAATACCTATGGCATCTTCTTCCTATGACCAAATGTCCGTTCACTCTGTTTGAATATGTCATTGAAAAGAAGCTCACTATCTCCCACAGCACAGACATAGCAGAGAAAATGGCTGGTGCTAACTTAGACAGGGTAGTGCTCTCTAGGAGATGATGCTCATAGTCTGTGTTCATTTTTTTAAATTTTGTTATTATACCTGCTTGAATTAGTAGTCACTTGCTAGATATTTATTGAACGATCACATGAATAAGTGAGTCAAATGATCCCTTTCTGGTCTAAAATCTGATATCGCTATAGGTATGGGGGTCATGACTTAATCTATATTGGCCAGAAATCTGCTCTTGCAAATAACAGCTCATTTCAGACTAACTTAGGAAAAACATTTAAAAGCCTGGGGTAGAGTGGGGATTATGGAATTTTTGGCCCTGCATAATCAATGGGATGAATGGGATGGCTTCCATGACACCTGCCAGAAGGGGTCTCAAATACTATTAAGTCTCTCTGCTTCCTGTTCTGCTGTTTCTCCTTGTGTGGGCTTTATTTTCTCTCTGGTGGGGTGCTTGCCACTAGCAGCTCCAGGTTCATTCAAATGAAAGACACTGAATAGTGATTGGTTCAACTATAAGGTCACATGCTCATCATTGGATCAGAAGAAATTAGTCCTCTTATTGGTCCATCTTATATGAACTGGGAACTTCAGAGATCAGAGTAAGGAATGTGAATGGTTGCCTACACCAAGGGATGGTCCCCCAAAAGAAGGGATGAAGTTATTAATTGAAGAAGAGTGCTGTGGAGACCCCCAAATCCCTCTCAGATGCCATCTACAGAACCCAGCTTCCATTGTCTAAGTGTCTCGGCTCTCAGGCATCTCTTCCAATTCTGAGAACTCCTTTCTGTCACAACGACAATGGTTCAGAAAAGAAAAGGTAGTGAATGGCTAATTCTTTGCAGGAGGAGAAGTTGACACAATTCATATTAATAAAGATGCAGAGAATATGTATTAGGGTTTAATTCAAAGAGTCTGAAGCTGGGTGGAGAATTCTGAAGGAAGACAATAGCTGACTCAGCCTTGACAAGAGGCACAAGAAAAGGCCACAAGGGAAGACAATTAACCTGGTTAGTAAGAGAATAGGAAGACCTGGTGGCTGTGATTTGCTTTTAGTCACAGAACCATCGATTGCCAGTAAATAATCAACCTGTGAGCAGGCAGTGAAGGTGGCCTCTGTGTTTGTGCCTGTGCTGGTTTTCAAGTCGGGCAAGTCTTGCTGGAATCATTAATCCTCCCTTTCTCTAAGAAGTCATTAAGCATTCATTAAAGCCAAACATTCCCCCCACCTCCACCCCAAGCAGAAACCCAAGGATCTTCAACAATTAGGCCAAAGCCATATAGGATGTACATTTGCTTTTAAGCAAAATTACTCATAAATTTGAATAATTTGATGTCTTGGAGGCCAGCCCATTCATCTCATTGATTATGCAGGGACAAACTGGTTCTTAATGTGGGCAACTCTTTCTCCTCAGCTATCACCCCCTTCAGGGATCATCCCAGCTGCAGCGCCCCCTTCCCCAGGTAGCTCAAGTGCAATGACAGATCTGTTTGGAGGGTACAAAGTTCTGGTTGTCTTGACCCATCTTGGTGCAGCTATGAAGGGCTAGTCTATATCCCGAACTCCCCATGTGGTCAGCTAAGGCTGCTGTTGGGCCATCATCACAGCTCAGCGTATCCTTCTGCCCAGTCCTGCTTCTTTTCTCTCCTTCCCTGCCACACAGGAGACTTCTAGAGTATTCTTTAATAAACATCCTTGCTTGCAAAACTTCTGGTTTCCCGCTTCCTGGGAACCCAACCTGCCACAACCTGTTGGTAACTCTGTGATGCAGCATCTGCCTTCCTCTCTCTGATATCAGATTCATGAGTCTCTCTCTCTCTCTCTCTCTCTCTCTCTCTCTCTCTCTCTCTCTCTCTCTCTCTCTCCCTAAGTCTGCTTCAGCCACATGGAGCTTCTTTTGATGCCTTAGGGACTTCTCACTTGCTGTTCCCTTTTGTGTGACGCCTTCTCCCCCTACCCATCAGGACCAGCTTAAACAGCATGAATTCAAAGATGCTTTTCCTTGACTACCTCCCCCTGTCCAAATAAAAATGGAATCCCCCTATGTACAATCCCTTTCACCACCCTTTGCTTCTCCTTTGTGGTGTGTAGACCAGTTAGGATGATTTGAACAGAACAGTTAGGATGTTCTTGTAACAGATGCAATGAACAGAACACTTCAGTAGAAGGAACTCCAATAATAGAGTCTCACGTAATAAGAAGTTTAAGGTGATTCTAGGGTTCGCACAAGTGCTCGTTGATGTGATTGGAATGAGGGAGTGGTGCTTTGTGCCCCTTCCCGGAGTTCTTTTTATGGAAAGGAAGCTCAATCACTGTAACTCCTGGTCTCTTTCTCCCTCTTTACTCTCCCCATTCCTGGAGAGGAGGATGTCTTATCTTTTTGATAAATTTTTTCAAGCTCCTCTTGAGACTGCTGGTCTGGATAGGATCTGTAACTAGGTACTGAGACTGCCTAACTCAGAGAGAGGGTTAGGCCCAACTGGTTCTCCCATTAGCTTATATCCCATGCTGAGTCTTATCAGTTACTAGGATGATATAGTTCCCTTCATCTCTTCCTCTATTACCTGGTTTCTCAATTTGTTCAGAAATCAGAATGGGAAGATTGGAAGCTACTCATTGGGCTTCCTTAGAGATGCCAACAGACACTGATAGAAGCTCAGATACGTTGAATCTGCCTGCTCTGCCATCATTCATGTGTCAACAACGTGTCCCTTAGTGTCACTAGATGGCTACAGCTGCAGATACCACATTGTCACGTGACTGCATCCCAAGCAGGAAGGATGAAAAGAGGCAAGGGAGCTTTTCTCTTAAGTAGCGTTGTCTTTTATTAGGGAGGAAAATATTTCCCAGAAGCCCTCAGTAGACTCCTTTACAGCCCATTGGCCAGTACTGGGTCACATGTCCCCCCCAGACCAATGATGACAGAGAAAATGGAAGTATTATGATATTATGACAGTTTAGTTCAACTCAACTAAATTATAGAGATTTACTTTCATCTGGGAATGTGGTTTCCCAAGTTAAATCAGGGTTCTGTCAGCAAACGAAAGAAAGGGTGTGATGGTGTCGGATAGGCAGCTCCTAGTGTGTGCTCCTGTACTGTGTGGCTGAGCATTTCTTGGTTTGATGATTCATTAATGATCTAACTATTCTTTCCAACCCAAGTCCCACACCTCAAGATGGGTGGCTATGTTGTTCATGGTTGTGCCCTCAGGACCTATTACAGAACCTTCTTCAAAGTAGAGACTCAATAAATATTCATGAGAACCTATGAATAAGTACATGCTCAGAATTGCTGGGCACCAGAGTAAATGCCAGAAGAAATGTCAGACACACTTCTTGTTTTCAAAGAATCCATGGTGCAGATGAGGTAAGACTGGCACGTTTAAATCATTTTCAATCAGTAAGATGGCTCTCTTTCTTAGTTCTTCCAAATAATATTTATTGAGTGTCTATTATGCAGACCCAATGGAAGGTGAACAAGACCCAGATCCTGTCCCTGATGGGGGAAGACTAGTGAGGGAGGCAGGTGAATGAGAAAACCACCATGACAGAGATGAGCAGGGAGTCCAGGGGAACACACGAGGGGAGGTTCTGTGTTCCCTATTTGCCTCCAAATTCACAGGATGCAGCCCAGGGCCTGCCACATCATAAACACTCAACACAAAAACAACAACACCACACTGGCTATTGTCTTGGGGAAACACACACACACACACACACACACACACACACACACACACACACACACACCATTTATGAATTTATGAAACATGTAGGGCAGGCATTGTCGGTTCCACTTTGCATGTCAGGAAACAGACCGAGAGAAGCTACTCTACAAATAATGAGGGGACAAGAACCAGCTCTGCTGATGGTTTGCTTTTTGTTTCTGCTCCTCCCCACCTTTCTAGTGAGGTGACCAGCTGGCATCAGATTCTTAGGCTTGGGAATTGTTCTGTGTGTGGCATCTTCCCTGGACCTACAAACTCTAAACCCGTCTTCTCGGGTGTAGTAGGGACACCGGCGTTCATTTCCCTCCTGTCCTTCAGCATCTGGGAATGAGAGCAGCCCGCGCTGGGAGACCAAGGTCTGAACATGTAAGATTTGTTTTTCTGCTTTTCTTTTAATGACGGTATGTCTTTAGTATTTAAGCGCTAATTATAATTACTCACTTCCTAGAAAGTGTGCAAACAGCACAGCACAGCTGGGAGCCTGCATAATTTAAACATTAATTTAAACATGCTAATTTAACTCCACAACCTGGGATTGTGTGGGTATTACCAAAGAGCTCTCAAATCCCAGAAGGGAGGGGCAAAGGTTTTTTTTGTTTTAGTTTTATCATCTGCATCTCTCCCTCTAGTGCTCTGTGCGGGCCTTTGAATGGAATTACAAGGCTTTACATGAAAATGGTAACAAATGTCCTCAAAATATTTAAATGCTATTATGACCTTAAGCTTTCAAAGAGCTTTGTTTTGCCAATTCCCAGCTATAATTTTCATAGTTTCAGGAGTGTAATTGTTCTCTAACTCAGGCAGGCATACAGGAAATAACATTTTTTTTTCCTTTAAATCACCTTGATTATGACACTAGAACCCTATCCCACTGGGATGTGGGGAATTAGATCTCATATTACTGGGGATTCTTTCATGTCCCAGGATGCGGGATGCTCAAGTGGTCAAATGTCCTCACTGTCCAAGCCCAAGGAGAACCTGCACGAGCCACTCATAGGGTTTCTGGGCCATTCATAGGGTTTCTAGGTGGGCACAGTATCTCCATGCCTCAGGCACAATGAACACTGCCATCTTCTGTGAAGCTCTTATATCTTCTCAGAACAGGCCCACAGAGTAACCATGGGCTGCGCCCTCTTCCTGGCTGGACAAGTTTCCCTCTCTCTAACATCTCTCCTTCCTCCCTTGTCTTTCTGGGGAGACTAACATTCTCTTATCAAATGGCTGAGACTTGAACAAAAGATCAGAGAAGCTTTGGCTCCAGATTCTTCGGCTCTTCTGCCCTGTCAGCAGACACACAGAGACCACAAGGCCCCTCTTCCTAAACAGTTTAGGAAGAACAAGCATGATCTAATCTCTTAATATATTATCCTGCCACATTAGTTAATCCTCACCAACCAGTGGGTGGTGGTTGTTTTTTTTTTAACCCAGAAAGATTAATTTACTCATACCCCATGCATGTATTCGAATAATAATTATTTCATATCTCTGACATACAGTGCAGTGTGCTGGTGAATACAGACACAGTCTTGCAAGAGGTTACATTATTGCCCTCAAGTCTTCAACCATCCCTGTACCTGCACCCTATGCTGTGTGGCTTTGCAGCTGGCCCCACTAGAGGGGAAACTAGATGATCGTTTCCCATTCCAGTGAGGTTAGGCTTGGCCACGAGGCTCCAGAGTGCATGCTGGCTGGAGTTAAACCACTTAAATACTCCATCTCAATTATTTATTGCCTCACAAACATTTCCTAATGGAAGTCTCACAGTCATCATATGATTATCCCCATTTTGCAGATCAAGAAACTGAGGCTCAGGGATAACAAGTAGCTTTAGTCAGTGCCCGGCTTTTATACAAAGGAGCTACGGAAAATGTGTACGTGAGTCAAAGGTTATAGGGATGAGGGAGGGGAGGTATCTCCCAGTTACAAGAGCACTATGGGATTCTTGTTCCTGCACCTCCTTTGACGAGATGTCTCCTACACCTGTGCATGTCCTATCGTGTGCTCTTTTCCTTCCCAAGTAAATATGGATGGCCAGCTCACATCTGTAAGTGTCAAACCGAGGCTAAAAATTTACTGATTTGTCTGCCCCATGTTCTCCCTCTTGGTTCTTAATAGTGTTACATTTCTGAGGGCTATTTTTCTCCGTGTAAATACCAATGTCATCAATTTTCAATTTTCCACTTATTTTTATAGAACAGTGAAGGGGAAAATGAAATAAAAGAGCTAACATTCAGGGGGGAAAAAAGAGCTAACATTCGTTAAGTGCCTTACTGTTTTGTGCAACACCCATAAAAACGTGT
Source organism: Vespertilio murinus (assembly GCA_963924515.1). Classification (NCBI taxonomy): domain Eukaryota; kingdom Metazoa; phylum Chordata; class Mammalia; order Chiroptera; family Vespertilionidae; genus Vespertilio; species Vespertilio murinus. Next base: position 186,833,452 of record OZ004707.1, read on the forward strand.
AGTGCGTTCATAATCGTGTACGCTGCATTATTAAGTATGCTCTTGAAAAGAGAGAAATTCTGTTTTGATTAGGCATGGATGAGGGCCCAATCTTCCACTTAGAAATGCACATGTCTCAGGCTTAAAGGAATTTTCCACAGGAGGGGTTCTGCCTTCCTACATTTCAAGCCTTGTTTCTCTCCCTTACCCAATCCCCTCTCATACCCGTCTCTGTAGGACACTCTGAAAGCACCACAAGTGACCTCTATCCCTGCCCCTTTGGGTGTCATGGTGGATTGTGGGGGCATTCTGGAAGCCATTCCCACACTAGGCCTTGGGCAATAGTGTAACCATACATAATCATGTCACTAGATCCAAACTAAATGGTTCCTCTTAGGCCAGTCCCCAAAATATCCATGACCATTTCAGTGCCACCTGACATGAGGGAAAGTAGGAGGGAGACGAAGCATTGTTAAACTATCTTCCTTATGGAAATTATATATGCAATTCCATAGCTAGGGGCCTACTTACAAGAAGCCGGTACCATGTGCCTATGTAGCTGGAAGTTGAGTAACTTCACAGTAATCCACCCGCGTGAGGCCACAGCTCAACCAGAGTCATCTGGACTCTATGTCACCAGGAATGGGCACTGTGGGAGCAGGGGTGGTAAAAGGGATGTGAGTGCTAATAGTAAAAGCACGTGGCTGGTGACATAGTTCAGGGGTCAGCCAATGAGGATGCAGGACCAAGTCAGGCCCACAGCCTGTTTTTGCAGATAAGGTCATACTGGAACACAGTTACACTCATCCATCTGTGCACCGCCCCTGGCTGGTTCTGCTCCTCAATGGCAGAGTGGAGTGGTTGCATCAGAGACTGGCCCATGAAGCAGGAAATATTCATGACTTGGCCTCTTATGGAAAAAGTATGTATGTATGTGTGTGTGTGTGTGGGGGGGGGATTGTGGTAAACGAGGCAAGAAAAAGCTAGGCTAGATTCAAACTATTGGGATTTCATTCCGGCTCCATCATGACATGACTGTGTGCCTTTGGGCAAGTTTCTGGACTTTTCTGAGCCTCAATGTCCTCACCTGTAAATGGGGATAATAGTTCTTCTGTCATCATTTGCTATGAGGATTAAACGAGGCCCGGTATGTAAAATGTTGGCACAGGGCCTGACCTAAAGCCAGGGCTTTAAATACCATGGGCTATTATTAGCTGACAGCCACAAAGATGCCAGTTTTTTTGTTCAAATATTGTTGGCTCCGGTGGAAAGGTTTTATGTGTGCAGCGAGGCCTGGTGGTTTGTTCCCCGAGGGGTTCTCTTTGTTGTATTCCACAGGGAGGCAGCTGGAATAGCCCTGGGCAGTTTTGATGTGATTAGCATCATCCTGCTTCTCTCCGGGGACTCGCCGCTCCATAGCACAACCAAAGCCGAGATCATTTTCCTCCTCTTCAACACTCTCAGCATTGTCTCAGAGGCAATCGAATTCTCTAATCCAGCCATTCATTTGCCCCTCTCTTAGAAGAATTTCTGGCTTTTCTAGGGAAACTTCAGCCAGGCTGACCCAAGTGCCATACAGTTGCCACCCTGCCTCTCCTTCTTTCTTTTCTTATTCCAGATCGCTCTTCCTCCTCCGGGGCATAGCAGGGGATGGGGTTGGCAGAAGAAATTTATTCGGGAATAAATCCGTATCAGTAGAAATGCTTTTGGCTGCAAAGAAAAGAAAGCCCAACTTCACATGGCTTAAGGAATGAGGACATTTGTTAGTTGATTAGCTCTCATAACCCTAAATCCAGAGGTGGGATGGTTCCAGAGTTGGGTACTCAGGTAGCTCAGAAACATCAACAAAGGCATTTCCTTCCATGGTTATTGGCTTGTTCCCTTGGGCGGCCTCCCTCATGGTCCCAGGATGGCTGCCCAGCTACAATGATCACCTGCTGATTGCAACATCAAGAGCAGAGGCGGATTTCCATGAGGCTAATGACACTTAAGCTTCGGGGTCCCTCACATTCATAGGACCCTTCAAGACACACACACACTGGCATACTAGTATATATGTATGTGGTTATCTAAATGCTTCTATTCCATTTATTGAATGCTTCCTTTATGCCAGCATAGATAGTAAACTCTGCCAACAGTATTGGGAAACCAATAATAGCATCTCCATGTTTTGGTGAGGACATAGAAGTCTCTGTTTTAAGGCTACTAATTAGTAGAAGCAAGACTCAACTCCTAGTGGCCATATACTTCTTTGAAATTTTCAAAAATAGGAGGTATATGTTCCTTTTTTACCAACGTGCTTTACATTTCATAGGCTTTAGACCCCCCCAAAAAATCTGCACCCACCTTGCTCCTGAGGTAGAAATAAAGAACTGTCCTACTGTGTGGCCCTTTTCTAAGAACAAAGAAAAGTTTCCTGAGAGGCCCCTTCTTCCCACACCACATTCTTCCCTTTGCATCTCATTGGCCAAAGCTGCATTACGTGTGGTGCTTTAATTGCTCCTTGGTGCGTTGGTCCAGGACATCTGAGAAGCAGATGCTGAGATAAGATGAAACATACTAATTCTGTCCAAACTTTCCTGGTGGTATAGTCTCATAGCTCCTTGAACTTCCCTTGTCATCCCAGTTATTATAATGTTTATGTCATGCTCCCCATTGATGCTCACACCTGAGCAGCAGGTACAGCATATGGTAGATGCTCAGGAACTCTTTCTGTATGAGCTAATAAATGAAGTGAAATGAATTCTGGGGAGTATACACACACACACACACACACACACACACACACACACACACACACTGGTATACTAGAATATATGTATGTGGTTGTCTAAATGCTTCTATTCCATTTATTGAATGCTTCATTTATGCCAGCATAGGTAGCAAATTCTGCCAACAGTATTGGGAAACCAATAGTAGCATCTCCAAGTTTTGGAGAGGATATAGAAGTCTCTGTTTTAAGGCTACTAATTAGTAGAAGCAAGATTCGAATCCTAGGTCATTGATTCTAAAACGTATGGCCCCCAATCACAATCACTCATTAAGTCATTCCACAAATATATACTTACTGCTTACTGTGTGCCAGGTGCTGTTGTTATAATCATATATCCTATGTCAAGAAAATATTGCTGAAACCAGAAGACTTAAAATTTAAAAAAAATACATTTTATTGATTTTTTACAGAGAGGAAGGGAGAGGGATAGAGAGTTAGAAACATCGATGAGAGATAAACATCCATCAGCTGCCTCCTGCACACCTCCCACTCAGGATGTGTGCACAACCAAGGTACATGCCCTTGACTGGAATAGAACCTGGGACCTTTCAGTCTGCAGGCCAATGCTCTATCCACTGAGCAAAACTGGTCAGGGCAAGACTTAAATTTTGGCAAGTGAAGGGTAGTACAAAGAAATTAAAATACGCACGCCCTATCTCCTTTTTCCTGTACTTTTCTTCTGAAAGAAGAACCTACCTGTACGTCTTCAGTGTCATATGGCTTATTTTAAATTTTTCAATGTTTCATTCATAAGCATATTATTTGTTTAATGAGATTGTAAATTGCTGGAGATTAGGGAGACACTAATTATTGAGTTCCACCTGTGTAAGCTTGCCTGCAGTTAGGACAGTGATGGGTACACTGAGCTCAATAAATTCCTATTGGATGAAACAGAATTATTATCAGTCAAGGTTTTTGGCTGCGATCAATAGAAACCTGCCCAGAGTGATTTGTGCAGGAAAGGAATTTATTGGAAGGATATAAGTCACAGAATCAGCTTCATAACATTGGCAGGAACAATGAGAAGTTGGATAGAAAAAATACAGCCAAAGTCATGGCTTGTTGAGCTACTACCATTGGCACCACCACCGGCCACTCAGTCTACCATTGCTGGATACAGAATGCTGATGTTCACTGCTGGACTACTGTGTCATCTAGGTTATGCTGCAGTAACAAACAGCCCTAACACTGGAGTGGCTTAAATGACAATGATTCATTTCTCATTATATTTCTGCAATGGTGGGCAGGGTGACTGCTCATAAGAGTGACTTAAGGTCCCAGGCCAATGGAGGTCTTTTTAAAAAATATATATTTTATTGATTTTTTTTACAGAGAGGAAGGGAGAGGGATAGAGAGTTAGAAACAGGAATGTGAAAGAAACATCGATCAGCTGCTTCTTGCACATCCCCTATGTGCCCGCAACCAAGATACATGCCTTTGACCAGAATCAAGCCTGGGGCCTTTCAGTCTGCAGGCTGACGCTCTATCCACTGAGCCAAACCGGTTTTGGCCAATGGAGGCCTTTTGCTCCTATGATCCCAGAACTTGGAAAATGGAAGGGCATGAGGACAATTGCAGCTAACGAATTTAACCAGCTCTTAAAGTTTCTTTCTTTAAAATGTAACACATCTTATTGCCCCTCATATTCCACTGGCCAAAGCAAAGTTCATGACCATGCCTAATTTCTTAGGGGCTGGGGAAATGCAATTCTATTAAGTGCCCAGAATGAGAATTTTTGTATTTGTGATCAGCTTTGGTGATTGTACAAGTTCCAATACCACTTCTACCACAAATGCTTGCTCAGTAGCTCTGTATTTGGCATGACATCTAAAATTCAAAGTCCTGATGGGAACATCCACCAGCCAAGGTTTGGTCATGTCCAGTGCTTAATCAAGGAGGCACATAAGGGGAGGGTACCTGCTGGTCAGTCCAAGAGCCACAAACATGCCAGAATTTTTTTGTTAGAACCTGTACTGCTGATCAATGAAGCCTGCTTCTCCCAAGGTGATGCCTTATGAAAGGGGTTCCCAGATTTGGATTAAACTCTAAGCTCTTTAAGGAGATAGTGCTAGGTACTCAAAACATAGTTTTTAAAAGAATAAATTAATAAAGGAATTGTGTCTTATTTATTCTTATGCCCAAGGACCTAGCACTCAATACAAATTAGTTCTACATGTTTCCTCAAGTGTTTTCCTAAATGAGAAAGCTGTTACTTAGGAGGCTAAATAAGTATGAAAAATGCTGGGTTCATTCAGTCAATCTTTGTGGTAGGCAGCCTCTAAGCCAGTCAATGATCACATCTCCCACCACCACTCCCCTTGGGTATGGATTGGACTTAATGATTCACGTCTAACAAAGAGCAGAAGTGATGAAACATCAACTCCAATATCCTCTTATATAATAAAAGGCTAATATGCAAATGGACTGATTGGTGCAATGACTGGTCGCTATGATGTACACTGGCCACTAGGGGGCAGAAGCTGACCTCTGGTGGTCAGTGTGTTCCCATAGGGGGAGCACTGCTCAGCTGGAAGAGAGGCTGTTGGCCTGGGAGTGCAGCAGCGGTGGCGGGAGCCTCTCCCGCCTCTGCATCAGTGCTAAGGATGTCAGACTGCCTGCTTAGGCCAGCATCCTCCAAGGGCTCCCGGACTGCAAGAGGGCGCAGGCCAGGCTGAGGGGCCCCAACCCCACCCCCGGAGTGCATGGATTTCATGTATCGGGCCTCTACTAGTTAGGATATAAAAAGACTGTAGCTTCTATCTTGGGTGACTTCTCTTGCCCTTTTGTTCAGAGGGAGGCCAGCTATCATGCTGTGAGCAGCCCATGTGACAGGGAACTGAAGCCTCTAACCAACAGTCGGCGAGGACCTGAGGTTTACCGACAGCTGTAAGTGATCTTGAGACGACTGCACCCCAGCCAACACCTTGACTGTAGCTTGTGAGAACCAGAGCTGAGGACACCCTTCCCTTTTAACTGTGCCTGTGTTCTTGATCCACAGAAACTGTGAGATGAAGTGTTTGCTCTTTTGAACCACTAAGTTTGGGGGTAATTCTGTATCAGCCATAGATCACTAGAACATTCCTTCCATAGATATCTAATTGCACTATGGGAAGCTCTTTGGGACACATTAGTGAGCACAACAGACCTCATTTCTGCCCTTGTCGAGTTTAAATTAAATTAAACAAGTTTCTATGCTATAGGAATAGACAGTCTTTAATATGCAAATGTTTGCCATGAATCTCTAAGAGCCAGAGAATGGGTCTCTAACTCTCAAACAATTTTTCTCTTTGCATTTCATGGGGCTAATGTCTTATGAACCACACACATTGGACAATTCTTTATTAGCTAAATGAGTAAATGAATTAAAGTTATAATTTTAAAGGCTTAGCTCCCCTGAAAAAAATTCAGAGCATGCTCTCTTTGTTTATTATAGGCCTAATAGCTTTTCTTTTCCTGGACCCCATGCGCAAGTTCACTAATTTACTTAGCAAACACTGACTGATCACCTGCTACACCGGGAGACACTGTAAGCACTGCACTGTTGCTTGGGCGATGGGGCTGCCATCTATCTCCTGGAGTATATTCGGAAACTCACTAATGGTTTCGTTTTGTGAGTAATGGTTTACGTCACAATATTTGGGCAACGTGGAAAGGAGAAAAAGAATGGGACTGGCTAATGTTAAAATCAAACCTCTGCTGAAAGCAGTAGCCCGCATTGTCCTCAAGGAGAGGAGACATAATCAGTATTGAAACAGCGCCTGCAGCCCTTCATCGGACTGTATTTAAGACGTTTGAAGAGCTCTTGGAACAAATAAAGCCCTGAAAAGAGCTTTCAAATGGAAATGAATTCTTGGCATGCTTTCCCCTCAACTACCGCTGCTCTCCGCTGAACAGCCCGCCTCAGAGAGGCCGGGGGAAGCAGGGCTCTTGTCTTAATTGTCTAATGCGAATCAAGTGTTTCATATTTGGGATGGAAAGGCGGAAGGAAAAGGACACCTTTTATTTATGAAACAGATGGAAAGGGCAACCCTACGTTGCCTGGGGCGCGCTGCTCCTTAAGGATCCACGTGTCATTTCCAGATGGAATGAGGCAGCCAATGGCCCAGCAGCCGGGTCTCAGCAAATAGTGCCTCCTGTCTATCCTGGGAAGGCATGCGGCATCCGGTCCAGAAGTAAGGCAGCCCTGCGGTGGGTAAAGGTGCAGAGGAATGAGATGGACGGAAGATGTGGAAGTAAAATGAGAGGATTGGAGAGAAAATAGAGGATGGCATGTATCCTCTCGAGGGCAGGGCCGACCTTTCTAACCTACCCACCTTAAATGAAAGAATTGACAAATATAACCACAAGAAAATAAAAATCTTACGCTGGCTAGCAAATTAATTAATTAATTAATCAATCAATTAATTAAAAGGGGGTATGGAAAGCTGTGGAGAATTACCTTCATTATACAACAAAGAAAGAATATTTTTTATTCTATGAACAGTTTTTAATAATCATTAAGGAAAAGACAAGCATCTTAGGACTTATCCCCACCCCCACCCCCAAAGGAAATGATGTAAACAGGGAATTCTTACAAGCACAGATATAAAAGAGAAATATTTGATTAAAATTCAACTTCAGGGGTGATCAGATAAATGTTAGACACTATATGGAGAGGTAACAGCAAAATGGTAAACACTATAAAGAACACACACACACACACACACACACACACACACTATTGAGAGAAGAGGTAATGGCACAGTCACTGGATTCAAGCTGCCTGGGTGGCTGCTCCAGAGTTGTGTGACCTTCAGCAAGCTGCTGAACCACTCTGCCTCAGTTTCCTCCTCTGTAAAATGATGGTTCTAGGGTTGTTGTAGTCAAGGGTGGGCAAGTTGATATGTGTTATACACTTGGGATAGTACCTTGCACATCAGGAATGGCATATAAATGTTAGTGGTTACTATCTCTCTTATTAAATTGATAAATATAAAAAGTGAGTATAGCAGAGGTGTCAAAGGAATGGAGACAGACACTCCAGTACACTGCTGGTGGATACAATTGGTACAATCTTCTTGGAGGGCAATTTAGCACCATGCATCGGGCTTTTAGAATGTTGCATTGCCTTGGACCAAATTCCATTGTAGAAATTTTTTTTTCAAGGAAAAAAATCAAATACATAATGAAGTAGCTGTAAAGATTTTTTTCAGAGCTATGTATAATTATGCAATACTGGAAGAATCTAAATGTCCAACAATAATAGATTCATTGAACAAATTATTGGACATCTGTTCAGTAGAATTCTATGTAGTAATCAGATGCTATCAGGCAAAACCACTTATGAAGGACATTTGGGGACAATTGAAATCTGAATTCTATTTTAGAAAACATTATTATATCAATGTTATTTCTTGGTTGTGATAATGGTCTTATAGCTTCTTATAGGAGATTGTAGGATGCATGCTCAAGTGTCATGAATTTTGCAGCTTACTTTCAATTAGGTCAGAAAAAAGAATATATATCTCATAATCACACACACACACACACACACACACACACACACACACCTCACATGCACAGAGAAAGCAGATGTTAGCAATGGTGAATCAGGCTAAACGCTGGATGGGGTGTTTATGGAGTTTTCTGTTTGAAATTCTACAAGATAAAAAGTTGAGAAAATATAAAAAATTTAAGGATAGGAAAAAATGATAAATTTTAATGAAAAATTAAAATAAAAAATTGTAGATCACAAATTTATATATACAGTATTATCACTTTTAAAAAATATACATATATTTTATTGATTTTTTTTTTTACAGAGAGGAAGGGAGAGGGACAGAGAGAAACACCGATGAGAGAGAATCATTGATCAGCTGCCCCCTGCACCCGCGCGTCCCCCCCCCCCCCCCCACTGGGGATGTGCCCGCAACCAAGGCACATCGAACCTGGGACCTTTCAGTCCCCAGGCCGACGCTCTATCCACTGAGCCAAACCGGTTTGGGCCATTATCACTTTTTATTAAAAGATTAGGATTAGCTAACAGTAGCTGGTGTTTATTGGAGCTGTTCTATGTGCCAGGCCCTATGACAAAGTACTTACACACAATGTCTCTGTAATAAAGCCCTATGAGGATATGAGGCATTATGATTTCCCCATAAAATATTAATAGATGGAAACTCAGAGGTTAAAAACTTATCCAAAAACCACATAACCAGCCACTGGTGCTTAAACATGGGTCTTTATGAACCCAGTCCCACACTCTTATCTAAGAGAAGGCTATTGTAGCTTCTGACAATAATAATCATTATAGCTAACTATTATCAATAAAGACAGTAATCGATGGACATTTAAAGAAGTAGAACAAAGAAAGAGGTTAGTTCTATAGGGCAGAATCAGAGAAGTATGGTAGTTCTTAACATTTGAGATGGGATTTGAAAGGTGCATAAAAGTTCAATATACGAAGAAAAAAAGGCATTCCCGTGTGCCCCAGGTGAGCCGTGTGTCCCAGGGGACCGTGTGCACTGGGGAAGCAGTGGGACCCGGGGGGAGGGGCGGTGTGAACCAGAGGAGGAGCGGATTCTATTGTGTGGTCCTGAGATAGTCACCATAAAACAAGCAGACTGCCAAATGACAGCGGGGAGGGGAAGGAGACCTGGGGAGAGATAAGAGAACAACCGAAGGACTGGTATGCATGAATATAAGTTCAACCAATGAACACAGAACTCTGGGGAGGGAGGGCATGAATGGGAGGTGGGGAGAGGGCGCAATGGTAAGCTATGTATACATATAATACCTTAATAAAAAAAATTTAAAAATATCATATAAAGAAGCAGAACAAAGAAAGAGGCTAGTTCTGTAGGGCAGAACCGGAGAAGTGTGGTAATTCTTAACATTTGAGATGGGATTTGAAGGGTGCATAAAAGTTCAATATACGAAGAAAAAGGCATTCAATGTAGAAGGAGCAGCATGAATGAAGACTCGATGTATTTAAGAAACTATACTTAGTCTGTAGGGAGTATGGAGCTAGGTAACCAGGGCAGAGAGCAGCGAATGAGATTGCACAGAGACCAGAACTACTCCTTTCCTTTGCTGATGGGAGTTGTTTTAGAAAAATGGCCCAGGCAGCAGAGTAGAAGTGAGTCTGAACAGGAAAATTAGAACTGGCAGTGGGGAGACTGGCTGGGGGGAACAGTCCCAACAGGAGGCAGTGGATGATTTTACCAGGGTAAGGGCAGTGGGAGCAAGAGGGGACGCAGTCAAAGCTTCCTCCTCTGGAAGTCTGCAGCAATACCTTGGAACACTCCATGGTAGATCCATGTCTTGAAACATCCTCTTATCTTCCTGAGCTTGTCCTTTGCTTGTCGGTGCTCATGTCCACACCTGCCCTTCTCCCGCTCTGCTTTGTCTCCTTTGGAGCACAAGAACTACCTTTCCCAGAATCCCTCACCCTCCAGCTTCTTAATGGGTTTGGCCAAAGGAAGGATTAGAAGAAGATGACGGTCCAGGAGGAGGGGACAGGGTAGGGTTTTTTGGTCCCTCTCTATGTTTGCCTCCGGCTGTGTTCCTGGCAGCAGCTGTGTCTCACCCCTGAGCACAGACCCTGCCAGGCAGCCCTTCCCAACATGGAGCCACCTCTCCATTGTGGTTCTAGATCCTGTCATATGGCTCAGCTTCTGGACTCTGGTAACTCCATCTCCCCCCGCCCCTCCATCCCTCAGCCCTGGAGGGGGCAGAGCCTTCTTGCTGATACTGCTTTCCTGGCTATCTCCTTCCTCTCCCACGTAGCTCCTCAGCTCTCCCGCCCAGCCTCTGATTCTTTGCATCAGATTTCCTTCGGCTTGAACCTAGAATGGTTTCTGTTTCCTGGCTGGACCCCCGCTCCTCCCCAGAGCAGAAGTTCCTAATGAACAGAATGGTACCTCTCCATTTTTAGAATTCCATGAGAAGGATAGAGCAATGATCATATTAATGGACCACAGGAACCCCCCTGGATGGGATCTGGGATCAGTGAACCCCAATATCATATAGCAATTGTATATACAAGGCACGTGTACGCTCGCACATGCACTTCTCTAGGGAGAAAGCTGGAAGCTTTACCAGTTTATCAAAGGACATGAAAAATCACTGCTATGAAGACCACACTCACATTGGGATCTGCTCTGAGAGCCTCCTGATACTGGCAGGTGCAACTCTACCCTTGTTTAAACGTTACCTTGAAAAGCTCTTGGAGCTGAGTGACCCATCTGCCCTGCCGACGAGCAAGCTATTAAGTTGACCCTGAGATTTCTTTCAGGAGCAAGTTCAGAAGAAGTGGGCCCATACTTCCCTTTCTGGCATGGAGCAGGTTGAAGTTGGGGTGGACTCACCTATAGTCTTCTACCCAGTAACAGCGCCCTCCACTCACAAAGACGTTCGCAGAGCAAAGGGATCATCCCCGAGCTTCACACACACTGCCTATGCATTTAGGAAATAGCTGATATTTGCAAGGAGCTCGCTCAGAAATGGTGCAGTGAAACATACATAATCTGTTAATGCAGGGGTGTAATCCTTGAACGTCCCCTTTGCTGATACTCATTGCACTTGTAGCTCTTATTGATGTCTGTCTTTGGACAAAAAGCTCAACAAGAGCAGTACCCAGGAGGGAGGTGAAGACTCCATACCCCCCCCCCACCCCACCAGACACACACACACACACACACACACACACACACACACACACCTCTCCCGCCTGCCCCCAACTATCACTGTCTGACCTGTCATAAAAGTAACCAAAGTGAGCACTTACAGGGCTGGCCAGACTCTGTTCTAATGATCTTATTTAATTCTCACAGGCGACTTACAGGCATGTGGTATTGTTCCTAACTGAAGATGAAGCACGAAGACATGGAGAGGCTGAAGAACTTGCTCACGGTTACGTAGCCCGGAAGTAGTGGGGCCATGCTTCACGCCACATGGCCTTGCTACCCATGCACAGGAGACATGTGGGAAGCATGTGATGAAACCCCCAACATGGACGAGTCCCCCCGAATGAGACCACTTCACGTTCTGGTTGTTGGGTTAGTTGCTATGCTTGCTGTTTGATTTCTAGAATGCTGAAGGACAAAGAATTAGATATTAGTACTCTGATTGACAGGTAGGCTCCCAAATAATGGGCAGAACATAATTTAATTTTCTTTAGATAATAGCTTTCTGGCTCTGGTAAAAATGATACGTGTTTATCATAAGAAGTTCAGAAGTACAAAGAAGAAAATTAAAAATCACCCGAAAACAAAAGACATCAGGGAGTGAACGAGGATCAATAAAACTCATTCAAAACCCACCAGAAATCCAACAAACTAGTTATAGCTATTATCTTCATCATTTCGGGCAAGTTCACATGCTTAGACGGGCATAGCTCAGAGACATTGTGGGCTTGCTCCCAGACCACTGCAATAAAGCAAGTCATGATTTTATTTAATTTTACTTTATTTTTTTTTTCTGATGGAGGGTTGTGCAACATCTGTGAAGCACCATAGTGCAAAGGGCAATAAATCGAGGCACAACTGCATACATATTTAGCTCTACGTAAAGCCTTTTACATAAACGGCATCATATTACACCTGCAATTCCCAAACCTCTTTTTAAACATTTCTTCCCTAATCAATATGTCATGGAAGTAACGATCACCGCCATTACTCTCTGCCCCTGCTTCCTATTCCCTTGGCTGAATTACTGTAATTCATTTCATGGGGCCTTTTGAAAGGCACTGAAATTGTTTCCCAGAGTCCTATGTTAAAACAACACTGCCAAGAGCATCCTGTATACTTGTGAAAAAACTCCTAAGGATCACCTTGGATGGTATCAGAAGCTGTGATTTCTGGGAAATCATAAGGAACGAACACACACTGGCATTTTGATACTTATTGGCAAACTGGCCTCCCAAAGGCTGCCTCACTTTATGCTTCATCTCGACACATATTCATCACGATGACTTTATAAATCTTTGCTAATCTGCTAGGCAAATGAATCCCAGTACTTTCATTTCTCTTTTTTGCTTATATTTAAACCTCTAGTTATATGTTTATTGTGTGTGTCTGTATTTCTTAGAGGATAACACACACAAGACTTTGGCTTTTGAAGAAGAGAGTTATTTATGCACAAAGAGGGCCATCTCAGCATTATTATGGAAGTTTGGAAACAGAAACAACCAAACGGGGATTCAAAAATTCTCCAGCTAAGGTATAAACCATAGCTTGGAATATTCTGCAGCCACACAGACACGATTATTTTGGATGAGTAGTAGCATGGGGAATGATTATACTATCAAGTTTGAGGAAATTTCTTGAGGAAAAAAATTAAAACACACAAATAACTTGCAGAATAATTCTCTCTCTTAAAATATGTATGCTTAGAAGAAAAAAGATGGGGAAAATTAGGAAGACTAGAGGAAAAGAATGAAGTTGTTCATGTTGTGACTTCTGTGAGGTGGAATTTTGGAAAATATAAATTTCCTTTTTCATACTTTGCAGCCACTGAGTTTTCTAATAGCATGGGGCTAATGTTTAACATTTGATTGATGTGTTTGCTAAATTCAGGGTTTTTTTCAGGTCACTCAGACTCAGACCCTTAACATTATCGTTAATGATTTCTTTCTTTTCTTAAATCCTTACCCCGGGGATATTTTTTTCCATTGATTTTTTTTTTTTTTTTTTTTTTTTTTTTTTTTTTTAGAGAGTAAAAGGGAAGAAGAGGAGGTGGAGGGGGGATAGAAAGAGAGATGGGGGAGAGAGACACATTGATTGATTGCCTCCCCAACCTGTCTCCCCCCACACACACACACACACTGAGGCTGGGTATTTAGCCTGCAACCAAAGTAGGTGCTTTTGACCAGGAATCAAACCCACAACCCTTCAGTCCTCGGGCTGACGCTCTAACCACTGCGCAACTGGCCAGGGCATTAATGATTTCCTCCATTAAACTAAACGGGCACCCACTTTGGCTATTCATAATAGTAAGGAACATGCTCATTAGTCCTGGTGCTATACTGGGGGCAAGATCCCAGCTTTCAAGGAGCGTGCCCTCCGGAAGGTGAGAGAAGGCACGCGCAAAGCATCTGTGGCATGAAAGGGAACAGCAGGTCTCCTGACATGGGAAAACCTCCGAGAGGAGGTAGCATTGCAGCCCGGCCTTGAAGCATAAGTTGGATTTCTAGGTGACATTTGTCATTTTTTTTTTTCTCCTGAGTCTCTGAGAAATAAGTGTTTATTGTAGAAAATAGGGACATGTGGACAGTGGTAACAGACACTGAGAGGGTCATTATCATGTGTGGGACACTGTTAAATCCTGTATATGGAAACATCCCCTTTAACTCCACCCCAGTGCGGGTGATTATTTTGTGCATTCCCGGTACAAGAAAAGGAAGGATGAAAGAGAATGAATGAACACTGGGTGCATCATTAGAAAACTGACAGAGGCAGGGCTGGAACCCAGGTGGGCATGGTGTCACCAGAAAAAAAGAAACCATGATAAGCCCATTGCTTCCCAGCCTCCCTTTTCCCTATGCCAGTGATCGGCAAACCGAGGCTCGCGAGCCACATGCGGCTCTTTGGCCCCTTGAGTGTTCTAATGCCACTCCTTCTAAATAGACTCGCCCGGGCTGAAAACCGACATCTGTGCATGGGCCACGAAGTTTCAACAGCACTGTACGTGTGCGCCTGCACGTGGTATTTTGTGGAAGAGCCACACTCAAGGGGCTAAAGAGCTGTATGTGGTTTGTGAGCCGCGGTTTGCCGACCACTACCCTATGCACAAGGCTTGTCCATGGATCTCTTGCTGCTTGCACTCTGCTGAGTGGTCACCACTCAAGCATTATCAGTGCACAGATGGTAACTGAAGGCATAGGAGTGGATGAGCTCACAGCGACAAGAGCATAGAAGAGAAATGTCCTGGGAACAAACCCTGAGCTACAGAGATGGAGACTCCTCCCCCAGGCGTCCTCAGCTCTGGGCTGGATGAAGAGCAGGCAGCATTGAGGGAAACATCACAGAGTTTGATAATCTTGGAGCTGAATCATAGAGGATGAAAAATTCACCAAGAGGAGAAGAGGAAGACAAGTGTCCTGAGCAAAGGGAACAATATCTGCAAAGGCATAGAAGCTACAAGGGATGGCATGGTAACATGGAAAGCCAGCAAGTGGTTTCAGGAAAGCTAGAGCACAGGGTATGTGTGTGGGCTCGTCTGTGTGTTCATTCATGGGTGTGCAGGTGTGTGTGGGTCTGTGAGTGTGTCTGAGAATCTGTGTTTAACAGGTGTGCATGTATCTGTAGTGTGTGTATATATCTGTGTCTGTGTGTCTACGTATGTGATGAGGGAGAGGCTACTGTTTAACTAAACAGGCTACAAAGGAAGGTAGGGTTCAGATCATAAGATCATCTTTTTTTTTTTCCTTTTTTCTGTTTTTTTTTCTTTTTCTATTTTTCCCCCTATAAGATCATCTTATTAGATGGATATATATATATATATATATATATATATATATATATATATAATCGGTTCTGGCTCTCTAGAAAAACAGAAAAAATATATAGTTTTATTATGAGTAATTGGCTCTTGCCATTACAGAGACTGAAAAGCCCCCTTCATTTGGTGTTTGCAAGCTGGAGACCCAGAAAAGCTGGTGGTGTAATTTAGTTCAAGTCTGACAAGCTGAGAATCAGGGGGCAGATGATATCAATTCCAGTCTAAGGGCTGGAGCGGAGACAAGCTGTCCCAGCTGACTCAGTGATGGGGAAACCACGTGGGGGAGGGCAAGCCACTGAGCCCACAGGTTCACATGCCAACTCTTATGGAAAGACCCTCAGAGCACATCCAGGAGCCATGTTTGGTCGGCCACTCAAAAATTAACCATCACAATCCCTTCCAAAAGGCTTGGGATATTACAGAAAGCGAGTCTGGGAACAGAGTAAAGAGATCAGTGAAGGGCAGCTAATCAGTACAAACTTGATTTATCTAGAGGGCAATTTATCTAGAACTTTTAAGTTCTTCTTGAGAGGGAACACAAGATCAGAACTGTGCTTTTTGACGATTCTTGAGCTGGATGGTTGAGAGCCCTGGTCAGCAAACTGCGGCTCTCGAGCCACATGCGGCTCTTTGGCCCCTTGCATGTGGCTCTCCCACAAAATACCATGGCCTGGGCGAGTCTATTTTGAAGAGGTGGCATTAGAAGAAGTTTAAGTTTAAAAAATGTGGCTCTCCAAAGAAATTTCAATCGTTGTCCTTTTGATATTTGGCTCTGTTGATTAATGAGTTTGCCAACCACTTTAGAGAAAGAAGAAGCAAGAGAGAAGGAAACCAGTTGGTGGAATATAATAATAGTCAAAGTGAGAGATGATGAGATATGTATTCGGATGGTAGCTCCAGGGTGAGGGTGGTTCGTCAGACAATCTCCTGGGTTATCTGGGGAAGTCTATTGTTGAACCATCAAATCAAAGGTTCAGAAGTGTGTCCTTCCTTCATCTACCCATTTACAACATGTATTTACTGAGGGCTTAGGCATGGGGAACCCTAGTCCAATGTGCAAGTTAGAAATCTTACCAAACAGAAACAACCTGGTGTTAACAAGGGCCCAGAAACCAGCAGCCTCGGAAGGCATGGGGTGTGTGTGTGAAGGGAGTGGGGTGGGGTGAGGTGGGAGTCAGTCCAAGCACCCAAGCCAGCATTGAAGGATGCGGGCTCCCTTGTCACAGGAGGGGACTTCTAAGCCGAAAATTCTAGCCAGCCAGAGGAAGACGGTTTCCTATCCCAGGCGGATGTTGTGTGGGAGCTGGGAATACCTGGGGGGAAAGAAGGTAATGGTTTCTGGTCTGGTGGGTGGAGGCAAACAAGACAATGCCATTCGACATAAATGCAGCCAAGTCACGCATATACGTTGTATCTTTCTTTAGTCAAACAGTAAACTCCCCTCCGTGCAAATTTACCTTTCTTAAGGCTGAACTGCCTGGAACCATACCCACCAGGCCAGCCAGGTGGGACAGGAGCCTTCCCTCCAGCCGTCCTCCCCACTCCAGGTTTGAAGGATGGGCTACATACAGGTACCTACGGCAGTTCCTGTGCCCTGGTGGCAGGGGGCGAAAGTCCAGAGACCCGGCCTCCCGGTGGTCTCTCCTCTCCGGCCCCTCAGCTCGCCTGCTTTCTTATTTCCACTGGGGCAAACGGGCTGAAAGAGGGCCGCCTTCATCGGTTTGGGTACCCGAAGGTGAGGGAGAGTGGGGAGGGAGGAAAAAAAAACAACGTGCTTCGTGTAGTAAAGAAAAGAAGGAAGTGAAATCCGAAACGCCACGGCAGGCCCAGCAGACCCCAGGCAGACGCTGTAAGAACAGCCCAGGGGAGCCTACCTTCCGCTGAGGGCGCATTCACCTGCCCAACCCATCGCCCCCTTCCCGTCCTGGTACCAAAGCTGGGCGTCTGGGGGGCAGGGGCAGCTGCGGGGACTTCTGCATCCCTAAGCTCTCACAGTCCCCCCTACACTCCCCCGCCCCCGCCCCCCAATTCTCAGGAGGCTGCTCCCCACTTCCTGTAGCCCAGAGTGCAGCCAGGGGGCGTGTGTGAGGGGCGGGGAGGCGTGGAGCTGAAGAATTTAGAAAAAAAAAGAAAAGAAAAAGAAAAAGCAAAGGCGAGGTAATTAGCATCCTGCGATGCCATTGGCTCTCCTCGGGCCCTGCTTTACATACGCCCGCCCCGCGGGCTGCCCGGGGTTTGCGGGATTTGGCCGGGGTGTTGAGCTGCCGCGGCCGCCGCTGCGCTTCAGTGCTGGGCGGGCGGGCGGCGCCGAGAGGTCCCCGTGCGGGGAGCCGGGAGCCGGGAGCCGGGAGCCGGGAGCCGGGAGCCGGGAGCCGGGAGCCGGGAGCCGGGAGCCGGGAGCGAGCTGCCGCCGGAGCTGCTACTACAGCGGCGGCGGCGGCGGCATCCGAATTGATTTCCGTCTTACGAACACCGAGGCGGCGCCCGGCGGCTCGTGCAGCCGGCCCGGCCCGGGAAGGAGAGGGTCAGAGACTTTTCATTTCATTTTGGGAGGCAGGCAGGGCAGAGTCCCGGCGGTGGCCCGCTCCTCGGGGCGCCCAGCTCAGGCCCGGGCTCCGGAGGATGACTCCGGGGGCCGCCGGCTGCACTCCGGCGGCGGCGGCGGCGGCGGCGCGGGGAGGCGGCGGCCGAAAGTAGGGAGCGCCCGCCCGGGAGCAGCGGCGGCTGGGGGGCAAGTGAGCCGGGCGGGAGCGGGCTCGGCTCTCCCCGGCGCCCGCCGCTCCCCACCCCCGGCTCCCCGGCGGCCGCAGCATGAAGTGGCGCAGCGATGGCACGGAGAGGTAAGAAGCCCGTCGTGCGGACGCTGGAGGACCTGACGCTGGACTCGGGTTATGGTGGCGCGGCGGACTCGGTGCGCTCCTCCAACTTGTCCCTGTGCTGTTCCGACTCGCCTAACCCGGCGTCCCCGTATGGCGGGAGCGGCTGGCCGCCTCTAGCTGACTCCATGCACAGCCGGCACGACAGCTTCGACACCGTCAACACTGCCCTGGTGGAAGACTCCGAAGGGCTGGACTGCGCGGGCCAGCACTGCCCGCGGCTGCTGCCGGACCTCGACGAGGTGCCCTGGACCCTGCAGGAGCTGGAGGCGCTGCTGCTGCGCTCGCGGGACCCCCGGGCGGGCCCGGCGGGCCCCGGCGGCGGCGGCGGCCTGCCCAGAGACGCGCTGGCCAAGCTGTCGGTGCTGGTGAGCCGGGCGCTGGTCCGCATCGCCAAGGAGGCGCAGCGCCTGAGCCTGCGCTTCGCCAAGTGCACCAAGTACGAGGTCCAGAGCGCCATGGAGATCGTGCTGTCCTGGAGCCTGGCGGCGCACTGCACGGCGGCCGCGCTGGCCGCGCTGTCCCTCTACAACATGAGCGGCGCCGGCGGCGACCGCCTGGGCCGCGGCAAGTCGGCGCGCTGCGGCCTCACCTTCTCCGTGGGCCGCGTGTACCGCTGGATGGTGGACAGCCGCGTGGCGCTGCGCATCCACGAGCACGCCGCCATCTACCTGACGGCCTGCATGGAGAGCCTCTTCCGGGACATCTACGCGCGGGTCGTGGCCTCCGGGCTGCCCCGCGGTTGCGGCGGCCCCGGCTCGGCCTCCAGCTCCGGCGGCGCAGGCCCGGCCTCGGGCCCCGGCGCGGCGGCCCCCGCGGCGGATAAGGAGCGGGAGGCGCCCGGAGGAGGGGGCGCGGCGGGCGGCGGCGGCGGCGCCTGCAGCGCGGCCAGCAGCGCCAGCGGCGGCAGCGGCTGTTGCGCCCCTCCGGCCGCCGCCGCCCCCGCCGCGGCCCCGCCGCCGCCCGCCGCCGCCAACCACCTCCACCACCACCACCACCACCACGCGCTCCACGAGGCGCCCAGGTTCACCCTGGAGACCCTGGAGCACACGGTCAACAACGACTCCGAGATCTGGGGGCTCCTGCAGCCGTACCAGCACCTCATCTGCGGGAAGAACGCCAGCGGTAAGTGGCCACGCGAGCGCCGCTCCACGCGCCCAACTGTCCCGGCAAGTTGGCCTCGCGCCCTCCGCATCTCCCTCCCCCAAACCCCTGGCGTCGTTCCAGCCCCCCCGCGGCCATCCCTCGGAGGGGACCCCCGAGCTGGAGGTGGCGGGACCCCTCCCGTCGGTTCACTCCGGGCCTCCGGCTCCCGAGGTCCCGGTCTGAGCGCGCGGTCCCGCCCACACTGCGGGCCGGGCGGGGCGGCCTCCTGCCTGCGGGAGGGGGACCCGGCACCCAGTGAGGGGGCAGGTTTGGGATCCTTTGCGCGTAGCCCATATTTCTGCCCGATCCCCCCCTTTTTTTTTTTGACCTTGAAGATGCCAAATTCTCAAGCCTACGAGTTTGTCTCCCTGAATTCGCGAGGGGGGCCCCTCTCTCCTCCGCCGCCCGGTCCCCACACTTCCCCGCACCCTCGCGGGCCGTCAGGGCCCCGGGTGGGGAGGCCCCGCGGCGTGAAGGCAGAACCCCCGGGATCTCAGCTCGCTAGTGGCCCAGACGGCGGGGGAGAGGGGGTGTGGGGAGAAGGGGCGGCGGGAAGGCTTATGGTCCCAAGTTTTCCCGGGGCGGCGTTTGGGGGCCAGGGCGCACAGCTGGTGGGCGCTGCGCACGGACACCCCTCCCCAGTTTCGACCTCTCAGCCCGTGCTGTTTGGGGGAGCCCCGTGGCGGGAGCTGCAGCCTTTGCCACTCGACTTAAGGAGCAGCACCAGGGGGGACCCGGGCGGGACAGGAGTGGGCCGGGGTTCTAGGGTGGGAGGGGGTGTCAGTGTGAGGCGTCGTTTCCAGCAGGTTCTGCCCTTCGTCCCGCACCCCCTGTTGTGCAGGCGGGAGCTGGGTGGGGCGGAACCTGCAGGTCTGGCGGCGGAGGGGGTGGGGGGCTGTGGGGGGCCCTTGTGTGCTTAAGGGCTCGGGCGGGCGGCCCTGCCTGGTCTGTGAAAGCAAGCCGCGCTAGACACACTTCAAAGCTTCCATTTTTTTTTTCCACCGGAAATGGTAGGAGCGTAACTGGAGAGTCTAAAAGCGAAATAAAAACTTTGTTTTCTAGTTGGCGGTTTGGCCGGAGGTTGCGTGGTTGGAGCAGAAAATGCAGTCTTTTTCTGGGCAGATCCCATCCGTGTTTGCTGCCTGTCCGTTTCCCGGGGGGCCGACGGGGGGGCGGGGCGGGCGCGGCCCGGCCTCGAGGGTACCCGATGTGTGCGTGCGCGGGAGCGCGTGCGTGTGTGGGAACCTCTCCATGCGCGCGAGCGTGTGCGCGGCGGTGCGTGTGTGTGTGTGTGTGTGTGTGTGTGTGTGTGTGTGTGTGTGTGTGTTAGGTGTGCCTGTGCGCGGGGCCAGGGGCTCCAAGAAGACACCCCCCCCCCCTCAGCCCCTTCACCTGGCTTTGATCGCCTTGGGGGAGGGGAAGGAAGGAGCCCAGCGGGTGTGTGTGGTTCTGGGGGATGGGGAGGGCGGGGTCGCGACTTCCGCGTAGACCCCGTAGACTCTTTGCCCCAGCTCTTCCCCCTCCGCCGCCAGCCGAGGGCGCTACCCTAAAGAGAGGGTATCTCCGAGGCTTTCCCTTCCCCACCCACCCACGAGAAATTCCGACCGAGATGGCAACACCTGGGAGAAGGCCTTGGTCTCTGCCTGTGTTTGTGCGGAAAGGGGTTGGATACACCTGCTAAACCCAGGCGCTTGGATTGCCCTGGGTTGTTCCTTGTTTGGAACCCTAGCCCCGCGAAACGGCGCAGAGGGGCTGACATTTCTTCCCACTGCGTGTGCTCGCGGACCTTGTTCTTAGCTCCCCCATCACGATCATTCTTTACTCTTTACTGTCCTCCCCCCCCCCCCTCTTCTCCTTCCCCTCCCTCCCTAGCCCCTCCTCACTCTAGTCCTTATCCCCAGCTGGGATTGGAACCGCCTCTTCTTTTTCCCCTCAAGGTTTCCTTTGGCGGGAAGAAGCAGTCCCCTAGAGGGCTCTAGTTTGGGGATCCGAACCCCCTGCTGCAACCCTGCCTGCCATTCTCTGGAAACGACGATTTTGGCTTTCCTTCTGGGGGCCTCAGTCTCCACATCTGTAACTTAAGGGTGGACATCTGTAAGACACCCCAGGCATCTGTGTGTGCTCGTAACCTGTGTTTTCAAGCTGGCTTTACTTTTATGGTCTTGAACATCTTTTAAAGGCAATGTTTGTGTTTATCCTTTGGGGAGTGAGTATAATTTAAGGACGGAGAAGGCCAGAGCGCTGGTTTTGGGCAGGGTGAGTGTGTGTGGTGGCTGGGGTTTGCTGTCATCACAGCATTTCCCACAGAGCTTAACTCCTGGCTTTCAGGGCCCCTGCGGCCACCTCTTAGAATGAGATCTACTCTCATTTCATCGTGATCTCTCCGTCTCTCTTCCTGGGCTCGTTTTAAAATGGCAGGCCGTCTATGCAGAAAAGTGAAGGAATGAGTGATTAATTTCTTGGGTGTCTGAAACATATACCTTAAACTTCACACCTATTTCTTAAACTGTTTGCGCGGCAGTCTTTCCGTGGTCTACAAGGCTTATGAAAGAGCTCAGTGCCTTACACAATAATTTTTTCCCCCTTTGCCTCGGGAGCATCACTTACCCATTCATGTGTGAATTCATTTGTTCAGCCATGTTTAGTGAACAGTGACCAAACGTAAGGTCTGAGGAAGTAGTGAGGTACAGAGGCAACGACAGCTAACGGCGTCCTGCACTTCTCTGTATGTCAGTCATCTAGTGCTCAACGTCGCTTTGACAGGGTACCGCTATGTCCCTGTTCTACACAGGAGGATAGGGAGGCAGGGGGAACTTAAGTACCTTCCTTTAGTGTCTTGCTCTGTAGGGACAAATGACTTCCCTGGCTTCAGGCAGCCCTTCCTGCCCTCTATTACACAGACAGCTGAAGAGACCCTTCACACCCTGACATTCTTCCCGTCTCAATTTATACACCTTTTGTTCCTACCACACCGAACGGGACAGGGCCGGATTTTACTGCCAGGCCTAAGGGAGGGCCTGGTACACAGTTGGAGCTTATTAGATGCCTGTGGAGTTGAGATAGCTACTGTACCATATTGTATAATGATCTCCTGAAAGAAGCTATTGAGTTTTTAGCTTCTTTTTTAAAAAATATGTTTATTGATTTTAGAGGGTAAGAGAGAGAGAGAGAGAGAGAGAGAGAGAGAGAGAGAAACATCAATGATGAGAATCATTTATCTGCTACCTCCTGCACATCCCCCTCTGGGATCAATCAAGGCTGCAACCTAGGCATGCGCCCTTGGCCAGAATCAAACCTGGGACCCTTCAGTCCTCAGGCCGATGTTCTATCCACTGAACTGGCTGGGGAGAATTTTTTAGTTTCTTGACTCATCATTCCAAGTCTCTCTCTCTCTCTCTTTTTCTTTCTACCTTGGCTGCCCCTTCTTCCTGTCATCTCTGCACCTGTCCACCCTACGAATTTGCTGCCAAGGCCTGAGGAATCATGCCACTAGTCATGTGGAAATCAACTCAGAAAATCAAAGATAAGTGGCTCTAAATGAGGGCTTGGTCTCTCTCCAAACATCACAGGCGTGGGCGTAGGCATGAAGTTTGTGGCGATTGTTTTCCTCTTTGGAAGTTGTTTTTGTTTCTGTTTTTTTAAAATATATTTTATTGATTTTTCACAGAGAGGAAGGGAGAAGAATAGAGAGCTAGAAACATCGACAAGAGAGATACATCGACCAGCTGCCTCCTGCACACCCCCCACTGGGGATGTGCCCGCAACCAATATACATGCCCTTGGCCGGAATCGAACCTGGGACCTTTCAGTCCACAGACCGACGCTCTATCCACTGAGCCAAAACGGTTTCGGCTGGAACTTGCTTTTTTAATGTTGACGTTTAGCAGTCTGGAAGAGCTGAGGACCCCAGTGAGCACTGCATTTCTCTGGGCTTTTTAAAATTGGGCTTGGTTGATTTTGGTAAAGCTAACCAGGAGCTGGCAGAGGGTCTCCCCATGCTGGAGTATGGGCTAGTCCTGTTACCTGGTAAACCCCTTCTGAGCAGGCCGGTTCCCACTCATCCCTGAAGTCGTGGCTCAGGAATGATATTTCTGGCATCTCTGTGAGGCCTTCCTTGAGAAACCCCTGCCTCACTCCCTATACCTGGCCCTTTCACACCCTTTCCCCATTCCTTAAGGATCCTGACCCTGTTTTAAGCGTTTTCCCATCATACCTTGGCACTTCCAGTGCAAGCTTATGTCTTATTTCGTCTTTGGTTTTTGTTTCTCCTTCTATATCACCCAGCACAACACCTAGCACTTTGTAGATGCTGAGTACTGTTTGTTGAGTGAATATAACCAGCCCATTAAATCTTTGGGATTTAAAATTTGCCCATCAACATCTGTCGTCAGCATCTGTAAAGGCTTCTGAAGCCAGGCCTTCTGGATTTGAATTTCAAGGCTGCCATTTTCTAGCTGTGTGTTCTCAGGTATGTGTTCTAACCTCTCTGAGCCCCACAGTTCTCAGATGTAGAATGAAATGAACAATTATGAAGACCCAATAAGATTATATATATATAAGAGTATTCCAGTCTGGTGCCTAACACATGGCAGAGGCCAAAATCTAGGCGTGTCTCTTACTTCTGTCTCATCCAGATTAACTGGTCCCGATGTGTTCAGTGTGGCTAGAGCCAGCAGCGTGCAGAATTTTTAACTGGATCCCCCTTCCCAATACTTCCAACATCAAATAATTCAGTGTTCGCACCGCAGGGATTGCCCCTGTGGGCACACCGCCACTGCCTAAGTTACAAAAAGATTGGGTCAAATGAAAGTAGCTCATTAAAAAAAAAAAAATAAAAAAATATATATTTTTTAATATATTTATTAATTTCAGGAAGGAAGGGAAAAGGAGAGAGAGATAGAAACATCAATGATGAGAGAGAATCATTGATTGGCTGCCTTCTGCACGCCCCACAGTGGGGTTGGAGCCCACAACCTGGGCATGTGCCTTGACCTGGAATGGAAACTTGACTTCCTGGTTCATACGTTGACACTGAACCACTGACCCACTGAACCACTGAACCACTGAACCATGCTGGTGGTGCAGAAAGTAGCTCATTTCATTTGTTGTATTTTTTAAAGGCATTGTTAATGAAGGAGCACCAGGGACCTTTCCGGGGTACTAGAAATGCCCCTTATGTTAATAGGGGTGTGAGTTCAGAGGTATATGCTTTTGTCCAAATGCATTGTCTTGTAAATTTTAGAGATGTGCATTTCACTGAATTGCAAAATATACTTCATTAAAAAAAGAGGACATAAAAAAAAATAGAAGAAGAGCCTGAGGGATCCTTGAATGAACTTTTTTAAGCGCAGAGAGTCTGGGAGAGGCAGTGCAACATGGTGAAAGGGAGAGAAGTTGACACTAAGAAAGTTCTAGCGTCAGAGTTTGGCTCCCCCACTTTATAAAAAGTGACTTCATTTTGCTGAATTTGGTTTTCTCGTCGGCACAGAGAGGATTGCCAAAAAAAAAAAAACTCAAACCTACCACATTGAGTGATTACAAGTATTAAATCAGATCAAGTATGTGAATTCACCTGCCATCCAGTAGGCATTCAATAATAATGGCTTCCTTGAAAAAACAGATTATTCGGGCTGATGGTAATAACAATGCTTCGGGGATTTTTGAATAGTCTCTTTCATTTCAGGGATTCCCCAATCACTTTATAAACATTAATTACGAGGAGCCCTTGTCTCGGCAACACTTGCTCGGTGGGTAGCGTGGTTTTCAGATCTTTTGTTTCACTGATGCCCCGTAGATCCTGGTTCTGCACTAGATTCTCATCCGGCAGCTGTCGTGCCCTGGCCTGTTTGTGCTATTCTCTGGTGGTGCGTTGTCGCTGTGATGGACAAAAATGTCACCGAAGACACACTGCTCCTTACAAAGAACAGCAAAAGCTGTCTCCTGAGCCAGCCACAGCGAGTGTCTGTGCGCGCAGAGCAGGTTTTTAATTAACTAGCTCAGTGTAAATTAAAACTTGAAATTTGGGTCAGTGGAGGGTTATTTGGTTTTCTATGCAGACTTATCAGCTCAGGGCTGGATCATTTGCAAGTAGAGTGTTTCCTGAAACATAAAGAGAATTAGCAATCAACTAAAACAAGGGGGGACTAGCCTGGAGACCCCTGGGTGGGGCGGGGTGGGATGGGGTGGGGCAAGCTTCCCGAAGGCCTTTGAGTAAGCGGAAGGCCTCTAATTCTGGGTCTGCTGTTATTTGTGAGCTTGAGCCGGGCACCAAGCTCACCTATGAAAATGGGCCTGATCACCATCTGGGGTAAATCCAAAACAGTAATCGACTTTGGAGTCGGACACAATGTAACTTGCAGTTTCCCTATCTGTAAAATGGGTATCATCATAATAATAACTAGACTTGCATAGTGCTTATTATGTGCCAGGCACTGTGTTAAGAGCTCTCTATATTATAATCATCACAGTTGCATTAGCTATTATAAAAGACAACCCCCAAATCTCAGGAGCTTAATACAGTAGCAGGTCACTTATTATTCAGGTTGGCACAGAGGGGTAGAGTAGGAGGAGGCCGGAGGGTCATTTAGGTAACAAGGCTGATGGGGAGTTTGTCTTTTTTATTGTCACCACCTGACCTTCAGTGTCTTCCTTGCACATTCATTCAGCCAACAGGTGGAGGAAGAAGGGTGTGGAGAATCTTAAGAAAGTCAAGGGGTGGGTGGGTAGGTGGGAAGAGATCAACCAAAGAACTTGTATGCATATATGCATAACCCATGCATAACACAGACAATAGGGTGATGAAGGCCTGGGATCGGGATGGGGGTGGGGAGGGTGAGGGGGGTGGGGGGATGGGCTAGAAGGAGTCATTGGGGGCGGGGAGGGGAGAGGGTAGGACACATGTAATGCTTTAATAAAAATATTTAATTTTTTTATTAATGCTTCAACAATAAATATTTAATTTTAAAAAGTCATTGTGGGTTAAGCCTGCAAGTTACGTCATCATTGTGCCCATGTTTCATCAGCTTCCTGGCCACCTGTATGCACTCTTCTTCTTACACACATCACATGTTAGCCTTCCACATTCTGCCCAATCCCTGCTTCCAACTTAAAGTCCAGCATCTTTGGGTGGATCTCTGTCCTATCTGTTGGATGGAGTGTGGCTCCTCATGGCCCAGGGACCCATGAGCCAAAAGAGACACGTGCCCCTATACCAGCCGTGGGCAAACTACGGCCCGCGGGCCGGATCTGGCCCATTCGGCTGTTCTATCCGGCCCGCGGAGCCGAAAGAGTGGAGGGTTCTCTTGCTCTCCCCTCCGTTCCTTCACCAGCAGCCCAAGATGAGAGTGCCAGCATGGTCAGGTTGCTTTTGTTCCGGCCCTCCGGTCCAGTTTAAGAACCCATTGTGGCCCTCGAGTCAAAAATTTGCCCACCCCTGCCCTATACCATGTTGGAGGATAATCCAGCGGGAAAAGACAATAGTGGGAGACACTGGCCCTTAATAGTTGTGAAGTCTTGCCATGCGGGCACCGTGTGTGGGCCGCACTGTGTGCCCTGGGAGTGGGGGAGGTTCCTGCTTAAGCCTCTATGAGGAAGGGCCTGGCTCCTGGTTCCTGTGCCTGGGGCTCTGCCGAGTGGGAGGGTTTTCTTTGTCTGTTGTTCTTCTTGACCTCGCTTGTTCTTCTTGAGATGGATCTCGGGGACTGTGGTCTCCTTGAGGCTCTAAAGCTTTTGTAACCTAGTTCCTGCCCTTGAACTTTTCAGGCCCAAGTTTTAATGCTGTAACAGTGAAAGGCTTAAAGCCCAGGCTTATGGATTTTGCCAGTGCAGTCCTCCCAACAACTGGAGTCTTCCTCTGTGATATCTAGTGTGCCAGGAGCCACACCTAGAGTTATTTCCCAGACCTTTCTGAAGCCTGCATTATTTCTTCGCTTTCTTAACTCCACGCCTCTCTTTCTCTCTCTCTCTCTCTCTCTCTCTCTCTCTCTCGACTTAACGCCAGCTACCTGGAGGCTATGAGGCTTAGGCGGAAAACTTATCCCCTGAGTCTGGTATTTCACTTAAAAGTCTTCTTAGTCTTTTTTTTTCTTTTTCTGATTGCTTGGGGTCTAGAAATCGTCATCTTTTCCACCTCTCCACTCTCGCTTTCCAATTTTACTTGCAAACTGGCTAATGCATGCCTGAGTTCCCCCCTTTCTCGAATACCATGCTAATCTCAGCCAGCCACAATCAGCAAACTCTATTACCATTATGTTTTCTTCAAATCTCTTTCTTTGGAGCTTACAGGCTCAGTAGGCAAGAGTTCTGCCTTCTGAGTTCTCATAGATTATAGTTTAACCAAAAATTCTACCGCCGCATAACACGGGTCTCCGGTTTTCCAGTCTTTGACTTAATGACCCGCTATCTGACTTATGAGCGAATGCACATATTTAAGCATCCCACTTATGGTACCAGCTACTTTATTAGTTAGGGCAGTGGTCGGCAAACTCATTCGTCAACAGAGCCAAATATCAACAGTACAACTTTTGGAATTTCTTTTGAGAGCCAAATTTTTAAACTTAAACTTCTTCTAATGCCACTTCTTCAAAATAGACTCATCCAGGCCATGGTATTTTGTGGAAGAGCCACACGCAAGGGGCCAAAGAGCCCCATATGGCTCGCGAGATGCAGTTTGCCAACCATTGAGTTAGGTTGTAATGCAGCTGTTGTATCAGATAAACCCTATCATCTTCAGGCTGAACACAATAAATGTTGTTTTCTCATTCCGGTTGAGTCCAGTTGATAGCAGGGGAGGGAGACACTCTGTTCCATTTATTGAGTGAGAGGCTTTGGCCAGTCTGCCAGCAACCAGACTTGCAGGGTTTGGCCACTTACCAGCTGTGTTAAACCCAGCATTGGGCAAGTTCCCTGACCCCTCCGTGACTCAGTTTCCCCCTTTGTTAAAGGGGAGTGATAATAAAACCTAATTCATAGGATTGTTGGGGAGTGCCTGGCATGTAGAAAATGCTTAATTAATGCTGGCACTGTTGGGTTTTGTTATATTCATCATGCCTTTTCTGTAGGCACTGTGTTAGACGTTAAGCAACATGGTCCCCGCCTTCATGGAGATTGCAGGCTGGTTGCGCCCCGATTTTTCATCAGATAATCATGCAGATGTAACTTTACACCTGTGATAGTTGCCACAAAAGAGAGATGCATGGGGTTGGAGGAGTCTCTATGGAGGCTCTTGATGTAATCGGCAGAAAGGGAAGGCTTTGCTAAGGAAGTGAGGCTTGCGTGAGGCTGAAGCATGGCTCATTGGGTTGAAAAGGTAGAAGAGTACTCTGTGAATTCAAACAGAAGGTGCAAAGGGCCTGTGGCAGAAGAGAGCATGAGAAGGAGAATGGCCAGTGGGAAAATGAAGTGAGGGGAGTGGGTAGAGTTAGACCAAGCACCTGCCAGATTAAGGAATTTGTCTCTTCCCAAGGACACTGGAGTGTCCTTGAAAGGTTTTATGGATGGAGATGATATGATATGATTTGTGTCCTAAAAAGCTCATTGTAGATTGCAGCATGGAGAGCAGACACCAAGGGGAGGGTGACTGGGGGAAAGTCAGTTAGGTATTTTCACTCCCATCTTCTGCCAGATGCTTCGAAGCTGAAGATGACTCCTCTCCCCGTTCTCATGATTTGATTATTGGCAATTCTGCTTTATTTTTTCCCCCTGATGCAGAGCTGTCCCTTTTATCTCCCCTTCGGTGCAGCATCTTCATTCCCAGGTGGCATTTCTGATACAAGGAGCAGAGGTCCAACCCATCAAACCTATCTCCAAACCAAAAACAACCCTGCCTAGCCACACACTTCCCAACCTCCGATGCCCAAGCCCTTGCTTTCATTCCTCAAGGTTGGCACATTCACCTGCAGCCCTCATTGGTCAGGCCTTTAAAACTGGCTGCCTCTGTATTAGAGAAAAATGTTTATTTTTCCGAAGTAGTGTTGTGGCTAAGCCAATAAACAAGAAAGATCTGGATTCCTAATCCTGGATGGAGACTCCTGTCGCGTACATGATTGGCTCACTCAGGTGGCCAGTCTGGTTGATGCTATGGAGAGGCGTCCTACGTGGCACATTGTGCTATCTAACCGAGGGCCTGAGGTCAGACAGCGAGGGTTCACATCCCCGAGCTTAAATGTATTTTTTTCAGCAAATGCATGTAGTCATAGACTGTCAACTCCCTGCGAGCAGGGATATTGGTCTGTTTAATTCACCACCATCACCCCAGCACTTAGAACAGTGCCTGCACGTGGTGGGCACTGCATACATATGTGTGGCCTATGGAACTTCGCTAACAGGCAAACCAAGAGCCCAGGGCTAACCATTTGCTCACTGGCTGGGAGTCTTCCCCTGTGTTTCCAGATGCTCAGCCCTGAAAAACCTCTCCTTTCAAGCTGGCCTCTCTTTGAAGAACAGAAAGGAATGGCGGCTCATTCTTCCTTTAGACCCACTCTCCTCCTGTGAGACGGCCCCTCGTTCTGATTCAGAGTTTGAGAGCTGTGTCTGCCTGGCCCCTTGGATCTTAGAGCTGGGAGAAGCCTGCACAGTTCTCCTGGTGGAGCCTCGCTGCCTTCCACCTGGGTGTTAGGCGAATTTTGCAAATGCGACATCCGAGAACCAGGAGGATGCATGTGTGGGCCACACGGCTGCCCCCAGATGAACTTTAAAAGTGGAAAGTCCTCCCTTCATGGCTGGGCCCGGACCCCAGTTCTCTGAATCCTTAGGCTGGTGTCTGCGATGCCACACTGTCCTGGAAAGAAAGAAACAAGGTTTTGTTCTCTTCCCTTCGCTGTGACTAACACCTGGTCCTGTCCATTGTGGTCCGCCGTGGGTTCGCATCTGTGCTGAGCACTTTTCTAATATTCTCTCAGCTTAGTCCCACCAGTCCCGCCAGTGAGACCTGTCGTATTGGTTTCACTCCACAGTCTAGGACACTGACCCCGAGAAGCTAACAAGACTCCCTCAAGGCCCTGCAGTGGGGGTACAGGAGCCTGGGTTCCTACCCTGGTCACCTGCTGTGTCATCCACAGGCTGTCCCCCTCGCCGTGTTGGCTGCCTGTGCAGGAGGAATCCGCTCTGAGGGGGACAATCAGTTTAATGGGATCGGCAGTGCAGAACTGTAAATATAAAGCAACCCCTTGTCCGATATGCCCCTTTATGACTCATTGTTTGTGGCTTTGATGGTCTCCATCTCTCCTTCTCCTCGTCCTTCACTCGGGAAACAGTTCAGCGTCTGCTCAGTGCCAGGCCCTGGCATAGCAAGAAAAGCGCACACCGCTGCCAACAGCTGGTCCAGTGCTGTGATTGGAAAGACCAACCCCATTTGTTTTTCTCCCGAACAGCATGACGCTGATTGATTCGAATACTTAATCGGAGGTGGTTTAACCTAATGTTCCTATTGACTAACTCAGGCTGGCCTCTTCTTCCCGCTTCCCCAGGAGACAGACTCACCTGCCCACTGAGTGGAACTGAAGCCAGGGGCCACGGGAAGGCAGGAGGAGATGCTTACTATTTTTTGAGGCCGCACTGACTGTGATTTTGAACCCGCAATGCCTTGTTGTTTATTATTCGTTCTTTAGGCTTGCGCAGTTTACCAAGTCTCATCAACCATTGCTATTAGTAGTTCTGACAGCCCTGTGGGGTAGTGGGTAGTAGATATGTGTATCCTAATTTTGCAGATGAGGAAGTTGGGGGTGGGGGGAAGGGAGGTGGCGTTCCTTGCCCGAGGTCACCAAGTCGTGGGAGCACAGGCCATCTGCTTGACGTTCTGCGCTTCCTGATGCCACTCTTTGACAGGAACAGAGCACATGGTGTCCGACCGGAAGACCGATCAGGACGTGGAGGTTACCCCAGCTTTGGGCCCCCAGCCTTTCGTTAGAACCTTGAGTCTGCTGACCCCCACTCTTCTAATGTTAGCCTTGGGAGGGGAAGAAGCTCCTATGGGACCCCCCGCCCCAGCATTATGGGTTCGGTTGCTAATACTCGAAGGCCAGGAAGTCCATGAACATCCAATAGAAAGGAGACGGGGCACTGGGAGAGGAGGATCCTGGGAGCTTCTGCTGGGCTCTGCAGAACACAGATGGCCCCTTAGCCATCTCCCCACCGGCCCAAAAGAATGGACCTCCATTCTTGCTGGAGTGTGTCTCTCCCCTGCCCCCTCCCCCATCTCATCCCCATTAAATGTAGATGATGGCTGGAAAAAGTGTGTAACTATTTTGCTGTGCATATAATATCCTTCTTGATTTTCTGTGGGCTCTGATTTCTCTGCTACCATCGTATGTCCTCAGGAATTCTTGCAAACTGAGAAAAATTCAGTGAGCCAAATGCAATTCGTGAGGTTGACTTCATGTTAATGGGTCTTAGCCACTTTCTAGAGCAGGGGTGGGCAAACTTTTTGACTCGAGGGCCACAATAGATTCTTAAACTGGACCGGAGGGCCGGAACAAAAGCAACCTGACCATGCTGGCACTCTCATCTTGGGCTGCTGGTGAAGGAGTGGAGGGGAGAGCAAGAGAACCCTCCGCTCTTTCGGCTCCGCGGGCCGGATAGAACAGCCGAACGGGCCGGATCCGGCCCGTGGGCTGTAGTTTGCCCACTGCTGTTCTAGAGGCATCTGGCCCGTCCTGAGCAAGCTCTTTCTGAAGGAAAACACCATCACAGAGGCTCACGAAGCCCATGTGCTTCAGCTCAGCTGTAAACTGCACCCCGTTCCCACACAAAAGAGGCCCCCCCATGTTGCACGGGGTGGGGTGTAGAAAGATGAGGTGTGTCCAGTGGAAGAAAGGCTCCCACTCAGCTTTCTGACCTTTCTTGTTTTCAACGTGCCAGAAGTGCTCCACTGAAAAGACGGTTTCAACCAGAAATCCTTAGGCATTCCGTTCACGGGGTGCCTGGGATAGATCTTAATCATTCATCATGTTTCCTTAAAGTAAATGAGTTTTCCATGAGAGGAGAGGTAGGAGGTTATTGATTGTGCATCGTATAGCAAAGACAGCTTCAGTTTGTTTTCATTTGGAACAAGCCTGGAAGTATTTCTTAACTGCAGGGTTGCTGGCAAACAGGCAGCCTGCTGGTGCGTGGTGTGTGTGTGTGCGCGTGCGCGCGCGCGTGCATGGGTGTATACACATGTGTACCTACACCCGCTCAGCAAAATTGTCAGAAACCAAACATTTGCCATAGCTTCTAAGTTTAGGTTGTGTTTCCATAGCTAAAATTTTTTAGACTGCCATGTAGGTAGTTTTTAAAAAAATATATATTTTATAGATTTTTTACAGAGAGGAAGAGAGAGGGATAGAGAGCTAGAAACATAGATGAGAGAGAATCATCGACCAGCTGCCTCTTGCACACCCCCTACTGGGGATGTACCCGCAACCAAGGTACATGCCCTTGACCGGAATCGAACCTGGGACCTTTCAGTCCACAGGCCAACGCTCTATCCACTGAGCCAAACCGGTTTTAGCCATGTAGGTAGTTTTAATGTCTTCCTACACTCTAGCCGCCTCATCCTTGGAGGCATCATCCCATCCCCATTAAGTACATATGAGGGCTGGGAAAAGTGTGTAACTGTTTTGCTGTGTATATATCCTTCCTGATTTTCTGTGGGCTCTGATTTCTCTGCCGCTCAATCTTATGTCCTCAGGAATTCTCCCAAACTGAGAAAAATCCAGTGAGCCACATGTGAGTCGCGAGGTTGACTTCATGTTACAGGTCTCAGCCGCCTAATTACACAGGAATTAATTATGGCTTTCCTGCTTTCTTCCCGTGTTTTGGAACTGATCGTTTTCACTTTCAAGGCAGCAGATATTTTTGTAGGCTCAGGAAGAGGCCCCGAAACTGAGTTACCTCATAGAAAAAAAATGGTCCTCGTTGAGATTGGCCTCAGAAAGGTTACTCTGACAGTTTCACCATCCAACGGAGGCATTGCACATGTGTGTGTGTACACACACACACACACACACACACACACACACACACACACTCTCACAGGCTCACCCATGCCATGCAGGCATTGAGATCATTAGAATCTAATACTAATCCAAATGGTGAGTCTCTCCCTGCTTCCGGTGGATGGTGCCATGTGGTGTCTGAATCTGGACCGAAAGTTTGGTTCTACAGGTGCTTGGGCTCAGAGATATGGAATGAAGCCGCGGCTGGTGCCCGCGGTGCACTTCCGTGTTTACACAGCTCACCGGTCCTGCAGCTACACGGAGCACCAGGGTAGCCCTGGGGGGTTGATGAAGTGGCCAACCTTCCCATCTCAGAGCAAAGGGAAAAAATGAGCAGCAGCCGAAAAACACCACGCCCGGGAGAGTCACCAGAGACTGACCAGATGGAGCCCTTCCCCAGCTCCGCTACTTTGCAGTCGGCATGCGCCCAGCTGTGTTTGTGAAGATGTGCCCAGTGTTTTTTATTTTATTTTTTATTTTTATTGATATTTTACAGAGAGGAAGAGAGAGAGAGAGCTAGAAACGTCAATGAGAGAGAAACATCGACCAGCTGCCTCTTGCACACCCCCTACCGGGGATATGCCCTCAACCAATGTACATGCCCTTGACCGGAATCGAACCCGGGAAATTTCAGTCCGCAGACCGACGCTCTACCACTGAGCCAAACCGGTTTCGGCGTGCTGAGTGTTTTTTAACCATCAGGAAGTTGGTGAAGAGAGAGAGGCACAGAGCCGTGTGCCTGTTCTTGGCCAGGCCGGGTGCTGGCGAGACAGCGATGACTGTGATGCAGTGGGTGCCCTTGAGGAGGTGGCACCGTTCCTCAAACCCAGGATGACGTGGGCTGTGAGGGTGGCTGGGACAGACCCCAAGCCCTGCCACAGGTGGCTGGGAACTCCGAGCAGAGGAGCCAAGGATGCCCTGTCACCACACGCCTGCACTCGGTCACCTGCAAAAACCAGCCACACGGGGCGGCAGGCGTAGCCCAGGATGAGGGACCGTGGCTGTGCCCCTGCCTCTCTGAAAGCCACCTTTATCCTCCTTCCTTCTAGCTCCGCTTAGTAATCAGGTTCAGCACCTACCTGGTGGCAGGTTTTGTGCCAGGACCCGGGGCCCCGGCAGTTGGACCACTGGACCCCCAACCTGTGAGGCCATCCAGGAAGTGTCATCGTTGACCAAGCGATTTGATGACAAGATCCATGGGACCCACCGGAAAGGGAGGGCAGGGTTCTGTGGGCTTCCGTTTCTTGATCTGTCCGATGAGGGAGGAAGGAGTTGGGCTGAGGATGGTTTTCAGCTTGGTGGGGACCCTTTAGATTGGCATGCAGCCTTTCTGAGAACCTCCATTTGTGAACTATGAGAAGGCACCCGCTACCATATGGAACCCAGTTTGAAATTCAGTGGGTGCGCTTACCCCCGAGGAGGCTCCCAGGAGCCCACGCTGTCCTAGACTTCTGTGACTTCATGATGACTGACAGGTGAGGTCCCTTCCATGCCAAGTCAACACGATCTTGTGTCTGGAACTCAGAGCTGTCGTTGGCCTTGGCTGGCATCCTTCTCTGCATGTGGATGCTAAGTTCCCCCTCCTTATTTCACTTCGCTGTGAGGAAGGAATCTGACCGTAGAAGCTGCCATCCGAGGAGCCTGCCTGCAGGGGGAGAGGAGGGGGGACGTGTAGTTGACTTGCTATGACCCACGGGCCATCCAGAGTGACCCGCGGCGGTAAGGGCCATGGACACTGTCATTCCATCTGCCACACTGGGCAGAGCCACCAAACTCCATCGCCACTCAGAATGTCCCACAGCCAGTCTCCTGACTGGACCCTCACCTTAGTGATGTTCTCCACCCTCTCCTCACCCAGCCCCCCCCCCCCCCCTCCTGCCGCTCTGATAGTATTAGTTCCCCATTGGCTGCAGGGTCAAGTCCAAGCTCCTCACCCTGGCGCCTCCTCGTTGTGCCTCAGTGGGACCTCTATAGCCTTTCACACTCCCCTAAACATGTTCATTCCTCATTCTAAGCTTCTGCTCAGGCTCTTCGTCCGCCTGGAATGGCTCCTTTCCTTGGCTTCTCTCTGCTGCACTGCTCCATAGCAAGCCCAGCACCCTTCCCGGGGTGGGTGGCCCCAGAACAAGCAGATTTTCCC
The DNA here is from genome assembly GCA_963924515.1 of Vespertilio murinus. NCBI lineage: Eukaryota > Metazoa > Chordata > Mammalia > Chiroptera > Vespertilionidae > Vespertilio > Vespertilio murinus. The sequence goes on from OZ004707.1 coordinate 186,868,819, forward strand.
CTTCTTTGAAATCCCTTAGCACTGTCTAGCCATCTGAAATGCCTCAGCTGTAGACCACAAGATCCTTTCGTTGGAAACCTTTTGCTATGGCTGTGACCTGCTTCTCCCCTCTCCCATAAGCCCTTTGAAGACACAATCTGGATCTTCCAGTTCTTTTGTCTCTTGTCCTGTCTATCACTTGACCAGTTCTCCCCAAATTAATGCACAAACCCATGAGTTCAGTTAAAGCATTCTGATGGCTACAGGTGGCCAGAGGCGAACGTGTCATCCTTGACCAATAAGAACACTTGATTTTAGCTCGCCACTCTGGTTTCAGCATGCATATGGCGGCTAACATCAGAGACCAAACTAACAGTGGCTTAAACAGGCAGGGAGGTGATTTGCTCTCCTATAACAGTCCAAGGCAGGTAGGAAGTCCAAGGTGAGGAATGTGGTTCTACAACCTCTAGGCTCCTTTGTCTTTCTGCTAAGCCACCGTTAGCACATGGTTTGCATTCTCAAGGCACCCTCTTGGTCCCAGCATGGCTGTCACAGCTCCAGTCATCACTTCTCCATTTTAAGCAGGATGAAGAATGACCAAGGGTTGGGGGAAAGGGTGCCTGCCAGTGGAATTAGCCCTTCTTTTAAGAAGCTGCACTGATGCCCTACCTAGTAATTCTGTGTATATATATCTCTTGGGCCAAAATACCATTGCTCCAAGGGAGGCTAAGAAATTTATTTCTTTAGCTGGATATACCTTTCCTACCACCATTACCCAGTCAAGAGTTCTTTTATTAAGAGGGCAGGAAGGGATATTGATTGGTTTGGCAGCCAGCAGTGCCTGTTGTAGCTGGTTGATGGCACCTATTGTATTTCAGGTTGAATAGTTGCCTATCAAAGAAGGCAACGGATATTGCTAGTCCACATTTTGCAATTTTCTGCCAGTAAATTCTAGAACTTTAGAGGTCTGGTTTCTCCAAGACCTCCTTTTCAGACAAGTAAGTGTATTTGCAGTAACTCGCCCTGAGCCTCCAAAGTTACTGAGTTGTAATTGGCCTCATAAAGGAGTAATGTCCAGTGCTCTTGTCTGCTCGTCCTTTAGCCCTGAGAATGGTCCTGGTGTTCTAGATAAGGATTCGCTAAAGCAAAGGTGGAGCTAGGCCCTCCCTCTGCATTACAGTCATTGTCTTGATAATGAGCATAGTTTTGATTCCATGCAACTTTGAGCTGCAGCACAGATTTAATGTACTATTTCTGTAGCTTTTAATAACCTGACCAGTTTAAGAAAAGTCAATTCTAATTTTTTAAAAGGACTTATTTGCTTTTAAAATCACTCTTGTGGGTAAAGAAAAGAACTTAGCCTGGGACCAGAAAGCACCTCACCTCAATTTATGGTCTGACCATGTTCATTTCCAAAGGAAGACAGTGTTTTTTCAGCCTGGTTGCTTACCAATAAGCTTTACCTGGAGCCACCCTTGCTTTTACCGTTGCTCACGAGGTCTGGGAAGGAGAGTCCCTTTGCCCACTTCAGTTACTATTTTCAGGGTTTTTGTGTTTAGGGATGAGTGTGAAGTGTCTTGTCTGTGAATTACCATGGACTTGGGGTTGAACCATGGCTAGAAGCAAATAAGGGTGAGCTAGAGATGCTTCACCCACTGCTGGCCTCTGCCATCTGTTTAACTAGAACAGCTCTTAGAGTCAACATTCTGAGCATTTCACAAGACACTATCTCATGCAGTCTTCACAGCAGTCCCCTGAGGTCTGAGCTGTTCTTGGCCCGGGTAGGCCCGGTAAAGTGACATGACTTTGTCTAAGGTCCCATCTACACTACTAAAGAGAAAGATGCAAATTGACCAAACCTTTATGACGCCCAACAGCCAATCAGGAGTGAGGATGCAAATTAACCCAACAAAGATGGCAGGTTAATTTGCATATGCAGGTGCTGACTGCCACAGTCGCTCCAGGCCTCTGGGCAGTGTAGGAAGGCGGAAAGGTGCCTCCAGGCTAGAGTGAAGGTGGTGCCTGTAGCCAGGGGAAGGAAAGCCCATTATTGCACAAATCTTCGTGCATCAGGCCTCTAGTCTTCTATAAGTAGCCAAATTAGAACTCACACCTGGGGCTGCTGAGATGGACTTTATGCTGCTATCACCTGGATGCTCTGTACACCTTGAGAGTCTGGTTGAAAAGGGCCTGTGCTCTTGAGCAGGGATTTCTACCAGGGCCTGGTGTAGGTAACCCTGAGGTCCCTTAGATTCTGAGTTTTTTTTTTATTTCAGGGAAAATGGAAGGTCTGGACTTGGATGGGGCTAACCTGAGAGGACTTTGTGAAAGTACCCCCACTGAGGGAAGTTGGGGATCCATGGGAGGGAAGCGCCCCAGGCCAGTGAATGGCTTTTTGAGGGCCCACTTAGCCCCATCTCTCAGCTACTGGAAATATCACATGACAGGAAGCCCGTCAAATTGAGGCTGTTCCTAATTTTGAGCCAATGAAAAGTCAGTGCCATTTTTACTGGAGACAGAGAGACCTAGGCTTGCCAGACCCTGCTTCTGGGTGCCGGGGTGGGGGCGGGGGGATAAGTGGCCAAGGCTTTAGGGTCATATCTCCATCCTGCAGGGAGTGAAGACATTTATCAGGGCTTCCTTTTACCAGACACAAAAATGGGGTACTTTTATGCAATGTACTTGCAGTGACTGTCATAACTGGCAATATTCCTAAAATGTACTGACGGTAATTGCACTTTTATTTCACCCCTATCCAAGTGTTTTGTTTAGAGCAGTATATAATATTCTATAAATCCCCATGTAAACTCGACCCATCCATTTTTCACATGGGGCCAGGTAGTCGCTTCGGCTGATTGCTGAGGACATTTGACTTTATTTACAGACATCATCCTCTTGGGGTAAATTTAATCAGTCTGAGCCAGTTCAATCAGGCAGCTCAATTTTTATCAAGATGACTGTGAGCCTCACCCAGTTCTAGGCTAGGAGAGAGAAAATTGGAAAAGCCCAGCTGGTATACTCAGTGGTTGCGTGTCAACCCAGGAATCAGGAGGTCACAGGTTCGATTCCCGGTCAGGGCACATGCCCAGGTTGTGGGCTCGATCCCCAGTAGGGGGCCGTGCAGGAGACAGCCAATGATGTTCCTCTCTCATCAATGTTTCTATCTTTATCCCTCTCTCTTCCTCTCTCTCTAAAAATCAATAAAAACATTAAAAAAAAAATAAGATGGAGTTCCTTCTTTCAAGGACGTTTCCATGAACAATTGTTGCATAACAAACTAGCCAAAATGTACAGTGGCTCCCGGGTCAGTTGCAGCGCCATCCAAACCTGGCACAGCGGCCCTTCTGCCCCTGGCCCAGGTGGTCCCAAGGCACAGAGCACAATGCACAGCTCACTTTCAAGGGAGTGGGAAGATCTCCACACCTGATGGGGGCGTGGCGCCGTCACACCCCAGAGGAGCAGGGGCACATTGTGCTGGGAGAGATGGTTGCAGCTACCTTCCGGTAAAATACAGCCTGCCACAAAGGGCACGAGGAGGTGCCATCTAGCAAGTCCTAATTGGGGGAGTAACCACAACAAAGACAGCACCAGCAAGCTGAGCGAGGGGCCCAGAGCTGAAGTAACATACTAGCTTAATGGGGTGGGGATGGGGAGAGGGTCAGAGAAGTCTCCCAGGACCAAGAGGCAACTGAGCGGGGGTTTTGCAAGGTGACCAGTTTGTGCGTTTCAGGCAGAGGGAGCAGCAGGTGTGCAGGCATGGTGGTGGGGTCCCCACGAAGGGTTTACCCCAGGAACAACCCCAACATGTCATTACCTGTAGGCAATCTTAGTTGGATGTATGTTGTGTATGTATATGGCTATGGATATATACACAGAGTGGCCAGATTATTATGAATTCTGAACACATAATAATCTGGCCACTCAGTGTGTGTGTGTGTGTGTGTGTGTGTGTGTGTGTGTGTACATAGAGGCCCAGTGCATGAATTCATGCATGGGTGGGGTGGGGTCTGGCCAGCCTGGCCAGGGGGAGGGGACATGGGTGGTTGGCTGGCCTGCCTGCTGGTCGAACTCCTGGTCGAGGGGACAATGTGCATATTAGTCTTTTATTATATAGGATATACACTGAGTGTCCAGATTATTATGCATTCAGAGATCATAATAATCTGACCACTCAGTGCACATATATCTGTCGGTATTTATGTATGTCTATACAAACATACAGATATATATACTTTTAGACAGAGACCTCCATTCAGCTTTCACTCAGCAAATACGTCCTGAGACCCGGTGTCAGCCAGTGTTCCAGGTGCTGAGGATGCGGTGGTGAAGGAAACCAAAGTGGTAAACAAAGGAGACTGCTCACGGAGCTTACACTCCGTAATGGAGACCAGGGTCGCCCATGAATATTTCATACGTGTTGTGACTTCACATGTATTTCGTATGTGTGGTGCTGAGCGGCACGGTACAGGCTGCAGGGGATGCTGTTTCAGACAGTGCAGCCGGGAAGGCCTCTTGGGAGGTGGCACTTCACAGAAGCTAGGGGTGAACTTGGGCAGAGAGGTCAGCCAGGGCACGTGTGAACTGCCTGGGCATCTACCTGCCGCCTTGCACCAGCGCTCTCTCTGTAAACCTGCCTGTTGGGCTCTCTGAGGTCCCAGGGCTGGATGAGGGTGGGACCGACCCTGTGTCCCGTGCTCTTTGCTGTTCTGAGCAGGTGGGGGATGGTCAGCTGCAGACCTTGATCTCCAGGGCGATGGCTCCTCAGGATGGTGAGCAGCCTGTCCTGTCTGGATTCCACCTCCACCCCGCCCCCAGCTGTTCCCGGCACCCCGAGTGTCACTGTTGTTCCCGGGAAACTGGCCCCATCCCAAGAGGGGGAAGGTGGGGCGAGCAATCTCAATAATAAGGAAGTGTGGCTGGGATGCCAAAGAGGAGTGATGACTCAGGGAAAGGCGCACAGCAGGTCCCCTGGCGACTCCTCACCTTCTGCACACATGCCTGCATTCATTCGTTCATTCCCCAGACATGTATTGAACACGTGGAAGCACGGAGAGGGTCATAGTCAGCTCTGCCAGCTCCAGCTGTGTCATCGCAGCAAGTTGGCCGGCCTCTCCGAGCCTTTGTTTCTTCAACTATAAGATGGGTCTAATCCAGCCGTGGGCAAACTACGGCCCGAGGGCCGGATCCGGCCCATTCGGCTGTTCTATCCGGCCCGTGGAGCCGAAAGAGCGGAGGGTTCTCTTGCTCTCCTCTCCGCTCCTTCACCAGCAGCCCAAGATGAGAGTGCCAGCATGGTCAGGTTGCTTTTGTTCCGGCCCTCCGGTCCAGTTTAAGAACCCATGGTGGCCCTCGAGTCAAAAAGTTTGCCCACCCCTGGTATAATCCCTATTTTTTTCAGAGTCATCATGGAGATTCGATCAGAAGAAGACCCGGGGGGCAGGATTTTCAGATTCAGCAAATGAAAGGACAGCATGCTAAGGAACATTCTGAACATTTTTAGCATCAGTTACGCCCTGAATATTGCATGCTTATCTGATGTTCAGTTTTCACTGTGTGTCCTGTATTGTAACTGGCAGCCCCACCCGGGGATAAAGATGAAGGAAAAAACACAAATCTGACCTTGTGGCGCGCAGCCCAGCGGGAGGACAGGCGTGTAGACCATGATGGCAGAGCAGCACCCGGTCTGTGCTCCTGTCAGAGGTCCGGGCAGGGCCGTGGAAACAGCCCTCCCGCTCTGGGCTCTTGGGAAGTCCAGCATCGCCCCTGCTGATCGCTGGCATGCTTGTCCCAGGTCCCCAGTGACCATGGGCCTGACTGACACCGGGACATGGCACCAAAGGCGTTCACAGTGAGACAGAGTTCAAGGTGGCCTTTCCACAGGGTATCCTGGAACGATGAACTTGGTTTTCTTCCCCCTCAAACCAAGGATGACTTTTGTTGACCAGGAAACAGACGATTTCTGTCTTCTAGCCATTTTCTGCGGGTCATTTTAAAATCAAATGAAGTGGATGTAGAGGGGGAAAAAAGAATCACATTGTGCCTGCCTTTAGAGAATGGGCACCTCTCAGATAAACTGTTAGTAATTCATTATTCCGCTCCCCTGGAGCCCTAGAGGGAGATTCGCCATGGGTCGCCCAGGCCGCTAACAGGAGATCCACAGTTGGGTCTTGGACTCCAAACTAACATTTACCCAGAGCCTCTCTTGGGTAAAACGGCAAGCATCAAAGTTCTGGGAGAACAGGTTGGGGATACATTTGAAAGGTGAATGAATGGCCTGGTGTTGACCGGGGTCTGAGCAGCATCACCGAAGGCTTCCTGAATTTCCCCAGACGTGCCAGGAGGTGTTTTAGATTGAGGGGGGCCTAACCACCCGAAGGCCTAAAGACTGTTTGGAGTCCTCTCCGCTGCTTGCAGCCATCTCTAGAAACCAAACCCCATGAGGCACGAGTCTCCATTGCTCCTCATGAGGGAGGGGAGGGAGTCAAAGTGAGGGTTTGTGCAAAGGGGAAAAGGGGGTTTGGCCTGAGTTGGGGGGGGCAGTTAAAGGGGGTGCATCCAGGGTTATGAAAAGCATTGCTCAGTGACAGCATTCACAGCTCATTCTAATTGATTTGTAAGGGCCAGGCTCTGTGCTAAGTGCTTTTCATGTGGCATCTCTTTGATCCCCGCCCACACCTCAGGCAGCAGGTGCCTCTGGGCTCCCATTTTCCACTTTGAGACCCAAAGTGTTTGGATTACCTGTCCAGGACCGCACAGCTGATTGCAGAGCCCTTGAACCTGACCCCTGTGTTCCGTTTTGCCATCAGGACCTTTTTCTAAAGGAGTGTCCCGCTTGCTCCAGGCACTCCTGTCCTCTCTGCTGCTGTAGAGGAGGGGGCCTCGGGCTGGCTTCTAACGCCCCCTTCTGATCGCCACCCATACAAGGCTTGAGCGGAGTCGTGGGTGGGGTCTCCCTCAGTGGAATGTTGGCTCAGGGGGACAATACAGCTGCATCCCATGATTTAGCACTTCTGCTCCTGAAGAATTTCCTCACCTAACTCACAGGAGACAATAGGATCCAGGCGACTCACAGAAGCCGCAAATTCACTTGGTATCAGGAATCCATTCAGCTCTCCCCGTCCCAATGTTCATAGGAATCCTTTCCGAATCTGAAATCCCATGGCGAACCATTTTATTTTATTCATTCGCCACTCCATTACTTGACTAATTCATTCCATTAATATCTCCTTCCTGCCAAATAGGTGCTCCAGATACAATGGTGAGCCAACAGCCAGGCCTGCCCTTGTAAAGGTTGGGGTCTAGGCAGACAGCTGAGGAAACAGGCTGTGACCGGTGCAGGGTGGGAAGAGCAGTGAGGAGGAGGGGCAGGGTGCCGTGGGAGCACCGTCTAGGACCTGTGGGGTCAGGTGAGGCTGCGGTGACGGGAGGGACATCTCGGGTAAGAGCTGAAGGATGTGCAGGAATCGACCAGGCTGTGAGGGAGGGGTTTGTGCAGAGGGAGGAGGGCACGAGAGAATGCTCAGGGCATGGAGGGTTATGCTGTCTGAACAAAAGATGGAGTGTGGGGTGAGGGGAGAGTGAGGGGGGACATTCTGAAGGGAAATAGTGTGCAGAAATAGACAGGGCCACCTTGTTTGTTCTCAGAGCAGTAGGACTGCCCTGGGTAGGTCCCCAGGTGTGTCCTGCCAGCTAAGAAGGGCCCCTCCACTCACCAAGCTGTGGGCTCCAGGGCATGGCCTGTGTCGGCCCAGAGGACGGTTCCTTCTGCTAATTCTTATCAAGGAGACTTAAGGGGTGATGCTATCCTCAATATCAGGTACAGGTGGGAAAAAAGGGGGGGGGGCGGTCAATAGGCAGAGAAGAGGTGATGGCAGCCTAGGAGGCCATTGGGACGGAGAGAGCTGAATGGATTCCTGATACCAAGCAAGTCCGTGGCTTGCGTGAGTCGCCTGGATCTCATCGTCTCCTGTGAGTTAGGTGAGGAAATTCTTCAGGAGCAGAAATGCTAAATCATGGAACGCAGCTGAGAGGATGTATTGTCCCCAGGCTTCCAAGAGAGCCAGAGTTGGGTCTGGTTCTCTGTTCTCTAGCTCAGGCTCAGCCACTGGATTCAACTGCCAACACTTGTTAGTATCTGTGTTTTTAGAATATGTTTTTATGGATGTCAGGGAGTGGAAGAGGGAGGGAGAGATAGAAACATCAATGATGAGAGAGAATCCTTGATCGGCTGCCTCCTGCATGTCCCCTATTGGAGATCCAGCCCACAACCCAGGCATGTACCCTGACTGGGGATCAAACAGTGACCTCCTGATTCATGGTTGACACTCAACAGTGAGCCACTGGTTGGGCAGTATCTATATTTTTTTTCATTACAGCCCTCCTGGTAGGTATGAAGTGATATCATTCATATATATATATATATATATATATATATATATATATATGCCGTGAACCCATGGCAATCAGTGCTTTATTCTTTGGCCCTATCATTTTGCCTTTTCTGGAATGTGATAGCTGTGATCATACATTCTGTAGCCTTTTGACTCTGCCTTCTTGCACCTACATAACATACTTTTGATTCGCCCATGTTCTTGTGTTGCCATTGTGGTTGTGTTGAGTTATCTTGGATGATGGATGTCCCATCCTAGGAGCCCCTGCTCTTTCGTGCAGTAAAGTTTAAGAGACCCCTTTGTCCAGATGAACCAATGGCTAAGTCTCTTCCATTGCCAGGGGCTTCTATCATGTGGGAGGCCCTTGTCAAGCCTTCCTAGGCTGCCAGCATTGTAGGAGACCCTGCTTTGTTCTTCCGGCAGGTCCTTCAGAGCGGCAGAGCTGAGTCCTAGGTCAGAGAGCTGCAGACGCTGGGGAGGAGAATTTCTGGGTATTGTCTCTGCTGAGCCATTCATGGCATGAGGCCTCCGATGTGGGCAGCAGTCCAGTGAGACAGGTGGGGCCTGAACCACCGGGGCAGCTGCTGCTTGAGAGCCTGGGTCTCTGCTGTCCGTCTGTCTCCCTTCTCATCAGGGAGCCCCCCCACCCCCACCCCTAGGCAAATTGGGCTCGTACTCAAAGCCATTTTCTCATTCCTTGTCTGTTTTCATGGCTGACTTCCAACTCAGGGCTTTGAACACTTGCCACCTCTCCTCTGTCCCCTACCCGCCCAAGCACAGCAGTGTTCCGACTCTCCAGTGCAGGCCCAGGGAGAACATGATGTAGTGATGAAATAGTAAGGAATCTGCAGCTACCATCAGAACCCACAAGGTAGACATCATCACTGTAAACGGGAAGGAATCAAGGTCCTAGGAGGGTAAATAACTCAGTCAGAGCCACCCTGACTGGTAAGCAAGCAGGGCTGGGACTTGAACCCTCATCAGCGCCTCAGACCTCAGTCATTTAAACCCCGACTTCCCGAGTTCCCTCCACCACCTGGCCTTTACGTACCTCACACCGTCGTTCTCATCCCCTTCTCATGTTTTGTTCATCGAGACCCATGTCCAGCGCACAGTTATGGCACAGAGCGTTTCTGTCCTAGCTGTATATATTTTTTGCAATATACATAGAAATAAACACATAACTCAGAATAAAAGTGTTCATCTACCTGTCACCTCAAATCAGCCCCTATCCGCCCAGGCCCTGCCTTTGGAGGCGGTGGGTGCCGCGCAGCGATTTGCTCACAGGCCTGGCTTCCTGCCTCGGTGGGGAGTTACAATGAGCCGTGCCTGCGATTGCATCTCGGCGTCCTCAGCATCATGTACGGTGACAGACTCATTAGAGGTACATGCTCCATGATTAATGAGTCGATGGCAGAATGAACGGAGTGATAAAAGAGAAGGGGAAGAATGAGTGGCGTTTCCCCTTTCCGTACGGAGAAAACGGGAGGGAAAGCCTCGCTCCACGACGTTGATGAGACGGGGATACAGCCGCCGTGGAGATGTAGGGAGGTGACGTTCTCTGCGTGAAGTCCTTCAGCCCGCGCAAGCTCTTGGCTTCGGGGGCTGCGGACACTGTCGTCTTAGTACACTCCTCCCAGCCACTTTTGTCTCCAGTGTGGAAGAATCGGCCCCTAGCTGGTTGTTTCTCTAGCCAAACGAGCTCCCACCCAGGGTGCTACTTGCTGCTGTCCTCCCTCCTGCCCTCTTCCCAAAGCCTGACACACTCCAGACAGCCTGTGCATCACTCCTCTGGAGGAAAACGCAGCAGCCAAGACCACAGAGCTGCCGTGAGTATTTGGACGAGTCAGCGGATCTGTCTGTAAACCAATCAGTCAACGTTTATGGAGGACCCACTACGTGCCAAGCACTGGGCTCAGTGCCCCTGAATCCTCTCATACTTCAGAATCAGATCCTCTAGGCCCGTGGTAGGCAAACTCGTTAGTCACCAGAGCCAGATATCAACAGGACAACGATTGAAATTTCTTTTGAGAGCCACATTTTTTAAACTTAACCTTCTTCTCACGCCACTTCTTCAAAACAGACTCACCCAGGCCGTGCTATTTTGTGGAAGAGCCACACCCGAGGGGCCAAAGAGCCGCATGTGGCTCGCGAGCCGCAGTTTGCCGACCACTGCTCTAGGCATAGACACTAAAGCCAGACTTTCTGAGCTTACAAGGAAAATCTCATCTCAACAAAAGTTTACCAAAGCTCAACCATATGGGAGCTTCGTAACTTGGCCCTGGGAATACAAACTAAGTTCCCGCCCCCAGGAGCTCAGAGAAGCCTGAGGAGTCTTGCTGACATTCAGCTTGGGGAGTCGCAGGTGCATTGGGCATTGTCTTGAGATGCCACTGTACTCATGCCCTTGGCAGCCAGCATGTTTCAGGCACATCCAGCAGGAAAATGTCATTCATGAATTCAACCAGCATTTCTGGGCATCTTTAAAAAATACATATATATTGATTTCAGGGAGAAAAGGAGAAGGAGAGAGAAACATCAATGATGAGAGAGAATCATTGATTGGCTGCCTCTTGCGCATGTGCACACACATACCCCAGATCGAGCCCAAAACCCGGGCATGTGCCCTTGACTGGAATTGAACCCAGGATCCTTCAGTCCGCAGGCTGATGCCCTATCCACTGAGCCTAACCAGCCAGGGCTATGGGCATCTTTTCTAAGTGTGGCAAATGTAAGCACACGTGTGCTTGCATCCCCACCAAATGCTCCATGGTGGGAGGCCTGGAAGTGGCCCCAGCATCCTTCAGTGACCCAGGCATTCAGTGTTGGAATTTGAAGGCAAATCTACAGCCCCTGCTCTGTCCTATGAAAGGCAATGGGGCTACAAAGGCCCTTTCTGGCATTAAATCAAGGTGCGAGTGTGCTCAGTGTGCTGCGTGGCGCCATGCAGATGCCTTCGTCCAACGCCAGGGGTTCCGTTCGCTCATGGCCCATTGAAGTGGCCCATTGATGTTTCTCTCTTGCATTGATGTTTCTCTCTTACCAAGTGCTTGGCAGCCGCCAGTCCACCCTGTGGGGCCCTGATGGGATAGGAGATGGTAATTGACGTTTCTGGACTTTAAAGCCTTTATTTGGCAAAATAAGTCAGTACCCATGTTGTTGATCTCCTACAACTATTAAAAGAATATTACATATCTGAAATTCCTTCCTTATTTGCTTGTTTGCTCCCTTCCCTCCTTCCTTCCCCCCTCTCCCCCTCCATTATCTCTCTCCCTCTGTCCTCCTCTTTCTTCCTTCCACAAATGACCTCCGATATACCAGATGCCATTCTGGGATACAGCAATAAACAAAACAAAACCCCTGTCTTCATGGAGCCCACATTCTAGAGGGGGAGACGGACATATAAAAGTAATACTATAAAATGCAGAGCGAAGCAAAAGTAGGTTTACAGTTGTTTGTATGAAAAATAATACAATAGCCGAAACCGGTTTGGCTCAGTGGTAGAGCATCGGTCTGCGGACTGAAGGGTCCCAGATTAGATTCCGGCCAAGGGCATGTACATTGGTTGCAGGCACATCCCCGTTAGAGGATGTGCAAGAGGCAGCTGGTCAATGTTTCTCTCTCATCGACATTTCTAGCTCTCTATCTCTCTCCCTTCCTCTCTGAAAAAAATCAATAAAATATATTTAAAAAGAAAAGAAAAATAATACAATAATTAATGAAGAATAATACAAAAATAAACTGTGTTTTGTGTGCTGGCAACTGTAAACCTACTTTTGCCCCACCCTGTATATAATAATATGTGGGGATAAGTAAGTACTAGAGAGAAAAATAAAGCAGGGAATGGGGACAGGAAATGGCGGGAGGTTGTGATTTTAGCTATGGGAACAGGGGGAAGCCTCAATGAGAGGGTGACATTTTAGTGAAGACCTTCAAAAGGTTAGAGAATGAGCTCTAACCCGTTTGGCTCAGTGGATAGAGCATTGGCCTGCAGACTGAAGGGTTCCAGGTTTGATTCCGGTCGAGGGCATGTACCTTGGTTGTAGGCACATCATCCCCAGTAGGGCGGGTGTGCAGGAGGTGGCTGATCTATGTTCCTCTCTCATCAATGTTTCTAACTCTCTATCCTTCTCCCTTCCTCTCTGTAAAAAATCAATAAAATATATTGAAGAGAAAAAAAAAAGGTTAGGGAATGAGCTACAGCTAATGGGGGATGGGCCTTGTAGACAGCGGGATAGTACATGCTAAGGCCCTGAGACAGGCATGTGCCTGGCCTATTGGGAGTGGGCTGAGTAAGCAGAAGTGTAGGAGATGAGTTCAGGCAAGTAATAGGGGAGTGAGAGCCAGACCTTGGAAGGCTTTGGGACTCAATCCCAAATAACGGTTCTCTTGGGTGGGTCTCTGAATCACACAAGATCTGCAGAGTCAGATAGTCTGGAGGTGGGGTCCCCACCTCTGTTTAAATAAACCCTCCTGGGGGGTTCTGATGCCTTCTACAATGTGAGTTCCACTGCTGTTGAACATCTGGGTTACCTCTGACCCTTCCTGCTGAGCCTGCCATTCCCTCTGCTGTGTTTACAAGACAGAAGGGCAGACATGGTTGACTTGACCTCCTGACCTCAAGAAATGAAATCATCTTGGTGTCTGGGAGTTGACATTCAGACTGATTAAAAAAAAAAAAAAAAGGTCGATGCTGTGGCTGTGCTCAAGCTGAGGTCAGGTGACCGTGAGGGACAGAAGGGAGGATGGGGGATACATGGCCGATGCCTGGGGGATGGATCATTGACTGTCAGGGTCTGTAGGGCCTTCGAGAGCCTGAGGACACCTGGTCCTGTCCTCAAATTGGTCAAAGAAGCCAGTGGACTAGAAAGGGACAATGACTGCTAATTAGATACATAGGTGCCCTCTGGACTTCTAGGCACCTGCTCCCTTTCAAATTGTGCTTGTAAGCTTAGAGATTTGCGGCACCCAGAGAACACTGCTGCTGTATGGATCGGGGGGATGGTAGTGGTGCAGGTAGCGGTAGGGATGTTGGTGGTACAGGTAGGTGTAGGGGACATGGGTAGTATAGGCAGGTGTAGGGGATGGCGGTGGTGTAGGAGTACATCAGAAAGATGGGAGGTGGTTGGAGGAGGGTGAGGAGAGGAAACACCTCATCAGGGGCTTTGAGGGACCAGGGTGTGCCCCATTTGAGGAGTGGTAAGAGTTCTGTTTGACTGGAACTGAGCGGTGGGTAAGTGTGAGAGCCGTCCACAGAGGTCTTGAATGCCATATGGGCTAAGCATTTGGGACTTTAACCATTGGCAGTGAAGGCCCCTGGGTCCCAGGTGGCCACTTCCTGACAGTTGTTTCCAGGCTCCTGCTTGGGTCACCACCTCCCCGACCCAGCCAGGACTGACTGTCCCATGAGGACTTCCAGCTCCCACAGAACCCTGCCCCGACTTCTTCCAGCACACACCCAGAACAACCAGACTCTCAACTATAGGTTAGGACAACTCTAGACTGAGCAGTCATGCTTACCTAATGGCTCAGTTCCCAAACGGGTCAGGCCTCTCTGAAGACACGAAGCAGAGGTTGAACTCTCCAGAGACATTCTCTCCATCAGCCACTGTGCACCTAGCTTTGTGAAAAATGAAAAATACCCTCTCTTCTTAAGTTCAAGGAAGTACAGTCCTGGCCAGTGTGGCTTAATTGATTGGGCACTATCTGGTGCACTAACTGGATTCCCGGTCTTGGCAGGAAGTGGCTCTTTGATGTTTCTCTCTTTCTCTCCCTCTCCCTTCCTCTCTTTCTAAAGATCAATAAAAAGTATATACTTTTAAAAATAAAGGAAATAATGTACATCAGGGATCAATTAGAGCATTTACCTAAGCAATAAAAGAGAAAATTTCAATGACCCACCATCCCACCCTCTAGAGATAGCATTAAGTGTTAACCATTTGTATACCCTTTGCAAACAAGTTTATGCGTTTAATGTTTTCCTTACAAAGTAGAATCATATTGTACATATTGTTTGCGCTTACTGATTTCAGTTATCAGATTATGAACATGTTTAGATGTCATTACATATTCTGACAACATTTAAGATGAATAAATAATGCTCCATCTTATAGTCAGTTCTCTAATAGTGGACATTCAGGTTGTTTCCCGTTTTTTTTTGTTTGTTTGTTTTTTAAATTCTATAGTGAATTACCCTGTAATATAACTTTTCACATGCGAGTGAATATATCCCACGGGTAAATTCCTAGCCTTGGGATTGTTGGGTTCGACCACCCAGCTCGTAAAAGGCCTTGAGTGCCTGCCAAAAGACTGCAGTGGTAATCATTAAGGCTGGAGGCAATCGGGTAAATAGCACCTCTCTTCTCTCTACTGGTTCTAATACAGCTGAGCCAGACAGAGGGTATGTCACTTTCATTCCTAATGAAGACTAGTTTGGAGAACATGGCTTAGAAGTTCAGCAACTGTTGGCTTCCTAATACCTGACCCTACAACTGGTCAGGTGTGAGTACCTACTCGTGGGTGGTGCTGGAGAACACAGGACCTCATCCTGGAGAACTAAGGCATTGTGGGAGTTCATCAGAATGCTTGCTTCCCCTAGGCCAGTGGTCGGCATACTCATTAGTCAACAGAGCCAACTATCAACAGTACAATGATTGAAATTTCTTTTGAGAGCCAATTTTTTAAAAAACTTAAACTCTATAGGTAGGTACATTGTTATTAAACTTAATTAGGGTACGTGGTATTTTGTGGAAGAGCCACACTCAAGGGGCCAGAGAGCCGCATGTGGCTCACGAGCTGCGGTTTGCCGACCATGGCCCTAGGCAGCTGGCTTCCAGGGAGAAAGATTAGAGCCAGGCTGAGCTATGCCCACCCAGCTCCTCCTCCCCAACTCACTAACCCGGTGAGTCACTCCGCCTCCGCAGGAATGTGAGAGAAAGAGAAGCCAGGCGGGTTGTACAAATGGGTGTCCCTTCCCATGGCAGGAAACAAACAGGGGAGGCTAAGTGTTCTCTATCCATAATGATGAAAATGAGAGTTAATTTGTGTTGAGCACTATGCTAAGCTTTTTGCCTCCATCTCTTCCTTTGATCCATCCAACAATGAAATTCTGGCCATCCTATCCTGTTGATGAGGAAACAGAGGATTCGAGAATCTCTATATGTAAAAGCCTAAGCGACCATTACAACCGAACAACCAGCAGGTGGCTGTGATGCGCACTGACCATGCACAGCATCTGACTTTTGAAGGTTGACAAACCCCTAAACTTAGAGGAAGAGCCAGCTAAAAGCCAGCCCTGCCCACTGGTCAGCGTCCCTGTCCCCCAGTGGAAATGGCATGCCCCTCACAGCCTTGGGGCAGACCTTCTGACCAGCCCTGTTCCCGTGAAATCCACTAATTGCATTTGAAAGAACCACTTAGCCCCGTGTCCTAAATTATGATGAGCAGTGGTTATGATGGACCGTTCTCAACAGAGAGGACCTTGACAAGTGTCCTTGCTTAAAAGAGGGCTGAGAGAGACACACTTGAGTTCAGGACGTGAGGTTTTTGACGATTTCATTTTATCTTAAGGATTTCAGCAACTCTTGAAGGATTTGCTTTGCTTTAGGAAGAAAGTAATGAATCTGTTAAAGAAATATTATGGGGTTTTTTCAATTAGAAAGAAAACATGTAATTTGGGAGAAGGCGAGACCACTAATTATACTTTTAATTGTGCCTTTTGCCCTTTGGGGTAAACTCTAAGGAATTGGGTAGAGAGAGAAAAAAACTTTAAGAGAAAGTTTTTCTTTAAGAGTTTTTCCATCATTCCAGGCAATTCCCCAAAGAATAGTCACCTCTGTTGTCACACGTTTTCAGTTTTAATTGCCTTGCAAGCAGAAGCTAGGCTGTTTTCTTTTTTAAAGCAAGCAATTTTGGTGGTTTTAAAATTAAATGTTCTTATAATTCTATAATTCTTTTATTCTTGAAACATTGGCTAAGGTATAGCAAGAAATTTATAGACTTTGATGTTTATGCTTTAATCTGTCTGTCTGGTAAAAATGTTAGTGAGGAATTACAGGGTACTGATTGTGAGCATGGATTCTGGAGTGCTATATATTTGTGTGTGTGTGTGTGTGTGTGTGTGTGTGTGTGTGTTTAGTTGATTTCAGAGAGGAAGGGAGAGATAGAAACATCAATGATGGAAGATGGCGGCATAGGTAAATGCATAACTGCAGCCTCAAACAACAATTTAAAAAAATACAACTAAAATACAAAATGGACATTATCCAGAACTACAGGAAAGTTGACTGATTGGAAATTCTACAACTAGAAGGAAAGAGAAAACCAGAAGGAAAATCAGAGGAGCTGTAAAAGCCTAAGATATGGAGACACAGTGCGTGTGTGGGAAGAAGACAGAGTTGGAGAGGAGGGGGCAGCTGAGTGCCTGGCTGGCATTCCCTAACGGGAAGGAGATAAAAACTCCAGACTGTGCTGAACCCCAGTTCCAACTGCACTGAACCCCAGTTCTGGATGAGACCCTGGGGACCCAGGCTCATACAGAGGGATTCTAGGCTATAAAGTGGAAACTCAGGGGAACTGCGAAAGGCAGAGCCCCAGAGGTGTGCACATTGCACACAGTGGATGGACTGTTGACTATGCCACTGGATTGCCCTAGCGGGAAGGAGACAAAAGCTCCGGACTGCACTGAACTCCACTTCCAACCCCACTTCCAACTACACTGAACCCCAGTTCCGGGCTCATTGAAGGAGAGATTAGACTGACTGGTAGTGGGTGAAACTCTAGGGCACCTTTCTCTCAGAGGTGCTTGCAGCGAGTACCAAAGCAGCCAGTACCAAAGGACACTGAGGAACAAAGACTCAGGAACCTCATAGGGTAGGGCTGACAGGAAGCTAAGGCTGTAGACTCCATCATGAAACTCCGCCCCATCTAAGCTGAACACAGAGGCTTTTTGCAATTTTCCAAGTCTAGTCGAATAAGGCTGTCTCCTGGCATAGACACAGCTGAGCCTCACAACCAATTGGCCTGGAGGTCAGTTCCTCCCAGTGATACCAACAACAATGAAGACTTAACTACAATAAGGCTGTACACACAGTCCACAAAGGGGTGCACCAAGAGTGTCCACCTCAGGTAACTGAGAGGCTGACCCACTGAACCAAATAGGACACTTTAGCACACAAAGCCACCTTACCAATTCAGGGAAACAGTGAAAATGCCAAGACAAGGAAACAGATCACAAACGAAAGAAATGGAGGACAAAAAGAGACTGGATATAAAGTTCAAAACCACAGTTATAAGATTTTTAAAGAATTTCCTAGAAAAGGCCGATAAAATAAACAAGACCTATGAGGATATGAAGAAGGATCAACTAGAAATAAAGAATATATTGTCTGAAATAAAACAATATTATACAGAGTCCTAAAAACAGAATGAAAGATCGCAAGAATAAAGTCAAAGATTTGGAACATAAAGAGCCAGAGGACACTCTTCCACAGAAGCAAGAAGACAAGAGAATCCAGAAAGTTGAAGATAATATAAGAAACCTCTGGGACAACTTCAAGCGAACCAACATCAGAATTATGGGGGATCCCAGAAGAAGAGAGAGAGCAAGATACCAAAAACATATTGGAAGAAATAGTGACAGAAAACTTCCCCCACCTGGGGAAAGAATTAGACTTACAAGTCCAGGAAGGGCACAGAACCCCAAACAAAAGGAATCCAAAGAAGACCACACCAAGACACATCATAATTAAAATTCTAAGAGCAAAAGACAAAGAGAATATTAAAAGCAGCAAGAGAAAAAAAGGTAGTTACCTATAAAAGAACACCCATACTATTGTCAGCTGATTTCTCAACAGAGACCATGCAGGCCAGACAGGAATGGCAAGAAATATTCAAGGTGGTGAATAGCAAGAACCTACAGCCAAAAATACTCTACCCAGCAAAGCTATCACTCAGAATCAAAGGCCAGATAAAGAGTTTCACAAATAAAAAAAGCTAAAGGAGTTCATCACCACCAAACCAGAATTATATGAATTGCTGAAGGGGGTTCTTTAGGAAGAGGAAGAAAATAAAGATAAAAATTATGAACAACAAATACGTAACTATCAACAAGTGAATCTAAAAACCAAGGGAATTAAAAAATCTGATGAACAATATTAACTGGTGAATATAATAGAATCAAAAGTATGGAAGGGAAGTGAACTGATGATTCTTGGGGAAAAGGGAAGTGGGGGGTGCGGGAAGAAACTTAACATAAACTGTGCTCCTATAGATGAGGTCAATGGGGATGGGGAAGGGCAGAAGGTGGAGTGGGGTGGAGGGGAGCAATGGAGGAAAAAAATGAGGAACATTTATAATAATATGAATAATAAAGATTTATTTAAAATTAAGAAAAAGAAGAAAAGAAACACCAATGATGAGAGAGAATCATTGATTGGCTGCTTCCTGCACAACCCCCACTGGGGAGTGAGCCCACAACCCAGGCATGTGCCCTGACCGGGAATCAAAGCATGGCCTTCTGGTCAACCACTGAGCCACACTGGCTGGGCTGGAGTCTTATTCTTGAGGTTCACAGTTGGCTCTACCTTTTGGTAGCTGTGTGATCCTTAGCAAGTTACTTAGCCTCTCTGTGCTTTGGTTTCTAATCTGTAAAATGGGGATAATAACAGCACCCCCAACATAGAATTGTTATAAGGATTTGATGACTATTAGTCAGAACAGGATAGGTTACATACAATGTGGTTACATACTAGCTGCTCAGTACATGTTGGTTTACATTCCCCCTGTCCCATCATGTTCTCTCCTGTCCCATTCATGTTCTCTCCTCACCAGCCTGCTGTCCTCGTGGGGAGTTGGATTTTCAGACATTGGGGAGCACACGTTTCACGATCTTGGGTGGGTCCCGTTGGGCACTGCACAAATCTCAGCAGACAGCTGC
Source organism: Vespertilio murinus (assembly GCA_963924515.1). Taxonomy (NCBI): domain Eukaryota; kingdom Metazoa; phylum Chordata; class Mammalia; order Chiroptera; family Vespertilionidae; genus Vespertilio; species Vespertilio murinus. The sequence continues at coordinate 186,888,124 of OZ004707.1, forward strand.
CCATTCCACCTGCTGCAGGGACCTGCCCCACCCACCACCAAGGGAAAAGGCAGGCTTGACTCACAAAGAGGACACACTCACGGGATTTCACCACCAGCAAAACAATGTTGGCAGCCAACACGGCCTCACACTGGGATGGACCAACAGTCGGCTCAGGTGCCTGGAGGTCCCCATTGGAATTGGTGAAGCCAGAGTGGGGATAGCGCTTCATGGCAGCACACTGCACATCCCCCCTCATAGCATTGCTGCCACCAGCGCCTCTCGGGCCACACGAACTCATCCAGAAGGTGTCTGAGCATGAGCCACCTCTTCTGAGAAGCCCGCTCCTCCCTTTCCCAGCCCTTCAGCCACTCCTTGCTTTGTGCCCCGCCTTAAACACCTTGTCAGTTTCCATTGGTGAGCCTTGGGGGCTGGGGGAGATCTGGCTCCCATTCATCTTGGCAGCCCAGAAATAATCGTTGCATGAATAATTAAGAGGAAATCAGGGACCTTGAAAACAATAAATTTTCAGAGAAAATACCTTACATAAGCTCTTTGGATATAATGAGTCTCCTAGAAAGAGAAGGGTGAACATTTTCCTCCTCTCCTAATGTCTTTAAAACACAAACGAGGGACACCCTAATACCAGGAGGCCTCAGAAAAGGTTCAGGCTTGGAGGAAAAGTGCACGGCGATTGATTAGTCATGCCTGCTGGGGACAGGGCTGGGAGGAGGGCAGCACTTCTGCCTGACAGCGGGCATCGCTCTTAAACCCTTAACCAGCGGCCAAATTAGTGAAAATGCAGCTTGCACAGTGAAGTATGGCCTTTTCTCCAACCTTTAATTGGGATGTTTAGCAAATATGTTTTACTATTAAAATGGAAATGGGGTGGAAAATGGACTTCATTCTATAATCCATATTGAGTATGTATTGGTACCCTTATCCACAGAAAAGATGCTTTTAATGAACAAGAAGAAAAGCAACCCTCTCTGTCTGAACACCTGATAATTCTTCCCCGCTAGAGAAGGCTAACTGTTGGCAGTCCAGGGGACAGGGAGGACGATGCTGCTTGTATATCAGAGACTTCCTGTCTGGGTGGGTCAGTGTCCTGGTTAGTCCTTGGCCTTAAAATCAGAACACCTATGTTTTTCTCCCAACGTTTGTTTTTTAATTAAAAAAAAAATCCTTACCCGAAGATGTTTTTATTGATATGAGAGAGAGAAGAGAGAGAAGAGAAAGAAAGATTGATGTGAGAGAGAGAGACATCAATTAGCTGCTGCCCTGACCAGTAATCAAACTGGAGACTTTTCAGTTTGTGGGACAATGCTTCAACCAACTGAGCCACATCAGCCAGGGCTTTTTTTTAAAAAAAAATTAATTTGAAGGAATAGTATGATAATAGTATATACTCTTTTTCTTCACTGTGATTCACCAACTGTTAGCATTATTGTCACACGCCCCCCCTCCTTCTTTCTCCCCACCCCCCGCCACATTTTCATTTTGCTGAACCATGTAAAAGTTTCAGACATCACGATACTTTATCCCGATCTTCACCCCAGATGCTTCCGCTGCCTTTCCTGAGAACAAGGGCATTCTCCTATTTAATTACCAGGCCATTATATCACAATCAAGGGATTTAACATTCATACAATAGTATCATGCCTCAGAACACTGACATTAATTCAATAATACCATCTACTATTTAGCACTTATTTAATTTTCCGCAAATGCCCCAAGAATGACTTTCATAACTTAAAAAAAAAAAATCTAGGCACCGATGTGTTACATTTGATTGCTATATCCCTTCAACAGCTCCCTGCCTTTTTATGTCTTCGTGACTGACTGTTGCTGAAGAAAAACAGACCTCGAGTTTTGTGGAATGGCCCACATTCGGGACCTGTTTGTGGTCTCCGCATGGCTGTAGTAAAATGGAACACGTTCGGCAGGAATACCACAGGTGTTGCTGTGAGCTTGTGACCGCATCTCACTGGGGACGCATAAAGTCTGGCGGTCCCACGGTCGGAGATGCTAAGTTTGATCCCTTGGCTAAAAAGGGAGTGACCACAAGATCTCATTGTAAGGTGACCAGACGTCCCGCCTTTCAATCGGGACGGTCCCGCCAAAAGCGGGACGTCTGGTCACCTTATATTACAGACACATTTTCCCTTTGTGGCTAGCAAGTGATCTGCGATCCTTCGAGAACATGTGAGTATCCTGTTCCCCGCACAGTCTCTCCCCCAGAAACCTTAGCATCTGGGGATGATCCTTCCTGAAGGATGGCAAAATGCTGATTTTTCTGATTCTATTGTTCTTCCACATTGCAGCCCAGAAAACTGTGGGTTGATTACTTACTCTTTTAGTTTTATCCTCCTTATCTACTAAAGAACATACTAAGAGAGGGATGATGATGTAAGGATTAATCTCCATCATGAATAGGAAAGAACCTTCTATCACATGTCGGGTAATTGAGAGGAATGGCTCTTATTTACATCCTGGAGGGGGTGCCTCAACTAAAACAAACATATTCACCCAAGTGGGTGGTTTCTAAAAGGAAACGAATAAGTAAGAAGCACATAAACAATTCAGTCCGGCAAATATTCATAAGCTTCTGCTGTGTGCCTGACACAGTGCTAGGCTTGGAGATAAATAGCGTCAAGCGCCGAATTAATTCGATGCCAACGGGGAGAGAAGGGGTATAAAATAGAGAGCACTGGAAGAAAAATTAATTTGTTCATCAATTAACGGACCCATTCATTACTTTGTTCACTCCATAAACATTTGATGAGGAGCCAGAGACACTAAATCAGATAATCTGTGGTCCCTGCCCCAAAGAGCTTTACAGCTTCTCCCTGGGGCACCCCGGAACTCAGCTCCGGTCTGCCTGACTCTCAGCTCCACCCCTTTGCACTACACCAGGGAGAGAGAGTGATGGCAAAGAGCTGTTGGGGCCGAGCTGTGTTTGCCTCTCAAGAGCATTTCTGCACAGTCATTGCTGGAATGTGGCTGGGGAGTGAGTTCCAAGCCAGCCCACTCCTGAACCCCGTGTCCTCCGGGAACCCAGCAGACTCCGCTGCCAGAGCGGTCCTCTGAGAGCCTTGCATCACCTCCTGCAGGTGCAGGCCTGAGCAGGACTTGCCGGAGCGCCCGATGGGCCGTTGCATTGGTTCTCAGCTGACATCCCATCGGAAGCGGGGGCTACCCCTCACACTGCCCACTGCCCATTAGCTTGGTGTTTGCCCCAGTCGGTGCAGCTCCGTTCTGGTCTGACCAGGCAGGTTGCTTGCTGCTCTCTTCCCTCAGACCACAGGGAAATGGAGATTGGCAGGCGCGGCCGTGGCTATAATCTTAGAACCAAGCGAGTGTGGTGACCATGGAGGTTGTGAGGTGAAAGTCTGTCTGGGTCGATGAAAACTTGGTGGAGAAGGGAAGGATTTAAAACGCATCTGAAGTCCACGAAGACAAGTTACTGACACACTTCCCTTTTCTTTTTGGATCTTAGCTATAAGAGAGAGTCGAATGATTCATACTCCTAAGTGTATACAGGTATCATCATCATCATCAGCAGCAGCAGCATCATCATCATCAATGTAAGGCTCTCTTGTTTTAGCTCTGACTCTTTCTCTCTTCATCTGCGATCTCCACACCCATCTGAGGCGTTGAACACATGCCCTCCAACAGTTATATGTCTATAGGCCGTGCATGTTACTTTGTGTGTGTATTTATAGCAGAGCCTGTGTTGTTCTTACTCTTTCCACCCATGTTCTCGCCATGGTGTTAAGATCTGTCCGTGTTGTTGGCTGTACATCCAGTTTATTGCTTCTAACAGCTGCGTAGTTGTAGCGATCACGGGAGGCTGAGTGATGCTGCAGTAGCACCACCAACATCTTAACGGCTTAAAGTAATACAAGGATGACTGATTGGCCATACCACCTGTCAGGTCCCTGGGTGCTTTGCTTCACATCTCAGTCAGAGCCTTCGGTTGATGGAGCCTCCACCATGGCAGGGAGAGGAGAGGGTGGCAAACCGCTCACTGGCTCATAATCGGTTCTGTGGCCAACAAATAGCACACGAGTCCAGAAGCAGCCGACACAAATCACAAGGCCATTCCCAACGCCACAAGAGGTGGAAACTGCCATCGATCATGGGTCTAGAAGGAGGAAAGTTGGAAGTACTTGGTGAATGGTGCTAATGACTCTCACATCACAAGTGTCCATTATATTTTGCATTTATTTGTTCTCCAGTGATAGGCAACTAGTTGATTCCAATTCCCCACTATCACAGTGTAGTCATGAATATCCTCGCACTTGACCCCTTGCGGACCTGTGCAAGTATCTCTCTGGGCTCTGTCCCCAAGCACGGTTTTGCTGGGTCATAGGGTTTGTACGTCCTTGGTTTCCATAATAGGTAAGTCTCTAGAATTGACTCACCAATCTAGAGTCCCACCAGCGGTGTGTGAGCGTTCCCATTTATCCACCTCTCCTACAGCGTCCAGTGTTACACAACATTCCAATTGTTCCCATGTTGAGTATAGCATGGAACCTCACTGTTGTTTCATTTTCATTTCTCTCCTTACTAGTGGTTTTTAGAATCTCGTCATATATCTGCTGACTACGCTAGCATTCTAGTTTTCGCGTTTGTGAAACCTGCCCTCTCATATTCACAAACCATTTTCCTGTTGCTTTTCCTCTTTCTTTTTTTTCTCTCTCTCTTTTTGCCTGTTCATTGATTGGTCTTTCTTGGGTAGCTGGGTGTTAATCCTTTGTTGGGTTTAGGCATTGCAAATGTCTTTTTCCACTCCGCCACTTCTCGGTTAACTTTGTCTGTAGTATCTTTTGTTGGACAGAAGCCCTTAATTTTGATATCATTGAAGCAATGGACTTCTTTGCTTTCTGGTGTGTACTTTGGGACTCTTATTAAAGAGGTCCTTCTTCCTCCTGTTAGCTTTATAGTTTTCTTTTCACGTTTAGGTTTTTCATTCACTTGGAGTCTACCTCTATTAAATGGTAAATGGGAGCGACCCAAATCCATTTAGTGAGCCAGCTTTCATTATAAAGGAATCACTTTTCCTCCCTCCATTGATCTGTGGTACAGCCTTTATCATAAATCAGGTTCTTCTGTGCTTGGGTTTGTTTCTGAGTTTTTTTTTATTTTACGATGAGCCCTCCAAACCTTACCATCCAAAAACTGAAGCAGAAGGAGGTTTTGTTTTTGGGAATTTGCGTGGTGTGTTCTGGCACGGGGGCCCCGATGGTTTCCCATAATGCTAAGAGATGAGGCATGGTGAAACCAACACACACCTTGGGTGGGGTCTGATGGACCTGACCTCAGTCCTGGCCCCGCCACTTCTCAGCCACGTGACCTTGAGCCACTTCTTCAGCCCTCCTGAGCCTCTGTTTCTTCATCTGTAAAACAGGGATAATACCACGTACCTCCTAGGATCGCTGTTAAGAATTAAATGCTGTCATATATGTAAATGCATAGCACTCAACATTAATACTATTTGCCCTGTGATCCTCGTCATCATCAGACAAATGACTTTAATGATGCTCCAAGTCATTTCCCCAGGGCTCACCCAAGTGTGGCTATTAATGGGGAGCATGTCACTCCTAATTGCACAAATGTCATTGCCTCCTGTTCCTACCCGCTAATCCACAACACCCACTCAATTATTTCTGGTACATCCTGGTGTCCCACGAGGGCTCATGAAACCTTCCTATTGGTCTGCCCACCAGCACCTCCGGGGGCGCCGCTGAGGTCTCCATGGACCATTTGCATTGTCCCACCCCACGAGGCTCAGAAAGACATGGGGCCCAGCACGTGCCAGTTGCTTAGCTAGGAATGTTGAACGAATCATCAGAAGCTGGTCTTGCCTGCCATGTCTGCACATGAACTTTAGAAACACGCTGTGTTCCTGCTTGGCTCCCCTCTCCCTCCCAGCTCTTTCTTCTGAAATGAAAATAAAAATAACAGCAACAGAAAGCCAGGTCGCTGAGCCACAGGATTGAGGGACACGCCGAGCGCTTCGCAGCCAGGCTGAGTCAGGCCGGGCCGCCCGGGCTCTGGGCAGAGTTCACTAAGGCTGGCGCTGTGAAGGCACATTTTCTGTCTGCCTTTCAAAAAAGGATTCTTTTTTTTCTTTTTTTTTAACTTTTGTGATCTAAGCTTTTGATCCCTCGGTTGTGGCTCTGTTCTTTCCTGGAGGGCTGTCTGTCTGGGTGGGGGGACACAGCCATTCCCCTTGACTCAGCACATGGCCAACAGGACCCCACCTCTTCCCCGTGGGACGCCTTCCTAGGCCGCCTCTGGGGACCCACCTTCTGATCATTTGTGTGTTGAAGTATTGCTGTCACAGCACATCCAGAACACACTCTTCCCCCCACCTCCACTTTGTGATATTAATAAAGCAATTTCATCTCTCTCTGCGTCCTGAGACCTTGGGCTCCGTCCCAGCCTGACTAGCTAGTGGGCCATCCTTCAGGAGCTTGGTTGTGTGGGAATGGAACCCAGTCTCATGTCTGGGTTGCTGCCGCCACGCTACAACCAGGCTGTGGACAGGGCCCCAGAGAAAGCAGACTTCGGAAGTCCGCCCAAACCTGTTGCTGAACGGCCCCGTGACGGACAGGGCAGAGGATATGTTGCATGCCCGTCCGGTCCCTGGAAAGGAAGGATTTGACTGGCAAATCCAGTTCTAGGAAGAGATTTCCCTGCCCTCCTGCCAGGGGGTTTTCTGTGGGACTCTCTTGGGGAGCAAATGGGGTGGGCTAGGCAGGGGCCCACAGCCCAGAGCTCCACCCCGCCTCACAGCCAGCTACCCCTGATTTTAAGTTGCTAATCCATGACACCCACTCAATAACTATAAAAGCCTCGTCTGAGCCTTTTATTGTTACTCATTTAATAGCAGATAATTCCTTATTCTTTCTTTTTTTTTCTTTTCCTAAATACTCCTTTTATTAAGTTGAGGGGGTAAATAAATGAATACTCAACTTTATGAAACTTGAGTTTTTTTACTCCTCCTCCATTTTCACTTTAATAATATAGCATATTTATTCATATATTAAATGTGAAAAGCAAGGGCATGATGCACTTTTAAAACTACACTTCCACTTAATTGGTCTCCACTTGAGCTTGGATGGCGAAGGTACTAGGTACACCTGCCACATGGCATCTCTGTTCATGGCAGACAGCCATGGAGCATGGCACTTTCTCACAGAGCTCATGAGGGACTTCGGAATCACTGCCCTAGGCACCCACTCGTGATAGAGTTGGCATGTGAGGTGAAAGCTATATGCTGTCCTGCCTTTTAAGTACTCATCGGTTCTTATTCATGGTTCTTTGTTCATTCTCTTCAGTTGATACTTGTGCCTTATATTATTAACTAGAGGCTTGGTGCATGAATTGGTGCATGGAGGGGGGGTGTCCAACTGGCCTGCCCTGATCAGGACGGGTGGGAGGGCAATGGAGGGGCTGTGGATGGTTGGCAGGCCAGCCCCACCCCCAATGAGGGAGTGCGATTGGGGGAAGGGTCGGCCAGGGGGAGGGACCACAGGTGGTTGGACGGCTGCCCCTGCCCCAAGTCAAACCCTGGTCGAGGGGACAATGTGCATATTAGCCTTTTATTATATAGGATTAGCTGTATGTCTTAACTTTTCTACTACCCCATAAGTTGCTTGAAAAACAATTCGTGCTTGATTTGTGTTTGCATCATCCCAGCTCTGCACTATGGTTAACTTTAAATAACAATGGTTGGATTGATGAAGAATATGTCTTCTCATTAAGACGCAAAGAATAGGTTGAAATTCTATTCAGAATCAGCTCTAGGCCTTGCCACCCCTTTCTCAGCCATAGGTTTCATTATATACTTACTCTCTCTCCTGAAATGAATGAGCTCCAACCAACAACTACAAAACAAAAGCTGACGGCACATTTGAACCCACTTCCTGCCTTAAACCAGAACGAAGCGGGGACCGTTTGACTCGCGTAAATTTCCCAATACAGGAGACTGTCTGACCCGAGCCAGTGTACAGTTCAACTTGGCATCTTCCTCGGCCTCGTTCCGGCAAGTCCGTGGCACCGGGAGGTTGCACACAAGGGCAGGACCCGCATCCTCAGGGTGGGTACCACTCTGGGGGCCGGACAGTGTCCCCACAGCTAACTGAATTGTCCTGGTAACTTTCCGGCTTCATTCCCAACCGCCTGCTCAGGCTCACGGTGCACCAGCTGCGCGGACCTTCTGCCACCCCCGAGGACGCACCTGCGCCCTGCCCAGAACCTTCGCCGCCAACCAGGAAGCCACAGATGCACCCCTCACGTCTCTCTGTCTCTTTTCCAATGTCCCATCATGTTCCCCGTGACCCCGTTACACGCTTTCTTCCTGTCCTACTTTGTTTTTCTCCATAACACTTAGTACCAGCAGACCTCTACCCATTTATTGGTTAGTTGTTCGCCGTCTGTCCACTGTCCTGGGATGTGGGCTCCGGGGACACTGAGGACTCGTGGTTGTGGGGACTGCCCTGTGCATTGGAAGATGTTGAGCGGCACCCCTGGCCTCTCCCACTAGGCGCCAGCAGCCCCGCCCCTCCTCCAAGTTGTGACCATCCAGAATGTCCCCAGGCCCTGCTACATGTCCCCCGGGGAGGGTGTGAAACCACCTCTGCTTGAGAACCACTGGCCTGGAGATATTGGACGCAGTAATGCAAATGTGTGTCAGAGAACGAATAACTCAGCCTTTACTCACACTCCTACTGTGTGCCAGGCACTGAGCAGACTTCTCCCCCATGTACCGTCCCACCTGTGGGCAGAGCGCAGTTCCCACCTCGTGGGGTGGTTACAGGAATGGGAACAGCATCCACAAAGCATCTGAACCACTTCCACCCACGGAGTAGCAGGTGCTTAGTAAGGGGCTGTGGCATTATGCAAAGACCCTGACCTGACCCCGTTTTGTTTGCCCTTCTGGCCTCCTCACCCCACACCCCCATCCTCACGCCCCTCTGTTTTACCAATGAAGAAGGACCGAAGGACCGAAGGACCGAAGTGAAGACAGCTGGAGGGATTCGCCCAAGTCACACTGCTGGGAGTGACGGAGCAGACTTGGGATGGCGGGCCCCTGGCTGTACGACCCGGCGCTTCCTCTCCCTCCAGTCCAGTCCTTGAGAGAGGGCTGACCTCCTTCCTACCTCAGCACCCTTCCCAGCCTCCAGCCCAGGGCCCTCTCGGTGCTCGACAAATATTTGTGGAGGAATTCAGTGCACGGCCCAGCAAACAAAAGCCAGACAGGATAAGTGCAGAGTGGAGTCCACGCGGATAACTCAGGGATCTGGGAAGGAGACAGCGGTGTGGTGGGGGGGGATGGGAGGGACTTCGAGTGGAATCACAGCGGGTGTCCTGGGCAGTGGCCCAGGGGAGCCTGGGCCCGCTGCAGGTCTCCCTGAGGGAGGGATGCTCAGCCCTGTATCACTCAGCCCTGAGCCTGATGCAGGCATGGACAGGGGCGGGCCGGGGCTGCTGGCCGCACTGCCTCTCCCCAGCCGGCCCCAGCGCCCCCCTCCACCTCATCAGAGCCATTCCTTTCTTCTCCTCCTGTGCTCCTTTCCCCAACCTGAGGCGCTGCCTCTTGATCTTTTGTCTTTTCTGTTTCCTCTCTCACACAGCCCCTGTCTGACTTCCTGACTGACACAGCCTGGGCTCAGAACTGCCCCAGATGCTAACCTACATTTCCTCCCCCGCTGCTGCCGCCCCGCCTCGGGGGCCCCTCCTGGAGCTGATTTCTCCCCCGCCCCATGGGAAAGGTTTAAGGCCTTGCTCACCTCTCCCTTCCTCACCCTCCCGGGCTGGGACCCTCACACCAAGCCCCAGATCTAGCTTCAGATCTCTGTCCTTGGAGGGGCCAGGGGGGACTTTCCTCCAGGCTCTCATTCTTCTCAGACCCTTCAGAACCTGCTGTGTCCTCTGTCCCCCACGTGGGACTCCTGCCCCCTGCCTGCGGGTGATGTTCAGCGCACATCCGGGAACCCAGGAGAGCATTTGCTTTCTGGGCCTTGTCGGGGGACCATGGCCTCAGGCATGTGGCTACCTTTGCTGCAGGCACCGCCCAGCTCAGTGGTGAGGAGCAGTTTCTCTCCATGGCGACCGAACTGTGTTCACTGCATTCTCTGGGTCCAAACTCACCTGAGAGTTGAACTGGTTTCCCTCTTGGGCCCCGAGGGTCTGCTTCGGACAGAGGGATGCTGGGGAAAGGTGAAGTCTTAGCTGCTTCCCGTGGTGTGTGGACAGAGGGAGGCTGGTCAGGACACAGATAGTTAAACTGACACCTTCGCTGCTGTGACTCAGGAACTTCCCGAACTGTCTACCTATCTCTATCTCTATCTCTATCTCTATCTCTATCTCTATCTCTATCTCTATCTCTATCTCTATCTCTCTATCTCTATTCTATTTGTCTATCTATCTATCTATCTATCTATCTATCTATCTATCTATCTATATGCTGTAAGCCCATTTCACAGTTTTCTTAGGGAAGTGCTTGTGAGGGCTGGATGTTTGGGAATATGAAAGGCGGCAATAGGATTGCCTTTTAAGATTTATGCCCAGAGTGGACAGACAAAGGAATGGCCCTATTTTGGGTAGACAGCGGGATGTGGCCAAGTGTAATAGGTAATTCATACTCTGGTTGTTCAATGCTTCTGTCTGGTTGCTTCTGTCACAGCCCTGTCCTGACTCCTTTTCATGCCCTGCTAGTGTCCAGAAGGACCACGGCATACAATAGATGCTCAAGAGGCGTGGGAAGAAGAGAAATGAATCGGCAGGGAGGGAAGTGAAAGGGATCCTAGCCAAGGGAGAGAGCGGGGACTATAATCTCATTATAGACTTCAGGAGACTCAGCCACCTGTACATTTTTTTTTTGACGTCTGTGGAGTGCCCACTCTGTGCAAAGTCAATGCCGGGGCTGGACTGCCAGATGAGTCAGCCCCGGTCGCTGCCAGAGAACACGGTGACTCAGCCCCGGCGCGTCACCGAGCGGCTTTCTTTGGCTTGGCTGCATGCAGACATGGTCTGTTAACCTCACGTCACTTAAAGCTTCGGGGTGATGTGACCGTGCCCTCCTTACATCTGCCCTCCTCCTGCCTCCGCCTCCCAGTTATCATGACCCAACCAGCACCGGCCATCGCTGTTGCTCACCGAGCGCTTCCCGTGTGCCAGGCCTTGTGCTCAAAGCAGTTGATACGCACTGTTTTATTTAATCTGATAACAACTCTATAAGGTAGGCACTATTTTTATTAGTCTCCTCTTCTAGATGAGGACTGCAGGCCGTGGGAGGATAAGTAATTTGTCCAAAGTCTCACAGGAGGAAGTGGGGGAGCCAGCCAGGAGTGCCTGACAGTGCAGCCCATTCTATTGGTGCTTTTCACCTGGAGATGCCCATCCTCCCACTTTAATTATATATATATATATATATATATATATATATATATATATATATATATATATTTGTTTTTTTACAGAGAGGGAGAGAGAGTTAGAAACATCGATCAGCTGCCTCCTGCACCCCCCCGCCCCATCCCATTGGTGGGGATGTGCCCGCAACCAAGGTACATGCCCTTTACCGGAATCGAACCTGGGACCCTTGAGTCCGCAGGCCAACGCTTTATCCACTGAGCCAAACTGGTTAGGGCCACCCTCCCACTTTTTTGGCTCCCACCTTGACACCTTGACATGTCCCCTTCCCAGGCCCTCATTTCCCTTGAGCTTCCTCATTCCACCTCTACATACTGGCCCATCTTTCCCTTCCTCTTCCTCCTCCTGACTATTCACGCCCAAACTTACAGCTACGCGTGCTCCTTCTGCCTTTGGGAAGAGAATGGATCTCCCGTCACTTGTTAAAATGGCTCCTGACCGGGCTTGGGCTGTACGCCCTGCCCTGTGGACAGGCATCCGGGTTCTTAGGAGGCTGTGACCTGGGAGTCGCGGGAGGCTGTCTCCATCTGATGTGAGAGCTAACCCTGCTCTTACCACACAGCAGAAGGTGCTGGAAAGATTTAAGAAGTCTGATTTCTGCTCCCTGTGGCAGGCAGGCAGTCTGGGGAGATGGTTAAGAACCGGAGCCGTCCAAGTTGCTATTCTGGATTTACCACCTACGTGCTGAGTGACCTTGGGCAAGTGACTGGGCCTCTCTGAGCCTCCATTTCCCCGTCTGTACAATGAGAATGACAGCAGTGCCCTCCCTGTAGGTTGCTGGAAGCGTAGATGAGACACTGCATTCAAAACACTGGCCCAGCCAGCTGGCGCAAATCAAGGGCTCTGCAAATGGGCTTTGTTTTTAGCATTGTTCTCAGGACTGGCAGAGAAGCCATACACCGAATTCCTCCGTTTCCTCTCCCTCCACTCCTTCCCCCCTCACCCCTTTCTGCCTTCCTCAGTATTAGTCACCAGCCAGGTCTCATGCTGGGGCAGTGGGGGACAGATGACAAAGACCAACCCAGCTGCCGAAGCCGGTTTGGCTCAGTGGTAGAGCGTCGGTCTGCGGACTGAGGGGTCCCGGGTTCGATTCCGGTCAGGGGCATGTACATTGGTTGCGGGCACATCCCCAGTAGGGGGTGTGCAGGAGGCAGCTGGTCGATGTTTCTCTCTCATCGACGTTTCTAGCTCTCTATCTCTCTCCCTTTCTCTCTGTAAAATATCAATAAAATATATATATTTTTAAAAAAGACCAACCCAGCCTTGAGAAGCTCACGGAACTTTCCAGAAGGAGGAGGCAGCGGATCGGGCTGCTGGGAGGCTGGGCCCGCTCCACTCCTAGCTGTGTAGCTCTGGGATGTGTTGGTTTCCAGAAGCCTCTGCTTGCTCGCACCCACCCTGCCCTGTCACAGGGCGGTGTCTGGCTGCTGTCCACAGGGGAAGCCAGACTGTCACCATCCATGTGCCTTGCAGCCACAGAATCCCTTGCAGCCCTGGCATCGCGGGATGTGGACATGCACCAGTGACCCCTTGAAGTACCTGCCACAGAACCCTAGAATGAGTTCTCCGTGCTGGTGAGCGGGCTAGGAACCCAGCGCTGGTAAACGGACGGGGATTTATGAATGGGTGTCACCGGCCTGCTGTTCTGCGTTTGATCACCAAGGATTATGGAAGATTGGGATCTCTTATTTCAGCAGATGCTTTATGGTTTTCATTACTCTCTTGAAATCGCTGCATAATTTGCTGGGGTTAGAGATAGAGCGCCTTTGTTTCTTTGTGTGTGTTTTCCCCTTCCGTGTAAACCCGTGAAAATCAATAAAGGGGCAGCAGGTGGAAGCCCTGGCCACCCCAGAACGTGGCTGCATGCAGGTCACAGCACCATGGAGCGGGCCGCTTCTAGGTCAGGGAACAGCGGTGTGGTTTCGGGGCTGAGTGACCCTGACCGTGGGTCTCTGTGCCCGTGTAGACTCAGGCCCCCTGGGATGTAGACCACACCCCATATTTACCGAGGAGGAAACTGAGACCAACAATTAGGAAGTGACCTGCCTGCGGCTGACTTACCTAGCATCTCCTGAACCACATCCTCTGAGTCATTTGGCAAATGATTGGCAGGCGCCTGCTGTGTGTAATGAGCTAGGGTCAGGGGGTGACCTTGTTTCTTTGTATTTTTCCTTTGTAACACTAAAGCGAGATGACCTTCTGGCACAGTAACCTTTAAATACAGTGTGCCGGACACTGGACAGCGCACCAGGAGGCCAGAAGAATGTTCTAAAACATCTCTTCCTAATAATTCTTTTTCTCATCCTTTCTGTGCTTCTACGTTTTGTGTAAATTTTATAGTGAACTACAGCAGTGACTCGGTATGTCTATGATTAAATACCGTATTTGCCGGCGTATAAGACGATTTTTTGGCCCTGAAAAAAAATACGTATTTGCCGGCGTATAAGACGACTGGGCGTATAAGACGACCCCCTAACATTTCCACTAAAAATACAGTTTGTTATATACTCGCCGTATAAGACTACCCCCCACTTGGAGGCATATTTTTCAGGGCCAAAAAGTCGTCTTATACGCCGGCAAATACGGTAGGTATTCATATCCTGGGAGGTATCCTCAATAATTATAGGGGTATTTGATAAAAAAAAAATTGAAGACTATTGGTTTAGTGAATGCACAGCCATCCTGATCACTCTGTCTACTATAACCCCACCCTGTTGCTCTTTCCCTCTCCTTTGCCTCTGTCTCCATCATGCCTGCCCCCGTGGGCTACGTCCAGCGTGAGGAGAAGTGCGGGGCACTAAGGGGCACCCTTGGAGAGGCCTCCTACGTGGAATCCTGAGCCGGAACCTGAAGAGTAAGAAAGAAGCTGGTCAAGAAAGGCAAGAGCTCCAGGTGGAGAACAGCAAAGGCAAATGGTGGGGACAAGAGAGGGCAGAACCTTCCAGAAGGTTCCGTGGAGCTGGAACTTAGTGTGTGCATCAGGGAATGGCGAGAGATGAGACTACAAAGATTAGGTCTAATCATAAAGGCTTCTCATTGTTTTAAGGCCGGGGTTGAGAACCTTTTTTTCTGCTAACAGCTATTTGGATATTTATTACATCATTCTCTGGCCATTCAAAATTATTAACTTAAAAATTAGCCTGCTAGCCCTGAGAGGTTTGGCTCAGTGGAGAGAGTGCTGGTCTGTGGACTGAAGCGTCCCGGGTTCGATTCCGGTCAAGGGCATGTACCTTAGTTGCGGGCACATCCCCAGTAAGGGGGTGTGTAGGAGGCAGCTGATCGATGCTTCTCTATCATCAATGTTTCTAACTCTCTATCCCTCTCCCTTCCTTTCTGTAAAAAAATCAAAATATATATTTTTAAAATTAACCTGTTTTATTTGGTCAAATATGTAATTAACTCACACCTAATCCCTAGGCAGGGCCAGACCAAATGATTTTGAGGGCCTTCTAAGGCCCAGGGGTCGGGCATTCCCACCCTGTTTTAAGGAGCTGAGGCTGTAGGTTGAGAGCAGGGAGAACCATTGGCAATGATGTATGGAGCTAGACCCTCGCAGCTGGATGGCCCGGACTCACATCCCTGCTTTGTCATTTGGAAGTTAATTAACCCCTTCTGCCTCAGCTCCCTTCTCTGTGAAATGGGGATGGCAGGTTGCTGTGAGGAGCTAATTTACATAAATCTTAGATGTCATCGCTGGCGTCTCACTGGTGCCATTATGAATGGTGCATCCCACTGTTCTCCAGACTAGGGATACGTCACAAACCTCCCTAGTCTGGAGCGTGCATTCTAATTAGGGGAGGAAAATAATAAATGAGTAAATGAATAAGAGCAAAGCAGCCAACCATAGGAGAATTAGAATAGGGACTTATCCAGGTACCCGAGTTCCCTCAGGCTGGGCATCTGGGCATGTGACTCCTCTGCAGTGAGATTGGGTGTGGTGGTGATTGGGATGTAATGGGAAGAGGTGGGAGGCCAGGCCATGGTCTGTGGAGGGCGAGGGTGGTGATGGGATTTGGCACCCTTTAACAAGATGATTGTAGCTGCTGCTTGGACTCTGTAAAACGGAAGAACAAGATGAGATGGAGAAACATGTGAGCTTGTCTGTGTCCCTATTCTGAGTCCCTTCACCTCCCCCCTCTTCTCTCCCCCTGCCTTGATGGCACCTTTGTCTACCTTTGCTACCAGCATTATCTCCTTAACACCCAACCCGTGTCTTATTCTGATAGTCATTCAGGGGAGGGGCCACATTACTTGGTGGCTCTTGGTTTGGGGGGGTGAGATCAACCAGCAGGTGACTGCCACATCTGGGGAGCAGAGCCACTCCTGAAGGCAGGGCCTCCCCCATTCGCCCTGCACATCAAGCTGGCCTGAGACTTCGACCATCGCTGTGATGTCTCCCACCCATAGCTCTGGCGTCTGCAGCTGCCCCTGGTGACCTGCTGGCTCCTGGGTTGTGGGAGCGACAGGATGTAGGGATGAGGCAGGCCCCAGGGGCTGGCTGCCCCGGGGTGGGGGTCCTACTTCCATTCCTACTGGCCCTGGGCAAGTTCCTTAGCCTGCCTGGATTCTCGTCTCCTCCTCTGTAAAATGAGGAAAACAACAGTAACTGCCTCATCGGGTTATAAGGGAGTTCATATTTATAAATCGCTTGAAATAGGGCCCAGCCCAGAATAAGTGGTCAGTAAGTATTCACCGTTCCTCTCGGTATTATTTCCCCGCCTGGGCAAGGGGAGAGGCGCCTGCTCTCTGCCGACCCCTCAGAGATGGCTGTAGGATTAATGAGATAATGAGGGCCGACTGTTTGGAGTTTTGCAGAACAAAGGCACTGCATAAATTCACATCACCATTGTCATCTGGATGCTTTGCGGGCTGGCAGGCCTGGTGAGTGGTTAGTTGATTTATGGAAATGACATGCCCTTAGTTGATCTGAATTAGTGATAAGCAAATTTCAGACAGCTCAGATAAGAGTATCATCCATCTGTTCAAAGTCTTTCATTCTGAAAGCTTCTGGAGGGATGGGTGAGGGGGAACAGCAAGAGAGCCCTCACCCAGGCATCGCCCGGGCACACAGGTGCGCCGCCATCTACGCACCCGGCCAGTGATTGGCATCAGGCCCAGGCTCCGCTGGGCTCTCTGGGCTGCAGACCTGATGCCCACAGTTTCTGCAGAAAGAGAAGGCCGACGTGCACCTTGTAAAACCCTCAGCAGCTGGGAGCTAACGTGTCTGCGGCACCTGCAGAACCCTGGCCACGTCCCGAAGACTCCTGGGTAGCGACGTGCGCGATCCTCGGTGACCTGTGAGGTTGAATTCTGTTTTACAAAGAGGGAAGCAGAAGAGACTTGCTCAGAGTCACGCAGCCGGGAGGGTGACGCTGGGATTCCATCTCAGGCCTCCTGGCTCCGGAATGAACAACGCCCTTAACCAGCAGGTGGCCGTTTCCAGCCGGAAATAAGGCCCCCACTCACCCACCCAAGTCTCAGGCGGCGAAGAAACAGGCCCAGCATCGTGATCCTGGTTGGGTGTCCTTGGTCTTCAGAGTACATCTTGGTCGGAGTTCTTGTTTGGGGTTCCTGGAAAAGTGACTCTCAGATTTCCCTGCAGGAGGATTACTGAAGAGTGCTCCAGGGATGCACACAGGGAAGGAGAAATGGACAGGGGGGGGGGGGGGGGGGGGACTGAGATGCAAGAGAGGCCTCCATGATGCTGCAGGGAGCTCTGAAGCTGGATGGTCCTTCAGACCTGCCCCAATTCAGACAAGAAGCCAGACCTTTGTACCTCGACACTGGATGCAGGTGCTGTGGAAATCGAGTGACCGAGGGATGCACAGTTCTTTGGAAGGGACTCAGCTGTCTGGGCAGAGGGCCTTGAACCTGACCCGGGGCCTTGGAGGAAGCCCCGCGGCCTTCACTACACAAGGCATTGCTGACTTAGACCGATTTGTATTTCCAGTCACGGCGGCGTCACCATGGAATCAGGAGTCATACCCGGAAGCCAAGGTGATAGCTTGGACTTTGTCTCTTTCTCAGCCCCTGCACTGCATCCCCACGTCCTGCCGCTTTGCCTTCTGGGTATCTCTGATCGCCCCACTTCCCCCATTGCCATACTCGGGCTGGGTGGGCGCCTCTCCCTGGACCGTGTTTAGCTCTGAAGCTCACTCGCTGGGTGGTAGGAATAAGCCGGGCCTTTTAGGAGGAGGATGGGAGTTAGAGGGATAATATTGGATAAAGCTCTCAGCCAGGGTTTGGAACAGTGAGAAACTGCACCGAAGGCATTAATTCATTAATTCATTCATTCATTCGTTCACTCACTCACTCACTCATTCATTCACTCCATAGCTATTTACTAAGTGCCAGGTGTGAGAAGGCAGGCAAGATGGGCTCTGTCCTCACAGAGTGTTCCTTCTCCTGTAGACAGACGGCAGACAAGTTAACACGTGGGGGAATTTCTGGTAGTGATCACACCATGATGAAAATTAAACGTGGTGCTGAGAGAGTGACCGGAAGCTAACAAAAACGGGCTGGTGACGTGAACATCTTTGCATTCCCTACCCAGGGCAGTGCCTGCTGCAGTCTCCGGGCCGTGACCAATGCTAGTTATGTGCCCGTAACCGAATGGCAGGCTGGCTTGACTGTCACTGCCGGGTTGGGGAGCCTGTCTTTTCTTCAGGGTGGGGTTCCCTGAAGCTTCTCTGCGGGTGTGGCACCTGCCGACTCAGCGTCCCCTGCCTGGCAGGGCTGACGTGTTCATTGAAAAACCTCCCACTGTGGTGCTTGCCTGGATACCCCGGAGGTGCCGATCACAGCGCTGTGCCATGACAGCAGCTTGTGGGGCCCGATGGCCACATATGCCCTCCCTACCGCCCTTCCGAGCCCAGACCCGAGCTGGGAAATGTTGTGAGAATGGGTGTTCTCTGCCATTTCCTGCTCCTTCCTAGCAAGGGGTGCCTTGTGAGACCAGCCCTGCCATCCCCACCATCAGGCCCAGCCCAGCCTGAGCCAGGACCACGGCAGTCCTGGGAGAAGGGACCATTCGGGGCCACGTTTGGAGACGGGCTTCCCCAGTCAGGCTGCTTAGTGCTGACATGGTACCTCTGAGGTGGAGAGAGTCCACAGACCTCGGACCTCGGATGGTGCTTCTTGGAGGAAGTGGGACTTAGGTCGCATTGGCCCTTAAAAAAATGATTGTGTTTGGATAACAGTCTGAGTCCTGGGGTCATAATAGGTGACCTTGTGTAATGTATACCAGCTGCTACACGAGACGCTCAGAGTTTCATGTGAATGACTTTATTTGACCTTCAAACAACCCACTGACCTGGGCACTCTACAGGTGAGGAAATGAGTGCACAGAGAAGTTAAGTAACTTGGTCAGGTTTGCACAGCTCGTAAAGTCACAGCGCTGGGATCAAACTCAGGCGGCCTGGCACCCAGACAAGAGCTTAATCCTCAGGCTTTGCCACCTCTCCTGAAGGAGGCTGGTCGGAGGGGGTCTTTGAGGGGACAGTGTGGATACCAGTTTGTCTGAAACCCCGAGTGCTTGTAGGAGAGGAATGAGCATATCCTTAGCTAGCACTTAAATAGGGTCCAGCTAACTCCCTACACATGCCCATCTGCTCTACAGGACTGCGTTGTGCATGGGGGCAGGAGACACTTCCACCGATGATGAGCCAAGGCCAGGAGGCACTTAATACACGTTCATTGGAATAATCGAAGTGAACAGCATAGGCCATGCCAATAGAGAAAAGGCACACTCTTTTCTAGGGCATCAGAAAGAGTTCCTCTGACTCAGGAGAGGTCTGCCTCCCTGGGGGAGCCCCGTGCAGACTCGCGGTGGACAGATGCCCGAGGAAGGCAGCGGGTGGGAAACCGGGGGCGGTTCGGCCCCTTCGGGATGTGGTCCTCAGAGCAGAGCCGCCGGGAGCCGCGGTGGGGAGGCAGGTGCGCGGGCCTCGGTGGGGCCTCTGCGGCGGCGGCTGTTGAGGAAGCTGGTGATTGGCACGCGGGCGACTCGGGAAATGCTTCCTGCAGGGGCCCTGGGGCTGAGCAGGCAGCCACGGAGCGCCTGCTCTGCAAAACGCAATCCCCGCCCCGCGTCTTAAAAATAAATCTTCTGCGGTTTTCTAACGAGGCCATCGGGGGAGCGTTCTGTGCTTTCTAGCAGGAAGGGTGAGCGGGGTGGGGAGAGCCATCCCTGGCTCTCATGTCCCAGGAGGCAGGGGCACTGGGGTGCCGGAGTGCCGCGGGGAGCCAGGGAGATGGAAGCCCATCGCATCCAGAGCTTCCCTTCAACTCTTGAGCCGTGTGACAGCCGGGGCATGAGCCAGATCCCCGAGTGTTGACGGCCCTGCGCTCTAGCATTCACAGTAGCCACCCCAAAGGCACTGACTGTGGCAGGCCCATGCGATGCCCTCCACAGAGGGCATTTAATCTTCACCACGCCCCCCCTCTTTATAGAATCATGCCTGTCCTGGTGCCTAGATCATAGTAGGGTCTCAGTAAATGTTTGTTGAATGAATGATAAAACCAAGGCACAGAGAGGTGAGTTCACTTCCTCAAGGTTGCCCAGCTAGCAGGGTCCAGATTCCCACCCAGGGTTGCCTGACGTCAAAGCCAGGGTTCATATATATATATATATATATATATATATATATATAATTGATATTTTACAGAGAGGAAGGGAGAGAGCTAGAGAGCTAGAAATGTCGATGAGAGAGAAACATCAACCAGCTGCCTCTTGCACACCCTCCACTGGGGATGTGCCTGCAACCAAGGTACATGCCCTTGACCGGAATCGAACCTGGGATCTTTCAGTCCGCAGGCCGACGCTCTACCACTAAGCCAAACCGGTTTCGGCAAAGCCAGGGTTCTTAACTGTTTGCTCCATTAAGCCCATTTGCAAAGAACTTCCACACTTGATGCTTCGCGAAGCCCCACATGCAGCCCCCAAAACTGCGTTTCTCTGGGCCGTTTGTACACATCTGCCAGTGGGTGCTGGGCATGGCCCATATCGGCCCGTTTGTCAGAGGGCGGAACTGAGGCTCAGAGAGGATCACCGGCGTCCCTGGGGTCACAGAGTAGTAGGTGGCAGGGTTCCGGAGTCAGTCAAACTGACAAGGCGATTTCATCGGTAAAGTCTGCATTCCATTAGCTTGGCACTTCATCCTGACACCCAAATCTCTGTCTATTCCCGTCCCAGCAGCCTGGTGCTGGGTGCCTCGTGGCTGCGTTAAGGCCACTTGTGGCTCCAATGAGGGAACCAACGCAGACGTGCGTCTGGGAACACTGCAGTGGTTGGTGTTCAGAGGAGCCGGGCGGGGTGTGAACTCCAGAGCCACCTCCCGGCTCCGTGACCAGCAGCACCACTGAACCTCCCTGTGCCTCGCCTCTTTCTCTGCAGGATAACGGTGCTTTCCTCTCGGTGTTGTGCTGCTTAAGGAATGTGTACAGGTCCATGCCTGGCAGCGAGCAAGCTCTTAGCAAGTGGTAGTGGTTGTCATCGTCATCACCACCATCCTCAAAAACACATAATTATTCCCCAAAATAGAGACAGGAGCTTCCCTCAGCGCAGCCCTGCAGTCCAGGGCTGCTCTATGCTGAGCTGAGGGCCGAGGGTTTTTACTGGGTCTTCATTCTGACCTCTCTGCTTTGCCCTCCCTCCTCTGACCTCTCTGAGGAGCTATGAGCGCCGCACCGCTGGCCCCGCCTCCCTCGCGCAGGCGCACCTGGAAGAGCACATCCTGTCCTCACCTGTCAGAGCCCCGGACCCTGGGCACACATACACTGAGCTTGATTCTCTGCCTCGCCACCACTGCTTTACATGCCAGGGCTTCTGCCCGAGTTTCCTGGTTTGGTATTTGGGTTCCCTGCTAACACCGTCCAGAAGTCTAGGCTGTTTGCCTGTGACCTTGACACCCTTCCCTTCAACGCACCCCTAGCCAAGCCGCTCCGAATTAGTTTTGTGAAAAAAGTTTATTGAGTGCCTACTCTGTGCACTAGTTGAGGCCAAACTGTGTGCCAGCATTTTCCCAGTTGTAAGGTGGGTGCTTTCACCCACCCAGTCAACAGTCCTCTCTGGGTTTGTCTCCTGCCTCCCATGTCAGCCACACTCCCCAGGTGCTAGGGAAGGCCAGCACCCCCAGCGGGGCCCGGCCCTGGGTCTCGTTCCTCACTGTAGGCCTGTCCATCCCCACTGCATCCCCTCCTTCACCCACTGCGCCCTGAGTTCCTGCTTTTGCACAGGAGGGCCCCAAGGCATAGGAAGGATAAGGCGACGCAGAAACCCTGCGTGGGCAAACAGATGGTGACAAGAGACACGAAGAGAAGGATGTGACGGGACGCAGGACCAGGCGCTGTCTCACAGCGGGAGGTTGCCTTAAAGGTGCAGACCTGATGCGACAAGAACCTGTTTCCTGTTAGCTCCTGACTCCAGCAGATCCTCCCCCTGGCATCGTCTTGCCTAAACCTGGGAGGTCCTGGGCCACGTGTGCCCAGCCCTTGCATTGCAGACTCTTTACAATGCAACCCCAGCTCCCGCTGGCTCTCCTTGTTGTCACGTGCATGTTAATAATAATAATAATACTTTCCTCAGAGGTCCCCGTGCTGTTCTGATAAGTGAATGCGTGTGGAGAACTGAGAGCAATGCCTGTAGCTCACCCTTTCTGCCCTGCCTTCTCCCAACCTCCTGCTTCTTGTGTGTGTGTGTGTGTGTGTGTGTGTGTGTGTATATATGTGTGTGTGTGTGTGTATGTGTGTGTGTGTGTATTTACCTTGATCTTTCCCCACCCATGCTTGTAGAGTTAGACCCAAGTTCAAAATCGGCTAGCTTTATGAGCTTGGGGGGAAGTCCTTTAACCTTTCCAAACCTCAGTTTCTGCATCAGTGCAATGGGTCACTTTTCAGAATGTTGTGAGGAATGAATGAGCTGATGCCTTAAGAAGGTCCTTTCACTCAGCAGCAATAGTCTGTGACCAATCACTGTGTTCAAGCTCTGCCTCCAGGGAGGTGGACCTGAAACACCTAGCGACATGGATGAATCCACGTGATGGATTTTATTTGCTTTGGGATTCATGCTCTTTTCAATAATTAAAAAACGCAGAGACTGTAAAAGCACCCACTGGAATGAACAACGGTTAATCATTTCTATTTGCATGGTATTCTCAAATGAAAGAGGGGGGAGGGAGAAACACATTAGCAAGAACCAGAATCCCTCTTAGCAACCTCCCTGGTCCTTTGTCCTTCCCTAGAGACAACTGTTATCTTGACGTTGGGGCCCATCTTCCGATCTGTCTTTCTATTTTACTCCCTCTTGCATGTTCATAAATCACAGGCGGTCCTTCTGTGGGTTACATTTACAAGGAATCAAACGGTGGGTGACCATCCACCTCTCGGTGTTTGCCACCCAGGGTTGTGTTTCAGATGCACTTGTGTTGAAACATGGGGCTCGCTCATTCGCTTTGACGGCCACGTTATTTGGTCAGTTCCCAGCCCTGGCTCCCCCCTCGGCTGCAGGACTCAGGCTGGTGTGCCTCTCTGAGGGTTCCGACGGCAGGTGTTCCTAGAGGTAGAACTGCTGAATCACAGGGCGTGCTCATTCGCAGCGTGGCTGGCCAGCACCAACTTGTTTTGCAGAGTTTGCACGGATTCATTCCCGCAACATCTGAGCATTCTGGTTTCTCCACATTCTCATCAGTGCTTTATAGTTTGTGCCAACCTGATTGGGTGTGGAGTGGCACCTCACCTGCATACCTCTGATCACCAGGGAGTTGAGTGTTATTACACGTTTGCTGAATATTTAGGTCTCCTGTTCAATAAAATAGCTGTTCAAATACTTACTTCTTTTCTACTGGCTTGCTTGTCCTTTTATTATATTTATTTTGGTGGGAACTCTGGATACATCTTGGGAATTTATCCTATACCTGTTATGTATTTTGCAAATGCCTTTCCCTAGTATATTGCTTATCCATAAGCTTTGTTCATTAGGCTTTTTGTCAGGCAGGGGTTCTTAATTTTGTTGTGGGCAGATTAATTGGTATTTTCTTTCATGATTGCAATTTTCTTGATTTGATGAAGACCTGAGATGGTGAAGATACTCTCCTGTGTTTCCTGGTTATAATTTTGAGGTTTGTGTTTTAGTTCATAGGTGGCTGGTTAATTTGGAACTTACTGTTGTGTGTGGCGTGAGGTAGGGATATAATTTAAACCTTTCTCCCTAACGAGAGCTGTTTGTCCCAATACCACGGCTTGAACATCTCACCTTTTCCACCCTGCTTTGTAATGCATGCCCAGGTTGACATGTACAATGAGTGGCCAGATTATTATGATCTCTGAACGCATACTAATCTGGCCACTCAATGTGTGTGTGTGTGTGTGTGTGTGTGTGTGTGTGTGTGTGTGTGATATGTGTGTATTAGAGGCCCGGTGCATGAATTTGTGCATGGGTAGGGTCCGGCTAGCCTGGCCAGGGAAAGGGGACATGAGCGGTTGGCCAGCCTGCCTGCTGGTTGAACTCCTGGTTGAGGGGATAATTTGCATATTAGCCTTTTATTTTACAGGATATACACTGAGTGGCCAGATTATTATGCGTTCAGAGATCATCATCATCTGGCCACTCAGTGTACATATGGGTCTTTTTCCAGGCTCACTGTTTTCCTCTCTCTAGATATAAATAATTGCTTAATCGTCATTGTGGCAAACGTTAGAAGAGAAGAGCTTAGGACGCAGCGAGAACATACAGCATGGGGTTTGGCAGGCCCTTCGCTCCTTGGCTCTGTTCTGCTGCTTTTCCATGAGTTACAGACCTTTTCATGATGCAGCTGGTGTGAACTGCCTGTGCAGGCCTGGGGCTGGGGCTGGGGTGGGCACCCACCCACTGGGAAACGAAAACCTGACTCACTGGGCAGTGACAGATGCCGCCCTTCCAGGGGTGGCCCTGTGCAGGCAAGGCTCAGGGAGGTTTGCAGGAGTCAGTGTTTATGCTCACCTGTCCTCAAGGCGATAGCGTCATTTTTTCAGAACAACTTAACCGTGGCCTCGAACCTGTCCCCACAGAGATTAGCGCAGACACACAGGTGGGCTCCCCGAGAAAACGGGAAGTCTCTGAGCTCATTGGCAGGCCAGGCGGGCATCTTCTGAAAGAGGACGCCGCAGGTGCATCCCAAGGGTGTGTCCTCCTGGCGCCAGGAGCAGAGGCATCAGCTGTAAAGCAGGCGTGCTGGTTGCCGGGCCACTCTGGGAGGCTGCGCGTCGTGTGGCATCTCCCCCCGGGCAGCATTTGCATGTGTGTCTCTGCCTTTCCTGCTTCTGCTGCTCCCATTCCAGGGCGTGGCATCCGCCTGCAGTTCTCATGCTGCTCAATCTCACTGTGAAATCCAGTGCGTGCAATTCAGGAGACTCCTAAATGAGGATCTGCCGAGGGGGGGGCTCGCTAGCTGATGGTCGGCATTGTACACAGAGGCTCTAAACTCACACAGCGTGGGGCGTTTCACAGGGGATTTCCACGGAGCTCTGTGCAACCTACAAAGCTCCCTTTGGCTTCCCAGTACAACCAGTAAAACATGAAGCCTGTCAGACTCTGGAGACCAGACCTGGGGTGAGCTCTGTAAGATCCTGGTGAGTTACTGACAGTCCCATTTCCTATGTGGTGAGAGTGGGCGTGGGGAGAAGAATTCAGGCTAACCTCAGTGCATGAAATGAGAGCCTGTGTTACTCAAGACAAAGCCCTCGCAATGTCTGTAAAGTGTCATGTACAGACGTGCGTCCTCAGAACAGGTCCGCCACGGATACTTCGTCCTCCGTCGCTGGAGCACGTCTCTGTGCCATTGGTTGAGCACCGGAGGAAGAAGGTGGCTTGTGTGTGTAGGCGACACATTTGAAAACCGGTTACCTTTAAACCGAAGCCCAGCTGGCCGGGGAGGACAGGTGCAAAGGTGCTTACTGAGCACATTCCCCAAGAGTGACTCCTTTTTGGCAATCCTTAAGTAACGTGTTGGCACAGATGGCAGTTCAGACCATGAAGGAAGGAGCAGGTTGGAAACATGACCCTGAGAAACTTCTCCAGGGGCGCCACTCGCCACCCCAAACCCATTCATTCCCTGGCTGCCTCTGTCTTTGAACACTGGACTCATGCAGTGGAGGGGGTGGGGGGTGGTGGTGAGGAAGCTCATTCTGGCAGTGGGGAGCCCTAGAGGAAGCAGCAGACTCAAGGCCATTGCCCCTAGGCTGGACAAGCTTTTTATAAGAGCCAGTGGAACTGCCTGCCCTGATAGTGGTCATAACAACCCTCCCACTAACAGGATAGCAGCTAGCGCTGTGTGTCCGGCCCTATTCTAAATGCTCTCTCTATTAACTTACTCGATGGGCTGTGTGTGATAAACACTCCAGTGTGTCCATGATAAGACCGCCCATTTTTCAGAGCAGGCCTCTCTGCTGGAATTTCTGATCGAGTAGATCTGGGCAGGGCCCAGGAATCTGTTTCGAACAAATACCCCAGGCAACCCTTACCTACAAAACAATTCAGAAATACAGAGTCATTACTTCTTTATATATATACTAAAGGCCTGGTGCACAAAATTTGTGCATGGGGTGGGGGGTGTTGTCCCTCAGCCCGGCCTGTACCCTCTCGAAATCCGAAACCCCTTGGGCAATGTCTGACTGCTGGCTTAGGCCCAATTCCACAGGGATCCCTGCGGATGTCCACCTAAACTGGCAGGTGGACATCCCTCTCACAATCCGGGGCCACTGGCTCCTAACTGCTCATCTGTCTGCCTGATTGCCCCTAACCACTCTGCCTGCCTGCCTGATCGCCCGATTGCCCCTAACGACTAGGGGGGCGGGGGGGAAGGCTGACCGGGCAAAGGGCCATGGTCATTCTGGTTGCTGGTTGTTCTGCCTTTTTGGTCACTGGGCTTTTATTATATAGGATATATATTATTGATTTTAGAGAGGAAGGGAGAAGGGGAGAGAGATAGAAACATCAATGATGAGAGAGAATCATTGATCGGCTGTCTCTTACATGCCCCACACTGGAGATCGAGCCCACAACCCAGGCATGTGCCCTGACCGGGAATTGAACCGTGACCTCCTGGCTCATAGGCTGTTGCTCAACCACTGAGCCAAGGCGGCCAGGCCATCATTTCTCTGTTCCTGTTTTTTGTGCTGGTGTGTCGAAACGTGTGTTTTCATATGAGTGGCTGTTACCCCGAACTAAGCCTTTCTGAGCCCAAGTCTCCTCCTCTATGAAATGGAAATGGTACTAGCATGTATTCCCCAGGGTGCGTGAGAGCTGGTGAGAGGCAGCTTTCAAACGCGGTATCTGGAACCTGGTCAGTGGCGTGTTCCCACTGCTGTGCCGTTGCTGTCATTTAGGAATGGGCGGAGCGTGCAGAGGCACTCACCCCTGCACCGGGGGACCCCACGGAGGGGCCTTTACCCAGCTCCCTCCTGGAGTCAGCTCCAGCTAATCTCCTTTTGCCACTTCTTACGTGCAGACCCGGTGCCCGGAGAGAAATGGATGGACAGAGAATTGATTGCACCCTGCCTCTCTCAGCAGCCCTGCTTCCAAAGGCCCCGGACAAATTCAGATGCATTCACTGAGTTTGTCAAGGCGCCACCCGCCCGCTGGGAAGGCCCAGCCCCCTGCCCGCATGTGCCAGGCTCAGACCAGGCCCCGTTCCCAGGCAGGGCCATGCGGCAGCACCAGGGCGCCCCTGGTGGCCGCATCCCCGCTCCCGTGGAAACCTCGGGTTTGGTTCTGAGCTGCCTGCACCATGTTCGCAAATAGCTTCTCTTTCATGTCCGATATTTCCTCTGCCTATTGTAGAGGCTCGGCCCCAGAAAGCAGAAGCACGGAAAGGCCAACACGGAGAGATAGACCGACAGAAAGCGAGCCAAGGGGAGGTGGTTACATAACCCAGCAGCCAGGCTGTCTGCAGCCCATATGACTTACTTAGCCGTCTGTCTTTGCGGGATGTCAGGCTTCGTCCCCTCCAGCTGGCCCCCCGCTTCGGTGATTACATGAACACTCAGTAATTAGAGGACACAGACACCTCTCCGGTCGCCAGCGTTCCCAAGGGGCGGGGGGGGGGGGCATTTAATACCGGGAACGCCTGGTCGCCGGCCTGCACACTGGTCCCTGCCCAAGTTCCCAGCAGTCTGGGGCGGGATGAGTCAGGAATGAGAGCGGAGGAGGGAGCGGTCCCAAGATGCGAAATGTATGCAGTTCCAAGGCTGGCGCTTGATACGGCGCTGACGTTAAACTGTCCTTGGAACAAACGCCCAAGGATGCTGATAATAACAATTAGTGGTTGCCTCTGGCACTGGATGTGACACAAAGTTGGTCCCTCATATCCGTCTCCACGTTAGGAAGGGATTCCTGATCTTTGATGTCGCTGCTGTATGTATAAAAGGACAGCCTAATGAACAAAGTAAAATAATGAGGAATAGAAGGAACCTCCTTCCTTTCTAAATCCCGTGGGCACAGCATTTCAAGCCGCCACCTCTTCTCTCTAAACGCTAGGTAACACGTGCGGAGGAATTCTTGCTGGTCCCTCCTGCCCGCCTTCCCCATCCTCTGCCCTCCCAGAGCCGGGCCTTGGCAGCCTGCTGCCTGTTGGCCCAGCCATGGTTCAATATTTCGTCAGGGCACATGCCGTTCAATGATTCTCTCTCATCATTGATCTCTCTCTCTCTCTCTCCTCCTCTCTTTTCCTCTCTGAAATCAATACAAATATATTTAAAACAAATAGTGCCATCCTATTTTATAAATGGGAAAATTGAGGCCCAGAGAGGTCAACTCATTGATAGAAAACCACACAGCTTTGAATGGCAGTGCTGGGCTGTGAACCCAGGTACCCCGACTCTGAGGCCACGCAATTGACCACTAACCGTGGTCCCTCCCCTGGGGCAAAGCATGGTAACGGTGAAGGATGGAGCTGGGCTCACAGCCCAGCTGCATTACCTAGCGGATTGGGTTTTAGCCTCGGCTTTCTCATCTGTAAAGTGGGCCTCGTGACAGCTGCCTCCCAGGGTTGTTCTGAGGATGGAGTGAGGGAACGAAAACTCTCGGGATGTGGTACCTCCCTTTCCTTCTCCTCACCTGCACAGGAATCCCGGTCCAGCCACACCGCTGGCCTCTGAATGCTCCTGGCACTTCTTCACTGCCCTCAGGGCCTGTAGTTTGCTCCCCACGATGACACCAGCTGCAGCTTCCCTTCCCCACTCATTGCTTTATCGCCTCTCGCAAGTCCTGACCAGCTCCCCAAGCTCCACCCCTGCCCCAGGATTCTGACTGATGGGAGTGGTGGGGCCCACCAAGCCCCCTATAACCCTGCCCTATCCCACTCTGGCCTTGCAGATGGAATTCCTACTTAATGACATCCTTGTCCCCTCTGCTGGCCCCCAAATCCCCCCACTTCCTGGGTTTGCATCTCCGTGGCTGGCCCGGTAGATTGGAAACTTGTGGGGTGAACCATTTCCAGGACAGTAGCTGTGGCTCCTGGGTCTCGTACCCGAGCTGTGCTGTTGGGTGGTGGGAAGCGGGTGGTCCCCAGCCTGGGACCAGGTAGCCTGTCTTAGACACAGATCCTTGCTTCTTGCTCCTTCTCCCTCCCCCCATCTGCCCCATGTTACTGAGAGGGTCCCCACAGGCCTTGGACCCAGGTTGTGTGTCCGTTTGCACGGATGCCACCTAATGTGGCACCTGCCATGTCCCAGGCGTGACCTGTGGAGCCCACACGGCAGGGAATCCTCGGGCGGCCTGGGCGGTGGGTCTCATCAACTTCCATTTGATGAAGGAGCAAACCGAGGCCTGGCGAAGGCGAAGGGACGGGTGCGCTACCACCCAGAACCCGTTCGTGGCAGACCTGGACTTTGCACAAAGCCTTCCTGGGTCTGAGTGTCCTTGTGCCTGGCATAGCACGGGCCAGAAATGCAGTGGGTTCTTTAACTAGGCTCGGTGTGCTTCCAGAATCTGTAAGAAAACTTGGGGGACGGTGGTGCCGCCTCCCCACCAGTTACCTCTGCCCAGCGGGTGCCTGTAACCTCTCCAGTGACCCCGGGTCTTCTCGTCCCTCAACGAGCCTACAGACACCTAGTAAGACCTCCGAGGTTGTAGGGAAAATAAAGTGAGATCATCTCTGAAAAACGTTCACCAACAAGCGACACTGAATAAATGTTATTCTCCTTCTCCATGATTTTAAAAAAAATTTCTCTATCAATTAGCAACATTCTTTTTTTAAAAAATATAGCTCTTTGGGGGCACAGCCTGGAAGGTCAAAGAGCCCTTCTCCCCAGACCCCAGGGGCGGAGGAAATGCCAGGCAAAGAAGGCACCTCCCCAAAGGGCTGCGTATTTCCTTAGAACCCTACGGATGCCCTGAGAGACCCTCCTTCCCCGGCCCCCTCTCTGGTCAGAAATGTACAGACAGAGGGGACCTGATCCCGTGCCTGGAAGTCTTTGGAGTTTATGTAGAAAACAACATCAACGGCAGTGAATTTTATCCCGATGATCTGCATCCCAGCTGCTGGAAAGAACTTGTTTCCACAGAGAAATCTTTCCACGCCATTTTGATCAGAGGCGGGTGTGTGTGTGTGGGGGGGGGGGGGCAATGAAATGGCAGTTTGGGGAATTGGCCCCAAGGAGACAAGGACTCTGCTCAGATCTCATGAGGCCTCCCCATCGCCTCTCAAGAGCTCTCCCTGTGACCGCATCCCGTCTCTTTAAGATGTAGGATGGAGACAGATCTGCTCCAGATCGCCTTTGAAAGCAGCGCCAGCGCTGCTTGGAGCGCCCCCGAAAGATGGAGGGTGCTGCGAGCACCTTGCTGGCCCTGGTTCTCCGGGGACTTCTCCCGGCTTCTAGGAATAATGCGGACCTAGTTCCTCTGCCGGCTCGGCTCGGGGAGCGCTGATTAATGGTGCCGCGACGCTCCGAAGATGCAGGTGCTTTTTCACGGCTCCGGGCGGCCCTGACGGGTGGCACGGCTGCTTCCCTGGCTGGGGTGGCCTCGATCAGGGGCCCCTCTCCCCCCTCCTCGCCTCATCCATCACCACGTCCCATTGCCTCTGGATGCGAGGCACCGTTCCTGTGTGTGTGTGTGTGTGTGTGTGTGTGTGTGTGTGTGTGTGTGTTGTGTTTTTAAAAATATATTTTATTGACTTTTTACAGAGAGGAAGGGAGAGAGAGATAGAGAGTTAGAAACATCGATGAGAGAGAGTCATCGATCAGCTGCCTCTTGCACGCCCCCTACTGGGGATGTGCCCACAACCAAGGTACATGCCCTTGACTGGAATCGAACCCGGGACCTTTCAGTCCGCAGGCTGACGCTCTATCCACTGAGCCAAACCGATTTCGGCAAGGCACTGTTATTGTTGTTCATTTCCTAGCTGAGGGTCAGGAGTCACCCCACCCCAGGTCTGGCATCCGTATGCGGTGGCGGATCCAGGAGCGAAGCAGACAACACGTTGGGTTGGTTCTAGGGGTGCCTGTGTCTGGGCCATGGCATGCCGTTGGCCGGGCTTACACTGCACAACCCTGGTGGGTACCAGCCGCAGAAGAGTGTGCAGGACACAGCTGCACAGCCCACATGTCAGCCCACATTCCAGCTGTTTTCAGCTGTGGACTCAGTTGGGGGGAGGGGAGGGACACGGAGGTGCTCAGGAGAATGCACGTCGTGTCCTCAGTTCTGGGCTGGACAGCTGGTTCTGCAGGCTTCCATCTGGGTGACCTAGGGCGGGTTCCTTACCCCTCCGGGACTCAATTTCCTCACCTGTAAAATAGGGAATAATAGATAGCTTAGTCTCTCTCTCGGGATTGGTGCAAATGGGTTCATGAGTTTATCCATGTACAGTGATCCAGACAATTCTGGCCCACAGGAACCCCCCATGCATGTTGGCTCACGTTTACAGTTATTTTTATGACCTTCAGAGCTTCCCTTTCCACCGTCCCCTTCACCACCCAACATCCTCCTGCCAAAATGGCTTACCTTTCCCCATACCTTCCTCTGATTTCCCAACTCCTTGCCTCTACTCATGTTTTCTGCCCCACCTAGAACGCCAGCCCTCGTTTTCACCACGTCCAAATTCCACGTGCCGGGGCTAGCTCAGGTGCAGCCTCTTCCAGGAAGCCTTCCCTGGTCTCCTCAGAGGAAAGTTCTCTCTCCCCTGCTATACTGTCTGTCTCATAGCACATGGCTTGCGTCTCTGACAGTTGCTCATGTCACAGCCAGGCCACCTGTAAAGCGTCTTCCCCTCTAGACTCTGAGCTGGTAGTTCTACAAACCCTCCTGGGATCCTATGGGGGGTGTCACCTCTCCCCCCACCCCCCCCCCGGCACCCTTGTTACTTGTTCTATATATTAGGCTTCAGAGGAAGACTCTGAGCAGTGGCTTCTGCCGGTTATAAATAAGCAAACAAGCTGAAACCGGTTTGGCTCAGTGGATAGAGCATCGGCCTGCGGACTGAAAGGTCGCAGGTTCAATTCCGGTCAAGGGCATGTACCTTGGTTGCAGGCACATCCCCAGCAGGGGGTGTGCAGGAGGCAGCTGATGAATGATTCTCTCTCATCGATGTTTCTAACTCTCTATCCCTCTCTCTTCCTCTCTGTAAAAAATCAATTAAAATATTTATTTAAAAAAATAAATTAAAAATAAGCAAACAAGTAAAACCTCCCAATAGATACTAAGGAGCCGTGGTCCTGACCCGCTAAGTGAGGTCTGGAGAAGCAAGCCTCAGTCCCCACCCGCAGGCCCAGGACAGACTGGCCCTGTAACCTGGAGTGTTCCGCTCTGAGGGGCTGCATCTGTATTGGGGCGGGGGTCCCCCAAGGGGCCAGCCATGCGCAGGCTGGACCAGGTCACGTCTCAGGATGACTGTGAGGAGGTGGCGTCACCAGAGTGGCCACGGGGACCAGGGCAGTGTTTCCCCAGCGCCAGGCTTTTGAATACTAATCCGTGATTTTTGCTGCGCCTGTGGTACAAGAGGCAGTGTGTCCGGTGGTTAGAAATCGGGCTCCCTGGGTTCTCTACTCACTGGCTGTTGCCATGGGCTAGGAACTTAATTTCTCCGAGCCTCCGTACCTTCTCTGTGCAAGGGGGTGACAGCAGTGCCTTTCCTTGGAGTTGTAATGATTTCATAGATGCAAAAAGCACTTGGCACGGGCCTGGGCTCACAGTAAGTGCGGGTTGTCCTTAAGCAGTGTGACCTTGGCTTTTTAAAAAATTTAATATATTTTATTGACTTTTTACAGAGAGGAAGGGAGAGGGATAGAGAGTCAGAAACATCGATGAGAGAGAAGCACCGATCAGCTGCCTCTTGCACACCTCCTATTGGGGATGTGCCTGCAACCAAGGTACATGCCCCTGACCGGAATTGAACCTGGGACCCTTCAGTCCACAGGCCGATGCTCTATCCACTGAGCCAAACCCGTTTCGGCTATTTATCCAGGTTCTTTGTTGTACATTAGACTTTACACAAAACAGGCAGACAGTCCCCAAAGACTTTATCCACTGAGCCAAACCAGCTAGGGCTGACCTTGGCTTTTCCCTTCAGTTTTCACACCTGTTGAATGGAGGTCATGATCACAGCAGCCAATCGGGGTCCTTGTGAGGATCGAACACTAAGTAGTCATTAATGGGTTGAAATGGTTGTCGTTTTTACTTACTTGTATTTTTCTTTAAATCGGTGCACATTTTCATTCTTTTTTCAAGGCGGCCACACATGAGCAGTGGGGCAGACAAGGGGTCAGTGCTGGCGCGGCCACCCGGCTTGTCCTGCTGAGCGACGGCAGGAGCTGTAAATGGCAACACACTTGGAAACCCTTGAGGCCGGGCCAGAGCTGCGGCAGGCGCCTGACCCGCCAGCCCGAGCTGGGAAGGGAAGCCAGTCCCCAGGGGCGGCGCTGTAAACAGACACACGGCCTGGCATGGACGCCAGCCACGGAAGCCCGCCCCCCTGGGGCTGGTGGCCTTGGCGCTCTCCGCTCCCCTCCCACGGAACTTGTCCTTGCAACAAAATAAATAAAACTGTCCGGGTGTCCCATGCATGAGCGGATTGATTAGAGATCCAGCGGCAGGTCCCAGCTCTGTCCGGACCAGCTCCCTGGCTGCTTACGCTTTCCATTCCTGCCTCCGCATCTTTCAAATAGCATTGCCTACATCCTAAGACTGTCATGAGGGTTGAAGGAGGTGATACCTGTAAAGCATTTAGAATCATGCTTGCCCCTTTATGACCTTGGGCAAGCCCCTCTTTGAGCCTCAGTTTGGTTATCTGTGATGTGGGCACAAAACAGCACTCACTGCACAGGGAACAGGAAAGGCTTGAATATGACAGTGTATGTAAAACACTTGGCTTAGCCCAGATCGGGTGATCCCTCTCCCCTCCTGTATTGATTAATTCTCGCTGTGACACCAATCACCCTGGAACTTAGTGGCTTGAAACAACTCCTTATAATTGCTTACGTGCCTGTCACGCAGGGGGTGCCGTGGGAATATTCTACGCTTGACTGGCCGCTGTGCTTTACGCCGCGGATCCAGAGGGGGGAGGCTGCTTGCTGAAGTTAGGACTCAGATCTGCTCCATGTGTGCCCTGCCTCAGGGACCGCGAGAGAGCTGCCCAGGGGACATTCTTCTCATGCCATGGAGAGATGCAAGAGCATGAGCATGCAAGGACTCTTAAGGCTTAGGCTGGGGCAGTGCTGACAATTGTTGGTAAAAACAATTACATGGTCAACCCCAAAGTCAAGGAGCAGGAAAATAGACTCTGGTCCTTTAGTGGAAGGAGCTGCAAAGTCACATGATAGGGGGTGTGAAGAATCAGGGATATTAGCCGTAACTGGTTTGGCTCAGTGGATAGAGCATCGGCCTGCGGACTGAAAGGTCCCAAGTTCGATTCCGGTCAAGGGCATGTACCTTGGTTTCGGGCACATCCCCAGTAGGAGGCGTGCAGGAGGCAGCTGGTCGATGTTTCTCTCCCATTGATGTTTCTGACTCTCTATCCCTCTCCCTTCCTCTCTGTAAAAAATCAATAAAATATATTTTTTTAAAAAGAAAAGAAAAGAATCAGGGGCATGAATGGGATCTGCCCAGCCTCCCAAGAACCCCCAGAAAGGGAGCGATGACGTGAGCACTTCCAGTAAGGCTCAGTGATTCAGAAATCCTTTGTCTTTTCAACTGAACCGTGGCCTGAAATACTCGCTGGGTTGCTGTTTCAGATTGCCCAGGACATGGTATAGGTTTGCCCCCCAGGAATGCTGGCCACATATGGAGGATGGGCGCAGGAAGGCTGGACTGCAGAGCCCTGGAATGCCCCCAACCCCCACTGGAACTTGTCCTTGCAACAAAATAAATAAAACTGTCGGCTGGAAAAATGAGAGGAAAGCCGACCAAATATGATAAACTGTCTCTTACTGGGTATTGTGCTCCCTACAATGAAACCCCAAGCGGATGCTAAAAATGCGTGCCGCTTTGTGAGGAGACAGGCGTGTTCTGTGTGGCCGAGATTTTTCTGAGGAAGGTAATTTAACTACAGTGCCCAGAGAGGAGAGACATACAAAGAGTGGTAATTTGGAAATTGTACATCAGGTGCTGTTTTAAAAATTGATATTGTTGGTTATTTCGCCTGCATTAAAACCCAGCGTCTGCTGTCTCATCCTTATCTAGCTCATTCAAGGCGTCTGTTGACATTTCTAATTTGCAAATTTGAAGATTGGCAGGAAATGGCTTAAACACAGTGCCGTCCCCCGAGCTCCTTGACTGTTAGTGACAGGGCTCATCTCTGGGAAGGGGAGGGAGGGGAGCTGGGCTGGATGGAGGGAGATTTAAGAAGAGCTAACATTTACTGAGCACTCAGTGTCAGACACACATTTTATATTATCTTACAGCAGAAGCCCGGTGCATGAAATTCATGCACTGGGGCAGGGTTGAGTGTCTCTCAGCCCAATCTACACCCTTCCCAATCTGGGACCTCTTGAGGGATGTCTGACTGCTGGTTTACACACCCCTCTCACAATCCAGGACTGCTGGCTTCTAACCACTCGCCTGTCTGGCTCCTGATTGCCTCTAACCACTCCCCTGCCAGCATGATTAACACCTAACTGCTCCCCTGCCACCTGATCACCCCCAACTGCACTCCCCTGCAGGCCTGGTCACCCCCAACAGCCTTCCCCTGCCATTCATCTTGTGACTATGTGGGGGTGGCCATTTTGTGATGAGATGGGATGGTCATCTTGTGATGTTGTGGGGACAGCCATCTGTGACAATGTGCGGATGGCCATCTTATGATGACATGGGGATGGCTATCTTGAGACATGAGGGTATGAAGGTCAATTTGCATATCATATCTTTATTACCGTATTTGCCGGCGTATAAGACGATTTTTTGGCCCTGAAAAATACCGTATTTGCCGGTGTATAAGAGACTGGGCGTATAAGACGACCCCCTAACATTTCCACTCAAAATACAGAGTTTGTTATATACTCGCCATATAAGACTACCCCCCACTTGGAGGCATATTTTTCAGGGCCAAAAAATCATTTTATATGCTGGCAAATACGGTATATAGGATGAAACCTGTGATTTCCATTTTGCAGGTGAGGACATTGAGGCCCTGGAAGGTTCAATAGCGTGCCCAGGGTCACGCAGCTCCTAAGTGGCAAAGCTGGCACTGGAACCAGGCACTCTGGCTTTGGAGCCTTGGGCCCACCCACCGATTCCCCACCTCAGGGAAAGACCACAAGCCTCAGAGTCAGATGGTTTGGGGTTCACATCGAAGCTCTGCTAGTTACTATGGGGCTCTGTGGCTTTTCTCTCACGCATCCATTGAGTGTTGATTGAGGATGTACTGTGTGCTGGGTGCTGTGCTGGGCACCAGAGGCACAATGGTGAACATAACCTAGGCTCCTGCCTCTTCCACTTTGTAGCCCTCCCCCCCAAA
This sequence comes from Vespertilio murinus, assembly GCA_963924515.1. Classification (NCBI taxonomy): domain Eukaryota; kingdom Metazoa; phylum Chordata; class Mammalia; order Chiroptera; family Vespertilionidae; genus Vespertilio; species Vespertilio murinus. Next base: position 186,924,471 of record OZ004707.1, read on the forward strand.
AAAGAACAAGGGGTCTGGAAGGAACGTAATGCTCTAAGGATATATGGCCAGGACCGAGACGTGGGGCCTCTGGCAAGCTTCCCCCAGCAAGGGACTTTAGAAAGGCTCTCTAACGGAGTGAAAGGCAGCTGGGCACTGGCTCTCTGTCTTGAAACTCTCAAACTTGGGACCCAGCTGCTGTGAGAGAGGCCACTCAGAGGTGTTGAGACCAATAGCCCCAGCCAGAACAGGCTACATAATATGCAGTCTCCATTGCAACATGAAAGACTAAGAAGCTAAAGATGGACAATAAAGCACTAAACCAAACACAGTGCCCTTCTGCGTGCGGGGCCCTGAGCACCTGCAGTCACACACCCCTGAGGCTGGCCCTGGCTCTCACTGAGTCCCGGCACCACTGCCCGCAATATGAGTGAGGTGTCTCCAGGCCCAGCCATCGTCGGATTGCAATTAGGTGAGAGACCCTGGTTCAGAGCCACCTAGCTGAGCCCAGTGTGCCTCCAGATCTGCAGGGGAAATATTATATATATATTTAGAATCATATTTAAAGAATCATTTTCTTTAAATCGGTGCACATTTTCATTCTTTCTTCAAGGCGGCCACACATGAGCAGTGGGGCAGACAAGGGGTCAGTGCTGGCGCGGCTGCCCGGCTTGTCCTGCTGAGCGACTGCAGGGGCTGTAAACGGCAAGACACTTGGAAACCCTTGAGGCCGGGCCAGAGCCATGGCAGGCGCCTGACCCGCCAGCTCGAGCTGGGAAGGGAAGCCAGTCCCCGGGGGCCGACGCTGTGAACAGACACACGGCCTGGCATATATATATTTAAGTCAGCTAGGCTAAAGAAGAGGGCAGAAAGGGTTCTGGGTGGAGGAAAAAAGCCAAATGTGCCAGACTAGGTGTTTGGCTGGTTTGTCCAAGCAGCTGGAAGTGCATATGGGAGTCGGTGTGAGGATAGGTCTGAGGGGAGAGTGGCCAGAGCGGGGAGGGAGACCCGGGGTCCTGGTCTCAGTCTGGGGAAGGGAAGGACACACTGGGATTTGCGTTTGGTAAAGGCACTCTGGTGCTCTATGGAGGGCAGCAAGAGCATCCACGGAGAGAATGTGGGTGGCCAGCAGGTAGGTTGCTGAAGGTGAGGGGTAATGTGTCCTGGACCAGGTGGTTGGCCCTGGACACGGAGCTGAGTTGGACAGATTCTGATGATGGAATTTCACAGGACACGGTGAAGGATTTGCTGCTGGGGGGGGGGGGGGCAGAGGATGGAAGGACCACACAGCCCCGAGGTGAATGGAGGTGCAGTTTCTTAAAACTGGCGTGAAGAATGGGGTTTGAGGAAGAAGGTCATGGGCTTCATTCTAGACTGGTGGACTTAAAGGCGCTTCTGATAATGGGAGATGTCCATCAAAGCTGGAGACGGAATTTGGTGTCCAACAGGGTGCAGGTGGAAAAGAAGCCTTGAGGACTGGTGAAATGACCGGTCCCCAATACAACAGCCACTCGCCACTCAGGTTAATGACATTTAAATTAACCAAAATGAAGCATCGTTTAACATTTCCGCTCCTGGGTTGTGCGGGCCACATGTTGCGTGGTCAGCAGCGACGTGTGGCTCGCGGCTCCCTGCTGGACAGTGTAGATGGAGAGCATTCCATCATGGCAGGCAGGGCTCTTGGATGGGGCAGCTGTGGCGAGAATGCAAAGTGTCTGGCAGAGTGTCTGGCACCCATTAAGAGCTCAATAAATGATGACATGTATTAGGGCATTAATTAGGACATATATCAGGACCGAGACCAGGATCCCAGATCTTCCTCCCCGCTCTGGCCACTCTCCCCCCCTTAGTCCTGTCCTCACGCCGACTCCCACGTGCACTTCCAGCTGCTCAGACAGGCCAGCCAAACATCTGGTCCAGCACTTTTGACTTTTTTTCTAGAACCCAGAACCCAGCCTTGGGGCTGCTTCCTGGTAGAGGAGGAAGAGGAGGAGCTGGCATTGGTAAAGAAGATCCAGGCCCCCTCGGGTCAGACCTTCACCTGCCTGGCTCTCGTGTTTCTTTTGCGTAGACATGAACACCTACCTCCGGGGGACTGCGTGGATCTAATGCCCTCATATATGTCATAGTTTATCGAGCTCTTCATGGATGCCAGACGCTCTGCCAACACGGTGCACCCAGGATGGCGCTGGGCAGCCGCTGAGCCCCGTGTCTGCACGTTGGCATCACCCGGGGAGCGTGGGCAGCTGCTGTCTGGGCCGAGCTCCTGAGTCCCTCCTTAGGGCCAGTACCGGGACACGTGTTTGTAACGTTCTCCAGGTGATTCTAGGGTGCGGGCAGATCGAAAGCCACTGGGTTAGACACACCAATGCAGACCTTCTCAGGGCCTTTAGCACACAGCGCACATCGCCAGAAGGACAGGTTATTTTCCGTCCCTGGTGGCAGGGACGTACAAGGAGGAAGGCTGTGTGGGTAGCGAAGGAAACCTGCTGTAAGCAGGGGGAGCGTGTGTGTTGATAAGAGGAGATGAGGAGATGAGATAGCAAGGTGATATTCCGAGGCCAGTGGAATTTTTAAACTCTAATGAGCACGAGTGGTGTTTGTTATACTGATTTTGAGTAATGGTGATGATTTGGTAATTGGTTGGTAGTTCTAACCTGTAAGCAATAAAAACAATGTTACAAGTTTATTGTATGGGTGGAGGTTCCATCTCTGTTGTATGCGTTGTCTAGCCTTAGCTCCATTCTGCAGGGAGTGATGCTTCAAGCGTTAACCAACCGCTTAAAGCTCTTCAAAGGCTAGTCCGTCCCACTGGCCACTCTTTCCCAAAGCCCTACACGAGCGATGTCCAAACGTTTGTATTATGTACCCCCACCCAAAATGTTGAGCATGCACTCTCATGATATGCGTGTTCATTTTAGAAATTAAATAGAAATGTCCTAGCAGCAGAGCTATAGGGAAGTAAGTGAATGTGATTTTCTTTAGATATTTTTAGGTTCAAAAATAAACGTAACTAGAAGTTCCAGTATTTGTTCCTGCACCTCCCTTGGCCATCATTGCACCCCAGTTTAGCTCCCCTACATGACCTGGTCCCTGCCTTTCTCCTGAATCATCTGTTTCTATCTATTACTTACACACACACACACACACACACACACACACACACTATACTCAAATCACTGGCTTCTATCTGAATTTCCATGTGTGGCTCAGCCTCCTGGCCTTTGCACCTGCTGTTCTCCTTTCTTTGAATGTTGCTTCTCTTGATTTTTTGCGTGGCTGGCTGCTTCTTATCACTCGGGCCTTACTGTCAGTGTCAGCTCCTCTAAGGAGCTTTCCAAGGCCACTCCATCTAAAACTGCAATCCGGGCACTTCTCTGACATGGCTCGTGTTGGTTCTCTGAGTAGCACTTACATTTTCCTGTTTGTTGGTTTATGGCTGCCTCCTTCAGCTGCGAGGAACCGTGCCTGCCAGCCGAGTGCCTGGGCTCGGTGACTGTTTGCTGGATGAACACACAGGTTGAGACTCAGAGGTTAGAACATATTTACCTGGGCCGTGCTATCAGTAAATGGTGGAACTAGGATTTGAACTCCACCCTGGGTGACCCCCAAGTTCAAAATCCTTTGCATCATGCCGCGCGGCCTCTTGGCCGTTCTTCAGAGGACAGCCTCTGAAGGTGCTGGAGTTCAGACCTTGACAACTGGAATCTGAAATCTGTTCTGATGCCAGGAGACTATGGAATGCGAAAGAAAAATATATGACTGGCGTTTTACTGGGTTTCTCAGCCAGCCAGGAAGGGGAGTCAGGAACAATCCAGGCAGGCTCAGCGGCAGGCTGGAGGGGTCTGTGGTCAGGAACCGCAGCAGGGGAACGCAGTCTGGAGAAATGCTTGGCCCGTGTGTCCTGACGAAGCCCAGGATCAGAGGAAAGGTGCTAGGCGCCTAGGGAGAAAGTCCCGCCCTCTCCCCTCCCATTCCTTCTGACACCTCCATGAAGAGGCTTTGAACGCCCTCATTCTTTCTTCTATCGAGCACCTGTGCGTAGTAGGCTCTGGACTCCCCCTGGCTGGCCCTTTCTCTGTCCTGCAGTGACTGTGCACGCCCTTAGGCCTGGGGAAGGTCACAGGAGGGGGAGGAGGCAGCAGGAAAGAAGAGGAAAGCCTGAGGCCCTGACCTTTTGAAGAATAAATGTTTCCTTTTGATGCCTAGCTAGGTATGTGCCAGAAGCCTGTCTCCTCCCTGCATCGCTTCATTTTCTCTTTCCGGGAGGAACCCCCTCCCATCTGAACTGATGAGCCTTTGGTCACCGGGCTCGGGCAGATGTTTCTGCCTTATTGTCACGCCGTGGCCTGTTTATGCAAAGCCTGCTGCCCCCTTCTCTTCTTCCTCACCAGCACAGGAGCCCCGATGATGAGTGCACGGGCAAAATTAAGTGTCAGATGTGATGCCCGAAGGCTAAAAAGAAATTGGCGATTTATTTTTCCTGCCTAGACCTCCCTCTTCCCCCTCCTGTCACTGAAACAATATTGATGTTCTGCTGTGATGAGGTCTCCTCAGTCTCTCACTCACTCATTCATCCACGCATGGGTCCTGCATAGTTAAAAGCACAGCCTCTGCCACCCACTGGCCTCGTGACCTGCTCTCGTGACCTGCACCCACCTTTAGTATTCATGTAATGAGTCCTCCATGGGCATTGTAAACGTCCCCTCCTGTAGGAGCCTCATCCCCAGTGCTTCCCAGACAGAAGGATTCTCATCTTTTAAAAAATATATATATATTTTATTGATGTTTTACAGAGAGAAAGGGAGAGGGATAGAGAGTTAGAAACATCGATGAGGGAGAAACATTGATCAGCTGCCTCCTGCACACCTCCTACTGGGGAGGTGCCCGCAACCCAGGTACATGTCCTTGACCGGAATTGAACCTGAGACCCATCAGTCTGCAGACAGACGCTCTATCCATTGAGTGAAACCAGTTTCGACTCTCATCTTTTTTAATCTGTGGCATTGGGCCCCACTCTGTTACAACAGGTACCACCTGCAGTTCCGGTGCTCGGTGTCTGGTCCTGCTCCCTTGCCAAAGCGGGAGCCCCTTGGAGGCAGAATGCTGAGTCTGGGGCACCTTAGGGACCTGGGGTCTTTCAGAGTCAAATATCGGAGGGATTTGTTGCCTTCGTCTCTCCTTCAAGCGTCATCTCAAGCGCCATCTCCCCATCTGTGCTCTCTGTGCTCTTTAAAAGGAGACTTGATCCTCTCAGGAACCCAGCACTGGCTGTAGCCTGGTGCAGGGCAGCGGTCCAGTGGACACTGAGGAGCTGGCCACCTCTTCTAGCCTCCAATCCGTACAGGGGAGCCACACCTCACCGGGGCCTGAAGGTAGACAGCGGGTTTGCAGAATCCCAGCCAGGGCCCGAGGGGCACCCCTTCGGAGGGCCAGCTGAGCCGTGGGAGCCAGGTTCCTGTCTCCCATCTCTCGCTCACTGTCAGCCAGGCATCTGCTCACTGACCAGAACTGGGGATAAATCTGCCCCCCCCCCCCATTTAATTGGTTGTTGCTGTGTCTGGGTGGCAGGCGTTGGGTCTCCAGAAGGAGAATGCCTCCAGGAGGAAGTGCCTACAACCTCTCTTGGCGCTCCACTTCCCCGGATTCAGCTGCTTCCCTCTGCTCCTCTCTGCTCCCCTCTGTTCCCAGGTAGCAGATGGCCAGATAATTTAATGCCGTTACAGAGAGCAGGTCACTGGGATTTAATTAAAAACAAAAGCACTTGGAGAACGCCTGTTCTCCCAGACAAAGGTGAGGGCAGGGTGAGCAGGGTCACCAGACTGCACAGCCTCTGAGCCCACATTCACAGCAGAGCCCAGGTGAACGGCCCCCCGAGGAGTGGAGTGTAGCTCGGCCTGCGCGGCTGTGTACAGCAGCCTGCCAGGGAGGGAGAGATGTTTTCCTGTGACCTTACCCTCTCCCGTCTCACTCCTGCAGGCACCGACCTGCTTGGTCTCCCTGTAAGCCAGCTGGACAGGGATAAAATCCGGATTCCCTTTTTGTGGCCTAAGAGGCCCTCCATGGCCTGGCCCCTGCCCGCCTCCCAGACCCTCCTGGTACTTGTCTTTCTGTGCTCACTGTACTTCTGTGTCTCTAAGACGCATGGCTGATTCCTGGCACAGGACCTTTGCACTTGCTCTTTCCTCTGCCTGATCGTTCTTCCCCTAATATTCCCATGACCACCTCACTCAGGTCTCATCTAAAACGCTACTAGTACCTCCTCTAAGAGAACTGCCTGGAGCACTCTATTTTCTTTGCTTCCTAGATTATTCAGCTTGAAATGTCATAACAAAATATACAGATTAGGTGACTTAAGAAACAGCAATTTATTTTCTCACAGTTCAAGAGGCTACAAGTCCAAGATCAAGGTTTCCTTGTATTTGGTTTCAGGTAAGCACTATCTTCCTGACTTGCAGATAGCTCAAACAGACAGGAAGTGTTCCCCTTCCCACCCCCCCCCCTCACTTGTTCTTATAAGGTCACTAATCCTACCAAATCAGGGCCCCGTCCTTATGATCACTTAACTGTTATTACCTCCTTAATCACCCTATCTCCAAATACAGGTACTTTTGGGTTAGGGCTTCAGCGTGGGCTTTTTGAGGGTAGACACACATTCAATTCATAACCCTCCCTCCATCAATACCCCACCACTCTCAGCTCCTTAAACCCTCTCTGTGCCTTGGCTTCTCACCCATGAAATAACGGAATCCGGGATTGTTATGAGGATTGAGTTCTGCACAAAGACCACGTAGACCAGAGTCTGTCACAGAGGAGGTGCTCGATCAATGTAATTTTCATTGTCACCTTCATCATTGTTTCCAACCAAGACTTGCTCCCCCTGACTCTCAGCCTCAGAGAATGCCTTTCTCAACACATGCTACAAGAACAAGAGTATGAACCAAGGGACAAGAGTTAGGTGAGGAGATGGGCAAGGGCGTCCTGGCAGAGGGAACAGCATGCACAAAGGCATTGGCCGTGGGGAGCCCCTGAAGGGTTTCCAGAGGTTCGCACGTTGCAGAGACCGCCCTGAAGCATTTCCCCGCATGAGGATCAAACCCAGGGCAAGGGTCCCCATCACTTCCCTGAAACGGCTCTTGCAGGGGCCCTCCTTGGCTAATTCCATGGTGGGTGTTCAGGCGATGTCCTTCCTTCCCGACCATTCTGTCACACTTGACAGATGACCACGCCATCCCTCCTAAGCCTTCTGTGTCCCTGGCGTCCCTGACAGGCTACGAGGGCTCCTGGGAGGCGTGCACTGCGCTGGAGAGAACCCCGACCTTGGTCCCTGGTTGGAATCTGGCTCCATCACTGTCTCCATTGTGGGAGCCTGGCAAGTTCTCTTGCCTTCAGAAGCACCTCTTTATCCCTGTGAGCAAAAGACCTGCCTGGGGGTTGGTGTGAAGTGTGTGGAAGTCCCTCCCCTCCCCCACCCCCTTCCATCTTTCCTCCTGCCCCTAAACGCAGGTATTCTCCCAGGGGGCTTTTGCAAGCAGGCCTGCTCAGATGCCGTGAGCCTTGGTTCCCAGCTTTTCTTGTCTTCCACCGACTTTCTAGGCCAGGGGTGGGCAAACTTTTTGACTCGAGGGCCACAATGGGTTCTTAAACTGGACCGGAGGGCCGGAACAAAAGCAACCTGACCATGCTGGCACTCTCATCTTGGGCTGCTGGCGAAGGAGCGGAGGGGAGAGCAAGAGAACCCTCCGCTCTTTCAGCTCCGCGGGTCAGATAGAACAGCCGAATGGGCAGGATCCGGCCTTCGGGGCCGTAGTTTGCCCACGGCTGTTCTAGGCTGTTGTAGAAGGGAAGTCGGGACTCAGAGCCCCTTTCCTGGGGGATGTCCACTAAGGTTATTGCCTGAGGTTCACTCTGAGCCTTTTTTTTCTTTTCTATGCATGTTTCTCAATATGCTGAGTCTGTGGAGGAAACTTCTGCCTCCAAGAGAAGGTGCAAGAATAGGCAAGAAGCACAGTCTACTGGGACGCTGTTTAATTAGCCTCACACATGGATCGATTTTCTCTCCCTAGTCAAACTTCATAGCCCCGTAGTTTTAGAGAGATGTGCCAGTTTCTCTCAACCCCGTGCCACAAACGCAAAAGGAGGGGTTCGTTGCCAAGGGAGGAGGAGGGAAGGGGTTTCCCTTAAACACCCACAGCGCAAGGACCTCTGTTCTGGGACCTTCCGGGGCAGAGGAGTCAGCACATGCTGACCGGATAACAAATCCGTGCCAAAAGGCAGTGACCTTCATGCTTTTTAATAATGAAGAGGAGATTCCACTAAGACTTTCTCAGAGTTTAAGGCAGAGAAAATGCCCATAGAAAGTTCTTCTGCTAAGAAGAAATGTAAAGAGTGCTGGGCCGACTCGGGAGTTCAGCTCGGAAATCACCCACCTGCCTTAAGTCCCTGCACATCCCTGACTCGCTCACTCTGTCCAGGGAAACAGAATCCACTTATTGGCAGTCCTTGTCACGTGTCCAGCCTGGAATCAGGGGGTGATGGCGGGGGACAGGCCCGCTCCCCACCTCCCACAGAACCACAAGGAGTTTCTTCTAGGAGGAGGGGCAACGGGTGTGGTGTAGGCAAAAAGGACCAATTTGCACTATCCAGGCATAATAAGGAAAACGTATTTTAATAAATGGGGATGTTGCCTCCTCATTTTTCTGGTGTCACAATTATGCTTTCCCGGAGACACAAGAAGTCATTGTCGAAATGGGCCCTCCGGTATGCCGGATCCCGGATCTCAATGTGCTTCCCCACCCATGTCCCAGCTGCAGAACATGCTATCTCCATGCCAAGAAAAGGAACTTGAACCTGGAAAGGGGACAGTCACCTGCTCTCCAGGCACCGGGTGAGCCCAGTGCGATAGCTCCTGCGTTCAAAATGGATAGAACACTATCTGGAGCTATTGTGTAGGGAGAATGAGGGGAGGGGTGGGGGCAGGGCCGGAGCAGAGCTGACTCAGAGAGCTGGGAGGGGACCATTGCATGGGGGTTCAGATCTGTAGCTACTGATGCCTGGTGATCCCCCCAACCATCAGCTTTTCTGTTTAGAAGGGTGGCCGCCTCCCACTGAATTCTTCAGAAGCAAGTTCAGTGACAACCTGAGAGCCACGCCTGGCCCCCCAGCAGCCTGGGCTGTTTGGCTACGAGACTGCAAGCCGGATTCATTGTAAACAACATTCCAAGAAGATGCTGTTTTTTTGCTTCATTAAGATAATGGTTCCTCCTTCGCCTCTCTTGCTTTGAACGGCACCTAATCACATCCCCGAATTATTTTTTTGGGGGGGATCGGGGGATAGTTTTACGCGCCCCTGGATGTTGTTTGCCTCGGGGCCTGGCGGATTCTTGCCCGTTAAGAAGCTCCCCGAAGCCCCACATTTGCTCATGAAATTGGCAGCTTCCCACCGTGGCACCGTAAGCAGGGCCACGTGACGTGGGAAGGCTCGGCTAATGTCATTACCTTGAGAAGCCAGAGCGGGCACTTGAGTGGCATAAAGGCATGCGCACTGCGTTCCCACTCTGCGCCCAGGGACGTCTCCCTGGTTACCTTCTCTGCGGCTGCTGCGCCCTCCGGGCTGGGGGCTCATTTGGGTTCAGCTGTGCATGCTGGGGAGTTCAAGTGTTTACATGGAAAACCGTGCCCTCCCTCCCTCTCCTCCCCCCCCCCCATCACTGCTGAACGCCAAGATGGCAGCACTGCTGCTTCCTCAGGCCCATGTTCCCCCTTAAGAGGAAGTGCGGAGGGGGTTGAGGGGTTAGGATTTGAGGAGAGGCGTGGAAGCTGCAGGGAGAGAATCGAAAAGGCAGCTTGGCTTACTGGAAAGCTCAGAGGCTTGAGAATCAGCCCATAGATGGGCGCAAACCCCAGCGCCGCTACTTCTTAGCTGTGTGGCCTTGGGTATGTGGCTCAGCCTCCATCTTCCTGTCTGTAGAATGGGAGCACACCACTCTGCAATGCAGACTGCTGTAAGGAATGAAATGGAGCAGGATTCGCAAACCTTGACCTTCAGCCCAAACACCTCCCCTGGCCCAGACCAAGGGACCAGCCCATCGTCGCTGGGGCATCCACCTGGATGACCTAAGAACCCTAAAAGCTTACTCACCTGCAGCAGATGGCCTCGTTTCCAACCCCTTACGGCATCTCCCCCCGGAACTCATCTGAAACCCTGTCTGCCTGTCACCCTCCCATTCAAGGTGGGTGGGCCCAGCCTGCTGGGTTTGCCTGCTTCACACACCTGCAGCCGGTCCCTCCTTGCGTCCCCACAGCTCCTGCCTTAACCCTGGCTCCGTCACCTCCCAGTAGCCACCTAACTGGTCTCCCCCCTCGGGGGTCCCCACGGCAGCCAGAGCATCTTTCCTGAAGGGCAGGTCGGGCCGTGTCACACCCCCTGGTTCACCTTTCACGACGCCCATTGCCCAAGCGTGAAGCCCCCTTAGCCTCCTGGCACTTTCTACCTCCCCCGCCTCCTCTTTCACTGCTCCTCACCCCTCTGTCACCGCAGCTCCCTCAGGGGACCTCTGCTTCCTGCCTCCGTGCTGTCAGAGTCCCCTCCTCCACCAGTCACGCCGTTCCCCTTTGTCTCCCTGGCCTGCACACACCTCCTCCCTTTTCACGATCAGCTCAAGAATCACCTCCTTGATTATTCAGCCCTCCGAAGAAATAAAGGGCTGATACCCGTGACAGTGTGGGAGACCCCCCAAAACATGGTGCTAAGTGAAATGAGCCTGACGCAGAAGGTCACATGCTGTACGATCCTGTGTATATGAAACATCCAGGAAAGGTAAACCCACGGTGGGACCGGTTTGGCTCAGTAGATAGAGCGTCAGCCTGCGGACTTAAAGGTCCCAGGTTCGATTCCGGTCAGGGGCATGTACCTTGGTTGCGGGCACATCTCCAGTAGGGGGTGTGCAAGAGGCAGCTGATTGATGATTCTCTCTCATCGATGTTTCTGACTCTCTATCCCTCTCTCTTCCTCTCTGTGAAAAATCAATAAAATATCTATTTTTATAAAACCACGGAGACAGGAAGCAGAGGGGCGGCTGCTGGTGGATAGAAGGATGGGGGCAACGGGGTGCATTCATGGGTCTGAAACTTCCTCCTAGGGTCAGAAAATGTTGGTGGAACGGCATGGGCGTGTGGCTGTATGTACTAGGCACCACTTTTAGATGGTTAGCTCGATGTTATGGGACATGTACATGAATGAAACAGAAAGCGTTGCCTGTTCTATAGGCTTTCTGACGCGCCCAGGCGGAACAGCCCCTCTTCCATGTGGCGCCCGTGTGCACCTTCTGCCGTCTAGATTTTTATCAGCCACCCAGGACTCCTTTATCCCCGTGTCTGCGCCCCCAGAAGCTCGGGAGCCCCTTGAGAGCATCCAGCGGCTCCATCCAGCCTGCATCCTCTGTAGCGAGCACGGGGCCAGGCTCACAGTGATGCTCAGGAGGCATTAACCCTCCACCTGCCTGTCTTCCTAGGCGGTTGCAGCCTTCCAGTCCTCGGGTTCCGGAGAAGGGAGGGGCCCTCCGCCTGCCCACTTGGGTTTGGCCATCCATCCCAGCCTCACCGGACCCTGGACGCAGCCTCCCGAGGCTCTGTTCCGAGGATGCAGGAAACGCCTGCATTTCCAACGCGGGCTTCCTCCTGCCCCACGACGACGACGGGGAGCCACAGAGCCCTGGCCTAGTTGCATAAATGCTGGCGTCGTCTTTCCGGCTCTTCTCTCGGGTGCTTCCTTTTTTTATTTACTATCCTCTCCAATTCCGTGCCATCAGCACTTCACAGCGGTGCCACGTCCCTCTTCTTGGAGCAGTTTAGGCTGATTAAGGACACACCCGGGGCCAAGCAGTGGCCTGCTGGCCCCATTGTGTCCGGGCAGGCTGCAGGTGGATGGATGGGGGATGCGGGAAGGGGGGTGAGGCTGGGCCCGCCGTGGAGGCCGAGGGCGTGCTGTGAGTCAGTGCAGAATCCACTGGGCACCCGCCTCTGCATCCCCCACAGACACAGTCGGCGAATCCACGCGTGGACTGCTTCCAGCTAGAGGCCTGGGGTGGACTCCCGGCCTTCAGTGGTGAGGCCAGCTCCAGTGGTGGGCGCTGCTGGCCTTGCTGCCTGCCCACCACATCCAACCTCTGCCCCTCCTCCCTGGCCACCAGGCGGCATCTAGGCTTTGATCCTTGCGGGACCCTGCCCCCTCCTCTCCAGCAGCCTGAGTCTCTTGCACATCTTGGCCAGGTCCGTTTTCTGGACTAACTCATTGGCAGTCTGAGCCTTGCTGAGGGCCAGACTGTGAAGAAAGACAACCTTTATGGAGAGAAAGAGTCAGCACCGCCTTGACCCCAGGGGGCAGCAGGGCCTGGAACTCGGGTCTCCCCCAGGCAGAACTCGGCCTTCTCCCCCTCATCACTATCTGCTCAGGCTCTCAAACCAGTCACCTGAGCCAAAGGTTGTCCCCTCCCGCCTCCCATCTCGGCCAAGCCCTGGGTTCTGTCCTTGTGACACCTTTCCAACCCACCCACTCCGGGCTGCATGGTGGCCTCCCCCTCCGTCATGACCCCCGTGACCTGCCCTTGCTCTCCTGCTCGTCCCTCCGTTTCATCCTTTCGGTGTATTAGTTTTCCTTTGGCTGTGTTAACAGATTGCCATGGGCTCTGTGGATCAAAGCAGCACAGGTCTGTTTTTTTACAACTGTGGAGGTCAGAGTCCGGAATGGGTCCACGGGCCCAGAGCCGGGGTGTCCACAGTGCCGGGGCCTGCTGGAGCTCCTCCAGGGAGAATCTGCCCCTCGCCTCCCCCAGCTTTGAGAGGCTGCCGGCATTCCTCGGCTGTGACTGCCTCACTCCACGCCTTGTCCCACTGCCTTCCCCTCTTTGACCTCTGACCCTCCTGCATCCCTCTATAAGTGCCCTGGATATAGTCCAGTGGAGGCTTTCCATTGCAAGTTACCAAACCTGGTCACATCTGCAAATGTACCGTAATGTCCTCATAGGTCCAAGAGGTTAGGAGTGGGCATCCTCTTCCTGGGGCCGTTACTCAGCCCACCACAGCCATCTTCCTAAAATACCCACCCCTTCTCTCTTTAGAAACTGATGTTGGCTCTCAGTTGCTATCAGATCCAAGTCGAGCTCTGACCTCCAAAGTGGATTCCGTGTTCATCATGTGCCTGACATGTCCCAGGACTTCCCATGAGGGATGAAGTGCGGGCACAGCCTTAACCCACCTGCCCTCCTTGTCTCTACCTCGTGTCCTAAGTCCAGCTCCACGCGGACTTCCTTCCTCCTGGTCTTAGCGCATGCCAGTCTCTTGGCCTGCAATGCCCTCCTCTTCTCTGCCCTTCAAACCCCAGCTCCTTCCTCCGTGACTCTTGCAAGCATCCCACACAGCACCTGGCACACAGTAGTCAGTAGGTACTCAATAGATGCTTGGTAAATGGCTGAAGGGTAGAAGAAATGAACGAATTCACGAATGAAATAAGGAAAACCAGTTTACCTGACGAAGCCCTGAAATGGCTCAAAGATTTTAGCGTAATCGACATCCAGGGATCAAATTGCTCAAAAAAACCTTTACCCACAGTGCCAGTGCCCCACCTGGGTGCCAGCACTCCTGCATGGCTGCCCTGCGTGCCCTCCCCGCTGGGCATGCTCAGCTTGACCCAGGCAGCTGGAAGTGTTGGTAGCCAACACCCCAGGAGTGACCCTCTGTCGGGAAAGGGTGGGAATTCGTGGATAAACACCTGGCATCCTCGTAGGGCAGTTCTGGGGTGCGTTCCCCAGCCTCTCAGAGGGTCCCCACCCTCTGAGCCCCAGTGGCTCATAGTGTAACCCTCTCATTAAAGTATCCTTGGGTTTTCTCCCTACCCCCTCATGGTGCTTCCCAAATCCCTGCCTCGGGGTCTGCTTTTGGAAGAACGCAAGTAAAATATCACCCAGTGAAGAGGCAACGTCAGGTTAAAGAATAAAGTCTAAATCAAGGGACACTCATGAGGTGCCAGGTGCTGGAATAAGCCACCAACTCTCCTACCGTTTAATGCTCACGGCCACCCTCAGAGGTGGTAGCTGCTTCTGACCTAGATGAGGAAACAGGGTGAGAGCTAAGAGGAGACTGTTGAGCGTCATGTAGCTGCCATATTGCTTCACCAGGCCTCCAGTCCAAGGTACAGGCCAGAAGGGAAAGGAGGCTCAGGGGTACGAGAGGGAGGGCTGAGGACCATCCTGAAAGGAGTGGACTTGTCGCCAGAGGTGAGGTGGGGAAGGCGTGGGGTCACTTCTCCGGTATAAAGCTCAGAATGTGCTGGTCTTCTTTTAACGCCAGCAGGCAGACATCACAGCCTCCTTCTCTGCTCTGCTTCTGAGTTGAGTCAGCCAGGGCCAGGCCGCTGGAGGGGGTGGGACCAGCCACCCAGCTGACCCTTGGCTGCACCCTCCCCTGTCCTCCCTTCAGCCTCAGAGCCCCAGGTCCAGAGTCCTCTGGGCTCCAGAAGCAGTCTGCCCTGCTGTCCATCTGGACAACTTGTCGACTACACTTCTCAGCCCACACCGACCATTACATTTCAATTCTGCCCTCTTCCCTGGGAGGCAGGAAAACTGTGCATCGTGAGTCAGAGCTGTCTCATCTGCTGCCCCGGGCCAAACGGTCCCTCGCCCTGCGGGCTGGGCTCTCGGAAGCCCTGGCATTTGTCCTCACCTGCTGGGCCTGAATCTCAAGGTCGGCGCCACGGGAATGGTGGGTTTCTTGGAACTCCAAGGATGCTTTAATGAGAGGGTTACACTGTGGGGTGTATGAGAGATTTGGCTGTTGGGTTAGGTTTTCCCCAGGGCTCAGGGCACAAGACAGTCTGGTTTATGATCGCATAGATCCGGTTTTATTTCACAGATGATCACAGTCAGAGTCAGCCATAAAGCTGTCAGCCTGCTGCTGGCCCGTGGAGAGGCTTTGCCATGCCTGGCACCGGGTGCCCATTGCAGATGTGGCCTGAGATGCAGGCGTGTCTTTACCACGCATGGCAGATAGGACCTACCGCTGTAAACACGGTGCCAGCTACATTTTTAAACAGCGTGTTTGTTTTCTAATGACTTACTAATAAGCAAGAAGAAGAGGTAAAGGAAAACATCAAGGTAATAGTTTTTATGTTTGTGTGAGAATCTCTCTAGTCTGTTTTTTTATGTTGATTCCTATGATTTCCAAAAGCAGATTATACTAAGCATTGTGTTTGTTATTGTTCCTTCTTTTTTTCACTAGGATAGAAGGCCCTCTTTCTTGCAGTAAGTATTACTCACCTAAAATGCAATTTTGAAGTACTGTTTTATATTCCGCCCACCACCTAGGGAAATCAGAATTTATTTACCCAGTCCCCTGTAGCCGGACACTTAGGCTGTTTCTCCTTTTGCGGTTTTATAAATAGCATAATGATGAACATCCTTGAACATAACGTTTGCTCATGCCTCTCAGATTATTTCCTAGAGACAAATTTCTAGATGTGCAATTACCGAGCTAAAAGGTATAAAAAGGGCTTTTGCTTTTTTATGTTTGCTATTTTAATATTACACTTGAAAATTCTGTGTAATTTCTACTCTAAAGATGAGTGTTTGAGAGTCCCCATTTGCTCGCACTTTTTGCTTTCTAGCTTGGCAGTCCCCGCACATGCATAGAATCAGGTCTTGCATATAATCAGGACTTGGTCTCTTGTTTATCCACTATCTGTCTTCCTTCCACCTACTCATTCACCTTTCCATCCTTTCCCCAATGTATTGGCCACAGCTCCCAGAACAATGCTAAGTAATGGTGATGGGCCACTTTTCCTTGTGCCTGAATTTATTGGGAATAACTCAAATGTTTCACCACTAAATGTGATATCGATTATTAGTTGGAGAGACATTCCTCATAACAGTAAGAAAATGCCCTGTACTCACAGTTTTTCAAGTCATAAAGCAGATTATGAAAACACCTGTTGTCATCTACAGAGAAAATCATTTGTTTATCTCCTCGGATCAATTGATGTGATTGAACTTTATTATTTCCTAATGTTGAACAGCATTTTATTATTAGAACGAACTCTTCTTAGTCAAGACTTACTACAATGCTTGTCGGAAGACACCACTGGGTATTGTTTTAATGTGATGTTAACTTTCTAAAAAAAAGATAAATATAGAGACAGTAAAGCAACAAGCAGACTGTCAAATGACAGCGGGGAGGGTAGGGAGATCTGGGGGAGATAACAGATCAACCGAAGGACATGTATGCATGCATATAAGTACAACCAATGGACACAAAACTCTGGGGAGGGAGGGCATGTACGGGAGGAGGGGGCAATGGTACACAGATAATAATTTAATAAAAAATATTTTTTAAAATGAATAAAATAAAAATAAAATATGATCTCTGAATGCATAATAATCTGGCCACTCAGTGTGTGTGTGTGTGTGTGTGTGTGTCCTGATGTGTGAATTTGTGCATGGGTGGAGTCTGGCCAGCCTGGCCAGGGGGAGGGGACATGAGTGGTTGGCTGGCCTGCCTGCTGGTTGAACTCCTGGTAGAGGGGACAATTTGCATATGAGCCTCTTATTATATAGGATATACACTGAGTGGCCAGATTATTATGCGTTCAGAGATCATAATGATCTGGCCACTCAGTGTAAGTGAAAGGGCTTCCTGGTTCTCCATTCCCAGAAACTCTCATCATAAACACGGGGACATGTGCAAGCTCATGCTCCCTCCAAATATTGCCAGTCACTGAATCTATGTGTCCTGGAGGAGTGGAAGGTGACACCTGTCAGACCTGGGGGCCGGGGGATATGGTTCTGTGCTGAAAAACTACTCATTCGGTTTGATTTCTGTTCTTGTTCATCGCTGACCAGTGGGTGGCAACGCACAAAGGATAAAGGCTCATTCTGTTCCATAAACAGGCTTGGCTCAGTCACCTCTGCACTCCTAGGAGTTCTGACACACAGTAGGTGCTTTAAAAAGTCGACCCAAAGAACTGCCAAGTGTGATCTGTTTTTCCTGGGCAACAAGTATGTATGTCAAGTGCCAGTAGCCAGGCAGGGAGACCTCCCCACACCTGCTTCTCCCTCCCTTGTGTAGCCACGTGGTACCGAGGGTGGAAAGCCCTGGAGGTCAAAGGACCCTCTGCCTTGAGGAGACCGATGGGGGTTGGGAGAGAAGGAAAGAGTCATTTGTTTATGTTTTCGAGAGAAGAATAAAGTATGAAGGAAGCGAGTTATAAGCTGATTTTGTGTAAAAGATCCTCTGGTACATTTTGTAATGACTCTGAGTCACCATAAAACTCCTGAGTCCTCAAGGGGGCAGGTCCCTCAGCTCCTGTCTTTTATCCCAAGAAAACCCTGGCTTTCCTTCTTCATTGAGGACCTACTGTGTGTTTAAAGCTGGTCTTCAATGCCCTGAAAGTGGTATGTATGAACCCTATTCTCGAACATTATCCAAGTCCCAGTGTCAGTTTCGTGGCTGGGAAGAAGAGGTGTCCAGTAAGAGATGTGGAATGGATGGATGGATGGATGGATGGATGGATGGATGGCTTTCATTCCTCTCCAGGCACTAGACCAGCCGAAGGCAAACTACGGCCCACCGGCTGGATCCGGCCCGTTCAGCTGTTCTATCCGGCCTGAGGAGCCGAAAGAGTGGAGGGTTCTCTTGCTCTCCCCTCCGCTCCTTCACCAGCAGCCCAAGATGAGAATGCCAGCATGGTCAGGTTGCTTTTGTTGCGGCCCTCTGATCCAGTTTAAGAACCCATTGTGGCCCTCGAGTCAAAAAGTTTGCCCACTCCTGCACTAGACTGTGTTCCTCCAGGTGTTGACTGGGGGCTCGCCTGCATTAGAATCTCTTGGGGAAGTTACTAAAGTGCAAATCTGGAGCTCCATGCAGATTTTCTGTATCAGAATCTCCACAGAAGGACCCAGCATTTCTAGTAAGCTCTCTTGGAGGTTCTGGTGCATCTTCAGCTGAGACCCCTGCCCTAGGTGATCGCTCTTAATGAGATTATGTTGCGAAAAGCCTCCTGTTCCCGGCCCACTCATTAACAGGCACACCCGTTTGCCTGCCTCCTCTTCACTGCAGAGCAGGGCTAACACATTCGAGATGAGAAGAGCAATGGAAGAGGTCGAGGTGGCGCTAATGGATTTAACAAATCATAGAGATGAGGTATAGTTAGAAATTGTAATTGCCCAGACAGCTGTTGAGAGAATAGGCGAGCTTGACCCGGGCAGCCCAGGAGGCTTTGCAGAGCTCAACGGGAACAGACAGAAAAACTGGGGTGGGAGCAGCCCCATGAGGGGAAGTCCCATTTCCTGAGGGTCTACTGTGTGGCGCTCTGGCTTATGATGCCTGCTCTTCTCTGAATCAGCCCTATGAGGGTAGGTTTCTAACCTAGCCAGGTATGAAGGTAGATTCCCCCAGAAGGAGAATACCAGGCAAGGATCTGAGTGCTAGAGGTTCTATGGGAGGTGAAGCTAGAGGAGTGGGAACGTGAGTCAGGGAGAGAAGACCACCAATAAGGGGTGTGTTAGCCAGCCACCTACCCCGGTGGGCGCCAGGAGTTTATTTGCACTAGGGCAACTGGCACTGTAGAACATGTATCTCAGACTTGTGCTGCCTGCAGGGAAGTCAGCTGGGATATTTATACAGGAGCTTCTGTCGGTCTCAGGTGCTCCATTCAAATGGGTAAAGCAGACCAGGAGACCGATAGTACCAATCGATGTCCAAGAACCACCTCTGGGTTAGAATGCAAGCCTCTGGGCACCTGGAAGTAGAGATAATGAAATCTTGCCCAGGACAGGGCACTGAGGAGGTGGCAAGTTGGCTCTTGGGTGTGACCCGCACTCTTCCCTAGTTGGCCACCTTGTTTTCCAGGAACACGTTGGGTGTGCCTTTTCTACACCACGAATGTGGTCACAGGGTGTAAACAAGGATTTGGGGACACTTCTGGGTAAGATCGGTGGTCAGAAATATGATTGCCATATTGGAATTTCTGGAATGTTCTAGGGTGTGAGGGCTTCACATGACTATGACTGACTCTGAGCTTCCGGGAGGCTTATCTGCCACACTCTTCCAGATGCACCCATTAGTCAAGGCCTAAAGGAATTTGGACCTGGTGGGCAGAAAATCCAGTCGAGCCCCTCTGTCTCTGTCCATATTTTCCCAGCGTGTGGTGGAACACCTAGCTCTGCTAATCTTGTGCACAACTGGCACCCGGCGCATAATAGGTGCTTTATAAATCTTTGTGGAGTGATTACTAGAACAAGTGAGTGAATAAACGATAAGCTGTGTGACCCTGGACAGCTCTCGGCCTTCGTGGAGAGACCCCATGGAGTTCGATAATTTTGGGGTCCTGGTCTCACTTGAGAATCTGACGAGAGCTGTGGGCACTTCCCTTCAAACCTGCAGGAGTGCCCAGTCACACAACTCTGCGGATGACCTGTGGGCCTGGGAGCCATAGATCCTCTTGGAAAAGCCTGGGCTCTCCATGGTGTTCAGGTCCTTTGGGTCATGTCCTCACATTCTGTGCATTCGGTTCCTGCGGCTGCTGGAACGCATTGGCACAAACTGAGTGGCTTAAAACATCAGAAATTTGTTCTCTCACAACTCTGGAGGCCAGGAGTTCAAAATCAAGGTGTTGGCAGGGAAGTGCTCATTTGAGGTTTCCTGAGAGGATTATTTCCTTTGCCTGGTCCAGCTTCTCGGCATTCCTTCACTTGTGGCAACATTCCTCCAGTTTCTGCCTCCATGGTCACGTTACCTCCCCTCTTCTGTCTGTCTCCCATCTCCCTCTGCGTCCCCCTCACGGGGACACTTGTCACTGCATTCAGGGCCCATCTAGATGATCTGGGATGGTTCCTCATCTCAAGATCCTTAACTTAATCACATCTGCAAAAAAGTCTTTTCCAAAATAAGGTCACATTCACGGGTTCTGGAAGTTAGGATGTGGGCGTATTTTTGGGGGGTTACCATAGTGGGTGTGTGTTTGTTTGCCTTTTCTTGCTATCACCCCCGTACCACCCCCAAACAGCCTTGACCTTGATTGGGGTTGCTCAGTCCCAACCACAGGGAGGGACTGGTTTGCATTTTACCTGTTTCCTCTGGCCACAGCTGGTCTCCCCGGAGGATGTTCTCCAATGGGGGGATAGGGAAGGGGGAGACAGCATTCAGAGGTGACCCAGAGACATGAGGTGGGCCTGGCTCCGCTCAAAGGTGACACAATCAGACCCCGCGGCACTGAGTCACTCTCGTGTCCCTGGTCCTGCTCTGGGTGACGGCCGCCGTGAACACTGATGCTATTATTTTCTGGGAGCACGAAGGTGGATTGATCAGGGGCGGTCTCCCATGCCTCCCTCTTTTCATGCCCTGGCAGGTGTGGAGGGGACTGTTTGTAAGCCATGCTCCTGAGGATGGGGAATCGTGAATTGGTGCCTTTCCAGGCCACCTAACTAAGATTGAAAAGACTGTCTCCTATCCACTGCGCAGAGCCCTGCGGTGGGCGCCTTTGGGAGGGTGTGGTGTTTACCTCCGCGCTGTGCACGGAGACTCCAGTGGAGCCCGCCCTTTCCCAGCTGCAGCCGGGAGACACATTAGAATATTCTTTATGTGCTGAATGCTTTGTCCTCCGGAAATGCAAATATCTGTGCTCTCAGGGAAACACGCCTTCCAGCAAATAAAAGGCATGGCCCTCTGGGAACTTCTCTCTCTCTCTCTCTCTCTCTCTCTCTCTCTCTCTCTCTCTCTCTCTCACCAATAATCTGCTATCATCGTCCCACCTCCCTCCTTGAGTTCTTGGAGCCAGTTCAATTTAGCGCCCCCAAAGATGAAACACAGTGACACATGAGCAGCAGATCCTTTGTGGGGATTATCTTGATGGAGAAATAAATTCTAATATCAGAGGGCTACAGCCGCCTGCCTCTCAGAGGCGGTTGCTCCAGGTGAAATAACAGAATGCCAAGCGATCGCACTGCATTTCTTTCAGACATTTCTTATTGAATGTGCCTCGCTGGGGAGGGCACTCCTGGCTTGTGCCCATATCAGGCAATTAGCAAATGGAGCTATGTTTTGCACACACATAAGACGTCCCCGTTCTATTTTCTTCTCGTGGCTGTCAGCCGCTATGGAGAGTGTGGCTAACACCTGTCTCTTAAAAGAACAAATTGTTTGCTTGTTGTTTGAACACAAAGACAGTCAGTCACCCGCACATACAAAGTGCTAATAGTTGCGCATCTTCGGTGGTGCTGTAACTCAGAGATAGCAGCCCTTCAGCTGTCTGTGCTTTTTCTTCTTCCAGGATTTAACCTTCGCCAAACATGCCTGGCGTAATAATAAGGTTGGCTGTCTCGGTCAGACATGAACTGGGCCTGAACTTTAGCCCTGGGGATGTGCGGGATGTGGAAGGAGGCGTTCGGGCCAATTAGCCTCTCATTTCTCAACTAAGGCTTCTTACTCTTGGGGAGGCATCTGCAGGTCAGAAACCTCACCCCTTGTCTGTCCGGTTGCTGGCAAGGGATGGTCAGGCTACACGTTCCCTCTGAGGATGAGGCCTGAGGACGCCGGAAGCTCATTGGTGGGGTGGGCTCCCGTGCACTGTGGGTGCATATGGGCGGGGCTGAGACCACCAACTCGCTTCACCTCTCCTCCTCCACTGTCCCTTCCTCCCCCCTCCCATCTCTCCTGGTCCAGCAAAGAGATCTCCCCCGACTATGGCCCCTGCTGTTCATCCCCACACAGAAATCAGAGTGGGCTTCTTAAAATGTCATCCTGCTGGCATTATTCCCTGTTGCTCTACCCGTCAGTGGCTCCCCGTTATGCTTAGATTAAAATCTAAATGCCTTCATGTGATTTATTTGATGGCCTGATATTTAGCTGGTATTCATTGGTGAGGTCACACCACTAGTAATTTGGAAACTTGTCTGGCTCATTACCTGAGAACCCTTCCATTCCCTCCCCTCTGCCCCCCCCCACCCCGCCCCCCTGGCTTCTCATCGTCCAGCAGCAAAGGGGTAACACCTGGCATGTTTGGGGTTTCCAAGCCCCTGCTTCAGCACTGTGGTCAGCACCCGTCCTGATGCTGTGAAGGCCTGGTAACTGTTCTGCCCATCACCCAGCTCATAAGTCTGTCATCTGACCTCAGCTTCCCCCTCCAAATTCACACCTCTGCCTCCTGCATTGCTCCACACTGAGCTCTTTCAGTTCCACAGACACCTCAAGCTCACACCTGCTTTCCTGAGCATTCACCGATGAATGGAAGGTTTAGTCTCCAAACCCTTCTTATCCTCCCAGCCTCCGTCCAACTGCTGGCGCTTCAGAGAGGCCTTCCTTGCCATGCTTTCTAGGCAAGGTCCTCCCTCATTCTCTATCTCTGTGCCTCCGTTATTTCATTCATAGACGTTAGCCAACCCTTGATTGTTTTGTTGGTTTGTTCACATGTTTTTATAAACCCTTCCCTATGAGAACATGTGATCCACCAAACCTGGAACCACGTCTGTAATGACCACACTTGAACTTCCCAACTGCTAGCACAGTGCCGGGAACCTACAAGTCCCGTGATGATGGAAGGAGGAAAGAGGGAGAGTGGGAAAGGAAGGAGAAGGAGGAACAGATGGAGTGGAAGTGAGTGGAGGGCCGAGGCCCCAGCATTATGAAAACAGCAAAGTGGACAGCTGCGTTGAGTGAATGCTTACACCAAGCTGGGCCCTCAGCCAAGGGCATGCCATGGTAATCTCATTTAAATTCTCGCTGTCACCTTTGCAAGTGTATAGTGTTTCTCCTGTTTTCACAGATGATGAGAATGAGGCTGCAAAGTTGGAAGGCATTTGCCCAAATCACACAGGTAGGCCATGTTGAGGTGATGTCTCCCTACCAGCTAACATGCCTTCCAGCTTCTGCTGGCTCCTGAGCAGAACACTGAGGGGGAGCCAGAACCAGCCTCTGCTTATGAAGCGGGGGAAGGGGAGGGGTGAGGAGGAGGTTGGGTGTCACTGGCTCTCCATCTTGAAGTTAAGATCCACACATGTTTGAGACTCACCTGCTGTGTTTACTTAGAATGCAAAATTCCCTGTCTGACTTTATTTCACTTAGCACAATACCTTCTAGGTCCATCCATGTTACCTCTGTCAACTGTAATTGAAAAAAAAAAGTTTTAATATTTTGTTAATCCTCATTCAAGGATATTTTTCCATTGCTATTCAGAGAGAGTGGAACGGAGGGAGGGAGGGGGAGAGAGACAGAGAAACATTAATATGAAAGAGACACTAGAGGGGTGAGGGCATGTGGGAATGGCTGGGGAGAGATCAATGGAGGAAAAAGGAAGCATATGTAATACTTTAAACAATTAAGAATTTTTTTAATCTGAAAAAAAAGAGACATATCCATTGGTTGCCTCCCACATGTCCTCCCTGCAGCCCCCGACCAGGGCCGAAGATCAAACCTGCACCCTAGTGCATGCCTTTGATCAGAAATCAAACCTGAGACCCTTCCGTTTGCAGAAAAAAAAAATTTTTAATACTTTTTTAAAACTGAAGAATTCTGATTTCTCCCCTGGAAGTTCTAGTTTCAGTAGGTCTGGGATGGGGCCCCTGGAATTTATTTTTTTAAAAAAAACAAAAAACACTGTGGGTCTGCCACTTTTGTTACTCTTGAAGACAGTCAGGAGCCATCCTATCTGCATTTCCCGGGTCCGTAATGAGGTGCATTGCGGGTGTTCAGTAAACATTAGCTAAATGGGAAGATGAAGGAATGAATGAATGAATGAATGTTATCATTTTGGGTCCTTTTTCCAATTAAGCAAGAAAATTTGAAAGTAATTTGGGTCCTGTTAGAATGTAATAGAGTATTAGTTCTAATCACTTCCCTCCTTTCTGAGCTACCACCTAATTTGTATTTGAAAAGTAGAGAAGACTGTAGATTTCATCATTCCCATTTTTGCCAATTTGTAACCAAACATTCATTGTGTATTGCTAACTGTGAAGGATTGATTTTTGAAGGCTTATTTGATATTACTTATTTTGCCAACTATTCTAGTACCTACTCACTTTTCTTCCTGGGGCTCCAAAATTTTAGGAAATGAAATGGTATATAAAGAGTTCTGTGAGTTCTTTATTCTTTCCCTGGTTTTGCTTCCTTCCTTTTCCTCCCAGTTAGTAATCGTTCTAGGATAGCGGACAAGGGACGCATTAAAAGCTCAAAGCATGTAAATCCTATGAGATCATCGTGATTCCTGGAGGCCCAAGAGGACTCGGAAATAAAGAGCATGAGAGGGTTGGGGGTAGGGCACGGGGCCTGCTTGCTGTCCTGGAATCTTCTCTCCACTGCTTGGAGCTCTCGATTCCCAGGGCAGCCCACACCACAGAGGAGTGGGATGCGTTTGGTCAGAATAGTTGGAGAAAACAAAATGGCATGACTTGCTTGTTTAAGCTTCTCAGGAGCAAAGGAGAAACTTGTGAAGACTACACAGCTAGCAGAGTGGAGGGGCTGGAGAGCCCCAAACTGCCCATCAGGGAGAAAGCTGCAGTCAGGAAGCCAGAAACCAGAGGGATCAGCAAGGGAGATGTGTGACTGGGAGGATAAGCTACTCCCTCATTCATTCATTTATTCAACCACTATTTATCCAAACCCTACTATCCATGTTTTGTTCATTGTTGTAGTCTCAGCACTTGCAAGGGTTACAGTCATGAGCAAAGTCCTGGCCTTCCTAGAGCTTATATCCTAGTGGGGAAAACAGAAAAGCAATCGATCAACCAAATCATACTCTGTTGGATGCTGATATGTTTTATGGAGGAAAAGCAAGAGCACAGGAGGCAGAGAGTTGCTGGGGAGGTGAAGTGGCCATTTAATAGGGCAATCTGGGAAAGTCACCTTGAGGAGGTCGAGTTTGAGCAAAGACCTTGGTGGGGGTTAGGTTCCCAGGAACCCAGCTCTGAGAAAGAGAATCTCATGGGGAATTGTTATAAATGTAGTGGCTTAAAAGAACAGAAACTGTATTATCTTATAGTTCTGAAGGCCAGAAGTGCTAACATGTCAGCAGAGCGGCCTGACTTCCACAGGCCTGAGGGGAGAATCTACTTCCTTGGCTGTTCTAGTTTCTTGAGATCACCTGCATTCCTTGGCTTGTGGCCCCTTCCTCCATCTCTAAGACCAATAGCATTGCATCTTCAAATATGTCTCCCTGACCTCTGCTTCTATCCTCCCATCTCTTTCTCTGTTTCGGATCCTCCTGCCTCCCTCCTTTAAGGACCCTTGTAATTACATCGAACCCACCCAGACAATCCAGGACAACCTTCCAATCTCAACATCCTTCATTTACTCCTATCTGCAAAGTCCCTTTTGCCCATGTAAAGGGACAGCTTCTCAGGTTTTCTCCCCATCTTTGGACTATTATCCTGCCTTATATAGATGGGAAGGTATTAGAGACATAATAAACACAATGCTAAGTGCTGTGTGAATAAAGAGCTTTTGGGGGGCCAGGGAGCTCCACCCAGTTGGGGTGGTTTGGGCTCTGAGTTTCCTAGATGGGAGGTGCTAGGGCTTCATCTGAGTAGATAGGTAATCCATGGAACTTGTCCTGAGCTACCATGCTCCCTGACAAGTGTGTTGCCTTTACCTCAATGGTGTGTTTACTTGTGGTGGCTTGAGGGGGTAGGACAGTGAGAAGATAGGAGGGCCTAGCACCACAGCACCCTGCAGACTAGGAGGGGGAAATGGGTATACCTCTCTGGTCAGGTTTTATAAACTATTGGTGGCCTGGTGCACGGATTTGTGCACATTGAAAGGAAATTAATTAGAAGAAAGATTCGCATAGTAATTGCAAAAAAAAAGTACATCAAATAGTTGGTCTTCAGACATATTCTGTCAATGACGTGCTTTCTTTCAGCTTCAGAGGTATGTTGTGCCAATAGTTGGTCTTCAGATACATTCTGGCGTCACATGCAATTGGCACCAGCGAGAGCTTTATATATATCACGCATGGATGAGTCAACATTTATTTTTAAATTGCCAGTGCACATCATATGTACCTGCCGGTCAGTTGGCTGAACAGTCGGACAGATGTACAGTTGGTCACTCAGCCTTTTAGATAGATAGATAGATAGATAGATAGATAGATAGATAGATAGATAGATACTGGAATCCAATGTGTACTAGAGCATGGAATCAGTAAATGAAGAGACCCAAAGATTAGAATCATTCTTTACCTGTGTCCCCACCATGTGGGCTGAGCAGCACACCCTAGGTGACCTTGAGGGGATCAGAGCATCTCCTGGGTCCTTCCTGGGCTCTGCAGAGCTTCAGCCTGGACTTGAGTGGCCTCTGTATCTATCCCCAGAGTGGCTGCTGATGCCAACAAAAATCCTTCATCCCAGAGAAAAGAATCACTTTCTGTC
This sequence comes from Vespertilio murinus, assembly GCA_963924515.1. Lineage (NCBI taxonomy): Eukaryota > Metazoa > Chordata > Mammalia > Chiroptera > Vespertilionidae > Vespertilio > Vespertilio murinus. Next base: position 186,950,855 of record OZ004707.1, read on the forward strand.
AAATGGAGTGTCCAGTAGACGTGGGTAGCAGGAAGATGTCTGACTCAAATCCTGAGGATCCCAGATCCCAGCTGTCTTACAGCCAAACTGTGTGGCCCTGGGGAAGTAGTCACTTACCTTCTCCAAACCTTGATTTCCTCAACTAGAAATAAAGATAGTAACTTCCAATCTGGGAAGGGGTTGATGGGAAGATTCCGTGCTGTAATGCTTTGGAGCATGTCTCATGAATAGCAGCTTTATGATTTGTAAAAGATTAGGGTTTTTAAATGCATATCCTAATTCTTTGAAATGTGATTTTCCACTCTGGACCTCATAGCTCCCTCAATTAACCAGAACACTCTGTTTTCCAGAACACTCTGCTTCTGAACATTATGAGGAAACAGGATGTATGGTCCAAGGCATGTACTCCCTGGCTAAGAGGAGGAGATGGAGACACTTAGGTTGACTGGGACTTCATGTTGGTGGTTACCTGGGTTCCAGGAACTCCTTAAGCCTGCACCCCACACTGGTGATAGCTGTAGCTGTAGGGGTAGTGAGAGAGTGAGAAATACTCTCTCCTGCACACCAGGATGTTTCCAGCAGCTTTGCCACATTTGAAATTCAAATAGCAGCAGCGCTTCCTTGCACTGTATTAACTTTCACAATTACCAGAGAGAAAGGCTCATGACAGAACTCGCGGGTCAGCCCGTGTAATGGTTTTGTCCCCATGAATTATGGAGCCCTCCCTGCGTCTCCTCCGCCAAGAGAGGGAGATCAGAGCGCCAGGCGCTGCCTCTTTGTTAAGGTCTCCTTCAAGATAAAAACATGATTTTGAACTTGCTTATGAAGAACAAGCGAGAACTTGAGCCTTGATCTCTGACCCACATGGGGGGGGGGGGTCAGGCAGAGATGTTGACCAGGGCAGGTCCCAGGGGTCCTAGCGCTCAGTCCAAGCTCCAGATGTTGTCCCCTCCTCCCAAATATTTACCAAGGCGCTGATGGCTGAGCATGGGCTAAGGATGGGCTAAGGACTTCAGTTATGGAGAAGGCAGGATTGTCTGCGACACCCCGCTGCCCTCCCTCCCTCCTCCCGGCCCCTTGCACCCTCCTGAGCCCTCCAAAGGGCCGCGTGAAATGGATGGACGTGTCCCTGGAGTCCATACATAACTATCTTCCCTTCTCATTCATTCTCTGCGCAACTGCCATAATGCCCTCCAAAACGATCATGTCTTGCTTTAAATTCTCCGTAGGTTTCCCAGGGCCTCAAAGTCCAAGGTTAGGAGCTGAGATTTTATAGGAGGGGCGATAGGAAGAGACTGGTGAGCTTTGAACAGGGAGTGATATGATCTTGTTTCCATTTTAATTCCTCTAGTAAGAGAGACTGCATGGGGCGGGGCAAGAATGGCAGTGGGAAGAGCAGTTAGAGAGGCTGTTGGGACCCCTGCATGGGAGGGGATGGTGGCCTGGAGGAGGGGTGCCATAGGGATGGAGAGAGATGCACAGATTGGGCCTAAGATCTGAAGATAAAACGCAGAGGACCTGCTACTATTCTGCATAAAGGGGTGTCGGGTTGGGAGGAATCAGTATGACTCCTGGGTTTCTAACTGGAGACTCTGGGGGGATGGTGGCACCCTTTTCTGAGCTGGAGAAGTACAAGGGCAGGAAGGAGGAATGGGTTTAAGGGAAATCAGGAGGGCAGTGTAGGAGTGCAGGTTCTTGAAGGTAGAGTCCTTGTCTTACTCATTACACCCACCTCAGTACTTAGCCCTGGACCTGGCACACAGCAGGTACTCATAAGTACTTGTTGAGTGGTTTCATACCCAAGACTACCTGGGCAATGGGGGTGCAGCTCTGGTCCCTGCTGAGGCAGCTCTAATCTGGGGATACCCAGAGGATCTCCTTTGGATAGGCCCCAAGGAGGACAGTCAGTGTAATTGGCAGGGCCCCGTGCAGAATCAGAATGCAGGGCCCTTTGGTGAAAGTTGTTAGGAAATTCGAGACGGTGACAGGAGAGCATTAAACTAAGCACAAGGTGCCGTGCACAGGCCACGGACCCACGAAGCTGGCCTTGCTCCTAAGTAGGAACTCAGCCTCTCCAGGGCACATGTGGGTTCACCCAGGGTTCCTGAGATACAGTCTGAGCCAGCGCTTTCCTGGGAAGCAGCAGAAGGTGCTCAGATGGGGAAGGAGTCCATTGGGGACAGCCTTTGTGCAACCCGTGTGTCTTGGGGAACAGTTCAGCCATGCATCTCTCCTTGATGACGCATCCTCCCACCTCTTGGGGGCAGTAGACCAGTTGGAGGTGGAAATGCAACTCTCCTGTGGCTGGTTTCCTTCCTGGGGCGGGAGGAGGAGGAGGCTGCGGCCGGCGGCGTCTGCCCCTGTTCCAGAGACTCCAGGTTCCAAAGGCACGTAGACCCCGGGGCTCACCTACTGGGCAGAGAGAGGACATATTTTCATTCCTTTCCCTTACTCCGCCTTTTCTGCTAATGTTTCTATCTTTGTTAATTCAGGTTACTTTGAATTATAATAAGTACTAACAAATGGCTGCTAGTTAACCAGCTCTTGGTATGTGTCACCTTATCTGCAGGAGGGTCGTATTTAACCTGAAGTCCTATAACTAGTACAAAGCCAAGAAAAGCTAGTGAGGGATTTGAACTCCTCTCTCTCTGATTCCAGCTGGGGTGGGAGACAAAACTGTCCCCCCTCTAAGCTGTTATGGTCTGAGGCAAGTCTCCTATCTCTCTGAAAAATCTCACCTTCTTAGGTTGTTGAGATGATGACATGTGCCATCTCCAATTTTACTTTCCCATCTACAGTGCCAAGCTCTTGTGTTGATATGACAAAAGGTCATTTGGTCCTTGTTTTTCCTCTCCATTCCTTCACTGTTGAACAATGGGATGCTCAAGCCCCCTACTCTGTGGGAGGATGGCAATGGATAGAAAAGAAATACTGTCATACATCCATGCCTTTGCCCATAGCTGGAATGCCCCTTGTCCTTCTCACAGGGGTCCTTCAAGGCCTAGATGTGATAGGAGTAGGGATAGGGGTGTTGTTTCCCCAACTAGACAGCAAAACCCTGAAAATATGAACAATATCTCATTCTCTGCTGTTCCCCCCAAGCCTACTAGAGTTCTCTGTATGGAGTTGGTTCTGTATCAGGTAGGTATTGCTGCGTAACAAACTATCCCGAACTCAAAATTACTTAAATAATAAGTGTTTATTAAGACTCACAAGTCTGAGGGGTAGCTGGATGGTTCTTCTGGTCTCAGCTAAATTCCTCATGCATCTTGTTAATCAGCTGTAGGCTGGAGAGTCAGCTCTGCCTTCTGAACAGAACTCTCTTATAAGTTTTGGAGTTGGCTGGTCTAGGACGGCCACAGAGAACACATCTGAAGGCCCAGAGACTCCTCTGGGCTGTCCTCCACAGCCTCTGGTTCTGCCACAGGCTAGCCCTGGCTCATTCCCATGGCACACTAGGACTCCTAAAGAGGGAATGGAATTGAACAAGGTTTCTTTAGATCCAGGCTCAGAACCAGAGCACCCTTGTACCCACTGCATTCTTGTGGCCAAAGTCACATGATCAAGCCCGGGGTCAGTATGGAAGGGCATGAACAGAAAGTGTGGGTCAGAGGGACATGAAAAGTTGGAGTCACAATGCCCAAATGATGTTGATGAAGTAAATGATTGTGCACTTAACATGTGCCTGGATCCATCTATTCCTCTTTCTGTTGCTATAAGTGGAATACTTGTGTCCCCTCCAAACTGAGTTGAAGCCTAATCCCCAAGGGGATAGTGTTGAGAGATGAGGTCTTTGGGAGGTGCCTCAGGAATGGGATGAGTGTCCTTATAAAGAGACCCAAGAATACCCCTACCCCTCATGCCGTGGGAGGTTGTGGTGAAACGAAGGTCATCTGTGAACCAGAAAGCGGGTCCTCATCAGACACAGTCTGCCAGGACCTTGATCTTGGACTTCCCAGCTTCCAGAGCTGTGAAATGTAAATATCTGTTGTTTATATGCCATCCAGTCTGTGGTACTTGGTTATAGCAGCCCAAACAAGCTAAGATCAGTGTGTTAACACATTTAATCCTGACAACAACCCCCTGAAATAGTCACAAAGTTTTATTCTCATTTTATAGATCAAGAAACTGAAGCACAGAGAGGTTATGTAACTGCCCCAAGGTCACTCAGCCAGGAAGTGGTTGATCCTGGATTTGAACTTGGGCAGTTTTGGCTTTCGAGACCATGTATGTGGCTATTAACGTAGTCTTAACTGCCTCTCTATAATCTCCCTTCATGTTGTTCAGACCTGCTCATGTTAGCTTGGAATCATTGACAAACTCATTTTTAGAAAACATAATTTATTGATTTTTTTTTAGAGAGAGAGAGAGAGGAAGGGAGAGGTAGAGAGAGATAGAAACATCAATGAGAGAGAAACATCTATCGGCTGCCTCCTGCATACCCCTTTGCTGGAGATTGAGCCAGAAATCCAGGCATGTGCCCTGACCAGGAATCGAACCAGTGACCTCTTGGTCCATGGGTCGGTGCTCAACCACTGAGCCAATTCGGCCGGGCAGCAGGCTCATTTTTGATGGCAGTGGTTGTTTTCAATCCCGGGGTGTGGCGCTTTGAAATATGGCACTCACGGTTCATTTAAATACAAACTGCTTCAAAGGTGATTCCAAATGTTACTGCAGGCAGTGGAGCCGGCTTGCCGAAAGATAGACGGAAGTTTTATTAACTGTCACATGGCAGTTTCACAGACATTGGTTATGCCCGGCAGTTTCCTGACACTTACTCATGTGGCACTGGCGGGTCGCAGGCAGGCTGATCTATGGCTTTTAATCAACTAATAGATGGGGTCTCGGGGTACAGATTCACTGCATTCCATCTTGTTAGAGCAGAAACGATTCTGCAGCTCAGAGCCGTCCCAGCTCCCAGCCTAGGATCAGTTCTTCAGGGCGGACAGCGACAACATGGGCCTCTTTGGCCGATAAAAAGCAGCAGTCACCAGTGGCCCCCGAGGCACGGCACAGCTGCCTCCTGCGTGCCACGCCTCAGGCCTGGTTCCTCCTGCCCCGTTCCTCCTGTTGTAGGTACCTCCTGCTGGGCCGAGTGTTCCGTCCATGAGAGGCAGTTGGTACATTACAGCGAGAGGAAGGCTTTGGTCACAGAAGGAAATTGGGTTGCATTCCTACTCTATCCAATAGTGTCTATGTGACCTCCTGTAGCTTGTGTGATCTTGCTGAGCCTCCGTTTCTTCCTCTGTAAAATGGGAATAATGTTGTAAAGATTGAAATGGGTGATATATTTAACCTTGCACAAGGTTGGCTGCAAGAACTCAGTAACTATTCACCACTGTGATGTCCCTTCTCTTCTTCCCGTGCGCCCCCCACACCCCCCCCCGCCCACCTTCTGTTCGTCATCATTGAGGCTGTCTGATCTCCCCTTCCTCCCAGACTGGATGAGAAGGGAAGGAATGTGCACTGAGCTCCAGTGTGAGCCAGGCCCTGCTGTGCGTTGCTGCATGCTGGCTCTTGTTATTTCATCGTCACAACTCCCTGCGGGATCAAGAGGTTTTATTGTGATTTGACAGGTGAAGAGGATGGGGTCAGATAAGTCAGGTGACTTTTGTGAGGTCACTCAGGGAGCAAGAGCAGGGATGAGACTGCCGCCTCGTCCATACCAAGACCCAGGTCTACATGCTGGGCAGTTGGCAGTAGGATTGGACCCCAAACAGCCGTCCCATCAGTGCTTGTTATTTGGGTCAGAATGGAATCTGGGGGATGGGTCCCCTTCTGAAATTCTCCCAGGTGAGAGAAGGCACAGTCAGACCCATGGAGACCACTAAAGACCATAGCTAAAGGGGCCCTCCTCCCTCATGGACTGATAGGTATACTGAGACCCAGAAGGGTCAAGAGACTTGTTCCAGAGGCACGCAGCCAGTTGGTGTCGGAGCTGGAATTTGGAATTTGATGCATCTGTGGCCAGGAGGGCCCTGTAGGGTTAGGGAAAACCAGCGGGCAGCTCACTCTGTCTGGACACCCACTCCCCCCAAAATACCCTCCCTACGGAGTTATCTGCTGCCACCCAAATACAGAACCATCCTCTGCCACAGGCGCTGGGGAGTGAAACGTTTCCTCTTTTCACACCCGCCAGCCATGCACACCCACTCCGTGCCACACACCTAGTAGCTCGGTGGGGGCCTTGAAATGCTGAGATCCCTTGAGAAAACATGGTATTTCTCTCTCACCTCATTCTCTCTGAAGAAATTTACAGTCTTCTCCCCCAAATAACAGTACAAATCTAATCATAATCGAAATAGCCGATGTCTATGGGAGGGTCAGCAGTAGATCAGGTGCTTCCAGTGCGTCTCAGTTGATCCTCCTCAGAACCCTATGGGGTGGGTGCTATTTTATCCCCATTTTTCCAGATGACGGAACGGAGGCCCAGAGACATTAACTTGCCCAAGGTCACATGCTGGACAGTGAGGAGCTGATTCGATTCTAGAGCCTCTGAACCCAGAGCCTCACACTGCCGCACTGAATCCTGTAGTAAACTCACTCCATACATGTATCAATTTATTTAACAACTAGAGGCCCAGTGCACAATACTGTGCACTTGGAGGGGGGGGAGGGTCCCTCAGCCCTGCCTGAGCCCTCACAGTGCCCTCCTTCACTCCTTACCACTTGGCTCGCTGCTCCTTAGCGCTGAAGCAGGAGAAGCTCCTGCCACCGCTGCTGCGCTCTCCAGCTGGGAGCCCGGCTTCTGGCTGAGCGCACTGACCACCAAGGGGCAGCTCCTGCATCGAGCGTCTGCCCCCTGGTGGTCAGTGTGCATCATAGTCATTCCGCCAGTAGTTCCGCCATTCTGTCAATTTGCATGTTAGGCTTTTATTAGCTAGGATTATCAGATAGGGTTGTTTGTGGAGGGCTGTGTCATGGCAGACACTAGGGACTCCACAGTGAGCAGCACCAGCAAACACCCCTGCTCTCATGGATCGTAAGGTCTGGTCTAGACCGTGAACAAAATGGAAAACCACAGAAGGTGTCGAAGGAAAGGGCAGGGAAGGAGCTAGAGAGTGCTGGAGGTGTTGTTTTAAGAAGACTGGTCAGAGAGGGCCTCAAAGATGAGGTGATTTTTGTGAGGGAACGCCCATGTGCCTGTCTGGGGAAGAATATTCTGGGCAGAGGGGGCGGCAGCTACAGCAACCCCAAGGCAGGTGGGAACAAAGAGGCCTATTATCAAACTGTAATTTATTAGCCATTATTAAAGGGACAGGATGATGCCTGCGCTGTCTTCAGAGGGAAGCGCCGCTTGCTGGCTGGCGGGCACCCTTTGTGGTCCAGCCCTGTGCCCTGTGGTGTTGAAGGGAGGCAGCCCTCCCTCCAGAGCGCCCCCTGCAGGCTGGCTGAGCACATCCCTCCAGCCATCCAGGCAGACACACACATCAGTCCCTCACTGTCATCTCTCTGAAGATTTTAAAGCTGCACCTCGGGGCCGGAAGTGGGTGGGTAAAAAGGGGATTAGCATAGAAACCTACAGCAGGATACTGAGGAGGGATTATCTGAGGGAGCAACAGGAAGGGGACCCAACAATCTTTGGCTCCTCTTGATTTTTGTTGTTGTGTTAATCCTCACCCGAGGAAATTTACCCCCTTGATTTTTAGACAGAGTGGAAGGGAAGGAGAGAGACAGAGAGAGGAACATGGATGTGAGAGAGATACATTGATTGGTTGCCTCCTGCACCCACCCCGACTGCGGGTGGGGATCAAGCCCACAACTGAGGTACAGGTTTGTGCCCTTGACCAGAATCGACTCGGGACCCTTCAGTCCAAGGGTCGACGCTCTAACCACTGAGAAACCAGCCAGGGCAATTTGTTTGTCTTTTTAAGGGATAACTAGTGGTCTCCCTCTACCCTACCGGGACCCTGCTACGGAGTTTGGGGCTCTCCCTTACCCCATCTGACTTTCTTAAGAGGCATGTTCTCCCCAAACTCCCAACAGGTTTCCAAGCCACCTGTTTTCTGTTGCAAACTTACCCTCCCTGTTCTTTCCCTGGTAAGAAAATGCGGAGACAGAAGAAACCTTGGACATGGGGGAGAAGGCCTGGATTCTAGACCCTGCTCTCCGGTTGGCAGCTGTGTGACCTTAGGCAAATGACCTAACCTCTCTGAGCTGTTCCTTCATTGGAAGAGGAGGAAGGCCAATCTCCTTCCATGGTCATTAGGAGGTTTTCCTGGCATACGGGATGGAAAAAATGGTTTGAAAATTCCAAGTTCTGCAACTGAGGGGCCACATTATTGCTTCTCTCACTGACTGGACATCTCCCGTTTCCATCTTGCTCTGGGGGCTGGAGGCTGTGTGAGGCTCTCAGAGAAGGTCCGAGAGGGGAGTTTCCTAAAAGGACCTACTTAAACTCCTGGCTCCCGGTGTCCCCGCCCCCGCCCCCAAATTCATGTGCACCCAGAACCTCAGAATGCGGCCTTATTTGGAAGCGGGGAGGGGGGGGGGCTCTGCAGAGGCAATTTGTTAAGACGAAGTCACACTGGAGTAGGGGCGGGTCTCTAACCCAGTGGGACCAGTCCTTATGAGAAGAGAGCATGCCCTGGCCCCGGTGGCTCCGTTGGTTGGGCATCTTCCTGTGCTCCCAGAGGTTGCTGGTTCGATTCCTGGTCAGGGCACATGCCCGGGTTTTGGGCTCCAATCCCAGGTAGGAGGTGCGCAGGAGGCAGCTGATCAATGTTTTTCTTTCTCTCTCCCTCCTCCCCCAACAAAAAATCAATGAAAATTTTTTTGAAAAAGGAAGAAGAGAAGATACAGAGAACAGATGCAGAGAGAAAGCCCCTGTGAAAATGGAGGCAGAGACTGCAGCGATGCCGCTGCCAGCCGAGCAGCAGAAAGTGCTGGAACCGCCAGCAGCTGGGAGAGGCCTGGAGCAGAGCCTCCCTCCCCCATCCTCCCCATCCCCCCACACACACTCTCCCGCTCCCCCCACCTCCAGAAGGAACCAAGCCTGAAGGCACCTTGATTCCAGGCCTCTGGCCCCCGGACCAGGAGGGGGTAGATTTCTGATATTTCCAGCCACCCCGGGTGCAGGAATTGGTCACGGCAGCCCTGTTTGCCAAGTCTTTGATTCTGGAAAATCAGCTTTTCCACTGGAGACCTCTCTTACCGATTTGCCCTGAAAAGAAGAAAGGCAGTTTTGAGGGTGAGGAGGTTGGGGAGGTGGAGGACCCTGATAAGCCCGGAGTCAGAAACCGAAACACGAGATGCACAGCTACCAGAGCCTGCGGAGAAAGAAGACAAACCTGCCAGAGAAAGAAGACAAACCTCTCTGCATCTGTTCAAGAGCCGCGGGTCTTGAGGTGAAGCTCTGAATCGAGGAGAGTCCCCTCCTGACCCCACCCCAGCGATGGCGAGACTCCGAGCTGCTGATGAATAAGTGAGGAGGGCCAGCCGGAACCAGGGCTTCTCCAGGGAGTTTCCCCCCACGGTGCCGCGTGGGTTGGGGCATCGCAGCGGGTGTCCCCAGGAGAAGACCGTGTCAAGGCAGAGAAGGGTCCGAGCCCGTCCTGACGGGCAGTGTCCCGTCGGGGTCCCTGGGGACGGTTTGGAGACTGTAATCAGCTGCCGTCCAGAAATCCTTCTAGCAGAAGGCGGGGCGGGGCTTCCCAGACCTGGGGAATCCTCGTCAATGTTGCACTGACGTTTTATTTGCAGAAAAATCAAAGTCTTATTTTCATTAATGCCTTCTAAAGAGGTGGGATTTCAATGGCAGTTTAATAGTCGATGGCTGTCACGATGGTGGGTGCCTTTCAGCCTGCCTGTGATTGCTCCTGTATTCAGAACTGGGTTTTTTTGTTGGTGGTGGTGGTGGTTTTTTTGAGAACTGCAAAATCCTCCACGCACGTATTTTGGGAGAAATAAAAGCTTGCCTGGGAACCGAGGGGTGGGAGTGGGGAAATCAGGCACAGGCGGGTCTGGGGAGCCCTTCTGTGGGCCTGGCGCTGTGCAGCCTTCATGGGGGGCTTGCAGTGGTGATGGTGATGATGATGGTGATAATCGGGAAAGTTGGGGTGCCATGCACAGCCAGGTGGGGTAGGAAAGCCAGTCTCAGCTTAGCCGGGGCCACATGAAAGCAGCTTTTGTGCTGTGCTGGCCCGGAGGCAGCAGTCACCCCCAGGCTGGCCAGCGCTCCCCGTGGGTGTCCCCTGCCCGCGGCAAGCGCAGCCGGCCTGGCGTGACACAGACGGCCCGCGGGCTCCTGGCAGCCGGGGCCGGCTTGTCGCCCTGCGGGCCTCAGAGCCAGCTGGGGCGCGCGATCATTGTTTACTGGATCCAATCCCATCTCTCTGGCTCTCAGCAGCAGGTAACGGAGATCTGCTTAGGAGGCCGAGTTCTTCCCCAGCCTCGACACACCTGCACACCACGCACGCATACATGTATGATGCATGCAGGCATGCAGATGCACACAAGCGCCTCCAGGCCCAGCCTATATGTTGGCCCACTCGGGGCTCCCGGGAAAGCAGTCTCCTGAAGCGGCTTTCATTTCCTGCCAGAGAAAGGGGCTGCAGGGAGGCCCAGGAGAGAACGCTTTGTCTCACATCAAAGGTAGCCCCTCCTTTTGCTGATGAAGCTTCCTCTCCCTTTTCCTCTCTCTGGAGCTGCTTGCCCGCTAGACACAAAGAGCAGAGGCGTGCCGGCTGGCTTCAGGGGGCTCCAGATGTGGCGTCCGGGGGCCCTCCAGATGTGGGCTGCCCGAAGACCCGGAAGCGCCCTCCACTCGTGTGTGTGTGTGTGTGTGTGTGTGTGTGTGTGTGTGTGTGTGAAGGAGGCGCCTGCAGAGACCCCTGCCTTTGTCTTGACTTCAAAGGTCCTTGGGCTTTGCTAAAACTCATCCGTGCCTTCTGTAACCGGGACGTGCCAAACCCGTCCTTTGCCACGGTTTTGCACATTCGAACCCTTCCTGCGGGGGCTGAGGCCAGCTGTGTTCAAAGCGAGAGGTGCCCCTCCGGAGGATGGGAGCAGGCACTGGCGTGGTGGTCACCAAGCAAACTGGAAATCTGAGGACCAGGCCTCCCCGGCAGCCCTGAAGGTGGAGCCGGAGCCAGGCTCGTGGGCGTCTATTTTTCACGACCCTGGTCCCTGGGCCTGGCGGGCGGGCGTCAGGAGCTCTGGCCCTCGTGGTGCCCGAGAGGGGCGCTGGCCCAGCACTGACCTGCTAGGGGGGAGGGTTGAAGGGGCTCTGGCTTCCGGCAGGGACCACCAGCGCCATGGGACTTTCTGGCAGCCAGGGATGGGGGTGGGAGCACTATGCTGCGGGGGGAAGTGGGGGAAGGGCTGCAGGCTGGCAAGGGGGCCCTTCAGGATGAACTTGCAAACCAACAGCATCCCCTCAGAGGCCCGTTGTGGGCCAGGCTGGGTGGGAAGGGGCCATCTATAAAGATGAGCTACTTCTGGGCTGCGGACTGTGAGCTGAGTGGTGCTTCATATTCAGTGAAGGGAAGGGAATAGCTGAAACCCGTTTGGCTCAGTGGTAGAGCTTCGGCCTGCGGACTGAAAGGTCCCGGGTTCGATTCCGGTCGAGGGCATGTACATTGGTTACTGGCACATCCCCGGTAGGGGGCGTGCAAGAGGCAGCTGGTCGATGTTTCTCTCTCATCAATGTTTCTAGCTCTCTATCTCTCTCCCTTCCTTTCTGTAAAATATCATTAAAATATATATACTTTTTTTTAAAAAAAAAAAAAAGGAAAGGGAACAACCACTTACTATCATAACAGGTTATTCTACACATATTTCTTAAGCACCTACTGTGTGTTGGGCACTGTTTTCTCCAAGGAAAATCTAGAGATGAACCAGATAATGAGGATCCTGCTTCTCAGAGCTTCCTTTGGGTAGGGGGGAAATAAGTAAATAAATCCATCCGTCCTCTGCTTTCTGGTGTAGGTCAGTGCTATGGAAAAGCACATCAGGGCCAAAACCGGTTTGGCTCAGTGGATAGAGCGTCGGTCTGCGGACTGGGGGGACGGTCTGCGGACTGGGGGGTCCCGGGTTCAATTCCGGTCAAGGGCATGTACCTTGGTTGCGGGCACATCCCCAGTAGGGGGTGTGCAAGAGGCAGCTGGTCGATGTTTCTCTCTCATTGACGTTTCTAGCTCTCTGTCTCTCTCCCTTCTCTCTGTAAAATATCAATAAAATATATTTAAAAAAAAAAAAGAAAAGCACATCAGGATATGGGGGTCGGAAGGGGGTGGGTGGGTGTTCTTCCTGTCGCTCTGACTGCGATATTCAACAATCACTGAGTGTTTGTTCTGCGCCAGGCCAGTGTTCTGGGAGTCTTACGCCTGTGATCTTTTTAACGCTCACCCTCGCAGCCGCTCTGTGACCCGGATGTTGTCCTTTCTGTCACCCTCGGGCAGCTGAGGCTTAAAGCCATTGGGCCCCAATGACAAGGCTAACGCATGGCCCAGCAGACGTGAGCAGTCCATGTGACCTCTGAGAATTTCATCCAGGTCACGCAACCTTTCCCTGCCTCAGCTTCCTCATCTGTAAGAGGGAGGTGGTTAAGTGTAGGGATTTTAGGGGGTTGATCAATAATACCGCTCTTCCTATGCCCCCTAAGTTTGGGATTAGGAGAGAGAGAGAGATAAAGAGAGAGAGAGGGGGGCCCCAAAAAGGCAGGCAGCCAAGGGTAACGGTCCCTCCTTTCTGGTGGGGAATGGCTGGGCTAAAGGAGGTGGCTTTTCTGTGGGGCCACAGCGGGCCTCCCTGACCTTGGACCCAGCACCTGGCAGCTCCGGGCAGCCACGTAGGCACAGGTGCTCTGTGAAGTCTCCCATGGAGGGGTTCCGTAAGCAGAACGAACAGACAAGGAAAGAGGGAGGAAGGGGCTGAATTGTGCACGTGCTCAGCTTCTCCCCACCTCGCATCAGCTTACCCACCAATGCAGCGTAGGCTGGTTCAAGCGCCGGCCTTGCCCTTTGCTAGGTATGTGGCCTTGAACATGCTGTTCAACGTTTCTGGGACTCAGTTTTCTCATCTTTAAGATGGGAACAACGCTGGCATCCATCTCATGGGGTTTCTGGGAGGAATAAATGAGGTGGCATGTGTCAGTCACATAGGACAGGGCCTGGCACGTACTGGGGGGAGAGGGTGGCGGTTCCCCCACCAGCATGTCGTACCCGACCCCAGAGGGTGGTAGTCAAAATGCAACCAGTTAATATGAGGTCAGGGTCCAGCACATAGCAAGTGCTTATTAAATAATAATAGCTTGAACCACATAAGATTGTCAATAATCAATTCTTTTTGACCTGCAAAAATGCCAACAGCGTATGGTTCAACCCTATAGTTATTGTTGTTATCATTTCTTAGCAAGGTACTCTGGTTGGGCTCTATAAATGTTCTATTCCTTTTCCCCAAAGAATCTGGTTGGGCCCAGCCGGTATGGCTCAGTGGTTGAGCGTTGACCCATGAACCAGGAGGTTGTGGTTCGTTCGATTCCTGGTGGGGGCACCTGCCTGGGCTGCAGGCTCGGTTCCCCAGTATGGGGCATGCAGGAGGCAGCCAATCAATGATTCTCTCTCATCATTGATGTTTCCATCTCTCTCTCCCTCTTCCTTCCTCTCTACAATCAATATATATATATATATTGATTGTATATATATTCTGATTGGGGCCCCAGAGGAAGCTGAGATTCCCCACTTTCCCTCCACTCCAGCCCAGGTGCCTTGGTGGCTGGTCAGGAGCCCTGGCCCGGGCGCTGCAGACGGCCTGGGTGAGCCGCCCCCTCCCCGAGGCTGTCCTGTCCAGACAGCAGGTGCGAGAAGTGCGGTCACCAGCTCCGACAAGGCCCTTGGCAGAACTGGACACTCCTAATTTATCACTTGGAGCCGTGCAGGCTGCCATCTGCGGGGGTTGCCCCAGGGCCTCGTCACTTAGCACGTCTGCTAATTAGAGGCAAGATTAACGACCCTGGTCCCGGAGGCACCTCTCCCGGTGCTTGGCTCTGGCTGATCGGGCCTCCGCTGGGAGGGGCTGCCCTGCTCCTCGGGGTGGGGGCCAGAGAGAAGGAGACCCACCCAGAACGGAGACCCGGGGGAGAGAGCACGGAGCCATCTGGAAAGCCGGGGTGAGCTCACTGGCCACCTGGGTGAAATGGGATCTGGGCTAATAGGGACGGACGGGGAGTGGGGGTGGGGGGGCGCCCTATTCCCAGAGGTGGCCCAGCACCTTACAATAGCCTTTGGGAATTGTGGCTGTCGGAGAGAACAGATGTAAACTACCGAGCGTACGGGGCACGAAGGAGGCATTCAATGAATAATACATGGTTGAATGGCTGGGTGCATGGGTGGGCGGGCTGTAGGTACACAGTCGGTGCTTAGTAAGCGTCTTTAACATAAGTTATAGCAAACCCTGTGTGGGGCTTTGAGTCGAGTGTTATTCTAAACATTTATATGTATTAACTTAATGGGTCTTCACAAGGACTCACAGGAACTCTGTGAAAGATCGTTGGCCCGTTAGACAGAGGAGGGAATCCGGCACAGAGAAGTTGTGTAACCAGCGCCGAGTCATGCAACCAAGAAGTATTGGGGATCATTGAACGATCACAAGATTTGGGAGGGATTATCTGGGCGAACCTGATCTTTTTCCAGGGAGGGAAAAAGTTGCTTTTCTGTCCCTGGAATCCTAGGATTGGGAACAGAAGTGGGGACTCCCATGGCGGGTCAAGGGGAGAGAAAGGGAGAAGAGAAAAAATAGTTGCGGTGAAAGTAATACCTAGTAGATAGTGAGCCCTTATCACCTTAATTCTGTCCTGAGTCCTTGAGATGCTCATCTTATTTACTCCTTGCAGTGGTAACACTGTGAGGCCGGTGTGAGGTGTGTCTCCGGGTGTAGCTTTAACAGATGGGACACATCGCAGGTGTTCCCAGCGTCTCGGGGAGCGAGAGACACGGGTTTCCCTCTGGGATCCCCCAGGCCAGGCTGTAAGATGGGCCACTGGGCTCCCTGGGCTCCTCCATCCTCACACCCTCGGTCGGGTGATCGCTCTATTTCAGGACGCTTGTCTACGAAGTGGGACTGGCAATGCCTCCTGCACAGAGCTGTGAGGCTCAATGGTGTTGGGGGTGCATGCTCCCCACGTGTGCCTGAAGTTCTAAAATGTCAGCTTCCTCTCCCCGAAACTTTCTGGGTGACTGCAAACTGGCCTCGGACCTTCCACGTAGACCTGGTGATAAGCCCCTGGAGACGCTAAGAGTAAGCATCGTTTCCCCGGTTTTCCAACGCAGAGACGGAGGCTCAGAGATGACTAGACCCCAGGGCTCCCAGCCCAGTGTAGTGTCTAGGGCTCTTTGATGCCGCTTGAACCTAAAGAAAAAAAAAAATAGCTGGCCATTCATTATCAGAAAGACAGTGGAGACCGAAGCGAAAACACCGAAGAGCTCATGTCATGTCTGGTTTGCCAGGGCCCAGAGCACGGCCTCTCCATCCATCCCCGTTCTTCCTGCAGGGGAGACGGATTTGGAGCAGAAAAGTCCAGACCAGGGCAGTTTCGGAGATGAAGGTGCAGACAGACAAACCTTAAAGACCTCTGCAGGCCAAGAGGGGCTGCGATGGAGGCCCGTGAAATGGCGAGGGGCGGGGGTGACAGCAAACAGGACAGTAGACATCCTGCGCTCGCCGGAAGCCAGGACAAAGCCAAGGAAGCCAGCTTTCGCGAGAGGGTGGAAACGTGGACCCTGGAGCCAAACTCCCTCCATTTGAAATGCTGCCCTGCTGGTCACTCGCTGTGTGTACCCCTGTGAACTGGTCTGGTAGGCAGAACCTCCCTGAAGGGCTGCTCTGGTGGCTCAGTGGATACTACCAGGAAAGGGCTTATATCAGTTCTGGTGCACGCATGGGAAGGGCTGGGTACGTGTTGGCTGCTGCTGTTAGCGAGAATGTCAGCTGTCTAGTTCAACAGATATTATCTGTCCTACACGTGGGCCTGGCCCTCATGGTACAAAGGTGGGTGGTGCAAAGATGGGGGAATTCACAGGCTGGGGAAGTTGGGGGGGGTGGAAGAAGGGAGGGGGAGAATGACAAAATTGAGCATCAAGAGGCCCATAGGGTTCAGCTGAGTCCAGGGATGTTTCATGGGGATATTAGAAGTCGGAAATATCTGGGGTGTGACTTTGGCCTTTTGACATCTCTTAACACCATCCTCAGAGACAGTCCCCACCAGAGGGCAGAGGCCATCCCATTCCAGCGCCCCTGCTCTATGGATGAAGGATGACGCTGAGGCCCTGGGAGGCCCAGGGACCCAGGGGAGGCCACAACAAGCCCGTAGCCAGTGAGGACAGGGGAGTCCTGCGTGGCAGATTTGGGGATCCTTTGTGCAAGATGTCCTTTCCAGTTGAAATATAATGGGCATACAGAAAGCGCACACATCAAACATGGTCTGCTCCGTGTACCGTCACCACCAGGTCACGTCTGTGAAATGTAGTCCTGACTCCTAGAGCATAGATTACTTTCACCGGTTTGGAAAGTACAGTAACTACTCTTTTCTGCCTGGCTTCTTTTGTTCAATATTTTGTTGGCTTGCTTCACCCACGTTGCTCTGTGGAGCTGTATTTATTGCTCTGGCTGGAGAAAAGCCACCTTGGTTTACCCACTCTACCGTTAATGGGCACGAGATTGTTTCCCAATTGGGGCTACCCCATCTGGTGCTGCCAGCGAACATTCTAGAGAACATGTTTTTGGTGGCGGTTTGTCTGCAGGCCTTTTGAGTATGCTCCTGGGAGTGGGAAAACTGAGGCTTCTGCCCTTGACCTTGGGCCTGATTCTGAGTGCAAACCCAGGGCAGGGCTCCCAGCCATTCATCGCAGCCACCTCGGCTCACTGTTTCTCTACTGAGTATGTGACTAGTGAGTCAGGCCGCTGGGAGGGAGCAGCAGGGAAGATTTATAACAAGACGTCGACACAGTTAGGGGAGTACCACTTCCAACAGCAGGCCCTTTCTGAATGATTAAACGCCGAGGGAAGCAGGGACACTTGAGCAAAGATTAAGAAATCAGAGCCTGTTTTCTGAAATGGCTCAGCTCGGGAGCAAACAGACCGGGACCAGGGACATGTAGCTGGACCAGTGGTGTTGGGGAGGGGAGTGATCAGCCACATGGGGAGGCGGGGCATTAGAGAGAAGTCCAGAAGCATTAAAGCTGGGGCTGCCCTTGGCCCTGGAAGGACTGGTTAGGAAGGGACAGCCAAATATACACTGAATCAGAAATATATAATAATATATATTAATATATATAATATATAAATATTATATATAAATATATAATATATATAATATATATAAAGATAATAATGTGAACCTCCACTTGTTATCATATTTTGCCAACCGTGAGCGCTGGGCTGGGTTCCCAGTCTCCCCGGTCTGCAGAAGCTCCCGTAGAGTTTGAGTTTCACACAGACATCTGGTCTACCACCTCCCACTGAATCATATTCTCCTGGGATGAGGCCAGAAGAGCATTATTTTTGTAGAAGACCCATAGTGATACTAATTTCAGGTTCGGAAACCACTGATTGAAGGGGCCAGTCCCTTTGGCCTACGCTGAGCCCGATCCAACAAGGCCTTAGTTTTTCCAACTCACCATTCACAGCTTTTCTGATCCCTGACCTTGTTGGTTCTCCTCACACCGAGGTTGCCTTTCACTCTCAGGGTGATTGTTGACTATGCACCCTAATCTGGATGCATCAGTCACTCAACTCGGTGAAAACTCCTTCCCATCGCAGCCTCCTCAGGCTTTTTTAAGCAAAACCCTTTCATGGTGACCTTCTTTTTGTACCTTGTAAGAGGCAGTATCTCTTCAGGCTCAAGATCAGGATACAGTCTCTACGGGCTAACAAGTTCAGGATGCAAGTCTAATCCACTTTGGCCTGTCTCGGCCTGTTTCCTCACCTGTAGCCTTGGAATAGCAAAACCTAGGGCTCCAGCTTCAGGCACAGTTGTTTGCCCTCTCTGTGTTGCAGTGTTCACATCTCTGTCATTATGATTACCAAAGGATGTAGTGAATCTCAGATGCTGAGCGTAACTCAAGTGATCATTTGGGTGTCAGAGCAGCGAGGAATGGGTCAAACCCCAGGGTGAGTGCAAACCGTTTCCTTTGCCCAGGGCCTGTCGCACCAGCCTCCTGCCTGGTATCCCTGTCCCTTCCAGTCCTTCAGCTCCCAGAGGGATCCTAATAGAACCTTGATCTGACCCACAGGGGACTAGGGTGAACCCCACAGCATCTCTGCGCCAGGCCCAGTGGGTTAGACACTTTACATGGGTTCACTCATTTCCTCTCCACAGCTGACCTGTGCAGATGGCATTATCTTTGTTTGTAAAAACAAGGAAACTGAGGCACAAAGAGGCCAGCAATAAAGCAGAGGCCTTGCATCCAAAGCTTCTGACCCCAAAGCCCATGTTGGTTTCTTTGTACCAGTTTGTCCCCTGGCCCCCGCCTGGGTGCCCCATTCACTGTGGCTGACATTTGACAGCAGAGAATGCCATGCCAGCTGAAGGTGGTAAAGTGCCTGAGGGAAGACTGCTGGCCTGGTCAGAAAACATCTTTCTAGCTCCCCAGGCCCTTAAAGCAGTGGTTTCCAAACCTGGAGCCCACTGTGTTGGCATCTGAGATACCGGGTCTTGGTGGCTGGGGATTAAAGGGATAGATCCTATTTCTGCAGGATAGGGCAAGATGCAAACAGTCCCCAGCAGCTGGGGCCCTGATTTGCTTATTTTGCAGAGTCAAACCACCACTTCCTTTAGTAGGCTAGAGAGAGAAAGCTAGAAAAGGGGCCCCGAGGGGTGAGAGGGAGGGCAGAGGGGGTTGGCTGGCCGGCCCACTGTCTGGACGGGTGCCCTGGCTGTTCAGGCCTAGCCAGCTGTGCCCCGGCTGTTCAGCCCATTGCCCACTCCTCCCTGGTTAGGCTTCCTAGGGGCATAGGGAGAGGTCAGGGGTGAGCTGAGAGCTGCCAAGCTGGGGTTAACCGATCCACACCCTTCTAAATTGGGATCTGTAGGTTTCCGTTTTCTGAAAAATCATGGAACCTAAAGTTGCCCAAGTGGAAGGTAAGCACCCTAGAAATCATCTCCAGCTTTGAATCTTGGGAGGCCCAGATTTACTCCTGGCCCCTCCTTTGCCCGGAGGTGAAAA
The DNA here is from genome assembly GCA_963924515.1 of Vespertilio murinus. Classification (NCBI taxonomy): domain Eukaryota; kingdom Metazoa; phylum Chordata; class Mammalia; order Chiroptera; family Vespertilionidae; genus Vespertilio; species Vespertilio murinus. The sequence continues at coordinate 186,970,018 of OZ004707.1, forward strand.
CTGCACATGTCAGACCATCTCCTAGGCTCTCAGTTTTGCCATCTGCAAGATGCAGATAATAATAGCTCCTACTCTGTAAGAATTACATAAGGTAATATGTGAAAAGCATTTAACACCATGCCTGACTCACGGTAACTGCCCGAAAGCAAGTTGTGGTTCAGTTTTATTAGAGATGATAGCAACATCATTTATTTACTCACTCATTTGTTCACTCACTTCCTCATTCACTTTACTGCTGCAGATATTTATTAAGCACTAGAGGCGCAGTGCACGAAATTCGTGTACTTGTAGGGTCCTTGGTGGCTGCCAGGTGGCCTGGTACTCCCTCCCTTCCCCTGGCCAGCCGTGCCCCTCGGTTGAACTCCCGGTCCAGAGGACAGTTTGCATACTACGCTTTTATTATATAGGATAACTTGAGTGTCAGGTGTATTCTATACCATTGTTACTGTCTCCTGACCTATAAGATGCCCGACCTACTTGGGGAGGTGTATGGAGGGGATGCCTGGGTTACAGTCTTGAGTCTCCAGAGAAATTAGTGGAATGTAGAGAGGCAAGATTGTAGGCAAGTGTCTGTCCCCTCACACCCAACCTGACTGTGTCCTTGAAGGCAGGGACATGTACATATAAGGGAAGCATGAAGTCCGTGTGTGTGTGGATTTACTTGCTTGCTAACTTGTTTATTTGTGCAGTACACTCACACACACACACAAACACACACAACACACAAACACACACACACACACACACACACACACACACACACACTCCTTGTCTCTATACTCATAGCTAATATGCATTCACATAGTAGGGGCTGGGTAAATATGTGTCCACTTGAACTAAAGAAAAGCAGCTTTGTTCTCTAGCTGTTAGGGGTCCAGTTTTGACGAGAAACCTGCACCAGCTGTGTCCACAGGCCTCCCGTGCCCTGAGCTGGCTCAGGAGGGGCATTTACATAGACCTGTATTTACGCTTCAAAATCAAGATGCTGGCACTCATGCCTTGAAAGATTGCAAAAGGCCACTTCCATCTCTCACCTCCAGCCAAAGTAACGGCAAGAAGGCCTCTCTCCTGCCACTGCCTTTAGTTCGGATCCATGATACAGAGTTTGATGGGTAGGCCAGGACATCACTGTGAAAAACAAAGGAACGGAAAGCACTTACCTCTTCCTACACGTTAGTAGGGAAATGCAATGAAAGCTATTTTTTTCCCGGGGTGGGCAAGTCCTGTGGATTAACAGACACACAGGTTCTGCAACTTGCTCCTGCCGGGTGTGTAAGCTGAGAGGGGAATATTAACCGATCGGTGCTGATGGGCCTTTGGAGAGAAGATTCTAGGAAGGACTCTGCATGTTTTAGTGTGAATACTGGAGGTATGTCATCCTGGGAGATGAGTAGACCTGTAGTTTGTTGTTTGTTTGTTTTTATTCAAGCTCCAAACTGTTTTTATTTTACTCTGATGTATTTCATTCCATGTTATACTTCAACCTGTTCCAAAAAGATTAAAGTTTGCTTTCAAGGTTAGAGAATGCATGGTTGGGTAAACTAAACGGGAACTCGGTGACAGAGATAAAAGGCAAACCAAGGTGAAAACGGAAGAAAGGAGCCAGAAATGAGATGAATGTAAACAGGAACGCTATGTCATTCTACGGTAAACAGGGCTCTGAGCTTCCAGGGAGGCATTAAAGAAAGGGAAACCCGGTCAGTTACGCTGTCCCGGTGGCCATCAGACAAGCCTATTGGTCAGGAGAAGAAAAGCTGCAGGTGCTACCGAGGGCTTTTCCTCTGGGCCCTTTGTGGAGAGGACCCAGTGCTGCGAAGAACAGCCTCCCTGAGAAAATCCCCACCGAGAGCCCCGGTCACGTGACATGCTCTGTCCACATGGCACATGGGAAGCTCAGCCTAGGCCTTCCTCAGGGCACAAATCAGAAACATGTGCTATGGCCCAGGTGCTCCGCTCTATTTGGGTTGGTTTCACACAGGGACTCTTGTCCCAGAGCTGAAACTCTATGACAGTTCCGTTTCAATTGCTGTTTAATTGTATGTCATCCTTCCCCGCCCCGCCCCCCCCCCCGAAGAAGACATGATCTTGTTTGAGTTTCAAAATTTGTGACTGTGGGTGGAGAGGGGCCGGAAGGCCATCAACCCAGGCCACGTGATCAGGCGCAGGAAGGCGAGGGCCACGTGGGTCTAGTGTACTTACTGCATAGCCTCCATGTCTGGCAAATGGCATGCAGTAGGTGGTCATAAAACGTGTTTGCTGGGTGAATGGGCTGGGATATGGTGTGAACAGAAGTTTGATAACAGTTTAAAGGAAATAATCAATTAAGCGAGGCACATTAAGACAGTCATTGTGGAAAATTGCTGAACGTTTTTTCATTTTCTATCATTTGAATGGTTTGAGAAAGGAGATGACAAATTCAGGAAGGATTGGACCTCAGGTAATATTGCAGTCTCATCCCCCCGTATTTAATGTTCTATAACTAGTATGTCTGAGAGCTTGGCATCCTCTCGCCTCACCTTTCAAAGACAGGGCTCTGATCTCATCATCATCATTATCATCATCATCATCATCATCATCATCTAGAATCTAAGAGTGGTTTTCTGCTTTGGCTGCCCCCAATTCCCACCTTCTCAGCCTCTGACCCCCACTCCCCCTACTTGACCTAGGGCAGTGGTCAGCAAACTGTGGCTCTCGAGTCACATGCGGCTCATTGGCCCCTTGAGTGTGGCTCTTCTACAAAATATTATGGCCTGGGCGAGTCTATTTTGAACAAGTGGCGTTAGAAGAAGTTGAAGTTAAGAAAACTTGGTTCTCAAAAGAAATTTCAATCGTCGTGCTATTGATATTTGGCTCTGTGGACTAATGAGTTTGCCGACCCACAGGCCTAGGGCCCAAACAGCGTCTAGGTTTTCCTTAATACCCACGAACCAGGAGCAGCCTTGGAGCTGCCCGAACCTCCCAAGCTTTGAAACTCTCAGGGGAAATGGGATTTGTTTGAGATCCTTCCTGAGGATGTTCTTTCTAACTCCAGTCTCCCTCCTCCTCACAACGTATTTGAGAACGCTTAGAGGACCCACAGCTTTGAAAACTTGCACATGTGTTTACTTGGCCCGGGGAATGGCGGCTGCATCTGGACTCCAGATGTTTGCCAGCCCTGCAAAAGGTAGGCAGTCCCAGGTGGTGTGGACGAGGCTTAGACTAAACAGCGGAAAGTGGTGCATAAAGACACCTTTCAGATTCCCTGGTGGCCTTTGACACTTGGCTTCTCCTTTTCTAGGAAGCCCCTGGGCGAGATCTGAGACATTACAAACACACCCTCTTAGGGCACAAGAGTCTTTAGGACAGTGTAAAGGGGCTGAGGGGGCGGGTGGCCTGGGGTTGAATTCCAGCTCGGCCGTGTGATCTCAGGTTGGTTACTTGCCCTCTCTGTGTTGCAGTGTTCACATCCCTGAAAGAAAGCTAACGGTCCCCACCGTATAGGGCTGCCGTGAGAATTGCAGAGCTAATGCATCTACATAAAATGCTGAAGACAGTGCCTGGGACGTACGCAGCATGAAGTAGATGTTTGCTGTTATTGCTCCTCATCTCCTTCTTCTCTAGGGGCCACTGTGGAATTAGAAGTTGGTTAGTGCCCTTTAATTGGTCATTATCAATTCACCTTAGCGCTGTGGGCAGGCCTGTTCTCCTGATGTCTCCCCGGGGATTGATAATGGTGATGGCGGTCCTGAAATTTACTGAGCGCCTCCCCCGTGCCGGGCACTGTGATAACCACTTGACATATAGAGCCTATAGGAGGTCCTACAGCCTGTCTCCGTGCTTAACAGAGGCCGTAAAACAGACAGTAACTCAGGGAAGTGGGCACTGTTATTAGCTCCATGTTTCGGCCGAGGAAGAAGGCTGAGAGGGGAGCGGAGCGAGCAAGTGGTACCCAGGACTTGATCCAGGACAGTCAACCTCGGATCCCACGTTCTCAACCACCACACGGAGGGGGTCCTTGGTGAAAAGCCCCGGGTGTGGGGTACAGGCAGGAGGTATGATGCCAGAGGCTGTAGGAACTTGGGTAGGAACAAATTTCATCCACCTCCAGAGGAGGGGGCCTTGGGGCCAGAGAGGGTGTCCTTGGAGCAAAGCCTTTAGAAAGACAGATTGAAGTGAGGACAGAGAATGGCATTTTAGGCAGAGGGAGCAGCATTGATGCAAATGTAGAGGTAGAAGCCCCAGAGAACGTTTAAGTACACAAGTAGTTGGCTTTAGCATGTAGGTAGGTAGAACACCAAAACAGGACCTGATGAGGGAGGGCATCGGATGACAACAAGGGATGCTATCCTTCAGGAAGTAGGGAGCCACAGAATGCTTTTGAGCAAAGAAGAACATGCTCCTTTCATAACCCTCTCCCGCGGCCCTGAGTCCAGTAGGCCAGCCCACCACTCTCCCGGGTTCTTGGATGAACTTTTTTTTAAATATATTTTATTGATTTTTTACAGAGAGGAAGAGAGAGGGGTAGAGAGAGTTAGAAACATCGATGAGAGAGAATCATCAATCAGCTGCCTCTTGCACACCCCCTATTGGGGATGTGCCTGCAACCAAGGTACATGCCCTTGACCGGAATCGAACCTGGGACCTTTGAGTCTACAGGCTGACGCTCTACCCACTGAGCAAACCGGTTTTGGCATTGGATGAAGTGTCTTATCACCGTTAGCTCCTCCATCCCACCCACCAACCTGTCCTCCTGGGAGATGACTGACTTGGGCCTCCAGCTTCTGGGGAGAGTGAGCTGAGGGCCCAGGCAGAGCTCTGTGCTCACAAGAGCCACCCAGGGTCAGTGTTTGATGGTATCTGGCATGCGTGCCCTGCTGCTGTCCGTGCAGAATGGCTTACACAAACGTGAACCCCAGGCTGGAGAGAGGAGCTAAGCTTCCCCAGGGCCAAGCCCCAGAGAAAAGGCTTCTCTCCACAATAGAACACAGAGAAAAGACTTCTCTCCTCAATAGAGCACAAAGAGAAGACTTCTCTCCGCAATAGAGCACAGAGAAAGGCCAGGCTGCGGCCCCGAGGAGCCGCCTGGGACTGGGCCAGCTCTTGGGGTCCCCACAGGGAAGGACAAGCAAGACCTACAGCGGGATGGCCTCTCCCCACCGCCAAGTGTGGCCTGTCCCTCTGTGGCTTGGGCAGGGGGACCTGCCAGCCAGGGCACAGCCTGGGGTGACGTGAAGGCGTTTCCGAGGCAGGTGTCCTGGCTGGGGACCCGCCCAGAGCATGAGGGCGGACCTCTTGTCCCCTGCCCAGTAAGGGAACCTGCGCCCATGGACAGAGCAGCCCCAAGTGCTGGAACCTTCTCTCAGCCCTGGGGCCAGCTCCTCCTCTGTAGGGAAGCCAGAGGGTCTGGAGTTGCTTGAGAACCTTGATGAGCTTGTTCTGGGTGGAACTGTGTCCCTCCTCAAAGGTCCTATTCCCCAGTGTTGTGACCTTATTTGGAAATAGGCTCATTGCAGATGTAATTAGTTAAGATCAGGATGGGATGGGTCCCTAATTCAAGACGGTACCCTCATTAGAAAAAGAAAAGGGCCGAAACCAGTTTGGCTCAGTGGACAGAGCATAGGCTTGAGGACTGAAGGGTCCCAGGTTCGATTTCAGTCAAGGGCATGTACCTTGGTTGCAGGCACATCCCCAGTGGGGTGTGTACAAAAGGCAGCTGATCGATGTTTCTAACTCTGTCCCTCTCCCTTCCTCTCTGTAAAAAATCAATAAAATATATTTTTTCCTGTTTCATTTTTATTTTTTTTATTTTTTTAATAAATCTTTACTGTTCAGATTATTACAGGTATTCCTCTTTTCTCCCTCTTCCCCCATAGCTCCCCTCCACCTGATTCCCAACTCCACCCCGTGCCCTTACCCCACCCCTGTCTTCATCCATAGGTGTAAGGTTTTTGTCCAATCTCTTCCTGCACCCCTCAGACCCCTTTCCCCCTGAGAATTGTTAGTCCAATCCCTTCCTATGTCCCTGATTCTATTATATTCACCAGTCCATTTTATTCTTCAGATTTTTTGTTCACTTGATTTTTAGATTCACTTGTTAGTAGGTATGTGTTTGATGTCTTTTTGTTGTTCATAATTTTTATCTTTACCTTTTTCTTCTTCTTCCTCTTCTTAAAGAATACCCTTCAGCATTTCATGTAATCCTGGTTTGGTGTTGATGAACTCCTTTAACTTTTTCTTGTCTGTGAAGCTCTTTATCTGACCTTCAGTTCTGAATGATAGCTTTGCTGGGTAGAGTAATCTTGGTTGTAGGTTCTTGTTGTTCATCATTTTGAATATTTCTTGCCACTCCCATCTGGCCTGCATAGTTTCTGTTGAGAAATCAGCTGACAGTCGTATGGGTACTATATTTTTAAAAAAGAAAAGGGGGAGCTGAAACCCGTTTGGCTCAGTGGACAGAGCGTCGGTCTGCGGACTGAAGGGTCTCAGGTTCGATTCCGGTCAAGGGCACGTGCCTCGGTTGCGGGCGTGTCCCCAATGGAGGGAAGCTGATCGATGTTTCTAACTCTCTATCTCTCTCCTTTCCTCTCTGTAAAAAATCAGTAAGGTATATTTAAAAAAGGGGGGGGGGGAGAATTTGGACACACACACAGGGGAATGCCATGTGGGGATGAAGATGGAGATGGGGATGGGCTTCTCTGTGCCAGGGAAAGCCGAACATTGCCCACCAACTGCCAGAAGCTGGGGAGAGGCCTGTCACAGCCCCCGAAGGAGCCACCCTGACAACACTTTGCGCTCAGATATTCAGCCTCCAGGACTGGGAAGATCATGGTCTGTTATTTAAGCCGCTGAATTTGTGGTCCTTGTCACATCAGCGCTGGGAAACCTTAGGCCTCACAGCAGCCTGCGAAGGGAGGTGCTATTCTCCACATTGCACAGCTGTGGGAACTGAGGCACAGAGGGCTCCGGTGACGTGTCCAAAGCCACCGGGAAGCAGGAGAAGAGAAGAGCGGGCCACGCTGCTCAGCTCCACACACAGGCCGTGTGGGATCCGCCTGAGCACCGAGTCCCGGGTCCTGGTCGGAAGCAGAGGATCTAAGACGCGTCCTGTGATCCCCAGGGAAGCAGGGGGCAGCCTGGGATCTGGGCTACATAATGAGTCCTGGGGAGTCCCTTCGCCCTCCCACAACAAGGGGGGCTGGGACGGAAAGGTCAGGGGTCAGGAGCTGACCAGGGATCAGAGGGAGCCTCACCGCCAGCTGACCATAGACCAGCTGACCTCACCCAGCCTGGGCTGCATGTGCCCCGGGACCCAAGCCCCCCCCCCTGCAAGGCCTGGCCCTGCAGGGCCAGGAGCCAAGAGGCCAGGAGAGTGGCCACAGGACACCTGAGTACAGCTGCCTCCCGCTCTCTTTCCTGTTTTCCTGCCGGCCTTCAAAGCCGGGGCTCTCCCCCGCTGCTCTAGAACACGGAAGGGTTCCCCTGGCAGCTCCCTGGGTTCCGCAGCTGCTCCCAGGCAGCGAATCCCTTGCCTGTGGGAGCCTTCACCCCTCTCTCCCCTGCCCCCCCAGTCAGGGGAGCGCATCCTCCCCACTGCAGGGCCCCCGGGGGTCTTTCCTAATCCAGGCACGGGAAGATGGCACTGTTGTCCCCCTGGAGCCCGCAAAACAGGATTTTAAGCTCCATCTTCTTGCAGGGACTGTGGGGGGGCTCTGGGGAGCTGTCACTTACAGGGACACGCAGGAGTAGAGAGCAGGCTGGCTGTCGCTCCTCTGGACCCAGGAAGGCCACCCTCACTCCCCTGGTGACAGGGAAGGGGAGTGGAAGGGACGTGCCGTCTTGTAAGCAGCAGAGCCAGTTTGCACTTGGGCTAATTCGTTTCTGCCTTAGCCGCTGCCTCCCGCTGCACCAGCCGTGGGGGGAGCCGGGCCCATGTACACCGGCTCAGCCGCGCTGTGGGTTCCTCTGTGCAGCGCTGTGCAGGTAGCAGGCTCGAGGCTGGCAGCAGTGGGACTCAGCCTGGCATGGTGGCCTGCGGTGGCAGGCAGGCCAGCCCCGATGGCGGGAGGCCTGAGAGGCGCTCCTGGCTGCCCCTGTGTGCTGATCATGGCCCCTGGCCTGGGTGTCACAGCCCGGAGTGCAGCCATCCCAGGACCCTATTCCCGATAGGGGCCAGAGGGACATCAGAGAGGCTAGAACTGGCTGTCCCCACCCCAGGCTCAGCCAGGACCCCACAGTCACCTCTCAGGGGCTCCCCTGAACTCTGGGGAAGCCCTCCCCGTCTTCAGCTGACCCTTGAGGTTCATAGTCCCGCTAACTTCACCTTTTACAAGCAGGTCCCCGGTGTCTGGGTTCCCGGGCAGCTTTGCGCAGGTCATGTGACTCCCCCCTACCTCTGTTTTCTCAAATGTAAAAGGGGATGATAATAGTAGCTACTTCGTACCGTTATTGTGAGGACGGGATGACATAAAACTCAAAATATTCAGAACGGCACATAGCAAGCACTAAATGCAAGTTAACGGCAAGGGTGATGGCGATGCGAGTAACGATGATGATGGCTCGGTTCCCACAGCGCGGCCGCTGTTACTTTTACTGCTGTTCTCATGGCCACGGCTGCTAATGCCATTATTACTACCAAGTCCCATTTGTGCTGGTGCTAATACTACCACTAGGATAAATGCCACCCCCCAGGATGTACATAGCAATTATGACTTTATAAAGCTCTGGAAGTGCAAATGGCTCCCCGGGTGAACTTGAAAACGTTGATGCGGTTGGTGGCCATGGTTCTGCACGCGATAGTTCTGCCCCCTGCCTCATCCCAGCGCCGCCTGCGCCTGCGTTCCCACCAGGCCTCAGCCCTCCATCCCTCCTCCCCCGTTCCCCTCCAGCCAGACCAGCTCCTTCGTCTTTTTTTTATTAACTCCCTCCCTTTTTACAATTACACATTCCTAAAGACTCAGCTCAAATGTCATCTGTTTGATGAAGTCTTCCTCGGCTGGGGAGACATAAAGATGCAAAATAGGAATTCAGGTTTAATCAGGAGTGGGGATTCGGACATCCCAGGCTAACCCAGGATAGCCTGGAGAGCAGCGAGCACGGAGGCTGTAGAGACTGCCAATGAGATCTGAGAACTGGTCTTCGGGGAAAGCCAGCGTTAGGAAGCTGGAGCAGCCCACTCCGCCTCCGAGTGGCTCGGCTGAGTCCCGCTGAGCAGCTGATAATCACAAGAAACACTGGTATTGCGCATCTCGTATGCGCCACACACTGCTCAGGTATGGATATATACGCCACAACCCTATGCTGTGCCTACCACCACCCCCGTTATGGGTGGGGAAACTGGGGCACAGGGAGGTTCATTCATTTGGCCAGAGCGTGAATAGAGGTCATCGGTAACAAAGCCTGAATTTCGGCTCCAGAGCCCATACACCAGTGTTGTGTGTTATGGTATCGCATCACTGCTTCTACTGTATCTCTATTTCCTCTCTTCTACCTTCCCGTCATTGTGATTTGTCCACCGTCCCACCACCAAGGTCCCCAGTTGCGGACTTAAGGTGATAGAAACCAAAGTCACCCTCTACTCATGAATGTCTTAATTCAGCTAATATTTCATGCCTACCACCTGAAGATATGTATGAATGTATGAATATACGGCAAGTACTTGGAATAGGGCCTGGCACATAGTGGATGCTAGCTACCATCATCACCATCATCAATATCTTCATCATCACCATTACCATACTATTATTACCACCATCATCACCATCATCACCATCATCATCATCACCATCATGATCATCCTGTACAGTATCTGGCACTAAGGAGGTTTTCAGTGAATAGTTTGTTGAATAATGAATGCCAAGGCATGTCTCAAAATCACTCACATTCCCAGGAGAGAGCTTTTCAGTGTCAGAAAATCGATGCTCTAATTCCCTGAGTCCCGGAGAAGCCCTTTGCCGCCCATCTCCCTCCCCCAAGACTGTGGGCACATCCTTCCTTCTCCAGGAAGTGGATCTCTCCCACCGCCACTCTCTGACCCTTGTGGGCAGAAGTGGTTCCCCCTCCGCATGCCAGAACGCAAAGCTTGCCCTCGCTCAGTAAGCCCCTTTCCTTTCCTTTCATGCCTCAGATAAAGAGTTTAGCTATAAGCTTCCGTAAGGAGGGACCATGGCTTCACCCAGGGCTGGCACATAGTAGGCACTCAGGAAATGTTTGTGCTGCCTAGCGGGGAGCTGGGTTTAGTGGCAGCTAACCCTTCCCCCCTTCCGAGGTTTGTGATTTCATGGCTCACTGGTTCTAAATGACAGAACACACACTTTCAAAATGGATATTCACATCTGTTGAGAAACTTCTCCCAGGTTAAAAGTGTGCCGTTTCTCTTGTTTATACACACAGGTACATATGGCAAATGGATGGATGGGCAACTTTAAGTGTGTGTATGTGTGTGTGTGTGTGTGTGTGTGTGTGTGTGTGTGTGGCTGTCCATACCTGTGTGCATGTATGTGTGTATGTACAAATTTCAGATAACAAGAATATTCACCTAACTAGCAGCTGGACTCCCTGAACAAAGGATTCTAATAAAGTGGCCTATGAATTCGCCCGGACAGGACCAGGACCATTGCTTTGTAGTGGAGCCGGCTGCCGCTGAGGCCTGGGCCCTGCACTGAGTGGCCTCTGGTGAGGGAAGACCCTTTGGGTCCCCTCCCCTGGGACTGTGGTTGCCATGCAAAGGAACTGGCAAGGAAGGGTGAGCAGACGTAGAGCTGACTGGTGTGAACCCCCTCAGCGGCTCCAGGGCCTGGGCCTTATCCCTGGTGTCTGGTGCCTGGTGCCTGGCCCTGGGTGATTAGGGCAGGTGGATAGTGGCCTGGAGCTGAGGCCCAGGGCTGGCTGATTTGCATCTGAGAAGTGCACTCAGCACCAAGTGGTTTGCTGTCTGTAGGAACAGGCCAACCCCAGGATGTGCAGTCCCTATAGGGTCAGATGGAAACATCTGAATTCAGCCTGGCAGTGTTGCTCACTGGTTGAGCATCAACCCATGAACCAGGAGGCCATGCTCGATTCCCGGTCAGGTCACATGCCCAGGTTGCAAGCTGATCCCCAGTAGGGGTCATGCAGGAGACAGCCAATCAGTTCTCTCATCATTGATGGTTCTATCTCTCTCCCTCTCTCTTCTTCTCTGAAGTCAATAAAAACATGTTTTTTTAAAAAAATATATTCGAATATAGAAAGCAAAATCTATGGTGAGTATAGAACAGGTGGGGAGGCAAGGAAGGAGAGGGGAGGGGCCCGCTTCTCCAGCGAGGACAGCGAACTCGCTTCACCAGGGGCCCGTGACCTTGTCCAAAGTGCAGTACCTTTTAGCAGCAACAACGAGCGAGAAGTCGGAGTCCTCCTGTGGTTTATCGTTGCTCCATAATCAGCTGCTGACTGTAGCCTAATGGGATCCTAATGCTTTTAAAAGCCAATTTCGTAATCTTTGCACGGTAAATCCTCACTTAGTGTCCTCGTCGGGTTCTGTGACTTTAAGCCGAAGGACATATAACCAAATAACAAAACCAATTTTACCATAGAGACAAGAGTTAAGTTCCTACCACATCTATCTCATCAGCATTATAACGAAACAACATTAGTGGAGGGCCTGCTGTATTTGCCATGGAGGGTCCTATCAGCGTATACACGCATGGCTGCCGCTGGCAGATGTATTCTTTTACGTGTCATTAAAATCTACACTACGTTCACAGCAGCATTAGCTGGTTCTCAAAATGTTAGCCTAATCTCCTCTACGCCTGTAGACACACACGCCCCTGTCCTTCCGTGTGGTCAGCCATGGAGTATTTTAACATATTAAACATCCTTTGGAAGAGTTCCCCACTGTATCCTATCCGACACGTGGTAAGGTCTAGTCACCAGGGCGTGTAATTAAAAATAATCAGTCTTTGAAGACTTACAATACAATTAAACATACTGAAAACACTAAGGCTTGGTTCAATATGATTTAATCTTCGTTGGATGATTCCGGATCTTACAGGCCCCGGGGGCCTGGGTGATGAATATTAATGATCCCCATGCTCTTACTCTGCGGAAATTCCACCGGAAGGAGATTTCCAGTTGGAAGCCTGCCGGGTGCATGGGCTTCCGCTGCCGAGGGGACGCTCACTCTTACCTGGATATGGTTTCTCTGTCCCCTGGGGATGACACATCAGTGAATATTTGTCTTTGGCATAAAATGCTCTGACAGCTGGTGTGAAATCTCAGCCTCTTGTCTTTATCAGGGAGACATTTTCAGTGGGAGTGTTAATGTGTTATTAACACCTTAAAACAAACAAAAAAAAACTTATTGCTGAAATCGATTTGGCTCAGTGGATAGAGCATCAGCCTGTGGACTGAAAGGTCCCGGGTTCAATTCCAGTCAAGGGCATGCACCTTAGTTACGGGCACATCCCCAGTATGGGGTGTGCAAGAGGCAGCTGATCAATGATTCTCTCTCATCGATGTTTCTAACTATCACCCTCTCTTTCTCTCTGTAAAAAAATCAATAAAATACATATATTTTTAAAAACTTATTAATCTGTTTTTCTACCAACAACTCTACTCAGGAGTCATCCACTAATTCAACTTGTGTTTGCTAAGCAAGTCCCAGTGGGACATAGTGGAACTGGAGAGTTGGCTACAGGGAAGGGCACACATGTACATAATGTAATCAAATAACGAATGCTCTTCAGTGGACATACAGCGCCTTCCCTCCCCTACTGCCCATCACCTCCTTCCTTCCCTGCCCAGTGTGATCACCTTCACCATTTGAACCATATTCAGATGCTCACTGATTCAGAATGAAAATCAATCTGGGGGAGAAACAGTTAAAAATCGCACCCATGTGTCTTTTAGACACACAAGCCAGCCGATCCAGTGTAGCTCAGTGGTTGAGCATTGACCTATGAACAAGGAGGTGACGGTGCAATTTCCAGTCAGGGCACGTGACCAGGTTGCGGGCTCATCCCCATTCTTTCCGGTCTGTTCTCTACCCACCCGCTGGAGTGAAAGATCAGGCCGCATCAGAACACTTCGCTGCCTCTCATCTCGCTCAGTGTCAAAGCCAAAGTCTGCAGTTGCCCACGGGGCTCCACCCAGTCTGCCCTCCCCACCTCTCTGACCTCCTCACCTACTGCTTTTTCCCTCCCTTTCTCCGTTCCTCCCTCCAAGGAGCCAAGCCCACGTCCCTCAGGCCCTTCCCCTTACTGTCCCCTCTGAGAGAACATGGTATAGAGATAGTGAGGAGGGAAGCAACGGAAATAGAAGATGCAGATTACTCTCTCTAGAATTTTGGCTGGGAAAGCGGGAATAGAGAGATACAGTACCTAGAAGCTGAAGGTTCAGTGTTTGAAGTCCAAATCCTTCTTTGCCCAAAGCCCAAGGTTCCCCGTGGTTCCCCCTGCCTCCCCACCCAGCTTCCCCCACCTTTTGCCTTCCGCTCCCATCATGCACCCTCCGCCCCAGCCACTCTCCAGTAGGCACATTCTTCCTTGGAACGTCCTTCAAACACATTGCCATTAATTGAGTTATTTATAGGGGCCATGATTGACATGTATTAATTCATTTGATCTTCCAGTCGCCTTTTGAGGATCAGGCTGTGACCATTCCCGTATTATTTGCAAGGAAGGGCAGTTACAGGGAGGCCCATACGCATGCCCAAGGTGACATTGGGAAGTAGCACAGCTCCCACTGAGCCTGGGCATTCATTCGGGCTCTACACTCTGCACTCTGCTGGAAGGCCTTCTTCCTGCTCCCGGGGCTGACGTGGGCTGGCCCTGCTGTGCTCCCATGTGGACCCCACGCCCCTGCCCTCCAGTCTTCTTCCCACAGTGTTTCAGTTGGTGGGTCTGTCTCTGCGGCCAACTGGGAGCCTTTGAGGGCAGGAATGCATGTGTCCCGTTGTCCGTGGTTGGTGCTCAGTGTCTGAGGCTGAAGAGGATCCAGAGTGTTGTCATGTCCTTTGTGGGTCAGCGCGCTCCTTCCTCCGTGTCCTTCAGGCCCCACGTCGGGGCACGTCATCAAACCGGTGACTGACCATTCTCCATGGCTGTGTCTTCTGCCTCTTATTTCTTTTGATGATGTGGTTGCAGGCTTCCGAAGAACTTGTTTCTTGGACTAGAACTCGTTTTGGGAAGGGGAGGGGATGAGCCACGGTCTGGGTGTATCCTAATTGGAGTGCAGCGTGCCTTTCACAGAGGAATGAATGGGTTCACCCAGCCAGCTCTGAATCTATTTCCCACTTCAAGTCTCTCAGAAATAAAATGGTTGTGCAAACATCAAGGGGGAGAAATCTGATAACTTCCTATCCTGTTTCTTAATAAATTTAATGCTAACACAGAGCCTTCTGGCATCGTGGTATTATTGAATTCCTAAATCTTCAGCTTCAGAGAACTTCACTTGGGCTATTAGCAAACATTTATCGACCCCCTATTCGGTGCCAGCTTGTCCACATATATTATCCCATTAGGGCCTCCCGGTCACACTAGGAGGTAGATAGCATCGAGCATTTCATCGAAGGAGAAAGGGAGGCTCCGGGGAGCCCAGGCACAGGGCCTGCCCACAGCTGGGAGACGGCGGGGCGGGAATCGGAACCTGCCAGGTCTGCCCCGTGCCCGTTCCACGGCTGGCCTGCTGCACCCCAGCTGCTTCCCTCCCATTGCTTAAAGCTGGGACCGCTGCCAGGACCCCCCACTTGAATTCTGGGGCTACCTTAGCAGAAACCAAGGGGTAGCTTGGCAGGCAGGAAGTAGGAAGACTGCCCTTGCAGCCAAAGACAGACCGGGCACAGCCCAAGCCTGTGCCCCGGGCGCCAAGACCTATGCAGTCTCCTCCTCCTCCTCTTCCTCCTCCATCACCATTATGGATGAGAGGAGAATGGGTGAGTGCTGACAGCTGTCTTGTTTGGGTTTCTCTTGGGGGGTAGATAGCATCCAGGCCTAGTCATAAATGGAGATGCAGAGAAAAGCTGAACAGAGAGAAAAGATGGCAGGGCGGTGTATTTGTCAAGGGGCCACCCTATGCAGATGGGAAGGTAGGCATCCATCAGATCCCCGACGTGGTTGGCCAGGGGCCCACCCAGAGGAGTAGCTCTCTGTGTTATGTCCCGAGTGACCTAACCAAAGCGCGGTCGGTCTCCGTTTGCACAAGACTTTGGAAAGATGGCCCTCAAGACTGTTAGAATCCAGGCATCCATAAAAGAAATTGCCCATCTGCGAGCACAGGGTGTGCATAAGGCAGAGGCTTTGATATACTATCTTGTTTAATCACCACAAGAAAGCGATGAAGGAGATATTTGAACCTCTCTTTGCAGGCACTGAAGCTGACTGGGGATCTGGGGATCTGGGAGGTCTTTGTTCGGGCTGCACAGGGGGCCGCGGCAGGATGGGAGCTCAGCTCCGTCAGGGCCATGGCCATGCCCAGGCCACTCTGTCCCCCCTACGGCTGGTCAGCCCCAGAGCAGAGGGTCTGGTGGCGGCTGGGAATGTGGACCTCAGAAGCATCAGTTCGTCAGCTGTTAGGTCCCACAGATGCCCTTAGGATGTGAATGAACTTCTCCCTTCGAAGATGCACAACCGACTCCAGAGCAATAGCATCTCAGGGAGGCCATGACCTCTTCCGTCTCCTCTGGACCGCAGCTGACGGTCACCTTCTCTCTGGAGAAATTATTCTCTTTAGGTCCAACCAGAGACACATCTCCGTGCCTTTGAACTTGAGTTTTAATCCCCCGGCTGCAGCTGTCCTTGGCTCCCATGATGGAGATTGATGAGCAGGCCACAACTGAGGCCTGCGTCTGGCACTGAAATATGATGCTGGGACCTTTGTATTGACCGGGCTGATTTTTAGGCCAAAAATAAAATAAAATAAAATAAAATAAAATAAAATAAAATAAAATAAAACAACAAAAAAAAAAACACCTCTAGTTTATGTGCTATCCCATCTAGAGTCCTCAAGAAGAAAAAGAAGGGAGAAAGAAAATAATCCTATATATCTATTTTTTTATTTTTTTTTACTTTGGAAAGAGAGAGAGAGAAACATAGATTTGTTGTTCCACTTATTCATGCACTCATTGGTTGCTTCTTGTATGTGCCCTGACCGGAATCAAACCTGCAACCTTGGTGTATGGGGATGACACTCTAACCAACTGAGCTACCCGGGCAGGGCCCTCGTATATAATCTTTGCATAATCACTCAATTTAGATTTTTTTCAAATCTCAAGTAATCTAGCTTTCACGGCTTCGTTGAGTAATTATGTTTTCACATTTAAATGTCAGAACCCTCTAAAAGAAGGAGGAATAATCCCAAGGGAAATTGTTTATTCTTGTGACAAAGCATGAAGCAGTCTAAAGCTGGGTTTGTACACATTAACTGATTTAATCTCAGTTAACATATCTGAGCACCTACTGTTTGCTCAGCGCATGCAAAATACTCTGGGCTACGTTATCTCATTTTTATCCCAGCCACCCCGTAAGGGAGACAAAGATGGAACTGTCACCTCTCACAGAAGAGGAAATGAGGTCCAGAGTGGCCCTGTGTGTGACCTGCCCGAGGTTAAGCACAGGGGGACGCTGACAGCCACATCTGAAAGTCGGGTTCCAGACTCCACATCCCGTTTGCTTAGGCCTCAACCAACGTGTGAAGCAACGTTTCAGATGCAGGTCAGGGATGGGAACTTGCTGAATATCATGCAAATACCAAGAAAGCAATCCCGCGAGCACACACGGCTTCTTTCTCCTATTGATTAGGTAACTTGGTCCTCCCAGCACCCGGGGCTCTCTCTCAGGCCTCCTTTGCTGTGAAGCCCCAAGACTACCACCAGGATCCTGGGGTCCCTTGTCACACTGGGTCCTGATCATCCGGTGCCCGCTGCAGGGAGCTCTCCAAGGGTAGGACATCTCTGACTAAGAGCCAGGACATCAAGGGCACCGGGTGAGGAATTGGCCCAACACTGTTGCCATGGCAACGCCTACTTGACTTGGCCTCTGACCAAATGTCTAGGCTGGTGAACAAACAGGAGGAAGCGAGGATGACTCAGGGCATCCCCGGTCATCAGGAGGATGACTCGGCTGTTCAGCCAAAGGGGGCAGGCGGGAGGCCGGTCTTGGGTGATGGGAATTTCTGCCAAGGCCTTGTCTTCCCTGAAAAGCCGAGGTTTGCTGGAGGGCAGAAATCACCTCTCGGTCATCTCCACATCCCCTGCAGAGCCTGCCCGGCTCTAGGCAGTGTCCAGTGAGTGGTGATTCTGTGTTGTCCAGCTAATGCCAGTTTGTGTGCCAGCATAGTCCACAGTGTTGTTCAAAGCAAAAATCCCTTCTGATGCTGCAGATAGCACTTTTCAATTAATGAAATAGAAGGGAAGCAAAAAGAAAAACACTGAGCCCTGGCTGGTTTGGCTCCGTGGATAGAGCATCCGCCTGCGGACTGAGGGGTCTCGGGTTTTATTCCGGTCAGGGGCACATGCTCAGGTTGCGGGCTCGGTCCCCAGTGGGGGGGCATGCAGGAGGCAGCTGATCAATGGTTCTCTCTCATCACTGATGCTTCTGTTCTCTCTTCCTCTCCCTTCCTCTCTGAAATCAATAAAAATGTATTTTAAAAAATTGAGACTGCTTCGTGTAATAATAGTAAGGGTCAGTATTATTCTCCATGAAGTTGTTTTTCATGGAGAACATGAAGAGTGTATGTGTGGGTGGTGGTGGTGGGTGTATTGGGTCCTGATATAAAATATATTCTTATTCTGGGTTATGGTCAAAAAGGTTTGAAAAACAATGGTTTGAAGAATAATCTTAGGGAGACTCGTACTTGACCAGTTTCCTGATGATAAGAACATTGACACTGAATCATCATTTGCATCATTCGTCTGCTCATTCATTATTCATCCCACAAAGGTCTTCTCTAGTTACCTTCCCCGTTGTATCCGCCTTTAGGGGCGAAGGTGAAACCTTCGGGAACAGGGACTGGCTCGGTATGGCTGGAGCCCCTCCTGAGGCAGCAGGGGCCAGAAGAGGCGTGTGACAGGTGCCATCACACGTTGGCCCATCTTCTGAGGAGGAATCTTTGTTTGCTGAGCTTCTGTGGTTCAAGCAGAATGAGGAGTGGACGTCAGCTACTGACCTTTGAACTACAGACATTCTGTCTGTTTCCCCTCGCCCTGCCGGTTGACTTAAATAATTCAGCACCTCTGTACTGATACTGTCCTGTTGTTCCTCAATTATGCCATTGCCGGTCTTCTCTCTTTAGTTGGCTCATAAACTGCTTAAATGCACCTTCTGTTTCTTTTGCGTCTTCAAAATGCCTAGCATGATGGGGAATATAGCAGGTATTCAATCAGTGCTTCCTACTTATTGACAACCACTCATTATTCAGGCCCCATGCCTTCATTCCTCGTGTCCTCCTACCATTGAGAATTTATCATATGGCTTCGTGTGTATCAGCTGCCTCCTTTGCTTAAACTGTGAGCCCACTGAGGACAGGAGTGTATGTATTCTGTCTGTCACTGTGTCCTCCGCCCCTAACACAGCACAGTGCCTACCTTGTTCATTGTATCTTCATATCCTCAGCGATTGGCACTTTGTAGGTGTATCTGTTAGTTATCACCATCATAATGCTGAGTAACAAACAAACCCCCACTACCTCAAAGACATACCAAGTTAGCATTTGTGTTTGTGGGGCAGCTCTGAGCTTCAGGTGGGCACTGGATTTGCTCTGTGTCTCTCTCCCCCCTCCTTAGACCACCAGCAGGCTAGGCAGGGCATGTCTCTCTCCTGGTGATGGCAGAGGCACAAGAGAGAAAGTTCAGCTGCAGTGGTGCTCTGCAGGCCTTGAGTTCCATCGTGTTCATGAACATACCTTTGGCCAGAGTGAGTCGTCGAGCCCAAAGGCAAGGAGTGAGGAAGCACACTCCGCCTTAGGAGGCTGGGACCGGGTAATACTTCGGACTAAAGTCCCAGGGTACGTGCTGAGGTTCTCGCTAAGCGCCCATGGAATGGGAAGGAAGGGAAGAGAATACTTAGATTCCAGAGATTTCCATGGGTCTCTTTCCCTCCTCACATTGAGCTCTCCGGAGAAAGCGAGAGCCCTGTCTGACAGATAATCACCCAGCCAGGGGAATTCCGTTTGTTGGGCAAATAAAGCAAGTCCTCCAAAGTGACTGCAGCAGAGTAACAAACAGCCCCCCAGGACACACAGGGCTAGCAGCTGCCTCCGGGTGGAGAATGAGGCGCCTCTGAGCAGACAGAATGCTGCTCTGCTTTGTGTCCTGTGGGAATGTGCATACAGACCAATGCCCGCACGTTTGTTTATATTAGCAGGTCGGGGCCCATGAGGAAAGCTTTTCCTGGTAAAATAGCTAGTTATCATTTCCGCAGGGAGTCTTGGCTGTCACGTTGGGTTTGTGGTCCCAGCTCTGGTGCGGCTCAAGGCTGCGCACAGTCTGACGCCCCTCCTTTTGTGAAGCCGCAAAGTAACAGCCTGTTCTTCTCTCACCCCTCTTCCCCGCCCACAGGAGTGCTGTGCCTGCCCGACAGCCTGAATCTGCACCGGGACCCGCAGCGGTCAAACAAGCCGGGGGACGTGCCCATGTTCAGCCAGTCGGAGCTGAGGACCATCGAGCAGTCCCTGCTGGCCACCCGTGTGGGCAGCATCGCCGAACTGAGTAAGTGGATGCACCTTCCCTCGCCCTCTCTGTTCCTGAGGGGCCCCATCCCGGGGCAGTGCGTGGTAGCCAGCCCGATGGCACCTTCCAGTGAACACCTGCTGGGTGCTCAACGCAGGGCCACGATGGCCAAGGGGCAGGCCTGGTCAGTGCCCTGGCCCTGCCGCTGATGTGAGTCAAGTGCAACCGTGAGCAAACTATGGCCCGAGGGCTGGATCCAGCCTGCATCCGGCCCACGGAGCCGAAAGAGCGGAGGGTTCTCTTGCTCTCCCCTCCGCTCCTTCACCAGCAGCCCAAGATGAGAGTGCCAGCATGGTCAGGTTGCTTTTGTTCCGGCCCTCCAGTCCAGTTTAAGAACCCATTGTGGCCCTCAAGTCAAAAAGTTTGCCCACCCCTCGTCAAGTGCCTAATCTGTTCTGAGCCCCAGTTTCCCACAACAGAGAGAATAATAGTCCCTCCCTTAGAGGGTAGCTGGGGTGATTGGAGGAGCTATGCCCATAAAGGAGTCTGCCCCATGCCTGGCACACAGCGAGGCTGTGTGAATAGTGTCTGTTCACTTGGTTGTCACTACAGGATTCCTTTAAAGCCTATGTCAGACCTCCTCTCTCCTCTGGTTCCCGTCTGATCCCGGAGGGAAACCCCAAGTTCTCAGAATTGTTTCTAGCCCCCCCACCCCCGTCACTCAGACATCTTCCACTCTCCCCTCTGGCCCACTGAACGGCAGCCCCCTGGCCCCACGCAGTTCCTTAGACACAGCAGGCAACCACAGGGCCTTTGCTTGCACTTCCTGGCCCCTCTTCCCGGCCCCTCTTCCTCCAGATACCCACAGGGCTTACGCCCTCATGGCCCTCAAGCCTCACCCCAGTGTGACCTTCTCAAGGAGGCTTTCCCTGGCCATCTCTCTTTCACACACACACACACACACACACACACACACACACCCCAAACTGGCCTGCTGGCTCATATGTTGGAGCATCATCCCATACACCATGGGTCAGTGTGTCCAATTCCCCGGTCAGAGCACATACATGGGTTGCGAGTTCAGTCCGTTAGGGCCAACTACAGGAGGCAGCTGATCGATGTTTCTCTCTCTCTCTCCCCTCTCCCTTTCTCTCTCTCTGTAAAATCAATGGGCATGTCCTGGGGTAAGGATAAAATTATGGCCCCCTGAGGACCTTTATCCCCCCTTCACTGCCTTATACCCTTCTCTCCAGCAGTTACCCTAGTCTTTGTCTTTGTTTTTTATATTTTTAATAACAGCTTCATTGAGATATAATTGAAATACAAATCGACTATTCAGAGTACTCAATTCAATGATTTCTAGTATGTTTCCTGAGCTGTGCAACCATAACCACACTCGGTTTTAGAACATTTTTATTACCCCCAAAACCTGAAACCATTAGCAGTCACTTCCCTTCCCTTAGTCACATCCTATATTACTCCTCTACGTTTTTAATTGTCTATCTCTCCTTACTACTACATAGTCTCATGGAGAGTAGAGATTTTGTTTTGTTCGTTGATGTAACCCCAGCACCAAGAATACCACCTGGCACATAGTAGGTTCTCAGGAAATACTAAGAGCAGGGAAGAGGAAGCGAGAGAGAGAGAGGCAGAGAGAGGTGGTGAGAAGGGAGGGACTGTCAAGAAGATGGGGATGCCACAGTTTGAGCGATGGCATGTCATGCTTGCACCCCCCTGATTTAGGGCTGTGCTCTCTGAACCCCGCCAACAAGAGGGAGTAAAACCGCACTTACTTGGGATCCGGTTGGTTGTCAGTGACTAGCTTTGTGTTAGTTCCTGGTGGGACTAGAGCTTTGAGCTCAGCAACACGTGGCTTATGCTGAAGGATGACTGGATGTGAGAGTCTGGGAAATCCGGAGCTGTTCAAAGCTTCGGGACCCAGAAAGCAACGGGCGCCTCCTCCCGTGGGAATTCCCTTCACTGGACAGGCACGTGGACCCTCTGGGAAGCGAAGCAGTCACTGATTCGAGCCGTAGAGCAGTGTTTCCCAAAGTGTGGTACACGTATCCCCAAGGGTACAGGAAGAGTTTGGGGGGGATATGCACTGCACCATGCTTAGCTGCGCCTAATTCTACGTTCTCATGAGTCAAGACAGTCTTGTGAGGCGTGAGATGGTCCGATGTGCAAATAAATGTTATTTATAATATAACTTTTATTTATATTTTATTATGAATAATTTTATTTTTCGTTTATTATTATTTTGTGTATGTACCAAAAAAAGAAAATATAAATATATTTTGATTGTTATTAAAATACATTCTTTTTTTTTGACGAGGGGTACTCAGCGTTATGAAAATTATAGAAGGGGTACCCATCCCATATGTCAAAAGTTTGGGACACACTGCCGTAGAGGGTCCTTGTAGTCACCAAATCTGCTCTCCCGGCACCTGAACTTGGAAACTGCACTTCCATCCTCACCAAACGCCCAAAGTCACAAGATGCCCGCCATCACAGGGGCTCCCCCTTGCCCATCATCCACTTAATTTTTCTTAAACATTTGGGTGCCTGCCCCCCTGTAGCCATCTGCTGGGGCCCAAGGAGCCTGCCTCCGAATATTCTTAAATGCATAAAACGAAGTGCCTGCGTTTACAAAAGAAACCAATTACACTAACATTTTCCTCTAAATCGTGGCGTAGGAACCCCGAGCTTTTTCAGGAGCACATTAGCAAGTTCTAGCAGCGGCTCTGGTGACCCCATTAGCTGGAGGTGGTGATGTGCGCGGAGATATTCTGAGACATCTGCAACCACTGGAACAGGATGAGGGAACGTCTGCTTTTAACAGCTCCCCGGGGGGTTCAGATAGTGAGGGTCCCAGCAGCTCCCAGGGGAAACATGGCTCTCAGAAGCAATGCTGAGATGCACCCAGTGCAGGACCCCGGAAATGCAGAGCCCGGCCACAGAGCGGGCACGTCTGCGTGGGCGTGCGTGGGCACCACGCCTCCGGCCCCCACACTGTGGTCTCTGTGGTCTCAAATGTTTGTCCTGGGGTATCCTTAGGACCCCTCAGGAGGCAGCTAATTAATGATTCTCTCTCACCGTTCCTATTTCTATCTCTCTCTCTCTCCCTCGCCCTTCTTCTCTGACATTAATAAAATTATTGTTTTACAAAGAAGAAGGAGGAGGATGAGGAGAAAGGATTTGCTAAAATAGCCTCACGCCACCTAAGCAGGCATCCTGCAGGAGCAGCCTGCGGCATAAATGGTTTTTAAGGACAATTTGCTCTGCAAATTAAACGCTGTCATTGCGGTTGGATGTTGACTTCCGCGTATGAATTGTTGGCACACAAATGGGCGCCGCTAATTGCCAGTGGGTTTTGTATATTCATTAAGCGGGGCCCCGAAGAACATTCGCGAGGAAGCGCCTCGGTGGGCCACGTGGGCGACGGGAGACAATGAAATTGCCTTCTTTCCCGACCTGCCCGCCGTTTGCACCGTGGTCTGAATCAATACAGCCTGGCTCTCTCTGCGTACAAAGACCTGTTCCTCACAGTCAGAGGTTGCTCTGCCAGAGCGGGCTCTAGAAACCACTGTTTTGTTTCCAGCAAAGACAAGGTGGAGGAGTTTGTTCCCTGCCATCGCGGCTCTTCTTGGATCTGGCTGTCATCCAGGCTGGAGCACAGAGCCCCAGACCCTGACCCTGACCTTCTTATTAGCCAATAATCATAGCAGCAGCAGCCAATGTTGTTGAACTGGGAAACCAGGAAAAACCTATATGAATTATCTCCTGTATAGCTGTTACTGTCCACATGGGCATGTGAATGGAAGTGAGAAGAGGATAAACAACGTGTCTTCGACCAGCCTCACCCGTGAGCTGAAGGGCTGGAGGTTGGACCCTCTTACGGCTTGGGCTGAAAACACACCCACTAATTCTGGAGCCCCTACTGTGTGCCAAGTGCTTTAAATACATTAAAGGTATTAATGTTCCCATTTCACAGATAAGAAACCTGAGACCTGGAAGGATAAATGCTTCCCCCAAGGCAGAGTCATGATTCAAACCCAGGTGTTTGTTTGGTTTTCTTTTTCTACTCTGCTGTGCTGTGTCCAATTCAGTGTTGCCTTCTGGGCACCTGACACATTGCCCGTAGCTTGGGGAATATCCTTTGCATGTCAAACGAATAAATGAATGGCCCATAGTGAACTAGTCTGTAAAAAAAATAAACTCTAGCTGAAGAAAATGTTACAGGTGAGGGGAACCCCTCATGAAACTCCAGTAAAATGGTCAATACTCGATTGAACTGAATTTTGAACTCAGAGAATTTTGAACCTCTGTATGTCTAAAATATTTGAATGAGAAGCTAAATCAAGATACCACAAAGGTCCCCAAGCACTCACAGGCTGGTGATTCTTTAACCAGAAGCCCTAGAAAATTTGCTGGGTGATGTACTGAACATCACCGGTGACGCAGAGTCTGGCGGACAGTCCAGGTCTCTTTCCCTGAACCAGCGAGGAGGTCTGGGGGTTTTGGGTCCGCCCCGTCTCCCCACTGAAGCCAGGGAGGGGGGGAAGCAGAGGCTCTGGGTTTTCTCACTCTTGAACCAACTCGACTCTGCATTTGGTCCTGCCCCATCCCATATCCGTGTCCTCTGAGATCTTGCCTGGACTCTCCAGGGGACATCCCGGTTTTGCCCCCAATTAACCGCCCATTGGACAGTCATTAATTATTGTGATTTCTCCCTGTTGTTTAAAGGGGAAAACTAGGGACTTCATTAAAAAGTGCCTCCTCCAATAATCTCTTCACACTTAGCCATGAACTTGTTGCTCCCACTCAATGAGGCCATTACAACGGGACCATTAATTTACAACTGTGTGCAAAAAGGGTTTCTGAGTTGTCCATCCAATGGGACACCAGGAAAAAGGGGGGGGGGGCGGGGATGGGGAGAACAAAACAAACCAACTCTAATTGCTTGGACAAAGGGGCCTCTCTCTTTATTTGAAATGCAGATGCCTCTTCCTAGAGAGTCTAGCTGCCTCCAGTCCCAGGGCTGTGGGAGTGAGTGGTAGTAAACAGAGGTGCCAACTACTGGCACGTGAGGCCCATTGTCCCAGGGCAGTGGTCGGCAAACTCGTTAGTCCACAGAGCCAAATATCAACAGTACAAGGATTGGAATTTCTTTTTGAGAGCCACATTTTTAAAACTTAAAACTTCTGCTAACACCACTCCTTCAAAATAGACTCGCCCAGGCCGTGGCAGTTTATAGAAGAGCCACACTCAAGGGGCCAAAGAGCCGCATGTGGCTCTCGAGGTTTGTGGGCCACTGTCCCAGGGCACTTACCTTGGGCGAGCAGGAGGATGGTTTAGTCAGAGATGCACTGATAGCCCGAGTCTGGCGGGTTAGAGCAGCGTTTCCCACCCAGCAGCACGGGAGACGGTTGTAGGTGATACAGAAAACACTTTAAATTTTTAATTTGCATGAATTTTTTATGAGCGCTAGAAAAATAGTGGCTTTCCATTTATGGCACTGATAGGAGGTTTCCTTTTCAAATGAATTTATTTGTGGGGAAAGAATGAGCCGACTTAAAGAAAATATGAAGTAAGTAAATTGAACCTGCGGCACGCGGAGTACGAGGGAAGTCGGGATGGTGATTCCCACACGGTTCCACATGGATGTTCAAGTCGGTTCCTACAGCTAAACTCCCGCTGCCCAAACTCAGGGCAGCTCGTTCCAAGTGATTTATGGTTTGGGGGTCATGCAGCTGGCAGGTGAGGCAGCAGAGAGCACAGACATAAACCAGGGTTTAAAGTGGAGCTAGTGATTGCAGAATCCCTGTGCCAATTTCATCTCCCAAGGTCAGCCCTGCTCTGATCCAAGGAGTAGGCTGGTAACGTTGATGGTGATGGTGATGGTGATGATGATGTTGACAGAAATGATGATGAAATGATGGTGGTGATGATGATGATGTGATGGAAATGATGATGGTGATGATGGTGATGAAGGAAATTTTGATGAAATGATGGTGGTGGTGATGATGATGTGATGGAAATGATGATGATGATGATGAAGGAAATTTTGATGAAATGATGGTGGTGGTGATGATGATGTGATGGAAATGATAATGATGATGATGATGATGATGATGATGATGATGGAAATAATGATAAAATGATGGTGGTGATGATGGTGGTGATGATGGTGATGATGATTATAGAAATGATGGTTGTGATGATGGTGGTGATGATGATGGCAGTCCAGAGAGCACCTTCCTAGCCACTATACTACACTGCTCCTTCAGGAACAGAACAAGGAATCAGTCATGGTCTCTGCCCTGGAGGCTCAGTAGATGTGTGGACAGTTAACTGGAAAACATGACAAAATTAAACAGGTAACGTTTTAGCTGGATTAGCAGGTGGGTGTTGCAGGTACACAGGGGAAGGGGAGGCTGATTCTCACTGGGGGCATTCTGGAGGGCTCCATGTAAGAAGAGGCCTTTGATCACAGCCTTGAAGGTCTTCCATAGTTGGGAGAATGAAGGGATGGGCACTGTAAGGTGTGGAACAATAAGAACAAAAGCAGGGAACCTGGGAGTGCGAGGCGAGCTGAAGATGCTCAGAGGAGATGGTTAGCCCCCCCAAAGCAAAGGCCACCCGGGATTGGGGGGCGGTGCTGGGGTCCTAAACCCGGACCCTTTCCTTTTCTCCTCTCCTTTTTAATTTTTGTTTGGAGCTTTATCTATGGGGATTCTCAAGAAAAACAGATGGAAAGGTGAGTGTACTCCAAGTTGCCCTGAGATGGAAAGTACAGGAAGAAAAAGAAAACTGCTTCAGGAAGCTTGCTATTCTGATAATACCAAGTAGCCCTCTCCATAATTCAAAACTCAGAAACTACAGAAATGTCAGATATAAAGGCGTATTACCCACAATCCCACTAGGCAGACAAATCCGTGGTCAACATTTTGATTTTTTTTAATATTTACTCAGTGCATACTTTTTAATCACATAAGCCTAATCACACTGTATGCAGTTTTGAATTTCACTCTTTTCCCACTCACCATTTTTAACGTTAGGATTTTTTTTGTGTGTGTGGCATTGCAACTCATTGCAAACATTTTTAATGACTGCATAAGCTTATGATTGTATCATGTGGATGTACCAGAGTTCATTTAACCACACTCTTATTTTTAAACATTTGTTTCTTTGCCAACTTTTGGACCCTGTCAGTAAGGTTTGGGTGAAAATCCTTGTGCATGAAAGATTTTGCTGCATTCTGGATTCCCGCATTGGGACAGAGTCCCAGAAATGGAATTACTGGATATCAAGGGTAAATGGCAAGTGTTAACACCTTGGCTACAAAATGCCAGGTATCCTTACGGCGGACTTGGCACTGAAGCAGGCGGCATCGGGGTGTCTCAGAAAAAGAGGGTGAAGACCTCAGGCCTGGGAGTCACACGTATCCAGGTTGAAATCTGTCTCTGCTTCTAACTACCCTTGACACCTCGGGTCTGTCTCCGTTTCCTTTGTCAATGAAACAGGATTTCTCAGGGATCTGCAGGCACATCTTTTCTGCCTGAGGAATCTGAACTCTTAACTTCTGTCTACAGGTGACCTGGTGTCCCGGGCAATGCATCACCTGCAGCCCCTCCACGCCAAGCACCACGGCAATGGCACCCCCCTGCACCACAAGCAGGGGGCGCTCTACTGGGAGCCGGAGGCCCTGTACACCCTTTGCTACTTCATGCACTGCCCGCAAATGGAGTGGGAAAACCCCAACGTGGAGCCTTCCAAAGTCAACCTGCAGGTGGAAAGGTAAGGCTCGCCTTCGCTTCGCCAAAGAGAGGAGGAGCTGGCCTCTGGCCATCACCGCCTAGTGGGGGGAGGGTGGGCACTGCCTCCTTCCATGGAGGCGCAAAGGTGGGGAAGGGAAGGGGTGCTGGGATCAGGATTGCCCAGCTCCCAGAAATTCACTGGAGAGGTCCAGATGGGAACCATGTGCCTGAGGAGGCACCTGAGACCCTGGTAGAGTCTTGGAAATGGGATTTCGTAGATTGGGTACAGTTCCAGGTTAAAAAAAAAAATGACCTAGGTCAGAAGAGCAGGTTTGCCAATTGGGGATGGGGAGTGGGGGTGGGGAGGGGCAGTGGAGGTCTGAGTAGTGCAGGGTAGCTTCCTTGTGAAGGAGCTTTGGGGGGTGCCAGCTCCTTGAGTCTCATCTGCATTCCATTCTGGCTGCCCGAGACCCTCCGAGGGCTAGGGGGGTTAGACCATAAATATCTGCTCATCCAGAATGGGCCAGGCAGGTGGCTGGGAGACGGGTTTGCTGGGAGAAGCAGAATCCTCTCGGGAAAGAAAAGCAGGAGAGAAGGAAGGGAGAGCTTCCTGGACGGCAAAGCTCCCTCTGACCCGGCTTCTGCGGCTCCTCGGCTCCATTCTCCTGCTCCCCTGGGCCTCGGTGTCCCCCGCTGTAAACCAGGGGCTGGGCTAAGGGGTTCCCAGGTTCCCTTCTTTCTGGAAAACCCGGGGGTTTTCTGAGGATCGGTCCACCCTGTCAGAGGCAGGAGGTCCGAAACAGCCCTGCAGGCATTCTCCCCCGCCCCCTTCCTCTGGGAACATGTCCCCAGAGCAGAGCGTCTCCCAGTGTCTCACCAGTCAGGCCCTCCCCACAGGCCTCTTCCCCAGCTCCTGTGGTACTGACCCCTGTCGTTCAGAACAGTGGTTAAGAGAGCAGGCGGCTCTGTGGCCCAGACACTGAGTTCAAATCCAGACTCTTCCAATGAAAAGCCAGGGGGTCTTCCCTGGCTGGTGTGGCGCAGTTGGCTGGGCATCATCGGTGTACCACAAGGTTGCAGATTCGATTCCCAGTCAGGGCACATGCCTGGGTTGCAGGCTCGATCCCCAGGAGGGGATGTGTGGGAGGTAGCCGATCCATATTTCTCTCTCTCTCCTTCTCCTTTTTTTTCTCTCTCTCTAAAAATCAATAAAAATGTATATTTTTTAATCCAGGGGGCTTTGGGAAAGGGCCTTCACCTCTTTGTGCCTCAGTTTCTTCACCTGCGCTGTGGGGCTGCTAAGAGTACCGTATTTGCTGGCGTATAAGACGATTTTTTGGCCCTGAAAAATACGTATTTGCCGGTGTATAAGACGACCCCCTAACATTTCCACTAAAAATACAGAGTTTGTTATATACTCACCGTATAAGACTACCCCCCACTTGGAGGCATATTTTTCAGGGCCAAAGGGTCGTCTTATACGCCGGCAAATACGGTAATCCCCTCGTGGGGCTGTTGGGAGATTAGAGGAACTGAATGGTGCTCAGCACCTAGTAAGTGCTCAATAAATACTCACCTTTTATTGCTGTAGGCATTACCTGCGTGTAGCTACACAATTCCCATTTGGCCTCAGTGCAGTTTTCCTTTCTCTGTGCAGTGTTTCCGGGTTGGTTTGAAATTCTCGTTGGCCGCTCTGTGCCTGCCAGAATGCATTCGGGCTTAAAAGTGGGCTCCGTCACAAAACCACGTCTCTTGGCTTTCAGTTTGGGGAAGAAGATGGGGCGTGGGCTAGACAGAAGTAGTCTTTAAAAAAAAAATCCCATGCTAGCTTTAAGATTTCAGTCCAGTCTGGAGTTAGCTTCATCAGGGGATTACTCACGTCTCCCGCGACCCAGGCCAAGTCAGTGGGTACCCCGTGCCTCTCTTCGTGTGCCAAACATGCCCCAAATGAGAGGTGGCAAAGTGTCCCTGGTCCCCGGGCAGAAATAACCTCAGTCGGGCACGCCAAGACGCCGCTTTCTGTGAGGGTGAACCCTGAGAGTGGAGAGATTGGAAACCATCGGCCTGTGAGGAGCCTATGTCTGCAGCCCCAGCCCCAACCCACCGCTTCTCCAAAGTAGTTTCTCCGGCTCAGCCCTCACGTCTTCAGCTGCCCCTGCCTCGAAGCAGATGACCCTCCGCGCCATCCCAAACCACTCCGCCTCCTCTGGCCTCCATTCTAGGAAGACCTCTAAGGCTCCCACTTTCTGGGACAAGTTTTAATGAGGATGAGCCGCGAGGGAGGACGGGAAAGAGAACATGGCCCAGAATCCGTGGGAGTCACATATCTCGGTCTTTCCTTTGTTGTTGTTTTTTTTAATTTCGGGCAACAACACAAAACACAAAGTGGAGCATGTCATTTTTGAGTTCTGCTCATGAGTCCTCTGGAAAGAGTATGGATTTAGGCGTTGGGGGAGGGGAGGGCTCTGAGTTTGGGTCCCAGCTCTGCCTCTTCCAGCTCTGAGACCCTGAACAGGTCATTGCATCTCTCTGGTCCTCTTCCTTGGCTCTAAAATGAGAACAAGACCAGCTGGCCAACAAGGAATTAGATTCATGGCTAAGACATCCAGTGCCATGCCTGCTACAAGGGGACCTCCCTTTGTCCCCGGCTCCCAAAAAGTAGCTGATATTATGCTCTTTTGTTGTCGTTGTTGTTGTTGTTGTTGTTGTTGTTATTGTTCTAAAATACTGTTATCATGTCCCTGCCGAAGCCTGCGTGTGATTCCCTCTGGGCAGAAGCTATTTCTTCCTTTCCCTAACGGGAAAGGCACTGTTGTTTAGCATCTGAAAACATAACGTTTCCTTCGGACGGGAGAGGGCCTCTCCCTGTTTCAGTCAAGGCTTTACACTGACTGCATCCTAAGTCCTCCATCAACAAGGCATTTCCGGCGGGAGGTAGGACTCGAATCAGGCATTGCTTTCCTCTCTCCCAAAGCAAACAAGATTCCCTTGACTCTTTTTAAAAATATATATTTTTTAATTGATATTTTTTACAGAGAGGAATGGAGAGGGATAGAGAGCTAGAAACATCGATGAGAGAGAAACATCGACCAGCTGCCTCCTGCACACCCCCTACTAGGGATGTGCCCGCAACCAAGGTACATGCCCTTGACCGGAATCGAACCCGGAACCCTTCAGTCCACAGACGGACGCTCTATCCACTGAGCCAAACCGGTTTCGGCTCCCTTGACTCTTTACTTCTATTCCGGCAAAGGCAGGAAGGGCCTCGGTGCTCAGCTTTTCCACGCGTCTAGAAGTTCTTCCGGGAACGGGGCTGAGCATTGCTTTTGCGCATGCCCAGCAGAAAGCCTGGGACACATCCGTTGACTGACATACGGATGGTGTTGTGCCTGAAACCACTTCTCCCTGTCTGCAGAGCCTTTCTTGGCCGGAGCGTTTGGAACGAGGCCCAGTGCACCATTTCACTCTCTCCTGCGGGCGCAGCGTTGGGGTGGCTGCGTTTGTGTTGGATAGCTTCATTTTTCACGGCGGGGTTTTGAAGAAACCCAGTGCCAGTCTGAAGTTTCTGTCATTTAAATGTTTCCAGAACTTGGGCTTCTCTTTTTTGAACTTCTGAAATCTTTCGGATACCTCGGATATTTTTATGAAAAAGAAAACCCAGATAAATCTTGTGAGGTTATGATTAGGCCATGTTTATTTTCCAAATAAGAATGGATAAATGTAGACACCTTAATTCTGGAGGTAGGGGCCGCGTGAGGCTGCTGTTTTTAAATGGAACCATCGTAAATCTATGGTAAGATTTTCTTTCCCTCTATCGTTATTGGAAATATCAGCGGTTCCTAGATGCATTTCGGTTGTGGATGATTTCAGTCATTTGTTGCCACAAAATGAAAAATAGTAGGATAAAGAGAAGTATTCTGTTGCCTGAGGTAGCTGGTAATGCCTGAGAGAGACGGTGATCCGAAGCTTCAGTGGTCGGCAAACTCATTAGTCAACCGAGTCAAATATCAACAGTACAGCGATTGAAATTCCTTTGGAGAACCACATTTTTTAAACTTAAACTTCTTTTAACGCCACTTCTTCAAAATAGACTCCCCAAGGCCGTGGTAGTTTGTGGAAGAGCCACACTCAAGAGGCCAAAGAGCCGCATGTGGCTCACGAGCTGCAGTTTGCCGACCACGGACCTAGAACACTAGACAATTAGGCAATTCCTCTCTCCCCCAGTCTCACTAAATACAAACCAGAATGTGTACCTGGGCAACGGCAGCTACCAGTCCTTTCACGAGAAGAAGTGTACGATGTGGCAGACTGGCTACCAGGGGAATCGCAACCACAAACCCAAGTATACCGTCACCACCCACTTATTTGAGGAAAACGAGAGGGAGAAGCGAAACAGTCTTAACAAACGGACACTTGAAGAAATAGGTTTCATAAAGCAAACACAACTGACACTAGAAGTTACTGGTACCCAAATACATCTTTCAGGACGTTCACCCTATTGAAGGATCACCTCAGATAGATCGGTTCTCAGTGCTTTTTCATCTGTGGCCTTTGTGACAAGTGATTTTCAAATTTTAACACCCTCCGATGGACATATCCGGGATTACGTGACATTTCCAGCATTCGAGGTATAACTCTTTCCCAGTCTTTCCCAGTAAGGGATGTCACCGACTCCAAGTGAGTGGAAGCACCCTTGATGCAAGCAACACTACTAATAGGAATGCTTAGTTGTAAGAGTCGAACCTACTATGACTGCTTAAAGCAGAAAAATAAACTTTGGGGGAGGGGGGCCAGTATAGCAGAGGTTACCAAATCCTTTTCCCTTCCTCATGAGAATTTGACCTGGGTTAATTCGAGAACTCTGTTTCTCTGAAAACCTGATAAAATTTTCAGTCTTAACCGTGTTATTAAGCAACAATGCTTGTGGTCAGATTGACCCTAGATGGCTAAATTAGATCTGGTTTGGTAGTACTATAAATACTTCATTAAAAAATCCAGAGCTTGGGGCTGTTTTGAATGCATTCACTCTTATAACTGGCAATGTTTGTGCAGGAGCCTTGGCAGCTGTTTTTATGGAGTTGTTACAAGAGATATCGGGGTTCAGCCCTAACCGGTTTGGCTCGGTGGATAGAGCCTCAGCCTGCAGACTGAAGGGTTCCAGGTTCGATTCTGGTCAAGGGCATGTACATTGGTTGCGGGCACATCCCCAGTGGGAAGTATGCAAGAGGCAGCTGATTGATGTTTCTCTCTCATCGATGTTTCTTACTCTCTATTCCTCTCCCTTCCTCTCTGTAAAAAAATCAATAAAATATATAGATTTAAAAAAAAAGACATATCAGGGTTCATAAACTAGGGAAATTTTCACATCCCCCCAAATGGATCTCATCTCCTTGTACCTGAGTGTCACCTGGACAGAAGATAACTTGGAATGCCTGGAGGGATTGCTATTAGGACTTCTACTCAAAGGGACATCTGATGGTGCCCCATGGTAGTCTCATGAGTCTAAATGTTTAGTGGAGCGTAAGGCTTCTGGTAGACATTGAAGCAGAGAACCAGGCTTTGAGGCTATGCCAGCTGGAACAATGCCCAAGTTGCACCCCATCCAGCAGAGACCTCCCATTCTCCAGGGCTGGGCACAGACACTTGACCTCACACCACTGAGGCTGGGCATTGTACACTCCCAACAGGACCTCTGTCGCCATTACCCCTGAGAGCTGAATGTCTCCACTACCCCCCTGTCAGCTCCATGTTCCATCCATGTCATACCACTTGCTTCCCAG
This sequence comes from Vespertilio murinus, assembly GCA_963924515.1. NCBI lineage: Eukaryota > Metazoa > Chordata > Mammalia > Chiroptera > Vespertilionidae > Vespertilio > Vespertilio murinus. The sequence goes on from OZ004707.1 coordinate 187,003,173, forward strand.
TCCATGGAGCCCAGGTCATATGCCGGCACCATAGCTGCAAGGGAGTCTGGGAAGGTGAATTTCTACCTTGTTGATGAATGGGTTAATCATATGGGAATATTCCAAACACAGTAAGATCATCAGTGATTCTGGGCAGCCAAAAAAGTTGACAAAGTTCCACTATACTCTTCTACTTTATTTCTAAAATAAATAACTCACAAGTGGATCATTTGCACAGTTTAGTGCTTTTGAGCATTATTGTCCACACATCTCATGGGATCCTCGGTAGCTGTTCCTGGCATCCTGAGCAGGGATGCAGAAGCCCCCAGGGGAAGAATCCTACTTCCTCATCTTCCTGAGGGCAGTACAAAAGTTCCCCCAAATACCCCGCCCAGTGCTAAAAGGTCCTGGATAAATTCAGTCAGTCGATGCATGAGACATGATAGAGGAGAGGACCGTATATTAGGCCTGTTTTATGCAGAGCTATATGTGAGCGTCTGTGGACTGGACTAGCATCTCAACCACCATATAAATGGTTCTAAGGGAAAAATAATTATGTTGCATTCTAACATAATTAGAATTATGTTTTAAAACATGATTCATTTGTAACTTGAGCATCGCTGCAATTTATTTCATCTGGCAAGGGTGAAAACAAACCCTAATCCCAACAGTTTCAAACTGTAAGTTACAGCCCATTAATGGGCCATTAAATCAATGCAGTGCAGAGCCTGGCAAACTACACCCCACAGGCCAAATCTGGCTCGCTGCCTGTTTTTATAAAGTTTTATTGGAACACAGCCACACTCATTTGTTTACACATTGTTTATGGCTGCTTCTGCACTTTTGATTTAGCTGTGACAGAGATCAAATAGCCCACGAGGCTGAAAATGCTCTTTGGCCTTTTCCAGAAAAATTTGCTGAGCCCTGATGTTCTGAGTTGAAACCTGCATTTTTTTTAAATGAGGTAGAATTTCATTAAAAAATAAAATTAGAATATTTTACATGAGGTAAAGTAAGTATCTTTTATGAAACTTTTTTTCCAGTTATATTTACTGGCATTAATTAACTTACCCAAAATCATGTAGCTAAAGTTGCAGAACTAGTATTTGAACTCTTGGAGTCAGACCCTGGTCTGTGCTTATATTCATTAGTTTTGCTATCGATGAGCTGTAGTTTTAAATAAATAATAATGTTTGACTCATCCCTAATCCCTAAAAATTATTAAATAATCTTCCTGACTGTTTATAGGATATAAGACTAATATACATAATAAATAAAATGTGATAAATACAAAGCAACAATAAAGAAGGAATTTTGGATCACCCATGGTCTCTGCATTCAGGAATAAGTGCTGAGGTCACATGGGAGGCATTTCCTCCCAATCTTAGTTTTCTGTTGATACATACTTTTGTTGCTGCTGTTGCTGTTTCACAAACTAAACATATGTAGTTGATCTTTATTACTGAATAATCTTCAAAAGCAAGATTTTTCAATGGCCTGTTCGATTATTGGACATGGGACTTAATGTCAAGAGAGACCTGGGAACAGGCATGCTGAATGTGCTTTATGTCGAGGATGATAAAACCGAGGCCTAGTGGGATGAGGGAAAATGTCTGGAGTCATAAGCACCTTTGCGGTGGACTTGCAAGGCAGTACAGTACGTCCGTGCCTTTGCACCTGTTTTGCCCTCTTCCTGGAATACTGTCTCCCTTCTGCTCCATCATCTGACTTGTTCTATCAGTTCATCCTTCAAGACTCGTTTTAGGTATCACCTCCTCCAAGAACCCTTTTCTATTACCTCAGGATGAGTGTCCATCCAAGGCCTAGCTCAGTGCATAGCATATAGTAAGTGCTCAATAAATGCTTGTGGAATTAAACAAAGCTGGGTCTGAAACCCAGAGAGCCATATTGCTGATGTCAACTCAGGCAGCCCTCAGCCTAGTACTGGCTTTACTGTTCCCTTGCCCCAGGCCCCAGGCCTCAGCTATAAACAGAAATAATAATCCTACTTCATGGAGTAATTTCAATGACTAGTGAACTAACTTCTGTAAAAGCCATCCATAATCATGGAAACATAGCAGTTGATCCATTAATGGCAAGAATTATGATTTACTCCTTTAATTTAGGTTGGTCTCTTCTTAGATATTATAAGATATTTTGATTGGCACTTATATATTTTAAGAGATTTTGACATGCCCTGCTCTATACCCTTTATATGTAGTAACTAATTCAACCATCACAGTTCCCCTTGAGGTAGGAGCTAGCCTTACCTCTCCCCATTTTACAGAAGAGGAGACTGAGATGCAGCGAGGTCATGCAACTTCACATATGGGCAGGTCTGTGAGTATCAAAAATATCAAGTGAATGCTGGGTGGGTATAGAGGAGGGAGCTCTACCCTAAGGCAACAGCATATATACCATGGGGGGCAGGAAGGTGAGAGAAAAGAAAGGGAGATCTTGTTCAGAGAAGGTGTTGAATACAGCAACGAACTTGACTGGAAGGAAAGTTGAGAGACTAGCCAACGCGTCAAGACTTTCTCCTATAGCCCTGACCAGTTTTGCTCAGTGGATAGAGCATCAGCCTACAGACTGAAAGGTCCCAGGTTCAATTCCGGTCAAGGGCATGTACCTTGGTTGAAGGCACATCCTCAGTAGTGGGTGTGCAGGAGGCAGCTGGTCAATGTTTCTCTCTCATTGGTGTTTCTAGCTCTCTATCCTCTCCCTTCCTCTCTGTAAAAAAATCAATAAAAATATATTGAAAAAAGGGGGGGAAGGGATGAGACCAGAACTGGGTCTGACACCTCGTAAGCTCTCCTTAACAGCAGCATTAGGATGCCAGAAAGAAAGGAATCGACATTTGATGAGCACCTACTACGTGCCCTGTACTGTGGAGGCACTTTACTTAACAGAATTTAATCGAATCCTTACATCAACTTCGTGAAGTGGAAACGTCTTCATCTACAGATGAGACAATTAATTCTAATTGCCGCTCAGTAGGAGAAGGCTGTTTGGAAGCTTTTTCAGGTAACATTAAAGACCTTCACCGCATTTTAATCATCTCTCTGGATTTTCATTTATTTATTTTTGCTGGAGCAAGAATGCCTGAGTTAATATCTTGGTTCTAACTCTTATTACCTGTGTGACTTTGAACACGTTACTTAACCAGTCTAAGTCTCAGTTTTCTTACCAGCAAAAAGGGAGATACCATAGATTCTATTTCAGATGGCTCTTATAGAGCGCTTCCATATTTATGTGTGTGTGCGTGTATATATTTACATCTCACTTAAAACCCAGCACACATTAGGCCAGGGGTGGGCAAACTTTTTGACTCGAGGACCACAATGGGTTCTTAAACTGGACCGGAGGGCCGGAACAAAAGCAACCTGACCATGCTGGCACTCTCATCTTGGGCTGCTGGTGAAGGAGCGGAAGGGAGAGCAAGAGAACCCTCTGCTCTTTCGGCTCCGCGGGCCGGAGAGAACAGCCGGACGGGCCAGATCTGGCCCGCGGGCCGTAGTTTGCCCATGGCTGCATTAGGCTCTTTGTGGATAATGCTCATTATTATTTTCACTGTCGTGGTGCTCATCACCCCAATGAGCACTATAACAGGGCTTTTCAAACATCCCCCTAGAAGCTCCTTAAAATGCAGATTCTGTCATTAGGGCTGGGGTGGGGCCCAAGATGCTTCCTGTCTAACAAGCTCCGGGTGAAGTGATCCCGCAGGCCCGTAAGCCGCCCTGTGAATAACAAGATTTCACATTCTTTGTGTGTTTGACATTCATGTCCCCAACCTCCGCCAATCCCCATTGTCTAAGTTACATACGGGCAAAAAATAAGCTTTTGTGGTGACTTTTGCTCCCCGGTAGAGCGTCGCGCACACCGGGTGCCTAGTAGACATGCCCCAGGCTCAGGGGGCTGGAAGGAGCCTGGCAGGGCCTCCCCGCCCCTAACCTCGGGAGATGCCCGGTAGACAGATCCCTCTGCCGTGTCCACGGTGGATGGATTCCAGAGATCCCACGCGGCCAGGCTGCAGGGTGCTCGGGCTCTGGGGCGGCGGCCAAGGGAAGATGCTGAGCATCGAATGTAATGATCATCTTCAGCCTCGCGAGGAGGCCAGCAGATCTGAAGGAGCTCAGGGAAAGCAAATTAGCGACAAGCGTGCAAGGGAAGGATGCGGCAGGAGTGACAGGTGTCCTCCCCGAGGAGAGGCAGCAGGGCCAATCCTGAGCCTCGGGCTGTTAACACCTCCGCCTCCAGGGCTCCTCAAGCAGCTTAGCCTCGGTTACCCAGGAGCCATTGCTCCTGACTGCAGGTGACAAGCCACGGGGCTCGTGTTTAACATCAGCCCCCTCCGCTAGCGTGGGGTTAGTCCGATCAAACGCAGGGGCTGCACCTGCTCATGTCAATATTGAGGGCTTTTCTGAAGCCCGGTTAGCTGGCTGCCACAGCAGTCTGGTCTGGCCTAACCAGCTTCTTCTTCTTTTACGGGAAAAGGACAGACCTTCTTTTTAAAAAATATATATTTTATTGATATTTTACAGAGAGGAAGGGAGAGAGATAGAGAGCCAGAAACGTCGATGAGAGAGAAACATCGACCAGCCGCCTCCTGCACACCCCCTACCGGGGATATGCCCACAACCCTTGATCGGAATCGAACCCGGGACCTTTCGGTCCGCAGACTGATGCTCTACCACTGAGCCAAACCGGTTTCGGCAGGACAGACCTTCTTACCTTTATGACACAAAGGCTTAAGGAACCGTCGCCGTACTGTCCAGTACAGTAGCCACTAGTCATGGGAGGCTGTTTGAATTTAAATTAACTAAAATGAAATGAAGTGAAAGCTTTGATTCCCCAGGACCATGAGCCTCCTTTCAGATGCCCAGCGGCCACTGGGGGCTAGTGGTTTCTGTGTGGGGCGGTGCAGGTATAAGGTATTGCCAGCACCACAGGAACTTCTACTGGACAGCATTGAGCTAGACTCAGCGCAGGCCCCCCTTTGAGGTAAAAGAGCCCGTGATAATCCGCACTCCCCCAAGCATTCGGGTGAGGAGTGAGTGCAGGGCTCACCTGCAGAATCCTATTCCACGTTCCCACGGTTTGATCATCTTAGAACTGAGGTTTTTAAAGGAACCACCATCACCACCAAGTTTTACCAAGTATTTACGAGGAACTAGGCTCCCTTCTTCTTTTTATAAAAAAAAATGTATTGTTATTGATTTCAGATAGGAAGGGAGAGAGAGACAGAAGCATCAATGATGAGAGGGAATCATTGATTGGCTGCCTCCTGCACGCCCTCTACTGGGGATCGAGCCTGCAACCTGAGCATGTGCCCTTGACTGGAATCGAACCTGGGACCCTTCAGTTTACAGGTTGATGCTCTATCCACTGAGCCAAACCAGCTAGGGCTAGACTCCCTTCTAAGTGCATCAGCCACTGAGTCCTCACAAGAATCGTACGCGTAGAGTAGCACCTTCAGATACCAGGCCTACAAGAACTCGGCCTTCTTGATTTAATATACTTCCCAACTTCACAGTCACCCTCAGAGACTGTCATTCTGCCTCTTTCACGCATGAGGAGGGTGAGGCTGAGGGAGTTCAAGGACATGCCCAAGGTCACACAGCGAAGCTAGTAAGTGGCTGGGCTGGAGGTTGAGCCCAAGCACTGTGACTCCAGAGTCTGTGACCTCTGTGTCCCATGTGGGCCCGGGTCTGGCATCGTTTGCTTCCACGTCTGTCTCTGCTGCCAGCCTTTGAGCTCCTCCCAGGCGGGGCCTGGGCTTTGATCGTCCCTTGCTCGCTGGGGCAGCCAGCGGGGGCCTGGCACAGAGTCGGTGGGGGGTGGAAAGAGCAGTGACGGCGCCTGGCAGCAGGAGAATGGAGCAGGAAGTGCAGCAGGGCCCAGTGAGAAGGTCCCACAGACTGATGACAGGCGCTTGGCCGGAGCGAATGCCATCCTCTGTGCCCCCAGGGAGAGGTGCCAGCGCGGGCCCCCGTCCATTGCTGAGTGGCCCTGAGGAAAGCTGAGGGAGCCTCCAGGGTTTCCAGGTCTTTCTTATTTGCCTGGACCCGGCCGCCCTCTGCAGGCCCTGCGTCCGGGACCTCAAGCACTGGTTCAATTCCCAGTTGGGGCACACTCCCGGACTGCAGACTCTATCCTCAGTTGGGGGCATGCAGAAGGCAGCCGATAGATATTCCTGCAGCCCTGCATCCGGGACCTCGAGTACTGGTTCAGTTCTAGTCAGGGCATACTGCCGGATTGCAGGCTCTATCCTCAGTCCGGGGCATGCAGAAGGCAGCCGATAGATATTCCTGCAGCCCTGCGTCCGGGACCTTGAGCATTGTACCCGAGTGTCCTGAACAGGCAGCAAATACTTTTGTAAAGAATATGAGCAGCCCAGCCGGTGTGGCTCAGTGGTCAAATGTCGACCTAGGTACCAGAAGGTCACAGTTCTACTCCCAATCAGGGCACATTCCCTGGTTGCAGGCTCGATGCTCAGTGTAGGATGTACAGAAGGCAGCCATCAATGATTCTCTCACATCATTGATGTTTTTTATCTCTCTCCCTTCCTATCTGAAATATATATATATACTAGATATTATATATATATATATATATATATATATAAATATATATATATATATATTCTATAATACACACACACACACACACACACACACACACACACACACTCTAGAGGCCCAATGCACAAAATTCATGCAAGAGTAGGCCTTCCTTTCCCCAGCTGCCAGCGCTGACTTCCCTCTGGCATCCAGGACCCAAGCTTCCCTCTTGCACTCTGGACCCAGGCTTCCCTTACAGAGCAGCTAACCTCGGCCCTCGCAGACCCAGCTTTGTCTGGATGGTTGTCCAGAAGGGCGTCCGGTCTAATTAGCATATTGCACTTTTATTATTATAGATGAAGAACTTCACCCTTAAAACTGCCCAGTGCAAACATGGCCGGGGCCAGGGCAGCCCACGTGCCTGGAAACAGAAAGGCCAGAGGGGAGACTCCCCCAGCTGAGCCGCTCCCAAACCTCTGCCCCACGCCAAGGTCCCGCTCCTTGCCATCCCTTCAGAAGCAGTGGATCGGCAGCTGCCAGCGCACGGCGGGCGTCCCCAGTGGTGGCAAACAGCCCAGGCGGTGCAGCTGGTCACTTGCCTGGAAGACAGGGTGTCGGGGCTGGTTTTACGTTCCTCGAAGTCTGGCTCCCCGGAGCAGCCCGGAGGCGTCTGCGTGAGCCTGGTGTTTGCGCTGATTTCATCCCCCTCCCCCTCCCGCCAGCGTGTCCTCCTCACCGGCTGCTCACCACGCACACGGGAGCTGGGAATTCAAAGGTTCATCTTTTCCTTTTTCTACTAAAAGCTGTGCATGCTCATTTTTCACATCTTAGGAAGTCCAAACAAAACATAAGAAAGAAATTTTAAATTATCTACAGTTCAGCTACCCAGAGGTAGCCAGAATGATTATTGGACATATTTTCTTGTCTTTCTTTTTTAAAAAAAAAAAATACAAATAGTAAGGCTTTTCTAAATAGTTATACTGGGCATACGTGTAATTTTGTATCTTTTTAATTTCACTTAGTATGAGCTTTTTTTTTCCCCTACAAAACCTTCGTAAGCATCATTTTTTAATGACTGCAGAATATTCTGTCTTGTTGGACGCACCATCATCTGCCTACCAGTTCCTGGTTTCCTGGTCATTTGGGTTGTTGCCAGTTTGTGAAATGCAGCTTTAAAGCTGTCCACAGTCGCATGACTAAAACACCAGTGTAAGACAGAATGGCTATAAAAAGAGTAGTTTGCTGAAGCCGGTTTGGCTCAGTGGCTAGAGCGTCGGCCTGCGGACTGAAGGGTCCCGGGTTCGATTCCGGTCAAGGGCATGTACCTTGGTTGCGGGTACATCCCCGGTAGGGGGTGTGCAGGAGGCAGCTGGCCGATGTTTCTCTCTCATCGACGTTTCTGGCTCTCTATCCCTCTCCCTTCCTCTCTCTGGAAAATCAATAAAATATATTTTTAAAAGAAGAGAGAGAGAGAGAGTAGTCTGCTTGGAAGGGAGCAACCGAGAGGTCACTTCACATGGCCTCCGCTGGCCTGTGCGAGGGAGAAATTGCAGAAGGAGGGCCCCGGGAAGCTGGCTGACCCACCCCAGCCCTGGCTGTTGCCTCTTCCAGAGAGAAATGTTTTGTGGGAAACACAAGGAGGGTGGCACCCTTCTGGCCTGGGAGGTCTCCGACCACAGTCATCTCTTATCGCAAGCCCTGCGTGTGTCCAGGGCTCGTCCGCACATCCAGGCTCCCTGGGTTCTGGAAGAGGGAAGACCAGCCAGGGTTGCCTTTCCCAACCTGAGAGACTGACTCTACAAAAGGCTTGAGGTTTTCCCGAAGCCTGGGCGGCCAGAGGGAAACCAGAGGGTGGCTCTAGGGACCCCTGCAAAGCCCCGCCCCCTTGCTGGGTTCCTGGATTGCTTCCAGAATGGAGAGGAGACGCTGTGTGCGCAGCATCAGAAAGCTGGTCTTGAGCGCTCACCCTGTACCAAGTTCATTGCATACGCACTTGGCCACACGTATAGGTGAGGAAGTCTGCACAGTTCCAGAAATCATTTGTTTGTTGGTTTGGTGGTCGTGTTTATCATTCTGGCTCTGGGTACATTGTGGCTCTGTGTTTCTGTTTTCCTTGGATATACACTGAGTGGCCAGATTATTTTGATCTCTGAGTGTATAATAATCTGGCCAATCAGTGTGTGTGTGTGTGTGTGTGTGTGTGTGTGTGTGTGTTAGAGGCCCAGTGCATGAATTTGTGCATGGGTGGGGTCTAGCCAGCCTGGCCAGGGGGAGGAGTCTTGGGCGGTTGGCCAGCCTGCCTGCTGGTCGAACTCCTGGACAATTTGCATATTAGCCTTTTATTACATAGGATATACACTGAGTGGCCAGATTATTATGGCCACTCGGTGTACATCACCGGGGGATGCTTCCTCGGTTCTTTCGCATCGATGTGTGAGCCTGTGGGGAGATGCAGCCGGCCAGGCTCAGGCTCACCCAGGAATGTAGGCAGAATGTGCTGGTGGAAGGAGGAGGATATTTTCCCCAAGCTGCTGTTCTCACCGAGCAGCTCAATGCCACGGCTGGAGCGAGCCCTTTCAGTCTTGGTCACAAGGCTCTCCATTAGTTCCTTACACAGACTCCCTCCCCTCCCACGGCACTCCCTGGGCAGGACTGCAGAATATAGAAAGCACATTTTTTTAAAAGTATGTTTTTATTTTATTTCAGAGACAGGAAGGGAGAGGGAGGGAGAGAGAGAGAGAGAAAGAAACATCGAGGAGAGAGAAATATCTATCGGCTGCCTTCTGCACGCCCCCTACTGAGGATAGAGCCTGCAATCTGGGAGTGTGCCCTGACCGGGAATTGAACCAGCAACCTCCTGGTGCATGGGCTGATGCTCAACCAACTGAGCCACACTGACTGGGCTGGAAAGAACATTTTTGTGAAGAAAAAGGGAAACCAGTAAATAGGCAAAACCAAGGACCAACTTGCTGAACAGACTGACATGGACAGCAGGTTCTACTGCCTCCAAACTCCTCCCCTGGAGGCCTGTCCCCCGCCCCCCTCAGGCCCCAGAGCACTTTATAAGCACAGCTCACAAGGCCCATGTCAGGCTAGCCTTGCATTACAGTTATCTGCCTTTCCTTCCGATGGCCCCTGTGTGTTCCAACCCACCAATCAAGTGATGACCAAACACGTATGCAGAGCTGTGAGCCCCAGAACGCCGGTCCCAGGCAGCACGAACACTTGGACTCAAAGGAGCGCACCACCGCACGGCGAAAAGTGCCTTGTGTGTTGTTCCTGGTTGTGTTGTAGTTTGTGCCTTTAAATCAACGCAGGAGAGAGAGAGACCTACATAACCAGACATCCTGCAAAGAGAGACCATGGGGAGACAAACAGACACGTATGCAAGGATAAAGAGGAGCAGTCAAACAGACTTACTGCAACAGATGCTGCCCAGGGAAACTGGGGAGGTGTGGCCACACTGAAATTCTCTTGCTGGATAGAATGCCAGATCCAAGTTCTAAATCTCTGAGTGTGTCCTCCACAAAACTCAGCACAGACCCCCTTGCTCCAAGGAGATAATCAGTGAACAGTAGACAAGCTAAATGATCGTCCTATTCTATCAGTGGCGCAGATGTTAGTTAAATTGAATAATTTGAACTGAACTGAATTGGACTTCCCTGAGCTGAACAGAACCAGGTCTCCTCTTAGTATGGACTGCATACAATTTTTGAACCTTGTCCCAAAAGCCCCCGGCACAGTGACACTTTGGCCAGCCCTTCCCATTTGAACCAGTTTCGTCTGGTGTGGCGAATAGGTTCAGAGAACATCTGAATTCTAGAGAAATGTGGCCTCCCTGGCTGCCCATCGTTTCTGGCTTTCCCAGAGGCTGCAGTCTTTGGAGGGTCACTGGGATTTATTCTGGGCCTTGGCCGAGGTCCCGGGCCTGACTTTTAATGCAGTTCTCACTCAAGCCTGGTTCTCATTGCATCTTAATTATGTGGAATTCCCACCCTTCTTACAACTGGAATAACCACATTTAGCTATTTTCATCCATTTACTTGAGTCTTCATAAAATCATTGCAGTGAACTGTCACCCAGAATAAAGTGGGAAACCCACTGGAATTTAAGCGAAGCAAGTTCACCAGATTCAACCACACAGTCATTGACTCACTTAACAAATGTTCATGCACGCAAAGAGTCTTTTTTGTCAGAAACCTGGAAACTTTTATTTTATTTTTAAGGTATAACTGACATACAGCACTAAATTAGTTTCAGGCATACAGCATAATGACTCGGTTACTTCTAAATGCTGCAAAGTGATCACCACATAAGTCTAGTTGACATCCATCCCCTCACATAGTTACAAAAATGTTGTGTGTTTTGTTTTCTTGTGCTGAAAACCTTTACATCTACTCTCTCAGCTGCTTTCGAATAGATGGCACTGCCTTGTTAGCCACAGCCACCGTGCTGTACCCCCACGCCCCCATTCACCCCAAGAATGTGGACTGAGGGCCTGGGAGGTGCCGGGCACCGTACCACGTGCTGGGGACACACAGAGCGAGCGCAGGAGAGGTCTCTGCCCTCGTGAGGCCGGCAGCCCAGCGGAGGAGACAGGAAATCCGGGACGCTGCTATCCAATGTCCTCTTGAGTAGTGGCAGGTACTACAGTGTGCAAGATGGGGCGATACAAAGATGAGCCATTCGTGCCCCGCAGTGTTGTTGAGTTGGTGGTGAAGACACAAATTATGACAATATGTAAATGGTATTGTAGAATTCTGTACAAGATGCTCTGTGGGCCCTGGCCGGTTTTTCTCCGTGGTTAGAGCACCGGCCCATGGACCGAAGGGTTACAGGTTCAATTCCCAGTCCAGGGCACACACTTTGATTGCAGGTTTGCTCCTCAGCCCTGGTCAAGGATCATATGGAGGCAACCAGTTGATGTGTCTCTCTCACATGGATGTTTCTCCCTCTCCCTCCCTCCATATTCCCTTCCACTCTCTCTCTCTCTCTCTGAAGATCAATGGGAAAAATATCCTTGGGTGAGGATTTAAAGTAAACAAAAGGCTATGGGGGTGGAGGGGAACACCTAAATAACTCTATTGGGGGTATGGGCAGAGGAGCGTTGGGGCTCTTGGGAAATAATTCCCAGAGGATGTGAGATTTGATCAGCATAAAAAAATAAGTGGAACTTAACTGGTTGGAGAGGGAGGAAGGGAGTGGGGGCAGCAGCAGGGCAAAGGCGGGGCGGTGTGAGCACACACCTGTGTTCCAGGAGCGGCCGGACATTCGGTGTGGCCGGAGCACGCTGGTGCCCACAGGCCTGGCCTGGGAGCCTGCGACAGTGAAGTTGTGGGCGGGGCCAGCTAACACGTGGCCAGGCCAGGGGCTTTGTATCAGAGGACCAGACTGACGTGTTAGCCCATTCATCCTGGCAGCAATGTGAAAGGGTTGGCGAGAGAACGTAGGGTCAGAAAATGGTTATAAACATAAAGCAACGGTTCCACCCTACAAAGAGTCTGATACAGTGGCCAGTCCATTAAATTTGGAGTGTTGGGTGGGAGGGACAATAAAAGTCATCTAGTCCAACCCATTGGGTGTTTGACTCTCTCTCTCCTAACATCCTCCCCATGGGACTGTCCAGGGCCCCAGCCCTTGAAGCGTCTAAGAGCCAAGGCTCCTCTGAGATCTTGGCTGTGTGGAGCTGAGAGCTGCCCCCTGGAGCTTCCGCCATTACTCCTTCCTTTGCTTCTTGGGGTTTTCAGAACCAGTCCAATTCCTAACTCAAATGGAACTTTGCATTGTTTAAAAGCAGCTGCAAGCCCGGCCAGCGTGGCTCAGTAGTTGAGCATTGACCTGTAAACCAGGAGGCGACTGGTTCAATTCCAGGTCATGGCACATGCCCAGGTCCTGGGCTCAATTCCCAGTTAGGGGTGAGCAGGAGGCGGCTGATCAATGATTCTCTCTCATCATTGATCTTTCTATCTCTTCCTCTCCTTCCTCTCTGAAATCAATAAAAACATACTTTAAAAAATAAATAAAATAAAAACAACTGCAATTTACAGAGTACCTTCTGCGTGCCAGGCAATATTACCCCATTTTCAGGTTGGAACTTTGGGCTCCTTGGCCAAGCGACTCACTGAGATTTGCTCACTGACCCATGTAACTGGCAACACCAGGATTAAAAACCAAAGCCCGTCTGACTCCGGAGGCTGCGCGCTTGGAAATAGCTATTAATTTAACTTGGCAAACATTGGCACTCCCTGTCCTGAGCATCATAGGAAGGGGTGAACTGCGATGAATAAGCATGGTTCCTAAGACCCAGGGCTCCCTGGGCTAATGTTTGGATGGTGAAGTCAACACCCAGGCATTGTGATAATGAGTACTTGGTGTTGGCTCGTGGCCTGGCTGTTCCAGAAGGGGAAAGTGATTTATGTTGGGCCCATTGCATGAGCTGTTCCTGCTGGTAGCATTGGGTCAAGCCCAAGCAGGAGCCACCCGGCAGAATCCGTGCCTGGGAAAGAAGGTCTATTCCCTTGGAGGATAAAAGCGGATGCGGGGAGAGGAGGGAAGTGGAAAGATGGAAGGTGTGAGACCCGTGTGTATCATCAGATTTGAGTAACACAAAGCTTACGACTTGGACACGTCCCAGGGCTGAGCAGAGAGAACTACAGCAAGTCTGAGAGGCTGGAAAGCTAGAAGCAAGATAAGAACAGGTGTCAGAAACGCATGGGCAGCCCAGCCTGTACACTGAGCCTGTGTGCAGGAGCTCCCCCTTCAGGCAGCGTGTGGTATTGCTACGGTAGTGGCTGGCGGACTTAAAAGGGAATGGAGGGGAAGGACCCTGGCAAGAGGAGGCTTTCTTGTTAGCAGATTTCCCTTCCTAGTTGTGTTTTCCTTAACCTGGTGTTTAAATTGGTAACAGCTTAGGTTAAGTGTGTTCAATGCCTGGTGTACAGGAAGAAACCTGAATGTAGTTCTCCCATATAATTGTACTTCTTTTTTTTTTAAATATATTTTATTGATTTTTTTTACAGAGAGGAAGGGAGAGGAATAGAGAGCTAGAAACATCGATGAGAGAGAAACGTCGACCAGCTGCCTCCTCACTGGGGATGTGCCCACAACCAATGTACATGCCTTTGACCGGAATCGAACCTGGGATCCTTCAGTCCACAGGCCGATGCTCTATCCACTGAGCCAAAACGGTCTCGGCTAATTGTACTTCTGTTACCTCATTTATTTTCTCAGGGGCCCTGTAAATAGGGGCCAACGAGCATTATCCTCACTCTTCAGGTGACAGAGGGCTCTAAGGGGTAGGTGACCACTTTGCCTCCTCCACTCAACACGCACCCAGCTTTCATTCAAGACAAGCGCCCATCCCCCAGCCACATCCGACACCCCCACCTGTCTGCCAGCCCACATCCCTCCATCTCGGAGAAGTGCTGCTCCTGACCTGACCAGGGCTCCCTGGCCTGGACGAAAGTCACTTTGGTCCCTCTGGGTGGTAATGACTCTGCCTACCCTGGGGCTGGCCCCGGAAACAGCCCCTTCACTAGCTGACTTGGGGAGGCAGCCGCAGGAACGCTGCTGAGAGGGCTGCTCAGAGCACGGTGGGTTGGTAGGGGGCCCCCCCGCCTGTCCCCTTTCCACCTCCCCAGGTAAGCAGCCCTGGGGGTCCTTGCCTAGAAAGCACCAAAGTCCAGCTTAGATGATAGCCCTGTAGGTTTTCCTCGTATTAAAATCACAAGCTTCCTTTTTGGTTTCTGTCACCTCTCACCTCCAGATTTAACAAAATGTAAAACTGGTAGCATTTTGTCCGAGATGTTAATTGCACATGTTTTCTTCTCGCTTCTGTGGAGATTCCATAAATCAGCTAAATGGCCTTCACTGCATGTACCTTGGTTGCGGGCACATCCCCAGTAAGGAGTGTGCAGGAGGCAGCTGATCAATGTTTCTCTCTCATCGATGTTTCTAGCTCTCTATCCCTCTCCCTTCCTCTCTGTAAAAATATATTTTTAAAAACAAAGCACACACACAAAGAATAACAATGCAAAAAAACAATGTCATTAACACTAAGGAAAAATTAACACCAGGAAAAAATCTTACCTCATGGCAGGTTTGTTCCTTTATTTGATCACAAAATTTAGATTTGAGTTGCTTGGCCTCCAAAGCAAAAAGGGAAACATGCATTATAAAGTTCTCGTTATCTAATTTAAACACACACACACACACACACACACACGCATGCACACACGCATGTACACGCACCATGTAATCTTCACCTGCTCACAAAAGGGTCTTTTCAGTCCAGGGCTGATGCTTCTCGCCCTTTCTGATGACCTGAATCAACTGAGGAACCTTTAAAAACAACCTATGACCAAGTCTAGGCTCATGCCCGGGAAAATGGCTGAACTGTGCTCAGAGCAGCCAGGGTCTTTTCCGGTCACCGGGTCACACCTGTAAACAACAGCGTTCATGGTGTAAATGTGCCTGGGGGCATGGAGAGGAGCACAGAATCATTGCCTTTTCCTACCTGAGTGGTGTGACCAGATCGTCCCGCTTTTGGTGGGATAGTCCAGATTTTCAACAATTTTTCCTGTGTCCCATGGCGTTTTAAAAAAGTCCCGATTTTTTGAAAGATTCGGGACTTTTTTAAAACGCCATGGGACGCATGAAAAATTGTTGAAAATCTGGACTGTCCCGCCAAAAGCGGGAGGATCTGGTCACCTTATACTTGAGCTGATCTTAGAGTTTGTATTGCCCAGCCTCCTCACTTCTCAGCGGAAGAACTGAAGCTCTCAGTACTCAGTGCCACTTGGGTCTTTGGAGAAGTAGTATAATAATGCCTAAGCACGTGAGCTTTGGCTTCTGGCAGCCCCAACAGTTATAGTATTCCATATAAGTTACTGAATGTTGCTAAGCCTGTTTGCTCATCTGTAAAGTAGGAATGGTAACAAGTATCTTCCATGGATCCTATATAATAAAAGCTTAATATGCTAAGTGTCCGTTTGATCATATGACCAGTCGCTATAACGTGCACTGACCACCAGGGGGCAGACACTCTGACCAGTAGGTTAGCTTGCTTCTGGGGTTCAGTTGATAGGGACTGGGCAAGATGGACAGGACATGCCCTGGAGCCCTCTCATGGTCACTCCCTGGCCCCGGTCATACACTCCTCCACCAGTGGGGTCCTTTAGCCTGGCCTGTGCCCTCTCACAATCCGGGACCCCTCAGGGGATGTTGGAGAGCGGGTTTGGCCCGATGCCTGCAGGCCAGGCTGAGGAACTCCATTGGTGCACAAGTCTATGCACCACGCCTCTCATTTTTAATAATTAAATGAAAAATATTATTTCATATAAAGCTTTTGCACAGAGCCTGGGGCATTGTAAGAACTTGTGAAATGATGGATGTTATAAAATCCTGAAAATTCTGATGATGGTGAGCTCATGACAATGGAAAAATGAGGTAAAAACTCCAGGTGGCTTAATATCTCCTGTCGCCCTCTTTCCACCCCCATTCTACGAGGATTCTTGTCTGTGGAGTTATGCTGACCTGAAGCGCATCCTTTAGACTACAGACTACATGGCTGTCGAAAGCTGAATAAATTAAGGCAGAATAAAACTAGAATTTTGGCAACCCAGTTGCATCACCCACATTTTTAAAATTTGTATTTTTATTGAAATCCTAGAAAAGGGGAGAGGAAACATCAATAATGAGAGAGATTCATTGATCAGCTGCCTCCTGAGTGCTCCCTACTGGGGATCGAGGCAGAAACACGGGCCTGTGCCCTTGACCGGGAATCAAACTGTGACTTCCTGGTTCATAGGTTGATGCTCAACCACTGAGCCATGCCCATAGGTTGATGCTCAACCACTGAGCCATGCCCAGCCGGACGCATCACCCACATTCTAAGTGCTTGGCAGCCATCAGTGGTTTGTGGCTGTTGTTTTGGGCGGTGCAGACAGACTATTCCCATAGTAGCAAGAACTCCTATTGGAGGCTACCTTTGTGGCTTCCTCCCTTCTCCCTCCTCCTCCTCCTCCCCCCGACTTCCTTATATCAGTACTTTTGTTATTTATCTATTTCCAAATATTATACTATCACTTTAAACTAGAAGAAAGGGTCCTCTGGTCTCTTGCCTTTCCTAGTGGGTCCATCTGAGTCGCCCGGAGCCTCAAGGATACAGTCCCATCACTAATGAGTAGCAGAGCTGCTACAAAACACTCTCTGACTCAGGGCATGAGTCACCCCGTGGTGGCCCGCGAGGCCCCAGGAATCGGCTGCCTTGAGCCTGTTTGGATAAGTAAGGCTGGGCCAGGAATGTCAGCCACCCCGTCGCACTGCCAGATGCAGGGTAATGTGAGTTTAAAGGGCTGATTCCAAGAGAATAGAATACCATGTTCTCAGAGCCACAGCCCAGGCGCAGAGATAGCGAGGACAGCACAGGGAAGCTCTCTAGACCACGCTAGGCCTCTCCTTTTCACACCGCTTAGTTGTCTGGAAGGAAGAGATCGTGCGTGATCATTTAAAACGGATCTGTTTGGCCGAAACCGGTTTGGCTCAGTGGCTAGAGCATCGGCCTTCGGACTGAAAGGTCCTGGGTTCAATTCTGGTCGAGGGCACATACCTTGGTTGTGGGCACATCCCCAGTGGGAGGTGTGCAAGAGGCAGCTGGTTGATGTTTCTCTCTCATTGACATTTCTAACTCTCTATCCCTCTCAATTTCTCTGTGTAAAAAATCAGTAATATATATATATATATATATATATATATATATATATAATAAAATGGATCTGTTTGGGGAATCGGATTCAGCCCTGAGAGAGAAGGAAGTCCTGCCATTTGCAGCTGCGCAGATGAACTTGAGGGCATTACGCTAAGGAAATAAGGCAGGTAGGAAGACGAGTGCTGCGTGATCTCTCTTATCTATGAGGAATCGAAAAGCTGGGCCCGCAGAAGCAGAGTGGAATAATGGCTGCCAGGGGGTGGGGGGAGGGAGGATGGGGATGGGGAGATGTTGATCAAAGTGTACAAACGTCCATCTGTTGGATGAATACATTCTGGGCACCTAACGTACAGCATGGGGAGTACAGTCACCCGCACTGTACGATGTCCTTGGAAACTGCTCAGGGAGGAGATCGTAGACACAAAAAGGGGGCGGTGTGAGATGAGGTGAGGTGATGGAGATGTTAGCTAGCCTGAGCATTTGGCAACATGTAAGTGCATCAGACCATCACGGGGTACACCTCGCGCACGCGTACACAATGTGGCATGTCAACTACATTCTGTAAACCTGGGGGACATAGCTAAAATAAAAGAAATCTGTTCGGTTTACATTGAAAGTATTTCTCTGCAAGAGAACTTTTGCGAGGATAACGACTTTTCTCGTTGTTTCTATTGGCTGGGTTCATTGGGATGAACTCAAAGCCGCTGCCAGGAAATCTTCCCGAGGTGGACGAGCAAACACACCTCCCTGTGACATAGTTCACACCTGTACATGGACAGGCAAGTGATTGTAACAGATAATTCCACAAATGCCGTGTCGTGGGAACAGTATAGTCTCAGGGTTCCCAGCTCGCGGTCTTTAGAAAGTAACTGTTGTTGCACAGAAAGAAACTTGAATTCCTGAGTTTTAGTGGCACAATAAAGTGAAGAGAGAGGTTTAGCTTAAATGTCATGGAAACTAATATGAGCGTCGCTTGGAATTAGGTTTGACTATGAGTGACCCAAAAAAAAATCACATAACAAGTATTTAAACTAGATAGAAGTTATTTCTTAGGGAAACAGAGTCTGGGAGTGAGAATCCAGAGCAGGCGTGACCACCTGAGTCATGGTCAGAAACCCAGGTCCTTCGGGCATCTTTCGGCTCTGCCATCATCGCCACGTGGCTGCCACCTCGTGGTCCGGTTTGGCTGCGCGAGCACCAGCCAGGGTGGCTGCCTTCTTGCCGGCAGAATGGAAGCAGACCAGAGATATTGGGTCCCCTCCCTGTGGGACCTTCCTAGAAGTCTTACCAGAAACTTCTGTTGGCATCATCATGTGTCATCGTGCAAGGGAGACTGGAAAATGTATTCCAGGGGTCCTGCGCCCCGATAAAGACTAGGGGGGTTGATGACTAAGGAAGGAGAGGATAGCGCTCAGAGCGGGCTCCCAGCAGTCTCTGCCAGAGAGTCAGAATAATCTCTGTGACGCTCTAAACCAACGGTGATGGCGAGCCCCTTGTGTTGCCTTCTCAGGGGTATTTTTGTCCATCCCTTCTTGATGTCTCTTTCCGCATACTTTCCTGATCTTGTGTTTTTTCAACTGCAATACTAAGGAAAGTGCACAGGATTAAGGATTTTCCATTTTATTCCAGAAGGTACCATGCCCTCTAGGATTCTTCCCTTATCTCTCTCCAGTGTCATCTCCTACCAGTCCCCTTCCCTCCCGCTCTCTCTCCTCCACCTCGGCTCCAGCTACACCAAGGGGAATGCTTCCCAAGCAGTGCCCCCACCTGCTCTGGGCCTCTGCACATGCTGTAGCCTCTACCTAGAAATAATGGAAAGCTATGCTTTCTATACGAGCTCTGGCTCTGGGTCCAACTGCTTACAAGCTCCCAGGACTGCAGCTTATACCTGTGTACCCTTAGGCAAGTTACATAAACTTCCTGTGCCCATTGCAGGATCTGTAGAATGAAGATAATAGTGATACTTTATGGTTTTTGTCATTATCCAATGAGCCAATAATAGAAAACCTTCAGAATCATGCCTTATGTGTAACAAGTCCTCAATCATAACTAATTTTGTTGAGCATTTACTATGTGCTGAGCACCTTACAGAGATCCTTTCACTTAATCTTCACAACAGCCCTGTCGAGTGGACCTACTATTTCTTCTGTTTTACATGTGAGGAAGCTGGAGCACAGAGAGATTAAGGGACTTGCCTGAGGTCCCACTGCTAGCAGGGGACGGAGCTTGGGCTCAAATGCAGAGCCCTCCGCCTCCGGGGTGGGTGACCTCTCCCCTGCACCAGCACCAGGTTCGAAGACATGGTGTGTTTTCTTTTCTCTTCGTTTTAATATATTAGATTGATTTTTTTTTTTTTTTTTTTTTTTTTTTACAGAGAGGAAGGGAGAGGGATAGAGTCAGAAACATTGACAGGAGAGAAATATCAATCAGCTGCCTCTTGCACACCTCCCACTGGGGATCTGCCCCCAATCAAGGCACACACACACACACACACACACACACACACACACCCCTGACCGGAATCAAACCCAGGACCCTTCAGTCTGCAAGCCGACGCTCTATCCACTGAGCCAAACCAGCAGGGTGGCATGGTGTCTTTTCTTCATAAGCTGTGTGCTGCCTTCTGCCAGTTTTTATGATAACCTTTCTGGAGGCAGGCGCTGGCCCAGATGACCTCTGGGAGCCCATCCTTGACCTTTGCCCCTTGGCCCTGACCAGGCCAGGCCCTGCCCCTTCAGGCTTCTCGAGCCCCTACCCCCAGGATACGAAGCCGGGCAGCCTCTGCCACCTCCTGGGTGTTTATATTTTGTACCCAAGGCTGCAAGGAGGGTTCTGCAGCCTTGAACAGGGCCTGTGGCTTCCCCACGTCTGAAGCCGCGGCTCCCCTCCCAGGCCATTTATATCCTGGGCCCCATCGTCATTCCAGCCACTGAGATCAGGTTCCCACCACAGAGGCCTCTGTCCCCACACCAGGCCTGGCCGCGGTGCGGCCACTGGCGTGGAGGGAAGAAGTGCAGGCTGGTCTGCTGATCCCTGTGTGGCGTGTGAGCCAAGGACCTCAGGCCTGCCAACCCCTCTGCGGCTCAGAGCTAGCATTGTCTAACCTGAGGCATTGTTAGGCATCAGAATCCCTGCAGAGAATGGACTAGACCAATGGTCGGCTCATGAGCCACATGCAGCTCGCGGGCCTCGGTTTGCCGGCCACTGGACTAGACACAGATGCCAAGTGTCAAAGGCTGCCTCATGACCCCTAAAGACCCCAGATCCAAATCCCTGCAACCTATAAATGTTATTTTACAAGGAAAAGGGGTCTTTGCAGATCTGATCCAATTAAGGGTCTTGACGTGGAGAGACCACCCTGGATTACCTGGGTGAGCCCTAAGTCCAATCACACGTGTCCTTCTAAGAGAGAAAGGTTTGACGCACACAGCAGAAGAGATGATACAAGCACAGGCAGAGACGGGAGTGATGTAGCCACAAGCCAGGGATGCTAGCAGCCACCAAAACTGACAGAGGAAAATGGGCTCTCCCTAGATCCTACGGAGACAGCCCAGTCCTGCCGGCGCCTTGATGGTGGACTTCTGGCCTCCAGCACTGTGAGGGTTCCAGTCTCTGTTGTTGAAAGCCACCACATTCGTGGGAGTTGGTTACAGCAGCGGCAGGAAACTAAGACACCCAGCAAATAGGCAGGAAGCTAGGGATATGCATTTTAACTTGCCCCCTAGGTGATTTTGAGCCCCTGCCTCACCCTCACCCCCACCCTCACCCCCGCAAGGTGAGAACTAGAGGGAGTACCTAGGCTGACACTCCAGGAGGACTGGATTGTTAACACTCCATCACTTCGCTCCCCTAATACTCAAATTATAAGAGACGGGAGCGTGTTGAATGCTTAAATCAGTGGTTCTCAACCTTTCTAATGCCGTGACCCTTTAATACAGTTCCTCGTGTCGTGGTGACCTCCAACCATAAAATTATTTTCGTTGCTACTTCATAACTGTAATTTTGCTACTGTTAATGAATCGTAATGTAAATATCTGTGTTTTCCCATGGTCTTAGGTGACCCTGCTAGCGGTTCTCAACCTGTGGATCACTAGATGCGGTAGAACCTAAGACCACTGCTGTAGAGCCTAAGAAAACACAGATATTTACATTACAATTCATAACAGTAGCAAAATTACAGTTATGAAGTAGCAACAAAAATAATTTTATGGCTGAAACCGGTTTGGCTCAGTGGTAGAGCGTTGGTCTGAGGACTGAAAGGTCCCAGGTTTGATTCCGGTCAAGAGCTTGTACATTGGTTGCGGGCACATCCCCGGTGGGGGGTGTGCAAGAGGCAGCTGGTCGATGTTTCTCTCTCATCGACGTTTCTAGCTCTCTATCTCTCTCCCTTCCTCACTGTAAAATACCAATAAAATATATTTTAAAAAATAATAATAATAATTTTATGGTTGGGGGCCACCATGACATGAGGAGCTGTATTAAAGGGTCGCGGCATGAGAAAGGTTGAGGACCACTGACTTAAATGCTGATGAGAAAGTACAGAGGATATGGAGGTTGAGTTATGGGGCTCGGGGAGAAAGTGATGGAGTCAGGGAGTGGGGGGCGGGGGAGCAAGAAGGCCAAAGGAGGGAGTAGGAGCTGTGATGACAGCTATTTGCCGACAGGGAGGAGATGGTTGCTATTCGTGTGTCCTTATGGCCCTGCCTGCCCCTGCTTGTGCCTCAGACTTTATCTACAGCCCTCCAGCCCTCTAAGTCACCTTCCTCGGATTGTGTGGCCAGAAAGCCAAAAGAAAAAAAAAAGGTTCCCTGGTCCGTCACATGCACCTGCTGGCACTATTAGCAGAAATCACCACCTCACCCAGGACCCCTTGGTCCTTGCAGAGAATTTGCATAACCAAGCATTGGTGGGGCTGGCTCTCACACTGTAAGGGACCGTTCCTTTTGGTACCACATGGCTTCCTCTTTCCTAAAAGTATCAGTTGTCCCATGATGCCCTGCTTCACAGTTCTCAGAGGGCATGTCTGCACACTCGGGGTGTTGGGAGGTGGTGGTCCTCTGTGTGATCCAGCCCCAAGCTTCCTTCCTGCCCCGGCCCATGTGAAGGAAGGTGAGGGGGGAGAATCGGTGTAGAAAGAGGAGGCTGCATCACTGCCGACAGTTGAGTCCCAACAGGTGTATCAGTCAGGGTTCTCAGAGAAACAGAACCAACAGGATGTGTGTATGACTGGAGGCTGTTTGCGGATAGAGTTCCCTGTTCACAAGTCAGACACTTTCCTCTGAAGGCCTCCAGCTGATTGCATTAGGCCGCCCACCTGGTGAAGGATAATCTGCTTTACTCAGAGTCCACCATTCGAATGTTAATCCCATCTATTAAAAAAAAAATACATTCATAGCAACAGACAGACTAGTATTGGACCACATATCTGGGTGCTATGTCCCAGCCAAGTTGATACATAAAATTAACTATCATAAGGTGTCTTTTTTTTATTTTAAGCATTTACATTCCCAGAATGATGCTAAACAACATACAAAATGCCTGTCAGACAATGGGATGGGTGCTTGGTTCTGAATGAACTCCCCAAGACTGAAAGGTTCTGTTTCATAAGGCGGTTAGAAGACTATACAATCCAGGTGGGAGGCGGAACCCACTTCCCAGGATAAAGCTGAAGTCAGGCGCTTCCTGTCCCACCTCCCTTGCAGCTTGGAGCAGGCTGCAAACCGGGCTCAGCCAATCAGATAGAGCGCCCAGCTTTGATCAGGAGGCCCAGATACAAACAGGCTCCTTCTTCCATTCTGTTGGTCTTCGTAGCCTCTAAGATCCCTTGCAGCTCTCTCACTTCTGGCCTCACTCTCTCCCCCCTTAAACACGATCATAGAATTCAGCCTCCCTGGTTTTTGGCTTGAGTCACAATACTCACTACAGCGTCGTTACTCCAAATGTGGTCCCTCGGCTGGCAGCTTCATCACTGTCTGGGAGCTTGTTAGAAATGCAGGATCTGCCGAAACCGGTTTGGCTCAGTGGATAGAGCGTCGGCCTGTGGACTGAAGGGTCCCGGGTTCGATTCCGGTCAAGGGCATGTACATTGGTTGCGGGCACATCCCTGGTGGGGGGCTTGCAAGAGGCAGCTGGTTGGTGTTTCTCTCTCATCGACGTTTCTAGCTCTCTATCTCTCTCCCTTCCTCTCTGTAAAAAATCAATTAAAAAAATAAGAAGAAGAAATGCAAGGTCTCAGGCCCCACCCCAGACCCACTGAATCAGAATCTGCATTTTAACAAGATCCCTCAGCGGTTCACGGGCACGTCCGTGTTCCAGAAGCACTGGCCTAGAACCCGCCCCTGGGGTCCTCTGACTCCACGCTGCCTGCGGGAACCACGCCCAGGGGCAACCTGACCACACTCTGCACTTCTAGTGGGGCTGTCACTATGGTAACCAGCATGCCCCCTCTGACCTCTGCCATCTTCCCAGCTCCAGTGCCCACCAGCACAAGGAGATGGCAGTGAGTATTGCTATAGAAACTAGCGCTGAAGAGGGGCCTCCTAGCCGCATTGCCGCTTCCCCTCCGCTCCCTGTATCTCCGGGATGATGAGCTTTCTGAACCACAGTAAACCGTATAAAATTCCTCACCCGCGTGAAAGAAAGACTCCACAAATAACAGAGATGAAAAGTCAGGGCCACGCAGTTTGTAAAGCAGAGGCGCAGCCGCGGCAGAGGTTTGCTCTGATTGGAAAGGAGATGACAGGAGCGTCGCTCTGGGCGGCAGAGCCTTCCCTGCGTCCCGCAGAGACAAGGTTGGCTGATGCTGGAAACAGACACCGCTTACTGAGAGCTGTCTTGGTACCAGGTGCCAGGCAGACGTAGGTTATCCCATTCGACGCTTGCAGTAAATCTCCGTATTCGCTTCCTGCGGCTGCTGTAAAAATCTGCCACCAAGATGGAGGCTAAAACAACACGTTTATTATCTTACAGTTCTGGGAGGCAGAAGTACACAATCAGTCTCATTCAGGCAACAGTCAGGTCGGGAGAGCAGGTTCCTCCCGGAGGCTGCAGCGGAGACTCTGTTTCCTTGCTCCCGGAGGGCACCTGCTTTCTTTGGCTCAGCACCCCTTCCTTGCATTAGTTCAGTTCCTTATTTTTTAAATTTGTTAAGGTATTATCTGTGTACATATCTTACCATTGCCCCCCCTCCCCCATACATGCCCTCTCTCCCCAGAGTTTTGTGTCCATTGGTTGTACTTATATACATGCATACTAGTCCTTCGGTTGATCTCTTATCTCCCCCAGATCTCCCTAACCCCCCCCCCGCGCTGTCATTTGACAGTCTGCTTGTTGCTTTACTGTCACTATATCTATCTTTCTGTTCATTCGTTTATAATGTTCTTTATTATCCATAAATGAGTGAGGACATGTGGTGTTTCTCTTTCATTGACTGGCTTATTTCACTCAGCATGATGTTCTCCAATTCCATCCAGGTTGCTGCAAATGATGAGAATTCCTTCCTTTTTATGGCAGCATAGTATTCCATGGTGTAGATGTACCATAGTTTTCTGATCCATTCATCTGCTGACGGTCACCTAGGCTGTTTCCAAACCCTAGCTATTGTAAATTGTGCTGCTATGAACATAGGGGTGCATATATCCTTTCTGATTGGTCTTTCTAGTTTCTTGGGGTATATTCCTAGTAGTGGGACTACTGGGTCAAATGGGAGTTCCATTTTCAGTTTTTTGAGGAAGCTCCATACTGTTCTCCACAGTGGTTGCACCAACCTGCAATCCCACCGAAACCTCGCCAACATTTGTCGTTTGCTGTTTTGTTGATGTTGGCCATTCTGACAGGTGTGAGATGGTACCGCATTGTTGTTTTGATTTGCATCTCTTGGATAATTAGTGACTTTGAGCATGTTTTCATGTGCCTCTTGGCTTTCCTTCTGTCTTCTTTTGAGAGGATTCTATTTAGGTCCATTTCCCATTTTTTAATTGGCTCATTTATTTTCCTTCTATTGAGTTATATGAGCTATCTGTACAGTTTCTTATTTTTAAAAAATATATATGTTTTTATTGATTTCAGAGAGAGGAAAGGAGAGGGAGAGAGAGAAAAAGATAGAAGCATCAACGATGAGAGAGAATCGTTGATTGGCTGCCTCTCTCTCTCTCTCTCTCTCTCTCTCTCTCACACACACGCCCTGCTGGGGATGGAGCCTGCAACCCAGGCATGTGCCCTGACCGGGAATCAAACCAGTGACCTCCTGGTTCATGGGTCAACGCTCAACCCCTGAATCACACTGACTGGGAGCATTTGTCCAACTTCCTGCTTCTGTCTCACATCTCTTAGTCCCGTGGTCGGCAAACTGTGGCTCTCGAGCCACATGCGGCCTTTTGGCCCCTTGAGTGTGGCTCTTCCACAAAATACCATGGCCCGGGCGAGACTATTTTGAAGAAGGGGCATTAGGAGAAGTTTAAGTTTCAAAAATGTGGCTCTCAAAAGAAATTTCCATCGTTGTACTGTTGATGTTTGGCTCTGTTGACCAATGAGTTTGCCGACCACTGTCTTAGTCCCTCCCTCCTTTAACCTTCTTGCCTCCCTCTTCCAAGGACCCTTGTGATTGCATTTAGGACCACCTGAATAACTCACAATAGCCCTCTTTCCTCAAAACCTTAACCGTATTACATGCGCAAAGTCTGTTTTGCCGGGTAAGATAACATGCATCAGTTCTAGGGACCATCACTCAGCCAACCAAAGCCTTTGAGGTAGGCATTGCTATCATCCCATTTCCCGGCCAGAGAACCGAGGCTTGACCATTGAAATGCCTCGTTCAAGGTCACACAGCTAGAAGGTGCAGCCGGAATCCCAATCTTGATCAGTCTCTCTCCAAAGCCAGAGCTCCTAACCTCTGCACTTCAGGCCCCCAGATGGCTTTCAATTCATCCACTGTTGTCACCAGGTTGAAGGAAGGGAATCAAAAACCATCAGCTCTCTGAAAACTTTGGGTTTCCAATGGATTCGTCTGCCAGGGCTCCCGCAACAAACGAACACAGACTAGGTGTCTCCAACAAAAGGTATTTCTCACAGCGATGGAGTCTGGAAGTCCGAGTTCCAAGGTGTCAATCAGTTTGCTTTTTTCTGAGGTCTCTCTCCTTGGCTTGCAGACGCCCCCCTCCCTCTCTTGTCACCACTCTCACGTGGGTGCCCCTCTGTGCCCACACCCCTGCTGTCTCTCTCTCTGGGTCCTAATCTCCTCTTCTTGTAAGGACACCAGTCACACTGAATTCGGTCCCATCCTAATGGCCTCATCTGAGTACAGTGACATTCCGAGGTGCTGGATGTTAGGGCTTCTACTTGTAAATTTGGGGGAGGGCAGGTTTTGTCTCTGCCCCCAGGAATGAGGCAGTTTAGGTGTGTGAGAGGAATCCCAGAGCCCTGTGGGTGCCCTCACTCCCAGCTTTCACTTGGTCCATGGTCTCCAGCCCCAACCATAATGACTGACCTCACCGTGACCCTGGCTTCATGATCCCATTAGTTCCTGATGGCAGGTGTGCGGCCTCACCACACACTCGGCAGGTTAAAACAACGCACATCCATTCTCACACAGCCCTGGGGGCCAGTACTCCAAACCCGTTTCAGCGGCCCAAAGCGAAGGCGTCATCAGCAGGGCTGTTTTCTTTGGGGGGCTCTGAGCAAAGAACCCCCTTCCTTGCCCTTTTCCAGCGTCTAGAGCTGCCTTCCTGGCATCCCTTGGCTTGTGGCCCCTTCCTCCGTCTTCAAAGCCAGCAGCAGAGCCTCTTGCCTCAGCGTCTTCCATGTCCAATCAGCCTCCCTTTCTCTCTTACAAGGACCTGGGTAGTAGCATTTAGGGTCCACCTGCCTGCTCCAGGATAATCTTCCCTTCTCACCTTCCTTAACTGAACCGCACCCGCAGAGTCCCATCCACAGGATCCAGGGAATAGGGTCTGATGCCTTTGGGGACCACCACTCAGCCTACCACAGAGATTTTCCCTCACACGTATGCTCGCCACCCCTCTGCCCTGGAGCGACCAATAGGATATGCTGCCTGTGAAAGCCCCGAGTCAGATGTCAAGGTCTTTTCGGCCTCCGGGCCTCTGCACGGTCTGTTACTGCTGCCTAGAGTGTTCTTCCTTCTTCACACACCTTCCCATCTGGCAGGTCCTTCACGTCTTAGAGGTTCATCCACCTCCTCAGAGAGGCCTTCCACTTCAACCCTGTTTATTGTCCATCCCAGCACCTCAGCACTGACCATGGTCTGTAATCACTTTGTTATTTAGTTTTATGTGTTTCCTATCTGTCGCTTTGCAAGACTGCTAATATTTTGTGCTCATCACTCACACCTTCATATGCTTCTTCCCATCTTCCCTGTTCCATTCACTGGACCAGCCATTGCCAACCAAAAGGTCGGTGACTGCTGCACTAGACCTTTCCTCAGCCCCCAGGCAGCTGGCTATGTCAACAGAATCAAAGGATTTCCAGTAGGAAGGAACCGAGTACACGGAGGGTCAGCCCGCTCTGACCCACCATCTGATTTTGTGCATGAAGCATTCTTGGAACACAGCCTCGTTCACTCATGCGTGTATTTTCTGTGGCTGCTTTCTCACTGCAGTGGCAGTGTGGAGTCCTCGCAACAGAGACAGCTTGGCCCATAATCCCAATAATATTTACTGTCTGGCCTTCTGCAGAAAAGGTCTGCCAACCCCTGAGACAGATCCTCTGGCCCAAATCTACCTATTTTACAGAGGAAGTCACTGAGATACAAGTTTTTACAAACCTGAGCCAGAATCCCGCTGTGAGTCCAGGAGCAGGCCCGGAATTCGGTTCTGCAGAACCCCACAGCTCGCTTCTCCCACAGATTAGACCAGGGGTGGGCAAACTTTTTGACTCGAGGGCCACAATGGGTTCTTACACTGGACCGGAGGGCCGGAACAAAAGCAACCTGACCATGCTGGCACTCTCATCTTGGGCTGCTGGTGAAAGAGCGGAGGGGAGAGCAAGAGAACCCTCCGCTCTTTCGGCTCCGCGGGCCGGATAGAATAGCCGAATGGGCCGGATCCATCCCGCAGGCCATAGTTTGCCCACGGCTGGATTAGACCCTCCTCCTCAGCACCCAGCCCTCCCCCCAAGAGACAGGCACCCTCAGCACCGCTCTGGCCTCGTGCTTCAGGAAGGCCCCATTGCGCATGCTCCCAGCCTCCTACTCGCACCTGGGCCCAACGACCTTCCCGGCCTCCCTTGTTCTCTTGGCCCTGCATGAAGCCCTCTAGGCATCTCCTTCCCTCCCGAGCCTCTGGTCCCACCCCACAGACCTTCCCTTCGCTCTGAATGTGTATCTCCCCCCCCCCCCGAGCGCCCCCACGCACCCCAGGCCACCTGGCCACAGGCCGCTGCTCAAACCTGGCTTGCTCCAGAATTTCCAGAGGAGCTTGTCTAGAATGCAGGTGCCCGGGCCCCCAGACCTGCTGAGCCAAAACTCTGGGGGTGAAAACAAGGCCTTGGCGGTTTTCACACACACACACACACACACACACACACACACACACCCATGATTCTGGCGTTAAAACCACCTAAGGAGCCACTTCAGTAAGCCACGTGCTCCTCTAGGCTTAGTCACGCCAGACAACTTCAGAGCAAAGTCTGTAGCCAGTGGGACAATGTTCTCTTACAAAGCCTGTATGGAGAATGCAGTCTTTTTTCCCCTCAGCATTCTTTTTAAAATATATATGTTTTCATTGATTTTTTTTTTTACAGAGAAGAAGGGAGAGGGATAGAGAGTTAGAAACATCAATGAGAGAGAAACATCGATCAGCTGCCTCCTGCACACTCCCCACCGGAATCCAACCTGGGACCCTTCAGTCCACAGGCCGATGCTCTATCCACTGAGCCAGACCGGTCAGGGCCCCCTCAGCATTCTTCACCTGCTCAACCCAGGGCCCTGGAATTCTTTCCCACCTCCCGCTCCTCCCAAAGAAACATCACCAGCCATGCTATTATTTCTCCCGCTCTGTGCGGGCCAGATAAGAAGACTTTTAAATGAGTTTCTGGCAGAGACTTCACGAGCTTCTACGCCATTGAGAAAAGAAGGCAGTGTGGGAAGGTGGGCGTAGGTACATGGAACATCGCAGGAGAGCTGGGGTCCTCGGGACCCAGGGTGCGCATCCTGGTGCTGGCCGACCGTCTTAGCCAAGGCGTGGCTCTGAGGGTGGCACAGCCTTTTTCTCCTCTTGGGCACTCAGCAGGAGTCAACTGCCTGCCTGCAGCTCAGCATCTCACATGAGAGTCAGCAGCCAAGGGGAGTCTGTGATGGAGTCCCAGCCCCAGGGATTGGGGGCTGTGGGCTGTGCTTCAGGGACACTAAACAGAGGGAGGTGTGTGTATGTGGGGGGGGGGGGAGGATTGGGGGGGAGGGGATGGGGTTGCTACCTCTGCAGAACAACCCAAGGGATTTCTCTCTGAGCACGCGGGGCTGCTTTCAGCAGTGATGGGGACACGGTGCCAAAAATAAGTCCTGCTCACCTAGGACAGTAGACTCCAATTCAATTTCAACCCAGGCTGTGTGTATTGAGTGCCTGATTCGGTTTAGGTGATGGAGAGAATGAGAGGATGAGGGCAACAGCCTACGCCGCAGGCCAATCCAGGCAGAAATAGCCTAGGAAAATGCCCCCCAGGTCCCTGGGTCCAGAAACTCAATTTTTTTTTTATCCACTTCACCCAGGGAAAAAAGTGGGTAAACCTTAGTGTGGCTCATGAACAAATATTTATGAAGTGCTTGTGGCCTGCCAGGCACTGGCCTGGGGCTGGGGCTGGGGCTGCATTGGTGAACAGAGCAGCCCCAGGTCCCTGCCACGAGGAGTGTCTGTTCTAATGGGGCATCTGCAAGGCCACGGGGTTAGGCCTGTGCAGGGGGGTCCGCCCTGGGAGGGGGCCGGGGGCCGCGGAGTCACCAGGAGAAATGTTGAGGGAGAGGTGGGATTTGAACTGTGTTTTGAAGGCTAAATGGAGTATACATGCTGAAAGGGATGGAGGCATGTCAGACGGATGGTCTGAGCTTCACGGACAGGACTGAGCATGGCACGCCATCAAGGGAGGGGTCCATGGCCAGATCAGCCCCCCTGGGGAACAGGTGGATGGTGGGTAACGGTGTGCGCTGGGAAGTTGGACAAAAGAATGTCGGCATCACGTGGGGTTATGGCACGTGGGCTGGGGAGTCAGCTGATGTGGGTCTGACTCCCAGCTGTCAGACTTGCTAACCCCCTGATCCAGAGCGTGCTACTTAGCCTCAATGAACCCCATTCTCCTAATCTAGAAAATAGGCAAAATCATAACTAGCTCGTAGATTGGTCCTAAACATTTAGATGAGATCATGAAAGTTTTTTTTAAATATATTTTATTTATTCCTTACAGAGAGGAAGGGAGAGGGATAGGAAGCTAGAAACATCGATGAGAGAGAAACATCAACCAGCTGCCTCCTGCACACCCCTACCGGGGATGTGCCTGCAACCAATGCACATACCCTTGACCGGAATTGAACCTGGGACCTTTCAGTCCGCAGACCGACGCTCTATCCACTGAGCCACATGGGTTTCGGCAGGTTTTTTTTGTTGTTTTGTTTTTTTTAAAGGCTTAGCTGTTTAATATTATCGACATTGGGTAACTAGGCCCGGACTCCAGAAACAGACCCGCTGCCAAAAACTGGGTGGGAAGCTCACAACATCTGCATGCAGTGAGGGGGTCTGCTGTTTGCAAACCCTTCTGTTTACCACCCCCTCGCTCCCATGGCAACCATGATGGCCTGAGTGGTGGCCCTGGGGCTGGGATGAGGCCAGAGAGGCACCGAGAACATGTTTGCATGACCTGGCCACCTTGAATTTCGCCTCATGTGCCTCACCCTAACCCAGCCCCGCTGAGTGGTAAGATTCCTTCTTGATCTACACAATGTGTTCCTCAAAGTGTAGTCCTTGGTCTACCTAAGTCGGTATCATAGAGTCTGCTTATTAAAATTATATTCCTGGGCCCGACGCAGTTAACATCTCTGGAGATAAGGCCGGGGATGTGCATTTTCACACACACGCACACACACATGCACACACATGCACACACACACGCACTCACTCACTCAACAGGTGATTCCCAAACCCTCTGTGGATACTTCAGAGCAGAAGTTACTTCAGCAGCATCAGCAACACCCAGGGACTCGTTAGAAACGCACATGTTTGGCCATCTCTCCTGACCTACTAAATCCAGCACTCTAGGGGTGGGGCCCGGCAATCTGTATTTTAACCAACCCTCCAGATAATTTGGATGCACATTCCATTCACATGGGGGAGGTTTTAAAAACTATCCATTCAATCAGAGTCCCACCCTGGCCGGGTGTCTCGGTTGGTTGGAGTGTCCTCCCGTACACCCAAAGGTCGCAGGTTCGATTCTCGGTTGTGGGTTCGATCCAAGGTAGGGGCCCTCCAGGAGGCAACCAATCCATGTTTCTCACATGGATGTTTCTCTTTCCCTCTCTCTCCCTCCCTCCCTCTCTCTAAAATCAATAAATACTTATCCATAGATGAGGATTTACAAAAAAAAAAAAAAATCCAGAGTCCCTCCCTGGGATGGAACTCAGGGTATCCTAATTTTCCAAAAGCTCTGCCACCCCTCCCTCCCCAGAAACCCTAAATGTGAGGACAGCGGATAATCATCAGAGGAAGATGGCACAAATGTACTCCACTTAGGAAATTAGAGTTCAGCCGCGGGCACTGCCGGGGCTAATTCTTGCAATCAGCCGGGCGCCCTGCTGCGACCCCATTAGCAGGTGAGGGGCCGCAGCTGCAGGGCGTGCGGCCCAGCCCCGCCCCGCTCCCCGCCCTCGCTCCTGCTGACTTGGCTCTCTGCGCCTTTCCCAGGTGCTAACGGCCGGCCGTGGGCTGCCTGGGGCCCGGGCAGAGCTGAGGCCGGGGGAGGGAAGGAGGAGGGAAGGCAGGGAGCCAGCTGGGGATGGGAAGGGAGAGCCAAAGGACACCTTAACCCTGGGCCCGGAACAGGGAGCCCCAATAACCCCCGGCATGGGGGGTGGAGGGGAAAGCACAGAGGTGGGGGGCATGGGAGGACGGGGGTGCGGGGGGCGTCTACTAAGCACCAGATCCTGTGCTTGGGGCTTTAAGTGAGTCATCATCTCCCTTAGGTCCACATGATCTCCGGGGGAGATAGCACTCCCAGAACCAACCCCATCCTTAGCCTTCCACTTTCTCCCGGGCTCGCAGATGAGGAAACTGAGGCCCAGCGACCCGGGAGAGCGCGCCCCGGAGTCCCCAGAGCGCTCGGGATGTCTCCGGAGGCTCTCCCACTTCTCCGGCATTCGGAGGCACGGGCTCCCGGGGGAAAGCGGGGTGCGGGGGCGGGCGGGGGGTGGAGCTGAGCCCGCGGTCCCCCCACACACACCCCGCGGCTAACGGTTCTCCTCGCCCCCTTCCCCCCCTCCTGCCCCCGCAGGCCCTTCCTCGTGCTGCCGCCGCTGATGGAGTGGATCCGGGTGGCCGTGGCGCACGCCGGCCACCGGCGCAGCTTCTCCATGGACAGCGACGACGTCCGCCAGGCGGCCCGGCTGCTGCTGCCCGGCGTGGACTGCGAGCCGCGCCAGCTCAGGTAGGGCCGCGGGCGGGCGGCCGCGGGGAGGGGGCGCCCTTCCCGGACCCGCATCCCCGCGTCCCGGGGCGGGGAGACCGCGGGCAGCCCGCGGGGCTCGGGCTCCCGGCAGCCTCTCTCTCCTCCAATCCCGAGCCCGCTGCGCGCTCGCTCGCTGGGCGGACAGATTGTCGGTCTCACATTGGGATTGCAGGCTCCCCGCCTGGCGCGGTGCCTGGGATGAACCAGAAGCCAGTTCCAGGGATGGAGGGGACGGGAGCGAGGCTTTGTGGGAACGCCCTGAGGTCTTCAGTTACCAGATTCTGTGTGTGCCTGAATTCCGCCTGTATTCTTCCTGTCCCCTCTGCCCCATCTCCCTGCCTCCCTCTCTGTCCCTCTCCCCGCCATAAGCAAATTGTGTCCTTCCTGTAGTTTTCTAGCAAAAACCTTGCAGAAGGCGATTCCTAGCTGGGCGAGAGCGCACCTCTGCTTTTTCACGTGCACCTCGATTATTTATGGGGCCACGTTTTGGTCCGGAGCGGACAAAAGAAAACAACTCACTCAGCCCAGGCCAAACGTGGTTCCAAATGCAAAAAGCACAGCAACTCCGGGGTGGGTGTGGGGGGGTACCCTTTCCTGACTCCCGTGCCCTTGGCCAGGTGGCCCTTGTCACCATCTTCAAATCCCCACTGCCCTCCCAGGAGAGACTGCCCGTCCCCTGCAGTTCAGCCGGCCCGTGGCGTGGCCAGGCAGTAGAGATTTCTGCCCTTCCAGGGTTGGGTTGGGGTCTACAAGGAGATGGAGGGTGCACAGCATAAAGCACACAGCCCACGAAGGCCCAGAGGTGCCCCTAAGCCCCCCAGAACATGCAGGGTGCTGATCCAAGTCATCATTGCTAGTGCCCATGGAATGTGTGCCATGTGCTGGCCACTGTTCTAAGTGCTTCGCACAGATTAATTAATATCCGCTATTACCCAAACCCTGCAAGGTGGGTACCATTATGCCCACTTTACAGATAAAGGATCTCGGGCACAGATACGGGAAGTAACACACCCAAGATCACAGGACTAGGAAGCAGTGGAGCCAGGATAGGCGTTCAGGCAGACCAGACTTCCGGGTTTCTATTTGTAACCCCCGAGTTGTACTCTTCTCGGCTGTTTGCCTAGCCCAGTGGTCGGCAAACTCATTAGTCAACAGAGCCAAATATCAGCAGTACAACGATTGAAATTTCTTTTTAAAAATATTTTTTTAAATTTATTTACAGAGAGGAAGGGAGAGGGTCAGAGAGCTAGAAACATCGATGAGAGAGAAGCATCAACCAGCTGCCTCCTGCACACCCCCTACCGGGGATGTGACCGCAACCAAGGTACATGCCCTTGACCGGAATCGAACCTGGGACCTTTCAGTCCGCAGGCCGATGCTCTATCCCACTGAGCCAAACCGGTTTCGGCTGAAATTTCTTTGGAGAGCCAAATTTTTTAAACATAAACTTCTTCTAACGCCACTTCTTCAAAATAGACTCGCCCAGGCCGTGGTATTTTGTGGAAGAGCCACACTCAAGGGGCCAAAGAGCCGCAGTGTGCCGACCACTGGTCTCGGCAGTTTCTGGCTGTGCCCTCATTCCTCACACCTTTGTCACCTAAAATCACAGCAGGTCTTGGGGAATGGCTGGGAAGCAGTCACTTACTGAGCACCTACTATGCGCATGTATCCATTGCAACAAGAGATTTGCATTCGTTACTTGTCTTTTTCAGTCCCCACCGAAGCCTCCTGAGGTGGGTGTGATCTGCCCATTTTGCAGATCAGGGAGTGGAGGTGCCAGGGATGAGATCTGATGGCTCATGGGGACGCCGTGGCTTAGCGGTTAGGAGCCTGGACTGCAGAGTCCCATGGCCGGGGTCCAGATCCCACTGCCGTGGCTGACTAGCTGTGCAACCTTGGGCAAGCTAGTGAACCTCTCTGGACCTCAGTTTCCCCACCCGATATCCAGGGACCCAGTAATAACAGCTCCCCTCGGAGTCTGGTGCCAGCGAGAAGTGGGGTCGTGAACATGAAGCGCCTACAGACAATGCCAGAAAGGGAGTCAGTACGCGCGACCCGGGCTCCGTTGTCAGCTAGCACTGCCCCAAGTCTGTGTCCCTGACACAGTAATGGAGGCTCACACATAGGCGTTGCTTTATAGCCGTGAAGGCCTTTATCGCTTTCTCAGCTGAGCCTCCTAAACAACCAGAGTGGTTATCCAAAAAAATAGAGCTTCCACTTTACAGAGGAAGAAATCAAGGCCCAGCAAGATGAGGTAGCTCTCCCGACCCCACACAGATGTTAAGTGGCTGAGTTTGGAGCCGTATTTCAAGCCAGGCATCCAGATATATCACCCCTTTTCCTGGTCCTCTCCTGGACCTAGACTCAGCCCTCTTGGAAGACACGAATCACGCTCTTCCGGATCCTTCTAATCCTTATCATAATTCCTCACGTTGCTCAGGAGCCTCAAGGTACATCTCCCTGCCCCTCCTCCCACGTGGAGCTTCTGCTGCATGTCCAGTGCTCAGGTGTGTCATTCTGACAGCCGCACCACGGAGGTCAGTTTCAGCGGTGTCCAGTGTGAGGCCTCAGCTCGGGGATTGGGGGGGGGTGATCTTCCGGCAGGCCGGTATGGGAGCACACGGAGCGGGGGGACAAAGAGTCAGTCCCATGTGAGCCTCTAGGCTATTTCTGGTCATTTATCTCTCGCTTCTTGACTCATTTGTCTCCAGAGGATAATCTGTGTGTAGAAACTATACTAATTGATTGTCCCAGCTCAGTTTTCAAGTTCAGAGATCATTTTCAAAGAGAGAGCTGAAACATAGTATTTCACTAGCTTTCCTAAATAACAAGTATAAACTTCCAAGTTCCATTTAGCAGCCCGTGAAAGGAAGAATTCGTGTGTGTTTTTTCAAGAGTACCTGGTTGTTGTTTTTTAGTCTAGACGTCATATAGACACATCTGTACATATATTTCCTAGTCTCATCTAATGCGATGGGAAGTAGGAATTACTATCTCCATTTCGCAGGTTGCAGGGTCAGAAAAGTCTTGTGCGTTCATGTTCCCTTCTTACTCTGAGCCTCGCACTCACTGTCTTCACGGTATTTCCCCATTTCACAGACAGGGAGGCCGAGGCTCACTGAGGCTGTAGAGCTTGCTCAGGTCACACAGCTACCGTGAGGCAGACGGAGATAAAAAAACACAGTCTCCTTGCCTCTCAACCCTCCCAGACATTCAACCTCCACGCTGCCAGTCTGGCTCCTAGTTCTGAGTCGGTCAGACCTGAGCTCCTTGTTCTAAATAAACAGCCCTCGAAAAGTGGGGGTAGCTTGGCAGTCTAACAGATGCAGGAACTTGGAACTTGGCGTTGGCCGGAGTGTCAGTGCCAGTTAACGCCTATAATTACCTGCCTGGGGGGAAGCAGCCGGGACAGGGAGACCAGAGTCGGGGATTCGCAGGTCTGATGCTAAGTGCTGCCGCTGATGTTCACGGTGACCTCGGGCGAACGCTGCGGGAATTCCGCTTTGGTCTTCGTTCGGCTGCAGGAAAACCTCACCGTGGTAATCAGGTTCGTTCAGAAGGAATAGCATCGGTTTCGGCTGCAATCTGTAAGGGGTGGCCCGTTTATTCTTCCTTCACTAAAGCATCATCAGGTCATCTACACCTGGGAAATGCGGCCTTGTGGTTTTCCCCTGTCTTCTAGGAGGTGGAGAAAAGGGAAAGAACAAATACCATATTTGCCGGCGTATAAGACGATTTTTTGGCCCTGAAAAATATGCCTCCAAGTGGGGGGTAGTCTTATACGGCAAGTATATAACAAACTCTGTATTTTGAGTGGAAATGTTAGGGGGTCGTCTTATACACCCAGTCTCTTATACGCCGGCAAATACGGTATTTTTCAGGGCCAAAAAATCGTCTTATACACCGGCAAATACGGTAATACACGCTGGCAGGGTTTGTACTTTCCCCCCCCCCCCCATTAATTGGTTTTAGAACATTCTAAAAATTCAAAGAGTAAATACTGTTGTTGTTCTCATATTGGTAAGAGGCAGTTTTTCTACTCCAAAACGAGGCTGTGTTCAAGGTTAGGGGTATCCCCAGATCCTATCTTAGCAGACAAACAGTACCTACCCTCAGGATGTGGCGGTTGTTTAGAGCCACAAGCTCCCTCCAGGAAATAAATGGTTAATCTTTTTGCAGATTAAATTCAAATCAGACTTCGAGCGGTCCCAGGTGGATAAGTGTGGAGACGGTTAAGGTACAGAAGGTATCAGGATGGGACTCAGGAGACCTGGGTCCTTGTGTTCATCCCCTCGCTCTTTCTTTATATTTATTGAGCGCCTACTAAGGGCCAAACCCCACACGAGATGCTGCCACCGGGGTCTGCTGCTTTCTGGAAGGTGACCTTGGCAAAGTCACTCCACCCTCCTCCCACCCTGTAAAGATGCGGTGACAACTCCTTCATGGGATGAGGACCCTTGGGTGGAGGGTCATGTGTGAATTTAATGAATTGCTTCACTGGTTGATCTGCTACTATTAACCCTTCCCAGGTCTCCTGGCCAGGGGCTCCTGGAGGAGACTGGGGGTGGGAGACGGGTCTTGAGCCACATCCCTGACAGCCATCTCCCTGGGTCAGTGGTCGGCACACTGCGACTCGCGAGCCACATGTGGCTCTTTGGCCCCTTGAGTGTGGTTCTTCCACAAAATACCATGTACCCTAATTAAGTTAATAACTATGTACCTACCTATGTAGTTTAGGTTTTTAAAAAATTGGCTCTCAAAAGAAATTTCAATCGTTGTACTGTTGACATTTGGCTCTGTTGACTGATGGGTTTGCCGACCACTGACCTATTTCACGTCCACCTTGACCCCTGGATTCAGACCTGGGCCTCCGGCTCTCTCCCGCAGACGGCCACCTGCAGAGGCGGAGCACCTGGGCCTGGGCCCGGCTCCGCGGGGCCCTGGAAGGCTCCCAGGCTCTCCAGTCGGAGCCACTGTCTCCTCTGCCCTTGAGCGCCCTTGTCCTTGGCTGGCCCTGGACAAGTCTCACGGCTCCCCACCCCGCTCCGGCTGGGCTGCCGCAGACGCACGTCTTCACCTCCACAGACATGCAGGCCACGCTGCCGGCCCCTGGTGACCCCACTGCCCTGTGTCAGTGCATTAGCACCTCCTGGA
Organism: Vespertilio murinus; assembly: GCA_963924515.1. Taxonomy (NCBI): domain Eukaryota; kingdom Metazoa; phylum Chordata; class Mammalia; order Chiroptera; family Vespertilionidae; genus Vespertilio; species Vespertilio murinus. The sequence goes on from OZ004707.1 coordinate 187,041,231, forward strand.
AGACAGGAAAAGGCCCTCTCCCGGTCCCAGGAGAGCCACTTTGGGGCTCAGCCGTCCTCCCCGAGCAGGGTCAGGGCCAGGCCAGGGAGCCTGTCTGTGCCAGGGGCCGAGCTGGCAAGGTGCCTTGCCCTCCACGGGCTCCTACCAAGCGCCTGCTGTGTGGCTGCTGTGTGAGCTAGAGTTAGCCTGGGTGGGGTGTGGGGGGGAGGGGGCAGGCAGAGGGGTTGAAGTAATTACAGAAAAAGTCTGATAAATGCTCTACTATACATGCGGTCAACATCTAGGTGTGGGAGAGCTAGAAATGCAAGGGGCACAGTTCGATCTGAATCCTGCGGAATAAATAGATTCAGGGGGCAGAGGGGGTGAGGAGAGGAGGGGGAGAGGGAGGGCGTTGGGAAAAGAAGTCTGCACAGAGGGAACCGCCTAGGCGAAGGCCTCAAGGTGGGGACGTGTGTTGGAGGAAGCATAAGGATTTCGAACCCAGAGCATGGAGTTCAGCCAACACGGCTCTGGGGCCTAAATTCATCCCGGAAGGTCTTTCCTGCCACACCCAGGAATTCTGGCCGGTCCTGAGGGAGGTGGGAGCATCACAGATTATTAAGCTGGGAATTGACGTGAGATTCGTATTTTAGAAGGAGGTTCTGGTGGCGGCGTGGAAAGTGAGCAGGGACGGGGCCTGGAGTCCAGAAGCTGTGGCAGGAATCCTGTGAGGGCCGAGGACAGCTGACTGGGGCAGAAGCAGTGGGGACAACAAGTGGGGAAGATGCTAGAAAAACAGAGGCGTTGGAAGCAGCAGGACTTGGTGGCGAATGTGGGGGGAGGGAGGAGGCAGGGCGGGAAAGAGAGGACAGGGGGAGTCAGTGTTTTATGAGTACATATAATTGTGTTACAGATAATGGTTAGATTGAAGGGCACTGAATATATTTTACCACACCATTTTTTTAATTGAATTTATTGGGGGGAAATTTTTTTAAATGGCTTTGGTGTGTTATCAAGTGAAAAAAGGATTACACAGAATAGTATATAAGGTGTCACTCTCGTGTGAAATAGGCGCGTGTGCATTTGCTGTCCATACTTACCCTGTCTTCAGGAGTGGAGCCGTGAGACTCACAACCAGACTTGAATCTGAGAAGGGGAATTGGGAACTGAGTGTATCGGTCTCCTAGAGCTGCTGGAACAACGTAGTACAGACTGGATGGCTGGAAACAACAGACATTTGTTGTCTCACGGTTCTGAAGGCTCAAAGTTCAAAATCAAGGTGTCAGCAGGGCCACTCTTCCTGCTTCCGGTAGCCTCGCACATTCCTTGGCTTGTGGTCGCATCACTCCAGGCTCTGCCTCCTTCCTCACATGGCCTTCATCTCTCTGTGTCTCAGTCGGAATTTCCATTTCTTAAAAAAACCCCAGTCATATTGGGATTAGGACCCACCCTGATGACCTCCTCTTAGTTTGATTATATCTACAAAGACTCCATTTCCAAGTAAAGTACATTTACAGGTATTGGGGAGAAGGAATGGGCTAGGATCTCGACATATCTTTTTAGGGGACATAATTCAACCCATCACACTGGGGACAGAGATGGGAGGGGACCTTCCTTGACCGTTGGATTTTGTACCATGTAGATGGGATACCTATTTCCTTACCAAGTTTTGTACTAAAGAGTGACTCTGAGGTTTCTGCCTTGGGAGAATGTATAACTAGGGATGCGATTAACACGTACAAGACAAGGACAATGCAGGAGAGGTAATCGTGGGTTCAGTTTTGGAAGTCTTGAATGCAAGGTGCTGTCGTCCCAGTTGGTTTTCCATGGAAACGAGAGAGTCTGTGTCTGCTTCTCCATCCTGGGAGTTGCCAGGGAATTAAGTGCTCGCCCTGTCGTCTAATTGGAGTCGAAGCAGAGCACAGTGGTTAGGAGTGCAGGCCTTACAATCCACCTGCCTGGGTTCGAATCCTTGGGTGACCTTAGGCAAGTCAGTCACCTCTCTGGGCCTCTGTTTCTATATCTGTAAGATGGGGACAATAGTATGCCTACCTCATAAGGCTGTGGGAAGGATTAAGTACAATAGTGTCTGTAAGCCATCTAGCACCATGTAGCATGCACACTAGGTGCATGCTGTCTCTACTACAATGACACACTATTGTCTCCTAGTAAATCACATTATATATTAGTGATTGTTCCTCTTTCCCACCTCTCTGCCCCACCCACCAAGAGCTCAGAGCCTCCAGGTTGTCAAAAACAATAGCCTCCACTTCCTGTGGGAGAGGAGAAAGTACTGTCTTGAAGAGGTAAGGTGTACACCCTCAGGGGTATGCTCTGAGCCCAGCTGAGGTCTGGCGAGTTTTGTCTCTTCTTCCACTGCCATGAGGCAGTCCCAGGGATGCAGGAAGAATCAACCAGGCTGACTGGCTGGGGCCACTTGACCCCACGCCAGTGGCTCTAGAATTGTTCTGGATGACTCAAGTTTTCTGTTTCCTCTGAAGTATTAGGATTGCAAAACTGTCATTGACTGGAGCCCCAAACCATGTCCAGAGCAATTGAGGGCCCATCACCAGCTGGACCTGCCATTCTAGATGGGCTCACGAGCGGAAGGAAAGGAAAACAGGTAGACAGCAAGCATGGCCCCTGGTTGGGTCAAGTGAGCAGAGGTTAGGTGGCATAGAATATTCCAGAAGAAAACAGTCATGGCCTGGACTTCATCTCTGACATTTGGCCTCCTTCTCTCTTTCGGGTTGGCATAGAAATAAGTTTCCTTGGTCATGAGGCCGACCACAGAGCCTGGCACATAATTGGATCCAATAAATATTTGTTGAACGAATGAATGATGCAAAGGGCTATTACTAAGTGTGTTGGTGATAAGTAAGTTCACAGAGTAAGACTTTTCCTGGACTAAGTCAGATGCAAAAAGGCGTCACCATGGAGGCAGGCAGGTAAGATTCAGGCGTAGGGCTCAGAAGAAAGGTCTTCCCTAAAGAGGCCTTTGGGTAAGGTGACCAGACGTCCCGCTTTTGGCGGGACAATCCCAACAAAATCGGGACTTTTTAAAACTGCCGCGGGACACGGGACCAGTTGTTAAAAATCGGGACATCTGGTCACCTTACCTTTGGGGGAATGCTGGTAATCAGGTGGTCTTTGAGATCATGATTGTGGGGGACACTGCCTGGGGGATGACTGATGAAGAGGTCATTGGGAGGCTAAGGAAGAGGGGCCCAGGTCAGAGAAAAGAGGCAGCAGAAAGCTGGAGGGATCCCAGAATCCCAGACTGCCACGCCAGCAGGAAAGATGCCAACAGAAAGGAGGCCCCGGACTTGGCAGGGAGGGAGCATCAGCGGCCTTCCCAGCAGCCGCTTCCCCAGCTTGCTGTGGGTGGGAACCAGATTGCAGGCGACAGACAGTTTGCCAACACTTGGAATTGGTTCTGAGCTTCCAAAGTGTTAAAAGCAAAACAGAAGCACATTGGGTGCTTGCAGCAGCAACACAGAGAGCTACATCTTCAGTGGCATTCGGGGCTCAGTTCCAAATCGGGGCTCCCGATTCAGGCTGGCAGCTTGAGGGGATGTCGTTTGTCATGTGGGATTTGCTTCCAGAGGAGTGGAGATGGGAGGGGCGGGGGAAGGGCACTCTTAAGTCTGTTAAATTTCTGCCCAAGATGTTTAGTTACTCTTCTGCCAGCAAAGCTCCTAAATTCTAATTAAAAATATTACCTATGGCCGGCTGGTGTGGCTCAGTGGTTGAGCATCGACCTATGAACCAGGAGGTCACAGTTCAGTTCCCACAGGGCACAAGCCCAGGTTGTGAGCTCGATCCCCAGGAGAGGGCCTGCAGGAGGCAACCAATCAATGAGTCTCTTATCGTTGGTGTTTCTATCTCTCCTTATCTCTCCCTCCCTTCCTCTCTGAAATCAATAAAAATATTTTTTATTTAAAATAAAACAATACTAGTTACACAGGAACATTATCTTCCCTTAGCAATTAGCAAGCCACCAGTACTTAGTCCAAAGCCATGTGCTCAGTATAAAGCACTCGGTTCAAGCCACGACAAAGGGGCTTAGGGTACCAGAGAAGGCATGAGTCCCATCCTCCCAAAAGTTTTAGTCCTCACACGTGAACTTACCCTCCGTCGGGTCATTAAACCGCCCTATGAAAGGTTAAGGACCATCAGCCTGGGGTGATCACCAAAGTCCTTCCTAGCTCTGAAGACGATTTTGTTGTGTGGTCTGATGTCAGATATGCAAATGCAACGCCACTTTTCCCTGTGGGGAAACTGAGGCATGTAGACGGCAAAGGAAATAAGTGGAGCTTCAGTCTACGCCCACTCCTGTATCTTACAAGATGACACCGGGAGCTAATAGTTGAGAGGCTGCGTGGGCCAGACCTGTCCTGGGTGCGTCTCACACCCGGTTCCATTCGGTTATCCTCCAACCACCTGAGGAACTTTATTTCCCTTCTCCTGGGGCTCCAGGAGGTTGGGGGGCCTGCCTGTGATCACATGGAGAATGTGCCCCGTCTTGGATTTGAACCCAGTCTGCCGGACTCCATGGCCCACGTTCTCTCTACTAAAAGAGTAGCTCTAATTAAAGAATCAGCGTTGGAAATGTGAAACTCGCTTCTGAACAAGGCCCACGGGTCCATCTTGAAAGACGCCTTAGGTGGTCTGAGGAATTCGGATCATGTCAGCCCTTGGGTCAGCCTAGCCCAGTGGTCGGCAAACTCATTCGTCCACAGGGCCAAATATCAACAGCACAACGATTGAAATTTCTTTTGAGAGCCACCTTTTTTAAACTTAAACTTCTTCTCAAGCCACTTCTTTAAAATAGACTCGCCCAGGCCGTGGTATTTTGTGGAAGAGCCACACTCAAGGGGCCAAAGAACCGCATGTGGCTCTCAAGCCGCAGTTTGCTGACCACGGGCCTAGCATTCTCACCATTGTCCAGTGGCCAAGATCCCTGCAAAGACTTAACATGGAACTATTCTGAGAAATATGTAAAAAGGCCTCAGGCTCGCTAGTAATCCTGGAACTGCAATCAGAACCACACCCAAGATGCATGTCAAGCCCATTAGATGGAAGTCTGTTATGAGAGTTGAGCTAAGAGAGAATAGTGGGCACTCTCCAACATCAATGGAGGGGATTCCAGATCCTCTTTCAAGTAAACTTGAAAACACCCAATTGTATTCGCAGGCCTCTACCCTAGAAAAACCCTTCCATGTGGAAATAAAGAGACACCTTCATAGATGCAGTATTTGTACTAGCAAAACAAATAAAAAGAAAAAGGAGAGAAGCTGTCCGTATACAGGAGGACAGATAAATAAATTATGGTATGTTCATACTTGGAATACCAAGTAACAATGAAAATAACTGAACTAGATCTACGTGCTATTACACAGCTCAACCCCAGAAACATAATATTGTGCAGGAAAAAAAGCAGGCAGAGGCAGGATTTATGTAATATGCTGACATTTACATAAAGTTTACCAACATGCAAGACAGTCCATGTATTATTAGGAATTCATAATGGTAGCAAGAAGTGTAAAGCATGCATAGGGATGACAAAGGTCAAGTTCAGGAGAGATGCTCATCTCAAGGTAGAAGGATAATGGAGTCAGGAAGAATGCAGAGACCTTTACACCTATACTGCTGCTTCCCCTCCCCTCCCCCCCCCCCCCCAGGTAGGTTGGGTGCTGCATGTAGGTGGTCACTGTTTTACTCTACATTTTGTGGGTCCCTCAAATAATTCATTAACAATAGAAGTTATTTAGTTGGTGTTGGCAGCAGCACATTCAGAAGGCCAGTTCTGGGATATTAAGAAGCATTATTTAAATAATTTTAAGTGGTTCAGTAAATGTGGGAAACACTGGCTTAAATAAAGTTAATTAGGCTTTTTTTTTTTCTTAAATTAGTGCTTTTAACATCCTGTGTTTCTTGTAAATCCCAAAGAGAATGTTATCCTATTAGAATCTTTTACCACAGATCAGGGGTCAGCAAACTGTTACTGCCTGCTACCTGTTTTTGTAAAGAAAGTTGTCTGAGCCAAAACAGGTTTGGCCCAGTGGATAGAGTGTTGGTCTGTGGACTGAAAGGACCCAGGTTCGATTCCGGTCAAGGGCATGTAGTACCTTGGTTGCGGGCACATCCCCAGTAGGGGGTGTGCAAGAGGCAGCTGATCGATGATTCTCTCTCATTGATGTTTCTAACTCTCTATCCCTCTCTCTTTCTCTCTGTAAAATATCAATAAAATATATATATTTTTAATATTCCCAAAAAAGAGAAAGTTCTCTGAGTAAATAGCCACGCCCATGTGGTTAGTATTGTTGATGGCTGCTTTTCACATGACAGTGGCAGAGTTGAGTTATGACAGAGACTGTATGGCCCACAAAACCTAAAATATTTACTATTTGGCCCTTTGCAGAAAAATAAATTTTGCAGACCTGATATAGGGCATTTATGAGGCTGATGTTTCTGGGAATATACTGGGGGATTATAACATGAGGACTTTGCCCTTGCACCTCAGGAATTGTATGTTTATTTGTGAACATTTTTACAAAGAACACCATTGGTTCTTTCTAGAATTCCTTGCAAGATGGTGTGCGTATGTGTTCATCTTTGACTCTCCAGCACCTAGCACAATAGCCAGCATATACATAGCGATTCCTGTGTGCTTGAATTGATTTCAATTTAAAACCCATTTGTGAAATGGATTTACTGGGATATGGATTCTTTGGCCATAACAGACATGCAGAATACCTGTAGCATGAATAAGGCAGGAGTTTAAAATTCTCCCTCTTGTAACAATCCAGGTATAAGCAGTCCTGGCTGTTATGGAACTCCAGGTCAGGGACCCAGGCACCTTACCCTTGTTGCTCTGTCATCCCTCAAGTGACACCTTCCTCCGAGTGGCCTAATATGGCTGACCCCACGGCCAGGACCACATCTATCTAGTGAGAAGAGGGAAAGTAGAAGGATAAGCCTGCTCCAGAGACTGCATGCATAATTTCCCCTCACTCCCTATTGGTCATTACTTAATCATGTGGTCATGTCCAGCTGCAAGGGAACCTGGGAAATGTAGTCTTTACCTGGACAGCCCTGTACCCAGCTAAAATTCAAGTCCTACAATACATAAAGGAGATAGAGGATTCTGGAGGACAACCACCAGTCATTGCTAAAAATGGATATTCATTAAGGTCTTGTCAAAATCAGGGTGACTCCTTTTTCTAAGAAAAGGCCTTATTTTCAACTCTTGAAATAAACCCAATCCAGAGATATGTAATGCGACTTCATTATTTCTACTCAAAATAACCTGACAACAGTCAAATGTGAGTACACCTAATTTCAGTCTCCTGGGTGTTTGCAGCCCTTGCATTTGAAATTAAAAAAAAAAAATTCACTTATTTGAACAGACATAGAATTCTATTGTGGGGGAAGGCAAACACAGTAGGTTTTGCCACTAACAAGAGATTTTATATATACACACACACATACACACACACACACACGCCTAAGAGACCATTACAACCAGATGACCAGACAACTGGCCAGTAACTATGATGCCCACTGACCACCGGGGGCAGACACAATGCAGGAGCTGCTCCCCGGTGGTCAATGTGCTCCCACAGCCAACCTTCCACAGTTCCTAACCACTCCCACCCTCCTGGCTGGCTGGCCCCTTTCAGGACTGGGTAAGATGGCCCAATGAGCCCCAATTATCAGCCAGGCTGAGGTACCCCACCTGTGTATGAATTCGTGCACCAAGCCTCTAGTTTACTTCTAAGGAAAAAAAGGTTCCAGGCCCCTTAGTATCTCACACGAGGCAGAAACAATTGGCCAGGAGAGGATGTGCAATCATCTTTTGTTCACTTTATCTGAGGCCGGTTTAATGAGCTGGCTCTTTTCTGTACTTCAGGGGCGGCATGAAACAGCAAGTGGGCACAATCTTTGGACAAACATTTCTCCTAGGAACTTCGCAAGCATTACATGTTCCATTTGCTGCAATGGTATAATTTTTTTTTCCTTAGAAAGCTGCGTGGAGATCTTGGTGTCATTTGCTTCGATTCAAAAGTCTCAATTTGTTCATCTTTTTTATACACCGAAGAAAAGGAAAAACATCGATCGGGGGACTTGAAGCCCGTGGGAGGGAATTTGGCTTTTTGGGGAAAATGTGCTGAGAAGAGAGGGGGGTCAGGGGGACCCTGCATCCAAGTCAGGCCCACAATAAGCCATTTCACGATTCATTTCTGAAGGCACTATTTTATTGTCACGCTTACAGAATCCTGTAATGGGAATTGCTTCATATATAAAAGATGATGCAAAAAAAGTTTTATTACCCTCCACTAGGTAATCTCAGCACTGTTGACATTGGGATGGAATACGGCTTTGGAGGAAGGGCTGTCCTCTGCATTGTAGAACATTTAGTAGCATCTCCCTAGTGGTGACAGCCAAAAGTGTCTCCAGACATTGGCAAATGCCCCTGGGTGACAAAATCACCCCTGGTTGAGAATCACTGCCCTGCACAAACCCAAGGGGATCCATCCACAAAGAGACTTGCTAAGTGACTCAAAGACACGGATTCTGCACCAAAATGCATCGGTGGCCGCCCCCATTGGTTGCCCCTCCTCGGGTTTCCAGCTTCCTGGTCTGAAGGTCAGGAGCTGAGCTGAGTGCTTTCTTTCAGCGCCAACTGTCTGGGATTCCGAGAGCCAGGAGCTGCTCTATGGCACAGTAAGAGAGCAACTTGAAGGAAAACAGAGCGCAGAGGAGAGGATGTGGAGTGAGGGGCACACGGTGCAGGCAGGCAGGAAGGCGGTGGGGAAAGGTGCCCATGGAGTGGGGGGCAGGTCTTGTTGGCTGGGATGGTGAGAGAGAAGAAATGGTTGAGAGATGGGGAGCGTTCCAGGGGGGCAATTGCAAGAGGGCCTTGAGTTTGAAGCCTGCGGTTGGGAATCCACATTTGTTTGGCACCCAGTCTAGTTGCTGGCATCTGGTCCTCACCCAGGCAGCGGTTGAGTAGAATCTCTGTGAACATGGAGGACTTTGGTGACACAGAGAGGCTGTGGAGTGGGTGGTAAGAGCAGGGATCCAGGTTCGGATCTCAGTGCCACTGCTTGCAGGCTGTGTGAGCTGGGGCACATGTCTGAGCCTCTCTGGGCTGTAGTTTCCTCTTCGGAAAGATGAGGATAGTTTTTCTAGGAACAGAATAAAGATTAGATAATATCATATATGTGAATGAGTGTCAGTGAGTGAGTATGTGAGAGAGAGAGAGAGAGAGAGAGAGAGAGAGTGTGTGTGTAATATATATTTTTTTTTCTTCTAATAATACATATACTAGAGGCCTGGTGCATGAAATCCGTGCATGGGTGGGGCCCCTATGCCTGGCAGGTAATCAGGGTCAGTCGGGGCCAGGCCAATTAGGTCCAGGCTGGAGAGGAGGCAGTGGTCACTGGGCCGGGGATAGAAGGAACTAACGCCGGATGCCACCACTGCCATTGTCAGCACCCCACCACTACTCGGTTCCCTGCCTCCCCCCTCCTCCTTCCCTCGCAGCTGTGCCACCACCGTGGCTGGCAGGCAGAAGGCCAATTGGCGCTGGGGAGAGGGACAAGGCACAGGAGGTTGTCCACACTGGGGATCAAGCCCACAACCCAGGCATGTGCCCTGACCAGGAATTGAACTGTGGCCTTCTGGTTCATAGGTCAATGCTCAACCACGGAGCCACACCGGCCGGGCACTGCTGTCCCATTTTATAGAATGGAACATGGAGGCCTAGAGAGAGCTGGGGCGCCTTGCCCGAGGTATTACTGCACGGGAATGGGCTGGGTTGGCTTACTCTTCCACATCAGTAGTCCTTCCCGCCGCCCTGCGTGAGTGTCTGGGTCCAGGTGAAGGAAGCCAGCATTGCTGTCGGCTCCTGGTTTCACCAGTCTCTCCGGTGAGCCCCCAGAGGTAGGAGAGGCTGGCAACTTGATCCTTAATTACTGTTTCGAGTGAGCGTTGTGCTCTCATTTTCCTCCCCTAGGCATCTGCATTTTCAATTACATCGTCACCTACCTAGTCCAACAGCTTGCTTCATATCCTGCCCCGTGGCAGCCTGGGAGGGCAGGGCCCACGTCGGGCCCTCGTGCCTGGCCTGTGGCTGGTGCTCACGGAATGGGTATGTGAGAATGAGCGGATCCTGGCACTTCCCTGCGCCTCTGAGCTTCTCCAGGGCAGAAATCTCATCCCCGTGGTCTCTGTGTCCCCAGTGTGTGCCACGTAGTAGCAACTCGAGAACGTTGGGTTCCGTGGGGCCGGGACCCTGGGGAGTCTGATGTAAGCCTGGACTTCGAGATGACACAGGTCTGGATTGAAATGGAAGGAGAAGGAGCCCAGCAACATTAGGGCAAGATTCCTTAGCCCCTCTGGGGCTCTGTTTCCTCACCTGTGAAAGGGGGGTGCTGAAACCAGCCTTTTGGGGTTCCCGTAAAGGTTTAAGCAAGATGGAAGGATGGGCTCAGGAGTCAGCCTGTCTGGATTGAATGCCAGCCCCACCCCCTGCGGATTGTGTGACCTTGGGCAAGTGACAAGACCTCCTTGCCTCAAGTTTTTAGGAAATGAAGAGAACAGAGCCCAATGCATGGGGTTATTTGGAGGATGAGATGGGTAATGCTTAGCACACGGAAAGCTATTGATAAGTGCCAGGTATTATTACTAGAGGCCTGGTGCATGACATTCATGCACTGGGAGGGTGGGGGGGTCTCTCAGCCTGACCTGTGCCCTCTCACAGTTTGGGACCCCTCAGGGACCCCTAAGCCGGCAGGCGGACATCCCCCAAGGGGTCCTTAGCACTGCTGCAGAGGTGGGAGAGGCTCCCAGCTGTGAGCCCAGCTTCTGGCCCAGCTCCTCCTGTGGGAGCGCACTGACCACCAGGGGGCAGCTCCTGCATTGAGCGTCTGCCCCCCTAGTGGTCAGTGTGCATCATAGCAACTGGTCATTCTGCCTTTAGGTTGATTTGCATAGTAGGGTTTTATTATATAGGATTATTATTATTATTATTATGAACGATAGTGTGTTAGGGAAACTGTAAACATTTCTATGCATCTGATTGTCGCTAACACCTTTACTCTGTTCCAAGGCAGCCAATCTGCCCACTAGCCTTGGGAAATCAAATCATGTGCTGTGAGGGCCCAGGCAGCGAAGTGGGGCTGCGTCCTCTCAGAGTCATCCCGGTGACAGCCAGACCCCTCGGCCCACGCCCTGTGGGCTCCGAATCTTCCTTGTGAGCAGGGCCAAGCAGCTCCTCCCGTCCCACAGCCCGGAGACTGTGGGGCCTTGGGAGTTGCTCTGTCCCAGGTCGCCAGCCTGCTGGTGAGACCCAGATGGATAAGAACAGAAACACTGGGAAAGGGGTGTGCAGAGCCGTGGGGACAACAGCAGGTCTGTCTCCAGGACCAGCAGGGGCCCCAGCGAGGGCTGGGCTCAGGGGGCCAGGCCCCAGAACTGCTCAGGGGGCAAGAAAGACCTGCTCTCAGACTGGCGGTCCATGTGGCTGGAGGCTGGGCGGAGGGAGGGACTTCCAGATGGCCCGATTGCATCCCTGGGAAGAGGCCCTACAATTAGGAAATGATGGCATTGTGATAAGTATGCATCTCGCATATTGGGCAGTTATTATCACACCCTGTGGCGAGTCGTTCAGATGCATTCTCTGCTCTAATCCCCGTCACAGATTCAGGCAGTCAGCACTACCGCTGCCATCCCTGTTCTGCAGATGGAGAGACAGACAGAGGCTGAGAGGGGGTAAGCTACCTGCCGAGGAAGCAAGGAGGAAGCCAAGAGGGGGGTGAGCCCTGAGCGTGGGCACAGGCTCTGCCTGCCCCGGGTGCACGGGCCCTGGTGGCAGAGCTCGGGCCTGAGGCTCAACTGCCAAGAGAACGGGAACAACAATAACAACACATAAGGAGCCCGCAGTAAAGGGTATTTTTGTTATTATGATGATGATTATTGCTGCGGATGAAGAAGGTCATAATATGAGAACTGTTTAGAACTTTTGGGGTACAGACCCAGAGTCGTGCGTGAGCAATCCCTCCGAAGCCCAGGAATCACCTGCACCTCCCTGAGAGCTGGGCTGGGTGGAGGGACAGACTCTGGAGCCAGCCGCCCTGGTTCAAATCCCGACTCCTACTTATTAGCTGCATGACCATGACCAAGCTCATTACCCCCTCTGGGTCCCTTTTTCCTTATCGGTACAACAGGTTAATAATAATAATCCTTCCTCATAGGGTTATCACGAGAGTTAAACAAGTTAATATTTATAAAAAACTTATGCCTGTTACACGGTGGGTACTAAATATATATATATATATATATATATATATATATATATATATATATATATATAGCTAATGTGCAGTGTCTCCTTGGGAGTTCGACCAGGAGGCCAGGAGTTCGGTTGCTCGCTATGACGTGCACTGACCACCAGGGGGTGGCACAGAACGAAGGAAGGCCCCAGCCGGCAGCCAGAAGGCACCCGATCAGCCCTGATCACCATCCAGGCCTAGGGTCCCTACTCGTGCAACGCATTTCATGCACCGGGCCTCTAGTCTGTTACATAAGTAAAAAGTGGAACGTTCGTGTTTTCGTTTTGCACGGCAGAAAAGTCACTGAGATTAAGTCACGGGTACAGTGCGAGGGCAGAGCCAAGTGGTGAAGCCAGGCGGTCTGGCTTCCGAGCCCTCACCGCACTAGGGTTAACTGGAGTCTGTGCTCTGGGACCCTGGGAGCTGCTGGCTTCCAGCACCAGCGGGTGAGGATTAGGATTGGTCCTGCAGGCAGAGGAGGAAAGGGGGGCTGGAAGCTGGGCTGGGCAGCTGTACACACACACACACACACACACACACACACACACACCCGCTGCCCCTCCCGCCCCCTGAGAGGCTCTGCCCTTTCTTGCTCGTTGGACTGTCCCATAAACGGCTTTTACCCAGCGTGTCTCCCATTCCCCTCCCTCCAACCCATGACATCACTTGTGTGCTTGCAAAACCCTTCTGAGCGACGGGGTTTCCCCACCGGGACAGAACTGCCTTTATGCTGGCGGGATTTGTTAGATACGATGCCTAATTTGAGATCTTAAGAAGCGCTTTTGCTATAACGTTCTTCAGTCTCTGTGTCTCCTGTTGGCCTCTTGCAAATAGAGTGTGTGCTCTCCAAACAGGCTGCCTCTTGCCTTGTTAATTTGCAAGGACGATTATGATACGAAATCTCTAGCATTACATGAGAGCTGCGTGCTAAGCCCTGTGACTCTTCTAAGCCCCGTACACGGATTATCTCATTTAATCTGCGCCCGGACTCTGAGGAGGACGGTTTTAGGACTAACCTCGGTTTGCAGATGAGAGCACAGAACAGCGAAGAGGTTAAGTAACTTGCCCCCGCGATCACAGAGCTGCTAAAGAGCAGGGCTGGCAACCGGAGAGCGCGCTCGTAACGTCTGTGCTCGCTTTAAAAATTAATAAGGGAATAAAACGTGTCGGAAGCCTCACTGGCGGCGGAGGGCACAAGGGAGCAGCGGGAGGCATGGACGCGTGAGCGGCCACCTCCACGCCGGCTCCGTGCTGCGCTGGGGCCTGCAGGCGCCTCGGAGCAGAGCGGGTCTTTCCGAAGTCACGTCCCTGAATCGGGGGCAGGTATTGATCCGATCTCTTGGGGCGGGGGCCCCTGAGGAAGGAGAGAAATTGACCGCCTCCGTAGCCCACCTCGTGCTCAAATTGATCGGATTTTTATGGCATCACGGAAAGCCACTCACAGGAAAAACCGCCGAGCTGATGGCCTTCTGATGAATCCTCAAGTGGCTGGCTTAATAGATTCCTGTGTAAGTCAGTCCTCTGCGTGGTGGTGGGCAGGAGGGGTGGGGGGAAACATTTGTCCAGCCAGGGGGACCCATCGGGCTTCGGGGCAGCCCTCAGAGCCTTTCCGGGGCGGGTCGGTGGAGTTCCCAGGCGTGGTCCCGGGATGCTGCGGGAATGAAGATCCTGAGAGTTCCATTTTCCAACAGGTCCCGCTGAACAGAAAGGAGTGTTTTATGGAAAACGTTCCTTACCTGCTTGGGTGCCTGCCCGCTGTGGCTGGGGCAATTCCGTGGCCAGAACCAATGCTTAGTTCGCGTGGCTGAGTTTATGCTTGATAGCCAGATGTTTCCTGAGGCCTCGGGAATGAGTGTGTGTGTGGCTCGCCCACCAGGTACCCCCGTGTGCTTCCGGCATGCAGGGTAGGCCCGGGGGCCGCTGGGGAGGGGAGGGCTCAAACTGGCCCGGAGGTGGGACGAGAAGGAGAGCAGCTTGCCCTGGCCAGTGTGGCTCAGTAATGGGAGCGTCGCCCTGCAGTCCAAGGGTTGTGGGTTCGATTCCCAGCCAAGGGCATGTACCTCAGGTGCAGGCTCCATCCCCGGCCCAGTCACGATGTGAACGGGATGCAGCCAATCGATGTGGCTCTTTCTCACATCAATGCTTCTCTCTCTCCCCCTGCCTCCTCCTTCCTCTCCATTTTCCTTAAGAAAATAAAAATAAATCAATGGAAAAAATAGATCCTCGGGTGAGGATTAAAAATAGGAATAAAAAACAAATTAAAGGGGAGAGGAGCTCTGCCCGGTGTTGCTAAGTGATTAGAGTGTCGTCAGCCCACACCCCAAAGGGTCTTGGGTTTGATTCCTGGACAAGGGCATGTGCCTGGGTTGCAGATTCAATCCCCAGCCCCAGTCAGGTGGTGTGTGCAGGAGGCACCCAGTCGATCTCTCTCTTCTCTTCTCTTCTCTTCTCTTCTCTTCTCTTCTCTTCTCTTCTCTTCTCCCTTCATCCCTCCCTCGCTTCCACTCTCTCTAAAAAAAAATCAATAAAAGCCGAAACCGGTTTGGCTCAGTGGATAGAGCATCGGTCTGTGGACTGAAAGGTCCCAGGTTCGATTCCGGTCAAGGGCATGTACCTGGGTTGCGGGCACGTCCCCGGTAGGGGGTGTGCAAGAGGCAGCTGGTCGATGTTTCTCTCTCATCGACGTTTCTAGCTCTCTATCTCTCTCCCTTCCTCTCTGTAAAATATCAATAAAATATATTTTTTAAATCAATAAAAAAATCCTCAGTTGAGAATTAAAAGTAAAAAGGGGGGGAGAGCAGCCCCCTTTGCATACAGAGAAGGCCTCTTGGACATGCCACTCAAGCTCACACTTGAGGGACGAGAAGGAACCGGCCAGCACAGAGCTACGGGAGGGCATTCCCAGGAGAGGGAGCAGCAGGACCAAAGCCCTGGGGGCAGGAAGGCCTGGGCCTGTTGAGGGGACAGACGAGGGCGCTGCGGGGCAGAGTGAGGGAGGAAGGGGAGGGTGGAGAGCAGGGCCCCACCCTAAAGGCTGGAGTGGATCCTCGTTACACGGGAAGCCATTGAAACGTTTTAAGCAGGGGCATAGCATGGTCCTGTTTGCATTTTAAGTTCCCTCTCCCCTTGTGTAAGAAACCAGTTTGGAAGGGGAAGAGCGAGAGCAGGAAGACCAGTTAGGAGGCCACTGCTATCATCCGGGTGTTTGGAACCAGGGTGTGGCCAGGGGAGGTGGAGAGAAGCAATGGATGTGGAACTGGGGACTCGGGTGGCACAATCAACAGCTAATGGGGTGCATATGGGCAGGAGAGAAGGTTCCCGCCTGAGCACCTGGGTGGACAGGGGTGCCGTTTGTGGAGGTGGGGCGACTGGCAGACAAGTTCGGAGGGTGGGAGGTGGGTGTGCTCCATTAAAAGCTCAGTTTTGGACACACTACATTTGAGGATCCGGGAGACATGGAAGAGAGGTACGCGTGTAGGCAGTTGCGTTTGGGGGCACGCCAGCACCGTGGAGAAAGGCCTGGTCCCTCTGAGGGGGTCAGATAGGGTGCCCACTCAGCCAGAGAAATGCCAACTCGCTGCTTACCAGCTCTGTGACTTGGGAAATTTCCTCACCTCTGGAATGGGGCTTCTAACCGCACCCACGTCATGGGCTTATTGTGAAAATTGTATGGATGAATACATGGGAAGAGCTTGGATTTCAATAGTGGGTATTCAATAAATGTCAGCTTCCTATAACAACGATGTATATTATCATCATCATCACTGCAGTAATTTTCTTGCCATTTGTCTCTTCCTAATTAAAATCGAGGACCTCTCGAGCTGGTAAACACTGCTGATGTTCTTGGAATTAATTGTTGAGGAGTCTGGGCTCAGTGAACACGGGACCTGTGTCTCCCTCCTCCCAGCCCCACGCCTGGGCCCAGTAATAGTTATCCAGTCACATGGACTTTTGCTTGACTCCAGGGGGGAAAAATGCTTATTTGGGAGAATCAATCAAGCATTGAGAATAGCAGACAGGAAAGAGGAAATTGCAAACTCAATGACAAGGACAATTCACAGCGTCTTTGCTCCCAGGAAAGAGGCACTGGTTTCACAAAGCACCCTCTTCCCGAATTAGACAGTGGTCTGGGAGAAGACAAGTTCTCCTTACACCGAGTCAAACCTGATACCTCCCCGAGAGTTGCATGTGTGCTCTTGCACACGCATGTGTACACACACACACACACACACACACACACCATCAAGGCTCCAGACACTGCAGTGAAACAATGCAGACCCCTCCTCCTCCCCACCCCGAAGCCGCAGTGACATATGCCCCAGTCCCTTCCCTGCTGCTCTCACCCTGTTCTCCCCTGTCCACTGGGCTTGAAGCTTCTTCCTTAACCATCTTTTTAAAAAATTTTTATTGATGTCAGAGAGGAAGGGAAAGAGAGAGAGAGAGAGAGAGAGAGAGAGAGAGAGAGAGAGAGAGAAAGAAGCATCAGTGATGAGAGAGAATCATTGACCGGCTGCCTCCTGCACGCCCCACACTGGGGTTCAAACCCAAAAACCACGCATGTGCCCTGACTGGGAATCGAACCGTTAACCTCCTAGTTCATAGGTCGATGCTCAACCACTGAGCCACACCGGCCGGGCCTCCTTAACCATTTTTAGGGAACATCGGTCCTTCAGATGAAGCCTCCTTCACAGAGGTGTTTCCTCTTTCCCTGGAGACGGGTGCCGTCCTCGCTACAATGGGATCCATGGACTCCCCTCGGGTTCTTCTAGGGTCATGGCAAGTGGCTCTGCCCATTCCCAGATAAAACAGTTCAATTTCAGATAAACAGTGGATGATGTCTTAGTGTCCGTTTGTCCCATGCAATATTGGCTAACGTATCTTTTATTGGCTAAATCCAAAGTCCTTAGCAATGAGTCCCAAGTCCAAAGTCCCATGAACTGGCCCCATGGCATGGCCCCCTTCTGTGCCCCAGAAGTTTGAACTTGGGTGCTGATGCCATGGTCTAAGGCAGTCGTGGGCAAACTACGGCCCGCGGGCCGGATCCAGCCCATTCGGCTGTTCTATCTGGCCTACGGAGCCAAAAGAGCGGAGGGTTCTCTTGCTCTCCCCTCCGCTCCTTCACCAGCAGCCCAAGATGAGAGTGCCAGCATGGTCAGGTTGCTTTTGTTCTGGCCCTCCAGTCCAGTTTAAGAACCCATTGTGGCCCTCGAGTCAAAAAATTTGCCCACCCCTGATCTAAGGCCAGGCCGGCGTCCTGCATTCCCCCCTGACCTGGGGAGTGCTCAGGCTTCCCAGGAGAGTTTCCAGCAGCGTTGAAGTGATCTTTCATCTCCGAGACCAGGATCCTGGTCCACTCTGGTCCCCTAAATACCTTTCTTAGTTCTTCCCTGAGCCTTGGAGCCTGACCTGGCACAGTTCCTGAAGCATGTATACAGACTAGACCCCCTCTCAACCCCAAGCACAGGGTCCTCTGGAATCTTCGCTGCATCAGCTCCCCCTGGTGGCCAGAAGCAAAATCCTAGTGTCACCTATTGAAAGCCTAACACAGTGGTCGGCAAACTCATTAGTCAACAGAGCCAAATACCAACAGTATTACGATTGAAATTTCTTTTGAGAGCCGAAAAATGACTTCTGTGCGTGGGCCCCGAAGTTTGAATCACACTGTACTTGCGCACCTGCACGTGGTATTTTGTGCAAGAGCCACACTCAAGGGGCCAAAGAGCCACATGTGGCTCATGAGCCACAGTTTGCCGACCACTGGAACTTATCCTACCTACCGCAGGGTTCCTGTTTCAGGACAGCCTTGGGCCAAGGCTCCTCTGTCAGCAGAGATGAACGATATATCAGGAGCCCAGTGAAGGGTCACGTATACACCCACCCCACCCACTTCCTTTGGCTCTCTGGTTCACCCCTCTGGTGGTCTCCCCAGAACCTGGCCTTGCTGCTGAGCAGGGGTCTTAGTGCCATAAACAACACCCCCTCTCCTTTCTTCCGAGGATAAAAAAGATAATCCCCTCCCCCCCCCAAACTGAATCCTTCCTATACCACCAGGTGGGTTAGAGGCAGGAATGGGACCAGGGCTGCTAAGAGCCTGCCTCCTTTCCTCCATTTCCACCCTCTGGATTGGCCAGAGGAGGGGCAGGAGGGGGTCTGGGTCAGCACTGACTGCGGCTGATGAAACTGTGGGCCAGTCACCTAGAAACGGGCACCTGAGATGCAAATCAAAACAACAATGCGGTACCATCTCACACCTGTCAGAATGGCCAACATTAACAAATCAACAAACGACAAGTGTTGGCGAGGTTGTGGAGAAAAAGGAACCCTCGTGCACTGCTGGTGGGAATGCAGACTGGTACAACCACTGTGGAGAACAGTATGGAGTTTCCTCAAAAAACTGAAAATGGAACTCCCATTTGACCCAGTAATCCCACTACTAGGAATATACCCCAAGAAACTAGAAAGACCAATCAGAAAGGATATATGCACCCCTTTATTCATAGCAGCACAATTTACAATAGCTAGGATTTGGAAACAGCCTAGGTGCCCGTCAGCAGATGATTGGATCAGAAAACTATGGTACATCTACACAATGGAATACTATGCTGCCATAAAAAAGAAGGAATTCTCATCATTTGCAGCAACCTGGATGGAACTGGAGAATATCATGCTGAGTGAAATAAGCCAGTCAATGAAAGAGAAACACCATATGACTTCACTCATTTATGAATAATAAAGAACATTATAAACTGATGAACCATAAGTTAAATATAGCGACAGTAAAGCAACAAGCAGACTGTCTAATTACAACGGGGAGGGGAGGGAAATATGAGGGAAATAAGAGATCAACCGAAGGACTTGTACACATGCATATAAGTATAACCAATGGACACAAAACTCCGGGGAGGGAGGGAATGTTTTTTGTTTTTTGTTTTTGTTTTTGTTTTTTTTTCTTTTTCTGGGGGGGGGGCAATGGTAATATATGTACACAGATAATAATTTAATAAAAAAAAAATAAAAAACAACAACAACAAAAACACAACAATAAAAAAAAAAAAAGAACAACCAATGGACACAAAACTCTAGGGAGGGAGGGCATCTATGGGAGGGGGGGGTTGGGCAATGGTAAACTATGTACACAGATAATACATTAATAAATTTTAAAAAATGCTGAAAAAGAAAAAAATAAAAACGGGCACCTGCGTGTGGAGAAGACAGAACCCACGGCATCTGCCCCACCCCAGCAGCCACTGCCTTCACTGGGCCCCTTGTCCCGTCTCTGCCACTGGCAGCTTCTTCAGCCATGTAGCTACCGTGTTTCCCCGAAAATAAGACATCCTCCAAAAATAAGAACTACTTCGTGGAAACATAATACATCCCCTGAAAATAAGACCTAGTGCATCTTTGGGAACAAAAATTAATATAAGACACTATCTTATTTTGGGGGAAACAGGGTAGTTCCTTTAGCACTGACATGGCTCTTACCTCTAGGGGTGGCTCCCCGCAAACCCATCCTCTACTCTCTCCCAGAGCTGGCCTTCCAACCATACCAGTGCCCTGGCTGCTTCAAAACGTTCGGTGGCCCTTACGGGTGACGTTTGGAGCCTTGAGAATCAAGCCAAGTTCCCCTGTCATCCAACCCCACCCTCAGCTCTGGCCCCCTGCCTACAAGCTTAGACCTCGGAAACACCGGGACCTTCTGCCCTCACTTCACCTGCCAGGCCTCGTCGCCACACTTCTGCTCATACGAGCTCAGAATTCTGCTTTCTTTCCGCCCGTCACTTCCTTATTTAAGACACGGCTCAGGGGCCACCTCCTCCAGGAAGCCTTGCTGTATCCCCGAGGCTCCGTTTGGTGCACGCCTCTGATCCCTCAAGCACTGCACGGACCACAGGGGGCTTCGTGGGCAGGGACAGTGGCACGTCTTCGGCCCCTAGCGCCGAGCTTGTCACCAGCAGGTGCTCAATAAAGGCCTGCACATCTGGTTCCGTCGATGATGGATCAGTCCTCGGTGGGAAGGAGGTCGCATCCTGCATGAGCAGAGTTTGCATCGCCTTCTGGAACCTGTTCGTTTTTCTCTCACCTTCCCTGACCTCTCCCTCGCTGCGCCCAGCTGTCTCGCTTCGTTTCTGAGGCACCTATCTGTGACCACATCCCACCTTCCCAGGGCCCTGCCCTGCTTCTGCTTTGAAAGTCCAGCATCCGCCTGCCCTGTGTTCGCTCAGCTCACGTGTGTGACAGCGCCATGTGCTGGGCGCAGTCTGGCACCGGGGTGCAGGCACACTAGACGGGGTCCCTGCTCTCACCAAAGGCCCCAGCCTGGAGGGGGAAGGCAAGCAAGGGGAGAGGCAAATAGTATGTGCCATGATGGGGGCACAGGGGGCACCGTAGATACACTCTCTAGGCTGCCATGGTTCACACCCCAGCACCTCTGCTTGCTGGCTGTGTGGCCGTGGTCAAGTCCTTTCACCGTGTCTGTTTCCCCACGGTTCACAGAGGGGCAAAGAGCCAGCCGGTTTGGCTCGGTGGATAGAGCATCAGCCTGAAGACCAAAGGGACTTGGGTTCAATTCCAGTCAAGGGCACATACCTCAGTTGGGTTGCAGGCTTCTCCTCGGTCGGGGCTCGTGCAGGAGGCAACCCATGGGTGTCTTTCTCTCACATCAGTATTTCTCTCTGTCTTTCCTTCTCTCTTCCACACTCTCTCTCTAAAAATCAGTGGGAAAAATATCCTTGGGTGAAGAAAAAAAAAAGTGGGTTAAAAATAGTATTTATCGCCGAAACCGGTTTGGCTCAGTGAATAGAGTGTGGCTTGTGAACTCAAGGGTCCCGGGTTCGATTCTGGTCAAGGGCATGTGCCTTGGTTTCAGGCACATCCCCAGTTGGGGGTGTGCAAGAGGCAGCTGATCGATGTTTCTCTCTCATCGATGTTTCTAGCTCTCTATCTCTCTCTCTTCCTCTCTGTAAAAACCAATAAAATATACATTTTTTAAAAATAGTATTTACCTCTTGGGGTTGAGTAAGGATTAAACAAATTCATGTAAAGAGTTTAGTGTAGTACCTAGCCCCCGGTAAACATTCAGTAAATACCGTGTTTCCCCGAAAATAAGACATCCTCCGAAAATAAGACCTACTTCATGGAAACATAATACATTCCCTGAAAATAAGACCTAGCGCATCTTTGGGAGCAAAAATTAATATAAGACACTGTCTTATTTTCGGGGAAACAGGGTAGTCGCCCAGAGTGTACTTTGTTCCATGCGTGAAGGAACATGGACAGGACAGATCCACAGCAGGACAAGGGGCCAAGACGCCCGCATTCTGACTAAGGCCCAGGAGCGGGCAGGGAACATGGAAAGCAAACGCAGTGTCTCCCGGTGCTCCCTGACTCCTCAGGCCCGCCCTGGGGAGGCCGCCGCACCCGCTGACCCTCTCTCCCTCCCTCAGGGCTGACGACTGCTTTTTTGCTTCTCGGAAGCTGGACGCAGTGGCCATCGAAGCCAAGTTTAAGCAGGACCTGGGCTTCCGGATGCTGAACTGCGGGCGGACGGATCTGGTGAAGCAGGCCGTGTCTCTCCTGGGGCCCGACGGCATCAACACCATGAGCGAACAGGTACGGGTCCGGGGCGTCTGGACGCGCACCCCACCTTCACCCGAGCGACGCCCACGGCAGGGGGGACACGGCAGGCCTGGACAGAGGCTCCCCTATGGGTGACTTAGGGTGATTTATCTTATTATTTTATTAGTTTTCAGTGTTTGAAACAAAAATACCCTTGGCTCATCTTTGTAGAAGTTGCCCGTGGTCATTGCAGCTGAACTGGGAAAGAGAGAAAAATAGGCCTCTTCCAGAAAGGAAGTCGTCCCGTCTCCCGGATAACCGTCCTGTTAATATTCAGTGTGCGCCCTTCGCGTTCTTCTTCCAGCCTGGTTAAAGGTGGTGTTCGGCCGGCCGGCCTGTCACCGCATCACAGAACAGGTCCAGGCCAATGTCCACCAGACTTTCAGGGTCCTTTTAAGAGGCACAAAAGTCAGAGGCTTTTCCGGGGGGACCCTAGGAGGAGCCTCTGAGACAGGCAGCTGCCCCCCAAGCCCCTGACACTGAGGTGCGATGAAAGGGACTTTGCAGTATCATTAAACAGTTTTGGTCCCTTTTAATGGCAACTTAGCGTGGTCATATTATTTATTCCCTTAGCCACACTCGGTTGTTGGGTATTTAGGTTGTTTCTGATCACTTGTATCAGTAGCGCTGAGCTAAATAAACTTATACAAATCTTTGTTCGAATCCCTAATAGTCTCATTAGGGAAACTCTTAAGAGTGGAAATAGTGGCTCAAACTCAACCTTTCTAAAGGTGGTTGTTTTTTATTTTTAATCTCAAATGACTATTCCAGAGACTTGGTTTCCTTGTACACACCCTCCAACTATATATATGTGTGTGTGTGTGTGTGTGTGTGTGTGTGTGTGTGTGTGTGTTCCCTATGAATCTTTCACTTACCTTTTGCCTGGTTTTCACTAGAGCTTTACGGTCTTTTTTACTTGGAAGAGCTCTTTACAGATTATACACATGACCCCTTATTATAACATGACAGATTATCTCCACACACTGCTTTTCATCTTTTTTGAGTTTTCAATTTCATGTCCTCCATGCTGTAATGATTTTTCCTTTGCGATTCTTTTATTGTTTTTGTGCCTACATGACTTTTATGGTTTTAATTTTGTCCCTCTGTCACTAACTCAAACTAGAAGTGGTTTCAGTGGATGGTGTTGGATAAGGCTCTTCTTACCCGGATCTTTCCCCACCTCCACAACACTGTTTAGAAACATCCATCCCTTCCTTCTGTTGGATGGGGTACGTTGTTTATAATAAGCAGGCGTCGTGGGCAAATGCTTATGGGATTTTTGAAAGCCATTCCTCGTTCGCTTGCCGTTCGCTTGTAAATGGTAATGTCACACCAGATGTCAACTCTGGGGGTGTGCTCAGAGGTATCCAATTTCCCTTGACCCCGACCAGTGTCTTGTATAGAGTAAAGATGGCGCTTGTTGTATTGAAGGAGAGAAAATGTCAAGGAAACGGTGTTTGTCAATTAGATCGCTTGGCGGCTGATGCTGCAGACCCCAGAAAGTTGAAATCAGCCATTTGCTTCAGCAAACACTCCTAGGGCTATTGCACCCTTAAGAGAGGAAACCCCGCCAACTTAAGCAACAATAAATGCAACAACAAAGAGAGAGAGAGAGAGAGAGAGAGAGAGAGAGAGAGAGAGAGAGAGAGAGACTTTATGGTCCCTTCCTCCCTCCATTTTGGTTTTCAAACTATGGAGGATTGTGACCTTAGAGCTGTTTTTTGGGGTTTTTTTAATGTCGGATTTTGAGTGCAAAGATAGCCTTCCAAGCAAAAGTAAGAATTTGCATGTTAGCATCATGTGACACAGCCACCTGGTAACCCTCCTCCGTTCTCTGGTTTCCAACTCACCGCAGGGCATGACCCCCCTGATGTACGCCTGCGTCCGTGGGGACGAGGCGATGGTGCAGATGCTGCTGGATGCCGGAGCTGACCTGAATGTGGAGGTGAGGGGGCAGAGGGCTGCAGGGCCCCTCGGCCTGGCATCCCCAGGGGAAGGTGAACCAAGACGTGGGGAGGGGCTCTCTCTCCCGAGAGCCACTGCTGAGGGCAGGGCATGCTGCCGTCCAGCAAAGTGGTCAGTCCAGCGGATGGATTTCCTTCATCCTAAGGCCCAGCCCGGGAAACTCCAAGGAGCATGTTACGTTTCACGTAAAAACAGCCAGCAAAGCCACAAGGAGCACCAGCTTTTAATTGGCTCAGATGTTTAGTCTCTGCTCCTTATGGTGATCCATCCCTTCTGGGATCAGACAGGGTGTGCCCTCCTGAGCCACCAGCCCCTTCCCTCTGGCAGTGCAAAGCCGGGCCCTGTGCCAGAGCTGAGGCGTGGCTCCCCTCCCCCACCGAATCCCGGTTGGCGGCCCTGGTTGGCCGAGTTGCAGCCACAAGGTCCCAAAGCGAATCACAAAGCTCCTTGAAGCAGCGTGCTGGGGCAGAAAGCACCCCCCAACAGGCTTTAGAATTTGACATGGTTTCAAATTCTGACACTGTCCATATCAAAAGACCAGTTTTTAATGCCCAGTTTCCAGAAATCTGAGGGCCTGGGTGACGTGCTTTTGTGCTTGGGCAAGTGGTTTCTGAGCCTCGGTGTCCCCATCTGCAAAATGGGAGAATAATCACAGCCATCTCAGGGAGTTGTTGGAAGAAACACATGCAGGGGGGACCTAGCGTAAGTGTGGGACTCAGTGTGGGTGTCCTTCCCTGCCGGGGTTGTAATAGGTGAAATCACTCTTCTTTTTTTTTTTTTTTTTTTTTTTTTTTACCATGTTCTGTGCTGTCTTAAGATGTTGGCAGCTTTGGAAACTGGGGAAATGGGTATGCCACAGTCCTAACTCAGCAACCCTGGGAAACCTTTCTAGGTCAAAACTAGATGC
This sequence comes from Vespertilio murinus, assembly GCA_963924515.1. Taxonomy (NCBI): domain Eukaryota; kingdom Metazoa; phylum Chordata; class Mammalia; order Chiroptera; family Vespertilionidae; genus Vespertilio; species Vespertilio murinus. Next base: position 187,066,038 of record OZ004707.1, read on the forward strand.
TCTTGCCGATTTAGTACTGTGGGTTTGGGGCGGCTTTTCTATTTGCTTTTAGGGTGTTGTGTGTGTGTGTGTGTTTTTAGTGAGTTTTATATTCATCTAAGGAAAGCAGTCAATAGATATAGTTTGGGATCCATAACCATTTTGGATCATACAAGTTTCAAGTATTTGGGATTTCATACGCACACACACCCCTGTTATGCATAGATGAGCACTGTGCAGACCCTGGGGGGCTTCCCTAGTCCTCCCTAGCCCAGCCCACGGCTCCCAGCTCTGGCTTCCCCTACAGGGGAGGCGTGAACTCAGCTCCTCCGAAGGAAACAGGCATCTCGGGGACATGGCCCCAGGAATGTTCGGGAAGACCATGTGTGGGTGCCCGTCCTGCAGGACCCCAACCCTCAGCTGCCCAGACACCTCTTGCAGCCAGGGGTGTTTTGAGATACACCCCCCCCCCCCAATCAAAAGACCAGTGTCGAGCAGAGTGCTTATTTGTGGTGCTTTCTGGGAAGTTTTCAATGCCCAGTTTCCAGAAATCTGAGGGCCTCTGTCAGCCGGGGAGGCAGCAGAAGCGTGGACTGAGGGCAGCGTGGGTGAGCTGCGGCCAGATGGTGCTACCCCTCCCTCCGGTGGTGGGCTTCCCCCGCTCAAAAGCTGGGAGCAGGCCTCGCCTTGCCTGGGGTTTGCTGCCACCGAGAACGTCCCCTGAAGGTGTGGGTGAGCTGGCAGTGGCATCTCACGCTGACATCCCTGTAGGTCTCAGCACCACCAGAGAGAGGAGCCAGGCAGGTGAGCGGGCTCGTTGTCCCCACCCTCACACCTCCTCCAAGGTACCTTCGCGGTGGCCGGAGGTCATCCGTGTAATTGCGCTCAGACAAGAAGCAAAGGAGTCCTTATTGCTCACCACCCCCATCGCCAACACTTCCCCGGGCACCGACCAGGGTGCCCGGCCACAGTGAGGTCAGCTCTGCCCGTCTGAGTATTGTGAAGGTCACATTCTGAAAATAACTTCAATTTGTTTATAGGTTGTCAGTACTCCTCATAAATATCCATCCGTCCACCCCGAGACCCGCCATTGGACGGCTCTGACTTTTGCTGTGTTGCATGGACATATTCCTGTAGTTCAGGTATTAACGTGTTTCCCTACCCACACCTGACCTTTCATTTCCACCTCTCCCAGGATGCAAATCTGTACCTCTCTCCCAGCATGCACCGTCACTGAGACATTCGCATTGGTTCACTGCAATTAAACATAGCACATGCATCTCCTATGTGTGGAAGTATCGTATGGAATGATCTACATAGCCCAGTATGAAAGTGTCACCTACCCACATGCAGCCTCACACAACATACAGTGGCCAACCTACGAAGGTGTCCCCCGTGGCTCGGGGGCAGGGCCTGAGCTGTGGCTTTGTGGATTGGTTCATTTTATTGGCCGTCACATGAACACAGAGCTCGGCCGGTGTGAGACCTTGGAGCCTCCCCTTCGGGGTGACCCTGGTGTCTGTGGAGAGTCTAGTGGCTTTCAACCCGTGGGAAGACGCATCCAGGTTGCCAAGGCAACGGGTTCCAAAAGACGCTTGCTTGGATCCCACTTCGTGAGAATCGGACCCAGGAGACCTAGAGCAGGGCCTTGGCCTGTGTCTTCTGACACAGCTCCCACGCACGGAGAGACGTCCTCATCCGAGGCCCTCGGGGCATGCACGTGTGTTGCTAGCACCTTCTCTGGCTGTTGTCGAGTTGGTGTTCGTTGACGAGCCATCCAGTACATGCTAGATCTTAAACGTGGTCTTTGCTGCATCAGAAAGGGGAGATGAGCAGCCAGGCCTGGCCCCCACACACCCACCTGACCCCACAGTGAGTGCTGAGCTTCGGGTCCCTCAGGAACGCGCCTCCTTCGATGGGGTCCGAGCCTCTGAGGATGATGGAGAGCAGGGAACAGTGGGAACAGCACCGCTGGGCAATGGTGGGATTCCACGGGAATCCTTCGCTGTTTCCTAGGGTGCGGGGGTCCTGGAGACAGACCCGAAGCCACGTTTCCGGGGGTTGCGTGCGAGACGTGCCACCCTGGCTTCTGCCCGTGCGGCGTCATGCGCAGTCCGGTCCCAGTAGAGGAGTCTAGGGGAGGAGGAGCAGGGGGGGGGTGGCCTGGCAGGCGCAGGCGCCATCCTTGAACGAGCAGCGGCATCCCGGCCTTTGGATCCGGAGTGGGCGCAGTGGGCAGCCGAGCAGAGCCAACCCGGCGTCAGGCCTCCACCCCGCTGCAGGCGCACAAGTCACGGGGAGCCACGCGTGCAGCCCGCTCCTGGCTGCGCCCTCAGGGACCCCCACGGGTGATAAAGCAGGTCCCCCTCCCCCTCCACACCCCCCCACACACACACACACCCTCCTGCCACCCCAGCCCCGTTCACATCACCACAGCACATTCACCGGGAGAATCACGGATACCTTAGGGAAGGCACAGAACTGAGTCCTGAGAGGCAGAGCTCTGGAGAAACTCACTCAGCTCCCTGCTGGCCAGGAAAACACAGCCTCTGCTCACCTGTCCACGGAGCTCCCGGGACCCTGGCCCCGGCAGGCCCGGTGCCCTCCAGAACTCTTGATCTGTGATTCCACGAGACCACTCGAATGCTCTCCGACCCCACCAGGGAGTCTTCCCGCCCCGGGTCCCAGGGGCTTCTAGAAACACTCGTGTAGGAGTCAGTCCCCTGGAGAGCCCGTTCAGAGGCAGACTCGGCCCAGTGGGTCCGGGCGGGCCGGAGGGCCACGTTCCCGCCAGCTCCCAGGTGCCCGCTGCGGGCCTGCAGGCCACCCTGAGGAACTCAGGTCCCAGTAGATGCCAGCAGCCCCCAGCGCCCCCCGAGGCCCAGCCGCCCCCGCCCTGTGCCCGTGGCCGCTGCCCCAGCGGAGAGCAGGAACCTGGCATGGCACTGATTTCCTCCGGTTTTCCTGGCGCCCCCTCCACGCCTGGCGCGCCCTCTCAACGTCTCCGTGGCGCCTCTCCCCCCGCAGCTGCTCCTGGACGCCGGGGCCAAGGTGGAGGGCTCGGCCGAGCACGGCGAGGAGAACTACTCGGAGACGCCCCTGCAGCTCGCCGCCGCCGTGGGTAAGAGGCGCCCATCCTCCCCCCGGCCCGGGGCCTCCCACTCTGTGTTTGCTCTGATGCGCTTATGAAACCCCCTTCTCTGGGCTTGCAGGCAATTTTGAGCTGGTTAGTTTGCTGTTGGAGCGAGGCGCCGACCCCTTGATAGGAACCATGCACAGGAATGGAATTTCCACCACCCCCCAGGGGGACATGAACTCTTTCAGCCAGGCCGCAGCCCACGGACACAGGTAGGCTAGGGCGGGCCCGAGCCCCGGGCCCCGAGAGGTGCTTGTTAAACATGCAGATTCCCAGGCCTGCCCCAGACCCGCCGCCTCTCTGGGCGTGGGGCCCAGAGGCAGAGCAGGCCCCAGCCCAGGGGCCGGCCCCACACCGAACCCATCTGCCCGGGCTGGCTGCTCCGGCCTCTCCCAGCCAGCATCCACCCAGCAGGCATGCATCCCCTCTCGGAAGCGAAGCGAGAAGAATCCCTTTAAAAAGAATAAATCACCTCCTGTTTGATCGCCTCCCGTCCACCATTCCCTCAGGGCGTATCATCCCATCGGGTTTATTGCACATCACCCCCCCCCCCCCCCCCCCCCCCCGTACAGGGGAACCACCAACCAGAACCTTCTAGGTACTTGCAAACACGCAGGCCCCCGGCTGTCCGCGGGGAGACACGGCCGGCCACGCCCCACCATCTCCTCCAGCCCCAGAACGACGGAGCGCCCCGGTCAGGACTCTGCAACCCGCCACCCCGAGTTGGTCCCCGTGTCCTCTCCCCCCCCTCCCATGTCCCAGGGAGGGGTCCCCGCCCGCCCCCCGCCTCTGAGTGTCTCCCTCTCTGGGTTTACGATCGACAGGAACGTGTTCCGCAAACTGCTCGCCCAGCCAGAGAAGGAGAAGAGTGACATCCTGTCCCTGGAGGAGATTCTGGCCGAGGGCACAGACCTGGCGGAGGCAGCCCCGCCCCCGCTGTGCGCCAGCCGCAACAGCAAGGCCAAGCTGAGAGCCCTGAGGGAGGCCATGTACCACAGCGCCGAGCATGGCTACGTGGATGTCACGATTGACATCAGGAGCATCGGTCAGTGTGGGTGCCCTCCCGTCTCCCCTTCCCCCGGGCACAGCACCACTGCCCGGCTCTCACACACACACGCACACGCACACACACAGACCCAGGGTACCTCGCCTTGGCCGGCTGGAGCACCTCCGTGCTGAGAGTCCCTCGCTGTCCCCCTCCACAGCCCCACCCTCCCGTCACCTCCCCACGATCCCACACTCCGGCCCCAGAAGCCAGGAAGGGGGGCGAATCACCTGGGAGCTTGTCCGCACGCACGTCGCCAGGCCCCACCCCCAGAAGCTCTGCTGTCTCGGGTCTGCAGGGGCAGAGGCCGGAAGTCTCTATATTTAACAAGCATCCCAGGTGGTTCCCAGGGGTTGGGGTGCGGAGCGCACCCCGGGCCTCCGAAGCTGCGGCCGGGCAGCGGCTAGAGCGAGGACAGGCCTCCTTACCGTACCGGGGCGCCCCCACTCTGCTCCCCCCTCAGGAAGCCTCTGGGGTGACGGAGCTAGCCCACAGCCCCCTCCCCCGTGCATCTGAGGGTCAGGCTGGCCAGGCCTTCCCAGCCAGCGGCACAGCCCCGGCATGGGAACTGCAGGGCTCCCGGGGGCCTTAAACTCGGGGGGCCTGCAGAGGGGCCCCGATGCGGTTCTGGGAAAGGGCCTCTCGCAGAGGGGCTGGTTAGCATGTGGGGCGTTCACGCCATGGCCCCGGGGCCTGTTCAGCAGAGTCAAGCAGCCCGAGACCCCAAAAGGTGGGCCCATTGTCCACGGGAGCGGCGCCTGCGTGCTCTCCCCACCCGAGGGGGGACCGGCACGGCAGTCAGCAGCTGGGGAGGCCCCAGTTGTGGGAGGGAGGCTGAGGGAGTGGCTGCAGATGGAAAGGTAGTTTTGTGCAGGGGGATGAGGGAGAGGGGGGACCAGCAGCCATGTCCTCCCTGTCTTCTGATGCGGTGGAAGCATCCCCCTCAGTTCCCCGGCCGGCTTCCCCAGCTCTCCGCTCTCCGCTCTCGCCTGGGCACGGATGTGACCGCCAACCCTGGGCCAGACCCGGCCCCTCCCTGGGCATCTCCCTCCCCGGAGAGCAGGGGGGCCGAGACAGAACGAAGTCAGCGTGGACAAGCCTGTCCCAGCCTGAGCCGGGCGCACCACGGCTCCCGTGTCCCGCCCCAGGGTTGTAGGTTGGAAAACGCAGTCCCCAAATCACAGGAGCAGCAGGAAGAGATGGGCACCTGTCCTTACGGGGGCTGAGGGATGAGCTTCAGTTTCAGCTCCGGCAAGCCTTGGGGAGGGAGTCAGCTCTGGCCCTAGTCTCTCCGTCTCCTCGCTGGGCAGCGTCCTGGGGGAGGCCGCGTTTCGGATAAAAACACGCCTTCTCTTCTGGTTGTTCCCTGCCTCGCCCTCCCCCCTCCTACCCTCTACCCCCTCTTCCCCCCCCAGGCGTCCCGTGGACCCTGCACACGTGGCTGGAGTCCCTGCGGATCGCCTTCCAGCAGCACCGCCGGCCGCTCATCCAGGGCCTGCTGAAGGAGTTCAAGACCATCCAGGAGGAAGAGTACACGGAGGAGCTGGTCTCCCAGGGCCTGCCCCTCATGTTCGAGATCCTGAAAGCCAGCAAGGTACGAGGGGGATTTGACGCCGGCCGGCAGAGAACTAGGAGGTTCCCTACCTCAGGGGTCCCTTCCCTGAGGTCGTGGCAGCTGGTGGCTTGTGTCCCCCAACTGGCTAACGCCACGTGCGCCGTCGTCATTTGGGGGGCGGCTGCTTTGCTGAGCCCCCTGAGGGCACTCGGGCACACGGGCGAGGCAGTAAGCCGGGCCCTGGGGAAGGCTTCTGGGGTACACAGAAGCCAGCGGACCCCGCGCTGACCCGGACACTCACCCCTTCCTCACGGGCCTCCCCGTGCCCGCCGGCACCTGCACTGAAGGGAAAAGGGGCAACCCCTTGATAACCCCAGTCCAGGCCTGGGGCTACTGTGTGGTCAGCTCTTCAAAATCCCTTTGGGGTCCCTTGTGTGGTGACACCACATAGACACCCAGCACCCGCCAGCAGACCATGTGGTATGGGGGTGGGGGTCGGGGGGTGGGGGGGACAACTGTGCGAATGGACCGCTGCGGGGTGCCTGGTCCGGCCAGCATGGGGTGGGGAGCCCGGTCAGGAGAGGGGTGGCGAAAGCCCCACCACTGGCTGGGGAAGCACCATCGGGGGGACCAGTTGGCCGGGGAGGCTTTGAGGAGTCCGGGCACCAACCACCCCATCGCCCACGGCCTCTCAGTGGCCTCGGGGGACAGGGTGGCACCGTGGCTGGGGGCACGGGCTCTGGGGCCGAGCTGGAGGAGTTCAGGCCACTGACTTGCCTGAGGACCCTGGTCGAGGCACAGAACTTCTCTCTGCCTCGGTCTCCCCGCCTGAACCTGAAGGTGGGGACAGTGACTGTGTGAACCTCAGGCTGGTGGTGAAGAGAGAACGCGTGGGTGCCCTTCGCGTTGCCCCTGCCCCTGTGTGGGCACATGATGGTCCCTGTCTCAACGATGGCCTCTCGGGGGGACGGGCGCCTCCATTGCCTCCCAGGGGGTGCTCTGCCCAGGAATGACACCCAAACATTTAACACCCGGCATGGCCAGGCCCCAAGGAGCCCATGAAAACCGGCTGGCTGTCCCCTCCCCTCCTCGGGGTACCTGGGGTCACCCCACTGCCTCTGCTGCGGAGCCTGGACTAGCCTGAGTCACCCAGGCAAGCGCTTCCCAAACTCACTTGACCCCGGAACCCCTTTTCATGAGGAACTGCCTTGAGACAGAAATGAGGGCTTCTTTCCTTTTAAGCTAAAATAATGTGGTTTAACCCTCACAGGGGACTTTTGAAACAGACACCACTCTCGTCCCCCATGTGTAACACACGGGGAAACTGAGGCACGGGGTGGCAGACTGGCGTGCCCGAGCTCACAGCGTCGCCAAGTAGCAGAGCTGGGGCTGCACCCAGGCGGCCGGGCCCCCGCACCAGCCTCTCCCCCCCCCCTGTCCCGGAGCGGGCTCAGCGGGTGGGGCTCTGGGGCCCCCGTTAGCCCCCTGTGAAGTCTCGGGGGAACCAGGCCTCCGGACCAGGAAGGCAGCATGGGTCCCCCCCGCCAGGCTGGGCCCCGGGCTGCCCGAGGGAAGGACGCGGGGACGGGGGAGCCGCCTTTGCCGGCAGCGGGGCGGACCCACGGCAAAGCAGCAGGAACTCCGCGCTTTTCCTGGAGCACGCACGTGGCTCGGGTTCGAGCCGGGCCCATTAGGTCCTCTCGTTAGCTCGCCTCCAGCCCAGCGATCTAGGCGCCCCGAGAGCTAGATTGATGCCTGGTGGATGCCGGGCCCCACCGAGACCGAAGCGGGAGCAGGTGCGCGGCTCCGGCAATGAGCCTCCGCACTTCCGGGCAGAGGGGAGGCTGCGGGAGGCTTTGCAAAGCCAAGCGCTCCCTGCCCCTCGCCCCCACCCGGAAAACACATGGAGGAGGCTTTCACCTGAAATCACCGAGAATCCACCTGCGTGACAGACATTCCCCGCTGGGTTGCCACGGTCTGGGGTTTTTAATTGCCATTCTTTCTTCAGGATATAGAGCGGGCATTCCAGAAATTACCAAAGCGTCTTGGGCTTTAAGTAAACCTGATCTGTGGGGTTCCTAGGTAAACATCATTTTGAAAATATATTTCATTGATTTTTTTACAGAGAGGAAGAGAGAGGGATAGAGTTAGAAACATGGACGAGAGAGAAACATCGATCAGCTGCCTCTTGCACCCCCCCCCACACACACACACACACCGGGGATGTGCCCACAACCAAGGTACTTGCCCTTGACCGGAATCGAACCCGGGACCCTTCAGTCCACAGGCCGACACGCTCTATCCACTGAGCCAAACCGGTTTCGCCGGTAAACATCATTTTAAATAGGACATACACATTACACATACACACACACACACACACACACACACACACACGGAAAAGTACCCCAATCCTAACTCTACAGGCAAAGGAATTTCCACCAGGTAAACCTGCCTGTGTGATGAGCACCCGGACCAAAGACAGAGCATTGCCGGCACCCGCCAGCCCCCTCCTGCCCAGCCCAGCCCCTGCCCTCTCCCGCTCCCCGCTCCCCCCAGAGCAGCCAACAGCTCTGACAGCAGCAGCAGGGGTGGGAAGAGGAGGGTCCTTTGCCAGGATGTATGGACCAGGACCTGCTCCCAGCAGTTGTTACTGATCGTGGAGGGTGGGGGGACCCAGGGATGGGGCCCTGCAGTCTTAGGACCGCACCCTTAGGTCTGCTCTTACTGTAAATGGGGGTTCGATGGCGACCCCTACTGGTGAAATGTGGCATTACACATCCCTATGCAGGGCAGAGCGGAGACAAGATAAACTGCCCTTGGCTGTGGGAAGTCGGGCATTCTCCAAGCACGGGTGATATTCCTGCGGCCAGACCCACCCTGTAGGTTTATTTTGCTTTTTTATTTTTTTTCTAGGTTCTTGAGGTAGAAGGTTAAACTGTCGATTTTAAACGGTTCCTTTTTTCTTCTTTATGCACTTGATGCTCTACATTTTCTGCTCTGCACCACCCTAGCAGTGTCCCACAATTTTTTATATGTTTTACTTTCACCTTCATTCAGTTCGGTGTATTTTTTATTTCCCTTGAAATTTGCTTTTTTTTGGCTTATGGATTACTTGAAAGTGTGTTATTGAGTTTCAAAGTGTTTTTGGATTTTTCTGTTATTGATGTCTAGTTTGATTCCATTGTGGTCAGAGAACACTGCTACATATATTATTTCAATCCTTCTTTTAAGATTTGCGATTTGTTATATGGCCCAGAATATGGCCTATCTTGGTAAAGGTTCTGTGGGCCCTTGGGAAGGTGTGCTTTCTGCTGTGGTGGGGTGTTCTGTAATTGTCAGTAACGCCCTCTTGGCTGATGACTATGCTGAGCTCTGCTGTATCCTACACCCTATATTCTAAACCTATTTCTGTACCCTATAGATGCTCCGTCCAGCTATCCTATCAGTTGACGGAGGGGTGTTAAAGTCTCCGACTGTAATTGTTGATTTGTCTCCTTCCCCTTTTAGTTCCGTCTGTTTTTAGCTCACATATTTTGCAGCTGTGTCCTTTGGTGCAGACACATTTAGGATCGCGGTGTCTTCTGGGTGTGTTAACCCTTTTGTCATTATGTCATGCCCCTCTCTGTTCCGACTAGTCTCCTTTGCTCTGAAGTCTCCTTAATCTAATTTTAATACAGCCTCCCCTGCTTCCCTCTGATTAATGTTTGTATGATATTTTCCCCGTCCTTTTATAATCATTTAAATATAAATTTATATAAACATAAATGCCTATATATTGCATTTAAGGTTTCGTATAAACAACATGCAGTCGGACTTTTCATCCACCCTGTCAATCTCTGTCTTTTAATCAGAATTTATAGACCATTTATACTTTATATAATTATTGATACTTTAGGGCAGTGATCAGCAAACTGTGGCTTTCGAGCCACATGCGGTTTGCAAGCCGCAGTTTGCCCACTCTGTTGACTAATGAGTTTGCCGACCATTACATTAGGGCTTAAATCTACCATCTTATTTTTTTTTATTGATTTTTCACAGAGAGGAAGGTAGAGGGACAGAGAGTTAGAAACATCGATGAGAGAGAAACATCAACCAGCTGCCTCATGCACACCCCCACTGGGGATGTGCCCGCAACCAATGTACATACATGCCCTTGACCAGAATCGAACCTGGGACATTTCAGTCCGCAGATTGAAGCTCTATCCACTGAGCCAAACCGGTTTCGGCTCTACCATCTTATTTTTTGTCTTCTGTGTGATCTCTCTGTCTCCTTCCTGCCTTCCAGTGGACTACCTAGACAAAACATCTGTAATGTTTTGGAGTGTATCTCACTGTATAGCTTTTTTAGTGATTGCTTGATGTATTGCATTATCTATATAGTATATGAAAGCCTAAGTGACCAAACGACCAGTCGGCGGGTCACTACAATGTGCACTGACCACCAAGGGGCAGACACTCAATGCAGGAGCTGCCCCCTGGTGGTCAGTGAGCTCCCAAAGCCAACCTCCTACGACAGGCCAACCTCCTGTGGTCCCTCCCTCCACCCTCCACCCCTCATCCCCAGCTGGCCGGGCTCCAATCGGCCACAATTGGGGCTGGACAAGATGGCCCCAATCAGCCCTGATCACTAGCCAGGCCGAGGGACCCCACCCATGCACGAATTCGTGCACCAGGCCTCTGGTATGTACATAATATCAAAGTCTACTGGTTTCATCATTTTACCAGTTCAAATGAAGCATAGAGGCCTTACTTCTCTTCATGTCCCTTTACCCTCCTCCATTTATGACATAACCATCTTTAAATATGTCTTCTAATTTAGAACCGCATCAGACAGTTACAATTTTTGCCCCAACCATCACACGTAATTAGGAAACTCAAGAGGAAGAGGACGCCTGTTATATTTGTCCATATTTTTGCTTACCCTGTTCCTCCTCCCGGATGTCCCAAGGCCCCGTCCTTCATCCTTTGCTGTGGTGTAGAGACCTTCCTTCTGCCATTCTTCTAGGGTCATCCTGGTGACCGGTTCTCTCAGGTTCCTTCATCGCAGAGTGTCTGATTTCCCTTTCTTCCCTGAAGGATATCGTCCCTGGTTGTTATTTATCCCATGTGTCTCTTTTAAGTCGTCTCACCTTCCCTTAAACGTATTTAGAAAGGAAACCTTGTATTACTACCATAAATAGAAAGCTCTCATGAGCTGCCATGGGTAGAAGGTACCCATAAAAATAGATGGGTGATGATCTAAAAGCGCTGTAAGTTCACAGTGTGTCCGATTTCATCTTGTACACAACTCCGAGGGCGTGTGGCAGACCTGGAGCTAAGCTGGCTTCCTGGGAATCCTGTGGGGCCGTCCAGCCTTCCCCCTCCCCCCACCCCCCCTTTTCCAAGGGGTTCCAGCAGAAAGGGGCTCACGGCTGACAGGTCAGCCCAGCATTTCCCACATGGGCGGGGCCTGTCTATTGGGAGGAATCGATTCACAGTGTTTCCCAAACTTCTCTCATGATGAGATTCACCTGGTGGAGTTGTTAAAATACAGATTCCTGAATCCCAACTAAGAAGTGCTAAACTAGAATTTTTGGGAACATATAGGTAAAATTGTATACTTAACTAGTGCTAATACAGCATGTGACTGTGGATCCTGACTCATTGGCCTCAGGTGAGAGTCTGCATCATGCAGGCTCCCGGGCGATTCTGCTGCTGCCGGTGGTCGATGGAGCACATTTGAGTGGCAAAGCTTTAGGCCAGAGGAAACACGTTTATAGCCCCCGGCCCACTCAGACCCACGACCGATTCCAGTCCATGAAACCGGTGGTTCTCAACCCTCAGGGAGCATCGGCGTCACCAGAACACGACCCTGGCCGGTTTGGCTCAGAGGTTAGAGCATCAGCTAGAGGACCAAAGGGTCTCTGGTTAGATTCCCAGTCAAGCCCTTGGGGAAGCAACCGATCGATGCGTCTCTCTCACACTGATGTTTCACTGTCTCTCCTCCCTCCCTTCCACTCTGTCAAAAAAAAAAAAATCAATGGGGAAAAAAACATCCTCAGGTGAGGATTAAAAAAAATTTTTTTTTTTTTTAAAGAAAACGTATGAAGCCCTGACCGGTTTGGCTCAGTGGATAGAGTGTCGGCCTGGGGACTGAAAGGTCCCAGGTTCAATTTCAGTCAAGGGCATGGACCTTGGTTGCGGGCACGTCCCCAGTGGGGGGTGTGCAGGAGGCAGCTCTGATTGATGTTTCCCTCTCATCAATGTGTCCGACTCTCTATCCCTCTCCCTTCATCTCTGTAAAAAAAAAAAAAATCAATAGAATATATATATATATTTTTAAAGAGGTCATTCTTTTAAAAAAAAAAAAAAAGAAGAAAAAAAAAGAGCCAAAACCGGTTTGGCTCAGTGGATAGAGCATCAGCCTGCGGACTGAAAGGTCCCAGGTTCGATTCCGGTCAAGGGCATGTACCTTGGTTGCGGGCACATCCCCAGTAGGGGGTGTGCAGGAAGCAGCTGATTGATGATTCTCTCTCATCGATGTTTCTAACTCTATCTCTCTCTCTCTTCCTCTCTGTAAAAAATCAATAAAAATATTTTTTTTAAAAGAAAGGAAAAAGAAAATGTGAAAAGACAGCCGGCTGGCCCCACAGCCAGCACGTCTGAGACAGGAGGTCTGGGACGGGGCCTGAGGGTGGGCACCCCTAGCAGGCTCCCGGTGACGCTGATGTGTGGCGTGGGAGCGCCCTTGGAGAGCCGCTGCGGGCAGTCGGGAGAGAGGCACTCGCGGGGCGGGTGCTGGATGGAGGAGCATTTCATGTCCTGGTTTATCAGCCTCCTCTTCAAAGCAGCGCCCCTTTCCGCTCGGGATGAGCGCGTCCCCTCAGGCACCTCTGGGGATCGCCCTTCTGAAGCCATGAGGTGCCTTTGGGATCTCATCCCCGGGATCAAAGCGTTGGGCTGCTCTTCATGTGCCGAGAGGTATCTCCTGCTCCCGGCGCACAGAGGAGCGGTCTCCCCGAGGGGCTGGGACCACGGACACCCCAGCCCCGTCATGTAAAGTCAAAGAAAATATGTGTTGGTTTTGTTACAAACAGTTGTTTGTGGCAGAAAATAGAACCCCCTGGGCCGGGTGTGCGCAGGGAGCTAAAACGAGAGCTTCTAATCCCATAGAAGTCAGCGGCTCCATCTCCCCGGCCTTCCCCTGTCAGGATCTGTCCGTCTACATGGACACGTGGGGTTTTATTTCAAAAGATACATGCTGCAAACTGTGTGGTAACCTACTTTTTAAAATATATTGTAAGCGTCTTTCTACCTAACCCCCCCCCCCCTTCAGCCCCAAGTTTAAGGTGACCAGACGTCCCGATTTTGGCGGGACAGTCCCGATTTCTAACAATGTGTCCCGAGTCCCACGGCATTTTTTTTAAAAGTCCCGATTTTAAAAATCGGGACGTCTGGTCACCTTCCCCCAAGTTTCAACCCCTTCACTCAAAGAGCACCCCAATACTGTGATGCGTGGCTTCCCTCCCTGCACCTGCTGCCGGGAGCAGACTTGTGAGCAGCAGCGAGCCCCCCCCCCCTAGGGGGGCGGGGAGAGGGAGGAGGAAGAACACGAAGGTCACGGCTCCATCGAAGCAGGCGCCTTGGCCCCTGAGCAGCCAGGGGCCGCTGACATTCTGCATCGCAGAACTATCCCCCCCTTTTTTTATTTTTTGTGGGGGGGTGGGGGGTGGGGGAGAAATGACTCAGCTGAGCACCCCTGATCAGGAAAGGCCTCAGCACCAGAATCCAGTTCCTAGGAAAGCTGAGTCAGGACCACCTGGGTCTCGGCAGCGGCGACTCAGTCTCGGGGTCAGGAGGGCTTTCTGCTGGTCTCCTTAGGCTAATAGCAGCCTCCAGAACTTTGGAGTGGTGGTAACAGAAGGTTTGGGGTAAAAACTTACTTTCCATCCCAGGAGTTACAAAACCTGCTTTCCCGTGGGTAGGAACTGATTAGAGCAAGAGAAAGGGGTTTTGTGGCAAAGTAAGCTTTAGCCAGTGAGCCCGTGGAAATATAGACAGACAAGCTGGCAACTCCCGGGGCTGCCGGGCAATCGGGGCGAGTGAAGTCCAGGGGAGCTCTCTTGGGCCCTGAGGTAGTCTGTGGGCCTCTCCCCCTTGGGGAGCGCGTTCCGGCAGCAGCTGGCCTGAGGTTGTGCACAGCCCCCAGCAAGGTGCGCTGCTCTCTCTCCTCCGCAGAACGAAGTGATCAGCCAGCAGCTGTGTGTCATCTTCACCCACTGCTACGGGCCCTACCCCATCCCCAAGCTCACGGAGATCAAGCGGAAGCAGACCTCGCGCCTGGGTGAGTGTGTCCTCACGGGCCCTGCTCAGCTGGCAGCGTTGCTGTGTGACTTCAGGACGGGGAAGAAGCAAACACTATAAGGAAGGGCGGGGACTGTTCGAGGACCAACAAGATAAGATACTGGAAGCAGGCTGGCAGAGGTCCGGATGGCACCTTGATTATGCGATAAAACAGAAGGCTGTACCTTAGGAAAGGGTCGATCAGGGCAACTACCTTTCGCTGCCTGTAACCTTTCAATTAGAGGAAGAGGGAGACTCACCAATACCTTCTTGTTATAATTGAAAGAGTACAGGCAGTGGCAGCAAGAAGGTCTCTGGACCCTGCAGACAGGTAGGTTCTAAAAGCAACCCAAGTGCCCATCCACAATAATTAAAGCAGAATATGCTAATTAGACCAAGCAGTCAAACCACCTTCTGGACGTCCTTCCAGACGACCTTCCGGATGAAGCCCAGGCTGCGAGGGCCGAGGCCAGCCACCGTGAAGGCCAAGCCCCTTGCATGAATTCCGTGCACCGGGCCTCTAGTCCATCGATAAGTAGGTTTTTTTTTAAAAAAAGGCCATGGTACATATAGACAATGGAATATTACTCAGCCACAATGAAAGAAGAAAGTCTTATCGAGTGCAACAGGATGCATGTACCTAGAGGGTGTTATGCTAAGTGAAATATATGAGTCAGAGGAAGACAAATACCATATGACTTCACTTCTATGTGGCATCAAAAGAGCAAAATAGACGAACAAACAAGACAGACACAGGCTCAGAGATGCAGGGAACAGACTGAGGGTTGCCGGCGGGAAGGTGGGTTGGGGGACTGGGTGAAAACATAAGGGGGTTAAGAAGTACAAGCTGGCAGTTACCAAACAGTCCTTGGAGACATGGCACAGCACAGGGACCGTGGTGATGACCAGGTGGGGCCAGGTGGGCACTGGAAATATCAGGGGGGGAGGGGGGACCGTTTTGGAAGGTACATGGCTGTCTACCGCTATGCTGTACACCGGAAACTAATACAAAATATTGAATGTAATAAAATAGGAAAAAGGGAGAAGAGGAGAGTCTCATATGTAGGAATTGTGTTCTTTTTCATAATATAATTAAACCAATATTGGAGTAAAAAATAATGAGAGAGGCCTGAGCTGTACGTGGCAGCTCTCCCCAGCGCTCCCCAAGGAGGGACGAGCAGAGGACAGTGACGAGCATGGTGTGTCTCCATGGAGTCCAGTGTAGGCAGCCAGGAGGGGAGGGAGCCAGACCTACACACACACACACACACACACACACACACACACACACACACACACGAAACATACCTGAGCTGAGGAGGCCGGACGCCCTGACTCCTCGCTTCTATTCTTCTCACTTGCATTGAGCCCCTTGGCCGGCCCTATCTCAGAAGTCATCCTCGGGCCACCCCAGGAGGCAGGCACTGGGGGGTCTGCACCGGGTCCCCCGAAGCCGTCATCCCATCCTCCTGTGGTTTTCGCTTCTGGGATTTTCCAGGAGAAACCTCTCCATCAGGCACTGATTTCATCCGGAGGATCCCGGGGCTGCTGCCGCCGGCTGGCTGGCCCGGAATAAAAAAAGGCAAAGAAGTCCCGGCGGCCTTGAAACCTGACCCGGGAGCCTTCTGTTCCAGGGCCTGTCTCCTGGCTGCACGGGGAGCCGTGAAATATTAAAGCTGCTTTACCACCTCAGTGTTAAAGGGTTCCTTTTCCAGGGGAGATTGGGAGACCTCCCTGCTTCCTAGCTCCTTTTCCTGCAAAGACTGGGGAGCGTGTGACCAATGGAAGCATCTGAAAATTCTACTCTCTAGCAAAACCACTACTTTTGGAACGCCCGTTCCCGTGAGCCAACCAAGGTGTGCCCAAATCACAAGTAGTCAACACGTAGAAAACACGTGTTCATCAAGGTGTTCTAAGTGCAGCAAATTATAAGGACCGGTCGCATAAAGAGGCTTTAATCTGGCATCTAAGGTGTCTTACAAGACACCCTGGATAGAGCGAATATTTGCAAGGGCTGTTTTAATGACACAGCATAAATTCTGCTTTCCTGTAGCTGTAAGAGAGGAAGAGTTTTTGGGGGGGTTTTTTCCTCCTGAACTAGCTGAGATTTCTTCCATCAGCAATTTTAAGGCCCTCGTTTTCTTGCCAAGCCTTGGAATTCCAAGGGTTAGAACAAGAAAGGCAGCCCTGAGAGACTCAAAGCTCACAATATGAAAGAAAAAATGGTAGAATATATGTATAATTCTATATAAGAAAAAGGTAATATGCAAATCGACCCTAACAGCGGAACAACCAGGCCTTTTAGCGCTCACTGACCACCTAGGAGGCAGACACTCAATGCAGGAGCTGCCCCCTGGTGGTCAGTGCATGTCATAGCGACTGGTTGTTCTGCTGTTAGGTCGATTTGCATATTAGCCTTTTATCATATAGGATAGTATTGGAGGTGAGTCAGGGGACTGGCTCCTTTGCCACCGACCCAGGGAAAGAAGAGCCTGGACTTCAAAACACCTGGGACAGCCAAAACCGGTTTGGCTCAGTGGATAGAGCGTCGGCCTGTGGACTGTAAGGTCCCAGGTTCGATTCCATTCAAGGGCATGTACCTTGGTTGCTGGCATATCCCCAGTGGGGAGTGTGCAAGAGGCAGCTGATCAATGTTTCTCTCTCATTGACGTTTCTAACTATCTATCCCTCTCAATTCCTCTCTGTAAAAAGTCAATAAAAATATATTTAAAAAAAAAAAAAACACCTGGAACACGGTGGCTAGGGGGCAGCTTTTCTCACCCATGTCCGCCGGCAGCGGGAGGACACTGAGCCGGGGAGGAGGAGGGAAACCAGGGCGGGGACAGTCTTCGAGGCCCGGCGGGCAGGTGTCTACCTCTCACACCTGGAAGCCACCTGACCTGGGGCTGTGGGGCAGTCTTCTGTGCGGAAGTGCCACCTTGAATCACGAATAAGCTAGGGCTATTTCCTAGGCTAAACTGGGTTTCAGTGATGTGGGTGTTCCTTTGATTTGCTCCTGCTGTGTGGTCCCTGTCTCACCAATGGGTATTTCACCCCCAGGAATCCGAGCTTCGTGTTTCTCTCCCGCTAAAGCCGCCTTTCTTCCCCTTGCCTCCTCCAGATCCGCATTTCCTCAACAATAAAGAAATGTCCGACGTCACCTTCCTGGTGGAAGGCAGGCCGTTCTATGCCCACAGAGTGCTGCTGTTCACGGCCTCTCCGAGGTACGTGCGTCCGCGTGGGGAGCCGGTGAATTACAAATGTGGCTGCTGCTTTACTGTGCTCTGCAGTTCAGTTCCGGGGGCACCTCCGCCAGACGGGCAGATGGTCTTCTCCAAGCAGCCCTCGCCGGTCTGGCTCAGTGGGAAAGGCATCGGCCCACAGGCTGGAGGGTTGTGCCAGGGTGTGCGTGCGGGAGGCCACCAATCGACGGGTTTCTCTCATGTCCATGTTTCTCTCTCTGTCTCTCCTCCTCCCTTCCACGCTCCAAAAAAATCAATGGAAAAATAGCCTCGGTGAGGATTTTTAAAAAAAAAAAGAAAAAGCGTGCAGGGCATGTGTGCATGGTATCATAGCAACGTTATTCACAATAGCCAGAAGGTAGAAGCCACCGAGGAGTCCGTCCATCAGTGGGCGAATGGATAAGCTCGATGTGGTGTACCCATGTGCTGTTCAGCCTCGAAAAGGCAGGCAGTGCTGACAGGAGCTACAGCACGGATGAACCGTGGGGACCTTATGCAAAGTGAAATAAGACAAATGCTGTTTGAGTCCATTTATATGAGGTCCTAGAGGAGTCAGGTCCTTAGAGACGGGAAGTAGAACTGTGGTTGCCAGGTACCGGAGGGGGAGGGATGCGGGGGGGAAGATCAGGGAGCTAGTGTTTCATGAGCACCTGGTGAGTTCTCGGATTGGCTGTGCAACAATGGAAACATACTTAACATTAACACGACCGTGCACTTGAAAATGGTTAAGATGGTAAATGACATGTTCTGTGTTTTTTTTACTTAAAATATA
The DNA here is from genome assembly GCA_963924515.1 of Vespertilio murinus. Classification (NCBI taxonomy): domain Eukaryota; kingdom Metazoa; phylum Chordata; class Mammalia; order Chiroptera; family Vespertilionidae; genus Vespertilio; species Vespertilio murinus. Next base: position 187,084,092 of record OZ004707.1, read on the forward strand.
TTTTAAAAAAGAAAAAAGAAAAAGAAAGAAAGAATAGTGGGCAGTCGTTGGCATAAACAGCAGCCAGCACCTTTGTGTGGCTCCAGGCAGACAGGGCACGTGGGGGGAGAGCTTCGCGAGCAGCGCGTGGGAGGAGCGTGGATTGGGTTTGCACTCCCTCCGCCAGGTGCCTCGTGCCGTGCACGACCTCACACAAGTCGCCCGGATACGCCTGCTCTCCACATGCCAGGGAACTTTGGCATAAGCCACAGAAATACACGAGTCCTGTGAGCCTTCCTCTGCCCTGACTGTGGAGGGGACAGCAGTCCGACACCCTCAGCCAGCTCCGCCACTGCCCTTCCTCCTCCTTTCGGTTTGAGGCGAGAAGGTTGACCATGTGGAACCGTGTGGCCAAGGAGCTGACTAAGATGAGGGAGGCTGGGCCACAGAGAGAGAGAAGCTGACATGAGGAGGAAGAGGTGGGCTCCGGGGCAAGAACCTACTTCCAGGACTATTGCCAAGGAATATGTCTGACCCACATTCCCTGGATCCTGAGGGCATCCTGGCACCCACGATGCCCTCCCTCCCCCAAACGAAAGGCAAACCCCACATGTCTGCTTTGCCACCACAAGAAAAACATACCGTCTCTTGCATAGGTCTCAGTTTTGATACAATTGAAAAAAAATGGGTCAGTATCATGATGGCATGGGTTGTATCATAGCAACACATTTATTTCTTGGTTTGGACCAAGGGACCATGGCTGTCTGTGTAGGATGTTAGCAGCAGCGGGGACTGGGTGAAGGGTAAGCAGGAACTATCACTGCACGTCTTCTATAAATCTATAATTATTTCAAGATTAAACATTTAATTCAAAAAAAAAAAAAAAGAAACACAGAGCTTATTCCTAAATAGACTATGTTCCAGTGGCAGGTTCTCTACCCTCCAGAAGTGTACAGTTTAGTGGATGGCAGAACGGTGCATCTAAGACCTCAGGCGGAAGGTCAGCTGTGGGGAGCCCTAGGTGGTCAACGATGTTGATTCAGTTCCCACAATGCACCGGACAGGCTGGGGCTCTGAGGATGCAGCAGACGCAGGAAGGGCCGGAGTCCCAGCCGGCAGGGAGCCGCGGTTGTCTGGGAGGGTGGCCGCGGGATCGGAAAACTCCCTGAGCAGCGAAGGATCGAGCAGGAGCTCAGGGAAGGCTCCCTGGAGGAGGCAGCCTTTGTGACGGGCCCGCAGGACAGATTGGGTTTTCAAAGGCATTCGCTCTTTTCTAGTCACCTGCTTGAGAAATGGCGCTGTTCTTTTTTCTTTCTTTCTTTTTTTAATTAAGAAGGGAGAAGGAGCCGAAACCGGTTTGGCTCAGTGGTAGAGCGTCGGTCTGCAGACTGAAAGGTCCCGGGTTCGATTCCGGTCAAGGACATGTACATTGGTTGCGGGCACATCCCCGGTAGGGGGTGTGCAGGAGGCGGCTGGTCGATGTTTCTCTCTCATTGATGTTTCTAGCTCTCTATCTCTCTTCCTTCCTCTCTGTGAAATATCAATAAAATATATTTTTTTTAAAAAGAAGAAGGGAGCAGGAGAGAGTAAGAGAGAAACATCAATGATAAGAGAGAACCATTGATTGGCTGCCTCCTGCACACCCCCTACCGGGGATCGAGCCTGCAAACCCGGGCATGTGCCGTTGACCGAAATCGAACCTGGGACCCTTCGGTCCACAGGCCGGCACTCTATCCATTGAGCCAAACTGGCTAGAGCAGTGGTCGGCAAACTCATTAGTCCACAGAGCCAAATATCAACAGGACAACGATCGAAATTTCTTTTTTGAGAGCCGAAAACCAACTTCTGCGCCTGGGCCACGAAGTCCCCATCGCACTGTACGTGCACGTCCGCCCGCACGTGGTTTTTTGTGGAAGAGCCACACTCAAGGGGCCAAAGAGCCGCATGTGGCTCACGAGCCGCTGTTTGCCGACCACAGGGCTAGAGCAACACTGTTCTCTTACGTTGAGGTTTAACCTCACGTTGGATTTCGGTATCCTACAGGGAGCGGGAGGGTTAAAGTAAGAAACCTGTGGGCGACGTCCTTGCTGTATGTCAGGGACCGGGAGATAAAAGAACCGCGTTTCTTGCCGGCTCTGGGTGTGCTTGTGAGTCTTTTTCTCTTTGTTGTGATCTTGTTCAGGTTCAAGGCGCTGCTGTCCAGCAAGCCCACAAATGACAGCAGCTGCATAGAGATCGGCTATGTGAAGTACCCCATCTTTCAGGTGAGCCCCTGCTGGCTGGGCCCAGGGCATGTGTGGGGGGGGGGGTTCCCCTCCAGGCCTTGGCCTGTGCATTAGCCGCTGCAACAAACCATCAGTCTCCCGCACTCCCGTCCCCTCCTCACACTGCCCTTCCCGTTTGCCATCCGTTCATTCCCTGCACCGTTCCCTGAGCACCTACGATGTGCCTGACCTTGTGCTGGGACCCAGGGCACCGGGCAAAAGACAGTCCTCTCCTGGGGACTCCCAGTCCAGAGCGGGGAACTCTGGGTAATGACTTCCTTATAGGGTAACGTGAGGGGGGCTGAGAGAGAGGCGTGAGCCGATGTGCTGTGACAACTCAGACCAGGGAGTCGGGGAAGGCGTCCTGGGTGAGTTGTTAGTGAAAGATGGAAGGCTGAGAAGTTGGGGAGCCACAGAGGAAGGCTTGGGGCTTAAGCAAGGGGGACAAGGGGTCAGAGAAAGCCCCAGGACTAGTTGAACCCAGTGTGACCAGGAGCCAGTGGACCGCAGGGAATCCAAGGTCATTGGAACCCTGATCTGAACCTCCTGGGACCTCATGTAGGCAGCAGAGGAAGGTGCCTTCGTCGAAGGCCAGATGGCGTTACCTCGTCTCTTTCCCATTTGGGGGACGTCAGTACTGTGAACGGCGGGTTGCGGTCTATGTGGCCTCTCTGAGGGGCACGCAGCCTTCTCCCCTTTCCCACCCCCCTCCATGCTCCATTCATGCGTCGTGCCCCACGAGGGCCTGCTTGCAGCTCATAGAAATCCACCCCAGGAGTGGCTTTGCAGCCCTATTTCTGGAGCTCTGAGTCTCCTCCAGGGCCTGGAGCCTCCCAGGGCAGGCCCGCAGGGGAGATCGGGGTCCCTCGGTGCTGTCCCCCCGCCAGCCAGGGTGAGAGGGCCAGCGTGGGGTGCTGGGAGGGTGCTGGGAGGGTGCTGGGCAGTCTGAACTGGGCCAGTTTTCCTCCCGCTCGGTTCTGGAGGGACAGTCCTGGAAAGAGTAAAAGGTGGGTCACACTCAAGCCAGCCCTCGGGAGCCCCTCAGTCTAAGACAGTGGTCGGCACACCGCGGCTCGCCAGCCACGTGCGGCTCTTTGGCCCCTTGAGTCTGGCTCTTCCACAAAATACCACAGCCTGGGCGAGTCTGTTTTGAAGAAGTGGCGTTAGAAGAAGTTAGAGGAGGCTCCCAGGGGCCTGTCCACCTCGCTTCCATGCCGACAGGAGGGTTTTAGCAAATGAGGCTGCCTTGCGTTTCCTCTCTCCACGACCGACCGACCGACCGACCGACCCACCGACCGTTTAACATCATGCACGCGGGCATGAGGCAGCCCCATGTAAATGCCATTTGCCGGGGCCTCCCCCGAGGAGCAGCCTTTGCGGGCCCCGGCCCAACCCCGAGTAAATGAGATAACGGGACCTGATGCCTTGCTTGGTCCGCAGCCCTCGGGGTTGCCATTGTTGGTTTGGCCTTGACTCACTGACTCACGCTCTGGGAGGACCAATGGGTGTCGGTGCGGCTTTGAGCTGCCCGTGTCTGTGTGTCTGACGCCTCCCGTGCTGTGTCCTTCCTTCCAGCTGGTCATGCAGTATCTCTACTGCGGAGGCCCCGAGTCGCTGCTCATCAAGAACAACGAGATCATGGAGGTGAGGCGCCCGCAGTGGCGTGTGTGGTGGGGGGCAAGGGGGACGGGGGGCACCGGTGGAGACTCAGGTCACGGCACACGTCTGGGAACTGTGTGTTGGGTGTTTGTTTGGATGCAGGTTCAGGTTCGGGGGTCCTGTCTGACTCGTCATGGGAGGGTGGGGTGCTCGGTGCACTAGCAAAACCCCTTCACTGACACCGCTGTAACCGGCTTGCAGGTGGCTGTGGGGGCGGGAGGGGCGGGCAGGGGAAATTGTCTGCAGAGGCTGAGTGCGAGCACAGCTGGCTCGGTGTCCTCCTCGGGAACTGTCCTTGGTGCCTTGTCCCTGGTCCTTTGTAAGAGAATTCCGTCATCCGCAGACGGCCTTCTCGGCCCAGCTCGGCCCTGAGCGGAGGCTGGGAGCCGGCTACCAAGCTCCCCTGGTTTCTCTGAGGTTGGCCGCCCCTGACCCCCACAGCACCCCGGCCACCCCTCACCCCCTCAGTGCCATGGCCACCCCTCACTCCACAGCACCCCACCCACCCCTCATCCCCTCAGTGCCCTGTCTGCCCCTCACCCCCTCAGTGCCATGGCCACCCCTCACTCCACAGCACCCCGGCCACCCCTCACTCCACAGCACCCTGGCCACCCCTCATCCACAGCACCCCGGCCACCCCTCACTCCACAGCACCCCGGCCACCCCTCATCCACAGCACCCTGGCCACCCCTCATCCACAGCACCCTGGCCACCCCTCACTCCACAGCACCCTGACCACCCCTCACTCCACAGCACCCTGACCACCCCTCATCCACAGCACCCTGACCACCCCTCACTCCACAGCACCCTGACCACCCCTCACTCCACAGCACCCTGACCACCCCTCATCCACAGCACCCCGGCCACCCCTCACTCCACAGCACCCCGACCACCCCTCACTCCACAGCACCCTGACCACCCCTCACTCCACAGCACCCTGACCACCCCTCACTCCACAGCACCCCGGCCACCCCTCACTCCACAGCACCCCGGCCACCCCTCACTCCACAGCACCCCGGCCGCCCCTCACTCCACAGCACCCCGGCTGCCCCTCACTCCCGTCTGCCTCGGGGACTCAGCCCACTGCCGGGACCTGTTCCTGCTCTTTTCTGTCCTGAGAGGAAGCACAAGGCGGCCTCAGGATCTCCCTGCCCCCTCCTCGAAGCGGAGCCCTTGGTTTTCCGATTCCAAGGTGGAAGCTTTGAACCAAAAGCCCAAGCGCTCTGCTCCTGAACAAGACCCGGGACCCCTCAGCCTGCGGTCCGGGCCCCGGCCGCGCAGGGAGTCAGGACGCTGCCCGTTGTCCCGAGGCGGCCCCGCCACCCGCTAAAGCGTGGACTCCGGCCAGACTGGTTAAATGCAGCCTCCGCCCCTCGGAGCCGTGGGATCCGGGACAGTCCTGAACTGCTCTGAGCCTCCGTTTCCTCGCCTGTAAAGTGGGGGGGTCACAATTCTCCCTCATTGGGGTTTTAGTTCCTGTGTATCAGGTGCTCGGAACAGCGCCTGGCACATAGTGGGCGCCATAGAGCAGCGTCCTCACTGTGTGGCCCTTTATCCCTGTCTTACTCCGGGAAAGCTTCCTGAGTAAATGAGAGGCAGGATGAAGAGCTTTGTAAACGGCCCTCAGGGGTCACCCCCCTGTCCTTCTCCCCAAAAGTTACTCTCCTGCCTCTCTGGGCCGCCCCTCTGACCCTTCTCCTCTCCTTCCGCCTCGGGACACAGGCTCTTTGGTAAACTTTTTTCCCCCAATTATTTCACAATTTTACAAGTCCTGGTGTGATTTTATGGGTGTTTTGGTTCCTTTTAATTGACTGGAGAGGGGGAGAGAGAAACATCAATAAGAGAGTAACATCCATCGGCTGCCTCCTGCACGCCCCCTACTGGGGACCAAGCCCACAACCCAGGCATGCGCCCTGACTGGGAATCAAACCAGCAACCTCTTGGTGCACAGACGACACTCAATCCACTGAGCCACGCCGGCCAGGCTGTAACCATTTTTAAAAACTCTTTTCAAAATCAAAATAATGAGCGCCTATTCCGATCATGTAAAGAATACCGAAGGGTTTGTTTGAAAAGAGCAAATCACCCAGCCCTCAGCCCCCAAGCCTTTCCCCGACGGCAGTCCCTCTGACAGGCATTTTAGCTCTTTCTTCTCCTCCCCCCAAGCCTGTCCGCCCCTCAGCACACTCCTGCCAGCCACTCGCCCGGCTGGGATGCCAACAGACAGTGGTCCCTGCCCCCCAGACGCTGGGGAGGCGACGGGCGTGACAGCGTGTCTGGTGTGAGCAGGAGAAAGGCAGGGTCGGGGGGGGGGGGGAACAGGCGCTGGTGGAGGGAGGCCACCGGAGATGGGGTGAGGTCTGGGGGGCTTCTCGGAGGAGGCGGCACCTGAGTGGAGGCCCAGGTGGACAGGGAGCCAGCCACGTCCACATCCGTCTGCCTAACCAGTGCCATTCACCCTGGCTTCTGGGCAGAACCGATTTAGGCATTTTGCTTGGCCTCCTGCTCTAGTAGAGGTGAGTGTGGCTCCCTCCCAGCCCCCCCTTTCCCGGATCCACCTCCCCCACGACAGAGTTCCACCGCTGTGTCTCATTCCTCCCCTGTCACCTCCGAGCTTTAAAATGAAGGTGTCGGCCGAAACCGGTTTGGCTCAGTGGATAGAGCGTCGGCCTGTGGACTGAAAGGTCCCGGGTTCGATTCCGGTCAAGGGCATGGACCTTGGTTGCGGGCACATCCCCGGTGGGAAGTATGCAAGAGGCAGCAGATCGATGATTCTCTCATCGATGTTTCTAGCTCGCTATCCCTCTCTCTTCCTCTCTGTAAAAAATCAATAAAATAGATTTTAAATAAAATAAAATAAAATACAATGAAGGTGTCGGACCCACAGTATTCCCGGTCCCTTCCCCTCGGGCCACCGCCGTGGAGCAGGGGGATTCTCCTCGCCTTCCCCCCTCCCGACCTCTGACGGGCTCTCTCACGGTTTCTAGCTCCTGTCGGCGGCCAAATTTTTCCAGCTGGAGGCTCTGCAGCGACACTGTGAGATTATCTGTGCCAAAGGCATCAACACGGACAACTGCGTGGACATCTACAACCACGCCAAGGTAAGGGCCGCCGCGCTGACCGCGCACGCACGCGGGCGAGGTGTCCCCCCACAGTCAGGCCCAGAGGGCAGAGCCCAGGCCGGGCCGCTCCCCCGGGACTGACCCACCTGCACCCTCCCAGCTCTGGGATAATGCGCGTCCCTCTCCCTCCCCTCCAGGTGCAAGCGGGACCCCAGAAGGCCCCGAAGCAGGGTTGTTTTCACCCCACATTGCAGGCTGCTTCAGGGGGTGACAGAGACCCGCGGGGGTGACAGGCTCCCAGGGCCGCCCCCAGGTTCTGAAACAGAGGTTCTTGGGGTGTGGGCTCCAATCCGGCACCGTCAACACCCCCAGGGAGCCTCGGAGTGTACATTCTAGAGCAGCCATGGGCAAACTACGGCCCGCGGGCCAGATCCGTCCCGTCCCGCTGTTCTATCCGGCCCGCGGAGCCGAAAGAGCGGAGGGTTCTCTTGCTCTCCCCTCCACTCCTTCACCAGCAGCCCAAGATGAGAGTGCCAGCATGGTCAGGCTGCTTTTGTTCCGGCCCTCCGGTCCAGTTTAAGAACCCGTGGTGGCCCTCGAGTCAAAAAGTTTGCCCACCCCTGCTCTAGAGCCCCATCCGGACATACAGAATCAGAAACTGGGGGGGGGGGGGGGGGGGGGGGGACAAGCCCTGTGGCTTCGCAGGTGATTCTGGCGCCATGGCTGCATCCCCGGACTCCGCTCACTTCAAATCCCCGGTCCTGGGACCTCTGGCAGAGCAATTCAGTCAAGCTCTGCGGGGGACGGGCGGGGGCAGCGGGAGAGAGGGTGTTTCTCGAAGCTCTTCCCGCTGTGATGCCCGGATGTAACCGAGGTTGAGATCAGGGTGTCAGGACCGGGGAGAGGTGGGGCCAGGTGGAACACTGCTGCTAATCAGCGTCACCAGGGGAGAGTTTAAGTCTGCTTATTTTTTAAAAATATATTTTATTGGGGGTTTTTTTACAGAGAGGAAAGGAGAGGGAGAGAGAGCTATAAACACTGATGAGATAGGATCATCAATCAGCTGCCTCCTGCACACCTCCTACTGGGGATGTGCCCGCAACCAAGGTACATGCCCTTGACAGGAATCGAACCTGGGACCCTTGAGTCCGCAGGCCGACACTCTATCTACTGAGCCACACCGGTCAGGGCGGAACCTGAGTTTTTAACGAGCTCCCAGGGTGACTGTTGTGACTTCGGCGCCAAGGCCAGTCTTCGCTCCAGTCCCGGGGACCCACTGGTTTTAATCTGGTTCATCTCACACGGGGGGATCTGGGACCGAGAGGATTCATTATTCCAGGTGCCGCTTCGTGCTGTGCCCCATGCTCAGGACGGGGGATTCACATTCGCTAGGAAGAAATAATGAGATAAGACCAGGAATCAATTAAAAACAAACAAAAAAAACCTTTGCTAACTGGAGCTCGGTTGCCCTTGCCTCTGACACCCACATCCCTGCGGGGTGACAACTCAGGTGTGAACCATTCTCTCCCCGCTCATCCGGGAAAAACCAGGGTGGCGTGTGAGATGTTGTTTTCCGTCTTAGACCAACGTTCAGCGATTCCTTCTCATGGGCAGGCTCCCGGGCTGACAGCCTTGTGGCACCCTCTCTCCGTCTTCACCACAACCCTTTTAGATAAATGCTATCCTTGGTCCCATGCCATAATAAGGAAACAGGCACAGAGAGGTTAGGTAACTTGCTTAAGGTCACACAGCGATTGCCGAGGGGTCGTTGTGTTCTTAGTGTGGTAGAATATATGTAGCATGCAGTACACGTTTTAACCATTTCTAAATGTGCGGTTCGGTACCATTAAGTCCATTCACATGGCTACGCAGCCACCACCACCCTCCCATCTCCAGATTTTCTTTTTTTTTATAATATATTTTATTGATATTTTACAGAGAGGAAGGGAGAGAGATAGAGAGCTAGAAACGTCGATGAGAGAGAAACATCGACCAGCTGCCTCTTGCACACCCCCTACCGGGGATGTGCCCGCAACCAAGGTACATGCCCTTGACCGGAATCGAACCCAGGACCCTTCAGTCCGCAAACCGATGCTCTACCACTGAGCCAAACCGGTTTCGGCCCATCTCCAGATTTTCATCTTCTCACCTTGAAACGCTGTACCCATTAAACACTAACTCCCACGTCCCTCTCCGCCCAGCTGCCGGAAACCACCATTTCACTTTCTGTGAGACTGTTCCAGGGGTCTCATGGAAGTGGAGTCACACAGCATGTGTCCTTTTGTGACTTATTTCACTGAGCACCGTGTCCTCACAGTACATCCGTGTCTCGGCATGGGCCAGAGTACCCTTCCTTTTTAAGGCTGGATGATGTACGTGTACACCACGTGGTGTTTATCCATTCACCAACCAGTGACACTGAGGCTGCTTCCACCTTTTGGCTATTGCGAATAATGCTGCCGTGAACACGGTGGACAAACAAACCCTGGGTTCGCGCCCCTGGTGTCAGATCTTTGGGGTGCGTACCCAGGAGTATAAACCTAGGTTTGTCTGACTCCAAAGCACAGGTTCTTAACGTTGGGTCTACTGTGTGGCCTAAAAAAATTGCTTGAAATATTTGCAAAGATCCTTGATACTAAAAAAAAAAATATTTTCTGATTGGTCATCAGTAAATCAAAGGTACAACCAGGCTACTTACTTCATACATGTGCGCGCACACACACACACACACACACACACACACACACACAGTACTGGGTGTTTTGGTTAAGTGACAGTTTTGCCAAAATGTGGTTTCTCAGGACACAGCCTTTTATTTTTTTAAAATATATTTTATTGATTTTTTTTACAGAGAGGAGGGGAGAGGGACAGAGAGTTAGAAACATCGATGAGAGAGAAACATCGATCAGCTGCCTCCTGCACACCCCCTATTGGGGATGTGCTTGCAACCAAGGACCAGAATTGAATCTGAGATCCTTCAGCCTGCAGGCCGAAGCTCTATCCACTGAGCCAAACCGGTTCAGGCAGGACACAGCCTTTTAAAAAAAATCTTAAACTGATTACTTTGCAGAAAAGCATCCAGAAAGACTCTCTCTCCCCAGGAAGAGAGCCTGATCAGTCTGTGGTCCTCTGCCCATCCCCACCCCCACTCCAGCCAGGGACACCCAAATTGCCCTGTGAACCCCACATCACACGTGGCTCTGCCGTGCCCACCACCTTGGCGGTAAGGCCTGCATTCCACAATCCCGTTTTAATCCCTTCATGCTCCTTGGCAGGCAGCCCTGGTCGCTGTCTGGCTGTTTAATAATGCAGCCCCTTGCAACGTGAGCCCCGGCTGGGCGCACACTTGTGCCACAGGCTGAGAACATCTGTGGCAGAGAACGCTCTCTCATTTGGGCAGAGCTTTGCCTGTTACAGACGCCGGCCTCAGCCTCCCGGGCCACATCCTGGAGCGTTTCCAGGTCAGACGCCTGTCCTTCCTGGGAGCACGGGCATGGAGGCCTGGGCAGTGCCCCGCCCCTGCGCTGTGGACGCTGCAGCCCCACCAACGACCACGTGCCGTGTGGATTCTATTACTGACAGATTGAGCTGCAGGCCGGGGCTGGTGTGGTAAAAGAGAACAAAGGGAAAGAAACCAGCACTTGGTGTAGAATAAGGTGACCAGACGTCCCTTATGTTTAACAATTTGTTCTACACTAAGGTGACCAGACGTCCCACTTTTGGCGGACAGTCCTGATTTTTAACAATTTGTCCCTATTTTCAACAATTTGCCCCGCACAAATGGTTGAAAATCAGGACATCTGGTCACCTTACTGTAGAACCACAGGAAATGCAAGCATGTAGTTGCTAATCACCATGTTCCAAGCCTCTGCAAGGCCATGGTGACATTACCTCTGTCCCCCATCTCTGAGGCAGCTGTGGGGTTTTATACAGATGAGAAGCCCATTCCTTAAATGCTCGGCTTAGCCACCCTTTCTTAACCAGCAAAGCTGTCTCAAACGAGGGCCATCAGAGGCTCTGGAGCCAGCAAACCTTTTTCTGTGAGGGGCCCGGTGAATATTTTCACGCAAGCCATACAATTCCTTTGGTACCTACTTAACTCGGCCATCGCAAGGCAAAAGCAGCCACAGACAATATATAAATAAATGGGTGTGGCTGTGTTCCAATAAAACTTTATTAACAAAAACACGTAGCAGGGCCTGTAGTCTGTCAACCATTGGTCTAGGACAGTGATTTTCAACCTGTATACTGCAAGAATTTTTAAACATGCAGGCAGCCCTAACTGGTTTGGCTCAGTGGCTGGAGGGTCAGCCTGTGGACTGAAGGGTCCCAGGTTCGATTCCAGTCAAGGGCATATTCCTTGGTTGTGGGCTTGATCCCCAGTGGGAGACGTGCAGGAGGCAGCCAATCAATGATTCTCTCTCATCATCGATGTTTCTATCTCTCTTTCCCTCTCCCTTCCTCTCTGAAATCAATAAAGATTTTTTTAAATAAATAAATAAAATAAAACATGCAGGCATTTGACCTCTTCTCCCTTAGATTGTCAAATAAAAGAATGACAACAGCCAACACAATAGCTGTCCAGTGTGAATGAATAACAAGTATACATATTTTTCCCCAGCTGGTTTGGCTCAGTGGATAGAGTGTCGGCCTGTGGACTCAAGGGTCCCCAGGTACCATTCTGGTCAAGGGCATGTACCTTGGTTGCAGGCACAGCCCCAGTGGGGGATGTGCAGGAGGCAGCTGATCGATGTTTCTCTCTCATCAGTGTTTCTAACTCTCTATCCCTCTCCTTTCCTCTCTGTAAAAAAACAATAAAATATATTTTTTTAATTATACATATTTTTTGTCAGATCAGAGTTTTGGCCCCAATTCGGTTAGCTGTGTGGACATGGACAAGTGTCTCACGTACAGTCCCCAGTCTTTCAGAGACCACAGACTTCTCTAGTGTGTCCGCATCCCAAACGCACCCTACGTGTCGTCCCCTCCCGTCTACCCCCGTCGTTCTGTAGCTGGGAAAACTGAGGTCCAGAAGAGGGATTTGACTTGTACAGGACTGACTGCACATGGCTTTTTGTATCTGTGCTCCAGCACTGTGGAAGAATTATTTTTTGTGTGGTAACATTGGTTAATAATTCTATATAAGTTTCAAGTGTATAACATATTTTATTAATTTTTGAATCCTCACCCAAGAATATTTTCCCTCCTCTCCACACCCTCTCCAACATTTGTTTCTTGTCTTTTTGATGTTAGCCATTCTAACAGGAATGAGATAGTACATTATTGTGGGTTTGATTTGCATTTTTCTAATAATCAGTAATGTTAAACACCTTTACTGACCTTGTTCACTGTCTAAATGTCTTCCTTAGAAAAGTATCTATTCAGATCCTCTGCCCATTTTTTTAGTCAGGTTGTTTTGTTGTTGTCGTGTAGTTGCACATGGTCTTTATGTAGACAGTTGGGTTGTGGGCTCAGTAGATTAACACGTGACATCAGCAAGTTCAAGGTTACAGGCCAGATAGCTGAGCTGGGTTCTGTAAATAATGGGTCACTGATACAAGTTATTGAGAAGAAGGAGGAGGAAGAGGAGGAGGAGGAGGAGGAGAGCTCAGAAGGTATTATTTTGATCCCCATTTTATGGATAAGAATACTGAGGCCCAGAGAGATTAAATAACTTTCCCAACAGCAGGTGGCTAGTGAGTAGCCAAGTCTGGACTCAAAACCCAGGCAGATCCCAGAGCCCCCTCCCTTCACTACTTTCCAGCCTGCCTCCTCTGAGTGTGACGATGATGTGCCATCCATCATATTCCACGGAATCCCACCAACAGGCCTGTGTGGCAAGGGCATAATTCCCATTTTGAAGATGAGGAACCCAAAGCCAGGGGCCAGGTGACCCAGCCCTAGTCACATAGTCACAAGGTGGGGGAGCCCCAGATGGAACCCAGGTCTTCCAGCTCATTCCACCATCACCCTGTTGGCACTGCCTTGTCGTCATCTCACCATGCCACACCTGACAACGTAGAGCGCATCTCTGGTCTAAAGGACAGGATATTCGAGCATTCGGGAGGATGACTCGGCATCTAAATAAAGCAGCAGGATGTCATCTCAAGGAGCCCTTCTCCGCCACTTCCCGAGCCTCCCGTTCATTGTAATAGAGAGGCCTGCCAGCTCTGACAACGGTAGAGTAGGGCTAAAGACAGACGGCCACACATCCACATCTGCTTCTGCAGCTCCAACGTGCATTCCTCCTTCGCATGCTGTGAGGTTAAAGACCTACTCTTAAAGGCCTTAGGTCCAAGGCAGTGCGCCCTCATGGGTCAAGCACAACCTGAAGGGTTCAGTTCCTGGTTCTGCCCTGGACACATGGTATGAACTGTTGTGAGTGATCCGTGCTCTTCTCTCCATTTCCTCATCCATAAATGGGAGGTGGTGATGCGACCTACCTCAGGGAAATTTGAGAATCCAATGGGATGATGCCTGTGAAATGCCTAGCGAGGTGCCCGGCACATTGTAAGCTCTCAATAAATGATTGCTGTTCGTTTCCCTGCTCTGAGAGTTAACCATTCGTTCACACATTCCTCAAACCTGAAGCGTCTGTCAAACACCACGCCTTCTGCTCGGGCTCCTAACGGTGAGCCAGGCTTTCAAAGTGCCACCTGTCCTGATGTAGTCTATCAGGAACCACGTCTCTAGACCAGTTTCTCAAGCTCAGCACTATTGAGGATTCAGGCTGCACAATTCTTTGCTGTGGGACTGCCTGTCGTGGGGATGTTCATCATAGCTTCTACCCATTAGATGCCTGTGGTACATACACCATCACCAGCCCATTCGTGATGACCAACAATAGCTCCAGGCTTTTCCCAATGTCTCCTGGGAGGCAAAAATCACCCCTGCCCTAAAGACATTGGGCAGGTGGTCAGTGCCCACTCATAGGATTGTTGTGAGAATTAAATGGGTTAATGCTTGTCACAACCTTAGGACTGTGTCTACAACTCCATTCGCGTGCCAGTGATCTATAGTGTTACGAAGAAACACAAAACCCAGGGGCTGAAACAGTGAGCGCTTATCTCATTGTATACAAGAGTCACCGGCCAGGCTGAAAGGTTCTGGTCTCAGCGGGGCTTGCTTCTGAGATCATCTGGCTGGTTGATCTTGGCTGGCTTTACTGATCCTGGCTGAACCCTGTTGCTGTCAGAGGTTTCAGCTGGGACAGCTGGGTTGACTCCACTCGGTCTCACGTGGTCACTCATCTCCAGACCGGCTGGCTCGGGATTGTTTTCGTGGGAGAGGCCGGGTTCTGAAAGAGCACCCTGCCACGTGAATGTAGCTCAGAGCTGGTGACTCTTCCTTCTGCCATGTTCTATTGGTCTGAGCAAGTCACAAGCCCAAGAGACGAACTCCAGCCCTTTGATGAAGAGGCTTCCAAGAGTGTGACTACAGCCAAGGGTGGAGGAGCAGGGCCACTTTCACAGTCAACCTACCGCAGTGGTCAGCAAACTACAGCCACAGTTTGCCAATCATTGACCTAGATTCTCGATTCCAATAATTACAGGCTGCTGTTGTTCCTTGTGACTAAATCCCTATCCCAGTGATCGGCAAACTCATTAGGCAAACTCACAGCAGCCGACCACTGACCTACCGTGATAGGTGTCCGCCATTATTACCTAGGGAAGCCATGTGGTGCATCTCAGAACCATAACCATCTCCCGCTTCTTCTCCCCTTCCCCACAGTTCCTCGGAGTCACCGAGCTCTCCGCGTACTGTGAAGGCTACTTTCTCAAAAACATGGTGGTCCTCATTGAGAACGAAGCGTTCAAGCAGCTCCTCTATGACAAGAACAGCGAGGGCACGGGCCAGGACGTGCTCCAGGACTTACAGAGGACGTTGGCCATCAGGATTCAGTCCATCCACTTGTCGTCTTCCAAAGGCTCCATTGTATGAGGCGCCCAGTGCGGGGACCGCTCCCCCAGACCTCCCAGCGCTCCTGCAGCGCTGGCTCCACACAGACACACGTTTCACCCAGCGTCTGCTTTCGGCTGAGCCTGGGAGCTGCCTCCACTGCCTCAGATCTCCTTGAAGAAGCAAATTCAGCTCCACGGGTTCCTGTTGAACAACAAAGGACATCCCGCTGGTCTGCAGAGCAGAGTGCAGCTGGGTCCAGAGCTTGAACGCCAACCAGGGGCCGCCAAGCTAACGCCATCCAAAGGCGCCGCTGGGTCACTGAGCATCTATTGTGGGGGCCACTGTCAGAAGGATGGACTGGGAACCACAGGTCATCTGGGTTCCAGGTGGGCAGCTGGGACACCTAACTGCGGAGAGTTGAGTTGCACACCAAGGACCATAGCAGCCACAGTTGAGCAAGAGTCAACCCTGATGGCAGATGGGTGAGACTTACCAACAACGAAGAAATCATTTGACAAATTTTTAGGGGTGGGAACTTTTTAAAATGTTCATTAACACACACACACACACACACACACACACACACACACACACACAGGGCAGCCTGTAGTTGAACATATATTTCTAAAAGCGTAACAGTTCCTTTTCAACTGGATTGTGTTTAGGAATCTGTGTTTTGAGATTTTTCTTTTCCTTGAAAAAACACACACACAATAACAACAGTAAGACAACAGGTCCATACTGTATACACCTGCATCTGACAAGATATTGCTGATATTCTATCCAAGGTGAAATCATACTCCTGCCTTAGTGATCTCGGTTACACAAAAGAGGTGCACTGCCAATAGCTCTCTCTCACTCAGTAGTCGAAAAACAGCCTGCATGCTAGTTGTGGTTTCGGGGTGAGACTGGAGTAGCCCCAACATAAGAAAACATGCATTTGCATGGGCCGCACCTGTGAAATGTTATGTTTGTGCTTCATTTTTGCCAAGGTAAAACTCACACACACACATACACAAATATTCCATCACTTCCTGCTAAAAGTCCATTGGGTGGAACGGACATGTCCGTCTCTTCCCCTCATTATGAATGAGTCTGGGATGCTTTTGCACATATGTGTTCATAGATGATGCTGAATGGGGTCGGGGGGGTGTGGGGGGAGAGGAAAGCACGTCGGAGAATTTACTAGTAATTCCAGAGTTTCCTCTGTATTCTCAGAAGATGTTAATAGTTTGTTACTAGCCAGAGCCTATGACTATGTTAGATTATTTTTCAAGATGAAACCTATATATGATAGGACGGCTTCTTTCTGTATTTGGAGAGTGTACAGTACAGGGTTATCTATAATGAGAGTTTCTATCCACAGGGTTCCATTTGCTCTGCCATATATTATAAGCAACCGCGATGGGTGAAGTGCCACAATGTTCCAAATAATGTTGGAGTTGCTGCCTCTGTTCTTGTCCTTTCCTTTGAAACCTAGCCACATGCCGTGGCAACTGGGACGAATGACTTTTACCCCTTGGGATGGCCAAGTGTCGTGGACAAACCTATTTCCTAGCATGCCTTTGGGAAGCCCTGCGCAGAGCCTGAGTTTCAAGGGAGCTGCTGTTCGTCCATCGTACCTGCTCCCTGAGCCACTGTCATGGCCAGCGTCGTGCTGTCTCATGGGGTGGCCGTGGAGAACCCAGGCCATGTCTGTCTTCAGTGTTGGTTCTCCTGTGATGCCCCTACGCAAGGCCTCTCTTCCACCTGGTCATTTGCAAACCTCCTCAGGCCCTACAAGCATCCACGAGGAAGGAAAAGGTACTGCAGAGGGGTGCCGGTGACAAACACACACAGCACCTGTGGGACCCGTCGCCATCCCCTGCCTCCTGCGTGAGCTCTGAGTTGCTGCGTGGGTGTTCCCTCATCCGAAATGGACTTCCTGTGACTGCCTAATGCTATCGGGGCCTCTGAGCATTGACTGGTACTGTGGCAACTCCTGATGGGCTTCTGTTCTAGTTCCGTGTGCTTTCTCTGTCATTAAAAGAAATGATTTTCCCAAACCGCGCATCCTTTATATAGACATGTGAGCTCTTCTTTTTAATTTTTTTTAAGTATATAGTCGGCATACATCCTTATATTGGTTATTATTAGTTTCAGGTGTAAACATAGTGATTCAACATTTTTATACCTTTTGATGTGATCACCCACTTATCCTAAAGGTCATCTGTCACCGTATAACTTATCACAATATTACTGACTACATTCCCCTTCACCTTTTTACCCCAAAACTCCCCTTCTGGTCTCTGTTTCTATGAGTGTTTTGGTTTTGTTTGTGTAAGATTCCACATATAAGTGAAACCATATGGTATTTGTCTTTGCCTGACTTATTTCACTTAGCATAATATCTTCTAGGTCCACCCAGGTTGTTACCAATGGTGAGATCTCCTTTTTTGCTTGCTGTGTGATGTTCCTGTGTGTGTGTGTGTGTGTGTGTGTGTGTGTGTGTGTGTGTTTGTGCACGCACGCACGCTATCTTCCTAACCCATTTATCTGTTGCTTCCATATTTTGACTGTTACAAATAACGCTGCAATGAACATGGGAGTGCAAAAGTCTCTTCCAATTCTTGGGAGAAATACCCAGAAGTGGAATTGCTGGGTCAAATGGTTGATCTATTTTTAGTTTTTCGAGGAATTGCCACCCTGCTCCCCATGGTGGCTGCACCAATCTGAGGTCCCTCCCACCGGACACAGGGTTCTCTTTGTCCACATCCTCGCCAATGTGTTATTTGTGGACTTTTTTGTAATAGCCATTCTGGCTGGTTTGAGGTGGTAGCTCTTTATGGTATTAATTTGCCTTTCCCTAATGTTTCCTAAATTAGAGTTGCAAGCAGTCACTCTCCCAAATGCCTCATCAACTCAGGAATGTGAGACACGTTGTGACGCTTATGACATGAGTCTGAAGCTCAAAGCCCCACAAATGACTGAACAGGTCCCAGACCCACTGGACCCCCAACTTTCAGTTCAAGTCTGGGGACCATGGCCCTTCGGAAAAGGACAGGGGGTTGGAGGTGGGGGGAGGACGGTGGTCACAAATCCCCAAAGGAAACCAACTGCTAGATGTCAGCTCCAGAGAAACCCAGGATCACTGTCTCAGGTCCAAAGCCAGGCCCATGACCTTCTCTGCCACTTGAGTGTGTGACACTCACTCCCCACCCCTCCCCTGAGAGACCTCCCTCGTGAAACTTCCTATCACCTCCGGTCCCCTCCCCACAGCTGGCCAATGCCTTGAGCCCAGCAGCACATGTCCGCGGACAGGGCCACTGCAGGAGCCGATATCATGGCTTATTTTTTTCAACCCTCTTTAAAAATAACCCAGCAGGGGGATAAAATAAAATAAATAACCCAGCAGATTTTAAACTTCCTCTTGTGGGGGAAAAAATAGAACTGACGCTCAGCAATCACATCGCACGCGAGCTCCCCTTCCTGATGAGGCAGTCAGATAGCGAGGGCCCCGCAAAAGGACACGTCTCCCAGTTTAGCTCTGAATATGAAAAGACAATCTGTCTGCATGAATAGGCAATTAAAAGAGATGCCCTGGTATCGTTGGTATGCTCTTCAGATGTTGTTTTGTAGACTTGACTTTCCTTCGGATGAGTGTAGAATCTTAATGCCATCCCACACCTCTGGGACGGAGGGCTGCCCCGGGGAGGAGGCGGGTGGCGTCACAGAGGGGCTCTGGGTTGGGACGGGGTCTCACCCCTGGCCCTGTGGCTGCGTCGGCTACTTGGGTGACCGTGGCCAGGCCTCTCCTCCATTCTAGTCCTGTTTCCACCCAGAATGAGTTTTCTGGCTGATGTTCTGTGTGCCTGGAATACGTTTGTGAATTAGAGCACCGTGCACATGTGATAGGACATTCAGGAGGGCTTAGGAAAAAGGACCTCTGTGTACAGTGTTTTTCAGTAAAATAGGCAGGAATTCAAATAAAAGCCTTAAAAAAGGCTCCAAGGATATTTTTTTAGGAGGATGCATCTCACCAGATGATGCCTCGTGACTACCATCTCCTTTTTGTTTTGTTTTCTTTTCTTTTCTTTTCTTCTCTTTTGTTTTTAAGTAACTATAGATTCACAGGAAGCTGCAAAGATAGTAAGGAGAGGTCCCATGCACTCTTCAAGTGCCTCCTGACAGGGCCACTGCAGGAGCTGATATCATGGCTATTTTATCCAGTGTCCAGTCCAGTGCAATATCAAAACCAGGAAAATGATGTTGATGCGATGCATGCGTCTAGTTCTCTGCCATTTGATGACATGTGGAGATGTGTTTAACCACCACAATCACTACCCCATCACAAAGACCTCCCTTTATAGCCTCTCCTAACCCCTTCCACATACACCTTCCCTATTCCTTGGCATTTAGGCATTCTGAGAATCCTCTATAATAAAAGCCTAATATACTAAATGTCCAGTCATCCATTCAGCCAATCAAAGAGTTATATGCTACTGATATGCTAAGGCCGTTCAACCACTCGCTATGACATGCACTGACCACCAGGGGGCAGATGCTCCAATCGGTAGGTTAGCTTGCTGCTGGAGTCCGGCTGATCAGGACTGAGAAAGATGGGCCGGATATCCCCTGGAACCCTCCCACAGTCCCTCCCTGGCTGGCCAACCTCTCATATCCCTTCCCGGCCCCAATCATGCACTAGTGGGGTCCCTCGGCCTGGCCTGTGCCCTCTCACAATTTGGGACCCCTTGGGGGATGTCGTAGAACCAGTTTTGAGGGACAAGCCAGGCTGAGGGACCCCACTGATGCACGAATCCGTGCACCAGGTCTCTGGTGTTACATAAATAGAAGCATAAAATAGATGGCCTTACTCAGCACAAGTACCTTGAGACCCATCCACAGATGTTGCGTTATTAAGAATCTGTCCCTTTTTTTGTTCTGAGTAATATTGCCCAGGGTCCCATCTCCGTTGGACCAAATAGGTGAACTTGTCAGGAAGCTTGGTGGTGAGGCAGCTTGGTTTTGGCAGCTGACTCTCTGGTCATAGCTCCAGAAAACAAGTGTGTCTCTTAAAAGCTGGACATAACTTCCTGGTCCTGACCAGCATGGAGCTGAGACTGTCCCATGATGTTAGGCCCACAGCGGGGTGTTCATGATGGGTCCCTGAGGTCCACTGCTCCCACCTGGGCTAAAAGGTCCTTCGTTTCTGCAACAGGGGCCTTCTGTGATTGACCAGTTTCCAGACGTCTCACTGATGGTGTAGGACAGCGGTCAGCAAACTCATTCATTAGTCAACAGAGACAAATATCAACAGTACAATGATTGAAATTTCTTTTGAGAGCCAAATTTTTTTTAACTTAAACTTCTTCCAATGCCTCTTCTTCAAAATAGACTCGCTCAGGCCGTCGTATTTTGTGGAAGAGCCACACTCAAGGGGCCAAAGAGCCACATGTGGCTCGTGAGCCACAGTTTGCCGACCACTGGTATACTGAAGTGCTCCTTGAGCTCACTCTGGAGGCACAGCTCTGAGGATCTTTTAAGGCAGGTCTGGCTCCATGGGGCTGGGTCAGGCTCGAGAGTCAGCATTTCTGACAAGCATCCAGGTGAGGCTGACGCTGCTGGTCCAGGGACCACTCTTTGTGAAGCGAAGGGGTAGAGTACGGAGGTCGCATTCATCTCCAACCACTTCTACTGCCTGACCCACCTATGACTTTTGTCCCATCCCCTGGCCTGGCTGGGATCTCAACCTAGTGAGAGACTAGGAGCTTTTCCTTCTGACCCTTCATTGCAGCGATACATCTGAGAAAGACACCTGAAATGGTATTGCTCTGGGTGGAGGGTTCAACCCGCCTGAAGGAAGCCTAAGGGATTTTTCACACACAACCCTATTCTACCTCCACGTTTCCCTGGGCTGCTTTGATCACATGTATGTATTCCACAGACATCTAATGTCTGATGCTAATATAAGTAAGGGGCCCGCCTCTCTGCTGTGGCATTGAGTACTCAACCTCTCCCCTTCTTATGGTTCAGGGTTGGCAGTAGAAGGAAAGCAGGCGTTCTTGTTTATCTTAAGATTTTTAAAATATATATATTTTATTGATTTTCCACAGAGAGGAAAGGAGAGGGATAGAGAGCTAGAAATGTCAATGAGAGAGAAACATCGATCAGCTGCCTCCTGCACAACCCCCCACTGGGGATGTGCCCGCAACCAAGGTACATGCCCTTGACCGGAATCGAACCCGGGACTCTTCAGTCCGCAGACCGATGCTCTATCCACTGAGCCAAACCAGTTTCGGCTATCTTAAGACTTTTATGAGGTGTCTTTATGCATGCCCAGAGCCCCCTGAGAGAGGTAGGGACACCCAGGAGGTAACCATCGAAGACAGCCGTTGCTGAATGCTCACCTCACCATACTCTGACAGTGGAGGGGAATGAATGAAACATCTGGCCCACAATGGCTCCCGGGTGACCTTGAGACGTGTCAGCCCTGGGCCGTGGGGACAGAGGAGGAGTGGCAGGATTGTGTCTGCAATCGCTCATTATTTTCTGTCCTTGCCAAGGGAATGGCTGCGTGTTCGGCACTTCAAAGGCATCCCTCTCTTACACTGGGGATGTCGGGGAAGTTCAGACATTGTTTTCTGTTGGACATGAAAGTACATGAAGTCTGTTTTTCTGAAAATTCCCTGAGGCCAGGGAATGAATCCCCGCCCCTGCTATGGGAGGGTTTTAGTTTAATGGAAGTCAGCTGTGTGATGTGGTCGCTTAGAAGAGTGCATTTCGGTATAGGCCGCATTGATGGAAGCATGGCCACTGCAATGGTGAGGCGATTGATGGTTTTGTCTGCCCTGGGAGATCCTTGCTGAGTTGTGTCGGTATGACTCAGAGTTCTTACCAGAGAGCACCTCTGACTAATTTAAGAAGAAAGTGGAGCCCTAGGCAGTTTGGCTCAGTGGATAGAGAGTCGGCCTTCGGACTGAAAGGTCCCAGGTTCGATTCCGGTCAAGGGCATGTACCTTGGTTGTGGGCACATCCCCAGGAGGAGGTGTGCAGGAGGCAGCTGGTCGATGTTTCTCTCTCATCGATGTTTCTAACTCTCTATCCGTCTCCCTTCCTCTCTGTAAAAAAGCAATAAAATATTTTTTTTAAAAGAAGAAGAAAAAGAAAGTGGACCTATTCAAAGAAAAGCCCTGATAAGGTCACAGCTGCCATCAAATACTACAAAGGCAGAAATCCACAATGGCAGTTCCACAGGTACCAGGAGCTTGATTTCAATGACTGCTGCTGCTGCTGCTGCTGCCATCTTGCATACAGAACTCATGCTGCCCCGGAAAAGCTCAATGCCCTTTTCTCCGCCTGCTCAATGAAGGGCCTGGGTCACATGACTGGTCCCAGCTGCAGGGGAGACTGGGAATTTCAGTTCTCACTACGTCACTAGGGGATGGGGACATACGGGATTTCTGCACATATAGAAAGATGATGGGTGGCCATGAACATGACACATGCCCCCTACACTTAGTGAAGGTCATAGAGAAACGGCAGCATCATATAAGGAAGTAGCCAGGTGAGAGAGCAGCTGAGGGGACCGGGAGGTTTGGCCTATAAAAGAGGAGACTTGGGCCGAAACCGGTTTGGCTCAGTGGATAGAGCATCGGACTGCGGCCTGGAAGGTCCCAGGTTCGATTCCAGTCAAAGGGCATGTACCTTGGTTGTGGGCGCATCCCCAGTTAGGAGGTGTGCAAGAGGCAGCTGATCGATGTTTCTCTCTCATCGATATTTCTAAATCTCTATCCTCTCTCTTCCTCTCTGTAAAAAATCAATAAAATATTTTTTTTTTAAAGAGAAGACTTGGGTGGCCATCATGGCTGCCTTCAAATATCAGCAAAGGTGTCGGAGATGAAAGCAATTAGCCTCATTCAGGGCAGCCAGGGATTAGAACTGTTCCAGTGATGGAGTCAGACTTCACCTAAGTATAAATAAGGAATGTTGCCCGGCCAGCATGGCTCAGTGGTTGAGTGTCAACCTACGAACCAGGAGGTCACGGTTCAATTCCCAGTCAGGGCACATGTCCGGGTTGTGGGCTCGATCCACAGTGTGGGGCATGCAGGAGGCAGCCGATCAATGATTCTCTCTCATCACTGATGTTTCTGTCTCTCCCTTCCTCTCTAAAATCAATAAAAATAATTTTGGGGGGGGGGGGGAAGAAATGTTGAAAGTCAGAGCAAGAGCCTCCTAAAGATAAAACGAGCCACCTTAGAGGGTAGTGAGTTACCCGTCACAGGCAGCATTCAAGGAAAGCAACCACTTGAAAGAGACTCAAGCAATACAGGAAGGGTGACAAGATTCCTTATAATTCATGGGTTTTGTCCTTATTAGTCCTCTCCTTCTAATATTAATCATCTACTTAGCCTCAGAAAACACATCAGTCTTGATATATCCTATGCAGAATTTATAATGACCTCCCAGCCTTCGTCTTTGCCAGCGCTGCATTTTATTAAGGCCTGGAACCCTATTTATCCTCATCAAGTTAGTGAGGCAGCACATCGATTCATTATTCTTACTTATCTAACGCAGAAGGAAGAGAAATGGTCTACAAACCCTTGACAGCTGGGAAGAGAAAAAGTAGCCAGAAGCAATTCAGTCACTGAAAAATGAAATTCCTTTTTATAAAGGGGTGGAAAAAATGGATTTCAGTAAAGCAATCAAGTTAGGGAAGGGCCGATTTTGAGAGTGGAATGAAATCCAGGTATGTGAAATTGCACGTGTCAACCTCGCATCTCTTCTGCATTTTTCAAACCAGACTCCACGGAGGAAAATCCCTGAGCCGTGCACCAGGGTGGCCACAAGCGCCTGGTGAGTGAGTTCCCCCGTCAGCCTCAGTCTTCCCGCCTAGAGAACGGGGACATCTCGGCCCGGACACGGCGGGGGAAGGCGAGGCACTCTTGCAGCCGTGGTGGGAGGGGGTGCTCTGTCCAGATGCAGAACAGCATGCCCAGCAAGCAGGGAGGGAGAAGGGGGACCAGGCTGCCTACGATCTTACCAGTCTTATCGTTGACTGGCTGAATCCACCTCACCCACAGCCTCGGGTCCCCAGAGGCTCTGCCAGCCATCCAGGCCAGGGGCAGCCCAACCTTCCACACTGCTGAGTATGAGGCATCATCCACTGGGCTCCGGGGTGATTCAGGAGCCCCTCTTGGCAGTGGGGCCTCCTAGAGCTCCGGGGACCCCAGCATTTTGTTCATCTGCTCTGAGCTCCCAGGCAGGGAATGTTGGTAGGTGGCTGTCAGCTGATTGTCACATTTCTTTTTTCTTTTTTTTTTTTTTTTACAGAGAGGAATAGAGAGCTAGAAACATCGATGAGAGAGAAACATCGACCAGCTGCCTCCTGCACGCCCCCTACTGAGGATGTGCCCACAACCAATGTATATGCCCTTGACGCAAATCGAACCTGGGACCTTCCAGTCCGCAGACCGACGCTCTATCCACTGAGCCAAACCGGTTTCTGCCTGATTGTCACATTTCATCCAGGGCCTGACCAGCATGCCTCTGTGGGGGGATAACACAGCCGTGGGCAAACTATGGCCTGCGGGCCGGATCCCGCCCATTTGGCTGTTCTATCCGGCCCGCGGAGGGAGCCGAAAGAGCAGAGGAGGGTTCTCTTGCTCTCCCCTCCGCTCCTTCACCAGCAGCCCAAGATGAGAGTGCCAGCAGGGTCAGGTTGCTTTTGTTCCGGCCCTCCGGTCCAGTTTAAGAACCCATGGTGGCCTTCGAGTCAAAAAGTTTGCCCACCCCTGGAATAAGAGATAGTTCTATGGCAGTGTTTCCCAAACTTCTCTCATGATGAGGATCACCTGGTGGAGTTGTTAAACCTTAGAGCACTAGTTAAGTATACAATTTTACCTATATGTTCCCAGAAATTCTAGTTTAGCACTTCTTAGTTGGGATTCAGGAATCTGTATTTTCACAACTCCACCAGGTGATTCTCATCATGAGAGAAGTTTGGGAAACACTGAAGTATCTTCAGTGCAGGGGACAGCGGTGTGTTTCTTTTACATCTTTGGGGACAGAAGTTGGCAGGGCCAGTTTTAGAGAATGGCTTGTTGTCAGATGAAGGACCCCCACGGCTCCATGCCATAGGACCCACTCACTGCAATGCGCACACACATATGAAAACCAGGAAAACCCAACGCCTCTCTGACTTGGCCATGATGGCGAGATGTGACCTCTATCCAGTGCTTACTTTGTGGCAGGCATCATGCCAAGTGCTTTACATGCATGGTCCCAGTCCTCACTGGGAAACCTACATGATAAGGATTTGTATTCCCGTCTTAGGGACAGGAAAACGGAGGTGCAGACAAGACAGCAAGGCTAACAGGTTCGTAAATGCAGGTCAATTATACCCATTAGTCCAGTGGCCGGCAAACTGCAGCTCACGGGCCACATGCAGCTCTTTGGCCCCTTGAGTATTTAGCAAAGGCCAGCTTAGGAGTTCTTTAATTAAGCTAATAACAATGCACCTACCTATATAGTTTAAGTTTTAAAAAAAACTTGGCTCTCTCAAGAAATTTCGATCGTTGTACTGTTGATATTTGGCTCTGTTGACTAATGAGTTTGCCGACCACTGCATTAGCCTGTGGTGGAGTTGGTTTCACGATCTGCCATTTCACCACAGGCCCAAGCGCCCATTGATGTCCAGCCTCTCTGGAGGAGAGGGGCAGGTTGGAGAAGAGGTGTGGAGCCATAGAATGACTTTAGAGAACGTTTGAAGAGGCGGCCCAGTGCAGTGTCAGCAGGAGAGGTGCTAGGCTCTGGGTCAGACAGAGCGGCCTTCAGATCCTGGCCTGACCCTTCCTAGCTGTGCGGCCTTGGGCTCCTTACTTAATCTAAAGCCGGTTTCCTCAGCTGTCCCACGGGCATGGTGGTCTCCGGGTGTCCAGTGAGGCTGTGTTGGGATCTGAGCATTTGCCTGGGGTACAGAGGATACACAGCAGCGTGATGATACAACCCACACTCAGAGAGAGCAACTAGGTTGCCCGAGGCCACACAGCATGCTTGTGACACCTGGTCCGGTGTTCTTTGCACAGCAGCTGCTCTACATGATTCCTATACAGGTTTGGGCCCCTCTAACCTCTACCAGCTTCCTTCTCAAATTTCCCACTCCAGGGTTTCAGGCAGGTTTTACTCCCCTGCAGGGTTATGCTGCCATACTCAACGGTCCGTGCCAAACTACCCTGTTTCCCCGAAAATAAAACAGTGTCTTATATTAATTTTTGCTTCCAAAGATGTGCTAGGTCTTATTTTCGGAGGATGTCTTATTTTCAGGGAACCACGTAGGTGAAGGGGGAACAAGCAATTAGTGCAGCTACAGTTCAAAGCAAGTGATGGGGGAAGGAGGGAATGTTCAAGTTCCTGTAGTGTCCACTAGATGGAGCCACACCTCTGCCTTCATCAGTTCCCTTTCTAGTCAAGAACATGAGTTGGCTTATAAAGGATTGAGAAGAT
Source organism: Vespertilio murinus (assembly GCA_963924515.1). Lineage (NCBI taxonomy): Eukaryota > Metazoa > Chordata > Mammalia > Chiroptera > Vespertilionidae > Vespertilio > Vespertilio murinus. Next base: position 187,110,442 of record OZ004707.1, read on the forward strand.
TCATGCATTCACTCACACATTCATTCAATAAATACAGGATGACAATTTTTAAACATGAAATACCCTATATAATAAAAGGCTAACATGCAAATTGACCAAACAGAGGAATGACCGTGTCAGCTATGATGTGCACTGACCATGAGGGGACACTCAACACCGGAGCTACCCCCTGGTGGTTAGTGCATTCCCGCAGGGGGTGGGGGTGGGGGGGGCACCACTCAGCCAGAAGCCAGGCTCACGGCTGGTGAGCACAGTGGCAGGGGCAGGAGTAGGCCTAAGTCAGCAGGCGGACACCCACCAAGGAGTCCCAGACTGCGAGAGGGCGCAGGCTGGGCTGAGGGAGCGCCCTCCCCCCCCCCCGCCCCACCCAATGCATAAATGTGGTGCACCGGGCCTCTAGTATTTTAATAACCACTGCCTTTATAATTATTCAAAGTGTGTATACATTTTTTTTGGTACACCCTGTATTTACTGAGCACAACCCACAGGTTGAGAACCACTAGCAGGGTCGCCTAAGACCATCGGAAAACACAGATATTTACATTACGATTCATTAACAGTAGCAAAATTACAGTTATGAAGTAGCGATGAAAATAATTTTTTGGTTGGGGGTCACCACAACATGAGGAACTATATTAAAGGGTCGAGGCATTAGAAAGGTTGAGAACCACTGCTCTAGTCCAATTCCCCTCAAATTAGCCATGTAACTAACAGCCTCCAACTAGTTACCCCACATTCACTCTGCCCCCTTGCCCCCATCCCCATGCATTCTACTCCCAGGAGATCAACTGACATGAAAACACAAGTTGGGTCATACCACTTGTCTGCCATCTACCCCCGGGTGCCTGGCAGCCTCCCTTCCATGACCTGCAAGACGCTGCACCACCTGGCTCCCCGTCTGCCTGACCCCTCCTTGTTCACACTGCTCCGGCCTCAGGACTGGGATGGTGACCTCAATTCCACACAGCTGGTCGTCAGGAGGGAGATTGGAGCAGGAGATCAAAGAAGAACATGAGTTGGAAAGCTTATTGAAGCTTATTCTACTGTAAGATAAACACTGAAGCATTACCCAGAAGTGAGTGGGGACAGAAGACTATGCCTTGACCCTCGGGAAAGGAGTTTTCCTAAGAGGTGGTGATGGTGGTGGCATCAAGGAGAAGGGGGTTTGGCTCAGTGGTAGAGCATCGGTCTGTGGACTGAACGGTCCCAGGTTCGATTCCGGTCAAGGGCATGTACATTGGTTGCAGGCACATCCCCGTTAGGGGGTGTGCAAGAGGCAGCTGGTCGATGTTTCTCTCTCATCGACATTTCTAGCTCTCTATCTCTCTCCCTCCCTCTCTGTAAAAAAAAAAAAAAAAAAAAATCAATAAAATATATTTTTTAAAAAGGAGAAGGGGGTTTGGGAAATGCAGTGTCTGGTGGAAGCTGAATGGGCAGAAACCTCAGCTGTCACCAGGCAACTGGAAGGTGGACCGGGTGAGTGAGTCACCAATCAGGCTGCTGCATCCACAGTTGCTTGCACATCTTCTTTTTCCCTTGACTACACAACCTCCATTGCAGCATAAAATTCTTTGGCTGGGAAGGACTGTGCCGTATTCATCTTCGTAGCTCTTTCCCAAACAGAACTCTGCGCAAAGATGGCAGAGGAAATGTTTGGTGAATGTTGTAACCGTTCTCACCAGCTCACTCCCGGTAGTGGGCCACCCATTCTCTTCTAGGGAGCCCACCCCTTCCCGTTCTCACTCATGTGCTCCTTCTGAGAACTGATTCCCTCGCTGGCTCCAGACCTGACACGTGGCCCAGACCAACCAAGCAAAACAGCCCCTTCTCCTGACCACAGTGCCTGGCTCCTGAACGGGCAAGTGACCATCTGGAACCGAGGAAACAGATGAGACAGTGGGGAGAAAGGCAAATGCTTTCATACTAGGCTGCAAGTGGTTAGGGAGAGGTCTAATCCTGATGACATGGTTTAAGCTCCTGGATCCAGCTGTGTCTGAAAGCTATTTATGTCTCTGGGGTCTAGAGTCATCTAAGCATATTAATCTCATATCTTGCCTAAGGCTACTGGAGTTGGGTTGTCCATCACTTGCATCCAAAAGAGCCCTGACAAAGAAACGAATGAATTAATTAACCTGAAAATTGTACCACAGGGAAGGATTCTGCTCAAGGACTTGGGATCTTGCCATTCACTCTCTGACCTGGGGCAAACTGCCTACTGTCTTTGGACTTGAGTTTAGAACTCTGATATCACTCACTCATACACACGTTTATTGGCATTTATTGTGCTGTACACCGCGCTAGGTGCTGGGTCTACTGTGGTAACAAAGCCCTCATGGTCCCTGGTCTCATGAAAATGGAAATGAAGTTAAGTTCCAGAAAAGTAACTGAGTTCATTTGGGTGCACCTATTTTTACCACCGTACAATCTGTGGTCCGAGTCTCGAGCTCTTGAAACAGGTAGCTGCTAGTATTTCCTCATCTCCTTATCTGCTGACATTATAGGGCAACTGGTGGAGGGGAAAGAAACAGGGCCTAGTATAATGAAGGGTGGGAGTGTCACAGGCTTTGCTTCCTTCCCAGTGCTCAAGGCCAATCAGAAGTAAATGCTTATGAGCCTAATTACACGCAGTGCTGAGCTGGAGGATGAAACAACAGCCCGGCGTGGGCCTGGGTCCAATCCTCTGGGACCTTTCTCTCCAAGAATAGCCAACATGCTACCAAGTACATTTTTTTTGGCCTCTGGCAAAGAGACTTTCCCGAGTCAAATATGCTCATCAGTGTTCCCAAGAATCAGGCTTAGAAATGGATTTTAAGCTGCATCTCTTTCAATTCTCGTTACAAGGAACTCAGAATGCCAACTGCAATTGGGTTTTCGCTTGTGAAGGGAAGTCACAGCTTGGGTTGAAGTGGCAGAATGTCAGCGACAAGCCCAGTAGGTAAATTTAGCAGGTCCCAAAGAACCCGAGTCCTAGTCCACCTCCTGGTGTTTAATTTATTCTTCCATGTAACAAATCTGTGTCAAGTGCCCACTCTGCACTGGGCACCATCATAGAACAGCCTCTGGCTCGTAAGAGAGCAGCTCAAGAGGAAACAGATCCAGAGGCAAATTCTCAACACGAGCCTCCTCCTGCAAACCAGGCCTGCACACCTGGCTCAGCCCAGCCAGAGGTCACTAAACCAGCCTCCTCTAATAAATCAGCTAATGTGCTCTATTCTAAATATAGCATGCACTCTTGCCTGTTCCATTTATTATTACCACATTTTTAAAAATGACCTCAAAACTTAGCGGTTTGGTACTTAATGCCACTGCCCTATACCCTTAAAAATGATTAAAATGGCCCTAACCAGTTTGGCTCAGTGGATAGAGCGTCGGCCTGTGGACTGAAAGGTCCCGAGTTCGATTCTGATCAAGGGCATGTACCTTAGTTGCGGGCACAACTCCAGTGGGGAGTGTGCAAGAGACAGCTGATGGATGTTTCTAACTCTCTATCCCTCTTCCTTCCTCTCTATAAAAAAATCAATAAAATGTATTTTTAAATGATTAAAATTGTATTATTTTATATATGTGTGTATGTATATACACATATATACATATATATAACCATATTATGGTATATATTATATATAACATATATAATATTATATGTTATATATATTATATATTACCCTAATAAAAAATATGAAAGGATTAAAAAAATGGCTCAAAACAACCACTTGACTGAACTCACAGAGTCTGGGTGGGGCCAGAACATTTGGGCAGGGCACAGTGGGGTTGGTTCATTTCTGCTCCGGTGTCTGGGCCTCGGGAAAGGGCTAGGGCTGGTGTGAATTGGTGCCTGGGCACTGCAGTCACCTGAAGGCACGTCCATTTACCTGTCTGGGCTGACTCAACATCCAGGATTGTCTACTGGAGCACCCACATGTGGCCCCTCCGTATGGCTTGGCTTCCTCACAGCATAGCGGCCCTGGGGTAGTCAAACTTTTCATACAGCAGCTCAGAGCTCCCAATATGAGTGTGTAAGGAAAGCAAAACCTGCATCCCGTTTATCACCTGACACTGGAAGTGTCACTTTTGTCCAACTCTATTGGTCAAATTAGTCATAAGCCTACCTAGATTCAAGGTCAGGGGGTGGGTCGAATTAGACTCTATATTTTGATGGGGATGTATGAGGATCACATTGTGAAGATACTGTTGTAGCCTTTTCTGAAAAATGCAATCTGCCTACCACCTTTCTAAACGGGCCCAAAGCAAAGAAACCACAGAATCAAGAGTAGAGAAACAGAGCATGGGAAGAGGCCCTAATACACATAATCTTCTTTACCAGAGAATTAGCAATGGGCTCCTGAGATGCTGGCCCCTCCGGCTGGCAGGGTGCCAGGCGCATTAGGCTGTGTGGATTGGTGTTCATTTGTAGTTCTCTCAGTTCCCGTGTGTGTGATCTCAGGCACTCACCACTGGGACCTTTAACTTCCTCACCTTAAAAGTGAAGGTAATTCTCTTTTTTAAATATATTTTTATTTATTTCTGAGAGGGAGATAGAAACATCAATGATGAGAGAGAACCATTGGTGGGTTGCCTCCTGCACACCCCACATTGGGGATCAAGCCACACCCCTGGCATATGCCCCGCCTGGAAATCCAAAGGTGACCTCCTGGTTCATAGGTCAACCATGCTCAACCACTGAGCTATGCTGGCAGAGCAGAGGAAATTCTTTTTTAAAAAAATATATTTTATTGATTTTTTTACAGAGAAGAAGGGAGAGGGATAAAGAGTTAGAAACACCCATGAGAGAGAAACATCAATCAGCTTCCTCCTGCACGCCCCCTACCGGGGATGTTCTTGCAACCAAGGTAAATGCCCTTGACGGGAATTGAATCTGGGACCCTTCAGTCTGCAGGCTGAGGCTCTACCCACTGAGCCAAACCGGTCAGGGCAGAAGTAATTCTTGATCGTGTTCCATCAGTGTTGTGAGAACCAAATAAAATACTGTATGTGAAGACAAATTTGTTGCAAAGATGTCCACACATTGGACCCCCTCCCCCAGGTGGACAGCCCTCTTTGACAACACAACTGGGAAAGACCAGCTGGGAAAGCGTTGTTGCCGCCATGCTTCCCCCATGGAAACCATTCTCCTGTTTTTGCTTGTCTGTCTGAGGTAGGAGAGACAGCTGGAGCTCAGAGAGGGCAAATGACCTGGACAGGGTTGCACAGTCCAAGAGATGAAAACCCAGATCTTTCTGAGACGCTAAGACTTTCCATTCTACAGTCCTTGAGCCACAGACATTTTTAATAGATGACTGACTTCAGCTGAGAAGCATGGCAGATTACAGCCAGCATCTGGAGTCCCAGTACCTGGTTTAGATCCTAGCCACAACACTTTAGCAATTAATGTGTCTCGGATTAAAATGGGAGTAAGACTTCTCACACCGGGGTAAGAAGTAACCAAGTTAACAAAGGCACTGAGCCCTGGCCCGTGTGGCTCATTTAGTTGGGAGTTGTGGGTTCTTTCTAGTTGGGACATGTCGTATATGAGGCACATTGGTATTTTTCTCTCTTCCTTCCTCTCTCTCTGAAATCAATGTACATCCTTGGGTGAGGATCAAAAATAATAATAGCTGAAACTGGTTTGGCTCAGTGGATAGAGCATTGGCCTGCGGACTGAAAGGTCCAGGTATCTTGGTTGCGGGCACATCCCCAGTAGGGGGCGTGCAGGAGGCAGCTGATAGATGTTTCTATCTCTCCCTTCCTCTCTGTAAAAAATCATTAAAAAATATTTTTTTAAAATAATAATAGAATAAAAATTTTAAATGAAAATAAACACATGAGTCACTTGAAACAGTGCCCCGCACATTACGAGCACTCCTGCACACTTACTACATACTAGGTGCTAAATATCTTAAGGTGAAAACGTAGCATCGAAGAATAAAATGAAATATAACGACAGAAGTATCTCCTTGAAATGACAAATTCATGTTGGATAGAGTTTAAAAAAGAAAAAGAAAGAAAAAGAAAAGGACACCCCACAAACCTCTCTCATCTAAGCTAATGGAACTCAGGCAAAACAAACGTTGGGATGGCCGCTGACTCCCAAAGCTCCAGTTTCCCTTATTGCCTCCCTGAAGCCTGCAGACACCCCACAGGCGGGACAGTGCTGAGAGCCCTCTCCCACGTGGGACCCTGGCCGGGCTGCTTCCGCTTCCGCCCTCGCCCACCCGGCTCCCATTCGGCGGCTCCCAGTGACGTCACGGGCGGGCGCCGCCGCCGCCGCCGGAAGCGGTTCTGCGCCTGCGCTCCTCGGTGGGGGGCGGCTTCCCGGAGCTGGTCCCGGAGCGCGCGGGCCGGAGGGTGACCAGGGCTCCCGTCCCGCCGGCACCGCGTCTCCCGGAGGCGTCCTGAGCTGCGACCATGAACCGCAGCCGCCAGGTGACGTGCGTGGCCTGGGTCCGCCGCGGCGTGGCCAAGGAGAGGCCGGACAAGGTGAGGCCGCCTGCCGGCGGGGAGCTGCCGCTGCCGCGTCCGCGTGCCGCTGCGGGACCGGGACCGGGACTCCCGCGCGGCCCCGGTCCCGCTGTGGTGGCCGCCGGGGCGGGGGGACGTTTGGGGCTGGTGGTCGTGACTAGGGCTGCGTCTCCGAGGACCTGGGGGTCTGGGACTGCGGCTCCCCACGGTCTCCTACCCCCAGATTCGCGCACGCCCGGGCCTCCCGGGCTGGAAGGGGCAGGGGGTTCGAACCCCCCGAGTCGGGAACGGCACCTTCCCCAAAGCCTCACTGACAGCACCGCAGCTTCCGCCACGCCCCAGTGCAGGGCGACGGGGATGGGGCGCACGTGGGGAACCGGGGAGAGCTGGGGTGTGGGGGGCTCCAGTCCTGGGGCTCGGAGGTAGCTCAGGGATTTCTTGCGGAAATTGGAGCGAGATGAAGAGGCAGTGGGGAGGAGAGGCAGGCGTGGCACCGGAGGGGAAACGCCGCGGGAGTGAGGGGCGGGTCTGTGCAGGGATGAAGATGGCTTCAGTTATTGAAGGTGCTTTGTGCGTGCCGGGCATTGCTCGGGGTCCTAGAATAGGCATGAACGAAACAAAAAGTCCTTGCCTGTATGGAGCTGACGTGTGTGTGTATAATATGTAAATGGGAATAAATGCAATGAAAGAAAGGAGGCAGGGAAATGGGGGGGAGGGAGTTGGTTTGAATGTAATTGGGCCAAAGATGACAGACAAGTAATAGAAATGTAAATGGTGAGGATGAGAAATTAACATGAATGAGGGACTGTAATAGCTCAATGGATGTAAATTCCTCAGGGCACAGACTGTTTTATTCACCAGTTTCTCTGGTGTTTGGCTTACAGTAGACAATCAGTGTAGATATAAAAAATAGGGACAGGAAATTATCTCGTTAAAAAGTATTGAGGGAGCCCTGGCCAGATTGCCTAGCTGGCGATTGCAGGTTTGATCCCTGGTCAGGAGACGCTCAAGAATCAACCAGTGAATGCACAAGTGGAACAACAGCAGACCAATGTTTCTCTCTCCCTCCCCCCCCCCCTCTAAGCCATAAATTTAAAAGAATAATTGAAGGAACTAACAGTTGTTATTAAAAGAGGACCAAAAAAAAGCGTCCTAACCGGTGTGGCTCAGTGGATAGAGCGTCAGCCTGCAGACTGAAGGGTCCCAGGTTCGATTCTGGTCAAGGGCATGTACATTGGTTGCGGGCACATCCCCGGTAGGGGGTGTGCAGGAGGCAGCTGGTCGATGTTTCTCTCTCATTGATGTTTCTAACTCTCTATCCCTCTCCCTTCCTCTCTGTAAAATATCAATAAAATATATATTTTTTAAAAAGGGACGGGACATAACCCTTTCAGATATTTGAAGTCGGTGATTTCCAAACATGTCTGCACATTCATCACTTGAGGAACCTCAGAAAATACTGTGCCCTACTGCCCAGTATTGTGACTTAATTGGTCTGGAGGGTAGCCTGGATGTGTTAAAAGATCCTCACCTGTTTCTGATGTGCAGGCAGGTTTGGGGATCTTTACTTGAAGAATTTCTAGAAAGAAGAGGTTGAATTTATTCTACAAAATACCAGGAAGGAAAACTCAGACCTTTAAGAGAAATTAGAAAAATAAGTATTGTTTCATTAAAGTTGAGAGCCTTTCATTTCTGGACCACCCAGTGGTGGCGGCCCCCTCAGGAGGATTTCCATGCTGGTTGAGGTGTTTTGGGATAGACCGGGTGGTTCATCATCTGCCATCAGGCATCCTGCAGTGGGCTGAGCACTGAGCTGGGTGCTTCGTAGTGAGGCACAGGGACAAGTCAGTGTCTGTTCCAGAAGTCTGCGGTGGCGGTGATGGGGTGCTGTGAAAGGCACTGGAGCATCGGAGGCATGGCAGTTTTGAAGTAGAGAATGACTTCTGTTGTGAACAGGATATCCAAGCGGAGAGTGTTACAGGCAACTGGGGAAGTAGAACTGACGGTTAGAGCTAGAGAAGGGAAAGGTTAGAGGGATCGGTTCATAGGGGGTGGTTTAGTCTTGTGAATGCATGAGCTTTGCAAGGAACTTCCAGCACGATGAGTGAGTGTGTGGGTGATAACGGGAAAGAGCCGAGGACCAAGGCAGGGGTGGTTTATTTAGGACTGCCCACAGGGTCAACGGGGAGGAGTGGCCAGGGAGCCAGCCGAATGAGAAGACAGTGAGGTGGGCTACCCTAGAAGTCAATTTATACAAATCAGTCTTTTTTAGAAAGTCTGAAGCAGCAGTGGGCAAACTGCGGCTCAAGAGCCACATGCGGCTCTTTGGCTCCTTGAGTGTGGCTCTTCCACAAAATGCCACATGCAGGTTCGCATCATGTACAGTGCGACTAAAACTTCGTGGCCCATGCACAGAAGTCGGTTTTCGGCTCTCAAAAGAAATTCTAATCGTTGTGCTGTTGATATTGGCTCTGTTGACTAATGAGTTTGCCGACCACTAGTCTGGAGAGAGAGCAGACTGTGGCTTTTAAACAGCTTCAGGTGGGAAGGGATCTTAAATTTAAGAACCTGTGAAAACTCCAGTTACTTTCATTTAGACCCTACTAGATTGATGTTTGATTCTCGGTGTCTCTTAAAGTTATATTTTACATTAGTTTGCAAATTTCTTTTTAATTCAAAGATTTAGAGTGTTTCTTAACTATATCATGGTGAAATGTTTGCTCTCTTGTAGGTAGAGCTGAGTAAAGAAGAAGTAAAGCGTCTTATTGCTGAAGCCAAGGAAAAGTTACAGTAAGTTGAGGCATTAGGTGTTCGTAGCAGAGTGCAGATGGATGTAAACCTTAAGTAACGATGACAAGGTGGTCTCGTTAACGAAGGTGCCATTGGGTGATTCCTCTTTTCACTGCCACAGAGAAGAGGGTGGCAGCGAGGAGGAGGAGGCGGGGGAGCCCTCGGGAGATGGCATGCAGAGTGCGCGGACCCAGGCGCGGCCGCGGGAGCCCCCGGAGGACGGCGGCCCGGAGGATGACCGGGCCCTGCAGGACGACGAGCTGGCCGAGTACGAGCTAGATCGGTACGACGAGGAAGGCAACCCAGGTTAGAATCCTCTCGCTGACACTGGCATTTAATCGCAAACGCAGTGCGTTAGGTCAGCGATTTTCAACCTTTCTCATCTCGTGGCACCTGTAAACTCATTGCTAAAATTCTGCAGCACCCAAAAAAAATACATTCGTTGCTGATCTGACAAAAATACGGGTATAATTTGATTTATTCACATCAGCTGGCTATCGTTGTGTTGGTTGTTGGCATTTTATTTGACAATCTAAGGGAAAAGAGGTCAGTGCCCCGGACTAAATTGTCAGATATTGCATGTTTTTACAAAATCCTTGCAGTGTATCCATATGCCGAGGCACACCAGTTGAAAATTACTGCATTTGACCATGCTTCTGGTGTTCCAGAGCTATGCTCTGAGATGTTGTTGTTTTATGGCAGTCACATGATCCGGCTCAATACTTAGGAAGCAGCATGTTTCCCAAATTAGTTTAGAAATTAAGCTCTAGCCCACTAATCTCACATATATATAAAAAAAAAATACTATTGTATATTTTATTTTATTGCAACTAGTGGGTATAATCACCTGTAACATATTTTTCTTTGTCTGCAATAAGAGGAATTGTTAACTCCATTTTACCGAATGGAAAACCGAGGCTTACGAAGATGAGGTATCTTTGCCAGGGTCACACAGCTGGTGAATTTTAGTGCTGTCACACGTCTCTGAAGCCTTCATTCTTTTTAGGACAGATGCTCCTCAACTTACCATAGGGCTATGTCCTGATAGAGCCATCATAAGTTGAAAATATTTTAAGTTGGAACATGCATTTAATACACCGACCAAACACTGCAGCCTAGCCTTGCTGGTGTCCAATGGATGTGTGTTGCTTTTGCACCATCGGAAAGTTGAAATATGGAGTCAGACCATCTGAAGTCAGGGACCAGCTGTTTCCTTCAGTGGGTGCAGAGGGTGGTTTTTCCTTTGGACTCTGGGTTGTTACTGTCCTGCGCGGACGGAGTGGGAATACAGAGCGGAGGAGAGCCCAAGCAGAGGAGACGCTTTCAAAACTGCTCCTTACACTCTCCACCCCCTGCAGGTCATTGTCTCCGTCTTTCTCGTTCAGTAGAAATTCCCATCTGTTGCCTATCAGTTTAACACTTATTAGTGCTACCTCCTTAAAGTAATTTGTCTTACACTCTGACAAATAAGAGTATCCTCCTTGAGTTTTATGTTACTTGGGATGAACTCTGTCACCCGTGCAGATATGCCATAAAAGTTTTCCATTCTGAGGTAAGGTTAGTGAAAAGGGCATATAATAACCCCTCTTCCTGATTCATAAGGCAAATTAGCATATCGGAAGTTCTGAGAAATCTTGCAATAAAGAAACCCATTTAACTTTGGGAAACCCATCATTTTTCAATTCTGTTTGACCAGGAAACAAACTTGCTCTGTGTTGATGCCAGTGTTTTAGGATAATTGCATTTCTAGGGCCTCCAGGCCGCCTCTCTGCAACACTTTTGAACAATGATTACAAAGAGCAAGCTAGAGAATCCGAGCAGAATTCAGATAGCTCCTGGGGGAATTTCACATTTTTATGTGATTCTTTTATCCGAAGATTATCAATTCCCCAACGTCAAATATAAATGGCTTAATTCCTGTTTTTATTATCTGCTATTTCCTTTCCCATCTATGGATGATCCAGCGTTAGTTAAGAAACAGACGGTGGAATCAAAGTCTAAAGATAGGATGCCTTAGAAAAAATGCTTTTGTGACTTTTATTCATTTTGGTTTTATGAATTCTTACAGATACTGAAACTCTCGGTGAATCTCTCTTGGGTCTTACAGTCTATGGGAGTAATGATCAAGATCCTTATGTTACTCTGAAAGATACGGTAAATATTTATATGGCCTTTCTAATTATGCTCCTTGAGGTTTGAAAAATCTCACTGAATAGCTGCTTCTAGTCAATGACTTTTTTCTCCCCACTTAGGAGCAATATGAACGTGACGATTTCTTGATTAAGCCCAGTGACAATCTCATAATTTGTGGCAGAGCTGAACAGGACCAGTGCAATTTAGAGGTACACGGTGAGTGAAATACCGCCCTTACCAAATGGTTCTAGTCTATTTTAGGGATGTTCAAATAATACCCATAATGCTTACTGTTATGAATGGTTGGGCGTCAGAGCCTGCCTTCTCTCATTAATGTCTGTTACGTGGTTAAATTCTACACAGTCCACAGATTTCCTGGTTGCCTGCCTGGCTGTCATCTGTGTCACTTTGGTGCCCGACTTTATTTAGGGAAATAGATCTCCTGGAAGTTTCTAACCAGGGTTTTTAGTCTTTCATTTAAACATTTTGCTTAGTTATCCCCCCCATTGGAGAAAACCTGGATGTAAAACTATACTGAAACACAAGGGGAAAATATAATCCCCTCACCCACAGGTAACTTGTTCACCTGGCTTTTTATTCTTCCTGGCTGCTTTAAGACAGAGCACTAAGTTAAGTATAAAATTTTACCTATATGTTCCCAAAAATTCTAGTTTATCACTTCTTAGTTGGGATTCAGGAATCTGTATTTTAACAACTCCACCAGGTGATTCTCATCATGAGAGAAGTTTGGGAAACACTGTTTTAAAGCATCATCATCTTTTTATTTAAAATGTAGGCTGAATACATTGACCAAAGCTGAGGTTCTCATATGACTATAGCTAGTCGTTTGAACATGCGTTCTCATCCTGAGTGATAAGATAGAGCAGTGCGTGGAATCGGCTGGTCCAGATCTGTCCCAGAAGCAGAGGTCTGGGGAATTAAAATCTTAGGTTACAGTGTTAACAACTTTTAACAACAACAACAAAAAAGCATGTTTGGAGGAAATTTCTATTTGGGCTCTCGTTTATCAGTGTTTTTAAAAGACTTCTTAGTCATTGAGTTTAACGGTGTTTTTTTCTCTTAATGAAGGAGTTAAGTCTTACAGTTGCCATATTCCCAAAAAGTGTCCTCAGGAATTTTATTTACATTGTTGGTCATCCTAAACTTTTTTCAATATTAATGAAGTAATTTTGCCAAGCATTTAGGTTTCTAAATTGAGTTACTTCTTTTCAGTCCTTTTTTTATTTGTTCTTCTCTACTTAAAACCAGATAGACCTTTAAAAGATAAAATAATAATTACAGTTAAACTCTGCTTAATGTGGGGGTAAATTCTGAGAAATGCATACCTCGGCAGTTTTGTCCTTGTGCACACATTACAGAGCGCACTTCACAGACGTGGATGTTACAGCCTCCACCCCCACGGGATAGCCTGTGCTCCGGGCTGCAGGTGACACATATCACTGAACGAAACAACGTGAAATTAAGCCAAGCACAGCAGGAAATGATGCAGTGGAGCTATGAGGCTGCTACCAGAGTAACCAGCATACTATGGATTTTCTAATAAGTAGAGCACACACTGACATAACAGTATAATAAGTAGAGTAACCAGTAATGTAATTGTTTATTATCATTATCAAGTACTACGTATTGTACATAATGCACGTGTTGTTCTTTCATATGACTCACAGTGCAGATTTGTTTACACCCGCATGACCACAGTACCACATTGCACTGCAGTGTTATGACAGCTATGTCACTAGGCGATAGGAATTGCTGGGTTTTATCATAATCTTAGGGGACTGCTGTCAGATGTGGGCTGTTGTTGGCTGAAACGTCGTGCTGCAGTGCATGCCTGTGCTCCTCAGGGAGACCTCGTGAGTGACTATTCTCTAATGGGTGAACCAGAAGATGGGAGCGTGCAGGTGGCGTATTCAGGCAGGTGTCCATTCTGTGTCAGTGTTCTTGGCCCCCGCAGGGCACACCAGGTGATGGCAATCTTTTAGAGATTCGGATATTCTACCTCGCAGTAGCAACGCGGGCTTCTCCTTTAATGTCATCCAACATGTCTCCTTTTATGCGTGTGGCACCTGCAGGTTTAATAGGGAGAGTCTGTTCTTTTGAGTGGGGATGTGATTTCTTACTCTGATACAATAAAGTCTCTTTTCTAATCTTTACAGTTTACAATCGAGAAGAAGATTCTTTTTATGTACACCATGATATACTGCTGTCTGCATACCCTCTGAGTGTGGAATGGCTGAATTTTGATCCTAGCCCAGACAATTCTACTGGTAATTAGAAAACTTAAGATTGCACCGTGGTTCCTAGTCCTATGTGTTTTTCCTAGACACATAAGTTAGGTATTCTGTATGAATGTTTGCAGAATTACTTGATGTTTTATGAAGTTAACATTATTTTATGAAGTTGTAGTTATTAACTCTTAAAACACAATCATGTCATTGTTTTGGGTCTATATGGCTCTACACCTCAGATAGGCAGAAGAACAGGGCCTGAAAGCATTTGGGGCTGCAGAACTGTGTGATGGGCTCATAAAACCCAGTATAACCCTAGCCAGTTTGGCTCGGTGGATAGAGCGTTGGCCCATAAACCAAAGGCTCCCGGGTTTGATTCCGGTCAAGGGCATGTACCTTGGTTGAAAGCTCCTCCCCGGCCTGGGCCTGGTCAGGGCGCATGCAAGAGGCAACCAATCGATGTGTTTCTCTCACATTGATGTTTCTCTCTGTCTTTTCCTCTCTCTCCCACTCTCCCTAAAAAGCAATGGAAAAATATCTTCAAGTAAGGATTGACAACAACAACAAAAACAGTGTAAAATGGCATAATGTGCCTGATGTTATCAGCTAGAGTTCAGGGGAAGGTCCTTTTCAGAAGACACCAGATAAGACCAAAGTGAAGAGAGACTAAGGTTCTCATGTTAGTCTTTTTAGCCAAAGCTTCACACTACTGGTTGTCCTGTCCTGTCAGTTCTTAACCAGGGTGAAGTCTCATGCTCATGACCTTACATCTCATTTACAAAACTGTTCCCATTCCTGATCTGGTCAGATCCTTGTCCTCACTACATCCATGAAGGCTGGGAGGGGTTGTATTGTTATTAGCTAAGTGAGGACCTGGAGCCAAGAGACGAGACCTTGTTACTGAGCCCTTTGACCCAAGAACCTGGCCGCACAGCCTGGGCATCATCGGGGAATTGGTTGGAAATGCGGAGGTGGGCACACCCAAGACCTGAACAGAATCTGCATTTTACTACATGCAGGTGATGTGCATGCAGATAAAGTTAGAGCCACCGCTCTCCGCCATTGCTCAGTTACTCTACAGGGCTGTGCATTTTGTTAGGAGTAATTCTCTTTTCCTGTCTTTGACTTGTCCTTAACCAAATATCTATGAATCGCTTGCTACATACAAGGCTCTGGTGCCAGAAAGAACTCACTTTTTAAGTCACACTTATGTTTCCTCCCGTAGGAAATTACATCGCTGTGGGAAACATGACCCCCGTTATTGAAGTGTGGGACCTGGATATAGTGGACTCCCTAGAGCCAGTCTTCACACTTGGAAGTAAGCTGTCAAAAAAGAAGAAGAAGAAGGGAAAGAAGGTAAGCAAGCTAATAGATATTTAAGGACAAACTGAAGTTTATTGGGGCTAGGGCGAGGAGGGAGAAGATCCTACTCTTTTTTTTAATTAACATTCTTGGTGTAACAGGCCAGGTTGTTATAAAGTTACAGTAGTTTCTAGTTTCAAAAGCTTATCAAAGGAAAAATTGGTATCTATATAAAACCTGTTAACACCTTATTCATGATTTCCTTTATAGTAATGATTCACACTAATCTAGTTTTGAACTTTGAAAAATTTCCATTTAGTCTTCAGTATGTTGCTAAATATCCATGTATTAATTCCTGTAGCTTTTACTCTGTTAATTTTTGGGGAGGGGAGCTGGTATTTGTAGAATTATATCATGTATATTAAGAACTGTAGTTTCTCCTCTAAAGATTCTTTCCCATGGACTATAAAGTACCAGGGAGACAAGGTGCTGCCTTTTCTTAGTTTTCAGGTTTCCCTAAGATCAGAACAGTAGTCTTAAGATCTAGAGAATCTTTAAAATTAGTTTTATTTGGGGGAGACTTTGATACAAAAAGTAATTAATAATTCCAGAGTTCCTCCGCAGAGGGGCATACCGATGCTGTCCTGGACCTTTCTTGGAATAAGCTGATCAGGTAAACAGATTTACCATTCTGAGGGTTGTCTTTTCACTTTCCAGACAATGTCATTTGCAGCACAAAGTTTTGCATGTTCAGGATGTCCAATTTATTTTGGTGTTTATACTTTTGGTGTCATATCTAAGAAACCATTGCTTAACCCAAGGTCATGAAGACTTACTAGTATACCTATTTTCTTGAGAGCTTTATAGTTTTAGCTATTGATTTAGGTCTGTGATCTGCTTTGAATTATTTTTTGTGTATGAGATAGGGGTCTAATGTCATTTTAAAAATATATATAGAAGCCCAAGTGACCATTTGACCAGTAGCTATGACATGCACTGACCACCAGGGGGCAAACACTCCAGTAGGTTAGCTTGCTGCTGGAGTCTGGGTGAGATGGGCTGGACACACCCTGGAGCCCTTCTGCAGACCCTCCCTGGCCCGATTGTGCATCAGGAGGGTCCCAGATTGTGAGAAGACACAGGCCAGGCTGAGGAACCTCACCAGTGAAGGGTGGAGGCCTGTAGTTTGTGTGTGTGTGTGTGTGTGTGTGTGTGTATGCATGCTTGTATTATTGATTTCAGAGAAGGGAGAGGGAAGAAAGAGAAACATCAATGATGAGAATCATTGATTGGCTGCCTCCTGCAGGCCCCCAACTGGGGATCAAGCCCACAACTTGGATATGTGCCCTTGACCAGAATCGAACCCAGGGCCTTTCATTCTGCAGACCGACATTCTATCCACTGAGCCAAACCAGCTAGCCCCTAATGTCATTTTTTTTTTAATTGATTTTAGAGAGAGGAGAAGGGAGAGAGAGAAACATCAATTTGTTGTTCCACTTATGCATTCATTGGCCTATTTCTTGTATGTGCCTTGGCTGGGTATCAAACCTGCAACATTGACATATCAGGATGCTCTAGTCCAGTGGTCTACAAACTGCGGCTCACGAGCCACATGCGGCTCTTTGGCCCCTTGAGTGTGGCTCTTCCACAAAATACCACGGCCTGGGTTAGTCTATTTTGAAGAAGTGGCATTAGAAGAAGTTTAAGTTTAAAAAATTTGGCTCTCAAAAGAAATTTCAATTGTTGTACTGTTGATATTTGGCTCTTTTGACTAATGAGTTTGCCGACCACTGTTCTAGCCAACTGAGCTACTGGTTGAGAGCTCTAGCATCATGCTTTTGCAGGCGGCTATCCCTTTGTTGAAAACACTTTTCCCCGTTGAACAATGGGTAATGTTAGCACCCTTGGCCATAAATTAGGGTTTGTTTCTGGACTCTTCACTCCACTCTGTTAATCTGATGCCAGCGCCACATTGGTGTGATTAATGTAGCTTTCAATCAGTTTTAAAATCAGAATCTGATTTTGTTCAGCTTTGCTCTTCCTTTTTAAGATTATTTTGGACTCCTAGCATTTCCATATAAAGTTTAAATCCAACTTTTGTCAATGTTCTGCAAAAATGTCAGCTGGGATTTTGAAAGGGATTGGTTTAATCTGTAGGTCAGTCTGTAGATGGAAGACAGTATTTTTTGTTATTAACATTAAGTCCATGCATATGGAATATCTTTGTTAATTTAGATATTCTTTGAATTATCTTTTGTAGTTTCCAATACGCACGTCTTGGATCTTTTATTAAATTTATTCCTAAGTGTGTTCTTCTTTTTGATGCTATTTAAATTAAATTCTTGCACTTAATGCTCTTGATCTTTAAAAGATGACATGACTTGTTTCCTCCCTTTCTCAGAAATGTGCTAGCAAGTGCGTCAGCTGACAACACTGTGATTCTGTGGGACATGTCCGTGGGGAAACCGGCAGCTAGCCTTGCTGTGCACACAGACAAGGTATGATGATTTAGTGGGTCAAAGGGATTCTTAAAAATCTGGGACAGATATTGGCCACAAATAATCCCAAATGTTTATAAGTGGCTTTTTGTGAGTGAGAGTGCTTTGACATGCCCTCTTAATGGATTTTCCCAGAGGCCTGTGTGATAGTTGTAGTTACCCACCTCAGATGCAACAACGGGTGCCGGAAGGTGAAGTGACTAGGAACGTTCATGCTTTGTAACATGTCGCAGACTCCTAAAATGCACACTGGAGGGCCCTCACGGCATGTAGAGTTGCCCCGATGTTTGACCACACTTCTCTTTCTCCTGAATATATTTTAACGCTTGAAGGACATATATATTAAGCCAAATGCAAGTTGTGGAATGCTGTATTATGTCTTGAGTGTCAACCTTTATTTGGAAAGTGTTTTGTCCTTTTGATCTTGTAGTACATTTATATTCCTTTAAATAGGGCTAAACTTCAGGAGAAATTTATAAAAACACTGCCAAATTGATTCTCACCAAGTATTAGGCAGTTTTACCAAAACCAAACAAGCAGATTTATTCTTTTTTCTTTTCCTTGTAGGTCCAGACACTACAGTTTCATCCATTTGAAGCACAGACTCTGATTTCTGGATCATATGATAAGTAAGAAAGCATTGCATTTCAGGAGTTATCATTACTGTTTTTATCCCCATGAAGTTAACTCAGAAAGCATCACTGATGCCCAGAGAGAAAGCCCTGCTGAGGCACCTGTGTGTTTAAGTTATTAGTAATACTTACTTGTCCTTTTCAATATTAGTCATTTCAGTCTGCAAGGGAATGTGGAGTGTCATGATAATGTAGTTCCTAACTAGCAGCTACTTTGATTTTTAGAGGGTTTATGAGTTAGCCATTGCTGTGAAACCAGCCATCCCAAAATTCAGTGACAGGAAACGATACCATTTATTTCACATACCTCTGCAAGACTGAGCTAATCTCTTCTGTATTCAGTGGTAGTTCTGCTCATCATTGTCTGATCATGGGCCGTGGAGACTTGGCTCTCCCCGTGTTTCATCTCCTCCTGGGACCAGCAGGCTAGGTTATGTGAGGTCAAAAGCTCAAGCAGAGATGTCAAGGCCTCTTGAGACTTAGGCCCACAACTTGCACACTTACGTCCTAGTCTCTGGCCAGAACAGACCAGTGGAGAAGTGAACTTTGCCTTTATGGAAGGAATTCCCACGGCGCTGACAGAGGGCATGGCTGCAGGGGGAGGTGAAGATTGGGCCCGCTAGTCTACCGGGTCTGGAGACGGGGAGGATAGCTCTTAGAAACAGAAACTCGGTTTTCATTTTCATTCCATGCCCTTTTGAAGAGGGATACGTTTGCAGTTTTTAGTTGGGATTCATGCAAAATTAGAAAAGTATCCATAGGTTCCCCCCAACAAAGGAGCCTTCTGTACAGAGTGAGTGCGGCGAGAACGGGTGGTCTGGCTCTGAGCACGACTGGGGAAGGGAAATGAAACTGTCCTGGTCTTTCAGAAATACAGAATTCATTTTTAAGCGGGGGTTTGACCTGGAAAAGGTCATGGTCACTGTGACATCCGGAGCCACCAGTCCCTTCAAGTGACAGAGTCCACCAATCAATGAAAATCAACTCATCTTTTCTATTTTGGAACCTCAAAGCAGCCTTTAAATCATTGGATCCTGACTTCACAGTGTTTCATTGCCATGTCATTAATAAAACGTGTAGGCGAACTAGAGCTCTGAAAACCCTACCTTGCCTTTATGTGTGCAGGTCGGTGGCTTTGTATGATTGCCGAAGTCCAGATGACAGCCATCGAATGTGGCGATTCAGCGGGCAGATTGAGAGAGTGACTTGGAATCATTTTTCACCTTGTCACTTCTTGGTAAGATTATGCATATAACTGTTTTGCTTAACCTGGTTACTAATACTTATTTCTTAAATTCTATTATAGAGAGACTCTCTGAAAAGCTTTTCTGTATTAATGTGATTTGGAGAGAGAATAATGACAGCCACAGAAAAATAGTAAATGTAAATAATTTTGCTAATTTCCAACCATTCCAAAGTGTGCCAAGTTTTATTTTGATCATTTTATTGTATTTTTAAAAAATACTTACATGGTTAATATTCTATAGCACTGTCCCCAGATAGGAAAAAGTATGTTTCTGTAAGTACCCTCAGTGTCTGTAGGATGACAGTTTTCTATGTAGCATCCAAATATTCATTTGACACTTCAATCCATGGGAAGATGAAATCCCAGCTTTCATCCAGAAGAGAAGAGTAATTAAAGTATTCTACACCCATATATTTCCTAATTTTCCTAACATAAATATGTAGGGCTTTATTATAAACGAGGGAAAGAGTTCTTTATAAAACAGTATTCTTAAAATATGTGGACAGTTTTTAATAAGGTTCCTGAAATAATAGAGCTCACAGCTGAGCTAGCTACCCTAAGCTGGATCCGAAGTGAAGTCCCAGTTGTATTTGAGTTGTACATTAGTTGTCAACAGTCAAGCACACTCATTCCTTAGGTTATTTGTTAACAAATGGTCTTCGGTCCTCAAATCCCAAACATTTAAGAAAATGGGAAGCGATCAGAATCAAATGATTTAGTCTCAAAGGATGAGATCTCCTTCCCTTGATTTTATCCCCATCCACAGCCTAGTCTTTGAGACTACATCAGTTATCCTTTCTCTGTTTTCTCTACTGGCTGTTGGTCTTGACTCAGGTCTCTCTCCCATCCTTGACTAGTCTGTTTCTGAATTCCTTTGTTTCTTCTCCCCAACATGAATGTGTAACAACCCACTGTAATCTGCCTTTTATTTTTATTGATTTCAGGGAGGAAGGGAGAGAGAAACATCGATGAGAGAATCATTGACTGGCTGCCTCTTGCACATCCCTCACTGGGGATCAAGCATACAAGCCGGGCATGTGCCCTTGACCATAATCGAACCTGAGACCCTTCAGTCTGTAGGCTCTATCCACTGAACCACACCAGCTAGGGCTGTAATCTGCATTTCAGTCCTTATATGATTGACTCTCCCCACCAAAATATTGACAGCATTCATCATGTCTTTCTTCAGAAGCCCTATTTCCTTGGCTTCCTTGATAGTCTTCCCTCTTGGTTCTGTGAGCTCCTCCCCACCCTGTACTTTAACTGGCCATACTTCCCATGCCTCTGCCCTCAACACGCTGGTCTTTATTATCGTTTTCCATCATCATTTATCCCCTCTGGTAAGTCAGGTGTGTTGCTGACTTGCACTATAATTTATACTGTTTACCCGTTGTTAAATTTTGTCATATAGCATGGTCTTTTACTCTTTCCAGGCCAGTACAGATGACGGCTTTGTATATAATTTGGATGCACGTTCAGATAAGCCAATTTTTACACTAAATGCACACAATGATGAAATCTCTGGTGAGCAAAAATAGTATTTAATTTCTATTAAATTATGATCAAGTAAATCTGTACCTCAAAGACATTAGAGTCTGTGAACTCATCTTTCTTTAGGTCTTGATCTCAGCAGTCAAATCAAGGGTTGTCTTGTGACTGCATCAGCAGACAGATATGTGAAGATCTGGGACGTGCTAGGAGATAGACCAAGTCTGGTTCACTCCCGGGACATGAAAATGGTAAGACCCGCATTGTTCGTCATTCTCCAGAAACCATTGCATAAAATACGGATTTATTGAGCAAGTTGATGTTGAGCTTAGCCGAATTTGGTGAGATTTATGTATGATGTAGAATGGTTTAAGGTGAAATCAATGACTATTTCTTACCCTAAAATCAATATAGTCCCAGGAAATCTTGAACCTTTATGGCACCATAGTGATAATTTTATCACTCTTTTGCATAATTAGTCTAAAATTGATTACTATGTAGTGGCAAAAGAATTAGAAATAATGCATTCATTCAGCAAATATTCATTGCATACTTACTGTGTGCCATGCACTGAGTTATAAATTAAGTTGCAGACACAGAACACTGTAACTGTTAAAAAGTGAATATATGTGTGTGTAAATATTTGTGGAAAGGCAGGTAACAGAAGCAATTTTTATAGTACCATCCATGCTTAGATTTAAATGTTTTAAGTGCTTGAGTATTTTTATTTATTTATTTTTAAATATTTTTTTTATTGATTTTACACAGAGAGGAATTGAGAGAGGTAGAGAGTTAGAAACACCGATGAGAGAGAAACATCGACCAGCTGCCTCCTGCACACCCCCCACTGGGGATGTGCCCACAACCAAGGTACATGCCCTTGACCGGAATCGAACCCGGGACCCTTCAGTCTGCAGTCTGACGCTCTATCCACTGAGCCAAACCGGTTTCGGCTGCTTGAGTATTTTTAAATCTAGAAGACCCTATCTCAAAACATGAATAGTGATTATCTTACCAAGTGGTTTTTATACTTTTTGTTTGTTTTCTAAGATACACGTGTTACCAGTAACAAAAAATGTAACAAATGAAAACATTGAAAAATTTGAAAATGACTTAGTAGTGACTCTGGTATCACCACCATTCCTTTAAAAAGAATTAAAAGTGCTAGCAGGTTAGATTTCATAGGAAATGCGTTATAGAACGGTAACGGAGGTGAGAGACCTGAGTGGTCATCCCCTGTGCACACATCCCCACAGAGCGTCCACCGGGCTGGACTTGTCCGCTTCCTAGTACCGTCATCGTTCCAACCTGACTGACTCACTCTCTTCTCAGGGGGTTCTCTTCTGCTCTGCCTGTTGCCCTGATTTGCCATTTATTTATGCCTTTGGAGGTCAGAAAGAAGGGCTTCGGGTCTGGGATATAAGCACAGTGTCTTCAGGTAAGAATCTTCATTTCCTGCCTTTTCTGAGTGAGCTCTGTAAATAAGTAGCAAAGGAATATTCTGTGGTCACCCTGCAGTATGGTCTTCTTTAGGACTAGGATTAAATGTAATTGAGAAATGTTTATGCTCACAAATAATTTTGTCTTTAGACTTTGAAATGTAGGCCATTTAAAAATATCTATTTTTATACACCAAAACTTAAATTTGAAAGATCTTAATGGGAAAACTGGAAGGAAATGTAGCATGGCCTCAAAGAATGACCCTCCCAGGAAGAATAAGTCTGCTCTGCTTAAGGGGCCCCTTCCTTTCTGGGGGCCTGGCTGCTTACGTACTACTTTGAGGTAGTCTGGTTTGTCCTATAACATGGAGCCCCACTGCCTGACTCCTGAATCTTCCCTCCATAGAGAAAAAGGGCCCTTTCTATAAATGATACAGAGATAGATAAAGGAAAATAGGAAACTCAAGTCATTTAAAAACATGATTACCTTCATTCAGAGCATTAAGTTGAACTTCTGAGTTGGTTACTTTCCCATTTACTAAGTAGTAAATATATTTTCATAAACAAAATTTCTACCTTAGGTAGAAAAACTTATTGCTCATTTTAGTCTCTCTTTATATTAGAGTATTTTAGTTTTCTGATCTGGTAATTGCTTAACTCTT
Organism: Vespertilio murinus; assembly: GCA_963924515.1. Taxonomy (NCBI): domain Eukaryota; kingdom Metazoa; phylum Chordata; class Mammalia; order Chiroptera; family Vespertilionidae; genus Vespertilio; species Vespertilio murinus. The sequence continues at coordinate 187,133,340 of OZ004707.1, forward strand.
TGTGTTCTAGTCAATGAAGCATTTGGAAGACGAGAGAGGCTTGCTCTTGGTAATACAAGGAACTCGTCAATTAACGGTCCTTTTGGAACCAGGAGCTCAGACACACCCATGGAGTCTTAATGAGGACCGTGCAATTTCCTGTTTCGTTTACCTTAACTCGGTGTTAGAAGCTGACCTAAGACGTTCCATGTGTAGTGACAGAAGCAAAAGTGATTTCCAACTGCCTGACATTCCTCTTGTGGTAGCTAAACAAGGCTGCTCTGTGTGCTTGCCGTTCCAGTCTGTGGTGTGTAGAAGATTTCCTTAGGAAGAGTAATAAAAAAACGGTTTTAAAAAATGATTCCTTAAATATGCCATCTGTCACAGGTAATCTTAAGTTTGTAAAGTAGCTAGTAATTTACAGTATTTTGCTCTTTTTAAAAATATGATCTTACTAGATGGGTAAACCCAGGCCAGGAGGAAGAGTTGTGGTTTGGCCAACATTGCACACCAGGCCATGAACCGAGGAGTAGTGCCCGTTCCAAACTGACTCTTCTCCAGTTAATGCTCAGGTCTTAGAAGTGTTCTCAAAGAAGAGACATCATATAATGAAAAAGGTTCAACCCAGCAAGAGGACATAGCAGTCATAAATTTTATGCACCGTAACATAAGAGCAGATAAATATAGTAATTGTAGGGGCCTTTGATAATTCCACTTTCACCAATGGGTAGATCCTTCCAACAGAAAAACCAATAAACTGAATCCTTAAACTTGTTAGACCAAGTAAACTTGACATTATAGAGCATTCCATCCAAAAAAAGCAGAATACAGATTCTTAAGTACACATGGAAAATTCTACAGGACAGATCATATTACATCACAAAATGTGTCTCAATAAATTTTACTTCAGTTTTTCTCTTTTTCCCCTCCAATAATCACCGTTGCCTTTTTAATACCTTCCCCTTTTTCACCCGCCCCCCCACCCCAGCTGTTTCCCCTCTAACCACCTGTCACTCAGCATTATTATATAAAGATTGAAATCATCAAAATATTTCCCAGCCACAATAGCATGAAACTAGAAATCAATTATAAAAAAACTGAAAAGTTCACAATTATATGGAGATTAAACATGTACCAAACAACCATTGGGGTCAAGAAAGAAAATAGAGACAAAAAAGACCAATGAAACCAAGAGCTGCGTTTTTTAAAAGAACCAATCTTTAGACCCAGAAGAAGTGATACCACAGAAATACAAAAGATCATAAAAGACTATGAACAAATTATATCCCAACAAGTTGGACAATTTAGGGGAAAAAAATTTTCAATAGATTGATTACTACTAAAAATCTCCCAATGAAAGTGTAGGACCATGTGTCCTCACTGGTTAATTCTACCAAACATTTAAATAACCAGCACCAATCCTCAAACACTTCTGAAAAACATAGAAGAGGTGGGAATACCTGCAAACTCATGAAGCCAGCATTATTATCCCAAATTGTGGCAAAATCCGAAAAGGACACCACAAGAAAATTAAGGCCAATATACCTAATGAACATAAATGTATAAATCCTCAATGGAATAATGAGCAATAAAAAGTATGTTTAAAGGGATCATAAACTATGATCAAGTGAGATTTATTCCAGGAATGCAAGGATGGTTCAACATCTAAAGACTCCACCAAAAACCTGTTAGGACTAAAACATTTACTAGTTGCAGGATACAAAGTCGTAGAGAAATCTATTGCATTTCTATACAATAATGAATTAGTAGAGAAATTTAAAACAATCCCATTTATAATTACACCAAATAAAATGCCTGAGAGTAAAATTAACCAATGAGGTGAAAGACCTATACAGTGAAAAATATTAGACATTGATTTTAAAAGATAAAAACAAAGATATTACTTATTGATTGGAAGAATTAATATTGTTAAATGTCATAATTCATCTCACTAGCAGTAGCTAGATTCTCACTGCCTCGAAACCCAGCCAGAGTAAGGTAACCGAGTTAACTCGATCAAATGACAGAATCTCAAGCTAGTTTAAGCAAAAGGCATTTATAAAGCAGTGCAGACAGTTTATACAATCACTAAAAAAGGCTTGAAATAGAATCCAGGCTGAATTCTAGGAATGACTCCCAATCCTATACCACAGAAGTGAGCTTGCAATGTATAGCTGCTGCTACCTGCCACATCAGAAAACATCGCTCCAAAATGACATCACCCTTGGTAAGATCCAAGCCTGCATAATAAATGGGAGCCCCAGGCCTGTCTGTCTCCCACATCACATTCCTGAATCAAACTCACCCAGGGACATCGGATCAGAGGAACGTTGGTTTTGTTTGGAATCTTGGCTCTAAAAGGAGTCTGGGAAGTGGTTTTTAACTTTCCAGATTCTACAACACAGGAAAGCATGATTAAAAGGGATTGGCAATCTCGAATAGCTTCTTTGTATAATTCCTGTTAATATATACCTATGGACAACATGACCAGACAACTGGCTTTTTCACTAAACAAGATGTCTTAGAGATATGTCCATGTAGCATAGATTACCTTGTCCTTTTTGACAGCACTGTATTTAATATACTGTATTTGCCGGCGTATAAGACGATTTTTTGGCCCTGAAAAATACCGTATTTGCCGGTGTATAAGAGACGGCGTATAAGATGACCCCCTAACATTTCCACCCAAAATACAGAGTTTGTTATATACTCGCCGTATAAGACTACCCCCCACTTGGAGGCATATTTTTCAGGGCCAAAAAATCGTCTTATACGCCGGCAAATACGGTAGATGTGCCATAAGTCACCATTTTCTTCTGGAGGACACTTAGGCTTTTTTCATCTTCAGTGTTAAAACCACATCCCTACCACACCTGCAAGAAAAAAAGTATCCCCCCTCCACCTTTCCCCCCCCCCCCTTTTTTTTAAAATATTTCTGGAGTTGAAATTAGATTTCCTGGTCACAAACCATTGTTTTTCTCTATGTGTCCCTACTCCACTCTTAAAATCTAACATCTTTGTTTTCAAAGAAAATATATGCTCATGAATGGATCATCCTGCTTCTCCTTTGCCATGAGACACTGCGTTTTGGGAATTTCAGATGCTAAGGAGCCTGGTACACCTTCTTCCCAGTTACTGCATTACCTGGCTCAGGCATCTTGAAAAAGTCCCTAACATAATACTATGTCATCTCACACTTTTGAATAATTCCTTTTTCATAGACAAGTGCCAGTTGTCCAATTAAGAACAAGTGCCCCCACAAAGGGATTTCCTGCTTATAAAAGTGCATTTCACAACCTTAGTGCAAATGTGCAACTACTATATGTAGCAGTGTGGTACACCTGAAATGAGGTGTTAAAACAGCACATTGTAGATGAGCATGGAAGAGGACGCTGGAGGAGAAATACACTGAGTGGCCAGTTTGTTATGATCTCTGAATGCATAATAATCTGGTCCCTCAGTGTGTGTGTGTGTGTGTATGTATATATATATATATATATATATATATATATAGAGAGAGAGAGAGAGAGAGAGAGACCTGGTACATGAATTCATGCATGGGTGGGATCTGGTCAGGGGGAGGGGACATGGGCAGTTGGCCTGCCTGCCTACTGGTCGAACTCCTGGTAGAGGGGACAATTTGCATATTAGCCTTTTATTATATAGGATATACACTGAGTGGCCAGATTATTATGCATTCAGAGATCATAATAATCTGGCCACTCTGTACATACATTTTGAACAAGTACTCCAAGGCAGCAAATCACTGAACACAAAAGGGAGGAAATCTTAAATTTCTGAACTACATTTCAACATCTATAAAAAGAGGGTAAAACCTACTATTACAATATTCTGTGAGGACTAAATAAATGTTAAACTAAAAGACTCTAGTGCTGGTACAGCTATAAATGTCACACGTGCCACTAGATCATGTTAGCTAAGAAGGGCAGGAAGTTATTAACCAATGGTAGATCTTTCAAGAAGCAAACTTGCCCTGGCTGGTTTGGCTCAGTGGACAGAGCACAGGCCTGCAGACTGAAGGTTCCCACGTTCAATTCCGATCAAGGGCACGTGCCGAGTTGCGGGCTTGATCCCCAATGGAGGGCGTGCAGAAGGTACCCAATCAATGATTCTCTCTCATTGATGTTTCTATCTCTCCTGCTCCCTCTCTGAAATCAATAAAAATATATATTTTTTTAAAAAGTAAACTTTCCCAAAGCCAGTACCTTTCTCTTTAAGTGGTTTAGGCTCAATTCTGGCCATAACGAATCTTGATTTTAATCCTATCCCAAAGCCCACCTCCAGCCTGTGCCTCAGCAAACCTGTAGCGGCACAAAAGGTGTGTATTAGGGGGAGGGGGAGGAAAGAGGGGACCGGTACAGCAGAGCAGAAAACAAAGATCAAGACATGAGCTCCCTAGACCCTGTATATAAATAAATGCGTCTAAAGGGAATAGATTCTGTGTGTGATCTTTAAAAGACGTGTAGCCCTAAAGCTTGGCGGGGCAGGCACAGACTGCCATTACAAGCTGTGCAACTGAATGCCAATTACAGGAACTGGCTCACAATTCCAGAGACCAGAGGTCCAAGAAGATCAAAGTGTCAGCAGAGCTGTAATCTTCTCCGAGTCTTCTGCGCTCATCTGCAAACTTCCTCTTAGTAGGACACTAGTCATTACTGGATTAAGGCACATCCTAAGAAACTCATCTCTACCTTAATCTCTTTTCTGAAGGCCTTACCTACAAATATGGTCCCATTCTCAGAAACTGAGGGATTGAACTTCAAAACATGAAGGTGGGTGGGGGACCCACCAACCCATAACAGGCAATAACCACTTATATACCTAAAGACATGTCGTTTTTGAGTGACCAAGCTGTAGCTGGGTGGCCAAAACCGGTTTGGCTCAGTGGATAGAGCGCCGGCCTGTGGACTGAAAGGTCCCGGGTTCGATTCCGGTCAAGGGCATGTACTTGTGGGCACATCCCCAGTAGGGGGTGTGCAGGAGGCAGCTAATCGATGTTTCTCTCATCGATGTTTCCAACTCTCTATCCCCCTCTCTTTCTCTCTGTAAAAAATCAATTAAAAATATCTTTTAAAAAAAAAAAAAAAGATGTAGCCGGGTGACCAGATACTGTAAGTTGACACTGATGATGGGCTGACAGTGAAGCCAACAGGCTGGAACAGCTGAAGGAGACTAGCTCCTGCCATCCCTTTGCCCTCTGATGTGCCGAGGACCTCAGCTCAGCACACCTGCAAGGTTATCAGCAGCACTGACCTACAAGAACAGCAAACTAGTTTCTAGGCTTTGGCCTTGAAAACTCAAATTATGCTCAGTTTTACTTTGTAGTAATAAACTCTAGGGCTTCTTGGGCCGTTTATTTTAGGATAGAAATCTGTGCTAACCCACAACGGGGCTAATGTTTACTGTACATCAACGCTGTGACGGCCCTTTACCCATGTTAACATCAAACAGGATTATGAAAACGGGGAACCTTATTCTCTACTTACAGTAAACAGAGGCACAGGGGGGCCACATAACTTGGCTAAGGTTACAGACCATCACGCGGCAAAGCGCAGGCTGGAGAACGTTCGGTCGGCTCGAGCGCTCTCTCATATCCTGCTCCTTGACATGACCCCGTCCCCAACACAGCAGCTGAGAAGGCTCGGAGCAGACGGCCAGTTACTGATGTGTTCACCTCACGAGAACTTCGAATGTACATTTCAAGTCTAAGAGGTACAAAAAAAAGTAGTAAATAAGCGGTAAAAGTTACATTCACACTGAAAACCGTTTTCCTCTATTGTTTGGGGGTTTCTTTTGTTTTTACATTAGGCTTCACCATCTGGGGCAGCATCAGGCAGTGAAGGAGTTGAGCCCAGCATGAGCTACTGAGATAAAGGGAGAAAGGAAGCTTGCAGTTCCAGCACCCATGGTTTGTGGGAACACTGCCACCAGGATGCCTTTGGCAAAAGGCTGAACTTGGAAGTGCCCCAGCTGCACCAGAGCTGACCTGACCTGATGGAGGCAGCCCTGCCTACGGCCACCTCTCCCCCCGTCACCTGCAGTCCAGCCACAGTCCTGCAAGGAGGCAGCAGAGTGGAGGCACTGGACACGAGCTGGAAACGGGCAGCAGTGTGAGCACGTTATGCAGACACACATTTCAACACAATCCCTAAGCTGCAGGGCTTAGGAAGTCCTCTCTCCGTTTCTAACCTTTAAAAAACTCAAGTTTACCTGATTTTCTTCTGAAGACTCATTCTTCTCCTTCTTCCCCAAAATGAGAGAAAATCCTGTACTTTTAAAAAAGCTTTATTTAATCCTTCCTAGAGGAATACAGATTTGAATGCAATACATTCATTCTATAAATACATTAGCAGCAAAACCTTCCCACCAGAGTCCTTGCTACTCCAACCCAGACGTTGTGCCTCAGCGCAGGAGAGCGTATTCTAGCAACCGTCAGCTTAGGGTGTCTGCTTCTTGCTGGAAGCAGGATGCACATGAGAAACCAGGTGAAGGACCACGGATGGAAGAACTAAGCTGGGACCCTGAAAACACACCCACATGGGTCTCTGCCTTCCGAATCCTTTGGTACCCGCCGTGCTTAACCAGTGAAGCTCTTCACCAGAAAACTGGGCAGGCCTAGCCTTGCAAATGCCCCGATGTATTTGGAGGCATTTGTCTTTGAGTTGGCAACAGTTTAATGATGTCTTAATCCTTTTCAGAGGGTAAGCCAGATATAAGGATCATTTCCTCCTTCCCCTTCCTTCCCTGGGCCGAGGTGCCAGTTTGCCCGCTGAGTCTACGTGTGCTTATGGCTGGGAGTTAATCCAGCAGGCATGACTCAGCTCTCCACCCAGGTCCCCTTTGGCTGGAAGTTTAGTTGGAGACAGAGATAGGTCTACACCTACAGATATCTACGGGACAATAACCAGGTGCCTGACCCAGCAAAACTGGTTTCTTGGACAGTGGCCCCGGCACCTCTCCATCGCGGCCTATCGCACGGCTGCTGCTTTATCTGCCCTCCGGGCACCTGCTGGAACTTTGGGAAGCAAGATGGACTCTAAATTCCCAAGTAGAGATTAAGGCGGGTGGGGCTTTAAACTTGTCCGCTGCAGAGGAGCTTACAAGTTCTCAGCTTACTGCTGTATTCGTCTGTTCTGGGACAAATACGTCACAAAGTCCATATGAAATACAACACCAGACCACAGTCAGCAACTGGGATGATGACTATGAGGCAGGGACCAAGTGTAGAGTACTACGAAATCCTAGGACTGGGAGGAAAAGTGAGCAATGAAATAATTTAAAATAAACCTCATCTGTTTGGGCAGAAGGCAGCTTTGACAAGGGCATAAATATGACCAGATTATCATGTAAATACAGACCTCAAAGTTGACTTTCCTTCCCACACATCACTTAAAAATAGGACACATGCTCTCCTCCCAACCTGTTTTAGTGTTTGCGTTAGGCTATTTCCCGAAGTGCTTTATCCATTTCCCTTCGGTCTGTTTTAACTGTTCGCTGGAAGGACATCAGAAACCTTTTCTATAAAAACCGCTGTAGTGAATAACTGGTGATGTTTTTCCCTCTGTGTTTTCCACCCAAAACATTTGGCTTCTCCTCTATTTATGTGCCGAGAGAGGCTCGTCTGCTGAATACACGGCACTGTTCATCCGGCAGTCTTCTGTCCCCACAGCGTCGGCCAGCTCTTCCTCCTCTGAGTCTTCCTCTTCCTCCTCCTCTTGTGCTGAAGAACTGGAGGTGGGCCCTTTGCAGGTTTTCAGGTGACGGGTGAGATGATATTTGGTTAAATAAGCTTTTGTACATTTTTCACAGACATAATCCCGCTTTCCTTCGTGTGAATTGAGATGTTTCTTTAAATGATTTGTTCTCAAGAAGGGCTTGTCACACTTGGGACACTTGATCTGGCGTTCTCTAAGAGGAACACAAGAAAAACGTTCGGATGATTACAAGTGACCACTGAGCCCACCCTCACCCACCACCACCTCGGGCCCCCGTCAGAGCAGCTCCGCCCGCCTAGAATCAGACTTCTACAGGAGATGTAGCACACAGATGAGTCAGAAAACATGTATCGTTTAAACAGCATCGACTGACTGCCTATTTTGGCATCCTATGTAAAAGGGATCATTCTGGGTGTATCTTTTTTGTCTGCTTCTTGCACTCAATATGGTATTTGTGAAATTCATTCAAGTTGCTGCGGATATCAGTAGTCTGTTCTTTTACATTGTGGTACACTACTTACAAATACACAACTTACCTTTTTTTTTAATATATTTTTTTATTGAATTTTTTAGAGAGGAAGGGAGAGGGACAGAGAGTTAGAAACATTGATGAGAGGGAAATATCAACCAGCTGCCTCCTCCACACCCCCCACTGGGGATGTGCCCACAACCAAGATACACGACCTTGACCGGAATTGAACCCTGGACCTCTCAATCCGCAGGCTGATGCTCTATCCCCTGAGCCAAACCGGTTTCGGCACAACTTACCTTTTGTTAAGGGTATTTCCAGGTTTTACTACCACAGGCAAGACTGCCATCAACATTTCTAAACCTGTATGTTGGCGTGCACATATACATACTCAGGAGCAGTGAGTGCAGCTGGATCAAAACATATGCACATCTTCAACTCCACTAGATGAAGCTAAACTGTGACAATTTTGTTTTATCTACACCCAAGTCCATCAACAGCCATTTCAGCATTCCTGTTGCCTGCATTCTCACCAAGTGAAAACTCAAATTTGAAAACGTTTGCTAATTGGCCAGTCCATAGCTATATCTCACTACGGTGCCAATGGTAACCCCTACAACAAAAATTTACCCAGCTCAAATGGCAGTGCCAACGTTGGAGTAACCTTGACCTAGACATTTGAGAGCTGAAAAGAACCACAGAGATCATACAGACCAGGAATTTTTAAACGTTTTGGAGCAGTGGAAAGCCCAGTATGTGAAACAGATAAAAAGGGTTACAATCCTTAAAGGAGTGGTATGGTACAGTAGGGAACTCTGAAACCTGGCCGCTCTTAGCGTTCCTACCGCCTTCTCCCTCCCAGCAGGGCAGCACTGGAGGACTCTGGGAAGGCACAGGATGTGGAAAACTAAGGCCTTGCCTTTATGGAGCTTTCGTTCTAGGGGAAGAGTTGCCCCATAGACAAATAAAAACATAGAGCGTGAGAGCAGCTAGTAATGAGTCCTGTGAGAAAAATGGAGCCAGGTAAATGGAACCCTATTTAGGTAAGATGGTCACGGGGGGCATTCTAAGATGACATTTGATCAGAGGCCTGAATGAAGTGAGGGAGGAAGGCGGGGAGGTTTCTGGGCAGAGGCTGTACAGTGCATAGTCCCTGAGACTGCAATGTGCTTAGTGGTGGCAATGAGAGGGCCGATGTGGCTACAGCCGAATGTGAGGATAAAGTACTAAATGATGAACGGGGAGAGGTAGCCAAGTGCCTCCACCACATCATGAAGGGGTTCCAGGCTCCGACAGACCTTTTCACCCACTGGGTGGAGAGACACAGGAAGCGATGGGAAGGCCCTGGCGAACTCGGAATGGAGATGGCCACCGTCTGACATGTTGTGAATGGACTGCTCTGGCCACTGTGGACAGCATGCGGGTTCTGTGTGTGCACCTGTCAGCTGTGTGGGGCATGGTTTGGAGGGAAGAGCAGAGCAGGAAGGTCAGCTTCTGCTGAGGGCCTTCTTCCTGGCTTGTCCTCAGAATGGACACTCTAGTCTCTCTTCTCTTAGAAGGACACTAATTCTGTCAATGGGGTCCCACCTCATGACCTCATGAATCTAATTACCTGCGGAGCACCGGGCTGTGGTAACTTACTGTGTGTGGATGAGCACGTGCTGCTTGAGGTCCTGCCTCCGCATAAACAGCTTGTCGCAGTAGTCACACTTGAGATTCTTCTCGCCCGTATGGATCACCATGTGCGACTCCAGGTGAGCCTTCTGGGTGAAAGACTTGTCACACAAAGTACACCTGTAGTTCTTCTGGCCTGCACATTAAGCCAAAGGACCACACTGTGACTGAAACCGCCAGCAGCACCCTCAAGAAGCACAGACCCCATATGAGTGAGTGGCAGAGGCAGGGTAAACAGAACTGTCGGGCAGTTGGAACTTCACTTTCTAGGGCATCTCCCGAGAACCCCTCAGAGCCACTGAATTTACAGTCAGCAACCAGCGCTAGTGAAGCTAACAAGTCTGACCTCCATCTGCACTGCTTACATGCATATATATTTTTTTAATGTTTGTAGCAGACATAAAATCTGAAGAAAAAAATCAGTCATCCTAGGGCCAGGTCTATAGATAAATATATTTTAGCAACCTATATGTATAGTTTTCTCTCTTTTTTTAAACATATGACTTCTTAAGCCAGGATGGAATAAAATTCTGCTAAGAATGCAGAAATCAGATTACACTAGGTCAGGGATTGGCAAACCTTTCTCAAACTAGTCCGTAGTTTAAGTCTTGTGGGCCATGCAGTCTCTGTTGTGACTACTCAATCTTAATACAAAAAGATGAGGAAGAATTTTACGTTCAAAGATTTGGAGAACAAATGACCCAATCAAAACAAATGAAAATCTCATCAGTTATTTCATAGTATGTATGAAAAATGTTAAGTGTTCAATGAAAGGGGTTGGTTTGCCCGGAGTTTAAAAAATAGAAACTCAAAAAACAAAGTTTTAACAATGTTCACTGAGCAATATTCAAAGGCCGGTGACCTGGAGTGAGCTCTAATAGGAGGCTCAGGCTCTTTTCACAGGATTCTTTTTGCTTTAAGTTCAAACAAATGAGTCAACTTCCTGATCACTAACTGCATTTTCCCAGTTTGGGCGCCCAGAAAATGGAGCATCTTACTTGCTGGAAGTAACCCCGTCTGAGGAGCAGTTATCCCACCACGTTTACCATCCATTAAGTCCTGCAGATGCCAGCGATCCACTCTCTAACCCTTACCTCCACTCGACTGCAAGACTACCTCACTGCCAAGCCTTTACCACTGCAACTTCTAATTGCTGCAAAAGTCCACGCGGATGGCCCAATACAACTTACCTGTATGGATCTTGAGGTGGGTCCGCAGGTTGCTGGGGTCACTGAAAGCCTTGCTACAGAAATCACACTTGTGGGGCTTCATGCCTATGTGGCCCATGAAGTGGACATGAAGTTTGGAAGGAGAGATAAAAGCTTGGGGACACATTGAGCACTTCCACTTCCTTTCCTTGCTGTGGCCGGGCCTGTGGCTGCTGCTGTGGCCCTGGCCAGGAAGATGGCTATGGATGTGGCTGGTCAGGTGGGCTTTGAATTCTGTGTAGGAGTTGCACTCCTTGCCACAGTTACAGAGGTGCACATCTGGATGTTCAGGAACACCTTTAAAAAAATTGATATCTCCTGATACTTCCATTTTAAAGCTTAATTCTTGATATTTATAATTTTTGCTTACAATTTTCCCTTTTACCGAAATTTCCACCTTGCTATTACCTATAAAAATAAAATGTCTTATTCAATGCTCTCTTCCCAGCCTCTCAAACAGTGCCAGAACCACAGGCAGCACTTGATAATACTGCACGGTAAGGTACATTTCCTAGGGGAGAAGTAAGATTCTGTAGCACACAAACTCAGACATCACTTGCCATCACAGTGCCAAGAAAAGGGCCAGGAGGGCTAGATACTCAGGGAGTTCTACGTCCTTTGTGAACTTCATGCTATGGTACTGGCTCAGAAAGCAGCCTGGGGAACTTCAAACCCCCAAATCCAAGTGCTAACACCAAAGTTCGTTTCCTGTGAACACTGCTGGTCAATAACATTCAGTTTGTGAAGAACCTCAGAGAGTTTCACCTTTCAACAGAGGGGGAATAGCCTGCTTTTATACACACAAAGGTTACCTGATGTGTTTCCGCTGATGTTTAAATCAGCACTAAACCTTTACTATTGGTCCTCGGTGTTCTAAAATGCTAGACTTACGTTAACTTACATTAACTTACCAATCTGCTGAGCATAATCCCGGCTGTAATAAAAAAGCAGTTCGTTTTCAGGAGGGATATCTTGTGAAGTGTAGAAATAAATTTTTCCATCATGGGGATAAGCCACCAAATTCTGCTCTTCCCGGTTCCTAAAGTATCATATTTAATAGATCAAGCGTATTATTTTTGAAATATGTACTAAACACATCATATCCCTATAGCAAAATCTCCTATGGAAACTTAGATATAATTTTTCTGGGTCACTTTTCTAATTCCATATCCTATCTAGTGGGAGGGGTGTGGGCAGAAACAGAATACTTAACTTCAGTACATCAGTTTATTGCCCTTTATAGTTAGAATCACTACAGTCTGTTACTGAAAGCAAGTAAATAAATTAACTTTTTACATAAACAATATGACAAAGATACATAGATAGCTGAACACGAATTAACCACAACTAACAGTCAATATAAAGAGAAGGTGCCCACTAGGAAACCTAATGACAACAGTGTCATTCCTTATTGCACTGGTAACTTGAGTAAACTGTTCATTAAAAGGACAGTTTCTTGTGTTTTCCATTTATAATTACCACTAGTCCACAACTTCTGGAGTGAAGGGGAAAAGTCTCAGGCCTTAAAGTACGTGCAGACACCAGTATAATTTGCATTTTCCAGCTCTTCTGCATTCTACACAAAGCTTCCTATTGAAAACCATCTAAATCATAATTCCTCTCACGGAGCCAAGACTACGCTTACCTGGCTTTGCGCACAAACATCATCCAATTACATTCATTTTCGTCAGTTGTAACAATGCAGAATTCTAGGACGCCGTTGTGGTATATCTGCCGAGAAGGCAACCATACGTGTCAAATGAGCTGACGAGCATACAAAATGCTACTTAATTAAAGCTAGCTTCTCATTTGGTTTGCAGCTTTCCCAGTCAACGTGAACAATACATAGTTGCCTCTCACATGCTTGTCATTTCACCAGTCCCCCTATTATTACACTAGCTGTAGGTCTCTTATGGTCCAATAAAGACCTACAGTTAGTGTTCCGTGGATAGAATGGCAGTGTTCTGATTATTCACATTTTGGCTGGACTGGAAAAGATACACAAAAATCAAACGTCTACTTGTTTGCATCACCTACCACATGGCACAGAACAACTGAATGGATATTAAGGTCAGAGAACCAACTCTTCTCATTCTTTTCTCAATGGACTTAGCATTCTTCTAAGTTCCCTTTTGGATACCAAAATTCAAGTCCCCAATGCCAGTGGTACCTTACTTTCCAGTTGTCCCAGGACTCACTTTCCCCTCACGCCAATTTTAATCGTTTCCCATCTACTCAGAATCAATACAAACAGGATATGTTGTTAAAAGCTTGTGTTTTCAGTCCTCCCTTTGGAAAACTAGAGAAGCTATCATACTTTCAAATTCTAGAACTGTTTCCCATGCTAAATATTTAGGGATGGTTTTAGCTTATTATAAAATAAGACTTTCATCATATAAACAAAGCTCATAGCCTCAGCTGTTACAGTAATTCAAGAGGAGAACCATTTGGCTAACAAAATTGAGACTGAAACAGTTTGCCGTCTATATTCAGTAGCTGGCGTTTTGCTATATAATATATGGAACTTGGCTACCAAGAACAGAAAGGATGGAATATTAAATAAACAACTGACAGGCGAATGGCACTGTATCATCAGGGCTAATTTTTGACTTTTACATCACTTTCAACTACCTTATAAACTAAAAACATCCAAAAGTCACACCAAAGTTTCATAAACACTGACCTTCCAGATGTGGTTGACCGCCTTGTCTGTCCACTCTGCTACTTCCATGGAGTGGCTCTGCTGGCCAATGAGAGGCCCAAAGCAGGTCCGCACAGGAATGGTTTCTCCCGTCCATACACCTGTCAGTGGAAGGCCACCACTACACAATCAGTAACTTAAACATCTCAGGACACACACAGAGTAGCTTAACCCAAGCAAAGAATCTGATTTTCAGTGAACCTGAGAACTAACTACTGGTATTCCAGAACCGGAACCCCTGAGAGGTAGCTAAGTCATATGAGTAAATCCTGTAATGTGGAAAATGTAAGGAACAGATACAATGGGCTCAGAAGAAATATGCAGAGTAAGAAGTAATATCAGACATTTCTAAACCCAGTCTTATACACAACAAACCAAACCATGTTCCTCCAAATACGTTACTTTGGAGTTATCACATTAAAAGACTAGAGGATATTACTATATTATAAAAATATAAAGCAACTGCTAAACTTCTAAAATTTTTGTGCTTAAAGCGCTCCTCTATTTATCTAAGCTGTTTCATGCTTTCAATTGACATCAAGCTACAGCTGAAAGAAGAATGAATTTTGATTCTTATTCTCAAAGAAATGGCACAGTACTGCAGAAACCATGTTAAAGTAAAATATGGTAAGCACACTCTGGCAGTATTCTTTACTCCTTTTCCCTAAAGAGTATTAGACAACTTACAAACACTCCATTTCATTATCTTTTCTAATAAATGATTATCAGTGGTAAATTTTACGTTTCTATAAAAGAAAGAAGTTTCAAGGAGTTCTATCATGGTGATTCTTAGTAGATGTTATAGTGAGAATAAAAGGGAAATCTTCAAAGACTCGGGCCAGGATTCTCTCTTCTATTCAATTCTGACTCTAAGTAAGGCGATCATTTCCAATAAAGTTTCCATCTTGATTTATTCCTATCACCACTGGACAAGACAAATATTCCCTAAAAGGATAAATCCTAAGCCATAAACTGACTTTTGGATCAACCAAATAGTCACTAAATGACACAGGCCCACTTTTACGACTCTACCTCACAAAGAAAAACACCGCCGGAAGGGGTTTTATGGTCCTTACCAACTTCCGCTCCCACAATTGACTGGCGGAGAACCAGCTGCTTCGGGAGGGAGAGCCTGGCCCTGCTCTCGATGGGAGTGTCAGGGACGAAAGTCACGGGGCCGTGCTCAGGGCAGTCCGAGGGGTAGGCGCGGTCACACAGTGTGCACCCTGCAGGCGGGAGTTTAAGAAACACAAATGGGATCACCTCCAGCAGGCTCAATGACCACCTGCTCTTCTAGTTAAACACCAATTACTAAGCTGTAATCAGTAAGAAGCAAGGTTCTAGCAGAAATACCTTAATCAAAGAACTACTCTTACAATTAAACATATACCAACTCATCTTTCTCTTCAGCAAGATGTGACTTTGTCCTTTTGATCCAAAAGGACAAGTTTCCTATTCAGTGCCTAAGAGTAAGATTGATTGATAAATAAATAAATAACACTACATTTACTTCAAAATCAAGGTTTTTTTGTTTGTTTGTTTTTTAAATCAAGTTCAGTGGTCCCTTGACACATCTTTTCATGCTTTGAATTATCTCTAGGTTATTTATAATACCTAATACAATGTAAATACTTGTCATACTGGATTAAAGATCAACTTTCTGTGATTGTTTTTCTCAGTCTGCAGAAGCAGATCCTGTGGACACAGAGGGCCGACTGTACATTAGATAAGTAATCTGATGTCTGAAGCCTGATTGGGTTCCAATTCTACCGAACTCTCAGAGGGAACTGAGCTGCAATGCTGTTGGTCATGCAAAGCAGAAAGGACAGCTCCGCTGTTCTCTTTTGCTGCACCATAAACAAACTGGTCAACCAGATTTTGATGGCAGGTTTTTAAGCCAAAAAATATCTGCAACCTGTTCTTTGGGCCAGCAGGCAGAATACATTCTTGTGCAGACACATCTGCTTAAAATTCTTAATTTCTAACTGTTCATATGACCTTTCTTTTTGCTGTCAGAGGAGGTGCTTCCTTTGTATACTGTTGTCTATGCTTACTATAACATTCACTTTCACAAGCTCATGAGTGTCCTCCTTCTCTGTAAATCTTTTGCTCTGTTCTTTTACTTTTCTCTCCATTAAGGAAATAAACTCATGCCTCTTTTAGCCAATGACTGAGTTCCAACTTTCCCAATCTGTTCACAAAATAAGTGGAATCCATAAACCTTAGAACCACAGCCATCCCAGTGTCTTTTTCTCCTAGGTAATCTGTTAGAAATGCTACTTAAATGGCATGAGGTATCAGAAAGTTTTCATATTTAGCCAAAGAGTATTAACATATTACTTCAACTATTGCTTGGTTAAAATTCTTTGAATATCTGTCTAGAGATCTCCCACCCTTGTTGAGAATGGATTCTTAACGAGATGGGAATCACCTCCAAATAAAGGAGATTCAGATCCCATACAACAGAAAATTCTGAGATGTTTCTCCAAAGATACACAAACGGCCAGTAAGTACATGTAAAGGGATTCAACATCATTAGTCATTAGGGAAAGGCAAGTCAAACAACTTGACGTCACTTCACCCCCAAAAGGATGGTTATAATAAAAAAGAAAACAAGTGCTGGCAACAATGTGGAAAAACTGGAACCCTAACATACTGATGCTGGAAATATAAATTGTTGCAGCCACACTGGCAATCCCCCCCAAAAATTAAACATAAAGCAATTTTCCATTTATACAATGGGGCAAAAGTAGGTTTACAGTTGTGAGTACATGAAAGTTTATTCTTGTATCATTTATTATTGTATTATTTTCCATACCAACTGTAGAGCTACTTTTGTCTCATCCTGTATATCCAAGAAAATTTAAAACATGATCATTGGAAAACTTGTACAGGGTGGGGCAAAGTAGGTTTACAGTTGTAAGTATGCAAAGCAGTTAGTTTATTCTTGAGTTATTATTAATTATTGTATTATTCTCCATACAAACTTCAAACCTACTTTTGCTCCTCCCCTTTATATAAATGTTCATAGAAGCATTATTCATAATAGCCAGAAAAAAGAAATAACACAAATGTCCGTAAATGATCAATAAGATGTGGAATACGCACACAATGGAATATTACTCGCTCATGAAAAAGAATGCCTGCCAAAATACAGATGAAAAGAGCCTTTCCAAGTGGAAGAGGGAAGACAGGAGAGACAGAGGTGCTGTGACATAGGGGAAAGGCACACAATGATGTAACGTTGCTGGCTTTGAAGACAGAGGAAGTGGCCATGAGCTGAGGGGCTGGTGGCTCTTGCCGTGAGCTAGCTGCCAGGAGGAACACAACCCTGCCAACTCCATGAGGCCCTGCCTTCAGTAATGAAGATGTGCAGAGCATTAGCGAGCCTCAGCCAAAGCTATAATCTACGACAGGCCACAAAAGTATGCACGTGAGGAGACTGCAATTTTTTTTCTGCCAAACCAGAATTAGCTGGTACAGGAATGAACAAGCCTGATTTGAAATAGTACTGATTAGAAGGGAGCTCAGGTTGGGTTCCGGCTACCTCCAAAGTGGAAACAAAAAAAAAATACAGATGAGCCATGACAACATTATGCTAAAGGGAGAAAGCCACATATTGTATGACTCCATTCATACGCAATGTCAAGAATAGGCAAATCCACCGAAACGGGTTTGGCTTAGTGGATAGAGCGTCAGCCTGCGGACTGAAAGGTCCCAGGTTCGACTCCGGTCAAGGGCATGTACCTTGGTTGCAGGCACATTCCCAGTAGAGGGTGTGCAAGAGGCAGCTGATCGATGGTTCTATCTCATCGATGTTTCTAACTCTCTATCCCTCTCTCTTCCTCTCTGTGAAAAATCAATAAAATATATATTTTTTAAAAAAAGAATAGGCAAATCCATGGAGATAGCAAGTAGATTATGGACATCTGATCATGGGATGGGGCTATGATGAGTGACTGCTGATGGGGTTTCTTTATGGGTGATAAAAATGTTTTGGAATTAGAGCAGTAATGGTTATACAACCTTCTCAATATACTAAAAATCACTGAATTGTACACTTTAAAATGTGAATTATATCTCACTTTTAAAAACATTTAGAATCAAGAGGATCCCACTTAAAAAAGGATCAACAGACTACATTAATGAGCTTACATTACAGTTCCAGGTAAAATATTTAAAATTGGCACTAGCTGGTTTGGTTCAGTGGATAGTGTTGGCCCGTGGACCCAAGGGTCCAGGGTTCGATTCC
This sequence comes from Vespertilio murinus, assembly GCA_963924515.1. Classification (NCBI taxonomy): domain Eukaryota; kingdom Metazoa; phylum Chordata; class Mammalia; order Chiroptera; family Vespertilionidae; genus Vespertilio; species Vespertilio murinus. The sequence continues at coordinate 187,151,359 of OZ004707.1, forward strand.
CACCAAGGGCACGTACCTAGATTACAAGCTCCTCCCTGGCCCAGACCCTGGTCAAGGCTTATGCAGAGGCAGCCAATTGATGTTTCTCTCATATCAATATTTGTGTCTTTCCCTCTCTTTCAACTCTAAAAATCAATGGAAAAAATATCCTCCGGTAAGGATTTTTAAAAATGTTTTTAATTGTAAATTTGAGACTGAAAAGGTTACTAGGAAATGTCTCCCCATTGCTTGGCTTCTGCAACACCAGAAGATTCATTTTACTTTCCTCACCTTCCTGACCAGTCTACTCTGGAAGCTCTTTGCCTGCGGCTGTATCTTAATATCCCAGCCCTTTTGACATCCACTCTTACTAGATGATTTCACCCCACTTCCATGGCCATGATTAACAACTAAAGAAGATCCCTACATATTTCCAGACAGATCTCTGAGCTCCAGATTCGACTTCTCATTAGACATTTCTACTACTTACCTTACGGATACTAAAATCAGCATGTCTAAAACTGGCTTCACCGTCACTCCTCAGAAAAATTCACCTACTCCTCCTCCACCAATCATTATCCTAAGAAAGCATTACTACTATCCACAGTCTTCCTCACCAAAAACCAGGGTCCTTTCCCTTAACCCTTCCTTCCCCTAACTTCATCCACTCAACAAGCTGTACTCAATTCTTATAAATATCCTACTTTTCCTCAACCTTATTACTTCTACTAGGTTAGAAAGTCACAATTATGGCATCGTCGTCTTTATCTACTTGCCTCCACTAGCCTCCCCTGGTAAGTGTTCCCTGCCTCTTCCTTGCCCTGGGTAGGTGCTCCCCTCCTTGCACTGAATGCCGTCTTCGCACTCGCCACACTGTACTGCGACAGCCTGTTTGCTTGCCTACGCCTCCCATCGGACTACAAGCTCCTTACAGGCATGTGCTGGCTCTTATCAACCATTGTCTCCCCAGCAACTAGCAGAGGCTGGCATATAATAAGCAATCAACATGTTTCCTGGCCGAAACCAGTTTGGCTCAGTGGTAGAGCGTCGGTCTGGGGACTGAAAGGTCCCGGGTTCGATTCCGGTCAAGGGCATGTACATTGGTTGCGGGCACATCCCTGGAAGGGGGTGTGCAAGAGGCAGCTGGTTGATGTTTCTCTCTCATCGACGTTTCTAGCTCTCTATCTCTTTCCCTTCCTCTCTGTAAAATATCAATAAAAAAAATATATTTAAAAAAAAAAAAAAAACGTTTCCTGCATGAATGAAGTATGTAGTAACACCAACAAATTGTTTTTATACTTTTTGTTGTTGTTGTTGTTGCCCTATAAAAAGAACTTTTACATGAACAACTATGGTAATTTATATACATTCTGAGCAAAAACAAAATTGTATTGTATCCACTTATATTTCTCCACTAGGATAAAAAAAATGCATAATTTAATAAAAGTTATGTTGAAAGAGCATAACGCATGTCACACAGAATACCTTACTAAATTTATTCCTATAATTATTTGTGAAATCTTGGTAAATACCTTATGTATTTTAGGGCTAAGCTTATCTGTTATTTCAGAAATGACTGTTTCCTTACTTCAGGAGGATGTTGTAAGAACCAATGAAATGTCTATGTATCATTTGACTTACTTGAAGAAAAGGCACCACATTTATATAAAGGACATTACAAAGCAAAGAAAAATTACAAAGCCTAGTTACTTTCTATACTTCCTTAACACCTGACTTTGTGACTAAGCCTGTTAGGAATGATGGCCCTTTCCACCAATATTTCCAAAACAAAAAAAGGCTAAGCACACTCACAAATTGTAAACAAGGTTGCCATATTTTCTTTGTTTGAATTGGAATCCTCCATTTGCAGTGAAGGTGGTACAAAAGACAGACTGTCTGAAGATACATCTACATGGCCTGTCCCCATAGCAACCTCCTGGGTGATGGAGGAGACAGCCACAGGTTCTAGGCTTAGGCCAACTTCATGGAGGGAAACGGATTCTAGGGAGGCGAGGTTGTGTGAGGTAGAGAGTGCCACGCTTACAGAGTTGGTGCTCATGGCCACGGTGTGAATAGAGTCACTGAGGGCACTGTCAGACATCCCGTTGACCCGACTTGCAATGTGGTCAGTCTCCATGACCACGGGGAGCTCCAGGCCATTCCCATGAATGGGTATCACACCACCGTGCCCTACAGGGTCTGCCGCAAGGTTGTTGCTCACAGAATCCACAGACAGAGGTTCATGACTTCTGGAGCCATTTGGGATCTGAGAATGCTCGCCTGCAACACCATCCATTGTAAGCTCTTCTGCCATTCCATCTGTGGAGATGGGGCTAGTTACCCTAGAGACGTTCTCCATAGTGATTGTTGTGTCCAAGGCCACCTCATGGCCATCGCTGGGATGAAGACTTTGGGCGCCGTGTGTGTTCACAGAGCGAGAGTCTATTGAAACGATGCCTTGTTCTAATCCAACATTTCCATTGGACTGGTAGGGATCTAGTGCTGACGGGTTGTTGGCGATAGATAATGCTGTATTACCATCAACGTTGATGGAGTTGGGGTGGATATACTGAGGAGGTGGTCTGTCAGCTAAATAAGATAAAATGCCTGAGAAAAGGAAAAGATGAGATAACAGATTTTTTTTTAGTACATTGTTAAATTAAAAAATTCCCAATGCTAGAAGATAAAAATATAACTAAATTAAAATAATCTGTCTACTTATTTGGTTTAATCCATATATATACTTTATAAATAGCAACTTACATATAATTCATTTTTCCTGCGAAACTCAGAAATCATAAAAAATTAACTATGTTCCTTTGATGTCACAGGAAGTTAATCATTTAAATGTTGCCTTTAATATATACATGATGGGAATTCCTAGTCCTAAGATGCTGAAATTTGCTCTATAAGAATTAAAAGGTAAAATGATTTAAGACCAGATCATCTGTGTGAAAAATAAAATTTAATTAAATATAACTTATTAAACTATCATAATTCAATAGGCTCTTTTCAAAACAAGTCATAACTGTACCTGCTTTATTGAAACAGGAAAAAATATTTAAACACTTGTGCTTACAAAGATTTAGTGAAATGGTACTTGCTGCATTGCCAGTAGGAGTATAATTACCAAAACCTCTTTGGAAAGGATACATATTAAGAATCTCATAAACATTCATACCCTCTTGCATAAGAAATTTTCTAAATGCATTTTGTAAATATTATACACAAAAATGTTCATATAATGATAATTAAAAAATTGAAAAACAAAACTATCAAAAAGAAAGACTGATACAATAAACCATGAAATACCCATTCAGTAGAATGTAATGAATCATTAAAAAGGATATCATGGCACTGACCGGTTTGGCTCAGTGGATAGAGCGTCAGCCTGCGGACTGAAAGGTCCCAAGTTTGATTCTGATCAAGGGCATGTACCTTGGTTGTGGGCCCAACTCCAGTGGGGGGTGTGCAAGAGGCAGCTGATTGATGCTTCTCTCATAGAAGCTTCTAAACTGTTTATCCCTCTCTCTGTAAAAAAATCAATAAAATATATATATATATATATTTTTAAAAGGATATTAACCTAGTTGGTTTGGCTCAGTGGCTAGAGCATCCACCCACAGACTGAAGGTCTCGGGCTCAATTCCAGTTAAGGACAAGTACCCTGACTGCAGGCTCGATCTCCGGTTCTGGTTGGGGCACATGTGGGAGGCAACCAATTGATGTGTCTCTCTCACATCGATGTTTTTCTCTCTGTCTCTCCCCTCTCTAAAAATCAATAGACAAATATTTAGGTGAGGGTTAACAACAACAAAAAAAGGATATTATGGAAACCAGAGAGTAGTTGAGGAAAATAACTATGTAATATTAAGTGAAAAAAAGTAAGGATACACAATTGTATAAAAAATATAGTCTTCACCAAAATAAAAGACAGGAAGGATGATGGGACTATGAATGATTCCCCTTTTTGCTAAATTATCTAAAATAAGCATTTAGGTTGCTGATCCACCATCAGCCCCAGCTGGGTCTGGTCCTCTGTCCCCTCCCCTCCAATTCTGATTTCTCTACCTCCGTGATGGGTTCCGCCCATTACTGGGGAATAAACTTTATTTTAAAATTCAAAAAAAAAAAATAAATAAATAAATAAAATAATAAAAAAAATAAAATAAAATAAGCATTTAATAACTTGTGTAACAGAATGAAAGTTCAATAAGCCCTGGCAGGTTTGGCTGATCATTTCTAGCCTGCGGACTGAAGGGTCCTTCCTGGGTTTGACTGCAGTCAGGGCACATGCCTGTGTTGCAGGCTTGATCCCCAGTAGGGGGCGTGCAGGGAACTGCCAATCAATGATTCTCATCACTGATATTTCTATCTCTCTTCTTCTCCCTTCCTCTCTGAATATATTTAATTTTTGTTAAAAAAAAAAAAGGTCAATAAACTATAATAAACAATGACACTGTAGCAGAACATGTGGTTGGCAGAATTACAATTGCAAAATTATAAAAACTGAACCAAAGAGATGTTGGAGGAGGAGAAAACTGCCATGTGCCATTAGGAAATTAAGCTTAGTCAAACTACAATTACTAATAACTAGAGGCCCAGTGCATGGATTCATGCACTGGCGGTGTCCCTCAGCCTGGCCTGCAGGGATCGGGCCAGTGCTGGCTCTCTGACACCCCCCAATGGGTCCCGGATCGCGAGAGGGTGCAGGCCAGGCTGAGGGACCGCACCGGTGCACAACTGGGGCCAGGGAGAGACCATAAGAGGCCTCCAGGGTGTCTGGCCTGTCTCACCCAGTTCCATACCCCAGCAACAAGCTAACCTACCGGCTGGAGCATATGCCCTCTGGTGGTCAGTGACGTCATAGTGACTGGCCAAATGGTTGGACAAATGGTCGGACACTTAATGTATTAGGCTTTTATTATATAAGATAGGATATGTTACCTGTACATCCTAAAAGGAAAAGTACATAACTATAAACAGATAGTTTTCCTGACCTAGATATTAATACCTCATTGTGACAAACAAAAAAGCAATATTCAGTTCTTCATGCCCTGAGGTCAAGTCAGCCCTATTCTTTCTCCTAACCTCCCAAGGAACTATCATACTTACCAGGTAAAATGGTCCTGAAGTAACTGCTCTCCAGGTGCGGGTAAGGTGGTGGAGGTAGGGTGTAGTTTCTTTCGGGTAACCCGCACATCACCCCTCGGTCGCCAATACCCATTGGCAGCATCAGAGATAAAGCAGATGGCAGAGAGCTCAGGGAGGGACCCAGGTTTGGAATTGCCACTGGCAGACCTACAAAACAAGAAAAAAAAAATGTTTTTCTCAATTAAAAGGAAATAAGTGCTTTAACCACTTGGTTGTACACCTGAGTAATACAAAATAATATTGAATGTAAACTATAATTGAAAAATAAAAGTACGTAAAAATTCTCTGTACAATCACTAACTAAACTCTTGGAAAGGTTGCTGCTTGTGAACAAAAATCTTAGAGTAGCCCTTTCCATCCCAGATAGGTACACCCATAAAATGTCATAAACTTAGTTCTCAAGTTAGTTTTAAAATACCAAACTGATCCTCCAGTGGCCCATATTGCTCATAGTACCAAACATTTAATTGCAACTAGAAACCCAGTTTAAATAGGATTTAAGAAATCAAATTATATAGAGATACAAAAATGAGAAGAGACATACCAGAGTTCATAGGAATGACCTCTGAATAGTGATATTACAGAGTTGTTGATTTTTAAACCTATTTTTCCTTTATTAAAGTTTCCATTTCACAAAGTGAGAATATTTCACTTCTGAAAGTTCATAGATATGCTTCTACTTGGAAAACCTAATTTAAAGTTAGACGAGAAATTATATATAAATACTTTCATACAATCTTTTGTATATATGCTGCACTTCATGATTAAATGTCTCTACCTTGAAGTATACCTATCTGCAAAGTGTTGAAGTGATTCTTACTGTGCCTAAGCATCATAATGAATACTCACCAACTCAGCCAATGCTGATTTGCACTATTTTTTGCCAGTGGCAATCATTTTTTTAATAAGCTTTTCCTCCTTAGCAAGTGTACTCTAAAAGGAATGCCTAAAGATAATGGATTAACAACAATTTTTTTTTTTAATTTTGGATACTTAAAGGAATGTAAAGGGCCCTAGTTATGATGAAACTTATTTAACTCTGCATGTTAGTGATGAAGCAATAACTGATTTAAACAACTTATACAAGGTGTCCCAAAAAATCATATACATACTTTAACAGCTCATAGCTCAATTTTGAAAATGAAAAGTTTTGAAATTTTCAAAATGAAATTTTGAAAATGAGAATAAACACTGCCTTTATAATTTTTCAAAGTGTGTATATACATTTTTGGGGGGACACCCTACAGATTCAAATACTCTTTTTTGTTGTTATTAATGCTCACCTGAGGACATTTTTCCCAATGATTTTTAGAAAGTGGAAGCGAGGAAGAGAGACAGAGGAACAGTGATTGGTTGCCTCCTGCACACTCAACAACCTGGGCCGGGGACATGGTACGTGTCCTTGGCCAGAAATGAATCCATAACCCTTCAATCTGAGGGGTGATGCTCTAACCACTGAGCAAGGCAGGGCAGATTCAAATACTCTTAAAACATTAACTCCTATTTTGATCAAGAAGGTTCAATACACTACAATGCTGTAGATCCTTAGGAATCACTAGCTTACTTGTTTCAAGAAGAAAAAAATGAACTAGGCAGATTAAAATGTCTTAGAAGAATAATGCTGGGGGAAATTAGCTTGTCCTGTATCTTATTCTCTCCGAATATTGAGCTCCATCTCTGGCGCTTCCTCTGTCCCCATAATTCTAGGTCTGGCATATTTGCAGTTGCCAATTTCAGATGTAGAAAGTAAAGCTCCAGGAACATCCAAGATGGCGGCCTAGGCAGTCTCCTAAGCTGCCGCCTCATCAACAATTTAATTAAAAAAACAACTAAAATCAAAAAGGACTTCACCAAAACGTCAGGAAAGCTGGCGGAGTGGAATAGCTACAACTAGAAAGAAAGAGAGAGGCTCACGGATCGGACTGGGAGCCGAAAAGCGCTGAGGTAGGGAGACGCTCGCGCACGCGGCCGCCGAATACCTGCCTGGCGGTGGGAGGGGAGGAATCCCCGATTGCACGGAACCCTTTCGGACTGTACTGAACCCAACCCCGGCTGAAATCCCGTGGTCCCAGGATCATACGGGTGGAGAAAGGCACCCAGAGACTCAGAGACTCAGAGACTGGGAGACCTGGGACCGGAGCCGCAGCCGGCAGGGTCTACAGACTCGCGCGCACAAGCAAGTACGCGCTGAGGTCTGACCGCTGCCTCTCCGGAGCGGAGCCGAAGGAGTCAGAAGCTCCAGGTCTGACCGCGGAAGCTGCCATTGCCTCTCTGTACAAGGTGGCGGCCTCTCTGTAGCGGAAGGAGTCAGAAGCTCCAGGTCTGACCGCGGAGGCTGCCGTTGCCTCTCTGTACAAGGTGGCGGCTTCTCTGTAGTAGCGGAAGGAGTCAGAAGCTCCAGACTACAGAGACCAGCCCAAGTCCGGGTGAGCCCCTGGGGCACCCATGCTCTTGCTTGGGGAAACTGGGCCGGTCAGGCGGAAACTCAGGCGAGCGCACCAGGGCAGGGCAGAAGCCAAGACTGTCAGTTCAGCCCTGAGACTCCGCCCCATCCAGCTGAGCAGAGGCTTCTGCAGTTTTTCAAGTCTGATCCTATAAGACTGTCTCCAATACAGAAGTTATCCCAGAGTAGACACAGCTGATACCCACATCCAATTGGCCTGAAGGTCAATTCACAACAATAGAGACTTAGCTACAACAAGGCTGTGCACGCAGTCCACAAAGGGGATCACCAAGAGTGTCTACCTCAGGTAACTGAGGAGGCTGACCCACTGTGCTATATAGGACACCAAACACACAAAGCCATCCTACCAACTCTGAAAAATAGTGATAATGCCGAGACAAGGAAATCGATCTCAAACAAAAGAGATGGAGGATATAGAGTTCAGAACTACGGTTCTAAGATTATGCAACAATATCCTAGAAAAGCTCGATAAACTTCATGAGACCCAACTAAAAAGTATAGATAAACTGACTAAATTGGAAAATATTATGCAGAGATCCAACAGCAGAATGGAAGAACACAAGAATCAGGTCAAAGAGCCAAAAGACACTCCGCTGGAGAAGGAAAAAGAAAAGAGGATCCAGAAAGTTGAAGATAGTGTAAGGATCCTCTGGGACAACTGCAAGCGCACCAACATCAGAATTATGGGGGTGCCAGAAGAAGAGGGAGTGCAAAATACTGAAAACATATTTGAAGAAATAATATCAGAAAACTTCCCTCACCTGGTGAAAGAAATAGACTTACAAGTACAGGAAGCCTACAGAACCCCAAACAAGAGGAATCCAAAGAAAAATTCTTCTCGACACATCATCATCAATATGCCAAGGGTAAAAGACAAAAAGAGGATCTTACAAGCAGCAAGAGAAAAGCAGTTGGTTACCTATAAGGGAGCACCCATACGACTATCAGCTGATTTCTCAACAGAAACCATGCAGGCCAGAAGGGAGTGGCAAGAAATATTCAAAGTGATGAATAGGGAGAACCTACAACCAAGATTACTGTATCCAGCAAAGTTATCATTCAGAATTGAAGGGCAGATAAAGAGCTTCACAGATAAGAAAAAGCTAAAGGAGTTCATCACCACCAAACCAGTATTATATGAAATGCTGAAAGGTATTACTTAAGAGGAAGAAGGTCAAGTGAATTAAAAATCTCAGGAATAGAATAAACTGGTGAATATAATAGAATTAGGGGCAAAGAAAGGGAGTGGATAGATAATTATCAGGGTGAAAGGGGTGTGGGGTGCAGAGACTGGATTAAAATTGTATAACCTATGGATGAGGACAATAGTGGGGGGAGGGGGTAAGGGCAGAGGGTGGGGTGGGAATCAGGTGGAAGGGAGCTATGGGGGAGAAAAAGGAGAAACAATTGTAATAATCTGAGCAATAAAGATTTATTTAAAAAAAAAAAAAAAAAAAAAAGAAAGTAAAGCTCCATTTCTCATGCTCTTTAAGAACATTTATTAGAGTAACTTTAATTCTCCTCTATCAAGGAGGGGCAGAATGCCAAGATAAATAGGTAATCCTATATCATAAAAGCCTAATATGCAAATCAACCGAACTGTGGAACAATCAGTGGAACGACTTGTCACTATGCTGTGCACTGACCACCAGGGGGCAGGTGCTCAACATAGGAGCTGCGCCCAGCCCACAGGCCCCAGGCCAGCCAAAGTGGATGCCAGCGGGCCCCTCCCACCCGACCGCCCTGAGGGTTGCAACCTGTGGTGGCAGCAGGGGGCGGGGGTGTCAAGCGGGCAGTGCCAGGTCAGCCCAGCGGGGGCCCCTAGATCACCCCACGGGTTGTCCCATAAATCAGCCCTGATCGATGGCCAGGCCTAGAGACCCTACCCATGCACAAACTTTGTGCATCAGGCTTCCAGTCATATCATATATAATAAAAGACTAATATGCAAATCAACCAAACAGTGGAAGGACCAGTCGCTATGATGCACACTGACCACCAGGGGGCAGATGCTCAAAACAGGAGGTGCACATTGGTGGTCAATGCATCCCACAGGGGGAGTCCTTCTCAGGCAGAAGCGGGGCTCACAGGCTGGTGAGCACAGCAGCAGTGGTGGGAGCCACTCCTGAGGGTTCCCAGACTGCGAGAGGGCGTAGGCTGGGCTGAGGGACACCCCTCACCCCAACAAGTGCACAAATTTCATGCTCCGGGCTTCTAGTATTAGATAAAATGCCAGGTCAATTACAGCTCTAGATAAAAGGTCACCAACTGAAGAAGAGGACTGTCAGAAAAACTGCTACTCCTATCCACCAGAACTCCAACACTCTACAAAATGTTTTCTTTCACTGTGCAACTGCATGTGGACCTGCCACTCAGACCTGTCTGGCTTCTCTCTTTCACTCTTAAAGGGGCTCTGACCCCATCTGGGCTCTATTTAGAACTGATAATGCAGTAAGTGTTGACATGCAGTTGCTGTCCCTTTCCACTCACCTGGGGCAGGGAGGGCATTGTGCGTGGGTGAGGCAGCCAACCCCAGGTGACTCCCTGAGACCGGCAAGGCATTGCTCACAGAGGAGGAAGTCAGCTGCTCCATCCCCACTGGGCTCAGGTTCATTTCATTCATCCTAAGAAAGAGCACAGTAACCAGTTATGCAAACAATTATGTCAGTGGCTCTGCTAAGGAGCTCAAGAACCTAAAACAATGGGGTGGGGAGATGGGACTTGACCAACTGTTATTTCATTTTTATGCTCACATCTTAAACAGGGCTGTACCTTGTTTCCATCAGGCGTGCCTGGTTCCAAACCCTATTCACTCTGCCTAAAACAAAGTCTGCAATCCTCAGAGCACAATGGCAATGAGGGTTGGGTTGTTTTTTTAAACCACCTAAGTTTTTTCTTTCAGTTGGCTTATTACTTTATTTATTTTTAAAAAATATATCTTTATTCATTCCAGAAAGGAAGGCAGAGAAATAGATAGAAACATCAATGATGAGAGAGAATCATGGATCGGCTGCCTCCTGCAAGCCCCCTACTGGGGATGGAGCCCGAAACCCAGGCATGTGCCCTTGACCGGAATCGAACCCAGGACCCTTCAATCGGCAGGCTGACGCTCTATCCACTGAGCAACACCGGCTAGGGCTGGCTTATTACTTTAAACCAAGACTTTTACAGGTTGGTTATAACCTGCACAAAGCATATTTGCTAATTCTTTTAACCAGGAGTTAAAATGATACTGGGTCTGAGCTAGATTATTCATGGTGTGAAAAAGCACCATATATTCTCATGGATCAGCATTTTATTAAAATTCTGTATCAACATTTTAATTAGCTATCTTAATGACATCCTCCACATATTGAGGTTTGTTATGTAACCTTTACCAGATACTTTTTGAAAAATTACTTCAGATCTCTCCCTCAAAACAAGGTAAAGAAACTGAGTCTCAAAGAGGGCATGTCATAATCCCCAAATCACACAGTAATGAAGTGGAAGAGCACAGATTATGCTCCAAAATAATGCCAAAAAGTTTTTCAATACACCGACTTTTATCTACAGAACATTTCTGGCAGACAGAAGAATGTGAGAATCACATCTTCTGAGCAATCCATGTTGTACTGCCTTTAACAACATCACTAGAAGAAGAGTAGTACTGATTAGAACAAGACACTCTTTGAGGTTGTTATCCATAAGTATTAGTTCCTATGACAGTCTGCCATATTAAAAATATTGGCCGAAACCAATTTGGCTCAGTGGATAGAGCGTTGGCCTGCGGACTGAGGGGTCCCGGGTTCGATTCCGGTCAAGGGCATGTGCCTTGGTAGCGGGCACATCCCCAGTGGGGGGTGTGCAAGAGGCAGCTGATCGATGATTCTCTATCTCATTGACGTTTCTGGCTCTCTATCCCTCTCCCTTCCTCTCAGTAAAAAGTCAATAAAGTATAATTTAAAAATAAATAAAAAGATGTGTGTACACAGTACACAGCAGATGTGCAAAAACACATTTAAGCGCATTAATGATTTAAAAAAATATATTGTATTTCAAGAAGCTAGCCAACAGGTTGTCCAAAGGGGAACAATACTGACCTCCAAGCCTTACAGTATTCACAGTAACTCATGTTCTTCTGCATGTGCCTTTGTACGTGAGAGGGGTGAAGGGGAAGAGAAATCAAATGTGTCTACATATCCCTTAGCCGTGAAAACAAACCTAATAGGCTTTTAATTCTGAACAATAGCAATATCAGCCATCAACCAACCTGAAAATAATTAAAAGCTAACACCTATTACTCTTGTTCCACATACGTTAGGCACGGGGCTAAGTGATTTACATGTAATTATCTCACCTGATTCTTGTAACTACAGTGAGGTAAGTATTATTCTTAATCCCATTTTAGAAATGAGGAAACAGACTCAGAGACACGGAGAAACGTAACCACAGATGACATAACAAGTGGCAGACTTGGGATTTAAATCCAGGTCTGCCTAATTTAATAAAACAAACCTCTTAACTAAAATTGAAAAAAGCAGTTACAATAAAAGCACCGCCTTGCCTCTTACACAGTTCCAATACTACCCTGGGATCTGTGTCCTTACAAGTCCTGCACGGACCTGTTCCTGTCCTGTTCTGTATTCGCAGGCTCCAACATTATCGCTGGCCAGGTATCTCCTAAAACTAAACACCCAGACGTTAATAAAGTGCGTTAGGCCAACGAGCATGCTACCTTGTACAGAGGGCGCACTCTGTAACACTGGAGACGGATGGAGCTGTGCAGGCTCATCCAACTAGGAAGACAACTAGAAGCACATGACAAATGAGGCACACTGGTGAAGGAAAGCGCCTTTATAATTATGCTATGAAATAAGGAAAGAAAATTCCTCATAGACTAAAGCAGTGGTCGGCAAACTCATTAGTCAACAGAGCCAAGTATCAACAGTACAACGATTGAAATTTATTTTGAGAGCCAAAGTTTTCAAACTTAAACTTCTTCAAAATAGACTTACCCGGGCCGTGGTAATTTTGTGGAAGAGCCATACTCAAGGGGCCAAAGAGCCGCATGTGGCTCGGGAGCCTCCGTTTTCCGAACACTGGACTACACCACAGCAACCTTAACTTTGAAAGTTTCTGGGCTTGGGTTACTTTAAAACGCGTTTCCTGGAAATTATCATCCCTAGAGTTTTTAGTCAAAACTCAATCACTGGAGCAGCAACGACGTACAACAAATTGGTTACGATAATTTTTAAACGTGCAATTAAAAGCTCTGAAGCTTCGAATTCCATTCTGAAAATTCCTGAACACTCATCTGAGTGATAATCTTGAGATAACACGCAAAATGGTGTTTCTAGGTTGACTTCTAAAACCAGTTGAAACCAGAGTTGAATGTGAGAGGCTCAGCAGATTTCTGCTGTTGTGAGTCACTAAAATGTGATGACCTCAGCAGCCATGAGCCAAGGTAGCTGGTATCCCACAGACAGAAAGCCCATGAAGGGAATTCACAATATGCCCTCATCCGACTCTCATTCTAAACAGCAATTCTAGTCTAACCACCTTTCTCAAAAGGGATTCCAGGAAGCAGCCTTGGGGAAAGGGCCAGAATGGAGACACCAAGCACTCTCTTCTTCCCTCCTCACTCCTTATACAAACCTTTCCTTTATACTTCTACCGTGGTGTGTTTCACACTGACCTAGGCATGAACCACGTGCCGGTCGCTGATCTTATAACTTTACTTAGAATGACATATAAGCAACTAACACTAACGAAAACGCAGTCATTTTGCAAAATGCAACAGAGTCACTTCAATGACTTTTATTTCCTGTATCCTAAGCAGAAGGCCTATGACAAGGCTCAAAAGCCCAGCCATATATCACTATTTTATATATATATATATATATATATATATATATATATATATATATATATCACTATTTCTGTACTGTACCGACATGGTACCAAAAAGTACCTAACTTTAAACATCTGCGTAAAGGTTTTAGAGTTAAGAACTTAATTTCTCCACTGTAACAGCCAGGCAGTAACCGAGGAAAATTCAAAGTGGGGCGTGTTGAGCCGAAACCGGTTTGGCTCAGTGGATAGAGCGTCGGCCTGCGGACTGAAAGGTCCCGGGTTCGATTCCCATCAAGGGCATGTACCTTGGTTGTGGGCACATCTCCAGTAGGAGGGTGTGCAGGAGGCAGCTGATTCATGATTCTCTCTCATCGATGTTTCTAACTTTCTATCCCTCTCTCTTCCTCTCTGTAAAAAAATCAATATATATTTTTAAAAACCAAAGTGGGGCGTGGTGAGGAGCTAAAAACACACTTTAGAACCCAACAATATATTTAAATTCTCAGATAGGGCAAAGGCACAGGATAAAGATGTCAGCAGGCCAACCTATGGCTACATTCGCATGCGAAGTACATGCAACCGGTAGTTCCTGGGGTCCTGGTTGCTTTGGGACACGAATCGGTATCTGCAAACCGCACTGGTAACCTTCCCGGCGGCACCCAAAAAGGGAAGGCGCTCCACACGCTCAGGTGCCTGCTGTCTTCCCAAGACGTCACCACTCACCTGTGATGCATGTGCTCGGGCCCCGGGCCGGAGAGGACAGCCAGCACGCGGGCGGCGGGGGGCGGGCATCAGGGGCTGCGGCGCAGGGTCCCGGGCGCCCGCATCTCGCCTACGGGCTCCGCACACACGCCGGCCCGCCTCGCCGGGGCCGCCCGGGGCCGCCCCACTTGTCCCCGGGGCCGGCGGCCGCGCACCCCGCCGCAGGACGGGACATGCCGGGGGGCGGACACTCTGCACTTTTCCTCCCGAACCTTCGGGGGAGTGTGTGAGGGATTGCTGCCCAACCTGCGGGGGAGGACAGGGCGGTCACCACAACGCGGCCAGCGTGCAGCCCCCTCCCTTCGCCGCCCCGGAGCCCGGGCCTGGGGACGCCGCTCCCGAACTCGAGGCCCCGCAGGCCGCCCTCCCGCTCCGGGCCGCGCCCGCGCTGCTGCCCACCTGCCGGCCGCGCGGGGGGCACGCACCTGCCCGCCGCTTTGTTCCTCATCCGGGCCGGGCGCGCCTCCGGACCCGCCCCGCCCGCTCGACCGACCCCCGCGCCCCGGGGGCCGCTCGCCTAACGTTCCCCGCCCGGCCCGGCCCTGCCCGGCCCTGCCCGGCCCGGCCCGCAGTCTCCCCGGGGCCGCACCCTCCGCGCGTTTCCGGATCCTCGGCCCCTCCCGGCGCCCGCCGCCCCGCCCCTCGTGCAGGCGCCCCTCCCCGTCGGGGCCCCGCGAGCGAGCGGCGACCACGCTCCGCGCGCCCCTCCCCCAACCGAGCCCCTCCGCGCGTGCGCACCGCGAGCCGCGGGCCGTCCGGGGTCGAGGCGCGGGGCGGGGCGCGTTTCAGGCTGGCCGGATCCAGTCGAGCGCCGAGCGATCGATCCAGTTGCTAGGCAACCAGGGCTGAGGTGTATAGGAGCAAGTCCAGGGAGCCGAGTAGCCCAGACTGCGGATTTGAAGGCATTGGCCTGCTAGGGTAGCGTGGGTCCGCGAAGCCCACAAGCAATATGGGACCTAGCCCAGAGATGGCGGAGTTCGCCAGGAGAAATTAGCATTGCATCCCCAATATTTTTCACCGTGTGTTACTCCTGAAGGTTGCCCAGGTACCCTGCTCCAAGCCATAAATGTTGGTATTGGGGATTCTGTACAGATTTCCTTCCCCTTCTCTCTTTGTCCTTCGCTCCCTGCTGCGTGCCAGGCGCTGTGCTAAGCCCTGGGGACCCCGTGATGGGTAAGGAAGATGGCCCCTGGTTCATGAGGATGGACATGGAAACCACGACCAACGTGCCTCGTAGCTTCCACACCCCAGCAGAAGAGCAGCGACCGGGGAATTCCTCCTTTCACTCAGGATTACATCTCATACAGAGGGATACAAGATAAGACACACTTCTTGACCTTCAACAGCTCGCAGTCTCGTGGAGACTGGTGAGTTTTGAAAAATGAAGTCTCCTGTAAAAGGACAGAGGCACCAGCCCTTTGGTCTAGAGCTGAGCATGGTGTCAACTTACATGATGTTTTCCTTCCTTTACTTCTCATAGAGAGAGAGCACATTCCACATGAGGGAGCTAATCGCTGAACCTTAGCAGGTCACATTGGTTTTGCTTTCTTGTTGACAACACACAGAAATCTAAGTCAAGAAAGTCAATAGTGATAGTATTCCCTAAAATGCCACTTCAAGCCTAGAGCCAAGGGAATGGTGATGATGCGTCTCATAAAAGGCTGAATGACTTCATCTGGCTTTCCATGACTATTCCTTTTGAACAAGTTTAATATCAGAGGAGTATATAAAAATAAGGTTGGGCCAGGACCGGTTTGGCTCAGTGGATAGAGCGTCGGCCTTCAGACTGAAGGGTCCCAGGTTCGATTCGGGTAGGGGGCATGTGCCTTGGTTGTGGGCACATCCCCAGTAGGGGGTGTGCAGGAGGCAGCTGATCAATGTTTCTCTCATCTATGTTTCTAACTATCTCTCTCCTTTCCTTTCTGTAAAAATCAATGAAATATATATTTTTTAAAATAAGGTCTGATAAATCTAAGAGTTAGAAACTACAATACTTATAGGCAAAAAATATAGGAGAAAATTTGTATAACCTTGATAAGACAGAAAAATCAGGAACCAAAAAAATTTAACAAATTGAGCTTCATTAAAATGAACACTTTTGGTCTTGAAAAGACATCGTCAACAAAATTTTAAAAAAAAATCAAGCCAGAGACAGGGAGAAAATATTTGCAAAACAAATATCTGACAAAGGAACTTTTGTCTGGAATCTATAAAGAATCCTTTAAACTCAAAAAATAAGAAGGCAAACAGCAGGAAATGGTTTGGCTCAGTGGTATAGCGTCGGTCTGTGGACTGAAAGGTCCTGGGTTCGATTCCGGTCAAGGGCATGTACATTGGTTGTGGGCACATCCCCAGTAGGGGGTGTGCAAGAGGCAGCTGGTGGATGTTTCTCTCTCATCGATGTTTCTAGCTCTCTCTCTCTCTCCCTTCCTCTCTATAAAATATCAATAAAAATATATTTAAATTATTTTTAAAAATAAGAAGGCAAACAACCCAATTTTTTAAATGGACCAAATATTTGAAAAATCTACTTCACCAAATAAGATGTGTAGATGGCAATTAAACACACAAAAAGATGAGGAACATCATTTTTTTGTGTGCTTAGTTATTAGGGAAATGCAAATCAAAATACAATAAAGGAACATTACATACCTATTACATAAGGTCCAAAATTAAAAAGACCAGTAAGTGTTGGTGCAGATACAAAGCTACTGTAACTTTCATACTTCATTGGTGGGAACACAAAATGCTACAGCCATTTTAGAAAATAACTTGGCAATTTCTTATACCCTACAATTTGGTAATTACACTCCTAGGTAGTCACCCCAGAGAAAACAAAAAATATATGTACAGACAAAGACTTATAAACAAATGTCTATAAAAGCTTTATTTGAAATACCCACAAATGGGAAACAATCCAAATGTCCATGCTGGTGAATGAATAAACAAATTAGAGCATATCTACATTTTGGAATAGTACTCAGCAATAAAAAGGAACAAGCTATTGAGGCATGAATGAGTCTCAAAAGCATGAAGCTAGATGAAAGAAGACATACACAAAAGACTACATAATACGTGTGTCGTGTATATGAAATGGAAGAAAATTCTAGTAATAGAAAGCAGATAAGTGATGATCAGGAATTGGAAATGATTGGGAGGGGGTGAGACTGCATGAAAAAGAGCTGAGGGAACTTAGGAATGATTGAAATTATCTTGATTGTGGTAGTTAGTGGTTACATGATTGTATATGTTTTTCAAAATACATAGTGAACTTAAAATGCGCGAGTTTTAGTACATGTAAAAATACCTCAAAAAGTCAATTTTTAAAAAATAATGTCAGGATCCCAAAAATTGAAGCATCCTAACCCCATCCCCCAGATTAGATGAGGTCCACTGTATGCTTTCTCACTGTTCTTGTCTTTGTTGTAAGTAGTTGTTTAATTTTTTTGGCTCACCAAGTAGATTTTCAGTTTTGGAGACAAGACCCATGTCTATCTTATGTAATGCTATATGGCATAGCACAACACCTAGCACACATGAGGTGCTCAATAAATACAAACCAGACTGGCATAGGCTACGGCCGCTACGCTATGCTTATTGACTCATATGTCTATTTGTGTGGAGATGTACGGCAGATGGATGCCCAAAGGTTGCCTGAGAAGCTCATTTCTGGTGACTTGCCACTTTAAAAAGATATCAAGTTGCTCTGGCTGGGTAGCTCAGTTAGAGCATCCTCCCGATATGCCACTGTGGTTCAATGCCCGGGCAGGGCACGTGTAGGAATCAACTAATGAATGCATGAATGTGAAACAAAAAAATCTCTCTCTCTCTCTCTCTCTCTCTCTCTCTCTCTCTCTCTCTCTCTCTCTCTCAAATTGATAAATAAAATAAAAAATTTTAAAGATACCTGTTGTGCCGAAAGTGGTTTGGTTCAGTAGATAGAGAGTCGGCCCTTCAGACTGAAGGGTCCCAGGTTCCATTGTAGTTAGAGGCATGTGCCTTGGTTGTGGGCACATCCCCGGTGTGGGATATGCAGGAGGCAGCTGATCGATGTTTATCTCTCATCGATGTTCCTCTCTCATCGATGTTCCTCTCTCATCGATGTTTCTAACTCTCTATCCCTCTCTCTTCCTCTCTGTAAAAAATAAATAAAATATATATTTTTTAAAATAAATAAATAAATAAATAAATAAATAAAGACACCAGTTGCCAATTAAGACAACAAAAACAATGGGAGAATTACCACTCAATCACACATGTAGAAATTAAGTGTTGCTGCTCTTTTAGTATTAGTGACCCAAGTATCAAAAAGACTGTGAAACAAAGAGGTACGGACCTTAGAGATAAGATAAACCAGATAACAACCATTAACATTTTTGCTGGGTAGAGAACAAATTACCTTTAAACATTATCTTCTAGCCCTAGGACAAGGACAGTAATGGGTAAGTTTGGGCCTGAATTGGGCTACTCTGGATATCTTTCTTTCACCTGACTCTGAATATGGTTTCTATTCCTGCTTCCAAATGCTCATGTTAAGGAGGGTCTGGAAATAGGACTTCTCTCTCTCTCTCTTTCTTTTTGAAATAGGACTTTTCATGCAGGTAAAGCTGTTCTTTGACATTCTTGGGATTCTCCTCCGTGAGCCTGATACAGTTATAATTTATTGTATCAGATTCTAACAGACTTATTTCTTTAACATTTGCAGAAAACAAGGAAAGAGTAGAGTTTACTCAACAAATATTTGTTGAGTGCCTACTATGTGCCAGGCATTGCTCTAGGCCAGTGGTCGGCAAACCCAATAGTCAACAGAGCCAAATATCAACAGGACAATGATTGAAGTTTCTTTGGAGAGCCCAATTTTTTAAACTTAAACTTCTTCTAATACCACTTCTTCAAAGTAGACTCGCCCAGGCCGTGTTATTTTGTGGAAGAGCCACACTCAAGGGACCAAAGAGCCGTGTGGCTCGTGAGCCGCAGTTTGCCGACCACGGCTCTAGGCAATGGGCACAGCAGTGAATTAAACTGGCAAAAAAGTACCAGCCCTTGTGGAGCTTACATCATAGTAGAAGACAGATAATAAATAATACAAATAGAAACTATACCAGATAGCAATAAATAACCATGAAAAAAAAATGTGGCAGGGAGAATAGCTAGAAAGTGCTCAGAGGTGGGGAGAGGGGTTCCATTTTAAGTAGGGGAGACCAAGAAGTTGCCATTGAAAGGTGGCGTTTGAACTAAAGGAGGTGAGGGAGTCACCCAGGTGGACATCGGGAGGAAGAGCATTTCGGCAGAGGGAAAGACAGTGAAAAGGCGCCGGGGACGGAGGATGGCTGGCAGGTTTGAGGAATTGCATGGAGGCCAGGAACACTAAACTGTACTCTCCAATATGTAGCCTCACGCCGCTAGCCACCTGTGGTTACCGAGCCCTGAAATGTGCCTGGTTCAAATAGCGTGATTACCTTAGGGTGAGAGAGGACAAAGAGGGGCTGTGTTAATGGCCCCAGTTCTTTACTCTTCCGGGGAACCATGCCCTTTGCCTGTACAAGGTGACTCTACTAGTCATCCGAGGAAGAGGTGGAACTTTTGTCCTGCCCTTTGATTCTGAGTTTGCCTCATCAGACATGCCAGAACTCAGCCAAACTCAGCCCGCGTCATTGCCCCTCAGGCTCACACACTAACTACATGCTTGTTGTCTTAAGCTAGCTAGTGTCTTGAGGTGGTTTGTTCGATGGCCATTCTGATGAGGTAGCCTTCCTTTGCTTGGCGAGGCTCTGGCTCTCTGCGCTGACCTTGGGAAGCTGTCACGTGGGCATCAGAGATTAAGCATTGGTATTTGGAACATTGCTTCTTTGGGGCTAATGTCCTAAGTGCCTGGTATAGCTAGCTCCTCTAATGGCTGCAAAAATGGCTTGTTTCCTCAATGGAGTGGATGTGGGGCTGGAATGGAGATAATTGTGTGTGTTCTGTTACCTCTTTGGACTTAAAAAGTGGAGCATGCCTGGTGTGGCACTTGATTTCTCAGATCTGAAGGAACTGGAGTTATTTCAGTAGAGGACCACCCCGGCTGTAACTGCTGAAGGGGCCCTGGCTCTGCTCAGGCTTTGGGGTACCCTACTCGTTGAGACTGAGAAGAATTAGAAATTGAGGGAACAATCTGCAGAGTTTGACCAAAGAAATTTTTATGTTGGTATCTTTAAATTGTAACCCATAAGGGTAAGGTTATTTAAACTTTAGGTTTTAATTTATCCCTAGCAATTCGATTACGGGGGGGGGGGGTTACTTTTAAATTTAGAGTATTACTGTATTGATAAATTATTTGATTGCATAACCTCTGGCCAGCTATATTGGAATGTTCTTCATTAGAAATAGGGAAGGAATTGAGAGTGATTTTTTGGCCTCGGGACCACCAGGCTTTGGGGTTAATTTAATGCATTGTTCTGATCTATTTTAGGGTTTTAAGGCATAAAAATTAAATTGTCCATCTGTGATTCTAGGATGATCACAAAGGAGTAGCAGCGGCCAATGAAGGTGGATGACAACTCAGGAGGGAAAGATAAGAGCATCACCAGCGGCCTCCAAAAATTCCAACAGTAAGGATAAAAGAAATTAAAAAGTAACTGAAAATGTAGCCCTTAGGAACTTTCATGTAGTTATTAGGATGTGGCTTACCAAGTCTTCAAGGAATAGATCACTTCCACCTTTTACAAATGCTTCCACAGCATAGAAATAGATGGGAAGCTACTCAACCTTTTTTAAAAGTTTAAATTAATGCTGAAACTTTAAAAAAAGAGAGAGCAAGAATATAAAACTATGAACCAATATAATGTGAGACTGTGGGAACAAAGTTTCAACAAAATATTAGCAAATTGAACTCAGCCGTGTATTAAAAGAATTATGACTCCACAAGATTTAATCCCAGGAATGCAAAAAGTCTTGACATTAGCAAACCTATTATTGGAGTTTACTGCACTAATAAAGAAGAAAATATGCATGGTTATCTTTACATATGCATTTGATAAAATCTAATAGCCATTCCTGATAATACTCTTAGCAAACTAAGAATAGAAGAAAATTTCCTTAATTTGATAAAGAATATCTTCTACATGGTGGAACATTAGAAGCTTTCCTGGAAAAAAATTACAGATGCTAGCTAGCTATTCCTACTACAATTAGCATGGGATTGAAGATCTTAGGCAGTGAAATTCAATAAGAAAAATAAATGAGTTACTATAAGGAAGAAACAAAACTATGATTACTAAAAATATGGTATTATGATTATATGATTATAGTTAAAATCCTACAAAATCACCTTTTGAAAATAATGATTAGAACTATCTTGAGTGGGATGTTGCTTTACAACTGTATACGTTTAGCAAAACTCATTAAATTGTGTATTTAATAATGTGCATTTAACTGTATGAAGATTTTTACCTCAAAAAACCATTAGAACTAATAAGAGAGATCTCTGCAATGTCTGGATTAAAGATTAACATGAAATAAATCAGTAGATTTAAAGAATAGGAAAAAAAATCCCATTCATACCAGCAACCAAACCTAGAAATATGTAAAATCTACATGAAGAAATCTGTGGACCTTTACTAAAGGGCAAAAAAGAAACCCTGAGTTAATGAGTTCTATGTTTCTATAAGAGAGCTGCAATCTACACTACTAAGAGAGAAAGATGCAAATTGACTGTACCTTCATGACACCCACCAGCCAATCAGGAGTGAGTATGCAAATTAACCCAATAAAGATGGCAGGTTAATTTACATGCACAGGTGCTGAGCAGCTGGGAGTGGGGTGGGATGCTTGCATCATTGCCATAGTGACAATGCAGACATTCCTCACCACCCGAGCTGCTCCGGACCTCTATGCAGCATGGGAAAGCAGTAAGGTGGCACTGGGCTGGAGTGAAGGCAGTACCAGCAGTCAGGGGAAGGGAGGGCCATTCTTACACAAATCTTTGTGCATTGGGCCTCTAGTGTTTTATAATAAGTCCATTGTTGCCCTGGCTGGTTTTCTCAGTGGTTAGAGTATCAGCCCTCAAACCAAAGGGTTGTGAGTTTGATTCCCAGTCAAGGGGTACCTCACTTGCAGGCTCAATCCCTGGCCACGGTTGGGATGAGTATGGAAGGCAACCAATCGATGGGTCTCTTTTGCATCAATGTTTCTCTCCCCACTCCTTCTTCCCTCCCTCCCTTCCACTCTCTCTAAAACACAATGGGGAGGGGGGAATCTTCAGGTGAGGATTTTAAAAAAATAAGT
This sequence comes from Vespertilio murinus, assembly GCA_963924515.1. Taxonomy (NCBI): domain Eukaryota; kingdom Metazoa; phylum Chordata; class Mammalia; order Chiroptera; family Vespertilionidae; genus Vespertilio; species Vespertilio murinus. The sequence goes on from OZ004707.1 coordinate 187,173,815, forward strand.
CAATTCTCTCTCAATCTGTATATTTAACACAATCCCAATTAGAATCCCAAAATTTGTTTGTTTATTTGTTTCTCCTGGATACAAAAGAGCATGTCACCTCTCTTGCTCTTCTTTTCCAACTTTGGACATCCTTGCTCAATAGTTATCCCAGCCCTAACTGGTTTGGCTCAGTGGCTAGAGCGTCGGCCTGCGGACTGAGGCGTCCCAGTTTCAATTCCGGTCAAGGGCATGTACCTTGGTTTCAGGCACATCCCCAGTAGAGGGTGTGTGGGAGGCAGCTGATCGATGTTTCTCTCTCATCGATGTTTCTAGCTCTCTATCCCTCTCCTTTCCTATCTGCAAAAAAATCAATAAAATACATTAAAAAAATAGTTATCCCAGATGAACTGTAGTCAGCCACCCATTCTCCAAGCCTTGAGTTTGGTGCCTTTTTCTGATTCACACCAAGGTGCCACATAGACAAGGAAAGGCTTTGTAAAACGTGTGGTTGGAGAGGTAGCCTAAATAAGAAAGAAAGGACAAAAACCATAAGGAAATAATTCATATATTTGACTACATCAAAATTTTACATTTCTATATGAGTAAAAAAATGGCAGAGACAAGATTAAATGCAAATAGCATTTGAGATGAGACCAGGAAAAAAAAAATAGTACTAAATTGTACCTAAATATTTGTGGTTCTTTAAATCTGGCTGTAAGTTCTATTATCTTTAAAAGGGAATAGAGTGCCGCCGAAACCGGTTTGGCTCAGTGGATAGAGCGTCGGTCTGCAGACTGAAGGGCCCCAGGTTCGATTCCGGTCAAGGGCATGTACATTGGTTGCGGGCACATCCCCAGTAGTGGGGGTGCAAGAGGCAGCTGGTCGATGTTTCTCTCTCATCGATGTTTCTGGCTCTCTATCTCTTTCCCTTCCTCTCTGTAAAATATCAATAAAAAATATTTTTTTAAAAAAGGGAATAGAGTGATGTGGGTACAGGATTAATAAAGCTTTTAACCCTTCTGCATGGCAGTTGGACCTTCAGTTAACTTTCTGTTACCTGTTCCTCTAAAACCTGATAAAAACAGACTTGTCAACTACGTCGTTAGCCGACATTACTTATATTAGGGCAATTACTTGATTGGTAAATTGCATTTGGTCTGGCAAAACTGTAATTACCTGATGGGAGAGCATAGCTTTGGGCTTTCCTGAGTGTGAAAACTCTTTAATTGGCCCTGGTGGGTCCCTGGAAGCTCTGTCTGTGGGATGGGCACAAGGAAGACTGGCTCCAGAGCGCTATGAGTCTTCTAAGTCCGGGCAGCTGCCCCAGGAACCTGGCCTAAGTCTTCCTTCCTTGCACCTGAGCTGTCACGTGGTGGCAGGCAGGTTAGAAGGGAGAGCTGTGCGGTCACTCTGTAGATCACTGCACGCCCTCCCAGGCAGGGGGATCGCCTAATGCTGCTGTGCTCCGAGCAGTGGTTCCCTCCAAATGCGTCTGATGCTCAGTGTGGCCCACGGGGTCTCAGTGGATCTCGATGCTGAGTTGTACCCAAGAAGGCCCCTGGTGGGTGCTGCATGTGGCGATACAGTTTATTGTATAGAAAAAGGATAGGATCCTGTTGGGTAGTCAGTCTGAGTGTGAACTACACCTGTGAGGGGTCTGATTGCTACCATGCGTTCATAATACCGTATGTTTCCCTGTTCCCTCTTGTGACAGTTGCAAATTATGGGGCCAGAAGAGTGTATGCACCTCCGTGTCATGAGCCTAGGAAGCCCAAATCTATAATGTGATATCAGGCATTTCACAGTGGAGCAACGTCTCTTCACCCCACATGTTTCAAGCAAGTGACGAAGGATCTGTCTGAGTTTTAGGGGTGGAAGTTTTCCTTGACCCTAGATATGCCTTTAAATCTATTGAACCTGGCCTTTGTTTTTTTTTTAATTGAGAGAGAGAGAGAGAGAGAGAGAGAGAGAGAGAGAGAGAGAGAGATTTGTTGCCTCACTTATTTATGCCTTCATTGGCTGTTTCTTGTATCTTACATGTGCCCTGACCAGAGAGCGAGCCTGAAACCTTGGCGTATTGGATGACACTCTAACCAACTGAGCTACCCAGCCAGGGCTTTGACCCTGATTGTTAGCGGCCTGCATCCCCCCTTTATAAGTAGGTCCACACAGGGCTACACAAGCCTCGTCCCAGGGTCCTTGGAGGTTTAGCATCCCAGTTACTCGATCTCGCCAGTCTTGTGGGAGACATCTTTAAAGTTGCAGAGAACTGCCGACACCGGTTTGGCTCAGTGGATAGAGCGTTGGCCTGCGGACTGGAAGGTCCCAGGTTCGATTCCAGTCAAGGGCATGTACCTTGGTTGTGGGCACATCCCCAGTAGGGGGTGTGCAAGAGGCAGCTGGTCGATGCTTCTCTCTCATCGATGTTTCTAACTCTTTATTCCTCTCTGGAAAAAATCAATAAAATATATTAAAAAAATAAAAGTTGCAGAGAACATTCATCTGGGCCAACACTGACCGGAGAGTGACTGGGAGCCAGAACCTCCTCTTTCTGTCTCTGTTGTCGTGGAGAAGGAGGCCTCCCCCCCTTGTCCCCTCCACATCTTGTGAGTAAAACAGTGCTTCTCACTGTTGGCGAACACTCAGGCTATTTCTTTCTTTTTTTAAAAAAATCCACTACCGACAATGTTGCAATAGATATCAATGTACGTAGAAACTCATATAGGTGCATTTATTTTTGGACAAATTGTAGGGATCTCTGGGTCAAAGGATATGCGACGCACACTATTAATTTCAATACGTATTTTTCCCAAAAGCATGTAGCAGTTGATGCTTCTACCCCTTCCCCAAATCTTTGCCTGCCCTGGATGTTAGCAACCTTCTTCATTTCTGCCAATCTGAGAGAAAAATGCCATTTAACTCTTCTCTCCACCCTCCAAATCTACTCTCCCCTCTGCAGATGGCGATCAGTTTGAAAAACAAATTTTACTCCATCACCTCCCCGCTCAAAACACTCCACTTATTTTCTGTCATTCTTAGAATAAAGGCCAATATTTTTTATATGAAAACACACACACACACACACACACACACACACACACACACAAACACAAACGCCTTGTGGTCTAACCATCCGCCTGCCTCTCAGGTGGGCTTTTCTCCCGACAGGAAGGACCTTCTCCAGGTCTGACTTTACTGAGAAATGAAGATGACATAGTAGCTTGTTTGCTGGAAGAAAAAAAAAAAAGCCTCATAAGGGAGTTAGGCTTTTTAAAAGGTGACTAACTTATGCCTGAAAGGAATAATTATTTCTATATTATGTGCCTTGATGGAAGTGTTTTTCCAGTTGCTTGGGGCAGATCATCTAGAGTAAACAGGGAAACGAAGGACTTGTCAAATAAAAAAATAAAACAATAAACATGTTAGGGCGACACGTTGGCTGCCGAGGCACAGGCACCCGGTCTGAGGGCAAATGGAGGGGGTTTTTGCTTCTCTTGTTTTTAAGTTGGACTTTTAAAGCCGAAGCTGCCTTTTAACGTGCCGGTTTGCAGAACAGGAAACCTGATTTTTCGGTGCGATAACACATTCTTTGACATTAACCCGTACAGTTGGATTTTTAATGACACTTTCATCTTCAAAGCCCTTCGCCATCACGGGTGGATTAATTATTCTTTTTTTTTTTTTTTTTGGTTGTGTGTTAAAAAGTCTTCAAAGCCTTCATCCTTTTCTCCTTGGAATTGGGGGGCTCTTCACCTTTCAAATGTTGCTTTCCTGCCCCCAAGGGAGACAATAAATTCTCTCTCTCTCTCTCTCTCTCTCTCTCTCTCTCTCTCTCTCCTTTTTAAGACAAAAAGAGCACAATAGAAATATACTCTTTACACTATGGAAAGCTGGTGTCCTTATATCCTGGGTGGGATTAGCAGAGGTCGGAAAGCAGTGTTTAAACCGTGTTTACAGTAAGCACTGTGAGATGTAGCTCTGGCGAAGCGTGTTTGTTGTACCGCTCGGCCTTTTGATGTGCCTCCTGAGAAGTACCAGCTACACAGAGAGCGCCCTGCCGTTCGCCATCCTGGAGCCTACCTAATAAATAGGTTAGTGCTGCTAAAGTATTATTTCAATTCCTGTCCCCTTCAAACAGCGTCGGATTTGGGTCTTTGAAAGACTTGGTTTTGGAGAAGAAAACCCTCAAGCCTCCCCCACTCCCTCCCTCCAACGGGGTCCTGGATTTGACACATTTTATAACCACCAGGGAGCAGTCTTCCTTTGGATGAGGTCTTCTCTCCACCCCCCCCCCCCCCCAAAAAAATGAAAGAGCAAGTGCAAGTTTGCAAACAGCCCGCAAGCCCTTTCCATTAGCCCTGGACGCGCCGGAAACCGCAGGGGGCAGCTCGCGTTTTGATTTTCCAGGCGGGGGCCTCCGGTGGCGTTTGGCTCCGCCGCCAGGAGGCCTGTTTGGTTCCTGGGAGGAGCCCCGGCGGATCCCGGAGGATTCCCCGGCTCTTGAAGACCCAGCTCAGCGGATTACAGTAATTGCCAACCTCGGGAGGCTCGGGGAGATTATACTCTGTTTGGTGTGCGCTCACATTTCCAGGCTGGGGCGGCGAGCGGAGGAACCCCCTTTTGTTATCTGTTTGAAAGGAGAAGATCAGAGAGGAAGGCGAGGTTTGAAGTGTGGATTAGGGGGGTGGGGGGGGTTCCTAAATCTTCGCCTGGCACCTCCGTCTGGGACTCTATATAAAGCGATTGAGGGGGTGCAACTGGCTTGACGGGGGCCATGCAAAGTTGCCCCGCAGCGCGTTCTGCAGCGGAGCTCCGGGGCGCAGACGCTTCCCCCCAAAAAACGGAGCTGCCGCGCCCGGCAGCCTGAATGGACCGTCCTCTCGGCGTTGAAGATCCGCGGCCTCACTTTCCGCCGAGGCATTACCTTCTCGGTTGACCTGTCCGTTGGGGTTTCGGCGAGGGATGGAGACACGGACATCGGCCGGCCTGCTGACCCTGCCGTACCCCCTCCACCCGGGGCCCCTGAGCCTGCCCGAGACCCTGCCCCGCCTCCCGCTGAGGGACCCCTTCAGGGTCTCCCTGCACCTGGACGCCGCCGCGTGCTGCGCCCCGAGGCGGCCCTACCTGCCGCTGCCGCTGGACGGCGCCTTCGAGCCCGCCTTCCTCCGCAAGCGCAACGAGCGCGAGCGGCAGCGGGTGCGCTGCGTGAACGAGGGCTACGCGCGCCTCCGCGACCACCTGCCCCGCGAGCTGGCGGCCAAGCGCCTGAGCAAGGTGGAGACGCTGCGCGCCGCCATCGGCTACATCCGGCACCTGCAGGAGCTGCTGGAGCGCCACGCGCGCGGCGGCCCGGACGGCGCGGCCGGCCCCGCGCGCAGGTCCGAGTGCAACAGCGACGGCGAGTCCAAGGCCTCGTCCGCGCCTTCGCCCTGCAGCGAGCCCGAGGAAGGCGGCTGCTAGCGAGCTCCGGACCCCCGCCCGCCTGGACCCCTGCCCGGACCCCCGCCCGGACCCCCGCCCGGACCCCCGCCCGGACCCCCGCCCGGACCCCGGCGCCCGCCGCACCGCGCGCCTTTGCCGTCTGGTCTGAGGTTCTCTCCGAAGGGTGGTTGCGTTTTTTAACCTAGTTTCTCCAGGGAAAAAAAAATCTTAGAAAAAAGAAATGAGTGCTTTCAAGGGAAAAAGATGTTCTGACACATTCTGGTTGGACGCCCTCCTCCCCCTTTTACTGGCTTTGTGACTCCAACGTAAAGGCGCTGCTCAAGGAAGCGTCGGGGCTGCTCCCGTGCACACGGGGCCGGATCCGGAGCACCTGGTTCTGGGAACCCAAAGGGGGTTTCCCCCCCGGCGTCGGTGTGGGTCAATCATGTACGTAGTGAATATTGCAATAGATCCAACCTGAACCAAAGAAGGACTTTCCCAAAATAAATAAATAAGGGGCCGTTCTTAAGAGGAGAGGGAGGCGTTCCTGCCTTCCCTCCCCGGGGGATGACCTTGGCCTCGCTCCGGGGAAGGTGCCCGGGAGCGGACGCCCGAGCGCGCGGCGGCCGGGGCGCTGCGGGCCAGGCTGTGCTGCTGCCAGGACAGGTGGACCGCAGCCTTGGAGAAGGCGGTGTAGACTTTACTTCCTGCTTCATCAAAAAAGCGGCTTTTGGGGAACTCCACAGGATTTATTAGATAACATGTTCGTGTCGATGATCCTTTTGGAAGAGAACTCTGATTTGTGTAAAAACCTACTGTTCCTCTCAGCTGTGTTTTTTTTTTTTTCTTTTTCTTTGCATCGCTCTTGTCGTCCTTAGTCAACTGTCGGATAACTTGAAGGGACACTGTGACTTTCCTTTGTTTGTTTAAAGTAAATGCTTAGATGGTTGGACGGGATGGACTGGGGCGGGTCTGTTCTCACACTGGCATCACCTCGAGGGCTCCCAGTTACCGAGTGACTCCTGCTGGTTCCTAGTCCCTTAAAAATACTTAATTCTGGTCATTTTATTTTCTCCGAGAAACAATTATAAAACCATAGATAAGTTAAAAAAAAAAAAACCTGCTGACATAAGATGAACTTCCTCTCTGTTTCTTTTCTAATATGCTGAATTGCCCTTTCCGCATTTGCAGCTTTGGTATGGGGGGGGGCGGGGCTAGGAATAAACAAGGAGAGGAAACTGACAAGGGAGTTGTTTCACTTGACCCCCACACTGGCTTCATTAGGGAGGCTGTATTACCCCCACCCCACCCCCCATTCCACAGATGTGTCACCTGAGGGAAGCTAATGGCCAGTGAGCATCTTTCACATGCCAGGAATTAGGCTGTGTGCTTTTTTTCTTTTTTCTTTTTTTTCTTTTTTTACATTTGGTTGTATTTAATTTTCATTCATCTCTGAGGTAAGCATTAACTCCTATTTTGTGGTTTAAAAAAAGCAGCTCAGTCGAAACCGGTTTGGCTCAGTGGACAGAGCGTCGGCCTGCAGACTGAAGGGTCCCAGGTTCGATTCCGGTCAAGGGCATGTACCTTGGTCGTGGGCACATCCCTAGTAGGGGGTGTGCAAGAGGCAGCTAATCAATGATTCTCTCTCATTGATGTTTCTAACTATCCCTCTCTCCTTCTTTCTGTAAAAAAAAGTCAATAAAATATATTTTTTAAAAAGAAAAAAACAGCTCAAAGAGATTGCCTGCCCGGCCCAGACCAGTGTTGTTAGTGGGCTGAGGTCCAGTCCTACCTGCTTCTGACTCCCAACACCCAACGTGCTGTCTCCTTTATCATGCCTTCCCTTGCTCCCAGCTAATGTTACTTGGGCCGAGGAGTGCCGAATCCACGTTAGAAAGTGTAATTGCGAATATTTATAACGTTGGTATTCTGTTGTTGCACAGATAGACAAACGCTGGGCAATGATTCACAACCAAGCTTCCTTTTTCCCTAAGCACGGGGGTGGAGCGCTTGAGTTTGAAGGAGCCGTTTTCTCTAATCTCACACTCTCCCGTACCATACCCGCGTTAGCCTCCAGGCAGGTTGTTATTCTACACTAGCATGAAATTCGTGCCCTGGGCAGGGGTTGTGTCCCTCAGCTCGGCCTGTGCCCTTTTGCAGTCCTGTCCCCCTTGGGGGCTGTCCGCCTGCCATGAGCCTGGCTTCTGCCTGAGCAGGAGTGGGGGTGGGGCAGGGGGAGGTGAGCACATTCAACCAGAAGCTAGTTTGCTGCTCCTTAGGAGCTGGCCCTGCCAACCACCCCACAACCCCTCTACCTCCCCCCGCCCCCCCCCCCCCCCCGCCCACTGGTCATTCAGGAAGGTCATTCTTGCTTTAGCCCTCACATCCCTGCTTCATCAGGACTTTCGGCTGTTCAATCTAATTAGCATATTAGCTCTTTATTATATAGGATGGGGGTTTCAGTGAAGCCAGCCTAACTGAGATGTATTTAATAATTAGGAAAAAAGGAAAGGGAAAACATTCATGCTGCCTCCCTAGGTGAGTCGGGGGAAATGCTAATTAACCAAGTTGTTAAAAACCTGGAGAGACATTTTTAGGGGTCTTAGTGGGGCAGTGATCACTATGTCCATTCCTTTATTCTACTCTCTTTTCCAAAGTAGGAATAATATAACCTAGTCAGGTGGCTCAGTTGGTTAGAGCATCATCCTGATATGCCAAGTGTGAAGGTTTGATCCCCAGTCAGGGCGAAGACAAGAGAATCAACCAATGAATGCATAAATAACTGAGACAACAAATCAATGCTTTTCTCTCTCTCAAATCAATAAATAAAACATCTAAAAGTAGGAATAATAATAAAAAATATATTTTGTTTCATCTACACAGACTATGTGATTGTTTTTTAACTGCAGGGGAAAAGAAATACTTCTTCTTTGGTAAAATAGTTGTATAAAGTCTTTGAATAAATATCCTTTGTTGAGATAAATGTCTTATAAAGAGAAGGAAGGTCAATTTTAAAGGGAACTTTATTTTGGATAAAATGCCTTGAGAGACTTTTAATGTGGTTTTGTTTGAAGCCAACTGAGACTAAGGCAATAATTTTGAGAAACCTTTTGAAAAAAAAAATAAAATCCCAGCTCAATTATATACCTATTTTTTAGAGAGAAAACAAAATCAGGCAGTTTTTCTGGAACCTTCCTGATGGCTTACAGGAGGTGCACCATTCCAGGAATGAGACCTTATAAAATGTTCAGCCTCCCCTTTTCCTGTGAATGAAGGCTTCATTAACCATAGAACCATTTGATTCTCAAAAGGAAGAAAATGGGTTCTAGGTACTCTCACCACAGTATGCTTGGCACAATCATTTTTGCTGCAAACATTTTCGCCCACATCACTCGTTGGCCATAAGGCAATCTTGCTGCATAAAAGATAAAGTAACTGGTTGACCGTTTGGGTTTTTGTTTGGTTGGTTTCATTTCCGCATTGACGAATCAACTGTGTTCGGTGGACTTAATGTCCTTAAGCTAGCTGTCAGTTTGGTTTCATTTCTTCATTGACAAGTTTTCACAGTTACTCCCATTTTTATATTACATATAAATCTTGTCCTTGCTAATGAGCTCAGTGGTTAGAGCATCTGCTCACCCACTGAAGGGTCTTGGGTTTGATTCCCAGTCAAGGGCTCTGATTGTGGTGCATGCAGGAAGCAACCAGAGGATGAAGATGTGACTCTCTCACATCGATGTTTCTCTCTCTCTCTCTCTCTCTCTCTCTCTCTCTCTCTCTCTCTCTTTCTCTCTCTCTATCTCTCTCTCCTTCTCTCCCTGAAAAGTAATGGAGAAAATATCCTCTGGTGAGGATGAACAAAAACAAACAGATCTTACCTAGGCCTCATAATGGCCTAGACAGTGAGAAGCAGATAGGATGGTGGTGATGATCTTAAAATAGATGATGATTTGCCCCAAGAGTTGGTTTCTTCTTCTCCTCTTCCTCTTCCTCCTCCTCTTTCTTTTCTTTTCTTTTCTCCTCCTCCTCTTCCTCTCTTCTTCCTTCTTCTCCTCCTTTTCTTCCTCCTCCTTTTGCTTTCTTGTTTTGGAACCCATGACATTGGGAGGAGAGACACTGAGGGCCCTCTCTGAGGCTGCAGAGTTGAACCCACATTTCCCACGGAACAAAGACAAGTGCTTAGATACAACCCACAACGTAAAATCAGTTATCTGCACAGTATTACCATGAATCTACACACATTTTTTAATGTATTCAAATATTTTGTATTTCTCAATAAACTTTTAAAAATGTTATGTCCTTGTTAAGGTCCCTCTTTTATTTCCATAATTTTATCCTTTTTATGGCAAAATTACCTTATGGTCAGTTCCTTAGGTGGTGAAAGTGCTTGCAGTAAAAATGCTTGTGGCAAAGACGCTACAGTGAAAATGCCAGACATGGACAAAATCAGTTGCCGGCAAGCTATGTAGGAGCCATAGAGGGGAATCTTAAGGAGATGATGCATTCATGAAAGGAGAAACATTTATATGGCCTTCAAGGTCTTCCCTGGTGTGGTTTTTTTTTTGCCACTCAGCCCAGTCATATCCAATGACTATAAATTGTTTTTACAGTATTCCCTGTGGTTCATAGACCTAATAGCTGTGACACCCCACCCCATCCGAGTGTGCAAAGAATGAGGGGCAGTATTGGGGTGTGGCAGTATTGGGGTGTGGCCGTGCGTGCCCTGGCCTAAGGCTTAGTCCTGCTCTGCCCCTCACTGACCTGATGACCTGAGATGAGTCCCTAACTTCTGTGCTCGGACATTCGAATATTAGATTGCGTCGTCTTTTAGGCCTTCCAGCTAGAAAATGCCCTTCATCTGACTGCGCAGAGTCCTTGCCCAGGAGAGACAAATGCCCACCTACCTGCCTCCTGCACCTGGGACAGCAGCAGCCTCTCTCCCGCTAGAAAGATCCAACCCCAGAGCTGCAGCTTATTCTGAGTTCTAGTTGCTGTTATAAAACTATTCTTTTTTTTTTCAAAAGCAAGCTTCATAATTTTTCTCGAATAGAATGTGAAGAATTTTACAATCTTGCCCAGCCAGCATAGCTCAGTGGCTGAGCATCAACCTATGAACCAGAAGGTCACAGTTCAATTCCTAGTCAGGGCACATGCCCAGGTTATGAGCTGTATCCCCAGTGTGGGACGTGCAGGAGGCAGCCAATCAATAATTCTCTTCATTGATGCTTCTCTCTCTCCCTTCTTCTCTGAAATAAAATTTAAAAAGTTGTTGCTTAAAAAGTATTTTACAATCTAGAGGAAAAATGCACCCTTTTTGCCTCAACATGAGGAGAAAAGGTATAAGTGGTGTATAACTGGTGTCATATATGAAAAATGGTATGAGGGTCCGGAGCAGCTTTTAAATGAGAAGAGAACTAGGAGGAAAAGCTCTTGGGGTTGTGGCATTGGTGGGTGAAAACAGAATGAGAATTACAGGCAGATGGTCCAGAAATGTCTCAAAGGCAGGAACTGTGATTAGAGAGAAGCTGAGTAATAGGATGGCTAAGACAAGGTTCTAGAAGGCTTTGGAAGCCAGGTTACAAAAACAAAATCATGAACTTTGTTTTTTATGAGACTGACACGCTACCTACTGCGCGAAGGAGGCACCTGAACTTTGTTTTTTAGACAATGGGGAACTATTGAAAAAACGACTTTTTGTTTGTTTGGAAAGAGGGCGAACCGTTTAGCCTTGTGGTTGAGGATCACTCTAGTGGCAGGAAGCAGCAGGCCAATAGGATATTGCAATAATGAAGAGAGGAAGTGAGATCCTAACTGCGGTGTGGCAGTGGGAATGGGAAGGAGGAGATGGACTGGGAGGCCATGTGGGAGTAGCATTGATAGGTCTTGGTAACTCAGGAGATGGGGAGGAGTGAGGAGGGAGAGGGATAAGTTAAAGACAGCTATACTAAGTCCCCACCAATGAAATGGGGAGCACAGGAAGAGAAGCTAAGATTGAAAAGGTACAAGTCTTATTTTGGAGGTGCTGGGTTTGTAATACTGACAGGTTACTATTCCTCCATAAACAGTTGGAAACACTGAGGTTGAGGTCAGGAGGGAAGTCAAGAACAGCGGTAGACTTGAGAGCCACACACAGAGAGAGGAATAGGGACAGGTGAGATCTCCCAGGGAGAATGTAGATGAGAACAAGAGAAGAAAGCTGGGGTGGGCCCACGCAGGAGTGTCCTCTCTGAGGATGAAGAACTTGGAGGAGAACCTGGCTCGTACGAGATCATGGCAGTTGAGAGTGGATGTCTTTTATAAGGAGGGAGGGAGTCACTGACAACATCCTGTGGTGTCATAGGTGACAGTATACAGGAACCCATTGGATTTAGCCATTAAAAATCACTAGAGCCCTACCTGGTTTGGCTCAGTAGAGCGTCAGCCTACAGAAGGAAGGGTCCTGGGTTTGATTCTGGTCAACGGCACATGCCTGGGTTGTGGGCTTGATCCTCAGTGAGGGGGCAGCTAATCAATGATTCACTTTCATCATTGATATTTCTATCTCTCTCTCCCTCCCTCTCTGAAAAAAAAAATCACTGGAGACATTTGTCAGAGCATAATAGGGGTGGGATGAGAAAGCAGAGGTAAGGTGAAGAGGTAAGGTTTCAGGTGTATGGCATAATGGTCAGATAATCATATACTTTACAAAGTGTTCCCATGATTTTGCCAGTACCACCTTGCCAGGTTAGTATATACATACATACAGACAGACATACTCTATTGTATGTCTATATACAATAGGGATAATATTGTATATAGACATACAATAGACAATATTGTATATAGACATCTATATAGACAATAGTATTGTATATAGACACCTATTCCCTATGCTGTACTTTTTATGTTCTCATGACTCTTGTAACTACCAATCTGTACTTCTCAATCCCTTTACCCTTTTCATCTGTAATTTTAAAAAGTTTTTTAAAAAAATATGTTTTTATTGATTTCAGAGAGTGGAAGGGAGAGAAAGAGAGAGAGAGAGAGAGAGAGAGAGAGAGAGAGAGAGAGAAACATCAATATGAGAAAGAATCATCGATGGGTTGTATGGCCCCTAATGGGGATAAAGTTCACAAATTGAACCTCGACCTCCTGGTTCATAGCTTGATGTTCACCCGCAGGCCAGGCATGTACTGGCTAGACATGTAATTGAAAAAAAATTTTTTTAAAAGAACTACAAAAACAAACTGATTAAAAAATGGATGAAGGAAGGAAATGAGAAGAGGGTTGTATAAAAGTATGACTCTATGGGTTTAGTATTGTCCCTTAGGTAATGTCTGGTTTTAAAAGTATTGAGTGTAACAGTTTTTAATGACTTGGTTAAAAAGTTGGCACAAGTCTCTTTTGTGATGACACAATTTTAAATTTGACTCATTTATATTTTATAGTTTTATGACAATAGCTAACTCTGGAAAGTTCTATAGTGTTCATTATATGAGATAAATCTATATAATAAATAGGCAATATGCAAACTGACCATCACTCCAACACACAAGATGGCCACCCCTATGTGGACACAAGATGGCTGGTAGGGGAGGGCAGTTGGGAGGGACCAGGCCTGCAGGGGAGGACAGTTAGGGGTGACCAGGCCTGTAGGGGAGGGCAGTTGTGGGGAACCAGGCCTGCAGAGGAGTGCAGTTGGGGGCAACCAGGTTGGCAGGGGAGGGCAGTTAGGGGCAATCTGGCTGGCAGGGGAGCAGTTAGGTGTTGATCAGGCTGGCAGGGGAGTGGTTAGGGGGTGATCAAGCTGGCAGGCAGGCAGGCAGGCAGGCAAGCAGTTGGGAGCCAGCAGTCCTGGATTGTGAGAGGGATGTCCAAGATTGGAGAGGGTGCAGGCTGATCTGAGGGAGACACCCTCCCGCACTCCCTGTGCATGAATTTCGTGCACCGGACCTCTAGTGGGAACATATGCAATACACCTTGTCCAAGAGTCTGGCAACAAATAATAGATGATCAATAATTTATTTCCTTTTGTCTGTGGCTTCTGAGACTAAAAAAAAAAAAAGTACTCTTCTCATATAGAAAAACTTCAACAGAGCAACCAGTGCAGAGTAAGAATTAAGGGCTGGAGAGAGAGAAAATAGTACCTTCTTTTCTTCCCTTTGTGACATTTCTGGGGGCAAGGGAAGAACAGGATAACCTAGGAAAGAACAGTGCTTGGAGGAGAGTGGAACTGAGGCATCCTTCGCTCATCTGGATCCAGTCTGCTTCCATGGTCAGCAGTTTCTGATCTGTCAGTAGCGTACCTCGAACCCTGGACTGTCATTGAGCTGAACCGCCATTCTCCAGAGTCCAGGCGCTATAAGCCTTATAGCGAATTGGAGAGCAAAGTCCCATCAGGCTGGAAAGGCATTTCACAGGATGAGTCAGCGTTACTCAGCTATAAGCACGCCAATCAAGATGTGTCAGGTGGTGCATTTTCAAAAAGCGTGCTGAGCTGTTTCTGTCTAGACAAAGGTTTTCTTCAAAGTTATCACTGTCATCTGCAGAAATGGGGAACAAGCCCACGTGTCACGCTGGGAGTGGCGTTTGATGGAAATGTGGGCTGAGGGATGGAATCCCTCCCTGCAGAGTGATGGCTAAAAAAGACATGCTCTACCCCTAGGCCCTATCCGCCACGGCCAACCCTTTCATCCCATCCGGCGGACCAACCGGCTGCTGGGACAGGGCAGAGGGCCTAAAGTTGCTTTATATTTTCTTTATTGGTCCATGAAACCATAGAACTATTTCCAGCTCTTTGATTATTATCGCCGAGTTACGTGTGTGTTTGATGCCCGGGCTGTCTGGGTGGTGAGATTGGTTTTTAATCCTTTCGTAGCCATTTAGCTGCGTCCTTTTGTGGAAACCTGTCAGCGACCTTTTCATGTTGGGTTACTCGCTGCCATTAACCACGGCCAGAATGAAACCGCAGATGCTGCAGGAGGTGCAGCCAGACGAGAAAACTCTCCCAACTGGTTTCTGCCTCCAGAGCAAGCCTCAAAGGGGGCCACTCCTGAAGACCTGTCTCATTTCCCCGGACGGTGGAAATCTCTGGGGAAGGAATCCTATCTGAGAGGCATAGGACCAGAAAGCGCCTTGGGAAATGACCTGGTTTAACCCGGGGGGTTTTAGTGAAATGAAGGATTAAACCACAGAGGGCAGAAGTATATCTGTTCTCTCTTAAAACACCTCTAATGGCAGACATTTCCCATTAGCTAACATTTTCTGAGGACCAACGGGAAGGGAGGCTGATCCTTATGTGTGTAACTCTCATCTGAGTTTCACAACATTCCTATGAGGCAGGTATTATATATCACTTCTATTTATTAAAGATGAAACTGAAGCTTAGAGAGGCAAAGTAGCTTATCACACAGACAGGTGGTAGCAAACAGTGTCTGGTTAGTCTCCATCCATCCATCTGTCCATCCATGCATTCATCAATCAGCAAGTACTGACTGACTGCCTACATGGAGCTTAATATTAGGAAGAGTCAATAAACAAGCACACATATGTATGTTTCAGTTAGCGATCATGGCTAAGAAAAATAAAACCAGGACTTCTGCAATTCAATTACTTTCCACCTTTACTTTCAACCACCATCTCTTCTTTCACTGTTCTGAAGGGGCCCTTTGCAGATTCAAATGACTACATTAACTTTCAATCCTAAGAGTGTATTTGAAGACTTACAGCTCAATACCCACCTAGGAAAAACTAAAACAAACAAAATGAGGGACAAGTAGAATAAAGTACATTTGGGGCCCTGGCTATTTAGGGGACCCCCCCCCCCGCCCCCAACACCCATTTAGATGCACAGGAATCAAGGTTGATTTGGAACGTGAGAACACTTCCTGATATAATTTTGGTCTGACATCTGAGTGAGAGGAAGTGTTCTTACAGAAGGCCCATGGCTTCAGCTGTACCTTGGACAAAGGAGAAAAGGACCTGGATTCCATTCCTGACCTCAGCACTTCCTGGATGTGTTTCCTTGGACAAGTGACATGACTTCTCTGAACTTATTTATTTTTAAATATATTTTATTGATTTTTTACAGAGAGAGGAAGAGAGAGGGATAGAGTTAGAAACATCGATGAGAGAGAATCATCCATCAGCTGCCTCCTGCACACCTCCTACCGGGGATGTGCCTGCAACCAAGGTACATGCCCTTGTCAGGAATCAAACCCGGGACCCCTCAGTCCACAGGCCAACACTCTATCCACTGAGCCAAACCAGTTTCGGCTGAATTTATTTATTCATCTGTAGAATTAAGGATAGTAACACCTATTCCATCTCATAGGCTTACGGTAAAGGTGAAACGAGGCCACATAGGTATAAGATCTCTATAAACTAGAAAGTTCTGTCATCACTATTAACCCATGTGCAAAGCAATTCTCTAATGGAAGACAGGGATAGCTTTGCAGAGAAATACAACCACTCTATTGATACTGAGGAAAACCTCTGTTCAACAGTTAATGTTGATTACATTAAGGATAATGAAGGAAATAGTAATACGCTAGGTTTTCTAAGTTGTGTAACGAACCACTCCAAAACTTACAACAGCCATGATTCATTATCAGATAGGTAATTAGAATTGCTGCTGGATGGCCTAAGATGGTCTCTCTTTTTATGGTCCTTCATCCCCAGGTCTGGGCTTACCAATCTCAGAGCAGCAAGAGGAAAAGAATGAAGGCTGCTAGGCTTCTGGAGGTCAAAGCCTCAGTCACCTAGGGTCTGCATTCTTTTGGTCAAAGCAAGTCACCAGGCCAGTGCAGACCGAGAAGGAGGGTCCACCTCTTGATGGGGAAGGTCATATGGCAGAGGAACCCAGGATAGGAGAAAACGGCTGTGGCCTGCTGGCAAATGACCTCCCATAAATACTTTGTAAATGAAATTATCTTTCTAAAAATTTAGCTTACAAGTCTATTATTAAATTATTTCAAATTTACACTAACATTGCCAGAGTAGTACAGAGAACTCACACTCCCATTCCATTTATATGTTACCGCATTTGCCCACTCTGAATAATTAAGTACTAATTATCATTCGCTGTTTTCTGAATCTTTAAACTGAGGGAGCCATCACCCGTAAGCATTCATTTCTTCCAAACAATGACCGACATGTGTTGTTCCAATACCAACAAGTACTTGTTAAGTTTTTAGTGGCCACTGACTGGGTGTCCAATTTAACTCAATTCTGACCCCACTGGCCCGGAGAGAGCCTCCGATCCCACAGGTAAAGGGCTCAGTCCCAGGACACTTCAGACACCAATCCGAGTCCAGGTGCTTTTGACCAAGTGACTGTAACTTGAAGGTTCCCATGACCCTTTCCTTGGGTTTGACTAATTTGCTAGAGCAGCTCACAGTACTAAGGAAATCAACTCACTTACTCGGTTTGTGATTTACTACAAAGGATATTATACATACATGAATGAATAACCACATGAAGAAAGAGGTTTGGAAGGGTCCCAAACACAGGAGCTTCTGGGCCATAAGTTTGGGGTGCATCACCCTGGAGGCACTGGGATGTGTTCTGGAAGCTCTCTGAACCTGGTCTTTGTATTGTTTTATGGAGGCTTCATTATGTAGGCATGATTGATTAGATCACTGGTCACTGGGTGATTGAAGTCCATCTCCAGTCCTTCTCCCCTCCCTGGAGGTCAGGGGTGGGGCTGAGTGTTCCAACCTTCTAATCACAGGGTTGGTTCTCTAGGCAACCAGCCCCCATACTTAGGGACTTTCCAAAAATCACCTCATTAGCATAAACTGGTGTAGTTGAAAGGGACTTGCTATGAATAACGAGACACTTTTATTCCTCTTACCACTTGGGAAATTCCAACGGTTTTAGGAACTCTGTGCCAGAAACAGGATGAAGACCAAATATATTACTTATTATATAATCACAATGGACACGGCACTGCATAACTGCCATCAAGAAATCAACCGTGGCACTCCACCGCTGACCCATTTACAGATTCTATTCTAATTTCACCACCTGCCCCAACAAGGTCCGTTTCCCCCTTTTGGTCCAGGATACTATGCAGAATATATATTTTCTTCAGTTGTCATGTGCTTTCAGACTCTGGGACAATTTGTCAGCCTTTCCCTTTCCTGGACAGTTTTCATTCTGTAGGAGGGCCCTCAGCGTGGGCCCCTCTGCTGTTTGCTCATGACCAGACTCAGGCCATGCGCTCTTGACAGAACCTCTCAGAGAGGGTGCTGTATTGCTCTCTGAACATGGCTCGTTCTACCATTGGCCATGGTAACTGGGATCACCCAGTGCTTGCTTGGCACTCTGTTCCTTTACTACCGCTCTGCAAGGGAGAACTTGAGTCACCACACACTTCTGGGTAACATGCCCCCTAATAACATTACCTTTCTGGATCACCGGTGTTTCAGATAGTAGTTTTAGAGCAAGAGCTTTTAAAGATCAGAATCTAGCATGACTTGGCATGCTCCAAGGTGCCTGATGGATAATTAACAGCATCTTCATAACTCAACTGATAAAGATGGGCACAAGCCATGCTCTCTGGACAACATGAAAATCCCATATAGTCAAGCATGGGAGCAGAAGCAAAGAGAGTAAGGCCTGTGAGTGGAAAAGAAGGACAAAATAGGCTGTGTGAGTTTTGCACAGGGCTGTGAATGTTTCTGCAACATCAGTGATGCTGACAAGCACTTGTCAGAAATAGGAGAAAAACCTGATAGTGAACATGAAGAAAAAAAAAGAAGTGTTAAGAAAAAATAGGAAAAGTTAAAAAACATATTATCTTGTATTCAAGTTTTCAAAGGTTATATGGAGATTAAAGTGGGAGTGTCTTAAGATCTGCAAGACTTTGTTGAATATTTAAACCTTCACTTCGTTGTTGCTGCAGGAAATAGTCACACAATTAGTGTTCATATTTTGCTCTTTCCCTAACTACATTCCGACAACAGGAATACCACAGCCCATCATCAGTGTGAATGTCAGTGCTTCTGAGAATATTAATTATACACCGGCTGACTTAAGAGGTTTTATAAAGGGACCAAGACGTGCACAGTATTAAGACTCATCTTCACGCTTGAAGGAACCAGACAGGGGCTTACCACAGGGCGTTCCCAGCTATGTGCACATGTACAGGCATGGAGTATTTTTATTCTGGGCAATAAAAACAGCTGGCTACTTCAGCTTCATTGGAACATTTATTTTAAAGTGGCTTTTGCCTCAAATGGGAGAATAACATCTTTAGAACAAGGGAAACAATGTTTATACCTTTCTTTTGGAACTCAAAATATTAGCCATTACTTTCTATGGTCATTAATAGGGCCAACTTCACTGGAAATGCTACATATAGGAAAAGCTAATAAAGCAAAAATGCCATTGCATAGACTATTGTCTGTATTTCTTCTCTCCTGCTTTCCTCTCTGAAGAGTAACTTTTTTTCTCCCCCCACACTTGTGGCTTTTTTAGAGAGGAAGGGAGAGGGATAGAAATATCAACAATGAGAGAAAATCATTGACTGGCTGCCTCCTGCATGCCCTGCCCCCTACTGGGAATCAAGCCCACAATCTGGGCATGTGCCCTGATCAGGAATTGAACCTGTGACCTTTTGATTCATGGGTTGACTCACAACTATTGAGCCATACCAAGAATTTTAAAGTGTCTAAAAAAACTAAATGTATCTAAGTTAATCTGCAGCAGTTCTTGCACTGACATCAGTTAGTTTTGGGAGGAAACCTTGCTTTGAATTAGTCTCAAGTGACATACCATTGGGCAAGCCCAGTTACAGGAAGTCTACACGGACACTCCAACGCTGCCTCATCTCCAGAGAATCTAGCACCTGCCAAGAGCATGTTTCTCAACTTTAAATTAAATGCCCTCCAGCATTCACTGGTAACTTGTACCCTCAAGTCTTCTTTGTGTAGCTACTGGTCCAATTTGAAGGCCTAAGTAACCTATAATTATTGTGTTGACTCCTAACTTATATTTATTGATAACTTTCAAGTTCCACCATAAAAATATTTTAAGTTACTGAGTGCTCAGAGTAAAGACATGCTATGTTATTTCATATCATATATTTCACAGAGGAAGCCTGCTTTTCTCCAGCCTTCCAAATAGCATCTAGAAGATAGTCCAATGGGGGTGGGGACGAGTTATTTTAAGTTGCGGGATGAGCTGTAAGAATATTTTTAGGGCGGGTCTATGAAAGCATCCTGGGAGACAATCAGAAAACATCAACATTGACCAAAGTGACACAGAACAAATACTAACTGTCCTAAGCTATAAAATATTTAACACAAAATATAAACAACATGTTACAACTTTATTAGACCTTTTTCTCTACTGGCTATTTGGACTCAACTGAGGCCTTCATAACCTACTTTAACATGTGTCAGTACAGAATATGAAATCTGATTAGGTGGCACAAAACTAGCCAACTTGTTAACACCGAGCAATCGGTATCACAGATGGGGCCGTTTCCTATTTTTATAATGATTCCATCACCCATGTAAAGGTATTGCTACTGTAGTGCAAGTTATTTAAGAAAGATCTGCCAGACCAGGCATAATTAATGACAGATATCAGCCAACGCCATTTTGCAGGCTAAGTGAAAACTCTTATATTTAGAATGAGAGAGGTAGCAAGACTATGAAAAATTACTTTTCCTTTTGGGTCCCAATTCCTACACTGCCACACATATTCCCTCAATGTGTCCCATCATCCAACCATCTAACATCCTGACATGACCTGTGGATACTCTCCTAGTAATAAAAGTGGTGTTAGGATTTTGCTCAGCGCAGGGGAAGGAGGTAGATGGTGGGTAAATGGACAAAGAGACAAAAGGAAGGCAGAAAGGAACATTCTAAAACCTCATTTAACAGAATGTTCTCCATGACACCTCTCAGGATATAGAGAACTTGGTGTAAAGAAGTTCATCTGATGATTAAAGATTGGTATGACTAAGGTGGTTTCTTGGACTACCCTCATCCCCTATTAGGTTTCCCTAAAACTCTGTGGACAACCAGGGAGGAAGCATATGCATTCCTTTCCAAATGGGACCATGTGACTCCTCCCAGAAGGTGATTTTATAACATTGGCTCCAGAGGCATCAGCCTCCCCATCAGCCACTTGCAATGGGAGGTTAGAGCTACACACACTGGAACCTGTCAGGTTTCTGAGTTCTGATATCTGAAGAGCATTCCGGTCCACTTCCACTTCAGTAAGGGTCATTGGAGTCCATGGCCACAGTCAGGGTTCTACCCTTTGATAACAGCAATGGGTCTCAGTTTAATGGCCTTCTTGCTGATTCCAGCATCATGGCAGGTGTTCACCACATCCGTCACGTTCTTATAGGACTCGGGAGCCTGCAGGAGTGAAGTTCAATATGGTAAAACTTAAATTTCACTTGTAATTAAAGAAATGCACATTAAAACAATACTGAGACTTACCCTCCCTATCAAATAAGCAAAGATTAAAAAGATGATTAAGTTCGTGTTGGTAAAGAGGTAGTAAAATAAACACTCTCATCTTGTTTTATTTTATTTGGAAATTTCCCTAAAGAACATGTATCACTGATTAACCAAGAAAAGCAGCAAACACAACTGAATGAAACATGCATACTAATACCCAACTGGAAGGAAATGCACCAAACCACCCTATTACTGGTAAATACCTTTAGATAGTGGAATTATTGGCAATTGTCAAAATCCCTAGAATTAACATGTATTATCTTTACAAGAAAGGGAAGTTATAAAATTCGAATGTGTAACTAACACTATGTGTATGCATATATGTGTATATATGCACACACACAAATTCTGTGGATTTTTAGCAAGACCTCCCTTCCTTTCTTCCTACCCACACTCACTGTTCTGCCACCATTAGAATGAATCTCATCACATACACCCTTTATCTCCTCCATTCACGTCAACACAGAAGCTCGGGTCTCCCAAACCTATTCCCATGCAGCTCTGTACACAGCTCCGTACACACCCGCTTCTGGCCCACCTCTGTTATCTTCCGATTTCTGAGACTTTCCCCTGTGGCCTCTGCAACTCCTTCCATTGAGTCAAGGGCAAAATCCTTTCCCTCTTCCCTTTTTAAATATTTCCTTCACCTTTTCGTTCTTGCTGAATCATGGATTTCCCCTGAGGATGTTACTTCTGCTCCAACTTTCTGAAACGGTAGCTGTTTTCTCTCTCAAACTAAGTCATGCACTGAGGCTGAGGAGGGGGCCAGATGTTCTTGCTCTTCGTGAGCAAAGGGAGACCGTTCTCCCTCCTTCCTCCCTCAACACTACCAGCTTTGAATCTTGCAGTCAGCATTTATTACCATCTATTACCTCTTCTTGTTGCAATGATCTTGTTAGTCTCAATCCCTCCCCATCATCCTGTGAAGATTGCTAGCCTCTTGCTCACTGTCACTCTCCTCAGCTGTAATTCTGAGGGATTTCAGTATGGAGGAAGAGGATCCTTTCAGTACTTTGGCTTCTTACTTCATTGACGTCTGCTCCTTCAATGCTTACCCTGGCCATTCTCTCCCCGGGTCACACCCCAGAATTTATTACCAACGATCACAAGTCCTTCATTATCCTTTTCCAAGCCTAGCTTTCCAGCTCACTCCCCATCGTGTTCCATCTCTGATAATCCTGCAACACCCCATAAGACCTACAATCTCTTAGCAACACCCTCAACAATCTTGCTTCATTTTCACTGTGCTACACTTGTACCCTGATTAAAAAGGGAACCCAACTTTGCCCAGCCGGTGTGGCTCAGTGGTTGAGCATTGACCCATGAACTAGGAGGTCCTGGTTCAATTCTGGTCAGGGCACATGCCCAGGTATGGGCTCGATTCCCGGTGAGGGCTGTGCAGAAGGCAGTTATCGATGTTTCTATCTGTCCCTCTTCCTTCCTCTAAAATAAAAAATAAACATATAAAAGGTAACCCAACCTCTACTTCATGCTTGCACACTACATCTGAATGCACCTGACAATCCCAACCACTGAATTTAGCTCAAGTATGTCCTTGGTGCTGTCCTGGCAATTACCTAAAATTTCACTAGACCTAAAATTACCTAAAATTTTGCTCATTCTGTTGTTTAGGTAATTATTTCATACTTTCTCCTTCGTCCTCACTCTTAGCTGCTGGCCCTATCTCCTATTACTCTGGAAAACTTGTTTCTTAAACATCCAAGCATAATCTCGCTTGGATTTTTGCACCTGCTGTTCTCTATGCCTGTACAGCTTACCCCTAGACACCCTCATAGCCTGTTCCTCACTCTCTTCATCTCTTCATTCAGGCATCATCTATATACCCTATTTAAGCTGCACCCACTCCCAATCTCTCCGTATCCTTCCCATTTTCACTTTGTACCCTTATTACCTAATGCACTACCGGTTTTACTGTGTTGGAAAGTTTCATAAGGAAGAGATTTATGTTAGTTTTGTTCATTGCAGTATTCCTAGGACTTAAAACAGTACCCAACTAAAGCAGAAGCTTAATAAGTACTAGCTAAATAAAACAATAAAGAATATTGTAAAATATGCACGTAAAAATATACTAAGAGTAGTTATCTCTGATTGGTGGAATTCTAGAGGTTTTCTTTTTTGTATTTCCTGAAATCTCTTAATTAAACATGTGTTGTTCTTAAAATCAGAGAAAAAATAGTTATTAAAAAGTAAGGCTTTCTCACTTACCTCTTCCATAACCAGTTTGGGTGAGGCAACACGAATTGCAATTCCCATATCTGCCAATTTGTCTAAGACGTCCTGAAAATCCAAGTTACGTCGAGATTTTGCTCGGGACAGTGCACGGCCCTAGATTGGGAAAGAAATGAACTTCACTTTATAAATTTAATTTTGTGTTTCTAATTACTCTTAGTTATCTACTCAATATAAGCACATTAATTTTTAATTGTAAACAGTATGTCTGCTGTAACAAAAGCTTTATATTCTTTATGGTTTAAAAACAGTTTGCTAAGCACTGACAATTTGGACTAGAAAATTGTTTGTTGTGGGGGCTGTCCTGTACATTGTAGGATGTTTACCAACATCCCTGACCTCCATCAGATGCCAATAGCAAAACTCCCCTCCCCAAGTGTGACAATAAAAAATACGCCAGATGATGCTTGTGTGTGACATGTCACACTGGTTTTAATCACTGGGTTAAAATTAGGAGTTGGGAGGCAGCTGGAAATGAAAAAGGATCAGAGAAAAGAATAGGATTAAAACATATATGTGACAGTTTGTGCTATGAGAAGGTATTCTAGACAGCTTCTATTTTCTACTACAGCACTAGCTAAGCACGCTAATGGCTTAGCACAGAGCTTGGCAAACTGGTTTGCGAGCCAAATCTGGCCTACCACAGCTGTTTTAGTAAATACAATTTTACTGGAACAGAGCAATGCCCATTTGTTTATGTATAGTCTGTGGTTGCTTTTCCACTACAATGGCACAATGGAACAGCTGCCACAGAGGCCATGTAGCCCCCAAAGCCTAAAATATTTAATCTGTTGCTTTACAGAAAAAGTTTACCAATGCCTTGCTTAGAAGAAGCAATATGTTGATATAGTTATGCAGTCTACCCAAAGGCTCTGATTTGCAAATACATATTCCACAAATCTTGATTGGACCCATCCAATAAGGGTAAAATTATGCAAATGACTAGGTCGGGTGAACAAGATAACTTGTGAGATAAACCTGCATCAGTTAGAGTTGTACCAGTTAGGCTAGTGTCAGTGAGGTCTGGACTTTGTGGACTTGCAGAAATCACAAACAGTTGCTGGCCTGACAATGACCGTGCTAGTAGAGATAATAGATGACTTTGGTCGGTTCACCAGACAGCATATATTATGGGAATAAATTCAGGTAGAAGACAAGACCCAAACCTCAACTTTGTCAATGCTCAATCAAGTACATTTACCTGTTAAAATTCAAAACAATGACTAAACAGAAGAGAGCATTTCTAAGTAAGTTTTTATTTTCCTTACCGCTCCATGGCAGGTTGTCCCAAAGGTCTCAGTCATGCCCTGCTCAGTGCCAGTAAGAACGTAACTACAGGTTCCCATGGTGCCACCAATGAGCACTGGTTGTCCAGTGAGCTGAGGATGCACACACACACACACACACACACACAAAAAAAAAAAACACGTTAAAATTCAGAAAGCATAAGTTTTTTATGCCAGAGATTTAAATTGCCTCTTGTCATTGGAGGATTGTTGGAGAAACCTGAGCTTCTAATGGCATTTCTCTCACAACTACATTGACATTATTTTGATTCTTTGATAATAGAGAGGGGAGGAAAGAAGAAGGGAATAAACCTGGGAGGACCGGTAAGGCAGCAGAAGGCAGACTGAATGCAAGAGCAAAGCATTCAGAGAAAGTTCATTAGGAGGAACCGTCCTAAGTGAGGCACCTGCCCCTCCAGGCTTCGGTTTTGTCATCTGTGAAATGGGAGTGGGTTAAGGTCTTCTAACTCCATCACAGTCGGACACCAAGAGGATAAAATGAACAAAACAGATTGAGTTTAATCTTAATCCTGTCTTCCAATCATTCAAAGTCCTCAAAAAGATAATCCCAAAGTATAGGTGATGGGGAGAGTTTGCTTCAGATATTAGAAATCTGTTTTCATGGATCACAGATTTTCTTTTCATAACTGCTGTTTTCCTGTTTAAATGAACCATCTTTAGAACTACCTAAGCCATGCACCACTGCCTGGAACCACAAATGGCTCAGCACTTACTTGGTAATCAACAGCAATGAGGGGGTGGTGAGGGGGGAAAGCCCTGGTGGATCCCTTCCTGTGCACCAACAGGGTCCGCTCCTTTCCATCCACCACATGCTGCTCCACTTTGGCGATATTGTGAGAAACGTCGTAGATGACGTGGAGGTCCAAGTCATCAGGGGTTGTGTTGAACACCTTGGCAAAAGCCTAAAAGAAAGAGCTTAAGTTAAAAGTAGCCAGAACCAGCTCTTCAAAATTGGTCTTATTGATCCCAGCTAGCCTGTTCTTAAAGGGAGCGAGGGATTTAAGAGTTCAAAAAGAGTAATATTATTAATCTTTACGTAAAGGTAAAAACTGTCTTACAGATCACCTAGGAATTCCATCCCATCAATTCCAAGTCTGGGTGAAAAGCTCCTTGACTACTCTTGAATCCCTATGCCCCCACCCCGCTTCAGAACTGATTCTTCCTCAGCCTTCGGAATTGTAGTGAATGGTGCTTCTAGCCTCTCCAGTGCTCAAGGAAAATTCCAGGAATAAAGTTGGCTTCTTTCTTCCCTCATTCCCCACACCTGATGGTCTGCTTGTTTATTTGATAACAAAAGCTTACAGTGCCAATATTTTAAATATATATTATATAAATTTCCAAACCAAATTTTACAAGCTCTTATTTGACTACACTACACTTAACTTCAGCATGAATAAGTTGACGAAGAGCAACTTCCAGTACCTGGCGGGTTAAGAAGGTCATGGAAGAGCGGTTGACCCAGGCGTAGTTCCCAGCGGCTGCCATTCCCTTCAGGTAGTCCTGACCCTCTGGAGAAGCGATTCGAGCACAAGCCAACTGACGGTCATTGACTATAATCTTGTCTCTCTTCATGGCCTTTTCCATAGCAACCAGGGCATCTGAAATAAGAGTAGCAAGTCCAAACTAGCCAGCTTTCCCTAAAAATTCATATTTATTACAGAAAGATAGGCTACATTCAAACTCATCCTATAAAGAAAAAGAAGTTAAATGCAACTTTCCCTTTGAAGTGTTTCGGAGTTCATCTATTGGCTTGGGCAAGATATATTTTTGGGACTATTTTCTATCTGAACTGTGACACAAGCTAAGTGGGCTACAAAGATAACATCTGCCTTGTAGGGACTTGTAAGGGAAACGAGGTGTGTATATGCACAGCAACAACATGTGCTAGTTACTCCTGTACTCGGATGTGAATGAATAAAAACAGAAGTAGTAAACATATTTTATATCATCATGGTTTTTAAAAATAATTTCCAATGACTTAGTGTAAAAGAACTGGATAAAAGTTGCCAGACCTGGAGGAAATCAAATCCACGACCAGTGTAGAGAAGTACTCAGCAGAAAGTTAAGAAATACTAGTAAATGCTCCTTATATTTGCTACATGAAATATTCTAAGGGGTCAGGCTGGCACAAATTATTAAATTTTCATAGGATGAAATGTACATGTAAGAATGAACTATAATATGCAATTTAAAGTTCATAATAATTTCCATGTCTCTATAAATTTTCATATATTCATAAATCTTTTCAAACATCCTATAATTATTCAGAGCGATCTTCCTACTATTTCCCTGCCTCTACTTTTGTTCATGTTGCCTTTTCGCCATGAGCATCCTTTGTATATGACTGTCCAAACTGCAAATATTATATGGCCAGGAAACCACTTCTGAAATACTGGCATGTTTTTTCCTTTGTCTCTTCTATAGTATTTAATCAATCACTACCTTGCCTTTACTCTTTCTTCATCACTGAATCCATGTACCACCTAATAAGTACATAAATTTAAGACATATTTGTTAAATTGATGTCTACAACAGAAACTCCACATTTAAGGTCCTTCTTGCTCTTTCTCAGTCAGATAAGAATTTGAAGAGGACAACAAAATAACGGGAGCCAATATTTACTGAGTATTAAGCATCAGACACGGATGTAAATAATTTACATATATTGTTTTATTTAATCTCCTATGAAAACACCACATGAAATAATTATTATTGCCAGTTTTTTTCCAGACAAGGAAGTTAAGGCCTAGTGAAATTAATTTGTTCAAGGTCTAGTTAGAAGAACCAGGGTAAAAATGTACACAGTATAGCTTTAGAGCTTTCTTTCTTAAATCTCTATATAGTTCCCCACAAAACGTACATTTGGGTCCAACCCAGCCAGTGTTGCTCAGTGGCTGAATGTCAATCTATGAAGTGTTGATCACAATTTGATTCCCAGTCAGTGCCCATGCCCGTGTTTGTGAGCTAGGTTCCCAGTGGGGGGCATGCAGGAGGCAAAGCTGATCAATGACACTCACTCATCACTGATGTTTCTATCTCTCTCCCTCTCCCTTTCTCTCTGAAATCAATAAAAATATATTTTTAAAAAGAAAAAATACTAGGTCCAGAATATACCTGTGGCTACTTGGTGGCCCAAGCCTCTGCTTCCACTGTGGATCATCACGCACACCTGTCCTTTATGGTCGATGCCCATCTTCTTAGCAGCATACTCATTGAAAATCTCATCTACGACTTGGATTTCTGCATAGTGGTTACCTGCTCCCAGGGTCCCCAACTGCAAATACAAGAATGATAAAATAGTTTCTAATCTGATAGAAAAATCCATTTAAAAGTTAGTAAGTCAAAAACAACCAATAACAAAACAAGAAAACAATCACACAAATGGTGTTTTATGTAATAAAAATATTTCTAAGCTTTTGAAATGCTTCACTCATTTTAAGCAACAGTCTTTACAGCAGAGAGAAGGCAGAGAAACTCCTGAAGTTTATTGTATCATTCTCTGCTTGAGGCACCCACATATCAAAAGCTTCATAAACCAAAAACCATACCATTAAGTGGCTCAAAGGACATTTTAAACATTATGGGGAGAAGGGTCAAATTTGGAGATGAACAACTCTGAGTTCACTGACATCATTATCCATCATTGAAAGACTATCTCCCTTCACTGGAGCTAATAGATGATTTAGGAAATCAGAGTATGGCAGTGCTTGGAGTTTTTGGAAGTTGCCTAGCTTTAACTATCCCAATTTTCAGATGAGAAAACAAGACCCACATAGGCAAAAAAGACTTGCCCACGGTCACACTGAATTACTGGTAAAGCCATCAAAATTAGTTGTAATATCTGGCATATTCTTATCTCACGGATAGCATGATGACAAGGCATCTTTTTCATCTTAGATATGAGAAAACTTTCAACCAAATCTTAGATTGTCAAAGCGAGTTTAGCATACGTTTTAAGCCTGATGCCATTTTTTCCCATCCACTTCTAATTCATGATATCTTGTTTTCTCTTATGAACATTGGCCAACTCCTAATAACTTTTTAAAAGAATAAGAATGAAGCACAAACAAATCTGTGCTCATTTTGATATACTATGAAAAAAATCTGGGGATGCTTATTTCCTACATAGAAGACAAATTTTTTTCCACCACCAATAAAAAATAATATGAAAAACATTAACATATTCCCCCTCCAGAGTGAGGGTTACCTGAGGAAGGCCTCTTTTCTTGGCCCTCGCAGAGACCTTATTGGGGTCAGCTTGCAGCATCCTTCCGTACTCCTCACAGTGCTCCTTGTCTTCCGCCCAGGCATAGCCCTCTCTCAGCGACCAGTCCACGCCCATCTCCAAGGCCTCTTCCAGGTCTCTGGGTGAGTAATGAGGGGCTGGTCATTTCACAGTCAAGGCAGATCAAAGCCTAGGGATGATGACAATCTCAAAGGGTGGAGGAAGAGCTCCATTTACCAACGACCGCCTGTGTGCCAGGCATTGTGCCAGATACAAAATGTATACTCTCAGCACCTCTACAGTTTTCTGAGGAAAGCAGCTACATAAATAACTGTAAAGTAAAACAGTAAATGCTATATCAGAGATGATTATAGCCCTTTCTTGACATTTATATAGCCTGTTATTTATGGTTTTCAAATCTTATTTACATCAGACTTGCCTCTCTGATCCTGCATTCCATGAGGTGCTAATTGAATAGCCAAAGATTTATGACCATAATCAGATACCACCATTTACCATTAACTTTACTACAGCTACCTGCCTTCACTAATAATTTATGGAAAATTAGTCAAATAATACATAAAGCTATCTAAATGCCCTTAGGCGACACAGGTTTAAGCTGTATTCCTACCTTCACAGAGGTATGTGGCTTATTGCACCTGGATGTAGAAACCAAGATACACATACCTTAAAACCCCTAAGGAAAAAGCTTTGATCCTCACCCTAGGTGCAGACCTCTTCCAAAACTGCCAGGAGGTTGCAATGGTCAATGTTCCTGCCTGCTACAGCCCACTTCAAACATTATGTATAGGACAAAACGCCTATCTAAAAATTTATAAAAATTAGTACTCATGTTCCAGGCATGCTTTTCAAAATGGGCTGGACTTCATGCTTACAATGCCAATCGATTTATTACCACTTCCTGTAGAGAGGCTGAACAATCCCCATCTCCTAAGTGTCACTAAGAGGAAATGGCTGTGAGGGTCTTGCGGGCATTCTTTCTCTCACTCCATTTATTAGAACCTTGTGCGCTTACTTGGCATTCATTGGGATGACACCTTTGGATCCCACCCCAACAGGAATGTGGTCAAACATAGCCTGAGCAAGTTGCTCCTTCACAGGCTGGACATCGCTTTCATCTAAATTGGTTCTTAGCAAGCGGACACCACAATTGATGTCAAATCCGACACCACCTACAAAACAGAGAAAAGTCAGTCAAATATTAGGAAAATCAGACAGTTGGGCATTTCGACCGTGGTTGCCCACCACTGATAAGGGTTAAAGACAACCATTCTTTTAGAAGTAACTTTTTTACAGTGGCCAATAAAGTGGTTCTCTGTGGGTAAAGTCTGATAATACCAAAACAAAGTGACTGACATACCTAAGGTACTCTGTGGGCCAGAGAGGCAATAATAACATGTAGACCAGAGATTAAAATGTGGATTATGTTTCTCTTTCCTTGATCACTCTTGTTGGAAACTTAGGAATTCTACTAGAGGCCCACTGCATGGAATTCCTACACTGGGGGGGGGGGGGGGGCGGGGGGGGGGAGGAAGGGAAGTGTATCTCAGCCCAGCCTGCACCCTCTCCAATCTGGGACCCCTCAAAGGATGTCTGACTGCCCGTTTATAGACTTGATCCCAGTTGGACATCCCTCTCACAATCCAGGACTGCTGGCTCCCAACTGCTCACCCGCCTGCCTTCTTGATTGCCCGTAATTGCTTCTGTCTGCCAGCCTGATCACCCCCTAACCACTCCCCTGCAGGCCCAGTCACCCCTAACTGCCCTCCCCTGCAGGCCATCTTGTGTTGGAGTGTCAATTTGCATATTACTTTTATTAGATAGGATAGAGGCCTTGGTGCATGGGTGGGGGGCCAGCTGGTTTGCCCTGAAGGGTGTCCCAGATCAGGATGGGGATTCCCTTGGGGTGTGGGGTGGCCTGGGTGAGGGGCCTGTGGTTTGCCATGCTCCCAGCAATCCAAGCGGAGGACCTGGTATCTGGGATTTATTTATCTTCAACAACTGAAACTTTGTAGCCTGGAATGAAGCCAAGCCTTCTGCTCACTCCTTGGTGGCAGCCATTTCTGTTGGGATTGATTTACCTTCTATAATTGAAACTTTGTAGCCTTAAGTGGAGGCCTGGGCCAGCCAGGGTGTGTGCAAAGCTTGGCTTCCTTCATCACCAGGGAAACCTAAGCCTCCCTCCTGCTCCCTAGGTGGCTGTAGCCATCTTGGGTTAATTTGCATACTTACTCCCAATTGGCTGTGGGTATAGCAGTGATGGTTAATTCGCATATTACTATTTTATTAGGATTGTTTTTTCTTTTATTTTTTTCTTTATTGATTAAGGTATCACATATTTATCCGCACCCCCCTATTCCCATCCCAAACCCCTCCCCACGCACACCCCACCCCCTGCTGTCCATGACCACTGGTTAGGCTTATATGCATGCACACAAGTCCTTTGGTTGATATCTCCCCCTTATCCCCACCCTCCACTACCTTCCCTCTGAGGTTTGACAGTCTGATCGATGCTTCCCTGTCTCTGGGTGTGTTCATAAGTTTATGTTGTTCATTATTTCCCCTAGATGAGTGAAATATGTGATACTAGAAATACACTTACAAGAGCCAAAAATGACAATTTTTACTGTTGACAATATTACTGATGTCCCTCTTTTTCCCTCTCATTGCCTCCATCCACCCAGTTCCCATCCTGCCCTGGCCCAGGCCTTCCTCACCCTATTGTCTGTGTCCATAGGTAATGCACATATGCATACAAGTTCTTTGGTTAATCTCTTCCAGCCCCTTCTCTCCACCCCCCGCCCACTGAGATTCATTAGTCTGTTCCCTGTTTCCATATCTCTGGTTCTATTTTATTCAGTTTATTTTGTTCATTAGATTCCTTGTATACACTTGAAAAAATGTGTTTTCTATGGTTCTTCGATGCACTTTAATGGCTGTGTACATGCAATCATGAATGTAAATTAGAGGTCAAGGCGCCAAGTTTGTCAACTGCATTTTTCAAATCTTCTATATCCTTACTGAGTGAAAGCTGCCATTACCTCAAGAAGTGGGGCTCATGTATTTGTACTTTTGTCTCTGGATTGCAGCCTCACAAATTCTTGCTGCCAAAATAGCTTTCCCATGCTCTCAAACAGACTTCAAAAATTTTTTTTAAATACAGCCTTCCTTGTTATTCCCTGTAAGGGATTTGCCTGAAACAACCATGATCACCAGTGCCAGAGGCAGAACTCTCAAGATGTAATTTATACTTCTTCTTTTTAAAAAAAAATATATTTTATTGATATTTTACAGAGAGAAAGGGAGAGAGATAGAGAGCTAGAAACGTCGATTTGAGAGAAACATTGACCAGTTGCCTCTTGCACAGCCCCTACTGGGGATGTGCCCGCAACCAATGTACACGCCCTTGACCGGAATCGAACCCGGGACCCTTCAGTCCGCAGACCGATGCTCTACCACTGAGCCAAACCGGTTTCGGCAATTTATACTTCTTTTTCCCCTTCAGATTTGATGTAAATTATTATTAGTGAAAGCATGCACAGCAGGAAAGATATATACCACTGGAGGTGAATAATGATGACAATGAAAGCAAACACTGGGTACTGGCTATGTGCTTAGCATTGTTCTAAGTATTTTACACAGTTTAGCCAATTTAATCCTTACAAAAATGCAGCAATTTGCCCAAGAGTTAACTGCGACATAAAGATACACACTTTGCCAGGAAAGTGTTTGTTTTGTAGTCAATGTTTTTTGTTTGTTTGTTTTTAATATATTTCTTTATTGATTTCAGAGAGGAAGGGAGGAGAGAGATAGAAACATCAATGATGAGAAGGAATCATTGATCGGCTGCCTCCTGCACACCCCCTACTGGGGATTAAGCCCTCAGGCATGGGCCCTTGGCCAGAATCGAACCTGGGACTCTTCAGTCCGCAGGCTGAAGCTCTATCCACTGAGCCAAGCCAGCTAGGGCTGTAGTCAATGTTTGAATAGCACCTGGCATATAGTAAGAGCCTAAAGCATTCTCATAACGATATGCTTTACTTAATATTTTAAGAGCTTCTGAGTGTCTACAATTAATTCTCTCAGTAAATGAGGAAAAGAAATGATAGTGTTGGACAGGAAGCAGCCATGCTCTAGTACACCGAGGCGATGACACACTGAGAGGAGCCACCACTTGACAGCAGCATGCAGTCACCTTACCTGGGGACACCACTGCTTCAGGGTCATTCATGTCAAAGGCTGCCATATTCCCAATAGCAAACCCATAACCTGAATGGACATCAGGAAGCCCAATAGATCGCTGAAAGAGAATTAGAGAATGAAATTCAGCTTTTTAAACCTGGCACTCTGGTTGCTTGATGAGCCTGATACTGATTCTTAAAGCTTTTCCCAAATCAAGATCCTATTTTCATAAAATATTCCCTATTGGTGAAAATTAGGTGTAAAAACTCCGAATCACGAAGTTAATGCAGTGGAGGAAAATCCTTCTTATAAAGTCTGACCATTAACTAAGGAAGCTTAAACAGAAAAGCCTCAGTATAACATGGTAACAGTTGGAGCACATATTACCTTTGATGTGCTATCACATTTTAAAGGCATCAAAAGATAAGTCATTGACAAGTTGTAGTCATGTCAGGTTAAAAGGAGAGAAATATCTTATTTATACAGGTCCTTAGTATTTAAGCAATCATAGACAAATGTAATCCATTTAATGGTATGAATATTGCATACTTTCTACATCTAGGACCTAGAAAGGGATTCTGATCCAGGAGGAATGCAGGTTAAACAGGGTGAGGATTTATGGAGATGCCAGACACTTGTGACTTCTTTATATCCATAAGCCATGTCTTTTTATCCCTGCCTCCCCACTGCCCAGCATAGAAACTGGCATAAAGACCTCAAAAAATGTCTGTAGAATGAATTTATTTTTAACATCTACCTGTAATAATGGAATCTGAATGTTAGACTGCAGTGGGGGACCACTTATACCATCCAATTTTATCTGTTACCTTCACTACTCTCTTTTTCTTTCTTTTTTCCTGTACAAGCTAAGAACATTCATTTTACTTGTTTCCTTAAACAAAAGGAGGAGCAAGAGGCCCAGGTGTCTGTCCCTGTAATACCCTCAGCAGACAGGGAGATGCAGGGGTGAGGCCCAAGATGAGATAGGTCAGAAAACCTGAGCAGGATGCTGGTCTGGCCCCTTGTTTGCGCAGAATGGCTTGGAGGGGAGGAGTGGCATCCTGGGTTTTGCGGAGAGGGGTCAGGGTTGTGTGAAGGAGAGGCCCCACCCTGTCCACAGCCTGAAGGCCAAAATGAGCATCTTAAAAATTAAGAAAAAAGACTTGCCTCTGTTGAGGCCTGAGGCTGAGCTCCAGGTCACCGGGCTCCAGTAATTCACTCCCCTCTTCATTCCTGGGTTGGAGCCTTCTCCAGTTCCTGGCTCTGGGACAACTGGTCGCTCTGTATTCTAACTAATTCTCTGCCTCATCACTACCCTCTTTTTCAATCACATCCACAATGCTATACTATCCTCTCTCCCTCTCCTCAATCCAACCCTTAAACTTCTTTCTGTTCCTTCTCCAAACATCCTCTTAAATGGGGCCAGTGAAAACTCCAATGGTGATGTATACTAATCCAGGAAAAATGATGTATAATGACAAAAAATAAGAACACATTAAAAACTACTTCCAAAGTTCTCAGACACTTATAGGCTATAGCCAAAGGCAACCAGAATCTGTAATATTATTCAAGCCCATTATTACTTTACTAGAGGCCCAATACACGAAAATTCATGCAAGAATGTTCCTTCCCCTGGCTGCTGGCATTGCTTTCACTCTGGCCGGAGGCGCCTTTTTGCCTTTCCATGCTGCCCCGAGGCTTGCATCATGCCATGGCAATGACACAAGTGTCCCACCACGCCGACTTTGTGCCTGCATATGCAAATTAACCCGCCCTCTTTGTTGGATTAATTCAAATATTCACTCCTGATTGGCTGGTGGGCGTCACGAAGGTACGGTCAATTAGCGTGTTACTCTTTTATTAGTGTAGACGTCCCAGGGTTATTTCTGGATGTTCAAAAGTCATTGCATTGTCTAAATCAGCAGTCACCAATCAGTGGTCCACGAGGTCTGAAAGGTTGGCAACCACTGGTCTAAATGACACCCCTACAGTTAGACATGGCCATTTTTCTATTCAACAAACTTTTAGACTATGAGAAAATATAACTGATTAAAGCTCTGAATATGGACTCACATGAACAATCCCAGGCAGGGCTGCCACATTGCCAATTTGTTTCATGGCAGGCAGGAAGCCACCAACACCTGAAGACAAAAATTCAAAATTAGAGGACACATCTGATTTTTAGTAAGTATATTCCTACATTTCTAGGTTACATTACATGAAGGAAAGTGATTAGGTCTACTAAAACAATATAAAAGGATGTTTGAGATGGAAGTGTGAAAGCAGCTTCTTTAGAAGGCAGCATATGGGCAGAGAGGTAGCGAGGGTGACCAAACTAATGACAAACATCTGTCAGTGTTCTGTGTAAACCAGGGAAGGTTGTTTGCAAATGTACTGGGAAATGTAAAACATATTAAACATTATGTTATCAATATAAAAATGTATTCTTTCATAATTCACCTTATTTATAAAAATACATCAATAATGGTTTTATTCTAAGAGACAATGAGGGGCAATATGGAGCTGGAAAAACACTGGATTAAGAGTCAGGGGAATGGGGCTCTAGCCCCAACTCTGACACTGGTTGCTGTCATTTTAAGCAAGTGAGCATACTCTGGCAGGAGGCAGGTGGGACTAAGTTTGATGATCTAAAAAATAAAAGGGTTAAAATTAGATTTCAACTCTGCCATTACTATTAGAGCTTTTTACATTTAACTCATAAGCTCGCTGTAATACTGCAAGACAGGAGTAATAAAATGTCCTTTATAGATGAGATGACTGAAGTTAAGAATAATCAGTGTACTGGTTAAGAATACTGACTTTGGAATAAGGTAATTCTGGGTCTGAAATCTGGCTCTGTCACCAAGAAGTTGTGCAACCTTGGACAATTAAAATTACTTAACCTCACTGAACCTTGTCTTTCACATCTTTAAAATGAAAACACTGTCTTCCTCTTAGTTCCTCTAAGAATTACATGAGATAACCTAAGTAAAGCACCTGGCACATAGTAAATGCACAATAAATGATAGTTATTATTATCCAAGTTGGTTTCAAAACCAACTAGTTCCATCCAATTCCAAATATAAGGCCAGGTAGCTAATAACATAAGCACAAATTAAAAAGTTTTTTGGGTCTCATTTCAAGTCTTGGTCGTTTCCTGACAATATGTTTGTACTTTTAAATAATGTATTATCTGAATTATATTTTTCAGGCTACAGGAAAGATATTACTTACATGACCACATGTAAAATTCGAATGCACTTACCGCCACCTCGACATGCATTCCTTAATTCCTCAAACATTAATTTTTCCAGAGCATCATTTACATAGAAAATTCCTTCAACCTGGTACCAAAGAAAATGAAGAACTATGTCTGAGCACATTACGTGACATACATACACTGGAAAGAATACAAATACTGTACGCAATATTCATTTTGCTTTACTCTTTATAAAATATGTTCGTTCACATTACCTTAAATAAGCAGAAAACTTCCTATAAAAAAGTACAAGATGTTCCCATCTTTAATGCAGTTGCCCCTGAAAAATGTGGAGGTTTAAAGCACTGACGAACCCCTCCCCAAACAAGCAGCTGAAAATCTGTAATTTTTGAAACCTGCCCAAAAAACTTATCTACGATTAATAGTCTGTTAACTGGAAGCCTTACTGATAATTTGAACAATTAACATGTATTTTGTATATGTATTACTACTATATTTACAGTAAAGTAAGCTAGTAGTTATTTAAAAAAATCCATGTATAAATGGACCCATGCAGTTCAAACCTGTGTTATTCATGGGTCAACTGTATATCTTAAAAATGTAGTATTTTGAAATGTTCACAAACTGTTTTATTCATTCTCCCATTCTCAAAGCCACATTTAAGAATTTAACAGGTAAAATATTTGTAAATGTGACAAGTCTTTCGATTGTTCTTATTGCCCAAAGGTCTGTGTTCTTATGCTTCTAAAATATCAATAGGTTTGATATTTTAGTGTGGTGACTGCCGGAGGGGATATAAGGGAAGAGGCAGATGAGGATAAAGAACGGATAAATGGTGATGGATGGATAGTTGACTTGGGTGGTGAACACACAATACAGTGTACAGATGATGTGAAGAATTGTGTACTTGAAACCTGTACACATTTGTTAACCAGTGTCACCCCAATAAATTCAATAAAAAGAAAAAAATCAATGGGATTTTGAAAAAACAGATGAATCAAAAATTCAAATTCCAAACATAAAACAGCAGGCATCTAACATAAGTGTACTTTTTCTGGGCTTAAGACAACAAACAGCACATCACACTTGACTGTGTTCCATGCTGATTTACAAACCTACATATAAGTAAATAGTGAATAAAAACAATTTAACAGCCTGGCCTGTGTGGCTCAGAGGTTGAGGGTCGAGCTATGAACCAGGAGGTCAGGGATCGATTCCCAGTCAGGACACATGCCCGGGCTGCGGGCTAAATCCCCAGCACAGGGTGTGTAGGAGGCAGCTGATGATTCTCTCGCATCATTGATGCTTCTATCTCCCTCTCTCTCCCCTCCTCTCTGAAATATATATAAAAAGATTTAACATAAACAGCCTAGGTGCCCGTCAGCAGATAAATGGATCAGAAAACTATGGTACATCTACACCATGGAATACTATGCTGCCATAAAAAGGAAGGAATTCTCATCATTTGCAGTAACCTGGATGGAACTGGAGAGCATCATGCTGAGTGAAATAAGCCAGTCAATGAAAGAGAAACACTACATGACCTCACTCATTTATGGATATTAAAGAACATTATAAACGAATGAACAGAAAGATAGATATAGTGACAGTAAAACAACAGGCAGACTGCCAAATGACAGCGGGGGGGAGGGGGTAGGGAGATCTGGGGGAGATAAGAGATCAACCGAAGGACTGGTATGCTTGCATATAAGAACAACCAATGGACACAAAACTCTGGGGAGGGAGGGCACCTATGGGGGGGGGGCAATGATAAGCTATGTACACAGATAATACCTTAATAAAAAATATTAAAAAAAAAAAAGATTTAACATGAAGCCATGCAGCTGTGCGCTCAGTTCTGTAATCTATACAATCATAAGAGCATAAAGAAGTTTGATAAAGGGACACACAAAAGCAATAGAAGATACAACTATGCAACTAACACCAAAGGCCAGAACACTTTTATGAAGAGATCAAATATTACGAAGGAACTACCTGGTAAAGGAGAACCAAAGATTTAACACTTAATCACCCAGACAAGTAAATTTCTTTCCTCAGAAAGACGGTTTCTAACTCTTACCACTGCATGAAAAACAATATAATGACGGAATATGTCTCCAGTACTATTTCAAAGGATCACATTTATTAATCCCCCAAACGTTTACTGAGGACTTACAATATGTCAGATACTGTACTGGGCATGAGGGGAGACCAAGAATATGCAAGATGCTGCTTGAGGAGCTTCTGGGCTAGGATGCAGCCTGGCGAGAAAGTGCTGCAACAAGCACACAGGCTGTGAAGAACCTGATGAAAAAAGTGGCTCAATGGCCTAGGCCTAGGGAACTGGGAGGCCTCACAGGTTGCTCACTGTTTTGAGTTGCCTTGGCCGGTTTGCTCAGTGGTTAGAGCATCAGCCCACCGACTGAAGGGTCCCAGGTTCGATTCTAGTCAAAGGCATGTACCTTGGCTGATGCTCAAGGCCCTGGTCCTGGTTGTGGTGTGTGTGGGAGGGAACCAATCGATGTGTCTCTCTCATATCTATTTTTCTCTCTCTCTCTGCCTCTCTCCCTCCTTACCACTCTCTATAAAAAAAAAAAATCAATGGAAAAATACCCCCAGGTGAGGATTAACAACAAAATTAGAGATATCACTGG
Source organism: Vespertilio murinus (assembly GCA_963924515.1). Lineage (NCBI taxonomy): Eukaryota > Metazoa > Chordata > Mammalia > Chiroptera > Vespertilionidae > Vespertilio > Vespertilio murinus. Next base: position 187,212,535 of record OZ004707.1, read on the forward strand.
AACAAAACAACAGCACATTTAGGAGCTCAACGCAAAGGTGACACAAAGATGGGAAGGGAGCGGTTTTAGGGAACAAAGAGGAACTTTTAGTGCAGCCTGTCGCTCTTAGGGGGGAATGGAGATTGGGAAACACCGGACAACTATCAGTGTGAAATTCATGACTCTCATGAGGACGGGACAATTTTAACTTAGCACAGGGGTTGGTAACTTTTAAAAAACAACATATCAAGACTTGTCAAGGGACAGGCGGTGGTGAAGCGTTATACCAACAGATAACCAGAGTGCCCAGCGAAACCAGACTTGCTCTTAAGACGTAGCAGCAGTATATTAAGCCAGAATTTCCCTCCCCATTTCTCTACTTTAATGGAAGGAAATGGGCACAAACGGCGATGAAGCCTGAGGCTTTCCAACTCTCCGGTCTTGGGCTCCCCGTCCCCGCCCCGTCAGAAGTGACAGGACATGCCGAAACCGGTTTGGCTCAGTGGATAGAGCGTCGGTCTGCAGACTGAAAGGTCCCAGGTTCGATTCCGGTCAAGGGCATGTACCTTGATTGCGGGTACATCCCCGGTAGGGGGTGTGCAGGAGGCAGCTGGTTGATGTTTCTCTCTCATGGACGTTTCTAGCTCTCTATCTCTCTCCCTTCCTTTCTGTAAAAATCAATAAAAATGTATTAAAAAAAATGTGACAGGGCATCACAATCCCGGCTGAGCTTCTTACTAGGAGGGTAGAGGAAGCTGTACTACCCATTGATCCTCAAGGTCCTTCTGCGAAGTATTCAAAACAAACAATGGCCCCGACTGGATTGGCTCAGTGGATAGAGCGTCGGCCTGCGGACTGAAAGGTCCCAGGTTCAATTCCGGTCAAGGGCATGTACCTAGGTTTTGGGCACATCCCCAGCAGGAGGTGTGCAGGAGGCAGCTGACTGTGTTTCTCTCCCAACAAGTTTCTGACTCTATCTCTCTTCCTTCCTCTCTGTAAAAAAATCAATAAAAATATATTAAAAAACAAACAAACAATGCCTGCCCCGTGAATCTGCCAGGCTATCATAGGAACAAAACCGTTGTATTAAAAACCAACTCAGGGCAGTGACGGCTAAAACCTGGTTGGGCGAACACCGGTCTGGAAAGGTGACGTGACCAGCAGGACGCGGGGGAATAGAACTCTGGCCCCAGCAGCGCTGCTGGACTGGCCGGCCACCTTGTCAAAGGCCACGAGCGTCTCCGAAGCTCAGGAATGGAACAGACACGTTCCATTCTCCCACGGTGCGCTTATGGGGCTTCGGTGTGAACACGGTCTGCAAACGCATGTGCTGGGAACCCCCGGACAAAACCCGCTTCGCTGGTCCACGTGGAACGGAAACCTCTCCCGCGGGGAGGCGAGGTCGGGACCCGGTCCCGAGGCCGGAGGGTGGGGTGGGAGGGGTTTTATTTGGATGGAGGGGGTGGGGCGCCCCCAGCGATGGTGGAGCGTCGGGAGGGCGAGTGGAGCATCGCGGCCGGGGGCCGAGGCGCCGCGAGCCCCCAGCGGGAGGGCCCCGCCGCCGGCTCTCGCTGCCCCCTCACCTGCATGTTGGGCACGAAGCCCTTCTTGATTCTCCAGCAGTTTTTATTGATCTTTTCCAAGAACTGCAGCTCGTCGTTGTAGTTGCGACTCATGGCGGCGGCGACTACGGTACCGACGCCCGGCGCCGCTTTGAAGAGAGCTGCCGCGCTGTCCCGCGTCCCGAGGTCCCGGGCGCCACTTCCGGGACTCAGCGCGCAGGCGCCGCCGGCTCCTCAACAGGAGGGGCTACGGCAAGTGCCGAGGCCCCAAACTCTTCGCGCAACCGCTTTTCTCTCCGCTAAGTTAGACTGCCCTCCAGTGTTACCTTTTTTTTGGGTAGCCACTCGCCATTGTCTCCAGGCTAAAGCCCAGCGAGCTAAATCCAGGAGCTTTTAGCGCGATCTAGCTATCTCTTGTTTTGGAAGTGCTTGCAGTACTGGCAAACGTGCTGGATCTGGCTCGGGTCTGGCTTCTCTAATGAATAAATCAGCCTGGAGTTTCATTCCCGCCAGTGAGGGTGGAAAGACGCCTGCAGCTGAGAAAGATGAACATGTTTAAATAAATGCCACCACTGAACATTTGCAATGTTTCAGAATGAATTTGTGGATATATCGAGTTATGTCGCAAAAGAGCACCCTCAAAGATTAAACATGCTAGTGTCATTACAACAAACACTTAAGGGGCAGCTGTTAGGGCCAGAGGTGCGCAGTCTTAACTTTCTTTGGTGACTAAATGCTCTGTGATCATGCTTTTGTCTGCAGTGTCTCATGTTCAGCGTAGTAAGTGAGCTTTAAGTGATTTCAGTTTCTAGTCCTACCTCTTGTAAACAATGACTTGGGAATTAGAAAGACTTGGATTCAATTTCTACTTTTGCCCTTGACCAGCTTTGTGTGGTTAGTCTCTCTTGACCTTTGTGTTCTCATCTATAAAATGGGATCATAATTCTTCATAGAGAGGATGTGGGGAGAAAATGAATAGAAACTCCTGAAGTAACCTACATAGGGTCTGGTGTGTGGCTAGCACTCCAATCAACCACTGTCTTTATCTACCTCTTCCCCCTCCCCCCCCACTAGATTACAAATAACACAAAAGCAAAGTTCATTTCTTACATCCTCCATGCCAGTCTCCCTTTCCTCTTCTTTTGTCCCAATTACACCCCATTGATTAGGTGCACTAACAACTTATCATCATCAAGTGTGAGTTATGTAGTGCTTTGCACTGCCATTTCACTTAATCTGGGAAGGAAAACGTCCTAAAACTTAAAGAAGTGATACAACTTCCAGAGTTCCCTGTTTGTCACTGAAAATCAAGCCTTGAAATCTGCACAGCCTCAGTTTTCATCAATGTTAAAGCTGCTAAATTCTCTTCCCTCTTTTCTGTCTTATTTTATTTTTCAAAGGGACAGGAAATTTTGCAAATAAAAAGACAAGGTTGACATTAATAGAAAACACTTTTAATTAAATACAGGGGACAGTAGGAGTAAATATAAAACACAAAATCCAACATACAGGGAGGGGGAGAACCCTTGAGAGCTGAAAGGGCTGATGGGATCTCCACTGACAACACCAATTCAAATCTGTACTTAAGAGTTTCTTACACATCTCTTCAGAAGCACAGGCCTAGCTCTTGGCCACAGAATCTATAAACACAGCATCACAGAACATGCATTGAAACATGAACACGCATTCAAATGACCATCCCTACACATACACAGAGACACACACATCCTGATTTAACTCTTTAACCCAGTTTGCCTCCCTTTGTCCCGGAGGGCTTGAGAAGGAAAACGTTCAGCCCAGGCACTCCACAAGAACTTCAAGACTCCAGCGTGCACTGTTTTTTCCTTCTCGGTTTACGGTGGGTGGGATTAAGGGCCATTGACTTCCCGGAGTGGACTCCACACCAGCAATCAGGGCACTGGTTTCCCCCTCCACTGTCCATTTATGAGATTCAGACCTTCCCAACCGTAGAAACTTGGTTGCTGTTTTAAGGGCGTTTCATACTTCAGGTCAGTGGAAATCAAAAGGAAATGCTGAAAAAGATGTAACAATAAAGATAAGGTGAAACTCGGGGCATCTACAGCTATAGGATGTCTGGGTTTACCTGAGGGGCAAGGAAGAGGTGGTTTTTTTTTTTTTTAAATATTTTATTGATTTTTAACAGAGAGGAATAGAGAGGGATAGAGAGTTAGAAACATCAATGAGAGAGAATCATTGATCAGCTGCCTCTTGCACACCCCCTACTGGGGATGTGCCCGCAACCAAGGTACATGCCCTTGACCAGAATCGAACCCGGACCCCTCAGTCCGCAGGCTAATGCTCTATCCACTGAGCCAAACCGGTTTCAGCAGAGGTGGTTTCTTTACTAGGTCCTACTGTGTCACATCCTCTCCTCCCCTGTCCCCCAGTCATGCCTTTTGCAAGTTCATAAACCACGTCAGCTCTATGAATCTTACTTTCCTCATCTATAAAACGAGATGAATATCCCCAGCCTTTCAGATTGTCTTATGGAATAAAGAAAATAAAAGTGCACCATAGTGCCCCTTGTTCTGTGACGTGAATAAATTTGGCTGCAAAGAGGAATTGGATCTGGTCTGATTCTAAAATTCAAGTTTAAATGCTCTTCATTGTTAGTTGTAAGCTTCAAGAGCTAAACATTTTGTTTATAAAATTCCTTGGGCTTGGGAAAAAAAACAAAGCAGAATAAAAATAAAATAGAAGGTAAGCAAATAGAAGGAGGCTTATTCTACTATGAACAGAAATGGGGCAGTTAAGAGACTGTTCACATTCTTACCTCAAGGACTTCAACGTTTGAATTGACGAATGAGATTTTGTTTGGGCTGGGCAGAGGAAATCCTTGCTGCAACTTTGCTAAAATAGAAAACAAGATGTAACATAATTGGGCACGGCACGGAAGTTTTGTCAAGCTTTTCAGTAAGAGACTAACGGGCAGCTTTTAAATAATCTATCTTTTCATTCTCCCTGGTCCCGTGTTTTCATTTTTTTCTGCTATGTCCCTAGCATTGCCCCGGAAGAGTGGTTAGTTAATCCATGCTCAATAGGAATGCACCTGCAATTATGTGCATTTGGATGGCAGAAACATGCTGGCACCTTGTCCAATTTATATTTTGAAAACACCTTACTTTTTGGGTCCTGAGAACAGCCTGGTCTCTAATACAAAGAACAATTTAATCAAGCCAAACTCGAGATGCTGCTGTGTGTGAACGTTTGTCATTCATGAAAGCTTTGTCTATCCAGATGGTGGTCTTTGCATAAGAACCAGAGGGACACGGACAGCTAGGGAGAATAATGCCATTTCCGTCTCTTCACTGTGTAAGGAGAATGGTTTCAATCTCCATAACTCAACCAGAGATAGGCTTTTTGCTGAGCCTTCATGCAGAGTTGCTAACGAGGCTTGGGCCTGGAATGACTAATTTTGCAGCCGTATCCTTGATGGTACAAACTTTGCAAATTGTGGCACTGGCCTGGATTCCTAATAACACCCGAGAAGTACAAGCTTTGGGTGGAAAGTCCCATACAATCCCCAACATTTGGCCAATGTCTGAGTCCCGTTGTTTCCCAAGGACCTCTTACCGTTGGCCAGCGGGAGGACACCAAAGTGGAGGATGGAGGACAAAATATTTTCGAACCTCAAGACCTGAAATGAAAGGGGAAAGGAAATTAGTTGGGCATTTTAAAAGAGCCATGCCTGGTTTGGACCTGTAGTTTCCCAGACCTTACCGGGATAGAGAGCTGTAATTAGAATCTCCCCGTACAGATACGTATTCTAGCTTCCAGACTCTGAAAGCTATTTTGTGGGAAACCACACTACAGAGTTTCCTAATCCTTTTCCCTCCTTGAGGATGAACATTTCTAGTCCCCTCTACCCTGGATTATAGTGACAACAAATGCCGAAGGACCAACGGATGGCAGCAAACACGGCAGCTTAGATATCTACCAAGTAAGACAATCCTGGACAGCTAACACACATCCCAATGAGTAGTCTTTCCTAATTTACTGGGAAGCCCAGCACAGCATTATGTTATGCTGCATGGTTCATGACATCACCAGGATGCCCAATTTATCTTTAATAAACGACGGTAGTTGTATAATCTTAGCAAAGTGCTGATTTCTGGGAAGACTCAAGTGTTAAAAACTAAATGGACTATGATAAACATGAATTCATTCCATGAATATTTTTTGAACACCTTCTAGGCTTAGCAATAATAACAACCTTCTTGCAGCTTAACAAGGGTGGCTCTGAAGCAGGCTTCCTAGCTTTACCTCTTGTTTATACCATTTACTGTGTGATGCTGGGAAAGTGCCTTAACCTCTCTGTGCCTCAAGCTCCTCAACTGAAAAGTGATGATAACAGTATTAACCGCATAGGACAGTGGTTGGCAAACTCATTAGGCAACAGAGCCAAATATCAACAGTACAACGATTGAAATTTCTTTTGAGAGCCAAATTTTTAAAACTTAAACTATATAGGTAGGTACATTGTTATTAACTTAATTAGGCTACTCCTAAGCTGGCCTTTGCTAAAAACTCAAGGGCCCAAAGAGCCGCATGTGGCATAGGATGTTGTCAGGATTATACAAATTAACATTATGTTTGGTATAAAGTACTGTCATTCTCCCCCCCCCCCCCCCCGAAATAGCATGGTTAGTACACTCTGTTGTGGATAGTGAGCAGTTTGTCTGGGTCTTCCTGGAAGATCTGGGCTCATTTCGCCTCCTCAGGGCTCAGGAAATATTATTTACAAGGCAGTCAGCTATGCATTCTCACTGACAAGTCAGTCATCTACCAAATGGCTATGCCACAGAGGTGCTAATCCAGGTGACCCTACTTGAGAACCACTGCTCTAGAATATAAGCACCATGAGGATGGGATGCCAATTAGTGACTTGGCTGATCTTCCTGAAACTTGGGAGAGGGGCTTCCAAGTTGCAGGTTGGATATAGTCTTCCAATCAGGAGGTCACCAGGCTGCCCCTCCCCGACAAGGTATCTATACAACCAGCCTTGACCTAACTTTAGGAGATGGATAGAAAGCCTTCCAAGAGCAAACTTGATCATGGCCTAATAGCTGACATGGAGCCTTGTTCTTTGGCAGTCAGTCTGGATCTTAAATTGAACTGTAGATGATTATTTTATAAAAAAATAAAATCTTATTGAAAATGCATTCTCCCCCCCAACATTACACTGTGTCTTAACAGTCTTTGGAGTTCCTTTTAAAGTCTTTCTGAGTAGATGAAAGTGAATTGGAGAGTTCCTCTCTTGTTTAATAGTTAATGAGCTTGGTGAACCGACCAGTAGCTACATAGAAAATTTTAAAGTTAAAACCTACACTCCTGGGAAAACCAAGTGCTCCTCAGAGGCATGGAAAACAGTCACCCAGCTACTCTATAGGAGGATTCACATTCCCCCTGGACAGGGAATGCTGAGACTCTGATTCCTACCTCAATATTGTCATGATTGGATTCTGGCAAAGAGAGGCGGAACCTGAAAATAAAACCACAAAAACCAACAGGTTAAGGAGGAATATTTTAAAACGACCATTTAAATAGAAAGAAACAAAAGGGGTACGAGATTTTTTTTTTAGCTTAATAAGCTATTATTTAATTTTTAAATTTTATTTACTTATTTTTAATATATTTTATTGAATTTTTACAGAGAGGAAGAGAGAGGGATAGAGAGTTAGAAACATGGAAGAGAGAGAATCATTGATCTGCTGCCTCTTGCAAACCCCCTACTGGGGATGTGCCCGCAACCAAGGTACATGCCCTTGACCGGAAGCAAACCTGGGGCCTTTCAGTCTGCAGGCTGATACTTTATCCACTGAACCAAACAGGTTTCAGCAAAAAGCTATTATTTAAAAAACAAAAAACAAAAAAAAAACAACAACCACCCAATCTTGTAAGGATATAATGTTCTACCGTGTTTTCCCCAAAATAAGACATCCTCCAAAAATAAGACCTACTTCATAGAAACACAGTACATCCCCTGAAAATAAGACCTAGCGCATTTTGGGAGCAAAAATTAATATAAGACACTGTCTTATTTTTGGGGAAACAGGGTATTACATCTTTACCCCTATATTCACTGCTTAAGAAGCAGAGCAGGAATAGCAGAAGGTTAGGGTTCCCCAGTGCTTTTGCTCTGTGGGACTTAGTCTGTAGGCAACTTGGAATGCAGAACAACCTTAAAATATAGTGTTCAATCAACAGCCATACCAATCCCATCCCCCCAGGTCCAATCTCCTCTGCTCTCTGAAGCTAAGCAGGGTTAGGCCTGAGTAGTACTGGGTTGGGAGAACAGTTCCAGGTCTTCTTGCTCTGAACTCAACCTCATAACTTCTCTGATCCAGGCTGGTACCTTATTAATAAACATGACAATGATGATGGTGATAATGATGACACTATATGACATGTCCTAGTTTAGGAGATTTATACACATTTTTAAAAATATTTTTTTGTTAATCCTCATTTGAAGGTATTTTCGCAAAGAGAGAGAGAGAGAGAGAGAGAGAGAGAGAGAGAGAGAGAAAGGGAGAGAGAGAGAAACACTGATGTGAGAGAGACACATCAACTGGTTGCCTCCAGCACTCGTCCCAACCAGGAGTGGGGAGCGAACCAGTAACCCAGATACATGCATTTGGCCAGGAATCGAACCCATGACACATTGGGCTGATGTTTTAACCACATACCAGCCAGGGCTAAACATTTTTAAATTTAAACTTCACAATAACCCTGTGATAGATGCAATTATTGTTGCCCCTTTTGCAGATAAGGAAACTGATGATCAGAGTTAGCAACTGATGGATCTGGATGACAAATCTTACTCTATTTGACTCTAGAGTCTATGCTCGGCTGAGGCCACAGCTCTCAGGAGGCTGTATCACCTATACCATTTTTTATCGGTTCAATCATAACACATTGGGGAAACTCTGACAGCTGTCTGGCATCACAGGAGAATTGTGAAAGGCGCTGCTGGGACATGGGAAGGGATGCCTCCCCTTGCTCACACCACCTCCTAAGCACAAGGCAGACCAGGTTGGAAATCTGGCCTACATACATTGGAACACGCTTGTGAGTTTCCCTTCTTTTCCTTCATCACAACCCCAAGCCATGATTGGCCACTTCGGGACCACCTGCTACAAGTGAGCTCGTCTGGGGTTTCCCACAAACCAACTCTCCTTTCCCCGTAAGGCCATCTTCTGTCTCTCCTTGTTCTCTAGGCACACTCACCAGGTTTGCTTACTAATGGGCACATCTCACTGTCTGCAGAGAAACAGGCGGAGCAAAGAGCAAACTCTCCCTCCTGTTTCTGAAAAACACGCGAGTGCAGTTCAGACCACGAGGTGGCGACTCAGTTCAGTCCTTTGACCTTACATTTCATCCTGACACTAGGAACTAATTTTTATGACAGAACTACAGAGTCCTTGGGGAAAACGTCCTTGGGGAGCTCAAATAGCTTTACTTTACAGACATATAAGAATATAGCTTATTTAAAAAGTTTTGGAGATGGTTTATTGCCCTGATCAAAAACCAGAGCTAAAGGGCAAACTCTGAAACTTGGCAAAAGGCCCTTTATGATCTGGGACAATATAGCAAATATGACACAATGAAGGCCAAGTGCAGCAAAGCACAGGCACTCACAAAGCCATTCCCCCAACCCTGTGGCCACAGCAGACATTGGAAATCAATCCTGCACTCAATATCTACCCTACAATAATTGTTTTTCTCTTCATCTGACTGTGAACTCCTTGAGGATAGAGATTCAGCCTTAACTTCGTATTCCTAGATTGAGTACAGAGCGTGGCACATGTAGGCACTTACTGTCCATCCATCCATCCATCCATCCATCCATCCATCCATCGATTCACCCAGCAGATATTTACTGAATATCTAATAGATGTCAGCCCTGGGACAGGTGCTGCAGATACGATTGTGAGCAAAACCAGATACAGCCACTGCTCGATTATAGCCTTGTGGGGAGGCAGGCATTAATCAAATAGCCCACTGATAAAGGTGTAATTGCAGATTGTGATAACTGCTCTGGTGGAAAGAAACACATTCACGGAGGCAAATGAGAAAGGAACCTCATCTTACTTGGTGGGTAGAGGAAGTTTTCCAAATCACAGAAGAATGTCCTTGAGCTAACATATAACGAATGAGCAGGGTTAAACAGGCAAAAGGGGAAGACAGAGAGAAGGGCAGAAGTTGTGAAGGTCCCGTGGAGAGAGAGCGAGGTGATGGTGGAGAGGCAGACGGGGTTGACCAGGCTAGGTTTCTCAGGCCATCTTAGAATTTTGGTATTTATTCTAAGAGCAAGGAATCGACAGAAGGTTTCTAAGCAGGGAGGTGATGCCTGTGTTGTGTGACGATCACTCTGGCTGCAGCACGGAGGGAAGACTGGCAGGCGAGAGGTTTCCCAGGGGCTCATTCTATGCTCAGTGACGTGGTTTCAACATGCAGGATTTTGTTTGTGTGAGGGATGAAGAGAAGCAATTAGAGAGCAATGCAAAGCAGTGTTTATTCAGGTGCTCTTCTGCTGCAGGAAGTCTGAGAAGGTGGGACAAGGTAAAACAGCCAGCGTGGTAGCGTGTGTGTGTGTGTGTGTGTGTGTGTGTGTGTGTGTGTGTGAGAGAGAGAGAGAGAGAGAGAGAGAGAGAGAGAGAGAGAGAGAGAATGAGGGGGGGAGAGGGAACGGGAGGATAAACTGCCCTTTGAGAGAAGCACTCTGAACACTACCATGTCCCTTAGCACCCAGTACTGTAATTGCCTGAAACTGAGTGTTTCTCTCACCAGACTGTGGATCTGGAAAGTAGACACCACTGTCCACCACTCTACTCTCTGTATTAAGAACAGGAGAGAGCACATAATAGGTGCTTGATACATTCTCAATGAGTGGATATTTGGATAAATGAGCGGATAAAGGACATGGGTAGGAGAGTGTCTATTAGAACTGAGGTCTCTTTGAGGGTGAGCCACCAGAGTGTTCACTTTAGGAAACTCTGGGAAGTAAGGCTGGCTGGCTTGAAAGGTAGAACCAATAACTGAAGAGCTAGAAACCCCAGGCTGTGGAGTCAATCCAACTATGATAGATTTTGAGGGGAGCCCATTCCAGCATTTAAGGACCCTCTCGATGAGGAAGAGTTCCCCAAAGTTTTAACTTGATTGCCTTCTGCAATCTGGAAATTCCCCCAAAGAATCAGGGAGAAGGGGAAGAAGTCATTTGGGATTCCCTTCTCAGATGGAGCTTTCCTCCCCCCGCCCCCAGTGGCATTCCTCTGTCCTGGCTTCAGGACAGAGGAAGGGTGGAGATGGAGGTCTACACGATTGCCAAGTCTGAGCTCTGCTGACCTGTCCGAGCACTGTTCCAACAGAAACCGAATCCATTCTTCCCGGACCTGTTTTCCTCTCCGGGTTTCTCTCCAGATGGCTCACCTGGGCAAATGTTTATCCGCCCAAACTTGAGGAGTGGAGTTAGGTGGTGATTCTATCTGCTTGCAGTCAGCTAAATTTGCATTTTTCTGCCAGTGTTGTATGGGAGGGGTTGTAGGGCTTGTGCGTGTGCGTTAATGCAGTGGGGTGGGGTGCAGTTTGGGAGCATCCAAAGCCTCATTCCCATAGCAATGTCAAAAAATGACCCCAAATTCTAAATGGTTCAGCACTAATGTACATTTGATTGCTTTAAGCTTTGCTTGCCATTGAGAGGGTTAGAATGGCACCATCTGGATGCAAACCGAACTGTCGGAGATTATTTCAGAGGCCAAATTAAACAACAACACTTTCTCGGTCACACTGTGATCCTGGAATGGGGAAGAGAATGAAACACCACTGCTAGTAGGAACAGATCTTTCCTGAGCGCTGATAATGTGCTGGGTATTGTGCTTTTCACGCTCTAGCTCATCTACCCATAGAGCCATGCAACGGAGAGGTGCTCCGTTTTGCTGGTGAGGACACTGACACTTGGAGAGATGAATTAACCCGCTCAAGGCGCCGCAGTTCCAAATGACTGAGGTAGAAGTCACACTCACATATGTCTGACTTTAGAGCAGGGGTGGGCAAACTTCTTGACTCGAGGGCCACAATGGGTTCTTAAACTGGACCGGAGGGCCGGGACAAAAGCAACCTGATCATGCTGGCACTCTCATCTTGGGCTGCTGGTGAAGGAGCGGAGGGGAGAGCAAGAGAACCCTCCGCTCTTTCGGCTCCGTGGGCCGGATAGAACAGCCGAATGGGCCGGATCCGGCCCGCGGGCCGTAGTTTGCCCACGGCTGGTCTATGACCTGCTCAAGCCCGTTCATACCGCATGGCTTGCAGCTGAGAGCCAGCCAGGCCGTGTGGCACAGGCTTGTTAAACTCTACCTCAGAGTAATGAGATCTGAGTGGCAGAGCCTGAAGGTATCTTAGGAATGAATCAGTCCAACTTCATTATTTCTCAGATAAGGAAACTTGAGACTCAGCGGTCAAGAGACTTGATCACGGATATGGAAGCAGGGAGCAGGGATTTGAAACTTCATTCCTTGACCTCCAAGTTTTATGCTCTCTGCTCGGTGGCATGGCTTCTGAATTTGTTAAAGAGGAATTTTAGTTGTATATGGCTGTACCATTAGAATGTGCATTTATAGTAAGTAATTATATTACTGTGCTGCCTAGTTTAGCTTAATATTACGTAATGGGAAGGAAAAAAGAAAATGTTCACAACACATTTTTAAGTCCCTACTTTGCAATGAACTGGACGATTGCAGGAGAAGTGTGTAAGTGATTCATGTTCTATCCAGCGGTAACTGCACTTGTTGTCTTTGTCTCTACAGCCTCTTGATTTACTTATGGTGAAGGTTCCCAACAGTCAAATCATTTGGTCTTACCTGTTCAGAGACAGGGAGCAGATCAGTCTTTGTCCCAGAATAACCAGGCCAACACTGGTGCTAGCGACCTGCAGACAACAAAAGCATGGATTGCTAAGAGGGAAACTCTATGGCATAGATATTATTCCCTAGAGTGAAAAAATCATGAGCTCCATTTTCCTCTCATTCTGAGAGCTATTTGAAAGAAATAATTCTAAAAATACCGTCCGTCTTTCGGGTAAGAAAACTAACTATAAAGACTTCTGCTTGAAGATCTCCTTTAAAATATTTTTCCCCCTCCTAATCTCTCTTCTCTATGTAGTGTGTGTGTGTGTGTGTGTGTGTGTGTGTGTGTGTGGTATTTTGCTTAGGTTCATTGTATTAGTCCCTTTCTATTGAATTGTATTTGGCCTTCTTTTGCTCAAATAAACTCGAATTCCACCTTGATTAGCTTATTTCAAGGGAAAGGAAACTTGGCTGTCCATGTAACTGAAGCAGAGGGAAGGGCACACGGGGAGCAGAGAAGGGCGCAGAGCTATTTTACAATGTTATGGGGGTCGAGCACTGGCCCCTCATAGCTCCGCACACTCCATCTCAACCCTGTCCTCACTCCTAACTGATACATCACTTCCCACCCCTCCCAGCGCTTAGGAGACCGCTGCTGGCCAGTGGTCTGCTACAGGAGAGGATCGGCACCCACAGAGGCCGGCCCTCCGACCCCGCAGACTTACAAAGTCCATGGAAACGATGGCCTCGGTGGTGGAATTCTCAGACTGGGTGAGTAACATGATGGAAGCAGGGATGTCCAGGGTGAAGTTCCCCGGAAGTAAACTGATCACGGGAGGCTCCGTGGCCATGATCCGAATCATGAAGGGCTGGGACAAGATGTAGATATCTGCAATCTGCCCGGGTTTGGGGGAAAAATGGAGATCAGGGGTTGCAGGTTGATGAGTGAAAGTCACAAATTTGGGGGGGGCAGTTACTAAATCTGACATCATGCAGTAAGAAGAGACAAAAAGCCCCTTAATAGTAACAACAAAGAATTGTTGCAAAAAAAAATCCCAAAGAATAATGGCTGAGGTTTATTGAACACACACTGTGGGCCAGGCACCAGGCCAACACTGTTTGTATTATCTCATTGAATCTTCACAAAATCCCTGAGAGGCAAGTTCTCCCCATTTCACAAATAAAAAAAAGTGAGTCTTGGAGAGGTTTAGTCATCTTTTCAAGGTTCTAGGTGAATAAGTTGTAGAATTAGGGTTCGTATCTAGGTCTGTGTGATTCAAGATCCTTACTCTAACTCTAGGATGCTCTAAAAACAGCATGTCTCCCCTGGCTGGTGTGGCTCAGTGGTTGAACATAGAGCTATGAACCTGGAGGTTATGGTTCGATTCCTGGTCAGGGCACATGCCCGGGTTGTGGGCTCAATCCCTAGTGCAGCGTGTGCAGGAGGCAGCCAATCAATGATTCTCTCTCATCATTGATGTTTCTAGCTTTCTCTCTTTTGCTCTCTAAAATCAATAAAAATATATTTAAAACAAACAAACAAAACAAAAACAGCATGTCTGTCTTTGTCTTCAGGGTCAAGCCTGAGCCTTTCAGTGCACTCGGTCAGCACTCAGGCGCTCGCTCTGAGGCATGGCATTAATCGCTGCTTCACTAAAGGCACAAGCAAGGGCACTAGCCCTTCATTTCCCATTTAAGCTAATTACTTCCAGTGTGGTGGAACCTTGTGGGTGCAACCTTGTGGATGATTTATCTTTTGAACTTAAAATCCTTTGATAGTAAGGTGTTCATTAACTATTTGTGGATACCTGAACAAAAGAAAAAAATTCCTTAAGAATGCAAACATGGGCTCGGGCTTGCACCAAAAAAGGAATAAAAAGAAACCCCCAAAATAAGAAACAAACAAAAAAAGAACCCCCAAGCGTCCCGGAAATAATTCCAACAAAATCAAATACACTATCAAGGAGTCAAATCCTGACCACTTACCCGCGAGAGAATGTTGCCAACGCCTTGAGAGTTTTGAACCAAATGGCTGGAAATCTGGAAAATGAAGCCCATCGTGTCGGTGTAAGGTTTTTTTTTTTTTTTTTTTTTACCTGAGGTTGTCTTTGCAGGGAAAATACAGCATTCCCTGAAATGTGTATGAATTATGAAGCTGTTGCACCAAAAAAGGTGTTTGAAGGCAACTTACTATTTTATAGACAAAACACGAGATCTACCCTATTTCCCCAAAAATAAGACAGTGTCTCATATTGATTCTTGTTCCCAAAGATGAGCTAGGTCTTATTTTCAGGGGATGTATTATGTTTCTATCAAGTAGGTCTTACTTTCGGAGGATGTCTTATTTTCGGGGAAACACGGTATATCCTCAGGAAGTACAGTGACTTGCCCGTGGGGAATCCCACAGGAGATCCATTCCTTTTGAGTAAGTGGCTTTTAACCTTGGGAGCACTGTGCACATCATATATGTGTGATCCCTGTGTAAGTATTCTGTGGTGGTTAACAACACGTTTTGTGCTACTGTCTTCATTATGGAGACATAGAAGGCTTAAGTAATTTATCTTCATGGATGGGTGGTTTTCAAGTCTTGAAGCTAGAAGGGTCTAATTTTCAGCACTGAGTAGTAGCTGGTATGGCCAGTTTAGTATTTTGAACATAAGGTTCTTGACGACTTGCATAAATAAGACCTACCGAATGAAGATTCATAAGGGATGCTCAGTAAAAGTTGTTGGTTGGCTGGCTGGAAAGAGGGTTCTCATATGCAAAAGGGAGGGGCATGGCAGAGAGAATCAGTGATGATCTGTATTCTCACAGTCATTGCAGATAAGTCAGTTGCATTTCTAACAGAAGGAATATTTATGTTGGCATAACATAAGGAATAATGATGATGATGATGATAATAATAATAATAACAATAACAACCAGCAACACTTACAGTATATTTTCCCCTTGCTGGGCATTGGTCTGAATGCTTTACGCACATTTAAATCTCTTTAATGTCTATATCAACCTATGGCTTATTATGGAAATGAAAGAATGATTATTCTAATTTTTCAAATGAGGAAACTCGGGCACAGAGAACTTAAGTAAACTGAAATTGCCCAAGGTCACAGGTAATAAGTGAGGGAGGGGGTCCTGTCATTACTTAAGAGCAATCTGGAACAGTGACTTGGAATCATAAAGAAATGAAATTAGAAGAACTGGAAACTCAACAACTTTCCAACTAACAATGCTCATGCCACAACGCCTTCATTCACTGTCCTGACAGGAGTGCTAGTCTACAAAGCCCAGGAATTGAAGTTATGACTTAAGATAAGATGAAATGTTGGAGCTGACTGTCATCACCTGTTAGCTCCCCTCACCTCTTTAGTGGAGAGAGTGACATTGAAAGCCCCAGCTGCAAAATGAGCGAAGGATGCGGATTTAAAGAAGTATTCGGAGATTCCAATGTAGAGCATAGAGTCGCTACGTTCCGGGAGCACAAAAGGCACTGGGGAGAAGGGGGGGTCGGTGAGATTGTCCAGTGGATAGAATACACCCTGTGGGAAAAGGGAGAGAGGCCAGTGTGTTAGGTGAAGGCTCAAATATGCACGACACAAGAAGGTGGACCCTCTCAGGTCAGAATAAGAAAAATAGTGGAAACTCAGTAGGGAAGTGACCATGTTTCAAAGCTCTGACGACTTCTTGAGCATACATCTGGGTATGTCTGTCCACTCTGGGGTGTAACCTAGTGAGAAGTTCCTTTTCGGTCCTCTTCTCCAGGAAAGAAAGGCAGGTGCATTTAGCTGGAGTTGACAGCTCTGAATACTTCCTGAGGTGCAGGTAGAGATGTCAAACCCCTGACCTTCAAAAACCCTGTGATTGCCGAGAGTCTGGGGTGTCACAGAAAGGACTCAGGAGGCTCCAGAACTCTCTATGATTTAAAGCATTCAACCAATCTTTATTGAGTTGGACTGAGTTGAACACAGCACCTTGAACGGCACCTGCATCACGTGTTCAAGAATGCACCGTGGGTTTCAGAAGTCTAGGGGGAAATCCATGGCATGTCTAATGGCCCTCATTAGCTATTGGTTGTGCCTAGGTTAATTGCAAACACCATGCCAACTGTTTAAGGGACTTGAGTATGGAAGATCTTGGTCTGGGGAGGTCTCCTGGAACCAATCCCTGAGGACACAGAGGGGCGCTTGTCCTGGCTGCTGGTAGCCGGGATGAGAATGCTGATGAGGATGATAAAGTTACCTTCAAATCCAGGTCAATGTAGTTCTCAGTAATTTCCGGAGAACTCATCAGTGAATAATCCAGCAGGGTATAGTTGTCAATCTTGGTTAAAACTAAAACAGATAAAGCAAAATGATTTAAATTCATTAAAAGCATAACATCTGATTAATGTATATCTACAACAAATTTTTAAAAACTGAGGAATTTTAAATTATATTGTCAAAAAGAATAATTACCCTATTTCATAGGTAATACACGTTCACCTTTTTCTTATTTATTTAATAGTTGACATTCAATATTATATTAGTTTTAGGTCATGCTCGCTTTTTTTTAAGAGCCAGGGAAAGCAGGTAAATCAAAAGAAGAAGGTAAAAACCCTTTTAAATCACATTGTCCTGAGATAAATGTAGTATTTTGGGATATATCCTTTTTATTGCTCGCTGTCTCTCTCCTTCTCAATGTACATACATTCTTTTTAAAAAAGGAATTAGACAAACAAGTCACCTGTCAACATTGAGCCTTACGTCTTAGGTCAGTATAATGAGAGACCTTCATGTTCTATGTTAAAGCCTCCCAGGTAGTTAGAACTTAATTTTTTCACAATAAGCAGGTATAACTGTTGTAATGAAATATTTTTTCACAAAAATTAAATAATTTTTTCACAATAAGCAGGCATAACTGTTGTAGAAATAATTTAAAAAAATATATACTTTTATTGATTTTTTACAGAGAGGAAGAGAGAGCCAGAAACATCAGTGAGACAAGAAACATCCATCAGCTGCCTCCTGCACATCCCCTACTGGGGATCTGCCTGCAACCAAGGCACATGCCGTTGACCGGAATTGAACCTTGGACCTTTCAGTCTGTAGGCTGATGCTCTATCCACTGAGCCAAACCAGTCAGGGATAGAAATAATTTTTAAAAAATGATGACGAGAGACAGACAGGAGTAAAATCCACATATTTGGAGAGGCCAAGGACATTCTCAGGCACAGTGCTACTGATTCATAGCCCTTTTGTAAAAACTCTCATTTTCAGAGCCAAGCAGAAGGCCGGGTGGGGGGCCTGGGGCCAGGGAACGGCGACAGAGTCCTGGACATCTATTCATCTGCTTTCTCCTCCCTGACCTCATCTCCTGTTACCCCCACCCTCCACCCCCTCCAGCCCCCACAACCTCTGACTCCCTCTGCCCCCATCTGGCCTCCTCACAGTTCCTCTAGCACACCTGGCACGTTCCCACTTCAGGACCTATGAGCTTATGGTTTCTTCTACTTGAAATGTTCTTTGCCCAGATCTAGGAGGGGCTCACTACCCACGTCATCAGGATCCGTACTCTATGTTCCTTTCTCAGGACCTAGAATGGAAACCCCAGGCCACACACCTAAAACGAAAACCACTGCCCAGCTCCTTCCCTGCCTTACTTTTCTTCTTATCACACATCACTAGGGTGCCATGGATTTTACTTATCATCTTGCTCGCTGTCTGTCTCCTCCCACTAGTCCCATCAGGGCAGGGATTTCTGTTTCCGAGCCCGATGGCTGCATTCCAGCACCCAGAGCAGCACCTGGCTTGTACCACTGGTGAATGAATGGGCGGGCTGGAAAGACTTTCCAGAGAGACTCTTTCAAAGTGTCATGTGACTACAGAGGAGGCGGAACGTCAGTCAGGGTGTGGACATCAGGTAAGGTTTCTTGGAAGAGACTATGCCTGAGCTGAGCCTTACAAGATAAAGAGGAGTGAACGAGACGAGGGATGGCCGAGGGGTAGCGAGTGGAAGGGACTGCATCCCCCACCGCTTAGCATAGTGTTGGCAAAGAAATAGGCACTGATTCATGTCTACGGAATGAATGAATGGGTGAAGGGAGAGGAAGCTCTTCTAGGCAGGGAGGACCCCATGAGCAAAGGCAAGGGGTGTGGGGTCAGGAAAGGCAGGTTGATTGCTGGAGCAGAGAAAGGTGCAAGACTAAGAGAGAGAAGTCGGAGCCAGAGCATGGCGGGTGGGTCTTGCAGTCCACGTAAAGCATTTGGACTTGATCCTGAAGGCGGCGAGGAGCCAAGGAAGGGGATAACCTGGCCCAGCCAGCATTAACCGTTCTGAAGAGGATGCATTTCGTGCAGAGCTGGGGTTAAAGCTCCTGAGAGTTTAATTCTCTGAACTGTATCTGGTCCCCTGAGGCCACCCCATCCTGCAGAGAAGTTGGTTGCAGAAGCCAAGAGCAGGCCCCATACACAGGCTGTGCCCCTCAAGCCCACCCCCTACCCCACCTTCCTGAGGCTCTAAGTTTGCAGAGTGGAAAGCAGACTGAAGAGGCAGAGCTGTGTTGTGTGGAAAAGCCAACCTGGAGTGCACGGGAGTGGGAAGGTGGGGAAAGAACCACCAGAAGAGACAGTTCAGAGACTCACCCTCCAGCATGCTGAGATTGGCATTCAGTGCTTCCACCTCTCCTGTGATAATGGGACAGAGCTGGCCATAAAAGGAATTTGGAAAAAAGAATGCAGGTTATCATATTATACCGGAAACCTCTATTTATGGGCATAGACCCCGCAAGCAAAAGGCTATGAGACAGTCTCCCTTTGGCCATCAGGTCTTTGAAATTAGCTGATGTCTACGTATGTATGGGTGGCAAGCCATTGAGTGCTGACTAATGGCCACGGGGACTCCACCCAGGGAGGCCCATAAAAGAATGAGCCACTGCCTCCTCTTCCTGTGCATGACAGGACATGCGCCCCAGTCCAGGCTGGAGGTGTCCCACCCGAGGAACCTGCTATGCCTTTCCCCCTGCTCTGTCATCTGCCCTGCTGCCGGGAGTGGTCACAGCTGGGGCCTTTACTTCCCCGCTGGGCTGGTTCGGCAGCCCATTAGACCGGGCATCTACTTCCATTTGGAATTAGAAAATAAACCTTGAGTCAGACTCAAGCACATCTGGAGGAAGAAGGAAGGGCCTGATCCAGCCAGTTCGGCTGTTCTATCCGGCCCTCGGAGCCAAAAGAGCGGAGGGTTCTCTTGCTCTCCCCTCCACTCCTTCACCAGCAGCCCAAGATGAGAGTGCCAGCATGGTCAGGTTGCTTTTGTTCCGGCCCTCTGGTCCAGTTTAAGAACCCATTGTGGCCCTCGAGTCAAAAAGTTTGCCCACCCCTGGCTTAGAACCAAGCCTTGTTCTGAACAAAGGAATGGTCAACTGTGAGGTCCTTGAAGGTGGGGGCACTATTTCCCAGGCGCTCTTTAATATGCACATCCACTGGCCCCCAGCCCCTGCCAGGTAAGATGGAGAAAGACTGAGAAGCCTCAGAGTCCCTTGATGAGCCGGCAACCTCACTGGACAGGCTGCTGACTGTTTCTACTTGTTGGTTTCATCGCTGCCATTCATTAAGCACTGAGCTGAGCACGAGGGAGAGGAGATAGCCAGACACTGTCCTTACCCCTTTTTTCAGAAAGGAGTCTCCCTACGTTCCTACTCCTCCTCATCCCTCTCTCTGTCTCCCACAAAATACAGGTCAAGGGTTCAGGGAAGCTAAGGTCAGGATTGGAAAGGGCACAGAGCCAATCCCGTCTTTCCCCTTCCTCAAACTTGGACTTCTACCTGTAGCTTTGGAAGCCATCTTAAGTTACATTATTTCTGTTGGCTGGAAATATCCTACCTTGTTTCCCATTCCTTACCTATCCAGGTCCTACCTATATTTCAAGGCCCAGCTCAAGTCCTGCATCCTCTAACAATGTCTCCCAGGATACTTCCGGGATCTATTTATTTAATTTTTCTCCATTTCTCTGAACCTCTTCAGTTCAATCTAATGATCATATATAAGTATGTCCTAAATCTAAGTCCTCATTCAGTTATTGTTTCACAAGCCTGACTCTGGTTTTTCTAACAAAGATGATAAGGTTACTTCTTTTTCATATCCTAACAGATGCTAGTCTACTACTGGGCATGCAGTGGGTACACAATAAATAAATTATTGTTGATTGTTTGGCGTGAACTTGAGGAAGGGAATTCTATAGAACGATGTGTGTGAAAGAGCCTTCGATGGTGCCTAGCACACAGTAGGTGCTCAATAAAGGCTTATTGACCCAAGAATTAATTCAAGCATGGCAGAACTGCTGCTGATGGCATTTGACCATGATTGTGAAACCTCTAAAGACTTACCATTTCATTTAAATTCTTTAAAATGGGCTTCTCCATGGGCTCAGCAAAAGAGTTATACAGGACACTGGAGAAAAAAGGAAGGAAAAATAAAGGGCTTACTCAGGGACTGCACCTGTTGGTTATTAACCTCTCCTATGTGCTGCCTGAGAGTCCAGATGGCCCCCATCTAGCCACCATCCACCAGGGCCCTCTCTCTCACCTGAGTTCTCCAGAGAATGAGACGTGGGCGTGGCTCACTTGGGCGTGGCAGTCTTGGAGCTCCACGGTTGGTTGACCAAAGTTATTTCGGGCCAGGTTAAGAATACCCGTGAAGTAGACCCCAGAGAGAAATAGATCAGCTCCTCCTGAGTCTTGGCTGTTGAGAGAAAAAGTGCAAGGTTACCCAGGCCTCGGCAGGGGAGGAGATGGCTCAGTTCTCGATCCATGGACTCTGAGCTCCTGGAGGGCAGGACCTTTGTCACCTCTGGATTGCTGGCACCTACAACAGGTAGGATCAGAGCAGGGGCTGAATGAATATTTGCTGAACAAATGAGGTGATGAATTATGGGAATGGTGACAGCTTTAGGGACCTTGCAGTTATTTCATCCTCAGTGCCCCGGCCCCACCTCAGTATGTGGTTGAGCACATACTGAGCACCATTCACATACAATGCTTGTTTAGAGGGAGAACATGGTTGGGGAGGAGGGGTTGGCCACATGTTATGTAGGAGGGGCATGGATGGGGAAGGGACACTTAGTCTGTGAGCTCCTTGAAGGGCATGCTACTCATGTCCATGTCCCCAGGTCTTAGCTGGTGGCCTGATGCAAAATTAGCATGTAATATAAAGCTGATGACTCAGCAAAGACAAGAATAACAAGAATAAATACATGAATCCATGCTGCTTATCGGAGGATATGTCATTTTTCCCCAGTCCATAAGAGTTCTTGAGATGGGAATAAATGGTAAACAGTAGGCACTCAATAAGTGCTTGTTAAATGACCAAGTGGATGAATGAATGTGTTCTTCTGGGGCACCAATCAAGGTAGACCTAAACATTATACCTAGGATAGCGACTTGCACTAGTAGGTGGTCTATAAGCATACCCAGAATTTGATCCCTTCTTTCTAAGGAGGGTGCAAAGGCCTTTTGTTAGGGACAAGCTGGGCTCCAGATACCATCCTCCAACCTCCTTGTGATAGGAAGGCTCCAACCTGCCTGAGCCTCCAACACCCCCCAGCAGAGATGTTCTGGTTTAATTTTATCCTGAAAAATGCTCTTGAAAAAGAGTGTTGCCAAAACTGGTTTGGCTCAGTGGATAGAGCGTCAGCCTGCGGACTGAAGGGTCCCAGGTTCAATTCCAGTCAAGGGCACATGCCTTGGTTGCAGGCACAACTCCAGGAGGGGGTGTGCAAGAGGCAGCTGATCGATGATTCTCTCTCACCGATGTTTCTAACTCTCTATCCCTCTCTCTTCCTCTCTGTAAAATATCAATAAAATATATTAAAAAAAGAGTGCTAATGGCTGAGGAAAGAAGCCTAACATCAAAAACATCAGCACATTTCTACACGTTGGATTTCTGCTCCATTTCCCCCCAGAACGGCAGCAGACTTTTTAGGGGATACTCACAAAAGTGGCGACTTGACTTCCCAGTTTGTGCTGATGTTGGCCGTGCCGTGGTTGGTCAGTGCCTTGATTCCCACCCCCGGCACAAAGGCTAATGACGTGTTGGGAAATGAAAAGGCATTGATCTTTATGCTGTAAAACAAGAAACAGGGGAGTTAGTGCGACGCTCAGTAAGGCAAAACCGGAAATGCAGTTGTAGAAATCGTGACTGTGAACCCCCACGGAGCAAGGAATCCCGGGTCTGCAGCGGTGCCCTTGGGCACTGCCTTCTAATCCCCCTCAAACTCTGGGCAGGAAGCTCCTATGTCACAGTGTGTGTGTGTGTGGGGGGGGGGGGGATGAGCAAGTTTGGAAGAAAAATTGCAAATAATCAATTTACTTTTAAAACTTCTTTAAAGACAAAAAGAGGTACCTTGCTATTTTACCTTTTCCTTTAGCTATTCCAGCGTTTCTAAATAGGGGACATTAGAATTTTGGTTGGGACAACTAATTTTTTTTGTAGAGAACTGTTATACACGTTGCAGGGTATTTGGCATATGTGCCAACCTAAATGACAGTAGTGCCCCTCCCCCAGATCCACTGGGACATTCAAAAGGGTGTCTCTTCCTCTTCCCAAATGCTCTCGATGCGGACACTGTCTTCCCCAGATGAGAAACTTATTTTTAGAGTTTACCTCCCCTAAGGTTCTCTGATCTGTCGAACAGGCAACTAGCAGGCAGTGGGTTGCATGTAGTCTACCTAGGCAGATGGCCATGTGCATTATGATGGGTTATCACTATGAACATGGACTGAGTGATTAGCCCCTGCCAAGTACTGTGGTGAGCACTTCACATGTATTAGCTCATTTTAACCCTCACGATAATCCTACGAGGCTGTTGCTGTTTCTGCAAACTGCAATTCAGAGATGAGAAGACAAGAAACTTGGCTGAAGTCACACGTAAGTGGTAGAACCAGATCTGGAAACCTCCTCAGTCTGTGTCCTTACCCACCAGGCTATGCCACCTCATTATTGTGCAAAAGGGCACTCGACTTGGAGACAAGTTTTGTGCTGGCGGTGCAACCTTGGATACGACACGTCACCCTTTTCAGTTAATCACCCGGAGGAAGTGTTACAGGCAGGTTGCGGAGAGAAAATGAGGCCACCTGCGCATCCCTGTTGCATAGGAGGAAGGCGTTGTTGTGAGCTAAGATCAGGAAAATTGCGATACACAGTGCGACAGCTGATAAGAAGTGGTTATTTTGCTGTCTCGTTGACTTTGCATCCTTTCCTACTTATTACACAGCCTGAGACCCACTGCGGGAAGAGGAAATCTTGGAAATGTTTTCCTTTTGACACTATGGATCTTACCCATTCTTTGTAATGACTGTAGAGTATTCCAAGCTGTGGAGGTATCGTTAAAACAACAATAATGCCTTTTTTTGGTGTCCACCAACAAGGGTGTTTCCAGTGTTTCTGTATTGTAAACAAGACCATCCTGAAAATCCTCAGACATGCAGTTTATGTACGTGTTTCTCTATGGAGACTGCCAAGAAGCAGAATTGTTGGGCCAAAGGGCATGCCTTAAAAAAGGCCGCTGGCCCTAGCCAGTTTGGCTCAGTGAATAGAGCGTCAGCCTGCGGACCAAAGGGTCCTGGTTCGATTCTGTTCAAGGGCACATAACTCAGTTGTAGGCTCCTCCCCAGCCTGGGCCCTGATCAGGGTTTATGCAGGAGGCAACCAATCGATGTGTTTCTCTCACAACAATGATCCTCTCTCTTCCACTCTTTCTAAAAATCAATGGAAAAATATCTGTGGGTGAGGATGAACAACAACAACAACAGAAAGGACCCTGTAAATATGTCCAGTAAAAATATGATGCGAGCCACATATGTAATTTAAAATATTCCAGTAATCACATTTAAAAAAAAAGAGAAAAGTAACGAGAGTAATTTTATTATTTTTAACTTCACCAACACATCTAAAATATAATTTCAATGTGTAACCAATATAAAAATTATCAATGCAATATATTTTCCTTTTTCCAAAATAAGTCTTCATAATATAGTACATATTTTATACTCATGATACACCTCAATTTAAACACTGAATTTTCATCAGAAATACTGACCTGTATTTAGATGGCATAAAATTTTCAATTGAAAAAAGTAAACTTACAACTTGTCCCAAGTTACCGTATTTGCCGGCGTATAAGATGATTTTTTAGCCCTGAAAAAAATATGTATTTGCCAGCGTATAAGACGTCTGGGCGTATAAGACGACCCCCTAACATTTCCACTAAAAATACAGAGTTTGTTATATACTCGCCGTATAAGACTACCCCCCACTTGGAGGCATATTTTTCAGGGCCAAAAAGTCATCTTATACGCCGGCAAATACGGTATTTGAAAACTTTCAGTTAAAAGTTTTCAAATAACTAAATCAAATATCGGTTTTTAAATGAAAATTAAATAAACTTGGAATTAAGTCATATTTCAATTGCCGAATAGCGCATGTGGCTAGTGGCTACTTGTTTGGACAGCATGGGTCTAACATTCCTGTACCAGCTTAGCTACTCCCACCAGCAGGTCATGAACATTCCAGTTCCTCCTCATTTTCATGTACCCTTTAAAAAAATTAATTTATTTTTATTTATTATTATTTTTTTATTTTTTTATGTGCCTCAGGCATGAACCATCTCTGGCCACCGACACAGGCATCAAGCTAGGATGAACTAAGGACTGTACATCTGCTTTGCCCCTGATTGATATAAGAGCAACACTATCAATCAGGTATCTCCTTGCCCATAGCCAGGGGGTGATGTACCCTTATTTGATGTTATATGACTCATCTTGGATTTTTTTGCTGTGGCATTTCTATCATTGCACTTAAACAATTAAATTTTTTTTAGAAATATCTTACAATTTTTCAATTACATTTCAATAAAGCTGAAAAATATATAGAATTCCCCCAGATTACTTAAATAATTAATCTTTAAAAATTTTTAAAATATATATTTTTATTGATTTCAGAGAGGAAGGGAGAGGGAGAGAGAAACAGAAACATCAATGATGAGAGAGAATCATTGAACGTCTCCCTCCTGCACGCCCCCTTCTGGGGATTGAGCCCAAAACCCAGGCCATGCCCTTGATCAGAAATGAACCCATAACCCTTTAGTCTGCAGGCTGACATGCTATCCAAAGAGCCAAACCGTTAGGGCAATAATTCATCCTATAAATACATATTTAATGTCCATCTCTCTCACTGGCCATCAAGGGCAGAGAGGCTTTATCTGTGTCATTCACTATAGTATCTCCTATGCCTAGAATAAAGCCTTAGTACATAGTAGATGCTCAGAAAACACGTGTTGAATGGCTGGCTTTATCACAGAGTAGAGCATCTGCCAGGAACTTTCCCTAGAACATCCCGGCTCTTCCTTCACAAAAAACTCTTGGTTTTATAGAATGTCATCCTTCATAGCAGGGAAATTACTCCTCTAAAGTGTTAGGGTAGCAGGGAATTACCACTGGATTGACAAAGCATTGTGGGTGGGATGGCTTTGCATGAGGCCAGTGGAAGAAACTGGTGTTGCTCCAGAGGAGGAGAGGCCAAGAGAGCAAGAGGGCAGAAGGCCATGTGCCCTGTGAGCTCTGAAATCATGACTAACCTTTACAAAAATAAGAGAACATTCGATGAGAGTAGTTTATTCTTGGGACTGTGATTGAATTCTGCTTCTAGGTTTATGGGGGTGAAGGTAGCAATGGGATCAGTAAGAATTTCCTTTAGAATGTGAGGGACAAGGTGGCTACAGCTGACAACTGTGTTGAATTAGTGTTCTCATTTTATTTATTTATTATTTATTTATTTATTTAAATTTATTAAGGTATTATATGTGTACATAGCTTACCATTGTGCCCCCCTCCCATTCATGTCCTCCCTCCCCAGAGTTCTGTGTTCGTTGGTTGTACTTATATGCATGCATACAAGTCCTTTGGTTGTTCTCTTATCTCCCCCCAGGTCTCCTTCCCCTCCCTGCTGTCATTTGACAATCTGCTTGTTTTATGGTGACTATCTCAGGACCACACGAATAGAATCCGCTCCTCCTCTGGTTCACACCGCCCCTCCCCCGCGGGTCCCACTGCTTCCCCAGGGCACACGGCTCTCCAGAGCACATGGCTCTCCTGGGGCACACGGCTCACCCGGGGCATAGTGTTCTCATTTTAGGAGAGAAACAAGGCCATAAGGACACCCAGAAGCTGAGCAGATTCACTAGGTGCACACAACTAGTATACAGCAGAGACATGACCTGGACCCAGGTATTCTGACCCAAATGCCAAACTTTTTGTCAACTTCATGGCCATTTTTTTCTCTTTTCATTTTCTGATAAGCCTCTCACCAAAGGTTGGTTAACCTGTACTCTGCAGGGCCTGATGTTACAGCAGAACAGGTGTTGGTGTATCCACAACTCTGAGAGTTTAAAGATGAATTTCACTGCTAAATTGCTCTTTTACTTACTTTGAGAAATTGTAGTTCACATAATCAACCTTCAGAAATTCAAGAGATTCAGAACCTTTTAAATCTGGAAGGTTTCTTTCTTTGACCATTTGCTCAATCATCTCCATCCCAGCTTGAACACCTGTGAAAGAACCAAAGAAAGTGAAATTTATTGAATAAGGCATTCTCCTAGATACTTACAAAACAGCAATCTTACAAGGTGGGCATTATTATCCCTGCTTTACATATGAAACATGGGTTCTCAGAGGGGCTAATAAAATTGCTCAAAACCCCAGAGCTAATAGCATGAGAGATTTTCTTTATTTGGCCAGGGCCAGAGAATGTTATCATAGGACAGTATGATAGGAAAAGTACAAAATATGATCATTATCCACATTTTATTGATGATGAAACTGAACCTCAAATAAGTTAATCCTTGCCTAGATCACCCAGCAAAGAACTGGGGGATCCAATAGTCAAATCTGGGCAATATGGCTCCAGAATCTATGGCTTATTTTAGCCAGTTCCAGAAAATCATTCCCTCTAGCCCTAGATTCTTTAAGCTCAGGAATTTTTGGCCTGAGGTCCAGGGCCTTTGGGAACTTTTGGACCTCTTGAAATTCTAATAAAAGATGTGATTGGTTGTGCATGTGCCTACAGGGGTGGGCAAAGGTAGGTTTACAGTGTTTCATATGGAAAATAATTAATATATAATAATCCTATATAATAAAAGCCTAATATGCTAAGTGTCTGGTTGTCCGGTTGTCTGTTCAATTAATCAAAGTGTAATATGCTAATGATATGCTAAGGCTGATCAACCACTTGCTATGATGTGCAGACACTCTGACCGGTAGGTTAGCTTGCTGCTGGGGTCCAACCAATCGGGACTGAGCAAGATAGGCCTGACGCAACTTGGAGCTCTCCCGCGGTTCCTCCCTGTCCCTGATCTTGCACCATCGGGGTCTCTCAGACTGGCATGTGCCTTCTTGCAATCTGAGAACCCTCGAGGGATGTTGGAGAGCCAGCTTCAGCCCTATCCTGCTCAACTTAGGAGCTGACCCCTGGTGGTCAGTGTGCTTCCACAGTGGGAGTGCTGCTCAGCCAGGAGCTCGGTTCATGGCTGGCGAGCACAGCAGCAGTGTGGGGCCAGCTGGTGATCATCCCGCAGAGCGAGGCCCAAACCAGCCGAGTGATTGCACCCACACCCGTTGCGTGCAGAGATGGCAAGCAGTGACAGCGATGGGGTGTAGGGGCAGGATCAGCTGCTGGAAGCCAGGGGAAGGAAAGCCCCGATAGGCCCTGGTTTCTGGCCAGGCCTAGGGACCCTACCTGAGGGGTCCTGGATTGTGACTGGGAGCAGGCCAGGCTGAGGAACACCTGTGCACAAATTTCGTGCACTGGCCCTCTAGTATAAGAATAAACTGGCCCAGCTGGTGTGGCTCCTGGTTGAACCTCTACCTATGAACCAGGAGGTCACAGTTCGATTCCCGGTCAGGGCACATGCCTGGATTGTGGGCTTGATCTCCATAGGGGGTATGTAGGAGGCAGATGATTGATGATACGCTGTCATCATTGACATTTCTATTCTCTCTCCCCTTCACCCTTCCTCTCTGAAATCAATAAAAATACCTTTTAAAAACAATAAATTGTGTTTTACATACATACAACTATAAACCTACTTTTACCCCACCCTATATGTATCTCATTTTTCAGGGGAGAAGGTCCATATTTTCATCAAATTCTCAAAGAATCCCATGACTCCAGAAACGTTGGAAATCACTGCTTTTTATTTGGGAATGGACCTGTCTTAATATGGTAGCACCACAGAACACACTCCTCTGAGTTCAGGGAGAAAAAGAGGTCGCTTCCCATTAAAATCTTGAGAAAAGTAACTTATGCAGTAATGAAGAGTGATCTTTTCATCTTAACCTTGTCAAGGAGGAAGCTTTGCCTTTATTCCTTACTTTGAAGCTTCAGCTCCTTTCCACTTATTCTATCCTTGTTGGACATGAAGTAGGAAAGAGTTTGTCCTCTATAATACTGTGAATAATATTGTGATACAGGGATGTAAAGATTGAGAGTAAGGATGGAAACATGGAACCAAAGGCACTATCAGAGAGGTTTGGTGGAATCCCAACACTGCCACTTACCAGCCTGTGTGCATCTGCAAGTTATAAAATCTGTTTATCCCAAACTTCCTTCATCTGTAACATAGGGCATTAGTGCATATCAACCTTCATCTAGTTAATCTTAAGCC
The DNA here is from genome assembly GCA_963924515.1 of Vespertilio murinus. Taxonomy (NCBI): domain Eukaryota; kingdom Metazoa; phylum Chordata; class Mammalia; order Chiroptera; family Vespertilionidae; genus Vespertilio; species Vespertilio murinus. The sequence continues at coordinate 187,241,627 of OZ004707.1, forward strand.
AACATTTACAGGTGAGAATAGGCCCACAGATGTTGACTTTGCAGTTCCTTTCTTCTACATAATCTGTTTTTTTCCCAATTTAGCTCTAAGAAAATCTCAGTCCAACACTTTCCTCTGCTTGTTCTTAATCTTTCAGACTCCTTTGAGCCTCTAATAAATGTACAGAGCTTCCCTCAAGAAAAATGCACGATCATCATCCCCATTAAATTTCATACACACAATTTTATAAAACTATTTCTTTTGGAATCAAACCATTTCTGAAACTGTAAGTTATTACTTTTACTACAAATCTTATCCTATCTATCCCATAATGAATTCTATGAGATGTTCATTGTGTGTGTGTGTGAGTGTGTGTGTGTGTGTGAGAGTGAGTGTGTGTGTGTGTGTGAGAGAGAGAGAGAGTGAGTGTGTGTGTGTGTGTGTGTGTGTGTGTGTGTGTGTGTGTGTGAGAGAGAGAGAGAGAGAGAGAGAGAGAGAGAGAGAGAGAGAGAGAGAGAGAATGAATCTGTGGCAGTATTTGGATATGCCAACTGTTAAGGTCATTATTTTTTAGGCAACACTTTCTTCCCAGCTATCTTAGCAGCTTCTGCATAAGGTCTAGGTAATCTTATAGCAAAGGTTGTCTCAATCATGACATAGTTCTCTATGAACTTCTGGTTTTGGGTCACAGACTCTACTTAGGGAGGCTGCAGCCTGGCTTCTGAAAGTATCCAACTCACCATAGTCCAGAGCCCGCTGAGTAGCCCTTGCCTTGATTCCAGGGTGTGTGATCCAAGCAGATGAGATGTAGACATTCCACAGGAGGAAACATCCCCAAAGGACTTGGACCATCTTTGTACACATCTGCAATTAACTGACATTTATGGCTCCTTTATTATTCTTGACTTTCTCATTGGTCAATTCCACCCAGCATTTCTAGGATTTCTCATTTTTATTGTTCATTTCCAGGACTACTGCACATCTATACATCCAGTAATCATTTGTTAAACACACCAGTACATGTTCTAGATGCTGAAGATGTACAGGTGATCCATGTGCGTGGCCCCTGACCTCTGCTTCCCATAGACTAGCAGTGAGTCAGATACTCCCACGCGTATACACACACACACACACACACACACACACACACACACACACATACACACACACGATTAGAACACAATACAGGATGATGCAATGCAGTATAATACTAGAGCCTTTCAGTAAATATAATGACTGGGATATGCCTTGGGAAGGATATTGAGGTAGGGTGAGGATAGTTTTAGGATCTTCTAGACCAGCTCCAATGCCCACTCTGTGACAGCTTCTCTTACCATGTCATTTTGCACTGGGTTCACCACAGTCTACCCTGTGGTCCCACTGCACTTTGTACAATACATATGCATGCATGCATTGAAACATTATGAGCTTTCCAGCAGGCTCACCACTTCCATTGCTATACCTCCAACCATTACACCAAGCCAGTATCATTTCATGAATGTTTACAATCATCTCCTTACTGGTCTCTCTGCCTCCCTTGCTCTCTTCTGGCTATGTTCCACATTACAGTCCAGTAGACCTCCTAAAATGAAGTCAGATCTTGTCACCTCCACCCCATAAAGCCTTTGAGTGGTTCCCCATCTTATTCAGCATGAAAGCCAGAGCCCTTCCACCAGCTGCAAGGCCATGGCCTACTCCACACCTCTACCTTCTCATTGACCTCCTTCCTTAACACAGTTGTCTGGCTCACCTGTCCCCAGTCTCACTGGGGTTTATCTTTCTTGAACACTCTATGGGACCTGTATCCTTGGGTTTTTTCACTTGTTCCTTCTGTCTGGTAGAGTCACCGGTAACCACATGGCTGTCTTCCACTTTCTTCAGGTATCTCCTCACTGAAGCCTTTCCCAACCACTCTACGCAAAACAAGGATCGTTATCTTCCCTTAGCCCCCAAGATCGATATTCCCTATGCCCCTCTTTGCTTTATTTTTCTCCAGGCACATATCATCATCTAGCATAGTCTATAGTAACTCATTTATTCATTGCCTGTCTCATCTACTGGAATTTTAGGCTTCATGGGGGAAGAATTCCATCACTTCAGCACCTTGAACAGTGACTGGCACACAGTAGGTAACGGGTAAATACTGAATGATTTATTTTCTTTTAAAATATATTTTATTGATTTCTTACAGAGAGGAAGAGAGAGGGATAGAGAGTTAGAAACATCGATGAGAGAGAATCATCAACCAGCTGCCTCTTGCACATTCCCTACTGGGGATGTGCCTACAACCAAGGTACATGCCCTTGACCTGAATCGAACCTGGGACCTTTCAGTCCGCAGGCCGAGGCTCTATCCACTGAGCCAAACCAGTTTTGGCCTGAATGATTTGATGGATTGAATGAATGTCTCTTCCTGGAGACTGTGAACTGGGCCAGATTAGCCTTCTGAATCCCCATGGCACTTGGAGCAGTCCCTGATCTTGACATGCATCATCCTGTATTCTGATAGTCTTTGTCCCTTCATCACAGGCACTGTCTTACTTTTGTATCTCCAAAGTCTGGTATGATGTCTGGCACATGGTAGATACACCAAAAAATCTTAATTAACATCTTCTCTAAGGAGAGAGACCACATCTTCTTCACTGTTACCCTGCTTGTTCTTGGAAAATATTAAATGTTTAATGAATACTTGTTGAATTAATGCCACCCCATTTTCTTGATGAATGAAACACAGGTACCAACAGCAAGTGACATGGGTTTCTTTTAATGACAGCCAAGTGAGTAATACACTCACAGGCCTTATTTATAGTTCTAGAAGTTTATAATCTCAGTAAATTATCATTGCTGCATTCACACATACCAAAGACCCACAGGTGACAGAGGCCCACCAAGTTAACACACAAATATGAAATAGATCAGAGAAATATTTCTGAGGGTAATCAAAGAAGAGGAAGTTGTGAGAGCCATTTAGACAGAGGGAGGGGTAGGGCAGGAAAGGATTTAAAAGGGGTTCAGAAGCAATCTGGATGAGAGAAAAGGTGTTAGTTACTGTAAGAGGTGTGTGTGTGTGTGTGTGTGTGTGTGTGTGTGTGTGTGTGTGTGGTGCATGGCTAAGATAAGTGAGAGCTTTGATAAAGGGGCTTGTGTGGGCTTATGGGTAAGGCCATAGAAGTGGGAATGGGGGTGCCACAGACAAAAGGATTTATTTGAAAGGAATAGAGCAGTTTGGCCAGGGAAGGGAGTATCTGGGTAGGGCTCTTGCTAGCCTATCTCGGCCTTTGTGTGAAATGGGTAAAGGTGGCCTCTGGCAAAACATGGAGCTGATGAAAAGTGTTTAGGAAAACCCCACATCAGTGTATCCAGTTTGGTGGGGTGAGCAAGGGCTGCCTCACTCACCTTTCAGGCTAGCGTTTGTCTAGTTCACAAGCTGCCCAACTCATACAGTGGACCTAAGCTTAGATTAGTGAATGCTCAGGCAGGTATATTGACGGCCGGCCATGAGGTTGAAAAGTGTGTATCTACTATGTGTCTGCTCTGTATAGCATCGGTCCACCTTCAGGTGTGAGGAGAGGCTGGCTCAGTCAACCTGTTTCTAGTGCTCATCTCATCTCCTAGGAACCCTCTCCACACAGACCAGCTGAACTCCTGGTTTGTAAACACAGGCCATGCTTCCTGCCCAATGCCTGTGCTTATGCTGCTCCCTTTGACCTAGGCCTGCAGAAACCCTGTGCATCCAAAGGTCCATTTTATTTTTATTTTTTCAAATATATTTTTATTGATTTCAGAGAAAAAGGGAGAGGAAGAGAGATATAGAAACATCAATGATGAGAGAGAACCATTATTTGGCTGCCTCCTGCAGGCCCCCTACTGGGGATCGAGCCCGCAACCGGGCAGGTGCCCTTGACTGGAATGGAGCCTGGGACGTTTCAGTCTGCAGGCTGATGCTCTATGGGGTGGGCAAACTTTTTGACTCAAGGGCCAAAATAGGTTCTTAAACTGGACCGGAGGGCCGGAACAAAAGCATGGATGGAGTGTTTGTGTGAACTAATATAAATTCAAAGTAAGCATCATTACATAAAAGGGCACGGTCTTTTTATTTTATTTTAAATTCAATAGTTTTACTCACCGGATCTGGCCCGCGGGCCGTAGTTTGCTCAGCCCTGCATCCACTGAGCCTAACCTGCTAGGGCAAGGTCCATTTTAAACACAGCCTTCTTTCTGAAACCACTTCTGATTTCCCAAAGCTAATCTCACTTCCTTCGGAACCCTTAGTCAAAATATCTATTGAAACATGTGTGTATATATTTATTTTCTTACTTACTGTCTGTCTCTCCTACCAGAATGGAAGCACCAGAAGGGCACAGACCTGATCTGGTTTGGAGGTCCTAGAGCTTGGCTCAGTGTCTTGGACATAGAAGTGATGGATAAGTATTCGTACAATGAATCAGTGAATTATAAGTGAAAGAATAGCCCTTACCTCACTCTACATTATAGTTCTTTGCAGAGGTGATTGAGAAAGCACCTATACACTAGCAGAGCCCAGGTGCCCATGAGAGCAGGTGTTGGCCATGGTCCAGGAGCACAGTCAGGGAGGCCAGGCACTGGATCTTGGGGAGGAGGAGTGGTCAGTGTGGTTGGGGTACGGGGCATGGGGACTCCGAGTAGTGACTATTTACTATTACTACTCAGTTATTTCAATAGTTTAACACTGCATGAGCGTATGCATTCAGTAGGATGTTTCAGCCCTACAGAGTTGGTTTGGGTAATAGAGGACAATTTATAGAAAGAACCTGGGCAGCAATGCCGGGGGCAGGGCTAAGGAGGGGTGGCTGGAGGATGATCAGGATGCAGAACACACTAAGGGAAGCACAGAGGAAAGAGACTGAGAGCTAAGGGGAAGGGACTTGAGTAGGAGAAGAGGGTCTCTGGCCCAGAAACGAGTGACCTGAGGGCTGGAAGAGATGTGAGGAGTGGGTAAGCAAGTGTGAACTCTTCCACAATCTGGAAGGCACATCTTATACTCAGGATGGACTCAGGAGCTAGGTTCAGTTGCCATCTGTGCTGGGACTTTCTTTTTTTTGGTCAATTTTTTCCAGAGTTTTGTGTCCATTGGTTGTACTTATATGCATGCATACCAGTCCTTCGGTTGATCTCTTATCTCCCCCAGATCACCCTATCCTCCCCGCTGTCGTTTGACAGTCTGCTTATTGCTTTACTGTCACTATATCTATCGTTATGTTCATTAGTTTATAATGTTCTTTATTAGCCATAAATGAGTGAGGACCTGTGGTGTTTCTCTTTCATTGACTGGCTTATTTCACCCAGATGATGTTCTCCAATTCCATCCAGGTTGCTGCAAATGATGAGAATTCCTTTTTTAAATGGCAGCATAGTAGTCCATTGTGTAGATGTGCCATAGTTTTCTCATCCAATCATCTGCTGACGGGCACCTAGCCTGTTTCCAAATCCTAGCTATTGTGAATTGTGCTGCTATGAACATAGGGGCTCCCCCGGGTCCCACCGCTCCCCCAGGGCACACGGCTCCCCCTGGGCACATGGCTCTCCTGGTGCACACGGTGGCTCCCCCGGGTCCCACTGCTCCCCCGGGTGTGCTGAGCCTTTCTTATCCTTCAGTTGACCTGGGGGATAGCAGAGATGAATGGGACTATGGGAGTAAGCAAAACACTCCTGGGGCTTAGGCTTATGGCTATTCATCAACTGGTATAGAAGTGTTTCTACATTTTAACAAAAGATGAGGTCATATGAACATGCGGTCATGCTAATATCTGTAGGCAAAGTACTATAAAAGGATGTGTCATACCAAGGAAAGCATAAGAAAGATTTTTCAAAAGATGAAAACATTTTTTCATAGCAGTGGAAAACAATGGGAAAAAATGTTAGACCAAAAAAAAAACTATACCCATTAAACTGTGTGCAAATTAAAGTAGAAATGATCATCTCTGCCTAGCACATAGTAGGAACTCAGTACATATTTACTAACTGAACAACTGACTGAATTACAAGATCCTGGTTAACTAAGAAGGTTCTAGAACAGGATGAAAAAAACGAGAAAGCCAAACCATCATATAAATAGATCTCCATTTCTACAGCGAAAAAGTATGATAGACTAAAGCAGAGATATTACTTGCTAAGAAAAACTCAAGAACAGTGCTTTGAGGTGGATGTTACCCAACCTCCATTTTGGACATGAGGACAGAGGCTTAGAGAGTCTGAATGACCTGTCTGAGGCCACATAGTAAGTCAAGCATCTTGGAATCAAACCTTGTTCTTCTGGCTTCTACTTTTACTATTTAGAATTTTTTTTCCATTTAATGACCTGATAAATGCTGGGATTTTAATTTTAACCTGGGAAATTTAAATAGGATTTCCTCAATGCCATCTTCTACGTGGAAAAAAATAAAGTGTCTGGAAATTTTCAAGCATCAAGCACAAATCCCTTTGTCTTTCCTTGGGCATATGTGAAAGTTTTTAGTTCCCTCCCAGCAGCAAAAAATCTGTTTCCCTTCTTAGTTAAAGCAAGTTTCTGAAGCGATCCACTTTGATGGAGATCCAGGGCCTCCACATTGCATACAGAAAAACATATTTTTCCTCTAAAAATGTTATGAGTGAATGAAATTACTGGGCTATAAAGGGATGAATTGTATGTAATTTTCAGTTGAACTGTTTGGCTAGGAGGATAATTTATGGGCCGGGGAGGAAAGGAACCTTGTCAAGCAAGGAGATGACTCCTAAAAGGTTAAGTCATTTGGCTGACAAGTAAGGGCAGGGTGAATAGCCTGTTACAAGAAGGGAGCCAAGATGCTTTTAACACCCTGTCAGTCAAGTAACCTACCTTGATGCTTCTGAGGATTGCTTCTTTCTAAGATTCAAAGCCTCAGAACCCATTACATTTCCATACCAACATATGGGCGAAATAACACACCTATATTAGACGGCCCTTGCCTGAGACATTCTAATGACTAGAAAGAAGAAAACTGGTAAAACTGAGAAAATTCCCGAGACAGATCAATTTGTCATTAACCACTCAAGGGGGAGAGCTTTTGACAGTCTTGAATAACTGATTAAAGAAGTGATGAGTGAATGAAATGTAGCTTTGAATACAGAGGCAAAGGTGGAAAAATTAAGTTCAATTGGTTTAAAGAAGCCTAGAGTATAATAATATGCCAACCAAATGGTGAAGACAAAAATGTATGTAAGAAATCAACAGGCATGGGATAGGGGAAGAAATGGAGAATATTTCAAGGGATTCAGCCCACACATCTGACTTTATATCAAGATCTCTAATGACAAGGACCTTGAGATTTTACCCCAAGTTTTTCTTCCACGAACTCCATTCACAACACAGACACCTTAAAACTTTCAGGCAGCCGAAACCGGTTTGGCTCAGTGGATGGAGCGTCGGCCTGCGGACTGAAAGATCCCAGGTTCAATTCCGGTCAAGGACAAGTACCTTGGTTGCGGGCACATCCCCAGTTAGGGGGTGTGCAGGAGGCAGCTGATCGATAATTCTCTCTCATCGATGTTTCTAACTCTCTATCCCTCTCTCTTCCTCTCTGCAAAAAAAAAAAAAATCAATAAAATATATTTTTAAAAAAACCTTTCAGGCAAGTGGGAGGGTCGTTTGCTCTGGCAGGGCAGGGTCTAGGTTGCTGATGAAGACCTGGCCCCCAAACAGAGGGGTCACAGCAGCTCCTTAATCCCGACCACACCGGTTGAGACACAAGTTAGACTTTTCTGCCACTGCGCTGGGCTCTCCATGGAAATGGAAGCAAAAAGAAGTCCAGGCTCTTGAGAAACCCTCTTAACACTGTTGAACCATACAAAACCGAACAATTCTCTTTTCTTCCTTAGAGCTGTTTACAGTCTTCTGGGTGAGTGCGAATGACATAAAAAAGCAAATAAAACATAGAAACCGAGGCAGACAATAACTCAGAATGCATGACAGCTTCCCCCTCAGGGTGCCCGACCAGATCTGGGACCTCTCCAGCGGGAGGGCCATCCCCGTCCAGAGAGCTTGCCCTGGCAGGGACCTGAAGCTTGTTCACGACTCTTACCTTAAGCAGAGGAAGAGCCCAAAGCCCGGGAGCGCCGTCGGTTCCCCTCTGCCTTTGTAGTCGATGTGTTCTCCACTTGAGCTTTGAACTCAGCTGCCGCAAAGACAAGATAATTAAGTCTGAATCACCCAGTGGCGGATTTTTTTAATGCCTCTTTCAAAATATGATACGTAATTGCTTCACGTCAATTACCCAATGGCATGAATGAACACTACAGTTTCTGCCTAGATGGGCAGACAATGCCACCTATGCAGTAATTACCACCCCGTAACACGCAGGTGCGTACACACACACACACACACACACACACACACACACAAACTATTGAAGGCTACTTTACCAGAATGATGAAGGATGAAGTCAACACTTCCTGTATTGGGGGAAAAATTTTGAATTGGGAGAGGAGGAATAGTCCTCTCTGGAATACTAAGCTGGTTTCTCCTGATCCGAGTGCCTGCAGGGGTTGGCTCCACCAGCATACCTGTTGAGTTTTTAGTGGATCACATTCAGTCTGAAAGCACGAGGTTTGATAGCCCGGCTTGACCTACTTACTTACCATCTTTATCTCCCAGGGTCAGACCAGGGACCGCATCTCTGGGCGCCCGCTCCTTTTCAGTTTATCGATGACTTCCGGTCTCAGCATTCCTTTGAAGGAAGCTGGGTGGGTGCATCAACCAGGTATTCAGTAACTTGATAGCTTTAGATGCTAAAACCCCATCCCCTAGGTTTTGGTCATCGCGTTTTCGATGGCCAGGGATCTGATTGCATGGAGGGTCTAATGTCTTATTTACAGTTTTTTCTGGGTAAGGCAGGGTGATGGATTGTCCTGGTATTCCCAGGATGCAGGATTTTCAGTCCTAAAACCAGGGCAGTCCTAGGAAAAACTAGAAGGATGGGTCACCTTAGCAAGAAAAACAGGCATGTTCACTTGTCATGGTCGGCGCTTCTGACAGCTTATCAGTTTTCTCATCGAGTGTATCTCCAGTTACATTTACCTACTTAGCCGAGTTTCCTTAGGGGCAAAATGAAGATGAAAATAGTATCTACCTTGATAGGTTCTGGTGAGGAAAAAAAATGTTGATAACTGTTTTAGCTTGTTTGGACTGCTATTAAAAAAATATTATAGAAGAGTCTAAGCTAAACTGAGCCAAGCTTATATGCTAAGATCACATTAAGCAACAGACATTTGTTCCTCACAGTTTTGGGGGCTGGGAAGTCCAAGGTCATGTTTTGGATAGGACCCTCTTCCAGGTTCACAGCGGGTTGTGTCCTCACGCGGCGAGCAGAGTTGGGAGCTCCCTGCACCTCTTTTATAAGGCCCTAATCCCATTATGACATAGGGCCCACCATCTAATATCACCTTCGGGGATTTGGATTTCAACATATAAATTTTGGGGGGATACAAACATTCAGACCATAGTAACCTATGAGAAAGTGCTGCCTTGGGGTGGCTCAGTTGGTTGGAGTGTTGTCCCAGGCACCAATGGGTTTTGGATTCGATTCCTGGCCAGGGCACATGTCTAGGTTGCAGATTCAATCCCTGGTTGGGGTGCGTTAAGGGATTGGTGTTTCTCACATCATGGTTTCTCTCTGTCTCTCTTCTTTTCCCTTCCTTTCTCTTTCAAATCAATAAAACATATCATTGGGGGAGGATTTAAAAAAATTAAAACGAAACTATGAAGTGTTGTAAAATCTTATTCATTACTATGTGGCCATTATCAATGGTGACATGAAACTCTGTAGACTTTCTCCTCATAGAATCATTTATTGGCAGTCATCACAGATTTATCCACTCATTACATCAACAGATATTTATTGGGCATCTACCATATGTAAGTTCCTCTACAACAAAAAAGACAGAATCTCTGTCCAGATGGAGTTTATGTTCTAGACCAGGGGTGGGCAAACTTTTTGACTCGAGGGCCACAATGGGTTCTTAAACTGGACCAGAGGGCCGGAACAAAAGCATGGATGGAGTGTTTGTGTGAACTAATATAAATTCAAAGTAAACATCATTGCATAAAAGGGTATGGCTCGCTCTTTTGGCTCCACACGGGCCAGATAGAACAGCTGAATGGGCCGGATCCAGCCCACGGGCTGTAGTTTGCCCACGCCTATTCTAGACTGTAGTTTACCCACGGAGCCGAAAGAGCGGAGGGTTCTCTTGCTCTCCCCTCCGCTCCTTCACCAGCAGCCCAAGATGAGAGTGCCAGCATGGTCAGGTTGCTTTTGTCCCGACCCTCCGGTCCAGTTTAAGAACCCATTGTGGCCCTCGAGTCAAAAAGTTTGCGCACCCTTGTTCTAGCCGACGGAGAGATAAAATAAGCAGACAACAAAATACACCGAAGGTGTGGATTATGGCGTCTATGAAGGGCATAAGGGGATGTAGTTTGTGGGGTGGTCTTATAACTGGCAGGGTGATGTAACTGGGGCAGACGTGCTTACTTTTTAGGCTGGTCCAGGAAGGCTTCTCTGAGGAGGTAACATTTGAGCATCAGAAACAGGACAGGCAAAGCAGTGAAAGAAAAGGTGGGGTGAACAGCAAATGGGGGCCAGTGCATCTGGGATGCAGCCGGAGCAGAAATAACGGAATTAGACATTTAAATGGCGCTGTCAGTTGTTCTGTGAGGAGGTTGGTGGGAAATACGAGTTCCTAAGTTATCACCCTCGAGGTGGAGTTAAAGCCACAGAAGTGGATGCCATCCGCGGTGCAGGCACTAGTCTGGAGAGATGGGGAATAATTTCAGGTGCTAAGAGATGATTTTCCTTAGTGTATTAGAAAAAAAAATACAGAACCAGGCATGGAAGATGAATGACATCATACATTACGTGGGAAACATTTTTATAAAATACCACTCTTTCTTCCTTTCCCCAGCATCTCCCTGGATGGCACCAGTTTCTCCCCACCCTACCCCCTTCTCCGGTCCTATGTTTCCTCTTATCTCACCTTCCCCAGCAGCTTCTTTGCTCTCTCTTCCCTCCTCCTCTATCCTACCCCCATTCCTTTTCTCTGGCAGAGAGATTTAGATGTTCAGCCTCCTATTTGCATCTCACGCCCATTAACCAGCTGCATAGGATCTGCTAGACTTCAAAGGAAGCTGAAGACTGTAAAATAACAGTGGCAAATATTTTCTGACGCAAATATTAATTTTTCTTTTTGTCACAAAAACCTGAAAGTCTAATCACATCTTGGTGAAAGCCCGAGTCATTGTTGTGTATCCTGGGACTTTCTGCACAGGATTTGGGAGGAGTTCTCAGGAAGGGTGGCCTGGATGAAGGGGAGAGAAGGTGAACCGTGAGTTCTTTGCCCTGCAGTCCTCGAGGGCTCTCGCCTCACCTGGACCTGCTCAACTCTGGGACCTTGGGCAATATAGTCACTCCTCAGGGGCTCAGAGCCATCATCTGTAAAAGTGGACATCACATTTACTTTGAAGTGTCATTGCGAGAATTAAACTAAAAGAGCAGGCACATACTACATTTTTTATGTGGTGTCAGTAAATTAGATGCATTATTACTTGCACTTCCTCTATTTTTATTTTACATTCATAATTTAAGATCCTTTAAACACTTTATTTTTAAGAAATGTGTTCAATTTTCATGGTATTTAATTTTTACATTTACCCTCTATTTGGAAATTAACAGTTTTCTCTATATATAACTTCCCCTTTTATTATTTTTTAAAAATATATTTTTAATTTATTTTTTTACAGAGAGGAAGAGAGAGTTAGAAACACCTATCAGCTGCCTCCTGCACACCCCCTACTGGGATTGTGCCTGCAACCAAGGTACGTGCCCTTGACCGGAATTGAACCTGGGATTCTTGAGTCCGCAGGCCGACGCTCTATCCACTGAGCCAAACCTGCTAGGGCTAGCTTCCCCTTTTAAATAAATTTTTATACAGTTTAAAAAGTGGGCTGATTTATAGAAGGGGAAAGTAAATAACAATACAGCTCATGAGGGACATGGAATAATTTTGGGAAAGGGGCTGAAATAAATAGAGTGTAGGAAACTAAGACTGAAGAAGAGAGTGTAGCTAGTTTGTTTCATTTCATTTGGAAGGGTCTATATACTATTAACCAATGTCACCCCAATACATTTAATAAAAATAAAATAAAGGGGCTATAGAAATCAGCTCATTAACTTTCCTTTTTATTTTAGGAATCATTTTAGGGCAAATTTGCCACTCTCATCATTAGAAACAACAACAAAAGCCAGCAGCAGCACTATACCCAGTTTCATTATTTATTTTAGTTTTCAGGTTTAAGTGGAGATTTGCTGGGAATACCTGCTTATCCAGGATGCAAACTCAGTTATTTCATTTACTAATGGTTGACAGTGCAGTGCATTAGTCTCTGAAGAGGAAGGGGCACCTTGAATTAAAACTCCAAAAAAAAAAAATCATCACGAGCTCGGTAGAATAATTGTTCATTAAAGAAAGATGCCAAGATACAGTGCTAAGGAACCGAGGGGGCATCCTGGCTCTTGGTTCCCAGAATGTCTGGGCTATTCCCAGGTAGAAAAGAGCCTATCATCTGAATAGCAGGCTGTTTTTGAACTTGGAAGACAACGTATGTTATTCTTTATGGCAGACAAAAGTGGGAGGTGACAGGGGTTGGATGCATATGGGGAATGAACCAGAGAGGGCAATTTTCGAACAAAAGACACTTTGAGCTCTGACCCCCTCCCTGCCCACCACTCCCTGCCCCCAACATTTTTTTTGTTGACAAAATCTGGTTAAAAGGAACTCCCAAAGAGGGAGAGAAGGGGTAGAGAGAAACAAGAGCTAACACTTATTTTTTTGTTATGTTCTGGGTACTATCTATATATATAAACTCTTCAAATTTCCACGAAGCCTGTATAAGGTACAAATATTATCTCCGTTTTACAGATGAGGAGACTAAGAGGTTAGGTAATTTGCCGAAGCTTGGGCATCTCAGGTAGTAAGTTAGAGCCAGGATTCAGGACCCGGGTGGGTAGGTGTGCTGCTTCTGGAAGTCGCTCTTAACCACTATGCTAAGCAGCCTCTTTAGGAAGGTCACTAAAGGGCAATGCAAAGTCCAGGGGATGTGGAAGCTGAGGAGAGAGAAGGATGCTGTTGCCAGGCAACATATCTGGTTTTTCAAGCTGCTCATGGAATCTGTGTAATTGCTGGTTTGAAATTGCTAGTTTGTTCCTGACTAGAGGAAGCTGCCTGGAGTTGGTGTGCCTCCGGAAAGAGACAAGTGACTCTGCAGTTCATCCAGAAGGGCTGGGGAGACTTCTGGCAGAATCACACCACCACCTGGCAGCATCTCCCCGTCTCTTCCCAGTTCGGTTCCCGGCCGCACTCCCCTGAAGTCTGTGAGATGATGTTTCTGGGTGGATACTGGTGATTGACTCAGACCGTGGCTTCTCCCACCCACCAGTCTCACTCTGGAATGATTTACGGCAGTGACTCCCTACTGGTTTTGAAAAATAAACACGCCCACTTACCTGCTTACCTCCACGTATTATCAGTTATCTAAAAGGGAGTTACATTGTATTATTTGCAGTTCAAAGTGAACTTTAGATTCATGCTAAATTTTAAATGCATACACATATGACTTTTCATTTTTATTTAATTTTATTGATTTTAGAGAGGGCGGAAGAAGGAGAGGGAGAGAGGGAGAAGAGGAGAGAGAGAGAGATCAACATGAGAGAGACACATTGATCTGCTGCCTCCCATACATGTTGACCAGGGATCAAACCCACAACCTAGGTATGTACCCTAACTGGGAATAGAATTGGCAACATTTGATGCATGGAGATGCTCCAATTGAGCCACACCATCAGTCAGGGCACATATGACTTTTGTGAGAAATGAGGGAATTGTGAAACCAAGCAACAAGATAGTGTGATAGAACCCTGACATGTCTGAGAACCACTGATGTGAGCCCAATTCAAACAAGAATTTGTCTACCTCGGCATTAATGACCACAGAATTATCTTTTTTTTTTTTTGAAGAATAATTACTTTTTCTATTAAACAATTTTTTTTCAATTGCATTGACATTCAATATTGGACCAAGAATTCTTTGAGTAGGGGGCTGTCCTGTGCTTCGTAGGATGGTTAGCAGCATCCCTGGTCTCTACGCTGATGCTAGCAGCACCACTCTCTCCTACCTGAGTTGTGACTTTGGCAAAGGTCCCTTGACAGGCCTCAGCTGAGAACCAAGGAAACTACAATGTGTGTGTGTGTGTGTGTGTGTGTGTGTGTGTGTGTATTTTTAATTTATTTTTATTGATTTCAGAGAGGAAGGGAGAGGAAGAGGGAGGTAGAAACATCTATGTCGAGAGAGAATCATTGATGGGATGGATGCCTCCTACACGCCCCATGTGGGGGATGGAGTCTGCAATCCGGGCATGTGTGCCCTGACTGGGAATGGAACCATGAGCTCCTGGTTCATGGTTGGACTCTCAATGACTGAGCCACACCGGCAGGGCACTAGAATGTATATTAAAGTATCCTATCTAGACTTTGCAGTAGAAAATGGCATTCCTTTAACATTAAAAAATATTTTTCTTAATTACTCAATAAATATATGACTACATTCTCTTGGTAAAAGATTCAAACAATACTGAATTACAGATCAAACTGTGAAAATCTGAACGCTCCCTCTGACTTCATCCTTGTCTCCTGTCTGCCTCTTTCTAGTTTGCTTTCCAATAATATTTTATTTCTTCCTTCTAGTAGGTTCCAGATATCTTCATTTGGTCCATGGACAGGATTTTAATCATTTCAACAATGTAAGGAGATTTTTTTTTTAACTTACATGGTTCTAATTCCCACCCATAACATTTTTAAAAGGCCCATTTCAATTTCTCCCAAGCACAATATCTAGACATTTAAAATTTCTTCTGCAAAGAAGATTTGCCTAGTCTCTGTTCAGTCACTTGTTCAAATTGGTTTGGACTTACAGATATTTATTTTATACTTTGGCTTATAACCAAAGTCTTCATAATAATTCTATAAATCTAAAACCTCAAAGTCTTCTCATAAGTTAAAAAACACACAACCCCAAACAACCTCAGTAAGACCACATGGGATAGCCCAGAGGTTCCCAAAGTGTGCTTTCACCATAGCCTCCCTCACCTGACAATTCTTAGAAATACAAATTATGAAATCTCTCTCTAGACCTAAATGAGAGACTCTCTTCAATGAGAGACTCTGGAGCTGGGACTCAGCAATCTGTGCTTCAAAAAGCCCTCTAAGATTCTGAGACTAGATAAAAGCTAAAAATTCAGGTAAGGAAACACCCAAAACTAAGGCCAACCTGACTTGCCCTGGTAGAGACAGAATGAGGATTTTACTTTCCCAAACAGATATAGTAAGAACTCAGAGACAAGCATGGATATTTCATTTTAAATCTCGCTTCACCAGTCCTCACACTGACATGGGGGTTGAGGGTTGTTGAAGATAGAGAAGACCTGCCCTTTCCCATTGAGAAACTCATAATCTAGGATTAGAGAAAGGCTGGTGTACTAATAATTGCACTGTGCTGTGACGGGTAACACTGAAAAGTATGTTCCCAGTATTTCTGGAGCAAAAAGAAAGAGAGACACATTCTGCTTAGAAGAAGGAAAGGAAAGATATTCCAGATAGAAGAACTGGCATGTGCAAAGGCATGCAAATTGATTATATATGTGTATACATATATGTACACATATATCTCCTTGTTCTGTCAGCTGAGAAGGCCTGGAAACAGCAACACCCCAACAGCAATGAGCACACCTCGCACCCAGATCTTGGTTTCTTTTCTTTTAAAAAATATATTTTATTGATTTTTACAGAGAGGAAGGGAGAGGGATAGAGAACCAGAAATATCGATGGGAGAGAATCATCAATCAGCTGCCTCCTGCACACCTCCCACTGGGGGTGTGCCCGCAACCAAGGTACATGCCCTTGACCTGAATCGAACCTGGGACTCTTCAGTCCGCAGGTCAATGCTCTATCCACTGAGCCAAATGAGTCAGGGCCAGATCTTGTTTCTAATACCATTCTCCAATGGAAGGAACTAGGACTCTTTGAAAAAATGACTGATTCTAGGGTTGGGGCAAGACATATACAAATTGTATTACCTTATAGCGCCAGAAAGGAAGAAAGTGCTTAGAAACAGAACAAATCAAATGCACAAAAAATCAGCAATGATGTCAATGGACACAGTAGCCAACTGAAAGATCTTCCAAAGGTCAAAGTTGGAACAATTTGAGCAACAAAATAAAGAAGTGTTGGATTATAAGCCAAAGTATAAAATAAATGTCCAAACTGATATAAACACATGATTGAATAGAGAATAGGCAAATAACTTGTGCAGAAGAGATTAAAAATAACTTATGTAAACGCTTCACCCCTGAGGAAGTAGAGCATAACCCCCCCTCTCTATATGTGACTGTACATGGCTATGGTATGAAACGGGAAAAAAGGAATACATTTACAGTGGAGAAGCCAAGTGATCAGGGTTAACACCAACAGTGAGAAGTCCTATTGGAAGTATGTACTGTTGCCAAAACCGGTTTGGCTCAGTGGATAGAGCGTCGGCCTGTGGACTGAAAGGTCCCAGGTTCAATTCCGGTCAAGGGCATGTACCTTGGTTGTGGGCACATCCCCAGTGGGGGTTGTGCAGAAGGCAGCTGATCGATGATTCTCTCTCATTGATGTTTCTAACTCTCTATCCCTCTCTCTTCCTCTCTGTAAAAAAAAAATCAATAAAATATATTAAGAAAAAAAAGAAAGTATGTACTATGGATGTGAGGTGATGAGAATGGCGCTGTAGCATAAAGGGTCATCTTCCCAGGAGCACGTCTCCTCGGTCAAATCATGAGAAAATATCAGACAGGTCCCAAGTGAGGGACAGTCTACAAAACACCTGGCCAGTGATCCTCAAAACTGTCAAGGTCATAAAATACAAGGAAAGTCTGAGAAACTGTCCCAGACAAGAGGAGCTTAAGAAGCCATGACAACCAGATGTAACGTGGTGTCCAGGGGGATCCTGGACCAGGAACAGGACATCCAATGGAAATGAAGGAAGTCTGAACGAAGTGAACTTTAGTTAATAAAAATGTATCCAATGTGACAAATGTGCCATCCTGGTATAAGATGTTAATAATAGGAAAAATTGGCTATGTGGTATGTAGGTCTTCATTATAATTCTGCATACCTAAAACTGTTCTAAGATAAAATGTTTCTTTTTAAAAAAATATATATATTATTGATTTTTTACAGAGAGAAAGGGAGAGGGATAGAGAGTTAGAAACATCGATGAGAGAGAATCATCAATCAGCTGCCTCCTGCACACCTCCTACTGGGGATGTGCCCACAACTCAGGTACATGCCCTTGACCGGAATTGAACCTGGGACCTTTTAGTCCGCAGGCCGACGCTCTATCCACTGAGCCAAACCGGTTTTGGCTAAAATGTTTCTTTATAAAAGCCTACAGGGAGCCAATGAATGGAGTCCCACGGAAGAGTGACATCATGTAGTATTGTATGAAATACTACAAAAATTTTTTAAATTTCTGAACGCTTTGAAAGTTGTAGTGCCGATTTCTTGCAGACATTAAGATGACATCCTGTAAAAAAGAAAAAAAGTCTCAAGGAGGGAGCTGGTTGAGAGGGGTATATAACATTCTTACAGACCTGTCAAGTGTTGGGGTGTAATCCTCTAGAGTACCTTAATACCTGGCTGTGCCTTGGGAATGCTCTGGTTCTCCTTCAGGACCCTCATACACTTCTCTGGTCGGATCACTTTGGCCATCTGGTGGTTACACTCTACTGGGCAAAGGACTGTGATAAGAGTCCCTGGTGCATTAGTTTTCTGTTATTGTCATAACAACCTTAGTGTTTTAATACAAAAGTTGTTATTTTTACCGAATCTTTATAACACACCTGCCTAGGGAAGGGGGAAGGGTGTCCCGGGTGAGCCGTGTGTCCCATGGGGTCGAGTGCCCCGGGTGAGCCGAGTGTCCTAAGGGAAGCAGTGGGTCCCAGGGGAAGGGGCGGTGAAAACCAGAGGAGGAGCGGACTCTATTCATATGAGCCTGAGATGGTCACCATAAAACAAGCAGATTGTCAAATGACAGGGGGGAGGGGAAGGAGACCTGGGGGGAGACAGGAGAACAACCGAGGGACTGGTATCCATGAACATAAGTACAACCAATGAACACAAAACTCTGGGGAGGGAGGGCATAAATGGGTGGTGAGGGGGGGCAATGGTAAACTATGTACACAGAAAATACCTTAATAAAATAAAATTAAAAAAAAAAAAAACACCTGCCTAATATATCTATATGTATATAAAAGCCTAATATGCAAAGCATCCCCTTGGGAATTTGACTGGGAGTTCGATCACTTGCTATGACATGTGCTGACCACCAGGGGGTGGTGCAGAACGAAGGAAGGCCCCAGGCAGCAGCTGGGGAAGAGTGGCCCCGGCTGGCTTCCAACAGCCAGTAGGGACCCTACCCGTGCATTGAACTCTTTATTTACTTCAGAGAGGGCGAGTGATAGAAACATCAATGATGAGAGTGAGTCACTGATGGGCCGCCTCCTGCATGCCCCACCCGGGGGATCAAGCTCTGGGCATGTGCCCTGACCGGGAATGGAACTGTGACCTCCTGATTCATAGGTTGACACTCAACCACTGAGCCACATTGGCTAGGCTGTCTGATATCTGTTACTTTTTCATTTTTACAGGTAGTAACTTATTGAGGTTTACATTGTACTAAGAGGTGGTTATGTAGTGGATGGTCTCCAAAGCCACCATGTGAGCCTTGCGCTGCTTCCTCCAAGAATGTTATTTCAGGGAGAAATAAACTTACATTTGCCACTATTATTTCAGATCTCTGCTAGAGCCGCTGAAGCTATATCCTAACGAATATAGCCTCGGAATACAGTCATCTCCCAAGTTCTAGGATTTCTTCCTCTGTAACATTACTCCTGTCCATCCCATTGTCTCTATCCCCCGTCATTCCACTCCTTTCTTTCTTCCCTTAGTTACCAAAAGAGCCTACGAAATGAGCCGGTCTCTAATCCAATGGTTCGAGAGGCAATTTTGTTTCCTAGGGGATATTTGGCAAAGTTTGGAGACATCTTTGGTTCTCACAACTGGAGGAGGAGGGGCATTCTACAGGCACTTTGTGAATAGAGGCTAGGGATGTGCTAACATGCTATAACGTATGGGCTTGTCCTCCACAACAAAGACTTATGAGGCTTCGGATGCCAGTAGTGCCGAGGTTGGGAAACCTTGACCTACCGTATCCCCCACTAATATGTCTACTATAGCTACGGTGACCGGTTCGCATCTCATATCTGATCCATGCCCCTTATTGTGTACACCTGTCAGACTCATGGTTTCCTATCATTGTTGAAACAGCCTTCCTATATTTGGGGAAATTCCAATGTATACATTTTTAAGTTCTGCCTTCCCCAAGAAAGGAGCTCTGACCCCAGATTCCAGTCTCTTTGGCAGCCAAAGGCATAGGACTTGGTCTCTCTCAGTCAGATATATTCCCGTGGACCTTTGATTTAGAGGTGAGCACGGTGAGGAAACAGGCTCTTTGGGAAGTTTGGCACTTGGTTGGCACAGGAGGCTGCAAGAGTGTGTGGCATTTGAAGGTGGCGGCCATTCCCCAGTGGTGACAGCAGCTTCCGCCAGTGTGGGGTGGGGTGGCTGCAGCAATCCCAGTCACGGTAGTTTTCTCATCAGGCCGGTTCTTCAGCATGGTTCCGAGCTTCATTCCTGGAAGCTTAGCCTGGAGCCACTTCTCCAATCCTTCCCAGAATTCCCTGAGCTGTCCAGAATAATTTTAATATGCTCCCTCGCCACCCCCGGAGTCACCCAGAGTCAGCTTCTATAGCTCAGAACTAAGATCCCTGGTAGCTAAAGACACCCCTGCTTAAAACTCTCCAATGGCTTCCCATATATTCTAGAAGGTGCCCCAAATCCTTTCCTTAGCCCAAGGCTAATTTTTATCCAGGGCGGTACCCACTGACCTTTACCCTGGTCCTGCCACCCTGCCTCAACCCATACTGCTTGCTACTGAAGAACCTTACTGTCATAGCAACCCTGCTCTAAGCTCCCCAATCCCCAGGACTTTCTCTGATCCTTTTCATAAACAAAACAATCTTTCTGCTTCACTACAAGAGTTGATTCACTCTATTGTAAACTGCATCTTTTCGATTTGAGTCCTCAGCACCTAGCGTATCTGGCACAAAGGTGATCTACACAGGTTTCCTTAATGAAGGCCAGGATGTGGACAAGTACTGCCACCTAGGGGGAGAAATTTCACTCCAGTTTTATGATTTGGACAATGGCTTTCATACAAGGATGCAACTGGGATACTTTCTCCCTCAGCTAAGTTATCTTCATTATTGTCAGACCCTTCCACGTGGCTCCCAAGAATCTCTGTCTATTGACTGTATTCATGCCTTTGGGTTGATCTTCCCACGCTGAAGGGTTGGTTTGGGATCAATAGAACATGACACAGGTGTTGGTGCGTGACTTTTAAGGCTACATCACCAAAAAGACACTGTGGCTTCTGCTTTGGTTTCCCTGGGATCACTTGCACTGAGGGAAGCCAGATGCCAGGCCAGGGGGGCACTCAAGTGGAGGTCCATGCAGTGTAAACTGACACCCTCTGACAACAGTCACGTGAGCAAGCCACGTTGGAAGCAGATCTGCAGCACAAGGTCAAGACTTCAGATGACTGGCCCCGTTGGTGTGGCTCAGTGGTTGAGAGTCAACCTGTGAATCAGGAGGTCATGGTTCCGTTCAGGGCACATGCCTGGGTTGTGGGCTTGGTTACCCCCCAGTCCCCATGCAGGAGGCAGTCGATCAATGTTTCTCTCTCTCCTCCTTTACCTTCCTCTCTCTAAAATGAATAAAAATCAATCAACAAATTATATATATATATAGACTTCAGATAACTGCAGCCTTGGCCTCCATCCTGACTGCAATCTCCTGAGAGGCCATGATGGAACCACCCAGCTAAGCCAGGCCCTAGTTCCCGATCTGCAGAACCTGTGGGGCAATACACATTTGTCGTTTTTTAAGGTGTCAAGTTTAAGATGTTAAGCTTTGGCGTGACTGTTACGCAGCAACAGAATACTGTTAACGAAAAAAACCATTGAAACCTGTAAAGAATTTTTGTGAGTTTATTTGAACCAAACTGTCGACATGTGCCGGGAAGCAGAACCTCAACGGATTGAGATAATGCTCCAAAGAATGGTGGGGTACTTTTCTATTTATACATTGCAATCAAAGGAGGGACATAGGTGGGTTACTTGAAATCCATTGGTGATAGATTAGTGAGGTGGGACAGAGCGAAGGACGGGAGGGGGGGGGAACCTCTGGGATAGGGTAAAAGGTGAAATGATGGACATGAGTTTCTCTTACAGAGATGGATACAGGATACTCTAACATACTTAACAGTTGACAATTACCATGATAACAATAACAATGAGGGAATGTCTCCGGGCCATTTGTTGTGACCTGAGGGGGTCCCGGTAAAAAGTAAGTTACAAGTTACCCAGACATCTCACAGATATGTTATCTTAGAGTCTGGAAGGCAAATGGGCTCAGTAAAGAAGATCTAAGTTGATCTTGTCAGGTCAAGTATTGGTCTAGGACAATGACTACCCACTATAACCTGTTTGTAGTTAGATACTTAATTTTCAAACCATCTTTTGTGGTTATTTCAGTTCTCTGAGTTTGCAAGACTGCCACGCAAGCATCCCCTGAGCTTGTCGGGTTAGCATATGGCTCTTTTCCTTCACAATACCAATACACCCTCCAACACAGGGCACTGCCTACAAGCTGCTTCACATTTTGCTGGAATGGGAGGAAACTACCGTAGCCTGAGCCCCACCGAAGGCTTTTCACAGCAGGTGACGCAGGAGCTGGGCGCCACGAAGAAGGACACGGGGTAAGAACCAGGCACACGTGGGCCTTGCGGGGCGGCCAGGTGCGTTGTCTGCAGCACCCGCTTCCGGGTAAACATTCCCCTGGACCACGTGGAGGGAGCCAGCACGGCCTTGTGGGGGGCGGAGCCCCGACAGCGGTGCCCGGCGGCAGTCCCGCGCCTGCGCGGTGGGCTCCTCGCGCTCCCAGGCGGCGCCGCGGAGCGCCGAGTCATCGATCGCTAGTTCCGCGCGCGCGCGCGCGCGCGCGGCCCTTCTCGCGCCGCCACCAGCCGCCGCTCGCGGGGTGGACTGCAGGGGGCGCCCTCCAGAGAAGGGCCGAGCGTCCGGTCGCAGAGTCCGGCCAGCCGCACCGCGGTGTCACCCCGTTACACCTCTGCACCCCCTTCCCCGCCCAGCTCCGGTTAGTCGCCGCTCCGGGGCCGCTTGAGGCAGAAGCTGTCAGGCCGCGCCGTCGTCACCGTTTCCGCCTCTGGGCGCCTAACCGGCCCCCGGGCCCCGCCGCCAACGCCGCCGCCGCCGCCATGAAGCTGCGGGTGCGGCTTCAGAAGCGGACCTGGCCCCTGGAGATGCCGGAAGAGGAGCCGACGCTGGGGCAGCTGCGTGCGCTGCTGAGCCAGGCCCTGCTGCCCGCCTGGGGGTACAGGTAGGCGGCCCGGCGGGCGCGGGAGGCGTGGCGGCGGCGCGGGCCCGGCCGTCACGTGAGGCGGGCGGGGAGCGGGCGCCGGGCCGGGTCGCGCGCAGCCCGGCCGGGGAGCGGGCGTTGGGTCCCGGCGTCTCGGAGGCCATGGCCGGGCGTCCGGGGGGCGCCGTCCCCTCCCAGGGTGAGCTGTCGCTTCCGTGTCCCCGGTTCCCGACCCCGGGGATGGGCCGGCGCGCGGAATTCGCCCGCCCTTGGAGACGTCCAGCTGGAAACGCCGGGCTTGGCTGGGGTTGGCATGGATCGGGTCCCCGGGGGTGTGACTTCGCCCTCTCCAGCTGCCGGGGGTTTTCCGCGAAAAAGTTGGGAAAGTACTGGAAGGAGTTCGCAGTCGGCCCCGCCTCCGAGGCCACCTGCAGCTGGTTCCGCTGCAGGGAGGCTGCAAGAATCCCAAGGCTGCAATTGAGCGTTGATACATGCGGTCGCCGCCGTGAGCGCCCTGCAAAGTTGTTTTCAAATTGATTTTAGAGGCAGAAAGACACCGATTTGCTGTTAAACGGATTTGTGCATTCATTCGTTGACGCTTGTGTGTGGCCAGACCCCGGGATTGAACCTGCAACCTTGGCCTTTGGGGAGGACGCTCTAACCTACCGAGCCACCCGGCCAGGGCCCGCTAGGAAGTTTTGCAAAGCGCAGCGTGTCCCAGTGTTTCCAATCGTCGTGTTTTCCTGGGCGAGATGTTGCTTTTTGCTAAAACTTTAAGGTACACGTTGGCCTCAGGAGGACTCTGCAGGCTTCCCGTTGGGGGCAGTGACGCGGGGAAGTAAAGGATCAAAGTCTTACATGTGGGGCTGCGGATGAGGCTGCTTTGTTTCCACTGAGGTATCTTTTGGAGACAGTAATCTGGGAATAGAGGGACATAAGGGTGATCCTCTTCAAACTTAGGATTTTGTGCTAAGAAAAAAAAAAGTTCGCTGGGGCTTTTTAGATGAATTAATTCTTTAAGAGAAGTGGCTCCTTTTACAAGACTTTTTGCAAACTGCCATTTTATTTTTGGGGGAATTCAGAAAAATGAGACCATATGATGAACTACTCACCCTTCCATTTTCCAGGTTAAAAGTAAGCCTGATTTTTTTTCCAAATTAAGACAAAAATAGAAAATGGGGTATTGACATAACCCCCTTTAAACATATTAAAGTGACATGCCTGTTGTAAATTCTTGGTGGTAAACCTAAGAGGTTTGCATGCTGACTTCATTACCTCACCGCAGATTCTCAAAATTGATCACTCTCTTTAAGGTATTTTCATGTGTGTACTATTATTATCTTTTTAATTAGGAGGGGCAGTCCTAAACCGATGTGCAATACAGTGTGACTCCTGTTTACTTACCCAAGAGCTCAAGTTAGTTTCTCTCTCAGATGTGTTTTCATAGTAGAGGCTGGTTAACTGGGAGGACGGTAGCTTCTGGACTTATGTTCTTTTTATAATAGGCAGTTTTAAAATGCGCCCATATGACATCATTATTTTTTTAAATGTCTTTGCTGAGTGAGTGGATCTGGAGTTGCCATAACATATTTTTTAAAAGGCCTGAAGTTTCTAGAATGGACTTTTCTGATGAGCTTAAAAGGTCTCCAGGAGTACCGGTAGTTTCTATTTAAAAAAAAAAAAATATTTTATTGATATTTCACAGAGAGGAAGGGAGAGGGATAGAGAGCCAGAAACATCGATGAGAGAGAAACATCGACCAGCTGCCTCTTGCACACCCCCTACCGGGGATGTGCCCGCAACCAATGTACATGCCCTTGACCGGAATCGAACCCGGGACCTTGCGGTCCGCAGACCAACGCTCTACCACTGAGCCAAACCGGTTTCGGCTGGAGTAGTTTCTAAAACTTCAGTAATTTCTCAATCAAAGATACTCTGATTGGTAAAGAAAAGACGTATTTGCATGTGAAAGGAAAAAACAATGAATTATTTCAAGCACACTTGAAAATGCAGCATTGTGAGGAAGCATAAACAGCATGATTTTTTAAAGGACTTCATCCTCTGATTTCAAGAAGTTAATGAAGTTAGCATTGCTGTGTGTAGATGTCTTATAAAATGTTCTACAATTGTTAATTATTGTTTTCCACTACATGGTGAAATGATGGCTATTCTTTCAGGTCAGATCCTCTGATACCGAAAGAGGAGAGGGGAGTTCATTGCTTCAGGAAAATTTGAGCTCTTAGCGTAGTTACCAGTGAGTTTTTGGATTTGTGCTGTCTTCCCTGTAAAAGACATCATAGCTGGTCATCAGTAAGAAGAGGACTTGTACTTATCTTAAGGAGGAATGAGTTTGTATTCAGTCATCTACGTACACTCACCCAACTTTTTGTGATTACGAATATTCATTTAGGACGTGGGGCTAGCATTTTGGAACCAACATGAGCTAACTGTCCTGTAAGGGCATCGCGAATGGCAGCCTGATTTCAGTCTCATCCAGTACTTTAATTTGCCAAGTGCTGCAGATACCGTTTTGAACTAGAAAGACAAGATACCTGATCTTATGAAACTTAACTTCTAATGTAGGGGTTTGGGAAGAGAGACATGTAAATAAGTATATTTTTAAATAGAGGAGTTACAATGAAAATAAACATGAGCATGAGATAAAGTGATGGAGATGGCGGAAGGCGTCTCTGAAGAGGTGACTGGAGTGAGACCTGAGTGATGGGAGTCAGTTGGAGCTGGAATAGCAGATGCAGAGGCCCAAAGGCTGCAATGAAGTTGATTTGTTTGGAGGACAGATACAAAGCTCATGTGAGTAGAGAACAGTCAGTGAGAGGAAGGATGGCACAAGGTGGGTGAGGCAGAGAAGCAGGTCGGGGTCAACCCTTGGGCGTGGAGGCCATGTTAAAGACCCTGTTCCAAGTCCAATAGAAACCATCGGAGGATTTTCAGCAGAGGAATGCTGCGATGTAATTTACATTTTGAATCTCAGTTGCTGTCACTCTTAAGACATTGTTTTATGTAACACTAAAGGGGAAAAAAATGCTGTCAGGCTGTGATATGTCATAGATTTTAAGAAGCATCCTTATTTCAAAGATCAAAATAGAAAAAAAGTATGTGTCTTAGAATTGATGAAAACATGGATTAATGGTAGAGAATTACTGCATCCTATCCCACAGGCTAGAATTTTTGCCATTAGAAATCATAACTTAGGCATTTGGTGATAAGAATGAATAATTTGGTTGTTTTTCCTAACGTTGGCTTCCTCCTTATTTTTCTTTTGTTTTCATTATTTAGTTCCATGTACCCTATATTTGTTCCAAATGTGTTGTTGAGGATAACGGTAACAGGTGGGTAGCTCTTACCATCCTTATCCGTCTTTCTTGGCAGTTCTGATACCCGGTTTGCCATTACGTTGAACAAGAAGGATGCCCTCACTGGAGACGAAGAGACCTTGGCTTCCTATGGGATTGTTTCTGGGGACTTGATATGTTTGATTCTTGAAGATGCCATTCCAGCACCTAACTTGCCTTCATCCACAGTTTCAGAGCATTCCTCACTCCAGAATAACGACCAACCCTCTTTGGCCACCCCCTCCAGTCAGCCCAGCTTACAGGATGAACAGCGGAGTGCTTCGTTCCAACGAGAGGCAGCCCAATCCGATGTCTGGAATGAAGACACTATGGTGGGTATTAATATTCAGACAGAAAATGGGTAGTTGACAAATCATACTTGATTGAATTTTGGTCCAATCAGGATCATTATCATCAGTAGATTGCAGATTATATTCTTATAGAAAAAATTTTTGAAACTGCTAAATGCCTGGATCAATATTGGGCATTTAAAAAAATATTTTATTGATTTTTTTTTTTTTTTTTTTTTTTTTTTTTTTTTTTACAGAGAGGAAGGGAGAGGGATAGAGAGTTAGAAACATCGATGAGAGAGAAACATTGACCTGCTGCCTCCTGCACACTCCCTACTGGGTATGTGCCTGCAACCAAGGTACATGCCCTTGACCGGAATCGAACCTGGGACCTTTCAGTTCAGGCTAATGCTCTATCCACTGAGCCAAACCAGTTAGGGCAATATTGGGCATTCTAAAGAACCCAGTTTTTACCTATTTATTTTGTTCAGATATTCATTCACCCCTTCAGAAAAATTATCCCTTAGCTTCTATTGCTGCCTTTAACCATTTGTACATCATAAGCATCTAGTTGCAAGCAGCAGGCCTTTTTTAATTAAATTCAAAATATTGTGGCAGTTAACTGGTTAAGCTCATGTCTCCAGCTTTGCTTCCCAGGTCTACTCCGCTTGTTAAGGCTATACATAGTTCAGTTATTTCCGAATGATTTGCTGGACATTTATACCTGGGTTTAAAAAGTGTCACCTTGCCAAAACCGGTTTGGCTCAGTGGATAGAGCGTCGGTCTGCGGACTGGGGGGTTCCGGGTTCGATTATGGTCAAGGGCATATAAATTGGTTGTGGGCACATCCCCAGTGGGGGGTGTGCAGGAGGCAGCTGGTCGATGTTTCTCTCTCATCGATGTTTCTAGCTCTCTACCCCTCTCCCTTCCTCTCTGTAAAAAAATCAATTAAAAAATATTTTTTAAAAAAGTGTTACCTCAAAAAAACATTGTCACCTCAGATTCTCTATGCCAACATAAATTTGAAAATATGTGCATTGCTGAAACCGGTTTGGCTCAGTGGATAGAGCGTTGGCCTGCAGACTGAAAGGTCCCAGGTACGATTCTGGTAAGGAGCATGTGCCTTGGTTGCGAGCACATCCCCCGTAGAGAGTGTGCAGGAGGCGGCTGGTGAATCTTTCTCTCTCATCAATGTCTTTGGCTCTCCATCCCTCTTCCTTCCTCTCTGTAAAAATAAATAAATAAATAAATAAATAAATAAATAAAATAATAAATATATATATTTTTTCTCTTGCCTTTTGATTTCTTGTAAGTCTAAAGTGATCATTTTTATTATTTATTGATAATATAAATGTCAGCTTGTTAATTGTTTTGTCTGTATACTTGTCTCTTCAACTTAATTTTTTTTTTGTGGGCCTTAAATATTTATAAGTATTCATTGTGCCTAGCATGTCTTTCAGTATATACAGATACTAAAAAATACTTTTTAACAGGTTTGTAAATTATGAAAAGCATCTATGTTCAGATTTTTAGTAATAGTATCCAGAGAGATTAAGGAAGTTAAAAAAAGCTTTTTTAAAGTTTAATGTATTTTAATGTGTTTTTTTGTTTGTTTGTTTTTAGAAATTATTATGTATGTTTGTGTTTTATAGAGGTAATCTAGGGAATGAGTAAGAATATTCAGTCACATATTTAAATTACATTTCTGAATCATTTTTGTTGATAGACCCCTTCAAAGATTCTGGTAGAAGGGCTGATTCCCTTTACTTCTGTGTACTATTAAAATTGTCCAGTAAAATGGAACTTTTCATAATATATGTAATAGTTACTTTACTAGTTTTCTTTTGGAAAATTTTGAAAAATTAATATTACCTCAAGTTAGCAATTTAAGTTCCAAAAGCATGCTGTTTTGTGCTCTGAGACTTGTACAGGGCGACTGTAAAACCTTCGTGTGGAAACAGCTTGAAATCTCATAAATAATGCATTAAGTACTTGAAACAGTAGGGCCTGCTAATTAAATGTAGGATGGAGCATTAGAAAATGAAAATAGGAAAATTTTACTCTTTCAGGTAAGTGTAAATTAATTTTCTTAGATGCTGTTGTATTTGGGAATTCCCCTAGTACCTGTTGACTCTTTAATGGGAAAAAAATAGCTGGGTATCAGACCCTAATATTAGCTGTAAGCTGTATTTTAGCCACTTGTTCCAGTCCTTTGTAAATGACATATGATAAACGATCTGGTCAGAGAGCTGGTGCTGAACATTTTTTTCACTTCCCCATGCATGAAGAATAAGATAAATATTCATATCATATCAGAATGGCTCAGTGAATGCCAGTGGTTCTCATGGAATGGAGTAAGGTTTGATAAGCTCACCAGGGGATTCTGATATCTTCTTCTTATGTCATTATCAGTTCAGGGCAACCCTTTTTAATATTTTTTCACATATATTCTCCCATGCAACTGTCAGTAAGTAGTAAATGGCCAAAAGTTAGCATAATCCTATATAATAAAGAGCTAACACACTAATTAGACTGGACAGCAGAATGACTGTCCGGACGACCTTCCAAACGACCTTCTGGACAAAGCCAGGGCTGTGAGGGCTAGCCGAGACTTTGAGGGCCAAGCCCCTTGCATGAATTTTGTGCATCGGGCCTCTAGTAGATAGATAAGAAGCAAAGAACCTGTGCACTTTATAATTTAGTTAGGTGTTAAGTGGTTTTAATAAGTAATTTCTGTTTGTTCGAAAAGGATAGAGCCTCCTTTTTTAGGTAGTGTGAATTGTCATTGCCCTCTAGGTTTTAACAAGTGAATTTGGATGTTTTCCATAAGCCATCAGGTATTTTAAAATAACCTCATGCTCCTTGACATTCTCCCACCCTTAGACTCATAGTAGGTCATTTTAATTTCCTCTGCCCCCTTTTTAATGGAAATATGAACCAAAAAAGAAGAAACATGTGCTTTGCATTAGGAGTTGAGCACATGCCTACAAAACCAACTTTGTGAGCAAAGTTAATGTAGGTGATGCAGTCCTATTGCAGCAGCATATTCTGTTCAAAGCTGTGAACTGGGAGTCTGGTGAGCTTGTTCACTTCCAAGTTTTATTAGTTGGTAATCTTGATTGTTATTTAATCTGAGTCACAATTACAGCCTGTATAAAAAGGTGACATCATTTGTCATGCTTATTGTATAGCATTTTTGCATGTTGCAAACGAGAAAACACTGAAAACAAAAACTATGAATTGTAAGACATTATCCTTCATCATTTACTGAGTGTCTACTATGTGTTAGGTACCGTACTGGGGTTACACAAATAGGTGACATGTAGTTTGTGCATTTCCAAGTTGGCGGTCATGGTAGGATGGAGATGAGTAATTAGAAGACATCAGTACTGTGTGATGAAGTGGAGTAATAAAGCCTGTGCAAAGCAGAGGGGAGTCGGTGTCACTGTTGAAGAGGTGGAGACTGCTGGAGTGGGGAGGAAGGGACTCGCAGAAAGTGAACTTGATACAGAGTCAGGAATCAGGTGACAAAAGGCCTTGTATACCAAGGCATTGAGGAGTTGGACTATTTTGTAGGCCTGCGTTTCTCAGCATGACCTCTGAAAAACTTGTTTCAGGAGATTACTGGTATAAGTAAGTAAGTGTTAACAGGATGCTGAGCATTGAGGAGGGAGGATGTCCTTTCTTGGTTATGCGCTCATTATTATTGGACTTCTCAGAGCTTATATACTTTGTGTATATGGAGGGTAAGGTTAGGTGGCAATAGCATGTAGCATTTTCCAACTTATTTATTATATTGTCTTTTTTCCTAAGAACATCTAGGGCAGCCGTGGGCAAACTACGGCCTGCGGGCCGGATCCGGCCCGCGGAGCCGAAAGACGGAGGGTTCTCTTGCTCTCCCCTCCGCTCCTTCACCAGCAGCCCAAGAGGAGAGTGCCAGCATGGTCAGGTTGCTTTTGTTCCGGCCCTCCGGGGCAGTGTAAGAACCCATCGTGGCCCTCGAGTAAAAAAGTTTGTCCACCCCTGATCTAGGGTCACATTTCAAGGCACAATTTAGGGAAATGCTGCTGTCTACATTGGGGAAATATTGGCAGGGTTTAAGTTGGGACATAGGACATAATTGGAGTCTTAATTGTCAGAAAACTGGCAGCAGTGGGTAGAATGTATGGAAGATGAAAAGTGGAGTCGGATACTGGGAGGCCGTTGCTGGAGATAAATAAGTGTGAATTACTGTGGAGTAGAACGGGGCAGACTTTAGAGATAGATAAGGTGGAACTTTGAAGTATGAAAACTAGGAAGATTTCCAGGTTAATGGAGATAAGGAATTCAGGACGGAGGAGTAGATTGCAGGCTCATTTATAAAATGTGTCCCGTTTCTGAACCCAAGTAATGTGCTTTGACTTTGAGCACTGATCTCTGTTCACTTTAGGATACAAAATATCATGTATAAGTCTCTTTAATGAATTCATTGTTTGTCATCCTTTCCAGCAGGGGCCTAGTCAGAATGTGGAAGCCGAGTCCATTGAAGATATTGTGGATATGGATGAAGTCACAGGTTTCTACCCCTCAGAACCAATGCTCTGCAGTGAATCAGAGGAAGGGCAGGTGCCCCATTCCTTAGAGACCCTGTATCAGTCAGCCGACTGTTCTAGTCCCACTGATGCCTTGATAGTCTGCATTCATCTTCTCATGTTGGAGTCGGGTTACATGCCTCAGGTAAGATGACAAGAGAAGACAAGCATCTTGTTAGGGCTTATGTTTCCTATTAGGAAAGGAGGTGTATCAGTAAATATCCCTAGAATGTTGTGTTTTCTAGATTTCTTTGTTAAATGTGGTTGGATATTAAATGTAATGTGCTGAATACAATGATAGGCATATAGTAGGCAAACAGTAAATATTCTCTTCTTTTCTTTTTTCCTCCTTCATTTGTTTTATCAGTTTTTAATTAATATTATAAGAGTGATAGCAACTCTGGTTAAAAAAACCCCAAGATTATGTATGATAATATGTAGATGAAATGTGGTCAGTGAGTGTGGATTGAGTGTAACTAGGTGGATGATGACACACTGGGTTTTTTATGTTAATGGCTCTATGAATTGCCAGTAACTTAGTAAGATTCAGTCAGGAAGAGGACATTGTTCTTATGCTGTAGTTCATTCGTTCGTTCTCCATTGTAGGTGTAGTGCTTTGTCTCTGCTCCCAGGTTGCTTATAATCCAAGAGTAAGAGAGAGAAGCCTACAAAATACTGGACTGTATTGGTTAATTCTAGGAGAGACTTAGCCATAGATAGGATGCCAGAGGTTCACAGAGAACATTTAGGGTAGAGTTTCTTAAACTTTAATGTGCACAGAATACCTGAGGAACTTATTAAAATGCAGATTCTAATTTAATATTAAGGTGGAGCCTGAGATTCTGCGTACTCTCACACAATAGTGATGTCACAGCTGGTGGTGTTATGAGTAACAGTAATTCAGTGACCACTGAACACCTGCACCATGCCAGGCATGAGCCAGGAATCAGGATATGAAGATAGTCCTCTTCAGGAGGCCACAAGTGTGGCAGATAAATAAAATGGAAATTATGATATATTATGATAAATAACAGAGAAGTACATAATAGAAATATGAACAGAATGTTAGTGGATAAAAGAAAGAGAATGACAAACATGATTTTTTTTTTGTTCTTGTTATCTTCACCCAAGGATATGTTTTTATTGATTGTAGAGAAGAAGAGGGAGAGAGAGAGAGAAAAACACTGATGTGAGAGAGAACTATCAATTGGTTGCCTCCCACACTTGCCCCGACCAGCAGCCTAGTTACGTGCTGTGACTGGGAATCAGACCCTACAACCTTTTGGTATTTGGGACGATGTTCCCACCAAGTGAGCCATAGCCAGGGCAGGATTTAAAAAATTTTTTATTGGGGTGACATTGGTTAATAGGGTCATATGGTTTCAAGTGTACATTACTGTATATTGCATTGTGTGCCCACCACCCAAAGTCAGTCATCTTCCATCACCATATATCTGGCCCCCTTTACTCCCTACCACTCCTCCACCTCCTTCCGTCTGGGAGCCACCATACTGTTATCTGTCTGTGTCTCTGAGTTTCAGTTTTATATCCCACATATGAGTGAAATCATGTAATTCTTAGCTTTTTCTGACTGACTTCGCTTAGCGTGTGTGTGTGTGTGTGTGTGTGTGTATTCTTTTAAAAAGCCTTCCCAAAGAAAGTGATATTTGAGTTGGGGTCTTGAATAATGACCATGGTAGGCAGAGAAGTGAGTCTTGAAGAGAGAAATTAACTCCGGTCTTCTGATGCTATTTTATCTATTTGAATAAAAATTTTGATGGAGGATAACATATTGAAACTTTTTTTCTATCAAAATTTTATTCATAGCAGTGTTAATGATTTGACAAATTTTAAGGGGATTGTAAGGAATGATTATTTCTAGATAAGTTAGGGACTTCTTGGATGTTTAATCCTTTTGAGAGTAATACATTTCTTTATTTGTTTCCCTTTAATTTCCTTCCCCAGGGGACTGAAACCAAAGCTCTTTCCATGCCAGAGAACTGGAAATCGGGAGGAGTGTATAAGCTGCAGTACACGCACCCTCTCTGCGAGGGTGGCACTGCTGCCCTCACCTGTGTGCCTCTGGGAAACCTGGTCGTCATAAATGGTAATTGGAGGGCTTAGCTGCAGGCATTAGTTTATGAATACTTACGTTTCTCTCCAAATGGTTTATAGCCAGTTCACTGACTGGCCATTATGATATAGTTATGAGTCTTTTTTCAATTTTGTTTAACCCCTGTACCACTGGTAACATGAGTCTGAAAGGTTACAGAATTATGGGTTGGCCCTACCAGTGTGGCTCCGTGGTTGAGCATCAACCTATGAACCAGGAAGGCAGGGTTCAGTCTCCAGTGTGGGGCGTGTAGGAGACAGCTAATCAGTGATTCTCTCATCATTGATTTTCTATCTCTCTCTCTTCATTCCTCTCTGAAATCAATAAAAATATATTTACATTAAAAAAATAGAATTACAGGTTGATGTTTAGACTAGCAGCCTTCATTCGTTGAGCAGCCCTACTCTTTTTCTGTTTTAACCTTATAATTTATTTTTTGCTCCAGTGGGGAGTTGTTATAATAGGAGTGAGATAAACTCTCTGAAGAATATATGTTTCTTTATGTCTATAAATGGCTTTTTTTTCCTCAAGGTCTCGAACTGAGAGATGGTAAGAGGTGAGATTGAGCTGGGTCCCTTTGTATTCAGTTGGGCACCACTGAACAATTTATAAATGCCCACACATACTAAGGGTTCTGAGTCTTTAGTGTGTGTGTGTTTTCTCCCCTACCCCTGAGAAAGTCACTCTTAATAGTTTCTTTCCTAGTTGTCTTCAGTATTAAGAAAATTTCACTGGGATAGCAATACCTCCCATTTTTAAATTTCATTTTAGCTCTGATGCCACCTACATATCCATACCAACTACCAGTGGTGTTTGGAGCAGTCTCATAATCACACATTGTGGAGATCCATTTGAGTGATTAGACTTTCATTTTTGTTGCATTTTGGTTTGAGGTTTTATCCTTTTAAGGATAATACTGTAATGACTGCATTTTTCATTTTTCAGCACAGCTCATCTTTGTATACAAAGGCAGCAGGCGCTTTGATATCTTAGCTCAATGGTTTTCAACCTGTTCTGCAGCTACTAGCTTCTGCTGAGATGAAGCAAGAGGAGGCTTAGTAGAACTATCTCCACCTAAACCTTGAGCAGCACCATGTTTGTCTATTTCATTTAGTGGAGTCCCTAAAGATTAAAAAAAAATTTTTTTTCTGCTGAAAGACAGTTTTAAGTGCCCTCTTGTGTAATTCCTGCTACTTTCTTTTTAACTGGATTATTCAAAATGTTACTTAACAGTCTCAGAATTTCAGCTTTAACAGCTTTGGTTGTATTTCACATTTGTCTGGACGTGACTATCTGATGGCACGAGGACCTAGCAATGCCTTTTCAACAATTACAAATGTAACTTTTAGTTGGGTGTTCCATCCAGATCAGCAGTTTCTGCCTCCATTTAATCATAACTTGCAAGGTGGAAGTTACCAAATGGTAAATACGAGGTTGTAATTTTTGCCTCAGTTTCTAACTAAAACTCTTTAACAACATCTGTATAATAATCTCTATTTACTAGTTTCAAGATACTTAAAAGAGAATAGCTGTTAAATGTCTAATGATTGCTTAGTTTCCGATAATTTCGTTTATTTGCCATTCTTGGCAAATCACCTGCGTGCAGACTTGCATGGCAGACAGCCATTCCAGGCTTGATTCTTTGAAAGGAGTAGTGTGTCCTTAAATCTCTCCTTCACCGAAGACATCCTGTTCGGTGCACATGTGCACAAGCACATCACTGGCTCTTTCATAGAATGAGATGAAGTATGTCTTTGTGTATGTGAATGAAATTGAACTCTGGTGATGTCAAGAATATTGGTCTTTTGGGTCTAGAGAGAGGATTCATTTAACAAGGAAAGACTCATTGCCAAGGGTTAAATAAAAAATAAATGGAGTTTTGGTGACACTGGTAGAAATAATGATTTTATTGTGTTCAACTGTCTCCTGTTAACCTTGTTGCATATCTTCTAGTTACTAATGAGCTGCTATTGGTAATACTTTTTATATAGGTATTATATAAAGGTGCTTACTGTACTTTTTAAAGGGTGTTTTAGAGTGATTTTTAATTTATGCGATGGCATGTTTATACTTTGGACTTTGCTGTGAGGGAAGGATATAAGCATAGAGCAGTTTGTTTTGTATAATGTGTCCTTTGTATATTGGGGGCAAGGAAATACAGTCTCATACTGGAAAATGAAGGCAATTGATGAAGTGACAAACTTTGATCTTTCTTTTGCTTATTTACAGCTACACTAAAAATCAACAGCGAGATTAGAAGTGTGAAAAGATTGCAGCTGCTGCCAGAATCTTTTATTTGCAAAGAGGAACTAGGTAATGTAACCATGATTTAACTTTTGGGATGAAGTTTTGAGAGGTTCACTTTTAAAAACCTGAAAAATAATGTTCAAAAGACTGAAAGTTTCTGAATGAGATTAAAGCAAATTGAAGACCATGGAGCAGAGTTTCTGTTTCCTGTTATTCTTAGGATCTTGGAATGCTGGGTTATGTTTACATTGCCATTACGTAATGACACTAGCATGCAATTTTTTGCACACTATTGATGCTTCAAAATTTCTGAATTAATCTTTGTGGATTTTTCTGGCATTGTGGTTAGCCAATATGGAAAACATAGAGGATCTATGTTTTGCTGGAACCATATAGTGGAATTTCATTATTGAAGATACTTGCTTAAACATATATAGGTTTGGTTGCTATTTGATGTGGATTGAACCTTTGCCAGAAGTTTGCATTCTACACATGGTTTCATTTATATTCTATAACATTATTAGTAGAAGCAAAGAAATTAAGTTTTCCTTTTTGTTTTTTTGATTTAAGTCAAAGGATGAGATGTGGGTAGGTGGTTGAAGGAGAAGAGATGGGGTAGAGAGGGAAGTATCAGCTTTAAGTGCTGTTTTGTGCCTTTACAGATGTTATTCCATCTCATCCTCATAGTAAACTTGAGGGTTTAAAATCCAGAGGGAGAGTAGGGTGGTATTGGGGGAGATGACGTTAAAGCAGTGTCTTTTAAGGGAAGACCACGTAGCTCTAGATCTTTGCTCTGAAGGCCTAACTTAGTCTTGTTAGTTCTCAGGGGAGATCAAGCCTGGAGAGCCTGACGGATATGAACTAAAACTGACAGAGAAAGCAGACAGCAGACTACAGTTGACCATGGGAAAGCGAGTTAGGTGTTGACCCCCCATGTAGTAAAAAATCACATATAACTTTTGACTCCCCTAAAACTTAACTACAGTTGAACTTTGGTATCCAAGCGGGATTAGTTCCAAGACTCCCTGCAGATACCAAACCCACGGATGCTCAAGTCCCTTTTATAAAACGATGTAGAACAATGCATACAATTGGCCCTCTTCATCCACGGATTCCCAACTGTGGATGGAAACACTGTTTTCTATTGCTGTTGGTTAAATCTGAGGATGCAAAACTAAGGGAATGGAGGGCTGATTGTATATTTATTTTAAAAAATTTCTGTATCAGCGGACCTGTGCAGTTAAAACCTGCGTTGCTCAAGGGTCAACTGTACATATTTATAAAGGTCTCTGAACATTTAATGTCACAGTAGACCCGTGTTTCTTAACCTTTTCCCCTTATCAGTCCCTGAATGAGCCATTTGTACATTCTTCCCCTGTCATCCTCCCCCATGAAAATGTAATACTATAGATATCTGTATTTGTATACTGTGACTCTTGGGAGGAGCACAACCAAGGTAAAAACTAAGATTTTATTTTTTTGCCCTCCCAAGAAACAATTTTTGCCCTGTTGGGGGCAATATTGCCCCGGTTGCAAATGCATGAACTAGACTTATTAAATCTCTAAAGATGATCTTTCCATTAGGACCAGAAATTCCTTGGCTGTAACACTGTATATTCATTTCTATGCTTTGGGGAGTAGAAATACTCTACACTCTATAGCAGAAGAAGTTATTATGCCCATTTTATGGATCAGGAAATAGGTCTAGAGGAGGTTAAATTACTTCAAGGTCACAGAGCTAATAAATGGTGGAATTTAGGATTGGAATAGATTTGACTCCTATGCCTTTAAAAAAAACTTTTATAGGAATATAGCTCAGATTCATGTTCTTTATTTGCTTTTTGTTAAAAAGGAAATGAAAGAAAAGAAGAAAAGGAAATGAAAGGGAGGGAAAAGTTAATACAGTTTTATTACAAGTTTATGGAGTATATTAATTGAATATTTTTAATGCAACACTTTTTATGTTAGCAATATGCTGCTCATTTGACAAGTCATTTAAATAAATGTTTACTGTGGCTTATAGTACCCATATATACTAGGTACTGCTATTTATCCTTTTATTCTAAGTCCCTATTTATTTTTAGTATAGATCACCGAAGAAAAATTTTTTATAGAAAATCAGTTTTCATATTAAACCAAATTTATTTTTAAAGTATTTTGAAATTTGATTTAAACTCAAGATTGTAATTCATGCAACAAAGTTGTAGAGTTTAGCTGCATGTTTTCTTATTCATTATCAAATTATAATGCATGTTTTATTATAGACTAGAGGCCTAGTGCACGAAATTTGTGCACTGCTAGGGTCCTTAGCTGTTGCCAGCCAGGGCTCCCCTCCCTTCCTCTGGCCAGCCCTGCCCCCTACTCCTCTGGTGAACTCCCGGTTGAGGGGACAATTTGCATACGACACTTTTATTGTATAGAATAGTGAGTTGCATACATATGGACTGGGGAGGGAGCAAGCATAAGTTGATTAACTGCTGATAAATATTAGGCACTGTGTGTGTAGCTTTACATTTTAACTACACGTATCTGGTGCAGTGGTAATGTCTCCTTTAAACAGGTGAGCAAACAGGTACAGAGCAGAAGGTTCAAGGTTATACACTTGGTAAATATATAGCAAAACTGAAGTGGGAACTCCAGGCACAATTTGACAGTGTACACGCTGTAATGTACATGTAAAGCACCTGGGATTTTATTAAAATGCAGGTTCTGATTAAGTAGGTCTGTGGTGGGTCCTGAGATTCAAGATATAGAAACATTTCCCAGGTGAAGTCAGTTCAGGTGATCTCTGGACCACACGTTGGTAGCAGTTTAGTGGCTAATATGATTGCTTTGGAGCCCTCCTTAGCCTCATGCCCTGATCTGCCACCTACTCTAAAACCTTGGATGGACTCTCTATATCTTGTCCTTTAAAGTAGCAATAATAGTATTTATCTCTTAGGGTGAATTGCTGATTCTAACGTAGGCTTGAAAACTGCTTGACACAGTTGCTGGTACATAGTCATGTTATAAACACTTTCTAAGCTCCACAAGAGCAGCTCCCCACTGCTTCCCCAGTGCTCAGATTGGTAGATATCTTCTATAGTAATAAAAGTGTAATATGCCAATTACACTTGATGTCCTTCCGGACATCCTTCCGGATGATGCCAGGGCTGCGAGGGAAGCCGGTGCTGACAGTGGGGGAGGAAGGCCTATTCTTGCATGAATTTCATGCATCAGGCCTCTAGTTCAGTATATCTAGTGCTTCCTACCAAATAATAGCCTATGATCTGTATAGATTGGGTTCAGCTCAGTTCATTTGGTATTATGGGATTTTAGTTTTCAGAGTCACACACTATATACTTCCTAGTGTGCTGGAGATTTTGGTTTATAGCTATGCTGGAATTATTTGTGAAAATTTATTTACCTCTTTGATTTGGTTTGGCTGAAGTAGAGGATACCATTTTAAGTTTTTCCACTTGATTTTGTTTTTATTTTTTATTTTAAATATTCTAGGGGAAAATGTAGCCAACATCTACAAAGATCTTCAGAAACTCTCTCGTCTCTTCAAAGATCAGCTGGTGTATCCCCTTCTGGCTTTTACCCGACAAGGTGAGAGATGATAAATGATCACATGTCAAATGGCTAGAAGAGCAAATTTAAAGTATTGTGCTCATGACTCTTCCCTCTTTTCTCCTCCTAGTGAAATTCTGCTCTGATTTTAAGATTAAGCTTAAATGTTAATTACTTAAATGTTAATTACTTAAATGTTATTCACTCCCTCTTTGTAGTTCCATAACATTTTGTACATGTCTTTATTGTAGCTTTTTATTCAGTGTATAATAATTGTTGATATAATTTCTTTCCACATAAGGTTGTGTGTGAATACTTGAAAGCAGGGAATATGTATTATTCACTTTTGTATTCTCATGGTCTAGCACAGGGTCTGGCCCATAATACGTTCAATAACACATAAATAAATAATGTATAGCCTGTAAATTGCATCTAAGTTGTGTGTGTTTTTTAAAACAATATTTATTGGGGCTCTATGCTAGGTACTTTAGATATTTCACATGTGTTTTTACTTAATGTTAACAACTTTGAAGTAGCTTTTATTCTCTTTGTGATTGTGAAACTGAATAATTCAGTGAGGTTTATATTCACTCAAGATTCTTGTACAGTCAGCTTTCTCTTATTTTGTCTTGTAGTAAAAAATACTTAAAAATCTCAGTGACTTGCCCTGGCCGGTGTTGCTCAGTTGGTCGGAGCATTGTCCTGTACCCCAAAAGATTCATAGGTCGATGCTCAACCACTGAGCCACACCATCTGAGCTCTACCTCCCTTTTCTAAGCCTGCCTAATAGTAATTCCTAACACCTGAGTGCTTTTTGTGTGCCAAACATTGTTCTAAGCCAGGGGTGGGCAAACCTTTTGACTCGAGGGCCACAATGGGTTCTTAAACTGGACCAGAGGGCCGGAACAAAAGCAACCTGACCACGCTGGCACTCTCATCTTGGGCTGCTGGTGAAGGAGCGGAGGGGAGAGCAAGAGAACCCTCAGCTCTTTTGGCTCTCCGGCTGTAGTTTGCCCACGGCTGTTCTAAGCACTCTATATGTATTAATACATTTAGTTCCCAACTTCGTGAGGTAGATAATGTTATTAACCCATTTTTCAGATGAGGAATTGAGTTAGGCAGAGTGTAAGTAACTTGTCCAAAGGCACACAGCTAATAAGTGGCAGCCAATGAATTATCGTTTTCTGTAGTTGAGTAGAGAATTAAAGAGGCCATTGACCTGTATCTACAAATTGTCAGAATTATTTTTTCTACCAGTATTAAACAGTTTTTGGCTTTCCACTAAAATGAGGAACAAGGAGGGGGCTTTGAGTTAGTAGTAGCAATCTAGTTCACCTGGGGTTAAAAATTTGTTGTAGATATGTGTACTTGGATAATTGAGACTATCACCCAGTTTGTTACCTCTCTATAAAGGAACGAGTTGCCAGCTTCTGTTGAATGTGGGGAAAGTGGATGTTCTTTACTCAGGGACACGTGTTCTTTTTCTCCTTTCAGCACTGAACCTACCAGATGTGTTTGGGCTGGTAGTCCTTCCACTGGAGCTGAAACTACGGATCTTCCGACTTCTGGACGTTCGTTCTGTCCTATCTTTGTCTGCAGTTTGTCGTGACCTCTTGATCGCGTCAAATGACCAACTTCTGTGGAGGTGTTTATATCTGCGGGACTTCCGAGGTATTTCCATGATGACATGTTAACAAGAAAGGAGCTCTTTCCTACTGAGGTCTTAGTTCTTTATTATTCAGCTTGCCAGAAGTTTTTAGTTATAGGTTTCTTTTTTTAGGGTAGCAAATAATCATAACATATAGCCTAAGTAAAGAGATTCTAAGCTTCGTAAACCTTTCCTGAAAACTCTCCTCAAATAGCCACTTAGACTAAGTAGACTGTCAGGATAGAAACATGGAAGTGAGACAGGTTCATTCTCTATCAACCATCCTCAGTGTCTGACTTAGAAATCCACTACATTTCTAACTACTTCCATGGTTGTGACCAGAGTACAAGTTGAGAGTCTTGCTCTGCTGTGGCAGGCGTGTTGCTAAGGAAGCTGTATTTCTGCATTGTCACATCTATGGTGGCTTGGTCATCATCGCAGCAGGATGACGGTGGAACTTGGGGCTGGGGAGAATTCTCCAAAATGTCATAGGTGTTCCAGGTACAAGGCTGGAAGCCTGAGTGTGGAACTTCTTTCCGGTCACCATTTTATCACATATCACTGTTTTCTTAAACTGGGGCTTGACTCTGTGTGGGTCACAGAATCATTTTAAAGGGTCATTTTATAAAAAAGAAAGAAAACTCAGCAGCACTTTATAAAATAGGAGTTAACTTCTATTTTAGTTAGATATGTAAATGTAAGAAAATCTTAACACGTTACAGTGTAAAATAAAAAAGTTTGAATGACGGTGCTATAAATGATGTACCACTCGCATAAACATGAATGGGTAGGTTCCCCTGCCACTTTTTTTTTTAAATTAAAAGCATCATGTAGAGTCATTTGGATTGTCAAAAAGTTTTTTTTCTTTTAAAATTGTAGAAAGTGCAAATGACATGGTTTTTCCTTCTTTTCCTTCTTGATTCTTGAGTCCAAAGTTTAAAATGTTACTTGCCCCTAGAGGCAAGAAATGTCATCTCAGAAATCTAAAAAATTATAGTCAAAATGAAAAGACAAAATGGCAACATATATGAAAGATCCAGCCAAAGAAAAGCAGGCTGTGATAAAAATATCCATGAAAGGAACAGGTACTTTTTACTTGTATATTTGAGGTCAGGTTTAAAATACAACCAGTCTACCTCATTTCCAGATTGTGGTCCACAAGCTCCTTTGTAAGCTGAACGGTCATATTTTTTTTTCATGAATTTCCCTGTAAATACAGTTCTATAGGGCTGGAGCTTTTATAACATTTTTTTCCATGCCAATGTAATAACTTCTAGAGAAGACATCACTGTCTTTTATCCAAACTCTTCACTAGACTTAAAGGAGTTCTTTTCCTCATTTCACGGATTTTAAGAAAGTACACTGAAAATTACTTAGTTGTCATATTTCTGAGAGCTGAGTCATTCAGAACATGTTTGGGAGAAGACCTAACCCAATTATGGAAGTAAACCTTATCAGCTTGACCTCCGGCAATGACCATGAGCTGTAACACAGGCACTCAGGTTGTCACGGGGTTTAGTGTGACATGAGACTTGGGGTCAGAAGCAGCTGACGCACTAGATGGAGTGGGGGAGCAGAGCGGTGTGGGACAGTCCGCACAGGAGAGAGCAGCCGTGCAGCCCTCTGCATCCCTGAGGGCGTCACCGCATTGAGGCACGTAGCCCAGCACAGTGCAGGCTGCCCGCAGCCATCCAGAGAGGACCTGAGTTAGGTCCAAGAAAGTATAAATGGTGTTGTGTGTGTTAAACCACTGAGTCACGTTCCTTTTTCTGCTTAATGAGGATGCTTCCGTTTCCTTAGGACAGACGCAAACTGCTGTTTCATGCTGGATGAATGAAGCATTTTAAACCCTTTTTGTTTTTCCTTTGTAGATGGTACAGTTAGAGTTCGAGACACAGATTGGAAAGAAGTAAGTGTTTGTAAATATCAAAGGCTAGTGTTCACAACACAGAAATAACTAGTGGATTAGTACATTATGGGCAGGTTTCACTTTTTTGTGATGTAATCTGTTTTTATTAAATTTATTGCTAATTTTCAGTAAATGGAAATGTTTTCAACTTTTAAACTCGGTCCCTGTTTTCTTGTAATTACACAGGAAGTAAATCTTAACACAACGATTATTTTTTACCTTTACCTAATAAAACTTTCCCCCTTCTGTTACAAAGAAGATTTTTTAAGTGAGCTCCTTTGTGCTGGAATAGTGTTGAGCTGTTTGGCTAGTTAGAATAGTACATTAAGAAAAGAAAAAGTGATGGTATTTACTGATGTCTACTATAAAAGACATTGTTAGAATTGAGAAAAACTTGGGAGGAAGGACTAGAGAAGAATAAAATTCAATGTAAGTTTTCAGATATGTACAAAATATGTTCCAACCTCTAAAATGGGCATCTATTTTATTTTAAGTGAAAAATAGAATTTAGTTGGTGTCCTCTCACCCCCCCCCCACATTTATATTTTATGGCATGATATTTTCAACAAATATTTAACCTTGGTACCCTTGAAAAAGGCGGACTTAAAATTGCTTGCTAGCTTGAGCACTCTGGGTTGCAGTCTTGAAAGTACATGCCACTCAGTTCTCTGGATTTATTGTTGCTCCAGGTTGGCACAACTGCTCGGCTGCAGTGTGGTTAAAGACTAGAGCCCATCGGTATTGTATTCAGAGCCACTACCTTATTCCCTCACAAAGAAACGGTGAAAGTGCGTTTCCGTGCACCGGCTTCTTGGTCTGCTGGGATAGTGTGGGAAAAGGAAGGGACAGATTTGTACACTGAAAGCAAGTTGGAACTTTGGGGAGACATCCAACCCAACCACTTACCGGATCCTGTTCTTATTTTTCGTCAGTTGTACAAGAAGAAGCACAAACAGAGAAAAGAAGCTCAGAGGATTCGGCACATGATGTTCCTGCCGCCGTCGTCACCCCACCCCACCCCATTCTATCCCAACCCCTTCCACCCCAGGCCTTTCCCGCCCAGCTCGCTCCTTCCCCCAGGAATCATTGGCGGTGAATATGACGAAAGACTCACACTTCCCTTTGTTGGGAACCCAATCAATTCGCTCATTCCTGGGCCTGGGGCGGCACCCGGCCAGTTCCCGCCACTCAGACCACGTTTTGATCCAATTGGCCCACTTCCAGGACCGAACCCCATCCTGCCGGGGCGAGGTGGCCCCAATGACAGATTTCCCTTCAGACCCAGCAGGGGTCGGCCAACCGATAGCCGGCTACCGTTCATGTGATTGCCTTGCAACCCACTCGGGAGCTTGTTTGGTTGGTTCCTTAAGACTGCAGCTATCACCTTGTTGGGCTGTTGACCTTAGTGTTTTCCGATTGTGGCCGTGAGGAATGTGTTCACACAAGCCTTTCAGTAGATGTATTTAAAGCTCCAGGGGTGGTGTGGCCCAAAGGTTACTTCACGACAAGGTTGGCCTTGGGAATAGTTGGCTACTGACTTCCCTCTGAACTCCCCTCTAGAATGAAGGTTGTTCATCGATAATGTTCTGTACCAGATTTTTAAAAATTAACTATAAATTACATGGCGGTCTCGACTTTTATTACAGAAAGATACGTAATAAATATTCAGAGGAGCTTTACAACATTACTTGGACATTTAAAAATGATCAGAGAACCTATTCAGTGTCATCAGGTTGTTGCAGGGGATTTTAAACATTTTAATGGCCCCCTTTTTCAAATGAAGTAATCTGCAGAAGCTGATTTATAAAACGACTAAAGCAGAGCTAGTTTGGTTGAACTGGATTTTGGACACCCACCAGCTCGATGCACCTCCTCTCTGGCCCTGAAGCTCTTTCTCGGAGTGTGGGGTGCCCTGGGCTGTGCAGTTCACCCCACACTGGGCGGCCATGGGGTGATCGGGACTCTTGTTTTGTTTGGGGCTTCTTCGGGAGTGGAATTATGATTTTTTTCCTCTTGTGTTTTGAACAATTGGAGCCTAATTTGTAATCTAACTAGATGACCTCTTTTAACACAGAGTGTTACTGCTTTGAATGCTGGTCAGGTTCTTGTTTTTCAAAGATAGACTCTTATTTGAAGAACATTTATTTTTTTTTAAGAGTTAAAATACACAAAATTCAAGGTTTTTTTTCCTACAAGAAAAAGGCCAAACAGAAACGTCTTATCATACAATCAACCGTGAAACATGCTGTAGTGACAAAATATGAATCACAACACAGGAACTAGTATCTGCAGAAAGTATTT
Organism: Vespertilio murinus; assembly: GCA_963924515.1. NCBI lineage: Eukaryota > Metazoa > Chordata > Mammalia > Chiroptera > Vespertilionidae > Vespertilio > Vespertilio murinus. The sequence continues at coordinate 187,286,223 of OZ004707.1, forward strand.
TGGAATATTGCCAACTGTCTTCCTGATTTTAAAAACGTTTTGCATATAAGGAAATGGTTTGAAGTGTTATGTGCTGCAAGAATACTTTGAGTCCTACATACATGTGAAAATATTTTTATTTTGTTTTGCTACACATACTAGTGCCATTTTTTTTGTTTGTTTTCATCACAGTGAAGAACATTCAGTCACTAATGCAATCATCCAGAGCTTAACGTGTAGGCAAAAGATTGGGGCCGTTGGCATTTCCATGATATTGGGCAATGGTAGCTCTAGGACAAGCTTTTTAAACGTAAGTGTCAACGGGATGCCATATGGCTTTAATTGGATCTGGGTTAAAAGAGTCACCTTGAAGCACTGATGGGTCCAAATGTACCCTCGTTCTCCTCTCTGTGCCCTTGTGATGTTAGGTTGCACGCGGTGTGTGTGTGTGTGTGTGTGTGTGTGTGTGTGTGTGGCAGGTGTAGGAGGACACAGTGAAGCACCAGATACTGTAAAACAATGAGTTCTCCAAATCCAGAGTGTTGAATGGTCCGTGAGAGGCGTGTGCCAGCGCCCACGTCCCACAGAGATGGCGCTGCTTTCAAGCCCCACCTCGCCCCGCTGGCCCGAGTTACAGCCTCGCTCAGTTTAGGGGTGGGCAACGTGCCACACGCCTGAATTGGCAGTCCTCTCACAATAGTTTATTCTTAAAACAGCTCTCAAAGCTTTTCCTCTTGAATAGCTAAACTTAGAGTTAGAAGCTTGTAAAATCTATGTTCTTTTCATTAGCCTGGGCTGTTGAGCTTTATATATTGCTGGTGTGTAATGAGAAGGAAATCATGGTTTGGCGGTAGCCCAGGCCCTGGTTTTCTGACATCACTTCGATACAGTGTAATGGAAACAAGACGGTTTAGAGTGCTGCTGCGGCTACACGTTTTAGTAAGATGCTGTTCTGTATCGCTGGCTTGTAGTCGTACGACTTTCCGTGACCCCTTATTTTCCCTTTAGTTATTTTTAACAGGAGCCTGCTCCCCTCCCACCCCCTTCTTTGTGCACAGATGAAAGATACCGGTTGGCATGACTGGAAATCGATCATGGGACGTATCCTCTCTTTCCAGCTTAAGATTTTGTAATTCCTTAAGGAAAACAGTTGAGTTCTGCCCTCTTACTCTTCCTTGCCTCTAATTCCTGAGATCACCGCTTAGCCTAATATCTCTCATTCTTACTCTGACAGAGCTGGACACTTCCCTTTGCTCCCTACACTCGGGGCCCAGTGTCACGGTTTGCCTTCCTCCTGCCCTGGGCAGTAAGTAGCTCTCTACCACAGAGCCCCAGGGAGGTGCTGGCAGGTCCCACTTCTCTGCTGGGCTGTAAGCATGGTTCATGCTCCTTCACAGTCTCCAGCCGACTAGGGGTGGAGAGGATGCGATTATTGGGCAGTACTAGGTAAGTCACCCGAAATAAAGATTTAATCTTCATGTCTCCTGGGATTCCCAATAGGTCCTGGCCCTTAGATTTCTGCTATTCCATAATGAAATAATGAGAGGCAAGACAATGTTAACTTTCTTCCCTAGACTCCGTGAAAGACCATGAAGAGTAGATACATAAAATATGAGAGTTTGGAAATTGAAATTAAAAATGGACCAATCAGAATAAAACTGGAGGATGGACACATTGTAGGAGGGGCGTTCAGTTGTGGATTGGTTTCCCTTAAGGAATGCCTTGTTATTTCCAGCCATGTCTCTCTCTCGGCCTGCTGCTTGAGAGCCCTGGGCACAGGACTGGTGCTGAGGTGTCAGCGTGGCTGCGTGTTTGCCTGGAAATGGAGCTTCTGTGCCTGTGTGCATTGTGTTGGATTGATGAACTGATTTGACTTGCTTTTTGCCTAACCTTCCACTTCGTCTCTGGCCAAACCCACAACTGCCGCCTTCTCTGAGAATGTAAATATTAGTGAACCCTGATTGAATCAGTGGCTGCTTAGGAGTCAAAGATAGCTTTGACACTTGCTCAGCCAGCCTGCACTCCAGGATAAAGCATTTGGAACATGTGGAAGTCCTCCTAGGCCGTGGGCTCTTGCTCCGGTAGAAATGCTGGCATTATCTGCAGAGCTGAGCTAACCAGCTCAAACCCGAAAACAGAACGAGCGACCACCGCCTCTTTTGGGAGCTCCGCTGCTCCAGCGCAGGGAGGGGCGGGGCTCAGAAAGCACTGCCTGCGGGGGGCGCCAGGGGGCGCTGCTGTGGACAGCTCTGCCCCGCTGCCGGCCTCTGCGCAGGGTGTGGTCAGGCTGGAGTCCAGGTCCTGGGTCTTCTCTGTGCAAGCTGGTATTGTCCTGGTCTGCTCGCCCAGCCTCCTCTGGCTGATGCTGCCAGTGGCCCCTCATCCTCACCTCTTTGGGCTGTGCTCACCAGGGGCGGCCTTGTGGCCCTGAGCCTGCTTGCTCCCATTCCTTTTCAGAGTCAGTTTAGTCTGCAACCTCTTCCTGAGGGTAAAAAACTGCCATAGATTTTCTTTAGCTTATTTCAGTTTACTAATCTCTGTTGGTTGGATTCTGTTCCTGGGCAAATGACTTCCTTACATTGATACACTTAGAAATGAGAGACTTTTTCTTCAGCCTTAATTTTTTTTTTTTTTTTTTTTTTTACATTTTATTCCAACCTGAACATGTCCTGACCACCTACTGTGTGTCAAGCAGTGCTCTGTGGTTTATCCACCCAGTCGTTCACGAGGTACCTACACTAGCTTGCTTCCTCCTTGCACACCTTTCATAGCAAATTCAAGTGAGACCTGCCAGCAGGGGGTTGATGTCTGGGCTCTTGGGGTTTTCTATGTATTTGTTACCGAGTGTGAAGGCCCGTCACCCTGAAATGTTGGAGAGGTAGAACTAAGTGCCCCTGAGCAGGAACTGAAGGTTGGGAGTGAATGTCGTAAGACAAAGAGAACACAGGGGTTTAACGGAGGAGGAACGATGTACCGTCTGTGTCTGTGGAAAGCTGACTTGACATTTAATTAAACAGCAGGACTGTTTTCGCACACTGCGAGGACAGTCTGGAAGAAGGTATTTTGTCTGGCTGGTGGAGCAGTCTGGAGGCTGTGTTTAAATCCCTGTTCCTCGTGCTACACTTTACACAGCACACATGCATCTGGCATGTTTCAGCCTCACCAAGTCAGCCTGGAGGGGGAATGCGAGTCTTTTTTTGGATCAAAACGGTGAAACAAAGCCAACCAACCAACCAATGACTTTAGACTCGCCCCTGCGACTCCCCTCACCCCTGCTTTTTGTCCTTCCCCATTTAAAAAAATTCAGTTTTTGAAGTTAAAAGTGAGAAAACAGTCCATTTGGGGGAATCTCTGGTCTCCACAAGACCCTTGTTGGTTTCGACTTTCATACACAGACCAGCGGGAAACTTAGGTGTTGGTTATAAACTAGTGTGTCATGGATCATCTGTGCATGGCTGTAAGTCAGAACGCTACTCTACTTGGACTATCTGGGAGATACAGTTTGAACGTTGAGATGTTTTTATGGACAAGGGACAGAATAAAGGGAAATGGGGAAATTAAGCCATATAGTCATTGTATATGAAGCCACTAATTTTGCTCACCGAGAGTGGAATGAATGAATGAATTCCACACAATACAGCTTCCTATAGCAGCTTTCCCAGACGTCTCAGCTCAGGGTGCCAGCCTAGCTCCCACATGCATGCAGGGAGATGACAAAGAGAGGCTTGGGTCTCATGACCGGAAATCCTGGCTCGCTGGTCTGAGATGAAGCTAGCTGTGCACACAGCCATGGCCCACACTCAGAGAAACTAGCCTAGTCTCTCTTTGCTGTGTGTTTCAAGCTGTATGTTATTACTGAGAAGTGGGTGAGATGGTTTGACTTCTTTCAATCTTAATCTCTGTATAAGCGTGGTGATTGCCTCAGGTGTTTTCTGTTTTTAAGCTAAAATGGTGGGCTTTTCGGTGTTACACCTGCCCTCGAGTTTTCCCTCGCTCTTTCATTCAGAATGCAGGCCTAGGCCACGGACACTTTCATTTTTACCTCCTCTGTCCCTTCCCGGTGAACAGCGAGGGGAAGACAGGTGTCAGGTCACAGAGGGGACTGGGAAGGGTCACATGGCTCTGTGCTGGCCCGGGAGGCTGGCTCCGACACCTACAGTGTTTCTAGCACCAGGTGCTTGGTGACGCGGGACAGCCCCGCTCCGTGGTGGCGGGAGGCCGCGTGCTCTACGGGAAGGGGCCTGGGAAGGGCATCAGGGCCGTTCTCCAGCTCTGCAGTCAGCTTGTTACCACAGCTCAATCAATGTCTTCACATAGGAATCCCAAGTTGTTGACGTGTAAGGGGTACGACCAACCTCAAAAAGAGCAACATAGACAGTGTCTCCCCAACATGTTTGGCCAGGGGACCCGTTTGTAATGGAGTAGCCTGCAGCATCTTGCTGTGCAGTTTGTGAAATGCCCACTGGAGGTTACTAGCCTCCCAACTTTCTGAGCCTGTGATGTGAATCTGATTCTCTCTGGTTCCTCCTAAGTCCTTGCGGAGTAAACAACATTCCTGGAGGGAATTCCGGGAGAATTCCTGGCGGTGTACGAGTAATAGCGGGTGGAGAAGCCCTAACCTAACTCCTTCGGGAAGTGGAGGGCGGCGGCCTCTGGGAACCAAACTCTTCCTGAAAGGAGCTGTGGTCTGCTCTTGGCTGTCCGTTCTGGTGGGAGCAGCACCCCAGGCTCCCGTCGGTCTCTGCTGTGGTTCGAAAGGCCCCGAGCGTCTCACAGGACCTGGTCTCTTTCCCTCGTCATCCAGATCCCACCGGGGCCTGGCCAGTCGTGATGGGCCCTTGCCTGCAAGTCAGGCGAGGTCTCCAGATGAAACTAGCGTGGTCGTGGTCGGTGAGAGGTTCCCCTGGTCTGGCCTGTCTCCTTTTGTTTGCAAAACACTGTCAGTAGATTATTGCCTCCTGTACTGCTGAGGTCCCACCGCAGTGTCTTCATTTGATGGAGGTGGGCGAGGCCCAAAGGCAAGCGAAACACTAACAAGATGTGAACACTAGCCACACACAGACATCTCACTTGGGTATCTGGCAGGGAAGCAAGCATCCGGGGTGGGGGTTGGGAGGTGGGGGAGACAGGTGACGGACGCCCACCATTAAGGCCAGTTTTGAGGAACCTGGAGGCTCTTAAAAGGCCTAGTCTCAGCCGGACAAAGCTGGAATGTCATGGAGAAGGGACGGGGACACGTATAGATACTCAGTTCCTGGGTCAGAGGCATTAGAAAGCATATTCTCAGGCCCTCCATTCTGTTCCCCTCAGAAACCAAGGCCGAGAAGGACGATGCGGTGGGAGAGGGTGTGTGACAGCACCCCCTCCCAGGCTGGACCCCGTTAGTCAGAGAACAGGCTGGCAAAAGACTTCCTCAGGTTGCGGATGGTTTCGGCCTTGGCCTCGTCTTCGCTCGGAGTTCCACGCTGGGAAGTGTCCGATGTGCTGAGGCTGTTAGTCAGGGACTGGGATTTGCTGAAACAAAAGCAAGGGAGTTTGGGGGCGACCAGGCCTAGGCTCCTGAGGAAATGTGTTGTGGGGGCTTAGCCTGGAAGCCAGGTGGGCGAGCCCATTGTCACAGGATATTAAGACCAGAGACCAGGCATTCCAAGGCCTGTGCGATCCTGGATATGTCACACACATGACTTAACCTGCAAGGTGGTTACTGGTGGTCTCTGGTTTTAGGTACAGAAGTTGGGGCTCACAGCCAGTCCCCGGAGCACCTGAGGCTCACTGTCCACCAGCCCGGGCTGCTCAGACAGCAGGTGTCACCAGTCAGTGCTCTCCACCTGTGTGTGCAAACCCATCTGGCAAACTAAAGTGCTGTCTCCACCCCGGCTGTGGATGCTCCCCTATACTTCCCTTTGGGAATCGGGAGGCCTGTGTCTCTGGGATTCCATTCCCATCTCATCCCTGAAGCCCTCACTGATTCCAGCCCCCTTTGAAATTCTGGTGCTTCCTGTTGGAGCTTGTGAGAATTAAAAACAAAACACCCAACCAGCTAAAGTGCTTGGCACATACTAAGTAGGTAGTAGATACTGGTGTCAGACTATGATAATATTAGTGTTCGGAATTGGAGGGAGCCATTTTCCAAAAGACCCCCACATTTGGAGTCTCTCTTTCTGACCTCAAACCCAGAGATGGGCTTGAGAGGAGAGGGAATGCATAGTGTACTGTGATGGAGAAACGATGGCACAGATTTCTCTGTCCCTGTGACCCACCCTCTGCCCTGTGACTTGTAGGTCTTCCTGTCCAGGCTTGGCCATGCAACTGGCCTTGACCAACAGCCGGGGGTGGAATGAAATGACACTGTGAAGCTTCTAAGACTGCGCCTCAAGAGGCCTTGAGCTTCTTGTGCCCTTTCGGATTGTAATTGTGAGGAAGCCTGGCCCGACCGCTGGAGGCCCAGCTGGCAGCCAGCGCCAACCAGCAGGTGCCAGTGTGTGCACGAGGCCCTGATGACCATCCGGCCCAGGTGACGCTGCCAGATGCCTGCAGCATTGTGAGTGATCCCAGAGGGTAGGGCTGCTAGATTTAGTAAACAAAAATACAGGCTTAAATATGAATTTCAGATGAAAAACAAATACTTTTTTAGTATAGATACATCCCATGCAATATGTGAGGGCATACTTGTACTCAAGATTACTCGTGGTTTATCTGAAATTCAGATCTAACTGGGCATCCTGTATTTTATCTGGCAACTCTCCAGGAGGCACCAGCAGAAGAGCCTCCCAGCTGAGCCAAACTCCGAACAAACTGCTGAACTGAGATATTATAAACCAAGAAAATGGTTTTACCTTAAGCCTCTAAGTTTTGGGGTGGCTTGTTATGCAGCATGAGAGAACAGATACATGTATCTATCTGAAGGGTCATGGTAGGGCCTAATCTATACTCTCACCTGGCAGGGTCCTACCTGCCCCCCTCCCCCCCCCTCCATCCTCTAGGCGGCCTCCTTCCCATTTCAAGTCTGGGTGAGGCCTCAGTGTGTCCGCCTTTGTCTGAGTCCCCCCCCCCCCCCAACCCCCGTCCCCCCCCAATACCCTTCCAGATCCAAGGTACTTACTTGAGATGGGGGTGGGGTGCTGGCTTCCTGGGCTCTTCGCCCTGCTGGGAGGAGCTGCGCCCTTGCACAGGGGGGCGGGGCTGTGCGGGGAGGGGGGCACCCGGCTTGGAGGCCTGGCTGGGAGAGCCGCTGCTGGATGCCCGGGGCAGCTGTGGCGAGCCCGGTGACCTCTGCTGCTGTGGGGACCCCGACTGGGGGCTCAGGGGCTGCTGGCCTTGTGGGGAGAGCCTCTGCTGGGAGGGGCTTCCCGACCGCGAGGGCTGAGGAGACTGAGCTTGGCGAGGGCCCCCTACAGGGAACAAAAGTTATTACATTCAAATTTTTCTTAGGATAACATACATGGCTGTGCACAAAAAATGCTTCTTCAAGGATGGTCATTACAAGTTGGAAAAAAAACATAACATAAATACCTACTTGATTAGGAACATTAAGATACATCCATATAATGGAATATTCTCTGGTCATAATGTATGATGTCACAGAATAATATGACATTAAATGGGATACTATTGACACATGCTAAATAAATACTGCTAAGCTGAACAAAGCAGCTGATGAAATAGTACATACGTTTTATTGCATTTTGGTATATATATATATATAAAGCTATGTAAAAAAGAAAGATGGGAAGGTTAACCACTAAAACCAGTGCGTCTCAAGCCTTAATGCATATATGAATTACTGGAGGGATCTTGTCAAAATAAAGATTCTGATACAGTAGGTCAGACTGACACTGAACTGTGTCCCCTCCAAACTCGATGTGACTGCTTTTGGAGATACGGACTTCAAAGGAGGTAATTATTGTTAAATGAGGCCCTAAGGGTGGGGCCCTAATCCAACAGGACCGGTGTCCTCCTAAGAAGAGACGCACAGGAAAGGCCATGTAAGGACAGTGAGAAGGCCGCTGTCTCCAAGCCATGGAGAGAAGTTTCAACCCTGTGGGCACCTTGGCCTTGGTCTTCAGCCGTCAGCTGTGAGAAAGTACGGTCTGCTGTTAAAGCCACTTATTCTGGGGAATGCAGACTCTGTTATGGCAGCCGAGACGATTGAGCAGGCACAGTCTGTGATTACAAAAGTGCTGGGGTTGTGGAGGAGTTTAATTCTCTTTCTTTGCTCACCGATATTTTCCACACTGCAGATGGATTACTTTGGAAACAATGAAAATAATTATCTCTTACTTTTGAACAGCTCTCTCCACCTTTCCAAGGATTTTCAAAAGCAATGTATCACTTGCTCTTAGAGAGGTTGGTAGGGAAGATGCCATTATTATTTTTATTATTTTTTAACAGAACAAGTCTTTTCATTCTTTTTATTACTCAGAAAAGGTTGTTAAAATTTAGTTGAGTCTGTGCTTGTGCCTTTAACACTTGGACGACTTTCTGTTCCTCACTAAGGAAAGCACGCCTGCCCCTGTCCCCTGTCCCCTATCGGGGACACACTTAGCACATGGTCCACAGCAGGCCTGGCTGACATGTTTTCATGTTCAACAAATTCACTACAACGTTACATCTTACAGCACAAACTTCCCCGAGTTGTCTGGGCACAGGCCACATGCAGACTGCTATTTCCCAACCTTTTGGCACGCAGGTGAACAATTCCGTTACCAGGGGCATGGGCATCTAATTTTGTCAGAGGCTGTATTGTAGCACAGCCTCCGACAGTAAGTGGACACCAGACCATTGTGAATGCCTGTAGCTACCGTCCCATTCTCACCCCATGCAGGTGGAAACGGAGCCTCATTAGGTGTCATAGCTGGAAGGAGGAGCCACAGAGCTCACACGGAATCCTGACTTTGCCCTGTCACTCTGTCACTGTACAGAGCATACGGTCACCTACATGCTGGGGGACGTCCCAGGCCAGCAAGCTGCTCTCCTCACCTCCAGTCCGGGGCGTCAGGGCCGCTGTGGGTCCTGGCCGCCTGCCGCTCCTCTGCCAGGCCCCGCCTGCTCTGGCAGAGGGCTGCCTGTGGTGGTGCGCACCATGCTTCGTGAGGGCGGGAGCGGAGAGTTAAAAGGGCCTGCAGCCCATCTCTGTGGCCCTTTCAAAACATGGCTGCCACTCTACTGACCACCCATCGTGTGCCTCTGGCCGTGGGCATCCTCACAACAGCTCTGAGGGGTAGGCATTTTTATTTTTTGTGGCTGCACACTGCAAATCCCGGTGCCCTGACTGGAACTCAACCTGGGGCCTTTCAGTGCATGAGACGACACTCAACCCACTGAGCCACACCAGCCGGGGCATGTTAGGTATTAATAACACCCCCATTTTTACAAAGAAACGGAGTCCCAGATATACTGAGTTGCTCAAGGTAGCACAGGAAAGGGAAGAGCCAAGATTCAAACCTGGGTCTTTTTGACTCAGAAGTCTGGTTTTGCATCCTCCTCTCCTCCCTCCCTCCCTCTTTCTTCTTTTATTGTTATTTTTACTTATACCACACAGGGCTGCCTGGAGTCCTCACATCTTTGTGTGAACTGAGAAAAGGTGGCCTCCTCCAGTGGAGGCAGCTCTGGGCCAGGTGCACAGGGAGCAAGGACTGGATTTCAGCTGACCTCCCCCTCAGAGGTCAGCCCAGCTGGTCACCTTTGCAGGGGGCAAGGCCTGCATGGCTGGTGGCCCTGACATCACACTTGCCATAACTGGCTATGTGAATGTGTAAGTCACATCTCCCTGGGCGTTGGAGCCCTCATTTGTAAAATGAGGTCACTGGACTAGCCACCAAACTTCCCTCCCAACTGGAACTTTCTTGTGAGTCTGCACAACACTTTCTAAGTTGGGTGGAATGGCAGCCACAATCTAGAAACGGGCCGCACGTGGCTTTGATTCAGTCTTGACCACGCTCACCGCTCTATGTCCCCGCAGACTGGAAGACCCATTGATCTCAAAACTCAAACACCTGCCAAAACCGGTTTGGCTCAGTGGATAGAGCATCGGCCTTCAGACTGAAAGGTCCCAGGTTCGATTCCGGTCAAGGGTATGTAACTTGGTTGCGGGCACATCCCCAGTAGGGGGTGTGCAAAAGAGGCAGCTGATCAATGATTCTCTCTCATCGATGTTTCTAACTCTCTATCCCTCTCTCTTCCTCTCTGTAAAAAAAAAAAACCCAATAAAATATATTAAAAAAAAACAACAAAACAAAACCTTCAGGGCCGGGCAGGTACATAAACGGAGCAGGCGAGCGTCAGAAAAATCACGTGGCTTTACATTTTTTTCCATTTTAGGTAGAAACATCGTTCAGAGACCTAGTTCTCTCAAGAGGTGCAGTGACACCAGGGAGGAGGAGGACTGGAGGCTCACGGTGAGCCCCTGCCCTGTCCCGGGAGTAGCGCCCTGTCCAGGGAGTAGCACCCTGTCCAGGGAGTAGCACCCTGCCCAGGGAGTAGCTGTGACTAGTTGTCAGGGCAGCTGCTCTGAGGACTCCAGCCCCATTGTTGCTAGGGCTCCTGCAAGTCGAGAAGAAGCTGCAAATCTACACGCTGATGTAAAACCTCCGGATTGTAAAACGCTGGGGTTTTTTGTTAGACCTACTGCAGCTCAGAGAAAACATGTTTTCCACTTTTATCTTCAGTCTCCTTTCCTCCACCCCCGCGGATAATATCTTGGGAAATGTGCATGTTCGCTGATTCATTTATTAAGCATTTGTTGAGTCTCTATTATACTCCTGGGATACATCAAGAGACACTGTAGTTATTTCTTTCAGCTTCTTGGCAAAGCAAACATTTCACTGTGTTTATTTGCACCCACACACAAAAAATATTAACATATTTAAAATATTTGCCCAAGCACAGGATTGGTGCTACGAAATGATAAGGCTCCTTAGAAGAAAACTTCACTTTTACCGCACTGAAAACACACGGGAGGGTTCAAAAACAGGTTAATAACGTGACCTTGTTATTTCGGGAACTCAATGAAAGCATTATTTTTTAAATTAGCCTTGTTATTTTTAATCCGAATGCTAATTCAATGAGCATTTTCCTTTTAATTATCTTAATTGGTTTTCAATGGGCAGTTTTTCAATCCACTAAAAGTGTGTTTAGCCTCGTGTCCCTTAAAATAATCTCTCTTTATTGAGCTTGTCTCTACCCTGGGCCCAGGAGGAAAGCAGAGCACAGTGGCTCACTGTTTTAAAAGGGCTCTGTTCAAACGTGTTGTAAAACGTCAGCCCCGAGGCCGGTGGGAAAGGAGAGGCGGGGTGACGGAGACGTTGTTTCTGAACATTTATAACTAAGAACCTATCGCCGGCTGGGCTGCTTTAGTTGTAAGAACTGTTAATGATAACCATCATTAAGGACAACGTGCATATTACAACTGTTTGTAAGACACAAGTTATTAATCGTGTTTAGTAGTAAAAGCTATCTAAATTCTTGTGAGTAGCCAAAACCGGTTTGGCTCAGTGGATAGAGAGTCCGTCTGTGAACTGAAAGGTCCCAGGTTCGATTCCGGTCAAGGGCATGTACATTGGTTGCGGGCACATCCCCGTTAGGGGGTGTGCAAGAGGCAGCTGGCCGATGTTTCTCTCTCATTGACGTTTCTAGCTCTCTCTCTCTCTCCCTTCCTCTCTGTAAAATATCAATAAAAATATTTTAAAAAATAAATTGTTGTGAGTAGTCAATTATTAGGCACTGGACCCGGAGACCTTGCTAACTGGGCCGTCTCATGGACAACTCCCCATGGCTAACCAGGGCAGCTGTAATATCCTGTTGTCATTGGGGAAACTGAGGCTCGGGAGGGACGTAACTTGCCTAAAGAAGGATTCTTTTTTTTTTTTTTTTAATCCTCTCACCCAAGGATATATTTTTATTAAAGGGAGAGAGGATGGGAAAGAGAGTGAGAGAAACACTGATGTGAGAGAGACACATTGACCGGTGGCCTCTCCTATGTGCCCTGACCAGGGACTGAACCTGGGACCTAGGTATGTGTCCTGACTGAGAACCAAACCCACAGCCTTTTGGTGTGGGGGCTGAGGCTCCAATTGATGGCCCCCAGCCAGGAAGGCAGTGCGTTCTTTCCAATCGGTTTATAGCAGGGCCTTCAGAGATGGCTGTAAAACTGCCCGGCCTGGCTTCTGGACGCAACACTGCTCTGAAGCCCCAAGCTGGCGCTGGTGCAGCGAGTGTGCTCGGGGCTTGGACCACGAGAGGGACCCGGGGCAGGCTTCCTCCCGGGCCTGTGTGTGAGGACACCCAGCAGCGGGCATGCTGGGAGGAAGTTACTGCTATGCTTCCTTTGCATCGTGCCATCAGCAGTTTTTCCATTCCTGAATACATGGTGTCATTTAAACAGTAACGCTGCCCTGTTTCCTGAGAACAACTTCGACCGACAGGGTTGTGTATAACGTCCCCTTTTCCTTTCCTCCTCACGCCAGTTGGTTGGCTCATGTAGCCGTGGCCAGGCACCACTGGTGGCTGGGAAACCAGACACTTTCTAGAAGACCTGAAACCGCAGACTTGTCAACCGGCCACTGTCTTGTGATCCGTCCTTGGACAAGGCCTCCACATCTACCGCTGCAAACAGAAAACGCCGAGTTCTCCCCTGGGAGGGACAGGGAGGCCAGCAGTGAGAAAACAGACGGGAAGTCCCTAGCACAGTGCCTGGCACATAGTAGGCACTTCATAAAACTTGTCTTTCCGTCCTTCTCTCCTCACTTCACTCTCATTCATTCTGTATACAGAATAAGGGCAATGAACCTGGGCTAGAGCATTAGATGGTTTTTCCAGCCTGCCTCCTGGCCGTCACGCACAGATCCCTCAGTGCCTTTCCACACCCTGCTGGACGCGTTCTCTGGGTGGCTCGTCGGGGTCTTACCTTGCGTGGGTGGACGTGGCTGGGGCTGTCCCAGCGGAGGCCCCAGCTGGGCTGTCCCGGGGGATTTGGCTGGCTTAGTCTGGGGAGCCTAGAGCAGGAGAGGAAAGAAGCCTGTTGTGATCACCACAGCCATTCGCTTCCTGGGTTGGAGGGCAGAGTTCACCAAGATCTTTTCATCACAGGTCAAACTTACATAAAGTGTGCAATGTTCAAGTGTGTGGCGCAGTGGATTTTTACATGTGTAGACACCCATGTGACCACCACCCAGGTCAGGACAGAACGTTTCCAGTGGAGAAGGCTGCTCTGAGCCCCTCCCGCCAACAACCCCTTCAATATAACCATGATCCCGATGCCTGTTATCACAGATGCAAGTTTTTGTGGGCAAAGGGGGGAGCTGGTTTCGACACTTGTTTTTCCAGAAAGCTGGGAAACTAGCAAATTCTTTGGAGGGTGACCTGGTAATCCATGGTGAGGACTGTGGAGGGGAGGAGCTATGTGGGAGCTTGACAGGTTGGGGGATGGGGAAATGGAAGACACAAAAGTCTCTATTGAGTGCGCTGAGATCACACAAAGGGCATGTGTGTACACCCACATGCATGCACACACACACACACACACACACACACACACACACACCCTGTCCCCTGTTCAGGCCGAGGATGGAGGGCACAGAAGGGGCAACTGACTTCTCACAATAATCTCTGCCCACAGACCCCCAAGCCCATTAGAGATGAGGTTTTTCTCCCCAGGATGGAGGGACAAAGGGCCCCTCGGAACTCCCCAACTCCTGTGAGGAGCAGGGTGCAGAAGCTGTGCCCCATGTCCAGGCTCCGTCCACACCCCATCCCTTTCTCCCTATGCTGGTTCCTTCCAGGGGTATCCCCTTGGGGTCCAGAGGCCCCCCCATTCTCAGGCAGACTGGCATTTCTGATGGCAACAAAGTCTTTTTTGTTTCTGCGGACTTACCCAAGGCCTCAGGGGTGAAGGCACTGTACCCCCTGGCATCAGGAATTGGCTCATTTTGGAAACAACAAGGTCGGCCATCAGCTGTTTGTCCTCTTCCACGTGCTCTCCAATCAGAGGCATGGAGCTGTCCATCACCTGCAGGAGAAAGGACACCTGAGCGACAGGCATGCCAGAGTTCCAGGTAGAGCGGGCCCAGCGCTCAGAACAGACCTGACCACTAGATGGCGGTGTTCTCCATGCAAACACCCAGCCCCGCGCCTCCAGCTGGGAACCACCCCCTGGAGACATCCAGTTCCCTGCTGTTCTGTGTACACCACCAACTCCCTGGACCAGTTCAGTTCAGCCTTCATGCGCTGGACTACAGAAACGTGACTGCCGGCGGGAGCCTTCGCTGACCTTTTCTGCTCTTTTCTTTGGGGAACTGGTCTCCACCCCCTCTTTTCCCAAGGTCAGGGCTGGCTTCCTGAATTTTGGTCCAAGGTCAAAGCTTTCCACAAAGCTAGAAGCAGTGAAGTGCAGCTTCGATTATGATAAAATGAATGACACGGGTGAGCTGACCCCGGCTCAGGAAGAAGCTGGGAGAGGAAAGGCCTCCGCTCCGGGCCCTGGAGGAACAGAAGCCGGGAGTGAAACTCACTCCACAGGGAGTGGCTGCTTCTCGAAGGAGACGGAGCACTTGTTCTCCGAGGGGCCTGCGAGATCTTCCTTCCCCATCCTGCTCTTTCTGGAGCTGTGGAACCAGGCCCAGAAGCGTACAGGACTTGCCCGCAGGCCCACGTCCGGGTGGTGCCCCGGGCATGAGCAGCCGTAGGAGGTCGTGAAGGGAGTGAGTCTTGGTAGGGCCTCTCTCTACTCCTCCGCTCCGGTCCAGCCCTCTTCGCCACCGAACCTCCATCAAAACCACTGACTCGTCTCCCCTTTCCCCAAGCTCTGGACTCGCCAGGTTCTCTCTCCTGTCCGAGTTCTTGTGCCCGTCATCCCCTCAGCTCCCTCTTTTCCTGGTTCTCACCGTCAGGAAGCACCTACCCAGCCTTCCTCCGGGAAGCCCTGACTGAGCGAGCTCTGAGAAGCCCCCTGTCCCATGGCCTCCTGCTGTCCTCACTTCAGTCACCCCACTGGAGGGCTTCCCCACAGCGTGTCACCTCCCGTTTACTGGTGTCTCCCCAGCCAGACTATGGGCCCCTACCATCAGGGTTGGGCTCTGTGTCCTGGTAAACAGGGATAGCTGCTGACGGAGGGCTGAAAGGTCCAGCTCCTAATGATAAGGACACCAAGACTTGCTATGCTTATTGAGCACCTACTATGTGCCAGGCCCTGTACCAAGCACTGGGTGTGGACGCTCTCACACAAATCTCAGAAGAGCTCTTTGAGGCGGGTACTATTATCATCCTCATCTTAAGCAGGAGGACACTGAGGGTCCAAGATGTGGCAAGTTCAAGGACACATGGCTAGCGAACCCGCATGGGAACGGCTCTCTGTGGTAAAAACCGGGAACAGGAAATCCAAGCTCCAGGCTTAGTTCCTGCTATGGGACGTGCGGTGAGGCTGGCGGGTCCCTTTCCCCTGGGGGCCACTGGTTTAACCACCTGTAAACGGAGACCCTGGCAGGTGAGGCTTGTCGAGGACTGTGAGCCTCAAGTACCCCTGTAGCTGGAAGCTGGGGAACTCACAGCTGTGAGTGCCGATTCTAACCTGGCTGTGAACACGCTCCTTACAGTTGGGGCGTGGGTCCTTGGTACCCCAGATCCAATGCCTGGCACGTGGGCAGTGTCTCGGTCTGCCGTGGGCTAAGCTGAGTTTTAACTGTGAGGTCTGTCTAAAGGGACGCAGGCCCGCCCCTTCTCCCCCGGACCCTGCCCACCTGTTTCTGTTCTGGCTTCTGTTTCCCACATCCCTTGGATGTAGGAAAACAGCTTCCACAGGGAACCCGAGAGAAGAACATTCTGGAATCCCCATGGCGGACACGGCCAGAGGAAGTGGACACTGGTCTCCCGGGGAAACATTGTTTTCCAGTGAGCAATGTCATTCCCTGGACAGGTCACGGGGGACGAGTTCAAGGGTCTCTCCCTTGAGCATTGCACTGTGAGGATCTTCACAAGACACGCCACGCAGACTTTATGTTCTCACCGCAGCGGTGGCCGGAGGAAGCGGTGTTTCTGGATCCGAGGAAAAGCACCCCTTCTCTTCCTCCCGGCAGACTCCCCATCTTCCTCCACCCCACCCTAAACCCGGAGCGAGGGAAACAGCTCTGCAATGTTTCTCAGAGAAAAAGCAATCTGAAAAGCCATCTTTGTTTCCTTTTGGGACATTTTTGAAAAGTTGTTTTCTTTTTTATGGTCCAAACTCACTATTGTGACTTTTAAAAAAAAATAAATGTGAAAGGTCCTTCATCTCTGACCCGCATGGGCCCACAGGTGCATGTTTTTTCCCCTAAGGGCGGAAGCAGGAAACTCAGAGAGCCAGGAGCTTCGGGGCAGAGAATGCTAATGCAGGGGAAAGGGACTAAACCAGCCGGAGGGCAAACTCCGGCCTGCAGGCCGAATCCGGCCCGTTGGGCTATTTTATCCAGCCCGCGGAGCCGAAGGAGTTCTCTTGCTCTCCCCTCCGCTCCTTCACCAGCAGCCCAAGATGAGAGTGCCAGCATGGTCAGGTTGCTTTTGTTCCGGCCCTCCGGTCCAGTTTAAGAACCCATTGTGGCCCTTGAGTCAAAAAGTTTGCCCACCCCTGGGCTAAACTCACAGGGTGGAGGGAGCGCGGGCCAGGAGTCCTCCTCCACTGATTGCCAGGCCCCGTCTGGATGGGAGCTCCCGGAGGCAGTGCTCCGCACTGTGCCCCCACCCCCCCTGGATCAGGGCTGGCACCAGGATCGGGGTTCAGTGGTGAAGGAATGAACACTGTGGGTGCGCGCCAAACCCGAGTTCACGTCCGGTGGTTCCGGGAGGAGATGCAGAGGCTGGAGGATCAGGAGGGGTCTCAAGAGATGCAGGAGGGCCCGGGGGCCAACCTGGGTCTGAAGCTCGCAGGGCACCTCAGGGGGCCGGGGACCCGCTGCCCCTGGAGCCGCGTGGCTCTGGCCTGGGGGCCAGCGTACAGGCCGGTCATCCTGCACCTTCACTGTCCCCCGAGGGGGGCCGCTGGGGGAACGTCAGGTGTGGGGGCACCGGAGGGAGGCCATTCCTGGACCCCAGGGGGAGCTTCCCCAGGGGAGGCCTGCGCTTACAATTATCCATGCAACTCCTCGGGGGAGCTTCCTCCTTTCACCTCCAAAAGCGGCCACTCCCTGGGCAGGCTGTGACCTCCTGGCAAGCCACCTAGTCCTGCCCGCTGTGGGCCAGGGAGTGGCGCGGACACCAGGCCTGGGACCTGGCCGCTCCCGCCGCCTCGGGGCCACCAGCAGCTGGTCCTCCAGGCCGCGTGCTCCCCATCAGCGGCCCCCGCCGGGGCGGGGCGGGCGGGGCCGCAGGGCGCCCTCTGGTGGCCTGGCCTTGGGGGCAGCCCGGGGCCTCCGGGCCGCCGAGTGGGCAGCCCCCGGAGGCGGGAGTCCGGAAGGTGCTCTTGAAGGAGGGGCCCAGGGGAGGGGAGCTGGGGGGCAGAGAAACATCAGGGGGGCAGGAGGAGGACTGTAGGATTGTGGGTGAGAGAGGACTGTGAGAGCACGAGATGGGAGGAGCCAGGGGAGAGGAGGGTTGTGGGGTGTGGGTGGGAGAGGAGGGTTGTGGGAGCAGAGAGACGGGAGGAGTCGGAGGAGAGGGGGATCGTGGGGGTGGGAGAAACATGAAGGGGTAGCGGAGGATTGTGGGAACAGGAAGGACGTGAGAGGAGTCGGGGAGATGGGGATTGTGGGATTGTGAGGTCGTGGATGGGAGAGGAGGATTGTGGGAACAGGAGGGATGTCAGAGGATAGGGGAAAAGGGATGATGGGATTGTGGGTGGCAGAGGGGGATTGTGGGAGCAGGAGGGACGGGGGCAGAGCCAGGAGAGAGGAGGATTGTGGGACTGTGGGTGGCAGAGGGGGATTGTGGGAGCAGGAGAGACGGGGGCGGAGCCAGGAGAGCGGAGGATTGTGGGAAGGGAGAAGCCCGGAGGGGCAGCGGGGGCGGTGGAGGGCTGGGGCCTCTTAGAGACGGTCTTGGAGGGCCACAGGGGGTTGTGGAGCCATCCTAGGACCCACGGCCCCTCTCGGGCTTCGGTCTTACAATTAGTTTCCCAGCAGCGTCCCCTCCGCTCACCCGCGTGCACAGACAGCTGTGCCCCTTTCTGACCGGCAGTGCCCGCCGCTGTTTATCCCGCCCGGCCCTGCCCGCGCACACCCTGTCTGCTTGCGGCCCAGGGGCCCGGAGTGCGTGTTTACCGGGAACAGACGCCGGGGATGCACGGGGGCTACCGCTGGGGGACATGCAGGCGGCCCAGTGGGCGAGGTCCTGCCCGAGCCTGATGCTCCGGCCCTCCCGTGGACCACGGTCAGGGATGCCGGCAGACCGCATGCTGCCGGGGCTGTGGAGGCGCCGCTCAGAGCCCCGGCACCAGGCTTGAGCCGCAGCTGAGGGTGGGGGTGGGGGTGTGTGAGGGCCGCAGGTGCCCAGGCCGGAGGCAGACACCATGCTGGGACCACACCTGGAGCCCCCCCCCCCCCCCCACGCCTGCCCAGCGGCTGGGCCGGGCCAGGAGCAGCTCCGCTGCCCCCTCACCTCGATGATGTAATCTCTGCCATCCTTGCTGTGGACAGCCTTGACCGCGCAGATGTCCAGGCCGCCAAACATTTCCGAGCAGCTATCCACCCACAGCCTGTACCTGCAGGGGTGGACAGACGGCGGTGAGTGAGGGGGCAGAGAGTGGGCAAGGGAGCAGAGGAGGGAGATGTGGCTAAAGCGGTGGGGAGACGCATAGAGACGCAGGCAGGGAGAGAGGCAGTGGCTCAGGCCCATTCGGAGATGGAGAGGTATGGCAAGAAGTAACCCACAGCCTGGCTGGTGTGCTCAGTGGCTGAGCGTCAACCTATGACCTGGTTCGATGCTTGGTCAAGGCACATGCCTGGGTTGCAGTGTGGGGCGTGCAGGAGGCAGCCAATCAATGATTCTCATTGTTGATACCTCTCTCTCTCTCTCCTCCCCCCACTCCCTTCCTTCTGAAATCAATAAAAGATATAGTATATTAAAAAAAATAACAGACATATGGCAAGAGAGACAGAAGAGGCAGAGACACAGAGAGGCAGTGGGCGAGGCAGAATGGCAAAAACAAATTTAAGACGGAGATGGACAGTGAGAAAGGGAGGCAAAGGGAGCCAGGCCGGCAGGAGAGAGGAGTGATGAAGAGGACGGGGGAAGCAACAATAAGGGTTGGGAGAAATCCCCCAAGTCCCACCCGGAACCGTGCTGGCTCCACAGTAGCGAGAGCTTGCCCTGCCCCCGTTCTGGACACCCAGCCATCCCAGCAGCCCTTTGCCCCTGAGAAAGCTGCTTGGAGGGCTTCAGAAATCCTCCCCGGCCCCCCTCCCGGCCCGGCCCCAGGGTCCAGGCCAGACAAGAGCCTGCAGGGGCACAAAGGGCACATTCTGCCCCGAGCCAGGGGCGGGCGGGCGAGGAAGCCCACCAGGCCGCTCCGGGCCCTCGGGACCTGCCGCTGCTTTTGTTCCCTCTCCAGCCACTTGAGGGCTGCGAGGCCAGTTTGCTTTGCAGGGGAAGGAGCTCCTGCTGGACTTTGCCCCCGCAACAAGGGGACGCTTGTATCTGAGACCTTTCCCCCGGCCTGCACTTGGCCTCCCCGGGGTGGCTGGGTTTGGGAGTCACAGGGGACTTTGTGTCAATGTTCTGGCTTCTCACCCCACTCTCCAGGGTCACGCGGGGCACGCCTACTCTGAGGTCTATTTGTGTCTCTGAGCCACAGGCCTGGAATGAGGAGCCATCATGGCTCAAGGGCTCTGAGCACAGCGCTCTCCTCTTATCTGCCAGCGCCCGCTGCGGCCCAGAGAGGGACAGCGGCGTGGCCAGGCCACACAGTAAGATGGCATGAGAGCCCAGGTTGCCCAGATCTCCTGGCTCCTAGTTCAGTTCTTTCCTTCAACTGTAGCATGTGAGATCACAGACGTAGAAGGAAGGATGAAAACTCATGTCCATTAAGCACCTACTATGTGTGAGGCAATTGGGGGGGGGGTTGACTCCTCATTTTTTCTAATCCCACAACAACCCTATCAGGAAGGTTTAACCCATTTTATGGGTGAGGAGACAGAGGGTCAGAGAGGGTAATAAGTGTGCTGGCTTCCAGACCCAGACCCTGTTTGATTCCACAGGCCACAGAGCCATAGAGCCACCCTCCTCTCAGTCAGAACACGAGGACCTGCTCTTACTCACTCTGGGAGACCAGATCTGGATACTTAATTTTTAATTTTATTCAGAGAGAGGGAGATGGAGTTAGAAACATTAATGATGAGAGAATCATCGACCCATTGCCTTCTGCACGTCCCCCACTGGGGACTGAGCCAGTGACTCAGGCATGTGACCTGACCAGGAATTGAACTGTGACCTTCTGGTTCATGGGTTGATGTTCAACCACTGAGCAACACTGGCCAGGCGAATCACCTGACTTCTTTCTGTCAATTCCCTCTATAATCTGGGGTGAGCCTTTCCCCTCGCAGCCTCAGTTTCCTGCTGTATTCCTCACCCTCTCCCGCCACAGCTTCTCCCTAAGCACCGCCTTCGTTTCTCACCTCTCTGTCATGGCCACCTGCTCCAGCATGGCAGAGCCTGTGTTGGCCTTCCAGTTGCCAGAGATGGAGGTTCTCCTGCATCAGAACAAATAACACCGTGAGGGCATTACAGACATGTCCCGTGATCTGCTTTCCTTGGCTCTGGCTGTGAGGAGGCTCTGGTTCAAATATCTGGCTCTCAGATGAGATGTATTCTTAGGGACATGCTGTCCTCAGCTTTATCTTTTATGTGGATTGCCTTATATCTTTGATCTTTAAAAAATTTTTTGTTGTTTCTTTTTTAGAGAGAGAAAGGATGAGAGAGAGAGAGAGAGAGAGAGAGAGAGAGAGAGAGGAGAGGGAGAGGAGGAGGGAGAATGCATGAGAGAGACATAGATTCGTTGTTATATTTATTTGTGCATTCACTGGTTGATTCTTGTAGGGGATCAGATGCACAACCTTGACATTTTGGGTATTTTTTTGATCTCATGTATCATTTCCAAAGCCACCTTTGAAGTTTAAAAATTAAATTAAAAAATGTCTACACAATCTAATGAAATCCCAAATGTTGGTCTTTCTTTTTGAGAACTAGGCTAGTCTAACCCCTGGGATTCTGGAATTTTCTCACCCCCCCCCAAAGGTAGGGAGAATGACCCGTGGAGAGGAGTGATTATTTTTCTGTAGAGAAGACCAGGAGCGCCTTCTGGCCTCATCACTCTCTTAGTTCCCTTGTCTTTTCTGCCCGGCAACAGCTGACCTCCCCTTGGGTGCTCCCATGCCCATGGCTCTTTCCTATGTCCAGGCCTCACACGGCTCCGCTCCTTTCCTTTGCCTGGTCCAGTCTTCGTCTCCATCCTCGCCGCCCTCAGTCCTACTCATCCTTCAAGTTCACCTGAAATGTGACTTCCTGGCAGCCCACCTTCCCCAACAAGAGTAGACCCTGCTGCACTACACGTATACCAATGTTTAATACTGCTCATCTCACTGCAATGACTGCTTTACAGGGGACACGTTTGACTCATCCCCTGATGTCCAGCAGGACCCGGCATGGCGCCGGGGGAAGGGACTGTGTGTGCAGAATGCAGACAGACCTTGTCCAATGGCACGTGTGCACGCAAGCAAAGACGGAATGGCTATAAACAAAGTGGCAGAGGTAAAGCTATTTGTTTTATGGCCAAGGGAAGCCAGGTGGTGGAGATTAAAGGGTGGTGGTGGCGGCGGGGATGTGGCTGTGGAATTGCTACAAAATCCATCCTAAATGAGAAGAGAGTGCAGAAGAGACTAGATGGTGGCCAATAGGAGTCATAATGACTGAGGCGCATTGATAAACAGAGACATCGATAAGGTTCACACATCACTTCAGTTTCGTTCAGTTGAGCTCAACGGAACTCCATTCAATCTGGCTAAGACTCACTGGGCCATCCTGTGTCCCGGGCAATGGTCTGGGGGTACAGAGGTGACCCTTCCTCTGGCTGCTCACTACGTGGAAGGGGGTCTAGTCTAAAACCAGAGGCTAGGCCTGGTGGGGCCATGATCTACACAAGGAGAGACGCGCTCTGGGGAAGTCAAGATGAAACCAGTCACTTACTGCGACTGTGGGAGGTAACCAGTGGGATGTGTCTGGAGCAGGGGTGGGCAAACTTTTCGACTCGAGGGCCACAATGGGTTCTTAAACTACACTGGAGGGCCGGAACAAAAGCAACCTGACCATGCTGGCACTCTCATCTTGGGCTGCTGGTGAAGGAGCAGAGGGGAGAGCAAGAGAACCCTCTGCTCTTTCTGCTCCGTGGGCCGGAGAGAACAGCCGAACGGGCCAGATCTGGCCTGCAGGCCATAGTTTGCCCACGGCTGGTCTGGAGGATGAGCAGGGTTTGCTATCGTGGGATCTATACTGGGGTAAGAGGAGGCAACACTGACCCGAGTCAGACAGATGCGAGTTTGAACCTTGGTCCCAGCATTTTCTAGCTCTATACGTATGGGCAACATCCCCGAGTCTTTACATTATCTCCTTGTAACTTGGGAATCATTCAAGTACCATCCTTCCAGGGTATTGTGTGGATTAAAGGAACTCTTTCCCCCAAATCTTTTAGTACAACGGGCGCTAGCTACCCGGTGAGTGGAAACAAGAGGAGAAGGCATTCCCGTGCCAGAGGCGGCAGGAACAGAGCCAGGCCGCTCTCCTTCCAAGAAGATAGTGATGGCGAGAGCTGATACGTACTGAGTGCTTTCCGTGTGTGAGACACGGGCCTGAGGGCTTTGTGGGCACTGGCTTCTTTCAGCCTCACGGAACCTAATGAGACGGGTATTATTTTATCATCGTTCCCACTTAGGGGCAGAGCCACCGAGCCGTATCTGAGGAATTCCATGCTCCGAACTGAGACCCGCCACGGCAGAGCCCGGGGCAGGCTTGAGGGGCAGAGTCAGTTGGCCCTAATGTGATACAGCCGCTGGCATGCACGATGGAGCTTAGGCGGCAAACTGCGGCTCTTTGGTCCCTTGAGTGTGGCTCTTCCACAGAATACCACGGCCTGGGCGAGTCTATTTTGAAGAAGTGGTGTTAGAAGAAGTTGTTTTAAAAATTTGGCTCTCAAAAGAAAGTTCACTCCTTGTCCTGTTGATATGTGGTTCTGTTGACTAATGAGTTTGCCCACCACTGGCCTAGACGGTGACAAAAGGGTCTGTCTGTGTAGGTTGCAAAGGTACGACACTGACCCCCCCATTGAAGAAGGTGGGGCTGGGGATGGAGGACCTGAGTCACCTTGGCAGTGAGTGGAGACGGGGAGTCAGTAGGAAAGGGACCGTGTCGCAGTTGGTAACGTGTCTCTTGCAGGGTTGTGGGCACGGGTTCTACAGAGTGCATGTAGAGTGGGACTCACAAATAAGGACATAGACGGCGGCTGGCGGGAGCCAGGACTCTCCCCGCTGGAGTGGGAAGTTAGATAAGCAATCTGGGAAGGCTGAAACGAGCCACGTGGGACCAGATCAAAGTCAGAGGCACCCACGTGAACTGGATTTAGCTTTAGACGTAGACGGCTAATGTTATGTCCTCACCGCGATGTGAGGAGTGGGTTAAGGCAGGCACACACACACACACACACACACACACACACACACAGACACACGTATCTTTCTGAGCTCTGCGGAGAGGCCTGGGAAAATGACACTCCAGTAGCAACGAGCGCAAAGGCCCCAGCGCGGGGCGGCAGGTGGGCCCGAGAGGAGGCTGGGCGGTCAAGGGCGGGGAGGATGCTCTCCCCGGAGGTCTGCCACGAACCCCCTCCCTGGGACGTGGGCCAGCCCAGGGTCCAGGAAACGCCGTCACGAATGACAAATCGGGGCTGTCAGGGAAGAAAGGCTCGGCATAAAGAATGCGGCAGTGAGGTAATCCTCAAGGAGAGAAACTGGGACAAGGTGCAGTCAATGTCAAGTGGAAACTCGAGCAGTGAGGAGAGGAGGGACGTGATACCGTGACGGGCGGCGGGGGCCTCAGGAATGCGCTGGACTGCGGCACCAGAACGTTCCCTCGCTCGGCGGGCGCAGGGAGGAGGGGACATCATCACCCCGGGGGCATCGGAGAGCCGCCGCAGGTCTGGCCTGGCTCCTGGGGGAGAGCGTGATTGGCAGGAAGGCAGAGGTGCTCCATCTCTTGGAGGAAATGGGCCAGCTGCCTGCACCTTCTCCCGCTCCCCCGGCAACCGCAGAGCCATCTGGGCCTTGGCAGAAGAAGGTGCTGACCCTCGGTGCGGGCAATTCAGGTGGCACAAAAGCAGCCCTAGATGCAGCCCTATGCATCGATGGGCGTGCATGGCTGTGATGGGGAAAACTTTATTTAAAAAAAACCCACAAACTTTCATTTCAGAGAAGAAGGGAGAAGGAGAGAGAAACATCAATGATGAGAGAGAATCATTGATCGGCTGCCTCCTGCACGCCCCCCACTGGGGATCGAGCCTGCAGCCCGGCCTGTGCCCTGACCTGGGAATGAACCGTGACCCGCTAGTTCGTAGGCCAACACTCAACCCCTGAGCCATGCTGGCCGGGCACAATGGGTGGAAGTTTAGTTACAGAAACAAGTGGCAGCTGGATTTGGCCTGTGCGCTGTGGCCTGCTGACTCTGACCTTGAGCACCAACTGCACCGCACAGCGGCACATGGAGACTTCCAGCTGCCCGGCCGGCCCGACAGCCCTCCGGCACGGCGCCGTTCACACAGCCAGGGCGCCGGTGGCTCTCTGGGGTCTCATCACTTCAGGTGGAACCAACAACAACCTTCCACAGTGAGAGACAGAGAGCCTCGGGGCAGAAGATGGAGAACTCCTTCCCACTCTTCCTGTAACCACGGCTCCCTCTGCCCCGCCTCCCCTGGGGGGATGTGCTGTCGCTCACCCCTCTCCCCGGTTCCACTGGGGGATGCCCTGCCCCCGTCGCATGCCATCTTGGTGGGCTCTCCATGCTGCTTTTCTGACTTTCTGTAAGCACAAAACCTGTGGCCGAAGTTGGGCCAGTCAGCGCTGTTTCCGTGGAACACAATCTCGATGAACCACAATCTCGACTGAAGTCCTGAGGTGATTAGGGGACAAGTGCTTCCGAGTCAGGGAGCCGTGAAGATTGCCTACTGCTTCTGGCTACCCAGATCCCTGGGCTGCCCGGGACCCTGATATTCCTGACACTGATAACTGAGTGGTTTTGTTTGTTAATTTATTTTACGTTTCTGTACATCCCTGTTTTCCTAATCCTTTTTACAAAGCTCCATCAAATTAGCCGAGTGTGGTTTCTATGCTTGCAGTCAGAGAATCCTGATATGGTCTCCTAACTGGTCTTACTGGCTCCAGGGAATCCCCTTTGCAGCCCGAGGGCCCAGAGCCACCTTTTGGTTAATTCAGGCCATGCCACGTCTCTGCTCGGCAGAGAACAGAAGAAACCCCGCATCCTCAGCGAGGCGTTCTGCTTGATCTGTCCTCAAGTGTCTCTCCGTCTTGTCTCCTGAGACACACAACCTGAGTGCACTTGAAGTTCCCCAAACGTGCCCGTGTCCTCCTGCCTCTGGGGGGACAGCCCTCATGTGGGCAGACAGACATCCACCCTGGGCTAAGCCGCGTGGACCGTCCGCCCTCAGCTTACAGAGCAGGGAAGGCCAGAAAGGAGGTGGAAAGCGGGGATAGTGATGGGCAGACGGGGCCTCCTCCTGGGGCGGGGGAGACAGGCTGGACATGCATCGCTAATGACCATTCCTCCCACTCTCTTCCCCCTCCTCCCTGACCCCCCCCCCCCTGCAGGGACTCACATGTAAGCCTTGTAGTTGGATCCGATTTTCTGGATGCGGATGTCGTACTTGGAGTCGATGAAGGCCTCGGTGGTGGCGTAGGTTCTGGCCATCGCCACCATGCTGGTGATGTCCTGGTAGTCATGCTGGTTTTCCACTTTGATCTGTGGGAGGCGAGAAGGTGAGTGCCACCCACCAGCGTTCATGCATGCCTGTCCGACGCTGGGCCAGTGCTCCATGCGGAGCGACCTTGAGAAGGTCACTGCCTGGCAGGGGACACAGCCAGGGAACCAGTCACCCGCTGCACCGCAGAGGAGGGGGGGAACTCCTCCGGGAGCCAAGGGAATCTTCCTAGAGGAGGTGAGCTGGCAGGGTTTGGCAGGATGGGTGTGGCTTCAGATGGATTACCCAGCGGGACGCTCTGCAGAGGCCCAAGGAGGACAAAGCGGAGGCAGAGGAGCCGCATGGGGAGGAGGGGAAGGGTGGGCATGGGGAGGTGGGGAGGGGTGGGCATGGGGAGGTGGGGAGGGGTGGGCATGGGGAGGTGGGGAGGGGTGGGCATGGGGAGGTGGGGAGGGATGGGCATGGGGAGGGGGGGAGGGATGGGCATGGGGAGGGGGGGAGGGGTGGGCATGGGGAGGTGGGGAGGGGTGGGCATGGGGAGGTGGGGAGGGGTGGGCATGGGGAGGGGGGAGGGGTGGGCATGGGGAGGTGGGGAGGGGTGGGCATGGGGAGGTGGGGAGCGGTGGGCATGGGGAGGGGGGAGGGGTGGGCATGGGGAGGGGGGGAGGGGTGGGCATGGGGAGGTGGGGAGGGATGGGCATGGGGAGGGGGGGAGGGGTGGGCATGGGGAGGTGGGGAGGGATGGGCATGGGGAGGTGGGGAGGAGTGGGCATGGGGAGGTGGGGAGGGGTGGGCATGGGGAGGTGGGGAGGGGTGGGCATGGGGAGGTGGGGAGCGGTGGGCATGGGGAGGTGGGGAGGGGTGGGCATGGGGAGGTGGGGAGCGGTGGGCATGGGGAGGTGGGGAGGGGTGGGCATGGGGAGGTGGGGAGGGGTGGGCATGGGGAGGTGGGGAGCGGTGGGCATGGGGAGGTGGGGAGGGGTGGGCATGGGGAGGGGGGGAGGGGTGGGCATGGGGAGGTGGGGAGGGGTGGGCATGGGGAGGTGGGGAGGGGTGGGCATGGGGAGGGGGGGAGGGGTGGGCATGGGGAGGTGGGGAGGGGTGGGCATGGGGAGGTGGGGAGGGGTGGGCATGGGGAGGGGGGGAGGGGTGGGCATGGGGAGGTGGGGAGGGGTGGGCATGGGGAGGTGGGGAGCGGTGGGCATGGGGAGGTGGGGAGGGGTGGGCATGGGGAGGTGGGGAGGGGTGGGCATGGGGAGGGGGGGAGGGGTGGGCATGGGGAGGTGGGGAGGGGTGGGCATGGGGAGGTGGGGAGGGGTGGGCATGGGGAGGAGGGGAAGGGTGGGCATGGGGAGGTGGGGAGGGGTGGGCATGGGGAGGGGGGAGCGGTGGGCAATGGTATCAGACTAGCCGATGGGGCAGGAAGGTGGGGGAGCTGAAGGGGTCATCAGAGGACAGACTACAGATGGCCTGAGAAGCTTAGTAAGGGGCTAGAATTTTCAGCCGGAAGGCTCCAGAAAGGCCTGGGAGGAGTTTAAGCTAAAGAGTAGCCTAATTTGTGTTTTAGAAAAATCATCCAGCAGTTGTATAGAGGGCTGAATGGAGGGGTGTGATAGGGGATAGAGAGAGACCGGTTAGAGAGAAGGGAGTGTGTTTGTGTGTGTGTGTGTGGAGGGTGCACATGTGGATTGTGTATGAGAAGACCTGTGTGTGCAGTGTGGGGTGTGTATATGTGATATGTGTTATATGTGTGGTGTGTCGTATGTGATGCTTGTATATGCAGGCAGTGTGTGTGTGTGTGTGTGTGTGTGTGTGTGTGTGTGTGTCTGTGAGTGCCCATGCACTGGACAAGGCCAGCCCCGCTAAGGCCAAAGGCCTGTGGGAGGACCTCACACTGTGTTTGGGGCCAGGAGCACAGCGTGGTGCCCTGGAGTGAATCCCGCTCAGGCCACGGGCAGCCAAGCGTCTCAGCCTTCGGGATGTCCAGGCTGAGGATGTGAGTGCTTCCTTGGACCACAGGTGGGCTGTGAGGGAGGGGGCAGCCTGGGGCCACTTAAATCCTGAGTGGAGGGAGCAGGGGCTGACAGAGAGATGCTGCCACCTCCACTGGTCCAAGCCACCGGCATCCCTCATTGGACCACGGCAACCTTCTCCTTTTAACATTCATCTCGCCCAAGCCAAGCGCCTCAGGCTGATTTCCCCAAACCCCTGGGCGTGGACCAAGGCGTCCGTGTGTTTGGAAGCCCCCAGGCAGTGGTGTGCAGCCCCGGTGAAAAGCACGGCCTGTGTCCTGTGGTTCCGGGTCACCTTTTACGCTCCGCCCACTTGGCCCTGCCTCAGTGCCTTTGTACCTGCTATTCCTCCGCTTGGAACCCTTTTCCTGAATCCCTTCCCATGGGGCCGCCTTTTCCCGGTCTCTACCCAGATGACCCCTTAGTGGAGCTTTTCCAACTATTGATGTAAAGTAGCTACTCTCCCTGCCCGCTCTGGGAAGGCTCTATAAATTACCCTGGCTTATCATCATCATCCTCATCATCATCATTATTATTATTACTCTTTTTCTTACAGTCTTTGACTATCTGAAATTGCTGTTCATGTGCATATTCCCTCTCTCCTCCACTGAAACGTGAGCCAACATGATCAGGGACCTGCTGTGTCTAATAATGCAAATTCAAACCGCAGCTCCCTCCCTCACTGGCTGTGTGACCTCGGGAAGTTACTTAGCCTCTCTGTGTCTCACTTTTATTTTATTTTATTTTTAAAATATTTTTATTGATTTCTGAGAGAAAAAAGAGAGAGAAACATGGATGATGAGAGAGAATCATTGATTGGCTGCCTCCTGCACACCCCACACTGGGGACTGAGCCTGCAACCTAGGCTTGTGCCCTGACCAGGAATCGAAATGTGACCTCCTGGTTCATAGGTCGACGCTCAACCACTGAGCCACGCCGGCTGGGCTCCTCACTTTCCTTACCAGCCAAATGTGGATAACTTGTCGGTATAAAGTAGCCACTCCTTATCAACTGTGGATAACTACCTGGGTTAGTGGTGAACATTGGATTGCTGTTGAGCATTAAATGAGATAATACACATAAATGGCTTATCAGAATACTTGGCTCATCATAAGCACTTGATAAATGATATTGTTACAATTCCCTCTCATAACCTGAACAGCCAGCATAGTGCTTGGCACATAGTAGGTACTCAATAAATATTTGCTGAAAGAATGGATACAGGGGCCAGTCATGGTAATGGCTGAGTGAAGAGAGTCTAGGCCAGTGGTCGGCAGACTGCGGCTTGCGAGTCTTTGGCCCCTCGAGTGTGGCTCTTTCACAAAATACCACGTGTGGGTGTGCACATAACAGTGTGATTGACACTTAGTGACCTGTTCGCAGAAGTTAGTTTTCAGCCCTCAAAAGAAATTTCGATCGTTGTGCTGTTGATATTTGACTCTGTTGACTAATGAGTTTGCCGACCACTCGACTAGGCAGAGGGAAAGGAAGTGGCCCTGGGGGTGATGCTGTCTGTTGAAGAGACTCCCACACATTGACAGAAAACCGAGCCTTCACACCGTATGGAAGCTGAAGGCTGTTGGGGATTCTCGCTCTTCCATCCAATCTCCCCTCAGATGTGAACACGGGAAATGGGGCCGAGATCCTTCCCAGATAATGGCTTGAAATTAATCTCAACCCGGAAACACATGGGCAACTGAGTGAAGCCCACTGCCCTATTTTAATCGCCTGGAAAACACTCCGGGCAGGCGTGGCCAGCGCCTCACCCCGGCCAGACCCGTCTCCGTCAGGTTCCCACAGAAGGCCAAGTTCAGAGGGTGCTCCTTCCCAGCGGGACGGCCCAGACAAAGTTGTTCTTTCCCCCACAAAGATAACTGCATGAGGCAATTTACTGAACCAGGTTATTTACGAATAAGCGAATAGCTGAGTGGCTATCTACCAACGATAATAACCATAGCCTTAGAACACTTGCTCTGTGGTCTCCCTTTCTGGCAAGAACTAGCCGGCAGGGCCAGCTGGATATTCAGGCCCCTCCTAGCTGGCGATGATAAAACCGTGACCTCGGCACACAAATGGATGCTTTCTGTTTTCATAGCAGGAAGATGCGCATCCAGCTCGTTCCAAAGTGGCATCCGTTCGTGAAAACCTAGTTAGATGGGGCAGCGAGGGACAGACTACGTATGTTCTATCCCTGAAGGTTCTCACCCGTCTTGCAGCTCCCCAGACTCTAGGGCTGTTTAGTTTAGAATGGATTCCTGAGCTCAGCATTGAAAGCTGAGAAGAGCCGGGCCTGTGTGGCTCAGTGGTTGAGTGTCAACCTATGAACCAGGAGGTCACGGTTCGATCCCAAGTCAGGGCACATGCCTGGGTTTGCAGGCACGATCCCCAGTGTGGGGTGTGCAGGAGGCAACTGATCTCTCTCATCATTGGTGTTTCTATCTCTCTCTCCCTCTCCCCTCCTCTCTGAAATAAATTTAAAAAAAAAAAAAAATATATATATATATATATATATATATATATATATATATATATATATGCCGAGACGAAGTAAATGGAAGTTGCTAATCTATAATAATAAAAGCATAATATACTAATTAGACCAGACAGCCGAATGACCTTCCAGACGTCTTTCCGGACATCCTTCCAGACAAAGCCGCTGCAATGGAGGCTGAGGCAGAGGTGGTTAGGGGCTACAGGCAGGCAGGCAAGGTTAGGAGCCAGCAGTCCCGGATTTTGAGAGAGTGCAGGCCGGGCTGAGGGAACGCCCCCCCCCCCCCCCCCCCCGCCCCATACAAATTTCGCGCACTGGGCCTCTAGTGACCTAATAATGTAGACGTTCCCAGCCTTTCTGGGTTCACAGTTCCCATCTCAAGAATTATCTCATGGCATTTTTAGGCCAAGAGAAACACCAAGCACTTCCATTTACTAAGTAGTCAGAGCTAAATTGCTGGATAAATATTTATTTCAGAACAACTTGGTAATTATTTTTAAAAATGCACATCATGTTTTCATTTCATTTTAAATAATGACAATTACTTACTAATGGAATGTGTGTGTTTGGTAGGCACAGCACAAGTTCTCAAGCCACAGACTCAGCTGGACCCCATGACCCGCATTTCCTAGTGCCCGCCGATTGGCATATGGCGCTTGCTTTTCTGCACAACCAGCACCCAAGTCCCAGCTTTGCCAAGATGCGGCACCATGGAAAGGAGCCTGGTGTGACCCAAGGATGACATGGGAGCTACCTTGGCGAGCGGTCTGCATGCCTCACAGGTGTCGAGAGCTGCTTTCTCTTTAGAAAATTTAAAATATGCTGTGGTGTAGGGTTTGGGAATCAGGGACCTAATGTTAGGACTCCCAACACCCTCCCCTAGCAGTTAAGAGCAGGCGTCTCTGGGCAATATCCCTGGGAGAAAAAGCCTACCTGGTTCTCATGGCAATCATAGGTCTGAGAAACCCCTGGGGGCCGAGTATCCAATAAGCCAGTCTAGAGGTTCAACCAGTACACACTTGAGGAAAAATTGATTTCACTTATATGTGGAATGTAATGAACGAACTGAAATACCAAGCAAAGGACATAGAGGGGATAAATGGTGATGGAAAAAAATCTCTCTATATAAAGGCCCAGCGCCTGGACCAGTGGAA
This sequence comes from Vespertilio murinus, assembly GCA_963924515.1. Lineage (NCBI taxonomy): Eukaryota > Metazoa > Chordata > Mammalia > Chiroptera > Vespertilionidae > Vespertilio > Vespertilio murinus. The sequence goes on from OZ004707.1 coordinate 187,317,792, forward strand.
TGGCCAGAATGACCGGTGGCTATGATGTGCATTGTGGCAGCCAACCATCCTGATCCGGCCCCCAGTCAGCCTCCAACACTCTGATCGGGGGCAGGACCAGCTGACCAAACACCCAGGGACCTTCTTCCTGGCTGGCCCCACCCCGGATCGGCCCCCAACACCCTGATTAGGTGAGGGCCAGCTGGCCAATTGCCTGCCAGTCCAGCCTGATGGACCCCTATTGACCAGCCAGACCCTACCTGTGCACAAATTCGTGCACTTGGCCTCTAGTATGAAATAAAACAACAACAAAGGCTAAGACACTTCTTAAGATCGTATAAATTCTTTTGGAGATTGATTCACCAGGATCATGCTCTCAGTGCCAAGTGTGTTGGTGAGAGCAAGCTCTCCACTTGGAGTAGCCCTTAAGCATGTCTGCAGTGAAGTAAAATGCTCAAGTGTTGTACTAAATACAAAATTAAGATACAATCCCTGTCACTGAGGAGTTCCATGGGGGAGAGACAGACAGACAATGCAGTAAAGGGTGACAATGCCACCACAGAGGCCAGCACGGGGGCCGTGGGTGCACAGGAGAGGGACCCTGATCTACATGGGGGTGGGGGCGGGGAGGTAGGGAGTAGGGAAGGTTTCCCCGATGAGGTGATTTCGGTAACCACTTATGGAGAGGAGGAAGACTTGAAGTGTGGCCTCACATATCTCAGCACTTTCTCACTCATTCCTTTCTTGAGGTCTTACCTATTTTTTTTTTTTTTTTTTTAACAAGCCCCGACTATGTGCCAGGAAGTGGAATGTAATGAACAAATTGAAAACACCAAGCAAACACACAGTTTACTGTCTGATCTCATTTCATCCTCACAAACAGTCCGCAGGGCTTCCGGCCACAGCGTACCCCACAAGCCCTGCTTCTGTAAACAACCATAAAATGGGAACAGATTTATGAGGGGACGATTTTTGGGAGGCTGTGGGAGTAGACAGTACAGGCTGTGATCCCTGAGGGAAGGGAAGTTCGGGAGGTGACCCCCGAGGCAGCCTGGCCCCTTTTCTCACGCCACTCGGCCTGGCCTGGGACACTCCGCATCCTGGGCTCTCAAGCCTCCTGAACCCCAGCTCTTTCCTGCCTCTGGGCTTTTGCATATGCTGTTCTCTCTTTCTCTCTGGAAGGTTCTTCTCTCCTGTCCCTTGCATGGCTGCTCATTCTTAATCTTCATGTCTTTATTGAAATGTCACCACCTCTGAGGTTTCCTTCGAAAGCTCCCTCATGCTTTCCTGTCTTCTGCTTAGTACTGAGTCACACTCACAGTTCTGTATCTATTTGCTCATCTATACACTGTCTGCCTCACCCACGATGTCTGTACCCAGTGCTCAGCACAGTACCCAGCATGCAGTAGGTGCTCATTAAAGCTCTATAATGAGAGGATGAATTAGATTGGCCATTTCCCTTCCCCGGAGAGGGGGCCAGGGGCAGTTAGGGGGAACACAGGGAGGGAGGGGACACCTCCTATCCTTTTATGAAAGTGGCTGAAACTCAGAGAGCTTAGCAGGCAGATCTGAGAAACCTCCGAGAAGGGTTTGGGACTTGAAGTCAGCATGCATCCCCTTCTTAAGTCCTCCCGGGAACCCTGAGCGGGAGATGCTGTCCTCCCACTTCACAGTGGAGACTCAGAGGGTCTCATCCAAGGCCACCCAGCTAGTCAGGGAGGAATGGGGACTCAATCCAGCCCCGGTGAGTTCTGAACCCCAGGCCTGTTCACCACACTGTCCTGCTTTGAGAGCAAAACATGGAGGCAACTCTCTCGATAGTTTTTCTCTCCCATCCTTTTCCTTTTCCCTCTCACCCTCCTCTGGTGCGTTTGCAAGCTCTACTGACAGATGGACTTTGCTGACAAGTGCAGCTGCTGAGACACAATGGGGCAGGTGCCCAGCCTCTTCCTGGAAGGACCTGGGGGGGGGGGCACACTCAGCTGCCAAACTCCATGGCCAAGGTATCCCCCAGCTGAAGCTGGGGCCCTGGTGACTCACGCCAGAGCCCCTTGGCCAAGGCAGCCTGTGCCAGGGGACCCCGCATGGCCGAGGCCCAGAACTGACTCACAGGGCAGGCTGCCACCACCTGAATCACCCGCCCGCCTCTGGCCGGAGAGGAGGCTGGGGGGCTGGGACGGGGCACTGGGTGGGGACCTTGTGACTCACCCTGTGAATCAATAATAATGATGATTGTAATAACAATGGGGAATAATAACAGCACCTTAATGAGAGCCTTTTATGTGCCAGATGCTAATATATATATCCTATATAATAAAAGCCCAATATGCTAAGTGTCTGGTCGGCTGGTCTGCCGTTCAACCAATCAGAGTGCAATATGCTAATGATATGCTAAGGCTGCTCAACTGCTTGCTAGGATGTGCACTGACCACCAGGGGGCAGATGCTCTCACTGGTAAGTTAGCTTGCTGCTGGGGTCCAGCAGATTGGGACTGAGTGAGATGGGCTTGACACTCCCTGTAGCCCTCCCTCGGTCCCTCCCTGGCTGGCCAACCTCCCATGTCCCTCCCTGGCCTTGATCGTGCACCAGTGGGGTCCCTGAGCCTGGCCTGCACCCTCTCGCAATCTAGGACCCCTTGGTTTGGCCTGACGGTAGGACAACTGGTCGCTATGATGTGCACTGACCACCAGGGGGCAGATGCTCAACTCAGGAGCTGCCCCTTAGTGGTCAGTGCATTCTCACAGGGGGAGCACCACTCAGCCAGAAGTTGGCTTACAGCTGGCAAGTGCAGCAGTGATGGCAGGAGCCTCTCCTGTCTCCATGGCAGCATTAAGTATGTTCAACTGCGGGACACAGTCAGCACTCAGACATCCTCTGAGGATCCCAGACAGTGAGAGGGCATAGGCCAGGCTGAGAGACCCCTACCAAGTGCACGAATTTCATGCACCAGGCCTCTAGTGTGTGTGTGTGTGTGTGTGTGTGTTTATTTATTTATATTTATATTTCAGAGAGGAAGGGGGAGAGAGAAAGAGAGAGAAAGAGAGAGAGAGGGAGAGAGAGAGAGAAACATCAATGATGAGAGAGAATCGTTGATCATTTGCCTCCTGTATGCCCCCACTGGGGATGGAGCCCACAACCAGGGCATGTGCCCTGGCCTCCAATCGAACCGTGACTCCCTGGTTCATAGGTTGACGCTCAACTACTAAACCATCCCTGCCTGGCCTAACAGCTATATATCAATTGACTTAGTCTTCATATCAACCTTAGGTAGTAAGTACTATTCTTCCCCCACTTCACACACGAAGACACTGTGGCCCAGCCACGTTACAGAATTGATGCAGCCCTCTGCTGGCTATGGAAGAGCTGAGTCGGTAACCAAGGACTTTCTCACTCCGAAGCCCAGCCATTCATTCGGTAAATACTTACTGAGGCCCTACGATAAGCCAGGCGCTGTGGCAGGGGCCAGGGACGTGAGGCTAGAACTGGGTGAGAAGTGCGTAAACAGGTACATCTATGACGTAACAGGTAGAGTGAGTGTTATGGGCCCACACATTGGGCGAAGGGGGTGGGAGTAACGGGAGGCCAGGGTGGAGAGGTCATTTCATCCGGAGTTGGGCGGAGGCCTCACTAAGAAGTCGGCATTGAGCAGAGCCCTGCAGCAGGTGGGGGAGCAAGTCCCAGGCCTGCCTGGGGCAGAGGAGAGCCAGGGCCAGCCCGGGGGGTGGGTCCTGATGGGCCTAAGCCAATGAGAACACAGCACTCCTCTCCCAGTGGCCCCGGATGGACGTATGACTAAACGGGCCAGCCAGATGGACAAGAGCATCGGACTCCACCACGGAGGTGAACGTTGAGAACGAAGCCCATTACCCAGAATGCCACCGGCAGCCAGCCTGGCACAGAGGAAGCCGCCTGGAATGGAGCTGAGCCTGGGGCCAGCGGCCGAGGACCTCGGGGCCTTCGCTGAGCTAGTCCGCAAGGCTTGGCGAAGCCAGTCAGGGGTGGAATTTTCCTTCACTTGCAGCCAAAAACAATCCTGATACAGGTGAGTGCATTTCCTGGCTCCTGGCTGCCCAGACCCGCCTTGCTGCCCTGGGTGTGCCTGCTGGGAGCGCTCTGGCCCAGGCTCCCTGGTCTGGGGCCGGATTTTCCACTCCGTAGCCCCTTGGGGACCCCGAGTCCTTTCCTCTTCAGCAACGAATACCTTTAGGCTGGGAGAAAGCTATTAGGGGAGATTCCTCATTTCCAAACTCCTGCAGTTTTCTTCCCATGTAGGGTGCAACGCCCTGGCCAGTCTGCCCCTTGTCATTCACACCTCCTTGGGAGGAGGGTGGGGTGACATACTTGGAGGTTTGGAGGAGAAATGCAGCAAGCTCAGCACCCAGCCCATTCCTCTCCTCTTTCTCGCTGGGAGCCGTCGTTCTCACCAACAGATCCCTGTAATCTGTTCTGCTTCCCAGATTGTAACCACGTGGGGCTGCCCGCGGCCACCAGCTCTGCCCGTGTCACGTGGGTAAGCCTGTCTCCTCCGGGGCGCAGGGCTGGGAAGCCCACGTGACCGCCCATCGCAGCCACATTCTTCAGTGCCTGTATTTGTGGGAAGGTGAGGCGTCTGGTTTTTTCCTCACTCCTATCAGACAAAAGCCTGCAGCTGGCCGGCTGGCGGGAAAAGCCGATTGTGGGCGCAACGTCAAGCACGAGGCCGGGAAATGACCTTGGATGCTTCTTCCACCCGAGGCCCGGCCTGGTGCTTCTCGTGTCTGCCAGAGAAAGTGCCCCAGTTCTGCCGACGAAACGACGTTCTCGTCCCCTCACACTTCATCCGGGATGGCCTTGCACAACGCATCGCGGCCAGCACGCTTGGTAGAGGTTCTATAAAAGTTCCCGAGACTTCCCCGGGCCCTCCTGCCCTCTCCCTCCTTCCCCGTGGGACCGACCAGCTTCGTGGGCTGAAGAGAGGGCCACAGGCTCCTTAAGGGCTGCTTTCTCATCGTCCAGAGCAGCCCTCCCTGAGTCTCCCCCTAGGGGCCACCTCAGTTGACTTGAGGGGTGTTATTTATTCACCATGAAATGACCCCCACCCCCAACCCCGCCCAGTGACAGGCTCTGACAAAGAGCCCGGCTCTCCCAGGTCTCTGCCCAGCGCCCCGTCTGTCTGGGCCCCCACGCGGAGTGGCCCGGCCTTGGACTTGACTGGCTCTGCCTCCCTGTCAGCACAGCTCAGCTCAGCGGCTCCACCCGACGCTCTAACAACCCGGAGACTAAAGCAAGGCTTGGTGCCTCCCAGGCGGGATTGAATTCCAGATCACTCAGAACAAAAACACACTCAGCCAAGCAAACAAAGCAGATGCTCCCTCAGCCTTGTTTATTATTTCAGCCTCAGCCTGGACATTTCATTGCTTCGGGACATGTCTGCAGGCAAGCTGCCCGGGGTCCCTCCTCCCCATTGTCTGGGGGAGAGGGGAGGGCATCATCAGCCTTGGGCTTTCACGGCAAGGACACACAAACAACCCCAAAGGAGAAAAAGACAGAGAGCTAGGGGTCCCAGGCTCCACTTCCGGCTTCAAAAACTAACCATGCAAGGCATAGAGGGGATGAGTGGTGGAGGAAAGCAAAAAACTAACCATGCTAGCTAGCTTAGGTTAGCAAACTAAATCGAGGGCGGCATCGGTCACATTAGTCAAGATGTGGAAACGGCCTGAGCGTCCACCAGTGGATGAGTGAATAAAGGAGATGTGATTGGCCACAAAGAAAGAAGGACACAATGTGGATGGTTCTTTAGGACATTATGTTACGTGAAATAAGCCAGATACAAAGTGGCAAGTACTGTGTGGCCTCACTTGTATGTGGAATCTAAGAAGGGCAAGCTCACAGAACCTGGGCATAGAGGGTGGTCCCCAGGGTGGGAGCAGGGGATTTGGGAGGTGTTGTGGAAGGTACAGAGGTATCACCAGAGGCTGCCTACGTCCTGGAGTTCCAATCAATGCAGTCTAGTGCAGCCGTGGGCAAACTACGGCCCGCGGGCCAGATCCGGCCCTTTCGGCTGTTCTATCCGGCCCGCGGAGCCGAAAGAGTGGAGGGTTCTCTTGCTCTCCCCTCCGCTCCTTCACCACCAGCCCAAGATGAGAGTGCCAGCATGGTCAGGTTGCTTTTGTTCCGGCCCTCCGGTCCAGTTTAAGAACCCATTGTGGCCCTCGAGTCAAAAAGTTTGCCCACCCCTGGTCTAATGACTGCACTCCACAGCACTGTGTCACCTTCTCCAAAGTCGCAGAGAGGGTAGACCTTGAACGTCCTCACCACAGAAAAGAAATGACAACGCTGTGAGGTGGTGGAGGTCCTAGCTACGCCGAGATGGTTATCACAACGTGATAGTTATCACACCGCGATGGTTGTCACACCGCAACACACAAGTGTATCGAATCAACATGCGCACCCCTCCAACATGCACGATGTTACCTGTCAGTTATATCTCAAGTAGAAGACAAGTAGGTCAAGGTGAAGAGTGTGGTCTCTGAGGGAAGACCATCTGGCTTTGAACTCTGGGAGGGAGCCGGCGGGCTCGGGGAGAGGGGGAGGAAGGTAGGGGGTTGACTCCCCTCTTTATCTTGGAGCCTCGACTATAAGGTGGCTGTGAGTACAACTCAGGGTTGAGGGAGAGAAGAGGAGTATGTGAGCCCGTGCCCAGTCCTCGGGCAGAGCTGGCACCGAGGATGCTCTCCATCAATTCATCATCACATCATTATCCCTGAGATGTGCGCGGCCTGTCAACCGAGAGGGCGTGAGCGCAGGTGGGGCGGCAGAATTCTGCCCGGGCACAGTGTGGGTGGCGCCAAGTGGCGGGGGTTGGGGGGTGGGGCGGCTGCCTCCACCAAGGGGTCGGGAGAAGTTCAGGGAACTCTTGAACTTGAGCCGAGCCTGGAGTTGCCGAGTCTGACATGGCTGTGGGCGATCATGGAAGGTAACAGAGGGAGGCCCGGCACAGCCCGGCGTGTTTGGGAGTGCACCGGGCTGGGATGTGGTCGGAGCCCTGGTTGTGAGGGAGCCTGTGCAAAGAGAGGGGACCGGAGGGTGTGGTGGATCTGGTGGGTCTTGCAGACTTTTCCTGTGCATCATACAAAGCGCAGGCGGGTTTTAGGCAGAGGAGCGATGCGGCCAGTTCTGGGATTTGGGACTTACACTTCAGCAGCCATGTGGACAGTGGATGGGAGGGGACAGCCAGGAGGCTGTGATGGCTGCAGCTCAGACCAGAAGTGATGCAGAGCTGACCCGAGGCAGTGCGGGGAGAAAGGCAGGAAAATGCAAACTCTAGACCAGGAGTGGGCAAACTTTTTGACTTGAGGGCCACAATGGGTTCTTAAACTGGATCAGAGGGCCAGAACAAAAGCAACCTGACCATGCTGGCACTCTCATCTTGGGCTGCTGGTGAAGGAGCGGAGGGGAGAGCAAGAGAACCCTCCGCTCTTTCAGCTCCGCGGGCTGGATAGAACAGCCGAATGGGCCGAATCTGGCCTGCGGGCCATAGTTTGTCCACAGCTGCTCTAGACACACTCAACAGAACGGTGGTTACCAAAGGGAAAGGGGGCGGGGCAGGGTAGAGGAGGGTAAACTGGGGGACACATGGTGATGAAAGGAGACTTGACCTGGGGTGGTGAACACACAAGACAGCATTCAGATGATGTGTTACAGAATTGTACCCTTGAGTCCTAGCTAGTTTGGCCCAGTGAATAGAGCACCGGCCCTCAGACTGAAGGATCCCAGGTTTGATTTCCATCAAGGGCACATCCCTCAGTTGCAGGCTCGATTCCCATGAGGGAGGCAACCAATCGATGTGTCTCTCACACCGAAGTTTCTCTCTCTCTGTCTCTCCTCCTGTACTCTCAATGGAGCCATGTGCCAGGTGCTCGGCAGGCACCCATAGCCAGGGGCCGCTGCATTGGACAGCACATGAGGGATCAGCGTAAGATGAGGAGGAGCCGGGGGGGCAAAGATGGAGCCCCAGGGCACCTTGACGAGGTGCTGCAACGGAGGCACAGAAAGTCTGGTCGGAGAGAAAGCAGGGAAGGCCTTCAGGAGACAGGGAACAGCCACCAATGACCAAGGAGTTGATGACTTTATTAGCTTTGTCCACCTGGATGAATGAGCTTTGCCAGAGAAGGTTCCGGGAGAGGCGGGGGCTGACCTAGGGGGCTGGTGAGTGAGTGCAGACAGACAGCAGCTACATGCGCTTCCTGAAGAAACTTGGCTGAAAAACGAGGGTGGGGAAGGCATACAGGCTCGGAGAAGACATACGTATTCTTTTAAAACCCGGGCGCGACTTAACACGTTGAGGGGATGCCAGGTGGGAAGCAGCACTGAGAGCCGGGCGGAGAGGAACGGACAGGTAGCGAGCCCCAGGGGATGTGGTGAGAATGAGAGCCAGAGCTGGAGGTCAGATGAACTGTGAATAGGAGAAAAGACGCCACTGAGACAGGGAAAGGCAGCAGGTTAGGTGGCTGTCAGAGCTTTGCCAAGAAGTCCTGCTGGGGCTGGAGGTAACACATTTGTAGCCGCAGCGTCGGCTCAGTGGCGGGAGTCTTTCCCAGTGTCTCGGGACGCACTGAAGTCACGGAGGTGGGGAACAGCACCTTCACATCCCTGGATGGGACCGAAGAGGCTCAGAGAGGGCAGGTGACCGACCCGAGGCCACACAGCCTCAGGAAGAGAGAAGGCTGTCTGGGCCCAGAGCCTGTTTCTGCTGCCACTTCTCCAGATTCCCACCTCCACGAAGCCCCAGTGAGAACGCGTTTGTGCAGTCTCCCGTGGACGGGGTTCCCTGTCTCCCTCCCTCCTCACGGGTCAGCTCTAGCTTGGGCCAGAGCCACGGCCATTTTGCACGCAGCGGGAGGTGGGGTGGGAGGAAGCTGTCATGAGGATGATGCCCCGTTGTACAGGGGCTAGACAGTCACAGGTGAATGAAGTCCTCTGGGGCATCCAGGCTCCTCACGGGGACAGAGGCCAGGCTGTCGGGCTAGAAGCACAGACTTTGCTCCCCGCTGCTCTGAGGCAGCCTGGGCGCTGCCCGCCTGTGCCCTCCGTGCCTTTGCTCTGGTCTCCTTCCTCCCCAGATAGTCCTCCTTGCTCCTCTACCTGATATGGACTCACCCGCAGATCTGGGCTCTACCAAACTCTTCCTCCCACCCCAAGTCACAGAGCTGTTGGAAAATTCAGATGAAATCCTGCAGGCAGCACAGCGGAAGCACAGACTGTGGGGCCAGGCTGAGCTAGGTTCAAATCCTGCCTTAGGCACGTGCAAATGCCATGATCTGAACAGAGTCCTGGGCTCCGTCTCCTCCTCTGTAGAAGGAAATGATAATATTTATACCCATTCTCACAGGGGTGGGAGGACTAGAATGTATGTCTCTACGTCTGTATCTGTCTATTTGTCTAATCCAGTGGTCGGCAAACTGTGTCTCTTTGGCCCCTTGAGTGTGGCTCTTCCACAAAATACCTCGTGCGGGTGCACTCGTACGATGTGATCAAAACTCCATGGCCCAAGCCCAGGAGTCGGTTTTCGGCTCTCCAAAGACATTTCGATCGTTGTCCTGTTGGCATTTGGCCCTGTTGACCAATGACTTTGCTGACCACTGGGCTAATCCATCTGCAATCTGTCTGCTTCTCTTAAGTGATGGCTGGAGTGCGTGCTAAGAGTTCTGCAAAGCACAGACGGTTCGCACAAGCAGAAGCCACTGCTTTGAACATGGGCCTGGGACCCGGCTCTGCCACTTAGCAGCGGTGCCACCTTGGCAAACTTCTTAACTCCTCGCCTGTACCATGCGCTTCGCGACAGCATGTGCCCCACGGTCACTCTGGAGATTCTGCGAGACAAACCATGTGCACATGGGACAGGGCCTGTGCTAGCTGCTCCTTGCTACCGAGAAGCAACTGTGTGGGGAGGGTATGTAGAGATCTCATGGGTCCGACACACACACACACACACACACACACACACACACACACGAATAGAATTCAAGCTGTCTCCTTCCCTTTCTGGCCCTGCTGGCTTCTATCTTCTGGGCACCGGGGCCTCTCTAGCCACCGCTGTCTGGAGTGGTTTTAATGGGGGCCGTGCGGAGGGCAGGCTGGGCACGGCAATGCGGCACCTAACTGTGCCCATGTGCAGGCTCTGCGGGTGATTCAACATGGCACCTCAGCCCCCCCCCTCCACACATTGCCCCCGAGGGGCGGTTGGAACCTGCTGACTCCCCTGCAGACCAGGGCGGAGGGTGTCTGCCGTCAGACAGCGAGGAGGCGGCTGCCAGGGAATGCCAGACAGACTCCCTTTCTCTGTCTCACCCGTGAAACATGGAGATTGTAAAGGTCATGCTAAACATGGTTCAACAACAAGAAAGCAATTTTTTTTTGGTGTGTGTGTGTGTGTGTGTGTGTGTGTGTGTGTTGGGATGGGACTCCCTGGCAGAGAAAACTACTTACTTCACCAAGTCAGAGGACTGAGCGCACCGTGCTGAGGCTGGAAAACATTGGGGCGTTTGTCTTCTAATGAAAAAAAAATTTTTATTTAGTATCGGGGTTGTGCAGGCTTCTCCCCCAGGTGGCTCTGCCTGGCCGCAGGGAGGGTGGACGCTTAGGAGGGAGGGGAGAGGGCAGGGGTCAAGGAGTCTGCGGTGTGTGTGAGCCGCCTGCAGCGACTACGTTTACAGAACAAACAATCAGAACCGCAGAGTGTGAACGCACTCCGGGGGGCATCTGGTCAACCCTCTCGCTTCGCAGATGAGGCAAGTGCCACACGGGGAGGGGCGGGCGACCTGCCCGGGCTCCTCATAAATCAAGGACCAAGGCCGGCTCCGAGTCTCTCAGCACCAGGGGCGCCGGCTTCTCTCCACAGCGCGCCACGGTGCGGGACACGAGGGGCGCCTGGATGACTCAGGGGGTTCACAAGGAGCATTCACATTTCAGCAGATACTTACTTCAGTGTGCACAGGGAAAATGATCTGGCCCATAAAACTAACAATTTATGACGGTGCCATAAAATGTCAGTCCAAAATACATTTATTTAAGCCGAGAGAGAGAGAGGGAGAGAGAGAGAGAGAGAGAGAGAGAGAGAGAGAGAGAGGATGTATGTGAGTTGCTTTAAAAATGTTGGATCAGTAACAGAACAGGTGACCTGTAGGACTGTTATAAATCACGCTCTGTGCCCCACTCCCTGCCATCTTCTTCTTCCTCCTGATGCCCAATGCCAAGAATGCCCAGAGGGCAGTGGGGTGGCTGGCCCTGGACTAATCTGTGAGCTCTCCCTGTCCAGGAGCTAGATCCGCACAGGGCCCTGCCGGCTGGGGGGCAGAGCCACAGGCCCTGTCTTCCAGGAGGTCTTAGGCTTAACCCCATGCACTTTCCTTCCTCCCAGAGCCGCCTACCCTGCCATACCCCTCACCTAAGACACTGATGGGTTACGGTGGATGAATACGTAGCCAGCAGCCTCTCCCTACAACACCTGGTCTGTGACAACAGTACATTCGTAGGCCTTCAAACATCCCAAAGTCATTCTTTTTAAAAAAAAAATATATTTTATTGATATTTTACAGAGAGGAAGGGAGAGAGAGAGAGAGAGAGCTAGAAACGTCAATGAGAGAGAAACATTGACCAGCTGCCTCTTGCACACCCCCCACTGGGGATGTCCCCGCAACCAATGTACGTGCCCTTGACCGGAATCGAACCCGGGACCGACGCTCCACCACTGAGCCAAACCGGTTTCGGCCCAAAGTCATTCTTAACAAATAAAGTCAGAAGACCATGAAGCTATGGATTTCAAAAAATCGTATAATGACACGTGTCCGCCATCATAGTATTGCTCTCAATACGTTCACTGCCCTAAACACCCCGGGTGCTGCGTTTACTCCTTCTCCCCTCGAACCCGGGCAACCACTGATCCTTTCACTGTGTCCGTAGTTTTGCCTTTTCCAGGATGTCCTAGAGTTGGGGTCATACAGGGGTGGGTGGAGGGCAGGGGGCACATGCCTGGGTTTCGGGCTCAGTCCCCGTAGGAGGCAGCTGATCAATGATTTTTTCTCCTCATTGATGTTTCTATCTCTCTCTTCCTCTCCTTTCTTCTCTGAAATCAACAAACAACAAACAAGCAAGCAAATAAATAAATATAAGACTATGAAGGATGGTCCTATTTATGTGCAGATTCTATACTAGAGTTAGCTTTCCTCTCCTGGCTTCTTAAGAGCAGTGATCACAGAAGACAATACTTTTTTCTTCTTTTAAAAAATATCTTTTTAAATTGATGTCAGAGAGGAAGGGAGAGGGAGAGAGAGATAGAAACATTAATGATGAGAGAGGATCATTGATGGGCTGCCTCCTGCACGCCCCCTACTGGGGATCCAGCCTGAAACCTCCCATGTGCCCTGACCAGGAATGGAACCGTGACCTTCTGGTTCATAGGTCGGCACTCCACCACTGAGCCACACTGGCCAGGAGAGACAGTACTTTCCTTTGTACTGACTGTCTTCTAGAATCAACAACCCTAGGAAGACAAGGCCTGTGCTTTGTTCTCCACCGTAACATCAGTGGCCAGCACACTGCCCGGCACGTGGGAGGGGCTCCACTAACATTGTTTGTAAATTAACAAATTATCAGGCCCCGTGCTGGGTCCTGGGCTCCACCCATGCTTTCTCCTCTCAGGGTCCAGCGCAGAACACTGACAGTACAGAGCCGCCCACAGTCAGATGGCACAGAGAGAAAGAGAGAGGTGTACCAGGTCCAGAGCTGGCTCAAAGGAGGGCAGGGGTCGGAGGCAGGGGGAAGGAGGACAGGGGGAAGGAGGTTAGGAGGGTATAAGGGTAGGGGGCAGGACTGTAGGGGTCAGAAGGGTAGGAGGGTAGGAGGCAGGGGGAAGGAGGGTGGGGGCAGGAGGGCAGGAGAGCAGGGATAGGGGCAGGGCGCAGGGGGAAGGAGGGCAGGGGCAGGGGGCAGGAGGGTTATGAGGGCAGGAGAGCAGGGAGCAGGAGGGCAGGGGTAGGGGGCAGGGGGCAGAAGGGCAGGGACAGGGGGTAGGAGGGCAGGGGGGGCAGGAGGGCAGGAGAGCAGGGATAGGGGAAGGGGGCAGAGGGATAGAGGGCAGGGGGCAGAAGGTCAGGGACAGGGGGCAGGAGGGCAGGGGACAGAAGGGCAGGGACAGGGGGAAAGGAGGGCAGGGGTAGGGGGCAGGAGGAGGGCAGGGAGCAGGAGGGCAGGAGGGGCGGGGTAGGGGGCAGGGGACAGAAGGGCAGGGACAGGGGGTAGGAGGGCAGGGGGGGCAGGAGGGCAGCAGGCAGGTACTTGGGCAAGGCGAGGAAGGTTTTAAGGTGAAGCTACTTCGGCTGGTGTAGAAGGATGAGCCCGAGAGGGAGACCCCCCCCGCCCAGGGTAAGCTCTGAGTCCTGCAAAGCCCAGGTGGGCTGGGGAGGACCTGGCTAAGGAGGTGTCACTGTGGTTCCCGGGGTCACCCTCTGGCCATTCCAGACAACAGAAGTGGAGTTAGGGGGCAGCTCAGGGCCTCTGCTCCCTGCCCCGCCCCATTCTCACTGCCCCTCCCTGGCTCCAGCCGGTGGGTGCAGGCGGTGCTGGGCTTGGGTGATGGCATTCAGGGGGCTCCTTCCCAAAACACCAACGACGTCCGAGGGCTGGAAACAGGTGTCCGGGAGCGGCCCCCACGGCTCAGGAGAGGCGAGGGGTTAATACTTGGAAACGTCGCGAGCCAGTTATTAAAGCATGGTTAGCGTGAAGCTGTCCGCAGTGGAAGTATTTACACCCCAGGCATTGGCAGCCACACGCATTAGGGCTGCTCCCCGCCCCCAGCGGCCCCGTCGGCCAGCACACCGCTGGCGGGAAGACAGCACACGCTGCCTCTTTGTCAGTGTCCCATGGAAGGAACGGAAGGGTTGCAACATGTTTGATTACTGTTTTGTTCAAATAAAAGATTTAAAAGCTTGATTTTTAAAGCATGCAAAGCCCCCCCCCTCCCCACAAAAATCCCCCCACACTCAAATGCTTGATGTACATTTACTGGGGCTGCTGGGCAGTTCTTTTCTGTGAAGCCCTCGGAGGAAGGCACCCCCTTCCGCAGGGGGGTGGGGGGTGTCTTTGGAGGGTCCCCCGAGGGGGCAGGGACACATGGAACAGTAAAGCTGAGGCTGACACAAGGCCACGTTCACCACAGACCCGCCGCGCTGGCCTGAGGGACTTGTGGTAAGTGTTGTAATTGTTATGGAACAACATTACAGCTAACAGAACAGTACTCTCCCATCCGCCCCTCCCCCCAGATATGCTTTCACCAAGTTCAGAGAGAGGGAGGGACATCCATGGTGAGACAGGATCGGTCATCGGCTGCCTCCTGCGCGCCCCTCCCACTGGGGACCGAGCCTGCGCCCCGGGCGTGTGACCCGACTGGGAGTAGAACCTTGACCTCCTGGCTCCTGGGTCGACACTCAGCCACGGAGCCACATGCGTCGAGTCCTACTTTTTTTTTGCTTCTCATTTCCAGTTTCATGTGGGATTTCATTAGAGAGGAGGGTCCTGGGGTCACCTGGTGACCTCGTGGCACAGAAGAGAAAACGGAAGGTGCCCGAGGTGCCCTGTCCCCAGCACCCCATTCCCGAAGGATAAGCCACTTTGCTCCCGGAGGTACAGCCTCTGAAAGGGAAGGGGAAGGGAGGAGGGAGGAGACCTGGGCGGCGGGGAGGACTGGTGGCTCCTCCTCGGAGTGCCTTTGCTGTCAGAGGGAGACCTGGGTACAGATTTCCTTATTCCCACAGGGAACACCATCACCTCCGCGGGTGGGTGCCAGCAGACTCTGAACCACTCCCACACCCCTGGCAGTCTCCTGTCGGTGCCCTGTGAGGGCCCGCCAGCCCGGGCCCGGCCACCTCCCGGGCTCACCCCCGGCCACCGAGCCCTCGCCTTCTCTTCCCGCTCCTACAACTCGCCACGCTCCGGCCGCCTCGGGCCTCTCACCAGCTCCCTTGCTGCAGACCCTCCCGGAGCCGATCCTCCTCATGGCCTCGCTGACCACCGTCCGAGCAGCCCTCCCCTCCCTCCTCGGGCTCTGTGACTTCATCCCGCCGAATGCCTTCCTCCGGCTCCTGGCTCCGATGGCCCTGGTAAGCTCTCGAGGGTGGGGGCTTGGCTGCTGGAACCACCACCCTTGCTCTTTGCACAGTAGGTGTGTGAGGACTGTCTTCTGAGAGAAGAAACGAACACGTGGATGCCGACCACGGCTTCTAGGTGGTCTTTTGACACAAGGCAGGGGTTTTCAACCTGGACTCCGTGGGGTCTTGAGATCTCCTGGGGACACCTCGGGGGCACCCCCTTTGGGAGGTGGGCTCGTGCAAGAGGCCAGCTGGGTGGGACTGGGCATCTCCCTTCACCTGCAGCTGCTGCCCGCGGACCTGGCGGATGTGTGGAGCGTTTTCCTGGTTCACTGGGCAGAGGGCTCAGAGGAAGCCACAGAGCAAAGTGGGGTCGTTGCAGAGGCAGCATCGAGTGGAAGGCTGGGTGCGTGGGAGCTGGTGCGTGGGGCGCAGGTAGAGCCGGCGTTGCTAGGCGTTGCTATGGAGGGGTGGCTGCACGAAGAGCAGGGCCACGGCGGACAGAGGACCTAGGGCCTGTCTCCAGGAGGAAGAGGAAGAGGCCGGATCCTAAGTTTCCTTCCCAGCGGTCTCCGCTCCCTGCCCCTGAGCCACCAACTACGGACGGGCTGGCGGCCGCTCTCTGCCTGGCCCACAGGGGAGCAGCCAGCACTTTCCGACCGCGACCTCAAACACAATGTTTGCTCCTACACCCATCGCTCCATGGCCTCTCTCCAGGGGACGCTGTGCTCCCAGCACTCACGTTCAGAACACACTCATATGCTGTCCGACCTCTCAGAGGGGCAGCCCGGAGGCTGTGCTGATACAATGGCTCCGGGCACGACAGAGACGGGGTGGGGGTGGGGGTGGGGTGGGGAGGATGCCTAAATGAATACCAGCTTTGTTTATTTGGCGCAGGAACAGGCGAGAGGAGCTATACCCCCAAAGTAAATAAACAAAGTCCCCCTTCCCTCCGCAAGAATAAACCTCCGGCTGCAGGGCCAGCGACACAACTTGCTTCCCAGAGCAGAACAAAGGCAAGGGAGGCCGCGATGGACTTTTGGAGAAGAAACGTATTTATAAAGCAGCTACGGGGTGGGCGTGGGAGAGGGCTGGAGAATGGGGCAAGATCAAAAGGCGTTCGAGAAGCCTCGCCGGAGAGCCAAAAAATGACAAGCAGCAACAGACCGCGGATGGGCACGGTGATGTGTGTGTGCACACACACGCCGAGGCATTTATAAATACATCCATCGGTGCACGCACAGGCCTGGCTCCGCTCTCCGCAGGCCTGTCCCGCGTCTCCTCCCCACAGCGGCGAGAAGATAACGGTGATGAAAACACTGCCCTTTCCTGAGCGCTCGCTCCCCATGTGCCCGGCTCTGCGTGAGGTGCCTCGGGCACAGGGTAACAGATGCTGCTGCCCTTCCCACCCACTCAGCTTCTCTGGGCTTCCATTTCCCCTTCTGCAGAGCAGGGATGACCAGATGCTCTGCCGCACACCGCTGTTAGGCCAGGGGTGGGCAAACTCTTTGACTCGAGGGCCACGATGGGTTCTTAGACTGGACCGGAGGGCCGGGACAAAAGCAACCTGACCATGCTGGCACTCTCTTCTTGGGCTGCTGGTGAAGGAGCGGAGGGGAGAGCAAGAGAACCCTGGGCTCTTTCGGCTCCACGGGCTGGATAGAACAGCCGAATGGGCTGGATCCGGCCCGAGGGCCGTAGTTTGCCCATGGCTGTGTTATGCCAATTCAATGAGACGTCGCACCTCACACTCAGAACGCAGCCCGGCCGCTGTGGCTCAGGGGTTGAGCTTCGACCTGTGAACCAGGAGGTCACGTTTTGATTCCCAGTCAGGGCACATGCCCGGGGTTGTGGGCTCGATCCCCAGTAGGGGGCGCGCAGGAGGCAGCCAATCAATGATTCTCTCTCATCCTTGATGTTTCTATCTCTCTCTCCCCATCTCCCTTCCTCTCTGATATCAATAAAAAAACACACTGAGGGGCCATATTATGATGATCTCTGAACGCATAATAATCGGGCCACTCAGGGTAGCCTGACCACAGAGTTGGGATTTTGTAAAATAAGGTTTTCCCATGTATAAGAACTGCATTGTGGGTAGTCAGAAAGAAGCAGAGGACTAGCGAGCCAGCGGCTGGGGGCCATTATGACCCAGTCCCTTGACATACCAAGACTTGCAAGCTTTCCCTTATACATGAGTACACCGAGGGGCCTGATGATTATTATGCGTTCAGAGGTCACCATCATCTGGCCACCCGGTGTATATTAAAACACAAACAGAGCACAGGGCCTGGCCCTCGTCAGTGCTCAGTACACAGTGGGCGGTGGCTACTGCTGCTTCCCACGGGTACCTCACACTCAAAATGCTACACACCGCCACGATCTTCCCCCCAAGCCCATCCCTGTGGATTTCACATTTCCGCGGGCGGCATCATCAGACCCTCCGTTTCCTCCTGCCCGACGTCCAGTCCTCCCCCGCGTCCCTCCAACCCCGCTTTTCTCACAGCGTGACTGTGTCCTTATCTCCTTCCTCACGGTCTCGGCTGCTGCCTGGGTTCAAGCCCTCAGTTCTTCCCTG
Source organism: Vespertilio murinus (assembly GCA_963924515.1). Taxonomy (NCBI): domain Eukaryota; kingdom Metazoa; phylum Chordata; class Mammalia; order Chiroptera; family Vespertilionidae; genus Vespertilio; species Vespertilio murinus. The sequence goes on from OZ004707.1 coordinate 187,335,468, forward strand.
ACTGGCTACAGGTCCTTCCCCGTGGGTCCGGGGGGACTCCAGACCCCCTCTCTCTCATCTAGAAGACCAAGCCCAGATTCCGGAGTGCAGGTGAAACGCAGCTCTGGTCTGGCCTTGACCTTTCGCATCTCCCGCATTCTCCCAGGTCTCCCTCCAGCCCGGAGCCCTGAGACCCGGCCTCCCCCTCTGCCTCGCCCGGGGCCACAGGGGTGCCGGGCCGGGGCTGGAGCCCACGCGTGCTGTGGCCTCAGCTCAGCGACTGCACACACTCAGCACGGTATCACAGACTGTTTCTCAGGCCGAATCCGTTCCGGAAGGCTGTTCGAGAAGCGAATGGCTCGAAAACGGAATCATTTTCTCCCACTAGAAAGAATGTAAAGTGAACCAACCCGTTCCAGACCCCCAAATGGTCCCGTTTCAGCCTTTCATTTCTTACAGGCAGTTCATGTCTAATACGGGGTTTAACTTATACATAAACACGCCTTCTCTTACATTGATCGAACCATCCCTGACTAGCCTTAAAGGAATTTTTTAAAAAAATATATATTTTATTGATTTTTTACAGAGAGGAAGGGAGAGAGACAGAGAGTTAGAAACATTGATGAGAGAGAGTCATCGATCAGCTGCCTCCTGCACACTCCCTACTGGGGATATGCCTGCAACCAAGATACATGCCCTTGACCGGAATCGAACCCAGGACCCTTCAGTCCGCAGGCCGACGCTCTATCCACTGAGCAAAACCGGTTTCGGCTTAAAGGAATTTTTTTATACGCCCCTGCCTCCACAGTGCTGCCACTGACACGCTATCACAGGCGGAATGCTGTTCCTTTATCCGACCCACAGCCACTTTTCTATCTTTTCATTTGCCTGTGATTGCTGTTTTGTGGGCACTTTCACTCCCCTAGCAACATTAGCGCCCTGGCTGGCCTCTTTATGTTTTAAAATTGTGCTAATCATCGATTTTTGCCAGCAACAAAAGCGTTCTCTCCAACGTTGCGCGTTGCCTGCAAGAAGCTTTGTGTTGGGCTGAGGTATCGGCATGGAAGGGTTGTCAGACTGAAAACTCAAGTTTTGGTTCTCAACCAAGACACGTTTTTCTGTGAACAACTTGGTTGAGAACCGAATTGTGTGAGATGGAAGACGTTCGAGAAATGAGGTTTAAATGTGTATATATATATATATATATATATATATATATATATATATATTTACAAATGAGTCCATACATGAAGATTTCCCCTCCATCATGGGTCAGTGTTACTTGGACTCCCTTCTCACCACGTATCTTTCTGCTTTTTTAAAAAAATATGTATTTTATTGATCTTTTACAGAGAGGAAGTGAGAAGGATAGAGAGCTAGAAACATCGATGAGAGAGAAACTTCGATAGCTCCTCTCCACCCCAACCAGGGATGTGTCCGCAACCAAGGTACATGCCCTTGACTAGAATCGAACCCTGGACCCTTCAGTCCACAGACCGATGCTCTATCCACTGAGCCAAACCGGTTTCAGCTACCTCCTTCTGTTTTGATTTAAGTCAGTTGTCTACATGATCTTCTTCTACCACTCTCCCATCACCCCCCCCCCCCCCGCCTTATTTCCTACCATTCTTCATGGAGAGCACTCACCCAGCCCCTCTGGCCGTCTGCCTGCTCCTGGACTGCTCTGAGGTGGCTCCTGACCCCGGCCTTGGCGCGTGCTGTCCCCTCGGCTGCCATGCTCTTCCCACTCTGTCCACATGGCTCACCCTCTCCTTCCCCCTCACGTCACCTCACAGAAAGGCTCCCCGCTCACACCCCTGTCCCATTGTGTCCCTCTCACCCTGTGTCTTCGGTCTTCCCATCACCTGACACACCGCAGCTTTTACGTAGGAAGCAAGCCCCCGGAGGACAGCCCCGGTGCTCAGTGTCACAGCTCCCGTGCTAGAACAGCGCCGGCACGTGGAACGCGCTCAGCAAGTATTTCTTGGACAAATGAGTGAATGGACATGCTTCACTTTCCCGTGAACCAGCATTTTTCAAACTGCGGGATTGAAGCGGGCCATCAAATCAACGTAATGGGTCACAGCCAACATTTAAAAAGATGGAATAGCCAAAACCGGTTTGGCTCAGTGGATAGAGCGTGGGCCTGCGGACTGAAAGGTCCCGGGTTCGATTCCGGTCAAGGGCATGTACCTTGGTTGCAGGCACATCCCCAGTGGGGGGTGTGCAGGAGGCAGCTGATTGATGACTCTCTCTCATCAATGTTTCTAACTATCTCTCTCCCTTCCTCGCTGTAAAAAAAATCAATACAATATATTAAAAAAAATAAAAAGATGGAATAGAGGGCAGCAGATTATATCTAACCAGCTGGCCCCTAGGAAGGACAAGTGTTCTTTCAATTCATCTACCTGCCTTCTACCTACCTACCTACCTACCTACCTACCATCTGGAAGTCAGGTGACAGTCAAAACGTATTACTGATTGTGGTTTGCCATAACGAATGTTTGGAAAGCATTGCATGCACAATGGTAAATGTTTTAGGCTTCGAAAGCCATAATGACTATTCAACTGTGTTACAATAAAACTTTATTAATGAAAACGGGCCCTGTGGGGGTTAGCTTGCCACGCCCTGCAGCGGACTGCAGTCTGGCGTGAGCCTGGGTCTTTTGCGTGTAAGTTCTCTGCCGTGGGGAGCCCTGTCTTTTTCATCTCGGGATCTGACCCAAGAGCCCTCCATCCTGGGTCTAGCCCGCTCCTTGCACATAACCAATGCTCCTAAGTATTTGCCGAAACATTCGGTGAACAGCTACCGAGTCCCTAACTCAGAACAGCTGGGCGCCACCTCCAGCCACGTTTGTTGAGTGAACACAAGAGCCCTGGCCTTAAGTTCTCAATAGTTGTTCCCCTCTCCCCCCGCCCCCCTCCCTCAGTCCTTCTGAATGTGGAGCCTCAGAGCTCAGAGCAGGTCCTCGCCCGCCCGGCTGCCAGGACAGGAAGTGGAGGGAAGTGACAGGAACCCCGGAGGGGTCGGAGGGGTCAGTGCACTGTTTAGGGAACGGCCTGATTATCCCGCTTATCAGCTGCTGGTTCCTTCCCTCTGCTCTTCCCTTTAATAAATCAGAACCCCTGCCATGGTGAGTGAGCGCCCGGGTCGCTGAGTCCTTTGCCCCCACATTTGTGGAGGTGCAGCGTGACCCTGAGACTGAATGGAAGGGAAGGGCGGCTCCTGGCAAGTGTCAGCTCTGAAAGCAACACTTCAGCTGCCCAGGCGCCGGCGCCTCGTGCAGGGTGCGGGGTGCCGGGCGCCAGCCTCCACCCGGAGGGGCGGTGGCGACCGTGGGTGCAGCTCGTGGGTGCAGCACGTGCTCCCAGTGAGCTCACCATCCAGCAGGGCGGGTGCAGAGGATAATAGGGGCCTGCAGACTTTGTCCTGAGGGTGAATGATGGTTTTTGTGCGGCCCATGAGTTAAGAATCATGTTGAAACGGTTGGGGGGAAAAATATCACAAGAACGGTCTTCCACGACATGTGAAAACAGTATGTCATCTGGAGTTCAGTGTCCATAGGGAAAGCCGCCTGACCTTGCCCCCAGGACTGCTTTCCACCGCGATGGCTGAGTCGAATGCTTGCACCAGAGACGACACACCCTGGCAGAGGGGCCATATGACTGTATACAGGGAGAGCGCTGACCCACCCAGCCTGGGCAGCACTCGGAGCTCAGGCCCTGACGTCAGCGGCTACATCGCTCGGTCTGCCACCCGGAGCCCCCAGGTGCCCTGGCTGCTGCTCCCTCCTCCCTCAGGGAGACTGTGAGCCCCCGGGCCCCGCTCTTCCCTGTGCGCTGCCTCCTCCGCTACCCCACCGAATCCCCTGACTACGACCATCTAGGAGTCCAAAAAGCCTGAAGCACACCACACTCTCCCTGGTGTCCCCCCACCTCCCCTCTGGAGGACTGGGTGCGGGTGTGCAGGCTCTTGGAGGCCAGGAGGCCAGGAGGGGGTTGAGCAAGAGGTGGGGTCTGCCGTCGGTGCCTCATTTGTCTGAACAGAGGCTTAGCAGAGGCTGCTGACAACTGTGATTAAGACCTGTGCACAGCCTGAACCCTGAATCACGTGCACATGCACACACACAGGCACACATGTGCGCACGTGCGCGCACACACACACACACACACACACACACACACACACGCCCGCCAAAATGGAATAAGCCCACTGCTTCTCAGGCTTCCCCCCACAGACAACCTGCCTCTGCCACCTCTCAGCAGCGATGCCAGCTGTGCCCAGCGGAGCTGTTTCCAAGAAGCCGGAGACATGGCTGCTCTCCCCCCAGGAAGCAGGTGGCCTCTGCCCGCCTCAGGCCGCCGCTTCCCCTGCGGCCGGTAGACAGAACAGCTGCACCCGCACACTTTGGCCGAGAAAGGCCTCTGTGGCCGGTGCAGGCTGCTCCCGACAGGCCGCGGGCCTCCCTGCAGGTGCTCCTCTGGCCGGGGCGCCGGGACCGGGGGAGAGAGCATGCTGCCTGCACACACGCAATTGTGCGGCCTTGTGCGAGTCATTCATCTCCTTGGCCTCTGTTTATCTCATCTGTGAAATTGGTATCACGACACCAATACCCACCTCTAGGCACTGCTGGGCCTGGCTGGGCTCCCAGGGTGGGTGTAGTTTGTAAATGGCACACGAGGGGGTCTCATGTTGGGGGAAAAGAGCTGCAGTCACGCTGGGGGACTGTAGAGGGCGCTGCCCACCCTGCAGGCTCGCCCTTTCCTCCTTCTGAGGGGCTCCTCAGGGGAGGGCATCTCCGGCCCCTGCTGCGTACAGTGCAGGTGGCTCAGCCAGGAAAACAGAGGAGAGGAGAAGGAGACGGTGCTGCTTCTCCGTGTTCGCCAGTTCAAAAACACCCTGCTTTTTCTGTGGGTGCTCTGGGGCCCGAGCTCAGAGCAGGTAATGTTTTCCTCCCAGGCAGAGTCTGTCCTTCTTAGCCAAATGAGCCTTGGGTGGTGGGGCTGCGCACTGCCCCTGAACACCGTGCCGGGTGACTCTCTTTTCCTTCCTCTCATTCCCTTGCATGAATGCTCTTAGTCTTCTTGGCTTCCGGCCCGGGGTGCGGCCAGTTCACCAAACGCGAGCCCTTCCTATGCAAAGGTCACGCTGGCCTCCAAGGCACTGGCAAGTTTCTTGGGTGGAGCCCTGCGAAATTCTTTGTGAATCAGCCCTCCAATTCAGCTGGCTGGTCGCCTTCTACTGGGAAGCAATGATTCCACCCGGCATCCCCAGAGACCCCAGGCAGCAGGCGGAAAAGGGCCAAAGAACCTGCTGATCTTGGTTCGAGTCCCCTTTCCACCACTGACCTGTGACCTTGGGCAAAATGACCCTCTGAGGGTTAGAGGTGTGGGGGGTGTGCGTCCTGGTGCAGGGGTGCTCAAGACTCATCAATGCCCTCCCACTATGCCTGTGGCTCCACATCCCCATCAACAATTGGTGGTGTCAGTCTTAATGATTGACAACATTCTAGTGGATTTAAAGTGACAGCTCATTGTGTGTGTGTGTGTGTGTGTGTGTGTGTGTGTGTTTGTGTTTGTGTGTGTGTGTTTTGGCTTTTGTTTTTGTTAATCCTCACCCGAGGATATTCTCCCCACCCCCTACCCTGCCCCATTATTTTTTTAGAGGGTGTGGAAGGGAGGGAATGAAACAGAGAAAGAGAAACACCAATATGAGAGAGACACGTTGACTGATTACCTCCCATGCGTGCCCCAACCGGGACTGGGGATTGAGCCTGCAACCAAGTTACATGCCCTTGACCGGCTGGAATCAAACCCGGGACCCTTCAGTCCGAAGGCCAACGCTCTATGCACTGAGCCAAAACAGCCAGGCCTCCCCCCCCCCCCCCCCCACCTCTATTCCTTTGTCCATCCCGTCTCATCTGAATTGCATTATCCTGGAGAAGTCAAGGAATTTGCTCAAGGTCACGGTGCTGACAAATGGCAGAGTCTGGGTCAGAACCCAGGGAGGCCCAAACCCAAAGCGTGTCCAACCCATCTCACATGTGCATGGAGCCTCATCCTGGTTAATGCAAGCTTACTCACTGGCTGCCCAAGTCTCCGGGCGAGGAAAAGCACGCATACTTGACACACTTCACTCACTGCACTTACCATTAAACGGCTCGCCCAGGTCGATACCACTGGCCCCTTGGAGCATGGAAGACCTCGGTTTCTGGACCCAGACCAACGCCCTTGCCAGGGAACCAAGGTTGGCACAAGGGTGTGGGAACTGGCAGAGGAAGTGCCACCAGTACACAGCCTTAGACTAAGAGATCTTAGCCTGAAACCCTTGTAAGAAAAATGATTATCGGTCCGGGTGATCTGCCTTCCACAGGACAAACACCAGGCAAACCAGTCAAAAACAGCTGTTTCCATTTGCTTCTGTCTGTGCTCACGTCCCTGGTGTTTTGTCATCAAAGGAAGATCTTTAGGATTCTCTAGGTGTATTTGTGATGCACACACACACACACACACACACACACACACATACACAGGTACTGTGAACGAGAAAGGGTGTGTGTCCAAGTACAGTGACCAGAAGTAACCTCACCGGGGCACCTGGTCACTAATTCCCAACTGGGCAGGCAGGCGGATCGTCATGCCCAGGCCTATGCCCTCCTAAAAGGTTTGCCCAAGCCCCGCCTGTTGTTCTTGTGTATCTAGGGAAGGTGCACCTGTGGAATGCCAGAGTCATTCTCCTCCAGACCCCTCCATGGAGGAGTCTGATCCCCGCCTCGCTTTCTCCACCTTCCTGTGACCTTCCTACCTTTCCCTCCTGAACTCCACCCACATGCGTAAGAGACATTGCAAACTGTCACTGCCCAGAGCATTTGAGATCTTGCTTCCTGAACTTGGCACCAGTCTGGCTCAAAACACAGGCAATCCTCACAATACATTGGACTCAACTTATGTCGTTTTGTGGTTACATCACCATCATATATATATATATATATATATATACACATATATATATAAAGTTCCGTCATTTTGACATATGTACATATGTGCTTTATGTTTTTTATTATTTATTTATCACAAGTAAAGGTCAGGAATTGTTACTTTCTTTTAAATTTTTTTTTTACTGTTTCATTTCATTACTGTCATGCATGTGCTCCATGTGAGTGACATAGATGCTTATGTAGGTGGGATCCAATTTATGGCAAAAATTGAGTTACACTGCACCGTAGGAATGGATCTCCAACGCAACCTAAGGACTGCCTGTACTCTTAACAATAAAGATTAAAAAAAATTCTTTACAGGTTTGTGTGTTTCTTATGTCAACACTACAAACAGCACGCTCACACACACATACACACATTCACTCACACACACATTCACTCACACAGTTGATTCAGCAAACACTGAATTAATGAACACTGAACCACCGCTCCTAAGGGAAAGATAGGGTTAGGTTCCTTTAAGCCTCTGGTCACAACATTTTCATCAACCAGTCCATACATCACCGTAGTTTGTGTTTCTGTTTGAAGACGATATTCCATATATACTGTTTCTGTCTGGAGATAGTTGAATATCTATTGTGGATTCGTTAACATTGAACTCATAGCCAACGGCGCTGGGAGTCATGCCTGAGCGAAGCTTATCTGACACACATCCCCTCCATCAGGCCCATCACAGCCTTCTTGTCTGTGGGAACACTACATCGGGGCCGGGGGGAGGAGAGGCATTTTACATGGTGAAAACACCAACAGAAAAGCACAAGAATGTGCAAGTGTGGCCCTAAACAGACTGAGAGGAGGACCCTTGCTTACAGTATGGGAGTGGAATCCGAAGGCGGCACAGGCCCTGCTGGAGCCCAGGAACATGGCACATCGGGCGGCTCAGAAGCTTTGCTGCTGTGCACAGCCTGTGAGTGACCGGGAAGAGGTGGAGACACAGACCTCTTAGCGAGGAGGCGAACTTGTAAATACGAAATCCGTGTGCTGGAACCTCTGAGGAGGGAGCACAGTGCTTACTGTTTTCATTAAGGTGTGAAGGACGGACAGGTCCCCTCCGGAGGGCCCATTTGGCTCAAGAGAAGCAGAGGGACCACAAGGACAGCCATGACCTAACCGGGTGGCAGGGCAGGTAAGAGAGGACATGAGGAGGTGGGAGGCGAGAGGGAGGCATTGGCGTGGGCGTGGCCCCTTGCTCTCCTCCTTCCGTTTGGCAGGACCTTGACCCCGGCCTCTCTGGAACGCCTTGCCCACCACAGCCTCCTTGGCTGAGCCGAAGACAGAGTGGCTCTCCTCTCTGGCCGTCTCCCAGATGCTGGGGACGCTGGGCTTTCTTAACTGTTCCCCTGGGCTCCATTCCTCCGTTGGCTTATGTCTAGTCCTCCCTCTCTCCATGACCATGTTATCGGGCCACCCACTCCCACTGAAAGCGCAGCAGTGCCAGGAAAGCTCCTGAGTGAGTCAGCCGGCCACTTGGAGCTGATGACAGCAGCAGCCCTGGCCAAGCAGGGTTGTGCGAGACGCTCGGCTGGTGGGAACATTGTGTGTAGGAGCTGCCACCTCAGCCTCCCAGAGCAGACAGGCTGTCTGCAGGGCGACCCAACCCCGTCAGCCGCCACCCCAGGCTCCTTCTGGAAGGACAGCAAACCCCGGGCATTTAAAGTGTTAGGCTGTTTGGGCTGGGGCTTATGAAGCTGGGACCGTGGATATGCCCTTCACCTCTCTCAGCTCTGGTGCTGGAGCCAGACTGCCTGTACCCCAACTCTGCCACTTACTCCCTGTACCTCAGTTTCCATCTGTAAAATGGGGATTCCCATAGTATCCTTCTCCTGGGGTGGTTCTGAAGATTGCACTCAATGACTGGAGATATATATATATATATATATATATATATATATATATATATATAACTTAGGACAATGCCTGCATTGAGTAAATTCTAGAGAACATTAGCTCTTGTTATTATTGTGGTTATCCTATATAATAAAAGCCTAATATGCTAATCGACCGAACGGAGGAACGACTGGTTGCTATGATGCACACTGGCCACCAGGGAGCAGATGCCCAATGCAGGAGCTGCCCCCAACCCGCAGGCCCCAGGCCAGCCAAGGTGGGTGCCAGTAGGGGCCCCCCAATTGCCCTGCCAATCACTCTGCAGAGGGAGGTGACTGGCAGCGGCAGTGGGGGTGGGGGTGTGTGGCCAGCAAGTGGGTGCCAGGGGGGCACCCCAACCACCCCGCCAGTTGCCCCACAGATCGGCCCTGATCACCGGCCAGGCCTAGCGACCTTACCCATGCATGAATTTCCTACATCGGGTCTCTAGTTATATTATTATAATTGTTATTGGGCCAAACAATCTCAAAGGTTTTTCTTTCCCTTTCTGGAGACAATTCCCTGCTGTGTGGCCTTGGGTAAGACCCTTCTCCCCTCTGGGCCTTAGGTTTTTATCTTCCAGGTGAGATGCTGGACTCAAACCCTGAAAGTCTGAAATAAGGATAAGGCGGCCCCCAGGGTGCGGTCAGGTTGTTATTGCCCTCCCTCCTGACTGTAGAGTCTCCAGACTTCACCCCCACACTCTGCTGGCAGTTGGCCTTGAACTTGGCTTCTAATCCTTTGGTGGTAACATGATCTTATACCATTCATCTCAATGGACTGCTCTTAGTATTGGTTGAAACAGTGGATTCTCATTCTTTAAGATAATGTAGGAATCATCTCTATGAAGCCTTAACCTTTGGGAGGGTCACAGGCCCATGTGAAAAGATGAAAAAGATTATGAAACAACCACCCCCCCAAAAAAATGTCTACACCACATACACAGATTTGTCTCAGTGTCAGGGGGTTCAAACATCTCAGGCTAAGAATATCACACGATTACACTCTCTTGAAACTCCAGTAAATATTCATCTTTGCTAAACTCTGCATTGACGAGAACTTCCTGCCTAAAGGGCTGTCCATTCCATTGGGAGACATATATACTGTTTGCTAGTATATAGCCTACCTCTGATTGCTAGAAAATTGCTCCTTCAACACAACTGACATTCCATTCACCCTGACTCTGCTCCCTGCTTTGCCTACTAGATGTCGTAGATAATCAATCCAATATACCTCTCCACAACAATTTCCCATGTTTCTGAAGATGCTGGCCAGATGCCTCTTCCCTTCTGCTCAGCTCAAATTTCCCTGGACTTGCTCACCTATAAGTGTCTCTCTCAAACACCCAGGACTGATGCACAGCCCAGAACCCATAATCCTCTGGCCATGGACTAACCAGGGCGTGTCTGGATCTCACATGTCCATTAATATGTCCCAAGAGTGGGTGACATTCTGAAAACCTTATTTGACTTCAAAACATAACATATCAAAGCTCTGCACAGTACAGAAGCGACAGTTCAATGAGCTATCACAAAGCAAACATCCACATCCACCCAAGTCAAGAGCTGGACCCTCACCCTCATCTCTGTGATCACCCTTCCCTCCCCTGTGGGGAGAATGTCGACACTTTTATGGTAACAGTGCTTTTGCTTTTAAAAAGGTTTTATTATCCAAGTATGCCCCACTTTAACACTATAGTTTAATTTCCCTGTTTTTTCTTTTATTTTATATAAATGGAACATGCAAATAGGAATTCTTTTGAATCTGACAATGGTGTCTGTGAGATTCATGCATGTTGGTCTGTATAGTTGTAGCTCATTCATCTTCCTGGTGGGGCATTTTCCATGTGTCTACTGTAATTAATGCATCTCGTCTATTATTAATGGACACCTGGGCTCTGTCTGGGTGTTGGCAGCTGTGAACAAGCTGCTATAAACACTGGTGTGCACATGCAGGCATTGAGGCTGCACATAATGGAAGGAGTTTCTGTGTGCCTTCAGCTTATGGATAATATCAAGCTGTATTTCAAAGAAGTTGTACAGTTCAGACTAGGGGTGTGTGTGTGTGTGTGTGTGTGTGTGTGTGATCTAACTGCTCCATGTCATTGTCAACACTTAGTATTATTAACATTTCTAAGGTTACCAATTCTGATGGTTGTATAGTAGCATCTCATTGTGGTTTTAATTTGCATTTCCCTAATGAGTCATGAGATTGAGCCCATTTTCATCTATTAATTGGGTATTTATGGAGTAGAGGATTCGGTTACTCTTTACTCATCTGAAGCACACTGGAGTGGCAGCCAAATGAAATAGTCTCTGACAGATGCTGTTGCTTAGTCATACCTCCCGGATGGGTTTCAGTTGGGTTTTGGGCCCCAGAGCAAGTCTGAACATTCTTTCTTTCTTTTAAAAAATATATATTTCACTAATTTTTTTTTTGTACAGAGAGGAAAGGAGAGGGATAGAGAGTTAGAAACATCGATGAGAGAGAAACATTGACCAGCTGCCTTCTGCACACCTTCTACTGGGGATATGCCTGCAACCAATGTACATGCCCTTGACCCGAATCAAACCTAGGACCTCGCAGTCTGCAGGCCAGTGCTTTATCCATTGATCCAGACCATCAGGGCTGAACATTCTTAATAATAAAGGCAGCTAATATTTATCGAGAGCCCACTGGGTTCCAGGCACTGAGCTTGATATGCATAGTGTCTCTTAATCCTCACAAGTTTATGAGCTTGATACTATTATCTTCACTTTACACAAGCAGAAACTAAGGAGGCTAAGTAATTTACCTAAGGTGTCACAACCAGCAGGCAGAGTAGCCTAGATTCAAATCAATGCCCCTTGCAACTGTAACATAAGGCCTCCCAAAGATGGAAACATTGAACTAGGTTACATTTTTCAAAGGTTAAAAACCGAGTATTAAAAATGAAAATGTAACTATCAAGTGGAGAAAAATAGTTGCAATCTATGACCAAGGATTAATGTGTTTAATATGCAAAGAGTTTTTACGAATTAATAAAAGGACAAGCATCTCAGTAAAGAAATGGTCAGGCAAATCTGGGAGATTCTGCTCACTTTTTCATGTTCTTTTATCCCTACAATGTATGTAGACAAAATTCATGACTCCGAGAAGTTCTGCAATAAGACTTATTTGAACACAGTGTTTTTCAAAACCTATAATCATAATTCTTTGGGACAGACTTTGGAGCACATTGAACTCTATGATAATGACTGCCTCCTCTGGCTTACAGTCTGGTAACACTTTCAACAAAGGAAGAAGGAAAGGAAATTAGTCTTGTCCAGGGTTTCTCAGCCTTGACTCTGCTGACATTTTGGGTTGTATAATTTTCTGTTGGGGGCGGGGGACCGTCTCAGGTCATGGAGGATGTTCAGCAGCATCCTTGGCCTCCACCTGGAGGATGCCAGATGCCGGTAGAATCTCTCCTACCCCTCGCTGTAACAACCCACATTGTGTATAGACATGGCCAAATGCCGTGTGGGGGCCAGAACCATCCTCTGCTCATATGAACCACTGGTCTAGTTGGACTTATTTCTGAAGAACTCCTGGTGTTCCCCATGATCACCTCCTACCTAAGTGCTCCCCAAACTGCCCGGTGCTTGATTCCTGCGCCTCGTGACACCTATCGTGCTTGTTTTAATACAAGGGGAGGTATTCATCCATCTCTCTCCTTCAAGTCATTCTTCTTTGTTGGAATTCCTTACACTCCCAGGCACACCAAACCACCCACATTTCCCCTGAGGTAGAAGCTCCCCCCCCATCTTTCCACCCCCTAGGTGGAATGAAGCTCCTTCCTTTAAGCCACATTAAAATCTCCTCCCTCCAGTCCCCCTACGACCCTATGCAGCCTTCTGCCAGATCGCCAACACACATTGCACGTAAGCCTTTATGTGACCGTCCCCCCAGTTCACAGGGAGCAGAGACTGGTGCCTACTCTCCCTCTGACTCCTGGCACAGAGCAGGCCCCCATCTACCCATAGGAGCAGAGGAGACATAGGACGGGTGGCTTAGGAATCGCATGCACAGGGCGCCAGGTGGGCTCCCAGCAACCCTGAGTCCATCCGCAGCCTCTGCCAGCTTCTCCCACGAAGGAGCTCTGCATGGCTGCAGACAATCTCCCTTCTCGAGCGGAGCTGGAAGTACCGTGGAAGGTAGTAATTTTGTTTTTCTCTACCTTGGCTGTGAATATGACATCATCTGTCAGGCGGCGTGTCCACACCGTTTTGGACAGTTTTCTTGTTCCAAACAGCCGGAGGAGGCCCCTTTCCCTTTCTCTCAGCGTTTCTTTAAACCTTAGTTTAGTCCACTTGGTGACGCTTTCCATCCTTGGAGATGCATCCTCCTTTCAGTGTGTTCCGGGTCCCCTTTGGGCCTGCGTTTCTCAGACACACCCACCTCCGCCCCCCGGCACCGTGTCAGTCTCTTTAAGTATTTCCTTCCTTTCATTTCCTGCCTGGGATAATTTTTAAGCTCTAGAAACAGAATTTAATTCTTGGGAACCCTCTAACCTTACAAGAACTGTCCAACATGGCGGCAGTGGGTGGAAAGAAAGGGACACGTTGGAGAGACATGAATAACGGGCAAGTAAGGACTCGATGACCATTTGGACATGGAGGAGGAGAGGTGATGACTCCTGGGGACAGCGGGAGGACTGGCGGTATCTACTCTAGGTACGGTCACGGGAGGAGGAGGGAGACAAGGAGGGGGAGCAGGGCGTCTGGGAGGACCATGGGCGTGGTCTGCACGGTGTAGAGTCTGAGGTTTCCATGGGAGACAAGATGGGGATGCTGAGGGAGGACTGTATTTGAGTCTGGTGCTCTGGATAGGAAGTGTGGTTGGGGGCGGGCTGTTGGCGTGTAGATGCCACTGACGATGGGAGAGTAGATGAACGCTCAGACAGTGCAGAACAGAGGGTGAGGAATAGAGCGGGAAGGAAGGTCCTGGGAGGACACAGGAGCGGTGGTCAGAGAGAGAAAAGGTAAGCCGGGAGTTCCCTGGAGGAAGGGCTCCGGGACAGAAGGTTTGGCGGCAGATTTAAATGACATAGAGAGCTTGATTCAGAAAAAGTGCCCGTTGGGTGAGGTCCATGGTTGGCAAACTTTGGCTCTTGAGCCACATGTGGCTCTTTGGCCCCTTGAGTGTGGCTCTTCCACAAAATACCACGGCCTGGGCGAGTCTATTTTGAAGAAGTGGCGTTAGAAGAAGTTTAAGTTTAAAAAATATGGCTCTCAAAAGAAATTTCGATCATTATACTATTGATATTTGGCTCTGTTGGCGAATGAGTTTGCCAACCACTGGGTTAGGTTATTGAGGATCAGGGGGAGGGCAGCCTCAACAGAACTGCGGGGTTGGGAGGAGAGGCCATGGGAACAGACATGGGGACAGGAACCTAAGCACAGCCCATCAAGGCCCCTCCATGAGGTCAGACATAGAGATGCTTAGGGATCACATGGGCCACCGGTAGCCATGCCGACTGTCTGAAGAACACACCAAGTAGAGGTGAGCAGAGTGAGGAGATAGCGGAGACTGAGCTCTGTCATATCACTTGAGTTCCTGAATCCAGCGCTGTCCTAATCTTTCACGAACTCTTCTAGACTTCCTGATGGCTCAGACCAGTGAATTACCTCTCCCCCAAATGTGAGTAGCATTTCTATATTTGCAACGGAAATAATCAGACCAATATGTCAGCTGCGATGGTGTAGAATACATAATCTACTTTCACAGAAGCTACCTGGCTCCAGGTACTTCCTCCCTGGAGGAAGCCCGATGTATTCGCCACGTTCTAGATGTTAGCCTGGCAGGTGACAAAGCCATGAGCTTACAGCCAGCCATGGCACAGATGATGACAGGGACAAAAGAATCACCTTTTACAAGATGCTTTACATTCATTTCCCTGAAGCCACAGTCACAGGAGACAATTAGCTAGCTGTTCCAGCTTGGCTTCGGCAAGTCCGGACCCAGCTGGAGAGAGGTTCCAAGCTTCGGGAGCTCAGAGGAAGGGGGCCGGGCAGGAGGGGAAGTGCAGTTTGGGGGTGGTGGGGGACAGACAGAGAGGGGAACAGGGCGCCTGTATGAGTATGAACATGAGTGTGAGCTGCTTCTCATACCTTTCCCATTCCGGCGTGGGCATGTCCCAGCTTGACCACCACGGGGAAGTGAGGCGCTGTGAGCTGGAAGAGACAAGAGGAAATCACGCATTACCATCTCAGAGCATCTCCACCGAGGCTCTGGGCGCTGCCTGTGAAACATCCAGAAACATTCAGTCATCTGACACCCCCAGGAATCCCCACAAGGATGCTTTGACAGGTGGCCATCCTGCCGCGGCTCAAATGCCCCAAGTGCAGACACTTCTGGCTTCCAAAGGAAGCTCCCGCCCTTAAAACTCGTCTGCCTGGGACATCCACCAATTGGAGACATGGCAGAGGGGAGCAAACTGACTGGATTCACATCCTGGCTTGTGTGACCGCTGCCAGGCTACTATGTGGATCTGTGCCTCAGTTTCCTTGTCTATGAAATGGGGATGACGAGTCCCCATCCCATAGGGCTCTTGTGAGGATTGAGTGAGTTACAGCATGTGAAGCACTTCTTCTTTTTAAAAAAAATATATTTTATTGATTTTTTTACAGAGAAGTATAGAGAGTTAGAAACATTGATGAGAGAGAGTCATCGATCAGCTGCCTCTTGCACACCCCTTACTGGGGATGTGCCCACAACCAAGGTACATGCCCTTGACCGGAATCGAACCCGGGACCTTTCAGTCCACAGGCTGACGCTCTATCCACTGAGCCAAACCGGTTTCGGCGCGAAGCACTTCTGTGGTGAGTACCCAATGGATGGCAGCTCCGTTATTCCTGTTACCGTGCTGCCTTAGGTCATGTCCCCAACAACCTTCACATAGCTGGAAATCCTCATTCCCTTTCCCAAGCCCTCTCCAGGCTACCCTGTGAGGTTTCAAGACCATGGGGCCATGTCCACCAAGGGGCACATGCATTTACTGGTCACACCCTGCGGGGGCGCTGTGCTGAGTAAGGGCTCGGTGTGATCTCCAACCAACTTCGCTGGTTCCCTGTTGCACCCCCAGCTCCCAGAACACTGCTGGCCCAGGAAAGGCATCTGGCATGGAATCCGGGTGTCGGGGAGAAGGAAGAGGCAAGTTGGGGCCGGATTATTGGGGGTCTTCAAAGCTGAAGGGAGGGGTACATGTGGCTTGGATGGGCCTTGGGGAAGTAGCTCAGTCTGGGGACGGGAAACCACCTGCCAGCCGCAGGATGCACTGTGTCCGGAGAGCCCGAAGGGCCAGACATAGATGCGGAATTGAAAACTGACAGGAAATGCCGCTGCTTGGGCCTGGCCTGGGATGGGGACAGTGAAATATTTAAAAATGGGAATAACAGTTTTCAGATGATCATAGACATTCAAGAAGAGGGCTGTTCACAACCCCATCACCTGATCAAACCCGTGCATTGGTCCACACGACTTTATAATCCTCATTTATAGGTCCAATTACAAAATGGGGTACTCTGCAATATATCAGAGAAGGAATTTTGCACCTGTCTCCTCATTTAACATTATGCATTAAGCTTTTTTTTTCTTCTACTTTTGCCACCACCTTCCCCCTGCCCCCCCATCTTTCTCTCCCTCTCCCCAGCCTGGCTGACTGATCTCACCCGCGGGTGTGTGTGGTGTGTATTCCTGCCCATCACTCATCACGTTCAACCTCTGCAAACATGCACACACACACACACACACACACACACACACACACACACACACATATATATATATATACACACACACACACACAGACACGGTTGAAGCTGACACTTATGTTCTCAAAAACGGCTCTTTTCACTTGCTGTCGCACCATGCACAGCCCCTGTCCTACCCCAGTAGGTACACTCTTAGCCCGATGGTTTCAACAGCTTCCTTTATTCCCCAGGCTGCAATTCTTCAGCCGTTTTTCTACTAAGGGACATTTGTGTAGTTCCCTCTCTGCCACTCAGGCATGACCACCAAGCATCGGTCTACATGTGTTTATTAATGAATATCTTAATTCTCAGAGGCCAGGCCAAGAGCCCTGCAAGGGGAGAATGGGCGGAATTTGGAGACATCCGGATAGGTTTCCAAAGTCATTTGTTAGAGCCCAAGAGATGGAAGTGGGCTCCACGGTGTGGCACGCCGGGAGAGTCCACTCACCACAGCAACTCCCTGGCTAATAGCAGCTACGTTTACTGAGCGTCTTGTAAGAGCCAGGGATGGTTCCGGACACTTTATGTACCGGGGTGGGCAAAAGTAGGTTTATAGGTGTTTGCATGGAAAATAACACAATCCTATCTAATAAAAGAGTAATGTGCAGATTGACCAACACTCCAACACGCAAGATGGTTGCCCCCATGTGGTCAAAGATCCTGTCCCCATGTGGACACAAGATGGCCACCACAAGATGGCCAGCAGGGGAGGGCAGTTGGGAGGAACCAGGCCTGCAAGGGAGGGCATTTGTGGGTGATCAGGCCAGCTGGGGAGGGCAGTTGGGAGGGAACAGGCCTGTAGGGGAGAGCAGTTGGGGGCAATCAAGCCTGCAGGGAAGGGCAGTTAGGAGTGACCAGGTCGGCAGAGGGAGGAAGATGGGGTAAACAGGTTGGCAGGGGAGCAATTAGACATCAATCAGGCTGGCAGGGGAGTGGTTAGGGTGTGATCAGGCTGGCAGGCAGAAGTGGTTAGAGGCAATCAGGAAGGCAGGCAGGTGAGGAGTTGGGAGCCAGCAGTCCTGGATTGGGAGAAAGATTCCAGATTGGAGAGGGTGGAGGCTGGGCTGAGGGGATCCCTCCACCCCTGTGCATGAATTTCATGCACCGGGCCTCTAGTAATTAATAAATAATAATACGAGAATAACTCTGTGTTTTTTGTACTCACAACTGTAAACCTACTTGTGCCCACCCTTGTTTGTTAGCATCCTTCCCTTCCCCCATGCGATAGAGGAGACATCGGAGAGAGGCCATTTATCCGAAGTTGGACCGTTAGAATGGCGGGCCTTATCCCTGCTACCCAGGTCTCGTCTCCACTCCCCAACCCTCTCCCTTCCTAAGCTGTTCAAATGGGCTTCAAAGGCCATTCCCACTTGCAACATGCCAGCCCCGAACACAGACAGGTCACGGAGAACAAAAAACATCTTGTTGGCTGGCTATTTTCTCTCTTCCCTTCCCAACAATAGCTTTATTCGTTTCCCCGGGGGACGGCAAGCCCTGCGCCAGCTTCTCCCAGGCTCCCTGTCCCCGCTCACATGCCCCGGGGGCCCCAGAGTTCAGCACTGCCCGGTGGCATGCGCAGCCTAACATCCGGTGTGAAGGGGCAGATCAATTTTTGAAACCAGAGATCCCCACCCAGAGAAGGGCCCTATTCAGCTCTCCCAAGAAGTCAAAACCAGGGGGGGTGGCCCAGTGCCCGGGCTGGGCGTTCTCCTGTGTGTGTGTGTGGGGGGGAGGGTTGGAGGCAGAGCAGGGCGAGCCCAGACCTGCACTGTGTCAACCTCGTCTTCACGCCCGGGGATGGGGGAGCTGGGACCTGAGGGGTCGGGGCCGCTTTCCAATGCAGGAGGCAATGCCCTCTATATCCGTGACGTTCTGGAGATTTAAATCCCGGCTCAGTGATAGAGAGGGCAGGGCCTGGAAGAGCCTGGAGGAGCAAATCAGGGACCCAAGGAGTCTGGGAAGATTCCAAGGAGGAGCTGGACCTCTGTGCCATGCCCGGGAGGCTCTGCTTAGCCTAGTTCTTGCCGACCTCTCCGTTTTACCATCTGTTTCTCCCCCTCCCCATCCACCCTCTGCCTACCAGCTACGTTCCAATCCCCGGGGCCTTTCAGTTCTTTATTGCATGGACCACACTCCCCCCTGCCACAGGGCCTTTGCACATGCTGCTGCCTTTCTCTGAAAGACTCTTCCTGACTCTCTTCCAGGCCAGTCCCTTCTCATAAGGAGTCTCCGTGGAAATGCTCTGTCCTCAGAGAGGTCCGCCCTGGCCACCGGTCTAAAGGAGGTACTCACGACTTGAAACCCAGACGTGGGTTACTAACTGGTCATGGCCAGTGGAGTTAGAGCAGGGGTGGGCAAACTTTTTGACTCGAGGGCCACAATGGGTTATTAAACTAGACCAGAGGGCCGGAACAAAAGCAACCTGACCATGCTGGCACTCTCATCTTGGGCTGCTGGTGAAGGAGCGGAGGGGAGAGCAAGAGAACCCTTCGCTCTTTTGGCTCTGCGGGCAGGATAGAACAGCCGAACGGGCCGTAGTTTGCCCATGGCTGAGTTAGAGGATGCCCCTGGCACAAGCAGCATGGCAATCCACACCCATTCCCACGCCCTCACATCTATGATCTCAGGGACATGGTGACCTGGGTAGGCAGGGAGATGGGGGGGGGGGGGAGGAGAGGAAGGAAGCCTGGTGCTGAGGTCGTGAGCAGGACGAGTGATGACCCCTTTGACAGAAATGGGGCAGCCCGGAGACAGGCTTTGTTGTAGGCACTTAAAAAAGATTCATTCGAAAGGGAGAACAGAGACATCCTGACAGCTGCTTGATAAGCCTTAACCTTGGCATCGCAGCATCTGACACTCTCCTTGGAATGTAGGGATTGCACGTAATGGCACTCCTGTCTGAGGGGGGGTGGGGGGAGACAAGACGGCCTTTGGCAACTCTTTCTAATCCTCTAATGTGGTGACAGACCCGCAAAATGCCACCGAGGTGCCTGCAGCATGTAAAGAGAAAACAATGTCGAGACACAGTGCCTCACCACAGCCTACAGGACTCTGAGGGATCTGGCTCCTGCCTGCTTCCCCAACCCCATCTTACCTGTGCCCCCAGCTGCCTTATCAGCTTTCTTTCTGACCTTGACAGCAGCCTGGCTCCCGCTGGCCACAGGGCCTTTGGACGTGCGGTTCTCATCACCTGGAACGCTGCCCCTGCTCCTCCTATCCTTGCTTCAGGTCGCAGCTCCAGTGTCACTTCCCCAAGAAGCTGGCTCTCACCTCCCTGTGTTCATAGGTCATGCCTGCCCATCTCTCTCTCCTTCTTAGCACGTCGGCCATTTTTAAACTTATTTGTGCGATTGCTGGACAAATGTCTGACCTCCTCACCAGACTGTGGAAGCTGTGGGTCTGTGACCCTTGTTCATCATGAACCCACAGGCCTCTCCGGGCCTGAACTTGGCCTCCAGGTGGTCCTGCAGGTGCCTTCAACTCAACATTTCCCAGTGATCTCATGAACGCCCATTGAAAATGCTTTTTCCTCCTCTTATATAAATCCTGACATCAGTCAGTGATCCCAACACCCCACCTAGGTGCCCAAGATAGAGATCCCACCCGCCTTCTGCCTTCGTGGGTCTGCCCTCCACCCAGCTCTGGGACCCAGGAGGGCCCATGACACAGATGAGGTCTGTGGGCTCGGCCCCGTGTAACGCTCTCTGCCCTTTGAATCCCACCTCTGAGCCCTCTCTATCGCCTCCTCCTACGTTTAGAGTTTCGTGGAAAAATACTGGCAGCATATTTAGAAAAATCCAACTGAACCTGCTCTGCCGAAACACAAACATCCTTTTCTCTTACATTTCCTGTTTCCCTGAGAAACGGAATGGTCAAAAATAAACCGATAGCACGGCAATATTTGTCTGCAAATGCGCTTTTCTTGTTCTCGCCCGCGCGATGTTTATGGCACAGACGGGTTCAGGAGGCCAGCCCGTCTCCCACGAGACCCTCCTGGGTGCCCCTCACATCCTCAGCGCCACAGGGCGGGCGGGGGGAGGCGTGTCTGAAGGACCCAGAATGCCGAAGCCCATCCTGAATCCCATGGCTGTAAGAACCAGGTTTCCTTGGCAAGATTCTTTTAGTCCTGCTCTTGTTCCGGCTCCATTTCTAGACGGCGAAGAAGGCCGATAATCAAGTCAGACGATCCCACTTTCGGGAACTCAGTGTTCCTCTTCTTAGTGAGAATAGCGACCCTGTTTCCCCGAAAATAAGACAGTGTCTTATATTAATTTTTGCTCCCAAAGATGCGCTAGGTCTTATTTTCGGGGGATGCTTTATATTTCACTCAGAAGGAAACCTGTAAGTAGGTCTTCTTTTCGGAGGATATTTTATTTTTGACCGTGTCTTCCCGAAAATAAGACATCCTCCAAAAATAAGACCTACTTCATGGAAACATAATGCATCCCCTGAAAATAAGGCCTAGCGCATCTTTGGGAGCAAAAATTAATATAAGACACTGTCTTATTTTCGGGGAAACAGGGTAATGACAGCAATACTTCAGTACTTACATTTGTTTTTTTTTTGTTTTTTTTGCTTTAGTTTATGCTCACACATGTAATCTCTTAAGGTTAAAGCGAATGGAAAAATTTGGTAAAAGTTACTCTTGTTGGCACTGCATAGAAAGGATATTGCTTCATTGGGGCTCTAAGCAAAGGGAGCTATTTCCTCTGGTTCAGAGAAACTCTGTGGGATGCCCTAGGACCGTGGTCAGCAAACTGCGGCTTGCAAGCCACATGAGGCTCTTTGGCCCCTTGAGTGTGGCTCTTCCAGAAAATACCACAGCCTGGGTGAGTCTATTTTGAAGAAGTGGCATTAGAAGAAGTTTAAGTTTAAAAAATTTGGCTCTCAAAAGAAATTTCAATCGTTGTAGTGTTGATATTTGGCTCTGTTGACTAACGAGTTTGCCAACCATTGCCCTAGAAGAAGGAGGAAGAGTGAATGGAGGCCTTGAAGCCCGATGGTACTATTGGCGTCATTTCCTCCCGGGGTGCCCGTGGGCACGTGCCCTAACATCTCGGGGTGTCCGTTGCTTTATTGGTAAATGGGAACAGGCCCACCAGCAACTAAGGCTGCTGTGAAGCTTGTATGTCAAACACATGCTCCGAATGCTAGATCCCAGCCAGACATGCTTTGGAGTGACTTGAACTGACATTCATGTAAAATCATTCCCTGCGAAGCCAAATTACCACCTGATACCTCCCTGGACATTTTTTTTTTTTTTTTTGTCTTTTAAAGGTTCCCATTTTGTACATGCATTGTCAAAACTTCTTTGAAATCATTTAAACATTTACCACTAAATGGATGCAACGGGTTGATCTGATCTTTCTTAAATATACCGACACTCTACCTGATTTTTAAAAAAATATTTTTATTGATTTTTTTACAGAGAGGAAGAGAGAGGAGGGATAGAGAGTTAGAAACATCAATGAGAATCATCAATCAGCTGCCTCTTGCACACCCCCTACTGGGGATGTGCCTGCAACCAAGGTATATGCCCTGGATTGGAATTGAACAGGGACCTTTCAGTCCGCAGGCTGATACTCTATCCACTGAGCCAAACCGGTTTTGGCTCTACCTGATTTTTATCCTGTAAATTTTGCATAACCAGCAGCTATGTTGAAACACAATTTACATGCCCAAAAGCTCACCCTCTGTAATGTGTGTGATTCAGTGTGGGTAGTGTGTTCCCAGAGTTGTGCAACTATTGCCCCTATGATCTCATTTCAGAACCTTTTCGTAAAATCATACAACACGTGACAAGTCATGGCTGGTTCTTTCACGTGGCATATGTTCTCAAGGTTCATCCATGTTGTGGATGTATCAGTACTTCATTCCTTTATATTGCCCACTACCGTTCCCTCGGATGGATGGTGTCTGACTTCTATTTTATTTTTTAAAATATATTTTTATTGATTTCAGAGAGGGAGGGAGAGGGAGAGATCGAAACATCAACAATGAGAGAGAATCATTGATTGGCCGCCTCCCAGACAACCCTCATTGGGGACTGAGCCTGAAACCTGGGCATGTGCCCTTGGCCTGAATCGAACCTGGGACCCTTCAGTCCATAGGCCGACGCTCTATCCACTGAACCAAACCGACGTTGGCGTGCCTGACTTTTACATAAATTTTGCAACGGCTCTGAATATGTATTTCCAACAATCACAAATGAATGTCTTAGCAACTTCGAGTGAAGAAGGAAGGGGCTTTGGCAGTGCCAGGGGTCAGAAGTACTGACCGTGTCCAGCGGGGCATCGGGTGACACGGGAGGAAGGAGGGCTTTTCCTGGCAAACCAACCACCAGGTGCTTGCCTTCTGTGTGCCAAACCTTGCCGGCCTCGATCCCCACCGCCTTCAGCCCTTACCAGCGGGGGCCTGAGCCAGACCCTTAGTCCCTGATGGGAGCCAGGAAGATGTCTGCTTCTGGCATGTTCTCACAAGCTGATAAAGCAAAGGGCTGACAAGAATGTTGAGGAGCCAAAAGCACCAATAAACATGGCTATTGGGCACCCATGAGCAGAGTGAGAGAGAGGAAATGTCCTCTCGTTGCCCTTCTCCCTGACAAAACCATCGCCCCCTCCTCCTGGAAACGACCTTCACGGCCCCAGTCTCATGGTCCGGGGTGAGCAGGAGCTGGTCCGCAGCCTCGGCTGCAGGATCTGAGGCTCGGGACCAGCAGGGAAATTTCCACCGTCTCTCACACGGGAAAACTACCAAGACCCCGGCAGACACTGGGGCCTTGTGTCAAGGACGAGCCATGTTCCTGGATGTAGGGGCTCCTCTGATGAGGGCGTCATGCCAGCCACCGGTGACAGAGGCCAGAGATTATTCAGTGTCCGCAGATGGCGGCCCCCAGCAGCCGAGCAGACGCATCTCATTTAACCCTCTCGAAGGCGCTAGCACGAGCCCGCAGTCACCAGCGAGATAAACAAGATGGAATTAAATATCTTGCCCAGGCTGGCCAAGGCCAGAGTCCATGCGTTAGGGCCAGACGGCCTCTCACACCAGCCTAGGGGCACACAGAGAGGACCCGGGCCCTACCCTCAAGGGGCGACAGGGTGTCGGGGGCCAGCAGATTTATCAAGTGACTTTAACTCAACAATGCAAACATTCAAGGGAAGTATGAAGAAAACGCTGCAGAAGCAAAGAAGCCGAGTGGTCGTCTGTGGGAGAGGAAGGTGGTTGGGAGAGGTGTCACGGACAAGAGGACATTTGCATTGGGTTTTGATGGTCAAGCAGGAGCTCGCCAAGGAGAGGAAAGAGTGGCCCAGGCAGAAGTATCCACAGGGGAAAAGGCACCAAGGTGGGAACATTTCTGAAGGACTCAGGAAACATCAGGGTCAAACACAAGGGTAAAAGAACAGGGGGTCAGGGGGTTGGGGGGGGAGGGCACATCTTGGGCGAACGAGACTGGCCAGGGCGTCTCATTCAAGAAGGACCTCAGTTTGGACTCTTTCATGCTCTCACTACACAATCACTGTATTGTATGTGTGCGTGTGCATGTGTGTGTGTGTGTGTGTGTGTGTGTGTTGAAAACACTGGTTTGTTCAATGCACAAATTCAAACTAGACCACAAAATTGGTTAACTTGTTTTGGAATTTCAAAAACAAATCTGGAGCCTCAAAAAGTGGGCTGTCCTCCTCTTTCATGAACGCATACCCAAGTGTTTTCAGACGAAAGGACATCACGTCCCAGATTTGCTTAAAGGAACCCAGTGTGGGCCGGCTTTACCGAGGTGACAAGACGGGTGATGGGTATAGTAAGGGTCACCGTTTTACCCTCTCCACCTTTGCGTAGGTTTGGACATTCCATAATAAAACAGTTTGTTTAGAGAGCCCGCTTACTCCGAGGGGTTCCGGGGGAGCCCCAGGATGTCCCTCAGGGTGAGAGAGAAGGATGGATGATCGAGAAAGAGGGAATATGGGGCCGAGAAAGCAGCTGGAAGACTAACTGTAAAAAGTCTTGAAAACTATTCTGAGAGGTTTGGAACGGGCCCCACTGGTGATGGGGAGCCCAGCGCCGACGTTTCAGTGGGAGAAGAACACCACTAGATGTACATTTGGGAAAGAACACTTCTAGCTGGCATGGGTGGCGGGAAAGGGTTGGGGTCAGGGGAGGGTCTAGCCCAGCCATGGGCAGACTATGGCCCACGGGCCAGATCCGGCCCATTTGGCTGTTCTGTCCAACCCGCGGAGCCGAAAGAGCGGAGGGTTCTCTTGCTCTCCCCTCCTCTCCTTCACCAGTAGCCCAAGATGAGAGTGCCAGCATGGTCAGGTTGCTTTTGTTCTGGCCCTCCGGTTCAGTTTAAGAACCCATTGTGGCCCTCGAGTCAAAAAGTTTGCCCACCCCTGGCCTAGCCCAAGGCCTGCAGAAACCAGCTGCTTCTCCTCTCCACGGTCCCAAGGCTGAGCCCCTAGGAGGACCCACGCTGAGGCAGTGGGTCTGAGCAAGACCTCTTTTATCTCTGTCTTCCCAGAACCGCACCCCATCGTGGTTTCTTGTCACAGAAAGGTATTACTTCTTGCTGCAAAATGAGAATTACTTGCGGGTGGTCTCTCTGATGGCCGGGTGTAGCCAGACCATGCCTCCCTCCCTCCCTTCTTGTCCCCAGTTGTGGCACGGAGCCTGGCAAGGGTCACCTGTGGAGTGGACGGACGGATGTAAAGCACACGGCCGTCTCCGGTCACCAAGCCAAGAGGGACACGCAGCCTCGGCTGGGGACAGCTCTGTGTTGAGCAGGGCCTGCTGCGCTTTCATTTTTGTTCATTTATTTATTTTTAAATATATATTTTATTGATTTTTTTACAGAGAGGGAGAAAGAGTTAGAAACATCGATGAGAGAGAAACATCGACCAGCTGCCTCCTGCACACTCCCCACTGGGCATGTGCCGGCAACCAAGGTACATGCCCTTGACCGGAATCGAACCGGGGACCCTTCAGTCCGCAGACCGACGCTCTATCCACTGAACCAAACCGGTGTAGGCTGCACTTTCATTTTTAGTTCCTGCTTCTCCTGCTCAGGCACCTTGCCTGTTAGGTGTCATTGTGGCCATTTTGCACCTGGAAAAACTGAGGCTCAGGGAGCTTAAGAAGCATCCCCCCCCAACTCACCCCGCATGACACACGAGACACAGTAGCCCTTCAATCAGTGCCGGCGGGTTGGGCTGAACTGATGTGAAATCACAGGACACCACCCCCACTGCCGGGGGTGGGTGGGCGAGGAGGGTTCCCCAGGAGAAAGCGACTTCCTTTCGGCACAGCCGAGAGGGGACGGGGGTGGGGTGGGGT
Organism: Vespertilio murinus; assembly: GCA_963924515.1. Taxonomy (NCBI): domain Eukaryota; kingdom Metazoa; phylum Chordata; class Mammalia; order Chiroptera; family Vespertilionidae; genus Vespertilio; species Vespertilio murinus. The sequence continues at coordinate 187,361,410 of OZ004707.1, forward strand.
GGGGTGGGGTGGGGGGAGTGGACGGGGAGAAACAAGCGGGGCGCATGGTTTGTCCATTAGCATGTCGGCCCTCGGAACGTGTGTCTCCATCTCTCTCTTGGCTCCCGGGTGAGGCGCTTCCTCCACTGCAGATGGCTGGTGCCTTTTCCCTTCTAAAAAAAGCCTCTGGATGCTTTAGAATTAAGCAAATGAGCACGGGCAACGTTCGCCTTTTTCCTCTTTCATTTGAAAGGCGTGTGGCGTGCCAAGGGGCCGCTGGACGGAATGTTCAGAGGCCCCACAATAGAGCGACAGAGGCTGCCAGGCTCCTAAGTCACTCGCCAGGCGGGACAGGCTCGGCCCGTGGGACTCCGAGACCCCTGGGCCAGCGCCAGGAGACCCCGCAAGTGAGAAGAGGGCCCACAGCCCGGGGTCTCAGCAGGATAAGACACCCCTACCTCGAGGACCTGGACATTGCAAGGGGCCACGGCTCCCTGCGCTCACTGTCTGAGAGCCGCCTGTTGGGGAAGGGGGGGGGGCGGGAACTCTAAAACTTCAGGGAGTCTGTCCAATGCCTCCTTCTGAACGTGGGTTTACTCGGGCGACTAAGTGAAGGATGCGGAGAATAGAAAGCTCTTAAGTGCTGGTGTCCACCGACCGTCTCCTCTGTGACCAGCAGCATCCATAGCACCGGGGCTCTCGTGAGAGATGCTAAATCTCAGCCCCCCTCTTAGCATGCTCCGGTTCTGCAGATGCTCAGGTGATTCGTGAGCAGGTTCAAGTTTGGGGAACACGGATCTCCATATCCATGGGACCTTGGCTCCGTCGCTTTGCCTCTCGGCGTCAGTTTATTCTTTTACACCACGAAAGGCATTCACTCACATGGTGTCTAGACCCGAAGCCCTGTAATGTTCGAGGCCAGCTTAACACATGCCGGCCTTGGACCCCAAAGTGTCCTCGGGAGCTCCCTCCCTGTTCCAAAGCCTCAGGCCCCGCATTGGTCCGGTATCCGTGAGCAGGTGTTCGGGAGGGTCCCTGGGCCGAGCGGTGCGAGCGGATGGGGAAGTGTGGGTATGACCAGCACCCCGGATGTTCCCGGGCAGCCCCCTCTGGAAATACTGGGTCGCATCGCCAGCCCTTGAATCCCACATTTGGCCTGTCCTCCAACTCATACTGACTGACCGACTGCATTGATGCCCCCAGCTAACGGCCTCCCTGCACCCATGTCTTTTCCAGGAGCCATTACAGGTCCTTCCAACAAGAGGTGGGATCTGTTTGGCCACCTTGAACCTGCGGCGGCCTTGTGACGTGTTGGCCAGGACGCCACAGCACAAGTGACGTCCGGGTCCTGGGCCCCGTGCCCTGGGCACAGCGTGAGAGTGGCAGGGGAGTGGCTTTGCTGCGACACCCACGCCTGAGGGTGGGCGATGCGGAGGCAGGGCGGCACTGTCCCGAGAGCCAGGCAGGGCTGGGTCCTTGCCACCTCGCTGCCTTTGTCTTTTGCTTAACTCTTTTTCCCCCAACATGGAACGCTTCAGAAACTTGTGTGTCATTCTTGTGCAGGGGCCTTGCTACTCTTCTCTGTATCATTCCAGTTTCAGTGTATGTGCTGCCGAAGCCAGCACTTCCGCCTCTTTCTTAGGGCAGGATTGAACCAGAAACTCGTTCACACTAGAGTGAGAAAGACTTTCTCCAAGTTTAACTCCTGGTAGGCATTTAAAATATATATATATATATATATATATATATATATATATATATATATATACCGTATTTGCCGGCATATAAGATGATTTTTTGGCCCTGAAAAATACGTATTTGCTGGCGTATAAGAGGACTGGGCGTATAAGACGACCCCCTAACATTTCCACAAAAAATACAGAGTTTGTTATATACTCGCCGTATAAGACTATCCCCCACTTGGAGGCATATTTTTCAGGGCCAAAAAGTCGTCTTATACGCCGGCAAATACGGTATATACTTTTTATTAATTTTTTACAGAGAAGAAGGGAGAGTGAGAGAGAGTTAGAAAGATTAATGGGAGAGAAACATGGATCAGCTGCCTCCTGCACACTGGGGATGTGCCTGCAACCAAGGTACATGCCCTTGACCGGAATCGAACCTGGTGTTACCCTTCAGTCTGCAGGCCGAGGCTCTATCCACTGAGCCCAACCGGTTAGAGCCTGCTAGGCATTTTAAAAAGGGATCAGTGGCTTTGCTAAAAGATGAGCTCTAACGGAAAAAGAAATCTCAGCCTGAGGCTCAGCAGGACAGCCTGGCTTTTGTGGCTGCGGTTCCCACACGGCTGTGTGGGGGTGCCGGCGGAGCGGGGGCGCGGAGGGGACTCGGCCCAGCCCATCGCCACTGGCTGAGCCTGCTCCTGGGGTGTCTGCTTTTCAGCTCGAAGGGAGCACTGCCTCTCCTAACTCACCCCAGGTCTCCCCACACACGTGCCTCCCTACTCTAGAGAGGAGGACAGAGGAGCCCTGGGGGTGGCCCAGAGGGACACACGGCATCCATGCTGGGCACTGCCCGCTGCACTCGCCCTTTTATGTGCTGGTTTATCCTGCCCGGTAACTCTACAGGTTAGGTTTTATGACGGCCACTTTAGGGATGGGAAAACCGATGCTCAGAGAGATTAAGAAGCACCCCCAAGTCCACCCAGCTGAGAAGCAGAGGAGAAGGCACCCTGACTCAGTCCTGTGTGCCCATCCTGATGCCCAGGGGAGACTTGCCAGAGTTGAGAGTGGTGACCGGTAGGGAAGAGTCCTGGACTCGGGTCCAACTGCGCCTGCCTGCCCTTGCCATCTCATTCCCTCCTGGACAGAAAGGATGGAGTGAGCTGTGTGAGCACAGGCTACGGGGGGGGGTTGTGGGATGGGGGGGGGTGTTCCGAATTTCCACAAAACGCCCTGTTTACTTATCGTTGCACAGCTGGGCTGGATTAGTTCAGCTTCATAAATAGCTTTCGAAAACCCGCGGCTGGAAAAGTCCGATTTGCCCCGGAGAACGCACAGAGGCCCCACCCACAGGCACCAGGGGCCCTGCCATGTGCCCGTGCCTGACCGCTCCAGCGGGTGGCCCATCGCTGTGTCCTATTTTGGGCCTCAATAAAACAAAAGCAACAACAACAACAACAAAAAACCTCTTAGCCTTTTCCCCACCCCATCCCCACTGCTGTCCAGCTCTAGAAAGGCTGGATTGGAAGAGGCAGCCGAGAAGAGGAAATGCCTCTTAGGCGGAGCTGCCTGGACTTCCTTTAGCTTCCCGCCCCATTTCCACGAGACCTGGGTCTTGAGGATGCGAGGGGCCGGATTTGGGGCCGTGGGTGAAGCCCAGGCGCCTTCATTCCTCAGGGGCAGCTGAGAGGGGCCCCGGGTGGCCCCAGAGGGCAGCTGGAATGTGTTTTCTCAGTCACACTTCAGTTAACATTCCAGAGAGTCACAGCCCCGAGGGACTCGCAGGTCACAAAGGCTCTGCCCCTGGGCGCAAGGGGGCTGTGGACCTCCAGGACCCGAACGCAAAACTGTCCCTTCGCATAAGTGAGGGAGGGGTTGCGGGCCTTTCTTTTGTTTCTAAGGGGGGCTGAGATGCTCCCCACCTAAAAGTTAAGAACATTGGACACTTGTAATTGATCTTGTGTTTTTGTAGAAGGGGAAACGGAGGCCCTGAGAGGAAAGCCTGATGATCAAGGTCGCCCCAGTGACCAAGTTCAGATTAGAGCCCCCAGAAGCACAGCTTAGGAGTATGTTTATGTATGTGTGTGTGTGTGTGGGGGGGGAGATAGTATGATGGAGGGGGGAGGAACTTGCTCTTTCTGAACATATTTCCCCAAAGTGGGACCTTTTCAACAGGGCTTAACCACAGAAGGTTGACCAGATAGCTGTCCTGAGAAAGATTAGAGGCGCTAGCAGAAGTGTGAAGGCAAGATTGTGAGTCACAGCGAAGGTAGGTAGTCAAAGGTTGATAACACTTGCCGGGTGCCTTCTTGCCATCCCACCTGCCCTGACATCTCCCCTGGGCCCCCTCCCCACAATTCCCGCCCTCCAGCACCTCTAAGGACGTGTCAAAGGGTAGATCCTTTGGATTATATAGCGCAGATCTGCACCAACCAATGGCAGCCCCCAACTTGCTCACCTAGGCCCAGCTGGCATGCCTGGATGTGCCCCTGGACCCCTGGAATCCAGGAGTGCTATGTCCCAGTTCACTGCTTTTTCCTATTCACCACTCATTCAGCCCATATTTATCGAGTCCTCAGCTCCACCCAGAAGCCAGGGTACAGCAATGAACAAGGTTCGCCTTTATGGAACTTACTCAAACTGAGAAAACTGGGAACATCTTTATAGTAATAAGAGGGAATGTGCCTTAGTCGGTTTGGCTCAGTGGACAGAGCATCTGTCTGTGGACTGAAGGGTCCCAGGTTCAATTCCGGTCAAAGGCATATTTCCGGTCAAGGGCACATGTCTGGGTTGCGGGCTAGATACCCAGTGGGGGGCATGCAGGAGGCAGCTGATCCATAGTTCTCTCTCATCATTGATGTTTCTATCTCTCTTTTCTTCTTTTCTCTCTGAAATCAATAAAAATATATAAAAAATAAGAGTAAATGCGGGTCCAAGGTGGGGTGGCAGCATTCTGTTGGTAAAAGTCTCCCCCTCGAGCTTTGGGGTGCCCTCTCCTTCCCCAAGACAAGTTTCCGATGGGAAGAGATGACAGTAACGCTCAGTGGTGTCAGATACGACACCGTCCATCTCACAGGGCCCTGAGGTGTTCCCAACCCAAGGACACTGCAGAGTCCCTGCTCTGAACAAATGATGCTTGTGAGATGCAGCCCTTCCTTCCATGAGGCAATCCTCCGAGGCCTGTGCCAAGACAAAGTGTTTGGCCTTCTGCCTTGAAAGTTGATCTCTTCCGAGGCTGATGATTGCTTTTCTGACACAGGGACAATGACATCACCGCTCCTTCCCTGGTGTGGGGAGCTGATGGTCAGCATGAAGTCAGGGTTTGGCACCGAGCCTGCTCTTTGCCAATGCCCAGGGAGGTCGTGGGTGGGGGCCTGGAATGAAGCAAGCTTGTGAGGGAGGTGGGTCTCCAGAGGCTGGGGGCGGGGGTCACTTTCCAATCTGTCACCAGCATCTGGATCTGCCCTGCTGCACACACGGAGGCAGCATTCGATGCGGGATGCGGGCTGAGCTGATATTCAGTAACTACACACCTGTGTGACCATGCCAGTTGTTAAAATATTAAAAAAACAACATGTTTTATCAATTTTCTTTAGAGAAAGAGGAAGAGAGAAGGAGAGAGGGATTGAAACATTGATGAGAAACATCATCGACCGGCTGCTTCCTGCATGCACCCTACTGGGGATCAAGCCTGCAACCTGGGCATGTGCCCTGCCTGACCAGGAATCGAACCAGCGAACTCTTGGTTCATGGGTTGATGCCCAACCACTGAGCTACACCAGCCAGGCCAGTTGTTAAACTACTGACGTGCTTTCATTCCCATTGGATACCATTTGCTGGGGTACCTTCCTGCCACCCCACCTGCCCTGCCATCTGCCCTGGGCCCACAATTCCTGCTCTCTAGCCCCTCTGTGTGATACCTCGGAGAGAGTGGCTTCTCCTCCTCCCAAAGGGGTGGGGACACCTTGGCTGGTCTCGGTGTGGCATGGCAACAGCAGGCACTGCCAAGTGAGTGAGGGCCAGGCCCGCCTCTTGGGCTCCGGAGCCTGGGCCCTGCCAAGAGGAACGCTGTGGGGCCCGTACCCGCAGGACCCAGGGTTAGCGTCTCCTCTGCTCCAGGCGGGAAGGCCCCTCCAGTGTTCCAGTCCAGCCACTCTACGCACTGAGGGGACCGGACAGCTCACAAAGGGGAGGTCATTTGTCCCAGCCAGCGAGTGACCGTCCAGCCCTCTGACTGCCCTTTAGGCCGTGATCCTCAAGGAGATCTCTCCCGTCCCCCGGGGGCCTGCCTTCAGGGTGAAAGGTCACGATGCGGACGTGATCTCTTTCTTGCAGCTAGAGCACAGCTTGCCCAAGAACAAAAAGCAAGCCAGTGCCACGCAGTGAGAGGTCTGGGCCAGGGCGGCCAACCTGAGCGCTCGAGGGGCCAGTGCCGGACGGGTGTGAGGGGGAGGAGGTGGTATCACCACCTTGATACCCAACTTGAGCTGACCTGGCTTCCAAGACCAGGAGGGCATTCCGGGCATTCTCCCACGGCTCCCTTTGCACCCTTGGCCAGTTCAGCGGAACCCCCACACGGTTCTCTGGTGTGAATGGACTTCCGCTTCAGCCCCAGCAGGGAGTCGGCTGCATCACGTGATGGAGGGACCTGGCGTGGACCTACGGGGAGGTTTACACTCGGCAGCATGTGGGCCGACGTGGCCTGCAGTTCTGTGTCATTGGCCTGCTCAGAGCCTGTGACTTTTTAAAAAAAATTGAATAAGTTGCCAACTATAATGAAGTGGGAGATTTTACATAAACACTTCGATACCGGGCTTTTCTTGAGCAATTATTGGGGCTCTAGCTACCTGCGTGTTTCTGCAGGCAGAGCTGGCTCCTTTTATTATTATTATTATTATTATTATTATTTTTAAATATATTTTATTGATATATTACAGAGAGGAAGGGAGAGAGCTAGAGAGCCAGAAACGTCAATGAGAGAGAAACATCAACCAGCTGCCTCTTGCACACCCCCTACTGGGGATGCCCGCAACCAATGTACATGCCCTTGACCGGAATCGAACCCGGGACCCTTCAGTCCGCAGACCGATGCTCTACCACTGAGCCAAACCGGTTTCGGCTATTATTATTATTTTTAATATGGTCATTGATTTCAGAGAGAGGAAGTGGGAGAGATAAATAGATAGTTAGATAGATAGATAGATAGATAGATAGATAGATAGATAAACACTGATTGGCTGCCTTCTATATGTGCCCCAGCCAGGGACTGAACCTGCAACCTAGGTATGTGCCCTGACCAGGACCACACAAGAATGATGCTCTGACAAGCTGAGCCTCGAGGAGGGCCCTGTCAGGTGGGCCCACCCCTTCCAGATGGGGGGTGGATTCCTATTGGCCAGCACCCATCCCATCTCCCCGGCTGGCTCCAGTCGTTTGCTGGATTGGCCCTCGGTGCTTAAGAGTCTTGCCCCATGGCATTGCCATGCTTTTGGTTTCCTGGGAAAGCTGTGCTCTGGATTGAATCAACAGACCCTCCAGCATCCATGATCTCTGTCCCCACCGTCAGGGGCGGTTGTGGTTGGCCATCTGGTTGCGATTTCTCAGGCTCCTTCCCTCCCCTGCCCGCCTCCTTCCCCAGCAGGGCCAGGCTCCCAGCTCCCGACATCCCACCCCTGGGTGCTGCAGACCACGGCAGACCCCCTGTGACCGACACAGCACGGGGTCCAGCACCGGGAAGACGTACTTCCTGACTTTCAGTTGGAAGGATCGTAGTCATGTGGTGGGGAACAGACAAAGGCTCCGATGACCCTGTAAAGGCCAGAGATGCTGCCTCCTATGAAAGGTTTAGAAAGCAGCTGGGAAGGGGTCGGGGGTCAGGAAAGGAGGGTGAAGGAGGAAGTGCTTGAGGTGGGCCTGGAATGATGGTCAAGATCTCAGGGCTGGGCATTGGGGGGCGAAGGAGGGAAAGAGGGTGCCAGGCAGACGGAGGGAACGGCGGATACAGAAGCTGGGCAGGGTGGAGGGTGTGTGCAGAGGGTGCTTATGCAGCTGAGTGTGGCCAGCACGCAGAGGCCAGCCTGGCAGAGGGGTGAGGGGTGGGGCGGTGGGGGATGAGGTGGGGGTGGGGTGATGTGGGAGCTAAGGTGGGAAAGATGGCAGACCCATGCCTGGGAGGGGGCTGTGATTGCCGGGGTGGGGCTGGGCGTAGATGAAGGCCGAGAACCTCACCAAAGTGCAGACAAGGGCGAGGAGCATCAGTAAGAGCAGGTTTTCAGGGAAGGCCTGTGTCAGAGGTAGGCGGGGAGGGGGCACTGGGCGCGCTCCCATCACGGGACGAGGGGGAAGTAGAGAACATGGGGTGAACAGCAGCTGTCTGGGGGGTCGGGGTTCCCATCTGGTATCCATCCCAGACCCTCTGCTTCCCCTCAGGACGCCGGGCCTGGGTGGCCTCCGGGAGACATGAATCCCGGGGGCCGAGCTGAGCCCTGGGATCTTCCTCGGAGTCTGACACACACCAGGTGTCCAGGAGAGGTGTGCCGAAGCGATGGCATCGCTGGTCCCTCCCTGGAGCTGACGTGGTGAACTGGGTGAGACGGAGGGCGAGGCCCCGCACACCCGCTTGGCTGGGATACGTCCCGGGGGGGGGGGGGGGGGGACATCTCTCCACCTACCACGGCCGGCCCCACGCTTTGAAGGGAGACCAAAAATGATGCACTTATGTCCCAGCGGCGCTCTCAGTTCCGAGGTGGGGGCGATGCTGGCTCAGGAGTCGGGGTGCAGTGAGCTGTGCGGCTCCCCCTTCTTGCCCGCCCTCCGCCCTCCGCCCAGGCGCGCTAGGGGCATGGGCGGTGGTAACCGCGGCTGGTGGCTTCCTGCGGCTGCGGCGGGGCTGGGCATCGGAGCTGGCACGGTCCCCCCACCGCAGCGCTCTGAGCGTTGGGAACACAGGAAGGGCTGCGTTGTTAAGTTCCCTTTGTTTTCAAGGAGGGTCCGGAGCCCACGGGGAGGAGAAAAACAAAACCAGGAAAACAGATGACTTGCTCTGCAAAGACAGTGTGTGCACTGGCTGCGGCTTCTGGAAGGTCTAACGCACCCTTGTTCCTGCCCACACGTGTACATCCACACATCCACACGTGCACATACCTGCACGTGCACACCCACCCATCCTCATGTGCACACCCACACACCTACACGTGCACACCCATGCATCCACATGTGCACACCCATACGTGCACACCTACGTACCCAAACATGCATACCCATACATCCACACCCACACACCCACACACCCACACACACTCACACCCTGTACTTGTACCTTTCTCAGGCACACAGAGGCATGGATACCCCCAAAAGCTGAGATTATGTCCACATAGACACCGCCCCACCGAACAGTGGGACATCCACACATGCAGATGGCACACGATACACACACGTTAGAAACAGGGAGATTCCCGAGTACAGAGACACACACCAGATATCCAGATTCATGGACACACACAGACACGCTAGGGAGCTCTGAGACAGGCATCCTCATAGATAGACTCACAGACTGAACACACACACACACACACATACACACACACACACACTCACACACTCACACTCACACACACACTCACACTCATGCTCGCATCGCTGCTCCTCACCCTCGGCTCCACCTGCACAAACACAGTGTGTTTTTACAAGGCACCGGGAGCCAGCTGGCCCCGGGGGCCCGTGGTCTTTCAGGGGGACCCACAGCTCTCACGCTGCGCACCCCTCAGCTGTGGCTCACTTGCCTTGGCCCTCAGAACCCCTGGAGCCAGAGCGCCGGCTAGAGGACGTCTCAAATGCTCCCCTGTGCCACGGGCAACAAGTCCCTTTGCCTTTTCCCTTCCGGTGTTGGTGCTTCTGGAATACCCCACGCGGTGCCCTCGTTTAATGGACACGTTTGGATATTTCTCTCACAAAATAAACTCTTTACAACTAAGGAGCCATGAGGGGAGAGAGGTAGGGAGTGGCCGAGGAGGCCTACGGGGTTGGAGTTCTGTACGTTTCCAAGTTGGGCTGAAAAAGTGCAGCCCACCAGGGGCTGGACTGAGGCTGGCAGAGCAGACCTGGGGTGCGGTGGGGTCTGCACCATTCCTCCCGCCACAAACGAGGGAGGAAGACGACGAGCCGCCTGAATCTCAGCTCCCGCTGGGAGGGGCCCATCTCGCTCCTGCAACCGGCGCTGTAACTGGGAGTGCTTCCTTTGGTGTGCATCCAACTTTCCGGATGGAAACGGAAAAGGGGGGCCTTTTCCTGGAGGAAGAGGCTCCTTTCTCCCCGAGGAGAGGCCCCGGTGAGCTGTGAACAGACGGAGGTCCAGGAGAACGGCCTCTAGGTCTCAGAGAGGCGACGAGAGAGCCCAGCTGACATCTGGGCGACATCTGTCCAGGCCTTTGCAAACCCAAAGCTCCACGATATACAAACAGCGTCGTGGAAATGTTTGCCTTGAGTGGATGATGGAAGAGGCTGGGAAGGGCGGGTTTCCTGGGCCCAGGCCTTGAGACGGCAGCTCAGGCAGCAGCACAGGCCGGTATGTGGCCGGAGCGAGTGGCTCATTTCTTTTGGGAGAAGCTGACCGGCCCCTGATGACCAGGCCCCAATCAGCTCCGCCTTCTCTCGCCATCTCTCCTGTCATCCGTGGGCTTAGGTGAACACTTTCTTAATGGTTTTCTTTCTCTTTTGCTGGAGCCCCACCCTGAGAGCCTGTTGCAATCATCCTTGTCCAGGGCCCGAGTGTAAGTATTTCGTTGCGTGTTCTTCTTCAAAGCTCCTCCAACCAAATCTCGCTGGTGCCCTGACCAGGGTGGGGTGGCCCCACGTGGGGTGGCTAAGGTCACGTGCCCTGCAGAGGGCCAGGTCGGGTTCACTGGGGCCGGGACGAGGGCAAGGAGAGTGAGGCCCTTGCCTCAGACACAAACATTAGGGGATGCCTCAAACTCAGTATTCCAAATAAATATGACAGTGCACTATTTTTAAACAAAAAATTCATATATATATATATATATATATATATATATATATATATACCGTATTTGCCGGCGTATAAGACAATTTTTTGGCCCTGAAAAATACATATTTGCCAGTGTATAAGACGACTGGGCATATAAGATGACCCCCTAACATTTCCACTCAAAATACAGAGTTTGTTATATACTCGCCATATAAGACTACCCCCCACTTGGAGGCATATTTTTCAGGGCCAAAAAATCGTCTTATACGCTGGTAAATATGGTGTATAAATCCATGATGAACAAATACTGACATTTTACATAAAGGCAGGATTTGACACTGCACTTGCATGAGCCTGCCTCGCTTGCCCCACTGTAACCCTGACCCTGACCCTGACCCTGACCTTGACTCTAACCTAACCCTAACCCTGACCCTAACCCTGACCCTAATCCTAACCCAATCTGAACACCACCCAAATCCTGGCTCTTTGTGGATTTGAGTATTGGCTTTGCCTCTTGTGAGCTTGGCATGTTTATCTTTTTTTTAAAAAGTGGATGTATAATTGACATACAGTAAAAGATGCATGTCCAGAGAGTACAGTGACATACCATGTACATCAGCATATAGCCGCGTGCCCAGCTCTGCATCAAGATGCAGGGCACTTCCAACAGAACATCCCTCTCAGGACACCCTTTCTTGCTTAAGACCCATCACTGGGATTTCACTGCTGGGATAAAGGCCAGACCCCTTTGTCCCGGCTCCTGCCGGGGCTGCAGGCGTGTCCCCTACCTCTCCTGTGGGAAGTCAGACACAGGTGTGTTTTATCCCCAAACTCCAGTCTGTCCAACACACCCACTGCTGAGCCTTGAGACACCAAACTTGACCCTGAACGCAACAGCAAGCCTGATGCCAGCCCTAACGCTAACCCGGGCTGGAGGGACATTTTAAGATGCCTCCACAGAGCAGATGCTGCCATTTTTTGCGCCTCCTTTGAAATCCTCAGCTCTTGGCCCTCAGGTCAGCTGAGCACACAGCTCTGCCTACAGCTAATGGAGGGATCCCGAATTCCTTCAGGGGCAAGGAGAAGAGAATCAACAGCCACCTGAAGTCAAATAACTTGCAGATCCTGAGAGGGAGGGGGGGGGCTTGAGAAAGCACCCAATGCATCCCTGGCTGCCAGGGACGGGTGTCTTAGGGTGCTGCATCTTTCCCGAGAGCTCAGTAGTCATTACGCTTCTTTGGAAAAAAAATATGTTTATGTCTTCCAGAGAGGGAGCGAGAGATAGATACATCAGTGATGAGAGAGAATCATTGATCGGCTGCCTCCTGCATGCCCCCTACTGGGGATTGAGCCTCAGCCGAGGTATGTGCCCTGATGGGGAATTGAACTGTGACCTGATTCGTGGGTTGACACTCAACAACTGAGCCACACTGGCCGGGCAATTATACTTCTTATGAAACAACTCCTATGTGCCAGGCATTCCGGAAGGAATAACTGACTTGCCCAAGGCCCTCCAGCGGCGGCGGTGATGGAGGATGTGAACCAGGGGGCGTCGACTCTGGCACCTCCACTCCAAAGCCTGTTTTGCCCAAGCCAGAGCCCTTTGAATGTCACCAAAGGCAGGAAATGAATGGTCTATGGGGTGAGGAATTTGCTTTTGGCTCTTATGTTGACTTCCTACAAAAACAAGTCAGATAGCAAAGGGCCAGGAGCGTGGTGACCGCTCCTGTTGGTTCGCCCGGCGCCAGAGAGACGCTGCGTATTGGCAGATGGGGTCTGCCCCGGGCAGATAAAGGTGTTACAGCAACTCTTGGACCAGCGGCTTTGTTGCATAACGCAGGGGTGTTGGCATATGTGGGCGAGCGTGCTGCTCCCCTATCGCCGGGCGCACGGCGGCGCCCTGGCTGCTCCCGCGCTGATGGCTGGGACGCGGCAGGAGGAGAGGGTGGCTTATCTCCCCAACAGCGGAGACGGCAGCTGGCAGCTCGAGTAGGGGGCTCTGCTCCTGCTGGTCCGTGCGCCCAGCGGTGGGGGCGCTGGCCTGGAGTGGGGGCCCTGGGCTGGCATTTGGAAACCCAGCTCTGACATTGTAACTGTGTGACCCCGGGCAAACAACGCCCTCTCTCAGAGCCTCTGGGTCTCTCCCATCAGTGAGACTGTACTGGTGAGTGCGCAGTTGGGGTAAGTTCTAAATCCACGGGAACTGGAATGAGCAGTGTGACTCTGGGCACGACACCTGCCCTTCGGGGCCCTGGGTTCTTGCCTTTTAGACCTGGGGACTGTTGGGATGGCCAGGTGACCTCTGAAGTCCCTTCCGGCTCCGAGAGCTCCCGGCTGTGAATCTGTAGCTCTGTGCTCAGGGTTTGGGCAGGAAGCTCCCAGCTGGGGCAGAATCAAAAATATCTTATTGATTTCCCCCCCAATAGCTAGAGGGCAAACACCCTCCTTGACCTCTTCCTTCCTATTGATTTCTCAGCCTGGCTCAGGGTTGATTCTAAGACTGGCAGTGAAATGAGCCACCGAGCCTGGGCAATCCCTGCTGCATGGTGTTTCCCTCACCGCATTTCCGTTTAGGGAATGCCCACAGGATTTGCGGGGCCCTGGGACTGCCATGATGTCTTCGTCACTCCCATCAGTTCATGGATGACCCCACAAAGCCTGTCCTTTGGCCAGCACTTGGCCGTTGGTATGCAGTGGCCAAGGGTGTTGGCTGTGAAGCCCTCAAGGTCTACCCTAGCTCATTCCCATCGAGGTGCAAGATTTTAGGCAAATTACTTCCACTTTGTACCTCAGTTTCCTCATCTGTCACATGGGAGAAATAAATAGTACTTTGCCCCACAGGGCAGTTGGCCAGGATGAATGGATGGGACATCATGTAAAGCACTAGGGGTTCCACTAGGGGGCCTCAGGGGTCGGTGGTGGGGTAGGGAGGTGCTCCACCCACAGCCCCTCACGGGCTCCACAAAAACACTTCTACTTGCCTGAGCCCATAGGTTCCGCTTTGATTTAGAAAACGGAGCCGGAAGATAAGCTGCGGAGGAGCACTGGGCTTCACATCAGGACGCCCTGGTGTGCCCTGCAGCCCACAGCTGGGTGCACCTGGGCGTGGGCCCACCGCTCTGTGTACTGGCAGCAATGTGAGGTGATCGTGTCGGCCTCTCAAGGACGTAACGTGGCTCCGTGGCACCACCCGGCATGAGAACAGCCTAAATAAGTTCCGCACAAATGTCAACAAGAGGCCATTAGCTTACAGTCAGGCGGGGCCGGCCTCCTCCTGGCTCCCTGCCTGTCTCAGGAGAGGGCTCGCCCAGTCCTCGGACACTGACACTGCTGCGGTTCTGGGGTTCCTGGGAGCAGGCGAGGGGGTGTGTATTCTGGACCCCCTCCTAGAGAGTCTGGCTTAGAGGGTCTGCAGGCCCAGGAGTTGGCGTATTACACAGCTGCCCTGAACCCAGCCATCCCACCCCTTGCTATCGGCCCGAAAGAAATGAAAACCTATGTCCACACCAAAAGCTGTACTTGAGTATTTATGGCAGCATGATTCATATTAGCCAAAAGATGCAAACAGCCTAAATGTCCATGAACGGACGCGAGGATAAACAAAATGTGGCATAGTCACACAAAGGGATATTATTCAACCCTAAAAAGGAGGAGGCGGAAGAGGAGGAGAGGAGGAAGGGGAAGAAGAGGAAGAGGAGGCGGGAGAGAGGGAGGAGCAGGAAGAAAGGGAGGAAAAAGAAGAGGGGAAGAAGAGAGAGAGGAGGAAGAGGAGGAGGAAGAGAGGGAGGAGCAAGAAGAGAGGAGGAAGAAGAGGGGAGAGGAGGAAGAGGAAGAGAAAGAAGAAGAGGAGGAGGAGGAGGAGAAGGGGAGGAGGAGGAAGAAGAAAAGGAGGAGAAGGGGAGGAGGAAAAAGAGGGGAAGAGGAGGAAGAGGAGGGAGAAGAGGAAGAGAAAGAAGAGAAGGAGGAGGAGGACGAGGAGGAGGAGAAAGGCCTGCCACCAGTCCAGAAGCTTTAACTGAGAATAAAAGATCTCCTCCTGGGGCCAGGTATCAGGTGAGTGTCGGGTCTGGGTGCCCTGGCTCTGGCTCCTTCAATGGCGCCCACACGAGTCCTTTCCAGCCTAAACTAGCAGGGGCTGCCAGGCCTGCAGAGGCACCTCACGCTCACGGGCACATGCACGGGAAGCAGGAACCGCTGGGCAGATTATTTTTGTTTTCCCCTCACCGCCACCGCCTGGGCAATCAGTGACATTCCTTTCCCTCCTAAACAAACACGCCGGGCCTGGAGCTGCCAGGAAGTGAAGAAATGGCTTTGGAATAGCTCAGCGGCCTCTCCCACCTCTGGCCCCTCCCTCCCTCCGGCCTGGGGAGGCCGTCTGGGCCTCCCAATGTCGAACGAAGCCTTGAGGGCTTTCTCCTCTTTTTCTGGCTGTTCCCAGAAAGTCGGGGAGAAGCTGGGTTCCGTGTCTGTAGCTACTGAGCCTCTGCACCTCGAGTCTCCATCACCCCCAACCCCAGCTCCACTCCTGAGAGTGATTTCAGATGTCCTGGAGGGAGGTGGCCAGGTGGCTGAGATGGTGAGGGGTCGCCTTGCTGGGGGAGGGGAGGAAGAAAGAGTTTCCGGTTCTGAGAAAAACCAGAGAGCAACTTGGGGCTGGTCTCTGAGGGGAGAGGATGGGGTGAGATGGAGGCGAGGAGACAGGTGTTTTGACGGTGACATTCTTTCCTTCAGATAATTTTCTTTAAAAAAATATTTTATTGATTTTTTTTACAGAGGAGAAGGGAGATGGATAGAGAGTTAGAAACATTGATGGGAGAGAAACATCAATCAACTGCCTCCTGCACACCTCCCAATGGGGATGTGCTCACAACTGAAAGGTTCTCCCCCTCCCAAACCGGTGGGCGGAGTTTAACATATGACCCCTTAAGGTTATCTCCCCCTCCCAAACTGGTGGGCGGAGTTTGACACATGACCCCTTAGGGCTCCCCCCCCTCCCAAACTGGTGGGTGGAGCTAACAACATGACTGACACCTGCCAAGGAGACATCTCCAAGACAGTGAACCACCAATTAACGGGCCAAGGTGCCCTTGGGGCCCATCCCTTCCTGTTCCACCCTGGGCCCAACCCCCTCCCTTTAAAAGGAACTCCAGTTAGGACACGTGCGTTCTTTGGAGGGGTACCTCCATTGGCCCGGTTGGGTTCCGATCTCCTGTCCCCTCTCCCCTAATTCTGATCTTTACCTCGGCGATGGTTCCCGCCCATTACTGGGGAATAAACTCTCTTTAAAACTCCCTGTTGTTCTGTTTCCTGTTTCCTTTCAAACCTAACAACAACCAAGGTACATGCCCTTAACCGGAATCGAACCTGGGACCCTTCAGTCCCGCAGGCCAACGCTCTATCCACTGAGCCAAACCAGTCAGGGCCCAGATAATTTTCTTACAAAAGTACGAAGGCAAGTCCCAGGTGTCCAGCATCCTGTCTAAAACTAAAGAAGAGTGAAGGGAGCGCTAAGGGCCAGCAGAGGCAGGGAAGGACCTCCTCACACCTTGAACTTGGCTGCTCTGTTTGCCCTACAACTAACGTGGGCTTTCATATCTGTGAGGCTGGGTGAGGTTGCTGACAATTTAAACTGGTCATCTTTTCAACCTGGTTTGCTCTCTCTCTCTCTTGTGACTCTCCCTCATGGGGGCCCCCGGGCTGTCCCGGGGTCGCTGCCTCGGGACAGGGAGGTGACAGGAGAGAGCAAAGAGAAGAGGAAACACCTCCTGGCTTTGGGGCTTTGAAAGCTGAGTCCTTAAGAAAACCAAGGACTCTGGGCCTGGCAGGCCATAGGTCGGGGAGAAGTAGGGTGAGTGAGGGCAAGGGGTGAGGAGAGGACTTCCCCTGCTCAGGGGGAGGGGAGTGAGGAGGTAAAAGCTTAGCAGTGGATGGTATTGGGGGGGGGGGGGGAGAAAGGGGTGGGAACTGAACCCTGATTTTGGAGCATGAGGCCAGGGGTGGTGGCAAACCCCAAGGAGGTGTGGGACACTGAGGTGCAGAGCGGACCGGTGCACTGGGTCCTGGCAGAACTCTGTCACTGGGGAGGCAGCCAGGATCCAGGGAGGAAGTGGATGATGAACCCGTCTGGGTAGATGGAGCCGCCAATGGGCTTTCTGCTCTGATGAGGTCTGAGAACAGCAGAGAGATTCCTGGGCAACCAGGAGGACACAGGCACGGCGGGTGACCCGAAAGGGACCACGGGGATGGAATTAATGGAAATCAACCTGTGTGGACTGTTAACTGGGGACCACAGGGCAATGGGCAGCTCAGTGGATGCCAGGTGGATGCTGCCATTGGCTGATTGTTCCCTTCCAAGACCCCTGGACTATCGGAAGCCCCCAAATGTTGGCACAACCGTAGGGGAAGGGGAGGGAATCCTAACTTGGCTGGGTTTTACCCACACTGGTGCTTGAAACAGAAAAGAAGTCGAACCCTACCAAAATCCAGTTCTGTTTCTTGTATCTGAGTCCTCCTGGGACGGTGGTGGACTGAGACTCCTACTCACATGCTTGCTTGGTGTTGGCGGTTTCAATAACGATTGGCGTTTGAGTTTTAAACATTTCTTGAACACTTCTCTGCACTAGATCTTCTTGGGAAAGTAGAAGGATGAAGACAGAGTGGAATGTCATGTAGGAGATGCTCCGGGAGGGTTGCAAATGCAGCGTCGCAGAAGCAGAAAGACCTTGAGAAGGTCTCTCTGCGCCCCAGAAACTCTGCGTGAGGCTTGCTCGGGCCTGAGTGAAGGGCTGTTTTCAGGTGATGGGACTGCCTTCGTGAGCGGAGTCTGAGGAACAAAGAGATGGTGCGAAGAACTGGGGCCTCTCCCTTGGTGGCTCCATTTCGTAGGAGGTGTGCTCATGGTGGACATTTCAGGCCAAGCAGCTGGTGTCAGACAGTAAGAGGTCATCAGGATGAAAGACAAGGGCCGACTCCCCGGAGGCCCCCATATTGGATGGCTGGGGTGTCAAGTGAACCGTGGCCTTGAATCAGACCCGGTCTGCATATCCCTACAACTGTCATAGGCCCACGTGGGCTGGGCTGGCCACTTGTTTTGCCTGTTTAGGTTTTCTCTCTCGCACTTATTCTCTACGCCACAAGAAAACTAGCCTTTGCCCTTGGAAGATGCCATCAAGAATGCCCTTCCTCAAGTCAGACTAAATCCAAGGGGGTCCGCAGGGGAGGGACGGAAGGGCCCCCAAGAAGGTTGGTTGATGGTCTCTTCTCAGAACCTCCCGAGGGCTCTTCCTCTAAGGCAGTGTTTCCCAAAGTGGGGTACCCGTACCCCCAGGGGTACGGGAAGAGTTTGGTGGGGGTACGCGTGGCACTGGAGTTTGGTGGGGATAAGCACTGCACCGTGCTTAGCTGCACCTAATTCTACGTTCTCATGAGTCAAGTCAAGACAGTCTTGTGAGGTGTGAGATGGCCTGGTGTGCAAATAAATGTTACTTATAACTTTTATTTGTATTTTATTATGGATAATTTTATTTTTCGTTTATTATTATTTTGTGTATGTACCAATAAAATAAAATAAATATATTTTGATTGTTATTAAAATACATCCATTTTTTTTTTCGACGAGGGGTACTCAGCGTTATAAAAATTATAGAGGGGTACACATATGTCAAAAGTTTGGGAAACACTGCTCTAAGGCATGCGAGGCTGGGCTGGCGTTCCTGGTGGCCCCTGACCTGATTCTGGGGGATGCTTGCATATGGCATCAAGCCCATTGAAGCACATGGTGAGAGGGTTATTCCATTTTCAAGTAATTTCCGAGCCTCCAGATCCCATCAAGGAGAGTCTGGGCTGGGGGCGTGTCAACACATCCCAACATCTGGATCAAATGCCAAGGTGCTATCCAGCAGTTACGGGCCGTTTATACTCGAGCGTGAGTGTTCCATTCTTTCCTGACAGGGAGTTTCAATGAGAAGGCTGTGAAGCCAAGAGGACCCTGGGTGCGGAGGAGAGCTGGAAATCAGGGGACATACTGTGGGACCACTTACTGCAGCCGACGGCATTATTCCCAATTCTTCACCTCTCTGTATCAGGATCTTAGGCCAGGTGACTTCGTAGTTTTTTTCATGACAGGATAAGCATGCGTCTCCTGTCCTGAATTTTGGACTTAGGTGTTGTGACTTGCTTGGGCCAGCAGGATGCTAGCGGACATGGCACAGACAGTGGCTGAAAATGTGTTCGTGCGCTTGGCTGTGCCCCTCTTGTCCTTCTGTACTCGCCATGCTGAGGACATACCCTGAGGGCTTGCTGGTCTGTCTACGTGGAGCCAGGCCCAGGTAGGCCCAGCCAATTCCCAGCAAGATTAATAGTTATTTTTAAAAACATATTTTTTATTGATTTCAGAGAAGAAGGAAGAGGGAGAGAGAGAGAGAAACATCAGTGATGAGAGAGAATCACTGATCTGCTGCCTCCTACCTAGAGTGGGGATTGAGGCCACAACCAGGGCTTATGCTCTGGCTGGGAATGGAACCATGGCCTCCTGGTTCAGAGATCGCTGCTTAACCAATGAGCCACACCAGCTGGGCTAATGCTTATTTTAAGCCACTGAGTTTTGGGGTGAATTGTTACGCACCATAACTGTGGCAATAAATGTTGACGACCCTACTGCATTCGACATAGGCGGTCTCACTTAGGCTGTTTACTTGGATTGTCAAATACCCTCTTTTACTAACGAGGAAACTGAGACTTCAAGAAAGCGCTTGGTCCCCAGTCAAACAGAAAGAAGGAGCAGAGTGTGGAGGCGACGCTGATCTGTCTGATTCCCATGACATCATGGAAGGACGGGGTGGTGGGAGGTGGAACACGGTGTGCCTGGTTTCACAGCTGGACTTGAGGCTGGTCCCGTCTACAGTCATTCCCGAGACTGCTCTGGCCAACACCATAAATCTAGGCTTGTGACATCACGGGATGACTCAGGCAGGAGGTGGCAGGACAGGGAAGCCCTGGTGAAGGGCCGGTCAGTGCTAAAACCTCAGTCTAAATAGGGACAGGGCGGTAACATTAGTAGACAGGGCTGGGCTGCAGAACCGGGTGGTTTGGGTCAGATAATGACTTGAAATTTATTTTGGAAAATATTTTCCCAAGTGTCTCACTGAGCCCCGTGGGAATGGGACGTGGATGGGAAAGCCAAGAGGGAAGTTAACGAGGCTGAGAAGGGACTCACGGCTTAGCAGGGCCCGATTTCATAAAATTCAGGGCATCAGATGTTCCTGGGGGCAAACTCTTCCTCATCCTTTGGAACCCTCCCAATCCCCCTGCCCCGGGACTGTCCCAGATTCCGCCCCAAAGCCCTCCATCCTTCGGGGATCACAACAGCCAACACTTACTAGTATTGAGCGCCTACTACTCAGACGCTGTTCTAAGCACTTTCCACCTTGAGTTACCCTCTCATTCCTCACAAACCCGTGTGGACGATGTTCCTATTGTCCCCATTTCACACAAGGAGGAGGAAATGAAGGGCACAGAGCAGGGAAGGGGAAGGCTCAAGCCCACACAGCTGTTACGAGGCAGAGCTGGGATTCAACCCCCGGAGAATCTGGTCTGAAACGCTATGCTGTGTGTTTGTTACCCCACATTGCTACACGAATATGGGTTTTAGTTCAGTAATAACAACTGCTTCCAGAGTGCTCCTTAGGGAGGGAGGTTTTTGTGGGGAAAATACTTTGGAAAGTGGCTGGGATAGAAGGTGAGCCTCCTCAGGGCCTGGGTAGGCTGGAGCGTAGGCCTCTTGGTGGCAGGCACTGCCCTGTGTGGGGAGATGAGATGAGATTGGGGAACAGGGAGGGGGGTCGAGGAGTGGAGGAGGGAGGTGACTGACTGAGGATGTGGGCAAGTCCGCTCACCACTCCGCCCAGGGTGGGGGAGCAGGAGAAGCAGCAGAACTTTTTAAAAAATATATATTTTATTGATTTTTTTACAGAGAGGAAGAGAGAGGGATAGAGAGTTAGAACCAT
Source organism: Vespertilio murinus (assembly GCA_963924515.1). Lineage (NCBI taxonomy): Eukaryota > Metazoa > Chordata > Mammalia > Chiroptera > Vespertilionidae > Vespertilio > Vespertilio murinus. The sequence goes on from OZ004707.1 coordinate 187,382,055, forward strand.
CGATGAAAGAGAATAATCCATCAGCTGCCTCTTGCACACCCCCTACTGGAGCTGTGCCCGCAACCAAGGTACATGCCCTTGACCGGAATCGAACCTGGGACCTTTCAGACCGCAGGCCGAAGCTCTATCCACTGAGCCAAACCAGTTTCGGCTGAACTTTTTTATTTTCTTTGAATTTACGTCCAATCTCAAAATATTTATTAAATTTGTTGCAATTGTGCATTTGGGCTTCGGGGAACGGTAATATTCTTTAAAACACTTATTTTTATTTTTTTTCAATTACAGTTGACATTCCATATTATTTTGTATTAGTTTCAGGCGCACAGCGTGGTGGTTCGATAATCATATGCTTTACAAAGCGTTTCCGCTGTTATTTCCAGTGCCCAGCTGGCACGGTACGCCGTTATTACAATATTATTGACTCGATTCCCTAGGCTGTACTTTACATCCTGTGACTATTCTGTAACTACCAATTTGTATTTTCCAATCCCTTCACCTTTTTCACCCAGACCCCCCCCCCCCCCCCAATCTCCTTCCCTCTGGCAACCATCAGTCTGTTCTCTGTAGCTTTCTAAAAAAAATTGATTTCAAAGAAGAAGGGAGAGGGGGAGAGAATCATTGATCGGCTGCCTCCTCCATGCCCCCGACGAGGGATTGAGTCTGCAACCCGGGCATATGCTGTGACATCCTGGTTCATAGGTCAATGCTCAACCACTGAGCCACACTGGCCGGGCTGTTCTATCTTGAGTCAAGAAGCAGCTGAAGTTGATGCTAGTGTGGCTGTGTTGGGGGCTTTTGGGGAGACGCACCATTCAGTCCATAACACCCCCAAAGCTAAGAGTTCTCTGGTCTGAACTATTGCTGGCACTGAGGCTGGGAGACTGCATTAGCGTGTGTGGTTAAGAGCATGGTTACCGCAATGCGAGAGAACTGGTTGGAGACCAGACTCTGCCACTTTAAGACAGAGACAAGCATTGTCTCTACCGTCAGGGTCATCAAGAGGATCACATTGGGTCTGACCAACAACTGGCTTCTGCCCCATCCCACACAGTCTCCAGGCCAACACACTCACTCAAGACAGATGGCGCGGCCAGACTGCCCCATGGCCCAGGCACACCCCTCCGTGGGTTTAGGCGTCTCAGGTCCCCAGCTGTTGCTCTTTCAGAGGCCAAACCTGGGGACGCCAGTGCCTTGTCCTGCAAACCATGACATGCCTCAGCCCTTCTGCATACCCGAGTCTGGGATGTGAGCACTTCTTTGGGAAAGAATGGATTGCTTTTCTTTGCCTTACGTCCTGGGGAGTTAGTTTGGGGGCGAAACCTAACTGTGGATGCAAACGATCACCTGCAACAGGGCAAATGAGATTTATGGAGAAACCAGGTCTTACCAAAGGAAACACTTTGTGGGTGGGGGGAACAGATGGTGCTTGCTGTCCGAGGAGCGGAAGCTCAGGCCCACAGAGTTTATGCTGTAACATTTTATGAGGCATTGATGGTGCGTGAACAGGAAGTGCCGCCAGAGACCACCTTGCCAACCCCCTCGTTTTCCATAGAGAATGTAAAGCCCAAAAGGGAAGAGAAACTTCTCCAGAGTCACATCCTTTGTTACCAACAGAGGCAGAACCAGACCGAGGGCTTCTGACCCCCTGTCCAGGCTGGATCCACCCTAAGGAGCTAGCTTTTGCTAAAGGGAGTCCTCTGGTCAAGCGAGAGGTCAAAGAATAAACAATCTCTTCCTCTGAGTTTTAAGTTCAACCTTCACACTAACAGAGAATCTGATTTTCAGAATTGTCTCTTGTGACAGAGCTTTACTTGCGTTTCGTTTTCCTTCTTTTGGCCTGGAGGCGATATTGAGGCAATTCCCTCTGTGGGTGCCTCACTCTGTAGTAAACATATGTCTGCCATATATATATACACACAGGCACACACATTTGTCATTCCTTCCCAGAATGACTTAATGATTTCCATGTAACCAATATGCCGCAGCTGCTGGCTTCCTTCAGGCGGAAGCACTCAGAAAACCATCGGTTATCAAGTTGCCTCCACTGCTGCGTTTTCCCAGCCGGATACACCCCCTCCTCCTTTTTATTAAAAAAAATAAATAAATGAAAGGTAATGCCTGGCCAGTGTGGCTCAGCTGGTTGGAATGTCATCCTGTCCCACCAGAAGGTGCAGGTTTGCTTCCAGGTCAAGGGTACATACCCAGGTTGTGGGTTTTCCAGGTTGGAGGGTTTAATCCCTGATCCAGGTGTGCAGAGGAGGCAGCTGATCAATGTTTCTCTCTCATATCACTGTTTCTCTATCCTCTGTATTTCTCACTGTCTCTCCCTTCCTCTCTCTAAAGTCAATAGGAAAAGAAAAGTAAGAGAACAAGGTAAGAAAAAAACATTGTGACCCTCTATCCAATCAAATCCAGAGCTGGTGTGGCCGGCAGGGAGACCTGCATCTCTGCAGGAGCTTCCAACAGGAGACCATCCGTTTGCTCACAATGTCTCCATCCGGAGACACCAGGACACAGGGGAGCTGAGAGGCCGGAGGTGGAGCAGGGGACGTGCTTTGGAGAAGACAATGTGTTGAGGGGATGAGGGGATGCACGTTCTGGCTCTGCTACTTATTAACTTTGTGATGCTGAGAAAACAGCTCATCATCTTGGAGCCTCGATTTTGAAATCTGGGAGTAGAATCTGCTCATGGGTTCCTGTGGTTAGCACGCTTGCTCATCAAAGCTTTCCTTTTCCCTCCATCCCTTTCCCACCCTGAGGCCTCTGGCCCACAGAATGTAAGACCTAGTGACACGGAACTTGATGGCCACTTCTTTCGGAGACTGCCTACCTGGACCAGGTGCAGAAGACCTTTCAGTTCTGGCTTTAATGCCAGGTCCTGGGACCCACACTGGGGACTCTGGTGCCCAGGATGTCTCTTGCTAGGCTCATGCCTGAAGGAGGTGATTGATCACAACAACCAGGTAAGCCAGCCAGGAGCGGCCTGGACCTGCCATGTTGCCCAATTTTCCCATCGTCTCTTTCCTATCCTCCACCCATCCTCTGTCCAGACTGGTTTTTGTCTGGTAAGCACACAATAGGTGCTCCATCATGGTAAGTGCTTGGTACATGTTAACGGCTGAAACCAGGATCATATTTTTGGAAACAATAATCTGAACTGTTCTCTCATGTGCATTTCCTCCAGGATGGGGAGTATGATAGTACCTCACCTTTACCCAGCACTTATCCTGGGCCAAGCATTGGATCTACCTCGCGCCATTCAGCCCTCTCAGCAGCCTATGAAGTGGCTTCTGTTAGCTCTCCATTTTACAGATGAGCAAACGGAGACTTCCTTAGTCCAGAGTCAAAAGCAAGCATGTGGGAGTTACAGGGGATCGATATTCAACTTTTAATATTGGGAGAAGGAACTTTTGAGTCTGTAGGAGGACGATTGACACATGGGGAGTGCACGTACGGCTTCTGTTAAGAAAGAGAGTGGAAATCTCTTCCACTTTTTGGGCTGAACCAGGAGGCTAAATGCCCAGGGAGGAAGACAGGATGTAGGAAAGTCCAGGTCAGAAAGAATGAAGACTGGAGTTGGCTTTCTCCACCCCAGGGGATCGTGGGAGGGAGACAGAGAGAAAGAAAAGCAGAGGGAGGTGAGAAGCCAGTGACATCACCTGTGAGCTGAGTGCCAGCTCAGGGGCCCTGTTGAGAAAGCTAGTGAGGAGCATGGGATGGGAAGGGGGCTTGTGCCCCATTTTTGTTTGAGTTTCTGTGAGGAGACCCCTCGCTGGGGTCCTCCCCATGCTCTGTGTCAGTCCAGGCCAGGGAGAGCCCGAGTTTGCCTATGAGCACCCTCCATTCCACTATGCCCTGGGTAGGAATCAGGGCTTCCATCAGTACTTAAGGGGGATTTAGAAGTTAGTGGAGACTCAGGGTGGGGCTCTTGCCGAGGGAGGTTGCTGCTACCAGGGCCAAGTGACCCTTCAGCCAAAGGGCCTCTCATATTCAGGTTGCCCAGGCTGGACACTGGTCTTGCCCAGGTAAGAGCCCAGGCAGATCTCAGGGTAGTGAGCTGCACCAGCGGGAGCCTAGTGGGGCTTTGTCAGAGAGGGCAAAGGTCATGTTTCGGGGGCCTTGCCCGTGGTCAGAAGACAGATGGCCAAGACAGAATCAGGCTGAGCAAGGCTCAACATGTATCAGGTAGACATGGCCAAGTTCAGACCCACATCTCTACCGGGGTTAGGAGCCCTTCAAACTCTCTCCCTTGCCTCCCTCAATGCTTTAAAACAACGGTTGTCAACCTTTCAGACCATACGGACCTCCAGTGGTCCACAGACCACCGGTTGGCGACTGCTGCTTTAAAGACATAGTTGGCATCTATATACTCAGATGCCATCTTGGGTAGGAGAAGGGGAGGGTAGACGTTGGAAAGGCCAAGCAGTTATCTGTATGATCAAGCCATCTCAAAGGGAGAACCTCCCCAGCTCTCTGGGGAGTTACACCTGGACAGACCCAGTCCCTGGACAGAAGGAAACAATGAACCACTGGAGGCCGAGATCTCATGAATTGACAAGTGTAAGTTTCTCCACTGTGTGCAGCGAGTATGCTTAACGAAATTCTAGAAAGTATAGAATGGACATTTCCTTTGCACATCTGAGTGGAAATATAAGCCTGTCACCCTGATACATAATGGTTGTAACAGGTGCATAATAAATCCCCGTGAACGAGTGGAGGCAAGCACGGATATGCGAGAGGGTGCAGGATGGGTTGCAAGACAGTTTCTTAGCTCGTACCGAAGACCTCCGATATACTTTCCTCAGGTTCTCAGGAGCAGACAAGCCAAATACATGCAACCAGGACACAAGCCATTGGTATTAGAAGATAACACGCACTAGAGTGTTAGCCAATATTTAACGTTAGACAGGAGATAATTGTGGCATCAAATAAAGATTAAGCTGCAGATTCAGTAATAGACAGGTCCTATGTTGAAGACAGTTTCTGACAACTCCCTCTTATTATTAAGTTCATCACTAAATTTTAGAGTCCACTGATAGTCTGCTGTGAACCCAAGCAACACGGCCCAGGGGGTCTCCTCAGAATGCAGCCCCATGCCTTTGCCAGGCTAAGGTGGGCGCTGGAAAGGAGAATGTGCACAAAGATGAGGGCATAATGAACTTTCCTTGCAGGGGCTTTTACAAAAGGCAACAAAGGGGACATTGAGCTGGACCTTGAAGCATGAGCTGTTGCCAGGGAGAAGGTAGGAAAGGGAGTTCTAGGTGCCTAGGGGACAGCATGTGGGAAGGGATGAAAGCATGAGGAAGCAACACTTGCAATGTACAGGACGGCAGACTAAGGGTGCTGGTGATACACAATGAGTGCTCACAGTGAATGAATTGCTGAATTTCCCACAAGGCCTCATAGAGAGTAAGTACTTCAGACAGTGCTTGATGAGTGTATGAAGGAAGGCTTGTTAAAGGGCCCGAGAGGGATTCAAGGACATTAAAGCAAGCTGCAGAGGCGGAGAGAGGAACAAGAGTGGGTGAGAGCCAGGAGAGGACCTTTCCATGTTTATGGCAAACACAATCCAAGCTGGGCAGGAGGAGAGCCTGGGGGTAGAGGACAGTAGTCAGGGAGGCCGCAGATCCCAGGAGCAAGCAGAGGCAGGCAGGGAGTAAGGAGCGGTGGGGGCTCCCTGGGTGGGCTGGCAGTGCCCCTTGGGCACCTGTGTTAACAACCAGCACATGGCTGACTGCCCTGGCTCCCAGCAGGTGGGTGAGGAGCAGGCTGAAGCACCTGGGAGCCAAGCTGGGTGAGCAGGGCTGCAGAGCCGGCCTAGGGTATGACAGGGAGGGTACTCTTGCAGGAGGCTGGGCCTCGGGTCACGTGGTACAGCAAGGGGCAGGCTGGCCATGTCCTGGCAGGTCAGAAACCGACACCCTTCCATAATTACAAACACGCACATCTCTCATGCTTGTCAAGGGCTTTGTAATGTGCACAGCCTGCAGGGTTATGAATCTGCTCATCTGTCCCATAGGTATCATGATGGACAGATGCTGTTCATAACCCCCATGTGATGAATGGGAGGTTCGGAGGGGCCCATGGGACTTCTGATGAGCATGCGTAGGGGTTTGTACAAAGATGAGGGCACAAGTCACTTCCTCTGCAGCTCAAAAGGGGACACTTAACTGGATTTTAAAAACTGAGCAGCTGTCCATCTGAGAAGGGAAAGACTCAGGTACAGGTAATAGCATATGTAGAGGGATGGGAGCGTGAGGAAGCACCGTGTGCTTAGCAACAGTAACAACTATCGCTAACATATTGACTCCTGCTCAGAAACGAGAGTTCCCTGTGGCCCTGTGACTGTGGCACCTCCTGCATCCCATTCTGTGTGTCCAGTGACTGCATTTCAGTTCTTTCTCGTCCCTTGGATTGCTACCCATTCAACACACTGGCCAGGGTTCCTTATTTCCTGGGGAGCACAGGCCAGTGTCGAGTCCTTGATAAGGTACTTCAGCCGAAAGCTCCTCTAGCAGGCACAGCTCTGGACGAGTGCCTGCTCTAGACACACGAGCTGCCTTGCTTTGTTCCTCACGTGAACATGGCTGACCCTGCCAGGAAGCCACAGTGGCTCAATGGTGACCTATCATGAGTCCCGGCTCTGACACTAGCTGTGTGACCTGGGGCAAGTTGCTATACCTTTCTGGGATGTACCTAAGAAAAAGGAGTTTCTACTATACATACAGACAATATACACCGAGTGGCCAGATTATTATGATCTCTGAACGCATAATAATCTGGCCACTCAGTATATATCCTATATAAGAAATGGCTAATATGCAAATTGTCCCCTTGACCAGGAGTTTGACCGGCAGGTAGGCTGGCCAACTGCCCATGACCCCTCCCATGCATGAATTCATGCACTGGGCCTCTAATATATTTGCTGAGTGGCCAGATTATTATGCATTAAGAGATCATAATAATCTGGCCACTCAGTGTATATCCTCTTCCAGCAAAAATACTTGCTGTTTCTAGCACTTTACTTCCAAGTATCTCATTTCATTCCTTTGTTCAACATAACATTTGTAGGGCCAGGCCCTATGCTAGGGACACATGGTGAGAGACAGAGAGAGCCTTGCTAAGATTCTGGCTGATTTTATACACTAACAATCCCACGTAGCACCCATGTGCAGAGCACCTATGCCCTTCCTGACCGTCTGGTAGAGGCTATGGGTGACATAGAGAAGACTGAGATGTAGGGCCTGCCATAAAGACACTTTTTATTCCAACCACCTCCTTCAGGGAAGGCTTCAGCCAGCTGCAGGTGGACAGGGGACTTCATAAAAGGTCTCCTTTAACCTTTCATCTGTAACTACAATCAGGTAAGTAGCCATGCCTGGTCCCGTTTCTTCTGGGCACTGCTCCCAGGTCAACTCTGAGAAGTGCCCCAGGAACAGTAGAATGGTGAACCAGATATGGTTCAGCATGCCCACAAAGTGGTGGCATTCTAGCATATTTCCCAAAGCTGGGGCCACTGGGAAATAGTGCCCCCTGTTGGCCTGGAGGGGAGAGACCACTTCATCTTTAAGGGCTGAAAGTAGGTCTCATGGCATGTTCAGTGCTGGGGGGTGGTAGGTGGACAGAAGAGAATCCCACAAAACTTTCTGGGTGCCTTCCCTGAAGTCCCCTGTCCCCAAGTCTGTATGGGATGATTTTCGTTGGACCCCTCCCCTAGAACACTTGCCATATTGAGTTTGCATCATTGATTTGTCTGTAGATGGGACCACATTCATTCCCTCATGGAATTCCTGGTGCCGCCACAGAATCTGGCCCAGAGTGAGGACTGAATCTCTTGTTCAATTCAATGAAGTTTATGCTAAACAAGACTCTCATTCCCATGCCATCACCCTGGTGAGGGGGATCTTGGGCCATTGATATTCTCGTGCTCAAAGATGGAAATTGCAAAATGGGAGACTGAGAGCTGGAGCCCAAGACACCCTCTTGGGAGTCATTGAGGAATGACCAATACCAACTTGACATCTACCTCTGCCCCAAAGATGCCAGCCTTGTCCACATCAACCAGAGAATTAAGGTAGGAAAGGTGGAAAATCCAGATCTGGCAAAAACTGGTGCCCATTGGAGAAAACCCTTTGATCTGGGTTTCTGCTTCCCTTCCCTCTCTACCCAGGGAGGGAGGCATGGGTTTTAGCGCTGGAAAGGGGTCTGCCAGTTAAAACAAGCAGGTTCAACCTGCTTCTCTGCCACCTCCCATTCAGGCCCCCCCACCCTGCCACCTGGCGCCTCCACCTCCGCGGCTGGAACCTGGCAGAGAGGAGAGCAGTCGGAGGCTCACCAAGGGCGCAGCCTCCCGGCGTTCCAGCCCAGGGAACAAGTGGAGAGGCCCACTTGGAGGAAGTGATTCAGAAACCGCCATGGCCTGGCGGCCCGCCGTGACTCACAGCACATCAATGGGGGAATTGTCTGTGGAGGCTAAGAATACCAAAGCCCCTTTCTTTCCTTCCTTTCTCTTTTTTCTTTCTTTCTTTTTTGCCCTCTCCTTGGCGGCATTGTGCAACATCAGGGCTGCCTGGAAACATGTGTTTCTCATCATTGACTCCAGCCGCTGCCATGAGGACTGGGGAGAAAACAAGAACCAAGACCGAGAGGGCACAGGCCACAAGGGGAACGGTGGTGGTTAAAGCAGGCCCTCTCCTTCACTGCGCCCAATTCCCGGTCGCCTTCCCCGGCAACACCAACATCACCAAAGAACATCTGAAATGGCGGATCACAGAATCATGGATCTGGGAGAAAAGGTAGAGTATGTCTCTTCTAATATCTTCATTTACAGATGAGGAAACTGAGGCCCAAGAAGGGAAGTAAGTGGTTTGCAAATATCCCACAGTGGAGTTACAGCTTGAGTCTCAGTGCAGCTACTGCATTTTCCTGTACCCCAGATCAGGACATGTTGTTTGATAAAGGATGATTTTTTTTTTCATGAATAGTGAAAAATGAGAAGTCTACTAAGTTCTGTTATAAATCTATTCATTATCCCTTTCTCCTTACCTACCGGTCTCGGGAAGCCGGTCTGCACTTGAAATCATTTGCAAAATCTACAGTCCTTGATGCAGGCCTCATTTGATTGGCTGCTCTGTGGTGTGTGACATTGGTGCCCACTGGCTTCTGGGAAGCACCACTCTATTTTCCCTTCCTACCTCTCAAGTTTCTTCTTTTCAGAATCCTTTGCTTTCCCCCAACCCCATTCTCAAATGTCTGAATCCCACAGGCCCTCTTCCCTTCTCACTCCTGTCCAAGTTCATGGCTCTAGCAGCTACCAGTCAGCTGACAATTCCCAGATCTTATCTACAGCCCAATATCTTTTCTGAGCTACAGATATGTATCTACAGCTGCCTTCTCAGCTCCTTTGGATGTTCCAAACTGAACTCACCATTTTTCTCCACAGGTCTTGGACAATTTTATTGGCAAGCAATGATAACACTAAACACTAAACACCAGTATAGTGTTTCAAAGTGTGTACTTTGGAATCTCACAGAGCTGGGCTTGACTCCCAGATACACCACTTAACTAGCGATGGGGCCTTGGCCAAGTTACCTAAACTTCCAATTTCCTCATCTGTAAAATGGGGATAATAAAAATACCCACTTCATCAGACTGCCATTAGGAGGAAATGAGTTAATACAATAGCATTCCCACAATGCCTGGATCACAGGAAATGCTTGATAAATGTTCAGCTGTTATTTTTATTATGTGTCTCAGCACCTTCCCCACTTGAGCCACACTGAATTCTTAGCATTTCTTCAAGACAACAGGCCCTTTCATAGCTCTAGGCCATTGTCCCCATGTAGGATGTTCTTCATACCCTTCTCTGAGACACGCTCCTTTAGACTGAGGCCAACGGTCATTGCCCTCATGAGAAGTCAGAAGCTCCTTCTTTTGTTCTTATAGAGCATTTTGTACTCTGGCCATCATATTTGTTACACTGAGTCCTAACTAACTACCTCTCCAGCCTCATCTCTCACTGTTTTTCCCATCACACTCTGCTCCGACTACATACAAGTACCCGGCGGCCAGAAGCTTGCTATTTCCATACCCTTCGTTGTGCTGTCTGCTCTTTCTCTTCAGGGCACATGATTCTAAGCAGACATGTCCTCTGAGGTTAGTTGTCCTTTCTTGGTTCTCCTCCTTAGCGACCTCAATGAGTTTCTATAATATAGCATACTGTATTCAATTTTCAATGCCAAATTATCTGTCTTTTCCACTAGACTTGTGTTTTATCCAGAACAAATATCCATGGGTCATCTCTTATGTACTGGCACTGTGCTGGGTACTGACTCACATGAATGGATGAATGCATTTTCTGTTTCAATGCCTACCTCCCTCCAGACTATATCCTTCTTGGAGGTACACTGAAGATACTGAGTGAATGAATAACATGAAAAATGATGGGAACTGTCATGAAAAAAAAAATCCACTAATGGCCACGGGCTAGGCATTAGCCCATGGTAGTGATATTAATTCCATAAACATTTAAGGAGAACCTACTATGTATCCCACACTGGTACTGAGCAAGACGCCTCGCAGGTCTAAAGGGGAAGACATACAAAAGAAAACCTAGCCTGATGGGGCAGCATGACCAGAGCCACGATGGTGTTTTCAGAGGGAGACAATGGTAGGGTCGCTTTTCTAGGCATGTGACTGAGGCATTTATATAGGTCCCATACTCAGAAGTGCTGCATGCTTGATTTTATTCTCTGCCTGTTGCTGTCTTGAAATTCTTAATAACTTCGCCCTTGAACTTGAGTTTTGGGAAATGAGGCACATACATGAGCAAAGGAGCTACATGCAATTTGCATGGCCACCCCTGTTCCTTGCCATCCCATTATCATATGGCTTCCTTGACGTCCTATGAAAGCAGAACCCCAGCACAGCTGTGCCATATGGGAGTTCAGTAAGACTCACAGCGAGTACAAGGTAAGTGTGTACAAGGTAAGTCTGCGGTTGAGTCAGCAGGGGGCGCTGGCAGCCCTGAGTGGCCATGCTTTCTGTTGGAAGCAGAACCTGCTTCAAATGTAGGAAGAAGGCAATGGTATTCTACTACTAAGAAAACCAAACAACCAAGAAAACTTCCTTACTAGCCTTTCTTACTAGCTAACAACTTGTGCAGAAAGTGATGACACAGAAGAAAAGGGAAAGATAAGGCAACTTGCGGTTCCTTGTTCCAGTCTTCTGACTCATCAGTAAAAGTCAAACCCATCTTCACACCCACACCAAATCCACGGGCAAGTCCTAAGTCAAACGTGGAGCACGTTGATGGAAAGCACGCATGTCAAGGAATGAAACACGACAGTTGAGAGTTAGTTTTGCACTGTATTTCCACTCCGGTGGTGGAATTGTGTAATAATTTTGACTCTGCATGCGAGCCAAATGCCCTTATACTTGCTTTTAAAGTTGGCACTGCACAATATAAAAGTAAATGGCACAATTCATTCCAATAATTATACCTTTTACTTATTTACTTTTTGTACTAAGAATGACATTAAACAGAAAATACAAAACACAAGTGACAAATTGTGAGAAAGACATTGGAAGAGAGGAAGCAGCTTGAAAATGTAGTATCTGTGACAGCACGTTTTGAACAAGGGATCCTGTAAATTACGTAGCTGGCCATGACTGAGAGAGGAAAATGTGTCTGAATTTTCAACTCGAGGAGTGGATGTGAAAAGCATCTCAGTGGTTCCTCGGCCAAGCCTCGCCTGCTCACAATGCCCACCAACTGCATGTGAAGAAGTGGAGAACTAGAGGGGTCTCAAGGTCACCCCGGACACAGTGGATAAGCCAGCACTGGAGCCCAGGTTGCCTGACCCCATTCCTTCTTAGTCTAGTGATCCACACATAATATGTGCTCCCCCCCAACACACACACAAAAAAAAATCCCACCTTATGGCTGGAAATAAGATCCTCTTTTGCAAGTGATGCCATCTCATAAGTACAAGGGGAATGACATGCAAAGTGCTGTGGGGTTTTCACCCAAGGCCAGAGAGGTTTGACAGGTACTCGGCGAAGAGCAATAAACTGTGTTCAGGGGAATATCAAATGGTCAGTGTTTTAGTTCCCATTTTTCTGGACGTAGCAGCAGTGTTTAATCACTCGCTCTTCCGACACTTGGTCCTCTTGGCCGCCCATGTTCACCTCCCTTTGTTTCCACAGCAGGTGCCTGACCCCTTCCTGACTTTGTAACACCGAGGTGTCCCAGGGGTAAGTTCTCCAACCGCTTCTCTTTGTCAGTCCATGCTCATTCCTGCAGCGATCTCATCTAGTCTCATGATGTAAAGCCACCGGCATGCTGATGAATCAGCTATATTTCCAGCCTGACCTCTCTCTGAATTCCTTCGAACATATCCGACTGACTGCTCGACATCTGCACTCCGATATGCAATAGGATACACACATTTAATATCCAAATCTGAGCCCTTGAATAACTCCCAACTGCTCCCCGCCCAATTAAGGGTAGCTTAATCCCTCTAGTCCAGCCGTGGGCAAACTAAGGCCCATGGGCCAGATCCGGCCCATTCGGCTGTTTTATCTGGCTCGCGGAGCCAAAAGAGTGGAGGGTTCTCTTGCTCTCCCCTCTGCTCCTTTACCAGCAGCCCAACGTGAGAGTGCCAGCATGGTCAGGTTGCTTTTGTTCCGGCCCTCTGGTCCAGTTTAAGAATCCATTGTGGCCCTCGAGTCAAAAAGTTTGCCCACCCCTGCTCTAGTTGCTCAGGTCAAAACCTTAGAATTGTCCTGACTCCTCCTCATCTTTCCCTCTTCACGTTCAATCCAAGAGCAAATCCTAAAGGCTCTGCCTTCTAAATATACCCAGAACCTGACCCTTCCCCACCACTGTCTCTGCCTAGCTGTGGTCCAAGTCACTGGCACCACTCACCTGGATTATTCCCGTATCCACTGAACTGGTCTCCCCATTTTGGCTCTCATTGTTCCTTGAGCCAGATGATCTTAAACTATGTGTCAGACTATGTCATCCCTCTGCTAAAAACCTCCCACTGGTTTCTCATCTCACTCTGAAAAGCAGCCCAAGCCTTACAAGGACTGCAGAGCCTGTAGCATCCAATCCTGGGGTCTCTTGGACCTCAGCTTTCACTTGTCCCCCTTGCTTGCTCACTCTATTCCAGCCGTGTGGCTTCCCTGCTGGTCCTCCAGCTCCGCAGGACTCTCTCACCTTAGTACCTTTGTCCTTTTTGTACCCTCCTTCAGAAAGAGCATCTTTTATAAGTGATGTTAGGGTTTTTCAAGGGTAGTTTTCACCGTATGCATCTTTTTTTGTCTTATTCTCATTCTTTAGAACTAAATCCCATGAGAACATACAATTCTTCCCTCCCTCCCTCCCTCCCTCCCTCCCTCCCTCCCTCCCTCCCTCCCTCCCTCCTTCCCTCCCTCCCTCTTTCTTTCTTCCTTCCTTCCTTCCTTCCTTCCTTCCTTCCTTCCTTCCTTCCTTCCTTCCTTCCTTCCTTCCTGTTTTGTACCTATTGGAAGCTGCTAGTACTTTCCAGGAAGTAGCAAGTCCCTGCAGAACTGATGTAAAGGGACTGACTGAGCATGGAATCAGGAACACCCAAACATGACAGAACACAAAAACACTTTAGATGAGCTTATTAGGAAATAATCAGGGAAGGGAAGAGGAAGCATGGTTTCGGGCTTCACATTGTCCCTCTGCCCTCCAGGATCTTGCTGCCTGCTTCATGCAAGGCCTTGGTGTTCAGATACTGCTGGGATCACCCACCCTGGATCCATAGGGGCCAAGCTCATGGCACCCCGTGCTTCTAGGAACCACATCACTATGAGGACTCACCCTTGTATGGTGAGTTCTGGAACACACCAGGCACTTAATACCAATAGTTGGCATTTATTGAGCTCTTAATATTATATACCCCATATGGATTACTTGATATACTCGCTCAAAAATTCTATAAGGCAGGTATATAAATCTATATTTTACATATGAGAAAACTGAGTTATACACAGATTAAGTCATTTTCCCAGGCTTGTAGATCTGGGATTTTAAATGAGGTTCTTGGACTCTAGGGTTACTCCTTTTAACCACTATCCTGCCTCCCAAACTATGTGTCTAATAAATACATGCATGATGAAGACATCAGACCTGCCCTTATGAAGGCCCCGTCAGAAGATCTTGCTCTAATAAAATGGGAGAGGGAGAACTATGAGTAGGAATTAAGTGATTCACACGATCAGCTTGTCATCCTTCATGAGCCAGCGGCCTGGCTTCAGAGACAAAACTCTTTGGGGGAGAGACAAACTGAGCCATGGGGTTGGTTCCAGAATTCTCTAACAGATCCATTTGGCCCCAACCTCCAAATGAAGTTCTCCTACTCTCCCAGGCTCTGCAAACCTCTGGTTTCAAGTCATAAACAGTAGGGTTGCACAAAGAAGGCAGCAGGGGAAGAAGAAGGAGCTGTGAGGGGAACCACTCTTTCCTCTTGCAACAGCGAGAGTGCTCACTAGAATGATGGCAGGAAGGTTAGCAGTAAACACGATAATGACGGTGGGCCCACTGCTTTCTAATATCCATTCTCCCCTTCTTTCATGGGCACAAACCTACTAATATGTAGTTTTATGTATGGCTGCCACAAGTCCAGGCTATGACTCCCAGGCTATGACTCAGGGTTAAGTTCTGGGTGGGAGCCTTCTCCCAAGGGCAGGTGTGTGTGTTTCCAGTTTGTGGCAGGGACAGCCGGGCACCCTTTGCTGTTCCCTCTGATCCCTCCACAGGACTCGGGTCTCCTCTGTCTGGTGAGAAGACAGATTCTCCAAAGCACAAAGCCACGCTGTTTTGAGCTGGCACCTTCCTGTGTGGGAACTCAAGCCACTCTCAACAGTCCTTTCTTTCTCTCTGTGGCCTGTGAGCCAGGGAGGCGGCCAGCTGGGTTGTTCCCACATGGAGAAACTGGGTGGGGCCAGGGGAACCCTTTGGCCTGGGTTGAGGAGCCAGATCTAGGTCCCTCCCTGGGAATTCTATATAATATGGAAGTGGCCAGAGGAAGAGAGCTTTGTGGAGAGAATCCCCTCCCATCAGGCCACAGGTGGGTTGGCCACGGACACTGATGTGGGCAGAGAAAAGTGGCTGGCTGTTTTATCCGGGCTTGTACTTGACTAATTTGGAGCCCAATCCCCTTTCAAGGGATCCAGATGGTGTATAATTGTGTGTGTGTGTGTGTGTGTGTGTGTGTGTGTGTGTGTGTGTATGGGGGGGTGGTGGTGGTGTGGTAAATGAGTTTCCATGGAGAGCCTAATGGGGTTCTCCTCTGAGTGATATATATTAAAAAACAACAAAACAAAACACCTTTCTTCCTCCTCCAGGGAAGTGGAATAGGTTTAGCAAAACAAAATTTCTTAGGCTGGAGGGCGGGTGGGGTGTTCTTTGGCAAAGGGGGGGGGTCATGCTTTGGGAAGGGGGCTGCTCAATGGCTAGCTGATGGGGGAGAGTGAAGAGGGGATGTCACTATACATAGGATACTGTGTTGGAATAGGAGAGTGAGGAGCCAGGTCCTGAAAAGAATCCAAGAATAGGAATGGAGGGTTACCCATCCATCCTGGCCAAACAGGACCCTCTCTACTGTGAGCCTTGACACAAAGCACTGGCTTTTCTTTTTTGCCATTGCTCGTGGAAGAAATGGCCAAGTCTGTCTTCCGTGTTCCAGGCACAATACACAAGGGATGTCCCCTGACCTTAAGGAGCTCTCTGTCGGGGAGGGAAGGCGGATGAGCCAACAGGCAAATAGGAAATGATGGAGTGAGGGTGCTATGGCACTCCCGGCAGGGGCTCCACCCCAGGACTTGGGGAACCAGGGAGGCTGCCTGGACCAAGCAATGTTTATGTTGAGAGGTCAAGAGTGAGTTGGGATTAGTCAGATGA
Source organism: Vespertilio murinus (assembly GCA_963924515.1). Lineage (NCBI taxonomy): Eukaryota > Metazoa > Chordata > Mammalia > Chiroptera > Vespertilionidae > Vespertilio > Vespertilio murinus. The sequence continues at coordinate 187,397,989 of OZ004707.1, forward strand.
AAAAGGGGTGGGGGTGTTCTATACGGAAGGAGTTGCAGATGCAAAGGCTTAGAGGAGAGAGGAAGATGGTGAGTTCCAGGAGTCAGTATGGCTGAGGAGTTTACCACATGTAAGCAGATGTCGCAGGGGAAGAGGTGAGATGACACCAGAGAAGTGAGCCTGGGCCTGGTCATGCCCAGGAGTTTTGACTCCATGCCGAGGAGTTTTGACTTTTTCTTGGGAGCAAAGGGAGGACCCAGCTAAAGAGCGGCATGATGGGATGAGAGCTCTGCAAGGCTCGCTGTAGCTACTCTGAGGATGCTGAATTTGAGGGGGATGAGATGAAAGGCTGGAAGGCCACTGGATGAGGGGCAGGCTGGATGTGGGGGTAATGGGTGAACAGAGGGGAGTCCAAGGTGACATTAGGTTTCTGATTTAGTAGGGACTGAGATTTCTGAGCTGTGAGCTGTACCCTTACAGCTCTGATGAATCCAATTGTGTAGTCCATCTGTCTCTGGGGAATGGGGTTGGGGTCGGGGTCAGGTTGGGGAGGGTACAGGGGTGGGATGTTCTGATAAGGAGAGTGGCCCTGAGATAGACTGACATATGGTTTAGGTATTTATTGTCTGTCTCTCCCACCAGAGTGTTTGTGCTGTGAATGTAGACACTGCCTGTTGCTCCCTCTTGTACCCCAGTATCTAGAAAGATGCCTGGCACACAGGAGACTCAAACAAAAGATTTGTAGACTGAAAAAACTGACAGAGGCTGCAGATACAGGATCAGGAGATTTGTCTTTCCATTATGGAACAGGATGAATGGGTCCTCCCTTTGCTCCGAGATGCCATGGATGTGCCATACAAGTGCCTGCCACCCCAGGTGACTGCGGTGGTGGGAAGAGCCAAGATGGGAGAAGAAGGCTGGTGGCATTGTATGCAGATGTGATCATACAAAGCACAATCCTACATAATAAGTAAACACACCCACAATAGCAATAACAACCATTTCATTGTCATCATCAGCATCACTATCTAGTTTTGACTAAGACCTTAAAAGGCATCAGGAACCAAACTCCTGGGTGCAGTTCATCCATGATTGCACATAGTTGTCCCAGTGACCCTGGGGAGCAGATCCTTCCGTGAACACAAGTGTCTCTGACTCTAAGGTCATTTCTTCCTCTTCCATGCTCCCATCACCTCAGGCCAGACACAAAAATACGGTTGAAACAGAGGCTATGGGCAGAGAGGAAACCCTGCGATGTCCCAGGAGGCCTCAGGGCTGGTCCAAGTCCAAATGGGCTGGAGAATAGCACTCTGGCCCTGACCCCATGGGTGCTCCGAGGAGAGAGCTTCTGCTCGTCTAGTTCCTGTGTCACCCCATCCTAGGCCTTCGCATAGAGTTTCCATTTCTGACAAAATGCCAAGAAACCTCACCCAACACATCCACCTTTTCCAAAACCATGTTAGACTCTGAGCGTCTCACTGGGGGAACAGGGGTGGGGGTGGGGGTATGTGGAGGGGGCAGGTCCTGCTGTGGGCCCTGCAGGGGTCACGGGGTAGCCACTGTGGCTGTTGTTGGCAGCCTCAGTCCGGCAGCTGAGGTGAGGGTGACTCTGGCTGGACTGCTGGGAGGATGGCTGGTGTCTGGACTGCCACTGGAGGTCCTATGAACGGTGTGCTTTGTGCAACTCTGCACCCCACCCTTGCCCAGGCACCCTGTGCAGAGGTGAGTCACTACTGTGGGGAAGGAGGTTACCATGGAGCCCAGGATCGAAGGTGCCACATTTATGAGCATTAAGCTAAGTGTTGGCTAAGCCGAGTAAAGGCTGACAGATTTGCTTGTCTGCTTGTGTTCTGCAGACTCCATGAAAACCTCCCTGAACTGGTGGTGAGAGAGGAGGCGAGATCACAGACAGGGGCCAAGTGAGGAGGCCAGCTCGACGCCTCCATCCCAGGAGCCCCATGAGTGCCCTGAAGCGGAGTTGTGGCTCAGGTGTCCTGAGATGGCTATCCTACCAGGACTATGGGTGTGGTCATATGTGCTCCCAAGACACTTGCTGGCTCTTATCCAGATGCCACTGTGGGGTCAGTCCCTGTCCAGCGGTCCAGGGCACTCTCAAGCTCCCAGAATTGACTCTGAGGAAGGCATGGTGGAGAGAAAAGGGAAAGACAAAGAAAATGCCTCACCTGGATCCATGCCTGATACCAGCCCACGATTTCCCTGAGGACCCCTCCTCAACCACTGCCCCCGACCCCCATTGCATCCTTATCCAAAGCAATATCGATCACCCCTCATCAAGCCTTCCACCATCATAGCACCACGTGTCGGCCTGGAGGGGAGTTTCAGGTGATGTCCACAATGCTTGTCCATCAAGTGTGTCATGGGGAATGGAAGCCAGCCATCTGCGCCTGGGAAGGGCTCCAGAATTTAGAGTGAGCTGGGCAGAGGCGACTGCTCCCAGACAGCTTGGCACCTGCAAGGTTTATCTGGGCATTTGTCAGGGAAATGCCAGCTTGTTCTGGGGAGTTTCCCTATCTGGGAAGCCTGGAGGTGTGTGGAAAGGGCCCCGGGCACACACCACTCACAATGGCGTCCATTCTCCAACACAACAGCATCCATTCTTCAGCACGTGCCGGGCCGCGTGCTGCCTGAGCTCATTCCATCCTGCCAATGACCACACACCGTTGGGGATCACTCTCCCCCTTTTCACGGACGAGAGTACCAAGCTAAGGGACCCAGCTGGTAAATGACAGAGCCACGACGATTTGAACTCCAGCCAGTCTGGTTTCAAAAGCCCAAATTCTCGGCAGATTTGATTCAACGAGTATTCACTGGACACACACCTTGTGGAAGGCACTGTGCTCAACTCAGGAGATTCAGAGGTGAAGGCACTGACCCAGCCCTCAAGGAGCTTTTATGAGGAATTTCAGCACCCCCCTGAAAATGCCACGGCAGAGATGTAAGGACAAGGGGACAGAGGAGAGAGAAATGTGCTCTGGGTAATCAGGGATGCGTTTTTCAGAAGCAGAGATTTGAGCTGATTTTGAATGGCGAGTGGGAGGATGCCTGGGGAAGAAGAGCCTCCCGAATGCACTGGCATATAAAACCCAAGTTCTAGGATGCGTATTGCACTGTGGTTCATGGAAGACGTGGGGCCTCTTTGCTTGGAGGATGGCGGAAGAAACAGTGGTCCAATCACACCAAGGAATATTTTTAAACCATTAAAAGGAACAGATTTGAGTCACATCAAAATGATAAGAGACCTGCTGCGTGGAAGGCAAGTTGCTAAAGTGCTTTGCTTTGCACACACACACACACACACACACACACACACACACACACACACACATTGAAGTGAATGCAGGAAGGGCACCTCCTGTAGAAGGCGCAGCACCGTCAGAGTCAAGGTGATGTGATACCGTTTGGGGAACCACTGCGATCTTGGTTCTGCTGGAGTGTCTCAATGAAGCAAAGCCCCCCTGAGGGAAGCAGGAAGTGCCAGGCGCTGAAACGTGGGTGCGGTAGGAGTGAGGGTTTGGTCTGTCAATTGGATACCTATTTTCTGGCACTGGCCTGAGCTGGGGAGACGTGAGGCTGGGTTTCAGCCGAGATTTGGGGTGGCAATGGTCACAGTCACACAGAGGGGCTCAGAACTGAATGTGGGTCTGGAATGGAAGACAGAGGTGGTGAGGTAGGAGAAAAGGCAGGGAAGACCAGACATTGGTGGCCCAGTCCAGTCAAGCAGGAATTCACTGGGGGTTTTCAGAGTCCCTTCCTCTCTCTAGACCTTTCCCAACTCTCTAAAAATACGGGGTGTCGGGTCACATCCAGGCAAGGTCCTTTAACAATGAGCCCAGCCAAAACAGTGAGCTCCCATAGCTCTGTGTCCACCTCTCTGCTGTGGCTCCTACTTACATCACCACGTTCTCCTGCTGACATCACCATGCCCTCCTGCTGGCATTACCCCACCTTCCTGCTTACATCACCACACCCTCCTGCTGACATCACCATGCCCTCCTGCTGGCATTACTCCACCTTCCTGCTTACATCACCCTGCCCTCCTGCTGGCATCACCTCACCCTCCCTCCTGCTTACATCACCACACCTTCCTGCTGGCATCACCCTGCCCTCCTGCACAAACGCTATCACCTCTGCACTTGTACAACTGGACGCTGTCCTGCTTTCTCTTCTTCCTCGCAGGCCTGTCCTCCTTGGTTCTTGTGGCTGACTTCTTTCTTTCTTTATCTGAAACCTGAATGTTGCCTACACTAGAGGGCATTCTGAAGGCTCTCTACCACATTAGGGCGTGCCATGTAGTCTTTCAGGAGGAGGGACAAAGAGGGTTTCTTCTTTATTCCTCTGTTGCCACGAGGAGGAAAATTTCTGAATGCTCCAAGCCTCTTGCCCCACCCTATCCTACTGAGATGGAGTGTGCTGCTTACTTGGTAAACTTGGGAGGGTAACTAAACCTCCAGAGCAATTTTCTCAGTGCTTATTGCTCTCTGAAATGATCTTGTTTATTTATTTCCATCTTTCTTTTCTTCTCAGGCACCAGAATATAAACTCCATGAAGGCAGGGGCCCACCCTGTCTTATGTATCACTTTATCCTCAGAACCTCAATGCCTATACATAATAGGGGTTCAATAAATATTGTGCAATTGAATGAATGAACGCATGATTCCCCATCCCTAGGTCTTTTAGACATGGTGGTGTAAGGATTACTTACATCTAAACTACAGCTCCCAATGGTTTCTCAGTCAGATCTCTCATCCCTAGCCAGTGGTCGGCAAACTACGGTTCGAGAGCCACATGCGGTTCTTTGGCCCTTTGAGGTGGCTCTTCCACAAAATACCACAGCCTGGGTGAGTCTATTTTGAAGAAGTGGCATTAGAAGAACTTTAAGTTTAAGAAAATTGACTCTCAAAAGAAATTTCAATCGTTGTACTGTTGATATTTGGCTCTGTTGACTAATGAGTTTGCCGACCATTGCCCTAGACAAATACTCAGATGATTTCCTTGCTTTTCTGTGGCCCCAGTTCAAATGCAGCCTTCTCTGTGCATCATCTGTAATTCTTTATGAAAGAATCATCCACTCCTTTCCCTGTGCTCCTGAGGCAGGACAGTAAAAAGCTATGGAAATTCCTAAGGTGTTCTTTAAAAATGAAACAAGTGGAACAAGGGAAACTGACACAAAATAATTAAACAAGGCCAAACTATCTGAGCAATTTATAGCCAGCTAATGAGGCACAAGGTCTTACTTTCCCTAACCAAGGACATTTAGGAACAAATGGTTTACATATTCCAGACCTTCTTGGGACAGAATGGCCTTGGTCCCCAGTCTCTCTTCAAAGACATTCTTTAAAAATAGCCCTGCATATGTGGCTCAGTGATTGAGCGTTGACCTGTGAACCCAGAGGTCACAGTTCGATTCCCGGTCAGGGCACATGCCTGGGCTGCAAGCTTGATCCCCGGTGTGAGGCATACAGGAAGCAGCCAATCAGTGGTTCTCTCTCATCATTGATGTTTCTATCTCTCGCTCTTCCTCTCTGAAATCAATAAAAATATATTTTAAAAAAACCTAACCAGAAAATGAGCCTGTCCCCTATACAAGCACATTTAATGAATCAACATATTGAAGGACACAACTAGAAAGCTAATGAATATACTATTAAAACCCTCCCCTAAGATCTCCCCTAGGATTCCCACTGGACAAAGAAAAATAAAAAGCTTCAAGACAAAGGACCCACAGCTCGCTCTCACTAGAGCACACCTGCATCTTGTCTCTTTGCCCTCTCTCTCTAAAAGTCCAAGAGTCCCTACAAGACTTGCAACCAAAGGCGCAGTGGGCAGTGGCAGCTTGTCCCAGGCTTACCCCTGAACCTGTGACCAAGGCCCCCTTTTCTCTGACTTTCCAGTGAGCTAACAGAAGTCTTGTCTCAGCTCACTTCTTTCCTATAACGTTTCAAGAGGGCCAAAGAAGCCCCACTGAGGCTCTCTGCTGTTGCTTCTTCTACCTGAAGCCCTTCCTTTGTTTCACTGTCTCCAGCTTTAATAAACAAACATACTCTCAAAATGACCTGGACTCATATTGTGAAATCTTTCCTGCATAAAGGCAAGAACCCATATACTACTGGCTGGCCTGACGCAGACCCGCTCCAGGTCTACACCCCATCCTATTACACTCCCACAGCACTTTGCTTCGGAGTGAATTCTTTAACTGTTTAATTCTAGGTGATAGTAGTTTGTTGCTTCCTTGTTCATCTGCCCCACCAGATAGGAAACTTCTTGAGGACAGAGGCTCTGTTTTTCTCTATATCCCCCACCACCTGCGCTAGTACCTAACTTAGTGTGTCCTCCTACTTAATATGCCTTGTTGAAGGGGAAGAAACCTAGCTGGAAGCTCTCTCAGCATTGCTTGTACAGACTGGCCAACTGGTTTACCTGGTTCGTAAAGTATCCTTAGCTCTAGGTCGATTCCCTGTTCCAGAAGGCAATCCTCTTTTCTCAACTTGCCAGGTGTGTTTCCTCCTTTTGGATTCAGATTTTCCTATTTGTGCAGAGTTGTAAGTTTCAATGGCCAAGCTACAAGTACACTTCCTTCCTTTATATTCTTTCTTATGCTCGTGGCATAGTTAAAAATCAACACCTAAAGCCAAGAATCGATGGTTTGCCAAATTCATTTTTCTCTCTCCCTTGAGGTTTCTTTCATATATTTAGGCAGCACTAATATCACATATGCCAGTTCCAGATATGTCAGTTGGGCAAAGAAATTCCTTCTATTTCCAGAAGAAAGTTGTAAAGCTCAGTAAAGTGTGCTTCATCCTCCTCTCCACACATCTTCTCATATAAAATTCTACTCATCCCGTAGGACCCAGCACAATGTAATCCTTCTCATGTTTCACTTACCACTTTTGTTATAATGTGCTTAGAAATGATGAGCACTTACTAATGCCTGGTTTTGTCCTAAATGCTCTCACCTACACAACCTCTAATCTTTCCAACAGCCAGGGACAGCCATATTATCCTATGGACCTTATGAGAAAACCAAGACTAGGAGAGACAAGGTGTCCAACCACTAACTGGTCACCCAGTTAGTGTGTGACCAGGACAAGACTGGAATCCAGCTCTACCTGACTGGAGAGACTGTGCTTCCTTCATTGCATTGGGCTGTTACGGCAGCTGACTCCATGCACCATTCTCCATGGCACACCACTTTATTAAAACACCATTTATCAAACACCTCCTATGGGCCAGGAACTGTTCTTACCACTCAAGATACATGCAGTGTTTCCCAAAGTGTGGTACGTGTACCCGCCGGGGTACAGGAAGAGTTTGGTGGGGGTACGCGTTGCACCGGAGTTTGGTGGGGATATGCACTGCACCGTGCTTAGCTGTGCCTAATTTTACGTTCTCATGAGTGTGAGATGGTCCGGTGTGCAAATAAATGTTATTTATAATATAACTTTTATTTATATTTTATTATGAATAATTTTATTTTTTGTTTATTATTATTTTGTGTATGTACAAAAACATAAAAAATAAATATATTTTGATTGTTATTAAAATACATCCATTTTTTTGATGAGGGGTACTCAGCATTACAAAAATTATAGAAGGGGTACACATATGTCAAAAGTTTGGGAAACACTGCTAGAGGATGTAGCCAACGAAAGCCCCTGCCTTCATGGAGTCTATATTTTAGCAGAGGGAGGTACACCGAAATGATAAGCAGAATAAAAAATTTACAATGTACTAGTAATTAATAAGGAGTATGGAAAAAATATAAGAGTGAGGGGAATAGAAGGTCCTGAGGGCATGGGGTAATAAATGCACTTTGAAATACAGTTGTCAAGCAGCCACACTGAGACAGTGAGTGATGTTTAAGCAAAGACTTAAAGGAGGTGAGAGAGTAAGTCACGTGGGATTGGAGAGAGTCTGGGAAAAAGAGCACCCAAGCTGATAGCCAGCCTGCGCAAGGGCTCTGCAGTGCAAACTCACCTGGCGGGATCAAGGAATGGCAAAATGGCTAATGCAGCTTGGTGGGATGAGGGAGGAGAGGGAATAGGAGATGAGAAAGGGCTAGGATGGGATAGGGCAGTGGTTCTCCACCAGGGGTGAGTTTTACCCCAGGGAACATTGGGCAGTGTCTGGAGACATTTTTGGTTGTTACAGCTTTGGATGGGGATGCTACTAGCATCTAGTGACTAAAGACCAAAGATGCTGCAGTGTACAGTATAGCTCCCCACTCCCATCCTCCTGTGTCCCCCGCCAAAAGAATTATCCAGCTCTTAATATCAATAGTGTTGAAAGTGAGAAACTCAGGTGAAGAGCCTTATAGGACTTTGGCTTTTGACATGAGTGAGATGGAGCATCTCTGGAGGACCCTGACACCCACTGATTTATATTTTGAAAGAAGCCTCTGGCTGCTGTGTTGAGAATAAATTGGCTATGGGGAATGGGCAAGGGAGGAAGCAGGGAGACCAGCCTGGCAGGAGGTATGGGTGACTCATTTTCCCTCTAGGGTAGAAGGCCTTGGAGTAAGACAGGTAAGTATCCTTACTGAGCACCTAGAGGGTGCCACGCTTTCACATTCATTATCTCTTTTGACCACGTCTAATCCTTATAAGCCCTGATACTTAGACTGGAGTTAAGTTGTTTGAGTAGTTTGACACCCTTGAACGTAAACAAGGCTTTGAGTAGAAACAAGTGAGTGTTTCTATTTCACACCTTCTGATTCTTCAGGGTTTGTTCTGGATGGAGCCATTTCTCCAGTACAGTGGACACCTGGGCTGCAGGTGGGCACATGCCTTCTGGAGGCATGGAATGAAACCTCCTGGTGATGTGTAGGTGGGTTTCCCTTGTGGTCCCCCCGTGTTATCATTTAGTAAACATGCCCTCCAGAGGTGCCTCGAGGGGGTGTTACATGTTCTGTTAGGAACGGACACTTGCACTGGGCACCTGAAGCCAGGCAGCTGTTGGCATTCTTCCTGGCAGCACCAAGCAAGCCCTTGAAAATGTCTATATTAGGGTCTTTCCTCCAAAGGCAGTCAACCATATAAGAGCAGACAAGCGAAGGTGAGGGGAGTTGCAGGAGAACAAGAAACTGAGCCAATAAAATCCCTGAATGGTGACTCACAGCAAGTGGTGATGAAAAGGTAACTGTCTCAGTGGAGTACTTGATGGCCCATCAGTACTGTGGTCCTGCTGTGCCTCCGTGGGAGTGAGGATGGTGCAGATGTGATCCAGGCATCTGTTCTCCATTTTTATTGCCTCCTACCTTCGCGTTCCTGGGGCAGGTGAGCAGGCCAACCAGCCCCTCCTTCTTGGAAGCCCCTCCTCTCAAGGCTCCCGAGGCCACACTTTTTCTCCCGTCACCCTCATTTATACCACTTCTTCTGCCTAGGATGTCCCCATTAATTTTGCTAGTGCTGCTGCAACAGAAAGGGTGGCTTAAAGAAGCAGAAATGCATTATCTCACAGTTCTGGAGGCCAGAATTTTGGAAACAAAGTATTATTGGAGTCACATCTCCTTTATAACCTACAGGGGATTCTTCTTTGCCTCTCACAGCTTTTGGGGGTTTGGCAGCAGTCTTGGGTGTCCGTTAGCTTTCAGCCCCATCACTCCGACCTCTGCCTTCATCATCACATGACACGCTCCCTGCCTCTGTTTTCACAGAGCCGTCTTCTTGTGATGACATAGTCATTTGGATGAGGGACCCACCCTACTCCTGTATGACCTCATCTTAATTAATTACATTGGCAATGACCCCATGTCCAAATAAGGTCACATTCTGAAGTCCTGGGGTTAGGACTTCAACATGCCTTTGGGGAAACAAAAATTGAACCCGTGATAATTCTTTCAACTTTTCCCCATACAGTTAGAAGCACATGAGCAAGGAAAGACAGCGCAACAGACACAGAGGAAACCCTCAGGCTCTTTGGTTATTGAGCCCTCCCTGAATGATGGATGTAGTTTATGAAGTCAACTGTCTTCCACCACCGCCAAGGTCTTTTCAGAAAGAGCAACCTCAAATGTCACCATTAAGACTAACTCTTTGTGGCACGAGGCACTTCTCAAAGCACTTACTTGAAGGCACCGAATTGTAATCCTTTCCTCAAACTCAAGTCCTTGGGCAGGCTCTGCATTTGGCAAAATGCCCTGAGCAATTTTGTCAGATATTGCTATTTAGTGAACTCACATTGCTCCCCATTTGTGAAAAAGGGTTCATCGTGCAGTAGAAAGAGTTCCACATTAGGAGCCTTAATCTGGGTTCAAATCCCTAGCTCTCCCAATTACTGGCTGTGCGACTGGGAACAAGTTACTTGGTTTCTCTGAGCTGCAGGCTGTTGCTGTACGTACAGTCCTGTTGGAACGCGGCCAACCCCCTCGCTTACATCTTGCCAACAGCTGCTTTCTCAGGACAACAATAAAGACCAGAGGTTGTGACAGAGACTTTACCGCCCTGCAAGCAGAAACCTAACACTAAACCCGGGGCATCTGTTTACTCTCTGGTCCTTTCCGGAAGACATCTGTAACCACAGGGCTCCAGGGTTCTAACACACAAGGCCGGGGCTGCAGTGACTGATGGCAGTCTCCTCTGGAGCCCCCCCTTTTCCACCCGGAAGGCTCCTTTGGGGAGGTTTTCTAAAGTGCTAACATCCAGTATTGGCAAGATGGCATGGATGATGAATGATGAAAACAGGAACACATTTTCCGAAGGGCAATTTGATGATACGTTTGAAAGGCCTTAGAAATACACTCTTCCCCTTGACCCTACCCCATCCCACTTCTAAGATGTTGTAAGAAATAATCACAGTGGCGATGCATCTACAAATATAAGAAATGACAGTGGAATAACTCCCTAAGTGATCCAGCACATTATATACTAAGTACCTTGTTTCTAAGAATCTTTCATAATATGGGAGAATGATCCCATTGTGATATTAGTGAACAAGGCTTCATAAATAAGTGTTATAGACAGGATAACCCCAATTCCATAAAATAAAACTACCAGGAAGTAGACCCAGATTTAACAATGATTTTCTCTTGGAATCATTGAGAGGTTTTTTTTTTTTGTTTTTTTTTTAAATTTACTTCCTTTTTCATAAAGGGAATAGTTCAGCAAATAAGTTTTGTTGAATAAGTTTGAGAAATAGCGGAGGATCTGAGCTACCCTCTACCTCTACCTAGAAAAAGGGTGGTCCCAGGCACAAAGCTAGGCAGGGCAGCATGAGTGGGAGGGAATGGAGGGGCTTGAGATGTGGGTGAGAGGCAGTGGCTACTGCACTCCAGCTGACCACCACCACGTGGGAATCTGACAGACCCGGTGGTGTGGATTTTTTTCTTTTAAGACAAGCCAGGAATCTTCTTTGTAATGGGAATGCACCAATGATTGAACACCATGTGGCTGAATACAGCCCCCAAGGTACCCCTCTGAGTTGCCTGCTCCAAACCCAGAGGCTGTAGAGCTGGAAGGACCATCGCGGGTAATCCAGTCCAAGGGCTACCTTCGATCTCGCTGCTGTAAGATGACTGGCCCAGCGTCACAGACTAAATAGCAGCACAGCCAGCACTGGAGCCAAGGGCTGCTGGTTCTCTGACTGAAACTACTTTTAAAAAATATATATTTCTTTGTTGATTTCAAAGAGGAAGGGGAAGAGAGGGATAAAAACATCAATGATGAGAGAGAGTCATTGATTGGCTGCCTCCTGCACACCTGCTACTGGGGATGGAGCCCGCAACCCAGGCATGTGCCCTTGGCCAGAATGGAACCTGGAACCCTTCCGTTAGAGCAGGCCATCGTTCTATCCACTGGACCAAACTGGCAAGGGCTGGAACTGCTTTTGCCACACCATTAGTCCCCTGGGATCTTCCCCACAGTCCAAGCCCTCCCCCAGCTTTGCCATCTCAGGGAACTGGCACCAGCACCCTGCCCGGGGCCCAGGCTGGGCCTTATCCTGGGCACTGATCAAACATAGAGACCCAGGAAGCCTACCTCCCAAATCTGTATTGCATCCATCCTGCTCCTCCCCATTTTCATTGCCCCCACAAAAGGCCCCCTCCCAATCTCTACTGGTCCCACTGCAACAGTGTCCTTCCTAACTGCTCTCAGATCTCCCCACTCCTCTGCTTAAAGCCTTTCCTGGCTTCCAAAATTTACAAGACCCAGCATGACCCTGCCTCCCTCGGTAACCCATCTTTTATCTCCTCCTCTCCCTCAGTTCCTCTAACCTGCCACTATCCTCTCCTCCAAAGGACGGGTCCACCCCACCCCACTTGTCTGACATGCTCCATGTCTTCCTAGTGTTAATCCCAACGGATCTTCTGATCCCAGCCTCTCAGAACAGTGCCGGCCTACCCCACGTGCCATTAAATACTGGCTATTGTGGTTTTCACTCTTTTCATCTCAGCTCAAAGGTCACCGCCTTGAGGACTCCTTCCCAGGGGCCAGGTCATCCTGTGATTCACCTTCACAGCACTGAGCACAAGCACAGCTCAGTAATAACCACATTAGTTTGTTTTCTACCTGCCACCTCTGTGAGACCACAGGGCGCCCCCAGGACCAAGACTGTGGCATCTTGTCCAATTCTTCACACCCCAGTGACTGTCAGCGGGCACACTGTAGCTCTTGTAGAGGCACGCTGCCCGACGCTGGGTAAATGCTGGCTCTTCATACTCCTCTATCCATCAGAACGCCCAATGGAGCCAGAAACAGCACTTCATTGTTGGCCATGGCACAGATGAGGGAACTGAGGGTCAGTGTGGCACCTGAGAACATACAACCCCCATCTATCTGTCCCTTGCCTGGCGCCTATCCTGCCCTGGCTCTGATGGCCAGACGGGATGTTTCAAAATTGGTTCATGGGTATTTTTGAGGGTGTCTTGCCTAGGGCAGTGGTCAGCAAACTCATTAGTCAACAGAGCCAAATATCAACAGTACAATGATTGAAATTTCTTTTGATAGCCACATTTTTTAAACGTAAACTTCTTCTAATGCCACTTCTTCAAAATAGACTTGCCCAGGCCATGGTATTTTGTGGAAGAACCACACTCAATGGGCCAAAAAGCCACAGTTTGCTGACCACGGGCTAGGGGAATGCTACTTGCTGAGTGTCCAGGGAGGGAGAAATGTCTCCCCTTTGCTAGCTCTGGTGGCCTGAACACTCTTGACCCTCATTGTTTGCTGCTTGGGGTTAATGACCTACTTTCAGTGCCTCTTAATGATGAGATTTGTGATAGGAATCTGGACAACTCCTAAGTCACAAGGCTTGGAGGCAGCCATATGTTATCTCCACGCCTGTGTACCCATGTTTGCAGAGTATCTTTATACCTGGCCTCAGGCAGCACTCTGACCGACCCACATCCTGCACGGCCCTCATTCCTGCCAAACCCTCACCCAGGGCCCTCTGGCCAGCCTCCTTTCCCAATTTTCTCTCTGCAGGGAAGAGTCATGCTGAGAGTCCCTTGACCTCTAGCCTGCTGTGTTCCTGGTCCTGTGCCTGTCCGGAGGCTGTGCTCCGCCACGTGGGCAGGTGTATCCTGAGGGGCAGCATCACAGTGGCTCTCTCTCTCTCTCTCTCTCTCTCTCTCTCTCTCTCTCTCTCTCTCTCTCTCTCCTCCCCCTCCCTTTCTCTCATTTTATTTATAAGATTTCTTTCCCCCCACTCTCTTCTTCTAATGGTTTGGAAGGTTCGTTGTCTGATTCTGGTCCTTAAAGTGGCCACCCTTGTAACTTTAAACTGCACACTTAAACATCTGTCTCTTGACCTACCATTTTAATTTCCTATTCAATGAACAAGCTCTCCACCACAAAGATGTAGAAACTGGGGCATGACTATGTGTCCTTACATCTCTTCCTCTGCCATTGTTGTCTGTTGAGCTATTTATGCTTATTCTGCTGTGGTTTAAGACATTTACATTCTGTTCTGTAACCATAATCCCCACAGCTGTTTAGCCTTAGTTCTATATTTAAATGAATATAATGTTCACCACTAACTCATGCATTTCATGGCTTCTCCATTCCTAATTTGGTAATTTCAATATATTTCTTGGTAGACTAGATTTCCTTATCAAGACATTCTCCTACCCTTTCGCCCCCTGAACTAATCAGGGCTATGTGCTATGTCCTCTGAGTCTGTATGTTGGTGAAAGTCTTTCAGCTAGTTTTACACATGAAAGACATGCAGCTGGCCATGAGATTTGAGAACACACTTATTATCTTCGAAATTTTGTACACACTTATTATCTTCAAAATTTTGTACCCACGGCTATTATATGTTTTGGTTATAAAGGATAAAGTCACAGGCAAACCTGATTTTTCCTTTAAAAAATATTTCCTTACTTTATGCTTGGAATATTCTCCATTAAAGTTCTATGTACTCTAAGATTGTTCATTTATTCTGTAGATTCAGGGGTTTCTTTAGTTCAGAAAAAGTTTTCTTCTATAATATCTTTGCATAGTTTTGTGTCCTATTGTTTTGTTCTTTTCTTCAGGAATGCCAAGTAGGCATATCTATTGTCAATCATAAGCATTGTCTTCTATTTTAGCTTATTGTCCTTACTCTTTTCCCATTTCTTTCATTTATTATCCCTACTCTATATTACTGGCTCTTTTCTCAATGGAATATATTAATTCTGCATCTGCTGATGCTAATTTATTCCCTCTGTAAGAGTTTCATTATTATTTCCAAATTTCCCACCCCATGTTGGATCCTTTCTGCTTATATATATAATGTTACTTTGGAAATGTTTTACTCTGTTCTCAGGAACATAATGAGGTAGGAGGGAAAGTGAGCTGGAGCTCTCAACAGATGCCTCTTGAGTTTCTCCTCTCAGAATGTCACTAAATGCGCTTTGCCCTGGGGGTGCATCTACCCTGGGCTTCCAAGAACCAGACCCACCTCAGGGATGAGGTTACAGGGATGGGTCACACGGAAGACCCACAGCTGATGGGTCCTCTGATTGGTCATTTAAGATTTATGCATCGTTCTGGCGATTAGATGCAAGGCTGATAGTTGCTTCTCTCTCTCCTCTACTACCTCTGTGGCATTTAAGAAAGGGAGTCAGGGTTGAAAAAATAATACTAGCTATCTACATGGTACCTACTTCAGCCCTCTCTCCCTTGTCCCCCAACCTTGTGGAACTGAATTGCACAGGGAATCTCACTCTTCCATGACCCACCAAAACCTCTGCTCCTTTGCATTCCAGCAAATGATCACTTACTTGCCCTTTAGGGATCTTTTTTCTTACTTTCAAGGAAATCTGACAACCTACATGATCCATCTTGTCTTTTGTGTGTGAAATCCAAACTTCATTGCATGTAGCAGATGTGGGGTTTAGCCAGAATAACATTAGCTTGTAACAAACAACCCTACCCTCAATTGTTAATGGTTTAGTGCCCTGGGCGGCAAACTGTGGCTTGAGAGCCACATGTGACACTTTGGCCCTTTGAGTGTGGCTCTTCCACAAAATACCACAGCCTAGGTGAGTCTATTTTGAAGCAGTGGTGTTAGAAGAAGTTTAAGTTTAAAAAATTCGGCTCTCAAAAGAAATTTCAATGGTTTTACTGTTGATATTTGGCTCTGTCGGCTAAAGAGTTTGCTGATCACTGGTTTAGTGCGACAGAAGTTAATTTCTCACTTGCATGAGAGTCCAGTGCAGATGTCCCTGGTTAATGGACATCCCGCCACATGGTGATTCATGGGCCAGGACTCCTATTTTGTGGGGTCTTGGAGGCCTCCATTCCCAGAGAGAGGAAGGGGAGAGGGTATACCCATCACTTAACCATGGTGGCCCAAGAGTGAAACAGACCACTTCTGTTCACACTCAAACTAAAAGAACTAGTCACATGACTTAAGGAAATGCAATGGGGAGGCTGGGAAACATGGCCCCTGTCTGGGCAGCAATTCCCTCCCCACTCCTCTCTAATGTTATGGAAAGATAAGACAGAACTCCAGTAAACAGTTAATCACTTCAGCACTATAAAAATTTCCTAGTTTTATTGAGGATAGAATTTCCTTTACTATTTTCATTTTTTGTGTTGTTTCCAGTGGGTTTCGGAGAAGGGAGTACAGTAAACATCCTTTTAACTTGTTTACAAGACTGACTCTCCTCCTAGCCTGCGATCTCTTCTAAATGGGGCCATGATTTTACTTTTAGTATTTTCATGAACCCAGAATGATGGCTGACACAGAGTAGATGCTCACCAAATCCTTCTTGGGTGAAACAATGAATGGACTCCTGTCCTGAGCAGATAAAAAGTGTTCTCCCACCTTCCCATTCTCAATCTTTCAATCCCCTGTATCTTTCCCCTCTTCCGGAGAAAGGTAAGAGGCTGCCCCATTCTTTCCTTTCCATGTCCCCTTCCCATCATGTTTTGGTTCAAGGCGTGTGTCTCCTGTCTTCCTGCATTGATTTGACCCTCCCTGGACGAGGTCTGGTTAGAGCCTGGCCCATGGCTCAGCAGGCTTCTTGCTGGCAAGCCAACATTTAACAGTGCGTCTCCTTGCAGCTTGGCTGTCAGACCAGCACTGGGAAAAGAAAATTGCTCTGTCTGGGGAAATATAACTCACTGGAGAGGATGCCAGGTGCGCTACCACTCCAGATGGTAGTAAAAGTCATGGACGTTAAGTAGGACTAGGGTGTGGATCAACATGCATCAGGGAGGGAGCCTGACCCAGGAAAAGGCTCTTTCGTGCCTTAAATGACCCTTATATTCGAATCCTACGGCCAGTGCTTTTCCAAAGTGGACAGTCCTCAGGAAGGGGTACCAGTGGAACAATAAGTAGACTTGAGTAGCTAAGAGCTTGATCATTGGAATCCTGCTCTGCCATTTTCTGGCTGTGTGACAGTGGACTCATTATTTAAGCAACTTGGGCTCCAGTTTCATAGTCTGTAAGATCGAGGTAATTATATCTATTCTGCTGGGTTGAACTGAGGATGAACTGAGTTCAACTTAGACATGAAAGAGACATTCAGTATTTGTTGAATGAATAAACTTCAGAGGTACATAAAGTTCTTAACATAGTCCCTGGCACATTATAAGCAATCAATATAAAATGGTTATAGCAGTAATAACAGGCTGGGCTCGCTAGGTTTACTGTGGTAACGAAACCACAAAATCTCGTATCTTAAAACAAAGTCTTATTTCTTGCTCGTGACACATGTCCACAGAGGGTCAGGTGATGACGCTGCTCCAAGTAATCCCCAGGCTGATGAAACAGCTACCACCTGGACTGCTGGCAGTCACTGTTCATTAAGAAAGTACATTTTCCACGTCTTGATTCTGAGTTCAGTCATCTGACTTATTCTGGCCTATGGGATGTAAAGGGGCTTGAAGCAAATAGAAGCCTTCTGAACAAGCGCTGGCACATTTATACTTGAGCTCTTATAATTCTACCACGAGACTATGCCTGAACTAGCCTCCCGGGGCAAGAGAGACAGGTGAAGCAGGGTCAAGGATATCCTTAATCAGCCCATACCTTTCTGGTTACAGACATATGAGTAAGACCAGTTACAATCAGAAGAACCTCTTGGCCAACCCTAGCTGACCCCAGGTTCATAAGCAATAAACAATTACTATTGCATCTTGAGGTCTGGGGGTTGTTTGTTACACACTATAACCATGGCAACAGATAACTGATAGACCCTGTTTTGGCCTCAAGCTCTCCAGTACATAGGACTCTGCACGTCTCCACATTCATCAGAAAAAGCTCCCATGGAAGATTTTACTGAAGACTCCAAGGAAAAATCTGAAGGGAGCATGACATCACATAATTTCATGAATTTCCATTTAATATGACTTATCTTCTTTGTTCCTTTGGCTGATATGCTGACTAGGGGTTCTCCTTTCCACATACTGAGCACAGGGCATTATTCTGCCAGCTTGCATCTACTCTGTTCCCTATCTATTCATCTCCTCCCTAAAACCTCTTACTCCTTCTTCCATAGAACAATTTCACCTTGTCCCAGCTATTTCAGACCCAAGTACTTGGCAAAGTCTTTCTGTTTGTGGGACCCATGCTCCTTTGAAGTCAGTGGTTTATTAATAATAATAATCCTGGTTTGTTTTTCTTCATCTCATTAAAAACCTCTTGAGGGAAATAATGATGCATTATTATTTCTTCTTAGTACCTAGCAAAGCTCCTGGATCAGTTTAACCAGCTAGTAAATGGCTTTGGAAATACTCATTGTCATTGGAGGAATGTTAGAACATACATATCGTTAATACCACCATTTCCTATGTAACTGAGAGGTAACTATAGAGAGTAAATATTATTTATCCTCTCTGTATGTTAGTGAGATATAGGATGTTAGACTTCTCCAAGTACTCAGTGTTCAAAGATGGGGATAGCAAGGTGACATTGTCTCTGTTTTACCCAAACAAGGGCATGGGACCCCAACAGGTCATCTAGATCCAAGGTCAGAAAGCCAATAAGAGGTCAGCTAGAGATAAGCATATGGATCTCTTACTTTTTCTGTTGAAATAGACATTGAACCTTGGCATTGGACACTCTGAAACTTGGCCTGGCTTCACACCAAGCTTGGCCCCGGGTCTCCAATGGTTCCACTGAGCTTGGCAGGGCACAAAGCTTGACAGAGTTGGCCCAGAAAGGCTCCAGGATAGCACCCAAACTCAGCAGTGTCCCCACCACAGAGCACTTGTTTTGGAAGCTTTACCTGACAGAGAGCATTGTGCGGACAGCCCCTCGCTTGTGGACTGAAGTTGGTTCTGACAACCCAGAGATGCCCATGGGCTCCTGGCTTCCCCTGAGCTAAGCCCTGTTGGGCTCAGCTTGGGAGACAGGCTATTGTCAATGAGCAGGGAAATTTAGCATCCACCCCTGCTCTTTAATTCCTTCTGTACAGGAATGTTCTACTGCAAAGACAGCAGAACTTGCAGAGATGAGAGGTGGTTCCAAATGGGAGGTGGTGGTGTAGAGACAGCTTTGTGGGACTGACGGTGCTGTGTGTGTGTGAATCTGGGTTAGGTTCAAGCATGGACTCACTGTGAGACCTTAGACATGTCACATCCCTTTGGGGACCCTATCATTTCATCTTCAAAAGATGAGGATTGACTAAAACTATATTTAAAATTCATTTCAGGCTAAAGTTCTAAGATTCTAAGAGCTGTTTCAGTGATGAAGCCCAAGGTGGGATTTTTGGTTTTCATCAACAGAACCTCTTCAGATTTCTATATAAGCACTTTTGCAGGAAACTAGATATCTTAGTGGAATATCAAGGGACAATCCATCCATCAATTCCATTCTAAGATTTTAAGCACTTCAAGGCAGGGCCATGACTCATACAACCCAACAGACAGGATTCTTCTGAATGTCAGAAATAAGAAGTCACCTAGAGTCCAATCTTCTCAATTTCAGATGGAGAAACTGGAACCAGAGATGATAAGTTACGTTCTCCACATGGTACAATACATCTCAGGCCTAGAACTCAGGTTCTTTGATTTCCAGAATAAAACCCTTTCTAACAATTGAAATTTTCTGTCTGAAATTTTATACAAGGCTTTTGAATGTTTAGGCTTTCAAGTGCTTCAGCTTTCAAGACAGGTTTGGCTCATCCTTCCTTTGGGCAACTTTTAGGTTTACCTCAGGGATTGCTCCTAGAGGTGGAGACTGTGAGAATCTTAGGCTTATGTGAAATGTGTAAAATCTGAGGCCATGAGTGTCCCTGGGGATCTCATAGCTGGTCCCAGATCCAGGTCCACGTGGGACACAAGACCCATTGTGAACAAAAGTCATGACCTCTGTTGATGACTAACATGCTAATTTGAAAAGCCTGCCTGCAACTAGAAAAACAAATTGGGAGCAATGAAACTGCAGGCAACTTTTTAGAGGGCATGGTAATCTCAGAAGCATGAAAGAAGGAGTCCTCAACAATCACTGTCCATCTCACTTACCCTTACTAACCACCTGCCATGTGCAACCAATGTGCCAAGCACTTGGGGGATACAAAGAGGAAAACAGACCAAGCCTGTTCCCTGAAACATCACAATTTAGAGGATTAGATAAAACACTCATATGACTAATGCCTCTAGGCAGTGAGTGAAAAATATCCATCCTCTGTAGCTTTTTCATTCATTCATTCATTCATTCATTCATTCCTCACCTGAGGATATTTTTCCATTGATTTTTTAGAGAGAGTGGAAAAGAGAGGGAAAAATAGAGGAATATCTATGTGAGATATTTATCTTTTTGGCCCTTCACTTTCTTCCCTTGCCCCTGTTGATTGGTTGCCTCCTGCAAATGCCCCAATCTTCAGTAGCTTTAAATATTACATGATATTAAGCAATCACAGCCTAGACCTCTCTTTTGGGATCCATACCAGAATTCTACACAACATCACTGCTTGAATGTCCCACAGGCAACTTCCGCAAACAGAACTCATGGTCTTTCACCTTGAATTTCCACTGTTCAGTTGAGTAAATAACACTATAATTTACTCAGTTGCTCATTCCAGAAATGAGTCATCCTTGATAACTACTTCTCTCTCATCAACCCCTCATAATCAATCAATCACGGAGTCCTATAAATTAAAAATCATTTAAGATATGCCTCAATGTGTCCCATCTGAACTGCTACTCCCCTGAATACAAGTCAACATCATCTCTTGCTTTACCAGACTCAGAATTGGCCATCTAGAATCCACTAATGCTTCCAATCCATTCTCTATACAGTAATAAGACTATTTTTTTCAAATATACATTTGATTTGGTCATTCTTAAATATATATTTAATATTTTTATTGACTTCAGAGAGGAAGGAGAGGGAGAGAGAGAGATAGAAACATCAATGATGAAAGAGAAACATTGCTTGGTTGCCTCCTGCACACTCCCTACTGGGGATCGAGCCTGTAATCTGGGCATGTGTCCTGAAAGGGAATGAAACTGTAACCTCCCTGTTCATAGGTCGACACTCAACCACTGAGCCACACCAGTGGGGCCAATTTAAAAAAACACATTTTAAAAACATTAAACAAGAGTGAGATGCATGTTTTGTTGGTAAGGAGCTCTGGTCACCACTCACGCCGCCCTCTACTAAGCCATTTCCTGGTCTGGATGACTTTGACCGAACTGCCCCTCACAATGCAGGAATCTCACTGCAAGTTCTGTGGGTGACCCTGCAGAGGTTCAGCATGGAAGATGGAAGCCCCCAGCTTCCATCCTGCGGTTAGGAGCCGCAGTGGGGCCAGGCCAGGGCAGCGTGCTGCAACCACACTGTGGTCAGGGCCCATGGCCTTCTGGAAATGTCCCAGCTGTGGCTTCGTTCTGGGCTCTGGGGAAATGGCCTCGTGCAGGCCCTTCCAGGCAGAGAGACAGCAATTTTATACACAGTTCAGACCCCAAACCTCTCTGCCTTCTTTCCAATTATTGAGGGTTATTATGGGAATTCTGAGGAACGACTTGAACTGCCTCAAACCATGAGCCAAGAATAGTAACCAACCGCTCAATGGGATGAATTCTAAACCAAACCCCAATATTAATTTTCTATAAATGCAGTCCAGAAGCAATCAACGTTGTTTTTGTTTTTAAACAAAACCAAACCCAGGGGGCTAGTTGAAACCTGAATCAAGCCTCTATGTGCTCTAAAATTAATGGGTCAGAACAAAATTGGAAAATAAAAATTCTTTCTGAATAAAACCCCTATTTCATCAGGTTTGTTGGACTAGGATTTTTTATGTCTTTAAAAAATGGGGAAAAATCCAAATATGGAAAAAATAATTACTCATTGCAAAACATTCAGAAAATTAAGACAGTTTCAAGTTGAATATCATTTGTAATCTCACCACTGGGAGATTTCCACAAGTTTGTTCACTGCACTTTCCCTTCTTTTTACATAAATGTGATTATTTTTATAATAATACATATTTAATCACCTCCTTGATAAAAGAATATTTCATCGAAAAGTTCCATGTTAATATTTATAAAGCCACATCATTATTTTTAATGGTTGCAAAGTATTCATTGGCTGTATCTGGTTCCTTTCACTCATTCTCTATTGATAGTTAGGTTACTTCCATTATTTTATTTATACAAATAATGCTTCAATCAATAGCTTTGCATATGAATATTTGTACCCTGAGCTGATTTAATTTTTTTTTAAAAAAAAGTATGTTTCTTATTGATTTCAGAGAAGAAAAGAGAGGAGAGAGAGATAGAAACATCAATGATGAGAGAGAATCATTGACTGGTTGCCTCCTGCAAGCCCCAACCGGGGATTGAGCCCACAATCTGGGCATGTGCCATATGATTTTAAAAATATATATATTTTATTGATATTTTACAGAGAGGAAGGGAGAGAGATAGAGAGCTAGAAACGTCAATGAGAGAGAAACATCGACCAGCTGCCTCTTGCACACCCCCCACTGGGGATGTGCCCACAACCAATGTACATGCCCTTGACCGGAATCAAACCCAGGAACCCTCAGTCCATAGACCAACACTCTACCACTGAGCCAAACTGGTTTCGGCGCCATATGATTTTTAAAAATAAATTATCAAAGTGTTTCTAAGTCAAAGAATATACATATTTATTTATTTACTTTTTTACTTCTCATACATTTTGCCATATTTGCTCCAAAACTATCATAACAATTTTCACTCCCACCCTCTGTTTAGAAATGCTGATTTCCCCATCCACTGGCTACCACGGACATGCCGGATATGTTTGTCACTCTATCTGTACTTACAGAACTCCACAGGGAACCATCCCACTCATGACCGAAGAGTGACTAACTGTCCTAGCTTGTCCAGAACTGAGTAGGGTCCTGGGACATGAGGCTTTTAGTTTTTAAAACATGGAAAGTCCCAGGAAGACTGGGGTGAGTAAGCAGGCCCCCCAAAGTCACCATGACCCCAGAGAACTGTCAGCCTGGGGTTTTATGACAGCCCTCACAGGAGGCTTTGGCTACAGTTGACTGGCCCAGGGCGAAGGATGGCTGATCACTTGGCATGAAGAGGTGATCTGAGCCAAAATAGTTTCTTCTTAGGGGATTTGCTCTGGGAACCAGGGAAGAATGTATAGTGGACCAAAGGGTTCAGTTAGCCAAGCACCAGCCAAAGTAACATGGGAGAGAAAGCTAGGATTAAGGATGAGCACTGGTTGTAAGAGGCAGAGAGAGGAGCAGAATAATGGAGTTGTGTTGATGGAGAAGCAAGATTCTCCAAAGTCCCTGACCTTCCCAAGGGCATTCTTGTTCTCCTTTTCTGTTTCCTGGCCGCCTGTTCTCAGAACAGCTCATGTCCTCTCTCTCTCGTTAACTCACCATCACTTGAAGGAACCTCAGTTCCCTGTAAGCTGAGGCCTGTTCAGCCCTCCTGGACATCACCCATCATTTCTGTCTTTGCCAACCAACCTGATTGGCCAAAATGGACTCAAAATATAATTTTGTTAAAACGTGCATATATTGAATAAGACCATATTCAATATTTTGAACATCTTCTTGGAATTGCATACTTCCAAGGTTCAGTCTGTGGGCCAGGAGCAGGTGAAGAGGGAAGTAGAGGACCCTCGGGTGGGGGGTTCAATGCCCGGCCTTCAGCTTGGCAAACTGCTTCCCGCCCTGACTTGGGACTGGCAACCAATTGTGGTCATCTGGGCACCTGCCCAGGCTTTGTGACCCCAGTCTGACGACCTCACCCAGATTAAATGCATCTTTGTGGCTGAACAGGAAGGGCTTCACGCTGAGCCTTCCATCATGGCTGCCTCTGCACTTGCTCCTGCCAGGAGCATCTTTAGTTATTCCACGTCAGAGGCTTCTTCCCATACCAGCTCTTCCAAGAAGCCCACCCTGATTGTCTCATTTGATGTGGTTTACTCCTTATTACCTCCCCATGAACCCTCCATAACATTACTGTTTGATTGTTCCACACAGAAATTCAGTTTCATAGTATATAGCTAACTTTTATCATGTCTCCCCTACTAGCCATAAACTCCTTGGGATTTGTCTAGTATGACTGACTCTTGGCATTCCTGTGTCTAAGATAATGCCTTGCAGGTGAGCAGGCACTACCTGACTGAGCTCACTAATTAATGAAGGAAAGAAAATTACCTGCAGCAAAGGTGGACTGGCTCCCTTATCATGGTCAGCCTGAGAGGGGTAGCTGATCAGTTCCCCAGCTTACAGGACCATGTGATTTGGGGTCCAGATGTATTTCCCAGGACATCTGATGTGATGTGTCAGCTTCAAACCTCCCAGGGCTCTCCACTGCACTTAAAACACAAGGCCTGCAGGGGTTGACCTCTGCTGATCTTTCCACTGTCATCTCCTTCCTTTTGTCCCCTTCTCCCTGTTTCAGTCCTGCTGGTCTTCTTTGAGTCAAGGTCTGCCCTGCCTCTTGGCCTTTGCATATACTGTTCCATCTGCCCAGAATGTCCTTCCCTTGTTTTATCTGCAGCCTAGAGGAGCTTCTCATGACCCTCAGAGCAAAGTGTCCTCCCCTGGACTTGGCCTCCATCACTTCCACCTGCTCACTTCCTTCAGAACACGTGTCCACTACTTTATGTCCTCATTCACTGGCTCATTTGCTTTTGTATTGTGACTTTCCCTTGCCCCCTGTCCCATGCATTTTAAGCTTCATGAGTAGAGAGATGATATTTTTTATTTGTTTTTTGTTTATTACGAAGTCACTAAACCCATACCAGAAGCTTGGTAAATATTTATCCAATGGGTAAATGAACCAATGAATGAATGAGCTACTTTAAAATCAAAGAGAGCCACTGCAATAGACCACCTCCAACTGTTAGTTGACTTATGGTCAATAATTCTGCACATCAAATCAACTCGTTCAGTCACAGATAATTTCTGCACTTAAATCATCTTCAAGGCTACACTGGAAAGTTACATACTCGAGATTAAACATTGTTACTTAAAAAAATTATAGTGACATGTATATACATAAATTTTTAAGAATATACTTTTATTGATTTCAGAGAGGAAGGGAGAGGGAGAGATAGATAGAAATATCAGTGATGAGAGACAATCATTGATTGGCTGCCCCCTACTGGGGATCAAGGGGCATGTGCCCTTGACTGGAATTGAACCAGGGACCCTTCAGTTTGCAGGTTGGTGCTCTTTATCCACTGAGCCAAACCCACCTAGGGCATATACCGAATTTGCCGGCGTATAAGACGATTTTTTGGCCCTGAAAAATACGTATTTGCCGGCGTATAAGACGACTGGGCATATAAGACGACCCACTAAAATTTCCACTAAAAATACAGAGTTTGTTATATACTCACCGTATAAGACTACCCCCCACTTGGAGGCATATTTTTCAGGGCCAAAATGTCGTCTTATATGCTGGCAAATACGGTGTGTGTGTGTGTATATATATATATATATATATATATATATATATATATAAATTTTACCATTTTAACCATTTTAGGTGTACAGTTCAGTGTCATTAAACATATTCACATTGTTGTGCAAGCATCATCAGCATTTATTTTGTTTTCTTTATCTCCCCAAACTGATGCTCTCTATTTATTTATTAATTACTAATTCCCCATTCACTCTCTTACTATTACTTATGGCACACTTCTTAGGTCCCAGGCACTGTTCTAAGAAACTTACATGTATTAACTCATTTATACAGATCTAACACTATGAGGAAGGTAACTATTTCCACTTTACATGGTGAAGGAAGATATGAAGAAGTAAATGCAGGATAAGTCACTTGCCAAGGTCATAGAGCTAGGAGCAGCACAGCGGCAGTGAAATTGGCCACACCCAACCCCTGAGCCCACGATGCAAGACCTGTCTACTTCCCAGTCAAGTTGGATTCATCTCAGACCCAACAAGAGGAAAGACCCCCTGTGAGGCCCCTTGAGGCTCCTAGGTACATGAGGGCTGGAACCCCCGAGCCTTTGGGAGACCAATACTTGTCATCATCCATCCCCTCCCCCCGGATCAGATGACCAGGCCTCCAGCAGAGGAGTTCAGGGGCAGCCAGACCACCCTGGGCAATGACCACTCTGCATGAGGCTAGAGCCTCCCGAGAGCCAGCCATTAACATGTTGGGATGGAGTGGGACCAGGTCTGGCAGTTACAGCCTCTGAGGTGGCTCTTTGTTCTGAGGGTGGTGATGGGGTTGGGGAGGGGGGAGGCGTCAGACTTGGGCAAGTGAAGGGCTGGGACCAAGGAGGCAATTGGAAAGACAACTTCTTGGCAGAGATGGCTCACCCTGCACTTGAACACAGCCACCTCTGAGCAGCCTCCAATGCGCAAGAACAGCAAGATGGAGAGCAGCGACAGAAGTGAGGGATTCTTGGCTGTGGAGATGGTTTTTTTTGGAATCTGTGTGACAAGGCCTGTCAAACAACTTCCACTGGGGATCTGACTTTGAAATTGAAGCCTTGGTCTCAGTTGCTGTGGGGAGGCCTGTATGGCCTTGTCCCTTTGGTGGCCTCATTATCAACCCTGCATGGAAATGTGTGTGTCTTTGTTAAGTTCAAAACACCTAATAATGAGGCTCTCTGTGGCTCTTTCAGACCCAGTCCCTCCAAGCCCAGACAGTGATCTAAGATGACTAGCTTGTGCTGTTTCCTTGGCCTTCTTAGAATTAGATTCATAGGTTAGCTTTCATAGCCATGATGGAGCTCCCAGCTAGGGCAGGGTGGAGTGGAAAGTGATGGGTACTCTCTGGCTAGTAGGCAATCACGATGGAGGGTGTGCAGTCTTGTCACCCACCTGCTTCCACATCTCCTTTCTGAAACCTCCTTGCTATCCTGCCCTCTCCATGAGAATTTCCCCACTAAATAAGTCAATCATGGCGTCCAGTATGTCCACCCTGCCTTTAATGCTCTGCCAAGGAAAAGACTCTGAGCTATTTCTTTGAGCAAGAAGTGGTCACTGATGGACACCTGACCCCAAGGCAGCCAAGCATAGGAAGGGACAAGACCCAAAGACTGAAAACATAAAAAAAGGCAGACACTATAGATACAGAGTGATCCATATGTCAGTGTCATCACTCACACACTGTGAAATATCTAATTCATATGTTCAAGAAAATAGAAGAAAAGATGGAAAATTTCTACAGAGAAATGAAATCAACAACAACAACAACAAAAAAAACTGGAAATCTAAGAAATGAAATGTGAAATAGCATTTTAAGTACCTAAAGACTAGATTTAACATCGGTTTAGACACAGCTGAAGAAAGGATTAGTAAAGAGGAAGCAAGGTGAAGAAAATACACGTGTGATTGTATCATGCTCTTACTCAGAGATCTCCCATGACTCTTTATTACTTACCTGATGTCATCGAGGACTCCTAGAATACTTTCTAGTCTCATTTCTTTCCTACATTCACCTGTGTTTCACCTACATAGAAACGAACTCTGTGTTCCCAAACACATGCATATTTTTGTTTCTATGTCTGCTCTATCTCCAGGGAAACTCCCTACATTTCTGTCTGTCTGGCAAAGTCAACCTTATCTTTCAAGGACAAGCTCAAATGTTACCTTTTCTGAGAAGCCTTTTCTATGTTCTTCCCTCATCTTCTCTTTGAGGGGAAAATTCTTCCAAAAAACAGTCCTTAATCCCATCTATTAGAATGATCAATATGTCTACTTTTCCTTCTAGAATAGGACTTCACAAAAGCCAAAGCACAGATGTTACTCATCTTTTTTTTTTTTTAAAAAATATATTTTATTGATTTTCCACAGAGAGGAAGGAAGAGGGATAGAGAGCTAGAAACGTCAATGAGAGAGAAACATCGACCAGCCGCCTCCTGCACACCCCTTGCCGGGGATGTGCCCGCAACCTGGGACCCTTCAGTTCGCAGGCTGACACTGTACCCACTGAGCCAAACCGGCTAGGGCTGTTTTTCATCTTTTTAATTTCATTTCCTAATATTAGCCTGGTACATAGGTGGTGTTAATTATAACAAATAATGCAAGAACCAAATTATTTTAGCATCCTATAGATGAATACCTTACTAATCTTGAATAAATCAATCCCAGTAAAACTGTGACTTGATGTTTAATATTTTTACTTGTTCATTCTCCCTCCCCTGTCCCCAGAATATTAGCTCCTTAGCTTTCCTTTTCTGTTCTGCTCACTATGTATCTCAAATGACCAGCAGATAGTAGGCATTCAAGAAATGTTTTTGAATGAGGGAAATACTCCTTCTAACACCATGGACAGCAAGAAGGGCAGATGGGACCAGCTATCCATCCAGCATAGGATTCCACTGAAGACTGAGCACGGATTGGGCTCCAGGAGGCAGGCAGGCCCTCAGAGGAGAGGGGCTAAGGCTTTAAAGACACATCTTCTGGAGTTCAGCCTTCTCTGTTTAAGACCTGGTTCTGGCTACTTAAGGAAAATAGTAGTACCTGCCTGATGTGCTTTTTGTGAGAATAGACTAAGATCCTGAGCACAGAACATGGGACATTGCTATTACTCTCCTATCGTTACCTTTATTATATTACTAGAGGCCCAGTGCACGAAATTCGTGCACAGGCGAGGGGTTGTCCCTCAGCCCAGCCTGCAGTTTCTCTAATCTGGGACTCCTCTAGGGATGTCTGACTTGCCCATTTAGGCCCAATCCCGGTAGTCAGACATCCCTTTCACAATCCAGGACTGCTGGCTCCCAACTCCTCACCTGCCTGCCTTTCTGACTGCCCCTAACCACTTCTGCCTGCCAGTCTGTTCACCCCCTAACCACTCCCTTGCCAGCCTTATTGATGCCTAACTGCTCCCTGCCAGCATATTTGGCCCTAACTGCCATCCCCTGCAGGCCTGGTCCCCCCAACTGCCCTCCACTGCAGGCCTGGGTCACCTCCAACTTCCCTTCTCTGCAGGCCTGGTCCCTCCTAACTGCCCTCCCCTGCTGGTCATCTTGTGGCGGCCATCTTGTGTCCACATGGGGGCAGCATCTTTGACCACATGGAGGCAGTAATCTTTTGTGTTGGAGTGATGATCAATATACATATTACTCTTTTATTAGATAGGATTTCACTTGGGTACTCCCTGGGTTGTCTTCTGGTTTGGTCACAGATTTTCCTGTTCCTTCTAAGGCCTTTGGGTGGACCAGCTTCATCCTTTTCGTCAAGCATCTACTAAGTGCTTGTAGTTTGTGTCTCTTCTCATTAAACCTTGTCCCGTGCCCATGAGGTTGATATGATTGGTGCTGGTTACAGATGAGGAACCAGAGGCTCAGAGCTGGGACACTCCCAAGCATCTTCACAAAGTGAGAAGAACCAGAATTGAGACTTAAGTCTATGTTGTTACCCAAAGCTCACTGGCCCAGCCTGCCTTGCCCAAGGCCACATATCTAGAAGTTTTCTGGGCCTCAACCTGATACAATTTAATTAAACTAGTCATGAATAACAGGAAACAGATAAGGGAAGTTTAATTATATAGGCTGTCATTTGGGCAGCTTCACCAGGAGCCACAGTTCTATGCTCCACAGATCCCTGGGGGATGGGACTGGATGTGGGGAGATGAATATATGCCCAGTAAAGTAGGTGGGACTAGGAAAGGTACTTGAGTGTCAACACATCTGGGAACAGGTCATTGGCTAGAAAGGGCGTAGCCAGTGCAAGGGCACAAAATTTGGGATCTGTAATCCCCTAAACAAAGGAGTTCGCTCTCTTGGCTTCTTTTGTGCTCTTGGTTGTCTTGGGACTCTTATTGCACTATCTTTGCCCCCCTACATTCGCCCACATAGTCCACGGCCATGTGGACCTCACGCACAATGGACTAATGGACTGCAACTAGCCTGACATTGAACTGGATCCGGCCGCAACATGGCATGGAAACTCTGGACACTGGCTTTGCTTTTAGCTCTACTGAAACCCCAGCTACACTTCTATGATTAAAATGGGCCTTTAAAGACACAGAGATGCAATCCCATGCAAATGAGAATCACTCACTTTCCTGTGTGAGTCTCAGAAAATCCTTTTTCTCAAGACAGTAAGGACTGCAGCCCCAGCACTCAGTGGAGAAAGGGACACCTCATTTCCCCAGGAACAGAACGGCAAACCAGAGGGGACCCCACACAGGATTAAAGCATGGAAGACAGCTCCTCTCTGCTCCCTCCCAAGCGTGGCCTCCAAACCAGCACTCAGAGGGCCGAACTGCAGAGGAAACAGAAGCTGACAGGGCACCCTGGAGGAGGCCTCTCTCTCCAGCCTGTGAGTCTTAGAATTTGCACTGTCTCCTGTATTGGTACTTGTTTGGATTTTTTCGCTCCCCTTTCTCTTCCCTACATCACTTCTTCTACTTGGGACACAGACCCAGGAGAAGTGGGCACCCTGTCCCCAGCACAGAAGCCACCTCAGGCTCCAGAAAATGCTGGGGAAGGACACAGACCAGATGTTGCTCTGGAGTATGTGCCTAGAGCACAAATTCTCCTTCCCTGTTACAAAACCTGTCTCTCCTCACCTCTCTGAGTTTAGCCTGCATTCTGAAGTTTGGTTTGTCCTTTGTCTCCTGTCTGGTCCCACACTATGCTCAGACTGCAGTTTGGGGACACCCCAGGGCGATATGCAGAAGATGACAAAGCAAAACTGAGGAGCCCATGCACTCACTGCTGCCTTTGAATTTACCCTGGGGCCAGCACCCCTAGCTGGGGACTTAAGGGGTGACCTACAGCCCAGTGTAGCCCCAAACCAAGGACACCCAAACACTAGTCTTCCTCCACCTCCTGTCTCCCCTATGTCTCTGGTGTAACTGGTCATGGCAGGCTGGAATTTTGTGGGAGCACCATGCTGGGAGGAGGGGAGTACAGAGGTGGACACTGGCTAAGGCTGCATCCTGGGCACAGAGTTCTGCCTCCTGGCCTCTGCCAGCTGTGAGTTCCCCAGCCTAAGTGCCCCGAGACCTTGTGGCTGTGTGCTGGGGAGGTGGGGGGCAGCACAGAAAGCCTGGATACCAAGAAAGTTGCTACAGGGCTCTGCCCCCCTCTCCCTACTATTTGCTCTGGGCTGGACCCACAAGGTTGCTGTGCCACAGAGTTCTGCAGCCATCTCGCTTGGGGCAGACATTGTAAACAGACCAGGGGACTGAATGACCGCAAATCTTTTTAGCTTAATGCTTACTACTAATACTACATTTCTTTTGCATACACAACTGCTATGTTTTAATTCACGCAAAATGCTGCTACTTGCCATCAAGACTTCTCCCACATCTATAGCTAATAGGAAAAGGCCTCAGATGTACATGTGCACAGAAGAATGAAAAGTCTTTGTTACCTAATCTTGGAAACTGACTGGAGACAGAATTTGAACCCAAGGCCTGGGTAGAAGTGCTATCCAGCCAGATGAACAGGGAATGTTCATTCCTTGAGAAGTGGCCTCACACTGCCAAGCTTCTTAAGAGACCAAAGCTATCCTATATAATAAAAGCCCAATATGCAAATTGACTGGTTGCAATGACGTACATTGACCACCAGGGGGCACATACTCAACACAGGAGCTGCCCCCTGGTGGTCAGTGTGCTCCCATAGGAGGAGCACTGCTCAGTCAGAAACCAGGCTCGCAGCTGGAGCAGTGGCGGTGGCAGCACTATGGAGCAGCGAGCTGAGTGGTAAGGAGCAGAACAGGCGATAAGGAGTGAGGGGTTCCGACTGCCAGAGGGTGCAGGCCAGGCTGAGGGGCTTCCCTCCCCAAGTGCATGAATTTTGTGCACGGCTCCTCTAGAGGCAGCAACAGGGTTCTAGCTTAACTATGAGAGGCAAGTTAAAAGTGCCAGACTTTTTCTACCTGAGACAGACACAGGGATGAAAAGCTCCATTAAGGTCCCAGGCCTTCAGAACCTTCTGTGTGGAGCTAAAGTTCCCACGCCTGGACAACTGTTTCAGGAAGGGTCTTTATCTCGGGCATGGGAAGGGATTTCAGACTGAGTGAATGTCAGTTCCATAGTAGCTTAGGTTGGACAGCCATGGAATGCCCTGGTGGTTAAGGTGGCATATGCCCCTCAGATTCTGGTCAATGACAGGCACCTATGGAGCACAGATGGTGCCCATGCCTTCCTCAGCTATTGAACCTCCTCCTTTTAAGTGAATAAAAGGGGATGAAAGGTTGTTTGTTTTAGGTTCTTCTCCCCGACATAAGTAATAATGCAATTTCCATTTCTCCGAAGTGCCTACTCTGTCAAAACATTATATTCTGGGACCGTCTCTGAAATGCTAATCCCTGGTCTCCAAGGACTCTTTAAAATTATATATATATCAGAGAGGAAGGGTGAGGGAGATAGAAACATCAACGATGAGAGAGAATCATTGATCGGCTGCCTCTTGCATGCCCCACACTTGGGTATTGAGCCTGAAACCTGGGTATGTGTCCTGACCAGGAATCTAACTGTGACTTCCTTGGTCATAGGTTAATGATCAACGACTGAACCATGCAGGCCAGGCTCCAAAGACTCTTATCTGAGCCATCTGTTGGAGTGTAAATTTTGAGAAATAGATCTTATCTAAGCCTAAGCTATCTAAGCCAATCAGTTTAATTCAGTTCACCGAATTAATTCAGTTGCTAAACCAGTAAATTTTGCTGTCTACTTGCCTCCATGGAAGTATGTCTCTTAAAGCAGAGGTCCCCAACTAGTGGTCCAAGAGGTCCAAAAGGTTGGCAAACACTGTCTTTAAGTGTTAATGTGTTTGTCAGTATAGAAGCTATGTTTCTAAAAGTTACAGAGTATGTTTGTCAATCTAGGACAGCCGTGGGCAAACTAGCGCCCACAGACTGATTCCAGCCTGTTAGGCTGTTCTATCCAGCCCATGGAGCCCAAAGAGTGGAGGGTTCTTTTGCTCTCCCCTCTGCTCCTTCACCAGCAGCCCAAGATGAGAGTGCCAGCATGGTCAGGTTGCTTTTGTTCTGGCCCTCCGGTCCAGTTTAAGAACCCATTGTGGCCCTCGAGTCAAAAAGTCTGCCCACCCTTGGCCTCAGAGATGCTCATTACTTATTTTTAGCTTTTTCTCCTTACCTATCCCTCTAGAATTTGGCAATTCTTAATAAGTGAATTATGACAATACATTTCTTTACACAAATCCAATAAGACTAGTTCAAAACTATGTGGCTTTATTAACCAAGATTTTGACTGGAATGCCATGTCTAAGGGAGACACACCTGGGTACTGGATGTCACCAGAAAGCCTTAAGGAACTGAGATTGACTCTCAACTCATCAAAGCCAATCAAAAGCCACTAGCAGAAATGGCTAATACCTCACTTAGTCACATGGTTTATGGCAGTCTTTCCAGATAAGGAACAATGGAGCTTTCCTGAAAGAAAGAAACTTCAACATTTTTGTGGACCTCAAGGACTTATGGACTTGACCCAAACCTACAGGTATTCCAGGGAAAGCCTAATGGCAACTGTCTTGTCTTCTCTGCCTGGAGGGGCTGACTGCTCACTAAAGCTTCATCCAAAGATCCCTTGTGAAAATTCCAGTAAAGCAGGTTTGAAAGAGCCTGTGTGATCAATTTTGTCTATTGCTCCCTTGTTGTATTTATGCAAATAATCAGGCCACACTAAAACTGGACTTAATACAGTCTCTGAAAATGAGGGTAATCTTAGGGAGAAAAATTATGTTTCAGTAAAAATCACCATGTTCAACTGTGGATATTGAACTCTAGCGCATTTAACTTCCTTCAAAATTTTATTTTTAAGGCTGTGTCTGTGTATGCCTCAACACCTAATAACACCACCAAACATGTTCTAACTACAGACAATCTATCAGATTGTCACTGTGTGATTTTATTCCAGCAGAAGTCTTGCCTCTGGAAATCTTCTCAACTGTTTTCTGCTTAGTTATGTGCATTAACCTTTTTGTTTTGCCCGCTTCTGTTTTCATAAAATGATTGCGTGTGTCCTTGTTTACCCGATTGCTTACTCACATGATATATGCCTCCCTTTGGAAACAATCTGCTTCACCATCTCCTGAACTATGAGACTCAATGGTTTGGACTTATGATTGAGCCAATGAAGTATGCGTGGTCTAGCGGCTGTGCTGAAACTGCTTTCCCTTTTCTGAACAAGTGGTTCACATAGGAAAGGCCCACAGTTTCTTGTGGGGAAAATATCAAAATACTTCCTTTAGCTTAAGTTGGGTTAAGTATGCAGTACAAAAGGTCTGCAGATAGGTGTGACTCATCTGCCTCCAGGAAAGCCATTTCTTCCATCTAACCCAGGACACCAAAAGTTCATCTTTTCCTTTATGACAGGGGTTTTTACCTCTCACCAGATCTTTAGTTGTTGTATGACTCCTCAGTTTTGAATTGTACCTTTTAACCTTCTGATCAAGTGTGTCATTTCTAGACTACAACAAGAATGCCAACTTGTTCAATGCATCATCCCCCGGGACATTGCCTATGTTGCCTACCAGGGACACCAGGCTGATCTGGACTTTGAAGAATCCCTCTTCCCTACATAAAGACTCCCCTTCCCTTTGGCTTCTTTTTCCTCAGTAAGGCAAGGAGAACCTCTGAACATTGGGATAGGCAGAACTATGCCCCTCTGACAGCATGAAGCAGCTATAAGAAGACAGAGATCTTCATCCATTTCTCCTTTGTAAGAATACAGAGAGGTTCTTTATTTTTCCTTGGGGGTGAGGGGGATGATACCATTGTGATGAATGTGTTTTTTACCTACATAGAAATGAACATTGCGTTCCCAAACATGTGCATATTTTTGCTTCTATGTCTGCTTTTATCTCCAGGGAACTTTTCCCTACATTTCTGTCTGATGGAATCATCCGTATCTTTCAAGGACAAGTTCAAATGTTACCTTCTCTGAGAAGCCTTCTCCAAGCTTCTCCATGTTCTTCCCTGTCTCCTCTTTAAAGAGAAAATTCTTCCAGAAAAGTTCTTAGGATCATGCATTAAAATGACTTAGTATGTCCATGTCTTCTAGAATAGGACTCCACAAGAGGCTAAGCACATGTTATTCATCTTTTTAATCTTCGCTCCTAACACAATGCCTGGTACATAGGTGGTATTAATTACAATGAATAACATAAGAACCATTATTTTAGGACCCTACAGATGAATATCTTATGAGTCTTGAATAAACCAATCCCAGTAACACTGTGACTTGATGTTTAATATTTTTACTTGTTCATTTGTTCATCCCCTCCTACCCCTCCTCACCCACAGAATGTAAGCTCCATAAGAACAGAGATTTTTCATTTTCTGTTCTGTTCACTATTGTATCTCAAATGACCAGCAGATAGCATTCTGATTTGGTCACAGATTTTCCTGTTCCTTCTAAGGCCTTTGGGTGGACCAGCTTCATCCTTTTCGTCAAGCATCTACTAAGTGCTTGTAGTTTGTGTCTCTTCTCATTAAACCTTATCCCATGCCCATGAGGTTGATATGATTGGTGCTGGTTACAGATGAGGAACCAGAGGCTCAGAGCTAGGACTCTCCCAAGCATCTCCAGAAAGTGATAAGAACTAGGATTTGAACTTAAGTCTATATTTGTTATCCAAAGCTCACTGACCCAGTCTGCCTTGCCAAAGGCCACATGCCTAGAAAATCCAGGTCTTCTGGGCTTCAATCTGATACAATTATAATTAAATTAGTTATTAATAACAAGAAAGGCTAAAAAGAGAAGTTCAAATTTATAGGCATGTCATTTGGGCAGCTTCACCAGGAAGCTAAAGCTTTACACTCCCCAGGGAGCCACAGGTCTATTCCCCACAGATCCCTGGGGGATGGGACTGGATGTGGGGAGATGGATGTATGCCCAGTAAAGTAGGAGGGACTAAGGAAATGTACTTTCCTGTCAATCACACCTGGGAACAGGTCATTGACCAGAATGGGCATGGCCACTGAAAGGGCACAAAAAACAAGAGTTCACTCTTTTGGTTGCTCTTGGTTCCTCTTTTGTTCTTGGCTCTCTTGGGATTCTTGTTGCAGGGGACACTATCTCGGCCCCCCCCCCCTACATTTGCCCACATAGTCCACGGCCATGTGGACCCACGCACAATGGACTAATGGACTGCAACTAGCCTGACATTGAACTGGATCCGGCTGCAACATGGCACAGAAACTCTGGACACTGGCTTTGCCTTTAGCTCTACTGAAACCCCAGCTACACTTCTATGATTAAAATGGGCCTTTAAAGACACAGAGATGCAATTCCATGCAAATAAAAATTACTCACTTTCCAGTGTGAGCCTCAGAAAATTCGTTTTCTTGAGATGTCGAGATATGGGAAGGATTGTGTCCTAGCACTCAGTGGGGAAAGGGGCCCCTCAATTTCCCCGATCACCAACCTACTGTTATTTTTGCTATAAGATGGACAACAATGTCAGGATTTGCAGTGATCACTGCCAGTGTGCTCACTGGGCAGCTGAGAAGACTGAGGCCTACAGTCCTTAAACCAGGTCTTGTAGCCTCAAAGCCACTGGCCTTCCCACTGTGCCATCCTGGCACCTTGGTCGCCTTCAGAACAAGGAGGCTATTATTTTTATTTTTAGGTGTTGCCCAACTTGGCTCCCAGGCCTAGAAAGAAAAGAACTCAGCATAACTGGAAGGCCCATGGCTAAGAAGCCCTCCTCTCCAAGGCCCCTTTCAACCACTTATGTGGCCTCTGATTTTTGCCCCCTCCTCAACAACCCCTTTCCTTTGCTGCTGAGACAGCTCTGTGGCTCCAGCGAGAGGGGGAGAGAAAGGCCCCACAGTGCAGACATCCATATCCAGGTTCTTGGGGGCCTTCCTTCTCCTCCTGGGCTCTCAGAGCTGAGGCCAAAGCCAGAGAATCTGTTTCTCATTAGATGTACTTTTGCTGGGAAATGAAGTGCTCTTTGAACCTGTGGGAGCAGGAAAGCCATTTACACCCCTGAGAGGACAGGGACAAGCCCTGGCCAGCACATTCCTTCAGTTCCTTTTATCTCCTGGGTGGAGCTTTCAGCAGGCTGCTGCTGCTGCCTATCCCTAGCCATAAGGGAAGGTGGGGTGAGCAGGAGAGGAAGGAGGGGATCATGCCTCTCTCTCTCTCTTTTGGGATAGGAGAGGCAAACTCCTACTGGGGTTGTCTACCCCTTTTCCCTGTCACCATCTTCTTCATGAGACCACTTTGTACTGAGTAACTTCAGCAAAATCTCCAGAAGCCATTCATCTTGTTGGTCCATCTATCATCCATCCATCCATCCATCCATCCATCCATCCATCCATCCATCTATCTTCTCTCCCTCCCTTCCTTCTTGCCTCTCTCCCTCTCAATGGGGACTTAAGTGCAGAATCTGAACCAGGAGAGACCCTGGATATAACCTATCTCCTTCCCCTTCAGTTCGCTGATGGGGACACTGAAGCCCAAAGAGTAAACTTGTCCCAAGTCACACAACACATTCATGGATTCACTTGACAGACATTTATCGAGCATTTTCACCTGCCAGATCCCCATGCCCAGTCCCACTGGAGGTTCCCTGTGGATACAGCTGTGAACCTGTCTTAGCCTTCATGATCATTCTAGTGATGGGGGCAGAGGGCAAATGAGTGAACAGATACAGAAACATGACAGTGTCAGATGACGGTAAATGCTGTAAAGAAACCAACAGAAGTAAGTCTATGAGCGGAGTGGTTGGGGAATAAGGACCACATTTAAGTGAGATGGTTGGGGAAGTCTCTCTGAGAAGGTTACATTTGAATTTAAACCCGAGTGGTGACAAAGGGCCAGGCTCAGGAGCATGTGAGCGCAGAGCATTCTAGGCAGGGGGACCCATGGTGCAAAGGTCCTGAGGTGGGATCGAGCTTGGCTTGTTTGGAAACAGAAAGAAGGGCAGCGTGGTGGAAGCAAATGAGCAAGAAGAGGGAGAGGGGGATAGGGTGAGGGCAGATTATTAAGCACTTCCCAAAGGGCCTAGCAATCATGTAAGGAGCGTTAGTAATCTCTGTCCAGTAGGAAGCCATGAGGGTTCGAAGCAGGGGCCGACACGAAGGGCCTTGTGTATTCAAAAGGATCCCTCTGGCTGTGACGTAAGGGAGGCACGGGGCAGGGTGCACATGGGGAGGCTGGTTGGAAGCTACAGGGGGTAGAAGTATAAGTACAAGATGATGGTGGCTCCCTCCGTCTCTCACCTGGCCCATGGTGGTGGTAGCCAGGAAGACAGAGGGGGCAGAATTAGGAAGCATTTGGGGGGCAGAGGCAAGGAGCTGACGTAATTTACTCATGGATTAGGTGTGGGCTGTGAAGGACAAAGAGGGATGGACGGTTTTTTTTTTGCCTGAGTAACCTGGGTGGTCCTGGCCCGCACTGAGATGGGGAAGACTGGGAGGAGCAGGTGTCAAGGGTTCTGTTTGGGACTGGACACTGGGTACTCAGGTGGTGCCAAGAAGGCAGATGGACAGAGGCCTTCAGTGAGTGACCAAGGCTAGCCATATAGGTGTCCATACACAGATGCCTGTACACAGACTCATAGGGGTCAGGGAGGCACCTGTCCTCACGGGCTGTCCACTTTGACAAGAGGCAGTTAGACGGTATTGCCCCTCCCAGCTCCAGGCCATGGAGGGAGAGGGCTTTGGAACTGTCAGGATTGCAGCTGGGCCCTCCTCCGGGAGTCCCTCCCTAGAAGAAGCAAACCTAGATAATGGTAGGGATGGAGGTGGGGGGTGGATAGAGGATGTGGAGATCAGACTTATGTGGAAATAATGGTAATAATAATAATAGCCTCTGTTAGGAGACTAAGTGTCTTGTTCCTGGGAGTTTCCATGAATAACCATCACCTCAAATACTTCACAGTCTCTGGGAGATTAGCAGCGTGGGTCCAAATAGCCCCATTTTATAGATAAGAAAACTAAGGATCCAAGGAATTCTGTGATACCACCCAGGTCATCCAGAGGATGGTCCGGGACTCACACCTGGGCCTTCTGAGACCAATTTGACTACACTCTGCTCATAGGAAGCTGTCTGCCTCCAGAAAGGTCTTATTTTGAGAAAGCTAGGAAGTTTGGGCTCTGAGGCCAAACTTCCAGGGTTCAAATCCCAAGTTCCCTTGCCTGCAATGTGACCATATGCAAGTGAGTCAACCTCACTTCTGTTCCCCACCCATAAAATGGGGATAGTGGAGGACCCACTGCAGGGGCTACTGTGAGTGTTAAGAGAATCGATATTTATACAGTGCTTAGAACAGCACAGAAGGAAATTATCTTCACACAGATACTCCTCGACTTATGATGTTATTTCCTGATCAACCCACCACAAGTTGGAAACAGCATACATTGAAGATGCATTGAATACGCAAGCCTACCAAACATCACAGCCTACCTTCAACATGCTCAGCGTTCGCCTATCAGTGGGCAGAACCACCCAACACAAAGCCTATTTTGTAATAAAGGGTTGAACATCTCATCAAATTTATAATGGGTATCGCTTTTGCACCACCACAATGTGGAAAAGTCAAAAATCAAACCACCCTGAGTCAGGGACCGTCTATGCACATGAGTAGTCTAACCCACAGACCTGGGCATGCCTGCAACCCGGAGGGAGGACCCAACCCTCCTGGAACAGCTGGGGAAACTGAGGCCCAGAGAAGGGAGAGAGGTGGCCTCCCTGGCAGGTCGGGCCCCTGAGTCAGGCTGCTGGGGGAACTCGCTCTGCACTCTCTGAAAGGCACCACCCCGCAGACTATTTTTTCTCCTGGAGACAGACTTCTGAGCGCTATATGCCCTTAACTCATGTGGAATTCCTGCTTGGCTCCCAGGAGGAGCCCCTCCGCCCCTTTATGAAAATAGAGCGGAGTCATTCGGCAAAACCTCAGCCGAATGCTTTTAAGGAACTGGCAGGTTGAAATAGGAAACTGTTCTAAGGAAAAAACCACAGAAATAGCACATGCTTGCGGCTGCCCGCAGCTGCCTGCGTCCGAGGCAGAGGCCCCGGGGAGGGGAGCTGCTGGCCCTGCCACGTGAAAGGGCCGCGGGAGCCGGGCCCTGCGGCTGCCGACTGGAGGTGGCCACGTGACAGCGAATGTCACATCTCCTGGGAGTGATACTTTCCGGCCAAAGCAAGGTGAGGTGGTCAGACAGGTGACTGGAATTAGAAACGCAGAAAGCTGGTGTCAGAGCAAACCTGCTCTTTTTTCTTTTTCTTTTTTTGGGCAAGCCCCTCATGTTGTGTCTGTTGAAATGGAGGCCCAGAGAGGGAAAGCGACTTTCCTAAGCCACCCAGCCAGGAGTGGCGAAGCAGGGCGAAACCCTAGCACCCAAACCCAATGCTCTTTAACCATACCCCCTTGCTAACTGAGTACCCCCACGCACCCCACCCAGAATAGAGTAATGGCTCAGAGCGTAATACTGGGTCACAAGACCAGGGTTCAACTAGGCTCTGCCTTTTCCTTGCTGGGTGATCTTAGGCAAGTTACTTACCCTCTCTATGCCTCCATAATAATGGGGGATACTAAGACTACCTACCTAATAGGGTTGCTGGAAGGATTCAATGTGATAATTCAATGTAAAACTCTTGGAATGGATCCTGACAAATAGTGAAAACTCAATACAATCTTTATGTTTTAATGTATGAAATGTCCGGTGAGTGCCAGTCCCTTTGCCCCCAAAGGGCTCGGGGGGGAGGGGAGACAGCACAGTGAGTTTTGAACTATTGTTCTAAATGCCATGACAGCAGGAAGCGGGGATGCCCTAACTCAGGTGAAAGGCCTGACCCCAGTGAGAAGGTAGGCACTGAGGGGGGTGGGCAGGTCAAACATGGGTGACACATCTATTAGGTGTAGAAATTGGAACCCAGGTCCAGGGGCCTCCTTCAGCTGCATCAGGTGTTCTGCTCCTTTTGAGGATGGTGCCAGTAGAACATGCCTTGGTTCCGCGGGAGTGGGGACACGTTGTACAGAGCCATCTCCATTCTGTTACCGGCCACCTCCGCTGTCTGGCTAGGGGGCTGGGATGTCAGCTGAGGCCATAAATCAGAATCTAAAGATTTCTTATGAGACTTGGCGCAAAATTGAGATTCTCATCTCTACATGCAAAAACTCATTTACTGTGGTAGACAGAACAATGGCTTCCACCAAAGATGTCCACTTCCTAATCCCCATAACCTGTGAATTTGTTCTCATGTGCCAAAATGGATTTTACAGGTATAAATTAAAGCTCTTGAGATGAGAGGTGATCCTGGATTATCTGGGTGAGCCCAATGTCATCATAAGGGTCCTCAAAAGAGGGAAGAAGGAGAGTCAGAGTCGGAGAAAAGATGTACTAACAGTGGAGGTTGGAAAGATTTGATGAAGGGGCCATGAGCCAAGGAATGCAGGCGACCTCTGGAAGCTGGAAATGATGGGAAAGGATTCTCTCCTAGAGCCTTCAGGAGGAACCAGCCCTGTGGATCCACTGCAGACTTCTGACCTCCACCACTTCAAGGCAATAAACTTGTGTTGGTTTTAGCCACTAAGTTTGTGGTAATTTGTTACAGCAGCCAAAGGAAACCCATACCTTTAGTCAACAGTTGGCCTGACTCCACCTTCATCTGACCTTGGCCATCTCAGCCCTGTCCTTTGCTATGTGTATGTGTAGTTTGGGTTTTATTTTTTAGCATAAATAGG
The DNA here is from genome assembly GCA_963924515.1 of Vespertilio murinus. Lineage (NCBI taxonomy): Eukaryota > Metazoa > Chordata > Mammalia > Chiroptera > Vespertilionidae > Vespertilio > Vespertilio murinus. Next base: position 187,439,477 of record OZ004707.1, read on the forward strand.
AACAAGAGCTCCTGAGCATGACACAAAGGCCCTGCTTTATCCAGGTCCTGCCTGGCACTCACCTCGTTTTCACCTCTCTTATTCCAGAACAGGGTTTTGGAGAAAACAAAAATACCTGTGGTGTACAATGTGAGCTTTCTTCTCCATCTTTCCCAGAAAGATTCAATAAAATCTAGACTTTTCACTAATAACCCCATGTGGATGCTTTTGGGGTACTTAGAGGAGTTTTGAATTCTGTGTCCATGTTCACAGCTGAGTGTCATGCTTCTGAGATGTGGTATTTTCTGTCATGTGGCCACGTATGGGCAGCTGTGATAATAGAGTGTGTGTGTGGCACACGATTGGAGGAAAGCTAGGTGACAGGCAGGTTAACAATACAATGGAGCATTCTGGTTTGGCTGTTGATGATACAGCTCACAGTTCCTTCTCCTGCCATATATACCTGCCTCAGTCTGCATTTTCATTTCTGGGAGCTTATGATTTACAAGGTGGAGCTGGGAGAGGACGTTCTTAGGAAAACAGAAGATGGAAAGGCACAGAATAATGTCTGAGCTTGTCAGGTCACTCTCTGGTTTATCCTCAAAGGAGAGGGGGCATTAGAGGCAAAACCCAATGGAACTATTAAGGGCAACTTGAGACTTGGGTCACACCAGAACTAGCCTCATAAAAGGCCCTGTCTTCCACTCTTACCATCACCCAATCTCTTCTCAACAAAGCATCTGAAGGAATCTTCTAAGAATGTAAATCAGGTGAGGTCCCTCCCTTGCTTAAGATCCTGCAATGCTTGCATTAAACTTGGAATGAAATCCAAGCTCCTTATCATCATCTCCTGCCAGTTCTCTCTGTCCTGGTGCTTGGGCTCCTGTTTCTTCCCTTTCCCTGGAAAACCCTCCCCTGCAGACCATTGCATTTTGGCTGCTTCCAGTAATGTGGGTCAGCGCTACAACATCACTTTCTCATCAAGCCATCCTTGACCTTACAGCTCTAATTTTGAATTTCCTCCAAGCAGACATCAAAGGGGACTTGGTGCAGGTGGCTTCTTTGCGAGGTGACCTCAACATGTACAAGCGATGGAATCAGGAAAGTGTAAGAGAGATGGGCACGCTAACAGGGTGTGTTGTTATACCTCTGGGAAACGGCTCAATCCTGCTGGGGACCTGTGGGCATCATGTAGAACATGCCTCAGCACTGTCCCACCACGGGAGGGGAAGTGGGTGCATTTACCCACTGGCTCTTGCCCTATTTGCCTGGGGACTAACCATAGCAAGTGCCAGTGAACTCAAAGTTGTATCGAGGACATGTGGGGGGAGATCACAATGCCTGATACACCATCCTGTCCAGTGCTCCTCCACCCAGACACTCTTCTTCATTTTCATCACGCTTCTTATCTCTACCTGAAAATTTCTTGCTTATTTATTCAGCTACCCATCATCAACTGTCTTTTTGTCACACCCCCAACTTGAACATAGCTATGCAAAACTAGGGACCTATCAGTTTTGTTCACCTCTCTCTCTCCAGGGCTGAGAACCATGCCTGGTACAAAGTAGATCATCAATAATATCAGGTGAGTGCATGAATGAACAAAGGAATGAATGAATTGTTACTGGGTACAAAAAACATGGCATCGATTCAGTGGGGGAGGTGACTCCAGCAGCCATGAAGGTGATAGACATAAACAAGAGGAAGGAAAAGACAGCGAGAGAGAAAGAGATGACTGATACCCATGTGTGATTAAACTGATGGGAAGTTTTATGGGCAGGTGAGAGGCACCTTTAGGGGACCTTCCAAAATAACTGGGGATGACACTAATGGGCACTACCATATGCTTGGAAACTAGCAAGCCTGACGTTATCCTATTAGTAAGAGGACTGATGTTTGCACAAACACTTCCTCTTTCAATAAATTAAAGTGACCTCAAGGTTATCCCTGTAATGACATCATTCTCACTGGCTGGCAATCCAATCTACTTTCTTGAGTGGGAGAGAGGCTGGATTTATAGCAGGCACTTGCTCAGTGGGCATGCAAAGCATGACCCATCCTTTCTGTGCTGCGGAGGGGCTATGTGTTGAATGTAATTGGACTCCCTTCTTTACCACTCGATCGGTGAATGACCTTGAGCAAGTGATGCTACCTTTGAGCCTCAATTTCTTCTTTTTTTTTCATGTGCAAAATGACAGTGAGAAAAACTATCCAACAGGGGTATGGTGAGGATTTAATGGGATATCAGTATTGCTTAAGAGCCTCATCGAAACGTGGACAGCGGTCCACAGAGTGCTTCCCATAGTTCCCCTACTGACAATGATGTTGATGAGATGGTAAAGGTTTCCATTGTTCAGGAGGGCAGTGTGCTCAGGCTCCAGGCTACCCCCCAGGATAAGTCATGCTTGCCCTTGGAATCACAGTACATGAGCACCATTGGCAATCTGGGAGTTATCTAGTCTGCTGCCTTTAAACAGTGACTCTAAGGGAAGAATAGTCATCACAACAGTGGCTACCACTTACTAAGGGGACACTTGAGATATTTCCCATCCTGAAGGCCCACCCCTAGTGCGAGCCAGCTGCTTGAGGAGATCTCAGTTTGGTCCTGTCAAGCATTCCCTTTGTCCCTTCACTCTGACCCTTCTGAGACACTTGCTAAACAGCCCCCTGACTGTGCTATGGCCTTCCATGTGTTTCTGCTTTCAGAGAGACAGTGGGCTAGACATGCCAATTATAGGATTTTCTAATTTCAGCCGAGACTCTCAATTCTGATCTCAATTCAATTTCCTACACATCTTAATGGGAGAAGATAAATTGACAACATCTTTAAGAGTGTTCTGGTCTAAGTGCTAACTGTGTTCTCACTTCACTTTTATACGATAACTAGAGGCCCAGTGCACAAAATTTGTGTACATTGGGTGTGTGTGTGTGTGTGTGTCCCTCAGCCTGGCCTGCATCCTATCCAATCTGGGACCCCTTGAAGGATGTCCAACTGCTGGTTTAGGCCCGATCCCACCAGCAGTCAGACATCCCTCTCACAATCCGGGACTGCTGGCTCCTAACTGCTCACCTGCCTGCCTGCCTGATTGCCCCCTAACTGCTCCCCGGCCGGCCTGATTGACACCTAACTGCTCCCTGCCACCTGATCGACCCCAACTGCCCTCCTCTGAAGGCCTGGTCGCCCCCAGATGCTCTCCCCTGCCAGCCTGGTTGCCCCAAACTGCCCTTCCTTAAAGGCCTGGTCGCCCCCAACTGCCCTCCCCTTCTGGCCTGACCGCCCACAACTGCCCTTCAGCCATCTTGTGATGATGTTGTGCGAGGGCGTTATGCTAGTGACACCACTTAGGCTTTTATTATATGGGATATTGTGAGTTTGGTTAATGTGTACCCACTCATGAGTGTTGTATTTGCTTGGGATTGCTGATAAATCTGGTTTGGGTGCCTCCTGACCCACAGAAACTGATGTAATAAGTGGGTATTATCTTAAGCTGATGGATTTATGGTAATTTGTTACCAAATTAGCATAGAAAACAGGTGCAGACCTGAAAGCCCTCCTTGTCTTGTTTCAGTGTTTGCTTCTTGAAGGAGCCTCTCTCTGGTTGCACATGCTATACCTCTGCCTAGAGCATCCCTCCCTCCCCTTCACCTGAAAAACTCTCCCTCTTCCTATGTGTCACCATAAATGTCACTTTCCAGAAAAGGCTGTTTTGATCCCCTGGACAAGGTACGTCACCTGATCCAGGGTCCCAGAGCCTCCTGTGCTTTTCTCTTTACACTGTTCATCACAATTGAAATTATTTGCAGACCAGCTGTCTTCCCTGCTGGCGTGTGAACTCCATAATGGCAGGGACCACACCTGCCTCATCCACCTTGCTATCCCTAGTGCCTCCTGAGGCACATGGCAGGTGATCAATCAAAACCTGCTAAGTGAGAGAACGGATGGAGTGGCACGCAGGGGGTGGGTCTCTCATTAAGAGTCAGGAACACAGATGGTCTGACCTCTGGGCCTTAATGCTCCCGATGACATTTGAGATTCGTTTTTCAAGCGAGCTGGGAGTTGGAGATATCTCTGCACCCAACTGTCCTGGGCAACCTAGAAAAGGTCACTTCCTCTTCCTGGACTCTCTAGCTCCACAATCTATAAATCTGGGGCGAGGCTGCCAGCCACCGTTTCTGGGGCAGTTGATAGAGGACAAGTGAGTAATGCCCAGGAAGTTCTCAGAAAGATACAGCTTCATAAAAGCCTATGATCAGGCTTTCAGATTCTGGACACAACCCCGGCTCTTGGCTTCGCCAGCAATGATGTAAAGGCCAGCGGTGAGGTAACTGCCAAGGAGGGGGCCTCGTCAGTGAATGCCGTGCTGCCCGGCCCCCCGCCCTACGGCCCAGAGACTTTATGTCTAAAGTAGGTGCTGGATTGAGACCAGGCTTGACGAGATGATGGAGGTTTGTGGGCTGAATTCCCTGCGTTTAACGATAAAGCCCCTAACAAGACTTCCAGATGTTTCTAAATATATAACTAAGACAGAAGTAACCAGAGGCAGTAGTAAGATGCAGTGGAAGCTATACGGTGTGATAGTTAGGATGAGAGGTTCTGAAGGCAGGCGGCCTAAGTCTGAAAACCAACTCCGCTGTTCAACTGGCTATTCCTTAATAACCTTTCTGGACCTCTGTTTTCTCCTGTGTAAAATGGGAATTAATTACAATGCCCATATGCAATGTTTTCAGGGGATTACTGAGAAAATCCAACCAAATGGCTTAACATAATGCCTGGCACAGAAATAATGCTTAATACATGTAAGCTGTTACTGTTCTTACTATTGTCGTTGTTTTGTTTTTATTAATTCCTTGTGGAGATGCAATCACTTTCACTTGCTTAACACTAATGACAAACCTCTGTTTGGAAAGTACTTTCAAGTACATGATCTTATTTCCTTATTAGACAGTAAGGCGGGGACCCGCTCGGTGACCATCTCATGCCTCTTGCTTGAGACTTCATCTCCAGCACTTAGGACCGCTCCCGGCATGTTGCAGACTTCCTACAAGCACTGGTAGAACCCTACAGGAACTCTCAAATGGAGGCGTTGCAAATTGGTGCCACTTTGCAAATGAGGAAGCAGAGTGATCTTCCCACAGTCACCACCATAGTGGAGCCCGAGCCAGCTGCCTGACTCCAAATCCGACCCTCTTCCCCCTCCCTTCTGCTTCCTGGTGACATCTCACACTCACCCAGCCCACAGGGTGGTGTAGGCAACAGAGTGAAGTGGCAAGAGCATGGGCTCTGGAGCCAGAAGGGCAGGTTCAAATCCCAGCAATCCCACTTTCCAGCTCTGTGGCTGTGGATGAGGCACTCAATCTCTCTGTGCCTCCTCTTGTCGGTGGGGTGGAATTAACAGCCTCTACACCTCCCAGGGGTATATCCCATGGCCTGATTTACCGATGGGCTGTTTCACACGGGTGGTTCTGATCGCCCACCTCTGTGGTAAACAACCAGCTTCTTTATGATGAAGATCACAAGTTTCTCGAAGGTGAGGACCAGGTCTATTTACTTCATCCAATTTGCATAGGTCCCAGAGAGGGGAGCCACCTTTATTGAGCATCTATTAGATGTCAGACAAAGTGCTGGAGGCTTGGCATATATGGTTTCATTTAATCCCGGCCTCAACTCTATGAAGGTGTTTCCATAAAACGTATTCAACACATTGGGCAAAAACAAAACAAAAACCTGAGGTTCAGAGACGCTAGCAAAAATGGCTCCTGCTTTCACAGCTGGCAAGTGGTTTGAACTCAGGGCGGTTGGCTGTCGGAGGCTGTGCCTGCTCCTCACACCGCAGTGCCTCTCCACAGGCCCTGCCCCAGCTCACCAAGTGAACTGTCCATCCCTTCACACGCAGTAGAAGACAGGAGGTGGGATCGACGGGAAGAAGTCCCTCAGATTTCCAACTACTCGGAAGGTGAAATCAAAGGCCACTGAAGGAAGTTTGATTTATGGTGCCCACAGCAGCTAAAGCATCAACAGAACTTTATCTTGCCTGGCCAGGGTATGTGAAGGGGTGGGGCGGAAAGAGGGTAGCCGTAGTACACAATTAGGATGACGAACAGACCTTTCTTGGGCCTAAAATGCTTCCCAACTCCCGAGGGGAGCAGTATGAATACCTCATTGTACCCATGGAGGAGGGACTAACAAAGGCTTCTTATCTTCCTGCTTCCTGCGCCAGGGTCAGATTTATCTCTGACATTCTGGGCGCTTGTCATTTCTCTTTTGGCTCTCGGGGCCCAGGAGAGCGGTTCCTTGTGTCTGGCTCTTGGTTGCTACCCCGTGTTCAACGTGGCCAGTGCCTGCTGGAGCGCCACCTTTGCCAGATCTGTGGTCTCCCGAAAGGCCACAGCCTTCTGTTCTTCACCTCCACATCCTGGCACCTGGCACAGCGCTCAGTGTAGGATCCAAAACTCACAGAATGCTGAACCCAAGCCCAGACGTTTTGGCCAAGTGCAAATGGCCAAGGTCCATGTGATGTTCTTGAAGTCCTCAGCCTGGCATCTCAGATTGGCCGACCCAGGCTGCTGGCCACCAGAAGCTGGAGGCTGAGTTTTAAGGCAGTTGCGCAATGGCCTTTCTGAGGACATGCTAGACCTGGAGGGACAGTATAGGATTGCAGGGTGACACTTACTCAGGGTCTGGTTGAGGGAAGAGAGATTTATAGGGTGGAAACCAAGAATTGACAATTAGTCCAGGGGGCCAGCAGCCAGGACTGAGCTGAGCCACGAGCCAAGACTCTAGAGGAGACGTGATCTGAGTGAGAAAAGGTCCAGAAATAAATGAAGACTGTCTAGAACATTTACTGCCACATCTGTGGGTGTAGAGAGAGAGAGTGACCAAATCTGCTGCCTTCATTGGCTTGGGTTGGATCTGTTGTCTGAGTGTCAACAGCTCAGAGGCGTCTTTGCACACAGGAGCAATCTGACAAATCTCTGAGATTTGCTAGGCCAGCAAGTGGCATGGACGTATGGACGTAGGCCGTATCTTGGGGAGTGCTCTTAGTCCGTGGACAAAGAGCTTCCCCATCCTACCACCTTCACTGCCCACCTTTATCTCCAATGAAAAGAGGTTTGACAGCTGCTGTTCTGTTCAACACATCCCCCGCTGTCCTGGCCTTCACACATGTGACCAGGGGTGAGCACCTGACCCCAGCTCAACCATGTTTCTATCCTGGGTATGAGGAGTTGGTGGAAGGAAAGAGAAAGAAGCTGACCGAGAGACAATTACTCTGGGAGGCTGGCCTTGTCAGGGCAGCCAGGCTTCCTGTGCATGGATCTGACAAGCAGAGGAACCCCCTCTTTAAGGGAGGAGGATGAAGCTGAGGCACAGAGCAGAGTGGAGACCAGACCCGAAGGGGATGTCTTGACAGCATTTCCTGTCTCCCGGCCATTCCTGGACATTTTGTTGCTATTGGGTTCCAGAAGATGTTCCCAATATCTTAGGCTAAATCCCCATTGAAGCAAAGCATGCCTACTCACACTGGTTTCTGCTGCCTGCTATCCAAGAGTCCCACCTAACACCCTCTGCACACACACCCCCGCCCCATGGTCTTTGATTCCCCCCAACCCTAAGTTACCTTTCAGGGTCAGGATGGTCTCCAGCATCCATCTACTCAAATGTGCCTCCCTGTGTGTTCTGGAAGAAGGCCTGGGAAAGACTACACCTGCATTTTGAGATTCCTTGGGGGCCCGGCCTCCAGTGTGGAGTTGCTTGCTCTCTGCAGGTTCTGGAATCAGACAGACCGGGTTCAAGTCCCACCTCTGCCGCTTCTAGCTGGGAGACCTCAGACAAGTTACTCACCCTCTCTACGCCCTAATTTCCTCATCAAGGTCATGGATGTGAAGTCCTTAAGGAAGTGCCTGGCACATGCACCAACTTCTCAGTGAGTGGCAGTTGGTTTTACTCTCACGACTGTCGGCAGTGCCGACCCACAGTGTCGCCGTGGGAAGGAAATGCCTTGTGTAAGTCACCTAGCGCAGGCTGGATCATCTTCCCCTCACATCCAGCCCTGGAATTTTGTGGCTTTGGGAGTTCCCATAACCTGAAAGGGGTGGGGTCTGTCTTATTCCTGACATCGTTGCTCAGGATCAGAATGAAAGGCCAGACCCTGAAGTGTCACCATCAGCTGACTCCCCTGCTGCCTCCTACGCCGGCTCGTGAATCATGGTCAGCAGACCCCAGCAACCAGAGGGGTCACCGGACCCCCAGCCCAGCGGGGGTGCTGTTGACATTTTCATCCCGCTGTGAGCTAATATCAGAGGCGCCCACGCATGTCTAGGGCCCAGCGTGCATCATTAGCTTGGTTTCCTGACAAAGCCGAGCGCTGCCGTGGGGAGGCCCGAGGGCAGAGAGTGAGATCAGGGTGTGCACGGACGGGGCCGAGGCCCGGAGGGAGTGAGGGCGGGGAGGGGAGAAGAAGGGCTCCTGGCCAGCGAGCCCTATGTGGTGGGCAGACCCGAGGCCATACCCGGCAGGCTCTCCTACAACTGAAGTTATAACTCATCTAGAACAAAGCTCTCATTTGTGTTAATTTTCAAATTTACTGACATATAGTTTGCATAATGTCAAAGCATTAATGTTCAGTGTTGAGGTCCATGAGTGTTGACAAGTGGATACACCCCTGTGCAGTTGTCACAATCAAGATATAGAACACCTCCATCACCACCCCCCTCCCAAATTCCATTGCGCCCTTCTACAGTGAGCACCTGCATTAGTCAGGGTTCTCTGGAGAAACAGAAGCAGTAGGAAGAGAGAGAGAGAGATGTAAGAAGAGATTTAGTATAGGAATCCGCTCATGCAATGATGGATGCAAGAACGTGCATGCTCTTCCATCGCCAGCAGGAGACCCAGGAACACCGGTTCAGGTAATGCTGCCTGAGTCTGAGGCATGAGGACCCAGGAGCTGACGGCATAGACTATTCTGAGTGCAAATGTCTGAGTACCAGGAGCACTAGTGTTCAAAGGCAGGAGCAGACGGATGTCCCGGCTCAAGTAACGAGGACATCTGCCTCTCCTCCACCTGTTGGTGCTATCCAGGCCCGCAGTGGACTGACGTGCCCCTAGCAATGGGGAGGTGCCCTCGTTACTGAAAGAAAGGCACCTGGGACCAGCTACTGAACTTTGACGGGATTGGACTAGACATTGTAGGAGATCAGCCAGGCGTGGCCCCTGCAGCACTGCCTAGTCACATGCTAATCCAGCCATGGGCAAACTACTGCCCATGGGCTGGATCCGGCCCGTTCGACTGTTCTATCCGGCCCGTGGAGCCGAAAGAGCAGAGGGTTCTCTTGCTCTCCCCTCCGCTCCTTCACCAGCAGCCCAAGATGAGAGTGCCAGCATGGTCAGGTGGCTTTTGTTCCGGCCCTCTGGTCCAGTTTAAGAACCCACTGTGGCCCTCAAGTCAAAAAAGTTGCCCATCCCTGTCATCTAATCGCTCTGGGAACACCCTCACAGACACACTCGGAAGCATGTTTTACCAGCTCTCCGGGCATCACTTAGCGCAGCCACTTTAACACATAAAGGTAACCAATCATCACAGTGCCCCGTCCTCCAGGCCCCAGGCAACCTACTCGGAAACTACAACCTCTGGAATACACAGCCCCTCTCTATTAGTTTCCCCTTTCCCCGAGTTTCATAGAAATAGAATTGTGTAGTATACACTTGCATGTGGCTTCTTTTCCCCCAGTATACAAATTTTGAGACTTATCTGGATTGTTGCTTGTATCAGGAGTTCATTCTCTTTTGTTGCTGAATAGTATTCAGAACATAGAATACCCCTCCCCCCATTTTCATAATATTGTCCAACATTATTGGATTCATGTTAGTCAAACAGGGCTAATGGTTTACCAATTTTCTCTCCGAGTCCCCACAACAACCTTACAAGGTAGGTGCTATTAATATGCCCTTTTCAGGGATGGGAGAGAGAAAGACAGTAATGATCCCCAAGCACACAGTGTGTAAAGGTTAGAACCGATATTTGAACTCAGCCCTCCAGCATCTATATCTTGAAGGATCGTGCTCTGTTGTCTCCCATTTTATCAATGGAGAAACAGAGACAGGGGTGGAAGCAATCTGGTCAGCATTACTCTCCAAGTCAGAGGGGAAATATTTAATATTTTGAGAACCCAAGGGCCCGGATGCCCAACATAACATGAAGCATTGAGAGGAGGCTCAGAGACTCTGCTGGCCCCTCCCTTCCTATGTATCCTTCAAAGCCAAACTCAAATGCCACTCCACTGTTCATTCACCAAACACATACTGAGTACCAGTTCAAGGCCAGGCAATGTGCTGGGCCTTAGTCACACCGGTAAGTGAGCAGACACGGCTCTTTGACAGCAACACCATGGGTCCAAAAATCCAGCTGCAGAAGCATAGAAAAGGAAGAATTGCAAGTTAACAGCTCAGGGCTGTGTGTGTCAATTCAACACATTCCATGATGTGATAGCCCGAAAGAGCCAATTTGATCAGAGCTCCACGCTCAACCCCTATTTTTCTAGAGCAGTCATAATGGGTCAGCCAGGTCCTATGTACTGTCACATTCGTCACCCAAACCTCAAAGGTAGGTGCTCTGGTACCCCGTTTGCCCAAGAGAAAACTAGGGGTGAGTGGGGCTAAGTAATGTCTGCAAGCCATTCCTATGAGTCTTGTCTAAACATGAGGTGAGGGAGCTCATCTGTTCTTACCAAATGCCCCAGTGGTCCCCTACATTCCCCATCCTCCCCAAAGTCAGGCTTGGGCCCTCTGAACCAGTTCCGGCCAATGGACTACGAGCAAAGGGGCTGTGGTGTCACTTCCAGGCAGAGACAGCTCGGAGCGGATGCATCTCCTTCATCTTTCCCTTCCTGCGGTGGTGACCCAGGGGGCTACGTGTTCCAGATGTTGCAGTTTCCGAATAGGGGAGGACTGCCTGGCCCACATGAGCAGGGAATTAGCCTTCATTGTGGTAAGCCACTGAGAGTTTTAAGGGTTTGCCTGTTGTAGCAACTGCGCATTAATCATCCTGACTAATACAGCCATGCTAACCACAACCGCTACCACTTATTTCATGCTTACTCTGTGCCAGGTACTGTGTGCTAAGCGCTCGACATCTGTCAGTTCCTTGAATTTTTTTTCTTACCTTCCTAGCTTACCTCCAGACTTAGGAGCTATGTGGTCTCCGGTGGGCTCTGTTTGCTCACGAGCTGTTTGTTCACGAGGGCAAGACCTTCCCTGGGAGGCAGAATTCTCAGGGCCAAGCAACTGCATGACCAGAGATAATACAATCATGGCACAAGCTTGGGGAATGCTGCTCCCATAGTGTGGGCACTATTGCCACTAAGTGGAATCCACACTTACTATACCAAGGAGCAAGAAACGCAGGGCTCCGGCGGGAAAGAGAAAGGGACACGTCTGATTATACTGGATGGGGAAGAAAAGCACCTCAGAGGCAGACTCCCTGCCCCCGGCCCCGCTGGTACCTGCAGAATGCCAGAACCAAGTGCTAAGTTCTTCCTAATCAGCAGGTTTCATCAGTTTATTCCCTGCTGGCTCCCGCTGCCCCTAGGAAGTAAGGTGACATCCAAAGCCCCCGTTTAAGTTTATGCCCACAGGCAGGGTTGGGCTCTGGAGGAGGCGACGTGTGAGCCAGCATCAAAAAGTGAGCAGGAGTTTGTCAGCCAGAGAAGGGAAGACAGGATTCCAGAAAAAAATCCCCAGATAAGGCATGGAGCTGTCAGAGGGCGTGGCATGCTTAGAAACTGTCCGGAAGCTCAGCCAGGCGAGGCTGAAGACAGACGGGGTGACCGCATGGTGTGGGAGGCTGACCCTGGTCCAGTGCACCCTATGACCTTGAAGGCAAGTGGGTCTAAGCCTGGGTTCAGTGAGGAGCCCGCTCCCCTGCAGGTTCAAGCCAAGCCTCCCCACGGAACCTTCCCCAGGTTGGGAAGGCGATATTTTTGTGCCACCTGCTCCTTCTTTTTCCCTTATTCCTTAATTAGCCCTGAGCTTTGACAGGGAAGAGGATTATCACTCTTCGTGTTCCTTCAAAGATGCCCAAAGCAAGTCTTACCCCTACCCCCACTTTGCAGATGAATAAACTGAGGCATAGAAAGGTTATGCAACTTGCTGGAAGTGGCAGCACTGGGATACAGACCTAAGGCCTGGGACTCCAGAGCCCGGTTCCTAACCATATACCACACGCGTGTGTGCCCTGCCCTGGCGAGACAGGCTTTTATAGGTTCTTAAGCAGAACTCTCGGCGGTAGTGCTTTCTTTGCCAGCGATAAGTCAGCAGGAAACAGTTTTAACTTTATGGGGAGATTCCACACAGGTCTCTTCAAGGAACATCCTCCCCACCTTCTGTTACTAACCAGATCATAGCAAGCGTCCCAAACCCCCGCTGGTAACGAAAATAAAGCAAGGGTGCAATTTGTTTTTTCAAGCCTTTCTTGTTTAAAACTTTCCATTTTAGCAGACAGGAAGTTAAAGCACCAGGCACTTGGCCACGCAGCCCAGAATGGCTCTCCTAGGGTCTTCCAGAAACTTCCAGAAAGGCAGAGAACAGAAGGGTAGAGAACCTGGCTCACATCTAAGCCTCAATACTTGCTAGCTCGGCGGCTGAGGCCAGGGGAGACAGGCCAGGAAGGATGAGGAGTGAGGTGGTAATTGTCGCCATGGAGACGGCTGTTTGGATGCCTACTGGGGGCCAAGCAGAGACACCTTCTGTGTCACTCTATAGGAGGAAACAGGCAGAGGCTCAGAGAAGAAAGGCAATTAATTCACCCATGGCTACCCAAGGCGGGAGCGGAGTGCTGGGATCTGAATGTAGCACTGAGTCTCATCTGCGGAATGAGTGGTCTACTCATTGCCAGCTCTCCACAGGGCTCAGGGCGCCCTCGGTATTCCATGTACTCACGGCACTGACAGCACCACCCACAACAGAACAGCTAACAGGACCCTGGACCCGTTCTAAACATTTTATAAATATCAACTCATTTAATCCTTGCAAGAACCCTGTGACTATGATAACTCCCATGTGTAGAGGAGGAAACAGAGACAGTCAGTAACTTAGCCAAAGTAACACAGCTAATTGTCTATTAAATGACAGTGACAACAAACGATTACAAGTCAATCAGATCCTGTGGATTCATCAAAGAGCCCTACAATTAATTACCCATCAGTGGGCCAATAGGGGATAATCAGTGTTTTGAATGCCAGCTATCTCCACCCCGGTGTGAGTGTAAAGGTTTGATTCACATGTGACTTAGGAAATACAGGAAGTTGTGAATGGATTCCTAAGGGCAGGTGGAGGGGTGGGCCTGTGAAAGAAGTCACAGTGGTCTAAAGCTTAACTTTCCAGCTCTCATTCTGAGCCGGAAGGGACTTAAGAAACAATCATTGGCTGATCTCCATAGACAGCCCCGGGCCACCCTGGTGCCGCAAGCCCACTAGTCACCGACCCCCTTCTAAGCACAGCGAATCACTCAGGGGGAGCACTACTGGAGGCCGAGGGGGGGAGGGACCGTCAGGGAAGAGAGGGATGGAGGGGAGAGCTGCGGCGGAGCGGCTCCTTATGACTGGCTGTGCCGACGTGCGCTGCAAGATGTATGTGTCATGAGCTCCATGAATCTCACCAAAGTGGTTACATGTTTAAAAAATGAGAAATGCAGAGAGATAAACCACCTTCCTCCCAGGCAGACAGAGGCTGTCCGAGTCCCTGGGGCTCAGGTGACAAATCTTCAGCTGGTCCTCATCGGGGGCTCCGGTTGGCACAGATGGGCTGGAAGGTCCCCTGGGCTGCCAACCTCTTCCATCCTCACCCCCTGATGTGTCCTTCCTTCCTGGAGACCGGCAACCGGAGGCACCAGGGGAGGAAGGGGGCTGGTCTTCTTGGGGTACCAAGCCCCCTCATTGGGGTCCCTTTTCTACTTGGTGGCATCCAGAGGCAGCAGGTGATGGAAAGCCAGGACAGACCTGGGTTCAAATCCTGACTCTGAGCAGCGCCGTTTGTGTGAACTTCTCAGAGAGACCAGGATGCACTACGTCAGTAGGGGGGTGGGTGGGAGGGTTGGGGTAAGAACCAGGGGACTCATTGTATGGCCGCCCAGGCCTCGCCTGGCTCGCACCCCCTCCTCTGTGCACACCTGCAGCCAGAGAGAAGCTTGTACGTCCCTACCTGCTCTCGGGAGGCAGGGACCAATTTTGGGTGAGATGCTATCCCCTCTTCATTTTAACTGAAAACAAATAACTTCATGAAGCTGTTCATTAAAGGTTTAAGCGAACCTCTTTGCCTCTTTGGGGCCTCATCTCCCCCTCAGAAAGTGGAAATGGTGGCAGACCCAGAAGCTTCCTGAAATTCTGAGTCTGGGAGCCCGGGTACCCCTGCCGCCCCTGTCCACGCTGAACTGTAATAGAGAGTCCCAGTGGAAAGGCCCGCTCTGCACCAGCAGGCCCATTCTAGCCATCCCCCGTGTCCCCTCCCCACACCCACACACTCACTATGTGCCGCGCGTTATCCCAGCACTGCACTGGGGACCACGGGAGCGACCTGCCACGTGACAGCAGCTATGGAGGCTCCCGGTGCATCTACTGCGCTAAGTGCTTCACCCTGTTCGATCTCCAGGATCCGGTCCTGCCTCCTCACCCCCATGTTGTAGGGTAAGCCATTGCAGGCACACAGCCAGTAAGCAGGACAGGTCAAAGCCCAGCCTGGCTTAGCTGGCCCTCAGGTCCACGCTCCCGCCCAGTCTCTGCGGTGAGCATGAGACACCCATGCTCGCCATGACAGAGGGGAGACAGGATGTCACAGAACACGGTGTGAAACTAACAACAATGGCACCAGTGGGGACACTAATGGTGTCGCTCTGGCCATGTGGTGAGGCAGCCGGGAGGGAAGAGGGAGGACAAGAGTCCAGGAAGACTCTGCAGGTGGAGGGAAGAACTGACTTACTCTGCCCAGCTTCCTGCTAGGCATTTTGCTTCTTATTTATTTGTCTGTCTATATATTATCTATCTATCTATCTATGTTAATTGTCACCCGAGGATATTTTTCCAAAGATTTTTAGAGAGAGTGGGAGGGAAGCAGGGAGACACAGAGAGAGAAACATGGATGTGAGAGAGACACACCAATTGGTTGCCTCCTGCATGGGTGCTAACTAGGGCTGGGGTTCCAGCCTGCAACCGAGGTATGTGTCCTTGACTACAGTATAACCAGAAACCCTTCAATCCACAGGTCGATGTGCTGTCCACGGAGCCAAATCGGTGAGGGTCCTGCCAGCACTTTAAAACAGTGACCATTATAGGTCCCCACCTATAAGGAACGGAGGGCCAGGAAAAGACACCATTGTCCGGAGGCATGCTCTACAACCGGGAGGAGGCAGGACTGGAACTTAGCAATGATGGGCTTCTCGTCCTCTCCCTCTAAACCCGGAGTCCCCTCCAGACAGACGGAGGGCGTGGTCTCTGCTCTGCGCCAGTACTGACTCCTGCTTCCCCATCCACGCCCTCCGCTCCCCCTGCTGAGGCCGCTGTGAAGTCACTGCCAGTCTCTCCTGCACACCCCTCCGGCCCCAGTCCGCACATCTGGAGGGCAGGACTCCACCCTTCCTCAACCAGATGTTCAGGTGCAGAGGAGTCGGGAGGGGGCTGTCGCTGACTCATGCCTGCTGTCTGCATCTGGTCTGCAGCTCTGCTTTTCTTCCTCGCTAAGGCAATGTGCAGCATTGGGCAAGGGCCTGGTCAGACAGCCCCGAGGCTCGCCCATCCCACTGGCTGGGAACTGGACGCTGGGAATGCACCACTCACCACCCCGGGCTAGTCAGAGCAAAGCTATGTGGTGCCTCCCACCACCTGCACAGCCTCCTAGAAGGGAAGGGACAGACTGCAGAGAGGACAGAGACAGACACACACACACACACAGAGAAAGTGGGGAAAGACAGACAGACAGAGGGAAAGGGAGAGAGAAGGAATGAAAGAGAGAATAGGGAGGGGAAAGACAGAGAGAAAGGATGGTGGAGACAGACAGAGAGGCAGACAGGAAGTACTGAGGAGAGAGAGAGACTGAGAGAGAAACAGTGAGAACGAGACTCAAACTATGAAGAGAGGGACCAAAAGGACAACTGAGGCAGGACCAAAACGCAAAAGAATAGAACCAGTCTGGAGGCCACACTCCATCCATGTGCCAGCCGGTAATACCGATTCTTAGAAAGCAACTTTATAAGAACTAGAGGCCTGGTGCATGGATTTGTGCACTTTGGGGTCCCTCGGCCTGGCCTGCACCCTCTCACAATCCAAGACCCCTCAGGGGATGTTAGAGAGCCGGTTTCAGCCTGATCCCCACAAGCCAGGCTGAGGGACCTCACCAGTGCATGAATCCATGCACTGGACTTCTAGTATACATATAAGATCTTTGGTTAATCTCTTCCGGCCCTTCTCCCTCCTCCCTTCCCTCTGAGATTCATCAGCCTGCTCCATGTTTCCATGCCTGTGGTTTCTGCTCCTGCATTGAGTGTCTACCCACTGGTGGTCAGTGTGCATCATAGCTACTGGACGGTCGGCCCGTCACTGAGGCCAGTGGTAGGCAAACTGCGGCTCATGAGCCACATGCGGCTCTTTGTCCTCTTGAGTGTGGCTCTTCCACAAAATACCACAGCCTGGGCAAATCTATTTTGAAGAAGTGGCATTAGAAGAAGTTTAAGTTTAAAAAATTTGGCTCTCAAAAGAAATTTCAACCGTTGTACTGTTGATATGTGGCTCTGTTGACTAATGAGTTTGCCGACCACTGACTTAGGCTTTTATATGTATAGATGAGAAAAGAGGAGAGGGCAAGGGAAGTGATACACCTGTAATTAAAAACATGAACTTCCAACTTTGAGGTCAAGTGGTGATGGTGACTCAGGGCTTCTTAACTTCTGAATCCAACTTCCTGGTTTCACAATCACACCTTAAAGACTCTGTCCAGGCGCAGCTGCTTTTTCGGGAAAGTTCATCAAATGACAGTGACTTTACAGGCTGCTGGGAGGACGGAGAGGGAGGGGACAGCCTGGAAGCTACATAGTGTTGAGCAAGAATAAAGTTCCCCATGATAGCCTGAGGGGCAGAAGAAAAGGGAACTCTTATGTCCTGCTGTGGGGCCCCACCAGTGCATGAATCCATGCACTGGGCCTCTAGTATACATATAAGATCTTTGGTTAATCTCTTCCAGCCCTTCCCCCTCCTCCCTTCCCTCTGAGATTTTTTAAAAAAGTGCTTCCTTTTCCAGGGAGTTGGTCTGATTGGAAATGGATGCCCATGCCCTACCCTGTTTGGCTCAGAGGATAGATTGTCCACCTGCGGACTGAAGGGGCCTGGGTTCAATTCCGGTCAAGGGCATGTACCTCTGTTGCAGGCTCCATTCCCCGTCCCCAGTTGAGGCGCATGCAGGAGACAGCCCATCGATGTGTTTCTCTCACATTGTTTCTCTCTGTCTCTCCCCCTTCCTTCTACTCTCTCTAAAAATCAAAGGAAAAAATATCCTCAGGTGAGGATTAA
Organism: Vespertilio murinus; assembly: GCA_963924515.1. Classification (NCBI taxonomy): domain Eukaryota; kingdom Metazoa; phylum Chordata; class Mammalia; order Chiroptera; family Vespertilionidae; genus Vespertilio; species Vespertilio murinus. The sequence goes on from OZ004707.1 coordinate 187,457,000, forward strand.
CAACAACAACAACAACAACAACAACAACAACGAAATGGATGCCCAAGAAGAAACACTGATCTTCACCTAAAGGCTGCCTACTGCTTCCGGCACACCTAGTCGGGCGACCTGAGACAGTCACTTCAGCTTTTAGCCGAATTAAATAATAATTTAAAGCCCCCTCGCTTGGTGTGTTCACAAATCTATGACCACTGGCCAGAGGAGGTTCTAGTGCGGTGAAGGCTTTCATATTGGACATGACTGGGTGAGGGTCAGCTCCTTGCAGATGTCCCCCTCCTCGGGGGAGCCTTCTCTGATTTTCCTAGGCCATGTACCAGGCCTTCTCCCCAGGCAGTGCTACCCTGCCCAATTGTACTGCACTGTCCTTGTCTGTGATGTGACTGTGTCTCCACTAGACTATGAGCTTCCGAGGGGAGAGACCATCTTGCTCATCCCCACATCCTCAGTGCCCAGAGCCTGGCACGGAGCAGAGACGCAACGGATGCTTGTAAACTCACATGGGACTGAACTGCCAGCCCACATTCTTTCCCACCAGCCAGACCTTTTCAAGGAGGAAGGGCTAGGGCCGTGCTTAGCTGCCGGAGGCTCTGGAAAGCAACCTTTGGGTGATGTGTGCTCCAAATCCTCTCTGGAAGCCAACGGAGCTTCCAGGGCTGCCGAGAGCCAAAAGGGTGGGAGGGAGGCTTGCTGGCTGGGAGCGTCGGGGTCGGGTGGGGACAAAAAGGGAAACCATCTTAACACAATAGCTAGCATTTCTCTAGAATGTTATGCTTTCCATGGTGGTATTCCACATCCACTATTTTTTTTCAAGCCTCAAGGGAATCTTAGAAGCTAAGTAGGGCAGGTTCCAATATTACCACTCTCCCCCTGTCTCCCCCCCCTTCCCCCCATGAATAGAACAAGACTGAGAGGTGAAGCGATGTCTTGTTTTCCTAACAGTTCTGAGGAAGTGGCCATCAGTTCTGTTTTGGGGGCCACACAGCCAGACTGAAGACTAAGAAGAAGGTGGGAGACGGTACCCCTGAGGCCTGAATTATTTCCCCCAGTTATCAGTGGCTTAGCGAATTGCTCCGTCTTTCTTAGCCCCTGAGTAGTCACACATTATTACAGTTGATTGAACTCCGCTACAGTACTTGGTTCCAAACACGCTATCAACATTATCTCCCGCAACTTGACTTATGACCCTCTGATGCAGGTTCTATTAGTCACCCCATTTTACAGATGAGCAAAGTGAGCTTGAAGCATGAGGAGCCCACTCAAGGCTAGACAGGCAGTGAGGAGCCTAGATTTGAACCCAAGAACTCAGATTCTATATATAGTCTGAGCTCTCCACCACCCATCCTCCTGCTCGGATCTCTGCACCGAAGCTGGAATCCCACAGGGAGCAGCCTCCGGGCCTGGGGATGAGCTCACGCCGCCCTGTCAGTAGAGAGGAATGCTGTTGACCCTTTCTCTAGCTGTGGCCACTTGACCTGTCCTGGGCCTGCCCGGGCCACTGGCTCCTGTGATTCTCCCCCGGGGCTGGCCAGGGGGAGGGTACGGTGGCCACAGTTTGCAGGTGTGAGGGAGGTGCAAACTGAGGCCTTGCTCTCCGCAGCCCCGCCCCTCCCCAGCAGGCGACTGGCCCTCACAGAGCTCAGTTTTCAGGGAGGCCTGATCCACTTTACAGATGAGAAACAGAGGCCCTGAGAGGGTGCTGGCTGTCGGCGGTAGAGCAGTGATTTGAATGGTGGTGTGGTGTGTCTGACTCCAAACCAGTTCTTCTCATCCCTATACCTTCCCACAACCACGTGGAGCTCCCAGACCGTGGGGGTGGTCCGCCCTTCTAGGTGGTCCCCCCCCCTCCTCAGCCTGCAATGCCCTCCTCACCTCTTCTCCAACCAGCTGATCCCCTATGTTTCTGCAGGACTGAGGTCCCTTGGGAAACCTTTGCTCCCTGGGCTGGGAGAGGTGTTTCTCTCCACCACCCCCCCACTCCGCCCCCCCTTTTCCGCAGATGCCTCAGGTTCACAGTCGCGGGGGACGTCGCTCATGCCCTTCCTGGATTGCTGGTCTCCACTGTGGGCAGGTGTGTGTCTCCTCGAGTCTGAGCCACCCATGTCCAATGTGACACAGGGTCAAGGGCCTGTCAACCTTCCCCTCGCCCTAAGCTGCCTCCCGGGGTTCAGCGGGCATAGCGGGCAGGCCACTCCCTGGAAGCAAGTTTTGGTGCCTGTTGAACTAGAACAGCGCCTGGAAGAGCTGGCCCGGGGGGCTGCGGTTGGGGGACCCAGGCTTTCAGAGCCGGCTTGGGTAAGGGGGGCTGGATGCTGAAGGCCTAGCTGCCAAGGGTGTCCGAGTGGCCTCTTCCCTCCACTGGTCACTCTCTCGTCCCGGGCTAGTGGACTTCCCCAAAGCCTTCTGGGCCCTCCTATGCCACCGCCACCGACCTCTCGCACATGATGATTCAGGCCCAAGCAAGGCAATCACATGCCCCTGGCTGGCGCTCTGCCCCGCACTCAGATCTGCACTCAAATCCCAGGGAGTTCTCAGACCTTCTCGAAGGTGCCTCCCAGCTGCCACCTGGCTGCTTCGCACCTCCGGCCCACGCTGAAGGCAAGGGGAGCCTCCATCGGCCAAGGCCCAGCCCGGCACAGCGTCTCCAGGCTGAGAAACCACCGGCCCCTGCTTTCCCCAGGAGCTGGGGCCCTGGGCCAGGGCCAGAGAGCACTCCAGAAATTCTTCCTGCCTCAGTCACTGTCTCCCCGTGGACCCCACAGCTGGCCAGAGAGGGCGGTGGAAACTCCCCAGCGTAGGGGGACTTCTAACCTCTTCTCTGCGTGAGGACAAGGCTGGGGCTCAGCTCGACCCCACTTCCTCCCTTCGGAGTCCAGCTCTGACATGGCACACAGGAGAGAGGGGACAGAGGCTGGGAACCGGGCTGTGGGCGGGGGAGATTGGAGGAAGGGAGCTGATGTCTATCACTGACGAAGAACCACTGAGTTCCAGCACCTTCTGCAGATCTCTCTAGTTAAACCGCACATGGGACATCGCCCCACAGGTAGGACTGTCCTCATTCTCACTTTGCCTCTGCTGAACCTAGGGCTGAGCGAGATAAAATGACCCATCCCAGGTGGCAATCCCGGATCCAAACCGGATGGCTGCGCTCATCCCCTCCCGCCCCACCTCACTGGCTGCTCCAGAAGCACAGGAATGTCCAGGGCCCTGAGGTCTAACCTAGAGCCACGGAACGTTACACCCTGAGGTCACCCCGTCTCGTCCCAAGTCAAAGGCCCGGGAGGTTCCCCCTGGTTCCAGCATCCGGAAGTGGCAGAATCCAGGTTCAAATTCACAGCTCTTCACACCAGCCCCAATGTGGTCTTCCCACCCAGCTACCTCCTCCACCGATAGGGTTCCCAGCCAGAAGTGGTGCCCGAAGTCTATGCCAAGGCCCGTAAGCACAGCTTCCACTCTTGTCCTCGGTGAGTGACAGGGAGGGCTCGATGCCCTCTGCTGCTGGCGACCCTTCACCGATGGCAGTGGCCCCACCCCACCTTCTCACCGAGTGCCCCTTTTCTTTCAAAAAAATAAATAAAATAATTGTAGAGAGAGAGGAAGGGAGAGGGAGAGACAGATAGAAAAACATCAATAATGATGGAATAGTTAATCAGCTGCCTCCTGCACGACCCCGGCTGGGGATCGAACCACAACCCAGCCATGCGCCCTGACGGTTAATCGCACTTGACCTCCTGGTTCCCGGGTCGACACTCAAACCCTGAGCCACGCCGCTAGGTCTCACTGCCCATCAATACCACAGCTACCCAGGAATGCTCCTTGCACCACGTGGAAATGAAATTCAAAGCTAACCTGCACAGCCATATTCTAAAAATGAAGTGTAACAGAAAGGAGGGAATCAAAGCAAAACCATTTATAATAAAAAAATAAAACAAAATGAGATGTTTCCATCTGTGACTGCCCTGGAGGACAATGGAACAGTCTGACGCTGCCTGTCTGCCCTGAATCACCACCGATTTCACAGCTCCACGCGCGGGATGACTCAGGCCTGGGGTTGCCATTGGTGACATGATTTTTTATTTTATTTTAAATAACACCTGCTAAGGTTCAAACAACAAAAGTGGGATCTTCCCTGAAGTTACAAGATAGTTGCATTTGGGATGTGGGGCGAGGGGAGTGAAGGGGAGAGTGTATATTACAAAGCTCTCAGTTCCAATGCTCCCTGTGTGAATTTAGTGTGGAGTTAGGTTCTAGGTTCAGACACTTAGAGATGGGTATATGATGGATGTCATGGGTGTATGATGGATGTCATGGGTGTATGATAGATGCTTAACCTTGTGTAGGTTGCTCATTATTCAAGCTCTCTGGTGTATGATGGATGTCAGGGGTGCTGGGGGTAGGGGACTGTGCAGGGCTGTCCCATGCATATCCCTGTCCCCACCCAGGAAGTGCCATAGTGCCCACTGCTTGCGATGACAGCCAAAGTCTGCCCGTTTCCAAGCGGTGCCCAGAAAAATGGTACTGCCCTGTGGAGAACCACTGCTATGTTCTTAAGCTTTACACAACGCTATATCCCAGCCCCTTAAAAGCTTTCCAAATTAGTCAAGCCCCGTACGTAGCGTCCGGACCGAAGAGGCAGCAGCAGGAGGTGGAAAGAGCGCGGCATCAGCTGGGAACCCAGTTCCGTGGCTTACCGCTGCGTTTCCGGGCCTGCCTAGTACACTCTGGGCGCTCGGCAAATATGTGGGGAACGAAAGGAGCAGCTGTGTGGCCTTCGGAAAACTATTCACCCTTCAGCACCCTCCATGCCCTCACGGCGAAATGATGGTCAGACTATGGGCTCCCGGGAGGACCGGCTGAGACCAAGAGCGAGGAAACCTGGCGCACATGGGAGGGGCTCCAGGATGATGCGCTGATGATGGACATCGTGGTCCAGCCAGGAGGTGGCCGGGGAGACGCCTGGGCCCAGGGAGAGCCATCCGACAGGCGCGTGTCCAGAGCAGCCTCTGACGAGACGATTTGACCTTCTGGGAAGGTGGCGCCTTCCAACCTTGAGATTCACGGGGGAGGTGCTCGTCTAGACGGAGGAGCTGGTGGTGAGGAGTGAGGCTCCTGTCTACACGGGCCAGCCCTCGCACATTGCTGAGGATGGCCCCCCTTTACAAGACTGAGCATTCCAGGAGACAGCTGCCCCCCTTCCCTCCCTCCTGTGGCCGTGGCCTGCCGTGCCAGCGAAGGAAAGAACACACTGAGCTGCCAGGACCGTCACTGCTCTCTGAGCTGGGCCACGAGACCCGCTCCTCACTGGGATGAGGTGGGAGCCGTGTCCCACACACGAGGAAAGGAAATGGATTCACAGATGGCGAGACACTGGCCCAGGGACTCGGGGTGAGCAGGGGGCAGTGCTTCCCGGGGCTGGCCTCCTTATGCCGCAGCATGGAGCGAAGGAGGGGGGGTGGAGGACGTGGGGGGGAGGGGTAGGGACACTCCTTAGCATGTCTATGCCAGCCCGGCCCCAACACCCAGGCTCCTGGGACTCAGCAGGCGTTTCCTCTGTTCAGAGGGGCATGCTAAGGAGGGGAGAGGAGATGGGGAGATTGGGGAGGCCTGGGGTGCCAGGGAGTCCGGAGTGGACTGGGATAGAGGCGACGGGAGAATTGTGAGCTGACGGAAGCGAGGGTCCGTGAGAGGCTCTAAGAAGACCCTGCCTGCTGAGAGGGACCAGGAGACTTCAAAACTGTCAGAGGCTGCCAGGGTCTCCTGGCAGGCGTGTCTCAATGTCGCACTCCCCTCCCTTTCCCCTGAGCAGGGGACGTCCCAGCCCCCAGCAGGCTCTCCAACCCACAGGAGGCCACTGCTACCAGCTCTGGAGCTGGAGCACCCTGACTCTCCATCTGCTGTTCCAGCCTGGCCTCTGTGCCAAGGTGCCCGGGACCCAGGCTCAGTCACTGCTGCTCCCCTGGCCTCAGACCCCCTGTGCCCGGGACTCAGGCTCAGTTACTGCTGCTCCCCCGGCCTCAGACCCCCTGTGCCCGGGACTCAGGCTCAGTTACTGCTGCTCCCCCCAGCCTCAGACCCCCCTGTGCCCGGGACCCAGGCTCAGTCACTGCTGCTCCCCCGGCCTCGGACCCCCTGTGCCCGGGACCCAGGCTCAGTCACTGCTGCTCCCCTGGCCTCGGACCCCCTGTGCCCAGGACTCAGGCTCAGTCACTGCTGCTCTCTGGGCCTCGGACTCCATGAGGGAAAGATGAGGGCGTTGGACTGGTAGATTATCAAGCGCTCTATGTCCTTTGATTTTATGGAGGGAGAGGCCCAGGAAGTACAGGGCCAGGAGCGAGAGGCGAGGTGCGGCGGATGGAAGCCATGAGTACAAAAAGGAAGCCCACCACATCCCCAGGATGCCAGGCCCCAGGGGCAGGTGGCTCCTGGTTCTTCTCCCTCCCAGGGAAGGGACCAGGTCCCGCTGTCTGGAGGCCCCGGGACGCAGCCGGCTTGTTCTTGACGGTTGGCACCCCAGTTCCGAGCACCGTGTAGAGGGGCCCGATGGGTTCTTCTCAGGTGCGGGTGCCTGCTCGGAGGGAGACGCCTTGGGTGATGATAGTGGCTTTGCTTGGGAGGGGCCAGGGCATTGCTTTTGAACAGATTTCCTTCCTCCGCTTATTTATTTACTTTCTGTGGGGTGATTCAGCGAAGCAACCTCAAAACCGGGCTCCAAAGGGAACCAGGAAGAGCCAAACCCTCAAACATTAGTGTTCCTGTGAGGTTTTTGCCGGTGGAACTTTCCTTAAAATAACTGCAGTGGGAGATGGTCAGGGTGGGGGTGGGGATGAGGGAGACCCAGAAATCCTTGGGGGCTTCTGAGGTGACGGAGTGAGGACTCCCAGGAGTGAGGACTCCCAGGAGTGAGGACTCCCAGGGGTGAGGACTCCCAGGAGTGAGGACTCCCAGGGGTGAGGACTCCCAGGAGTGAGAACTCCCAGGGGTGAGGACTCCCAGGGGTGAGGACTCCCAGGAGTGAGGAGTCCCAAGAGAGAGGACTCCCAGGGGTGAGGACTCCCAGGGGTGAGGACTCCCAGGGGTGAGGACTTCCAGGAGTGAGAACTCCCAGGGGTGAGGACTTCCAAGAGTAAGGACTCCCAGGAAGGAGGACTCTCAGGAGTGAGGACTCCCAGGGGCAAGGACTCCCAGGAGGAGGTCTCTCAGCATGCTCCAGCACAGGGGTGGGCAAACTTTTTGACTCGAGGGCCACAATGGATTCTTAAACTGGACCGGAGTGCCGGAACAAAAACAACCTGGGCATGCTGGCACTCTCATCTCGGGCTGCTGGTGAAGGAGCGGAGGGGACAGCAAGAGAACCCTCCACTCTTTCGGCTCCGCGGGCCGGATAGAACAGCAGAACGGGCCGGATCTGGCCCGCGGGCCGTAGTTTGCCCACGGCTGCTCCAACATCTTCCATAGGCAAGGGCTGGGATGAGGCCTCCATCTCACAGATTCCAGACGGTGCCATCTTCCTGAAGAAGGAATGAGCCAGGGTGTGAGCTGGCTTGCGTGACAGGTGACGGCTGTGTCAGTGGAGCACAGACTGGACCCTCTTGCCCCGTGTCCTGTGTCTTTCTCCCACGCTGTAACATATCTCAGGTCCTGAGGAAATGGCTTTGGTTCCTTTGATTCAATGGGAACAACACACAGAAAAATGCTTTCTCTTTGCTGTCATACACTGAAACTGGAAATAAGTCAGCAAGATGAAAGGCTGTGGAGGAAACCGTGCCAGGCTGGAAGTTCAGGAGACACAGGTTTTATTTATTTCAGCTCTGGAGAATGCGGCCACGGGGGGAGAATGCGGCCTTGCGTAGGCCACTTCCCCGAGGTCATGCAGGTCCTTGAGGTCCAGGAAACCCTGGTTCTGGAACCAGGAAGTCTGGTAGGACCTGCGCACAGAGCTGGCAAGAGGCAGAGCGACGCGGGGTGGAGGCCTTAGCCGAAAGTCACAGGGACGTGGGCATGGCCTCGTCCTCCACTCACTGGCTGGATGACCTAGAGCAAGCCGACACTGTCTCTGAGCCTCAGCTTTCCCATCTGTAAAGTGGAGAGAAGAGCAGCCACTCCAAGGGCTGTTGTGATAACGGAAAGGGAAAGACTGCTTAGGAAAATGCTGGGAAACTGGAAGGTGTTAGTCCAGGGGTGGGCAAACTTTTTGACTCGAGGGCCACAATGGGTTCTTAAACTGGACCGGAGGGCCGGAACAAAAGCAACCTGACCGTGCTGGCACTCTCATCTTGGGCTGCTGGTGAAGGAGCGGAGGGGAGAGCAAGAGAACCCTCCGCTCTTTCGGCTCCCCGGGCCGGATAGAACAGCCGAACGGGCTGGATCCAGCCCCCGGGCCGTAGTTTGCCCAGGCCTGTGTTAGTCAAATAAGTGACATTATCATTGTTCTATATTCTTAGGAGCCAGGAATATCAGTCCTCAGTGGGAACAAGGTCAAATAATAATAGCTACTATAACAATAACAAGTATGGATATTGGGTGTTTACTGAGTGCCAAACAACAAATCCTTGAATTGCATGAACCAAATGAAATGTATGAGCTCATGTAATTTTTTTTGAAGGATAATATATATGCAGTAAATTAATAAATTGCTGTACTCTTAGGAATACTGTTTGATGAATTGTTTTTACATCTGAATATATCACACAAAGTCATTTAATTTTTACAACTGCCCTGCACTATCTATTCCCATTTCGCAGAGGTGGAAACTGAGGCAGAGTGAGCCTCAAATCCAGAGAGTCTGTCTGCATGCTGCCTTGGGGATCCACACATCAAGAGAGTGGCTGGAGCCCCGCTGGTGTGGCTCAGTGGTTGAACGCCGACCTATGAACCAGGAGGTTAGGGTTTGATTCCAGGTCAGGGCACCGTGCCCAGGTGGCGGGCTTGATCTCCAGTGAGGGGCGTGCAGGAGGCAGCCGATCAATGATTCCCTCTCATCATTGATGTGTCTATCTCTCTCTTCCTCTCCCTCTCCCTTCCTCCATGACATCAATACAAATATATTTTGAAGAAAAAGAGAGTGGCTGGAGTCACCAGTGGCTGGGAGACTGAGAGGGACCCTCGCGGCTGGGGGCCGGGCAGGGCTTTGGGTGAAAGATGCCTTTCCGTTTGGTGTAGAGGACTCATTCCTCATTCGCTTTCCTGATGAACCGGCAGAGACCGGAATCAAGCACCCACACCTGGCACCACCCCCTTTCCCTGCAAGAGCTCACGTCACACGCAGTGGGGCCCCCGGCAGGTGGTCCACTCCTTTCCCTATGGACCCCCCTCCTCTCCGAGCTCCCGCTTCCCGCTCCGTAAGGAGGCAGGGAGAGGCTGGGCTGAGAAAGCAAGGCTGGGAGGGAGGCATCCTAGGGACCCACTGCTGAAGGGGACAGAGGAAGGGTGACCTGCTCTCAAACAAGGAAGAGACCAGGACCATCCGGGGAAAAGGGGGCAGGGCAGCTTGGTGCCTGAGGAACACTGAGCTCAGTGGCAGGAGGCCCAGGTTCTGGTCTGGGCCTGGCTCTGGCTTCACATAACCTTGCCCTCAGCTCAGACCTGACCTTGGGGGAAGCCATGTGTGGTCTCGGGCCTTCGTCACCTCTTACCCCCAACTGTGGAATCAGAGGCCCGGAGAAGATGACATCTGTCTTTTCCCCTTTAAAACAGTGACGTGTCCGCCTTGTGAGTAGAGGGCCTGGGGTCTCTGACTCGGCGGTGCCGGGCCCAGGTTCTGTGCTGCGTAAACAGGGGGTCAGGAGTAACGGCAGGTGTCCGTCTATTTGTCCTCCTTCTCACTCCCGCTCCTTTCTCCTCCTCCATAACTCTGTTTTTATTGTGGACACCATTACAGGTGTCCCCTTTCCCCCTTTGCCCACCTCCCCCCGGCCCCGGCCCCCTCCCCCCAGGCCCCCACCCGCTGCTGTCTGGGTCCATGGGTCCTGCATGCTCTTTGGCGAGAGGCTCTGAGGAGGCTGTGCACCCACGACGACGGGGCGATAAGCACCAGCTCCTTATTCGGAGGCAGGAAGCCACTCCTCACCCACCTCCTTTGGTCCTCCAAGGATCCCCACCCCAGCCCCCTCGGCCGGTTCAGTTTCCGGCTTCCTGAGGGCCTTGGAGCGGGTGGGGGGGGGCACCTAGATGACCATTCGCCCTCGCGGATTGGAGAGGGAGGGGAGCGGGCGAGCATGGGCGGTGTGAGCCGGAGGCCCGGAATGAATCCGCCGCTGAGGGAAGGGAAAGGCGGGGGCCAGGGTCACTTAGCGCAGGCCGGTCCCAGGACCTAAAATTAGCTCTGGGAACTGGAATGTCAGGGCTCCAAGGAACCGCAGCTGTGAAAAGAAATCACGGGACAAGGAAGGAAAAGTGCGCCCGCCGCCTCACACCCGCCACACACTGGGCCGCCCACCCCATCTGCCCCGGGGTCTCCACAGTGGTTAGCCTCCCCCCTCCCCACTTCCCCCCAAACCACGGTGGCCAGGTCCGCCAGGCTGGCCAGTGGGAAACCCCCTCCGGCCGGGCTGTCATGTCCCCCCCAGGTGACCACAGAGCAAGTGGCCTAGGGTTCCCGGTAGGAGGAGGTTTGATTGGAAACAGGGAAGCAGAAGACCAGCTTGGGTCTGGGGTAGGGATGGTAATGAGGAAATGACAGGCATCCAGGCGAGAGGGGGCAGCGGAGGAGGGTCATGTGGGAAGAGGTTGCATGCAGGCAGGCAGGAGGGCCTCTGGGGGGGGGGGGGACACATGGGGGGGGGGGGCCACAGGCTGCTGAGAGGAGCTGCCCTGGAGAGGCTTCAGGAAGGTGAGATTGAGGGGGGCCTGGCGCGGTGCATCCCTTTGCACAGGCACTAACATGGGGTGTTTTAAAAAGATCACACACACCTGAGTGTGCGGTCCTGAGCTCATGGCCCTGGGAAGGGTGTCCAGGACGGGCCAGGGGCCAAAGCTGAGCGAGGGGCCCACGGGGAGCCGCCCCACGCCAGCCGGGCCCGAGAATCGGGTCCTGAACCCCAGGGGCTCTGGGTGTGAGGCGCCCTCCCCCCAGCTCCTCCTCCCGATGGCAGAGCTGGGCTTTCAGTTTTGCTGGAAATCGCAGGAGGTAAGGAGACCGGGGAAGGCCAGGGGAGCTTTGCTCCCATGGGAGAAGGCTGGGCAGGGGGAGGGGGTGACACTGTGAAAGCCCTCTGGGGGGGGGGGGGACAGAGCGGACGGAGGTGATGTGAGCTTTCCCGCCCCGGCTCTGTGCTGCTGCCACCGGAAGCTCCAGGAGGAAGAAGCATGGAGTGGGTTCTTCCCCAAGGAATCCCCAGCCTCGGGGCAATGGGGGGGGGGGGGGCTTCCCGACAACCTGGGGACTGGGTGTGACATTCACAAAGGCCCTGTCACTGTCCCTTTTCCCCATGAGGAAGCTGCGGCTCAGGGAAGTGGAATCGTTCTCCAGAGGCCCCCAGCCAGTGAGAACCGAGGTCTGAGCTCCAGGCCGGAGCACAGCCGGCCCCATCCCCACGCAATGCTGTTTCTAAAGCCACCTCATTCTGTCCTGGGCGCCCAACCCCGCCTCCACGGGGCTTCCACTGCCACGTGTCCCCAAGAGCCACGTGTCTGATGCTTTCCCCTGGTGCCCAGTCTAGGCCTCCAGACGCGCAGACCTCCCTTCAGAGGTGTGTGCTGGCGACGTGGTGATGGGTATTAATACACAGATCCCAGACACACGGTGCCCCGACGGGGCTCCGATCCCAGACTCCAGCATGGCATGCACAGGTATGAAAAGAAACGCTTTATGCGTGCAATTCTGAGAGAGCGTTGGGTGTCCACAGCAAATTGTTTTCTTCACGTCTCCCCCCAAGCCCATCCTGCATCCCCCACCTCGGAAACGGCGACACCTTCCATTGGATGGGCCCCGAAGCCTTGGCGTCACCCTCACCTCTGCTCCTTTCCTTATACCTCACATCCAACCCCTCGGCGAATTCTGCCAGCCTCGCCTTCAAAATAAAACCAGCACCGGCCACGTTTCACCACACCTATCCCTACCCCCCCCCCCCCCGCCCATCACTTCTGTCTGTGATCGCCTCCATCTGCCCCTTTGTCTGTGTCCTTTGCCCCTGACCAGCCTCTTTTCCCAGCTCTGAACAAAAGCCACGTTCCTTACCCTGAGCTACGAGGTCCTACATGACCTCCCCTCCCCACCCTCCCCAGCCCTTCTCTAGCCTCACCTCCGGCCCCTCCGCTTCCTCCTTCCGCTCACTCACTGGCTGCTCCTCCAACACCAAGGACACCCCCACCTCAGGCCTCTCCAGCGGGTGTCCCCCTGGCCTGACAACTCTTCTAGACAGCCACACGGCTCTCTCTTCTGTCTCTACCCGCCTGTCCACCTCGCCTGAGAGACGGTTTCTCACAACAGGTGTGTGGCCTGAATCAAAGCTCTTGCCGGTTTTGTGCCTCAGTTTTCTCCTTGTAAAGCGGCCACAATAAGAGCTCCCCCTGCCGAGGTCGGTCTGGCTCAGTGGTAGAGGGTCGGTCTGCGGACTGAAAGGTCCCGGGTTCGATTTGATGCCGGCCAAGGGCATGTACATTGGTTGCGGGCACCTTCCCGGTAGGGGGTGTGCAAGAGGCAGCTGGTCAATGTTTCTCGCTCATCGACGTTTCTGGCTCTCTATCTCTCTCCCTTCCTCTCTGTAAAATATCAATAAAATATATATATATTTTTAAAAAGAGTCCTCCTAAGGATGCGGTGAGGGCGACATCCTTAATCCCCGTAAAGCACGCTGCGCGGTGCCTGCCACCCAGGGGGTGTACAGATGAGTGGGTTTTGCTAGTATTGCTGTTCTGTGTGACCAGCCTGTTCCCCCGAAGCTGCCCACCACTCGGACGTTAACATCCTAAACACCGAGGGCCCGAGAGGAGAAGTCCACTCGAGTATTTGGTCACGGAACAGGCGCCAGCAGAGGCTCTAGCTCCCAGCCAGGCGCTCGGCACCCTCCACACCAGGGCCTCCGCGATGCGTGAGGTGAGGCCTCGCCCGGCGGGAGGGAAGGGCGCCAGGTGGGGGATGGGCTCCAGGACCCCGCCTGCCACCTACGGCCAGCATGAGGTGAGGCCACTTGCCTGGTCTCTCGGAGCCTCTGTTTCCTTTCTCTGAAACCGAGAGAGTGACATCAGCCTGCCTGGCTTGCAGGGAGGACCACGTAGCGGTGATGCCTACGCTCAGTGTGTATTCCTGGCCACCTCAGCAGCCCGGCAAAGTATGAACAATGCCCTTTGCCTCTTCCCAAGCATGCATTCTACACGGAGCAGGTCGCCTGGGCGCTGGCGTGGTACTCATCCATGCCCACCGCAGAGATGCCTTTACCACCGCGTTGGTGCTACTTTTACCAGTCAGTGAGGAACCTAGAAGGCTAGCATCTCCCAGTTGGTTTCCACGATCTCGCACTTTGGAAGGGGCGGGAGGGCACATTTCTTAGCGAGCAGTGGCTGGGCCCAGTCTGGGTGAGGCTTGGAGGGCAGAGCTGTGCCCTTCCGGGAGGCTGGCTGTTGGCATGTGGCTCGACAGGGTGTCTGGACAGTGTCTCAGCCCAGAGGGACGGGGCCACGTCCTCCTCGGACGTCTGGAAAAGCCACCAGGCCTGAGACGTAAGGTGAAGACGGGCTCTGCTCCGCCTGCTGACAACCGGTGCTCATTCCCTCGGTCCCCATTCCCTCGGTCCCGAGCACCACACCAGGCCCAGGGGGAGCTCAGAGTGGGACAAAACAGGTCGCAGGTGTTGGTGTTATTTTATTGTGTTTCTCTGCAGGGGGAAATGGGGCGGCGTCCGGGGGCGAGGGAGACACCGGCAGCCCCGGGAAGTGCCTGACAGAATAGAGAACGCTGGTGTGGGCCAGCCGCAGACGCCGGGTGAGCCCAGGGCCTCCAGAAGGCAGATGCAGAGGGTGGGAGTGGCTCCCCTTTCCTTCTAGAACAGGCCCAGCAAACTGTGTCTTTTATAGAAGGGTCACGTGATAGGCTGAACAACGGTCTCCTCCCTCAACTATCCACCTCCAATCCCCACACACAGTCAACGTTATTTGTAAAGAGGATGCTTCTAGGCGAGATAAAATGGAGGATTCTGAGATGAGGTTATACTGGACCCACACTGTCATCATGTGCATCCTAGAGGCAAGTTGGACACACACACACACACACACACACACACACACACTCACACACAGCAGGCCACGTGAAGGTGCCAGCAGAGGTCAGAGCGATGCGGCCACAAGCCAAGGACTGCTGGCACCCACCAGAAACGGGATGAACCTCCCGAGGGGGCACAGCCCTGCCCACACCTGAATTTCAGCCCAGTGGTCCTGATTCTGGATTTCTGGCCCCCAGAAAAGGGAGAGAATACATTTCTGTTGTGTTAAACCACACAGTTTGTAATCCTTTGCTCTGCCATGGGGAATGAACGTACACATCACCTCTGCAAATCAAAATGCTCTCCTAGGTAATAAAAATGCGATCACTTCCCCTGTGCCAGAGAGTGTCGGTTCAGTATTCCCTGTGGGTCAGGCACTGTTCTCCTCCCATTTTGCGAAGGAGAGAACTAGAGCCCAGCGAAGGGGCCCAACTTTCTCAGTTGTCCAGCTGGCACCTGGTGGAGCTTTGAAAGCAGGGGTCTGGCTCCCAGTCCGATCCGAGGGGCCACCTGGGGGGCACTCTGTCACACAGCAGGCATTCTTCCTACTGGGCCACACAGCCTTTGGTTCACACCCTCCCTCTGCGCCACTGAATGGTCTCCTCTGGGACCCCAGGGGGATGGGACGGGACAGAGGGCCTGGAAAGCATTCAGGAAACTGTGAAACGTGGGCCTGGGAGAGGCATAAGAATTAAAAATGGAAGCAAGTCTGCTGGCCTGGCGGGGCATGGCAAGGCTGCATGACCTTCGCTCAGAGCGAGGTGGGGCGCCAGTAGCAGAAGCCACCCCTTGCTCCCAGGCACACACAGCCAAGTTCCCAAGCCTCGGAGTGCCCACGAATGACCTCACAGCCGCCACCACCCAGAGCCACTCTCAGTGCTGACCCTACCGATGAGCACTGGACGTCAGCGTCTGCACGGCTGTGCACCAGCCCATGGGCACCTCCCTCCCTCCGTCTGCCTTCCCCGCAGCCTCCAAATCCAGAGCAACCCCTCCCAGAAGCAGAGTTTCTTTCGCTGTAATAGCTGCTTCATGCCACAGAGGAGGAGGCAGGCTGGGAGATAGTTAAGTGACCTACCCGAGGCCACACCGCGAGGGTGTTCTGCCCAGTGTCCCTTGCATCATGCTGTGGATTTCGGGGTTCTCAGCAACCCCTTCATTCCAGGCAGCTGGAAATTGTTTCATTGGGGAAGGGGGCAGAGTCCTAAGAAGGGGAAGCTGGCATCTGGGCACAGATTTCAATTCATGGCCAAGAGCGCCCACGGCCCTCCTTTCCTCAGTGGTTCCCTCACAGATGCCAGCTGAGGAAGAGTGCCCTCACCCTCACAGGGGCACTGTGGCTCCTGGGCATCAGGGAGGCCCGCCTCAGGGAACCTGCCAGAGCCCAAGGTGCCAAGTCCCACATTCAGTTAGCCACCCTCTCTCCATCCATGCACCCCACATCCAGTGAGTTTACTGAGCTCCTACGGTCAGGTACTGTGCTAGTGGTTGGGGGGTGGTAAAGACGAAGAGATAGTCTTTATCCCAAAAGAACTCAGAGATTAATTGGGAAAGAGACCAGAAATAAGTAATTGCTGCATTTCCAAAACTCGCACATTAGTTTTTCACGTGCATGATCTGGGGCATTTTCTTGTAACAGTTTACTATTATTATTTTACTAGAGGCCCAGTGCACAAATTCGTGCACAGGTGAGATCCTTTGGCCTGGCCGGCAATCAAAGCCTATCTGGAAGCCAGCCAGCCGGGAGGGGGGGACCCCAGGAGGTTGGCCAGCTGGCAGGGGGGGGGGGGCGGGGACCGGCCAAGGGAGGTTGGCTCTGGGAGCGCACTGACCACCAGGGGGAAAGCTCCTGCATTGAGCGTCTTCACCCCTGGTGGTCATTGTGCATCGTAGCAACTGGTCAACCAGTCATTCCGATTGTTTGCTAATAACGGTCGTTTAGGTTTTTATATATAGAGGCTATTATTATTTTCTTGGAATTGACTCTTCTTTTTTTATTACTTAAAATGCCAGCTTTGGGTTTATCCTAAGCAAGAAACCCATTAATTTGTGGATTTTGTTTGTTAATGAAGTTTTTTAATAAAATATATACTATATGTTGCACAGAGTGGTTAACTATTGGGTAAAAAGTTCATGGGAATGCCACCTAAAACCTGTGAAAAACACTGAATTATTGCAAAAGGGGGTGGAATGTGCTAGAATGGCGTTCTGCAGGGGGCCACACTAGGAGGAAAATGCATTCCCCCACCAGGTCCTGGCTGCTCATGACTTATTAGAGAGGGCGACTGACAGGCAGCGTCTCAGGCAGGAAGTTTTATGGCCGGGAGCAGATAACTGTGCTTTCCCCCGGATCTTAGAAGCATTAACTTGTCAACGTTCACGCCATCTGAGGGAGAGACAAGGCCTTTCTCATTTCCAATGTGCCAGACCAGCAGCAAAGGGCACCTGTGACGTGGGACCACCTTTTCCAGCCGGCTGCCTCCATCAAGGCCCCACGTCAGGACACCGCCCAGGAGACCTCCTCCGGGGGTTATGCTGAGGGGAGCACAGTCCCCCGGGTGTGCACTGAATTGTAGCCCCACCCAAGAAAGCACATGAAAAGCACACGACAGCGGATGCCACTGTCTTAAAGAGGATCTTGATCACACCCTATTTCTTTTTTTTAATCTTAAAAAAATTAATTTATTTCTATTGATTTCAGAGAGGAAGGGAGAGAGATAGAAGCATCAATGATGAGAGAGAAACACTGATCAGCTGTCTCCTGCACACCCCCCACCAGGGATGGAGCCTGCTAACCTGAGGGTGTGCCCTCACCAGGAACCGAACCGTGACTTCCTGGTTCATAGGTCGATGCTCAACCACTGAGCCACGCCAGCAGGACTGCTCTACCTATTTCTTAAAGAGAAATTAAACTCTAGACTTTCACTAACAAGAATAAAAACGTATTTATAACACTCCCTTCCAAGTAAGCGGATTACACCAGTGTACAGTACCCTGGGGAGGGTACTACTCGCTTCCTTCATTAATTTACTCCACAGATATTAGTTGAGCACCTATAACGTGCCAGGCCTGTGTGAGGCACTGGGGTTACACTGACGGCCCAAGACAGGCACTAACCCCGCCTCCATAAGGCTACTTAGGGAGGCTGATGGTAATCAAATTAATCATCCCAATAAATGCACAATGTGATGTGTGCCACCAAGAACTAACACACGGTGCTGGCCTCTAACAGCGAATTCTGCTCTAGTTGGGGGTCAGAGAAGGCTTCCCTGAGAGCTGACAAGGGGGGAGAGCTGTGAATGTAAGGCACTGAATTACCAGTAACTCCTCATTAAGTCTCTTTCAGGAGCCAGATCCTCATTTACTCCTCACCGCGACTCTCCAAAGAGGGCATTATTATTCCCATTTCACAGGAGAGCAAATCCTGGCGCAGACAAGAGTCATGCCCTCCCCAAGGACACACAGCTGGCTAGTGGCAGGGCTGGGAATAAACACAGGTCTGGTGTGACCCTCAGGCCATGTCCCCCACCCCTGGCCCCTGCCCCCGACAATCACTGCCTTCCCAGGAAGTGTGTTAATAGAAAAAAAACATAATTTACCCTCTCTACGTTCCTGGAAGGTTACCACTGTGATGTCATCTATATCAACTCCTAAATCCTCAGAGCCAATGAGGAGACAGGTTGGGCAAACACTGCTCCATTCTGCCACTGGAGAACCAGGGCAGAGAAGCCAGACAGGCAGAGGGAGCCGGAACAAAGAGCTCCCTCTCATGGGGAGGCTGAGCAGGCCTCTTCGTTCTGCCTCCAGCCAGGCCAAGGCCAAGGCCAAGGCAAGCCTGCCCTTGCTCTGTGCACACAGTCAGTCTGTCTCCGCCAGGCAGATGGGAGGACAGGCTGCATCTGCCCTCGGCTGCTGTGTCTCAGCACCCAGAAAGGGGTCAGACCTGAAATTTATTTGTTCAATAAATAAGGTGAACAAAAGACAGAAGCTATCATCTTTCTGGTAAGAATTGACCTTTTGAAGGAGGAGAAGAAGACATCCAAGGAATTCAGACCACTTCCGAGGAGAAACAACCCAGCCTTCCAGGCAATTAGACTCCTAGTGGCATATTGTGCACGTTCGATGGCCCACGCATATTGCAAGCTCGATATGGGGTTTCTCACTTAATTCTCACATCAACCTCATGAGGCAGGCACTCCTGGTGCCCTCGATTCATAGATGCAGAGGCTGGGACTCAGAGAAGTGAAATATTCTGCATCAAAGCCCACAGTTTGTGAGAGATAGATAGTTTGAATACCACCCCAAGGGCTGAACTGCAGGCGCCAATGGTGGCCTTGTGACTAGAAAATACACACTGAAATTTTGTATTTTTTTGGTACATACACAAAATAATAATAAATTAAAAATAAAATTATTCATAATAAAATATAAATAAAAGTTATATTATAAATAACATTTATTTGCACACCAGACCATCTCACGCCTCACAAGACTGTCTTGACTTGACTCATGAGAACGTAGAATTAGGCGCAGCTAAACACGGTGCAGTGCATATCCCCACCAAACTCCGGTGCAATGTGTACCCCCCCCCCCCAAACTCTTCCTGTACCCCTGGGGGTACGCGTACCACACTTTGGGAAACACTGATGTAGAGAGACACATCGATTGGCTGCTTTCCACAAGTGCTCCTGACCAGGGCTGGGGATGGCGCCTGCAACTGAGGTACCTGCCCACGATCAGAATCAAACCCGGGACCCTTCAGTCTGCAGGCTCTATCCACTGAGCCAAACTGGATAGGGCTCCACTGTTTATTTCTGAAGTTACCCACAGGCGGGCACAAACAGGGTCAAGGAGAACATTATTCTTCACCTCTCCCCTCCTGCGCCCCTGCCAACCTCCTGCCTCTCCCCTACCCCCCGGACTCTAGGGATCCATGCAACATATCAGCTGCTCCATCTCAGGACAGGAAAGGGACACTGCCATGCCACCGCTGTCCCCCGGGGGAGTGGAAGCAGACAACCTCAGTACCTTAAAACAACAGGAGCAGCAACCCAGAGGGGAGATTAACGCATCCAGGTTCACACAGGGGGCTGACCTCCGACCAGAATACCAGTGTCCTGGGTTCCCACCAGGCACTCACGGTCTTCCTTCTTGGTACCATCAAAGGGCTCGCAGCGAGCCTTGTGTTCTGGTTTCTTCCCTGAAATACATACCACCTCCCCGCGATTTTCCAGGAGAAACAATGCAGCCTTCCAGCCAAACAGACTCCTAAGGCCTTAGCATGCACTTAAGCTGTCCCGAGCAGACAGCCAGCTCGGGGAAGAGGGTATACATGCATACCTTTCCAAAACACGGACTTTGGGGTCAGACTGACCTCGGTGACATTCTTCTCATGGGATGGGCTTGGGTGGGCGGGTAATGCTCCCCGAGCTGCAGTTTTCTCACCTGGAAGATGACGCCAATGATCCCGATCGTTGGGTTGTTGTGAAGATTCCAGATCGTGACAAGTATTTGGGAATCCCTGATCTAGGAGCCCAGAACACAACAGCTAACAAGGCGGACAAGGGCCCTGACCTCAAGGAGCTTCCATTCGAGTTGGAAAAGGCAACGAATACAAGATAAACAAGCAAATGGGATTTTTTTCCCCAGAGAGTGCTAAGTACTGAAGAAGAAAAAAAATATCTGCAAAGGGGCTGATGGGAGGCCCGAGTGACCAGCGATGGTTGTGCTACTTTGGCTAGAGCAGAGGTCTCTGAGGAGGTGACATCTGAGCTGGACTCTGAGTAATGAGAAGGGATTGGCCATGGCAGGATCTGGGGAACAGCTGAGGGAGGAGGCAGGGCGACCCTGGAGCAGGGGTGAGCGTGACCTGGTGAAAGAATGAAGAGGAGGCAACCTGGGGGGGAGGGAGGATCACAGTGAGTTCCAGGAGCGTGAAGGGATTAAGGGCAGAGGCAGCGGGGGGCTACGTCACACGAGGCGCCGAAGGGTGAAGCTTCGAGTAGTTATTTTAATATTTTATTGATCTTTTAAGGAGAGGAAGAGAGAGGGATAGAGAGTCAGAAACATCGATGAGAGAGAACCATCGACCAGCTGCCTCTTGCACACAGCCCACTGGAGATGTGCCCGCAACCGAGGTACATTGCCCTGACCGGAATCGAACCTGGGACCTTTCAGACCGCAGGCCGACGCTCTATCCACTGAGCCAAACCGGCTTCGGCGAGGAGTGATTTTAAATGCACCAGGAATCCAAGAGAGTTCTGAGCAGGAGAGTGATACGATCTGATTCCCCCTCTTGGAATCAGCAAATATATGTAACAGCTTTAGTGCAGGGGCTGGCACCGGGTAGGTATTTGATGAAAGATAGCTTTCTCATTGTTTACCATTCCTCAGCATCACCACCGATCATTACTGACTTCCAGCCGGTGGGTGGCCCAGACCTAGCTTCCCCCAGAGGCGTGCACCTGGCTGCACCTGATGGGGGCGCGAGGTGTGGTTCAGGAGGGGGGGCAGCGATACCTTTGACTTCCTTCCTCTGCACCACCACCCTCCAACCTGCACCCCAAGGCAAGATGCCAGCGACATCTGCCAGGCCAAGGGGCAGAAGGGGTAGGATCCCGGGGCCCCTCTCCAGCCGGCCGCAGCTCCGGGCCTCCTAGCTGCCTTCACTTTACTGTAAAAATGCAAAGCATTCCAGCCATTTTAATTACTGGGCGTTGCATACGCCAGCAATCAGCTCATACAAAGGAACAACAGATAAAACAAAATGATTTTTCAACATGCCTTCAGCCTCTCCCTCCTCTTTCTCTAACATCAGCCTCCAAACACGGGCTCGCGGGCCAGGTACGTGCAATCCCTCTGGGAGCCTGCTGAGGTGACACCAGGATCTTTTTTTTTCTCTAAATACTTGAGGCGGAGGCAGTGCCAACTGCCTTGCGGCGGTTTGGAAATTACGGGTCCTCTTCCT
Source organism: Vespertilio murinus (assembly GCA_963924515.1). Taxonomy (NCBI): domain Eukaryota; kingdom Metazoa; phylum Chordata; class Mammalia; order Chiroptera; family Vespertilionidae; genus Vespertilio; species Vespertilio murinus. The sequence continues at coordinate 187,478,159 of OZ004707.1, forward strand.
GCTTGACATGCCGGGGCCAGCACCGGGCTGCGTGTCGTACACATTGGAAACTTCGTTATGAACAGCTCTGCGTGCGGGGGGTCTGTCTGGGCTCCAGGTGGGGGGATTTTAGTGCCTGAAATTCCAAAATGGCCGCATTATAAGGTCCTCCCAAGGCATGAACCCCAAGCTCAGGGTTCCAGGAATGCTTAGATGTGGGGGAAGGATGTCTTGAAAAAGTTCATAATGTGATTAGAGGAGACTCCAGTTTCTGAATCCTGGTTTTTCGGTAGCTTATGAACTCTTTTTTTTCACCAACAGTCTGATATAATAGAACAGTTTTTTAAAAATATCTATATATTTTATTGATTTTTTACAGAGAGGAAGAGAGAGGGATAGAGAGCCAGAAACATCGATGAGAGAGAAACATCGACCAGCTGACCCCTGCACACCCACTTTCGGGGATGTGCCCTCAACCACTGCACATGCCCTTGACCGGAATCGAACCCGGGACCCCCTCAGTCTGCAGATCAACGCTCCGTCCACTGAGCCAAACCAGCTTCGGCTAATAGAATAGCTTTTAAAATATATTTGTTTTTTAATTTATTTCAGAGAGGAAAGGAGGGGGAAGAGGAGAAAGAGAGAGAGAGGTGTCAATGATAAGAGAGAATCATTGATTGGCTGCCTCCTGCACGCCCCACACTGGGATTGAGCCCTGACTGGGAATCAAACCGTGGCCTCCTTATTCATAGATCGATGCTCAACCACTGAGCCACGCCAGCCAGGCAATCTAACAGTGTTTATTTTTTATTTTTTAAATATAGTTCTTTATTGATTTCAGAGAGGAAGGAGCAGGAGAGAGAGATAAAACCATCAATGATGAGAGAGAACCATTGATCGGCTGCCTCCTGCACGCCCCCTACTGGGGATCCAGCCTGCAACCCAGGCATGTGCCCACATTCGGAATCGAACCTGTGACCCTTCAGTTCGCAGGCTGACACTCTATCCACTGAGCCAAGCCTGCTAGGGCCTAACAGTGTTTTGAGGACCTACTGTGTGTCAGGCATTGTGCTAAGCGCACAGAAAACTCAACTAGACTTTGTCAATTAGCGCACTTTCTAAAGCGGGGAGATGACGTGGAGACTGACAATCCCGGCACAGAGGTATCTCTGAGGGAGGCACCCCGCTTGGATGGAAGGAAAGGCTACTTGTGGGAGATGGTGCCTAATGATGATATTGACAGTGCCCATTCATTGTTGGCGGACTCTATGCCAGGCTTTCTGCTAAATCCTTTCCATGCATCATCATGTTTATTTTCTCACAACTCTGTGAGGTTGGCCCTAATGCTGCTCCTATTTTACAGATGAGAAAACTGAGATCCAGAAAGGTTACTCATCCAAGATCACATAGATAGGAAACGGTGACTGGTAAATATTTAACTAGCTCTCCAGGACAAAAAGTCCTGATCGATAGTATCTGCTAATGGCTGTAGTGCAAGCATGTCAAACTCAAAGGCTAACATGGGGCAAGTAAATGAGGCATGTGGCCCGCGCAGGCAGTGAGTTTGACATGCTTGCTGTAGTTGTAAATACTCTGAGCATGCCCAATGTAAAGTTCCAATGTGATGTCACTGACTGCAGATTTGGGAAGACTGCTCAGTAGCACACCATTATGAAATATTTCCACCATATAGATACAATAGCTGGCCACGAAGAGGCAGGGCAGCAGGGTGGTGAGGAGCCTGGGTGCTTGAGCCAGACGGGCTCTGGTTTCAAATCCCAGCACTGCAGCATCCTGGCTGTGCACTCTTGAGCAAATCACATGATCTCTCTTTGCCTTTATTTCCATATCTGAAGAAAAAAGGGGATGGTGGGATAATCCTTTCTAACAGCTTTTGCTGTAAGGATTAGTCTCAGTTCAGAGAGGCAAACCACTCAGAAGGATGCCCAGCACCAGTAGGCACTCTGTAAGAATGAGCTATTCCTATCAAGTTTTTATTTATATTTCCCTCTCTCCCTTTTCCGATTATCACTTACATAGTCAAAGGGGATGTGCTTCTCTTTAACGAATACAGATCACATGCTCCTTGAGGGGAGGGGCCGGTTTCATTCATCTCTATACCTGTAGGGCCGCACCCTGGCACCTGTAGGTTCTCAGTGAGAATTTACTCTGTGCCAGGCACTAATGCCAAGTGCCTTATTCACCATCCCTTGTTTGATCCTCACAAAGATCCTATAGGTCGGAATCTCTCTTCCACTTTACCATTATAGTTTGTGTGTGTGTGTGTGTGTGTGTGTGTGTGTGTGTGTTGGTGAATTCTCACCTGAGGATATATATATTTTTTTAACCTGAGGATATTTTTTCATTGATTTTTAGAGAGAGTGGACAGGAAGAGGAGAGACACAGTGAGAGAAACAGACGTGAGAGAGACAGATCGATTGGTTGCCTCCTGCGCATGCCTCGACCGGTACTGAGGATCAAGCCTGCAACCAAGGTACATGCCCTTGACCAGAATCGAACCCGGGACCCTTCAGTCCACAGGGCAACACTCTATCCACTGAGCCGAACCGGCCATTTTACCATTAGACGCCGAAGCTCTGAATGGTTAAGACACACTGCCAAGGTCATAGTAAAAAAGGATCAAAATCCAGATTTATTGACATCACAGGCCTTGGTCCCTAACCTCTTTGTCAGTCTGCCTTCCAGAATACTCCAGCTTTAAAAAATTATAAAATCCACCCCCTCCCCGAGCCCCACCGGTTTTACATGTGAAGAAAGGGGGCTCAGTGATTTACTCAAGGTCGCCCGGCTATTGTGTGCGGCAGAACTATGACAAACACCCCGCATATCGCCTCAGTCTTGTGTCTGACATTTCAGGAGGAAATGAAGCCACATTCAATAGCTGTTAAAATGTACTGATCAGTATTCTCCTGGCTTGCCTCTGGTTTCGGGCCCTTTCTGTGTCATACAAATGCAATTTTCCCGTGGAATCCATCCAAATGCCCATGAGGGAAGGGCGCGCCCACACCCCCAGACACGGCTGCCATGTCGTCTCTCCCGCCTCCTCCACGGCGCACCAGGCCCACCTGCCACCGGTGAAGCTCCCTGGGTGTCCCTCTGCTTGGCTGCCTCACACAATGGCCAAGAGCCCCCGGCACTCAGTGGGACCCAAAAGACTAGGAGGAAGTCTCCAGCACTTCTAATGCTCTGCAGAGCCTACAGGCAGTGAGCTTACGGACACCAGTAAGAGAGTTTGGGAAGAGACCTGTGAATCTGAATCCCAACTCTGCCACTTCCTCGCTTGAAAGCAACTGGATGTGAAATTTAACATCTTTAAGCCTGTTTTATTCTTTCTCTTTCTCTCTCTCTCTCTCTCTCTCTCTCTCTCTCTCTCTCTCTCTCTCTCTCTTTCTCTCTCTCCCTTCCTTCCTCCCTCTCTGCCTTCCTCCCTTCCTCTCTCTTTTACCTTTTGACACCCTTCATCCCTCCCACCAATCTGTTCTCTGCATCTATGAGCTTGTTTTTATTTTATTTTTTAAAAGCTTCCACATATAAGTAAGAACATATGGTATTTGTCTTTCTCTGTCTCACTTACTTCACTGAGGGCAGTGGTCAGCAAACTGCGGCTCGAGAGTCACATGCGGCTCTTTGGCCCCTTGAGTGTGGCTCTTCCACAAATACCATGGCCTGGGAAAGTCTATTTGGAAGAAGTGGTATTAAAAGAAGTTTAAGTTTAAAAAATTTGGCTCTCAAAAGAAATTTCAATCGCTGTCCTTTTATCTTTGGCTCTGTTGACTAATGAGTTTGCCAACCACTGACTTAGGGTAATTCCCTTGATGTCCATCCAGGTTGTTGAAAATGGCAAGGTGTCATTCTTTATACGGAGGAATAATATTTCAGTACGTCTATATGTACCACAATGCCTTTCATCCACCCATTGGTGGACACTTAGGCTACTTCCATATCTTGGCTACTGAACACGGGGACGCATGTATCTTTTCCAGTTGATGTCTTGGCCCCAGTAGTCTTGACTGTAAAATGGGCATTAGGTAATATCTATTATTTCAGGTTGTGAATCTTTTCCAGTTGATGTTTTTTTGCCTCAGTATTCTTGACTGTAAAATGGGCATTAGGTAATATCTAATATTTTGGGGTGGGAGCATGGGAGGAAACGCTGCATTGAACATGACGTATATACGGAGTTGTTGCTCAAGGAATGTGAATTCCCTTTCCTTTTTCTTGTCTTAGAAGTCTTTTCCAGCTTATCATCCCAAGGTCACGGGGTGTCCCAGGAAAGAGAAATGACTCTAACTGAATCCTGAAAGATAAAAGAATCCTGACGAGGACACGGAGCGGGTGGGGAATATTTTGTGAGCGGGTGGATTCCAGGAAGAGAGGGAGGGTGGACAAAGCCTCAGACAGGAAGCGGGAGGCTGGAACAGCAGGGGCTGGGAGGTGGGAATGAGGGCACAGGTTTGCAGAGGTAAGCAAGGACAGCCCTGCGGTGGCATAACTTCAGGGGCGGCCATCACTCGGTTTCCTACCTGGATACCCCCCTGGGGGGGCCCCGGGCAGGGCCAGATCACAGAGCGCCCCGCACGCCTTTCTTTGGCGCGTGAGCCTTTGTTCAGCGAGCCGTGGGGAGCACATGAATCACTGGGCGCCAAGGACAGCGTGGTTTCAGATTTATATGTGAAACACTTTTCAGGAGCAGCGGTGCAAATTGAAGCTGACAGAGAAAGGCTCTGGGCAGGGCGGCCAATTATGGGACGGCTGAAATCGTCAGGAAGGAATCTGCGGGGGCCTGATCCAAGCCAGACCCGGTGGGAATGGAGAGAAGGGTGTGTGGCTTGAGAATGGAGGGGACCTGGTGACCCATGGTGGCGTTGGTGGCGAGAGGGAACGCTGCAGGAGAAAAAGGGGGGGAGACCATGAGTTCTGGAGCCTTTGGGGGCTGAGGCAGCCACGGGTCGGCCGGTGTAACTGTCCAGGGGGAAAGCTGGAGGGAGACGGGAGCTCAGCGGATATGGCTGCGTGCAGCGCCCGTCCCAGCGCACGTGGCACCGCGGTGGGTAGAACACTGGGGGAGCGGGTGGAGGCTGGCAGGAAAGGAAGGAAGCCAAGGACAGAAAATTGGGAAACACCTACATTTTAGGGACAGCAAGGGCCCGGAGACTCTGCCAGAAGACCGAGAAGGTAGGTACAGTGAGCTGGAGAGGTAGAAGGCGAAAACCCAGAGCGGGCAGACTCGGCTGCCAAGTTCAAGGAAGAAAGTGATCGGCGGCGGCGGCCAATGCTCCCCGCAATCCAGGACAAGTCCGTCCCCGAGCCAGCAGGTTCCACGGAAAAGAGTTCAGAGGCCTTGGCAGGAACAGGGCCTCCAGCCCCATCCGCCAGGAGGCTGCCCAGCCCTCCATCCCATGCCTTCCCAAGCTGATGGGCCACCCGGCACAGACACCCCCCCTCGGGTGCAAAACGGCATTCAACCTTGACGGAAGCCGCAGAGGAAAAGCACGTAGACTCCAGGGAAATACGGAAGGCATCGAGACAGGGCCACAAAGACGTCCTCCCTCCGCTCCATACTAGTCTTCGCAGAAATGATCGGCCTTTACCACACATTGAAAAACCAAGAGGTGGAATAGGAACAGTTGCCCACCCACCACCCCAGAAAGCACGGGGCACAGCGTGTCTGGGCGGGCACACGTGTTTTCTGGCTTCACATCCTGGGAGTCGCCGGGCGGAGAGAGATGTGGGAACCCCAGGGCGCTGGAGAAGCAACCGGAGACTCTCTTACTGAGGGGTCTTCGCTCCCGGGTGGGGAGCGGGCAGAGCTGGGCAAGAGGCCATTTCACCGCCACGGAATTGGTTCCAGATGGAAGCAAGGAAAGGTGCGGACTCCCTGCCGGAGCCAGACACAGCCAGAACCCGCAGTGCCTACCGTCCCAGGTCCCCAATTCCCCCGTGCGGGTCCGGCCAGGGCCGGGGTGAGGGGCGGACCGGGCTGTCTGTGGCTTGGAGAAGCCCAGCTTGGATGCAATGACTTTGAGATGGGCCGTGGGCTTGGGGGAAGGCACTGCGGTGAGGGTCTGGGCAGGGAGGGAAAAGCAGGGAGAAAAGAGGGGTTTCCCTAGGAGGCAACCGAAACAGCCCATGTCCTGTGAGCGCCTTCTCTGGGCTTCCTTTCCAGAGGCCAGATCGGGAGGAGTGGGACCGACCCTGGCATCCGCCGCTGGGTTCCCAGAGCCGGATCCCCCCAGCCCCATGATTCACGTCTTCTCTCTTCCCGAGGGCACGTTGACGGGAGGCCAGCGCGAGGGGGGAGAAGCCGGGCAGCTGCGTGCTCAGACGGGATGCTGACTGAGAGCTTTGTGGCCGTGGCAGACGGGAGGGGCTCGCTTCGCCCACTCAGAGGCACCAGGGCCCGCTGGCTGGGGTGGAACTGTGCGGCTTCCCTGAGGCTGGCTGGGACTGCAGGCCTGGGGACCCGTGTTCTCTGGCTTACAGCGCCCCCTAGCACTGGCCAGAGGGATAGGTCTGTGTGCTCCACCTGCCCACCTGCACACTGGGAAGGGGCTGGTGGGGCCTGTCAGCTGCACTCACTGAACCAGCTCCACTCACTGAACCAGGTCTGACGGCCCTTGTTACCAACACTCATTTCCGGCCCTCAAAGGGCTGACCGTCCTGGAACAGAAGCAGAAAGAAAGCACAGGGTGCTGTGAGGGATACGCAGGAGGGAGATGGTAAAGACTGGGGAGGGAAACCAGGAAAGGCTTCCTGGAGGTGGTGACACTGACGCTGTGATCGGAACACAGTGCAGGCATTCAATCATTGCTGGAAAGACTGCATGGGGACAATAAAAAGACGTACTTTCTCATCGCTGAGTGCTTGTGACCCAAGAGGCAGGCAGGCAGGAAAACAAGTCGTGACAAGGGGCTCTCTCAGGAGCGAGACCTCAGGCTCTCTCTCCGATGCCCCCGCACCACGGCCTCTGTGTCCAGCCTCAGCCTCGGAGGAGACATCAGAGCAAGGACTCGGTCGCGGTTGGCTGAGTGATTGACAGCTGCGCTTCAGTCACGGGCACCTTCGATTCGCCTCACACCCGTTTAACAGGCGTGATCTGTCTGCCCTTCAGTAACTCTCACCTGGTCCTTGAGAACTTCCCATGAAATCTTAGTCCTTTCTAGCCGGGGGTGCGGTGGGCCGGGGTGGGGCTTGGAGACCACTGAGTTACATCTTTCATCCAATAAAATAGAAATCCAGGCCCGGACAGGGGAGGTGACTTGTACACACACACACACACACACACACACACACACACACACACACAGCTGTTCTTCTGCACCAACTTTTGAAACCCACTTCAGATCTTTGGTCTTTAAAAAAAAAATTTTTTTTTTTTTAAATCCAAGCACCTTTCATCCCCCCTAGGAAGGTTTTATGCTTTTGCAGGAATATGCTTGGAATGTTTTCAAAAGGCTTTAGATAATTATTTGGAAAGGGAAAACACGAAACGCACAAGAGATAACGGGCTGTGTTCGCTCCAGTGCGTCCACGGGGCCCCGCGGGGCAGAGGTGAGGATCGCCATCACAGACGGCTGTTTGGTCAGCCGGGGCAGGGGAAATGCTTCGAGTTGGCCACTGTGCAAACACCCCGGGAGGAGCTCATCTGCAGATCTGAAAGGCAGGTCCAGCATGGCGAGTGGCTGGGTTTCCGTGGCCAAGGTGCACGCCTCCGGCCATGGGCTGCGGCCGGTCCCATGTGTGTGTGCGCGCACGCGTGCGTGGGTGTGGGCCAGCGCCAGGGAGGCTCCGGCAGCGCCGCCCTGTCCCGAGGCATTCCGGAAATTCCTTCACCTGTCTGGACCTTATTTTTCCCACTGATAAGAGGAGGATGGGACTTCTGAAAAATCACGTTCCCAGAGATTCCAGTGCTCTGTAACTTGATAGGCAGGGGGTGGGTGGTCATGGGATCACCTTCCAGGAAGAGAAATGCCCCGTCAGCCAGATACTGTGGGGACTTCTTCAGTTCCGCCAAGGCTGACCCACGTGTCATTGCTCTTAGCTGTCGAGAACTAGCGGGAGAGCCAGTGTCTTCACCCTTCCCATGGGCCCGGGGGCACCCGGCTACCTCAACAAGCGGACGTGGGGAAGCGATGCTTGCCTGTGAGGTCCCTGTGCGCTATGGCCTTAGGCTGGCTGTGCGGTCTGCTTGCAAGAGGGGCTCCCTGGCAGGGGGTCTCCCCCACACAAAGACTCACGGAGCCTGCTCCCCTTTTCCTTAAGACGAGGCCTGAGCCGACCTTACCCGGGCAGGTGGGCGGAGGGGAGTCCCCTCCGGTTAGACATTATGGGGGACTTCCCAACTGAAAGGGAAGATGCACTCCAGAGACGCTGCGTGGGCTAGTTTAGGAGAGGGAGCGAGAGCAACTAACCCCAACCACCATCTCCTCGCATCTGATTGCTCGTGCGCTTCCAAAACCGAGGAGCTGCCACGGCCGAATGCCTCGGATGCTTTCAACGAGGAGGAGCCTGCCCCAGCGAAAGTTATCTGCCTCACACTCCTGTTCTGGGCAAGGCTCCCCTCGGAGAAAACACTGGCATTTTGGACAAAGCCGTGAACGTGAAAAGAAAAAAAGAGAGGCATCTTATCGCATAAGATGCTTATCCAAAGTGGATTTGGTCTGGAAAGGCTTCTAAAACCTTCCGCATGACTGGCACGGTGCAGGAATCAGAGCAACTCAAATCCCACCAAGCATGCATGCCCTCGTTCAGCCTCCAGACTCAATGGGCCGCTGGCCGCCCCCCACCCCCCACCCCCAAGGCCCCTGGGACCCTGCTCGGTGCTCCGAGGGCTGAAAAGCAGTGTGGCTAAACGCCTCAGGCGTCGTAGTGTTGCTAGGGTGGCGGGGAAACACTACAGCCGGACCCCATGAAACCGGGAGCTGGGTGCTGGAGCGGACACCCGGAGAGGGAGGGGTGGGGGCGGGTCAGGCTCCGGAGCTGAGGTGGGAAGGGTCTTACACGTCGGGAGGGGGAGACGACAGGAAAACGTGAACATTAAATGCCTTTCCTTAGAGCTAAGAATTTTAAGGGGTACAAAGGAACTCTAAAAATGTACTTGGAAACACCATTTCCAACGAAATGTACTGCAACCGCCCCCCCACCCCCCCCACTTCTCTGAAGGGTAAATGGGGGAGTTTCTGGGAAAGAGGTTGAGTTGCATTTCCGAGCAGTATTTTCAATCCTTACTTTGTTCTAAACTTTTAGTTATTTCTATAGCCAAGACATTGGAGTCTCGTTCTACACGGGATGGGTGGGTAGAGAAAGGGAGAGGGGCCAGGAGTGAGGAGCCAGCAGGCGCAGCTGCAGAAGGGCCCAGCGCACTGAGAACTGAGGGCTGCTCAGGGCACAGAGAGAAACCTCTCTCCCAAGGTGGACCCGCGTGGACACAGCTCCTGGCTGGTTGCCAAGTTGTGGCACCTTCGGGTGCCAGTCTCCTCATCTGGAAAGCGTCATTCTAACTTCATTTCCTTCCCCAGGACTTCGAGGTGGAAGGAGGTGAGGTACGGAAGGTGTAAGGCCACGTGGAGATGCTCCTTAATAACAAGGCACGCGGAGTACTCGCTGTCAGCAATCACCCATTATCGTGGGCAGCCCAGGCTCCCCGTAGTCCTCCAGGACCTGGCTTCACCCCAGTTTGCACCTCCCGCCCCCAACTCCCTGCCAAAGGGTGCAGACCTGCCTGCCCTAAGGTGGGGAGACTTTTCCTCCTGCCCTTTCTAGGGGCCTTGGCACGTGCTGGTCTCCCTCCCTGGTGCTCCCTCCTCCCAGGTGCCCCCGGGGACCAGCCTTCTTCGTGCTCACATCTCAGCTGGGGTGTCACCTCCTCAGACACGTCCTACCCCCCAGAGAGCAGCGCCCTCTGCAGCCATTTCCAGCCCAATGATTCTGTGGTGTGGCCTTCACAGCACTGCCCCCACCCACAGCCACCCTAGGCGTGTATTCATGGTTTCCTGACATGTTCCCTGCAAGTTCCTTGCAAGAACTTGGCTGAACCCAACCTCCAGCACAGCGTTTGTCGAATGACTTCTCAATGTACCCTCCGGGCGGGTGGGGAACGGGCCAGCTGCTACAGCTCCCAAAGGCGGGAAAGGGGGGAGGTGGGTGTTTGGGGGGGGGGGAGGGAGAGGGTAGGTCACCTGTCTGGCTTCCCCTCTGACTGCTCTTTCCAGAGAAGGTGGGAAGGTAAACTTTCCCCTAGCCTTTCCTCCAGGTGCAGCGAGGGTCCCCAGGGTCAGGGTCGCCCTGACCGCGGAGGGTGGGTGCTGGGGGGTGGGGTGGGGGGGAGCAGTTAACTCCGGTTGAGCCGGGAGGCGTCCGGAGGGGGGGGGCGGGCGGGGGCACGCGGGCGCCGCCCCCGGGGCTCCCCACCCCGCCCGCCAGCGCGGGTCCGAGGCGCGCCCCAGGCCCCCCGCGGCCGAGCCCAAAGCCGCATTATTCCCTATAAGGACCTGAGCCGGCCGGGGGAGGCCCCGCCCCGCCGCCCCGCGCCCTGGGCCCCGCCCCCTTTTCGGAGGCCGATGAGGTAATGCGGCTCCGCGATTGGTCGGCGGGGCGGGACCCCAGAGGGGGGCGCGGGGGGGACGGCGCTATATTACGCGGCCGCCGGGCAGCGGCGCAGAGCGGGCTGCGAGCGGGCTCTCGGACGGACGACTTCTCCTCCTCCTCCCGCTGCTCCAGCTCCGGCTCCGGCTCCCGCTCCCCGACCCGCCGCCACCGCAGAGTCGTGCACCAGCGCCGAGGCCGCCCCGACCCGTCCCCGTGGGCACTTGGAGGGCAGCGCGCCGACGTCCAGGTTGCCCCGTCCGTCCGGTGGGTGCCACCGGCTCCGGCTGCAGCAGGCAGGCGCGCACGGCAACTTCGGAGAGGCGAGCAGCGGCCCCTGCAGCGGCGATGACTCCCTGGCTCGGGCTGGTCGTGCTCCTGGGCACCTGGAGCCTGGGGTTCTGGGGCGCCGAGGCGTGCACATGCTCGCCCACCCACCCCCAGGAAGCCTTCTGCAACTCCGACATAGGTAAGCTCCCCCCCGGCCTCGTGCACGGCAGCCCAGAACGGGATGCTGCCCGTTGCTCTGCTCGGGGTGCCCTGGCGACCCCCCCCCCCCCGTTTTTTTCCTTCCCCGGGCTTGGGGCGAGGGCGCTGACCTCGCCGGCGGGGAGATGCCGCGCAGAGAGACCCCACAGGGGGCTGAACGAGCCCGCTGGAGCCTTTGCTCTCCTTGTAGGAGCTGAGGTCCCTGTGGGTCGGTCCTCTTGACATCTGGTCAAAACTCCCCTCCCGCAAGGGCGGGAGGAAGGGCTGGGGGTGAGGGGAAAGGGACCCTAAAACGTGGGATGCCAGATAAAACTGCTGGGATGTTGAATAGTTTTTTTAAAAAAAGTTGCCAGCCATGTGCCCAGAAAGTGGGCAGGAGAAACTTGAAGTTTCAGAGTTTGCATCACCTAAGAAGTTCCTGCTTTTCCACGGGACCCACACCGACCTTGAGTTTCTCAGCCAGTGCTAATGGAGCTCCTTGGGCTGCCAGCGGCGGGGTGGGAGGACTTGGGGGGGGGGTGAGAAGAAAGGGGAGGGGCTGGCCCTCCCCCAGGAGCTGAACGGGACAGTGTTGGTGGCCAGCGGGAGGTGGCGTGTGTGCGGGATCGCTTATCACGGAGCTGTGAGAAGTCACAGGAAGGCAATCCCCCCCACCCTCTCGATTGAGGGAGCTCTGGAAAACAGACGTGTCCCCCCAAAAAGAACAAAGATGCCACAGGTCACACACGACAAGGTGACGATCCCAAGCTGGGCATGTGTCTCTGGTTAGAGCCGCTCTGTGCGAAGGAGCAGGGAGGGCTGGTCTCCGGCGGGCAGGACACGGGGCTTGGATGGCGAGAGGTAGGGGAGCAGCTGGAAAACATCTCCTCTCCTTTCTAGCTCATAAAGCATGTCCAGCGGCCCCTGCTGTGTGCGTGTGTGTGTGTGTGTGTGTGTGTGCGTGTGTGTGTGTGAGTGAGTGTGAGAGTGTGTGTGTGAGTGTGTGAGTGAGTGTGGGTGTGTGAGTGTGTGTGTGTGTGTGCACACGCCGGCCGGGCTGCTGGGGTGGGACACAGTCTAGTCTAGCCGGATTCAGAGGTGAAGAATGGAGTATGTGTGTTTTAAGTACAGTCATAAAGGGGAAGGAAATTTTCCACTGGGTCCTGGGTGAGCGCCTCCACAAGTGTGCTGCAGGGGAGGCGGGGGAGGAGGCAGGAGCCGGGCAGGGGAGGGGCGCTGCTGGCGGGCCTGGCCCGGTGTAGGGGAATCGGGGAGGTGGCTGTGGGGACCAGGTCGGTCCAGTTAGCAGGCCTGGTGGGTGTGTGGGGGGCGGGGGGAGGGGAAGGGACGGGACACGGGGGAAGGGAGAGTGTGTAGCCTGGGGTCATGCTTGTGAGAGGTTTTCTGGGGCCAAGTGGCACGCCCTCCCCTCTCCTGGGGGGCCCCCCCTGCTGGCCCCTGCGTTTGTGGGTGTGCCTGGGAGGGTTCTGCTGAGCTGCCCGAGGCCTGGGAGGTTTCCTCCCTTCTCCTGGGACTGACCCCACCCAGATTCCACCTGGCCTGTTCCCCCCCCCCCCCACCTGAGGGGTGCTGGGGGCTGCCGCTGCTGGTTTCCAGTCTTGCTCAGAGGAGTGCGCACGGGGGTCTGGCATCTGACAGGTGGAGTCAGGGCCTCGGGCTGGACAATGGCTGTGGCGTGTGCCCTTGGACTTTAAGGTGTATGGGGAGAGGGGCACCTCATGCCTCCTCCCTGCTCCTTTTGGGCTTCCACCCTGCACGCCGACCAGGGAGCAGTGGAAACAGAGGCACGGAAACCCCGCTTCCAAGTGGGGGCACTGCCTCCCTGTTCGCCGCGGAGTCTGGGCTGATGCCCTGGGGTCTGGGCTGATGCTGAAAGTTTCTCGTCATTTCTCTGGATTTACCCAGGAAAGATCCCCTCTCCCCGCCACAAACTCCGGAGGAAAGCTGAGCTCCCAGGAGGTGCCCAAAGACCAGGACACTGTGGCAGCAAAACTAAAAAAGAAACAATAATAATAATAAAAAATCTTCGGTGTGCTGGCCCCGGGCCAGCGCGGTGCCGCCTGGGTTTGGTGCACTGCACTGGTGGCAGCGATGAGATAATGCTTTTAAAAATGGGAGGTGTGGATGCGGGCTGCGCCCTGACCTCCCCTGCCTGGCAGCGCTGGCGGCCAGTAGGGGGCTCCCCGCTTTCCTAGTCGCAGCCTCCCTCCTTCTGAAGACTGTTCTCTCCCAGAAGGAAATACACAGCGGCTCCCCGTTCCCCTTGACCCCTGTAGACCCACCGATCGATGCAGTAACTCATTAAAGAGGTTCAAGCCAGCCCCCCCCCAGCTTCCTCTTCCAGAACCTTCCTGGCCATTTTTTTTCCTCTTTGTGGCCCGGTGCCCTGTGGCTGGGTGAGGGGCATGGCGTATGCCTGGCGGCGCCCTCTCTGAGGGACCCCTCCACCGCCACCGCCTTCCCTCTCCCTCTCCGCATCCACAGGTGCCTCTTCTGGCCCTTCTCCCCGACAGCCCTGGGGACTGGCACAGTCTTCTGGGTGAGGAAGAGTTCAAAGGTGTTTCTATGGCAACTCCAGGCCCTGCACCCCAGTGAAGTGGTGAGGAGCAGAGCAAACTACGCGCTGGCTTATACGCCGCTCCGTGGGGGGAAGGAAGGACTTGGCAGCAGCCGTGGCTGTGGTCCCCTCCCCACCCGCCATGCCCTTGAAGCTCCTCACGAAACCTTGACTCTGGAGGAGGGAAGGGAGGGGGCTGGGAACGAGGAAGGAGGCAGGCTTGGCCGGGTGGATCCTGCTCCGGCAGCTCTGCCCAGCGCAGGCCGGGGTGGGCAGTGCGTGTGCCTGCCTGCCTGCGTGTATGTGTGTGTGTGCGTGTGTGTGTGTGCGTGTGTGTGTGTAGGGGGGTGTTCCTGGGGGGGTAGGGGGGAGCAGTAGAGAGAGGGTTTTGTTCACAGCTCCGAGTCCTTCTCTCTGCTCCCCCTCTCTCCCCCACACAGAGGAAAGGGGCCGTGAGATGGAGTGTTGGGGGCCTGCCCCCCCCCCTCCAGCCTATTGGGAATCGGAGAGGAGGGCTCAGCTTAGGGGCCCTGCCTGGCCCGGAGGATGGTCCCCGGATATATCACAGGATTGTTGTGACAGGGACCAGTGCCAGCGGATTCTTTCTGTATCAGATCTGAGGCTGTGGTTTTAGCAAAGAAGCCATTTTCAAAGAAGCCGGATCCATTCCCTCTCACGATCCCACACAATGACACTCCACAGTGGGCCTCGGGACTTGAAGAAAAAAAAAAGGCAGGTGGGGGGAGAAAACTTCAGAAAGGAGCCAGCAGCCACTTGGGGCGGGGACCCAGGCTGCCCCGACATCTTGGAACCCTCCGAAAGAGGAAGAGAGGCACCTCACAGCGGAAGGAAGGGTGGGCGTTCTGTCCATTGAATCAGATGGGAACGTGGAGGCTGAGAGAGGCGGTGCTTGCTCAAGGTCACCGGGCTCAGCAACATTGCAGCTCCCTGTAGCCCGTGGAGGCTAAATGCATTGGAGGCTAAATGCATTGGGCGCTATGCTATTCTTCAATAACGCCTCAACTTCCACTGAGCCTTGACATTCTGAGTCAGACCACCCCTCCTAGGACCAACATGGGATGGATGGTGAACCCGAGTACTTTCCTTGTTGACTGGATACATTCCGAAATAGGAAGATAACCAAGTGGCCAGGGATTTTCTTTACACACCATCTTCTGGGAGGGAGAACTTATCATGATGATTTGGGGATTTAAATAGGGACAAAGAAAGAAATATTTCTGATGTCCTTTGGCTATTAGAACTGGACTAGACCCTCAAAATCATCAACTCAGTGTAAATAAAAAAAGACCATCTCCCTGAGGCGCAGGGGGAAGTAGAACCACTCCATATAGAGGAATCCCAGGCTGCAGTACTCTTTCCTTCCAGTGGGGTGAGCTGGGGCGCCCAGTCCAGTTGGTGCGATGGCCATGGGGGTGGGTGGGAAACTAGAGTCAGGAGACTGGGTCCCAGCTGGCTGGAGAAGCCCCGCCCTCCCTCCGCGGCGTCCCTTTCACAGTCCCCGGAGAGATAAGACTGGAACCCAGGGGCAGAGGTGGCCTGGGCGGAGGCCTTTGTTTGTAGGAGCTGCAGGAACCACTGGGCCCCACAGCTGAAGGCCACATTCCGACAGGTTCCCCAATGAAAAACAAAAACAACACCCCCCTTCTCCTCGGCTTCCCCCACCGCAGCCAGGACAAGGAGGCCCCTTCTTCTCGCCTTTGTCACCGGCGGCTCCTGGGTGGCCTGGAGGCAGTGTGGGGTGGTGGAGAGGCCAGGGGGCGGGCAGAGCGGGGAGGGGGCAGGGGTGTGGGTGTGCAGGGATCCTCCAGGGCTTGCTGGCTGTGTGTGCCTAGGCAGGCTACTGGATGCCTTTAAACTCCAGTTTCCTTCTTTATAGAAGGGGAATAATGGTTTGTACCACCTCAGCCCTTTAATTTTTACAAACCTCATTATAAAGTTACAAGGATTTTGTGAATGTATTCTACACCCATGTGTATATGTATGTATATCTTTGTCTATTTATCTATCTAAAATCAGCTAAAGGCAAAGTCCTTTTTGATAACTTCCTCTGATTCTAGATCCTTCTCCAGACCCTTTCTTCTCCGTGCATTTACACACATAGCTACAGATAGAAAACTCAGAGTACCTTTTCTCCTTAGAAACATGAAGAGTAGAACAACACATAGCATCTGCTTTTTTTTCCCCATTGGACAATGTGTATTAGAGATTGGTCTCAGTTAACACATTTAGATCTACTTCATTCTTTTTAGATATAATGTTCCAATGGGGTTTTAACTTTTGAAAAATGATTATGCAGCAATTACTCTGTGGTAGGCACCACTCTAAGTAATCAGCATGCATCAGCTCATTGCATTCTCTCAACAGTCCTGTGGGGCAGGTGAGCTGTTATCATCTCCATTTTACAGATGAGGGAACTGAGGCTTAGGACCATTACCTAGGTAATTTGTACAAGGTTATAGCAGAGCCCATATTTAACCCCCTGCAACCTGATTCAAAAAATGTAATCACCTACTCTGCTATATATTACATTATATTATATGATGCAATATTATGCTGTATTTTACCATACGCTATTATATTACTATAATAATATAATATCCTTATAGGTGTAGGTATATATTAATTGAGCCACTCACCTATTGGTAGATATCTAGGATTCTACCAGCTTTTCATGCTTACAAAGACCGCTGCAATGGTCACTGCACCATCCTCTTGCTCACGGAAACAACTATATCTCCATGGTAAACCATTGGAATCACTGGACACAAGGTTCATGCATTTCACATTTTAGTAGCTCCCACAGGCTTGCCCTCCAGAGTGGCTGTGTTAACGTGATTCTTTTCGTATGGAAAACAGTGTGGATGGTCCTCAAAAAATTAAAAATGGGACTGCCTTATGACCCAGTGATCCCACTTCTGGTAATTTTATACAAAGAAACCCAAACACTAATTGGAAAGAATGTACGCATCGCCTATGTTCATTACAGTGTTATTTACAATAGCCAAGAGATGCAATATTATTCAGCCATAAAATGTTGTTGGGGGACTAGGCAAAAAATGGTGAAGGGACAGGAAAGTATAAGTGGGTAGTTACAGAATCGTCACGGGGATGTCAAGAACAGCACAAGGAATACGGTCAATAATACTGTAGTAACTATGGATGGTGCCAGGTGGGTACCGAAAATCCCGGAGGCATCACTTTGTCAAGTATAGGATTATCCTGTACACCTGAAACAAATACAAAGTCATATGGAATGGGCGCTGTGATAAAAACCCCGTTCTGTTCGGATGGCCACGTGAAGGAATGGAAGAACCATTGCGGCCCTTGTCACACTTCCACGTTTCTTTCAAATGAGAACATTTTCCTTGACTTTCTAGGAATTTGCTCTTTTTTTGCTCATCCCTCTGTCCCTTTGCGAGCGAGTAAGATTAGGGACACTTAGACCAAGTTGACGGAAGCATTTTTATAGGAGGGAGGGAGGGGCTGAGGTGCCAGGATAGCCTCTGCCCTTGACTTGTTGCCGTTGGGGTAATTCAGGGGAAGATGGTCTTATTCTTTTGCTTTCATGCTAAGCCGGGGCATTTCATTACATCAAGGTGTTGGACTTTGGGGTTTCACAGGTATCCAGGTTCAAGCTCAAGTGCTGTATTTTGAAAACACCCACACAGGGTTTACTTGCTACCTCAAAGGTGTCCCCCAGGTCACTGGCTCTGGCCAGGCTCATGATGGCGCAAGGGGACACATCCCTCTGTGCCCCCTCCTCTCGCTGTTGCATTTGGGATGCTGCTTGGGCGGGAGTGATGCGATGGCCAAGGAGATGGACGGAGAGAAGGAGGCGGTGGCTTCAGCCAAGAATGATGCCGTCACCATGGCAGCTGGAAGGCTGGTTGAGAGTGACGTGCAGGGTCCTGATTAAAACTCCTTGCCAGGCTGGCGCTGGCTCACCTCTCCATCCTCCTCCTTCTTCTCCTCCTCCTCATGGGCCCTTGAAGCTCCCGTGTTCAGATTCTCTCTCTGGGTCTTGGCCCTGCCACCCCCTTGGTTTCGAGCACCCCTTACTCACTTCTCGTTCTCCAGGTCTCGCTCGGGCCCATTTCCCTGCCTACTCCCAGCATCACCTTTGCCCGAATTGGAAACGTTTAAAAGCACTATCTTTAGCAAAAACCAAGTTCTCCAAAGCTGCGTGGGAACCTCCCAGAGTGGGTCATGTTTGGGCCGGGCGGAACCTAGGGGCCGGGCACCACCCAATGGGATGCTTCTAACCCCTGCAAGAGGGAGGCACCTCTTTGCTGTTGGCGTTATTTGATAAGCTCAACCCCATCTTCTGGACGTAGCACTCCACCACCCTCCCAGAGGGAGGAAAAAAAAGTGATTTTTATATACCACCCAGAAGGGCATCCCCAACAACGACAGCCACCGTGCATTAAGGTGCACGGAGGAGGCACCAGGCACTGTACCAACTGCTCACTTGCATGCCACGTCATGCTGTGAGGCTAGAGGGGTGAACGTGCTCATCCAAGATCACACCGCCAAGAAGCAGAGGAGCCAGAACCGACTGCACCTGCTAGTCAGTCTCCAAAACTTGGATTCTGAATTGGTCTCAAGCACAGACCTAGAGCTTGTATTCTTTGGACTTGGGGAGACGCATTACCTTTTGTAACCCCCCCCACATTGGTCTTTTGACTCCCCATGTTGGGGTTCCCCTCCGTATGCTTCTCTTTGATTTCCTCCTACAGCCAGCCTCTCTCCAGCCCCTGCCTCCCCCCTGCTGCCACCAATTTCATGACAGGAAGGCCCTAACAAAACCAATTTTATGACACCCCATGTTCCTAACAAAAGCAAGCCTCCACCCTCTTTCTAATTCTTAGCCCAGTGCTCTTTCCACGGGATCGGCGGCTCCCGGCCTTTCCAACACCAAGGACTATTTTTATTCATTTTCCTTCAATGAATTCCATGTTTGGAAACATTACCCACCACAACTTTGTGTGTTGAGAGCTGATTACTTTTCCGTTAAGAATAAAACCGCTACACTATATCCATCACTGCCATGCCAGCCAGTCTAATATTATTCTGACTTAATCAGCAAATACACCAATTAGTTACAGCCCGAAGCTAAGAATGCTGGTGTTTGCTTCAGTCTGGGAAGCGTTCTCATGGGTTATGGATGATGGTGGTATAAGGTTTGGTTGGCTTACTGAAATGCTGAAAATTGCTCGTGGACTCCTTTGTAGATCACTATCCCTTTAAACATTTTTATTAATTTCAGAGAAGGGATAGGGAGAGAGAGAGAGAGAGAGAACCACCAGTGATGAGAGAGAATCACTGATCGGCTGCCTCCTACCCACAGGGGATCGAGCTCGCAATCAATCCAGGCTTATGTCCTGGCTTGGAATTAAACCATGGCCTCCTGGTTCATAGAAATAAACACATCAATGGTGAGAGAGAATCATTGATTGGCTGCTTCCTGTGCACCCCTGACTGGGGGATCTATCAAGCCTGCAACCTGGGCATGTGCCCTGACTGGGAATTGAACTGTGACCTCCCGGTTCAAAGGTCGATGCTCAACTACTGAGCCACACTGGCTGGGCTAGCTCACTGTTCTTTCCCCCTCTGAGATTGGTTCCTTAGTGTCCCATCAGCTTGCCATCTCTCCTCCCCATTTATCACCCTTGCCATTTTCGTAAGGACCCATAGTGCTGAGAATGGGGTCAGCTGAGGTAGCAGGTCGCAGATGTGTCCTGGTTGAGTTGCCTACCTTTTCAGAGGAGGTGACATGGGTTCCGGTGTTTATTTTCCTGAATTAATCTCTGCAGGCTGGAGCAGAAGAGTACTGACTCTAGCTAACAGGACTCACTAAACAGTGTTTGACAGGAGGCCACGAGTGTCTTATCCCGACTGTAGTTGCTAAAACATGAGTGTCTGGAGGAAGGGAGGGGCCCCGTTGAACCCGTCCTGATCCATGCATAAGCCACCTGCCAGGCCGGGATGGCTTGGCTGCCACAGAAGGGACAATCCACGCTGCCCAACACCCAGGTCTGATTTATGTCCCTGTAAACCTTATCGCATAACGGTGGCATTCTGGGCACAGAGAGTAGGGACTTGCGGTATTCTCAGGCCGGCGGCCACCTGGCTTTCTGTGGGGGTGGGAAGGGGAAGGAAAGCCGTAAGGTTTGGCCTCAGAAAGCCAAGGTAAAGTTCAGCTGGTGGAAAAACAGAGCCTTCGGAAGACAGGGCGGCGGTGGTGGGAGGAGGGGGAAATCCTGAGCAGACCGGAGCCGTTCCGGAACTAGAGACCTTAACTATTGCATGGCAGCTATCCCCTCCCCCTCCACATATCTTTGCTCCCCTTGGAATGAGGTCGCCAGGCATCAGCCCAGCTGCCTGCAGGGAAGGGCTGTTTCATTCAGAAATCTCAGGGGCGCCTGCAAACCCCCCAGAGTAGGGCATGAGGAAGGTGAACCTTGCAACTCAGGCCAGGGAGACTTGGCTTCGTCCCTTCAAGGATTACAGCTGTGTGGCTCAAGTGCTGGCAGCTCAGGATCTGGGAGGGTCCTCCTTTGGACCTAGTCTTAATCATCCCGAATAGATTCACGGCCTCTGAGATTTAGAACTTGAATAGCTCTTATGAACTCTGCTGCTCACAAGATTGGGCAGGTTCTCTAGCCTCAGTTTCCTCATCTGCAAAATGGGGGAAATAACAGTAGGTGACCCATTGGGTTGGTGATGACTAGCAAGTGAAACAATTCGTGGACAATGTTGAGCACAGAATCGGCCACTTACTAAAAGCTCAAGAAATGCTGGCTTTTAGAGGTGGTGTTATATGACACGGCACAGTAGGGATTCTCGCTTTATTTTCAGAGAGAAAAGTGTGGCCCAAGGGGGTGATGTGATATTTTTTCAGGGTCACAGAGAACTGAGACTCAAAAATCCACGGTTGTTAGGGTTAGGGTTAGGGTTGTTAGGGTTAGGGTTAAAGATCCCCGCCCCAACGTGAATGCTTCTGCCTCCCACTGGACAGAGAAATGAACAACATGGTTGGTTCCCTGCTCTATCTTTTCATGCTCTTCGCATTTTAGAGTCTTAGGTTTACTTGATCTTATTTGATGGCCTCAACATTCCGAGGAGGAACTCAGGACAGAGGGGTCACCGTTCCCATGAAACAGGTGTGATTGTGAGAGCTGGTGTGGTTCAGGGGCCTGGCACCCCGCTGAACCCAGAGCTGGGATTGGAACCCACACTCTGAGGCCAAGTCCCCCACTCTTTTCAAGGGTCAGGCGCCCCCTTCCCTCCTTCGACTGCTCCAGCACCCCTGCCTCTGGGAGGCTCAGGTAGCAGGTGCCAGGGGGGCCAAGGGAAAGGGCATGGGAAATGGATGGGTGCTACTGAACCTGGATGCCAGACCACGCTCCCAGCCTCCACCTACCCTCGTCTACCCCAGGGTTTGGGGATGTGCCATGTGCAGGCCTGGAGTCAGCACCTTTTAGGAGGCCACTTCTGTAGAAATATGGCCTATTAAGATAAGAGGCAGGATCTCTGCGGTTGTGGGAGCAGAGAGGGATTCGGCTGAACAGAGCTGCTAATGAGCGGACAGACTTCATCGGATGACATATTTGACCACCAAACTTCCTGTTGTAGCAGAGCCAATTTTTTTTTCTTTTCCCCCCAAGCAAACAGCCACTCGGCGGACCCGGCGGAAGGCTAGAATTAAACGTCAAGGTCACTCCGGGGTTTTCTATTGGTCGCTGGGGGGCTTGGTATAAATTCTTTTGAAAGCCATACCCCTCTCCTGAAGCTGAGGGACTGGAGGTGCGATTGAGACTCAGTGTTCATCAAAACTAGGCCTTCCTGCCCTAACCGGTTTGGCTCAGAGGATAGAGCGTCAGCCTGCTGACTGAAGGGTCCCAGGTTCGATTCCAGTCAAGGGCATGTACCTTGGTTGCAGGCACATCCCCAGTAGGAGGTGTGCAGGAGGCAGCTGATCGATGCTTCTCTCTCATCGATGTTTCTAACTCTCTATCCCTCTCCCTTCATCTCTGTAAAAAAAAAAATCAATAAAATATATTTAAAAAAACAAAACAAAATAAAACACAAAAAACTAGGCCTTCCTGTTCCAGTCTACCCAAGCAGCCCCTGCTCCGGGAAGTCAGGCTAACTGCTTGGCTCAGCCATCTGTAGCCGAGAAGCCTTCCCTCATGAAAGCCTGGCTCCAGGGAATACCTGGCACTACGATGCATGTGATTGGATGGACCTCGTTCACATGAGTGAGGAGGGGTTTGGAAGAGGCGGGTCAGACGCACACCCTTTTGAGCAATCACAATCCACTCCCCTTCACAACCACAGGACAGAGGCCCCCAGGGGCCCGTGTCTTCCTGATACACACGTTCACGGAAGGACAGACGGATGCCAAAGAACCCACGTGCCTGCTATTCTGAGCTGATGGGGACAGTGGGGAAAGGCTATACCGGGGGGAGGCAGGGGGAGTTCCAGTTACTTCTTTGATTGATTTTCTCTTGCCTGGGTCTCCTCACCTCCGATCCAGGTCAGATCTCCAACCCAAATGCCTACAGAGGGGCAGCCCCCAATACTGGCCCAGGGATAGGTTTTGTTTGGCCCATACACGTGTGTGTGTGTGTGTGTGTGTGTGTGTGTGTGTGTGTGTGTAATTGTGTCAACATTTAAAAATCAGATTTCACATTAAACATTTGGATTTCTAGCTTATGGTTGCATATGCACCCTATTGACATATGACTCACTTCTACCAGAAAATATATGTGTTCCTCCCTAGTCTCTTGTGTTCCCACTTTGAAGGGATATGTGGGCACTTAAGATTTTTCTTTATGATTAGACAAATAGTAAAACAGCGGGAAAATGTGATGGTCAATAGCAGCTCACCTTTGGCTTTGGAATGGGGGCAGCGATAGAGAGTGGTGGCGACTGCGGCAAACTGAAGAGTTCACGGCCCCGCTGAGGTTGGACTGCTGGTGTCCAGCTCCAACCTATCAGAATGCGAGTCCCGTATTATCAGATTTCCAGTTTCTTAGAATAAGCCAGACACCCGAATTTTTAATGTGAAATATGCTCTTTAGACATTAGTGCAATTAAGAAGAAACACACACACACACACACACACACACACACACACATATGTGATATGTGGGCCAAACAAAAATGTATCTCTGGGCCAGATTCATACCTGTGGGCCCCCAGTTTTGTGACCTTGAGTCCAGGTGATTTCTTAAATTTCCTTTGGGTCGTAGGATCTCTGAGTGAATAAGAACTGGGCAAATAATGTGCCCTATCCTCTGTCCACAGCCTCTGTGATGGGGAAGGGCATAAGACTGCCCAGTTCAAAGCTGGTTTTATTAGCCGCCCGCTATGTGACCGCAGGCGAGTCGGTCCATCCTAGCCCCGTTTCTCCTGCTGTGAAACGGAGCGTGCCAGAATGGTGCTCTTAGCCTCCCAGGGCTCGGGGGGACTCACCTAGGTAATGGAGCGGTGGCTTGGCCCTGTGCCCGGCGTACAGTAAGGACTTGATAAATGTCAGCCGTCAGAGTATCACTACTTGGTGTCTGCCCCAGAGGGTGAGCGAGCGAGCTGGAGTCCTGTCTTGTTCACCAGCTCTCTGCCTGATGGGAAACAGTGATGCAGTGCACGTGTCCTGAATGAATGAGGGCGTTGGAGGGAGGGAGAGTTCCAGCCCTTCTAGGCAGTGGTGCATGTAGCTGTGTGTGTGTGTGTGTGTGTGTGTGTGAGTGTGTGAGAGAGAGAGAGAGAGAGAGAGAGAGAGAGAGAGAGAGAGAGAGAGAGAAGAAATCAGATTTGACATGGTGGGCACTGACCAACCCAATGAGGAAAGCTCTTGGAAGCTGTTAAGATAGTGCGGGAGACAGTGGCGACTCTCTTGGAAAGGAACACCAAAGCCACTGCCCACCCTTTCCTCACAGAGAAGACGAGTGTGGCTTGGGGAGGGGGTGCAGGTGTGACCCCCAGGGGCCGGCCATGTGCGAACCTCTTGGGCGGCTTTGTCAGCTCCGCGGCTCTGATTTATTCAGGGCTCCTTGCAGTCAGGGGAGCTTCCCGGGCTCTTAAATGTAACCCCCCACCTGACAGTGCACATCTGGGTTCTATTTTGCTTAAAAAAGTCAACCCTAAACAGCTCAGATTCTGTCTGTATCCCTGGGAGAAGAGTGTCTCACCAGGGGACCCAACAGCGGGGAGGCAGGAGGCTAGACCACACTGCCCCGGGCAGTAGCACCCTAAGATGCAAAGAGGGCAGGGCCACGGATGTGATTTTAAATGTCCTCGTAGCCACATTAAAAAGAGAGAAAAATAGCTAACCTTAATCTGCTCTCTCCAAAAATACTATCATTTCCACACGTCACCAACTAATAAAAGGACTAGTGGGGCTTAACAGCTTTCTAAGGGTTGGGAATTTAATGTGTATTTTGTACTCCCAGTTTGGACCAGTCACATGCCAATTGCTGACTCTCCACCAGCGGGGAGTGGCCACCATACTGACAGGGCAGTGCAGGTCACGGCAATGTCTGCACATTCGAGGCCTCGTTTTCTTTTCTCCCGGTATTCCTGTGAGCTCTGCCGGGACTGGGGACATGGGAGGTGTCTTCCAGCCAATCACGGCTCCGAGGCTTACTGCCTTCGCTTTGCTGTACGTGACTTTCAGGGGACTGTGTGCAGACGCTATCTCACTCCACTCTCACCTGACAAAAGGGGAAACTGAGGTCTAGAGAGGGGGAAGTAGACTGGCCTAAGAAACTGAGCTGGAACTAGAATAAAACCAGTCAAGTGACATTTGTAATAAGTACCATCTTTATGTTACAAGACCTCTTTCATACGTTGGCTCCTCAAACTCTCATAACCACCCAGTGAGAGGGGGGCCTTATTTCTGTTTTGCAGGAGAGGAAACCTGGGCTCAGAGGAACAACACATTAAAGCAGCTAGTGATGACTGGCAGCTGTTCCACGAACCTTATGCACATATATTATCCTATTAATTAGTAAGCCTTCATATTATGAATTATCACCACCATCATCCCATTTTACAGATGGGGAAACCGAGGCCGAGAGAGGCTAAGGGATTTGCCTACAGTGTAGCCAGTATGTGGTGGAGCGAGAATTTGAGTCCAGGCTGCCTGACTCCAGATTCTGAGCGCTCTCTCTCTCTCTCTCTCTCTCTCTCTCTCTCTCTCTCTCTCCCTCTCTTTTTAAAAATATATTTTATTGATTATTTTACAGAGAGGAAGAGAGAGGGATAGAGAGTTAGAAACATCAATGAGAGAGAATCATTGATCAGCTGCCTCTTGCACACTCCCTACTGGGGATGTGCCCGCAACCAAGGTACATGCCCTTGACCGGAATCGAACCCGGGACCCTTCAGTCCACAGACCCACGCTCTATCCACTGAGCCAAACCGGTTTCTGCCAGATTCTGAGCTCTTAATCACAAAGTATGCCCACAGTCAGCACCCCTCAGTGGCGCAGCTGGTGTTGGAGCGGCTAGGTCTGCCCTCGGGTCCACAGTATTCTGTCACTGCCCCCCCTCCATCCTCCTTTTCCTCAGTACTTCCTGCCTCACTGTCTGCCAGTAAGGACCAGGGCAGACAGGCCGTGGACTCCAGCACATGCCCAGGCAAAGCAGGCACATGCCCTCTGGCTCGGCGGACGCCCTGGCTGCCCAGGCCCCTGCGGGCCACGTTCCAGGCCCCACGGAGGAGGAGGAGGGTGGGGAGAACACTTGTCCATTCTGCCTTCCCAGTGGGGCGAGATCACGCTACCAGGTTGGGACTTGGTATGTGTCTAATTGCAGGGGGGTGGGGGCGGGGGGAGGCTGAGAGGATTAACACTCTCTAAATAGACACCAGAAGACTAAGAATAGCTCTGCTGCCTGGAAATTAATGGGTATTCCTGGCCGCAGGCCCTCCTCCCGCTTAGTAGGTGCTCAATAAATGCGGGGGAATTACAGGAATAAACAAATATTGAAAATGGGTCACTGGGGAACCCTCAGCCAGAGAGACCGTGCTCTGTATGAAAAAAAAAAAAAAAACCAAAAAAACAACCCCAAAACTTCAGACTGAGGTTTATTAGCCTATTCCTGCAGGACGAAGCCCCCTGTTGCCTCTATGCCTCTATTTTTGCTGCCTTGAGGTCAAGGTCGTTATTTCTGGCCTGGAGAACAGCAGGCAACGCTGTTTGCCTCCCCCTTCTTTGTGGCTGGCTGCCGGCTAACCCACCACGCTAGAAAGACGGAGATGGCTTCCTTTCGTGCAGTTACCACACTGGGTGTGCCCCAAGCACCCTGCAGACTCCAGTCCCCTCGGAGCCCTAAGTAGGGAACCTCCAAATTTGCCACCGGTCCTTGCTCCATCCTCCACTCCTGAGCCCCCCGGGTCCCTAACTGAAGGCCACCCCTCACCGTCTGGCTCAGAGGCAGGGCTGCCTGCCTGGCCGAAACTCAGCATCATCCACACCTGTAATTCATCAGGTGCGCTGGGAGGACGGGGACGGGGAACGTGACCTTGTAGGCATGATGGGAAAGCGGGCCTCCGAACACCGGGCCTCAGGAATGCCGTTCAGCCAATCCCAGCAGGAGAGCCGCTTACTGTCTCCCCTCCCGGAGTTACGCAATGACCGGGAGCACAGCCCAGGCTCCCAGGGGCCCCGCTGCATGGCGGCCTGCTTAGGCCTAGTGCTTCCGAAACGCAGCCGATCAAGAAACTAATTCCCCCCCAAGAAGCACCTGTACACGCATTGGCGAGATGCTGCCCCGGTGAGGACTCTGAAAAAGAGAGGCTTTTGCCCACTTGCCTGCCCTGTGCCCGCTGAGGAGGGGAGGAGGGAGGAGGGAGCGACACCTGCATGGCATAGGGCTCACCTGGGGCTGCCAGACAGAAACAGGGAGTGGGCACCTTATGGGGCAGGAAGAGAGGGGGCGAGGGAAGAGGGACCTCCAAGGCCACGTGTCGGCCAGAATCAAGGATCCACCCTATGCTCATGGCCTGCGTTATAATCTTACTCGACTCAGTCCTGGACACAGATCAGATCTGAATCCTAGGTCCTTGATACCATTAGGGGCTCGACGGAGGGAACGGTGGGGCTGGTGTGAAGGGGGATGGAGAGAGGGAAGGAGCAGCAGAGGGGCCATGCCTGGGTGTCCCCCCCCCCCCATGGGCCCAGGTGCGCAGCCTGAGCTCTCACCTCTGACCTAGACGTCCCCTGGATGGACACCTGCGTCGTTTTATGAGCTGGCGCCTCTGAGAATCGGGTTTAAGCTCCGCATACAGATTCCTAGTGGGGCAGAGGCCTCCCGAGGGCCGTCTGTCATCGTCGGCCACGCATCCCGCTCAGAACTTGCCTAGGAGTCACCGAGCGGGTGACGGTGTGTGAACAAAACCAAAAACCAAAAAGAACGGCCTATCAGTGCCGCACTGTCTGAAAGTCAGCGGCGCAGCGTGGCACCCAGCAGTTTCCCGGCATGTGTTGGTGAATGATTTGCCCGGGGATTGGGCCTCAAGTCCACACAAGATGCCGAGGTGGCCACGGGGATTCCATCTCCTCCTGCAGGGCTCTGGGCAAAGCCAGGACGGCCCCTCCCGGCCTGCACGGTGCACGTGGTACATTCGCATTTGTACCAGGAGAGCCCTGGCTAGCCAGGGTCCTGGGCGCAGCTCGGGGTGTAGAAAAAGGGCCCCGGGCTCCTTTATCTGTGATTTTCGGGGCGTCGCCTCCTCTTGGAGGGCCCTTGATGCTAATGCTGTTCATGAGAAGTCCTGGTCCTAAGCCGGGACACTGTGACTCTGGCCCTTGAAGCATTGAAATGAGGGAGAGAAGGGGGGTGAGGGTGGTGTTGGGGAGGGGGCAAGGCTGGGCCAGCTGCCTGCCCCTCCTCTCTCCCTGCTCCTGCACCTTAACTCCAGAGAGAGCCAGGAGGCTAGGGGCAGACTGAGGGGCAGGCTCAGGGGAACGCCACTCGCACCTGGCCCTGGGAAGGGGACATGGCGGGGAGAGAGCAGCAGGTAGGGCTGGGAGGCCGGAGGGCCGTGGGCAGGGGAAGAACTCCGTGTCACGGGCTCTGAGGCCACCAGAGGCCACCACGGGCCAGGCGGTCATATTCCTAGCACGCGGGTCACTTGGCCCCTGCCACTCCTCCGTGCCCCCTCCTTCCTAATTTCCTACTTCCTGCCTTCTCCTCTGACACGGTTATAAATAACCTGAGGCTGCTAGGGGCCTGAGGGTAGGTGAGCCGAGGAAAGTGGCAGGAGAAGGTGGAGCTAGATGCTGCCACTTGCTGCCCCGGGTCACAGGGTTTCAGGTTGCTCCAGGGAATTTTGTTTGCTGGTTTTCTCCACCGGGGAGTGAGGCGGCGAAAGAGGAAGGCATCTGTGTTGGCTCCAGGAGGTGGTAGGCCGGTGCTGAGCTCCGCCAGGATACTCGGGGGGCAGGGCCTGGTCCCATGGGGAAAGCCACACGCAGGAAAGCTGTGTCTCCATGTCCACCTTCTTCCCCAACCGTTAGCCATGTCGTTCATCGAGACCATCAGGCACGGGGCACGGGCCTGTCACCACCTGGATGTCTCCCTCCCAGCGGGGTAGGGGCTTTCCGTGACTCGGCGAAGTTCCCCCGAGTCCATCCGCTGGGACACATCCACTCCCTGAACCGAGGTTTCCTGAGCCCCTGCTCTGTGAGGTGCTCCCGCCATGGCCTGCCCCTCAGGGCCATGGGTCTGCTCTCCCTTCCCCACACTCCAGCTTGGGAGGACCGCAGGAAGCACATCCAGGGGCCGCGATCCCACCGCATCTTTTGTTTTCAAGGGCTCAGAGAACAAACATAGGGGATTCTGCAGCAGCCGGTGTACGCACTTCCTGCGGGCCCGTGGGAAGGAAGTCCGCGCACCCAGGATGGCTTCCTGTGGTACCCATCCTACCTCCCGGCTTCCTCAGAAACCCACCAGCTTGCTTGCTTTCCTGGCGCCCGAGTGCACTGTGCCTTTGGAGGCACTTTTCGGTGGTGGGGTGTCTTTTTTCTGATTCCCACGGAGGTGCAGTGCAGGTGTTGGCCCTGGCTCAGCTAGGGCAGCGAGTCAGGCCTCTCGCCTGGTTAGGCGCTCTCCAAGGTTGGCTTTATGCCCAAGGCCACTGTCATTCCCTTTGGGCGTGACCACAGGTCATTCCCCAGAATGCTCTGCTTCCTCCAGGGTGTGTGTGTGTGTGTGTGTGTGTGTGTGTGTGTGTGTGTTGTATGTGTGTGTACTCTGCCTGTCCACTCATTCTACTGAAGCCCCCACCACCACGGGGCCACCTGAGCCAGGGGACAAGGCCTGGAATTGGGGACAGTGGGCACCCAGCTTGTTGGCAAAGTTTTCTTTTTTTTTTAAATCCCATTGACTCTTAGGATGAGGGGCAGTCTTTCGAGCCAGCCTGCCCTAACCTGTCTCCTTACGTTTCACGGGGACATCTTGATCCTGCAACATGCCTGGGGAGGAGCGGGCACCCCCCACCCCCAAATCTGAGTTTTAGCAGCCCCAGGATCCGGTTCCCTCCAGGCGCCAGGAAGCAGCCCGGGCTGCCGGGGAGGAGGCATTGGGGTTTGGGGTGTGTTCTGGGGCAGAGGATGGCAGGAGTCGCTCACACCTCTTTGTAATCCAAGTCTATGCATGTCGTCTCTTGGAACGGGGGGGAGGAAACTCACGGCTTCCTTGCTGGACGGGCAGCGCTGTGTGGATGACACCGAGGCCAAGAAGGTCTGCCAGACGCCGCTAATGAACGCCCTCGCTGCTTCGTTCACAGATGATAAAAGTTAGGGGGGAAGCACGTTAATTGGCTTCCAGGCGCCTGGGCCAAGCATGACGGAGCCGAGAAATCGGGTGACTTCATGCTTTTCCGCCTCCCAGGCCTGCGCTGGAGGCGGTTGTGTTTCTGAGCCCGGGCAGCCCTCTCTCGGGGAGGCTGGCGGACGGTGGAGGCTGCTGGAGAGATGGAGATGAGCCTCACAGAGGCCTGAGGTTGAGCCAGCTCTTCCCTTCCTTACGGGGTGCGTGTCACTGAAATGCCGTAAACCCGGGCCTCAGTTTCCCCCACAGCCAATGGGAAAGACCCGGTTCGTCGTGCAGGGCTGAGGCGAAGGGGGGCGAGATTCTGGGGGCTCTCAGCTTATGCCGAATGGGAGCTGAACTGGAGAAGCACGTTCTTGACTTTCCAGTGAGACCCACTCTCTCTCCCCTGCTCGTCGCGGAGATGGGCCAGCGCAAAGGGTGGTGTGGCTGTTCGTGAAGGCCAAGTTTGTAAACATGGGTACCATGGGGAGACCAAACAATGGTGCGGCCCTCTCTGGGGGGCAGTCTGGCCCCAAGACTCAGAGCCTCAAACCTGAGCCTACACTTGAACTGGAGTCTCATCCTCTGGAAACGTGTTCCAAAGACATAAGCAGTGGGGTCCACGGCGGCACTGCTTGTAATTGCGCACCCCAAAGGGGTGTAATAGCCTGAGGCAGTCTCTGTCGGGTGATGGAGGGATAGTCTTTCCCAGGATGTACTTCTGAGTAACGGAAGCCCGTTCGTTAAAAAAAGAGAGAGATGAGAATATATATATATAGATGCTCAGAGGGAAGTCTGAATGTCTACACACCAAAATAACGGCTCCAGTTATGTCCGATCCGTGGGATTAGGGCGAGTTTCATTTTAACCAGAATTTTTTGGAAAATGAAAGTTCACGCGGGTGACCCATTATTTTTATGATCAGATATAAAGACAATGGTGGGAAAGGGAGGACTCGGCGGCTCCCCTGGATTTGGGTCCAGGGCACAGGTGGCGGAAGGGGTCTGCCCATTCCCGGGCAGTGTTGGTGCGCAGAGCTCTCTGCAGCCCCTTTGCCCACACGCCCTGCTTCCGAGGGCCGGGGGCCTCGAACCCGCTGGGACTTGCCTTGGGATGCAGGAGCGGGTGTTCCCGTTGGGGGCGATGGGTGGGGTGGGCTTCCTCTGCTTCTCTTCTAAACAGAGGAGCCAGATTTGCACCCAGGGGTTGGCGGGGGGGGGGGGGAGGGATTGCCAAAGGGAGTCAGCTCGGAGAGCCCGGGGTGCAGCGGGCCCTCCAGGTCCCAGGCAGAAATAGCCAGGGCGCTGTGAGTTGGCACTGAGCTGCCCAGACTGGGAGGGGAGCGGTCTGGGCCTGGGGGAGTGAGCTCCAGGGGGAATAGCAACTGGAGGGAAGCGGAAGCTTCGCCAAGAGACACTGGGGCTGGGAACAGGGCTCTGCCAGGCGGCCGGGTACCTGGGGATGGGGGTGGGGCTGCAGTCGGGGCGGAGAGACCTGGTTGCAATCACAGCAGAACCCTCAGCCATGGCGCTCTCAGGCAAGCCGCTGTAATTCAGAGCCCCCACCTCCACGCCTCGAAAACGGGGTATCCCTACACCCCCTTGCTTGCTACATGGTCACGGCGAGGGAAGACCTTTGACACCTGTGGGTGTGAAAGTAATGGAGGGGCGTCTTAGGAAGTCAGCGCACAGAAAGGCGAGGAAGTCAGGGAGCCCCAAGTGCCTCTAAGTAAGGGCAGTGCTCTCTCCCCCTTCCTCCATCGGAGCGGCCTCCCTTCGGCATTGGGGCCTGAGCAGCTGGGGTGCTTTGCTGGGGGGTGGGGGGGGTAGGCCACAAGGTAAGAAAACCACGCACCATATCTTTGAACCCCATAGTCACACAGGGACCGGCACCACCAAGACGGCAGACCCCTGGCTGCAGCTCCCTCAGGCATCAGGGGTGGGAGGCACGGCCAGATGCTTACAAGTGAGTGTGTATGTGTGTTTGTGTGCGTGTGCACATGTGTGTTCGCGTGTGTATTTATAGTAACATATACGTAAGCTTATGCCAGGCAGAACCACCGAGTGCCGGCTGCTGGAGGCATGTGTGTGCGGTGCAGCTTTCCTGAGTACCCGGAGGGGGAAGTACTCTGCTAGCTGGATGGGTATTTTGATGGCCGTCTTCACCGACTTTCCTTGGGTCTGCTTCCTCTCCTTCCGATGCCGTTCTTCTGCCTTTGTTACTGAGCAGAGAGGGGAAGGCACTTTGCACTCACTCTCCGACCAAAGGGATGCTCCCTGCCTGTGCTGCACACCAACGCTGTCCACCGCCAGCGGAGGCTGCTTTGCACACTAACACTGCCCACCACCAGTGGAGGGCTTTGCACACCAACGCTGCCCACCTCCAGCGGAGGGCCTTGCACACTAACACTGCCCAGCACCAGCGGAGGGCTTCGCACACCAACACTGCCCACTGCCAGCGGAGGGCCTTGCACACTAACACTGCCACCACCAGCGGAGGGCCTTGCACACTGACGCTGCCCACCGCCAGTGGAGGGCTTTGCACATCAACACTGCCCACCGCCACCAGGGCCTTGCACACCGACGCTGCCCACTGCCAGCAGAGGGCTTCGCACACCAACACTGATCACCGCCAGCGGAGGGCCTTGCACACCAACACTGCCCACCGCCAGCGGAGGGCTTTGCACACCAACGCTGCCCACCTCCAGCGGAGGGCCTTGCACACTAACACTGCCCACCGCCAGCGGAGGGCTTTGCACACCAACACTGCCCACCGCCAGCGGAGGGCTTTGCACACCAACACTGCCCACCGCCAGCGGAGGGCTTTGCACACCAACACTGCTCACCGCCAGTGGAGGGTCTTGCACACTGATGCTGCCCACCGCCAGTGGAGGGCTTTGCACACCAACACTGCCACCGCCACCAGGGCCTTGCACACCGACGCTGCCCACCGCCAGTAGAGGGCCTTGCACACGAACGCTGCCACCGCCAGCGGAGGGCTCCTAAAGGCAGAAGGGGGCATGTAGATGCAGGACGGACTTGTCCGGGGGGGCGGCGGCCGTGACTTTATGACAGAGAGAGGGGGCTCCTCTCGGCCCCGCCTGTCTGGGATTTTATTCAGACCTTGTAAAAACTCTGAAATAGCAGGATGGGCCCAACAAGGCAGAGAAGGGAAGGGCCCGGGGCACAGGATTCCTCTCAGCCTGATCACCAGCTGCCGGGGGGGTAGGAACAGGGGCTGAGAGGGGAGCATGGGGGAAGGAGGAGGGGTTGGAGGGTCTGAGAAGCCGTGCCTCCTGCTTCCTCAGCGCGGGTCGGGGCACGACCTCCGTGTCTGCGGAGCAGCTGGCCCATGAGCCAGCCGGGGGGCCTGCTGACTGGGATTCCATTGATATTAAAATGACAGGTTTCAAAAGTGGTCACTTCTCGGTCCAGAGGAAACCATCAGGGAAGTCTGCAAAGATGGGTGTATGTGTGTGTAGACACATGTATATAAACGTTTACACAAGTATATGTGCATGCACGCACAAACATGAACGCGCGAGGATGTTGACGGCAGAGCTGTTTATAAAAACGCCTGGCAAGTTGCTGTATATTTATGCAACTGAAAACAATGCGGCCATTCAAAGTGACGAGGCAGAGTTATATAAACTGACATGTTAGGATTAAAAAAAAAAACCCAAGGTCACCAACAAGTATGTCCTATATGATTCTATTTGGGGGGCAGAACTCACCCACAGGCCCCCGTGAGGAGGGAAAGGTCTTTTTTATATATATATTTTATTGATATTTTACAGAGAGGAAGGGAGAGAAATAGAGAGCTAGAAACATCAATGAGAGAGAAATATCGACCAGTTGCCTCTTGCACACCTCCTACCAGGGATGTGCCCGCAACCAATGTACATGCCCTTGACCAGAATCGAACCTGGGACCTTTCAGTCCGCATACCGATGCTCTACCACTGAGCCAAACCGGTTTCGGCAGAGAAAAGTCTTGACGGTAACCTATGACTATGAAGAAGAGTTGTCTCTGGGCTCAGGGGTTTCCTATATAGTTGTGGGCTGTTTGTTTTTTACCCTTTTCCTCTGAACTTTTCTTAAGCAAATATTTGTGTTAAAAAGAAAAAAACATGGAAAACAAAAAGCACGGAGAATATCTAGGACCAGCCTCAGGGAATTTCGGGGTCCCCGCTACCCTAGAAGTAACACTGAACCTTTCTGAAAGGAATACTCAGTACAGTGGGCCCTCTGTACCTGTGGGTTCCGCGCCCACAGATTCAACCCACAGATTTGAGTATTTCAACTCGAAAATACTCAGGAAAAAAAAAAAAGACGTTATGGATTTAACAACACGGTCGTTAGGCCTGTGATGGCTGTGTCTATGTGGAACACGGACAGACCTTTTTCTTGTCACTAGTCTCTGAACGATTCAGCACCAACAGCTACTTAGCGTTTCTACCGCATCAGGTATTACCGATCACCTAGGGGTGATTTAAAGGGCACGTGAGGATGTCCGTAGGTGACATGCGTGTGCTATGCCATTTTATATGCTCAGGGAGCTGAGCACTCATGGATTTTGGTATCGGTGCATGGGTCCATGCCATCCTGTTCAGAACTTCCTGGCATTTAAAATACTCTTGCGTTTTAGTCGGAATATAATTTCTGGTGTCTTTTCAGATTCTGCAAATATTTACTAAGCACCAGGGTGTCCACTGTTCGGCCCAAAGCTTGTCACCCTGAAGGGCCCATGAGTGAGTGGGGGAGGGAGTAAAGGCAGGAGCTGAGCCAGGCCTCCTCACTTGGGATCCCCAGCGGGTCCCCACCCCCCTCCCCAACAGCCTCTGAGCACTGGGGCGTGTTCTCTCGGACTCTGGGGCTCGGGGAGCATGACCCTTGCGAGAGGCCACGCTGAAGGAGACACTCCCCGAGTGCCCCCTGGCTCCTTCCTTTCCAGTCCCGAGAGGGAGGCCAGGAGAGGCGAGCTTTGGCCGGGAATCCGGAGAGCGAGTCTGCGCGGAGTGTCAGCTTGCCCGCATTGCTGGGTGTCCGCTTACCCCCGCCCGGCACCAGCCGCAGGGGCAGAGCCGGGCGCGGCCGGGAGCGGAGCTCCTGGTTTAAACGGTGAACTCATCTGGGCCTGGACAGCTGCGTGGCCCGGGCAGGGCTCAACCTGCCTGCGGCCCAGCCTGTTTCCTTGAAATCCACGCGGGACGCGGTTCCAAAGAGCTGGCGCCAGACCCGCTAGCTCCTCCCGGTAAAAACGGCTCTGAGGCCTGCGGGGGCCCATGCCTCCTCCGGTGCCTCTGGACGTTTCTAGGTGTCAGCATGATTCTCCTGGGAACGTCGCAGGGACCCGGGAGGTGGGCAGGGAAGGGGCGTGGCTGTGACTGTTACCAATTCCCGCGCTTTCACTCAGGCCCCCTCTCCCATCCATTCTCCAAAACGCAGCCTGAGTGACCTCTAATGTAGAGCGCCATTCTGATATCGGCAGCGCCCTGCTCAAGGCCTTCAGTGGCCTCCCAATGCCTTAACGGTTCTAGAAGGCTCCGAGGGACCTGGCCTTGCCTTGCTGGGGTCACACTGCGATTCCAGCTCTTCCTCGAATGCTCTGGGTTTCAAGTCTCTCCCCCTCTTTGAACCTGCTGTCAACTTCTCCCTGGAATACACCACCCCCAGGTTGCCATTGGCTAGAACACATCACCCCCAGGTTGCCATTGGCTGGAACACATGACTCCCAGGTTGCCATTGGCTGGAACACACCACTCCCAGGTTGCCATTGACTAGAACACATGGTTGCCATTGGCTGGAACACATGACTCCCAGGTTGCCATTGGTTGGAACACACAAGTCCCAGGTTGCCATTGGCTGGAACACACAACTCCCAGGTTGCCATTGGCTGGAACACACTACCCCCAGGTTGCCATTGGCTTGCACCTTTCCATCATGAAGGTTTCCACTGGACTGTCACCTTACCTGCCTGACCCATCTTAAGGTCCTCTCCCACTTACCCCCCCCCCCCCTCCACTACCACCACCACATTCTCTATCCTCTGACATCCCTGGAGATCTGTTTATGGCTCTGTCTCCTCCATCACTAATTAGCACCACCAGGGTAGAGACCTCACTTGTCTTGTTCGGTTCTTAGAACCTACTTGAGACTACCATTTGCTAATTCACGCCTTTTGCTAGATGAGGAAGTGGGGGGCGCAGACAGGCGGTGAGCCCCGTCCCAGGTCACCCAGCGCGTGATCGGCGGACCAGCTCCCGGGCTCCAGCCTGGAGTGGGTGCAGCTCAGGAAAGGAAGTTCTCACAGGGCCACCGGAGAGCAGACAGCCTCTCGGGACAACATTCTTTGATGCTGATGTGAGGCAGCGGGCCTCTGGGAGCCAGGAGCCCCGAGAGGGTCTGCCAGCTGCCGGCTGTGGTATGAGAGAAGCCGGCAAGTCACTGGGCAGGTGGTGTGCACCGGGAGGAAGGACCAGCGTTTAAAGACGTTCTCCTCCCCATCGGGATGGGCAAGGGAGTTGGAGACTTTCAGGGGCCTTGGTTCAATCTCTTGGCTTCCCAGTTGGGGAAACAGTCCAAGATGGGAGGCGACTTGCCCAAGGCTGCAGCGAGGGTCAGCGGTCCCGGGGGCCGGAGCTGAGGTTTCCCAGCTCAGCTGAGCATTCTGGTCCACCCTCCGCCCCTGGGAGACGGGTCTGTCACCCACTCTCCGCACGCATTATCCCATGTGTCCGGACTGAGCCTTCCCGGGTTCAGTGTTGAGGCCGGCGGAGGGGGGTCAGAGGCTGAAGGGTCCACTGGCCACAGAAAGAAATTCACACCCTTCCTTATCTTATTAGGGGTCCCTGCGACAAAAACGAGAACCCTGTGACCAGTTGGTCCTTGCTGACCCATTGCCCCAGAGATGCCTTGGGGATGGCAGGGGACCACCGGCTTGAACTTGGCACAGAGGACCCGCTGAAACTGGCACCGTCTCTGCCCGCCAGAGTGTGGCAGAAGGGGGGGGCGGGATAAAAGGAACGGCTAGGTCAGCTGGGCACTTCTCGGCAGCCCCGTCCAGCCCTCCCCCCGCCCCGTTCCTGACTCCAGTCCCAGGCCAGAGAGGGAGGCATGGGTGAGCTGAGCATTAAAACGGGTGCCCACTTTGATCTGAACCTTCCTTCCTTGGTCACGCTTACTGCCCTGCTGGTGCTGAAAGGACACCTGTGCCCACCATAGTTGGCGCCGGCCTCCATTTTTTTGTGAAAAACGGCCCTGATTTCCATCAGTCCCTAATTGGCCTGCATTTGGCCTCCCCTCTACCACGGTCCACACCCCCCCCCCCCCCCCAATGCTGGCTTCTGGCCGTTCCCTCCTCCGGCCAGAACAAAGCCCGGCTCTGGCCGCTGACCCTGGCCCGGCAGGCCTGCCAACGCCATGGCTCTCTGCCTCGCGGTGCACATCGGCGCTGGCTTCCCACACCCGCTCTGCGAGGAGGGGTTGGGGGCTCACCCACCCACTCCGATGGACCGCTCGGAGCTCAGCCACTCTCCCCCGGTCCCTGAACAGAAAGGGACCAGAAGTG
This sequence comes from Vespertilio murinus, assembly GCA_963924515.1. Lineage (NCBI taxonomy): Eukaryota > Metazoa > Chordata > Mammalia > Chiroptera > Vespertilionidae > Vespertilio > Vespertilio murinus. The sequence goes on from OZ004707.1 coordinate 187,515,202, forward strand.
ACCCCGGGGGGCTCGGCGATGCATTCGCACGGCCTGCGGGGCTCCCTCCCCCCGGCCCGGCGCTGCTCTGGGGCCACCCCACTTGGACGGAGCCCAGTCCCTGTCCCTCGCTCCAACCTGAGCTGAAAGCGCAATGGCCTGGGCCAGAGGAAGTGGGGCAGCTGCCGCCTCACAGGGAAGGCTGGCAGCGGGGCGTGTGGGCCCCGGCTAGGACTCCGCTCTTTCCTTTCTGCTCTTCCTCCCGCTGCCCTCCAGCCCCTTAGCCACCTTGGGGAAAGGGGCCTTTTGTGAAACCATCGTCACGTCATCACCCCTACTTCTTACATTTGCCATCTCCCTTCATCCTCACAGTTTCCTTTGGCACACGAGGGCCGTGTCTCCACTTTGAAGGACAAGAGGGGTTACATGATTTGCACGAGAGCCTATAGCTTTAGGACATGCAGCTGGGATTCAACTCCAGGTTCTTCGGGGCCTAAGTTCCCTCAATTTTTAAAAAAATATATATTTTATTGATTTTGTACAGAGAGGAAGAGAGAGGGATAGAGAGTTAGAAACATCGATGAGAATCATTGATCAGCTGCCTCTTGCACACCTCTACTGGGGATGTGCCCGCAACCAAGGCATGTGCCCTTGACCGGAATTGAACCTGGGACCTTTCAGTCCGCAGGCCGATGCTCTATCCACTGAACCAAACCGGCTAGGGCAGTTCCCACAGTTCTTGACAACTTCATCGTGCATCCGTCTTTCACAGGAAACATGGCATTGCTAACCCCCTGGGAAGGTGTTTGACCTTTCTGCTTTTGACCTTACTGATTGGGTCCCCTCCGGCAGGGGCACTGGGAACCGATAGGCAGGCTAAAGGAATTCCCGGTGGGAAGCACCGGGGAGCTGGGCAAGGCCCCACACAGCTGTGTGCGCCCTTCGGAGGCCTGGAATCCCGCAGCCATTTCCTGTGCCCCGGCCTGGGAGCCGGTCACGTGGCCCCGGAGCGTGTCCGCCTTTCACTGCTTCTCCCCGTGGGTTTTGCAAGGTGTTTCCTGTAGATCTTGCTGACGGCCTTTGCTGGCGCGTAGCAAAATCCGCCAAGAACATCACGATCCGCTGGCCTCCGCTGAGACCCGCTTTTGTTTTTGTTTAGCCTTGAAAAACAACAACCATTTTGTTTGCCTTCCCCAACCAGAGGCCTGGGGGCAGGAGGGGAGGAGGTGGGAGATGGAGATAAAAATATTGACAGAGTGAAAAATGTTGAATATTCCTTCTGTTTCAAAAATAGAAATCTCCTGGGCTGGGATGCAGCGTGGCTGAGGTTGGACTGACGTGGCTGCTTGGACTTCATACCTCCCGGTGTGCCTTTGGGGGGGGGGGGGCTGCATGGGGGCCTGAGGTTGTGTGGAAGAGAAAGGAGCTCCTCTTGTTTGAGGAACAGCTTTCCCTGTGGGAGCTCAAGGAGCATTTGAAAGAAGCCATCCGGGGAGGAGGGGGTGGATGGTACCCTGTCTCACTCTCGCGAGAACTAGGGAGATAGATGGGTTGTTGAAGTTCTTTAGAACACTGGAGCAGGCTGGAGAGCCTCCTTGGTAGGTCAGTGCTTCAGCTAAGAATCTCCGTGCCTAGCAGACCACTGCCTTCGCTACTGTTAAACCAAACGAACAGGGCAAGGGTGGTTGAACTTGGTCGTCCAGGATGTGGCATAGTCCCATTTGGTACACCTGAGGTCAGGAGAGCCTAGTCCCCCTGGAGATGATGTCCTGGAAGCATGTCCATGGCCTCGGATTAACATACTACTGGGAGACTGAAGCAGGAGCCCTCTTCCCCGAGCTCCGTGGAATCTTCTGTAGGCAGATAGGGGAACATGGGGAGCAGAAGACCCCACCTTTCACAGGCAGGATCCACCCCTCCTGATGTTAATGTCCGCTGCATCTATAATGTACTTTAACCATTGAAATGATTTCACATTTGTTTAAATTTTTGGAAACAAACTCTTTGCTGGTCTAACAGCCTAGAAAATAGGATGTTATTGGAAAGGGGGGGGGGGGGGGGGAAGACAGTGGCTCAAAAGAAAATAGATTGGTGTGAGCCACTCAAATTGTAGAGTTGATAGACCAGGTGGGTGACTTAGGAGCCAGTGTGTACTTGCTGCTGTCCCCGCCATTTGGTGACTTCAAGTCATCCAGACAGATAGCAGGCCAAGAAAGACCTTTAAGACAAGGCCAGACGAGGCACCTGATGCATCCTAATGCGTTACTCAAGTTTGATCAACTTTTTAGGGACATGATTCTAGACTAGCCATGGGCAAACTACGGCCCAGATCGCCCTCGGAGCCAAAAGATCAGAGGGTTCTCTTGCTCTCCCTTCTGCTCCTTCACCAGCAGCCCAAGATGAGAGTGCCAGCATGGTCAGGTTGCTTTTGTTCCGGCCCTCCAGTCCAGTTTAAGAACCCTTTGTGGCCCTCGAGTCAAAAAATTTGCCCACCCCTGTTCTAGACTCAACAAACAGGGAGGACATGACCTCCTGGGCCAGTACCAAAAAAAGAGGAAGTAGAACCCGGGGGACATGCAGGAAGTGGAAATATAAAGTGAATGTAAAACAACCTTAGGCCCTTAGGGCGGAAGGGACCCAAGAACACATCCAGTCCAACCTCTTCATTTTTCACAGTTAAAAACTAGGGTTCCAAGAGAGAAGCGATTTGTCAAATTCACACAGCAATGGAAGAACTGGAAAGAGAACCCAGCTCCCAATTCGTGGCCTTGGCTTCTTCCTACTCCTCCGTACTTCCTATGTAATAAGACTTCCCAACCATCATCCCAAATTCCTTTACTTCCACACCCAAATCAGTGCAGGTATTTAGTGGAATAGGTATCGATTAGATCACGTCAGCATTGGGAGACAGAATCTGTGCTGAAAACGGTAGGAGTTTCTGTTGGAGGGTGGTGAATGCCAACAGTGGGGAAGGTGGTTGCTGCTCACTTTGCACCCTGAGCTGCAGCCCCTGGGAAATCTGCCTTCAATCCCCATCACCACCATTGAAGCCCTCATGGAGGCCAGTGAGACAGAGAGATGACGAGGGGCCTCAGGCCTACGTGACAGCTGGAGGGCCATCCGAGTCTGTGAAAATATTTACTTTGGAGACCATGTAGGGAACATGACCGTGCTCTTTACCGGTCTTGCTTTGGGTAAGCCTACGATGTCAGCTCCCTGGGGGAAGGCCACAGGAGGCAGGATAAAGAAGAATTGTGGTTCAGTCAACAAGTGGTTCAACGTGGAGCGGGGTTGACCCAGGCCAGAGATGCCTGCCTACTTGCCAGAGGGACCCTGGCATGGGACAGGGAAGAAATGCCACACAAGTCACACCGAGTGGCTGTGAAAGTCCCAGGCAACCTCGAGCCTGTGGTCGGTAACATGTAGTCAGGATGTGCTTCTGGGAGGGAGGCCTGACCCAGGCTGCCTGGATGGGCATGCTGGGTCCACCGCCTCCTGGTTCCATGACCTGGGGGAAGTCACTTGGGAAGTCTCTACTAGTAGCTTCTACAAGACAGGGCTAATGGCAGCACTTCCTTTATGGGGTCCTATGGAGGCTCCAATGGGACAATCCACATGAAGCAGTTAGCCCTGAGCGTGCTTAGTAAGGGCTTGATAAATGATGGCACACAGTATCATTGATGGTATTATAATTAGCATGTTAACCAAGGACAGCAGTATTCTTATCAATAGGGCAAGTTGGCCACTGCCCCAGGGACCATTCTCCTGGGGACCTGGGGGCCTGGGGGCCTGGGGGTCCCTAAACCATGGGGCCTTAGGCTGATTGCTGGACTTCTTCTGTTTTGGGGAGCTCATGAGCCCCTCCTCACAGTTCTGTCTGTGGCTTCTGTGAGTCCTCTGATAATTCAGCCTTGGAGATTTTCAAGTTCCCTGCATTTCTGAGCGTTTCACTTGTTGGCTGACTCCTGCAGACTTGGGAAACTGTCCGGTAGCAGGTAGAAGAGGCTTTGCTGCCGGGCATGAGTGGGTTCAGTTCCTAGCTGTGTGACCTCTGGCGAGTTTCTTATCTGCCCCATGGGAGTCATGCCACCACCTCGCAAGTTAACTTTAAGGGTGAGTTGTAAGGTGTGTCTGTCTTTTGTTCACGGTGTCCTTCCGCCACTCCACACAGCGGCTGGGGCGTCGTAGCCACCCAGGAAATATTTACTGAATGAACGAGAGGCGCAGGCACTGGGGTTTGTATTCAGGAGGGGTTCGAGGGGTACGGGGTCTTCTTCTTCTTTAACGCGGACACCATCTCCCCCCATCACACGGCCATCCAGGCAGCTTGTTCAAAATTACCAGGGACTGGCTTCCTAATCCTGTCATTACCCACTTTGACCAAAGAGGGCAGCAGTTAGCACTCTTTCCTTATTTATTTATTTTAGAACAGAAGTTAGCCTCCTTAAAAGGCACTTGGGTCTTATCTCCGGGCATTCCTCCGCACCCGCGGTGTTAGCTAGGCCTGGTAGCTGTCTTGGGGCTGAAGATCAATAATCTGGACTTGTTTTTCCCCTCATACCTGCTTCTGGCTGAGTGCCCACTCCCCTTGGCTATAAGCTGGAGGGGGGGTGAGGAGTGGGGGAGGGGGCGCAGTTCTGAGTGATCCGAGCCCTGGCTTTGTCCGGTTGGTGTCTACAATCTCCCTGGCTGGCAAAGAAGTTAAGGAAAGTAGGGGAGGTCTTGATTATTTTAAAAGGCACCCAAAGGTGCCTTTTAAGGAGGTCTACCTCTGTTTTTTAAAATAGATAAATAAGGAAAGAATGCTAACTGCTGCCCTCTTTGGTCAAAGTGGGCAATAACAAGATTAGGAAGCCAGTCCCTGGTACTTTTGCACAACCTGCACTGGCACCTGTGCTGGATGACCCCAGAGACGGGCAGAGAGAGGGCATGGTGAGGTCCCCCGCCCACCCCAGAGCATGCTGGGGACAGAGCCACTGTGTGTCTGCAAAGACTCACCCGCAGGTCCGCGTGCCAATGAGGGAGGACCCCGCTCCAGGGCCCGCCCCGAGTCCCTCGGCTCTCCTAGCACACAAATCCCAACGAGCAGAAAATAAAGTACTGCAGACGGCTCCTGAGATGCTGCCAGCGGCTCTGGTCTCATAAAATGACCTGACCCGAAAGCTCCCAGTACTGAGAACCGCTCGCCGGCGCGGCATTTTTCCGGGCACTGCTTCAAAGGGGCCGAGGCTGAAGACCAGGCAGCTATTCTGGGGCCTCGTGTGTGGGATAAAGTTTCCCATGGGTCCCTGGGAGGGCTGGAGCCCTCGGGGTGGGCCTGGGTGCCTGCAGGGCTGTGAGCAAGCAGGTTGAGTCTCTGAACCCTGGGTGGGGTTCGACTTTCTAGAGGTCGGCGTGCACCCTGGGGCTGGGATGCATTGGAGATGAGGCAGCCTAACACCCCAGGCAAAACCACTCCCACAGGTCAAGAGGTTTGAGCTGAGGGAGGGTGAGTGTGTATGGGGGAGGGTGGGGGGGTGGCACAGGGATTTGTTAGACCTCTCTTTGAAGATCAGAAAAGGGATGTGTGCTGCAATGGGACCATTGGTGGTGGTGGTGGGGGGGAGGGAGGGTCATGCAAAGTGTGGTGAGCAAGACCTGGACTTGTTTCTAGAGGCTTCCCGGTGCTTTGGGCACGTGCTATCCTAAAGGCTGAGGGGAGGGACAGAGTGACGCCTTCATCACTGCCCAGGAGACTGGAAACCCACCTGAGAAATAACACTGTCACATGCTGGAGCAAGTCTCCACCTACAGCCCTCGCTGGTTTGGCTCAGTGGATAGAGCATTGGCCTGGGGACTAAGGGTCCCAGGTTCGATTCCGGTCGAGGGCACATCCTGGGTTGTGGGCTTGATCTCCAGTAGGGGGTGTACAGGAGGCAGTTGATCAGTGATCCTCTCTCATCATTGATGTTTCTATCTCCCGGTAGGGAGAGGAGGAGGAGGGGAGGCTGTGGTTGTACCCTCCTAACCTCCATAATGAGGCTGAGCCTTGGGTTTCTCGCCTGTGGGCGGAGTTTGGTGCTGCCCCTTCACAGAGCCGTGTTAACGGGGACCTCCCGTAACAGGACGCTGTGACTGGCTTCCCTTTGGATGTGAATCTTTAGTATGTGGGGGTTAGGGGTCCCCTTTCAGCTTCTCAGATCACATGCTGCCTGCCCCCTCTTCTTTTCTGGGTGACTCTTAGGAACTAGCACTCCAAGAGCCTACCATGGAACCATCTCTGTCTTCCCGTATCGCACTACCTTTCAGTCCTTCCTGGAGCTCCGTTCATTTATTCACTCAACCAACATTTTGAGAACCCTGCCGGATTCTGGACACTGTGCCAGGTGCTGGGGTCCCAGACACTGTCCCTTTCCTCTGGTAACTCAGGCCAGGGAGTGCCAAGGAACTAGTCCCCGAGGTAGAGCATGCGCACAAAGAGAGGCAGCTGAGCAGAAGACAGGAGGAACTAGTGCAGCTGGGCCAGGCAGGCTTCCTGGAGGAGGTGGCATTTCAGCTGCAGGGGTGAGGAGGGTTGGGGGGGGGGTGTTACAGGCAGACAGATACCTGAGGATCGAGTCATTCTCACCGAGACGAGGGGCATCACAGGACAGGTCAGTGCAGTGGAGTGGGGGATGCTGTGGGGGTGCAAACATCACCAAACTCTTCAAAAAATCCCATAGATGCTGTGACACCGAGGGATGCTTGGGGGTTGGGGGTGGGGGTGGGGGGAGTGGGGCTGTGGCTCCATTTGTTCCAGGAGAATGAGGGGGGCTATGGGAGGGTCACCCTTCCCACCCCTGAGCTCTGGGGCAGCTGCTGTACTGTCCTCTGGGAGACCCGGTCCCCGAAACACCATCTCCCATCTCAGATGGCCCTCCTCCCAGGTACGTCAGCCCTGAATCCCAGAACCAGCCAGTCCCAGGACTCTGCCCTGTTGTTTGGGGCCAAATGACCCGTAACTCCCTCCCCCGCTGGCCGTGGCCACAGGAAGAAGTCGAGGGTGGGTGGCTTTGGAAGTGGTTCGACTGCAAATGGAGTCTATCAAGCCCACGTCCGGGCATATGCCTGGAAGGTGACGCTTCGGTTCTGTCCTTTAGTAGCTGGACATCGAGGTCGCCTCTTACAACGGGCCAGCAGGGGGGAGATGCGGATGGCGCTTGTGTTCCTTCTGGCTCATCTCTACGATCCCGGCAACGTGACCTTTCTGGGCCCGTGTTCCCTCCACTGTCTTCATTTCATAGACAACAGACGTCAGCGGGCCCCCGGCGGCTCCAGCACAGCCCCACGGTGCTGACCAGGGGCGGGGGGAGCAGGGAGCCCCCACAAGCCCCTCCTTGCTCTTCATCAGGAGGCCCGGCACAGGGCACCCCAGGACAGCTTGCTTGGGGGGCCCCAGCACACAAGGCAGGCCCGGAGAACAAGGGTCTCTGCGCAGAGGGAGGTTTCAATGTCCTCCCCGTTTTAGTATTTTAATAGCTTTCCCTGTGATGGAAACTTGGGTTGAAATGATTTGCAGCTCCCCAGATTTTTCTGTGTGTGTGTGTGTGTGTGTGTGTGTGTGTGTGTGTGTGTGTGTTTGGGTTTATTTTTAGCCGCAGGGGTTCATTTCTTGCCAAAAAAACCCCCTGTTTAAATAAAACCAAGATTAATATTTCTACTTAGCGGAAAGAGCTCGTCAGGACAGGCTTTGAACTGGAGCCTCCCCATCTGGACTGGGGGCGCCTCTGAACCGTGGGGCCTCGGCTCTGACAACCAGAAGGGCCTTTGAAACCGACCGAGAGCCAAGGGCTGTCGGGGGGCGGGGTAGGGTCAGGAAGAGCCCATTTGCAAGACTTCTCATGGCTGCCCTGCCCCACACCCCTCCCTTCTCCCCGGCCATCTGCCCGGAGAGGCGGGCGTCTGTCCTGGCTCTGCTGGGAGCCGGGCCATCCTGCCTGCCTCCCCCTCCCCCCAGCTGCTTTCCCGGGCCCCTTCCCCAGGCTGGACCCAGGCCTCCCCTTCCTCTGGATACAGAGGAAGCAAGCGGAGTCTCTTTCCAGGTCCGCTGTCACCTCCAGGGAGCTCCGGACACCCCTCCTCTCCCACAGACGGCCCCCCTCCTTGTGCCGCCCAGGCCTCGGTGATTGCTCCTGATGCCCTGTTGCCGTCCTGGGTGCCCTTCCCCTGTCTCCTCGCCCGTCCCTCCAGGCTCTGGCTCCCAGGCTCCTCGGGGCTCATGCAGCTCCCTCTCCCTGCGAGCCTAGCACAGCGCTCAATACAGGAATGCCGACCAGGCGTTTATCTGCTGCCCCCCAGGAGCTGAGCGTGACCACCAAAATCCCTTCTTCTTTTTTTAAATCCTCACCCGAGGATATTTTCCCATTGATTTTTAGTACAAGTGAAAGAGCGAGGGGGAGACAGAGAGAAACACAGATGTGAGAGAAACACACCGATTGGTTGCCTCCTGCATGAGCCCCAACCAGGTGCATGCCCTTAATTGGAATCAAACCCAGGACTCTTTGGTCTGGAGGCCGATGCCTTATCCACTGATACAAACTGGTTAGGGCCCACCAGCCCCTTCTGATTGAGTAAGGCTCAGAAAGACGTGGTCATCCGCCAGAGCTTACCCAGGGGAGCCACGTATCTTTTATTTTTTTTTTAAAAAATCATCCTCCATGTGTGGCACTTTTAGCTCCATATTCATCCCATGCACATGAGGGGCCTGCTCTGAGCCAGCCCGGCTATCGCAGTCAGAACCACAGAGAACCTGCCCGTTCTAGTGGGGGAGCCAATCAATGAACAAACACATGGACAGATACTACGTCAGAGAGTGTGAGTGTCACGGACTGTCACAGCAAGGCCAGTCTGAGGGGCGTGGGGGGACCAGGGGAGGCCCCCTGACCAGGTGATATTGGAAACAGTTGAGGGAGGGTAGCCGCGTGGCTACTCCAGGAAGTGGGTCCCAGCAGGGGGACTGGGAGGGCAAAAGCCCTGGGGTGTGCTGGGTGATGGAGGAGTGAGTGGTGAGGAGGCTGGGCGCTAGGTCTCCTGAGATGGGGAAGGGGCCGGGAGGCCCGGGTGTGGGGGAGGGCCATCTTGGAGCTCAGTTTGGGGTGGGCTGAGTTTGGCTAAGCTTCCCGGGGTAAATGCAAAGACGGTGTAGATTCCTGGATATACGGATTATGGTCATGGTGTGAAAGCCACAGTCTGGATGTGAGTAGGAGGAGGAGGAGGGGACCCACTGCTGACCAGGCTGAGCACCACGAAATTCCTGGCTGACCTTGATGACGCTGCGTCAGTGGAGGGGGGCAAGGAGGTTAGGTCCGCCCAGGAGCCCTCTGGGGTTGGTTCACACCACTCGCACCTGATGAACTGGAACAGGAAGTGACCTGCACAAGAGCGCAGTGACAGGGCAGGGACTTCCCCCGGGTCCCGCATGCTCTGTGCCTGTTCGCTCAAGTGTATCACAGCCACGTCTCCGGGACTTTTCATGAGCTGATCTGTTTTTTTTTTTTTCTTCCATCCTCACCCAAAGATACTAACATGCTTTAGACAGAGTAGCATCCGTGTGTGAGAGAAACATTGATTGGCTGCCTCCTGTACTGATCTTTTAGGTTCTGAGTCTTGGTGGAGGGGCTTGGGGCTGTGGCGAGCAATAGGCTGGGACCAAGAGACCCAGCTGGGACCTCCCAGGCCCCTCTTAGGTCCCGTGGCTCTTGGCGTGAGCACAGATGTCACCGCAGAGGCAGCAGATCACTAGGAAAGACCCTGGAAAGGGTGGTGGAAGGTGGAGACAAGACCTCAGGGGAAGAGGAACGGGGTCAAGCCCCTCTGTCTTCCTCTGATCAGCACCTGTAAGAATCTGCAGAAATCACCACCAGGGACATGACGGCCCGTCACCTGCTCTCGCTTTCGGGCTACAAAGTGCCTTCTCACAGATACACAGTCTCCTCCAACCCATCTGTCTAACCTCAGGCTCGAGCGCTGGGAGAAGCCTCAGGAGTGTCAGGTTTTGTGGTTTCTGAGTTGCTTTTGCTTCCATGGGAGCCTTGATGGGGAACATAGTGAGCTAAATAGATGATATCTATAATAATAAAAGTGTAATATGCTAATTAGACCAGGTATCCTTCCAGACGACCTTCTGGATGAAGCCAGGGCTGCAAGGGAAGCCCGGGTCCCAGGTGCCAGGGGGAAGCCGGTGCCAGTAATCGGCATGACTTTCGTGCATCGGGCCTCTAGTTCTGCTATATTGCTAATGCTGATTACTTGTCAATCCTCATTACTAATAGAGGGTATGTGTGAGAAAGAGAGACAGAGAGAGAGTGTGAGACTGGGAGAGGGTGGTCAAGAGGATGTGGGTACCATTGGGGGCATATCAGGGGTCCTTCCTCCCAGGAACCATTCCTCCTTTCTCATCCTTAGCGGAGCTGGCAGTGGGGGTGGGGAGGTGCCGGGAAATTGATGGCCTCTTTTGCCATCAGTACGAGTCCCATGAAAATCAGGTTTATAAGGAGTCCACTTTCCCCGGGGGACCCGCCGATGCCTTTTTCCCCCTTGGGATGCAACGCCGCCCTCGGGGTACCTGATCCTCTTTTCCACCGCTGGAAAACGGGGACAGTAACAGCCACCTCATAGGGTTACCGTGAGGACCAGTGAGAAGACATGCTTGTACAGCCTGGCGCATAGAGGAGCTTGAGAAGGGGTAGCAGTCGCTTCGCCCCTCTCCTCTAGGCTTATGGATGTGCTGCAATGAAATGCACGGAGCGGAGGCTAACCAGCAGGAGGGCAGCCGAGGAGCAGGGGAGCCTGGCTTGCCCTGGGAGGGAAGACCTTCAGGCAGGGTGCAGAGGGCCAGGGACATGCTCCGTGGCTGAGCCAGGTGGGCTGTGGGGCTCCCTGCACAGCTGTGGGGTCTCCTGCTTATCCCCTCTGCCATGAGCATCTGGCCTCAGGAAGGACCCTTCCTTTGCCACCCTGCCAGGATGAGGAGAGGGAAATAAACAGGAAGCGACCATCAGAGGAGCTGGGTTGCAGGCACCCTTCCTTCCTCTGCCAGGTCCCTGCCGTCTTCCTCCGGCCAGCACATGTAAGACTCTACAGGGAAAAACACCCTCAGCAACCTGACAGAGTGCCCTCTGCTTCAGCTTCAGGGTTACAAGGGATCTTTTCACACAAGCACACGGAGCCTGGCCAGGCTCTTCTCACCACTTTCAAGTTAAAAAGCTCTTGTCTGTGTTTGCTTTTGAGCTCCATTCCCCCCAAGAGCCCAGATTCCCTCCCTGGAGCAGGAGAGGCTCCGAGGCTGAGGTTCAGGCTGCGTCTCACCCCCTCCTCCGACTAGCGCTCGGCACCTTGGCCATCATGGCACCATGGCAGGAGCTATTAAACCGGTCTGGGCTCTGTGGAGGCAGGAAACGGGGCTTCGATTTCTTATTATCACCCTCCCAACACCCAACCCAGATCCCCAGATACCACCCCGGCTCACACCCATGTTGGTGTAGCTGCCGGAGGACACCGGGTGGACAGCGTGGGCCACTCTCCAGCATGAGGGGGAATGAAGAAAACCCCGGTGTCGGCCAGCCAGTCCATAAAGCTGGCTTCCAGCCGCCACATCAAGGTGGCGGGAACGCCCGAGGGAGGGCCGCCAGCTTCCAGTCTGGAAACGTCTGTTGTCGGAGCACCGTGACCCGCCCGCACCTCCCCTGCCCACCGCGGCCCCCAGGCCAGCGAACGCCTTGGCAGCAGCATGCTTGCTGCCAGAGAGGAAGGGACAAAACAGCACACAGCTGAACTGCCCAGGGGAAACGGGAGCAAATAGAGACATGTTACATTCGCAGACCAAATAGGCGGATCTGGAGTTGGCCAGAGACTTGACCTTGGAAGGACTCGGCGAGCCTATTTTGGAGGCAGCATGTTGTTTAACTTCAGCGCCGCTTTGTCGCCGTAGGGAAAATGCTGGACTATGACCCTGGGGTCTCGGTTGGCCCTGGCAGTCTGCACGTGATGAGAGGGGACAGCTGTCTGTGGTGCTCCAGGCACTTGCGTTCGATTCAGTCATGAGTGTCCCCCACCCCCCAAATCTCTCCCTCACATAGTGCAAAGCCACAGTATTCTGATGGGCTTGCCTTTCTTCCCATCCTGAGATGAACAGGGCATTCTGAAAGCCCGAAGGTGGCCAGGACAGACGAGTGGCGGTCGGAGTCACGGTAGTGGTGGCAATTGTTAACAGCAGGGACGGAAGACGCGAGTGGCTTGGGCTGGGCCACCACTGTTCTCAGTGCTTGTTTAGAACTCGAAGAGGTTCCTGCTACCATCGTCCCCATGTTAGAGGTTAGGAGGTGAAGGCACAGAGAGGTTTAGCAGTTCCCCCGAGGTCACACGGTGCCAGTGCTGGGATCTGAACCCGGGCAGTCAGGCTCCGGGGCCCGGGCTCCCCAATGCCATCTCTGCCACCTTTCTGCTCCCTCAGTGATAAGCACATCACGCGTGAAGGGCACTGGGCCAAGAGAGTCAGACAGATTTGGGAGGAGAGAACTCTGGGGACACGGGGTCTGCCTGAGGCCGCCCGGTAAAGGGTGCAACTCCAACTCAGATGCGGCTTCGTGCTCTTTTCGCCGAACTGGTCTCCGGCGAAAAGGTTCCAGGCTCAGGCCGTTTTGGGGTGAGGGAGGAAGAAGGTGCCCAGACTTACGGGACAGGCCTGCGGATGAGACGCTGCGTCCAAAGGAAGCCAAGCCATTCTGGAGCCAGGAAAAGTAGCTGCTGCTATTTAAAGGACTTCTGCTCTATCCCCCGCCCCAGGCAAAGGCTGGCTCCCTGCTTTACCTTCTGTGCGGATGAGGCAGGAGGAGAGGGAGCCAAGTGAGTGTGGGAAGAGCCGCTAGGAGAGTCCTGGCGGCTGTGCTTTCTGCTCCAGCCGTCCAGCTGTTACAACCTGCCTGCGGGAGCCCATGTGGAGGACACCGTGCCGGCCTCCAGGACGATGGCTGCCTGCCGAGGATGCTGCCGTGAAGCCGGAGGCAGAGGTGCAGGCAGGATCTTGGGGGAGCCCAGCCCGGGGTCCTGCCAACCTCTCGTTGGTTGCTCCAGCAGACTTGGAAACAGCCGCTTGCCGCCGCCTCCCCAGTCGAGCCGCCTACGCTCAGCGGCTCACTTTGCCAATGGGCTCCGGAAGCTGCCATCCCTGGCAAGAAGGGCTGGAGGGGCCGTTAATTCATCCGAGTCCGGGCTTCACGTGTGGCTGGGAAAGCAGGATCCGAGTCCATTTGGGAAGGGACGGACGGGACAGAATCCACTTGGGAGGAGGGAGCCGGTTCCAGGGAAATACAGAGAAATCCATGTTCACCGTGTGAACGGATGGGCAACGTGTGTTCTCCCAATGGGTGATGGCATACGTTTTTTTTATGAGATTGGAGGTGATGAGCTGAGAAAGATGATGGGATGTCCCAAGTGGGGAAGGAGAACGGAGCTACCAGGATGGGAGAGTGTGTGTGTGTGTGTGTGTGTGTGTGTGTGTGTGTTCAATTTGTGATTCAAAGCGTAGCTGCCATACATGCAAAAATCTATCCCGTTCCGGTCAGGGTCTTAGCATCTAGACCTCCTTGAGGCAGACTGTGTCCTGTGGCAGTTCCCCCGCCCCCCGGTTTAAGACTAGCTTCTTTTTCACAAAAAGTGGGGGGGGGGAGAGAACGCCCAGCTTCTTATGTGATCCTAAAGTCAACCCCTCTCTTCTGTGCCCCGTATGGTCACCCGGGTTTGGTCTGATTTTTTTCGTGTTCATAGTCACGCCATATTGACTGAGCGCCGCCTTCTTTCTCCCAGACGCGAGAGTAAGAAGTTTCAATGAGGATCTTTTGTGTAATCCTCATTCCAATTCCCTGACACGGGTGGAGTTACACCCTCTTTACAATCAGAAAGAGGAGGTGGCTTCACTTCTCTGTCTGTTTCCTCAACTACGTAATGTGGATGCCAACACCCCCCTTTGTCAGGTGGTTGTGAGAAGAAGTGAGAGGTACTATTGCGCATAGTAGGTGTGCAACCGATGGGAGCTGTTTTTCCGGAAACAATCCTTTCGAGGCCAGCCCACTCACTCCGTTTGGGGCAATGCTGATAATCATGGTGAAAGTAACATGCATGTAACATACAGCACAGCCCGGACACGGTGCCACACGCTTCACCTGCACTGCCTTGCCTGATCCCTCCTCTTCAGGAGACTGGTGCCCCTGGTGTCCTGGTTTCGTTAGAGGAGGAAACCGGAGGCCAGAAACAACGTCACTGGCCCACAGTCCTAGCAGCCGTGCGGAGCAGAGCTGGGGTGGGAGCAGCTCAGTGGGCTCAGGAAGGAGCCCAGCACTGCCCCCCCTGCAGGACACGGTGAATTTACACATACAAAGGGGTCTGTGTTTGCACACTCCCTAGCACTGACCCCCCCACACACACACCCTCATGAGGGACAGCCCACTGCATCCTTGGCCGTCTGAGTGCCGGGGACCCAGGGTCCCATCGGGATGCTGACTGGGGCAGGAGGGGAGGCTGGGGTGCGTGGCAGCCCCGCGGACCTGCAGGACACGGTGAATTCACACACACCAAGAGGGAACCCCAAAAGAGGCTCGGGAAGAGCTCCTGGTAGAGAGAGAGTCACTAACTCTGGGAGGCCACGCGATGTCCGGTGGGCAGCAGGGGGAGGGCGAGAAGCTCTGACACGCAAAGTAGACCGGATTGTGGTGAAACAGAGTCCAGAGACTCCTCGGGGGGTAGAATTCCCCGGGGGGGGGGGGGGGGGCGGGAGCGGCTGTGAACCCTGGAGTGGTTAACCTGAGTGAGAACTGCCTTCCCTGTCCCCCTGCCCCAAGGCCCAGTGTCCCTCATCTGAATTCTTGCTCTGATGCACACAGTTGCCTATGCTAGTTGGCTCAAGGGTAAGAAAGCAGTGCCAGGCCCCCTGGGGCTGGATGGGCACCCGAGATGCGGTGCGTGATGTGGTCCAGGCCTCCCTGACCTCCTCTCTGACCTCCTCCCTGTCTCGTCTTGCCTGTCTCCGCAGTGATCCGGGCCCGAGTGGTGGGGAAGAAGCTGGTGAAGGAGGGGCCCTACGGCACGCTGATCTACACCATTAAGCAGATGAAGGTGAGTGACGGCAGCCCGGCTGCAGGGGGCTTTCGGGGTGGTTCTTCCGGAAGAGGCCTGGCCTGTGGGGGCAGGATGGTCTGTGTGTCCGCTCAGTGTCTGAGCCCCAGCCCCAGCCCCAGCCCTTCCGCCTGGCTGGAGCGGGTGCTGCTGAAGCAGCGGTGAGCGATGGGCGGAAAGGCGGGCGGGGATGGTGGCTGCTTCATCCCAGAGCCCGCGCAGGTGGGGTCCCTCTGAGGCTGGGCTTTGGGTCCGGACAGCAGACAGCCTTGTTACCTGGGAACCGTGAGACCTTGGCCAGCTCACTGCGACCCGTCGCTGGGCCTCGGTCTCCCCATCGGTACAATGAGGGGGTTGGACCAGACTGCCTTGTGGCTCTTTCAAGCCCCGACTTTGAATAATGCCCACAGGTCTGTGCAGCCACGGACGTTGCAACTTGGGTTTACTCCTCAAAGCTTTACAGGGAGCTGGTGCTGGTCGCAGAGACCTCATCGGGGGGCAGGAACTGTGACCTCTGACTGATTTTCCCAGTTTCCCTTGCCTTCTGGCGTCCTGGCTAGTTAGCACCATTTGCTGGGCTCTTTCATACAGCTGAGCGTAGTCCTGAGCGTGGTCCCACTGTGCGCACCCTAAGGAGCCGCCTTGAGGAAAAGAGCATCCGATTCCAAGTCCCGGGAACCCGCTTCCTGGTCTCAACTCCATTCCCGAGGAGCTCGCTGACCTTGGAACCCTCCCTGGCCTGGGCTGGGCTTTGCCTTGTGTTAACACCTTGGGGTGGGCTCCGCTGTGCCCCGAGGAGCCCTGTGGCTGAGGCATTTCCAGATGCTGGGACACGGGACACGCTCCTTCCAAACAGGAGCTGCTTTAGCTGCTGGCTACTGTGGCAGCTGGCCCATCGTCCACCTCTGCAAGCACCTCCCTGTGGGCAGTGCCGTGGAGGCTCATGGGAAAAAACCCCCAGGGCTCCTGCATTTAGGAACTGCAGGCCGGCGGGGAGAAAAGACACAGGGTGACGAACCAGAAGTTCAAGATGGGTGCCCTCAGGCTCCCGGGGACTGCCAGCCCCGGTCTTCCTCGCTCACGTCCGCATCCCCTGCGGCCAGGGCGGGTGCACAGCCCAGAGACACCCCCGTCCCCGAGGCAGACTGCGGGCCTCGGGCCTCGCTCTTCGGCGGGCAGAACCTGCTGCTCTGGCTTGGAAACATCCACAGCCTCCTGGTTATGTAATGTCCAGAGTCAGGCCTGGCCAGCTGCCCTTGGCTGCCCGAGCGCGGTCATGGGACCCGCTCATGTCTTCCGACGGCCAGAGAGAGAGAGAGAGAGAGAACGGGGGGTGGGGTGTGGGGACCGAGAAGGGCAACAACAACCCAGAAACCCACTGCGCAGCTCCTGGCGCGGGCAGTGAGCCGGGGCAGGTCAGACGGGGCGGAGGTTGGTGGCACACCCCTGCCTGCCCTGCGGCTCCTGGCACACGGAGACTCTGTGCCGGGAGAGAGTGGGGGCCGTGGCTCCTAGCTTTGCCCAGCTCCCCTCCTTCCTTCAGGGCCTGGACGCACGGCCGGGGGCCCTTCCTGTGGGACGATGTCCTATTTCTCCTCTGTGGAGTCAGACCAGCCATTGGGGGGGGGGGGGGGTAAAGGGAGGGAAAAAGGGGTGTTTGGAGGCCAAATAACATTTGCTCGCCCATCGGCTTCAGAGCCACCCACTCCCACTCCTAGGACCCAGGACGCTGGTCCTCTGCGGTCCATTCGCCAGCCTCCGCCCAGGCTCCTAAGCAGGTGCTGGGCATTAGGGTGCCAAGTGGCCCCTTTACTTCCGAGGGGACGCCAGGGGAAAATGATTTATACAGGGGCAGGCTCGGCTCCCCACGCTGAGGTGTCAGGATTCCTTCCCAGTCCGTGTGTTCTTTACAAGACACCCCTTCCCCCCCCCCCCAACTCTCCTGCCAGAGAGGATGGGTCAGCAGCAGGGTGCATCATGCCCGCCCACTCGGGGGGCCCCCACCCCATTTGTACCCAGTCCCCCAGGGAACAGAGAGGTTCGCTGGAGTTTGCGGGTTTGCCCCGCAGCAACGTAACTCTTGACTTGCAACATCCTGCAGAGTGTAACAACAACTCTTGTGGGAGGGAAGGGGGAGAGACCCGCCTGCATGGGCTTTGGCCCGGGCCCCTCGCCCTGGGCGCTTTATTCCAGCGGATTAGCATCTACCCAGAGATTGGGGGAGCCAGGGCTCCCTTAGAGCAGGCCTGCGGGAACTTGGAGAACCCGAGAAGTCAGGTCACCCCGTGGGGCCTCTCTCTTCGTTCTCAGAGGCCCCCTGCCACCACCACCACCACCACCTCCCAAACAAAACCCCTTCTCCCCCAGCTGAAAAATAGGCAGGCCCTCTCCTATATCCGGATGGCCTCCCGGACACACCTGGAGAGTGCAGAGATGCACGGTGCCTGGCGGTGGTGGGGAGGGGTGCTGTTAGAATGTTGAGGGAGATCATTGCAAACCCAAACTTGGAGATTAGCGGGAGCTGAGCCACGGGGCTGCAGTGCAATGGTGGAAGCTTCCAGAAGTGGCCGCTGTGATCTCTGGGGACCTTCATGGGAAAGCAGTGTGCCTCTGTGCCGCAGAGACATGCTCTCGGGCCAGCTGCAGCCACAGCACGTGGGGACACTGTGTCCCAGCCAGTCCCGTGGGGAGGCCCGCTGGTCGTGAGCTGCGCCGGGTCCTGACTCTGGCAGGAGAGACAGATCCGCAGGGCAACTGGAACGCTTGGCCCCCGGGGGCCTCCTTCCTCGGGCGGTTTGTCTGACGGGATGAGCAATCGCAGAAGCCCCGGCTGGAAGCCTCCGACACCCCCGCTCCAGCACACAGCGTGTCCTCCCGCTTCTGCCCGGGACTCTCCGTGGCCTGGGTCCCATGAGCCGTGTGCAGACTGGACCGGCTCCAATCTCAGGCCCCGCCTCCCCGGCCAGACAGCAGGCTGCGAGAGAAAGGCCATGCGCCTGGTCCCAGTCGGGCAGCAGCTGCAAACTCAGCCGCTCGGTCTATAAAGGAGCGTGTGGTCTATAAAGACAGCACCGCGGTCTTCCGTGGGCACCAGAGAAATACCGATCGACACCCTCGGGCGCAGAAACGTCTTCCTCACACCGTGTCCCGCCACCCCGAGGGAAGCGGACTGCTTGCAACCTTGGGTAGATACGACTGAGGTGGGAGCCCAGGGCCTTGTGCAATCAGACACACACACACACACACACACACACACACACACACACACACACTGGAATAGTATTCGGCTTTAAAAAAGGACATCTTGTCACATGTGACATCAGGATGAACCTGGAAGGCATGCTAAGTCAAATAAGCCAGACTGAGAAAGAGATACTGCACAATCTCACTCTTTTTAAAAAAATAATATATATTTTATTGATTTTTTTTTTTTTTTTACAGAGAGGAAGGGAAATAGTTAGAAACATGGATGAGAGAAAGTCATCGATCAGCTGCCTCTTGCACGCCCCCTACTGGGGATGTGCCCGCAACCAAGGTACATGCCCTTGACCAGAATGGAACCCCGGACCCTTCAGTCCGCAGGCTGACGCTCTATCCACTGAGCCAACCCGGTTTCAGCGTGCACAATCTCACTCTTATGTGGGATCTAAAGAAGTCAAACTTGTGGAAGTAGAGGGCAGAATGGCGATCCCTGGTGGCTGGGAGGTGGGGGAAGCGAGTACAAAGTTTCAGTTACGCGGAATGAAAGAATGATGGGGAGCCGAGGCCCGCAGGGGGACTCTGGCCGCCAGCGCAGGGTGTACACTGTGGGTTTGCTGAGCGTAGAACCCAGTGCTATCTCAGCTAGGAGGGGATGGATGTGCTGACTAGCTGGAATGTGGTCATCACTGTACCAGACACACATGATGCCCATATATCCACACAGCACGCTGCACACCTTACATACACAGCCTTTCTCTGGGTCAGCTCCACCTCAGTACAGCTGGGGGAGAGAGAGAGAACCCCCTGCTTACCCCCGACGTTCCACGCCAGCGCTGACCCTGGGTCCTAAGAGAGGAGGGGGGCAAAGACACGTGGAAAGAAGACCTCTCGGGGAAAGCTCCTTATGAGTTTTAGTGTACCCGGTCTTCAGTGACTTCTGCAGAATGTAGTGCACAGGGTTCTCAGTCACTTAATTCTCAAAGGCATCTTACGGAGTAAGTGCTTCGCCCCATTTCCCCGATGAAGAAACCTCGTCGCTTCCCACGTGGCTCACACAGGCAGCGACCAGACTCTGTCTTCAGAAACCCACGTTTACGGTTCCTCCTCCACTCCGCTGGCCAGATTAGGTTAACCTCCAGCATCCCTTTCAGTTCTGACCCCCCAGTTCTCTGCCGTCAGGACATGATAAGCCCGCCCCCAGCAGCTCCCAGGCACAGAGTTGCAATGACAGATCCGGGCCCACCGAACACTCACGGGCTTGACCTGGAGGGGCCGAGGGGGGTTAGACTCCGCCACGTTGACACCAGTGGCTGGGCACACGCTGACAGAGCAGGCGCAGTGGTCACGGGGCAGTTCCCTGCACCAATTCCCTGAGCATGAACTTGTGAGTGTGCACGGGGGGTGAGCGGGTGGGAGCACAGGACAATGGCTCAGAGCATGACTCCTACCTCTGCCATCTGCCAACTGTGTGACCTCTGACAGGCTGTTAACATCCCTGGGCTTCAGGCTCCTCATCTATAAAACCGACAAAACAGTGCCTGCCCCTTAGGGCTGTCATGGTTGGGTTGGGATTGGAGTGGGTGGGATTGGAGTAGAATTTCCCAGCCTTGCTACTGTTGCCATCTGGGACCAGGATAACTCTTTGCTGAGGGGCTGTCTCATGGCTTATAGCAGCCGTGGGCAAACTACGGCCCGCGGGCTGGATCCGGCACATTCGGCTGTTCTGTCTGGTCCGCAGAGCCGAAAGAGCGGAGGGTTCTCTTGCTCTCCCCTCCGCTCCTTCACCAGCAGCCCAAGATGAGAGTGCCGGCATGGTCAGGTTGCTTTTGTTCCGGCCTTCCGGTCCAATTTAAGAACCCATTGTGGCCCTCGAGTCAAAAAGTTTGCCCACCCCTGGCTTATAGGATATTTGGCAACATCCCTGGCTCCATCCACTAAAAGTAACCCCCACCCCACCTCCCGGCTGTGCCAGGCAAAAATGTCTCTGAACATTGCCAAGTTATCTCCTGGGGTGGGGATAACATCACCTGCAGTGGAGAACTACTGTATTAGATTATGTTGTAGACAAAAATGCCCACATGTCGGCCCTTTAACCAGGATAGAGGGTTGGATTACACACCCAGGAGTTGTGTGCATGCTTTTGTGCTTTGTCTGGGGTGAAGGAACCCAGTGCTCTCAGTGGAAGGTCCGAGGAATAAAAGCATGGGGAACCTTGGGCTTGAGGTCAACTTTCGCCAGCCAAACAGAATTTCTCTGAGTCCCCCCCCCTTACTTTCACCCCCCACTCCATCTGTAAAATGGGTACAGGAGTGCCTGCCTCCTAAGGTTCCAGGGAGGAGGAGGCAGTGAGGGAATGTGAGTGAAAATGCTTTCCTACACTGGGACAGGTCACCAAGATGTCAAGAGATTTGGTACATACACAAGATTTGGTACATACACCTAGTGGCTGGCTGCCATCTTCTCGGAGCTTAGGTCCTGAGGTTGGGGAGGCGGGGAAGACCCCTCTCCCAGCAAAGCCACCTGTGGATTCTAGAAAGGGGTGTCCCTGGAGGAGCCTTTGTGGGAGAGGGGTGTTGGAATGGGAGGTGTGACTGGCTGGACGGGAAGGCTTCTCTGGACAGCCGCCAATGCTGGCTCCGTCGAGAGACTAGGCGGCCTGCTCCGGAGCGAAGGGCCTGGGTGGGTGGGTTGGTGTCTGGCCTCTCGATGACCAATCAGGGGAATCAGATCCCCGCAGACCACGTGACAGCGGGCTCCGGAGCCCGGGCCCTCCTCTCACCCTTCCTCCCGCCCACAGATGTACCGAGGTTTCACCAAGATGCCCCACGTGCAGTACATCCACACGGAAGCCTCCGAGAGCCTCTGCGGCGTGAAGCTGGAGGTCAACAAGTACCAGTACCTGCTGACAGGTAACGCCGGGGCCGGGGTTTGGCCGGGGCCCACGGTCCTTCACTTCGGGAGGACGGAGGAGGAGCGGTTGACCAGAAGTCCGCCTGCGCCCAGGGAACTGTGGGGAGCGTGTAGGGTTAGGGCACCTCCTGTCGCCCATGGTGGGACCCGAGGCTCCTGCACCCAGGCTGGTGTGGCAGCTCCACCCCAGACCCCGGGGAGGAAATCCCGGTTTTGGTGTCTCCGAGCTACTGTAAGCGAAAAGGGATCCCCAGTCCCCCATCTTCTCCCACGAGATCTGTCTTTGAAACTCGCCCCCAGCCCCTGTAGGCAGACAGTGTAGGAAAGGAAGTAACAAAACCAGAGCCCGAAACTGCTGGTGTGGGAAGTGACGAGCTGGTCGCTAGAACCAGCTCCATGGTCTGAGGGACCTGAGTTGGTTTTCCCCATCGGGACAACGGGGACCATCCATCCTCAAAGGTGTAGGCGAGGGTGAAGGAATACAACCTCAGCCCGGAAGTGTCCTGAGCCGGGTACCCGGCCCACGGTGGGGACTCGGGAGGTGTGGCTTCTCCCCCTTCCGGCTGGGCTCCCCCAAAACAACTCTGCCCCTGCCGCCCCCTCTCCGCCTCCAGGCCGGATCTTCGACGGGAAGGTGTACATAGGACTGTGCAACTTCGTGGAGCGGTGGGACCAGCTCACCATCTCCCAGCGCAAGGGGCTGAACTACCGGTATCACCTGGGTTGTAACTGCAAGGTAAGCCCGGGACAGGCAGGGGAAGGGGAGCGGGGGGCGGGGGTGCTGGGCCCCTGTGTGGGGAAAGGGGTGAGGATGGGCCGGGGCAGAGGGGCAGGTCTGAGCAGGGGTGGAAGGAATGCTGTCCCCAAGGAGAGAGCAGAGTGCCTTCTTGCTGCAGGCCGCTGCCTCCGTCCATCTGTGCTGCCCCCTTGGCAGTTGCTGGGGCACAAGGGCTCAGCTTCCCTGGCCCTCCCCCCTTGGCTCACGTTGGTGGCAGGTACAGGTTCCTTATAGTGGCAGGTCCTGCCAAGTAGTCCCAAGTGGGCTCACTTGAGCAGCTAACTCATTGGCGGCCCCACCCTGGGCGGGGGGTGGAGGGGTGGGGAAGGGAGAGCTGGCTCGCTGATGCCCCACAGGACAGAACATGACTCTGGAGCCAGGCCCAACTCCTGGCCCCGGGTACAGGGACAAGGCTCGCAGCCTTCCTGCTGTGGGAGGGAGTCTGGGGCTGTTCTCTCCCTCGATTCTCACACAACGCTGCAGTTTTTGTTGCTGTCCTCCCCATTTTGCGGATGAGGAAATAGAGGCTCTGAGACCCTAAGTAACTTGCCCTAAAGTCACACAGCTCGCTGCGTCTGATGACCAGCCTGGGACAGCTGGACCCCAGAGTTTGTGCTTTACTCGGCTTTCTCAATCCCCTACAACAGTGTTTCCCAAAGTGTGGTACGCGTACCCCCAGGGGTACGGGCAGAGTTTGGTGGGGATATGCACTGCACCGTGCTTAGCTGCGCCTAATTCTACGTTCTCATGAGTCAAGTCAAGACAGTCTTGTGAGGCGTGAGATGGTCTGGTGTGCAAATAAATGTTATTTATAATAGAACTATTATTTATATTTTATTATGAATAATTTTATTTTTCATTTATTATTATTTTGGGTATGTACCAAAAAAAAGAAATATATTTTGATTGTTGTTAAAATACATCCATTTTGTTTTTGACGAGGGGTACTCCGCCTTATGAAAATAATAGAAGGGGTACCCATAGGTCAAAAGTTTGGGAAACACTGCCCTATAAGAACGGGGGTCGCCCATCCAGGCTTGTGACCCCTTGAGAGGGAGACGCGCTCTCAAAGGTCTAATGCTACCACCTCCTGGCTGTGTGGCCTGGCCGCGCAATTTAGCTGCTTAACCCCCAGGAGCCTCTGTTCCCATATTTGTAAAAGGGAGAGACCGCCATTATCAGAATAAAAGAGCAGAGCATAGCACAGCCTTTAGCAGAAGCTCCGGCGCCCAGTAGGCGCTCTGTAAGAGTTAGCCAGCAGTGCCATATTTTCACCGAGGGACCGCGGTGGCTGCTCTGAGGAGTTCTGCCCTGGGGCCGCCGGCATCAGGCCTGGGTCCACCATGGCAGAGCCTGCTAACCGGTGGCTGTCCCCTCACTGCAGATCAAGACCTGCTACTACCCGCCTTGCTTCGTGAGCTCCAAGAACGAGTGCGTCTGGACCGACATGGCCGCGAGTTTCGGCTACCCTGGCCACCAGACCAAGCACTACGCCTGCATCCGGCAGAAGGGCGGCTCCTGCAGCTGGTACCGAGGCTGGGCGCCCCCAGACAAAACCATCATCAACGCCACAGACCCCTGAGCGCCAGGCCCTGCCCCGCCTCGCCTCCCTCCCTCCCCGCTGAGCTTCCCTCGGACACTAACTCTTCCCGAATGATGACAAATGAAATTAGTGCCTGTTTTTTTTTTTTTCTCCTCTCTTGCAAATTTAGCACTTCGAACACTTAAAGCAAAGTCTGTGCTGTCCTATGGCGTTTATTTGGAAACATCCTCCTGCCCCCCCAACCCCCCACCCCACACCTTCTTGTTGGTCTCGACAACCCCTGTCTCCACCCAGGAGTTTTTGGTGCCATGCCAGAGAGAATGAGGAATGTCCACTCCTCTTCTTCACGATAACATAATCTATATTTTTTTAGGAAAACAAAAATCAAAAAACTACCCTACGTTGGGCACTGGAATGCCTACCCTCCTGCTCTCTTCCCCCCTCTCCCTCCCCTCCCAGCATCTCCTAGACCCTCCTCCCTCTGCCCTTCTCCTCCATCCCAGCCCATAAAGGACACAGACCAGGTCGCTGCCGAAAGGCCAACCGTGTGTGAGCATCAGTCAAGGGTAGCAACCCCCATAGGCTCGAGGTAGGCGGCAGATCTGGCACACCGAGCGATGCTACTGCACGTCCCAACCGGACGGTGTCTGTCTGTGTGTCTCTCACGTAAGAGGGGCCGGGGGGAGGGAGGAACCGTGAGAGGGGGAGGGGGGGTCTGAGATAAAGCAGCACACACAATCCCGCCAGCCCCCGTGATGCTCGGGCGGACCAGATGTGGCCGGGTCTGGAGCCAACAGCCAGGCTTGCAACCACGGACCTTTCTCAGTCCGGTGAAGACTTCCACATCTGCCCGAGGTCAGGAGGCTCTTTGCCTGCCTTGGATAAAAGCGCCGGTGAAAACCGAGACGAATGTCTTTCCTCTCCCCGCCTCCCCCCCGAGACTCCCTCCGGGAGAACGCTTCGGCCCACGCGGCCTGGGGCTTGCCCGTATGTAAATCGGGGACATGCACACACCCTAAGCTGCACCATCCACCGCTGTAGCCACGC
The DNA here is from genome assembly GCA_963924515.1 of Vespertilio murinus. Taxonomy (NCBI): domain Eukaryota; kingdom Metazoa; phylum Chordata; class Mammalia; order Chiroptera; family Vespertilionidae; genus Vespertilio; species Vespertilio murinus. The sequence goes on from OZ004707.1 coordinate 187,539,786, forward strand.
AGACTTGGCTAGAGAATGCCACTTCCGAGGCAGCGTTCAGCTCCCCGAGGAGGCTGCGTTTGTATACACGTTTGCATATACCCGCACGGGGGACATAAGCTGATTTTTTTTTTTTTTACAGGACACAGAATTCTGTTCCATGCTGTTAAATACACCCATAGTTTAATCTCTTCTATCTTGTCGTTGCTTGTTGGAAGGAAACCATGACATTCCAAGATGACTTTTTTTTTTTTTTTTTCCTTCTCGTTTTGATTAAAAGTTGAGATTCTGAACACCCTCAGCATTCCTCTAACCGGGGTCCCCTGACCTCTGTCCCTGCCCTTTGCTCCTGCTTCGTGGCCCAGGGCCTCCACGTAACTGCCTTACTGGCGGGGCTCCGGGGGGAGATGCGCGTCAGCGTGGGTCGGGGGCTGGGCTCGAGGGGAGGCTGCGGGTCCTGCCACGGCCGGAAGGCCACGGCCGGATGGCCACGGCCGGATGGCCACGGCCCGGGTTGGCTTGTCTTCCCCAGCTCACTAGCCTCACCTCCCGGGTTGAAAGGGGTAATCGCTGGGGAAGCCCGACTCTGCCGTCAGCTGTAGGGGGTTTTTTGTTGTTGTGTTTTCTTTTTTTAAAAAAATAAAACTATAATATAAACTCTCCAGTTAAACAAAGGTATTTTAAATGTTAGTGCTGAAATGAGATGCGGAGAGCAGGCGGTCTCCTGTGTTTCAGAACGGGGGTGGGGTGGGAGGACGGTGATGTGGAGCACGGCTGCTCTCCTTTTTCCAGATTTGTCCTCCCTCAGTATCTGTATCTTCAGTTCATTCCGCGTTAGGAAACAGAGCTGCCCGCCCGCTGACAGGGGAGAACAAAAGGCAGGCGACACGCAGTGAGGTCTCGCGCGCAAATGCCCAGGCAGGGCGCTTGGCGGAACCCCGGGGTGGGGGTGAGGTGTCGGGGGAGACAGTCCGGGCACCCGGGTTCCTTAGGATCAGGTCCGTTACCTTGTACCTTTCAAACATTGCGGCCGTGACACTTGGCACTTAGCAGGAAACAGAGGCATTGCCGTCCCCCCCGGGGGCAAGGGGGGACAGGGTGAGCAGGAGGAGCTGCGGCCAGCAGCCTCTTTCGGGGTGAGCAGCAGACTGGATGCTGTCAAGGTTTTTATTTCGGCCTCGAAGGCTTACAAGGCGGAATCCCTAATCCAACCGGTGCAAGTTCCCCTGCCCACGGTTGGGCGTCAGCCTCCCCTCCAGGAGGCATCTGACCGTTCTCGGTCCCTGGTGGGGGTCCCTCCACTCACCCAGCGGGGAGGTGGGGTGGGGCCTGGGCACGAGTCACATGCGGTTTCCCTGCAGACACGCGGGCGGGCCCACGGGCCCACGGGCCAGGCCCCGGGAGGAGAACAGCAGGTCCCGGGCGGTGCAGGGTCCTGGGCCCGGCGGCGCCGCCGGCGGGCGGCCGAGGAGCTCTCTGTAAGCTATCGCTTTGTTTATTCCACCTGTTCACTGACTGTATCATTTCAAGTCATTTATGTAGCCGAGGCACTTCTGTCCTTCAATCATATTGTGATCGTTTTATTTTGCTAAATCTTATCCTGTGTAGGCTGTCATATGTGTACCTTGTGTTTAAGAGAAAACAAATGAAACCCACATGCCACCATTTTTCCCGAATCAAATTCTACAAGTGGAACGGAGGGGAACGGCTTCTGAGGTGCAGGCGGCTGGACTGGCGGCTGGACTGGTGAACCGGGGAAGCATGAGGGAGCTGGCCCCTCGGCCCCACCGGCCTCCTCTCGGTCTTTCTGCTTTCTGGAGAGGGCGGGAGGCGGGAAGCAGCAAGCACATCCATGTCCTTGCTCTGTATCAGCGGGCCCCGGGCAGTCTGCCGGCCATTCCCACTGCTCTCCTCCCCTGGCCCCTTTGCCAAGCGGGAAGCCGTGGTTTCTCCTAAATCCCGGTCCGTGAGCGCTGTACTCCCAAGACCTCTTGGCGTCCCCCCGGCCATCGCTCTGCCTCCCTCTCCGGGAAGCCCGCCAGGCTCTGCCTCTCGGTCCAGTGCTCCCCGTGGCAAGGCGGGAAATGCTGGGAGGCTCCTCACCGGGCCCCAGACCCAAATGGCGGTCAGGCTACAGGCCCCGAACCCCATTTTTCATGCCCTGGCTCCTGAGCAATTCAAGAAATAAATGATTTATTCACAGGGGCGGCTCTGTCTCAGAGACACCGGGGGGAGACCATACCCTCCCCTGCCCCAGCCCGGATCCTGGGGTTGATGATGGCCAATGGGGATCCCCCCAAGATGACACCCAAGTGCTTGGCTCCCGCTGCCCAAAGTAGAAAAAAACAAAAGAAAAAAACACTAAGATAATTTGGCACAAGAAAAATGCTTGGAAGACCTGATGGCAAAAGCAAAACCAAACGGGGACGGTCAGGAGGGGTAGATTCCAGCAGCCTCCCAAGTGGCTCTTGGGAGGCAGGAGGAGAGAGGAACTTGGGGCCATGCTCCGAGGGGAGGGGCTGCCAGGCCCCCCACCCCGAACTCCCGCCTTCCCCCCACGCCAGTCTGCCGTCCTGACACCCAGAAGTGACGGAGAGGTACCAACCAGAGAAAACACAGTCTAGAAGGAATGTATTTGTCGCTAAATTTTGTAGCACTGTTTACAGTTTTCCTCCATGTTATTTATGAATTTTATATTCCGTGAATGTATATTGTCTTGTAATGTTGCATAATGTTCACTTTTTATAGTGTGTCCTTGATTCTAAACAGTAAAGTGGTTTCTATCACGCACCTGCCGCCTCTCGCCTCCTTGTGTCCTGACCGCCGCCACCGCCGCCGCCGGGGGTGGGGAAGGTTGGGGAGGGGTGGGGTGCAGATCGCGGGGGGCCTTGGAAGCTGGTGGGTCCCGCCTGCCCTGGTCCAGGCTCCAGGCCCCTGCACATTCCCCGTGCTCCACTCACCACCCGCCCTGGTCCTCCCCCAGGCAGGGCGAACTTCAGGAGAGGCATCTTAGACTCCCTCCTGGCTGCTCCTCTAGCTCTGCCCTTGCTCCCCCATTCTATGTCCCTAGTTCTCCATCGTTCTCCAGAATCTGGATCTTTACCTGATTCCCTGTTAGTGCTACAGGTACTCCTGACGGGAGCCCCGACTTGGCCTGCCTGTCTCCTTCCTAAGAATCTCAATTGCATGGAAGTGGGGAGGGGAAGGCTGCACGGACGTCAAATGCCCGCCTGAAATTCTGAATGTGGCCCAGCCTAGCGGGAATGCCAAGAACTCCTGAGGCCTCACCATAGACGGCAACACCTGCCCAGAGCTTAGAGCCGCCCGTCACCCTCCACGAAGCTGTGAACCCTTCACCCAGTTGTCGCCCCCGTTGCTGACAGTGTCCCGGGGTGTAGCTTTGCTTGTATTTTAAAGCGACACCGCTTTGAACACCTATCGTACACCAGACACAGCACTCTACACAACACGGTTTCATGGAATCTCAACAACCCAACGAGGATGTTCCTCCAGCACCCGTGGTTTTCAGCCATGGGAGCTCAGGCTACACAGACATGAACTCGTTGCCCAGGACTAGTCGGCAGGCAGAGCGAGGGTTCACGCTCAGGCTGGCCTGAGGACAAACACTGCATTTCCCCGCCGTGGTCACGCTTTGCGGGAATATGCCGGGTTCCACACGCCCTTCTCATTCCAACCAGCACGTCCTGCATGCCGGGACTCTCACCGCATCGGATGTGAGAGGTCATCAGTGGCAAACCTCTCCATCGACTGCTCCCACCTGGAGCCTGCATTCCTTCCGGTCAGCGTCTCCAAATAACTGTCTAGCTCAGCAGCCTCAGCTTGAGCGTCCACAAGAGGCCACTGTCCCCAGGTGGTACCCCCTGACACCCTATGAACTACCCTGTTCTCCAAGGCTCCCCTTCATCCTGAGGCGAGTGGAACCACAGACCTGGGTTCCCGGGACCAACCGCACAAGCAGGCACATCTCAGGCCGTTTCCAGCTGCCCGGGACGCTCCCACCCAACTTGTGCCAGCCCGGGGGTGCAGAGCGCTCCAGCCCATTGAAAAGGACAGTGACCTCTGCCACCGGGCTGTCCAAGGTAAGCTCCGACCATTTCCCAGAGACAACCGCAACCGTGTTCACACACTGGAACGCGAAGGGGACACACAAGGAAACTGTCCTCCGACAACCCATGCCAGTCAAATACTACTGCTTTTATTAACGTCAGAGTGGAAACCAAGTCCGGCGCAGGCGCAGATAAAACAACATCCCGCCTCTGAAGCAGCGTTTACCCTTATTTATCAACCTTTGGCCCCAACATGCTCGTTCAGGTTGTCCCCTTGTGTGCCCCAAATCCCGGCAGTCCCGGGGAACTCTGCCCCCTCCCCACTTGGCCATGCCTCCTGCTGCCCAAATCCCACCTGCAGAGAGGACTCTTCCCTCAGGACAGCCGGGCGTTCCCATGAGACCTCGCGGCTCTTCCCGAGAGACAGCCGCCCCCGCCCACCTCCTCCATCCAAATGGACGGAGATCACAGACATGTGTCAGCTCCAGATCGCGCCAATAAGCAGCATACACAGGCCACTCACCATTGGCTTATGGTTGGGGAAAAACGTCTGCTCCACCAGCGGGAACTTCTCAGGACCCAGGGAGTGGAAGATCTTAATGAGCTGAGAAAACTAGGACAGAAGAGGAGAGAACATTGGTCAACCCCTGTCACCTCGTATGACAGCCACCCTGTGACCCCGGGCCTCGAGCGTCTGAGGGCTCTGAGCTGAGCCACAGTGGCTGCTCTCTGCCTACGGGGCAAAGGTCACAGGCTTAGCTGGGCATCCGTTATCTCCTGCATCTGGCTGCATCAACCCCTGCATTCCTGCCGGGCACACCAAGGTCAGCTCCATAACTTTCAGTGCACCTTTCCTATACCCTCAGCCTCCCACACAAGCACAACCTGCTGGCATTCACGCACGTCCCTAGCCTTCCGCGCCCTTCTTTCTAGAGAGGCACGTGACACAGGAGTTTATGGCCCAGACTCTGGGTTCAAATTCCTGCTCCTGCACTTCCTGTCTGCATAACCTAGGAAAGTCATGTCCGGTGTCTGAAACTTCCGTGTCCTCGTCTGTGGGTGGAGAAAACGAGGGAGCCAACCTCACAGGGGCGTTGCAAGGATTGAACCTACAGTGTCTTAAAGGGATTTAGGCGGCCCTAACCAGTTTGGCTCAGTGGATAGAGCATTGGCCTTCGGGCGTAAGGGTCCCAGGTTCGATTCAGGTCAAGGGCATGTACGTTGGTTGCGGGCACATCTCCAGTAGTGGGTATGCAGGAGGCAGCTGATCTATATTGCTCTCTCATCGATGTTTCTAACTCTCTATCCCTTTCCCTTCCTTCTGTAAAAAAAAATCAATAAAATATATATTTTTTAAATAAAGGGATTATTTAGGCGTAGTTGGGGGAGTGGAGGCGTGGTAGTTTGGGCAAAGCCTCTCTTACAGGTAACATTTAAATGGAGACTCAAATACATCAAGCGAATCAATGAAACAAGTGAATAAAAAGTGGGGGAAATCAAGTCTTGGGGGTCAGAAAGAGGACTCCGAGTTCTGGCTTCACACCTGGACTCTGGGTGGGCTGCTCAGCTGTTCTGAGCCACCTGCACGTGGCCACGGTGGGCCGAATGCCAGGCAGCAACATGTTCTGGTACTTGCTCCGTGCCCAGTGAACCCAGAGCCTACGGCTCACAACAGCGATGTGACAGAATGTTAGTCAGAACAGGACCGCGCTGCCTCTGACCACTAACATCGCTACAGGACACCACTGTGCCATAAGAGGCGTTCTATGCTATTTGTTCGGCAATCATCACAAGGAGGGGACTGGGATCCAAGTTGCTTATTCAGCTGCCTTTTCATGCTGAGGTCTCCACGTGGGGGAACGGGCCCGTTTCAGACCCGGGAGGGCCTCCCACCGCCCCCGCCTCCCTCGGGGTCAGCCCGGCCGCCACCTACCACCCAGGGCTTGCTGCAGAAGTTGTAGACGGAGTAGAGGGAGTTGACGGCGGGCAGCCCTCCGTACTGCAGGCCGATGACCAGGCTGCGGTAGTCCTCGCCCAGGGCCATGCTGTAGGCGTGCTGGCGGACCAGGATGAAGTCGGGCTTGAAGGACCTGCAGGAGAGGGGCCGACAGCGGCGTCACTGCGCTGGGCACGGAGGGGACGCCACGCATCGGCCACGGCCCGCTGGGAGAGCACGGAGCCGGTGTGGCCACTGCCCGGGAGCCGCCCTCCGTTCACGACGGGATGGGGTGGTGGGTGTGGGTGAGGAGGGTCGGTTGCAAACACAACGTAAAACGACTGAAAACAACTTTCACTTTCTTTCTGCTTCCCTTTCTTTTTATGTGTTTTTTTTTAAAAAATTTATTGATTATGGTATCACATAATTGTCCTCATTCCCCCCATTCCCATCCCAAACCCCTCCCCACATATGGCCCCACCCCCCTGTAGTCCATGGCCACTGGCTAGGCCCATGTGCATGCACACAAGTCCTTTGGTTGATCTCTTCCCCTTACCCCCACCCTCCCCTACTTTCCCTCTGAGGTTTGAGAGTCTGATCGCTGCTTCTCTTTCTCTGGGTCTGTTTTTGTTCATCAGTTTATGTTGTTCATTATTTCCTCTAGATGTGTGAGATCATGTGATCCAAGAAGTACCCTTTTAAGAACTGAAACTGAGACAAGCCATATGTTTCTTAATATCATTTTTTTTCAAATAAACTTTTACTTTATCATGAAAATGATTTATAGTTTTACTTTCTTTTTAAAATTTAATAAATCTTTATTGTTCAGATTATTACAATAGTTTCTCCTTTTCCCCCCATAGCTCCCCTCCACCCGGTTCCTACCCCACCCTCTGCCCTTACCCCCTGCACTGTCCTCATCCATAAGTGTACGATTTTTGTCTAGTATCTTCCCACACCCCCTACACCCCTTTCCCCCTGAGAATTATCAGTCCACTCCCTTTCCATGCCCCTGATTCTATTATATTCACCAGTTTATTCTGTTCCTCAGATTTTTAATTGACTTAAATTTTGGGTTCACTTGTTGATAGATACATATTTGTTGTTCATAATTTTTAACTTTACTTTTTTCTTCTTCCTCTTCTTAAAAATAAGAATATTTTTTTCATTGATTTCAGAGATGGAGAGGAAGAAAGAGAGAGAAACACCAACGATGAGATAAGATCATTGTTTGGCTGCCTCTTGCACACCCACACTGGGGATCGGACCTGCAACCCAGGCATGTGCCCCGGCTGGGAATCGAACCCCGATCTCCTGGCTCCTAGGTCAATGCTCAACCACTGAGCCACACCAGCTCAGCTCTTCTTCCCTTTCAAGAAAGCTGCAAGGGCGCTAATGTGATGGCCGGGTCCATGCTCAGGTTCCTCTGCAGACACCACTCCAATTAGCGCTCACAGCAACCTGGTGAAGGCTGGGACTATGGATGTCCCCATTTTATGGATGGGAACAATGCAGCTCAGAGAAGTTATACATCTCCACAGGTGACAAGGCTGGGAAGCAGGAGAGCTGCATTTGAACCTGGGCCTTCTGGTCCCGAGTCCATTGCACGGCACCAGGGGGCTGACATGTTGTTGGACTCACGCTGCCCAGGACCCATGTGGTCTTGGATTCCTCACTTCACAGCCACAGGGGAAAATCAGCCGCACGCAGGGGCTTACTCACACGGTGTAACCTGCTGAGCACCTCCAGAGTCAAGCACTCGGCTTCAGTGTCTCTCTAGGATAATCAAAGGCGATGCCAATACCTCTACAGGGAAAGGCCTGCCTACGCTGGAGCCAGAGGGAAGGACGGGCCCCAGGTGCGGGGCCTGACCGCACACCCCAGGGCCTGGCCCCAGAAACGGGCGTAGTGAGCCCTGTTGGAGGGATGAACGACGTGCAGGAACATCACCTGCTCACCCCAAGGAAATGGCCAGGTCTCCCAGGTAAGGTGGAACTCGCCCCCAGGTGGCCACGTGGTCTGTGACCTCACGTGTGTGGCTGACACGGTGCTCATGGTAATGGACAGTCATGTCACTCGGTGGTTAGGGTTGGGGGGGGTGTGGAGCCTGGAATTATTACGCCCATGTCCTTCTTGCATTCTTAGAAAGGAACCAGTCCAACCCGTGTAGTTTGCAAATGGGGAAACCGAGGCCTGTGGCAAGGTGGTGGTGTGCCCCAGGTCACCGGGCAAAGGCCCCGCAGGAGGCGTGGGCAGGTCTCTCCCCTCTTCCTGCCTCCTGGGCCCACCCCACTGGGAGGAAGGGGGCAGGGTGTGTCTCTGGCAGGGATCTGGTGACACAGCCAGCGATGGATTAAATCATAACCACTTTCTTCCTTCATCTGACTTCAATTGGAATACACATTCATATGGCAAAAGGAAGAAAAAAGACTTGGACAACACAAAGATATAAAATCACCTGTAATTCTCAACTCAGAGACAATCCCTATGACCATTCTACTTGTTTCCTTAAATGTCCATTACCATCCACTTATGTGTTTTAACGTATATAATGTGCATTCATACTCCTAATGGATTTCGTGCTTTCTATTACTGTTTTGCTACTTCCCACATACTATTATAGTGTGAACACCTCCCCTACTCTCAAAATATCTTCAAAACTATCATTTCTACTAACGACCTAGTAGACCACTAAAGGAGTACATCATAATTAAATCAACCAATCATCTACTCCCACCAAATAGACTATTTCCAATATTTCTCACACATTCATCTTTGCACAAAAATCACTGCCTTCATTTAAAACTATTTTCTTAAGATAGATTTAAGAAGTGCAATTACTGGGTTTAAAAGTATAAACTTTTTTTTTAAAGGTAATCAAGAGAGTATGTCTTTTTAAGTTTTTTAAAACTGATTTGAAAGCTAAGGAGAAAATAAACAAATGGGACTACATCAAAATAAAAAGCTTTTTTACATCAAAAGAAACCATCAACAAAACAACAAGAAAACCCACTGTATGGGAGAACATATTTGCAAACGATATCACTGATAAAGGTTTAATCTCCAACATCTACAGACAGCTTATACAACTCAATAAAAGGAAAATGAATGAGCCAATTAAAAAATGGGCAATGGACCTAAATAGAATCCTCCCAAAAGAAGACAGAAGGAAGGCCAAGAGGCACATGAAAACATGCTCCAAGTCACTAATTATCCGAGAGATGCAGGTCAAAACAACAATGCGGTACCATCTCACACCTGTCAGAATGGCCAACATCAACAAAACAACAAACAACAAATGTTGGCGAGGTTGTGGAGAAAAAGGAACCCTCCTGCACTGCTGGTGGGATTGCAGGGTGGTGCAACCACTGTGGAGAACAGTATGGAGCTTCCTCAAAAAACTGAAAATGGAACTCCCATTTGACCCAGTAATCCCACTACTAGGAATATACCCCAAGAAAATAGAAAGACCAATCAGAAAGGATATATGCACCCCTATGTTCATAGCAGCACAATTTACAATAGCTAGGACTTGGAAACAGCCTAGGTGCCCGTCAACAGATGAATGGATCAGAAAACTATGGTACATCTACACCATGGAATACTATGCTGCCATAAAAAGGAAGGAATTCTCATCATTTGCAGTAACCTGGATGGAATTGGAGAGCATCATGCTGAGTGAAATAAGCCAGTCACTACATGACCTCACTCATTTATGGATATTAAAGAACATTATAAACGAATGAACAGAAAGATAGATATAGTGACAGTAAAACATCAGGCAGAATGCCAAATGACAGCGGGGGGGGGGGGGGAGGGGAGGGGAGGGAGATCTGGGGGAGATAAGAGATCAACCGAAGGACTGGTATGCTTGCATATAAGAACAACCAATGGACACAAAACTCTGGGGAGGGAGGGCATCTATTGGGGGGGGGGCAATGATAAGCTATGTACACAGATAATACCTTAATTAAAAAAAAAATAAAAAAAATAAAAAAAAAACTGATTTGAGAGAGGAAGGGGAAGAGAAAAAGGGAGAGAGACAGAGAGAGGGAGAGGGAGAGAGAGAGAGAAAAAAACTTGATCATTTGCTTCCTGCACACGCCCTGACGGGATTGAAACTACAACCTGGGTATATGTCCTGCTCCCTGCTCGTGAATTGAACCTGCAACCTTTTGGTGGCGAGTGACACCAGGATGCTGTCTTGAGGCTCGTGGGCAGCAACTACACGTCACGTGACGGCGACCGTGGGAAAGTGGCCCAGCGGGGTTAATGAGCAGCTGGGCTCTCTGAGGCGTCCTGGGCCCTCTGTGTAAAGTTCACAATACAGGAGCACGAGTTGCGGGAGGAAGTAGCCTTCCTCACCTCCCTCCTCAGCCTCAGCACCTCACACTGCTTATCCTGCTCTCTTGCTTCCCTTTCCTTCCCGAGAAGCTGTCCGCGCCGCTCCATCCTCCGCCTCCGTCCCCCTGGTGAACCCACACGTTATGGGTTGAAGTGTGTCCCTGTTATCTGTGCGTGTGACCTTAGGGGAAACGCTATCTGCAGATCTAATCAAGTGAAGATGAGGCCATGTTGGAGTGGAGGGGCTGCATCCGATGCCTGGGGAGTTTACAGGAAGTGGAAATATGAACACAGACACGGAAAGGCAGAGGAGGGCTGCATCGACGAAGGAGGTAAGGCTCAGAGGGACGTGTCTACACGCCAGGAGCACCGAGGATCGCTGGCATCCACGAGGAGCCAGGAGGAGGCAGGAAAGGACCCGCCCCAGGTCCTGAGAGGGAGCACGGCCCTGCCCCCCTGATGGCAGACCCCAGACTCGGAGCTACACGAGAACACGTCTCTGCCAGGGCCAGAGCCGCCCAGCCCAGGGCACTTTGTGACAGCAGCTTCCGGAAACACATAGACACAGCCCACCCCAACGCGTCCTCTTCCTAGCAGCTTCCAGAACATTCTAGCTCCTTCCACAGACCCTTCCCCACTTCCCAAAATGACCAGCCCAACCCCCACAGCAAGGAAACCTTTGCTTTGTGGTGGAAAAGGAAGTGAAGAGATGGTCATGTTTACACTTTGAAACGTTAACAAGTCAACACACGGATCAACGCATACATGGAGGTCTGTTTGGAAGGATGTTCCCCCGGGCTCAGCTGGCGGCCTCTGAAGGGGGAATGGGGGGCGGGACACGGGGTGACCGCATTCTTCGGCAGACTCTGTGGTACTGACTGCATTTTAAAAAACAGAAATAAAAAGAGCACAGAACGTTTTTTACCACCGGGAGAAAACAATGAGGTTATCTTCATTTTTGGGGGAAAAAATGATCAATGTGACAATGATGTAACAGCACGGAAAATGCTGACGGGACAGTTTCGTGTGACATAAAACAGTAGGAAAGAGGCGTCGTGTGACTAGAAAGTCACTAGTAGACTAGTGGAAATGGTCCAGGAAGGCAAGATGGAAATGCCTACGTGCTAAGGTGGTGAGTTCTGTTGTTTTGAAATTTCCCATTTTTGTGATACCGTGGTTGGGGAATTCATCAGAACTTCTGGGGGGTGTGCACTGGCAGGCAAAGGGGATCTGAGCAGAGCAGAGAACTACCCAATACCATGATGAGCCCATTTGACAGATGAGGAAAACAGAGACCTGGAGAGATGACACATCGTCTCCAGATCACAGAGCGACTAAGTATACAGGTTTGTATTGTTAGGTACAAGTCACATTTCCCATCAGCAGTGTCCAGCCCACCCATGTTCCCAGCACCCACAAGGTGACTGCACCCAGGGGTGCTGGCCGGGGCTGCAGCTCGCCAGGGCCAGGGGCCTCAGGTGGCATGTCCTCCGCCCACGTGAGGCCCGGTCGGGTGCGGCTCCGACAGCTGCCCAGGCTCCGGGCTGTCAGCGGCCGCTCCAGCCTCGGGCCTCCTGCCAGGCTGCCTGCCTGGGAAGGGAACATTATTCATCGGGGAGATAAGGCAGCCGATGAGAGATGGGGCTCAGAGCAGCTGCTCCTCGCCCCCCCCCCCAGGGGGAGGGGAGCGCAGGGGAGGGTGAGGGGGGAAGCCCATTTTGAGATAAAATATGATGGTGCTGCTAAGGGGTGACGGGGAGCATCTTTCGACCCGAGGCCGTCCCCACAGACAGCCAGGCCCGCAGGCCACGGAGGTGCCATCTGGTGAACTACCGAACAAGCCAGGGGCCTGATCATCGGTCCGCTCAGTGGGAAACCACCCCCTGCAGGGGGCATGGTTCTCAGGAGGCAAGACTGGGGGGGCCCCTGGCCGGGCTACAGCCCCAAATCACTCGTTTCCTGCCCTGATGGACTTCATGGGGGGCTAAGCCCTCTTCCTGCACTGGCCCAGGTCTCCCCTCTTCTCTCAAAGCCAGCCCGTACCCCCTGGAATTGTCCAAGGTGAGGAGCAAGTGTGAGGTTTCTGTATTTTATCTTTGGTTTTTTTGCTTGTTTTCAGAAAGAGCAAGAGTGATGAGCTCGTAGGTGGGGTCCCTGGTCTGCACGGAGGTCCTGGGGGGACCCTGACCTGCCCGGCCACCTCTCCAGCCTCCTCCCGCCCATCGCCCACCAGGCTCCATCATTCCTGACCGCCTGGAGGGTCCCTGCAGGGGCGTCCCCATCCTGACCCCGCCCCCCCCACTGACTTTCACTCCTCCTGAGCAGTCAGACAGGGGTGGGGGTGGAGAGAGGGGCCTTTACCAGTGTCTACAGCCCAGCGGCCCAGTGTGTGGCTCAGGGGGTGAGTGTCAACCTATGAACCAGGAGGTCAGGGTTCGATTCCCAGTCAGGGCACATGCCGGGGTTGTGGGCTCAGTCCCCAGTTAGGGGGGTATGCAAAGGGCAGCCGATCAATGACTCATTCTCATCATTGATGTTTCTCTCTTTCTCCCTCTCTGACATCAATAGAAAAATACATTTTTAAAGAGTATCTATATTATAGTTCTCTATAAAAACTCTAAAGGGAATCGGTAACCACAGTTACTATTCATAAAGTCCATCGTGTGTATGTGTGTGAGGCTCTTTTGTCTTCTTACAGCTTTTCCTCGATTGATCTTGACAGTTACATTTTGAGGTAGGTGTGTTTTTTTGTTTGTTTGTTTGTTTGTTTTTAATAAGACAGAGCACAGAGAGGTTCAGTAACCTCCCCAAGGCCACACAGCAGAGCCAGGCAGCCTGGCCCCAGAGTGTGGGGAGGGAATCTTCCCCCTCCCCAGTGCCTGCGTGTTTGCTATATTATTCTCTGTGTTTCTTCCATGTTTAAAATAGTTCAGAATTGGCGTGGGTTGTTTTTTTTTAAAAGGGTCTGGAGTAAATATGGAAACATGTTAGTATTTGCTCAACTGGTGTGCTCCACTACATATGCTTACAATTACTCCAGGCTTTATGCGTATGAATATTTCAAAAGGAAAAGACCAACGCCTGGGGGTTGTTTCCACCCCGTGAAGTCCCCCGGAGCCCCACGAGCCTCCTCGAGGGGTCCCCGCTCCTCTGTGCTGGGCTCCACGTGGTCTCATCACGCAGCATCCGCGCTGGTGATTTATGTCTGATTTATGTCGGCTGACTTCCCGTTTCCTCCCTCCGGGCGGTGAACCCCGCCAGGGAGGGGGCGATGTCGGGTTTACCTCTGGATTTCCGGGGCCTGGCCTACCGAGGAGTCTAGAAGCTCCGTAAAACCGTTAGACTAAACGGAGCCTCTCTGGGGCCCCTGGGGCGAGGACTCGGCCGCTGAGGGAGGGAGGCGGTGGAGCGTGGAGGGAGCGAAGTGGGCCTGTCCTCCCCGCTGCGGACATATGGCAGCGATTTTTAGGACGCACCCCCAGCCAGGGCTCCCAGCGCAAGTGCTTCCAGCTACACCTTTCCCCGTGCCCGGGAACTTCCTACGTAAGACAGGATCTTGGCTGCAGCCGGCTCCGCTCACGCCCATCAAAGCAGGAGAGGCGGAGGCAGCATCGGAGGAAGCCCTGGGGGTCTCGCCCGTCCTGTCTGGAACTGGGACTCTGCAGGCTGGGGGATTTCTTCTAACGGGGGGGCTCTCCAGCGGAGCTGCACAGTGCAATCACCTGGGGAGCTCCCCAAACTATTCACCCCCACACCTTCCCTCTCTTCCCTCTCTTCCTGCTGTGACTGGCCGAGGCTGGGCTTCTCAGAAGTTCTCCAGGCGACTGGAACAGAGACAAACTCCCATTAGGTGCCCTTTGCAAAGAATGACAGCTGCCACCAGGTGACCTGGGACAGCCTCATCATTCAGTGCAGCGTTACTGGGCATCTACGCCGTGACAGAGCAGAGGTGGGGCAGCTGACTTTGGTGTGCACAGAGCACACGGCCAAGCAGGTCATGCCTCAGTGCCTCCCAAGACCACAGTCATGCATCCCCGAGGAACCACAGGGTAATTCCCTGCCGAGTCCATAGCGATGGTCACTCCATGGCTGCCGGACACAGCACTCAGGCAGGTTTCTCCGAAGCCCAGCTGGGCATAGATGGACTCGTTCCCCAGCTCCGTGGGACTTTACTCGACACCAAGAAACACGTCAGCAAGTGGCACAAGTCTGGCTGAACCGGGCAACATTTCTAAGAACTTAGATACACGTCTAACCCGCTGGGGCGTGAACTGCTCCAAGGACCACGGGTGGAGGCAAACACTGGCCGAGCGCCTATGAGCTCTGTGAACCCTCGCATGACCCCAGAGGTCTGTGAGTGGACTGTTTATGGCCTGGGCACTGGGCTGGGGCCCTGCTTCTACCACGTGACAGCCGTGTGGCCCTGGAAGATCAGTGAGCATTCCAGCGCCTCCGTTTACCTCTCAGTGAAGAACAGGCGGGCCGAAGAGCACACACCTCACAGAGTGGCAACAGGACGGAACAGGCCAGTCCCGACCAAGAGGGAGGCCAGCGCCCAGCGCACAGGGAGCCCCTGAGAGTGACCATTCCGATCACGAACGCTGACAGGTAGGCGGTGTTTATTTGTGACGCTGGTCAGAGTTTCCGTGCATACGGTTTTTAAAAAACCTTCTCTGATATCTTGAGATGCAAATCAAAACAACAATGCGGTACCATCTCACACCTGTCAGAATGGCCAACATCAACAAAACAACAAACAACAAATGTTGGCGAGGTTGTGGAGAAAAAGGAACCCTCGTGCACTGCTGGTGGGATTGTAGGTTGGTGCAACCACTGTGGAAAACAGTATGGAGCTTCCTCAAAAAACTGAAAATGGAACTCCCATTTGATCCAGTAATCCCACTCCTAGGATTATATCCCAAGAAACTAGAAAGACCAATCAGAAAGGATATATGCACCCCTATGTTCATAGCAGCACAATTTACAATAGCTAGGACTTGGAAACAGCCTAGGTGCCCGTCAGCAGATGAATGGATCAGAAAACTATGGTACATCTACACCATGGAATACTATGATGCCATAAAAAGGAAGGAATTCTCATCATTTGCAGTAACCTGGATGGAATTGGAGAGCATCATGCTGAGTGAAATAAGCCAGTCGATGAAAGAGAAACACTACATGACCTCACTCATTTATGGATATTAAAGAACATTATAAACGAATGAACAGAAAGATTGATATAGTGACAGTAAAACAACAGGCAGTCTGTCAAATGACAGCGGGGGGGGGGGAGGGTAGGGAGATCTGGGGGAGATAAGAGATCAACCAAAGGACTGGTATGCTTGCATATAAGAATAACCAATGGACACAAAACTCTGGGGAGGGAGGGCATCTATGGGGGGGGGCAATGATAAGCTATGTATACAGATAATACCTTAATAAAAAAATAATTAAAAAAAAAAAAAAACCTTCTCTGATATCTTAAACACAGGTCAGGTCATTCATAGACGGGAGACCAGCCCCACCTCTGCCCACTGTCCTCAGGGGCCCCCGAATGGGGGAGCTCTGTGTAGGGTCTTGTGTCCGCCTTCCAGGATCCTTTCCCAAACCCCAAGCCCGGCCATGACTGCAAGCATTTTCAATGACCGTGGACGCCAATGCCTCCTCAATGCTGTTCTGGGACTGTGACCTCCTGGTTTATAGGTTGATGCTTAACCACTGAGCCATGCTGGCCAGGCTGGCTATGAAAATTCTTGTACAGCTCATCTAGTAGACATGCTTTGTTTCTCTTGGGGAAAAATCTAGGAGGAGAATGGTTGGATTATATGGCACATATATATTTAACTTTGTAAGAAAGTGCCAAGCTGTGTTTTTTTTTTAAAAGGGGTAGTACTATTTCACACTCCCACCAGCAGAGTATGAGCATGCCAGTTGCTCCGAATCTTTGCCAACAATTTTGATGTCTGTCTTTTCTATTTGATACATCGCTACAGTTTTTTACCTGCATCTTCCTAATGAATAATGTGCTTGTTGGCCATTTTTTGTACATCTATTTTTGTTAAGTGCCTGTTTAATCCTAAAATACCGCCATCCTATAGGGTTGTTTTAAGAAAGCAATCATATGTCACATGATTGGCATTGAATAGACACTCAATAAAAGAGAGCTATTATCACTTCCATTATTTTTGAGGTCACCTAAGAGATAAAATGCTACAATCCTATAAAGGGCTTACAAAATGTGCAATATACTCTACATCCTTATCCTTGAAGATGGGACAGAGGACAAAGAACAAGAGGTTAAATATGGGAGGAGATAGGACAGGGACGCAGGAGGCCCGGGATTTGAGCTGGGAACCTTCACCGGGGGAGGGACTGTCAGGCTTTGGGGCGATCAGTTTTGCTTAGAGATTGAAGGGAAAGCTGGCACTCCAGTGGCTTCACCGTGGGACTGTAAACCAGGGTGAGTGCGGGGGGCACCAGCTCTGCCAGGCCTGCCATCCAAAAGGGTGCCAGACACCGCTATTTAAAGCAGCCGAGATTTCAAGCATTTTGTTGCAATCTGAAGTCTCCCCGTGTCAGCCCTGCAGTCACTGACTGGGCCGGCGCTGGAGGACAGAGCTAAGCACGTGCGAGGGGGTGTCATAGGAATCCAAGTCTCTATCAGAGATGCTAAAATTAGCACATCTCCCTCCTCACGGCTCCTCCTGCCCCAACTCTAATTACTCACCTTTGCCCCCAGCTCCAGTCCTCGGTTCTAAAGGCCCCTGCTCCCAGGGCCTCACAAGGGCTGGCTTTCTAAGGATCTGGGAAAAGATAAGGCAGTGACTGTGCCCAGCAAGCTTCTCAGGGTCTACATTTGCACCCCCGACTCCCAAGGGAAAAAAACAATTGTATGGGATTTTTCTGTTAGTAAATGTCACATGTGCTTATGTAAAGGTGAAAAAATCAAAGAGCACAGCAACATATAAAAAAGAGGGTGAGAGAGTGCAGTTATCTTAGATTCAGAGACAATGTTTGCATTCCAATGTATTTCCTCCCATATTTCAATATGCAAACATACCCGTAAGTGCATATATCTATACTAATAAAAGGGTAATATGATAATTAGACCGGGAGACCTTCCGGACAAAGCCATGGTGGCAGAGCCGAGGCAGAGGTGGTTAGGGATGATCAGGCCAGGAGGGGAGGGCAGCTGGGGGTGAGAAGGCCGGCAGGCAGAGTAGTTAGGGGTGATAAAGCAGGCAGGCAGGTGAAGGGTTAGGAGTCAGTGGTCCTGAATTGTGAGAGGGATGTCCGACTACCAAGGATCAGGCCTAAACTGGCAGTCGGACATCCCCCGAAGGGTCCCAGATTGGAGAGGGTGCAGGCATGGCTGAAGGACACTGCCACCCCCACCCCGTGCATGAATTTTGTGCACTGGGCCACTAGTCTCTAAATAAGAGGAAATTATAGATACATGCCATTTTGTAATCTTTTTTGGGCACCATTTCACAGAGACCTTTGCATCTCTAAATCAAAATACCAAGACCTTTATATTGACTACTTAGTATTCTATACTTGGTGGGCACTTAGACTTCTAAAAATTGTTACAAAGAGTTCTGGGAAATTCTCTATATCTTTTTCCACTTCACTGACTTTTTCCTTACCAAAAGTCTTCAATAGGGAACTAATGGGGTCAAAGGCTATGAACATTTAAATCTATATTGTCCTCCAATTAAAACTTGTTTTAATTTTCACTTTTATCAACAGTTGATTGGAAGGTCAATTTCCTGTACTCTCAGCAACATGAAGTTGACTTTTAATTTTTTTTTTTTAATTTTGATTCTGGGAGAAATATCTCTTGGTTTCCTTCCTTTGTTCCTTGATCATTATTGAGAACTAGAGGCCCGATACATGAATTCGTGCATGGGTGTGGTCCCTAGGCCTGCTTGGCAATCAGGGTCATTGGGGGGCTGGCCGGCCAGGGGGAGAGACCACAGGAGGTTGGCCGGCTTGGGGGTAGGGATCGTGGGAGGTTGGCTGTGGGAGTGCACTGACCACCAGTGGGCAGCTCCTGTGTTAAGCCCTAGTGGTCAGTGTGCATCATATCAACCAGTGGTTCAGTCACTGGTTGCTTAGGTATATATATATATATATATATATATATATATATATATATATCTAAAAGCATATATATATATATATATATATATATATATATATAGGCATTGCTTTTACCTATTTGTTCACAAGCCATTTCCTCTTTTTAGTGAATTACTTGTTTGTACTTAGTGCTTATTTTCATACTGGGATATTCATCTTTATATACGGGGGTGGGGAGGGAGTAGTCTAAGATCCTTTGCCACAGTTATTAATATTTCCTCTAAATTTGACATTTCTTTGACTAGGCTTTTTCCTCCTCTATGGGGAGCTATGGGGTTGATGTTACAGAGAGGTCCAGGGTGACAGCCAGGAGGCATTCTAGCTTTTCTGGGTCCGACTGTCCCACTGGTGTGAGATGTACCAAAGCTTATTGTGCCTCCTGGAGGGGATGCTCACACAACTGGCAACCCATCCTCTGAAGGCGGTGTGTCTTCTTGTCCTGTGGAGGCTGGAATGCCGGAACTTCTTTCCCAGACTCTTTTGCGGCTAGGATTTAGACCATAAGCAGATTTGGCTGATTGGGGGCACTTGCTGAGTTCCAGAGAGCAGAAGTGAGGTGGAGATCATCCCTGTCCTCTTTAGCTGTTCTCTAATGGCAGCCATGTTTCTGGAAGCATGCGCGTGCCTGTCTGTGCTTTCTTCAGGGCTCAGCTCCAGCTGCTTGGGCACCAGGAGGCAGCTGAAATCGTAGCAGCATCTAGAGGCTTTCTCTGAACCCCAGCAATGGCAGAGCGCTCTTATACTGAGATACTGGCCATCTGGGGGCCACTTCTGCAGAGTTCCAGGACCTTACTGGAGTCCCAACCTGGACCCCACTTCTCCAGTTTTTCCAATGACATTCTAGGTCCTTAGATCCTTAGATTACAGTCCTTTCTGTGTGAAAACAATACTCGATTGCTCATACTGAACAAGATAGATTTTCCTAGCATTCCCATGGCTTCCACATCCTGCCACGTCTTTGTGCTTGCCCAGGTTTCCCATCACCCCTTTCCAGGCACAGAGCAATTGCCTCCTCTCTGCAGGCAGTCAGAATATCCACTGTGGTGTCTCCAGGATCCTCTGAGAATGTACAGAGTTTGTTGCATCCAGGTTTCTTTGTAAATTATTTAGTATCGATGAATGTTGGCCACCGTGCTTGGGGTGAGAAAGTTGGTTAGACTCTCTGTGCCTCAGTTGGCTTATATCTTCTTCCTGGCCCCATCGCTGACATGGCTCCTCCAATGATGGCGGCCACGGCAGGGCAATGGGATGGTCATGTCTGTGTGTCCCGCTGCCTGTGCCATGGGTGCCCAGGTTCTGGGTGTGACTGGGAGGGTGTTTCCAGATGAGGTTAACATTTGAATAGGGGATGTAGTGGAGCAGACTGCCCTCCCTGTGTGAGTGGACCCCGTCCATCTGTCAGAGGCCCGAGTAGAATCAAGGGCCAACTGAGAAAGGACCCTTCTCTGTCCCTGAATGTCAGTGTTTTCCTTCCTTCGGACCTGAATTCCGACTGGAATTTACACCATCCGCTTTCCTGTCTCCAGCTTCATGCATAGACCGTGGACTAATCAGGTTCTATAATCATGTGAGTTAAGTCCTCATAGCATATATACGTGTTCTATTCCTTCTATTGGCTTTGTTACTCTGGGGAACCTGATGGGATTCTTGTCCCAGCATTAAGAAGGGTGCAACAATCTGGAAAAAGGCTGTGCGTAGATCAAGTAGGAGTCCAAGGAGGAAAGATAATTTTGAAAGGCATTGGGGGGAAGAAGGGTCAGAGGAGCTTCCGCTAAAGGAACTAAAGGTTCTCTTTGACTCAGGACCCGTGCTTTTTATTAATAAAAATTGTCCTAAGGCAAGGTGGAGACATATACTTCAAAGGGTAGGTTTTACAGAAGCATTATCCGTTTGGGGAATAGCCTACAACTGTTCAGGTGTCTGACCAAACAGGAGGCAATAACATGTAGATTAAGATGCCCTGAGCTGTCTGCCAGTAGACAATCATCCTATTCAGGTTTGGGGGAAGTGCCTATTAGCCATTCTAACATATGTGATTACCTATGTGACTCAGCCCTTGTTGAGTCCCTAAGCTTCATCAACCTTTTGATGAAACTCTTGTAATTACAACATGCTGGAGTTGGCTCCCGGCAGGAACCCAGACCAATACGGACACTGAAGGGAGGATCATGAGAAGAAAAAGCCAATACGCTGAATACGGAGACAGAAAGACAAGAGCCTGGATCCTGGAAGGCAAATTCTCTCACTGCACCCGACCTGGACACAGCAACAGCTGAGCTCTTAATTCTGTGAGGAAAAAGAAATGTCTTTATTGCCAGCTGTGCACATGGCAGGTTTTCTGTTACACGCAGTGAAAGCCCAGTTATCTCGCATCTCTGAGGCTCATTTCTCCGGTTACTCACTAGAGTACAGTTGTGGAAGGGAAAGGCCTGAAATGAAACTCACACGCATGCCCGCTGCCTCCTAGATGCAGGGTTCTGAGTGAGGGGCTCCGGGGAGGCAACGGCGTCAGTGCCCAGGAGTGAGGACTCTGGGGCCAGGTCACCAGCCAGATAG
Organism: Vespertilio murinus; assembly: GCA_963924515.1. NCBI lineage: Eukaryota > Metazoa > Chordata > Mammalia > Chiroptera > Vespertilionidae > Vespertilio > Vespertilio murinus. The sequence continues at coordinate 187,560,810 of OZ004707.1, forward strand.
ACGTGTGACGTGGTCTTCCTGTGTGCCAGTTTCCTTGCTTGCAAAGAAGGGATCGTAACTGTGCTGTTTAATAGGATTGTTGGGAGGATTACATGAATGACTTAATGTCGCACACTTAGAGAAGTACCTGGCACCTAGAAAAAACGCTCAATAAATGCTAATCACAGCTAAGGATTAGACCTGGGTCAGTCCTGGGGAGTCTGGGGTTTAGGATCGGAGTCAAGGAACACACACATACAGCCCAGCCAGCAGAGCTCAGGGCTTGAGGGTCAACCTGTGAACCAGACGGTCAAGGTTCAATTCCCGGTCAGGGCATATGCCCAGGTTGCTGGCTCAATCTCAGTATGGGAGGCAGCCGATCAACGATTCTCTATCATAATTGATGTTTCTATCTCTCTTTCCCTCTTCCTTTTTCTCTGAAAAAACACACACATACACAAATATATATATATATGGAACACACATACAAATATGATACTGAAACCTTAAAGACAGACAGTCACAGTTTACTTCTTTCATTCTACAGTAAACTTAACACAGTAACTATTATAACAGACAAGAGGCTAAACATCAAATTGCCTTCAAGGAAGCTTTCGATAAACCGCTGGAAAACTGAACCACAGTAATAGGCTAACCAAAGAAGGTGGGTATTTGTGGATAATCGTCACATCTGACGTTCATTGTAATAACTCGAGATGGCAAAAGATCACACGTCACAGAATTGTTGTTTTTGTTTTTAAAGCATTTTCCTGAATCAAGCAGCTCTGTGAGGAAGGGGACACGGTGAAACCCCCTCCCAGCCTGGCCTCAGTGGGAGGCTGACCTGATGGACATGATTCTCCTGCTGCAGGTGAGGGACCACCGGCTACTGTGAGCTTCTCGTGAGATGATCCTATAAACACACTAACTTCTCTAACTGTGTGAGGCTGTCACGGGAGAGAGGAGGGTTCAGAACTCAGATGCTCTGGGGATGGTTAGTAACCTGCAACCCTTCCCCCCCCCCCCCCCCCCGGTTACTCAGCCCCTGGAAAGACCTCATTCCTCCAGAGGAGCCTATGTCCCACTCCCCTGGAGGCCTGGCCATTGGCACTGCCCCTCGGAGAGCTCCTCTGGCTCTTCTTGGGTCTCCCGATGGGGCCAGGGGCCAGCAGGTCCTGAAGGCTCTGCCCCCAACCCCAGCCCAGCCCAGCCACTGGCCCATCCAACCGCGAGCACCCTGGGCCCTGCAGGAATGTGAGTGCCTGGGCTGGCGCCTGCCTGTGAGATAAACGTGTGCTGGTGGCGGGGGTGGCGGGGACATTGCTTTCCTCTCTGCTGAGGTCTCAGATTCCTGAGGCATAAATCTCCCTCTAATCGCTGAGATCGGAGGCCCCGGCTGGGGAGCTGGGGAGCGCTGCTTGCTTAGGAAGGTGCGTCCGAGCCAGGCTGCCAGCACGACCACGTTGGCGTGGGGCTGTCGCTGCCCAGAGAGGGCGCCTTGCTTCCCTAAAGCGGAGCTCTCCCTAGGGACAGTGTCTCACCAGGGAGACAGCGGCATGCCGAGGGGCTTCCCAGCATGCCTCAGGAAGGGCAGGGACTGTGACCCTGCTTCCATTGCTCCACCTGCAGAAACAGCAGCGGCGGAGGAGGCAGTCAACCTGGCCCCCCAAGGGTGAGGCACGCAGGCTCTGGAGCCTGCAGCCTGGGTTCAAACCTTGACTCGGCCCCTTCCACCTCAGCCAAGATACTTTCAGCCTGTGACTCACATTCCTTTGGGGAAATGAAGAGAGGAACAGTATCCACATCGCAGAGTTGTTAAGGGGATTTGAGTTCATGCAGCATGCCTGGCCTGTGGTTAGGGTTAGTACGCAGTGAATTTCAGCTATTCCTATTATTTGACCTGTGATGGTGATCGAGGCTTTCACCTACTACCTGAGCCTCAGTTTCCTCATCTCTGTAATGGGGATAACAACACGTCTGGAGTCCACTTCCCTTTCTCCCCTGGTTAACACTCATCGCGCTTGTCATTACTCAGATGATGTCTACCCACCTATCTATGCTACATCTGCTTGCAGCAGTTGCATAGAGTGCCTGGCACATAGTAGGTGCTCAATAAAAGTTCACTGACTGGAGAAATGGCACTGTTGTCAGGACCAAATGAAGCAATGATATAGGCAGTTTGATCTGACAAAAAGCATGATGGCTTCATTGTGTGTGTGTATGTGTCTGTCTCTTTGGGAGGGAGGAGGTTGGGCTGTCAGGAAACCTGGGCTGGTGCCCTAGACGGTTTGGCTCAGTGGGTCCCAGGTTCGATTCCGGTCAAGGGCATGGAATTACAGGCTCCTTCCTGGCTCAAGCCCCAGTCAGGGCTTGTGCAGGAGGCAACCCATTGATGTGTTTCTCTCACACCGATGTTTCTGTCTTTCCCTCTCTCTTCCACTCTCTCTAAAACTCAATGGGAAAATATCCTCAAGTGAAGATTAAAAAAAAGAAGAAGAAAAAGAAATGGTCCTTACTACCTGTGTGACTGCAGACAAGTAGCTGACCTCTCTGAGTTTCTGCATCCTCAGCCAGGAAATGGATAGATAGATCCTCAAGTCAGCAAGATCGGACTTCACCCAAATAAGCTTTTGTTTGGAAAACAGGATTCTGCCACTTAAAATAAAAGTTAATTAGTTAATTTTAAAAGCTCAGAAGCCCCTCCTCTGATGGAAAGGACGAGGCCTGGAGTTAACCACCTGCTTCCTGTCCTGGCCCTGACAGCGAACAGCCTAAGACCTGGACCAAGACAATCCCATCTTGAGCCTGAGTCCCTTTATGGGGAAGCGAGGAGGTGAGATAGAGCCACCTCCAAGAGCAGCTAAAATAGGCTGAGCAAGTGTGACTTTCCGGCTCCTTCTCCGGTGGAACGTTCCGATCAGAATCCGGAGACCAGCTCTTAAAGGTGGACTGGAGTCAAGCGAGGGTTGAGATGGAGCGGCCGCTCTGCACGGGGCGTCTTCCGAGGTCCTTGTTCAGAGCAGGCACCCCTCCGTCTCTCAGTCTCGACAGAATCCCTAACACCAGAGCCCTGCCAAGTCCCACGAGACTTCCCGACAAAGTTCTGTTCATCCTTCAGAACCCAGTGCAGACGCCATGCTCACTGATCATTCAATAACTGTTTATTAAACACCTACTATGTGCGGGCACTCTTCCCAGAGCTATCCAGTGACCAGAACGCAATGCACTCCCTGTCTATGTTAATGTGGACAGCTTTTTCTTTTGCACAGACTTCTCTAAGGGTACGATTGCTTTAAATTGCATGTCAGCCTCTGTATTAGACTATAAGCTCTGAGAGGGCAATAGCTCTACACAATCCTTACTTCATTTCTAGATGCCCCCTGCAATGCCTGGCTGACAGCCTGCAGTCCATACATCTTCTCCCCTTGAGGCTATCAAGACCAGGGAGTGTATGCTATGGTAATTTTCACTCCCCTCTGCTCCCACCCTCCCCCCCTGCACCCCCAGACAACAAAATGATATCGATTTGGTATCTTTTCTGGGCAAGACTCAGTGCCTCGTATTTTTCTACGTAGATTCTAACACGGCACATTTACTTGATGAACATCCGCCCCTTGTCCACTGCACTACAAGCTACGCGGGGGGAGGGAACACAACTGTTTGGTTTACTGATACAGCAACAGCATCCGACAGATGCGCTTCACACACAGGAAGCACTCACACACGTTGGTTGACTGGATGGGTGTCAGGGATGGAGAGGAAAATTCGGGCGATGCAGTGTGATGCGCGTGCAGTCTCTGGTACGAACCAGTCTGCGTGGTTCTTAACAGAGTCTAATTCTGGAAGTAGGGCAGATGCTGTGTGTTTGGGGCATTGATGAAAGGGAGTCGGTCTTCTAGCACCGCGAGGAGCACTTGAAGGCTGAGTACAGCAGAGTGACAAAGTGCCACATTCCTGGCGGAGATAAGTGTTGGAGAACACGCCCTGGAGCCGGCAAGATCTGGGTTCAAATGTCAATTCTGCTACTTACGAGCTGGGCCCTTGGTGGCCCTTAACCCCTCTGAACATCGGTTTCCTCACTGGGAACATGAGCCCTGAGTGCACAAATGCATGTCAAGCACGTTGGGTCTGGCTTTTAGCAGTTGCTTACAGAAGTGCCGGCTCTTAGTCTTTCCTTCCACGAATGCAGACCCTCTCCACCCTTCCAGACCGGGTCAAATTCCTTCGCCTCAGCGAGCCTTCCCAACAGCACAGCTCACAGCCACCCTGCCCTTCTTGACACTCCCTGGCGAGGAGGGACCGGCAGGTATTCTGCTTTGCCTGTGTAGAGTTTCAACTAACAAATACTATTATTATACTTACCATGCACTACATTCTATTCTAAGGGTGCCAGAAGCCAGTTCTAGCATGTCATAAATTCAAGAGTTTCATCAAAAGGTTGATGGAACTTGGGGACTCAGCGAGGGCTGAATCACATATGTTGCTGCCTGTTGGAAATGGTTAAGGGCATTTCCCCAAACCTGAAAAGGATGCATAAATGTTTGCTTGCTGCCAGACAGCTGAGAGCATTTCAGTCTACATGTTATTTGCCTCCTACTGGCCAAATTCCTGAACAGCCATAGGCAGTTCCTCCAATCTGACAATGGATTCTGTATACCAAACCTTACCCTTTGATGTGTGTATCTACCTTGCCTTAGTACAATTTGTGTTAATAAAGAGCAAGGGGTCCTGAGACAGGAAAAAAAACTTGGTTTCTTTAGCTAAGTTTTCTCTGGCTCCCCAAAATGCCTTCCAAAATTATCTTTTGTCTCTGGACTCTTGGTTACCGTATTTGCCGGCATATAAGACGACCCTTTGGCCCTGAAAAATATGCCTCCAAGTGGGGGGTAGTCTTATACGGCGAGTATATAACAAACTCTGTATTTTTAGTGGAAATGTTAGGGGGTCGTCTTATACGCCCAGTCGTCTTATATGCCGGCAAATACGTATTTTTCAGGGCCAAAAAATCATCTTATACGCCGGCAAATACGGTAATTTACACACAGCGCCTTCTCCAGATTCCTGAACACCTTGCAGATGCCAAGAAACACACACCGGCAGCATAAGAGCTTAACAGATTCTAATTCTGTAACCCTTAGGACAAACCCTCTGAGGTCAGCGACCATGTCACAGACAAGGAAACTGAGGCCAAGGAGAGTTCAGTAACTTGCCAACCCAGCTGGGAAGGGGGTCTTGCTGGGATTCAAACTCAGGCAATCTGTCTCTACAGGCTGCATTTTGGAACCCAAGGGCCACACGGACTTTCTGCTTCACATGTCTGCCAATCATTCTCTGAGCTGGCCCAGTCCTGCCCGCTAGAGCTAATGCCACTTGAGGGAGGGGACAGCCAGGCCCCTTCCTCCCAGCATGAGAGCCAGCAGAGCCCCGTCACAGTGCAGCCCACCTCTTAGAAGGGGCCCCGAGACCTCTACAAGAACTGGGAGGCTGTGCAGCTTAGTTGGGAGGGTAAGGAGGGAGCTGGGAGCTCCCCAACTCTGCACCAATGGGAAGGAAGCAGAGGCACGTTCCTAGGGTTGCTGCTGCCCCAACACACACTGCCTGTGCATGAATGTCGGGCTTGGTGCTGAAGATAAATTCTGGAGCAGGACATACACAGCTCTGAGTACAGGATGGTGTGGGGACAAGTGAGGACACGGGCCATTTCGGGACAATGTGATGGGTGTGGGCAGTCCCTGCAACCCTGTGAGAAAGAACACGGCCCGTGAGGGTTTAACATGAGCGTTAAGAGGGAACCAGCAAGACAGGTGAAAGCTGGCCGTGACAAGGACATGCTCTGTGTGTCAGGGAATTCAGGTGTTCCAGGGAAGCCTGGCCAACACTTGCAAAGCCTGGGGACAGAGCAAGCAGCCTGACATACCTTCTCTCATTCAATCCCGACAACCTGTGCAAAAGAGTGTTTTATCGGCCCATTTTTTTTTTTTTCAGATGAGAACATTAAGGCAGAGGAAGGTTCCCCCTGCTAATAAGTGGAGGAGCTATTTGTTTCCAAGCATCCACGCCAGGTTCTGGGAATAGAGGCTTTTGCCAAACATGCAGATAAAGGGGGGATGAGTCCAGTGGACAGATTTATAGGTTCTGGTCTAATGGGAGGTCTGGTCTCCTCGTTGGCCCTGGCAAAGTTATGTAAACTTTATGGGACCCAGTTTCCACACCTGTTAGCCTCTGCTGCAGGGTCATTCTCCATTCTTTGGGCAAAGAGACCCGATGTGAATATGCCTCAAATCAGAGACAACAAACTGGTATCCTGGATGAAATACAGCCCTTGGAGGCAAAAGGGCGAGTGATTTTTTTCTTTAAGTATGTTTTTACAGATTACAGAGAGAGGAAAGGAGAGGAAGATAGAAACATCAGTGATGACAGGGAATTATTGTTCTGCTGACTCCTGAGCACCCCACACTGGGGATCGAGACCACAGTCCAGGTCTGTGCCCCAACTGGGAATCAAACTGTGACCTCCTGGTTCATAGGTCGGTGCTTAACCACTGAGCCACGGTGGCCAGAGAAAAAGGCCAATGATTTTAGACACACTCTACAGATTTAGAGCGTGAATAACTTTCCCAAGTTTGCACAGCTGAACTGTGGCAGAGCCACGATTTAAAACTATGGTGGTCTGGATTCAGTGTCTGCAGTCTTAAGCAACACATCCAAGTACAGAGAAATGGCAACTGACACTCAGTTCCTAGGTCTGGGAGACATTAGGGAGTGATGGGTGAAAGGTTATCTCCCCCTCCCAAACTGGTGGGTGGAGTTTGACACATGGCCCCTTAGGGCTCCCCCCCTCCCAAACTGGTGGGCGGAGTTTGACACATGGCCCCTTAGGGCTCCCCCCCTCCCAAACTGGTGGGTGGAGCTAACAACATGACTGACACCTGCCAAGGGGACATCTCCAAGACAGTGAGCCACCAATTAACACGGGCCAAGGTGCCCTTGGGGCCCATCCCTTCCTGTTCCACCCTGGGCACAACCCCCTCCCTTTCCGTCCTTTAAAAGGGTCCCCAGGCAGGACACGTGCGCTCTTTGGAGGCCACCTCCATTGGAGGGGCATCTCCATTAGCCCAGTTGGGTTCGGATTTCCTGTCCCCTCTCCCCTAATTCTGATCTTTACCTCGGTGATGGCTCCCGCCCATTACCGGGGAATAAACTCTCTTTAAAACTCCCTGTTGTTCTGTTTCCTGTTTCCTTTCAAACCTAACAGTGGGGACTTTGGCAAAACTATAGAGTCTGGGCCAGGGGTGGGCAAACTTTTTGACTCGAGGGCCACCATGGGTTCTTAAACTGGGCCAGAGGGCCGGAATAAAAGCAACCTGACCATGCTGGCACTCTCATCTTGGGCTGCTGGTGAAGGAGCGGAGGGGAGAGCAAGAGAACCCTCGGCTCTTTTGGCTCCGCGGGCCAGATAGAACAGCCGAACGGTGGGCCGGATCTGGCCTGTGGGCAGTAGTTTTCCCACGGCTGGTCTAGGCCCTAACTAAAGATATGCTCCCGGGATCCACTTTGGGTGAGGCCGTGACTGTTTTCTGCCCCAATTTTCTCCTCTACAAATTTGCCACGTAATTATACGTATCGCATGGAGTTCTGTAGTTAACGTGCCTGGCACATAGTAAACACTATATAGAAGTGTCAGCTGTTCCTATTACTACTATCTGAGCAGTGGCCTTTGTCTTAACCATTCCTAACAGCCACTTAACCGTGGTATGGTGAGCTGGGCACACCGGACCAAGTCCAATAGTTACCACAACACTGAGGCCTTTCCTCCTCATTCTGAGTGAGAGTGGGGCTCGCAGAACCAAGGTCTCCAGGCCACGAGCCACAGGCTTCATGCATCATCAGCAGCCCCCACAGCCGCGGCAGCAGCCCCTCCGTGAGCTCCTGGTTACCACCGGCCTCTAAGCTGCAAAGAATGTGAGGTGCAGTGGGCAGCCTTCCAGGGGCCCAAGGAGGGAGGCCTCTTCCTTTCAGGATGTTTCAGGCTTCAGATAAAACCCTTTCTGTGTTTCCGTTCATAGCTGGCAGGGGCAATCGGCAATGACGGATCGGGAAGGGTGAGTTGTCAGAAAGATGTGTGTGTGAACCCAACGCCAGCGCGGCGCTGAGGCAGAGCAAGCTTTCAGGAGGCTAGTGGGAAGACCCCCAACGGCACAATGGTTCGCTTTGCACCTACTATGTACTCGGCCCTGAGCCAGGCTTCCAGGAGTTGGCGAAGTTAATAACAGCAGCAACTTGCCGCATTTTCTCTCCCTGAGCACTGTAAAGAGAGACTTTCTCTTTAATCCTTGGCACAGGCCTAACATGCAAGCCTCATTTTCTGCATTAAGAGATGGATAATAGACAAGACGTGTTCAAAGTGTCAGAGTGTAGCGGAATCTAGGTACCTTGTTGGCCAACCTTGTTTCCTTTTTCAACCTGAGTACCTAGCTGGACTACATTTCCCATTGGCCTTTGTGGTTGGGTGCAGGCATGTGACTGAGTCCTGGCTAATGGGATGAATAAAATGCTGGTGGTAATGATGTGTGGCTTGCCTCGCCCATACACATCTTTACAAACAGTCTTCTCCCTTCTCTTTCCCATCAGCTAACAGATGCAGACGGCCTGCACAGGATTCTGGGGACCTAGAGATGATGGAGCCACAAGATGGAAGGGGCCTGGCTGGACCCCTGAATAGCAAAGAACTAAAATTCTCTCACAATGAATTCATAAGTGAGTTTGTTTTTCCACAACAGTCAGCCTTCCTTAAAATACAGAGTGGAACCGGAATTTGGGTTTTAGAGGCATTTGGGGAGTTTTGTCAGCCCCCTTTCAAACACGCAGGCAACATTTCTTCTGCTTGTAGGGCTTTCTGCACTTGGACCAATAATGGGACAGTCTCTTTGACACCACTAGCCCCTGGGCTGTGGCTCTTACACACTGTGGGAAGCATTCAGAGGGGCAAGGTCCAGAGGAGCTAGCCACACCTCTGGTACCATCACAATCCCTTTCAACTAGTTCTGGGAGAAAATTAAGCCCCTATGCCCAAAGGCACCCCTTGTATGTAAAGAATTCATGTATCCCCTGTCCTTCTACAGCAGCCGTGGGCAAACTACGGCCCTCGGGCCGGATCCAGCCCGTTCGGCTGTTCTATCTGGCCCTCGGAGCCGAAAGAGCGGAGGGTTCTCTTGTTCTCCCCTCCGCTCCTTCACCAGCAGCCCAAGGTGAGAGTGCCAGCATGGTCAGGTTGCTTTTGTTCCAGCCCTCCGGTCCAGTTTAAGAACCCACTGTGGCCCTCGAGTCAAAAAGTTTGCCCACCCCTGCTCTACAGTGTTAAGTGCCGTGCCTGGGAGAACCGTGAACACAGTCACGGGCCCCTTTCCACGTTTTGTGGTTCAGATGAAGATCCCCCAATTGCGAGCCACTTCCCCTCTCTGAGCCTCAGTTTTCTCAACTATAAAACCACTGGGTGAAAGCCAGTGAACTTGAAGTCTCCAGTTGGCTATAATTTGCCAGCATCTCATTTTAATAAGCAGTATTTTGGACCTAGGGTGGGCCAGACACTGACAGGTTATTTCACTTAGTCATGAAATGAAAAGGAATGTAAAAAATGGTTGTTGTTTCCCCCCCCCAAAAAAAAATTAAGAGAAACTGGAATTTCCCATCCTTCGTCATTTCCCACAAAGTTGGTATTAAACCTTGAGTGGGTGGGTGGGTGGCAACCGCATGCAGAGGATTCCTCTAGGACGGGACTTCCCTGAGCCTGCCGTCTAGTTGGGAGGACAAGAACCACACAGGCAAAGCCAAGAAACATTCCAGAGAGTGGGGTGCAGTGCCCGGATGACAGCAAGAGGAGGTGTGAGCAGAGGGCAGAGATCTGCTGGTCACCCCCACCCACCTCCAACCCACTTCTCTGCCGACACAATGGCACCCTGAGCTCTTGCTGTGCATCGGGCACTGGGCGGCTGCTCTACCTTCATTCTTCATGCAATCCTCACAGGGGCTCTCCCGGGGTTTCCCTGTTTTAAAATGAGGGGCCCAAGAGGCTCCTGGGTACTACGTCGCCCATCCAAAGCTCCAGGAGGTGAAAAGTGCCAGGAGCAGGGGGGATGGGGGGGTTGTGTGATTGCAGAGCCTACTCCCCTGCACGCGGCCGCTGCCCCGGCCCCTGCACAGCTCTGTTCCAAGCTTCCTGCTGCTCTCCCCTCCTCCCCCTGCCCCTGAAGAAGAACTGTGGGCGTCCTGCCCACTGACAGTCAAGGATACTGAGTCAGATCCCCTGGGGAAAGCCCGGCTTGCAGGGAACCCCTGGCAGAGGGGCCCCACGTTCAGCTGAGGGGTGCAGCGGGCGGGAATCAGCCGCAGAGCCCTCCGCTGGGAAGTCTCTGAGGGCCAGGGGTTTCACAGTGGGAGGCCCAGGGGAGGGGTTCAGGGAGGCCTGGGAGCAGCTGGAACCGACCCCATCTGGAAGCCGAGCCCCCTCCTGGGAGATGGAGGGAGGAGAGGAGACAGGAAGCGGCTGATCTGCTTGTTCTCAGGAAGCCGTGGGCCTCAGAGAGACGCTGTTCCCCGCAAAGCCGAGATCTGGCGTTTCTCAGCGTGTGCTCCTGGGACCCCTCCGGCACTCTCACCTGGCGTGTTGAAAACCGGGATGCTTGGGCCACAAGCATAATGACTCCAGACATCTGAGAAGCGGGGACAGAGGCTGCATGTCAGGCAAGCGCTCCAGATAGTCCTGCCGCTGGCCTGGGCTTAAAGGACCCAACTCCGCTTCTCTGACATAGTTCTACCTGGTCTTCCTTAGCCGCCCGACTCATTTCTGCCCTTCCGACCATCATGACCCTTTATCCCAGGAGAAAGATAATAAGGTAGTTTCTATCCATGGAGTGTTCACCATGTGTCTCCTACTCTTCTAAGCACCTTACGTGGACTAACTCCTTTAAAAGCCTCACGGCATCCCTATAAAGGAGATCCTATCACTAGCCTCCTGTTACATATAGGGGGACGGAAGCACAGAGAGATTAAGAGACTTAAAAGAAAGTCACCCAGTAAGTGGCTGGGCCCCCATATGGACCCAGATGGTCTGACTCCCAAACCTGAGCTCTGGACCCCTGTGGCATGCACACCCTGGGGAAGGTTTCATCCACTGAAGACCCACTTGGTGCAAGACCCCGAGCCCGTGGTCTTGGAGCACTCAGAAGACATGAACTGAATGTCCACTGCCCTATGCCAGAAATGGCTCTACGTCCTCACCGGGCCGGGACTAGGGTGGGGTGAATAGAACCCTTTGGGCACAAAATCGGAAGGAGAGATGCCCTCGAAATCCGGTCACCAAGATGAATGCCATGTGAATGCAATAGTCAGAAACACCAGCCAAGTGAGCTGTGGGCATGGCGAGGCACCGTTTCATACCTACGGTTTGATCAGAGGGAAATCAAATAAGAAGAATGACATCATCCAAGCCTGACCATCATGGCCCCAAAGGGCAGACCTTCCTATCATCTCTCTTTCACACCCACTGCTCTCCTGCTGGGCAGACAACCATGCTCGGGCTGAGAACATGCCAGAACATGCCAGACGCTATTATTTAAGTGCCGTACAAATATGATTGTACTCTCCCCTATCAGGAGAAACTCCTTGTCGTCTCTGTTTGACAAATGGAGAAACAAAAGCACAAGCAGCTTTCCGAAGGTGTCCAAGGCCAACACGGTGAGGAAAGGGCAGAGCGAGGATGTGCACCCAAGTCTTATTTTTTTATTTTCATTTTTAGAGAGGAAGGGAGAGGGAGACAGAGAGAGAGAAACATCGATGTGCTTAACATTGGTAAACGTGGATCAGCTGCTTCCTTGCACACCCCCTTCTGGGGACGGAGCCTGAAACCTGGGCATGTGCCCTTGACTGGGAATTGAACTGGCAACACCCCGGTGCCCAGGACGACACCCAGCCAACTGAGCCACACCGGCCAGCCCCGCACACAATGTCCTGCCTTTCTGTCGCACCTCTGAGGAGCCAAGAATCTTGGGGTCTGGTTGCTATGGTAACCGGCCCCCTATAGCTATTTGGAAGGTGGAGAGTGATGTTAGGATGTCTTAACTACCTTTGTACCTGCCACACTAGCCATCCCAAGTGGTCTTGCTTTCAATTCACGGTCTTTCCATCCAGCCTACAGGGCTTTGCCCTTGGCCCTAGAGGTCAGGGTCCTAGTTTGAGAACCTCATCATCATCAAAAGGCTGTGAGTTTGGAAGTTAGAGCAACCCGGTTCAATTCTGACTCCCCCATCAGCAGGTGTGACCTCGAGCCCGTTTCCTTCACCTCTCGGAGCCTCAGATTCCTAACCTGCGCCCACAGTGCACTGCAGGGACAGAATCCACACACAACCGCCCGCCTCCTCCGTGGACGGCCCTGAGCCTTTGTTACGATGATGGAGACAGCAGAGCTGTCTGCTGAGAGACCCCAAATCCATTATGCATGCCTTATTTTTGTGCTCCCAGGATCATGAATAAACAATGTCTTCATCCAGTGTTTAAAAGACACTAATTCCGCCTCAGAATGACCAGCCCCCTCCCGCCCCCACTGACGCTGGCCAGCTCTGTGCCTGGCCCCAGGCCTGCATTTCCAAAGACGGTGGGTTTAGCATTTCTCAAATGTATCCCATGAACACGACGAAGCGAAGCTGTCAGCCCTCCTTCCTCTCTGAGCTCGGGCCTGACCTTCGCCGAGAGAGACAGAGCCAGCCGTGGGAGCAGGCGGTGGCCAGGACGGGGCACCTATCAGCATGTGCAGGGGGGCGCGCCCAGGCCGGGCACAGACATGGAGTCTCGGGGGAGTGCCCTGGAATGAGGGGACTGGGAGAGCAAAGGACATTCCCCAGTTGCCACTGAGGGGAAAGAACAAGACCGTGAAAGAAGCTCGGCAAAAAGCTGCTGCTCTGGCTCCAGCTCACTTGCCATGTGTCTGCGAGCAAGGCACTTGCCCTCTCTGTGGCACACACACTGAAACATGTGTGGGCTTGGCTGGGCCACAAGTGTTTGTTTTTTAAAAATATATATTTTATTGATTTTTTTTTTTTTACAGAGAAGAAGGGAGAGGGACAGAGAGTCAGAAATGTTGATGGGAGAGAAACATCGATCAGCCGCCTCCTGTACACCCCCTCCTGGTGATGTGCCCCCAACCAAGGTACATGCCCTTGACCGGAATCAAACCTGGAACCCTTCAGTCAAAGGCCGACGCTCTACCCACTGAGCCAAACCGGTGAGGGCTGGGCCACATGTGTTTAAACTCTTGCTTGGCAGCAGCGTTCTTTTTCAAACAAATTCTTACTTGGAATTTTAATATATAAATAAACGGAAGTGCAACTGATCCCCTGGGTGAAGGTGATGGGGTGAGAAGGGGGAGCTGGAATCCTGCCCACTCAGCCTCCCCCCAATAGTCTGAAAGAAACCAGGGTACCTCGAGGAACAGGGTCTGAGAACCGCATGACATGGTAGAGGATCTACAGAACCTCCCCGTGTGCTCGCACAGCCTCTGGCCCTGGTGGCTGTAGCCGCCACTAAGACCACGGCCGGCTTCTGCTCAGCGAGCCCTTTCTTTGGGGGAGACTTGACTTCGATGGCCTTTACCTGGCGAGTTAGAGAAGGGCCTGACCCAAACCCCAGCTTTCCCAGGTCAGCCGCTGTGTGGCCTGAGGCAAGTTAGTTCACCTCTCTGTGCCTCAGATTCTTCTTCCTCTGGGAAACAAACTGTGCCCAGGATGAAAAGAATGAATCCCTTTATATAAAGGGGCATAGGACAATGGCAGGCACCTAGGAAGCAAGTGCCGTTAGTATTTTTATTTTGATCACGTTTGCACAGATAATCATACCCAGTCTCTACAAGCACCGTTCCTGAGGAGGGAACGGAGGCTCAGAGAGGGGGACTGAGTGCTCCTAGGTCACCCAGCTGTGAAGTGACAGACTGAGGGCCCGAATCCACGTTGGCTCAACTGAACACTCTGTGGTTGCAAACACCCCAATCGAAGTGGCTTTGCTCTTGAACCCGGAGGTCAGGGCCTCGGTCCTCATAGTCTGCTGAAGGCGCTCGGGGCCTAGATAACGGTATTCATGATGACCACAGTGACCCAGGCTTCCGGGACGCCTGGAGTCGGAGAATCTCGGAGAATACAGACCCCCAGGAGGGAGGAGGTGCTTGGTTGCCAAAGCCCAGGACTCTCTAACAGCCTTTTCCCCGAGCCACACGCTCCAGCCTTTTCCTGCAGGACAGCTCTGTGCCCACCCATCAGAGGGCGGAGCCCAGGTGAGCAGAGGCCAGCTGGCGTCCGCCCCCCCAGAAGGCCCCTGTGAGCGGTGCACGGGCTGCACAACCTCACCCGGCGACCCTTCCTCGTCTCTTGCCCCAGCCTTTGCTGGGGAGAAGCACAGGGAGAGGAAAAGAAACTGGCTGGAGGAGAGACAAAGAAGAGTCTCAGTTGCCCCATGCATGGGGGGGAGGTAAGGGGAAAGTAAGAAGAGGGGATGGGGGAGGAGAGCAGCGAGGAGGTGGCGCAGTCAGGAAGCTCCTCTGTGTGACTGCCCTGAGCCAATGCACGCCACGTGGTCACTCCTTCTCTTTGTGCGTCCTCCCCCCGGCACAGAGGGCGGTAATAGGGCGGCTGCGTGGCTCTCTCCGGGGAGCTGACTGGGAGCCGAGCCGTCATACGGTGAACAAATGCGGTAAATCGCCCAACTGCAGAGCGGCTGCTGCGCGTAATTAAATGGCAACAGCCTCTTCCCTGACCCTTGACCCCTGGAAACGGGTCGCCGCCAGCCCACCCACCCGAAAAGCCCAGCACCCTGCCACCCACAGAGGCCCAACACTGGCTCCCGCGTGAAGAAGCAGGAGGCAGGTGTGGCACAGTGCACAGAACGCAGGCTCTACGTCCCGGCGGACCTGGATTCAAACAGCAAGCTGCCCCGATGAGCAGAGGGATGCTGGGGCAGACACTGAACTTCCCTGAACCTCAGCTTTTCACCTACAAAAGGCAGCTCCTCAAACTGACCGCCCAGGGAGGATGCAGCAATTGTAAATAATCAATGCAGCCCAGCCGGGTGTGGCTCAGCAGTTGCGTGTCGACCCAGGAACCAAGAGGTCACGGGTTCGATTCCCAGTCAGGGTACATGCCTGGGTTGTGGGCTCGATCCCCTGGGTGAAGACAGCCCGTCCAAGATCCTCTCTCATCACTGATGTTTCTCTATCTCTCTCTCCCTTCCTCTCTGAAATCAATAAAAACATATTAAAAAAAAGAGAAAGTCACCAGTGTAAAGCACCCAGCACAATGCCTGAGGCGCAGGGAGTGCTTGAAACAGCTGCTCCTATAGGGTCCTTCCCTCACCGACAGGCACAGTGAATGTCACACCAGGAGGTGCGTGCGCTGACTCTGAAGGCCTGACACTGCGCTGAGGGCTGAAGGACAAGCAGGAGTTTTCCAGGGGAAACGGAGGGGAAAGAACTGTCCCTGCAGATGGAGCAGACAGAGCAGGGGAGGACGGTGATGGGAGAGAAGGGGTGAGGAGGGGAGAGCCCAGACAAAGCTGACATGGCTGACGCAGAGAGGGCGAGTGGAGGCAGGCAAGTGCGTGGGGCCAGACCCGGTAAGCCACAGGCCAGGTTGTGGTCTTTCTCCTCAGAGTACAAAGGAAGGTTTTACCAGGTGGAGTGACAGTATCAAACGAGAGGTGTGTTGCTTGTTTTTGAAGCTAAAATAAGAGAAAAAGTTAGAAACACACATTGTCACCATCAGTAGGAAAAACTCAGGGGTCGACAGACCCCGTACACCCCGGGACGGGAGCAGTGGTCCGCTCCCTGAGGTGACCGAAGGCTGATTGTCCAAGGCCTCACTTTGTCCTCAGACGCCGGGCTGCCCTCAGTATAAACACTACAGGCGGTAGAGGGATATGGCCCCGAATCGTTGAACAGCACAGACCTATTATGTGCTATTAAAATAAAGAAATATCCCAGAATAAAGTGTTTATCTTCACATGACCCCTAACATGTAGACATTATGTTAGCCAGCCATGTGCAAACCACGGCCCGTTCGGCTGTTCTATCCAGCCCGCGGAGCTGAAAGAGCGGAGGGTTCTCTTGCTCTCCCCTCCGCTCCTTCACCAGCAGCCCAAGAGGAGAGTGCCAGCATGGTCAGGTTGCTTTTGTTCCGGCCCTCCGGTCCAGTTTAAGAACCCATGGTGGCCCTTGAGTCAAAAAGTTTGCCCACTCCTGCGTCAGACAGTACCAAGTATATGGCATGCACACATTTATGCACAAAACTTACACCAGCCGAAACCGGTTTGGCTCAGTGGAGAGCGTCGGCCTGCGAACTGAAGGGTCCCGGGTTCGATTCCAGTCAAGGGCATGTACCTTGGATGGGGGCACATCCCCAGTAGGGGGGTGTGCAGGAGGCAGTTGGTCGATGTTTCTCTCTCATCAATGTTTCTAGCTCTCTATCCCTCTCCCTTCTTCTCTGTAAAAAATCAATAACATATATATTTTTTTAAAAAAAACTTGCACCAAATGCACCAAACCTGTTGTGATTCTTTTCAGCTGTCCTAGGAAGAGGGACTGCCGCCCTCACTTACAAATGAGGAAACGGACTCAGAAAGGACACGATGGCCATTCTGTGGCCCCACGGTCAGCCCTGGGAGAGTCAGAACTGAACCTCTCGTGCCCCGAGGCAGGTTCAAATGGATCTGTTTACGCCTGCTGCAAAATGTCCAAGTCTGTGTTAAAACTATGAAAGTCACATTAAAAGGACATATTGCCCTGTGTTCCGGTTGTCTGCCTGCGGCTCCTTTTTGGAGCTTCTTGTGCCATGGTTTTCAGTTTTTTAAATATATTTTTAGATATCAGAGAGGAAGGGAGAGGGAGAGAGACAGAAACATCAATGATGAGACAGAATCATTGATCAACCGCCTCCTGCACACCCCCACACTGGGGATCGAGCCCGCAGCCAGGCCATGTGCCCCTGACTGGGAATCAAACTATAACGTCCTGGTTTATAGGTCGATGCTCAACCACTGAGCCACACCGGCTGGGCTGTGCAGTGGTTTTTAAAGGGGGTCCTTGGACTCCTGGTCTTGGAATCTCCCAGGTAGAGCTGAACAACATGCAGGCCCCACCCAGGAATCAGACTTGATGAGAATAAGACCTAAGCACCCACAGTTTAAAGGCAGGGCTGGGGGGAGAGAAGGTTCTAAATTATCCACATTCACGAAAAGACGTGAAATCCACCGAGCTGGTGGATCACCAAACCCGGGAAGCGGATGGACCTGCTTCGATGAAGAAACAGTGTCTAAAAACAGTTTAGCAACTTGTCATGGATCACTCCACCAGGTTGCTGGGGTGGCAGCGGGCCCGGGACAGTCTCCTCCCTCCTGTTCCCACCAGGAAGGGTGAGGACGGGGCAGAGCAGGCAGGGGCGGGGGGAGCACCCACAGTGTTTCAGGCACCCGCAGATGTTCTCCCTTTGAGAGCTCAAAGCAGCCACTATTTTCACTTTACAATGAACGAACCTGGGAATCAGAATGCGGGGTTACTTGTACAGTCCCGTAAACCATGAGGAGTCAAGATTCAAACCCAGGACCGTTGACACCAGTGGTGTTTTCCCCCATATGAAGCCGGGCCAACCGGGAGAAGGGTAGTGTGATGTCAAGTCACGGGAGTCTGAACCCCACGCGTTCACGAGGCCTTGTCCTTCTCGGAAGGGCACCCTCGTTTCTATCCAAAGGGGATAAAATTACCTGCCCCTGGGAGTCCTGGGACCCACTGGCCTTTTAGCAAAGGTGGCTGCTTCTGAGTAAGGAAAGAATGCCAGGATGCCAAAGCCATATGGTGACCCGGGCACTGGGGCCACCACCCCCCCCACCCCCGCCACCACCAATGGATTGTGTCAGGTGGGGAGCTTGTCCCAGCTGGGAGAGGGAGGACCAGGATGCGGGACCCAGGGCTGGGGCATCCCTGGCCCGGCTATTGCAGGGAAGGTGAGCAGGAGCGGGAGGGGTGCCGGTGGCCCCACAGGTCTCCTCCATCCATCCACCTCTGATCCTGGGAACCAGAGGCCGCAGTGTTCTCTCGTCAGAGTGCCGCTCCCTCTCCCGGGGGAGTTGGCAGGTCCGCGCTGGCCCGTTGGCTGGAATGCACGGGCAGCGGAGCCTGGCGTTTCTTTACAGACTCTCCCTGTCTCTTTCTCGGGCGGCTCTCTCCCGTTCCCACGCCCCACCTCTGCAAGGCCCGGGATCCTGCTTTCTCCGGCGCTGGGGAGGGCAAAGGTCCCGGGCGGAGAGATAGACGGGGGCCTTCCCCCCATAAGGCTGCCGTGCCGGGACCCTCAATGACTCATTGTCCCCGCCGGGGAGAGGAGGCGGTGGGCAGCGTGCTGGTCAGCAGTCCGCACCGGGCGCGAGCGGGCGCTGGCGGCCTCTCTGCCATGAGCACTCTGCTTTGCAAAGTTGTGGGAATCTTATTTCTTTGAAGGGTCTGCTTTCAGCAAAGGCCTGGGCACTGGGCCAGGCAGTGGGGGTACAATTTGGAAAAACAGCCCTTAACCTAATCCTCAAGGAAGGCCCAGTCTAGTGGGAGACCTGAGAAGTAAATAATAACCATTCCCCTCCCAAATCAGTCACAATGAGGAAGAGCAGTAAGAACAGGGACACCCAGCCATGGGTGAAGGGCTGGTTCACACCTTCATTCACTGAACAAACAGTTATTGAGAACCTGATAGGTGGACTACGCTGGTCTAGCGGCTGGGAATGCAGTAGGAACCAAACAAATTACATAATAGCACATCTATAGTATAATATGTCCTGTATTTTATGTATCCTATTTAAATATATTATATCAATGTATATATCTTGTCTACATCTATATATATAAAAGCCTAAGTGACTGAATGACCAGTCGCTGTGACGCACACTGACCACCAGGGGGCAGACACTCAATGAAGGAGATGCCCCCTGGTGGTCAGTGCACTCCCACAGCGGGAGAGCTGCTCAGCTGACTGAAGAGTGCCATCACCAGGCTCATGTCTGGTGAGCGCAGCTGCGGCGACATGAGCCTCTCCCACCTCTGAGGCAGCACTACCGAGCGATGGGGGCAGGCACAGCAGGGCCAAGATGAGTGGGAGTGGTGCTTGGCCCGGGCTCAGGCTCTTCACCAGCCACCAGCCACATCCCTCCAGGGATGTCAGACTGCTGGTTTTGGCCCAATCCCCACAGGCCAGAGGACGGGGCTAAAACCAGCAGTCCAATATCCCTCAATGGGTCCCGGATTAGGAGAGGGTGCAGGCCAGGCTGAGGGACTCCACTGGTGCACAAATCCATGCACCGGGCCTCTAGTAATTACATACTAGTGTATCTTACCTTTTCATATAATATCTATAATAATAAGACATCCTTCCGGACAACCTTCCGGATGGAGCCGGGCTGCAAGGGAAGCCCAGGCCCCAGATGCCTGCCGGCAGCAGGGGGAAGGAAGGCCTACTCTTGTACCAATTGCATGCATCAGGCCTCTAGTTGTTATAATAAAATTATATTAATGTATCTATATAATCTATCCCCTCTCAATCAATGATATGTCATCTATTTATAACTCCAGGCAGTGATAAATGCTGAAAGGGAAAAAATGCACAGTTGGGCCTTAAGAGCAAGGACAGTAGGGTCTGGCAAGAAGATCTCCCCGAAGAGGTGACATTTGATGAGAAATCTGAAAGGAAGTGGGAGTGTTTCAGGAAGAAGGAAAAACAGGTGCGAAGACTGTCAGCCAGACTCACTCACCCACTTCATGCATCTCACTCGGAAGTGAGGGCTACTTGTTCCCACTTTACAGGTGGAAAAGCCGAGAGCCAGAAAGGTGGAGGGACTGGTCCAGGGCTTCACAGCTTGTTGAAGGCAGAGCCAGACCCACCCTGGGCAGTCGGCCCTGCCCCACATGTGGGCTGTGGGCCACGAAGCCACCCCACCTATCTGGGCACGTCTCAGATGCTTGCAAGCACGAAAGAGCGGGGGGAAATTCACCTGCAGGGGAGAGGCAGAGAAGAGGGTGTGGAAGCAGGACTCTGATGGACTGGAGTATGCCAAGCCAGGGAAGGTCTCTGCCTTGCTACTCTGGCTCTTCTTAAAACAATAAAATAATAATTCATTAATATGTGTGTATGTGTATAGTATTGATTTCAAAGAGAGGGAGAAGGAGAGAAAGAAACGAATGATGAGAGAGAACCATTGATCAGCTGCCTCCTACACGTCCCCAACGGGGGATCGAGCCTGCAACCCAGGCACGTGCCTTGACTGTGAATCAAATCCTGACCTCCTGGTTCATGAATACTTAACTACTGAGCCACACCAGCTGGGCCCTTCTCTGCCTCTTCTGGCCCCAAAGCTGCCCCTCACCTGAGTGCACATCCCCTCTAAGGGGGGAGAGAGGGAAGAGAAGAAGAGAGAGACTTCCCCAAATTCCCAGGGCTCGCTCTGCTCACTTTTGTTCGGTTTCTGCTCAGAGAGGCGTCCTCTGCCCACCCCACTGTCTCCAATACCAGCCTGTCCATCTCCTCTTTGGCTTCGGCCATTTCTCACGGCCTGCCATTAGAATGCATGTTTGCTCACTTGTCCGCTGTGCGTTTTCTGCAACTTAAATCTCAGCTCCACAAGGGCCATTGTCCGTGCTGCCCACTGCTGCATCCTCTGGCCCATCTTTAATGAATGAAAGGACGGAAAGTAGGAGAAGCTCAGTGCGGGTGTTAACCATTTAGAAGAGCTACAGGGAGCACTTTTCCAGACAGGCACAAACCAAGAGCGCAGAGCAGAAACCGTCATAGCTGCCTGACTGGCTGGCACTCTGAAGGGGCTCCATAGATACCTGTTGAATGAATGAATGTCTATAATCTGAAATTCCAAGTTTGGGATGCTCAGAAGACTGGGCGACAATGCATGAAATAAAGAGTAAAGGCGCATTATTCCAGAACACTCTTCGGCGGCATGGTTGAGAGGTCCCAGGACAGAGATCAGAAACCCTGAGAGCTGCTCCTCATTCAGGGGCTCTGGAGCTAGGAGCATTTGGGCCTCAGTTTTCCCATCTGCAAAATGGAAGACGTCTAAGGGACTCTCCTAACGCTAGACCTCCAAGATTGGATAAAACCTCCTCTTCTCTGGGCCAGGCCCGAGCATTTCCATCTTGTCCCATCCACACTCCCTGGAGACAGGAAGTGTGGGCTGGTCCTGGGGGACAGGGGGTGTGTGCTGAGCCTTTGATGCCTTTCCTTGAGCTCTTGGGCTGCTTAGGCTTCCTGGCTCCCTCTCTTCAAGCCTCTCGAGGTCTCACCTTGTGATGAGTGTGGGCGCAGCACCGGCCACGGTGGTGTGCACATGTGCCTGCACTGTGGGGTTGCCTAATGCTGGAGACTGAGAGCGGGGCTTGCGTCATGCTGGACCGCATCAACCTCTGCCTCTTGGGTGTTTCTCATTCTTGGTTCCTCCTGCTCTATGTTACTAATCCCGTCCATCTGGATGGGCACGGCTGCCCCTTTCCTCGCTCCATTGTGGGGCCAGGCTTGAACACGGGCCCAGAGTGGCCACAGTACAAAGTGTAGTTCAAAGCCAATGTTTTATTCTTGATTTTCTGTCTGTATGGCCTACTCATTGTTGGAAGTCGGTATTGAAGTGCTCGACTATTGTTGTATTGCTATTTCTCCTTCCAGATTTGTTAATGTTTGCTTTTTATATATATTCAGGTGGTGTGATGTTTGGCCCATATATATTTGCAACGATTATGTACTCTTGGTGAGTTGACACTTTTATCATCAGGTACTGTCCTTCATAGTCTATTGTTACCGTTTTCTACTAAAACTCTGTCTTGTCTGAGGAAAGTGTCTCTACCCCTGCTCTCTTTTGGTTTCCATTTGCATCTTTCCCATCCCTCCACGTTCAGGCTCAGTGTCTTTAAAGCGAAAGTGCACGTCCTGTAGGCAGAATATCGTTAGATTTTATTTTTTAATGCCTTCCGCCAGTAGGTGTCTTTTGATTAGAGAATTGAATCCATTTACCTTTAAAGTATTATCAGTAACAATGGACTTCATTGTTTTCTGGCTAGTTTGTAGTTCCTTTTTTCTTTATTTCTCCCTTGCTGTGTTCCTTTGATTTTCTGTAGCGGTATGCTCTGAATCTTCTCTTTTTCAGTTCTGTGTATCTACCATTGGTTTTTGCGTTATGGTTACCACGAGGCTTACATAAAACATCTCAGTTATCACAGTCAATTTGAAGCTGCTAACAACTTAGACCACTTATAAAAACTCTACTCTTTTACATTCCCCTCCCTACATTTTATGTTTTTCACATCACAGTTTACATATTTTTATATTGTGTATGGGTTTAAAAATCATGACAGGTACAGTCATTTTCAACACCTTTGTCTTTTATCCTTCGTACTAGAGTTAAAAGTGATTTGCATGCAGGCCAAAACCAGTTTGGCTCAGTGGATAGAGGGTCAGCCTTCGGACTGAAAGGTCCCAGGTTCGATTCCGGTCAAGGGCATGTACCTTGGTTGCGGGCACCTCCCCAGTAGGGGGTGTGCAGGAGGCAGCTGATTGATACGAGCAGTTTCTAACTCTCTATCCCTCTCTTTTCCTCTCTGTAAAAAATCAATAAATATACATATTTTAAAAAAGTGATTTGCATACCATTATTATAGTTCTAGAGTATTCTTAATCTGGCCAAATACTTCCCTTTATCAATGAATTTTATACTTTCATATGTTTTTTATGTTACTAATTAATGTTCTTTCATTTCACTAAATTCCCCCTCCTTAAAAGTCAGGTGCTTGGACCCCTTTAATACTTTTCCACCTGATGGTTGGCATAGTTATGCTTCCCACTCATAATGAGGAGCTCACTGCCTCCTTAAGCAGCTCTGGCCAGGAAACAGCCTCCCCTCCTCACAGAGGCAGTGCAGGGCAGCGGTGCCACACACCGGCCTCGGGTCAGACTTTGAGGCCGGAGTCCTCGCTTTGCCACTTCCTGGCTGGAGACCTTGACTCCATTACCCAACTTGCTGGTGCCTCAGCCCCTCCTTATCTAGAAAATGTGGATTATGACAGAACATACTCTGCAGGGTTGTTGAAGGGTTGAAATGAGTCCATACCTGTTAAGTGCTTGGAACAGTGCCTGGCACGTAGGAAATGGTATGGAGGGTTTGTTGAATAAACAAGAATTCGTGAATCCTGTGGGGGCGATTCCAGCTGGCTTCCTCGGGGAGAAATGTGTGTGGTGGTGGGAGGAGGGGGCCAGAGGGGGCTGAGATATGGAGATGAGTCTGGACGCAGGGCCCTGGATAAAAGCATAAGGTCACTGGCTGTGTTTCCCCTGGCCTTGACCTCACCTCAGCAGACCATGCCCTCTCAGAGGAACAGAGATGCCCCCCACTCCACCCCACCCCCAGCAGTCCCAGCCACCAGCTCAGCAGCCCGGCAGCATGCACGTGTCTCACCCAGAAACCCCAGCAACAGCCTCGCCACGGAGCCCCACCGGCCTGGCCCGGGCCCAGTGCGCTCTCTGATTCCAGGGCTGCTCATGCACCCTCCGATCTGGACACCCCACAGACTGCAAGTTGAAGAGGGGTCAGTCACCCCAGGGAGCATCGAGGCGCTGTTCCCCCAAAACAGAAGGAACAGATGCTGGAGAAAACCAGGCGTGGTCTGGTGTACCTCCCCTGGAGGTGCGCCCCGTGACCAAGCCTTTGGGGGACGGAGGCCTGGCTCACCTTGCACCCTGGGACGTGCTGAGAGTCTCTTGGAAAGAATGCCCTGGGAGTCAAGAGCCGTGCTCAACACCCTTACTTCGGGAGACCACAGAGAGGACTTGGCACCACACCATATGCCCGAGGGAGGTCCTACTGACTCCCCCGCCCGCCGGTCACCCTGTGAGTCAGGCAGGGGCGCCTGGCTGGTGTGCCTGTTCTCACGGGCCTGTAACCTGGGACTTGCCGAAGCAGGTTGTGTGGCTGAGACCGCAAGCACCTTCCTGGGCCTGGACAGCACAAATCGAAACCGCCCCAGGGAGCCCTGATCCAAGGGCTCGGGCTGTGCCCGCCCTCACTGCCCCCGCAGCCCTGACGACCCGAGGCCGGGCTTCCACAGCGGCTTCGCGGGGGAGCTGGTCTGCACTTGCTGCTCACACTGGAGTCTGCAGGGCCGGCAGCACCGCTTCCTCTGGGGGCCCGGGGGAAAGTCGGAGCCTCGGGTCCTCCCTGAAGTCCTCTGGCTGAGGATCTGCACTTCAGCAAGCTCCCAGGAGCTTGTAGGCGGGGAGAAGCACTGCTATATCCATTTTCTAGAGCTGCCATCACCAAGGACCCCGGCCTGGGTGGCTTAAAGCAGTGGTTCTCAGCCTTCCTAATGCCGCAACCCTTTATTTTTATTTATTTATTTTTTAAAATTTATTTTATTGAGTTTTTACAGAGAGGAAGAGAGAGGGATAGAAAGCTAGAAACATCGATCAGCTGCCTCTTGCACACCCCCTACTAGGGATATATCTACAACCAAGGTACATGCCTTTGACCAGAATTGAACCTGGGACCTTTCAGTCCATAAGCTGATGCTCTATCCATTGAGCCAAACTGGTTTCGGCTGCTGCAACCCTTTAATACAGTTCCTCATGTTGTGGTGACCCCACAACCATACAATTATTTTCGTTGCTTCTTCATAACTGATTTTCCTACTGTGAATGAATCGTAATGTAAATATCTGTGTTTTCCGATGGTCTTAGGCCACCCTGCTAGCGGTTCTCAACCGAGATGCACAGGTGGAGAATGGCTCCCGTGGCTGACGGCCATCCTCGGGGCTCTTGGCTTGGAGACGTAGCGCTTCCATCTCTGCCTCCACCATCACACATGGCCATGTCCCTGTGTCTGTGGCCAAACTTCCCTTCTCTGATGAGGACACCAGTTGTGCTGGATCAAGGGCCCACTCTACTCCGGTGTGACCTCATCTTAACTAACTCCACGGGCAACAACCCTATTTCCACAGAAGATCACCTGTGAGGTTCCAGGAGTTAGGACTTTTAACACTTGTTTTTCGAGGAGGGGAGTGGGACACAATTCAACCCATAACGACTGTCTTTGAAGCCTGCCCTTCCCAAATGCTGGGCTGCTGGCTGGTCAGGAAACACCCGGGACTCTGTAGTAAACATATTTTTGCCAACAATTCTGTCAATTTAGAAGAAGATGGCATGTCCGCCATGAGGCGTGGAGGTGTCTATTGGGGGGGGAGGGGTTCCTCGTTCAGGCAGCACACCGGCTGACACTGCTGACACCCCAGGGCAGGGCCAGGTGAGGGCACTCTGTGAGGTCTCCATGGGAACCACCTGGGAGCCGCAACACCACCGAGGCCCAAACCCTACCCTCACCGATTCCAGTTAACTGGCCTGACATGCTGCCTGAGCATCAGGATTTTAAACGATTCCCACGTGTTTCTCACCTGCGGACAAAGGGGAGGACTAATGGGATGGGTGTTCTGGTTCCTACACATTACAAAAGACAGTTCAATCCCTTTTCCAGAGAGGGGCCAGCGCATAAACACAGCTAATCCCAAACTGGACCATACACAGATTCCGAAATTTTGCATTTTAGGTTCTTGCTGTTGTTTTTTAATATTCTTACGTACAAAATGAGCTGCTGTGAGAAGTAAATGAATGTATACAGGAAGCACCACTCACACAGTCTCCCACGACGGTGCTCTGCGTGTTGCTCATCATAGTTTTGCCAACTGTTGAAGTACAGTTTGTGTTTATTTGGTGCTTATACCTTTAAAAATGGTCCCTTCTGGGCACATGAATCCTTTCTCCTCTTGGATTTCTTCCTTTTCCTGAGTAATGCTTTTCATCTGGAAGTCTGATTTTATCCCCGATATTAACACAGCTCCCTTGGCTAGCTTTCGCTAGCCCAGTAGCAAGTAGTTAGTTACAGGATATATCTATTTTTCAATTCTTTCTCTTTCAAAATTTCTATATTCTTATGTTTTGGATGAGTCTCTTGAATGAAATATAGTTGGATTTTTCAAAAATCTACTCTGGCAATCTTGCTGCAGATGCTCTGTAAATCAGAACATTTAGTCCATTTACATTTAATGTAGTTACTGATCTACTGGTGATGGACTATTGAACAACTCACCAGGGGCTTTGTGGAGGTTGCAGTTCTCACCTATGGCCATGAGAGGGCAGCCTCTAGGGGATCTACAGTCATGAAGGGACAGAAGGAACAGAGAGCATCTGCTCTTGGGATCTGACCATGGCTTCTAAGCCTATGTCTCCCCAACAATTTTGGGCATGCTCTGACCATGCGAGGAACAAGGTCAGGGACTGGGGGACAGGAGAGTGGTGACCTGGGAGACTAAAAAGCAGTTCAATGGCCATGCCCATCCGTGGGGTGAGGTCTCAGAGTAGAAGCCATTGGTCAACTTGTATAGAAAGAGCTCAATATTTTAATAACTAGGACTGCTGCACAAGCTGTTCACAGTGATATCAACCTGATGACATATTTGGATTTAAATTTACCATCTTATTTTACTTTTAACACCCGATCTATGCTGGTATTCTTCCTTTCTTGACTTCTTTTTATTTATTTATTTATTTCTCTTGTACTTTTTAGTAAGTACTACATTTATTTTTAATCCTCACTTGAGGATATTTTTTCCATTGATTTCCAGAGAGAGTGAAGTGGGGGAGAAAGAGGGGGAGAGAAAGAAAGGAATATCAATTGGTCACCTCCTGCATGCGCCTCTACAGGGGTTGGGGAACCTGCAACAGAGGTACATGCCCTTGACCTGGAATTGAACCCAAGATCCTTTGGTGCCATAGGCTGACACTCTAACCACTGGAAAAACTGGACTGAGCAAAACCAGCCAGGGCTAAGTACTATTTTTTTTTTTTCAGAAATCACATGATTCATCTTTTGTTGTTGTTGTTGTTAATCCTCACCTGAAGATAATTTTTCCATTGATTTTTAGAGAGAGTGGAAGGGAGGAAAAGAGACAGAAAGGGAAACATTGATGTGAGAGACACATGGATTTATTGCATTCCACATGCTCCCCAACCAGAGCCAGAAATCGAGCCCACAACTAATAAAGTATGTGCCCTTGACCAGAATCAAACCTTCAACCCTTCAGTCCACATGCCAACACTAGCCACCGAGCCAAACCTGCGAGGGCAGGAAAAATGTTAAGAATCCATGCCTAATAGTTCATGGATTCTCAAAGCTTGTTTTTAATCAACATATTGATTTTCCTCCCTGACAATACAAGGGCCTCAGAACATCTTAATTTACCCCCATCCCTACTAACTCACTGATGTACATTTTAATCCCTCATAAGACATCATCATTATTCTGAAGACAGCATTTATTAACATTTACCTCCTTGGCTCTTCTTCCTTCTTGATGCTTTAGGTTATTATGGGATTTTTTTTTCTTTTTGCCTAAAGCTCATACTTGACAATTTCCCTCACTGAAGGTGTTCGTTTGTAAATGTTTCTATTTTCCCTTCATTCATAAAAGAGGTGTCACCCAGGCTGGGATTATAGGTTAGCGATTATTTTCTTTCGGCCCCTGAAGATACTCTCCCCACTGCCGCCCAGGAGCTGACGTTAGTCTGTTAGTCCAATCAGAGCAGCTGCCTTTTTGAATCTGGCTACTACTATCTTCCTTCACCTTTCTGCACTTACACAGGTTGAGAACCGCTAGGAGGGTCTCCTAAGACTATCGGAAAGCACAGATATTTACATTATGATCCATAACAGTAGCAAAATTACAGTTATGAAGTAGCAATGAAAATAATTTTATGGTTGGGGGTCACCACAACATGAGGAACTGTATTAAAGGGTGGAGGCATTAGAAAGGTTGAGAACCACTGCACTATTGTGTCTTGGTGCCTTGGTATTCTTTTTATTTATTCTCCTTTAAATCTGTTGTGCTTCTATGTTTGGTGTTTTGGTGTCTTTCTGAAAGATGTTGAGCCAGCCCTAATCAGTTTGGCTCAGTGGATAGAGAGCATCGGTCTGCGGACTCAAGGGTCCCAGGTTCAATTCCAGTCAAGGGCATGTACCTTGGTTGCAGGCACATCCCCAGAAGTGGGTATGCAAGAGGCAGCTGATCGATGTTTCTCTTTCATCAATTTTTCTAACTCTCTATCCTTCTCCCTTCCTCTTTTTTTCCACTTAACATGTATGATTTAAAAATTTTTTAAGAATCAGTGCCTAATAATTCCAGTACCTGAGAGAGAAGGGCTTCTTTCTATTGTCTATTGTTGTTTCTTCTTGTTCATGGTGTCTGTGTCTGCTTATCTTTGACTGTGTTAGCTATTGTATAAAAAAAATCAACTGAATGACCATTTGAGGACTAGGCTGAAAGTGCCTTGCTTTACACAAGACAGCTTTTATTTCTGAAATGTCTGGGATTACCATGCTTGGGAGTCCCTGGAAAACCAATACAACTGTAGTTCAAACTGCAATGACTTGTGAGGGTTCATCGACTTGTAACTCACATTCACTTTGAAGGTGCAGTCCTTTGGGTCTCAGCTTACTGTGGGGAGGGCCTATCAGCACATTCCCCGCCTTGAGTGGCCCTGGGTGCTGATCCCTGTCTCCCTTGCCCTGATCGGTGATCAAAACCAATTGTAACACTTGTCAGACTCAGAAAGACTTTTGGGATAAAGTTAGCTTTCCTACTCGCCTCTCTCTTTGGGCTTTCATTTCCCCATCATTCTCTTCCGGTTACTTCTTTGTCGTGCCAACCCCTTGAAGGCTCTGAAAATTGTTACTATATAAAACCAGTTCTCAGGTTGTTTTCGGTGGAAGAGTTAGTCCAAATAACCTAGTCCACCATCACTGGAACTAGGAAGCCATGTAATGTCTTTCTTGGTACCAGGTTGGCACTCGGCAAATGATGTCTGGATTAGTTGAACTGTAATAATCTCCCAGACACACACTTTTTATTTTTATTTTTTTTGCCTGTGTGCATTTACAAAGACTGTTTCCTACACTTGGAATGCATAGAACTCCCACATCCCACCATGTGACAAGGCTCAGAATAAATGCCACCTTTCCCTCCAAGTTCTTCCTATTTTCTCTACTTCCCCAGATCTGAGTCCTATTTCTTCCCCATCGAAACCCTCAGAAGAATTAGTGAGCACCCTCCTCTGGGTACTTCACTAGATGGGACTATATTAGCATCACTACTTTTCTCTCCTATGCATTGCCACTTTCTAGACATTTCCGGGCTTCTCAAGAGCTCCCTCGCTCCCCCTCCAGCTCAGCATACATTATAAACAGATTTCTTGGAAAATATCAGCTCCCGAAATTTTAGGTCTGATGTCCTGGGAGGGGCATTCCGTCCGCCATACTGCTGGAGGCAGGACGTAGCTCATGAAAATAAGCCGTTACATCGGCGCTGCACTTTAGAATGAATAGGATGCCCTCACAGACCTGCCTCCTACCTCAGTGCTGCCATCATCATGCCGCTAATGAGAATTCAGGGGATTAGAGACTAGAAAACACACCCAAGCAGAGCCACAAAGCCAGGGACGGAACGCAGCCATTCTCCCCAAGCTCCTGGCTCATGCCAGGGCACCCAGTTAACTCCCCCATATTGCTGTGCCACTCGTCGTTTCTATGGCAACGACACCTGACACTCGGAGGGCAGACATTCTACATGTGAGAAAGCACAGCAGCTCAGAAGTGAAGCCTGGCCACTAGATGGGGGGACGGGCTCTGTGAGGAGTCCCCCATAGGTGAAGGGGCCCCCCGAATCTCAGTTCTCCTTACCTCACCACCTTGGTACCATTTCTCACGACCTGCATGTCCACCATGCAGCCCCCAGTAACGTAGGCAGCTAGGTTCAACTCTGAGAATTCGGCCTGAAGGAGAGAGCAAAAAAACAAAGAAGGATTCAGCAGACATGAATAATGCTAAGAACGGCCAACATTTATTGGGCACTTCCATGCTGCCAAGGACCCATTTATAGCTCACTTGAAACTTGGGAAGCTGGCAGTAGTGTTTACTTCCCCTGTTGAAAGATGAGGAAGCTGAGGTGCCGAGAGGCATGGGGACATGGCCAAGGCTACGTAATTAATAAAAGGCGAAGCTGGATTGGAACCACGCGTCTCTGATTCAAAGAACCATGTTTTCCCGCCCGGACAGCGTGGCTCAGTGGTTGAGCACCAATTTATGAACCAAGAGGTCATGGTCCCATTCCCAGGTCAGGGCACATGCCCATGTTGCGGGCTCGATCCCCAGTAGGGGGCGTGCAAGAGGCAGCCGGTCAACGATTCTCTCTCAAAAAGTATTCAATCATTGATGTTTCTATCTCTCTCTCCCTCTCCCTTCCTCTCTGAAATCAATACTATATATATATATATATATATATATATATATATATATATATAATTTAAAGACCCATGCTTTCAACCATTACTAATTTCTACCTGCTTGAAAGAAGCCACTCTAGCTCCAAGACAAGAAGAGGCCATGTGCTGTCAGCATGACCTCTCCTACTAAGGTGACCAGACATCCCGCTTTTGGTGGGACAGTCCCGATTTTTAACAATTTCAGGAATTTTTAAAAATGCCACAGAACTCGGGACAAATTGTTAAAAACCGGGACTGTTCTGCCAAAAGCGGGGCATCTGGTCACCTTACCCTAGGCTCCTGCAGCTTCCTGCAAGTTCGTGGTGGGCATTGTAGCCAGGTGAGCGCACGTCACTGTTAAGGGAGCCCTCCTCAGGTTACCTGCCATTGGTTCCCTTTTTCGGTCGTGGTTACCTTAGGAGCGCCCTGCCTGTGCACTGAAATACTGTTCCCCTGGTCCCAGCTGGTGGTGCTGGCACCTGACCCAGGGCAGGAATATGATGCCCTTCCATTAGAATTGGAATCTGCTGAGCCATCCATGTAGTTCCTTTCTAGGGAGGCTGTATCTTTAATACACAAACCCAAGTGCAAATGGGGACCATGTTTTCTGCCATCTGGATTAGGGAAGCACAGAAAACCAGGGTGGAGGGGGAGAGGGCCAAAGGCGGAGAGGGGAGGAGAAGGGAAGGGAGGGGAAGGAGAGAAGAGGGGGAGGGGAGGAACATCAATTGGTTGCCTCCCATTAATGCCCTGACTGGGCATCAAACCTGCAACTTAGTATGAACCCTGACAGGGAATCTAACCCACAACCTTTTGGTGAATTGGATGATGCTCCAACCAACAGAGCCACCCAGCCAGGGTGAGATGGGGAGTACTGTGAACATTATGCGCCAGCTGCAATCCTGCCCTTGGATTTTATGAGATACCTCTGTATTATTATAAGTTCATCTTTGTTTTATCATTTGCTTAAGCAAGATTTAGTGAATTTCTGTTGCTTGCAACCAGAGCACTATGGAATACATTCCTCCTAGCAGGCAGCGATGTGTGTCACCACCATTTGGATTCCTTTCCTACAGTTGTCATAACCACGTACTACCACTAGGTGGCTTAAAAGAAGAAATTTCTTTTCTCAGTTCTGGAGGCTAGAAGTCCAAAATCAAGGTGTCAGTAGGGTTGGTTCTTCCCAAGGGCTGTGAGGATGTGCTTCAGGCCTCTCTCCCTGGCTTGCAGATGGCCACCTTCTTCCCAAGTTTTATCACCTTGGCTTCCTTCTACCCATGCCTGTGTATCCAAGTTCCCCTTTATCTAAGGACAGCCATCATACTGGTTTGGAATCCGCTCACTTTTATTCATCTCTCATTTTAACTTGATTACTTTGGAAAAAACCCTATCTCCAAATAAGGCCACATTTTGAGGTTTGAGGGGTTAGAACGTCAACATATGAATTTCAGGGAGACAGAGTGCACCCTGTAACCCCATCCTAGAAAGACCAGAGTATTAAACCATGCCTTTTACACAGCAGACAGCAAAAGCGATTTCTTTGGATTTCATACATTTTTAAAAATAACTGCTCACATGTATAAGACACTCACTGTGTGCCAGATACCAACCTAAGCATTTTACATTCATTTAATCCTCACCCTTGCCCAGATTTAAAAAAAACAACAAAAAACAATGAGCCAGAAGTGAAATTAACATGCCCAATGTCACGCAGGAAGCAGCAGAACCAGGATTCAGACCCAGGCTGTCTGGCTCCAACCCGTGCTTTTAATCGCTGCCCCCCACGGCCTCTGCTGCTGAGTTCAATGAGGCATGAGGTGGATTACAGTGAGGAATTTCACGGACCTAAAAGCAACCCATTTAAAGAGAAAAAGAGTTGACATGGAAGAGAAATATCATTTCATGGAGACTGAAATGTATCCTCTTGGAAACATTTTAGCAGAAATTATGACCAAAGACCGAGCCATCTCCCCAGATGGCCTTAGAGCAAACCCAGAGCGCTTATGTCTCCTGCCCTAATTAACAACCTCATTATGCTGCGGTAAGGTGAAAAGCACAGGGCCCTGTTAATGAGCCCCGGTTAGTAAACAGTGGTAACGACCTGGTGATTAAGTCTAATGCCTTAAAAATGCAGTCCCATCATGTTCAAGAGACTTCACTGGCAGGGCTACAAAGAAGCATTAGCAAGAGAAGTGGGTGCTTGAGTTTCTGGAGAAAAAAAAAGGGTCAGCACAAAGTTGCAACATAGGATAGGGAGCTGGGCACCAAGTAGATAAAGGAAGGGAGTGAATCAGAATCTTGGATGATAGCACTTTCTGACTCAAGGTGGCAAAGACCCAAAGGCAAAGAAAGATACTTGGACAGAAAACACACTCGGGTTTGGCATACACGTTGGACGCGCATCTTGCTCAGACCGGGTGTCTGGAGTTACTTCCCAATCACGGCGTTTGGGTATTGATAGGAGGTCAATGCCTGGGCTGCAGGGTAGCCCTCCGGTTAGGAACTTCAAGAGCAGCCAATGTGAAGTGTTTCAGAGCTCCCCGAGAGTCTGTAATGGGTTGAACTGTATATTCTCTCCCCCCCCCAAATATGTGCAAACCCTAACCAGTGACACCTGCAAATGGTACCTTTATTGAAAACTATCTTTGCAGAAGTAATTAAGGATCTCAAGAGGAGACCATCCTGGCCCAGAGAGCATGACTCAGTGGTTGAGTCATGAACCAGGAGATCACAGTTCAATTCCTGGTTGGGACACATGGCCAGGTTGCGGGCTCGATCCCCAGTAGGGAGTGTGCTGGAGGCAGCCGATCAATGATTCTCTCTCATCATTGATGTTTCTATCTCTCTGAAATCAATAATATTTTTTAAATATATATTTTATTGATATTTTACAGAGAGGAAGGGAGAGAGAGATAGAGAGCTAGAAACGTCGATGAGAGAGAAACATCGGCCAGCTGCCTCTTACACACTCCCTACCGGGGATGTGCCCGCAGCCAAGGTACATGCCCTTGACCGGAATCGAACCCGGGACCTTTCAGTCCACAGACCGACGTTCTACCACTGAGCCAAACCAGTTTCGGCAATTTTTTTTTTTTTAAAGAGGAGATCATCCTGATGAAGGTGGGACCTAAATCCAATGACAAGTCCTTACAAAAGAAGAGAAGGGGAGAGAAGAGAGAGACCTAGGAAAGAACGCCTTGGTGGGTGGAGATGGAGCAGAAACTGCCGCTACAAGCCAAGGAACTACAGGCTGGAATAGGCAAGAAAGGACCCTCACTGGAGCCCCCAGAGGGAGTGCCCACCAGCCGCACCTTGATTTCAGAGCTCTTGCCTCCAGAACTGTGAGAGAATGCATTATGTTGTTTTAGGCCAACCAAGTTTGTGGTAATTTGTTACGACAGTCCTGGGAATAAAAGTACAGTAATTTTGGAAATTAAATGCAGTTTCAGTATTACATGCAAAGGTGTCAGAGTTCAAAGAAGGAGCAGGCCTAAGCCGTCAGTTGGACATCCCCTGAGGGCTCCCAGACTGTGAGAGGGCGCAGGCTGGGCTGAGGGACCGCCCCCCCCCCAAGTGCATGAATGTGTGTACCGGGCCTCTAGTAAAACATAAAAAGAAAGGACTGCTTATGGCTACAATGAATTAACAGGAACTATACTTACACTCTCATCTTAACTAGAAAGCCAGACAAAATGTGTTAAGGAACAGTTTTCAGCCAGTGGACAGCAGGCATGGCAGGACTATGATCCCTGCAAAAAAGGAAGCAGATGGAATGATCCCTATGGTTACTCGGCTGACCGCCTGGAGGCCGTTTTCAGGCAGTGGAGCAGCGTGGGAGAATATCAACAGGATCCACAGTCTCACTGAGCTGAGGAGTCTGAGACCAGAGGTCAGAGGGGCCAAGAATGCTAGAATGTGCAGGACAGGACGTAGGAGGAGATGGACATGCACAGAAACAAGACCTCCAGGGAGGTCTGCAAGTCCTGGGTGCTGATCTGAGCTCGCACGCAGGAAGGAACCACCAAAACCCAGCAGGCTCGGCAAAAAAATATTTTTATTGATTTCAGAGAGATAGAAACATCAATGATGAAAGAGAATCATTGATCGGCTGCCTCCAGCACACTCCTTACACGCTCCAGAACTCTCACAGGCTGGGCACAGTTCATGCTCCCCCAGCTGTGGTGTGAAGACCTTGCAATAGGAGTCGTGTCCTCAAAATGTAGTAGTGGGACTCAGTTCACCCTGGATAACAGCATGCTCTAGATCAGGGCTGGGCAAACTATGTCTCGCGGGCCAAATCTGGTGAATAAAACTATTGAATTAAAAAAAAAAAAAAGACCGCAGCCTTTTGTGTAATGATGTTTACTTTGAATTTATATTAGTTCACACAAACACTCCATCTATGCTTTTGTTCCGGCCCTCCGGTCCAGTTTAAGAACCCATTGTGGTCCTTGAGTCAAGAAGTTTGACCACCCCTGCTCTAGATCTAGGATGTTTAATTTGTTCTAGTTTGCTAGGAGCTTTCTAAGTTTTAAGTCAGAAAGTCCTGCTTCTCAAGAACTCAGTCCTAGTTTTGAAATTTGAGTCTCATGTCCTGGGGACCTCTTAGACCCAGGCACTTGTGATGATAAATCACTCCATGAAGATATGTCTTAAGAAAAGTTTAAAAGCATTCCCCGGAGGTGTCGATTTTATTCCAAGACACTTAACTGCACCTCAGAACAAAGTACAGCACTATTTAAGGGAATACAACAAAGTCCAGCAGCTAACATGGGAAATGTATGGTATTCAATCATAAATAAATTACCAGGCACGCAACGGAGCAGGAAAATATCACCCATAAGAAAGAGAAATCAATCAATAACAACAGAACCAGAAATAAGACATATGGTGGGAGAAGCAAAAATAAAAGTTAAAAATTAGGACGTTAACTAAAACAACTATTATAAATATGCCCCACATTCTCAACAATATAGAAGGAAACATATTACCATAATGAGGAGAAAATTGGAAAAATATATTCTTTAAAATTCGTTTCTATTTTTTAAAAATATTTTTTATTGATTTTTACAGAGAGGAAGAGAGAGGGATAGAGAATTAGAAACATCGATGAGAGAGAATCATCGATCAGCTGCCTCTTGCATACCCCCTACTGGAGATGTGCCGCAACCAAGGTACATGCCCTTGACCAGAATCGAACCCGGGACCTTTCAGTCCGCAGGCCGACGCTCTATCCCCTGAGCCAAACCGGTTTCGGCTGGAAAAATATTTTAAATAAAAATTAAAAAAAAACTTCGAGATAAAAATATAGTATCTTAAATGGAAAATGCACTGTATGGAATTAACAATGAGAGAAAACAATACAACCTATAGAACATAAATCCCAAGAATAAAATACTAAGAAAAAAACCCCCACACACAAAAAATAAAAACAAACAAAACAACAACAGCCACAAACACACCTCAGTGAGCTATGAGACAACACCAAACAGTGTAATATGTGTGTAACTGAAGTCCCAGAAGAAGAGGAGGAAGGGGCATAAAGAAAAATGTAAAGCAAATGGGCCATAATCACAATCACATCTGCAAATCCCCTCTGAGTATCATTTTCTCGGAGGCGGGGGACTCGGGCGTAGGCTTCTCGGGGAGGCCCCTGGGAAACGCGGCAGGCTGCAGAGGAGGGGAGTGATTAGATACTTCACCACAAATATTTCTGCAGCATTTTCCAAGTTCCAGGAACTGGTGTCCGTGCTAGATGGGGTTGGAATCATACCCACTACGAAAATCTGTTCTCCAGACTCTAGGTCAGGAGATATAAGCACCTGTTTATAATTAAACACGGCCAGTTCCACCAGAATGTACACGCACGCACACACACACTCACTCACATGTATACACACACACACACATGCACGCACACACACAGGACAGGACGTAATGCATTCACTTCCCTACAGCGTCTTTCACCGCATTCTCACTGGAACTGGCACCTGGCACGTATGGGATGCCAAGCAGATAACATTAGTGAAAACGTGGGATATTCATGCTTAGTTGCTAATAAGTACATTTTCGATGAGGAGGATGTTGATGACAGAATGGGAAGTGGTACTGCAGTCATCGTGATTCTAATAAACTGAAGGAAGCTATTAAGCCAACGGATCAATGAGGGAGAAACGGAAACGGGGACTTGAGATTGGATGACTGACTGGAATGCGCAGAAGAAACCAAAAGTGCGCGGGGATGTGGCGGAGGCAGCTCTCATCGGCCTTGACCGTGACGCTGACGGGAGGAGGGTTTCCACACAGAGAGAAGCTGTCCGGAGTTCCCGAGAAAGGCAAGATGTCGCACACAGACTGCTCTGGATTCCCGGGGGGCTAAGACACTGGACCTTCCTGTCAGCTAGTGGAGGCCTATCTGGTCCAAACTGCACCCTTCACCCTTGGAGTGTGCCCCTGTCCATGGCCTCAGGCACTCCTTACATTTGCAGGAGAAAGACAGACAGACAGACAGACACAGAGTTGCTGTTAGGAGAAGGTGGGCAGCCTGTAGTAGCCCCCATTTCTTTTCTTTTTAAAAAAATATATTTTATTGATATTTTACAGAGAGGAAGAGAGAGAGATAGGGAGCTAGAAACGTCGATGAGAGAGAAATATCTATCAGCTGCCTCTTGCACACCCCCTACTGGGGACGTGCCCGCAACCAACGTACATGCCCTTGGCCGGAATCGAACCGGGGACCCTTCAGTCCGCAGACCGACGCTCTACCACTGAGCCAAACCGGTTTTGGCAGTAGCCCCCGTTTCTAATGCTAGGATGACTTCTGACCCTCCGCCCTATTCAGAGGCACTGATAACCCATGGCCAGGGCATCTCGGTGCCACATTCACCAGCAGGCATGGCCACGGTGGGATGACAAGCCAGGCAACCGCGTGCGATTCTGGCCCCACGAGTGTCTGCTGCGCTGAGTGTTCCACCTGCTAACTTCCTTCCTCCTCCTTGGGGCTCCTCAGAGAAGCGAACCCCAGCATCCATTCCCATCTCTGCCACTCCCTCTCGAGTGAGTTGGCAGCTAAACCCTGATCCTCAGGAGGCCCCCGTGTCCTGCTCTTTCCATAGTCATATCTGGGAACTCTGTAGTAACAGAAGCTACATATTCCGTAAGTAACGTCCGCAAAGGCGATTGTGGCCTCCAGGAGGGTCCGAGGCGGCCTTGATTTGGTCTGGAGCCTACACGGAGGGACTCAGGGCAGTGTTAGCGGAGACCCTGCTTGGGGAGCGGGGGGCCGAGACCAGCTAACCTTAATGGCATTTCGATTCTCACTTGCAATTCCTCCTGTGTTTTCAGCTGGAACCTGGAACAGGGGTAGTGGTGGTGGTGATTGTCAGGGGAGGATTAGGGCATTCCTGAGTCCTCCAGCAAATTATCATCAAAATTCCACCCTAATCCCCAAGGAAGGAAACTGTGCCATGGATGAATTCCTTTTAGAAGCCTGCATTCTGCACGGACTGTGATTTCCTTCAGTATTAAGTTCTTTCAGAGTCTCATGGAAAGATAAACAGCAATAATAATTTAAAAAAAGTACTAAATACAGAAAACTTGAGCCCTACATGGTCTGTAAGGTGCCACATGATGTAAGACTCTGATGACCTCCTCACATCGCCCCCCATCGTCCCCGTGCACCCCATCCTGACTCCTCTGGCCTCCTTTCCATCGTGAAACACACTGAAAAGCTGCAGCCTCCAGTCCCCCAGCCTCAAGCCCTTCCAGGCCCCCTCCTGCCACTCACACCTCTGCTCCACGGCGCCCCCAGTGGCGCCTCCCTGCAAAGCACCCACTGTACCCAAAGCCCCATTTCCTTGAGTAACCTTACCCCACAGTTCTCATCCCCATCAGACATAAATATTTACATCTGTCACACTTAAATGCTTAATTGGCCATCTCTCTCTCTAGATCGGAGGCGCCAGGGGGCAAGGGCTGTGTCTGTTCCCTTCACAGCTCTATCCCAGCACCTGAGCCAGCGCCTGGCGCACAGCTCGGAGCTCAGGAATATCACTGAATGAACGACACCTACTGTGCAGAGGCCACAGGTGAGGCCCGGCGATGCCCAGGGAGGCAGAGGGACTCTGCTCAGAATTGCCTCCTGGTAATTACGTCAGCTCGGACCCAAACCCGGGCGGCCACCCTTCCCCCTGCAGCAGGTGGCTCATCTGAGGCGACTCGTGTTCCAACGCGCAGAGATGGGTCCGCTCAGGGCCGCCCTCAC
This sequence comes from Vespertilio murinus, assembly GCA_963924515.1. Taxonomy (NCBI): domain Eukaryota; kingdom Metazoa; phylum Chordata; class Mammalia; order Chiroptera; family Vespertilionidae; genus Vespertilio; species Vespertilio murinus. The sequence continues at coordinate 187,599,477 of OZ004707.1, forward strand.
GCTCCCACCTTCCCCAGTCTCCTCCATGCCCTTTGCAGCATCTGTCAGCAAAGCCCACGGCCCCTGCCCCGCCTTCACCCTGTGCCTCTTCCAACTGCCCTGCGGCTGGCAAAGGCCTGGCAGGCGGCCCGGGGCCTGGCGTCAGCAGGAACTGCTTCCTGTAGATTGCCCGCACAGGCTGTGCTTCAGCTCCGAGGGCCCCGTGGGCTCGGGGACTCCCTTGGCTGGCATCTGGGGGCGGAGGTCTTTTCCACCGGTTCAGATTCACCTCCGGGACAAAAGAGGCTTTGCGTCTGCGGGCTCCTTCAGCGACCTGTTCCAGGAGAGGAGATCTGCTCAGGAGCCATGCCTGGCATCGCAGTGAAGGCCAGGCCGCTGGGTCATGCTCATTGTGTTGCAGGTTCAGCTATCGTAAATTGTTAATTCTCGCATAAATATAACTCCTGCTACCCAGGGATAAACATGCTGGACTGTAAATGAACTGGCTGCCCCGGGACTGCCGATGGCATTCCTACGGCGGCCACAGCGAGCCCTGTTCCCACCGTCATGCTCTTAACGCTATCACTACTCGTGCTTCTCCTTCTCCGAAGACGGCAGCCACGGCTTCCGTTATGGTTGCCCTTGCCGGGACAACGCTTGCCCCCGCCGGCCTGGGCGTTGCTGCCACCATGTGCAGACAGTGTCAGGGGTCCCTAGAGGCGAAGCAGGTGTGACAGAGAAGAAAAGGACGTTGCTATCACCTCGGGACCTCGGCCGGCACACTGGTCCTTTCTTTCGCATCCTTTGCACTCCCCGGCGCTGGGGAAGCGATTTATGAAGTTCCCAGACACGTGTGGGGCCATTCTCTGTGAGGCTGTGCATGTGGATCTACTGTAAGGTGATCAGATTGTCCTGCTTTTGGTGGGACAGTCCCGATTTTCAACAATTTTTCCCGCGTCCCTTGGCGTTTTAAAAAAAGTCCTGATTTTTGGAAAGAATCTTTCCAATCATTGCAAAAATCGGGACCTTTTTAAAACGCCGAGGGATGCGGGGAAAATTGTTGAAAATCAGGACTATCCTGCCAAAAGCGGGACGATCTGGTCACCTTAGTCCAGGCGTGGGCAAACTAGGGCCCGTGGGCCGGATCCGGCCCTTTCGGCTGTTCTATCCGGCCCGCATGGAGCCAAAAGAGCGGGCCGTACCCTTTTATGTGATGATGTTTACTTTGAATTTATATTAGTTCACACAAACAGTCCATCCATGCTTTTGTTCCGGCCCTCCAGTCCAGTTTAAGAACCCATTGTGGCCCTGGAGTCAAAAAGTTTGCCCACCCCTGCCTTAGTCTATAGGGATGGGCTGTTTCCTCGGGGCCTGCGAGGTCAGAAGTGACCCGTTATGGCTCCTTGTGGCGCTGGGCGTGCCGCTGCCACTGGCTCAGCAGCTCCGAGGCCCGCCCGCCCCCCAGCACACACGTGGGCAGGAGGGAAGCTCGCTCGCCTTCGGTTCTTGGCCCGTGAACGCAGGCCCACGGGATGGGGGTTCCCCACGTGGGGATCAGGTTCGGGCTGGCTCTGAGCCTTCTGGGTCACGCTGTCTCAGCACTCCGGCGGCCCGTTGGGAAGTCAGGGAGCATGTAAGGAGAGGAACGTGGCCTCTGGAAGCACGAGTCCCTGCTGGGGAGAGGAACCAGGATGTAGCCCGTCTGTCCCGGGGAAGGCTATCGCTGGGCTCTGCCTGTTCCCAAGCCCGGCCCTCATCTGGACTTAGTTCACAGTGGGCTTTGGAACGGGGGGAAGGCGGTTCATACCAAACGGCCCCAAATGCTTGCAGCCCAAACCTACAGGGACTCGCAAATCAGCCTCAGGCCCAGAGACCAGCCACGTCTCGCCCCAGAGCTCCCGGTGCCTGCTCCAAAGTAAACACACGAGCCGTGCGGGCGGGGAGCAGGGGTCTTTTTTCGTCCTCGCTTCAGAAACGCCATGTGTGCATTATTCTAAACAGGCGCCAGCGCACGAGGCCCTCCTCGCAAGATTGCAAACAGATGGGGCCGCGGGCTGCTCGGTAGCTCCCGGGAGCAAGCATGGGAAGCGCTCAGCCAGCCTGCGCCCCGGCAGCGTTCCTGCGCTCTGTGGGAGCACGGGTCGGGGCTGGGCCCTAGCTCTGCGGGAGCACGGGTCAGCTTCCTGCAGCAGGTGTGTCCGCAGGGGAAGGAAATGTCTCCTTTCACCGCGTTTGCCCGAGTTTGCATGCGCTTAGCCCTTGGGCAGCTTGGGAGAGGGGAGGGTTGTGCCAGCCTCAGAGCCGCCTCTTGCTCCCCGCTTCTGGAGCCGGCAGCATCAGGCAAACGTCCTCATTATAAACGGGACTCCATGGCTCACAGCTCTCCCAGGCTCCTCATCTCACCTCCAGGAACCGCCAGAGCCCTTCCCACCACCCTAGGCCTGGCCACCGCCATCTTTGTCACGCAGTGATGGTCAATTTGCATATTCCATCTTTATTAGAGAGGGTACCATTATTACTATCATGAAATACTAAATTTCATAAAGGTGTTGAAAGAAACCTAGTTTTGAACTGATGAGAGACCACAAAATAAAGGAAGTGGGGAGAGACTTAGGCTTGACAGAGATGGGTGAGAATATAAACAGATAGGTACATGGACAGATGGGTGGATGGATGAATGGAAGAATAAGAGATATTCACAGAAACTACATCTTTGGGAACCAAGATGCGGTTCCTGAGGGGACAGCCGCTGTGAACAAGAGAGCATCTAAATTAAGTGTTGGCTCCTCCGAAGGCCTCAGGAGACGCTGAGCAGGAGAGGGAAGGAGAGGTGGAGAGAAAGCCAGCCAGTGCCTGGTGAAGACTTGGTCTTCATCCCCAAGGCTCTGAGGAGCCTGGGACGGAGAGCAAGGGGAGCCGGCGCGAGACAGAAAGCAAACTAAGACCCGTGATCGAATCCCGGTTCTTCCTGTGAACGCAGAGCTAGGGGTCCCGGCACCTGGCTGGGGTCCCTGCTTTCCCTGGCCGAGGAGGGTGGCTGCCTGTCTCCTCCCTGTCTGGGCAGAATGTAGGCCCCGGGGTGGGGTGGGTGGGAGGTCATCTGGTTCAGTTCCATCTTCAACAGGCTGAGACCCACCCACCACTGACTCGGGAGCCCCAGGGTGCTGCTCAGGGAGCGAAGGATCCAGCAGCACAGATAAAGGGAGGGCGGGACAGCCCAGCGGGCCGCCTCCGGTTTCCGAGAAAACCAACCTGAAGCTCTGCTGCAGGCGGGAGGAGGCGCCCTCTTCTTCCGGTCTGGCTGGACCACAAGCGAGTGGTGGGGAAAGTGATGAGCTTTGGAACCAGGAAGACACAAGCCCAATCACAACTCTGTTGCCAACTGCGTAACTATCCATTTTAGCTCTCCGGGCCTCGGCTTCCTCATCCGGACCCAAATGAGACTCAGGAGCTGCTTAAGGCTAACTACAGCAGCATGTGAGGAACATCCGGGTGATGAAGAGCACGTAGCTGATCGTCAGTAGTTCCTTTTCCTTCCCTCAGCATGCACTCAGAGCCCCCCAAATGGAACCTCGGTGCCCCACAATGGGGCTCAGCTCCACTCCTGGCTGGCACTGCCCTCGTGCCATTGCCAAGTTCTTCCTCTGAGAACTCGCAAAGCCTGACTGAGCAAGAGGGGACAGGATGGGGGGCAGTCGGGCTCTACCATAACCAGCAGCGTGACCCTGGGCAAGGCAGCGCCCCTGGTTCTACAGGATGGATGGTGAGAGGCATTCCCACCTCCGGGCTGTGCCTGCCGGCTGTGTGGCCTTGGGGAGGACACTTAACCTCTCTGAGTCTCAGGCATGTCAGCAGTGACTTGGGGGCTGAGGTGAGGATGTATATAGAGAAACTCTGAGACAGTGGTGGGCACGCCGTCTCACCGGCGGCATCGCGGTGTGTTCCTCCTTTACCTGCAGCCCAGGCCCAGATGGGTTTCATTTGTGTGTGTTTTTACCATAAAAATGCATCTGGGAGGGAGGTGGGTCTGTCTCCTAAGAAGTTCCTGTGGTACACCCAGCACAGCCTCCCTGTAGATTATTTATTTTGCCCTGGTTCAGGTCAGTTGGATAAATATTTACCGGATGGAGACTGTGTATTGGGGTACTTGGAGCATCTGCTGTGTGCCTGAATCGGTGCCCAGCGCTGCCTACCTACCACATGCCACTGTGCCAGTGTGTCTCTCTGTCACAGATCCTAACGCAGCTTGTAATTATGGAGAGAGAGAGAGAGAGAGAGAGAGAGAGAGAGAGAGAGAGAGAGAGAGAGACTATGATTAATATCCATCTCTCCCATTAGAACTTAAACTCTATCTGGTCAGGACTATATCTGTTTTGTTTTGTTGTTTTTTAAAATATATTTTATTGATATTTTACAGAGAGGAAGGGAGATAGCCAGAAACGTCGATGAGAGAGAAACATCGGCCAGCTGCCTCTTGCACAACCCCTACAGGGGATGTGCCCGCAGCCAAGGTACATGCCCTTGACCAGTATCGAACCTGGGACCCTTCAGTCCGCAGACCGACGCTCTACCACTGAGCCAAACCAGTTTCGGCGGGACTATATCTGTTTTAATCACCACTATAGCCCTAGCACTAGCATACAGTAGGAACTCCATAAATATTTGCAGGATAGAGACCCTGTCCCTATCCCCTATGAGCCCAGAGTCCACAGGGAGTGACAGGCAGGTGAACTAGTCACTTCCAGGTAATCTGGTAGGTGTACTGGTAGAAACAGCCAGGAGAACGGCAAGCATGGATAAGAGGCACCGTGGCACTGTGCCCTGCCTGAAGGGAAGGAGAGGTCAGGGGAAGCAGAAACGATGCCTGAGCTAAACCTTGGAGAATGTGTGGCAAAATCTGGGAAGGGGTGTCCCAGGATGAGAGACCGGCATGAGTAAAGGCGTGGGGGAGGGGAGGAGTGAACACAGACATAAGAGGGCAGGTGGGGACCACAGAGTTGCTAGGATTACAATGGAAGGCAGACAGTGGAGGGGAAGGGCTAGCTCACTGAGCTCCGTGCAGGCCACACTTAAGACCCACGGAGCAAATCACCAAGGCTCCAGGTTTTATTTATGGAGGGGTTTTACCCCTTCGCAGGTAAAACAGATTCTGGGTTAGACTACGAATTCCAGCTCTGCCCCCGGTACACGTGTGGCCTCGGGTCAGCACATAATCTCTTAGCCTTAGCCTCATCCTCTGGAGAATGGGGGGACCTTCCAGTGCCTACCCTTCAGAGGGCGGAGATGAGGATTAAATGAACGATGAAGCCATCGGCAGAGCTGAGCATGCGCCTGGCACTGGGGGACAGACTCACTGTCACCCCTTTTGAGCCCAGGCCGCACAGCTGTCATCTCTATGACAACGCCATCCGAGAAAATTCTCTCCTGTCACCCTCTAGGTGTCCTGAGAGAAGGGGTTCGGGATGGGCTCAGCTTAGGCTGGGCTCTAGTCTCAAGTAAGCAGAGCCTTAGAAAGGCTCCGTCAAGACAGGCGAGGTAGGACACACACACACACACACACACACACACACACACACACACACACATGTTCTCAGATGTCAGCCTCTCTTCTCTTTCCCGGGGAAACGGAGCCAGCCTGGGTCCGGCCCAAAAGAAGCCAGTTCAAAAGCCCAGGCCCGTTCTGTGCCGGCCCCACGCCCCTCCTCAGGAGATCCGGGTCAGGGTGGGCTGGCCATTCCTGAGACAACCTCATGGATTAGTTTCCAGTTTAGCATAGCAGCCAGACAGATTTCTGCGGTGAAGTCATCCAAGTCAATTAAAAGGCATTTTTCCCCCGCTGTGAATTCAGAAGTCCCTTTGGTTCGTTCCAGCTTTCTCTGGGATGTTTCCTAATAGGTCCCACCCTGGGTTAATTCATAACCCTGGGTTCCTGCCCAAACGCAGGGGCTGGAATCATGTCAGCACATCCGGGAAGGGCTGCTTGCTGGCAGGGCCGGGGTGGACCCGGGGGTGGGGGGGTGCTTCCCTTCATTAGGGAGCGAGCCAGACCCCAAATGGTGGGGAAGGCAGCAGAGCTGGCAGCCAAGGGGAAGAACGGCCAAGCAAAGGCTGAAGGTCAAAGCCGGAGGGGCGCCGTGAGGAGGGCAGGAAGGGGCGGAGGGGGAGGTCAGGAGCAGACAAGGTTGGGGAGCAGGGAGGTTGGGAGCAAGCTGAAATGCGGGGTGAGGCGTGGGCCAGACGAGTGGCTAGAATTCATCTCAGAGGGTGCCTCAGATGTGGCTGACAGTGGCTTTTTAAAAATATATATTTTTATTGATGTCAGAGAGGAAGGGAGAGGGAGAGAGAGAAATGTCAATGATGAGAGAGCTTCATTGATCGGCTGCCTCCAGCACACCCCCTACTGGGGATCGAGCCCACAACCCAGGCATGTACCTCGATGGGGAACTGAACCGTGACCTCCTGGTTCATAGGTCGACACTCAACCACTGAGCCACAGCAGCTGGGTGGACAGTGGCTTGCTTTTACACATCATGTGGGTATGGTTCCATCCTCTCAATTTTAAGGAAAATGGGTGGCCCCTTCTCTTCTCAAATACGAATCCCAGGGATGAGAATGAGGGTTCAAGGGCTGAGACAGACTGGCAGGAACAGACAGGCAGGCATGCAGGCCTTTTCCTGAACCGCATCCCCAAGCACGATGTTCAAGCATAAGATGCCTTTCCACCCCCAACCCAGAGCCGAGTTCCCAGCCTCCGCTCTCCTGCCACCATTCCCTCCCAGTCCATTTTCCTAAACCACCGTCAGCATGGGCATCTTAAAATGGAAGCACCATCACAGGACTCCGTGGCTTCACCAGTGCAACAAGCCCGGCTGGTGTGGCTCAGTGGTTGAGGGAGGACCTATGAACCAAGAAGTCCTGGTTCGATTCCCCATCAGGGCCCATGCCCAGGTTTGGGCTCAATCCCGGCGTGCAGGAGGCAGCCAATCAATGAGTCTCTCTTATCACTGATGTTTCTATCTCTCTTTCCCTCTCTCTCTGAAATCAATTTTAAAAACGAAAGTGCAATAACTATGTCCCCCTGAGTCTGAGACACGGTTTCTAGCTGCATGCCTTGCAACATAAGCCACCTTCCCTCCCCCCTATCCCCACCCCCTCCCGAGCAGATGGGTCTCTAGCGGCTGGTCCAGCACCATCTCCCGCCACCCCTTCTCATGCCGACACGCTGGTCGTCTTCCCCACGTGTGACAAGCTGAGGTTTAAAGCTCGCTCTTAAGCTGGGAGGCCTGTGTGCTCATCTGCCCCCTGCTCGGCCTGACGCAATCCCTTCTCTCCCCCAAATGCCCTGGCCTGGGCTTCGGCTGCTCGTGAAGCCTAACCCGAGAGTGTCCAACGCAAGGTGGACGGTCCCTCTCCTGGGCTTCATGGTGCTCTGCCCTGGCTCTGGGACAGGCCTCCCACCGTGTGCGACAGTGACCAAGGTCTGCCTTCCTGCCCTCAGAAAGCACTGAGAGTGGAGGGCTCCGTCACAAGGCCGGGCGCAGAGCAGAGCGCAGGGGCGTTTCGGGAAGGAGGCAGCAGGTTGAGCTAAGATGGGTTATGTCCTCAGGATGCTCATGCGCTCATGGAGTTCTCCTCCAGCATTCCTACTCATTTCCACGGAGGCTCTCTTACCTCGTGCTCATGGCGGGGGTGAGGTCAATGCAGGGGGTGGCAGGCAGGCAGGGTGAGTGCTGCCCAGCGTGGCAAGTGGAGGCTGAGGCACCAGGCGCTGGACTGTCCAGGGCAAGATGGACTCGCTTTCACCCCTGCTGCTCCCTTTTTCTCAGCGCTCGTTAGGGTGCGAACGGGTGGACGGCCCACCAGGGAGGAGGCCCCAGGAGCACCAACTGTTCATTCGGAATCAGCGGGGCTCCTCCAGCCATGTATCCATGTCCCCCCACGCCTCCTCCCCATGCAGGGGAGGAGGGCCCCCGTGTCCCTCACAACCTCCTCCCTGTGCAGAGCCCCCCGTGTCCCGCCCTCCTCTCGCCGTATCCTGTTTGGGGCCCCCCTCTGGGGTCAGCGTTGCCCACACTTTATCCCAGCTCAGCCCCTCCCCAAGGATAAAGCTTCTTGCAGGTCAGTGGGGGAAACGGGGGACTTTGTGACCGGAGCATTAGACTAATTCATCTGAAACCATCGGAAGGAACGAGTGAATCCTCAGAGGAGGACAAAGGCCGCCTGGCCGGTGGGGAAGGCGGTGGGAGAACATGGCGGGTGATGGGGGCCCGGGTCGCACACTTCGGACGCGGCAGTGATGTGGTGCGTGTGCTGGGTCCAGTCCCTTCCCCGCTCTGACCCTCGTGGCTGTTAAACAGGAGGTTGGAGCAGATGGTCCCCAAGGCCCCTTTCTGGCTCCACCCTGCTGTGCCTGCACCACGTCCTCCCTTCCCTCACGCATCGCCCAGGAACACGGAACACCCTGACCAGGACCTCTGCTGCCTGCTGGCAACGAAAAGCCAGAGGTTGACCCCCCACATGCCAGCAAGGGCCGCATGTCACAGGCAATATGATGGGACACAGATGGAAGTAAAAAGCATTCACATTAAAGTACAGCGCGGGCCGAAATCGGTTTGGCTCAGTGGATAGAGCGTTGGTCTGCGGATTGAAAGGTCCCGGGTTTGATTCTGGTCAAGGGCATGTACATTGGCTGCGGGCACATCCCCGATAGTGGGTGTGCAAGAGGCAGCTGATGGATGTTTCTCTCTCATCAACGTTTCTAGCTCTCTATCCCTCTCCCTTCCTCTCTGTAAAATATCAATAAAATGTATTTTTTTAAAATACCTCTTCCCCGGGTGCCCCCTGTCCCTTCCCATCTCGCCCTGCTCTTTGGGTCCAGGAGAAATCACAAATTCTCATGAGACGCTCTTGCAGAAAAAAAGACTCCTCCTAATGGCTCAAGCTCAGCATCTGGTGCTTCTGGCTGAGTAAGAACTTTTTCTATTTCTTATTCCCCCGACTGGACAGCAAACTTCTTCGGAACACGGATTATAACATTTTCATTTCTGAATAATCCCCGAGACCGACGCCTAGGAACCACTGCGGGCCATGTGTGTTTAATCGTGTGAAGGCGATTGTAAAAACAGCTGCAATACTCACAGAGCACTTTACATGCTGCCATCTGCTCGCGAGCGCGCCGATGGGGTGTTCTGTCCCAGTCTCACAGCTCTGTAGGCGTCTGTTACGATTACTGCTGTTATTTTAACTTTACATTTGAGGACACTGAGGCACGGGGAAGCCACATCACTCAGGAAGTGGCGGAGCCAGATTCCCACCCAGGTGGGCTGGGGCCAGAACTGGAGCTATTATACCATTCTCGCTGTCTGAGACGCCCAGTCCCACCGCAAGACAAACAGGGACCATCACCTCGGGGGAAAACAGAGAAGAAACAGAATCCTTAACAGGGACGGCGCGGCAAGAAGCCAGAAACATCAAAGGATGTTTAGGAGGAGTCTTTTTGCTGGAAGAACATCTCACAGGAATTTGTAATTTCTCCAGTAGACCCAAAGAGCAGGTGAGAGCCCTGGCCCGGGGGCTCTGTTGGTTGGAGCATCATGCCATACACCAGTGGTCAGCAAACTTTGGCTCACGAGCCAGATGGGGCTCTTTGGCCTCTTGAATGTGGTTCTTCTACAACATACCACCGCCTGGGCGAGTCTATTTTGAAGTCTATTTTTGGCGTTAGAAGAAATTTAAGTTTAAAATATTTGGATCTCAAAAGAAATTTCAAACATTGTACTGTTGATATTTGGGTCTGTTAACGAATGAGTTTGCTGACCACTGCCATACACCAAAAGGCTGTGGGTTCCATTCCTGGTCAGGACACATACCTAGGTTGCAGGTTCGATCCCCAGTTGGGGCATGTATGAGAGGCAACCAATGTATGTTTCTCACATCAATGTTTCTCTCTCTCTTTTCTCTCCTCTCTCTCCCTCTCCCTCTCCCTCTTCCCCCACCTCCTCTCTTGCTAGAATCAATGGAAACATATCCTTGGGTGAGGATGAAAAAAAAAAAAAAAAGCAGGGTAACACAGAAAAGGACACAGAGGAAGAGGGAAAGGCCAAAGCTGGATGCAGACAAGTTCAAGACCCAACAGACACTCGGACAGATCTACTCAGTCAGGAGCCAGAACCATGGCATCAGCTGAATTTGGGTTCAAATCCCAGCTTCCCCACACTTACTGGCTATGCAACCCTTCCCGGGCAATTTACTTAAGCCATCTGATCCCGTTTCCTCCTCAACAGGCATGCTGTGTGGGTTCAATGAGTTAGCGCACGGGAACCCCTTGACTGGCACCGAGCACACAGTACACGCTCAATGCAAGTTTCCAGCCATCACCACTGCTATCTCTTCTCCATTTGCCTACTATCTCCTTAAACTGGTGAGCCTAAAAATGGACCCGGGATGGAGATGCCCCCACATTCATCAAGGCCATGGTTGAGAGAAACAACTTGCTCCTCCGATGAGTTACCTCTCGGCGAGTCCACCCTCGTGGCCCACCTGCTTTTCTTATTCCCCCAGCTGGTTCTTAGATCTGAAAAGAAAGAGGCTTCCATGGAGACCTGCACGCTTTAAAAAAATAATACAAAACAGAACGCCTGAGGTCAGGGTACGCCAAGCCAAACAGATAAATCTTGCAGGACTGTGTTAACAAAACAAGGCTTAGTGGATCAGAGCGGGGAGAGTTCTGTGGAACCCAGCCTGCAGAGAAGCGCCAAGCTCTGGTGAGCTTCAAACATAAGGAGGCCATGGGGAGGACCCGGTGGTGGAGCACTGCAGAGTTCCGCTCCAATGCTTGGGCTGCATCCCGGAGAGCATCCTGGGCAGAACGGACTCCAGATCCATGGACCTGGAGCATCCTAGGACCCAGACCAGAAGGCCTCTGTGGACCATCCATGCAACCTCGACGAGGGTAATTTGGCAACGTTGATCAGAATGATAAATGCTCTGGGAGGTGGACTCTGAGATGGACATTAGGGAGTGCTCTGGGGAAACAGGAGGAAGCGGGTCTGGGCAGAGGGAGCAGTCGGCCTTCACAGCAGTCTCAGCAGGGGCCTTGGCCAGCTCCACGAGGAGCTCGGAAGCTGGGGTGGCCCTTCAGAGTTGTCCCAAAGTGGCTCAAGGAATGAGTCTTTATACCCGTGCCAGCTAGTCATGGAGTGCAGCTGCCCCAGGACAGAGATGTGACCGTGGGCAAGTCCTTCACTCTTCAAGGTGCACTATGGCACTCCCTACCTGCAATACTTCCGGAGCCAGTAGCTGTATTTCTAGGAAGGAATCCTATGGCTACACTAACAAATGACACACATCTAGCCTTATTCCTAACAACAAAGCTATGGACATTACCCTATGGCGGTGGCTGGCAAGCTGTGGCTCACGAGCCACATGTGACTCTTTGGCCCCTTGAGTGTGGCTCTTCCACAAAATACCACGTGCGATGGAAACTTCGTGGTCCATGCGTAGAAGTCAGTTTTCGGCTCTCAAAAGGAATTTCAATCGTACTGTTGGTATCTGGCTCTGTTGGCTAATGAGTTTGCCAACCACTGCCCTATGGTATGTCCATGTGAGAGCACCCTAGGCAATCGTGAACAAGAACGAAGCAGGGTCAGCAACATTGGCCGAAAAATACAGCGGATCAGAGGAGGGCTCTGAAGCCAGACAGCCTGGGTTTACAAACAGGCATTCCCTCTGAGCCTGCGTTTCTATAGGATGGAGGCAATGCCAGCGCCCAGGCCAACAATAGAAAGTATGAAGCCTTAGCATGTAAGTGCTCAACAGGTGTTTTCAACCACTCATACAGGTTGTAGACATCTGCAAAGAGTAGACTGCGTCCTATTAAGAGCTCTGTTTTCCTGGACTCAACATCTCCAGTTCCTCACACTGAGCACCTGTGCTCATAGAGACCAGTCCTCTCCCTCCAATCACGCTCCACAGAAAGCATTCCAGGTTTCGATTCCCCTTACAGCATGACACTGAGCTGGGAGACATTAGAGTCTGACAGCATAGTGTGTGTGTGTGTGTGTGTGTGTGTGTGTGTGGGTGTGTGTGTGTGCCATCACCTCTCTGTATTCTAATATATATATATTTTATTGATATTTTACAGAGAGGAAGGGAGAGAGATAGAGAGCTAGAAACGTCAATGAGAGAGAAACATCAACCAGCTGCCTCTTGCACACCCCCTTCCGGGTATGTGCCCGCAACCAATGTACATGCCCTTGACCAGAATCGAACCCGGGACCTTTCAGTCCGCAGGCCGACGCTCTACCGCTGAGCCAAACCGGTTTCGGCACCTCTCTGTATTCTAAATGCTGTCCTTCAATGATGCAACTTGAAGCAGCATCAGGTTTGGGTATTAATAACCATAACCATACTTCATTGAGCACTTACTATATGTACCAGGGACTATGCAAAGCATAACAGGTACACTGACTCACTGAATCTACACAGCAACTCTAGGGTCAGAAATTATTACTCTCCCTTTGCAGGTGAGGAAACGGATGCTTAGAGATGTTGTAAGTGGAAGGTCAGCACAGCTAAGATATGGGAGAGCAGAGATTCCATCTCTAGTTATCTTAAAGTGGAGCCACAACCTTAACCTCGCCCCATACTTCCTCCCACAGACATTATGAACTTACTCAACTCAAATCTTAGGTCTGTTCTTTTCTTCATGGGATTTTAGCAAACAAAGTCTTCCCAATCCTGCTTCTCTTCAGCTGAGTTTTTGAATAGGACCCTATAGCATATCCCCACTCAGTTTGATTGCATAGAATTCAATCCCATTCAGCTTCAAGTCACTGGCAAATACAATTTGTTAAGTCACTGTTAAGGAGGAGGAGGAGGAGAGCAAAGCCAAGGGCAGAGCTCTTTGACAGTCATTAGATAAATTTCTCTCAAGTAGTCATTTCCTAATGGGGATTATGCTTGACCTGCCACCCTTCCACGGAACTGAGTTAACATCCAACCTCCCTTTCTCTATCTCACTGACAATTACTTCTTAAAACATCATATGGTGTTTATGGCCAATATCTACAGCTAAGATCCATCGAGAGGAAGGTTGCCCAGGAAGAATTGTGGATGGAAGGCAAGTGGGTATGAGGGGAAAAAATGAAGGTCTTGAGTGTTAAAAAAAAATTTTCAGGAGAAAATCCCTCCTTTCCTTCCAGAAGACACTTAAGTTGAGGAACTATGTAGTTTGAGGACAAAAGATGAACAGAACGCCAATCAACATCCTTCTCTGGGACCCACACACATCTATCTAACCTCATCCCAACCTTGACCTGCCACCCTTCCACTGAACTGAATTAGCATCCAACCTCCTTTTCTCTATCTCACTGACAATTACTTCTTAAAACATCATAAGGTTTTATGGCCAATATCTACAGCTAAGATCCATCCCAGGAAGGTTGCCCAAGGACAGGACTCAGGGGAGCCACTGGCACTTGTGAGCAAATCATCTTCTCTTGCCTTTCTCTCCATCGGCTGGAAGAAGGCACTGTCATTCCTTATGCTTTGGTACTAACCCTGAGGGAAGACTGATCATGTAATTTCAGCCTTTTCTGTTAGAGAAGAATGGATCCCAAAGCCTGTGTCTCATGAGCCTAGTCCGCTAGTCTCGCAGAACTGTGAGTCCACTTGATATTAATCCATTCATCAACCCCATCACTAGTCCCACTGAGAGGTGACGTATACCTGTGGAGACAAAGACCCTTTGCCTCAAATATAAACAGAGGAGAGCTTGGCATGCCAAGTGCCCTGGCCAGAAGCTCCCAGGCCCTGCTAGGACACTGCTGCGAGGCCCTACAGAGCCAGCAGGGAATTCTGGGTAATGGACTGCAACATGATGCAGTTCCCCCACCACGGGCCTCCTCGGGGTGTCTTCACTTCTGGCTCTGCAAGCGCTGAGGCAAGCAGTTTCTGAACTGGGGGGGGGGGGGGGGGGAGGGTGGAGAGAAGGGGTGGAAGCTTCCTCTAGTCTAGGCCAACCACAACTAACTCATTCATTCTGTCCAGCAAAATTCAGACGGTGCAATTATCTGGTTAATCTGGCCCTTAGTTGGGAGACAGACTTCCAAAATGGGGGAAGGCCAGCTCAGACTAAACAGTGGCTTCCATCCTAAGGCTTCTCCCAAGCACTGGAGGATGCGTATGAGATTCCTGGGGGTTGCTGATGAGACCCACCCATTGATCCAGATGGGAAAATGATAGACAATTCAGACTCTAAGATGGGGTTGAGGATGGCATGTTTTCCATGGGGGGAAAATGTCCAAATGACCTGCTAATTGGTCTCATGGCTAATTTGCCTTGTGGCTTCCATGGAGGGGGATGGCTGGAAATGAGGCGGACTCTAAGTTAGCCAATGTTTTCCAGTGGGGTGGTAGCCCTCTTATACTGGCTGGGGGTCCCCAGAGCCCCAAGGGGAGGTATTCTTAGGGCAATTCCCTCGGATGCTCCTGCTCATAGGTTTCATACCCATAAACTGGGCGAGGGGAGGCACTGACATAAGAATAAAATTAAAACGTGCCTCCGAGGTTTTCACAGATGGGATCAGACAAGGATAGCAAGGCTGGCAACCGAGCAGTTAACAGATGGTTGCTGGAAAAGTCCAATTTTTGAAGGGAGATGAAGGAGCAGTGATTTATCTCCCTTGGAAACAGATAGCCTGGAATCTGTGGAACCTAGAAGTGATTCAGCCAGCGAATATCTGTTTCAGTCCTAGTATGTGACAGGCCCTGTGCTACTTGAGAATGAGATCCAAACAGCCAGCGTCCCTACCCTCATGCAAGTCATCCCGCATCTACATACGTGGTCAGACACTCAGATAAGGGCCAGAAAGGAAATGCTGGGAACAGCCAAGTTACCTGATGGAGATCAGGGTGTGAGGGCTTAGAGGAGGAGTCTCTGAAGAAGGGATTTTAATGTTAACACTTCTAAGAATCTAACTGGCTTTTTAAGAAAGATCCCTCTGGCTTTAGTACAAAATATAAGCTGGAAGTGGGTGAAAAGATGGGAGTTAGGAACAGGAAGATTGGATGAGAGCAGATGATGGTTCAGCCAAGAATCTAGTCAGTGGGGATGGAGAGAAAGGAACAGACTAGAGAGATAGGGGCTGCAGAGTCAACAGGATCTGGTCATTGTGGCTTATGGCAGAGGGAGGGGGAGGAATCCAGAGAGCATAGGTTTCTGGCTAAGGTGGAAGGTAGACCTGGCCCTCTTCGGTGAGAGAGGAAACTTGGGATGATGAGTAGGTTGGGGTTGGAGAACATCATGCATCCTGTTTTGGAGTCAGCCAACTTGGATTTCCCACCATTGCACGCCCTTCCCTTCTGGCCTTCTTAACTTTGCTCACATGGCTTCCATCTCAGACACTCCTCACGTTGCCACCCTTGTCGACAGCATATCCATCCTTCAAGATCCATTACAAATATCATCCTCTCCTCAAAGCAACTCCTGACTCCCTCAGTTTGTGTGGCCTCTGCTGCCCACAGTGCTAAGTTTGGACCTCTCTTTCCTGGGTCCCACCTGTGTGGAGGCTCTGGGAAGACTTACCTTGCCTCCTTTTCTAGACCACAAGCTTTCTGGGACAGAACCTCTGCTTCTATAGCCTCGCTCCCCACACTAGCTAGCAGCATAGTCGATGTTCGACAAATATTTGTGAAGTGAACGAAAATAACTTGCTCTTTGCCATGGGAGGAAAACCAGTGGACACTGGACAGACTTGAAAACCACAGGATCAAATTGGAATGCAACTTGTCGGAGTTTTAATACTAAGCCAACTCAAATGAGATGCTGTTCCTACAGCACATCAAACTCAGAGTATTGGGAAAGTCAGACCCCTTTCTTCTATTTATTGCACTTTTCTGAGTTGATCCCATAGCAGGGACCTTTATTATTAAATATTTGCTTTTGGTGATGGTGATGGTGATGATGATGATGATGATGATGATGATGATGATAAAAGGGTGACATTTTCTAAGTGTTGGGATGTGCCAGGCACTGTTCTAAGTACTTTCCATGGACTAACTCATTTGATCCTCATAGCCACCCTGTAAGTTGATGCCAACATTACCCAATTGTACACACGAAGATACTGAGGTGGAGACAGCTTAGGCCACAGTCAGTTGAGATTTGAGCCTAGAATCTGGCCCCAGAGCCCATGCTCTGATATGCTAAAGCCAAGCGCAATCAGGCTCGAGTCCTACGTTGGCCACTGACTCCCTATGTAGCCCTGAGCCAGTCTGTATTTCTTTCCCCACAAAATGAGGGAACTGAGCGTTGATATTCTGGCTAATTCTAAGGGCCAGTATTCAGGATTCTAATTTCCTTTAAAACTTTAAGTAAATTAATCCCAACAATGATACAAAAGAAAATGATACAAAGACAGAAAGTCACGTGCCCAATGCCCAGAAAATGAGGGAGCCAGGATTCAAAAAAAAAAGTGCTCCCAGCCCAAGTAGCTCCAAGTAGCTCCATACATTAGACATGGCAGGGGTGTGGGGAAGTGGAATAATAGAGCAGATGGGCCTCTGGGCTCCCCACACCTATTTCTATCAGAGAAGCTCTACTTGTCTCTATTTTGTAGAATGGGCTCCTACTTAAGACATCCTTAGAATCGGGGAGGTTCTCCTGCTAAAGCAAGAAGGTTGAAAACCACTGGACTAAATAATTCCAGAATTTAATGAGACCCCCCAGGTATAAGCCAGGATTTTTCTGGTAACCTTGGTTCATTATAGCCACACAAGCTTGGGGTCTACGGTTGCTCCTGGGTATGGTGGATCCAGCTGTAGAAAAGGTCAGCACAGCAGTGATAAGGACTCCACTCCAACCTACCTGCTCCACTCGGATCTCAATCTCTCCGTTCACCTTCTTCCCTTGGAAATACTTGGCCCTGTGAAGGAAAGGAAGGCATTTCTGAGTAAGGATGCAGACTGCTTTACCCTTCTTCCCTTCTCCCAAAGGCCTTACTGCCCCCAGAGGTGTGTATCCAGGCACATTCTCTACCAACGTGCTCTGGCATGACCACTGATTTCCTCAGTATTTATGCATATTATGCGAGAGGCAGAGAAGAATACTGATGGGAGAGCTGGAGACTCAGGTTCTCATGCTGCCAAGGTACTTGACCTTCTGAGTCTCTGTTTTGTCCTAACAGGAAGAAATGAGTACCTGTATGCTATACTTCTGAGGGTTATTTTAAGGATCAAATGAGATAAAGAATCCTACATAAACAAATAGTGAAGAATTATTTTATTGAGTTATACCCTATGTAGTTCATAAAGGACTTATTAAATTGATCTATCCATTCACTTACTTCTCAATGTGTGTCCAGTGAATTGGACCTTATCTGCTCCTTTGCCCATCCCTCCATCTATCCATCCACCCATCATCCATAGGCCCATCATCCATCCATCCACTCATCCATCTTTCCATCATATTCCCTCCAGACCCCTGCATCTATCTTTGCATTACCAGTAATCAGCATCCCATCTACTCATTACTCAAGGCAGAAGCATAGACATCATTCTTCTTACCTCTTTCTCTCTCCCTATCCCCACTGATTCGATATTCCAATTATCTCTAAATCCACCCACTTGCCCACTTTTCTCTAAAAACACCCCAGTCTTGGCCTCCTTCACCTCTCTTCTCATATGGATTCTCTTGTCATCCTCTACTTTTCCTTCATAACACATAATACAGGTATAATTAGTAACTGTGTTTAATACCTGTGCCCCTCTGCACGATAAGGCAGTTCTTCGAGGTCAGGAATAAGCTACCTTATTTTCATTCCATTCCCATCACCTAACAGACTGCTTCACACCCAGCAGGAGTTCCATTACTATTTGTTGAATGAGTAAATAAGTGAAGAGATAGATTTAAAAACAAAAACACTTGTTTTCTCTGCGACAGGCTGTAATCTGTCGTCTTTCTCATTGAAAGCTTACAACCACCACCGTGAGGTAGGGGTTTATTAATTCATATAGACAAGGACACTGAAAACCAGAGAAATGAAATGCTATGCCTACATAGCTTGAGTGCTGGCCTTCGAATTCCACACCTATGTTTTTGTTTGACCCTGAAAAATAGCAGTGAATGTTGGGGTGCTCCTGGGTTTAGATCTCTTCCCACAGAGCAAAAGTATCAGAAGTTTCCATTTGCTCTTTTTGTTGTTGTTGCTAATTCTCACCTGAGGACATTTTTCCATTGATTTTTAGAGAGAGTGGAAGAGAGGGAGAGAGAAAGAAAAACATCGATATGAGAGAGATGCACCCACTGGTTGCCTCCTTCACATGTCCTGACCAGGGCCAGGGAGCAAGCCTGTAACCAAGGTACATGTCCTTTAAAAAAAAATTCAATCAAAGAGGAAGGGGGAGGAGGGAGAGAGAGATAGACACATCAATGATGAGAGAGAATCTTTGATTGGCTGCCTCCTGCACACTCCACTCTGGGGATCAAGCCCCCAACCCAGGCATGTGTCCTTGACCAGAATTGAACCTGGGACCCTTCAGTCCGCAGGCTGATGCTCTATCCACTGAGCCAAACCAGCTAGGGTGAGATACATGCCCTTGACTGAAATTAAACCTGGGACCCTTCGGTTCCTGGACTGATGCTCTATCCACTGAGCAAACTGGCTAGGGCACCCATTTGCTCATTTCAATTGTTGACGAAATGAATAGTTCTTAGTCACTTGCTGCAAACTCACCATGGTAAGCATTTCCATTAATCTTTTCTGGGACAGAGACAGCTTTTTGATCCCAACCCATTTTCTTCTTTTACACTGTGAGAGAATTTATAGATTGACACACACACACAAAACAATGTGTATCCCAACTCCCCATTCAGCTAGGTATGGCCACGAGATTGAGCTCTCATCAATAATTTGCAATGATTACATTCAAGAATCTTCTTAGTTCCTTCTTCCATTCTTTCTCCTGGAATATCAATGCTGCCATCTATTCTTCTCATCCTTTCATTTTTGGATGGAAAGAATGGACATAGACATCATACTTTTTATCAGACTTCAGTCTGCCTGCTTCCAAAGTCCACCTACACTTCGCCGATGCTGTGGAGTTCATCTCTTTCCAACATGGCCTGCATCTCTAATGGACAGCAGTGCTATTAGCCTCACTTTTCCTTACCATGTTCACAGGCTCGGATGTCACCGAGGCAGGAGTTTAATGGGAAAAGGAGCACGATTTTGTTTTTCTTCCTCCCAGGCTGGTCTTATACAAAATGTGTGTCAAGCCAGCCTCGTGCAAAGGGAACCTTTCCCCGTAATGTGTGGATTTTATCACGAATTCTTAAAGACAGTGTCGGCAAACTCCAGGCACTGGGGATAAGCCCATCTCTGATGCTTTGTGGGCCCTGGGGCAAAAGAACAAATGGAGGGCTAGGAGACCTCCATTAAGTCTATAAAACTGATATACAAAGCTAGCAAACATTTAAATAAAACACATCGATCTGGTCTTCCTTCCATAACAAGTACAGTTGCATCATTTCCTGGAAGAGTCAGAATTGAAACTTCTCAGAATTCTGGGCTGCAGACGCTGGGGCTGCTTGTGCGGGATGGAGGGCAGCCCGGGCCACACGGCCATGCTTTCTCCCCTCACCCATCCACAGCTGTCCCTTGGCCATGCCTTGGGAGGATAGACCAGAGAAGTGGCCTACCCAGGCCCTGGAATTGGGCCTAGTCCCTTAGGTAGGAAACTCTAGACTACATGACCCTTAGGGTGTCATTGGCAGGGCCCTCCTTTGCTGTCAGGAGCGGTATAGCGGGTATGGGCCACGGCAGGACTTAGATCAAGGGGCTTTCTGGATTGGGTAGGAGTATCGGGCGAGCCTTGGACCTGGAGGTGGTTACCAATGAATGCAATCACTGGGATACTGAAGACAGCATGGATTCGGAATCATGCAGGCTTCAGCAGAAGCTTAGCTCTGCTATTCACTCACCACGGACTTAACCCGACTAGGTCCTCGTTTCCTTGTTTGTCAAGTGGTGATTCCATCTACCAGTCAAAGTGGGGACTACCAAATGGTGGCAGAGTCACTTGGTCTTTTCTGTAACAAGGTAGAGTGACCTGGGCTCCAGGCTGGACCGCCTGGCGGCAATCCCAGCTCAATCACTCCCTTGCTCCATGACCTTGGTTTATTCCTCAACCTTCGTGTGCACCAGCTTCCACCTCTGGGACATGGGGGTAATCATAGCAGCTATTACACAGGCTTGCTGTGAGGATTAAACAGGACAAGACTTCTAAAGCACTTAGAACGGCTCGTGGCACATAGTAAGCTCCAAAGTCTACAGCCCAGGGCCCGAAACAGAATCAGCAAAAACAACAGAGTCCAGCTGGTGTGGCTCAGCAGTTGAGTGTAGACCCAAAACCAAGAGGCCACTGGTTTGAATTCCAGTCAGGGCATGTTTGATCCCCACTGGGGGATGCGGGGGGTTGGGGGAAGGCATGCAGAAGGCAGCTGATTGATATTCTCATCAATGTTTCTATCTCTCTATTCCTCTCCCTTCCTCTCTCTCTAAAAATCAATAAAAACAGATATATATATATATATATATATATGTATATATATATATTATTTTCTAAATATATTTTATTGATATTTTACAGAGAGGAAGGGAGAGAGATAGAGATCTAGAAACGTCAATGAGAGAGAAACATTGACCAGCTGCCTCTTGCACACCCCCTACCGGGGATGTGCCCGCAACCAATGTACATGCCCTTGACAGGAATCGAACCCGGGACCTTTCAGTCCGCAGACCTATGCTCTACCACTGAGCCAAACCACTTTTGGCTATATATATATATTTTAAACCACCAACAACAGAGAACTACTGAGTGTTTACTCTTGTGCCTGTGGGTGTCACGTGGTATGGACCCACAAATAAATGAAATGCAGCTTTACTCTCACGGAGGTTACAAGACAGAATCAGTGTTCCTCTCACTCTGACCTGTCCCATCGATTCAATAAGGCATGGATGATGACAATGACACTAGATAAGTGGCATCAATAACGAAAGCCTCAAGCCTTTCACATCCCTCCTCTGATTTGACCCTAATATCATCCCTGAGAGGGGTCGGGCAGGGAGCAGTCCCCAAAGTTCCAGATGGCGAAGTCCCCGCTCAGTCCCACAAAACCTCTGAGCGGCAACAGTGAATTGCTCCTTATGCTTTAAAAGATCTTGGGGTTCCAGACCTTGATTTGAGAGATTCAATCCAGACCCCATGGGTCCTTCATGAGCTGGACCCTGCTGACCTATGGCCCGTTTCTCCTCCACTTTTCCGCCCACCACGTGGGCACTCGACTTTCTGCAATTCCTTCCACATGTCCTCTGAGCCTCCTCACATGTGTTCTTGCTGCTTGGGATAGCCTCCTGCTCTTCTCTGCATGCTGCCTCTTTCTCACTCCATCAAGTTTTCCTTGGAAGCACCCCCCTAAACGAGGCTGGTTTAGGCGTCACCCTTCTAGGCTCCCACATTGTGCTGTCCTTAACCATTACAGAAGGGATCTCCCTGTGTTGTAACTACCCACTGCTTCTCTGTCTCCTGTCCCCATACACCTAGTCTGTGAGATCCTGGAACCCTGCAGCTGTGTCTCAGTGCTCACCGAACCTCAGCATCCGGCACAAAGGGCCGGGGCCCAGGGCACGTGTTTAACAAATGTTTGCTGACTGGGTAAATGCATCAGGTCTTCCAGGCCTTCCAGTCCTGGAGTCACGCTACTGCCATCTACTGGTGCACTGGTGTAATACACTTACACATCCACACACCAACTAGGATGTGGGGTCAGATTGTGCAGTGACAGGCACCGATTCTAACCTGGAGCCCAGAACACTTTGTTCTCCACCAGTACCACCCAGGTTGCTCCGGCCTTCCGAGCCCTCACCTTCCCGGGAGGAACACTCATCTTGCCCATCTCCGGGACGTTCACCGCAGGGCCTGGCAGACAGATGCAGGCTGTAGCAGAGGGTCAGGCGGTCCATCCCCCCCGCCCCCCCCCCTGCCTGGCCGTGAATCAGAAGTCTGTCTCCTGACGGGCCACACAGACTGCTGCCTCCTTGCCTGGGGCTCATTCAGGGCTGGAGCTGCCTGAACAGCTCTGTCTGGCAGAGGGACGGGTAGGGATGGTCTGGAATTCTAGATGCCGTGGGGGCTGGGGTGGCCGCCTCCAGAACTGCCCGGCTGTTTGACCTCGGGCAAAATGGACAGCCCCGCTGTGCCGAGGTCTCTGTCTCCCTCTTCCTGATGCCCTACTCATGTTTATTCTCATAACGAGCCCCCTGAACATCCTGACCAATCAGTCAGGGCCTTGGGGAGGAGGAGGGGGCGGCTCTGACTCCACCAAGCTTCCATCTCTGTGGGTGGTCTCCTAGTTTGCAGCCACATCAGAGGCCCCAGGAAGAAGAATATTATAAAAGCGGCGCTGCCTGGAGTGGGAAACCCCGATTCGGGGAGGCGGGATGTGGTGGGAGAGAGAGATTTATGAGGAGCGGGCACTGAGGCTTTCACGGCTGCGGCAGGGGCAGGAGGAAGAGGAGAATTAGCACAAACAGGATCCACCTGCATCCAAGCAGCACCCTCCCAACAACTCTGGCTGGGTGTAGAGTCCCGGAGGCTAGGCCTCCGCAATGCCCTCCCCAGGGAGGCGGAGTCGGGGTCTGTCTGTCTCAGGCACAGCCATCTTCCCACTGGTCGCCCCGTGGTGGGAGGGGTGGGGGAACAGGGAGGCAGGAATGGGTTCCATTAGATTTTTAAAAAATATATATATTTTATTGACTTTATTTTTACAGAGAGGAAGAGAGAGGGATAGAGAGTTAGAAACATCGATGAGAGAGAATCATCGATCAGCTGCCTCTTGCACGCCCCCTACTGGGGATGTGCCTGCAACCAAGGTACATGCCCTCGATGGGAATCGAACCTGGGACCCTTCAGTCCACAGGCCGACGTTCTATCCACTGAGCCAAACCGGTTTCGGCTCCATTAGATTTTCATGTTTTTAATGCAACACCCCAGTTGCTCATCTGTGGCCTGGACAGAAGGCGGGTGGATGACGGATGAGGGACCACGCAGGAGACTGCTGAGGTGGGCACACACAGGCCTTTCCCAGTTAGCAGGACAGGGAGAGTCACGTGGCAGCTTGGTGGTTGGATGGAGATTCATCCAAATTTGGAGATCCAAATCCAGCACCATTATTCACTCCCAGAATAGCTAACCTCCTGGCCTCTTCCCCCTGCCAGAGGGCCCTCCCATGATGGGCAGCCTCTCCTTTTAGTCTGGGGGATCCAGTGGGTTTGGAAAGAGGCTCTCTGAGGGTCACAGGCCCCTGGCACCTGTACAGGGATCTGTGGAGGTAAGAAACCGAGACCTACTAGGGCCCCAAGCCACAGGCTGTGACAAGCATCCCATCACTGCTTCTGACAACAGGGAAGGATATTTTTGTGGTTATGCCGGTCACAATTCACATCATCTATTCGCTCCCTCATTGCATCACTATTGACTGAGGCCCCAAGGGACTGGGCACCCTGCTGGGCATGAAGGGAAAGGCTGATACGGTTTCTGCTCTTATGGAGCTAACACGCTCTTAGAAAAGTCATAAAACTAAGCAGGTGAAAAAGAAATGAGGAGGACTATGAATAAAATGCACGAAGTGATAGAGGATGCATGTGGGGAGCAAGGGTCTCTGAATTGTGTTGGTCGGGGAAGGCACTTAACACTTTTATTGACCATCTGCTATATGCCAGAGCCTGCAGCCTCTAAGGAAACAGGGTAAAGATCCATATAAACGGATGATAACCACCCAGGGCATTAGCCCAAAGATCCCAGCCCAGTCTGAGGCCCAGTTCATTCATCAACCCATCCAATGTTTGGTACCATTTTTTATTTTTTTTTTTGCCAGGGCTGCGGGCCTTGAAGCTGAATGCGAGAGGGTCTGGATGTGTTTGTATGGGAGAGAACAGAGGAGAAATGAGTTGGGTAGATGCTGTGGGCACCCGGGGAGGGCGATGTCCCTCAATGTACAGGAAAAATGAGCAATGGGCATGGAGCGGAAGGTTTAGATTTGAGTTGGCAGCTCTGGCACTGGCTGTATGATTTTGGACAAGCCTCTACTTCCTCATCGGTAGGACGGGGACAAGAAAATCTATACCCATAGGGCTGTCCTGAGAATTAAATGAGGATACAGAACTAAATGAAGACCTGCTAGCAGGTGTGCTGCTCACCTGTGGGCCGCTAGGATGGAACCTCACTTCTCTAGGTAAAGGGGGGGGGGGCACCACCAGCCTCAGAGACAGACCCAGGTCCTGTCCAGCTCTGTTTATGTCCTAGCCCTGCCTTTCACCAACGTCAACCCTCCCGAGTCTCAGTTTCCCTTGTACACGGTCCCCACAGCTCTTGGTGATCTCGTGGAAGCTGGAGCTGCGCAGCAGATCCACGTTTCACAGAGCTGGTGCCATTGTTTCCTCACAGTGGGGGGGGGGGAGGATTTCTCTACGCCTATCCCTTTTCCTACCACCTGTCCCTTCACTCACCGCCTGGCTTCTATCCTGCGAGCAGCTGCGCAGGCAACCTCTAATTTAACTAATTCCCCTCTGAGGATGGCAATTAGCTCAGCGCAAAGCTTCAGGAAACCCGCACCCCTGCCCTTCCTGCACACCCAGGGTGGGAGGTGGGGAAAATGGACACGTAGCCCCATCCCATCCCCTCTCCCGCCGTCACAGCCAGCCTCCCTCCTGCCCGGGAAGCACGTCCCAGGCAGGCGTCCACAGGCCCGGAGAAGAGACGTTCTGTAAAGAGGCTGGCACCTGCCAGGCGCCCGCATCCCCCAGGGCAGGGCTGTGGCTGGGCGGGGTGAGTCTGTAGGAACAGGCAGAGCTATTACTAGGAAAGCCCATGGCGCCTGGCTGATGGGGCTCAGTGGCTGAGCGTTGACAGCGTTGACCTATGAACCAGGAGGTCAGGGTTCAGTTCCCGGTCAGGGCACATGCTCGGGTTGTGGGCTCGATTCCCCAGTAGGGGGCGCACAGGAGGCGGCTGATCTATGATTCTTTGTCATCATTGATGCTTCTCTCTCCCTCTCTAAATCAATATATATTATTGATTTTATATCCCCCATGGCAGCTGAGGGACTCCTCCATTCAGAGGGCCTAGGTGAGAAAGCCACCTGTTGGAGGATGAGGGAAGACTCGCAAGTTAAACTGCAGAACTCCTCACAGACACATCAAGGCAAAAGCAGAGAAAGCGACCGAGACAGAGTCAGGGAGGACAAAACGAAGAGCTCCAGGCCCCGAGAGTGTCCTGCTCAGTGAAATAAGTCAGCCAGGGAAAGACAAGTGTCACATGATTGCACTCATATGTGGAACCTAAGTAACAAAATAAACTGACGAATGGAGTGGATCCAGAGACACGGAGCATGGAGCAGAGCGTGGAATCTCAGTGGGGAGGCAGGGGAGGGTGGGTGGGTGGGAGGTAATCAACCAAAGACCTTGCATGCATAAATGCATAACCCATGGCCACATAACCCATGGCCACAGACAATAGGGTGCTGAAGGCCTGGGGTGGGGTGGGGGGGCTAGAAGGGGTCAATGGGAGGGAAAAAGGGGGACATATGTGATACTTCAACAATAAAGAATTTTTTTTTTTTTTAAAGAGAGAGCTCCAGGCCCAAGAATCCTTTAAGGGCTTGCAGGCTGACCCTCCATAGTCTGAGCCTCTTCTGCATGAACCCTCCCAAGTGGCCAGCCCAGCTGTGCTTGGACACCTGCATGTGACGGGGAGCTCACCCCCTCACCAGACAGCCCACCCCCTCACCAGGCTGCCCACGCGGTCTCTGGATGACTTTCCCATTCTGTATATTGTGCTGAAGCATGTCTCCCTCTTTGCTGGTTCCACTGGTCCCGGTTCTACCAACAGGGAGCCACATGAAACAAGTCCTCTGCCTGGGCTGTTTCTAAACCTGGCTCTATGTTATTTTAAAATAATACGGTTTCCTGAGCTCCAATCTAGCTGTTCGGACTGAGCAGTTCTAGGGGGACATCTCATCCACTCTGACTTATGGTAGCAGCACCCCCACTGCTTCTGCGTGGATGGGACAGTCTTGGTGCGACTTGCACAGTCTTGCCTCAGGACACACTGTGGACCAGGTTCTTCATCCCCTGGAATTTGATTTTTTTGAGCTGAGAGGCAGCAGACCGGAAGGAACCCGGAGCTGACTTCTCCAGAGTCCGCCCACAAGTCCCTGCCTCCTAGGTCCTGGCGGAGCCTGGGGTCCTGACCTCTCCTCGACGCGGTCTTCTTCCTTTCTTTGGATTCTGTGAGCCTCCCACGTATTTCCAATGCACCCCCATGTTGCCCGAGTCAGCCAAAGTCTATTTCTTTTCCTCGCAAAGAGCGCTCCCCCATACAGAAGGAGCCTGGGAATCTGAATGCAATCCTGACGGAAACAGTCTTCTGGGGACGGAGAGTGTGTGAGGAAACTGAGGCCGAGAGGAGAGTGGCTGCAGGGAGGTGGCACGGCGCCAGCAGAGAAGGGGGGATTAGGGGAAAACGGCGTCCCTCGGCTTTCCTCTCCCCACCTCCCCTTCTTCTGCCCAAAGACATTTCCCCCAGATTTCCCAGCCGCCATTTCAGAGGCTAAGGCTCTACCAGGGTGGGGGAGACAGCCCTCCGCTGCCCCCCCTCCCTCGCTCTCCCCCCGGGAGCTGGGGTAGGAAGCGGCAGGGGCACCAGGCCTCCGGATTGGGCGCTCCAAGACCTCACGGAGAGAGAGGTCAGCCCTTGAAAAATTCCTCAAGTCAAAGGGCTCGGGCTTGGGTGCCACACAAGGCCCTCACTGTGTGCGCGCATTGTCTTCCCCATAAAAGGGGCCGGGCCTGGGAAAAGGGAACCCGTCGCCAGGAGACTGGGCAGGCTGCTGGGGAATGCCAGGGCCCTCCCCTCCCCCAGGCACCAGGGCCAGGCTGGAGGGGGAGGGGGGAGTCCAGAAGTCCAGTGTCCATGCAGGTGCTGCTGCCCGGCCTGTGGGAGGCAGCGGAGGAAGCCACAGGGACGGTGACAGGTGACGTTCAGCCCGCCCCAACCCCCTCTCCCACCCGCCCCTGCACGTGCCTACAGGCAACTGGCAGGGCCTGTCCTTGTCCAAGGAGAGTCTGAGGTAGGGAAGGGGAGGGTGCGACAGAAGGATTTTGTCCCCTAGGGCCAACTGCCTTCAGCGTGGAGGTGTGTGTCTCCGCTCTGAGCCCCCCAATTAACTCTGGGAGGAGGGGACCGACGCCACCCCATCTTCCCATTTTCAGAGACCAGATCCCCCTCCCCCAGGGTCCTGGAAGCGGGCCCTCCAGCACACCCAGCTGGACCCAGACGCACGCCAAGTGGCTTCCTTCCGCCTGGCGCCCAGCGCCGCTATATTCACCCGCAATTAGTAACTGCAATTAACTTGTTAATAACGGTTACCCTTTCGGCGCCTGTTCCGACAGGCTAAGCCCCGGACCAGCCCCTCCCAGGCCATCCCTTCTCATCTTTTCAACAGCACTGTCACAATAGACCTGGCACGGTCTGGCCTTACCCCTGAGGGATGGGAGGGTCAGAGGTCAGGCGTGCCCAAGGTCACGGAGGGCGAGGGAGGATGGAGACCCAGGCGGCTGGCCCGGGACTGTCCACGCTGCTTTGTTCCCTCCCCCCTGGGGACCGACAGTCCTCAGGCCTCATCACAGGCAGGGAAAGCTGCTCTCTGAAAATGGGGTCATGGGGGTGTGGGAGGGTCTGGTTTGGCTCCCCAACCAGAATGCAAGGAAGCCCCAAGGCCGGGCTCTCACCGGGGCTGTTCCATAAACAGGGTGGACGCCTAAAACACAGGACAGCCGGTGGTCTGCGTTCCAGGTAAAAACAAATCACGTGGTCGAGTCTGCACCAAATATTGTGTGGGACATATCTATCCTAATTCATCGCCTATCTGAGTATTAGTTGGGCATTCTATATTTCTATTTGCTGAATCCGGCAACTCTCCCCGCCAAGCCACGCCTGGTGCTGCCGGCCGTGAGCTCAAACCCTCCGCAGGCGGCACAGTGAGGAGCGGAATGTTCTGGTCACCAGGGGCCAGTGAGACGCACCCCGAGGCTTCAAGGCAGCCCAGACGCCCCGCAGTCCTCAGGCCCCCCCAGGTGGAGGCTGGGGCCTTGGGGTCATCAGCTGGATGAGAAGGAGGGAGACTCCAGGGAGAGTATTGGGGGACGCAGCGGGTAAGGTTCCCACATTCTAGGGCACTGAGTGTTTTCAGGGAAAGATCCCCCCTACCCCCGCCCAAGGGCACTCTCTATCCTGAATTCTCCCATCATGGTAACAGCGTTTAGCAAGAGCATCCACGCATGCGCTAATCAAGTCATCTCACTCTCCCCTGTGGCCCTGTGCCAGGCACTGTGCCAGGCTCCCAGGACAGAGTTACACAACGGGAGGCACTAGGCCGCGCCACGCTGAACACACTGAAAACACCCATGAGGGAGAGGAGCAAGGTGCTCCCACCGGGGCCTCACAGCACAGTGGTCGGCAAACTGCGGCTCGAGAGCCACATGCGGCTCTTTGGCCCCTTGAGTGTGGCTACTTCCACAAAATACCACGGCCTGGGCAAGTCTATGTTGAAGAGGTGGCATTAGAAGAAGTTTAAATTTTAAAAATCTGGCTCTCAAAAGAAATTTCAATCCTTGTCCTGTTGTCATTTGGTTCTGTCGACTGATGAGCTTGCCGGCCACTGTCCTAGCACCCCGGGAGCTCGGTGCTAAGGCGAAGGCAGCGGTAGGCAGATCCCACTTTTCAGATGAGGAAACTGAGGCGCGGGAAGGTGAAGCGGCTTGGCCGAAGCCACAGAGCAGGTGAGTGACAGGGCTGGGCCTTCAACCCCCACCTGCACCTGCGAGCTCCGATGTTCTGCACTTTGTCCCCGTTCCCGTTTGAACCCCGTTGGGGGACATGTCTGACGTGTGCTGGGCGGTCTCACCTTCACCACCAAAGCGCGGGAAGGAACAGAGAGCGCCTGCGGGTGCTGCCGTGGCGACTTATAGAGAGGAAGCAGTCCCAGGGCGCTTTACAAAGTGCCCATTGCCATACGTGAGCTACAGGGTGGCTACAGGGACCCCCCTGTCCCTGGCACCCAAGGGCTCCAGCAGGGCGGGGCCGCCTGGCTCCAGGTGAGCACTTTCCTCCGAGGGGGGAGGTCACCAGGGGCTGGTGCTTGGCCGCCGGGCCATCACATGGATTCCCCTCCCGCCGACCTCAGGTACCAGGCAGGTGCTGCAGGTGTGGGCATGCGTGCAGGCACATGTTCTCCACACAGCACAGCGCCTGCGCTCAGGCGAGAGGAAGAATGACAGGAGAACAGGAGGGCAGTCCAGGACGGTCAGAGCTGGATCCCAGATGCCCCTGGCATCCGTTTCGACTTTGGGCCCAGAGCCTCAGTTTTCCTGTTTATAAAAATGGGATCAGCCATCGTACTCCTTAAAGTTGTTGGTAGGGTTCGATTGGAGAATTGATTTCAAGGTGCATGTGGGTGGGCGGGGACTTGACTCTGGGTCCCGCGGTGTGCCCCAGACTCTGACAGGAGAGAGATTTTCAAATACATTCTACTAATTTTCTTTCATCTCTGACACTTCTATTATAGAGGAAGGACAAATAGCAATATTAAAATATTTCCTCTAATTGATTCCCTTTTAATGTGCATGAATTTTGTGTACCGGGCCACTAGTAAAACAGAAAAAAAAAAAGCAACCATTGGGAGGAGGGAGAATGAGAGGGGCAGTAACAACACATCACTGCTGGGACGGAACGGCAGCCATTCTGGGAACAAGGCCACAGGGAGGCCAAGGAAGGGAGAGTTCCAGGGGCCCTGGAGGGAGGGGCTGGGAGTGCAGGCTTACCTGCTTCTACGCCCCGCTCACCCCAGCACCCCTCACCAGCCCCCTCCAGGCTCCGGTAATGAGCAATCTTTTTATTTATTTTTTTGTCATGATCAACGTTTTGATTTTGAAAATCAGAGCTAGAGTTTTGGTACATTCTGTGGGTGATAGTAAAACACATTACCTCTTCTTTTAAACAATTTCAAATACCTGCCTTACAGTTACTCTAGCATACCGAGACATCACGAGCCAAGAGTTTATACACAGGTGAGTAAACACAGAGACCCCCGCACCTGTGTGGGCTGAACTGCTGACTCCTAAGGCAGACGAGTCTCAGGTCCCACGATGCCCATTTAAAGTTACCCCTTAGGCTGGGGTGGGGTGATGGCAGCTGCTAATGGGATACTCCCTGTGTGCTGAGCACCAGGCAAATAGAAGAGAATAAGACACTGGCCTTATTCTTGCAGAAGAGACAGTCGCCGAACAGCCAATTATACACAGTGGGATGTGGGCAGCCACGGCACAGTGAGGGATGTGTCACGTTATACAGAGAGGTGGCTGTGAGCACTGACGGCAGGGTGGGGTGCATCAGGGAAGACTTCACGGAAGAGGCGACGCCTGACCAGGCTTTGAAGGAAGAAAGGAAACTGGCCGAGTGAGCCAGATAAGAGAAGGGTATTTCAGGCAGCAGGAAACAGAATACGCAGAGGCAAAGGGGGCTTGTGTGAGAAGTACAAGTTGTTTGCTGTTCCTCTGGAATAGGCAGCAAGCGGAAGTGGGAAATAGGAGGGCAGACATGCCTAGGACTCTGAATTTGAACTTGAAGGCAATGATGCTCCACCAGAGGGGTATAGAGGGGGGGGTACAGGGGCATGGGAGCCCACTGAGGTCAAGGCTGCAGGCCTGAAGCCGGTGAAGCTGGTGGAGACACACAGGTGAGAGAAGCAGCGGAGAGACAGCAGGGCTAAAGAAACCTGAGCTCGAAATCCACGTGCTTTATTCCTCCTTCCTCTCGTGCTTCTCAAGATGGACTGACCTTCGCTCACCTCAGAGGACATCGCCAGCTCTAGCTCACACCTCCTCCTGGGCCGGGCCTGGGGGTGGGATGGGGAGCTGGTCCCAAGCTCCCCAACACCTGTGTCCTAGCCAGACTTCCCTCCAAGGACAATCCCCCAAAGAGGCGGGGTCTTTTTAAAAAATATATATTTTATTGATTTTTTCTAGAGAGGAAGGGAGAGAGAGAGTTAGAAACACCAATGAGAGAAACATCGATCAGCTGCCTCCTGCACAACTCCCACTGGGGATGTGCCCGCTACTAAGGTACATGCCCTTGACCGGAATCGAACCTGGGACCCTTCAGTCCGCAGGCCGACGCTCTATCCATTGAGCCAAACCGGTTTCGGCGAGGCGAGATCTTGAAGTGCTGACCCAGGAGTCCTGCTTCCAGCAAAGTTGGCTCTGGGACCCTCTGTCTCTCCTCAGAAGATGAGAAGCCACCTTCCCCAGGTCACTGGCCAGGTAGCAGAGCGGCCTTGGGGCCCGGGCTGGTTCACAGAGTCTGGGAGCTGGAGTCTGCTGTTTCTTCAACTCCCTCACCTGCAGGGATACCTGCCAGCAGGAAGCCCCCGATTGGGTGGAGAGAAGGGGCTCTGGGGCTGAGAAGGGAGGGAAGGGGCTGTGGGAGCTGGCTCTCCCCCCTCCCCCCAGCATTTTTCCCTTTCAGGAGACTGTCCCACAATGAAGGGGCCTAAGGAAGGCAACTCAGGCTGGGCCAAAGCTGCCCTGGACAGTGGGGCTGGCCCGCCACCTGCTGGCCACTCTTGGGAGTAGGAATAGGAATCTGCAGGGAAGGATGGGGATTCTGAGCCTCCAGGATCAGTTTGGAGAGAGTTGGGAATGTACTGAGATGAAGAGAGGAAGTTTGCAAAGAGTGTAAAACGGAGTTCTGAGTGAGAAGCTGACGTGCCCGCGGGCAGGGAGCCCCTATCACAAACGTTCAGAGATGCAGAGCCAGCTTCCAGCCCAGGGATGAGTCTCAGCTCCTCACTTCTTTCCTTCCCACCGAGGGGCAAGAAGAAGACTGCTGTTCTCCAGGCCTGATCAAAACACGGGCATAGGAACATGACCGAAATACAGTGTGATAAATGGTGCCCCCTGCCGGTGTGCACAGTCTGAAACTCACACGTTGGCCGTGCCTGTGGGTTACAGGGAGCAGAGACCGAGGCCATTCATTGCATAGCAGCCCCATTCCCTGTGCCCTTCCACTGTGTCACACAGCCTCTGGGCACGGGGAGGAGAGACCAAAGGTTACAACAGCCTGCAGCAATAATGGACACTTTTATGGGTTGGTTTTTATTTTTTGTTTGTTTGTTTGTTAATCCTCACCCCAGGATATTTTTCCATTGATTTACTTTTTATTTTTTTTTCCAATTGATTTTTTTTTAAAGAGAGTGGAAGGAAGGGGGGGAGACAGAGAGAGAAATACCAATGGGAGAGAGACACACGGAATGCCCTACACTGGGAGTGGAGCCCTACAACCTTGACCAGATCGAACCCAAGACCCCTCAGTCTGTAGGCTGATGCTCTATCCACTGAGCCACATCAGCTAGGGCAATATATCTTTACATAGCACTTACTGTCTATCAGCACTTTTGGATTAACTCGGATTTCAATCTTAGCTCCATTTATTAACCCTACAAGGTAGCCATCATTATCACTCCCACTTGGGCGTAGTACCTTGCAAAGGTCGTAGAGGTACAATGGAGTAGACACTGGATTTGAACCCGGAGAGCCCAGCTCGGAAGGCTGTGTTCTTAACCACCGCGCCATGCGGCCATGTATCAGCTCAGCCTCCATCCAGGAAGTGGCTTTCCTGACAAACTTCCTGTTTAAATACCTACCCATCGCCAAATCACAGCAAACCCTGATAAGCCAGCAGAGAACTCAAAACCAAGGCCAAACACTGGGGGTTAAAGAGAAACAAAGAACGGCAGAGACCATGCGGGTGAGCAATCATGGGGTGCACCGCCCAAGGACTGCACAGGCCAAAGGCCCCGGAGACAACACTCTGCAGAAAGCGTCCCCTGAGCTCCGAGCAGAAGGACAGCGCTCTCCATAGATAAGCACGCGGCGGGAGTCGGACAGGCTTCGTGACAGGAGCCCTCGGAGAGCACCGCACGGAAGACAACGCAGACCGGACCAGAACAGGGGCCACGCACATGACCACTGTGGCTAAGATGATGTGGACACTGGACAGGAAAGTGAAGACTGACACTGAACCTGCTTCAGTGGGGACTATACCGAATACTCCATCTTCCCCTCAGTCATTCCCAACCTGAGCCAACTTCTCAGGGGATGAG
This sequence comes from Vespertilio murinus, assembly GCA_963924515.1. Classification (NCBI taxonomy): domain Eukaryota; kingdom Metazoa; phylum Chordata; class Mammalia; order Chiroptera; family Vespertilionidae; genus Vespertilio; species Vespertilio murinus. The sequence continues at coordinate 187,632,732 of OZ004707.1, forward strand.
TGTGGGTGCAGCCTGCCTGTCAGGATAGCAGAGCGTCTGTGGTACTTAGTGAATGGGTGCATTCATTCATTCATTCATTTAATACATATTTTCCGGTGCCTGCTGTGCAACCTCCTTTGGACACACACACGGAAGCAACTCTCTCTCCAGCCCCCGTGGCCAACCGCAGGTGGCCGGTCAGAACTGCCCTGGACAGGGAGCCGCCACTCTCCACAGGTGGGCTCACTTCCTGGACTAGTAGTTCTCATCTGTCTCTACCCAAACTGTGGAGGACACACCTAGTCTCCACCTGCAGCTCCAGGGAGAGGGCTGCATCCCGCTCACCTGAGCCACTAAGGCCGTGTCTTGCACTCACCTGGTGCTCAGTAACTACCCACGGAACAACTCCCGCAATGACCTTGGCACACCTGTCTGGTCTCCATGAGAAGAGGCTGCAAGGGGTGTCGCTTCTACCCACATGTGGCATTAAGAGGCCAGACCACCAGCGCGTGGAAGAGGGTCGCAGGGGTTTTAGTGAGGACTGTGGGCCCGGGCTGGTTTCCTTTAATCTCCTAGAAACCTCATTTAATTGGGGAGAGGATGCCTGAGGCTGAAAGAGGTGAAGCGAGTTTTCTGTCCCTAAAAAGGTAAGAGGGTGTATAATATATAATGCTTCCCGTTGGCTCTGGGCTGCACCCCATATGAAATGCATGAAGATGCTTGCAGCCAATCATATGGCCGAGCAACAAGAGGTATAAAGAGATTATTACAGTCTCCTGTTCCCATAGGCTGTCAAATGGATCACAGCATCTGTTTTCGTTTCTGGAGCTTCTGGGATTTGCAGGTAGAGGATTGAGGACCTGTAGGTGCCTCACCCCTGGCACATGGTAACCACGTGGCCCATGCTCGTCTCCCTCCCTGCAGCCGGTCTCTGCACCACCCAGCCTCGCCGAGCCCCACCAGAGGGAGACAAGCCCCATGTCCTCTCTCGCCCGCAGCTGGCAGGACTGCGGTTCCGCTTACCAGTCCGTGTGGGCGTCGTCGATCACCAACAGGACCCTGGGCCTTTGAACCACCGGTGTGGAGGGAGCCGGGGGCTCCACCGGCCCCGCGGGGGCCTGCGAGGTCTGCTTCATGGCGCTGGAGAAGGAGCTGAAGAGGCTGGACCCAGGCGAGGAGAAGGAGGCCGCCAGGGGCTGGGGGTGCCTGCGCTCCGTGGCCGGGGACGAGGGCGAGCTGGTGGAGCTGTCCGGGCGGTGCAGGTCCGCCATGTAGCCATTGGGCAGGTTGGCCACGAAGCTGCTGTCGGAGAGGCGTCGCCGGAGGAAGTTCATGGCTGCAGATGGAGAGATGGCTGCTTCCTCCACACGCGGGTCCAGGAGAGGCCGGGACACAGGCTGCCAGGAGACGGAGCAGGGGGTCTTGGACCAGAAGGGCAGGGGGATCCCTGATAGGGCAGCGTCTGGGGTTACCTGTGGAAATAAGCCAACACACACGTGAGCGGAAACCTAAGAGCAAACAGACGTGACCCCTTCCTGCCTCATGCTGGGGCAATGCCAGGTGGGACATCCTTTAGAAAGGATGTAATTAGAGCACACCTTTTTAACCTACAATTTCCATTTCCTAGAATTCTAGACCCGTGGTCGGCAAACTGTGGCTCTCGAGCCACATGCGGCTCTTTGGCCCTTGAGTGTGGCTCTTCCACAAAATACCACGGCCTGGGTGAGTCTATGTTGAAAAAGTGGTGTCAGAAGAAGTTTAAGTTTTAAAAATTTGGCTCTCAAAGGAAATTTCAATCTTTGTACTGTTGATATTTGGCTCTGCTGACTGATGAGTTTGCCGACCACTGTGAATCGAGCCCATGGAAGGGATCTGAGTTGCAGGTAAAGCCTCCTGCACAAAGGTATTTCCCCCAGCAGTCTTTGCACTAGCGAAATCCTAGAAAGGATCTCAATGCTCAATCCCGGCATGGCTGAATAAATAAAGCACAGAACAATCACTCAATGGAACCTTGTGTGGCTATTAAAAAGGGTATTTTAAAAAGGATTTTTGGTAACAACAACGACAAAAAATTCATGACTGAAATAAGATCGTGATACAAGAGTCTAGGTAAAGAATGACTACAACCACATAAAATTTCAAATAACAAAACGTTGGAAACAAAATACAGCAGAATATTAACGTTCACGGTGGTTATATTAGGGCAATGCAATTAACATGGTTATTCCCTGCTTTGTGTCCATAAGTCTGATATAAGACTTATTATAATCCCTCAGGAAGTTCTCTGGGCCACTTTCTGGGCAGGCCAAACATCCTCAGAGTCAAACACTCTTCTGGTGGATTAATTTTACCTCTTCTTGAACTTCATATAAATGTAATCAACGTATCACTTTTTTTTTGTCTTTCCCTCAGCATGATGGCTTGAGACTCAGCTGTGCTGTCTGTATCCACAACGTGCTGTTCTTCAGAACTGAGTAACATCCCACTGGATGGATAACCCAGTTATTACTGCATTCTCTTGTTGATGGACATTTGAAACGATTCCCGTTGGGGGTGTTATGAATAGAACTGTTATACAAATTTTTATTTAAGTCTTTTTGGGCGAAGAGAGGCTTTGCTTTGACAATATACACACAGAGAAATTAGTTTGTTGGATCATGGGATAGGCAAATGTTTAACTTTATAAAGACTGTCAAAAAATTTCCCCCAGCGGTTGTGCTATTTTGCACACTTCATTTGAGAGTTCCACACCCTTACCAACACTTGTTGTTATTAGTCTTTGTCATCTTAGCCATTCTCATGGGTGTAGAATAGTACCTCACTGTGGTTTTCCTTTATTTTCTCTGATACCTAATGCGGCCATGTGACTTGTATGGGTTTACTGGCCACTGATACATCTTCTTTTGTGAAGTGTCTGTTCAAGTCTTTGGCCCATCTTAAACAGGTGGGCTATTTATACTTTTATTATTTACTAGAAGCTTGGTGCACAAATTAATGCATGGGTGGGGTCCAGCCAGCCTGCCCCAATCGGGGCCTATCAAGCCAGGCCAGCAAGGGGAAGAGGGTGTGGGAGGTTGGCAGGCCAGCCCCACCCTGATGGGGAGGGGGAATATTGGAGGCAGGGGCAGCTGGGGAGAGGGGTTGTGGGCGGTTGGCTGGCTGGCCTCATTCCCTTGTTGAATTCCTGGTTGCACTCCCAGTTGAGGAAACAATTTGCATATTAGCCTTTCATTATATAGGATCTGTAGGAATTTTTCCTCCATTCTGGATGAGTCATTTGTCAGATATTTATAATGTGAATATTTTCTCTCAGTCTTTGGCTCACCCTTTCACTTCCTTCACGAGCAGAAGTGTGGCAGAATAAAATAACTTACAAAAAGCAAACTGTTACTTGCGATAAAAACATCCCAAATGAAAAAAAAATAAATACCATGAGACCATACTTCCATATTTTGGTTATTATAAATATTTCACACACACACACACACACACACACACACACACGTATAGATATACAGTTTATAAGAAAACTAGAGGCCCGGTGCATGACATTTGTGTGCCGGGGGAAGGGGGGGTGTCACTCAGCCTGGCCCATGCCCTCTTGCAGTCCAGGACCCTGCAGGGGATGTCTGCCTGCCAGGAGTGGGCCTAAGCCAGCAGTCAGACATCCCCCGAGGAATCCTTAGTACTGCCACAGAGGCAGGAGAGGCTCATACCACTGCTGCTGCACTCACCAGCTATGAGCCAGGCTTCTGACTGAGCAGCATTCCCCCTGTGGGAGTGCACTAACCACGAGGGGGAAGCTCTTGCATTGAGTGTCTGCCCCCTGGTGGTCAGTGAGCATCATAGCAACTGGTCATTCCACCATTAGGTTGATTTGTATATTAGGGTTTTATTATATAGAATATATAAAATCGTGTGTGTGTGTGTGTGTGTGTGTGTGTGTGTGTGATTTTATTTATTTTTTAAATATATATTTCTTGATTTCAGAGAGAAAGGGAGATGGAGAGAGATAAAACCGTCAATGATGAGAGAGAATCATTGACCGGTTGCCTCCTGCTCACCCCACACTGGGGATTGAGCCCGCAATCCAGGCATGTGCCCTGACCAGGAATAAAACCATGACTCCTGGTTCATAGGTTGATGCTCAGTCACTGAGCTGTGCTGGCTGGGCTCTGCAGGTATTCTACAAATTTTAAGTTTTTATGAAGTCCAATTTACAAAAAAAAAAAAAATGTTTTTATGGTTAGTCCTGTTTACATCTGCTCTTTAAAATCTTTGCCAACCCCAGCATGATAATGACACTGTCCTAACATTTCTTATAGAAGTATTACAGTTTTAGCTGTTCTGTTTAGGTCTGTAATCCACCCAAACTTGATTTTTGAGTGGGATGAGATGAGGCTCATTTATCCAGTTTCCACCACTTAAGAAAGCATTTTCCCCAAAGAATCTGGTGGCTCTGCTGGCACCAATGGTCTGCATATACATGGGTCTATTTCTGGGCTCTTTATTATGCTCCACTGGTGTTTACCTTTACAGCACCCTGGTTACTGTGGCTTTATAAAATCAGGTACAGGGAGTCCTCCTGCCTACATTCTCTTTCTTAGGATTGTTTTCGGTATCCTAGCTCCTATTTTTTTTTAACACATTTTAAAATCAACTTATATGAAAAGAGTCTATTGGAAAATTGTTTGAGATGACTTAAGATTTATAGCTCAGTTTGGGTAGAACTGACTTATCCACAATACTGAATTTTCCACTTCATGAACGCGGTAGAGTTCTCTACTTATTAACTCTTCTTTAGTTTCCCTCAGAAATGTTTTATGATTTTCTATACAGAGGTGTTACACCTGATTTGCTCAATTGACTCCTAATAATTTCTTTGGAGGGGGGGTGTGATATTTTAAAACTGTTTTCTATTTCATTTTCCATTTGTTTGCTGCTAATAGCATATATCTGCCAATTACTGTCAATATATTGACCTGATAAATTCAATTATTGCTTCTAGTCCTTGTTTACAGATTACTTTAAATTTTCTACTTAAATAAACACACCATCTCCACATAAAGCAGTCGTCAGCAAACTGCAGCTTGCGGGCCACATGGGGCTCTTTGGCCCCTTGAGTGTGGCTCTTCCACAAAATACCACGTGTGGGCGCGCACGTACAGTGCAAGTGAAACTTCATGGCCCATGTGCAGAAGTGGGTTTTTGGCTGTCAAAAGAAATTTCAATCATTGTATTGTTGATATTTGGCTCTCATGACTAATGAGTTTGCCGACCACTGACATAGAGACATCTTTATTTCTTCCTTTCCAATCTTAATGCCTTTTATGTCTTTCTCTTTTCTCATTATAGTAGCTAGGACCTCCCCTGCGGAACAGAAATGAAAGCAGACACCTTACCTTGTTCCAGCTTCAGGGGAGGCATGCTCCCTATCTCACATTACAGTAACAGGATGTCGGCTGCGAGTTTTCTGTAAATGCACGTTATCAGATTCAGACAGGGCCCTTGTAGCCTCAGCTGGCTGAGAGTTTTTTCCCTGAGTGGATGCTGGATCTGCCAAGTCATTCTCTAAATTGATTGAGAAGATTCTGTTTTTAAGAAATCGTTTACTTGCTTAATGTAGTGACCTCCACTGGCTGGGTTTCAGATGTGAAACCAAACTTGCATTCCTGGAATAAATCCTACGTGGTCACTGTGAACCCCCCTCTGTATAGATTCAATCGGATAACTCTTGGTTAAGGATTTCTATGTCCATGTTTATGGGAAATATTGGTTTGTCATTACTTCTTCTGCCGATGTCTTTAACCGGGTTTTGGTATCAGGGTGACACTGACCTTACAAAGTATATTGGGAAGGGTTCCCGCCTTTTCTGGCCTTCTAAAAGAGTTTATGTAATATTGGTGTTTTCCCCCCCCCTTAAATTATTGGCAGAAATCAACAGCAAAGCAGATTTTCTTCTTCGTTGGAAATGCTTTAATAATAAACTGATTCCCTTTCATAAATCTCTTTATATTACCTGTTTCTTGTTATTTCATTTGACAATATGAGATTTCAAGCAACTTGTCCGTTTCATCTTAGCTGGATTTCATTGGCATCAGTTGTATAGCGTTCCTTTATTATCCTTTAGTTTTCTGTAGAATATGTTGTGATTTTCCCTGATATTCCTGATAAAGCTACTTTGTCTTTTCTCTCTTTTTGAGTAATCTGTGTTGCTACAAATTTATAAATTGTACTAATCTTTTAAAAAAAACAACTTGTTTTCTATTTCACTTATATCTGGTCTCTATTACTTCCTCTCTTCTCCTCACTTTGTGTTTAAGGGTTTAATTGGCTCTCTTTTCTAGATGCTTGAAACGGAAATGGAGATCATTCATCTTTTCCAACATGAACACTGAAAGCAATGCATTTCCTCTATGCACTGCTTTTGCGCATTTCAGAAATCTGACACGTAATTTCATTAGCGCTCAATTCAAGTTACTCTTAATCTCTGTGACTTTTTTTTCTTGACCCATATGCTATCCAAATATGTATTTAATTTTCTAAAGCCAGTGCTTGCAGACATTTCATTGTTATTACTTTTGATATGATTCATTAGTGGCCAAGGAACATCGTCTGTAAGACTTTAACCCTTTGACTTCTTGGACACTCATTGAGGCTGATGTTATGGCTCAATAAGCTCTATCGTGATGAATGCGCCATAGGCAACATGCACTTGAAAAGAATGCGTGTTTCGCAGTTGTTGGGTGTAATGTTCTATAAATATCAATGAGGTTGTTGTGAGTCAGGTTCCCGAGCCAGGGAGCTGCCTTTGCCTTGGTCATTTGCAAGCAGGAAGTAGATGGGAGAGCAACCCCTTCATTAACTGCTGTGGGCAAGTATGCAAAGCAGAAATGGGCTGACAGGGGGCTTGACCCACAGAATTTTAACCAATTCTTATTAGGAGCAGCTTTTCTGATTTTCTTATTTCCAGCTTCTCTGTTAGCCTGTGCTGTGGCCACCAGGTTGTCAGCCCAATAAAAATGCATCTTTCTGCTGTGGTTGCGCTGCTCGGTGCCACGTGGGCTGGGAGTGCTCTCCAGGAAGAGCCACAGAACTGTGGATCTCACTTAGTGGTTCCCTTCTTTCAAGGGTGAAATCCTCTCTTTAGCTTGCCTATTTTTTGTTTCTCTCCAGGAACCTCAAATAGTTCCTATCAAACATTTTAGCCAAATTTTATCATTAGGAGATGATCAGAACCACAGAAGCTACTCAGTCACTAGAACTGAATCGCCTTCGTTTTTTAAATACTAGATAGGAAAATACAACAATGCTAGAATTGGAGGGACCTGGCTCAGTGGTTGAGCATCAACCTATGAACCAAGAGGATACGGTTCAATTCCTGGTCAGGACACATGCCCGGGTTGTGGGCTTGATCCCCAGTATGGGGCGTGTAGGAAGCAGCTGACCAATGATTCTGTCATCATTGATGTTTCTATCTCTCTCTGAAATCAATAAAAAGTATTTTTTTAAATACTGGAATGATCTGAGAGATTATTTAACAATCTCTTCTTTAGGAAATATGGTCAACCTTACACTGGTGGGAATTCCCCATCCTCAGAAGCACTAGCTCATTAATCCTTTGAACAACTCCAGTGTTAGTCAAAGTCTCTTCCAGTAACCCCTCCCCACTTCAGGCCCTAGGGGAGCTCACAATCTGGTGAAAAAAATAAAAATAAAGGCAGGTAAACAAGTATTTATGAATTAGGATAAGAGTTAGAAATAGACAGAGTGCTGTCACAGAGATTAAGACGAGGAAGGGCAGGGAAGGCCTCTCTGACACCCGGAAAACAAGGGGGAAGCAAAGTGCATATGCAAAGGCCCTGAGGTAGGAAAGAGCTAGGCAATTTGAAGAGTAAAAGGAAGGCCACCCCAACCAGGAAACAAGAAGATTATTTTTATAAGAAAACTAGAGGCCCGATGCACAAAATTCATACAAGGGGCTTGGCCAAGGCAACCCTGGCTGCCTCACGGCCCCATGGCCTCTCAGCCCTGCCCACTGGTCATTCCGAAAGGTCGCCCAGAAGGCTGTTCTGCTGTCCTGTCTAATCAGCATATTAGCTCCTTATTATATGGGATGTTTAGAAAAGTAAAGATGGGCCAGATCATGAAGCAACCATGCTGAAAATAATTTTTATGTCAATCCAAGTGTGAAAGTAAGCTACTGGAGGGCTATAAACAAGGCAGAGACAATCCAGTCTACGGTGTGGAAAACATTGTAGATGATGTGTATGAAAGGAGCCACACGTGTCAGGTACTGTTGCCATAGTGATAGATATCTGCCATCATACATATGTCCATATCTACAGAATGGACAACCCCAAGAGTGAGCCAGCATGTAAATTATGGACTCTGGGTGATTATGACATGTTAATGTAGGATCATCAATTGTAAGGAATGTACCATTCTGGCGGGAGGTGTTGATAATCGGTGAGGCTATGCACGTGTAGGGGGGCATGGGGAACAGGGAAAATCTCTGTACCTTCTCACTCCACAGATCTTGGAGCAGACCCAAATAAAATGCATGAAGTGACTTTTCTCAATATTTACGTTTTAGGTCAGTGGTCGGCAAACTGTGGCTCGAGAGCCAAATGCAGCTCTTTGGCCCCTTGAGTGTGGCTACTTCCACAAAATACCACGGCCCGGGCCAGTCTATTTTGAAGAAGTGGCGTTAGAAGTTTAAGTTTAAAAAATGTGGCTCTCAAAAGAAATTTCAATCGTTGTACTGTTGATATTTGGTTCTGTTGGCTAAGGAGTTTGCCGACCACTGTGTTAGGTCAATGGAGAAAAAGAGACCTTTAGGGTAGACAGTTCCATGAATTTGAACACATTCCTGTAACCAGGGTACAGAGCAGTCCCATCGCCACACATGGGATTGCTTTGTCACCTTTGGAGTGCTCTGCAGATGTCTACGGCATGGTGTTTCATGGGGTAACACCTGGATCCCCTGCAAAGGTACATGAGATGGGGATACTCAGGGCCTGGCACCTCCTTAGAACATTAAGGGAAGAAGATCAATCCCAGTGACAGAACCGGCCCATCAGCTACCTTTGCGCCGGCTGCCCCTCCGACTGAAACACTCTTCCTGTGGAACCCTGCGTGGCTCCCGCCCTCATCTCCTTCAGATCTTCCCTCCAATGTCACCTTCTCAGCGAGGCCTCCCCGACCACCCAATGCTAAACCGTCTGGCACTCTGGATCTCCCTTACTCTGGTCTGCCTGTTTCGCTTTCCACGGCATGCACTGCCTTCTGGAAAACCATATAACTGACATTTATTTTGCTGCCTGGTGAGTCTCCCTCTGATACTAGGCAAGCCTCCGAGAACAGAGTTCATTGTCGGCTTTGTTCACCGCTGCATCCCCAGCACTTAGAACAGTGTCTGGCACATAGTAGGGCTCCACTAAATCTTTGTTGTGTGAACCTGTTTAAAAACAGGAGTGAAATCAAACCGCCCTAACCTTCTGTTTGCAAAGACTAAAGGTGCGATTCTACACAGGAAAACAGCTGTCAAGTGCCTGACACCTCAGCCTAAGCTGAGCCAAAACGGGAATCATGCAAAGGGAAGATCTAATTTCATCTGTTAGTGAACCTCCTCCCCACGTAAATACTCCAAGACATAAACTGTCGCTCTCTCCATCCTCTGCTCAATGAGTGCTGATTTTCTTCTTCCTCGCCCATTATGAAACAGCGTTTGGCTCATTAACAGCTGCTAACACCCCTTCCGCACAAGCCAAAAAGTTAAAAAATTCATGGAGACAACATGGGCCAAGCCTCAACACTATATTAATGAGCACAGGCTGCATGGGAGTCCAGGGTGCGCCTGAGAACCCAGAGGCTGTGCCAGGCAAGTCGAAGAGCTAAGAGATGCTCACCTTCCTGAATGAAGGTCAATATGGCATCCGCCCACATCCAGACCCACCGGCCTTCCATCAGCAGCAACACGAGAGTGTGCGCTGACTTTGAGGAGGTCAAGTCCACTCACAGCACACACAGGCCTCGCTCTCCTGTGAGGGGCAACACTGGTTCCCAAAGGAGCCACATTGTGGGTCCCCAGACAAGGAGGACTGGGGCTTGGGAGCGAGGATTTGTGGTTGAGTGAGCCCTCTGTACCAACAGCTCCTCCCCTTTGTTGGAAACTTTGTAGTCAAGTCTCTGAGAGATCAAGAGATCAAGATAGGTGGGATTCTTCCATTCATTTGAGACCACCTTCCCTGATCCAAACTACTTTCAAGCAGAAATGCCCAAACTGGGTCAAATTAAAGCTCTTAACCTCAATGGTAAAGCAACTAGAACTATACTACCCACGAAATAATTATCTAATTTACTAACAGAATGCACAGAGCTCCCCAGGCAGCACCAGGCCGCGTGTGTTATCTGACAGTCACACCAGCCAAACTGATTCATCGAGACCTTCAACCGAAGACTATGCCAAAACTCTGAAAGAGGCCCTGGATAACCTCAGGCCTGGAGCTCTGGGACTGCTGTCCATGACAGGCCCTTCAGAACACAAAGGTTATCATATATATATATAACATATATAAAAGCCTAAGTGACCAAATGACCGAACAACTGGTCGCTATGACAGACACTGACCACCAGGGGGCAGATGCTCAATGCAGGAGCTGCCCCCTGGTGGTCACTGTGCTCCCACAGCCAACCTCCCACAGTCCCTCCCCCAAGCCAGCCAACCTCCCACGGCTCCTCTCTGTGGCTGGTCAGCCCCAATAGCCCTGATCAGCCAGGCCGAGGGGCTCCACCCATGCACGAATTCGTGCACTGGGCCTCTAGTTGTAATATAAGCCAAATGTGATTTTGTGACTATATTTCACATACTGTTTCTAGGTATTTTCTTCTAAACGGGAGCTGGAGAGATGTCCACCTTGGTGATCACGAAGAATGTGAGCCACTCTGGGCAGCACCCTCCTCTGCTAAGGGTCAGCAGCTCAGCCTCCTTCATACTGAATATAACATTTCCCTCATTGTCCCCCACTACATCTCTTAAGTAGCTCCAGAATCCCACCCAATCTCTCTCCTCCCTCTTTTCTAGGCCACCCTCACATCTCACAGGTACAAGGGCTAGATCCCACAGGCAGGTCTTCCTCTCCATCCCTTCCCCACCTCTCAATCTTATGAGATACGCACCATGATTAACACCATCTTCATTTTACGAATGGGGACACTGAGGCCAGGGAGGTAAAGTGACTTGCCAAGGCCTTTGAGAAGGGACTCAACCCTAGTGGATCCTGGGTCCAATTTCAACTACAACATGTGGCTTTCCTGAGACACGGACCAGATCAGAACAGACAGGGACAGGCTGAGTGGGGAGCCCAGATGTGATGCCCAGGAGCCCTGTCCTCTCCAGGTTCCCCATCAGCGGGACCACAGGTGGAAATCTGATTCCACATGAGTGGAGGGAGCAGAGAGTGGAAGGGCCCCAGGATTTCCCTGTGCTTCTCAGAGCTCCTTCTTTCTCAGGGCCCAGAAGTCATCCACAAAATGTTGGTTTGCACCATTTCAGAGAGGGCCCCACTGCTGGCCTTCCGCGTGATTTGGGGGAAAGCCGAGGGAGTGGCCAGTGCTGCTGCCCAGAGAAAGGCAGACAGACTTCCCAGGACCACCGTGGCCAGATGTATGGCCTTACCTCCCAGTCTCCAGGCTCCATGACCCATGACGTCTGCTGGATGGAGGGAGGGAGTACGTTAGCAAGGACGAGAAGCCAGGATCGTTCACATGGAAGTATGTTAACAACCATGAAGATGAAGGTGGTGGTGGTGGTGGTGGTGGTTACCACTTACCAAAACTACCTGAGGAGTCAGGGGCTGCACAAGATTGGCCTATTGATGGTCCCCAACTGTTACAATAACCCTGCCCAGGAAGTGCTATTCCCCCCCACACACACACACTTCAAAGAGGAGGAAACTGAGGTCCAGAGAGGATAAGTAACGTACTCTGGGTCAACCTGTCATAATAACTACAGCTCCTCCAGGCACTGTTCTAGGCGTTTAATACACATTCAACCATGCCATCCTTCCTCTGACCTCAGAGATGCGTATGCTATCCACCCGCACTGCACAGCTGTGGGCACCGAGGCCCATGTCACGCTGCTGAGAAGTGGCAGAGCTGTGATGCAAACCCAGGCAACCTGGCTCCGGCAGGCATGGCCCTAACCACAGGCAGCATGCCCCTCTGCGGTGCCGGGTGCACACCCAGGTCTGCATGGGGCAGGGCCTATGGTCTTCCAGCACCTACAATGCCTCAGGGCTCCATGAGCCTGGACTCTGTCCGCCTGACACGACCTCCCATTGCGTTCCTACATTTCAGGGCTGGTTCTTGCTTCTGACTCAGCTCAGCTTTCTCTTCCGGAGGCTTCCCTGACTGCTCTCCAACCAGCTGGGACTAAGGGAGCTGCTCTGTGTCCCTGCAGAGCCCCGTGCATCTGCCACTATGGGTTTGGGAGAGGGGCCATGTCTGGCTGTGGACTCATTGAGTTGGAGACAGAACCAGGCACCCAGGGTCAAGGAGAGATGCCATCACTGCCAAGGTCTGGGAGCCAGACGGGGCGTTCCTTTCTTCTGGATCAGAAAGCACATGATCTCTGAAAGCATACCAGGTCATATTCCAGGTGAACTGCTTACAGTAAAATTCCTCTCCCTTGATTGTGAGCCACTTGAGGCCAGAGACCAGGCCTAAATTATACTTATACTAGAGGTCTAGAGCACAGCACAAAATTCATGCAAGAGTAGGCCTTCCTTCCCCTGGCTGCCAGCACCAGTTTTCCTCTGGCACTCAGGACCCAGGCTTCTCTTGCAGCTCTGGATTCATCCAGAAGGTAGTCCAGAAAGATGCCTGGTCTAATTAGCATATTATACTTTTTTATTATAGATTTGCATTCCCTCCAGCAGTGTTGCCATCCTTGATGCCTCTTTTCCCTCACATTCTACACCCCATCCATCCATCCATCACCAAGCTAAGATGGCTCTACTCTCAAAAGATTTGATTTTGATGACTTCTCATCTCTTCCTCATTAATGACCTTAGCCCAAACTGCCATCATCTCTCCTCACGGACTTCTGCACTAGTCCACTCACTGATCCCTCTGCAGCTCCCTTTCCATACAGCAGCCAGAATGTTTCCTTAAAATAGAAAATTACATATTTACAAACCACATATTCAAGAAAGCACTGATACCCAGAAGACATAAAAATACTCAAAACTCAACAATTTTAAAAAAAACCACACACACACAAAAGTAATTTTAAAAACTGGGCATTAGACCTGAACAGATACTTCACTAAAAAATTACATAAGGGTGAAAAATATACCTGTGAGAGATATTCAACACTGTTAGCCATTAGGGAAATGAAATTGAAAACCATGGTGAGATACCACTAAACTATCTGAATGGCTAAAATGAAAAATATTGAAAATGCCAAGTGCTGACAAGGAAGCAGAGCAACTGGTATTTTCACACTTTGTTGATGGGAAGACAAAATGATATAGCCACACTGGAACTGAGTTTGGCAGTTCTTCTAAAGTTAAATGTAAATTTGCCATAGGTCCCATCAATCCCAACTCCTGGCTGTCCACAAATCTTTATAGCAGCTCTATTCACAATCATTAAAAGCTGGAAACAACTCAAGCATCCTTCAAGGGGTGAATGGACAGACACACGGTGGTACATCTATAGAACGGAATACTAACTAGCCAGCAGCAAATATGAATGTTGATACCCACAACAACATGGGTGAATCTCAGAGAGAGTGGGCCAAGGAAAGAAGCCGGTTTCCAAAGTATGGGTATGGTACTCTCCAAAAGACCAAATACTAGTGATGAAAGTGACTAGCTGTCAGATGTTAGAAGTGGGGGCTTTGTGACTATAAAAGAGAAACAGAGAGAAGTTTTTGGGTGATGGAACCATTGTGTCCTCGTGATGTTGGTAGTTCCATAAATTTATACATTTGTTAAAAGTCATAGAACTGAACACCAAAACAAAGTCAATTTTACCCCATGGCAATTTTAAAAAAAAATCAAATTAAAAGAATAAGCCAGCCGAAATCAGTTTGGCTCAGTGAATAGAGCATTGGCCTGCGGACTGAAGGGTCTCAGGTTCAATTCCGGTCAAGGGCATGTACCTTGGTTGCGGGCACATCCCCGGTGGGGGGGTGTGCAGGAGGCAGCTGATCAATGATTCTCTCTCATTGATGTTTCTAATTCTCTATCCTTCTCTCTTTCTCTCTGTAAAAAATAAATAAAATATATATATTTTTAAAAAGACTTGGTAAGATTATTTAAAATTTTTTTTTAAAATAAATAAAAGAATAAGTCAAAGCATGTAAGCTCTTTCCTCAAAACCTCCAACTTAGAACAGAATCCAAACGTCTCCCCACAGGCCAGGAGTCCCCACCAGACCTGGTTTTAGGTACCTTTCTAGTCACATTTCAAAATCTTCCTCCTTATGACTCTCTACCTACCCCAAAGCTCACTCGCTGTTCCCTCTGCCTGGAATTCTTCTCCACAGATATTTCCAAAACCCCTTCCCAAACTTCAATCGTGCTTCTGCTGAAATATTGACTCCTCAGAGAAACCTTTCTTAACTGAATTTTCTATAATGGTATCTTCCTATGCCTTATGCTATTTCATTTTCCTTCATGACTCTCACTGCTAACTGACATCACACAACATAGATGGTTTACGGTCACTTTCTATTTCCCCACCAGAACACACATCCATGAGGATAGGGATCCTCTTGGTACTCTTATGGGTACACCCCTGCTCCTAGGCCACAGCCTTTCACAGGGTTGGGACTCCCATAATATCTGTTAAGTGGAGTCATGAGTAAACCCCAGGGATGAGCAGTCCATGACGACATCCCCAAGGCTTTGAGCTCAGAGCCATGCTTTGGCTTCTTGGTAGCACCTCTCAAATCACCTGCCCGCTTGGTCCCCGAGTAGAGCAGCCCCAGGCCAGAATATTTAATTTGCTATTGGTGCTTTTAAAATGTATCTCCCTTCTAAGTGCTGCTTTTTCCAGTGCTGGGTTAGGTAACTGGCAGGAGGGTGAGCTGGGAAGGGGGCAAGATTGAAAGCAAATGCATTCTTGGGGTGATCCACGCGAGGGTTACTGAGGGTTGCCATGGAGAAGTGCCCCTAAACTGGGCAAGGAAGTCTGAGGTTAGATAGAAGACAGAAAGATAGATAGATAGATAGATAGATAGATAGATAGATAGATAGATGATAGATAAATGGGGGGTGGAACCTACATCTCTGCAACACTTTTCCAAGGTGAGCAAACACACCAGCATGCACAGAACACCTACTCTAAACATTCCAGATTCTCTCCAACGGTCCTCATTGAATCCTCCACCAACCCTTCAAGGCTGGTTCTACCGATCCCATTTTCATAAGTGAAAAAGCCAAGCACAGAGAGGTGAAGTAGCATGCCCAAGGTCACACAGCGATAAGGAACGTCTGGTCTTCCAAACTCAGGTGTGTATAGCTTCCAACCCCATCCATTCCTTTTCCACTTCGAATTTTAGCGGCAATATTCAGGGGTGTGAGGGTGAGCCCTGGCCAGAGGGACCAGAGGACCTGCCAACCTGGACACAGGCGACCCGTTCTTCTCTAAAACTTTGCAGAGACCGGCACAGACAAGTCGGCTCCAGCAAGATGCTGATCACCTTCCGGCAAGTGCATCCTGAGGATCTACTCTGCAACAGTTCCTGCACTCAGGGCTCCCACGTAACTCTGTCCTTTCACTCTCCTCACCATTAAAAACCCTGTGACCACGTGTGAAGGCATCCAAGCGGAACTGTCTAGTAGTACCATGGTCAGCAAATTATGGCTCCCGAACCACATGCGGCCCTTGTGTGTGGCTCTTCCACAAAATATCATGGCCTGGGCAAGTCTCTTTTGAAGAAGTGGCATTAGAAGAAGTTTAAGTTTAAAAAATTTGGTCCTCAAAAGAAATTTCAAGTGCTGTACTATTGATATTTGGCTCTGTTGAGTAATGAGTTTGCTGACCACGGGTCTAATAAACCCTGCAAGCAAGGACATCCGAGAATCCCCTACCCGCCATTCCATGCCAGTTAGAAACGCTAGTTGCTTTAAAGACAGTACAGTGTGAAGACCCAGACAACTGTAAATAGACTTTCTTTTACTCATTCCCTTTTAAAAATCATTGTTCAGGCTGGCATACCCAAAAATCATGTATAATGCAATTTGGGGACAATTAAACTACTTTCACAGGTATTTTTGGCTTTGGATGATTTTCACATTGTACCTCAAGGAGTAAGCCACAGCTTGGCAAGGCCCCGGGCCTCCTGGCAGGTACTCCTTCTTGACAGATAATCAAGAAATCTGAGGTGCAGGCAGGATGCTAGGGGCTCCCAAGTGCTGCACGTCTGATGATCGGCGCACGGAAGATAGACCCTTCCCACATGACAGCTCCCACCACCTGCCCTCTCTTCCTTGAATGGCCTGCTATCTGCTCCCCCTCCAACTCTACCCACTGCCCCTGGCTTTGCCCTCCCACCCTGCAGAATAATTATAACTCTTCTTTCCTCGGATAATCATTTGAATATCTGAAGCCTGATATGAGGATGATTCTTTCTTAACATTATAGGGGGTCAAGAAAAAGATCGGGAACCTGCACTGTGCTTTTAAAAAATATATATATTTTTAATTGATTTCAGAGAGGAAGGGAGAGGGAAAGAGATACAGAAACACCAGTGATGAGAGAGAGTCACTGGTTGGCTGCCTCCTGCATGCTCCCCCACTGGGGATGAAGCCCTCAACCAAAACGAGGCATGTGCCCCGCCCGGGAATTGAACCTGGACCTCCTGGTTCACAGGTCAATGCTCAACCCCTGAACCACTCCGGCTGGGCTGTGCTGTGCTTTTGGATGACGACCGGATATTTTTTTTCTTTCTGGGTGGACATCTCTGCACATCCATGACAGCGACAGCCGCCTCCCCCAGGAGGCAGCGCCACAGATGCGTGGCGTTCCACGTCTTGTTGGCCGTGCCCTGGAAACGTGCAGCTTAGTTGAGAAGACAAAGAACAGAGCCCACATGTCATGTGGACGTGTGCTTACAGTGGGATGAATTAGGTGCCAGGCACGCGCAGGGAGAAGGGGCGGGGCCTCGGCCCACCCACTGGGAAAGCCTGCTGACCCGTGAGCTTGACCCTCAGGAAGCACAGCTCACATCGGAGGCCCCTCAAGGAGACTGCAGGTCTCAGAGTCGCCTTGCTTACCACCCGCTGTCAGGTCCCAGACGCCTGCCAAACGCCAGGTGTCGAGTAGCTCGCTGTCCAACGAGCCTTGTTCTAATCTTTTGGCACTTGGAAGGGGGCCTGAAGGTGAGAATAACTAAATCAAATGATGCCAAAGCTCTCAGGTGAAGGTTTTCAGATAACACCTAAGACCAGGAATTGTGGTCCCCAACCCCCGTGGTCTATCAGCTCCCTGGGTGACACGGAACAGGTCCCCTAACTCTCTGGGACCTCCCTTTTCTCATGATGCCTCGAGGCGCCTGGAAGGTCCCTTTCGGACCCAGGGCTCCCTAATCCTCTTTTGTCTCAGACAGTCAACTGGATAATCCACAATAATCTGGCTGAACCCGTCAATCCTCCAATGAGCGAGTGATTTCCAGTAGAAAGGAGAGCACAAAGGAAGCACAGGGAAGTAAGATTCCAGCTCCCGCCCTCCCATCCTCCCGCTGCGTGCCGCCAGCCCAGCACGTGCTCCTGCACCGGTTTAGATGCCAGTCTCCACACTTACTAAGCGGCGATCGAGGGCAAGTCACCGAATCTCCTGCAGCCTCGTTATGCACATCTGTAGAGTGAGGTTAATGCCGCCTAATCCCAGGGCTCCTGGGAGGGGGGAGTCCACTAAAATGTATACAAGCGCCCAGCACCCACAGGACACACGCTACGTGTCCCTCTGATTCATTCCTGACCCACCCAACCCACTTAATCAAAAAGACTCAGTTTCCAAAGGCTTTTGCAGCCCCAGACAGACAGAGCTGCAGGGACTCTAGAAGCCAGCTGGTCCAGCTTCCTCCCACCTCGGTGACTGGCAAAGGAGGCTGAAGAGGCTCGGTGACCTGCCCAAGGACCCACGTGCTCCTCGGCGGCAAAGCCTGGCCCAGAACACAGGGCGGTCATACTAGCCACAGAGAGCACCTTGTCCCTGAGGAATTTGGGAACTCCCTGCTTAAGACAGAATTCTGAAAAATGAAATTCAACAGAACTTCTCATTTATGTCTTTTGGGGGGCTGCAAGGGAGAAGTAGCACCATCCTTTGTCTCCGAGTTACCTGTGAAATAAAGGTCAGAGGTCCTTGCTAGCAAGCAGCCTCTCCCAGGTACGGGGCTCCCTTTGCCCCTCCCCACTTCTAGGCCTTCCGTTTACACCCCGAGGCGGACATGCTTGCACTAGGAGCAACAATCACTCCAGGGCCAGGGGCCCAAAGGCCCCTGCAGTGACCTGATCAGAGCCCCTGAGACCATCCAGGTGTCTCTGCAGGAAGCTCAGGCCAGAGTCTACCAAGCTCGGCTCTGCTGTACAGAGAGCACTGAAATGGGAGCCCAGACAATGTGAGGAGGGGCCTGGGTGGCACGCCCTCCTGTTCCAGCAAAGCCCACCAGTCAGGGGGCATTGGCCAGAGAGCGACAAGAGCATGCCTGCTCCTGGCTCCTGTCAGCACACTCCCCGTAGGCGTCTCCCGGAGCTCAGAGCGCCCCAGCCCATGCCTCACCTGGTGCTCTGGAGCATACAGGCCCAGAGAGGGAGACCACGGTGCCCCAGCTCCCACCGCATGCCTGGGCAGCCGGGGCATACAGCCAGCGCCTGACCTTCCTTCCAACTGCCCCCAGGCTCCCCTCTGCCAGGCCCCCTCCCTCTTCCAAAACCCTGAGCTCACCTCCACGCCTGAGGGTCCCGCCAGGTTACACAGCGCTCAGAAGCAGGTGACAGTTCAGCAACTCCTCCGCGAGGACCTCTGTCAGGCCGGAGCAGCTGGGCCCTGCCTGTCCCCAGTGGCAAGGAGAGACCCGCAGTGCCCAACTTGCGAGGGCTCTCTCTTCCCGGAGGGATCCTCCTCCTCCCACTCCCTCCTCCCACTCCGGGTCCTCCTCCGTAGTACTATGGAGAGACACGTGCTCTGCTAGGGGGGAGGCGGGGAGGAAAGTGCCGCTGTGTATTGGAAGGAGGCAGGCAACAAATCTGCTGCCCTGTTATGTACACTCACACCTCGCGGGCGAGGAATGGGGAAAATAGCTCTATCTGCCGCCACGGAGTTATTAACCCCTGCGCTCCAGCTCTGCTCCTCACACAGCTGAAGCCAGAGAAACAATACACTTAACCAATGGAGTGCCAGCCAGAGGCATTACATCATCAGCCAGCTCCGCCATTGGCCAATATTCCTAGAACCCCCTTCTCCTTCTAGGTGCTTAACCCTTTCACGTTTGCCACGGCACAGGCTCGAGCGTTTGGTCTGAATGAAGGTTCCTGGACCTTGCTTTTATCAGAATCACCTGAGGTGCTTTCTGGACACACAGATCGCTCAACTTCTTCGGGGGGAGCAGGGACCCTGCATTTTAAACAGAGTGCAGAGTGTGGGGGACCGACCACTGGTCTAGGAAACTCTTCCTCTCCAAAAAGTAAAGGAGGTAACGGTTTCCTGAGCGTGTATGAGGCCCCCCAGCCCAGCACTTCACAGTATCATCTCATGTGTTTCCTTCCCTGAGCAGCAGGTGGTTACTGGCTCCATCTCACGGGTATGAAAAGTAAGGTTCAGAGAGAAGAAGTCCCTTGCTCGTGGATCTGGAAGCCGGGCCGTCTGCACCCTACCTGGCTACCCCATTGGAAGCTCCCCCGGGAAATCAAACCCAGCCACATTTTCTACCTATTGCCTCCAGGATTACTGAAAGGATAGACCCTCCTGATGAGTTGTAAAATGCCAGCGGCCTGTGAAGAACTGGGGGGGGGGGGGGGGGAGGAGGGAGGGGGAGAGTGAAGAGAATGAATTCTCACAGAAGGGAGTCAGGGATCACGAACCCTCCGGAGAATCATTCTCTTTCTCAGGCTCAAGCCTTCTGCTGCAAATCTCAGCTTGGCTGCCACTTTCTCTAGGAAGCATCCACTCACCCCCAAACTCAGGATAGGTGCCCCTGTTCCAGGCTCCGGAGGCCCCTGGATCTATTGGCTGCAGCTGCTAGTTTACCTGGTACAGCCCACCAGGTGAGAGCCATCTCCACCTTCTCCACCAGCATCTGCCCAGAACAGTGCCTGCTGCATGTGAGGACCCAACCAGGACTATAGGAGGCAGGTGGAGAGGGAGAGGGGGGAGGAAGAGAGAGAAGATGGAGGAAAGAAGAAGGGGGAAGGGGGCAGTGAAGGAGGAAAGGTCTTTACTGAAGTTTGAAATGACATTATGCTGGGATGAGAAAGGTAAAGGCCTGGAGGCCAGGGACCCATATGAATAACTGAGGGACCTTGGGCAAGTTCATTTTGGGGAGGTCTGAAAATGAGGACAACAGCATCTTCATCATGCGTTTGCATGAAAGAGTGGCCCAGGCTTGAACGTGCTCCTCTGCATTCTCTCTCCCCAGGTCTTACACATTCTGTTGGCTGACTTCTGATTGCTGACCAGTCCCACGTTTGTCTCTCCAGCCCAGACTCCGCCCACCTCACGTTCCATGTGGAGATCACGAGCATCTCCAAGAAAGCATTTGAATTTTCTCCCCTAACTCCAACTTGCTCCTAACCCAGTCTCCTCCACTCTGTGATTGGTACGCCCTTCCACCCAATCTTTTTTTTTTTTTTAACAATTGAGGTGACATTCATATATATATATATAACATAAAAGGAACCATTTTAAAGTTAATACTTCATAATGTGTGCAACACCACATCTATCTGATTCTAAACATTTTCATCACACCCACAAGGGTAAGGGGAACCCACTTACCCTTTAAGCAGTTATGCACCAATAATCCTTCCCCCTCAAGCCCATGGCAAGCCATGAAACATCAATCCATTTTCTGTCTCTAAGGGTTTACCTATTCTAGCTGTTCTATCTATAATAATAAAGGCATAATATGCTAATTAGACCAGACAGCTGAACAACCTTCCAGACGTCCTTCTGGACGAAGCTGGGGATGCGAGGGCTGAGCCCCTTGCACGAATTTCATGCATCGGGCCTTTAATGTGTGTGTGTGTGTGTGTGTGTGTGTGTGTATATATATATATATATATATATATATATATATATATATATGCCTAAGTGACCAAACAATCAAACTACTGACTGACAGGTTGGTCGCTATGATGTGCACTGATCACCAGGGGACAGATACTCAATGCACAGGATGGGGCTCCCTTCTGTCTGGATCAGGCCTGTGGGTATCAGGCTAAACCTGGCTCTCCAACATCCTCTGAAGGGTCTCGGATTGCGAGAGGGTGCAGGCCAAGCCAAGGGACCGTACCAATGCACGAATCTGTACACCGGGCCTCTAGTCTTATATAATAAAAGGCTAGTGTGCAAACTGTCCCCACAAGAGTTTGACCACTCGCTATGACATGTTCTCACCACCAGGGGGGGTGGCAAGGAAGGCCCCGGCCGGCAGTCAGAAGGCCCCAATGGGCCCTGATCACTGGCCAAGCCTAGGGACCCTACTCGTACACAAATTTCATGCACTGAGCCTCTAGTTTCATATAAAGGGAATCAAACACTATGTGACCTTTTGTGACTGGCTTCTTTCACTTAAGAATGTTTTCAAGGTTCAGTTGTAGCATGTATCAGCACTTTATCCCTTTTTATGGCTAACAATCCATTGTAAGCTTATTCCACATTCTGTTTATCCATTCATTTATTGATGGACATTTGGCATCCACCCAATCTTAAACCAAAATGGTTTAAGAACAATCCTCGATCCTTCCCTTTACTCTATTCCCCAAGTCTAATGTATCAAGTCCTATACATTTGACATCCAAACTATAACTCCAACCCTACTTTTCTCCAATAATTGCTATAGTGCGGCAAGGATGCTAACATCTCTCACCTAACTGCAAATCTGTGACAAGATCCCATTCTTGTCTCTATTCCACTCTTGGCCTGGTAACTGTATGAACCAGCTCATCCATTCACCTCTCCTCCACGGAGCTTGTCTCCTAGAAGCACGACAGACAGCAAACAAATACTGTACCACCAGGCCATTACTAGGCTTAACATACTCCAAAGACTTTTCTCTGCAGTCTGAGGAAAATCCAAGCTCAGCATGGCCTTCCAAGGCTGCATCTACTTCTCCAAACTCCTCTCAGGCTGCTCCCCAGTCACGCTGAGCTCTAGTCCTCCAACTCATGGTCCTTGAACAAGTTGTTCTCTCTGACTCTTGGTCTTGGCATCGCTGCATCAATCTTGTCCCTGCGATCTCTGTAAATATCACTCCTCAGACTGACCTTCCCCAGCCACTCTGTTAAGCAGACTCACCCTCTATCCATTCCGATCATTCAATAAGCCTGTGCTAAGCACTGTGCTGGGCTCTCGGGGACAAAGCAGTGTCTGAACGCATAGAGCCTTCGGACTAGCGGGGAGGACCAACAAACGGATGGACCAGTGCCATGAAGGGAGAGTAAAAGGGAGGGGACCTGCTTTACACGGGATGGTCCAAAAGGCCTTTCTGAGGAGGTTAGGTTGAAACTGGGGGATGAGAGGGGCTCAGCTGGGAAGAGGTCCTATTACTCTCTATCTCATCCTGGCTGCACAATGCAATGTTGTATCTTTCATGGTCTGCTTTTGAGGAAGCAAAGCATTTCATGTCTGTCTCCCCTCAGGGACTGTGTAGTATTTTCAGCACCTAGGATAGCACCCAATAGGCACTCAATACTCGTTGACTCAATAGATAATTGGATAAAAATGAATGAGTTAATGAAGTCACTTCAAGAAGCATAACAAATCACAGCGTTTTGGTATTTGTTGCCACTGACACTGATTTATTGCCAAAGGACTCCTTCTCTTTTGGGTTTTGGAAAGCGGGGCTGCCTGTACAATGAGAATAAAAGCACCTAACTTAGAGGATTACTGGATCGCTGGAGAGAATGAACAGACAGAACAGGCACTCAATAACAGGCAGCCGCAGCCACTGTGGCTGGTATTACTAAAGGTTCTTTCTTTACAAAAGCTGATGTATTCAACTAAACGGCCAAAATCCATTTTCAGACGCAGTCACGGTCGTTGGTAAGAAGAATGAACACTTTAAGAAAAGCCCGCTCTGCGCCGGGCACAGGGCAAAGCACTTCGTCACTTATCTCATTGCTTCCCAGCCGGTCCTCCCAACTGCCGCCTGGCACAGCTCAGCCCCACCTGAGGCCACGTGCTCCTTACCCACCAGCTGCGGGCACTGCTGTTCCACAGCCCGCAGCTGAGTCCGCCTTCAGGCACGGTCCTGCGGAAGGAGCACCCGAGGGTATGCCCCTCTCTGGGGAGAGCCTGCACCCCCTGGCTGCTCAACCTGGGGCTGCAAAGGCCTGGCCCATGCCCCAGGGGTCAATGGATTCCGTCAGAGATCAACTCTCTCCTCCCCCACCCCAGAGTAAGACCACTTCCCAAGAATCCCCCCCACACACACACACACACACATCTCAGCCTCTGAGTCTGTTTTTCAGGGAACCAGACTACGGCATGTGGGTATGATGCTTTCCTTTGACATCAGAAAACTGAGGTTCAGAATGGTTAATCATGCCCTCCCTACCCCGCCTCCCCCACCCCTGCCCTTCAGTGCCCAGCTAAAGCGACTTTCTGGTCTGTGTGACTCCCCAGCAGACCTTGCTCGTCACTGTCACTACAGCCTCTAGTGGCTGAGGCTGTGTCTCTGTGAGACAGCAAGAGGGGCCAGGGAAGGGAAGGCCAGCAGGTAGGAAAACGAAAGCAGGGGTGCCCTTCACGCTCCTCCAGGGGCCATCCCTGGTGACAGAGGCGAGGTCACAACTTCCAGAAACAACATGAAAATGTTTCCGCAGGCATCACATGGGCACCATCTCCCCTTCCTAATGAATCCATGGCTAGAAGGGGGGGGGGAGGGCCTCCTGGGCACACGGGGCTTCCTTAAGGGGCCCGAGTATTTGCAGCCACATCCCCAAGAGTAGCTACAACACACCAGCCTTCTCCTGCTCCAGCCTCCATCGGCTTTCCACCGAGCTGCCACAGGGGCTGGGTCACTGCACAATTTCCCCACTGCCCCCCCCCCTTCCCGGACAAAGTTCCACATAGTCTACGGCCACTTCTTAAGGTCCGTACATGCTTTTGCCCCCGGCGGTGTCCACAGCTAATTTCCTACCCCAGATATGGCCCCGTCTTACTTGGTTGTCTGACGTGGGTTTACCTGGGTGCTGAGCTTTTCACTTCCTTTATCTTTGCACAAGAAAATCTATCTGGGCTCCCACCCACTGCCAGCACATGCAGGTTTCAGCCAGTCAAATCCTCCTCCTCCTCCAGTGCCCACTCAACTGTCACCTCCTCCGTGGAGCCTTCCTGGACTGCTCTCGGTCCCCTGTATCACAGCACACTACAATTGCTCCCCCTCTCGTCCTTCTTGGCCCAGGAGCTCCTCCAAGGCCCTTCTTCTCGCCACTAGGGCTTAGCACGGTGTCTGGCCCACAGCAGGAGCCCAATAAATACTGAATAAATACACGGGGCGCTTGGTCAGAGAAGCAAGCGCTTTGAGAGTTGATTTTTTTCTCCTGCGCCCCAGGGATGACTAGGAATAGTTGAAATAGCATGACAAATCTGGACCCCGAACCCGGGGGCAACAGGCCAGAAGGAAGGTTCTGAAGACCTAGGCAGAGCAGCGGGGCGGGTCGCTGCGGCCCCCGGCTCCCCGCAAGCTCATCCCCGGGCCGTGGCGCGGGTGCAGGTAATGTGGGGAGCCGCTACCCAGAGCCGCCCTGGCTCCCGGCGCCTCGGGCGTCCCCCGCACGTGAACCGGTCGGTCCTAGGGTCGGGGGCCGGGCCGGGCCGGGCAGCAGCAGCAGCAGCCTGGGGAGGAAGCGTGGCGAGGCGGCTCTCACCTCGCTCCCGGGCCCCGCCGCGCGTCCGCATCCCGCGGGCACCGAGCAGGAGCGCCCGGGGACGCCGAAAGGACGCCGCCAGCAGTCCCGGCTGGGAGGTTTGGGGTTGGGGGAGGACTCCCCGCTGCCACACACCCTACAAAGTCCACTCCGCCGCAGCGCTCTGCTTACCCCGGAGCTGCCTGGGACGCGGAGCCGCGGGAGTCCAGGCCGCCGCCCCGCCTGCCTGCGGTCCTCTCCAGGTACCCGAGCCCGGCCTCCGCACCCCCGGCGGGAGCGTCTCTGGCGGCGCCCGCCTCCCCGCGCCGCGTAGCCCCATTGGCCCCGGCAGCCAGGCCCCGCCCCTCAGGCCCCGCCCATCGGTCCCGCCCCCGGTGGCCCCGCCTCTCCGCACCCGGGCTCCTCACCTCTCCACGCAGGGAAAGTTGCTTGGGACTCAGTTTTCACCTGGCTCAGGCAGCGGGTGAGGTAATGATTCTCCACCCCAAGAGCATCCAGGCGCCCCCTGGGGAGTGCGAAGAGCGCAGCGTCCTTTGAGCCAGTTGCCTGGCCTCCCTGGACCTCAGGGGGCGCCTCTGAGAAACCCGTGAGCCACTGTCGCAAATGTCTCGGACCCTGGGCTGGGCACTAGGCACCAGGCATGCAGCAGGGAACGAGACTAAGCCTATTGATCGGCCTCACGGTGTTTGCATGGGGCGGGGAGCGGCAGATGATACGCAAATACACAAACAGCTGTCAGCTTGTTAGGAGCATTATGGGGCAGAGGGCAGGAGAGGGATGATTGTAAATAAGAAAGGTCTTCAGGCCGAAACCGGTTTGGCTCAGTGGATAGAGCATCGGTCTGCGGACTGAAAGGTCCCAGGTTCCATTCCTGTCAAGGGCATGCACATTGGTTGCGGGCACATCCCCAGTAGGGGTGTGCAAAAGGCAGCTGATTGATGATTCTCTCTCATCGATGTTTCTAGCTCTCTATCTCTCTCCCTTTCTCTCTGTGAAAACCCAATAAAATATATTTTTTTAAAAAAGAAAAAAAGAAAGGTGTTTAGGATGCTATAAATAGGATGGTCTCCAAGGTCCCTTTGCACTAGAAGGATAAATGCGATCCCTTCACTGACGGGTGCAGTGAATGCAGGTGGCTCTGAGGCTGGCACTAGAGAAGGGGGTGGATGAGTGTAGTGACCAAAAAGAAAATGAGTTAGGCCAGAGCGGTAACCGGAGGGAAATCTCCTAGGACAGTGGTCGGCAAACTCATTAGTCCTCAGAGCCAAATATCAACAGTACAACCATTGAACATACCTTTGAGAGCCAAATTTTTAAAACTTAAACTATATAGGTAGGTACCCTGTTATTAACTTTTAGGGTACTCCTAAGCTGGCCTTTGCTAAAAACTCAAGGGGCCAAAGAGCCGCATGTGGCTCGTGAGCTGCAGTTTGCCGAACACTGTCCTAGGACCCTGTGGGCCAGCGTGAGGAGCTTCCGTTCTGTTGTAAGGACACAAATAAGCCCTTGAAGGGTTGGAAGAGGTCGAGGGTGGTGGTAAAAGACCCCTTTGGCTGTTGTATGCAGCCTGGATTGGGGGAGAAAGAATGGAAGCAGGGAGGCCAGTGTGAAGGTGTCTTAACAAACACCACAGACTGGGTGGCTTAAACAATAGCTGTGTGTTTTGTCACAGTTCTGGAGGCTGCAAGTGTAAGATCAAGGTGCCAGCATGGTCAGTTTCTGGTGAGGACCCTCCTTCTGGCTTGCAGATTGCTATTGCCTTTCCCTGTGTCCTCACCTGGCAGAGAGAGAGAGAGAGAAAGAGAGAGAGAGAGAGAGAGAGAGAGAGAGAGAGAGAGAGAGAGAGAGCGCAAACTCTCTATCTCCTCTTCGAAGGCCCACACCCTCATGACTTCATCTAAACCTAGTCACCACCAAAAGCCCGCTCTCCAAATACCATCACACATCCTATATAATAAAAGAGTAATATGCAAATCAACCGAACAGTGGAAGGATTGGTCGCTACGTTGCGCACCAACCACCACCAGGGGGCAGATGCGCAATACAGGAGCTGCCCCCCTGGTGGTCAGTGCGCTCCCACAGGGGAAGCCCCTCTCAACCAGAAGCCAGGCTGACTGTTGGCAAGCACAGCAGCTGTGGCCAGAGCCTCTTCCATCTCTGCAGCAGCGCTAAGGATGTCCGACTGATGGCTTAGGCCCCCTCCCAGCCCATCAGTCAGACATTCCCTGAGGGCTCCCAGACTGTGAGCACTCATTCGGACATCCCTGGAGGGCTCCCAGGCTGGGCTGAAGGACCCCTCTCCCCTGATTGCATGAATGTCATGCACTGGGCCTCTAGTGTTGTGCATATTGGGGAAACATCGTTCAATCCATAGCAGGAGACTATTCCAGAAGTCCAGAGATGATGGTGACCTAGGCCAAGGTGCTGGCAACAGGGATGGGGAAAGTGGACCAACTGACATATATTTTGAGAGCATCATAGAAAGTTTGATGATGGGTTGGATTTAGGGCATGAATGAAGAAAGACTCCTAGATGTTTAGCTTGAGCCACCCACGGGATAATGGCACTGTGACCAACATGGGAAGACAAGAGAGGAACAGGTTGGAGGCAGAGGGAAATGAAAGGTCCCATTGTAGACATTTGAGAGCCCTACTTGACATCCTACAACCACAGATTGATTTGTCTGTACAGAATTCTCCCAATAACCTGATGATAAAAATATACTCTCACTATCTCTGTATTACAGAGGGGGAAGCGAAGACACAGAAAGATAAAGCAACTTGCTCAACCTAGGTGTTGGTTTGCAACCTGGGGGTGGGGGTGTCAAAACTGGCCCCCTCCACAGGGCAAGGAGGGATGGAGGAGAGAGGCATACCACTCCAGACTGGCAGGTGGCAGGTTTAATAAGCAGGGAACTTATATATGAGGGATGGGAGGCCTCGGCACCTGCTCGCCAGAATCTTAGCAGTTGATGTTGAGGCCTCAAGTTAAATGGTTTCGGACTCAACAACACATTCCTCTCTGGAGGTCTCACCTTGGAACCTGCCCCATTTATGGGGACAGTGGGTGGAATACACATCCCAAGGACAGGGGAGGGGGTTTCAGTTGCCCAAGTTCAGCTCTCAGGTCAACCACTGGCCTGCCCTCTCCATGACCTGCTCCAGCAGTGGTTGGCTAGATACACAGAGCTCAGGGGAGAGTCTGCGGCCAGGATACACGCTGGGGAGTGCCCTCACCTGGGATTGTACAGGACCGGCTGGAGAGAGCTGCAGTGTGAGAAGCGAGGAGAGGCAAGGACCTTGGAAAGATCTCTCCCAACATCTCCACTGACCGCCTGACCTTCAAAAGTGACCTCAGTCACTAAGAGGCAATGAACCCAAGTTCAGTAGCTAGGAGGGAGTAAGACTAGTTCAGGGATGAAAAACTTGAGGACAGGCAATAAGGAAGCATGTGAGGTTGGCAGGGTATGGCAGAACAGGGCGGGGTGGGGCTCTGCTCCCTTCCCCCCCCCCCCCCCAGTGTGCACACCTACCTGCCTGAGGGGGCAATGGACTCAGCAACAGCTGATTTTGCCATATGGGAATATGGACCCTGAGTTTCCAGAGGATCTCATTTGTATTAAAGAGCCAGAAAATCAGAATATGTTAAACCTCTAGATGTTTAAATGTTGGCAATTAATTTAAATTTTTTTAAAGAGAATGTATGGGTCAAGACTGTTGGACAGAATCCATATGGGCAGGATTGGCTCTTTGGGCTGTTACTTTCCACCTCTGGGTTAGACAGTGCTTCAGGTCCCTTTAAGAAGGTCCTTGCGCTTTCTGTTCAGACACAGATGGTGACAATAGTGGGACATAGAAGGATCCAGGAAACCTCATCTTGGAAACCCAGCCTCGCCTTTCAGGGCATTTGCCTCTACCCGCCTAGTAGAGCCTTGCTAAGCCTCAGTTTCTCTACCTGTAAAAACAGGAGGTCAGAGCTGAGCTCCTCCAAGATCCCTCCCAATTCTAACATTTGGAATTATAACAATAGTGAGTGGTTGTTGTTTTTAATTGTTGGTTTCCAAATACGCACAGGGGATTTGCTTGGGGGGAAATGGAAAGGTTCTTGCCTGGGTCTGCCTATTCAAAAAGCCTTGCTAGTAAGGAATGGCTCAGCGTGAAACAGAGGTTTAGATAAGAAACTAGGCAAATTATGGCATTTTAATTGCACTGTGAATGAGAATAAAAAGGCAATTAGGTGCAGGCATGCTTAATGGTTTTCTATTGTAAATGCAATGTATGGTAGTCAGTTCTCCACATATATCACCCAGGAGTTTGCAGTAATGAGATTCTCTGTCGTGTATATGGGTGGTCAGCTGCATTCTAGCATTATTTATTCTTATGTGCCGAGCTTATGTAATGAGAATAAGCCTGAGAACACATAGTCGCCCTCCATAGAGTCAGCCCCTTTTGTGCCCACCTGGGATACTGTTGAAAGCTGAGAAGCAGCTAAGGATTTTATGTCATTGGGTTTTGCGTAGGAGCGAACGTGGGGCTGGGAGCCGGGAGACCTGCCGCGTACTCGCTGAAGAACCGTTCAGCCTTCTTCATCAGTGAAGTGAGAGCTGGACAGAAGGCGGCTCCAAGGGAGATACAGCATGTGCATGTCTTCCTCCACATTTCTTTTTTTTAAAAAACATATTTTATTGATTTTTTACAGAGAGGAAGAGAGAGAGGGATAGAGAGTTAGAAACATCGATGAGAGAGAATCATCAACCAGTTGCCTCCTGCACACCCCTTACTGGGGTTGTGCCTGCAACCAAGGTATATGCCCTTGACCGGAATCAAACCCGGGACCTTCCAGTCCGAGGACCAAAGCTCTACCACTGAGCCAAACTGGTTTTGGCCTCCACATTTCTTTGAGGGGAAGTTTTCATAGTGTGGAGACCTGGCAATTCCCAGGATCAGATCTTTCCACAACTTACCTCCTAGTTCCCCAAAGTCCTGGAGGCAGGGATGTCACCTAAGTTGGGCCAATTCGATGCTCACTCTTGGGACTTTGTCTCCCCAGAAAGTGACAAGGATGGAGAGAGGAGAAAGGTTGGCCATGAAATTGGTCAGCCTGAGGGTGGCTGCTGATGCTGAAGAGGCTGGACCAGTGGTTGCTGCTTGATCATGAATCTTGAGAGCCAACCTCTAGGATCCCCTAGGTCTCTGCCAGTTTCTCAAGCCCACTCCTTCATGCCATCCCTGACCCCATCCAATGTTATTTTGTGACTCTCCCACCTCTACTAAATTCCCTTCTTGTGTTAGCAGCCCAAATTATTTCTCTTGCTTTAAGAGAGGAAGGGAGAGAGATAGAAATATCAACGATGAGAGAGAATCATTGATCGGCTGCCTCCTGCATACCCCCCCCCCCCAAGGGGGAATGGAACCCACACGTGGGTATGTGCCCTGACTGGGAATCAAACCTCAAACTCCTGATTTATAGGCTGATGCTCAACCACAGAGCCACACTGTCCAGGGCTATTTCTCTTGCTTTTAACCAATCGTTTGGATGGAGCCAGGGAGCAAAGAACATATTGCATCCTAGGACCTTTTCCCTGGGGAACAATTCAGAGCAGGAATTTGCATTCATATAGATGCACACACAGGGACGGCATGCAGGCTCTCTCGCTGCTCAGTAGGAAATCCAATCCCACACAGCAGTTGTGCTGCAGAATAATAATATTTATTTTTGACAAGAAGAGTCCAGGTGTGCTATTCACAACACATCTAAAAAGGAATGAGCAAGCTCTAATGATCACCACACAATTGTAGAAATAAGCCCTCTTGTATGTAAATTTGGTAATTTGCAAAGTCCTTTCCCATGAGTCCCCTCATTTCAACTCACTCCTGTGAGGTAGGCAGATTCCATCGTAGTCATACTTTATAGGTCACGCTGATGATAATAGCTGTGATTCATTGAACACTTCTTGAGGAGCAGGCACTATGCTAAATGCTTTACATACCCATATACCAACCCTGTTAAAAAGATATAATTCCATTTTATAGGTGACAAAACTGAGGCTGGCACAGTTCATAAACATAATATGCAATTGAGGTGACAGCTTACACAGTTGTCAGTTCTGTCCGAGGATAAATGCTATTTGAGCTTTTTAAAAAATATATATTTTATTTATTTTTTTCAGAGAAAAAGGGAGAGGGATAGAGAGTTAAAAACAACGATGAGAGAGAAACATCCATCAGCTGCCTCCTGCACATCTCCTACTGGGGATGTGCCCGCAACCAAGGTACATGCCCTTGACTGGAATCAAACCTGGGACTTTTCAGTCCACAGGGCAACACTTTATCCACTTAGCCAAAGGGGTTAGGGCCCATGCTGGCTTTTAACACACAGCTTGGTATCATGTTACACAGCTAGTGGGTGGCAAACCTGACCCTGGAACCCAGGTTCTGAGTCAAAAGTTTTCATACTTGCCAACAAGGGCAGACTTGATTTGGTGGTCCACCCATGGAGACATTTTTAGGGTCGTAGGAAAGATCTTTTCCTATTTCTCTGTCCCTCCCTATCACGGTGCCTGAAGTCTGCCTAAATATGATTGCTATGTCTGACGATTGATCCAGGGGCTGCAAAAGTAAGGGTACCTGTGAGAGGCTAAATGCTAAGTGTTATCTGATGAAATAAAAGGGCTCAGAGTCCACCCAGGCTTCTCTAAGTACATCACATAATCATGCTCTACACCATACATATGTACAATTTTTATTTTTTTTTAAATTAAGTGAAAAAACATAAAGGTAAAAGTGGAAGAATTTTTCAATTATTTTTTCGATGTCAGGGACCACTGGCTCCTAACCACCCGCCTGCCTGCCAGCCTGATCATCCCCTAACCGTTCCCCTGCCGGCCTGATTGCCCATAACTGCCCTCCCCTGCTGCTATTTGCCTCCTCTGCCAGGACCCGCCTCCTCCAATGGGAGGTGGTGGAGACTCTGAGACCAACTTCCTCTGCTTTGTGCAGAGTCTTGGGACCCCAGGCCTCATTGTGCAGAGCAATCTCCAGGCCCCGCCTCCGCTGTGCGTGTGGCTATATTGTGGCGGCCATCTTTGTGGTGATCATCTTGTGGCAGCCATCTTGAGACAACGTTGCACACAAGGACCACCTAGACTTTTATTAGTATAGATATAGATTAGTTCTTAGAAACATGTAAGATACTGCCTTGAAAATAATCAGTATCATCAAATGTTACACGTTTTGCTTCCAAAGAAGGAATGAAGTAATGGCAAAAATGTGCGTTGACATTCCTAGAGACTTGGATTCAAATCCCGACTTATTACTCCAGTGGCATGTGTGACCCTAAGCAATAATAATAGTAATGACAACAATTGTGCACTTAGGCACCAGCCTCTGTGCTAAGTGTTTAACCACTGTTATTTTTTTCTTTCCATGACTCTTTGTCATAGCTATTAATATTTTACAGATGGCAAAGCTGAGGCTCAGAGAAGTTAAAACCTACTTAAAGTTGTTACATTTTATAAGTGACAGAGCCAGGAATTGAACCCCAATCTACATTATTTCAGAAGCAGGCTCTTCACCTTTCTTCAGATGTCCCTATCTGCTGATTCCAGTTCTGCTTGCTGTGATCATGGGGGTCAGTTGGGCCAATTTATATGACCTGTCCTGTGATTCAAAACCTGAGATGTACATTTAAAGGTAGATGGAACAGAGGAAACAGTAGTGTTTTTTACACAGAAGGGAGCAGAAAAAGATATTTTATTAGCAATATGAAAACACACATCTGTGCTTGTGATTTTTGCGATAGTATCACTTCTTTATGGCAGGTGAGACTGTGCATAAGAATTTTGCCATCACCAGAATGGAAATTCTTCCACCTGCCCCAAATATCCTTCATTAGTCTACTCTATCAGCATGCTGGGAAAAGCACATTCATGACTCAGAAATTAGGGAGGAATTAGAAATTCAGAGATGTGCTGCTCGGGCTGTGGCCACTGCTCCCATAGGAATATTTGCTCACTCACTTATTGCTCCTCTGGGACCTGTAAGTCTCCATCACCGTGTTGCCAGGCAACCAAAACAGCACCTGCATTAGGAGGTGAACAAACCAATCAGGTCACTCAGAGGAGGAACGTTACCTGGTTAGCCTCCAAGATGGAAAGAGGGCTTTCTGGACCCACTCAGGACCATGGCTGCTGGAATCAAGGAATCCAAAACCTCCCAGTTTTTGATGGTTAAATGGGAGGCTGGTTGAGCGGGAGTGAAGCCTCCAATGTCCCACAGCAACTCTGAGGCAGAGCCCGGAGGACAAGTCAGATCTGATCCCTGGGCTGGTATCCTATCACTGTACTTCATTGCCATCATTTCTGCAAAACTCATGTGTGGTGCACCCTCTATGCATCAGGCTCTCTGCATCTCTTTGATGATGGGGGAGGTGCAGAAAGCATGTAGACACCATTCCTCATCCACTTATCACTTATCTAACAGTTATTTGTTTCACTTCCAGAATCGAGGCAGCATAGCATGGTTGTTAAGGGCACAGGCCCCCACAGTCAGACAAGGGAGCAAATATCAGGCAGGTTACTTAACTTTTCCGTGCCAAAAGTTTTCTTGAATAGAATGATGCTAAGGATGAGAATGAAAGAAACATGGCTGTCCCACTGCCTTCCTGGGTCCACATGAATGTCTGTCAAGATCTGCGTGGAGACACCTGTGAGGGGAAACCATTTCCGTTTGAATGTGGGCTAGGTACTCATCCAAGTTCCATCTGTCCTTTGATGTGAAACTCAACAAAGGAAGAGAAGGAGGAGAAGATTTAAGAGAGGCTGGGAGGTTTCTCTTCATTTTATCCTGGAGAGAGTTTACTGTGGATATTAAAATGTTTTTTAAAAATATCCTTCCGTAGCTTGTGGCCAGTAGAATCATTTTCTCAACTGGCTGGTCAGAGAGGGCGTAGTCATGACTGACTTAACTGGTAGCTTGCACATTCTGGTTTGTGACTATGCGTCACCAAAACCATGGAGAAGCTCATGAAAAAGTCATGCCCAGGCCTCCCCTGAGCTCTCCTGAGTCAGGGTCTCCGCAGGTGCGGTACGGGAATGTGAATTTCTAAAACGATTCCCTGGAGACAGTCCTGCGGAGTCTGGCCTGGTGGGTACTGGGCTGATGTACAGTGGGTGATGGAACACTTCCCAGCCTGGCGCAATCTCGTCCTCTCATTAAGCCAACTCTGACTCTGTCCCAGTTCTAACTCCCAGCCCAGCGCCTCCCACCCCAGGCCACTGTTCATAGCCCCGAGGTCCTTTCTCATCAATTCTTACACTCTGCTGATGTCAGCAAAGGCTGTTCTCAGTCCCAGCTGTCAAACATGAAGTCCCAGGGCTCCTTCCCCAGCACCCTCCAACTTCCAGCAGCACCCTTCTGTGACTTCTCAGCACAGACATTTCTGGGCAAGGGAGAAAACCAATTTCCTGCATCCATCTCCAGGGACATACATTTCTGATCGTTAGAGCTGGTAATTTCCCCGATGATGGGAACTTCATGTCTACTGTCCCCCCACTTACACTGGTCATCTTGTGCCCAGCTTCCTCCCCACAGGAAACGGGGACAGGAGTGAACACCTCCCATTCCGGCTCAAGAAAAGACTGTGAGTGTGTCTTACTCCCTCAAAACTTTGTTCCCAAAGTTTAAATAAAGTGGGACGGAATTTTCTCATTTGCCATCGCCAACAATTCTTTAGTAGAACAAAGGGTTCTGCACAGCCCAGTCCATGTCTTTAGTGAGTGGGGCCGAGATCCTCAAGTTCAGTGTCACATTAACAGCCCTCATTACTGGACCCTGGATCTGTCTGTCAATAAATTCATATTTTAAAAGTCAACCTAGCAATCAAAATGAATTTTAAACTGTTCCCGGATCTCTTGAAGACCACTAAAAGGAGTCCATTATATAGCCTAGAACCACTTTTTAAAATCCCCTTTCAACTTCCCCTTCATTCTTCTCACCCCATTTATGCTTCTGAGCTCACCCTCATGAGATCCCTCAGATGGTAACACCCAATCCTTTCAATTATTATTTTTATTTCTCCTTTCCTGTTCTTTGGATCTCCTGGCCTGTCTCTCCATTCATTCTTTATATTCTTCTGAATTTGTATCATAAAACCCTAATAAACTTGAATAGCAGGCTGAAACTCTACTAATTACTGAACAAGTTTTAAAAAATTGTTTTAGTATTGTGAGGTAGAGCATATGGAGGCTGCTATATGCCTACTAATAAATTGGTATATGCCTACTAATAAATCTCATCCACATGTGCATTGGGGGTCATCACCTGGACCACGGGTCAGAGTCCTGAAGGCAGCCCCTGTGATTGCATCTTTCTAATCCTCCCACAGCAACATTAGGGCATTCAGACCTCCTGTCTCTCCCAACTAGAAGCTTCCTTCCTGAGTCCTCTCCCTCCCCTTCTTATCATAAGCTCTTCCAGGTCCATTATCTGCTCATTCTGGTGATTCATTCTGTGCTTCTATGCTCTGGACTGATGTCAACAGGAAAGCAGGGTGAGCTGGCTGAATCAGCAGAGGTCTAGGCTAGCAATTGTAAAGGTCAGGAGACAGCACATAGCTTTCTTTCATGGCTTCTTCCTCACTCTTGTTTTATTAGAGGCCCAATGCACAAAATTCATGCAAGAATAGGTCTTCCCCCGGCTGCTGGCACCGGCTTCTCTCTGGCATCTGAGACCTAGGCTTCCCTCCGGCCACCAGCAGGCACCCGGGACCCAGGCTTCCCTTGCAGCCCCAGCTTCATCTGGAAGGTCATATGGAAGGACATCTGGTCTAATTAGTTTATGATGCTTTTATTATTATAGGTTGATTTCAGAGAAGAAGGGAAAGGGAGAGAGAGAGGTCAAAACATCAATGATGAGAGAGAATCTTTGATTGGCTGCTTCTTGCATGCCCCCTTCCAGAGATCAAACCCAAAATCCCAACATGTTCCCTGACCAGGAATTGAACCTTGATCTCCTGGTTCCTAGGTCAGCATCAGCCACTTAGCCACATTGGCCTGGCCTCATTCTTTTTCTTTATAACCCAAGCTCCTTCACCAGATCCCCTTTTATTTCTCCTTCCTGTCTATAGGATTCCTCTCCTTCATGTATCATTGCAACGCAGAGTAAAGTATTTTTGATGTGATTTTCCCATGGTCATGATTAATCACAATATGATACATCATTTTTAAGGACAGCCTTAAGAAAAATAAATAAATAAATAACAGGCATGGTTTCACAACGAACAGATCTACAAATGAGAAAGGATCCTCTGTCTTTAGTATTCTGTCTGGGAAGTTAGGAAAATGGGTACCTAACCCAAGGGCCTGGACTACTTTATGTCTGGTCTGCCATGTTTTCTACATATCTGACATATTTTGAGTCCTTATTATGTGCCAGGTACCATCCTAAGTGCTTTACACCTATTAATATTTTTAATTATGACAATATCTTCGTGAGAAGTTATTGATATTAATTTTCCTGATGAGTAAATCCAGGCTCACAGAGATTAATAAACTTGCCCAAAGTCACTCAGTTGTAATGGTTGAATCAAAATTTCAACCCAAACCGCTTGCCCGAGTTTGCATGTTAACTAGTGTATACACTGCTTTTGCACCTTTTAATCCAAGTAACTAGTTGGATGCTTTTCTTTTAAAATAATTTCGTGTGTTTTCATTGATTTTAGAGATAGAGGAAGGGAGAATAGATAGTAACATTGATAAGAGAGAAGCATCGATTGGTTGCACACCCCCTACTGGGGATTGAGCTAGCAAGCAAGGGATGTGCCCTGACCAGGAATTGAACTGGTGACCTCTTGGTTCATGGGTCAATTCTCAACTACTGAGCCAAACTGGCCAGGCTCTAGATTTTTATTTTTTTAACAAAATATTGTAAGAGCCATATTGAAGAAAGTATATTTTTGTGTAAGTTCAGGAAGGAGGGAGATAGAGTGACTAATATGTGATAGAGATGGAATTTTAGGTCAGTTCTCACTCCCAACTTCATGGCTTTTTAAAAAAAATAAAATTTGGATCATTGAAAAAAATTCATTGGCAGTGACAAGGAAAATCCTTATGCCAAACCTTAGGGCAATTTTCTTCATTCTTTCTCTCATGAAATGCATTTCAGCCTCCCTGGATGAGTCAGTCACCTGTGCCCACTTCCTCTGCCTCTGCCTGATGCTATTCTACACTATGTGGTGGCAAATTGCCTCATTATTCCTCACAATGCCCCAGCGAGGAGCCATAAGTAAAACAGTCCTCATTATACAGAATTGGTGACTGAAGCTCAGAGAACTTGGGTAAGTTTCCATGATTACATAGCTGGTGGGTGGTGGGATTTTAATAACCGTTGAAAGGCTCTTGGAGGAGAAAGGTTGGCGGTGACCCTTATTTATATCAACAGGGACTTCCTTGGTGAGCTGGGCGCCACTGTAATAAATCTAACCTTGTAGTGACTACATCCATAATTCTATATTGCTTCACAGAATTCTCTCCCTTCCCTTTGCAGCCTCCCAGAGCTGCTTTAATTGAATGAGGTTAGAGAAGCATGGCAAATGGGAAGTTTTCCTTTCATGAGCTCTGGGGACGCTCCACCTGGAATGTGTCTTCCAGACGAGATGATGTCATCCCCATCAGATATGTGCTGAGAGCCTGATAACAAGCTCACTGCCAGTGAGTCACCTTCCTTGGGGATGTCAAAATTGGGCAGCGTCAAACCCAATAAGCATCGAAAGGCAGGAAAGAACTCTAATATACTCAAGGAGGTCAAAGAAGTTCAGGGTCCAAGGCAGGGTCTGTAGCAACTTGGATCTGTGTCTCCTCTCACAAACCCTGAGACGTCTGTGCACCCATGACTTCAAGTACATTAGGAAATAGACAAGAAGTAGGAAGTAGTAAATAATAGTAGTAGGAAATCAATCTTCCTGATGGGCTATATAAGGACTTCTCTGGAGCTCTAATCAGAGCGCTTGGCTTCTTCCTGGATTCTTAGTTAAGGAATAATCACCACACACGGCAGCATTTCGGAATGTACATACATCCTTCTGCTTGACACTATAATTAGACTCGTTCTAGGAACTTAATTAGTTCTTGGCTTCAGTTGTGTGGCCTGGTAGATGCTAATTTTCCTCTCTGTGCCAGGGACTTGTGTTTGGTTATTTCTAGGATTCTTCCGAAGATATTTTTGAATTGTGTGTGTGTGTGTGTGTGTGTGTGTGTGTGTGTGTGTATGTGTGTGTGTGTGTGTGTGTGTGTTCTGAAGTAACAGATCGTCATGAATTCTGAAAGGGAAACTTAAGATTCATTCCTAGTGGCAATAGAATTTGTCTGCTGTCCCTGGTGCTGAATTGTACAAGATATTAGGGTTCCAAATGTGGACACAGTCTGCCACAGGGATAAAGGTAAAAGAAACAAAACCAAATGTTTAGACTTCATTAAGACAAATAGACAGTATTTATTCATATGCCCATGGATAAAGTGAACACGGACAAGCTTACAAGAAACAATGCACCTATATGCCTATTTATTAAAGATATTAAGTATTTGTGAGGGAAAGACCCTGGATGTCTCTTCTGTGGTAATGTATCTTGAGAGCTGGAATGTTACCTGGTCCAGCATAGATTCTGAGTGAATTTCTTTTTGAGTGAATGGTGAATAAATTCCATTTCAGTGCTTAAATTAAGTAAATATAGATTTGGTGCTCAAGAGTGAGGGCTCTGGAATCAGACTGTCAGGGTTCACATCCCAGTGTGCTACCCACTAGCGTGTAACCCCAGAGAAATCACTTCACCTCTACTCAATAGGACTACCACCATAGTCATTATGAGGATCTAAAGAGTTAACATACCCCAAATGCTCAAAACTGAACCTGCTACATGGAAGGTACTGAACATTATTATTACTTCCCTCCAATCCTTCTGTTAAGAATATTTATGAATAATATATTGGAGACACATAATAATGGTGAAATTTATTGAGAACTTATTATATATGAGACATTCATTGACTAATTCCTTACAACAATACCACGATGTAGGTACTATTGTTATTTCCATTATAAGGAGAGGAACCTCACTGAAAGCTTAAGTAATTGTCCCAGGGTTGTGGGAAATTTTAGGATTAAGATTGGAACCTAGGCTATCTAGATCCAAAATCAGTACCTGAATCACAATACATTGCTGCTTCTCAGTATTTTTAATCCCCAATGTTGGTGGTTCGTTGTGGAGTCTGGATATGGATAGGCATTTTCTGTTGATGAGAAGGTGGTGGCTCAAAGGGAAATTTAATGTTAAAAAATCTGCCTTCAATATTGGGCCATAACAGCCTCACATAAAACAAGGTGGATTTCTAACACTTTTATCTTTTTCCTTGGGGGGGATAGGGAGAGGCGGGATATTTTTTCCATTCCTTTTCTCAGGAGCACAATTAGCATATAGATGCTATACATATGCTATGTATATTTTAATCAGTTGATAGTGACACAGAGATTAGACCATGTTATTCTTTTTGGTTTACTGTCTGCACCTCTAATCCAGTTGTTAAAATAATTTGGACAGCCCATTTTAGGTTCAATGGGTTAGTATTCTAACCTCGAATACTACACGTTACTCACTAGGGATCCTACCTGTACAGTGAGCATATTAAACTGTGGTTCCTGGGCGAGCAGAATGTATATACTTAAACACCATTGTTTTGCTTCCATTTCTTGTCAAACCTGGGCTTCTTTTCAGAGATATCTGGATTGCTCATGCTACTCTTAATTTGCACTGGGAGACTGGCCTATTGAAGAAACAATGAAAACTACATTATTATGGTCCCAGAAAATAACTGGTAATGGTGTAATTAACTTTCTTAGGGTCTTTTTTTTTTTGTCTCCTCATTTTTGACTGCTCAACCTCCATCCATATGAAGGTAAAAAAAAATGTTAAGCACATGGTTATTGCTGTTGGGCCTAGACTGAATTTCTAGAGTACAGTAGCTTTACAGATGAGTTGGTTAATACCTCACAGTCTGCCAAGTTGTTCATGACTTAGCCTTATTTGTATGAGTTCTCTTGTCATCGGTCAGCGATGGGCATAGCTACAATGCATCTTCAGGGTGAACTGGACCAGGGTGCTCATGCAGTGGGAGCTCACATTTATTAAGTACTTGTTATGTGCCAGGACCCAGCCTATGTCTTTGCTGCATCATCACATTTAATCCATACAAAGACTCATTGAGGTATTTCCTATTATTGCCCCCATTGTATAGATGAACAAACTGAGGCACAATAGGTACCCATGGTCCAACCTGTTTATTATGTAAATTGATGGCTGGGATTTGAAGCCAGGCAGTCTGACTCTAGAGCCAGACGTCTTCTATGTACACATGGTTTTCAAGCCCTTATACATCAGTTTGGTAACTTTGAATTCACCCTTATCTTGTGCCAGAAACCCATGGTCTAAAATTATTAAATTGTAGCCACCACCCCTATGGTCCTCTGGCTTGGTGTCACAGTTGTTGTAATGAAGGCGGAGAGGATCACAAAAGGGAAAGCGACTATCTCAAAGTAGGAGGATGAGAGAAGAGGTCAGGAAAGACTCCACATGTGATGGCTCTAAGTCTGAAACATTCAGAAGAAACAGCACAGGCAGGGACATGGGAGTAAACAAACAAACAAACACACAATACATAAAACAGATGAGAGACAGTACAGCTCAGAGATTAGAAGCACAGACTCTGGAGCCAGACTGCTCAGATCTGAATCCTGGCTCTACCTAGTAACCAGTGACAAGTTTCTTAGCTTCTTCATGCCTCTGTTGCTCATCTGTAGAAGGAGAAAGGTGATTCTAGTAACTCAGGCTGGGGACCTCTGAAAAGGTCAGACAAAACAGTCCAAAGGGAAAGAGAAATGGACATGGTTCTCATGCTTTCTCCGAGCAGGAAACTTTGCCAGTAATGACAAATTATGTATTTCCCATATTTTTCACAATCCCACTTGATAAATGATGAAACCAGTGTCAGGGAGGCTAAGCCATACACGTCAGGCGCAACAGGTGGTCAACTGCAGATGATGCAGAATTTGAATTGAGGTTGGCTTCTCTCCAGAGATAGCACCGTTGTTGTCAGGGGCAGGTTTTCATTTCATCCCGCCGGGGGCATTTTTAGGATTCGGTGAAGGGTCTATATTTTCAACCGGTGGAAACATTATCTGTGTTCTTTTCTCCTGCTGCAGTGGAATAGTAGAGCAGCTCAGAGTCCGAGTTCCCATCTCTTTACTGCCGCACTGATTGTAACGTCAGCCTTTATGGCTCCCCGCAGGGCGGTGAAATACAATCCCAGCACCGCCGCTAGTTAAGGCAGCGTCTGCTTTATGGACACACGTGCCCTCTGCTCTGCCCGGATGCCAGAAGGCCCGCCCCAGGACTTCCCCCGGGGCTTAGTATTCTGCTCCAATGAGCCATTTGTTAAGCATCCTCTTTCTTAATTAGGGACCTAATGCACTGCAGCCCATGCTCTGGAGGAGAGGGGAGGGGGGTGGAGACTTAAAAGGGAGGTGTGACCGTTCATTTCACAGTGATCAGCTTTGACACTGGCTATTGATTTCCTGGTGCCTGGCAAACCTCCTGAGGGAGGCCTCCGGCCTCAGCAGTCCGGGCGAGCTACGCATTTCCTTATTCACTTACCGCACAAGGCCAGGAAATGGCCTAGAATGCACTGAGCAAAGAAACCCCCTTCTCTGAAAAACCACATGTGTGAGAATGATCGGAAGGCTCCTCCCAGACCAACCTCAAGAGGAATGGTGGGCAGCAGATAAGCCTTATGTAGGATCTAAGACTAGCTCTCTTCTGTAGAACCCATTCTGATTATGTTGTTTCTGATGTCAAAGCACTGTGGTTTTATTGCCCCTTTTTAAGGATGAAGAGATTGAGGCTCAGAGATGTGAGTTACTTCCTACAGCAAATAATTGTCTGAGCTGGGAATTGAAACTCACACGAGTCTGAGTCTGAAGCCTTAATTCTTCTGTCCCCCCCCCCCCAGGCTATCTCATTTTTCTACATAGGCATTTTTTTCTCCCTTGCCTTTCTCCTTGCTTTACATTTTTTTTGAGCTAGTTAAGTCAGCATCATTCAGAGGGAATGACTCCCTGTGGGTGGGGTTTGGCTTCCTCAGTCCTCTTATCCAGGTACCAGTATCTACAGACTGTAATAGAATTACATTGCAATACTACATGTGGCCATTAGGTGTTCAAATAACTTAATTGTATTAAGATGAAAATAATAGCAGGTATTTCAATGGAACTATCAATTAAGATCGACGTAGTTATCACAGTAATGAGCTGTGAGCATAAAAATGTCCCAAGAAACACATCACAATGTTGCATGAATAGGAAACAATCATTCAAACGGAACTGATCTGTGGACTCCAACTACCTCAGTGACAGGTTCATTCGTATCAGTAGGAAGAAACAGGCACCCGCTAACTGCATTACGCTACAA
The DNA here is from genome assembly GCA_963924515.1 of Vespertilio murinus. Taxonomy (NCBI): domain Eukaryota; kingdom Metazoa; phylum Chordata; class Mammalia; order Chiroptera; family Vespertilionidae; genus Vespertilio; species Vespertilio murinus. The sequence continues at coordinate 187,675,326 of OZ004707.1, forward strand.
CAGTGCTATCTCATGCAAGGCAACAGCCCAAGGGAAATTTGCACTTGTGCCAAAACAGGGAAGCTGTGTTTAAAATAAACGTAGCTTTACATCGTTTCCATTTTAAAATGTAAATTTAAAGTCATAAAAATGAAATGATGTTAAAAATTCAGTTCCTCGGTGACACCAGTCCTGTATCAACTGCTCAAAAAACCAGTGGTTACTGTATTGGACAGCACAGTCCCTTCACATTTTATACAATCAACAGACATCCTTTGGATAAATACACACACACACACACACACACACACACACACACACACATATATATATATATATATATATATATATATACTAGTGGCCCTGTGCATGAAATTCATGCACATTAAAAGGAAAATAATTAGAGGAAGTATTTGAATATTGCTATTTGCCCTTTCTCTATAATAGAAGTGTCAGAGATGAAAGAAAATTAGTAAAATGTATATGAAAATCTCCCCCCTGTCAGAATCTGGGGCACACCACAGGACCTAGAGTCAAGTCCCCGCCCACCACCTGCATGCGCTTCGAAAACACAGGAGACCTAGATCTGGCAGGCCCCACCCCCATTGGGTGAGACCCAGACCCAGCTTGCCCCACCCCCATCAAGCCCCTCCAAGTGGGGGGCACAGTCTCTGGTCCCTCAGCCATATACCATGCAGCCTCAGGTCCCTGCTGCTTGGTCATGATGTTATGGCGTCCCAGCTAATTTACATATTCCTCTTTTATATAGATAGATATGCTAGAGGTCCAGTGCACAAATTTGTGCATGGGTGGAGTACCACCGGCCTACCTCAATGAGGGCAATCAGGCCAGGCTGGCCTGGGGGAGGGGACAAGGGAGGTTGGCTGGCTGGCCCTGCCCCAACTGAGGTGGGGGGGTGCTATCAGGGGCAGGGCGAGTTGCAGGGAGGGACCCTGGGGCAGTTGGTGGGCTTGCCCCACCCCCTGATTGAACTCCGGTGTGGGGGGGGGAATTTTCATATTACCCTTTTGTTATATAGGATTTCCCCAGTCTCCCTTTGAAGCCTGAAAATTAAGATTTAACATAGTTGCATCTATTCAACCCCTTTCTAATCTAACATCAATTGGTGCAGTATCCAATTTCTAAGACACTGGTGGGGATTCCAGTGTTTAGAGTGGAACTGACAACCATGTGAAGTGCAGGCAGCACTGTGTAGTGGAGAAAGACGTCGAAGGACTGGGGTTTTGGAGTCTCCACTCCGTAGCTCATTAGCTGTGTGTGTGTGTTAGATTTCTCCTCTTTAAAAGAGACTACTGATTATAATACTTCCCCTGCTGTGAAGATCGAATGAAAATATTTCTGTTTACAAGTTTAAAAACACTGTCCAAATGTTAGCATCGTTGTCTTGTCTCTGCCAGCAGGAAAATTGTCTCAGGCTGAGCGCCACACCGTGCAGACCGTTCAGACAGTATCTGTGTCACAGGGAGTGGGACAGCTTCACGTTCCTGGCAGGGTCTGGAGAGGCACAGTGACACCAGGGAGACGTCTTACTATCAGCCAGTCACATTACACATGAACTCCAGAGACTGGTGCTTCATCGTTGATCTTTTTATCAGGCTGTGGAACATAGGAGTCCAGGCTACCTGGCTTTGAACCTCCAGCTGCGAGAGGATATAGTTTAGAATTTGGGATTTAGTGACTTTGGGTATGTTAGGTTTGAAAGGAAACAGGAAACAGAACAACAGGGAGTTTTAAAGAGAGTTTATTCCCTGGTAATGGGCGGGAGCCATCACCGAGGTAAAGATCAGAATTAGGGGAGAGGGGACAGGAGATCGGAACCCAACCGGGCCAATGGAGATGCCCCTCCAATGGAGATGGCGTCCAAAGAGCGCATGTGTCCTACCTGGAGTTCCTTTTAAAGGGAGGGGGTTGGGCCCAGGGTGGAACAGGAAGGGATGGGCCCCAAGGGCACCTTGGCCCGTGTTAATTGGTGGCTGTCTTGGAGATGTCCCCTTGGCAGGTGTCAGTCATGTTGTTAGCTCCACCCACCAGTTTGGGAGGGGGAGATAACCTTAAGGGGTCATGTGTCAAACTCCGCCCACCAGTTTGGGAGGGGGAGAACCTTTCAGGGTACACTAACTTTCATGCCTCATTTTTCTCATCTGTATAATGGGAATAATAACAGGTGCTATGTCCTAGGGTTGGTTAAAGGGGGAGCTAACCCTTACAGAGTGTTTAAAGGACTGCCTGGCTCGTTTTAAGTTCTCAATTAATGACTGTTACCATCCATGTTGTGTGCACCGTGGATGAGTGTCTAGGAATTTATTTCTTCTTGTATAATTTCTCTCCATCTACTTCATCACTACTCTCTCTGTCCTAGACACGGTCTCCTGGTTCCAACTTAAGAAGTCACAAGCCTGGCCAAAACCGGTTTAACTCAGTAGATAGAGCGTCAGCCTGCGGACTGAAGGGTCCCACATTCGATTCCGGTCAAGGGCACGTACCTGGGTTGCGGGCACATCCCCAGTAGGAGGTGTGCAGGAGGCAGCTGATGGATGTTTCTCTCTCATCGCTGTTTCTAACTCTCTATCCCTCTCCCTTCCTCTCTGTAAAAAAAAAAATCAATAAAATAAAAAAATAAACCACAAGCCTGTAAGATCCAGCTCACCCTCAGAAGAGATGATGGTTTTCATTTTCTGCAGAATGGGGTATCTGTTAGAACAACCCGCAGCGCTGACTTGGACCACATTCCACAGCTGATTTAGATGTGTTGACACGCTACCCTGTTTCTGCCTCCTTCCACGGGCTTGCCGAAGAACACCCTCCCAAGGAGAGTGAAAACGATGCTCATGTTTTCACTCCAGAAATACTTAGTGAGCGACTACTTCATGTCAGACACTGTTCCTGTGCTTGGGAGTCAGCTGTGAACACAATGGTAAAACAATTTCTGCCTCCCTGATACCCAAATCCTAGTGTGGGGAGGCAGGCAATAAATAACCACATAATAATCAAAATATCCAGGATGTGAGAAATTATGAGCACTATAAAAAAACTGAGTAGACAAAGGGCCATTGGAGGGGTGGGATGTCGGAGTGGATACACAATGCTCATTGAGAACAGGGTTTTGGGGCAAATACTTGAAAGAGGCCTGGCAAACAGCCACAGGGAAGCGTGTGCTTAAAGAGGGAACAGCCACGGGAAAGTCCGATGGTGGGGGTGCACCTCCCCAGTTCAAAGCACAGCCAGGAGATGCAGTGTCTGGAGTGGCGTGACAGGCGGGGCTGGAGCATGCAAGGCCTGTAGGACAGTGGTCGGCAAACTCATTCATCAGCAGAGCCAAATATCAACAGTACAATGATTGAAATTTATTTTGAGAGCCAATTTTTTAAAACTTGAACTTCTTCTAACGCCACTTCTTCAAAATAGACTCGCCCAGGCTGTGGTATTTTGTGGAAGAGCCACACTCAAGGGGCCAAAGAGCTGCATGTGGCTCTGGAGCCATGGTTTGCTGACAACGGCAAGGAGCTAATTGCCTCGTTATTTGCATGCAAGTCGGATGCGGGTCCTGAGAGTATAAATAGACCACGAAGTTGGGTTCTCTGAGCTACCAGAGCCCTTAGGGAAGTGCCTTCTCCTGCTCATCAGCCTTCCACAGCCCCATCACCATTGAGTCAGCTTGGCCGCTCTTGGACACTGAGAGCTCTTGTCTCCTGGAGGTGCCAAGAGCTCTTGTCTCCTGAAGGCAGCCCATCTCCCCCATTCTGCCTGGTAGGGGAGTCCCTCTCTCACTGAGCTGACATCTGATCGCCTGCATTGCCATCCATCCCTTTACGTCTACCCCCGGGAGGCCTTTCAGAATGAGTCTAATCTTTCTTTCTCGTGACAGCCCTTCAAATGTTTGGAGACAGCTGCCACATCACCAGAGTTCTCTCTTCCCCAAGCCGATAGACTCCAGTTCCTGCTATCATTTCTCATATGGCAAATACAGCCAACGTCTGCCCTTTCTCCTCCTGTCTGCTCCACGTCTGTTGATGTGATGGCCAGAAGGGAGCCCAGATGTGCCTGGCTGGAGAAGACCAGGCCAGGGCATCCCATGCTTGGCCCAGGCCAGGTTCCCAGCTGGAGTGTGGTGAAGGGGGAAAGACTTTGGAATCCCTAGGCATGGATCCCAATCCCAGCTCTTCCCCTTCAATACTGGGTGACCCTGGAGAGTGGCTTAGTCCCTCGGAATCTTTGTTCCTGTGTCTGTGAATTGAAGATGATAACACCAACCTTAGGGATGTCTCAAGAGATTAGTGCTTTTTTTTTTTAAGGAGGGGGGGGGAAGGGGCGAGAGAAAAACATCGTTGTGACAGAGACACATCTATTGGTTGCCTCCCAAACGCGTCCCAAAGGAATCATACGTGCAACCCAAGAATGTGCCCTTGACTTGAATCGAACCTGAAACCCTTTTAGGGCAATGCTCTAAACCCTGAGCAGCATCAGCCAGGTTAAGAAGTTAATATTTGGATCAATTTACAGTTGCCTGGTACCTTGTAAAGGTTCAAAATTGATTATAAAAATGTCTTCTGTGCCTTTGACAATGCTTTCCTCCTTGCATCTGTGGTAGACTTTTATTTCCACAGCCAAATCTCACAAAATCCATCCCCCTGAGTCTGTGGCAGAAATATTCTTTATGTTCTTCTTCTAAGTCCTTGATAAAAGATATGTAGCGTCTGTAAGGCTTGTTTCTTTTCTATTTTCTTCGACAAATTACTAAAGAGAGCAGAGAAGTGTCATTGGCCCCACAGCCAGCCCTTCAGAGGCTGTAGAGGTGGCTCTGAGAGTCATTCTAGTAGGTCATGGCCAAGTACTCTAGGGAGAAGTGGAGAGAGTGCCTACTTATGTTCTGATTGCCTAACCTTGTAACAAATACATCCAAAAGCCTTGGGCTCTTTCTTTGTCATGTGGTACAAACATGTAACTAGAAATTTCTACCTCTCTCAGAGCTCTACAGTGGACACAGCTCTGCCACGAATGTGACTTTTGCTGATCACCTGAAGCTTATCTGAGGGATGAGGGGAGGCACTGTCCCTGATGGTTGTAGTCATGGTGGTGTGGGAGGTGGGAATTGCGGGAAGGCTGTGGCATATCTGGGCTATTGAAGACTGGCTATTGGGCAAATAGAACCCTCCTCTCCATCAGCCTGGTCTGGAGGCACCTAATATTTTGCTTAACTCCAGCACTCAGCAGTCTCCTACCCAGTCCCTTGCCTCCTGTCTCAACTCCAGTTCTATGATCTGATGATGACATGACTTTCAACGGCCCCTATGGCGATCAGCCTCCTACACGCTTCACACTCAGTCTCTCATGAAGCATCCCAAACTCACACCCAGCCCACTCCTAGCTGTAGTCTTCGGAAATTATTTGCTATCCCCTAAAAACACCATTCAGGTCCAACACTCCAAATCCTTTGCCTGTGCGGTCAACTCTGCCTGCAACACCCTTCTCCACTTCATTTATGATTCAGGAAGAGTTCGCTACTGCTTCCTCTCTGCTCTTACAACACTTGCAATAAATAAGTCGTGTATTGTATTACCATAAACTGTTCATTCAGCATGTCTCCTCCGCTGGAGCGTGAATGGAAAGAGTCAGTATATTACTTTTCTAGGGCTGCCATGACAAAGTACTACAAAATGTACAACAGAAATATATTCTCTCACAGTTCTGGGGCCTAGAAGTCTGAAACGGAGGGCCATGCTCCTGCCAAGGGCTCTAGACCAGGATGTCTGTTCCAGCGGGTCATCCTTCGCTTGCAGATGCATCACTCCAGCCTCTGCTTCTGTGGTCACACGGCCTTCTTCCCTCTGTCTCCGTGTCCACATCTCCCCTCTTTCTTATGAAGACATCAGCCACTGGGTTAGGGCTTACCCTACTTTATTGTAATCTCATTTTAACTTAATTATCTCTACAAAGGTCCTATTTCCAAATACGGTCACATGGACAGGTGAGGGGGAGAGTTAGGGCTTCAAAATATCTTTTTGGGGGGACATGCTTCAACGTGTAGCACTAGGTTTAATGTGTTTGTGTAATGTCAATGCTTGGCATCTAAGAAGTGCATGGAAATGCTCATGAGAAGGCACAGGAATAAATGATGAGTAGAAAGAAGAATCAGTTATATCTCAATACACACTCACGCACTGAGTGCCTCCACGATGCCAGGGCCCCTGCTCGGTGCTGAGGTTACAGAGAAAAATAGGATGTGGCCTCAGCCACCACTTCCTCCCCATAAAGTACCCGGGCTTCCCAGGCATGGATTTTATGCAGTCCTCAGCTCACCCTAAGATCTTTAGCTTTAAATAGACCTACCAGTACACTTGATGCCAGAGGGCTCATGACTAATTCAGGGCCTTCCTGGCAGTGAGTTCAAGGGCCTTTGCAGCATCCAGCTGGATCCCCCATTGCCCTGGGATCACTGGGTCCTGCTCCCCACTCAGCAGCTTTGGGGGAGGGGGTTACTGTCTGCACCTGGACACTGAAAACATCCGTAGGCGTTGGAAGCAAGCCCCCACTTCCCCACCCTGTTCTGCTCCGAGTTTTATTTCCTCGCTTGTAAAATAGGGATGATATCCGATTTCTTAAGGTTGCTGAGAGAGTAGATGTGTAAGCAACGTAAGTTATTTATTAGTTACTTAGTATTGAACATGTATTTCCACACACATCCCTCCTGTCCCGGTATTCTCACCCCTCTATGAGGTGACCTTGCAGCTCCTCCCATTAAGAAGCAGAGGCTATTCGTTTAGTCCCTGAAAATAATCTTGACCACGTGATTTGCATGGAGCAATGAGACAGTAGCAAGGTGATGGAAGCATAGGTTGAAAAGCACTTGAATGTTGTTGTTTACTCTTGTAGCTCTAGGTAATCCTTCACAAAGGTCCTCGGGTCTTTGAAAGATGCTGCACCTCAGTTTCCTCTTGACAGCCCCCAGAGTTCAGACATACCCTTGGAGTCAGTAACCTCTGAGAGTTGAATCTCCTCATTAGAGTATAGTCAGTTACTGATGGGTCTTAGTCTTTAAATAAATATTTTCATTGATTTCAGAGAGGAATGGAGAGACAGAAATATCAATTATAAGAGAATCATTGATTGGCTGCCTTGGGACTCAACTGTAACTCAGGCATGTGCCCTTGACTGGAGTCAAACCCGGGACCTTTCAATCCACAGGCTGATGCTCTATCCACTGAGTCAAACCAGCTGGGGCTAATGGGTCTTAGTCTTAATTCTTCAGACTATGTGCATTACTGAATAAGTAAAAACTGACCATGGCTTCTGGGAACACTTGACCTAAGACCAGGGACACTTTACACAGATGGTCTGCAAAGACAGCCTGAAACAGTGCTGAATATGTGCATTCATTAAATATATCAAAATACATGCCATGCTTATAAATTGGTCCTGACTTGGAAACTGATGTTAAAATTATATTTCAACTGGCCTTCACTTCAGGCCTGTGATCCAGGATGAGATGCTATGCACATTTATTTATAAGGAATCTGAGGTCTTGAGAGGTGACATGACTTCCTCAAGGCCACACAGGTAATGTATCAATTAGTTTTTGCTGCATAACAACCATCCCCAAACTTAGTAGTTTAAAACAACCATCCTTTATTAGCTGTTCCTATAGGTTGGCAATTTGACTTGCAGATCATTGCTGTTCTTGCTTGGGCTCAATCATGCAGCTTCAGTCAGCTGACTAGTCATTAAAGTTGCCTTATGATGGCCTCACTCACAGGTTCAACAGTGCTGGCTGTTATTTGGGTTGGTGGAGATGATTGGGCCATATGCCTCCAGGCTTAATCAAATAGCAGTTGTCACAGAATTTCCAAGAGCCACAAGGCAAATACTAATGTTCAAATGTTTTCAACCTGTGCCTGCATCTTATTTTCCACTTCTTTATTGGTCAATGCAAATCACAAAGTCAAAGTTATATTCAAGGAATAGGGAAACTATTTCCACCTTTTGATGGGAGGAGCTGCAAGGTCGCCTTACAAAGGGGAAAATTAACAGGGATAGAAAGATTTTTTGGTCTGTTTTTACAATCTACCATAGCTAGTAAGTGGTACATTTGGGACAGAAACTAAAGATTATTCAGTTTCTTCCTGGGAGTTATGGGTGACACGGGAGCCTTCTGAAGTGATATGATGAGAAAAGAGAGCTATAACTTTATATCTGTAGAGTAGAATGGTTGCAGGCCACATTTATTAAGGTAAGACCAGAATGGGAGACCAAGTAAGCAGCTCTTTCCAAGTAAGAGGTGATGGTAGATGGGCTCAAGGAACTACAAGTAGGATTGGAGAATACAATGAATTCTAAAGCTATTTTGGAGGGGACCTTAATGAGTCATTGGGTAAGAGAGATGAAAAAGAGGGATAGAGACTCCAAGGTTCCTGGTTTGGCAACTAGGTCAGCAGGGGCTGCAACAGTGGAGACTCACAAGGGAGCAGGTCATGGGGAGTGAGAGATGGAAGAGGGGAACGGGCCGGAGAGAGTGGATGGCAGATTCGTTGGGTGCCATGTTCAGTCGAAGGACCTGTGGGGATCTCCAGACCAATGAGTGACAAGCTGAAGCTCATCTACACACAGAAAGAGAATTTGCTCTGATTCCTTTGATGGCAACTGATGGAAAGTCCTATTCAGTTACCTTAAAGTGAAACAGTAAACAAAGGCGGAGCTGTGAATGCCATTAACACCCCCACTGCAAAGCCCTGGAGGAGTCTTTCTTCAAGGTCGGCTGGATCCAAGGGTCCCAATAATGTAACCATGGCTTTACTTTCTCTTTGCCTAGCTTCCCTCTGTATGTGGTTTTATGCCAGGCATGCTTTTTGATTTTATTTTTCTGATGGTTTCAGCATGCTCTCAATCAATCACTCATTCACGATATTTTATCAGTCCCCTCATACTCAGAGGATATAGTTTTAAGACCTGGGCTGGGCAAGGCCAGGGCATCCCCCAAGGGACTCTCATAAGGCTTCAGGACTCATTGGGTTTGGAGCCACTGGGACACCTGCAGGGTTTTGAAAGTACCTGGGCCCATTCAGTGGGATGACTGGCCATATTCAAATCACAGTTCCTTTTCTGGAACTAATTGGCTCTAGTTCTACTCTGGGCAAGGCTGGAACCTCCCTGTCTCAATCTCCCATCCCCAAAGAATCCTCCTGAGGTTAATGGTGCTGGAATTCCAGGATTTCCCACAGAAACCGAAAGAAAGAGGGAGTGTGTGTTTAAATATCACTCCTGGGTGGCTTGAGTTCTTATGCTCCTCCCATGGGTCCTATTACCTTGCTTCCCAATACACTGGATGGGTGAGATGCCCACGAAGGGAATTTGGCACTAGGGGAAGGGATGGCCAAAGATCAAATTCGGGAACATCCACATTTAACGGGTTGGCAAAGAAGGAAATAACAGTAAGAATATGTGGGAGAGGTCAGCGAGTTTGGAAGCAGAAAGCTACTTCATTGATCCTCCTTCCAGAACACCAACACGATCAGACATCCCATTTATCTCTCTGGAGTCCTCTCCACCCTCAGTTAATTGCTTTAGAATGTGAAGTACTTCACCAGTTGCTGTAAACAGCCCCAAGCCTCACATCCAACACCTATCATGCCGATTAAACTATTAATACGGAGGAAGAGAGCAGCAGAAGAGATAATCAAGTTTAATACGATTTCCCCCTTAAGAAAAGCACACACCAGAAAGGAGTGCTGTATCTTAATAGCCTCTGAGGGCACCTCTTTCCAAGAGAATTAGCTCATTTTTCTCTAGATCTTAGCATTATGAACTCCAGTGCCTTCTACAAGGAGATCTTTTGTTACCCAATTATTTTTAACTAGAGTCGTGGTGCATGAATTCATGCATGGGTGGGGGTCCCAAGAAGGGTGGAGGGGGGCCAGCACATGATCAGCCCTCAGGGTGGGTGGTGGGATACCCTTTCCAGCCTGGGATCCGGATCTGTCCTGCTGATATTTGCGCTGGTTGTTGGGAGCCACCTGGCAGCCGGTTTTATATTGTGACTTCCTTGTGGAGTGTCTAGGGAGGGGAAGTGGCCATGGTGCCCGAGGCTGACTTCCAGGAGGCTGGCAGCACTGTCAGGATTGTGCAGGCAGTGCTGGTCCAATCGGTGCCTGGCCCATTCTCAGGAGATTGGATATGCAGGCCTACTAAGGGAGTGAGTGGCTGTTGCCAGGCTGGTGGGCCCTAGGCTGGGTCAGTCAGCTGAGTGGTGCTCCCACTGTGGGAGTGCACTGACCACCAGGAGACAGCTCCTGCATTTAGCATCTGCCCCCTGGTGGTCAGTGTACATCATAGCAACTGGTCATTCTGGTCGCTTAGGCTTTTATATGGATAGATATGTCTATATCTAGACCATGAATGAAGAGTTTAAGTCAAGTAAGGAAAGAGGAAGGTGGGCAGGTGCACGTATTCTGACTCAGTTTCTTCATCTAAAATAATGGATAGACTACTACTGTTCTTCAAAATTAAATGAGGATCAAAATAAGCTACTTTGGGCATACAACGATTTTTTTGAGCTGGGGCAATTGAGAATCAACAGACACAGAAAGACGCTTTCAGGAGCTTCCTTTATCTGACTGAAAGCAGCAACTTCTGATAAATGAGTCTGCTCCCAGGGAAGTCTCGTGGTCATGAAGGTAGGAAGTCAACAAGGTGTGCCTGCATAGGAAAACCCTCCTCCACTAGTTCCCAGCGTATTTTTACCTTCCTACAATTTGCTGTCCTTGGCAGACTACAACCTCTTCTCTTTGGCCACTTCTCTACGCACTTGTTGTTCTTTGTTACGATGCTATATATGCCCAAGTTCTAACCAACCCTTTGAGTTACTCTCACTGGGTTTCTTCTGTGTGTATGTACGCTGCACATTAATGTTAATAAAACCTGTTTATTTTCTCTTATTAATGTCAGTTTAATTTGCAAGGCCTCAGCAGGCCTTCCTAGAAAAGCTAGAAGGGTAGAGGAAAAGGTTTTTTGTTCTCTCCCATACAGGTGTCGAATGACACATGTTGGATGCCGCCCTTTGCCTTCACTAGCAGAGAGATGTGGACAAGGAACCTGGAAGGCTGGTCAATCTTGAAGCTCTGAAAGGTCAGAGCCAACAACCCACAGTCTAGTTGAGACAACGGTAGCTGAAGCAACTTCCACCTTTTAGTCTTATGTAAATCCTTACTGATGGGTTATCATTGGAATAGCCTGCCTAAGGGCTATGGGTGTATCCCAAAACCTGAATAAAGGGGATTGCTAGGCCTGAGCAAAACAGTGTCCTTCTTCTTGAGCTGGGCTTCCTCCTGGCCCCCAATATTTCCAGATTAATATTTTCTTGTCTAGTCTCTTTCATTTGTGTGTGGCCTCCTCCAGAGCCCTGACCCTGAACCTGAACCCTGAACCACGCAGGACGTATCAGGAACACTCACAGATACAGAGAAAAATAAGGCAGGGAAGGTGGATAAGAGTGTGAAGGAGGAGGGTATTAATTTAAAGTAGGAAGGTTAGGCAAGGGGTGTTTCCACTGAACATCTTTTCCTATTGCTGATAGTTGAAGGCATCCTGAGGGCAATGGAAGTTGCCCAATGAGGCTTGGTTGTTGTCTTTGTCGGGGGCTTGCATTTGGCACTGAATACAACTGAGCAACCAGAACATGATCCTGTGTGAGCATAGGAAAATGCACAGGCTGCTGCAGAAGCACATAGTCATGGCAGGAAGGCCACATGGTCAGTCAGTACTATGATTACTCGACTCCTTTACTGCTCCGATCCAAGCCACAAGGAGACACACAGTCCACCACTCTATTCCCTCACAGGCTGTTTCAAGGCAAGACTCTTTTAATGAGACTTCGCAAAGGGTTATTGGATCACAGAAAAACAAACACAGGAGATTGATAAGTCTGGAATCTGTGCTATCCAATAAGACAACCAAAAGCCACAGGTGGCATTTAAATCTAAATTAATCAAAATGACATAACATGAAAAATTCAATTCCTCAGTCACACCAAGCACATGTGCTTCATAGCCACGTGTGGCTGGTGGTTACTGTGTTGGACAGAGGGATACAGGCTTTTCCATCACTGCAGCAAGCTTTATTGGGCTGCGCTGGCCTGGGTGACATGGCTTAAGCCATGCTACTTAAACTTGAATGTGCCTGTGACTCATCTAGGGGTCTTTCTAAAACGCAGACTTTGATTCATTGGGTCTGGAGGTGCTGACTAAGATTCTGTATTTCTAATAAGCCTCATGATGGTGCCGATGCTGGTTCACCAGCCACTCTTTAAAAGAAAGGACTTGGAAGTTAGGGACTATCCCCAGTGCCTGTGGGAACTAGATGGTGCCAGAGAGCAATTACAACAGCCTCTTTCTCTCCTGGGTCTTACTTCTCCTTTCCAGGTAGAAGACATAGAATAGACTAAGCACACGCTCCCTTAGCAGAGGGTCCCAGCCTATGGACAAGGGCATTGGCTAAAGACTTGGAATACCTTTGTTAAATCCCTGGCTTTAGAATCGATACCTGTGTGAACTTGAGTAAGCCACTTAACCTCTCTGTGCCTCAGTTTCTACCACCAAAATAGGGAAAATAAAAATATCCTATAATACTGTCTGAAAAGGTTGGAAGTGTTTTATAAATGCCAGCTGTTGTATTTATTAGCCTCATAGGTTTGGTTGCAAGGCGTGTTTTCTCAACTATCACTCTGAGCTGGGAACTAGGAAACCTAAGTATAATCAAGACACAGCCCTGACCTAGAAAGGCTCCCGGGTGGAATTGCAGAAGCCTGGCATTGGCATAGATCAGTGGTCGGCAAACCGTGGCTCGTGAAGCCACATGCAGTTCTCAAGCTGCGGTTTTCCAGTCTGTTGACTAATAAGTTTGCCGACCACTGGTCTAGATCTTTGGGAATAAGGTGTTATGTCCTTTGTTTATTCAACAAAAAACGATGTCTTGTGATGTCAGATGGCACATTTCTATGACAATCTGAGCCTCTCTTTGGAAATCTGTCCACTTCTCAGATAGTAGAATTCAGAAACTGACCCCAAGAGCAAAAATAGAAAAGACCTTGGAAGGTTGTGTTGGCAGAGGTCTAAAATGTCTACCCTCCACCTCACCCAGCATGCCCACCGCCTGAAGTGCATGCCCTGTGAAATGCCAGGGACAGTGAGCATGCCGGAGTGCACTCTTGGGATTAGGTGATGCTACACGCATGTTGACTTGAAGAAAGAGAGGGTGCAGCTGGGCTGAGGGGGACTGCCCCATGCATGAATTTGACTCGCCCACTGGCAGCATCATAGCCAGTGAGGCTTACCGAAGGCACGATTGTTGCTAATTGAGAGGAAGGGAGAGCATCCAAGGGGAGCTTGACCTAATCAAGCAAGTAGGAGGTGTTCACACATACAACACTGACATGGCTATAAACTACTTAATCGTGGTAGGTCCAACTATGTATGATCATTTACTGTTTTACTAAAGTAGTTTCACCAAATAAAAAAGGGTGGGTAATATACTACACCGTGCTAACACTACCAATGTCCAAATGGAAGAAAATAAAACTAGATCCTGTTTTTAAGCCATTAAAAGAAACCTTCTAAATTATCAGACATCAATGATTGTTTTACAGTATAATCTAAAAAATTACCTGTAAAACCAAAGGAAGGGGAGATTGTCATCAAGATTGGAAACCCAGAAGTTATTAAAAACATGTAGATATATTAAAGCCTTTAATATTAAAAATTTATGGCAATAAAACCAAGGATAAGTTGAAAAAAAAGTGATTACATAAGGATATTTCAGTGATTAATATCTATAATTAAAAATTAAGCTCTAACAAGTAGACAAGAAAAGATAAGTAACCCGAAGGGGAAATGAGTAAAAAATATGAATAGGCAATTTAAAGAATTGCAAATAAACAAGAAACATGTGAAAATGATAAAACTCAAAATAATATGAAAGTGCATATTAAAATATTCATATAATTACTTTTCTCCATACAGACTGGAACAAAATTTAAAACCCTCATATTTAATTGTTAGTATAGATTCCGGGAGATGCATACTCTCAAACATTGCTGGTAATGGAAATTGCCAGAACCTTTTTACAAACGAGGCATCGAGTGACTATTAGGTTTAATATATGGGCATACCTTGGGAATACTGCAGGTTCTGGTCCAGATCGCAGCAAAAAAGCTCATATCCCAACATAGTGCAAACATGGATTTTTTTGATTTCCCAGTGGGTATAAAAGTTATGTTTGCATTATACTGTATCCTCCTAAGTGTTCAATAAATAGCACATGTCTACAAAACAGTGTACATACCTTGATTTAAAAAGATGTTATTGCTGAAAAATGCTAACCATCATCTGAGTCTTCTTCGAGTTGTAATCTTTTTGCTGGTGGAGTACCTTACCTTCAATTGTAAAAAAAAGAAAAAAAGAAGAAGCAATATCTGTAAAACTCAATAAAACGATATATATATTAGAGGCCCAGTGCACAAAATTTGTGCAGGGGGGGGGGTTCCCCCCTCAGCCCAGCCTGCACACTTTCCAATCCAGGACCCCTCAAGGGATGTCTGACTGCAGGTTTAGGCCTAATCCCTAGTATTGGACCTAAACCAACAGTTGGACATCTTTCACAATCTAGGACCACTGGCTCCTAACTGCTCACATGCCAGCCTGCCTGATTGCCCCTAATTGCCCCCTTTCTCAACCTAATTACCTCTAACTGCCTCTGCCTGCCAGCCTGGCCACCCACAACTACCCCCCCCCCAGCCTGGTTGTCTCCAACTGCCCCCTTTAGGCCTGATCGCCCCCAACTGCCACCCCCCCCCTGCTGGCATGGTCACTCCTTACTGCTCCCCCTGCTGACCTGGTCACCCACAACTCCCCCCTCTCTCCCCCGCCAGCCTGGTCACCCCATGCAGTCTGCTGTTCAGTCATCCATCCATTTGTTTCGGTCATGACAGCTCCTGGCTTTTTATATATTAGGATAAAATTTGTAATTTTCAAGTTGCAATCTTTTATACAATGTATAATGTGCATTTGTTTTTATTTACAACTAGAGGCCCGGTGCATGAATTTGTTCATGGGTGGGATCTGTCTGGCCCACCCCAATGCGGGAGGGAATGCAGGAGGTTGGCAGCTGGACCTGCCCCCTATCTGGGTGAGAATGCCAATCCAGGAAGAGGCCAGCCAGGGGGAGGGGCCGCTGGCAGTTTGGGGGGCTGATCAGGGCCCTGATTGGGCCAGTTGGCCACCACAGTTCAGGTCATAGTCACAGGGAGTTCTGGTCATTCTGTCCTTTTGGTCGCTGAGCTTTTATATATATAGATGTACATTATTGAAAAACAAAATAAACTACATGGCTAAGCAAACAAAACAAAGTAGACCAAAGCAGAGAGTTTTCTTCTGCTGGTCACTGAGGAAGATGTTGTGAGCTTTTTGAGGGGTGAGTGAGAGGGGGTGGTGGTCACGTGGCAAGGAATGTGGGTGATTTCTGGGAGCTAAGAGGAGTCCTTGACAAGGAAATGGGGATCTCAGTCCTACAACCATAAGGAACTGAATTTGAACAACTTCAGTGAGTTTGGAAGCAGATTCTTTCCCCAGAGCATCCAAAAAGGAACAAAGCCTGCGGCCACCTTGATTTCAGTCTGGCAGGACTCTGAGAAGAGACCCAGCCATGCCCTCTGGAGCTGGACATCTGACCTAGAGAACCGTGAGCTAATACCTGGGTGAGGTCCGATAAGATATGCACGCTCATAAATGATTCATTTTGTTTCTGTTCTGGATAAAAAGATCACTGGTCACACAGTGCAAAGGCTCAGGGCTGAATGAAGTGCTGCCAGAGGGTAAGTGCTGACAGAGGCCAGGCTAGGGGACCTGTGGCCTGGGCCCTAAGAAATGCTCACATGTGTGGGTGAGGGACGGTAGGATCTGGTAAGCGGAGAGAATGGGGAGGTCTGTAGAGGGGTTGATTGAAGGAAAGTGTGTGGGCAGGAATGTGAGTGAGTGTTACAGGAACATGAGTGAGTGTTACAGGAGGAGGGAGGAGGCTGCTGGGACCCTGTCGTCTCCCCCTCCCCGAACTGCAACCCCTTCCAAGGGGAACAGCACCTGCACTTTCACATCCCCAGAAATTTGCATGTGCCCTTTCCCCTACCTGTAACTAACTCCTTCTCCTTTCTCCACTTGTCTTTCAGTACCAAGGCTCCCCTCTGCACACCCCCTCCACCAGCTTCCCAATCTCAGAAAAGTTGATCCCAAGTCCAAGGCCTTAAAGCTCCTCACTGGAAGCAGGGGCTCCAACAGCCTTGCTTGCCCTACTATTCTGCATTCAGAGAAGAACACAAAGGAACTCGTTGCTGGGTCAGTAGTCAACCTCGAATTCTATCCTTCTGCATAATTCTCATTTCCAGAGTGTGGGTTTTCTTAAAGCAGGACACACCCGTAACCCAGCCAGTTAGCAGCCCCTGGCTGTGGCTGCGGGAGCCGTGAGCTGCTGTCTGGGCCCCCAGGGAGAACCGGAGGCCCCCATGCTCTTCCCACGGGATCCGTGATCATGTTCTGGTTTCCTCCTCCAGCAACGAGGGTCAGAAATAAACCGGGAGGCTGAGGAGGAGGGCGTGAGTCAGAGCTCGAGTGGAGCAATCCTACAAGGCTGCTCCTTGCAAGGAACATCCCCCATGGAGCCGAGCTGTTGATGCCAAAAGCTAGAAGCCTGAAAAAGGAGCTCTCGGAAGACAGGTTGGCAGCGGGCTCCCAGCCTGGAAACGTTCTGTGCCAGTGTAGAGGGAGGGGCACGCTTCCCTCTGAGCCCGGGAAGCCTGGTGACAAAGGAGGGGGAGCCCGGGCTGGGAGCCAGCTGACCAAGGTTCAGTCCCAGCTTCCCTGCGTCCCCCACGTGTCAGGTCAGGTAACACCCTTCGCCCCTCTGGCTCTCCCTTCCCCAGGGGATGGTCAAGTTTCCCCCTGGCCCTGGCCTCCTTTCGGTTTCTCTGAGCGCTCCCCAAGGGCTAGGCCCCCAAGTTCATTCTCGGGTCCCTGCTGGGCAGCGCTGGATATTAAATGTGGAGAAAGGAGTGCTGACATGGCCCGCGGTTGCTGTTGCTCAAATGAACCGAAGTCAATTGTCACCCACTGGTTGGGCACCCTCCATGGTGCCAGGCATCCGGGAAATGGCAGGGGATACAGATGTGAAGGAGACAGGGTTGCTTCTAGAAGTCACTGCCCAGCAGATGTGGGTGGGGCCAGAAGATGTGGACAACAAGAGGACCAGCCGCACAAGCTCCGATTCTAAGCCCTGAGGGATGACACACCCCGGCAGCTCAGGGCCAGGACTGGCCCACACAGTCCCAGTGGAAGTGTATGCCGCTGGGAATTCAGTGCTGGGACCAGATGTTCTCCATGTGATCACAAGTTTGATTGAGAAAGAGGTCAGTATGGAATGACCAGAGATTTCTTCCAGGGATACACACATTAATATTCATGTCCCTTTTCCAGGCAGAAAGAACATTTCATTATTGTTTATCGTCCGTGAACCTTCCCATAATTGAGAGAAAAATAATTCACACACAACTTCCCTGTTTCCTTCCTTCCGGGGACAGGCTTACTAAACTGAGCAAACTTCCGGTTCCAGGAGTGAGGGCCTGAATAATTCCTGAGAACTAAGGTTCCAGTTCTACCGGGATCTTCGCCTTATATACTTACCACAACTGGCCCTTCCCATGTGTCTTTCAATTATTTTAAAACATTTATTTATGCCATTGAATTTTAAACCACATTTAAAAATATTAAAATTTAATTACATATTTTAATATTTTCAAATATCATGGGGGCACTAGCCAGTTTGACTCAGTGGATAGAATGTCGGCTGGCAGACTGAAGGGTCTCGAGTTTGATTCCAGTCAAAGGCATGTATGACGGCTGCAGGCTCAATCCTTATCCTGGTCTGGGCAGGAGACAACCCATCGATGTGTCTATCTCACATCAATGTTTCTCTCTGCCTCTTCCTCTCCCTTCCACTCTCTCTAAAAATCCATGGAAAAATATCCTCGGATGAGGATTAACGACAAAAACAAACCGTCAAATATAATGAGGCTTCATTTAATTTTGTGATTTTTCTCATTCATGGAAGTTCTTTTTGGCCTTCAAGTTTGCTTTGAAGCTTTAAAAGTAAAATATGTGTGGGGGGTGCGGGTCGGGGGAGGGAGCTGGGTGCAAGTGGGCAAAGAGGGTGGGGAATGTGGACATCTGTAATAGTGTCAACAATAAAAATAAAGTTAAAAATAAAACATATACCTACAGAAGATGAATATATACACACATAAGGCTGAATAAAGCATATATAAGATTATAGAGCAGCTGTGGGCCATAGCCCACAGGCCAGATCCAGCCCCTTAGGCTGTTCTATCCGGCCGCGGAGCTGAAAGAGTGGAGGGTTCTCTTGCTCTCCCCTCTGCTCCTTCACCAGCAGCCCAAGAGGAGAGTGCCAGCACGGTCAGGTTGCTTTTGTCCCGGCCCTCCGGTCCAGTTTAAGAACCCATTGTGGCCCTGGAGTCAAAAAGTTTGCCCACCCCTGTTATAGAGCAAACACTATACAACTACTGATTAGGTGGTATGATCCTATATATATTTCCATCTTTTTTATTTAAGCTTGTGTGAATCGCATCTTTGTCACCTGTGACCATAGCCATCACACAGCACATGAAGCACCTAGGGGGGTAGCTGGTACCCAGCTGGTGCTCAGTAGGTACTCATCCCAATTGTGACTCGGTGATTCACTCAACAAACGTCTGCTGAGTCCCCATCGCGTGCCAGCTCCACAGGAAGCACCGGGGAAAGAACGATGGCTGGGACCTGGTGTTGTGGGTGTGAGCAGAGGAAACGGAAGTGGACTACAATCTGTGCTAATGAGAGCTCTGCCCAGGGTTCTGGTGCAGGGAGGAAGGAGTGATGGTGGTCCCTGCACAAGGAACACCCTGAGCTGATCATGGAGGCCTGGTGAGCAGGCTTGTCCCTGTGCCCTGTCAGGAGGGTGGGATGAGAGGTGGGTAGAGAATTAAGGAAGGAACTGGACTTTTCTTTGGGGGACAAGGAGACCCAGCAGTCACATGAGCACACATCAGACGTAGGGAGAGATTTCCCTCACAGTAGAGTGGAAGTTTGGGGCTTAAGTGAAAATACCTTTCATCACCACATGTGACAAATAATATTTCTAGCATTTATAGAGCCACAGTGAAGACTGAGGGCTCAGGCTGCAGCGAAGATGGAAGGCGGCAGCTAGAGCGAAGGCCTGGGTCCCTGTTGCCAGAGGAAAACCGGTGCTGGCAGCCACGGGAAGGAAGGCCTATTTATTGCACGAATCTTTGTGCAATGGGCCTCTAGTTTTATAAGTGAAAGTTCTGATGCTCAGAGGAATAAGTAACTTGTCCAAGACCAAGCAATTGCTGCTGACGTCCCAATGTCCACTCCACACCATCGAGGGGCGGGGCTTGACTAGTCTGAGCCAATCATGGAACCAGTATACCAGTCTCCAGTGGGAGAACCCTGGGCCTAAACCAATGAATGCAGCGTATTCTATCGGCCGAGGGCTTAGCTCAGAAATGAGCATCAGTTGGAATAAAAAAGGTGCAAGTGTAAGTTCTGTGTGGCTTCTGCAAACATCGTCCTCATTCCTTAGAGAAAGCCTCAGAAGGAGACTATCTCATCCACTGACACTGTGGATTGGGGATTTGAGGGTGCTGTTGCCATCTCACCGTTAGCCTGAGGATGATGCTGGTGCAGGGAGTGGGCATGACAAGGACAATCACAGAGACCATGGGATTAAGCCAGTCCAGAAGCTTCCGGCTTGTGGGCCAGGATGTCCTATTGTTCCAACCAGTCTGAAGTCTGAGTAAGGATGTCTGCACCTCTAGCAAGGCGGGGAGCTGGGCTTCCAGGCCAAATCCAAACAGAGTGACTCCCCAATCCATGCCCTCCCCCGGTGCCTGGCTGCAGACACGGCTCTCCTACCCAGGTGGCTTAGCGTCTGGTGGGAGGCTCTCGGCGTTCTGCCATCAGGGCCGATCTGATCACCAGCCACAGTGCCAAAGAGATGGTGGTCTGAGTCATTGTTTATCTGATGGTCTGGTTCTTCCACGGCGAATGTGAGTTGGTCAGAGAAGAGAAACAATAAAGGGGGAAATGCCACACGAGGCAGAGATAAACCGAACACGCTGCTGAAAGGGAAGGCTTATGTAAAGAGGAAGCTGCAGGACATGCACGTGGCATGTTTTAAAAATGCTAAACTGGATCAGGCTGGGGACAAAGCAAAGCTCCGAGCCTTTCATCACAGTTCCCTTTGAGGCCTGACTACTAATTAGGTGCTCGTTGTAGCTGTTATCTAACTTTCCTGATCTCCTCCCCTCTTCCCCAAGCAACAGAAAGCAGCCCAGTCATACAGCCTCCGAGGGCAATGGGTCCAGCCAAGAGGTTCTAGAACTTGTCGAAGAGAGGCCTTCCAGGAAAGCAGAGAAAGCCAGAGAAGAGACCTGCCATCCACCGGAAACTTGGTTTGACACGTGAAGCACCGTGTCGGTTACCAGTGACTGACACTATACTTTCCGGAAAGGAAGACAAAACAGGCCTGGCGCTCCTGTGCACGCGCCCTGGCTCTCACACCTGACCTCCGCTCCGCTCGGTTGCTAAGCGGGGATCATTTTGCTGGGCTTTGCTAAGGACATCCATAAAACAGCCCCTGCGGCTGCAGCCCCTCAAAGCTGGACGAGGACATTACCCGGATGTGGAAAGCAGACCCACTCTCCAGCGGCAGCCTGGCTCCTGACCTTCCCACCCAAGGGCGCCTGCTGACATTTCTTTTCTTCCATTTACTGGGTGAATTACAGCCTCGTAGACCCCTCCTCCTTCCAGCCTCGCTTCCCTGCTGTCGTTTTTTAACCTCCGAAAAGGTCATGGCAACAAAGTTCACAGGGTCACAGGGGAAAGGTCACAGGGTCACGGGGTGGGGAACCAGACAGACACCAGCTCGCATCTCAGCTCTGCTATTGGCTAGAACTCTGACTTTGAGCAGGACTATTGCAGTTGGCTTCCTCCTCTGTGACAGGATGAGGATTGGGGATGAATCACATGATGCAACACCACAAACCCATTACCTTACCTGGGGGTTCATGTGCTTTTGGAGGAAGTACGGGGCAGAGAAACAAGAACGGTGCCTTTTTTTTTTTTCTTCTCTCCCTTGGATGAGAGTAGAAGGCAAGGAGCAGTGTGTTCAAACTGGGGGAACAGACAGTGCAAGCCCAGAGGACACATGAAGTCCAAGAGAGCCGGATCCTAGACCGTGGGGAAGGGTTAGGAGGAAGTAAATTAAGGAGGAGGAAGAGCTCAGGCTGATCGGATAGTCCAAACTTAGTGCATTCACCTAAGAGACATGGGGGGCCCCTGGAGGGTCTTAAGCAAGGCAGTCACATGACTCTATGTTTTCATGGCGTCACTTTGCCGAGGTAAAGAGCACCTTGCAGAGTGTCAAGGCTGGAGACAGACAGCCCAGCTAGGAGGCTCGCCCAGGGAGCTGGAGGTGGGTACAGAGAAAGGTGGGCGACTGTGCCATCTGCTTGTTCTGTGGCTTCCGGGAGGCAGCTCACCCTCCCTACGTCCCGTGGTCTTGCTGTCATGTATGGAGGACACGCTCATCCTTGAGGTGCCCCATGCGAGCCCTGGTGAGCTGGCACCGTCGTTACCATCGTTACCGACAGGCATCGCAGCTCTGGGAGCACTAGGGATGCGCTCGGGGAGTCTGCTGGAGCAGAGGAAACAGAGCGCCCACTCTTTCTCACACCCGACCTGCTCACAGGAGACCTGCCTGGCCAGTGAGCCCGAGAAAAGGCTCCTTGCACGAATGTGATCCTGGCCGGAAGGCACGATGGGGCCAGTGAGGGAGAAGGCAGACAGGCTGGCAGAGCTGTTGTCTGAAGGGTGGGCCTGCTGAGCTCTCCTGGGCGTCAGGACGCAGAGCGCGTGTCCCGAGGTGAGGTGGGCGGGCGGGCCGGAGCCCACGAGGAGGGCTGGGAAACAAAGCCTAGGACGCCACCCCGGTTGGCAGCCAGGCTATTTTTAGTTTGGTATCTGAAGCCCACAGAGTGCAACCTGTGACCAAGGCCCCCGGCTTCTCTCCTCTCCGCCAGGATCATTAATCACCGCGTCGGGAGGGCAGGCACTAACACAGGGCGGAGAGAGGAAATCCGGCCGAGGCAAAGATGCTGAGAGAGCGCCTTGCTCTGTTAAGTGCACTCGAGCCTCGTCGCTCAGGCAAATGGCATGTGAGGACCCCTTTCAAAATGGGAGTCTTTTCATTGTTTTTGCAGCGTTTCAAGGGGTGTGGGCTCACTATAAAGCCCCCAAACTGTCTGAAGGGCCTATTTGGAGCTCCAACTTTGTGGCAAGAAGTTGGCATAGAGCTGTGTATGTCATTTTTTAAAGGTGTGTTTTTATTGGCTTTAGAGAGAGCCTGGCTCCCTCCTGCACGCCCCCTACTGGGGGTGGAGCCCGCAACTGGGCATGTGTCCTCACCAGTAACCTCATGGTTCATGAGGTCAACACTCAACCACTGAGCCACCCTGGCCGAGCTGTATATGTCTTTATGCCATTTAATTTTCACCCCAAACATATTGTGTAGGTAGTATTACTTACCCATTTTATAGCTGGTGAAACGGAGGCCACGAGAGGATAAGGGACTTGTCCAGAGTCACACAGCTGGTTCAGGAAAAGCTCCGTAACCTCCCCACGCCCCATTTTTCTGCCGTTGTTCGGGAAGGATAATAACCAGACACTGCGCTCAGGCGCCAGAGCCACACTCTCGACCAAAACCTGGTTCTCCAAGCGACCAACTTCATGCCTTTGGGGAAATTGCATGGCCACGTGCCTCAGTGCCTTTTCTGCAAAATGGGCGCATCAATAGCACCTGCAGGGGTTGTGAGGACACATAGCTACTACACACCGAGTGGCCAGATTATTATGATCTCTGAACACATAATAATCTGGCCACTCAGAGTGTGTGTGTGTGTTAGAGGCCTGGTGCATGAATTTGTGCATGTGTGAGAGCAGAAGCCCCCAGCTGCCACGTGCCACCTCCTCATCCTACATCACTGGGCCTGGCCTCATCATTCGGAGGCACGGTTCATAGTTTCATGTGGGTCCTTCCGGCTCTTTGAAACCCCCACTATACACTTGTTTCTGTGCGGTGGTCACTTTTAACTGTGGGTTCCACAGAGCGGGTGTGAATTCTGGCTTTGGCCCGCAGTGCGTGCACGGCTGTGGGAAGGCTGCTTCACTAGCCCAGACCTTGGTTTTCTCATCTGCAAAATGGGGGTAACACCGCGCATCCCACACCCTGGTGCTGAGGACAACGTGCAGTCTGGCTTAGACCCTCAGACTAAGGGATGCTGGACCAATGACACATCTGGTACCCTGGGTCATAGAAATTTACACACTTTTCTCAGGTTTTCGCCTCCCCACCTCCTTTTAACATGTAAGGGTTCAAAAGGACCTTAAATTGTTTGAATAGCATGGGGGATCTTGGAGGTACTGAGTCTAGATTCCTGGAGACGTGGGGAAATGTTTTTATTTGCACATAGAGGACGTAAGTGGGAGTCATGAACTATAGTCAAGGAGCCTGAAGGAAATTCTGGGGGTGTTTCTAGAAAAGAACACCAAGGAGATGGTCTGAGAGGACAGAAAACAAAACCACGATTACAGAGAGGTGCCCGAGGGCTCCCCAACTCACCTTATGTGTTGGTTTACCGGTGAGTCACTGGCAGGTTTGCTAGAGGGTGGGTTTCCACGCGGCATTGACCGGAATCTCAATATGTCTGCGAACAGATGAGGAAACATTGAAGCATCATTGCTGTGTGGAATCATAACCGCAGGGCTGCGTCCTGGGAAGGCGGAGTGCTGGGTCAGTGCCCGCCTGGGAAAACTGCCTCTGCGGAGGCGTTCTGGCTGCGGCCTCCTCCGGTTCAGCATCCTTATCAATGCTTCATGCGAGAGCATCGGCGGCCGCTAATCGAATCTGAGGATGCACCACGGCTGAGAGGAAGAACACTTGGATTGCATAATAGAATCAAGATTCACGAAACTAGCAGTAGCCTGGCATGACAGGGGGGAAATAACAAGTTGAATTGTGCTTGAAATAAATCTAAAATGTTGCCTCTGGAGCTCCAATCACTGTAGAGAGGGTAAGTGAGAGGCATGCCTTAATAGCAGGCTTTTGGCCCCGCTGGCATGGCTCAGTGATTGAACCAGGAGGTCACGGTTTGATGCCTCGTCAGGGCACATGCCTGGGTTGCGGGTTCATTCACCCATAGGGGGCGTGCAGGAGGCAGCCGATCAATGATTCTCTTTCATCACTGATGTTTCTCTCTCTCCCTCTCCCATTCTGCAATCAATAAAAATGTATTTTTAAAAATACCCTGTTTCCCCGAAAATAAGACAATGCTCCCAAAGATGCGCTAGGTCTTATTTTCAGGGGGTGTCTTATTTTTCCATGAGGAAGAATATGGTACACATTTATTGTTAAATGGAAATAAAGGAAATTTATTACCTGTATATGGTACGGTAGTTGTCAACACAAACCAGACAAACTGTGAATCCTACAGTATCAAGAATTTACTCATTTATTCAATGACAATCATGTCACCATCTTCTGGAACATCATCATAACAATCCAATTCCTGAATTTCCTGGTGAATTTCTTGTGACTCCATTTCTTTCAGAATCAGTGGACCAAATCTCTCATGTTTAGCAATAGCACTGTCTTTAAAGAGTACTTCTTGTCAAGGCAGCCTGCTCGCAGTGCATTTGCAATGCAACTGTCAGTGATTTCCCCCCATGAATTCTTCACCCAAGTCACAACTTCTTGCAGTTTAGGTTTCCCAAAGTTTCCACGCTGATTTCTCTCCATTCACACAGCAGTGACGTCAGGACTCGGCGTGACATCACTGGTTGCTAGACGCCAGTGTGGGCAACCCTAGGGACCAGTTTACGGTAAATTAATTTTCATTCTGAGACAGAGCCTGGGGGCCTTATTTTCGGGGGGGATGCCTTATATTTCACTCAGAAGGAAACCTGTGAGTAGGTCTTATTTTCGGAGGATGTCTTATTTTCGGGAAAACACGGTAGCTGCTCTCTTGGAAAGAAGACTAAGGTCGTATCTTTACTGTAAACAAGCTTAGACTGTTGGATCATATCAAACTGTCAACATAATAAAAAGACACATTAGATTGCATGTGTATCATCTTTAATAGAATCATGCCGGGCACATAGAATATGCACAATTGAGTGCTTTCTCCTGGAACTATGCCGAGTTATGCATGCATGCATTCAGTAAGTAGTTTTGGAGAACTAGAGCTGGTTCCTGGGTCAGTGCAGACTATACATCGGCCTTCCAAGTAACCAGCATCTCTGCCATCGGGGGCACAGGCACATCTGGTGAGCACCCAGTGTGTACCAGACACTGTGTGGAAGCAAGCTGGAATCATGATTCTAGCTCCTTCCTTCAGAGTTTTGTTAAGGAAGCAGATGTGAACATACAATCGCAACCCGGAAATGTCACATAACATTATAGCTTTAGAAGGAGGCGTGGCTTTGAGGAGGCCAAGGTCCCCTCATCATAGAGGGGGTCTGAGAAAGCGTGACAGTTGGTGGGACATAGGTGGGTTGTTCTGCGTGTGTGTGTGTGTGTGTGTGTGTGATGAACAGATATTTGCTCATGCTTGGTACCCACCTGTACGAATGTGTCCTGAGCGAGGCAGCTAGGATTGAGGGTAAACCTGAAGCCTGTATCATATAAGGTAACAGAGAAGGAACTCGGATGTTTTTTTAACCTGAAGATGATAAATCCTAGGGGTAGGCCTGCTTAATGGGTAGGGAATATGGGAAGTACATTTTATAGGACGGAGAAGGGGCTTGTGCTGGTAGCCACACAGATGGCTCTGAGGTCAGGCTTAGCCCTGGAATTCCCCCTTTTTATCAACTCCCACATACTGCATTTTAAATTATTTTTTTTAATCATGCATTGCCAGTTTACAATAAATCATTCTTTACTCAACTGCGGACTCCCCGAGAGCTGGAAAAAAGGGCTGGATGGCGTAGCAGAAAAGTCATGGATTTGAAATATGGTCCAGTACCAACAAGCTGTGCTGGCTGTGGGCAAGCTAATCAAAAAATAGCCTTCTCTGCAATGCCATTTTCATATCCATTAACAACAAATAACTGTAATGACACGCACCCTGTTGTGTTGCCGAAAGGATGAGATCCACTGTGTGAGGAACAGCCCCAGAGAGAATGTATGTTTCATGGTGGCTGTCTCTCTCCCACCTACATGCACTGCTATCCCAGTGGTCAGCAAACTCATTGGTCAACCGAGCCAAATACCAACAGTGCTTGAAATTTCTTTGGAGAACCACATTTTTTAAACTTAAACTTCTAACCCAACTTCTTCAAAATAGACTCGCCCAGGCCATGGTATTTTGTGGAAGAGCCACACTCAAGGGGCCAAAGAGCCACTTGTGGCTCACAAGCCACAGTTTGCTGACCACCATCTCTTTGCACTTGGCACTAAGAGATGCACAGTTCTTTTCTGTCTCCACAGATCCTTGTTGGGTGAAGGCCAAATGCTCATTGAAACACGGTGGCCCGTGTGTCTCAGGGGGCCATGTGCCCCGGGTGAGCCGTGTGTCCCAGGGGGCCGTGTGCCCCAGGTGAGCCAAGTGTCCCAGGGGGCCGTGTGCCCCAGGTGAGCCGTATCCCCCAAAGGGGACGGGTGTCCAGGGTGAGCCATGTGTCCCAGGGGGCGGTGTGCCCCGGGTAAGCCAAGTGTCCCAGGGGGCAGTATCCCCCAAAGGGGACGGGTGTCCGGGGTGAGCCATGTGTCCCAGGGGAAGCAGTGGGACCCAGGGGAAGGGGTGGTGAGAACCAGAGGAGGAGCGGACTCTATTCGTGCGGTCCTGAGATAGTCACCATAAAACAAGCAGACTGCCAATGAGGAGTGGATTCTATTCATGTGGTCCTGAGATAGTCACCATAAAACAAGCAGATTGTCAAATAACAGCGGGGAGGGGAAGGAGACCTGGGGGGAGATAGGAGAACAACCGAGGGACTGGTATGCATGAACATAAGTACAACCAACGAACACAGAACTCTGGGGAGGGAGGGCCTGAATGGGAGGTGAGGGGGGGGGGGGGCAATGGTAAGCTATGTACACATATAATACCTTAATAAAAAAAAGAGAGAAAAGAAACACGGTTGCCCAGCAAGTCTGAGGACCAAGGGTCACCGACTCTTCCCCCAGAGGGAGGAGGGCTCTGCTCTGTCTTCTGGCTTGTCTGTCTGTAGCTGTGTCTGCTCCTTCTTTGTGTTATTCCTTCTCTGGCTCTGAGGTGTCTGACAGTCCTGGTGTGTGGGTTCTGAGCGCCCTCTAGTGACCACAGAGGGATTTGTCCTACTTGAGAGGAGATGGGTTTTTCTCCTGGTGCAGTTTCTGGTACATGCGCTAGGAACAAGTGAGATGTGGAGAAAGGGAACAAGCACGGGAGGTTCAGCTTTTCTTACCCCCCCCTTACCCCTCCACTGGGCAATGCTCCAGTCTGGCTGCCTTCCCTGATATCCAATCCCCAGGTGGATCTGAATCCAGTGAGCCCCCTGGGGTTCAGAAAAAGGACTCCCCTCTATCCCTGAATACAGGTAGTTAGTTGAGAGTTTGTCCAGTGAGACCATAACTTGATCTCTAGTGAACTCTGGACAGGCCAATGGCTCAGGGCTGGCGATGCACTGATTAGACATGATGCCTGAACGACCTCCTCTGACCACGTCCTACTCGATCATCAGAAAGGAGGCCAGCTCTTACCCAAGCACAGTTCACCGCAGAAAAAGGTTTTAATTATACTGTATCTTCAAATATTCCATCTCCAGTTCTGTTTCATACTCAATTCTTTTAAAGTCCCACCTCACTCCTGTCCCTAAGTAAACAAAGAACAACTTTCCTCACCCTAGCCGGTTTGGCTCCGTAGATAGAGCGTCAGCCTGTGAACCAAAGGGTCCAGGGATCAATTCTAGTCAAGGGCATGGACCTTGGTTGAAGGCTCCTCCCCAGTGGCCAGGGCACTGGTCAAGTGCGTGCAGGAAGCAACCCATCAATGTGTTTCTCTCACATCGATGCTTCTCTCTGTCTTTCCCTCTCTCTTCCACTTTCCCTAAAAAAAAAATCAATGGAAAAATATACTCGGATGAGGATTAACAACAGCAAAAAAATACACAAAAACTTTCCTCTTACAAACACAGAGGCAGAGAGAACATAGGAGAGATGGAAGAGGGGAGGGAGTGGGCCTAACAAGGAGGGTATGTCCCCTTTCAGGAGTGCTAGCCCTTGAGCAACTAGTAAACGTTACTGACAGACTAACTGAAAAATCAGAACACTTACTAGTATATCCCTTTCAGAGAAAATGATGACATAGATTTCTTAAAGTCACAGAGTGAGACACTAGGAGACGAATTAGAACTTGTCGCGCTGGAGATCACAGTGTTTGTGTCAGCCTGTGACCTTCAGCTCAGATAGGCCTCTTTTGCCTGGGGTCTGGGGTGCGCATGCCTTCCTTAAAATCCTCACCAAAGTGTCACAACCATTTTGAAAGGTCTATTTTATTATCTCCACTTTATAAAGGAGAAAACTGAGGCCCAGGACTCACCGTTGGCAAGAGACATGGCCAGGATTTGAACTGACATCTTTCTGAGTCTTTTTAAAAATATATATATTTTATTGATTTTTCTACAGAGAGGAAGGGAGAGGAGGAAAGGGATAGAGAGCTAGAAACATCCATGAGAGAGAAACATGGATCAGCTGCCTCCTGCACACTCCCTACTGGGGATGTGCCCGCAACCAACGTACATGCCCTTGACCAGAATGGAACCTGGGACCCTTCAGTCCACAGTCTGATGCTCTATCCACGGAGCCAAGCCAGTCAGGGTCTTTGTGATTCTTATCACTCCACATTAATCACTGGGATGCATGGAGCATATGCTGTATGAGGCATTCCTGGCCATCGTAAGAGACAGGGAACTGAAAGGTCTCAATAGCTTGAGGAAGGGAGGTTCGTTTCTACCACTGAGTCGGCGGTTTCTGTAGAGGAAGAACGAGGGGAAAGGGCAAGAGATAACGCTGCTAACAGTGTGCCTCCGCTGTGACAGGAAGGAAACCTGCCATTGGCGACGGCAAGAACGGACTTGGAGGGCATTGTGCTCAGCGAGATAAGTCAGACAGAGAAAGACACATCTGTATGACCTCACCCACATGTGGCATCTTAAGCAGCTGGGCTCAGAGGGTGGAAAGGTGGCTACCAGGGGCTGGACAGGGGGTACAGGAATCAGGAGGGTGTTGATCGAAGGACACAAACTCACAGTTAGGACATGCGTGAGGTCTGGTCACCGGACGCACAGGCCTGAAGCTATAGCCAGCCACACTGTCTTAAAGACTTCAACGCTGTTACGAGATGAGGTCCTAAGTGTTCCCACCACAGATGAAATGATAAAACTATGTGATGTGATGGGAACTCATCTATGCTGTGGTGGTAGCCATATTGCTAATGCTGTGGTGGTAGCCATATTGCTAATGCTGTGGTGGCAGCCATATTGTACCATATAACTGTATCGAAGCAACACATTGCACACCCTGAACCTAAACCGTGTCATTTGTCCATTATTCCTCGCGTTCAAAAATGCCCATGATGAGAACACAAAAGGTGGACCAACTTGTTTCAAAGCTGCTGAGAGCCATTGATCTGGGATATGGGGAAAGCCTGGGCCACTTGAATTATTAGAATAGCTCATCCCCGGAGAATAAAAAGTCTGGCCTTCCCCCCAAATACGCACACGACTTACATATTTGTTCGTTTGTTTATTGTGCATAAAGTTTGCCTGAAGGCATCAGAGAGATCAGGTCGTGAGGACTCAATGAGTCAAGATCAGGGGGGAAAGGAAAGGCAGGGAGGTGAGATCAATATTCAATATAATGTTCCGTGTTGAGGCCCGGGATGATTTCAGTGGGGTGGCTGAAGGGCTGAGAAGCTGAGCCCCAGCGGCCCCAGCATCAAGGGGTGAAGGGACAGACAGTTTGGTGACCACAAGGGGGAGAATCCAGGCTTTTAAAAAAGGTGTACATGCTGGGACTAGAGGTGAGCAACACAGAGAGCCACTCTCTGGAACACTGAGGCCACTTTGCAAGAGGGAGTCAGTCATGGGATGAGGAAGCGCTTCCTCTCCCGGCTGTTCCAGCCTTAGCCTATGAATAGCCACGTTGTGCTGGGAATGGCCCTGGTGATGGATTTCACAGCGCCCTGCAGCCATAACCATCAGGAAACGTTGGGAAAATAAAGATTTATGACTTCGAGGGCCTGGAAATGACGCGGCACACCGGGGCCACGTGGTGAAGTCACAGCTAGAGAATTCAGCAGGCAAAACAGGACTTAGTAAAACAGGCTCTCTACGGTGGGGGGTGGAGAAAGAGAGCGAGGTTCCCTGTGTCTTCTCTCGGATGTCAGATTCTGTATTCGTCCCACTTCAAGCACTCCTCCTTTCCCTCGCTCTTTAACATCTGGAGGGGGCTGCACACTGTCTCAGATGCCCCCCAGGGGGGATGATTCCAGTGTCTATTACCTCCCAGGAGGATGACTATAGAAAACATCTACCAGCAAAAGGAGCCTCCCCTGGATGGGTGGACAGCGCCATCTAGTGTTCCAACGGGGACCGCCCAGCACCGATCCTCTGACTCCTCAGGTCTCTATTGCGCAATCAGTTCCCACCAGCACTATATATATATATATATATATATATATATATATATATATATGTGTGTGTGTGTGTGTGTGTGTGTGTGTGTGTGTGTGTGTGTGTATATATATATATATATATATATATATAGAGAGAGAGAGAGAGAGAGAGAGAGAAAGAGAGAGGAAGGAAGAGGGATAGAGAGTTAGAAACATCAGCTGCCTCCTGAATATCTTCCACTGGGGATGTGCCTGCAACCAAGGTACATGCCCTTGACCGGAATCGAACCTGGGACCCTTCCGTCCACAGGCAGACGCCCTATCCACTGAGCCAAACCGGTCAGGGCAGCCATCTATTCTTACCGGTTCTGGTGGTGAAAGCTCCCACGGCTGTCAGTGCTTTTACCGGGTGGGCGGATGGAAAAGCTGTCTGTCGCGAGGACAGAGCAGCACGAGATGAAACTGGGAAGGTGAGCAGAGGTGGTGAAAGCAGGCCAAGCTGGGACCACGTGGAACGCTCAGTTTTCCCAGCATTTCAAGCATTTGGGGGTGCTGTGACTTGGCCAGAATGCGTTCCCCATCCACTCTGCCTTGCCCATGCCAACTCCTCTTGGGAGATTCCGCTGGAGAGCCACCTTCTCCATGAAGCCCGACCTGATCACCACTCCCTGCTCTTCCTAGACAGAATCGACCGTTTCTTTCCGCCCCTATCATCATGCCCTCTAACTTTTAACACTTGAATGTGGTCTCAATGTTTATATATTTGTCTTGCATGTAGGCACTATGTCTGTGAATGTGACAGATCATGTCTTATTATTCTTAATGTCCCCAAGGTTTAGCAGGAGATCTTTTTATTTTTCTGAACGATCAAATATTCTATATTTGTAATTGTTTTTTAAAATATATTTTATTGATATTTTACAGAGAGGAAGGGAGAAAGATAGAGAGTTAGAAACGTTGATGAGAGAGAAACATCAACCAGCTGCCTCTTGCACACCCCCCACCGGGGAATGTGCCCACAACCAAGGTACATGCCCTTGACCGGAATCGAACCCTGGACCTTTCAGTCCGTAGACCGACGCTCTACCACTGAGCCAAACCGGTTTTGGCGATATTTGTAATTGTTTTTATAAATATATTTTATTGATTTTTTACAGAGAGGAAGGGAGAGGGATAGAGAGCTAGAAACGTCAATGAGAGAGAAACATCAACCAGCTGCCTCCTGCACACCCCCCACTGGGGATGTGCCCACAACCAAGTTACATGCCCTTGGCCAGAATCGAACCCGGGACCCTTCAATCTGCAAGCTGATGCTCTATCCACTGAGCCAAACCGGTTTCGGCTATTTGTAATATTTTTTGCTATGTCTGCATGCTGTGCAACATAGACCTTATTTTTTCCAGCATAATCATTTCTAGACAAGTGGTATTTATTACTCCCTCCCCCATCTCATTTTCTTAGATTTTAAAAAAACAGACCTGCCGCACCCATGGAGAATTTTGCTCGCTGCCATAAAACAGTCCAGGGCTTCATCTCACAGCGTGCTCTGCCCTTTTAATGGGGAAAACAGCACTATTTGATAATATGTACACTTGTCCCTTAAAAAAAAAACAACGTATCTTGAATGAACTTTTGTAACAGGGGATCTTGCAATTAATATTCCTGGGTCCATGAATGAATGAAAGACTAAGAGAGCCAATAAAAAGTATGCACGTTTCATTTTGAAAAATGCGATTAGAAGCCCCGAAGACAGAAAAACCAAGGTCATTGGGGAAGAGGGAAGAAGTGCTGAAACAGTGAGGCTGCAGAGCGCTGAGAGCGAGCAGGGAGGGACAGGGAATTGTCGGAGGGTGACTCATTCTAGTGCCAGAGAAAGAGCTATTTGTGTAGCACTAACACCCCTGTAATGATGATCGTTAGTTATCCTCATCATCTCAGCAGCGGAGACAGCCGGGGAATGGCTTGTGCGGGGGCCTAAGGGCTGTGACTAAGATCGTTCACCCATTAGGGAGGGTTCTAACTCTGTGCGTCATGAAAATGTAAGGTTTCTCGCTCGGGGAAGGGTCTCCTCAAATCAGCCCTCAGAGCTAGAAACCTCCAAGACATCTTCGATCCTACCCTTTTCCCTGACTGGCAACACCTCACTCATTATCGGGGTCAAGTGCTGTCACCCCAGAAACGCCCCTTAAACCCCGAGGCTCCTGTCCGCCCACACAGCCAGCACCCTGGTCCGTCCCTCGTCATTTCCCACTCAGAGGATGGACAGCTCCCCCTTTGATTCTGGCCACAGTTTCCCCTTCCGATCCACCATCCATCTCAGACCGCCCGCTAGAGGGACCCTGCTGAGCCACAGATGTGACTGGGACACTCCCCAGGTGAGCCATCTAGCTAAGGATGCGTCAATGTTTGTTACTCGTTTCAAAAGACCAATTCTTAGTTTCATCGATTTTTTCCTGTTTTTCTATTTCATTGTTCTCTCCTCTTGCCTTTTTTTATCCCCTTCCTTCTGCTAGATTTCGGTATGCTTGGTTCTCCTTTTGCTAGTTTCTAGGTATGAAGTGAGGTTGTTCATTCATGCATTAATTTCTTTTTAATTCAAGCATTTACAGCGATAAACTTTCCTCTCAGCCCTGCCTTTGCCGCATCCCCTCTCTTTAGAGGTTTAAATTCGTTTTTAATTAAGGCCCTGCACACGCATTTGCAGTTGTTATTTCATCTGCTCCTCACAGCATCTAATGAGGTAGAAAAGTCAAGATCGGAGAGATGAAACATTGCAGCTCAGAGAGTTCAGCACATTTCTAACGACCACACGCCTTTCATGAGGGGCATCCAAGATTCAAATCCAGTTCTGCTGCCTGCACACCCAGGGCTTTGCCTGCAGCTCTGCCTTCTCCTAGGCTCGCCCCTCCAGAAATCTGAGCATTCCAGAGCCTCGCAGAAGTGCATTCCCGAGGGAGAACCTCAGTCCATGTTTGTCGGGGCATCATGCCGAGACCTCATTGCCTCTATCCCGGCCCATTGCGGGAGCTCCCCTAACCCCTGCTGCAGGTCCTCTTTCCCCTGCATCTCGTGCTGGGTTCACGTTCCGGAACCAAAGCATTCCTAACAGTCCTCCTTTAAGCAACACTTCTTAATTAATTCTTGAATATGTATTGCCTCATCTGTCTGAAATTCAAGGCACCAGCTCTCACCTACCCGCCAGTGGCTGAAGTGTCCAGGCACATTCTCTGTCCTTTTTCTCGGCCATGACTCCACCACAGGCTATATCCTTCCTCCTCGGACAGTCCTTCCTCAGCCCGCTGCACACGCAAATCCTGTCTGTCCTCCATGACCTGGTTCACAGGTCAATTATTTGCAAGAGATTTCTCCCCTCTTCCCAGTACCCATCACACTCCAGCTTGTCCACTCCGGGCACGTCCATCCCATCACCCCGTGCCCACACGTGCCATGGGCGCCTTGGGAACAGGGCTCACAATACAAAGTGGCCCCAGTGTCCCGGGTGCTCACTGTGAGCCAGGCACCCTACAAAAAACACAACAAATAAAAAGGAAGAAGGAAAGAAGGGGGTGAGGAGGTCAATGCAGAGTCCACACAGAGAAAGCGCCGAGGAAATACAGAGACGGATCACAGGGCTGGGTCCAGGGAAGGAAGATGCTTAGGTGAACGCGGGCCCTGCTGGGCAGGCCAGCACCTGCCAGGCCACTGCCTAGACACCTGGGTAACTCCATGCCTCACACTTCCTGAGGAAGACCCCGCAGTGTCAACCGCCAGGGCTGTCAAATGGCTCACTGAGGAGGCTTCTGCTCAGCCTCCCGACAGAGGCACCTGGCAAAGTTCTGAACATCATAGAGAAAGCCGAACAAGCGACGAGAGAGAGGAAAGGGTTACCCTACAAAGGGTACAGTTAGATTGACAGCAGTGTTCTTATAAAAACGATAGAGACCAAACAACTGTGGAGTGACATCTTTGGAGTTGTTAAGCAAAGCACCAGCCATGACAGCATTTAATGCCAGCTCTCTGATAGTCAAGAACCATGGTGAAGCATCGCATTGGTCAGCATCCTGGAGCCATTAGGTCTAAGGATTAGGTCCAAGCCTCGCCCTCATGGGGCAGCAGGTTAAATGGACCCTGGAAATCAGAGTGTAAGCCTATATTTATGGGCCTAGAATGTCCCCAAAGAAAACAAAAGCATCTCTTTCTGGAAGAAGGAAAGAAAGCCATGGCAGGTAAGTTTGGGCTGACTTTAGGCTCTTAATCTATTGCAACCTCTGAGAACACATCTCTTCTCAGGGACAGGCTGGGCTCATATTGTGGGCAAGGAATCGAACTGGCCTGAGAGGCCAACACTTAGTTGTTGGGATGGGTCAGGAGAACATTGACGTTGTCACAGTTCTCAAAGATCATACAAGATCCTGAATGAAGTTCGTGATCATTATAAAAAGTAAATGTGCTCCAAAGGAGAGAAGTGGGTGCTGTGCCCCCCCCCCCAAAGAAGAGGCATCCAACTCCTCATTGTCCATAGTCCCAACTTCGCTTGATGCTCTAGATCAGTGGTCAGCATACTGTGGCTCATGAATGACATGCAGCTCTTTGGCCCCTTGAGTGTGGCTCTTCCACAAAATACCATGGCCTGGGTGAGTCTATTTTGAAGAAATGGCATTAGAAGAAGTTTAAGTTTAAAAAATTTGGCTCTCAAAAGAAATCCCAATGATTGAACTGTTGATATTTGGCTCTGTTGACTAATGAGTTTGCCGACCACTGCTCTAGATCTTTCACTTACATGTCTTGTCATAGTGTCTCCAAGATAATCTTTCACTCAAACCTTCCCTTCAAAATGAGTGGACTATTGATGAACATTTGAAAATATGCCACATTTAAATAACTGCATATTTAATTAAGATCAGTTGTTTGTTGATCAGTTGACTGGTTGACAAAACAGAAGCAATACCTATGCCTTTATGTCTGGGCACCCATACTGAGGTAATCCATTGTTGATGTATTACAACATCAGACTGTACATGGAAGGAGAAACCTTCTGTAGCATACAAGCCTGCATCATGACCTCCGGGTTGTAACAACTCTCATTAAAGCGGTGCGGTTGGCTACAGGAGCTTAGGTGCAAGCTTTGGAGCCAGGTTTCCTGAGATCTGATTCTGATTCTACCACTAGCTCTGTGACGTTGGGGAAAACATGTCATTTCTCTGTGCCTTGATCCCGAACTATGGAAGTAAACTAAGACATGGCTCACAGAATACTTGCGAGAATTTAATGAAGCCATATGTGTGAAGTGGAAATGTGCCTGATACATGGGACATATTCAGTGTAAGTTAGCATGGATTGCTATTATTTTTATTAACATTGAAATCACCCAGAGCAAGAAAGAAACATCTGCTCTACAACTTAAATTCTAGAGACACAAAATACAGAGGAACCCCCAAGACTAGACATCAGGTGTCTTCACTCTCTACCCACCACTCATTCTATTAACTCTGTCATTGGTACAATCCAAGTCTCCTGTTTCAAAACCAGCACTTTCATCACTCTATCATTATGATGACAACAAATGCTATTGTTAATACTTAATACTGTTGCTAACTATAACTGATGCTGCTGCTGGGCTATCCTCACTGACTCACTACCAGAAACCAGGCACGCACCAACCCAATGCCAGACCCTTATGTAATTATCTCTAATAATAATGCTTTATCTCTTCAAGAATTGTGTTTATCTCCCCATTTCACAGACAAGGAGACTCTTAAATAACTTCCTCTCCACTCAAAACCAGTGAGCAAAAGGGTCAGGGTTCAAACCTAGGTCCCACTTGCTCCCCCAAGTCAGGGCCTGCTCCACTTCAGCAGTCTGCCTTTCCACTTAAAATGGATTGGACCACAACAGAGCCGGCTTCTACCAGAGTTATACAGCTGTTTCTCGCAGCCTGCAAAACAGATCGCTCCCAGGTGCTCAGCCTGTCAGTTGGTGCCAGCTTGTCAAAATGCCAGTGGCATTGCAATGACTCAGAAAAAGCACAGGCCGATGGGCTTGTTCTACACCCGGCAGATACATCTGTCCCAGGAGCTGTAACAGTAGCGACGTGGAGCACACCCACTGACTTGTGAGGTTTCACGCAAATGACAAGTTTGTGGATGTCATCCCTGGACCAAGGACAGGGATAAACTGTCATACTCATCTGCGGGGAGGGAAGGAATAAAAAAAATGACCAGGATCAAACCACCAGGGGGCCTGAAATCCGGAGTGCAGGGGCTGAAGATGGGTTTAAGATAAGGCTGTCTTTCTTCCCGTGTTGGGGAGGCCTTGACACTCCAACTTTCTCACTAGGCTCCCCCGTTCCAGCGCTCGGCACGATTATTTTGATAAATTGTATTCCTCGATGACAGCCTCACTGGAGTCTAATCAACAGAAACGCAAAGCAATCAAGGGGAGAAGAAAGCCGTGCCGTGTGGAAGCCACAGATAAATGGGGCCGATCCCCAAACACGGGTGAAAGATGGGAGCCCAATGGGAGCCGTTTTGCAAGGTGCTTGGCTTGTGGACTCATACGTCTCCTAGAACCTGGCCATGGTGCTTCAGAAGGTGGAGAAAAATGAGAAAGTGGTAGCTCACCAAAGAGAAGCCAGCTTTCCAAGAGTAGGAAGCAGGAGCCCAAGCTCATGCCTCAGTGTGGTGTTTCTATGCATGCACTATCCATCACCTGGCTGGGGATTCACAGGCCTGGAAAACATCTGCTGAGCTCCAAAGGGAGGGAGTGCTTTGAATTCTGAGTTATTACAACTCCTTTAAATTCTCATTTTCCCAAAGGTTGCTAATCCTTGTCAGGAGTTGGTTTTCTGAAGCAGGTCCAGACATCTTAGCACACAAAGGAGCAAGGAAGAATTCTGAGAGGTTGTACGGAGAGAGAAGAAAATGAGGGGGTGGGAGTAGTAAACCTCCAAGTAGAGGGAGTTGCCTAAGTTAGGTTGTTAGCAGCCTATATGGTGGTGGTGGAGGTGGTGGTGGTGGTGGTGGTGGTGGTGGTGGTGGTGATTGTGGTGGTGGTAGTGATGGTGGTGGTAGTGGTGGTGATGATGGTGGTGGTAGCAGTGAAGGTGATGGTGGTGGTGATGATGGTAGTAATGGTGACAGTTATGGTGAAGGTGATGGTGATGCTGGTGATAATAGTGATGGTGGTGGTGATAGTGATGAAGATGGAGATGGTGATGGAGATGATGGTGATAGTGATGGAGATGGTGATGATGGTGGTGACGTTGATGATGATGATGATGATGATGATGACAATACAATAATAGCACCTACCACTTGGACATTTACTCTACTTCTGCTAAGAGCCTCTTATGTGACAGGTATTATATATCTACAGGTGTCATGTTTTCTCCTAGTTCTCGTCCTCCCTCTGGGCCCCATCCCACATCCTTTGTATTCAGCAATGACCAGAATAGGAGAGAGAGGCAGGATACCTCCACCCTCAGAGCCCAGAAGGAACCAACCCTACGGACACCTTGATTTCTGGTCTCAGAACTGTGAGGAAATAAATTTCTTTGGTCTATGCCTCCCAATCTGTGGTAATTAGTTACAATAGCCCTAGAAAACTAATACATGGGTGGAGAAGTAAACCCCACCCCCAGAGGAGAGTGTGTTAAGTTCACACTGCAGAGCAGAAGAATAGTGATGGGGAAGAGTGTTGGCCCATCTTTGGAAAAACTGTCTGTTACTACCATTCATTCCCAAACAGAACAGCCTCAGTAGTTATCAGCTTGGTTTCCCTGCATTAGTAATTTATACGTTCTATTTCTAATTCTATTTATGACTCTGTGTGTGTGTGTGTGCGCGCGCGCGCGCACGCGTGCATACATGCACCTACGTGCATGTGTGAACTCCTTGCTGTGGGTCTTCCAATGTCTTATTTGGAAAGTGTTAGGGTATGAACAATCCAACAACATTTTCCTCTGGGTACAGCTTATACCTCAACTTGCAAGTTTCACTGTTCTTTCTGTGAAACTAAATTTCAAACTTTTTTCTCAGCAGGAGGTAAAGATTGAACTAAAACTTTGACCCATTTCTAAGCTCCTGCTGTGGCGAGATCAAGAAACCGTAATTAATCAGCGAGGTGTTTGATTATGCTTCTGACACTGCTACCCACAAGCCTCCAGAGACAGTCCATCCCAAAGCAACAAGGAGACTATAGGAATTGGGCATACACTGAGTAGCGAGATTATTATGATCTCTGAACGCATAATAATCTGGCCACTCGGTGTAGATCCTATATAATAAAAGGCTAATATGAAAATTGTCCCCTCTACCAGGCGTTTGACCAGCAGGCAGGCCGGCCAACCAACCGCCCATGTCCCCTCCCACTGGCCAGGCTGGTGGACCCCACCCATGCATGAATATATATATATTCATGTGTGGTCAGATTATTATGTGTTCAGAGATCATAATAATCTGGTCACTCAGTGTATGTGACAGCCACCCATGGATCTGGAAAGTTGGAGTGTGTTCTGAGCACTGGAAAGAGAGAAAGAGAGAACCTCAGACAAGTCTCTGTGCCTATTGACCACACCTCAGGAAGCTGTTTTTCTCCAGCTGTTTACCAGGAATCTGAGATGAAAGGCTTGAAGCTTAATGACCATTGGGTCCCTGACATCTCATTATCAAGTGAGGCAGTGGATGTGGACAAACTTTTAAAAAATCTATCTATACTAATAAAAGGGTAATATGCTAATTAGACCAGGTCAACTGGACATCTTCCGGATATCTGACTTCCCTCAGGACAAAGACATGGTAGTGGGGGCCGAAGCAGTGGTGGTTAGGAGTGATCAGGCCGGCAGAGAAGGGCAGTCGGGGGGCAATTGGGCCAGCAGGGGAGAGCAGTAGGGGGCGATTGGGCTGCTAGAGGAGGGAAGTTGGGGGCGATCAGGCCAGCAGTAGAGCAGTTAGGTGGCAATCAGGGAGGTAGGCAGAGGCGGTTAGGGATGATCAGCCAGTCAGACATTCCCCAAGGGGTCCCAGATTGTAGAAGGTACAGGCCAGACTGAGGGACACCCCTTCCTACTCCATGCATGAATTTTGTGCACTGGGCCTCTAGTGTAACAAAGATAAGACAGTAGAGATCACCATGGATGGTTAGAATGAGACCATGGTGATCTTCTCATCCAATGCTTAACAAATCCACCATATCCCTCCACTAACAGGAAGCTCACTACCAAATAAACATGTTACAGATTCAGCTACCAAGGCAGAGGAAGCTTGCTATCTGTCCATGTAATTTAGTGGCAGGCAGAGGAGGTGGGGAGAAAATCATCCATGAGATAAAAAACATCCCAAGCCTTTGTCAGGCATGGATGCAAGAATTAAATATACTACCTGTGTGATGAGAAGTCCAAGTTGAGAATCCAAGAATAACATTAGTCTAAGATGACTGGAATTGCAGGATTCAAGTAGAAATGAATGTAAAACCACCCTGAATATGATGATTATAGTTCTCTTTGCAACCGAAAGCAAAAGGCAATGTGAATAAATCTCATGAAGTGGCATTTACTAGGGAAAAAAGTTACCAAATGCATGAGCAAATGAACTATGATGATAATAGGAAAATTATCCACCTTCTTTTCAAAGCTTGGACTAATACAATAGATCTAAAATAGTTCTATGTGTACTTAAAATGAATAAAAAATAAAAGGCTATTTTGAGTTTAAAAATACCAACAAATAGAACTTCAAGAAGTGTAAACATAGTCATTGAAATAAAAAACTTGGTAGTGGGTTAAAATACAGTTAGACTCAGCTAAAGAGGGAATGAATAAGTTGGAAAAATTATTCAGAATGTAACAAAAGGAGATAAAAAATGAAATAGAAGTTAGAGACATTGAAGATAAAATGAGATGGTACGGAGTATATCTTGAATCTTTAAGAGGCTAACCAAGGAACCTCGAAATAAGGCAAAAATTGACATAATTACAAAGAAAAAGGTGACAGGTCCATTATCACTGAGAAAAATCTTAAGAAATCTCTCTTAGAAAGTAATAGATGGAGCAGACCAATTCTGGGACCTAGAACATTTAAACAATCAAATGAGCTAACTTGAGCAAAAGGACAAATAGAGACATTCACCACCAAAGAGAACATATTTTGTTACATAGCTCATGTGAGGCCATTGCAAAAAGTGACCACAAAATAGCCCTTACATAAAAAAAAACTTAGCAAGTACCAAAGAATCAATATTTTGCAGTACCATAAAGTCTGGAATCAATAACAAAAATGCAGTTTGCTAAAGCCACCCTTGGCAACTGAAACTGAAAATACACATCTTTATGAGTCATGATGTGATGAAGAAATGACAATGGGAATTAGAAAACGTTTAGAATTCTGTAACAACGAAACCGGTACATACAGAAGCCTTTATGACATTGCTAATGTGGTACTTTGTGGGGAATTAAAAACTTGAAATTCAAATATTGAGAAATAAGGAACACTGAAAATAATTTAGGAAGCTGTTACAATCAAGGAGAAGAGAGAGAAACAACAGAAGAGTCCCCACAGGCAAGAGACCCACACACTCCCCAGCCCGTTAACTTCGGGACATTTTCTGATTCTGAAAGGCTGGCTGGCATAGAGGTTCCTTCTCTGAGCTCTCAGAATAACATGCAAGTCCTCAGAGCCCCGCCTTCCACACTGAACCCCTGGAAGGCCAGGGCTGGGTCTTTCTCACTGATGAATTCCCAGCATTCTGGACAGTGCCCGGCACACACCAGAGAACAAAGACTGAGCGGACACTCTCAGCATGTCCCTGGTCCACTCCCAGGGGACGGGAACAGACTCACAAAGACCTCACCGCAGCTCTGTGCTCCTGGTGAAGTCGGGTGACTCATTCTGTTACCAGCACTTGATAAAAATACCCCTTATCCAAATCCAATTTATAGGCGCCGATCTATCTCCTAATCTTAATGCACTTTCCAAGTGGATTTCTTAAACGGGAGCAGAAATGTGCTGGCTGGCTGACACATTCGTAGCCTATTGGTTGATAGATTGCACTCGCTAAATGAGTATTTTGGCCCTCCACTTTTCAAAGCAATCTTATATCATTTTAGTCAACATGGATACAATCTCAGACCTCTTGCCGGGAACTGAAAGAAATAAGTTTTTCTCCCCCCACCCTGTGTTTTTTTTTCATATGTGTTCCCCAAGGAGGGAAGTTCTTATATCTTATATTCTCCCTGCCCCTCCTCCAGGGCCTCCGATAGTAGAGACTACGTTGATTACACTCAATAATCGTAAGTTGAACCTAACAATTAGCTGAGAACAGAACTCCAGGGACATGGTTAGTTCACCAGGGCTATTCTCACAGTACTGCAACTGTGTGGCTTATCAAAGGAAAAACACTGCGTGGCCAGATTATTATGATCTCTGAACGCATAATAATCTGGCCACTCAGTGTGTGTGTGTGTGTGTGTGTGTGTGTGTGTGTGTGTGTGTGTTTGTTAGAGGCCAGGTGCATGAATTTGTGCATGGGTGGGATCCACCCAGCCTGGCCAGGGGAAGGGGCATGGGTGGTTGTCCGGCTTGCCTGCTGGTCGAACTCCTGGTGGAGAGGACAATTTGCATATTAACTTTTTATTATATAGGATATACACTGAGTAGTCGGATTATTATGTGTTCAGAGATCACAATAGTCTGGCCACTCAGTGTATATTGCCTCACGGCTCTGGGGGCTGGAAGTCTGTGAGGGCATCAGAGTTGGTTTCTGAGGGCTGAGAAGAAGACCCTGATCCAGCCCTCTCTCCTCGCTCCCGGTGGATTGCTGGCTGGCTTCGGCGTTCCTTGGCTTATGATAGCATCGCCCTCACTTCTGCCTTCATCTCTATGTCCAAAGCTCCCCTTTTTATAAGGATACCAGCCATATTGGCCTAGGGCCCACCCTACTCCAGTCCTGCGTCATCTTATCTAACTACACTATTTAGGAATAACCTTATTTCTCATTAGTGACATGCTGAGGTGCTGGTAGTTAGGACTTTAATTCTATATGAATTGGGGGTTGGGGAGCATCGATGGAGGTACCTACCATTTGTAAATGAAGAGGTTTTTGGTATCTCTAACACTCTGAACCCCATTTCATTCATTCATTCACCTAGCCGACCTTTACTAAGCTCTGTCTTTTAAAATCAAGTGCTGTCTAAGATACCAGGGCTATAACATTGAACCAGACAGATACAATCACTTCCTTCAGAAAGCATGTGCTCCCGTGGGGAGTAAAGGTAATGAAACACGCATTAACAAGAAATTGAGTCAAGTGTCATGAGGTGGAAATTACAGAATTAACCAGGAGTACAGGACAGAATCGTCACACCTTGTTTGGGGTAGAGAACTGGGTCGTCCTCCCCTGAGAAGCGACATTAAAGTGAGCACTTGAGGATATATGTCAGTCGGGTAAGGAGAATGCAGAGCCAAGCTTTTGGGGCTAACAGAAAGATTAAATTGGATAAAACAACTGAGATAAATGTTATCCTCTTGCTCCCACTTGCTCCTATGAATTCAATTCCTTTAGACTCTACTCTGGTATGAAGCTGCTCATGTGTGCCAGGCTCTGAGCTGGCTTCCCAGAGTTTATCTACTTTTTGATGACAACTCTCTCTTTTACTTTATTTTTTAAGTCCTCACCCAAGGATATTTCTCTGTTGAATTTTAAAGAGAGTGGAAAAGAGAGGGAAAGACAGAGAGAACCATCGATGTCCATTGGTTGCCTCCTGCACACACCCCAACCAGAGCCTGAAACGGGAAGGAGCTTGCAACCCAGGTATGTGCCCTTGATTGGAATCAAACCTGGGACCTTTCCGACCACACGCTGATGCTCTATCCACAGAGCCAAACAGATTAGGGCTTGATGACAATTCTTAAAGTACTAGCATCGACTGGAAAGTAACAAGAAGAACGACCCCATTTGGACTCAATTATGCAAGTGCAATACAAAGAGGGTGAAAATCTTTTCTAATAGCATATTGTGACATTATAAGCATCATTATTATCATTCCTTTATTACATATTTATGTCTGGACACGGTGATGAATGCAGCCTAGAGTGTCATTAATATTGTAGATGCTGAGTTGGTGCCGCTGAATTTGTGGCCCTACAAGTAGCCTCCCTTCGTTCTTACAAGAATTCTGCCCACTTAGGTCTGCACAAAGACAATTGATTTTTAGGAGCTAAATGCACACATTTCATGCAGCCGCACAGAAATGTACTGAGCTGATTAGGACACTGCATTCCAGGCTGTCAGGATGAACTTGAGCCCTGCCTTTGTCATTCACATCAGCTCTTGCCCACTCCGTGTGCTGAGCTTCCATTCTGTGACCACGGCTGAGATTCTGCTGACAGGATCACAGCCCTATTTTATTTCCTCTGCTTCTACCAACTCCGGGTTCAGGAAACCAGAGGCACTGCCAGTTGGAACCTGTCTCCAGCTCCTGAGAAGATCCAGCCTGAAGCAAGATTCAATAATCTCTTTCACCCCTTCTCCTCGGTGGGGCTTGTTAGGAATCATACTCTCAGATTCGGGGACTCGTGACCCAGTCATGTCTTTGGGGGCCTTCTTTCTGCCCCTGATTGTGAGGGCACCTTTAAGATGACCCACTGCTGACATAGCACCTCCCATCCCATGTCCCCACCTCCTGCTTCCCCACCCACCTTGTCCATGTGCTGAGCATACATGCCCTGCCCAGACCAGTCCATGGTTTGCCAGTGGTTTGACAATCTCAGAGGTGAAAAGCAAGGAAACAATTTTGTTCACATAGTTTAAATTATTATGCTCTTTATAGAAATCATATTGTTTCGCAAA
Organism: Vespertilio murinus; assembly: GCA_963924515.1. NCBI lineage: Eukaryota > Metazoa > Chordata > Mammalia > Chiroptera > Vespertilionidae > Vespertilio > Vespertilio murinus. The sequence continues at coordinate 187,719,981 of OZ004707.1, forward strand.
ATCACTGCATTCTTAAAAACTTTGAAGCCTACCACGTGGCCATCATATAATACAGGGTATTCCAAGAAAATGTAGACACATTTTAAAAGGTGATTCTATTACATTTTGAAAATGAAATGTATTTTAATAAGCACTGCCTTTATAATTATTCAAATTATGTGTATACATTTTGGGGGAATACCCTGTATTTTACATCATTGGGGCGATTGGTTTCATTTACTCAATTCTCATATTTTTCAATGCTACTCTACTGTGTTATATTATGCCCCCCAACTGTTATTTTAAAAATATATACCATTGACTCAAAGCAGTTCTTTGAGTCATAAAAGTACTGAAAATATTAATGATATTATAAGTGTAAATTGTGGACAGAGCCACATACAATATAAAATGAGGGAAGTTAAAAATAATATGGCACATATAAAATATGGCAAGGTCTCCACACAATATAAAGTGAAGAGAAAATCTTCAGCCGAAAAATGAAAACCGTAAATAGATGTAAAAATAAAATGTGAAAGATAATAAGTATCTGAAAATGTGTCTTATTGAACTTGAAATCCATTAGCTTCTGCCCAGGGAACTGTCAGTTATGAATTCTTGTAAAACTGGCAGATAGCCATAGAAATGCACCATTTTCACATAAAACAGTGAGCAGCCTCTTTGGTAATCCAGTCAAGTCCCCACCACCACCACCCCAGTCCTTCTATCAAATAATTGCTGTTAGTATGAAGTAAGTGGCTTTTATATCCAAATGTAAAAAAGAATCCAAAACTCCAGAGGCATCATTCAAAATATGTATGAAGCACATCATTGAACCAGTCAAAAAGTGATTGAAAATTTTGCAAAATTCCTTGATTCAATAAAGCTTTTGGATATTGCATACTATTCATGGTAAAGAAAATGGGAAGAGAAATTACTAGGTATGAATTCCCAGCCTATATTTTGCAGACCACTGCTGTGCAGAGTGTGAATTGGTTCCTTGGATGTGTGTAATGCATGTAGGACAGAAGCACTCAACAGGCTTTATCATCGAAAGCTTGTGCCATAAGAAGATTTTTTTTCCATTTAAACTGATATATTTTTATTGGTGTCCCTTGTTAGGGCAACATAATGCCGGGGTTCTTTCCCCAGCCTTACAAAGGGTTCAGCATTCTGGAGAAAGGGGCTGTGTGTAATGATTAAAGAGTCCAAGGATGAAAGATAGTTTTGAAAGGTATTGGGGGGTCAGAGGAGCTTCAGCCGAAGAGGCTAGAAGACTCTCTTCCTTCACTCAGAATTTCTTAAGACCATACTGTGAAGAAATTCTTCAATCATCTATATATATAAAAGCCTAATATGCAAAGTGTCCCCTTGGAAGTTCGACTCACCTGACCTTTGATCGCACACTATGACCTATGCTGACCACTAGGGGGCAGCATGGAACGCAGGAAGGCCCAGCTGTCAGCCAGCAGCCACTAGGGACCCTACCCATGCATGAATTTCGTACACTGGGCCTCTAGTGTGGCTAATAATTCTCTGTCATTGTCAGAGAAAGAAACTGATGATATATTATTGATGATGCTTCAAAAATCACATCCAAGGGCTGCCACAAACCATGTAGAAACATTTTCCACAGACGCATTCAACCAAAGAATGAATGGGCATTCATCTTTCAAGTGGAAAGAGTTTTTTTGAAAGCTATACTTTGCATATGAAGTGCTTCTGTCTACTGGGACATGGAAAGCAATCTTCAGTGATGAATCTATTCCTTGTGAGTCAATGTTTTATTTGAGGATCCAGGATTATCTAGATATCCTTACAATTATGAATTAAAATATCCCTATTTGGTAGGAATAAACAGTAAGGAAATATACTGATTGTGGGACCTGGACATGTCTTAAACATTTTACTTCCTCATTCTTACCATTTCTGTTTTCCCCAAGATTGGAACCTCACCATTGATTTTTTTTTTAAATTTTTTAATCCTGCCTTAACTGGTTTGGCTCGGTGGATAGAGCATTGGCCTGAGGACTCAAGGGTCCCAGGTTCGATTCTGGTCAAGGGCATGTACCTTGGTTGCAGGCACATCCCCAGTGGGGGGTGTGGAGGAGCAGCTGATCGATGTTTCTCTCTCATTGATGTTTCTAACTCTCTATCCCTCTCCCTTCCTCTCTGTAAAAAAAAAAATCAATAAAATATTTTTTAAAAAATTTAATCTTAACCTAAGGATATGTTCATTGAAGAGAGAGAGAGAGATGAGAGAGAAATGTTAATTGATTGTCTCGCACATGTGCTCCAACCAGGATCAAACCTGCAACCTGCCCGTAACCTTTCTCATGTATGAGACGATGCTCCAACCTATTGAGCCACCCATCCAGGGCTCATCATTGACTTTTGACCCACGACTCCATCTGATTGCTTGCTGTGTTCTCTACTGGGCCCTGAGTATCCTCCTCCACCTACTAGATCGAATATTTTAGAGCCAACTGCTCTAGCCTTGGTGGTAAGATAGACACTGTTCCCTGGAGTGTGGGCCACCCATGTGGTCTTTGTGGAGCTCACTATGAAGAAAGACATACTTCTTCCTCACCCCTATTGGATCCTTCTATGGGGAGATAGCTCAACTAGTGGAACTCACCTGACCTTAAGGATCTTCATGTATCAGGTATGTGATCTTTGAAGAAGAAGCTGTTCTACCAGCCTGGCAAAGGTACTGAAAAAGAAGGTGAGGGCAGTTTGCTCTGTATTTTTTTAAAAATTTTTCTGAATGCTACCAGGTTGATGGTAAAACTCAGTCTTATTATACATGTTTATTACCTCTGCATCTGGCATATAAAATATACTCCATAAGGGTTTGGATAAATGAATAAATTAATCAAATAAACCTTTTCTAACTCCTACCAAGGATCTTTTTAAGTTATAACTATTTGCATGTCATTTTTAATGGCAAGTCCCTCAGGTTTTTTCTTGTTTTAATTTCAAGCTCATTAATATACATTTCCAGAACCTTGATGGTAACACAGAACAATATCTACCTTCTCGCAGTCTTCCAGCCGAACCTTCCTTCTCTGTCATTTGTTCAAGGAGCAGAGATGCCGATGCTGTCAATGTAGACACGTTTTATTAGTACATTCTGTGCCCTGAGATGTAATTATTCTGCTGCTGAGCATTTAAATTCACTTAAAGCATATTAAATGCTCTATTATCATTCTCATTTTTCTTCCCGGAAGTGTCCCCTTAAAGATAGCTTTTCTACCATTTCTTGTCGGGAATTATTCCCCCTGGCAGCGAAGTCAAGTAGGAATTGAGTCATTTACTTTTCTATTTCATGTGCTAACAGTCTAATTTCTGCCCAAAGAAAGGAGCCTGTGCCTTTCTTTATTTCGTTTGTTCTATTGTGTACAGCGCTTGCCAGCCTCGGCTCTTCCTGGCCACGTACTTTTGTGTTTAGTGCTTTGTTATTGGGCTGAGATTCCCATCTTCTGTATTTTGTACATGTGTTTCTATTTTAAAGACAGAGGCAAGGATATCCCTTTCATGGTCACAGTCTTAGGTCTCGGGGTTCAGGGTTTGTGCAGGGTCACCGTCCTTCTTGACCATGGCTGAGAGGATGGACAGAACCTGGGACATCGGGCTCACCTGGCATCTGGAGCTGAGGCTGATGGGGAGTTGGTCTAGGCCAGTGGTTGGCAAATTCATTAATCAACAGAGCCAAATATCAACAGGACAACGATTGAAATTTCTTTTGAGAGCCGAAAACCGACTTCTGCGCATGGGCCACAAAGTTTCAATCACACTGTAGGTGCTCGCCTGCACATGGTATTTTGTGGAAGAGCCACACTCAAGGGGCCAAAGAGCCGAATGTGGCTCGAGAGCCGTGGTTTGCCAACCAACCATTGGTTGAGGCTGGCCACTGGAGTGAAGAGATGAGAACCTCAGGAGTTGTGGCGTGGAGCATAATCGAATCCTTCAATGGCTTGGTAAGAGGAAAACAGACAGCTGTGTCAAGTGAAGCAGAGACAGTGAACTGAGGAGACGAGCTCCTGATGGCTTTGTAGGCCTAGAGGTCACGGCAGGGTAGTTCTTTGAATTTCAATTTGTGCTCCTTGCTGTTCCTATTAGGAGGTGGCAGCCAGATCATTGGTCTCCCCTGGACTCTCAATGCATCAGGGCAGGAAGCAAACTCTGTTTACAGACAAGCAGAGGAGCACGCAGGACTGAAGGTCAGAGCTAGAGCTCCCACGCCAGGTCAGCTGGCTTAGGAGGATCTTGTCACTTCCTGGCTGTGAGGCCCTCTTGTCCCATTGGTGAAGGAAGGACAATGCTGTCTACCTCGTAGGCCTACTGTGACAATTTAATCAAACATTTACCATCACGTTATAAAGGAACTAAGTGCAAGTGACTTTTGTTATCTTAATGTTTTTTGTCAAAGCCCTAAACTGATGAAAGAACAGCACAACCTGCCCCAGAGAGTGACCCGGGGAAGAGGAGCCCTCTAAGGATGTGGAGGGGGCGTGTTGAGAGGCAGTGGACCAGGTAGAGTAGAGATGGGAATGTCCTGGGAGCACAGCAGCTCCTACAACCTTCGGCAGGGCTCAAGTGGGGCTGAACCGCGGAGAGAGGCTGCCTCTGGACCTTGAGAAAGGACCTACTCCCACCTTCACCACAGTGCCAAGCCCTGAGGATGGCAGGGACAACAGACTGCCTGGTGCATCTCAAATTCCATTCTTTCCTTCTTCTTTCGTAAAAGCATACCAAGTGTTAGCTAGCCACCACGTACAAGTGGCTGGATCTTTTTATGTGAAAGGGAAATACCGGTAGATGCCTATCTTCATCAAGCCATTGCTGTTTTAAGTGCTGTGCACAGCCCCATTGAATCAGATCTGACACAGCGACAAAGGAGCAGAGCGTTCAGACCTGGAGCGCAGGTGGGACAACAGGACAAATGGGTGGAAACTGAGGACCACCAGCCAAAGACTGGCACCCCCTTGGACAAAGGTGGTCAGAATGTCTCCCAAGGATTCATGTTGTCATATCCTTCCAAACTGGGAAAATGGGAAGATGAAAACCAGATACAAATTGATATTGTATTTTCTTTTTCTGAGTGTTTTGAGATTCACAACCACTAAAGAGGCTGAGCTGCCCTGGGATTTTGTGATTGGTCCCAGGATTCTTTTATTACATCCCTCTTTACTTGATTAAAGTCAATTTAAAATGAACTTGCTACTTGCACCCAAAAGAACTGTCCCTAAGGCAGACCCTACCTGTGTAGCCACAATAACTTCTTAAGGTGTCTCTCGCTTTCTTTCCTCTGGCTAAGAATATTTTAAATTATATTGTCAGATTTCACTTTTAGGGTTCTTCTGTCTTAGTTGTTTTGCTTTTTGATGAGTTGGTTCCTGTGATCATGTCGATTTTTTTGCTTCATATTTGGCATCTGTGTTATTAAAATTCAGAGTTCAGGAGGTTGGATGGGGGGTTCTTCCCTCCAACCCCTGCTGAGTCCACGTGACCTGCTTCTTTCTCTGTCATCATATTCAGACAAGCAGTTCATTGTTTTTTTTTACTGATATAATTCAAGTCTAGCAGGGTTGTTCTTTCTGCTTCCTCTACCTGCTGAGCAGGGAATTGTGGAGAAGGCAAACCAAGAACTTATCAGCTGAAATGTTTCCAGGAAAATTTATCTGGGTGGCCCCTTGCATCTTTCAAATGTGGTTTTCATACACACTAGAACATCAGAAGAGATTCTTAGGCCTGGTGTGGGTAGCACCTATGGGACCTTCCTTTGTTACTTAAACCATTCACAGATCTGGCGTTCTTTGCAACTGGTTGACTGTTAAAACAAGCTGATGCCAAACAAACCCTGGAGAGAAGTAGTTGGGAAGAATGCAGAGAGAAATGGGCAAGAGAAGCTAAAACTCAACCCCCCAGCTTTGCTGCCATACAAACCACTTCAACTTTCTTCTTTCCATCTAGAAAATGAGGACAGTCTTCTCTCTTCTGGCAGCTCATGAAATTGTTTGGATGGTGCTTGGAAATGTAAATAAGTTCTGTCCAAACATGTGGTTATTATCATGATCTCAGTGTGCCCCAAATGCCATCCTCCCATTTCCATATTAATTATTGTTTGAAAAGGAAGGAGACGAATGGAAACTAGCATCTACTGAGCACCAAGGATAATACCAAGTACTATGCTAAGGATAACACAGGTACATTTTCACATAACCCTCCCACTGGCCCGATGTGGCATCAACAAACATATTTTTTCTGGGTTCATTTTGCAGGCCCAGTTCTGGGAATTTCTCACAGTTAATACCTTTTAGAGACAAAATTCAAGTTCTAGGTTCACTCCCAGCTGATGCATGTTGTAGACTCACAGAAGCAATGAGGGAATGAATAGTTGGAATCCCAAGGGTATCTTATTTGTTTAAGGCATATATTTATATTCCACTTGTTTTCTCCAGTAATTGCAGAATTTTTATGGCATGACATGAGTTTATGAAATGGAACTGCAGAGAATTACACCCATTGGAAATACAAACATAATTTACAATAGCTCATCTTTTCACTGTCATTCATGAAGCCAATTAGACCCTAAGTTCATGTCACTCCTCTGCTCAAAGCCCTCCCGTGATTTCTCATCCCACTCCGAGTAAAAGGGTCCTACAATGGTCTACCAGGCTCTATGTATTTTGTCCCCTCCAAGCCTTACTTCTTGGGCCTCATTGTTTATCATTCTTCGCCAGCCCACTTTGCTCTAGCCATCCTTGCCTTTTTTATAATCTTACTCTAGCCTGCCTCGGGGCCTTTGCATCAGCTGGTTTTTTGTTTTGTTTTGTTTTGTTTTTTTGTTGTTGTCTGTTTGTTTCTAGTTGGACTGCTCTTTCTCAGATATCCATATGCCTCACACTCTTCCTTCCTCAAGTCTCTACACTTGCCAGTGAGGACTGCTCTGATCATCCTTCAACATCACAAGAACCCTCTCTCCCCTCTGCCATCCCATATCTTAAAGAAACCCCTTTCTCCTTGCCATGGGGAAGAAACACAGCCCACAACAGCACAGAAACCAGAAAGGCTTCAGAAATCAACGGTCACAACCAATTCCTCCATTGCACAGATGAAGAAAGGAAGTTTTAGGGAGGGAAGTGACTTGCTGAGTTGGGGATGATGAGGTCAACAGATTAGGGGGTGGTGGTCATTGCAAAGGTAGTTTACCACAGAGATGGGTGTGGGCAGAGAGGCCACGTTCATTCATTTATTTACTCATCTCACGAATATCTACTTACGACCTACTCCATGTTAGGATCTTGAGCTGCCCCAGTGAAAAAAAACCATTTCAGTTACCTACCTCCAGAGCCCACAGCCTTAGCAGAGAGGTAGCCATGGAACAAATCATTACATAAATGATGTGAAGTTCAACTGTGACAGTGGTTACGCAGCAGAAGTACTTGGTGCTATGAGAGCATCCTTGGAGGGGGGTGTTTGGGGCAGAGAGGCCAGTGAGCACTCTCTTGAAGGAATGATGCTAGAGAAGAGAAGTGAAGAGTAACTGATGGGTAGCTGGATGAAGAAGCCAAGGGCATGGTAGGCGGTGGGGTGGAGTGTGGTGTGAGATGAGTTTAGAAATGGAGGTAGAAGAGAGAGCCTGCACACCCTATAAGCCGTGATAAGAAATTGTATCTTTATCCTAAGAAATGCTGGAGGGTTTATCTGATTCCTATTTCCATTCCGTACACTTAATCGCACTGACAAATAACGTTAAGAATAAGTAATAGAGGAGCAGGTTCAATTTCTATTTATATTCATGAGACATCCAAAGGGCAAAAAACAAACTTGGGAAATCAGTCCCTTACTACACCATACTTTCCTGGTCACCTACACAGTCAAATGCCTCTTTTTTTGTGTGAGCCTGGTTTGCACTGCCCACACAGACACACACATGCACACAAAACACACACACACACACACACACACACACACACACACACACACCACAATGTCTTGACATTTTTAATAGAATAACAGAATTTATTCTGATTAATCTCATTTAATTCCTATTAGTTTGCCCACTTGGGTCCTTTGACCTGCAATTACTTGCTGTCAGGGTCCTTAACACAATGACCATCCTGACTTCACCAACCATGGTAAAACCATGGAGAGGCCTCTCCTGATGAGATGATGAGATGAGTGGCGTCCCACTCTGGCTCCAGAGTGTGGAGAAGCCCCAGGTGCACCTCATCAACCTCTCCGGAAGGTTTGTGATGCCACCTGTTTGCCTGGGTGAATGCTGCTCTTCTGTAAGAACCCCGTGTTTCTGACACCTGGGGGTTTGTAGACTCTAGAGTGACTGCCCCTCCCAGGGACTAGCCTTCTACATGCAAATCCACCAACGCAAGCTCTCGCCTGCCACCACCTCCTGTATGGAGATCCTACCCTCTGGGCCACACCCTGCTCCAATATCCCAGGGCCAGGTGCCAGGCAGCTGGACACAGCCTGACCCCAGAGCCCTCTGAGATTGTTGCAGTTAGCTAGTCCCAGCCTGCTCATCCCGACTCAAGCGAGCCTTCCCTGGGAACCACAACCAAGGCCCGCATCCCCGCCTCCCTCTGCCTCTCCACCCCCCTGGCACTTCCCCACTTGGCTCTCCTTGGTGGGGCTGCCCTCTCCTCTCGGAACTGTCACAAATTGTCTTCCCAGTGACCATGACCTCCTGCTCTGTTGGCCTCATCCTCCCTGAATAATAATAAGACCTGCATTTTAAAACATGTCCCTGAGAATCTCCTCTTTCACTCGCTCCTGAGAGGTCCCAGGTGAAATCCGTCTGGCCCCCTGGGGCATGTGTTCATGGAAAGGTGTGCATTTCGGAGCCTGGCGGACCCCTTACCAGCTGCAGGACTGCGGGCCTCTGGCTTCCCCTCCTTGACCTTCCTCCCTTTGCCCAGAGATGAGGACCTCAGCATCCACCTCGCTGGTCACCCATCCAGCACAGGACCACGGGCCCAGCAGCTGCTTAACACCCACTCGATCCCTCCTCCCTCAAGCAATCCGAGAGCCTCCTTGGCTGTCTGCTCTCTGCCCGCCCAGCCCAGTTTATTGTTTGGTCAACCAGGAATCTTGAAGACAATCCCTGGATGATTTATTGTGAGCTTCCCAACCTTTGCTTCCTCTGTTTATTCACCTCCAGCCAACCAGAGCCTTTTATTTTCCCCTTCATGAACCCCTGCAGATGCTGACAGCTCCTGCGTGTGTTTTGATGAACTTCTTGGACCCTGCACTCGGTATAGCCATGCTTTCCTGCAGACGGTTCCTGGCTTCGGAGAGCACTACACTGGGAGTCGGGAGTGGGGCCTGAGACCCAACTCTGACCGCTTCCTCTCAGGACCAGGGAGGGGCACAGTGATGCATTGGCTACTCACCTGTAAAATCAGAATAAGTGCGGAGACCTGCCGGTATCACAGGGCTGCCCTGTGAGGCTAGCAGGATGGCATAGATGAGAAATGTAAAGTGATGGCACAGTAGTGTTAGATCTGATCAAATAACTGAATTGATACTCCCCCCCCTTGGGAACTGACCTTTAGCCCACTTCATAATGGACATTCCCTTTCACTTAGACCACATTCCATTTGCTATGATTATTATCCTTCCCCTCCGGACATTCCCAGGAATTCTGTCCAGAGGGGACATCCCCTCTGGAATTCTCCAGACCTGCTTGGAGAATTCTCTACACAGAAAAAGCCCTTTAAAATCTTTGACTGCCCGTCTCTGGGGGCTGGTACCATTTTTGGGCTCCGCCCATCTGGTTTTCCAGATGACCTAATCATATATAATAAAAGCCTAATATGCTGTGTCCAGTTGCCGAGTCATCCATTCAACCAATCAAACTGTGATATTCTAATGATATGCTAAGGTCATTCAATCACTTGCTATGACATGCACTGACCACCAGGGGGCAGATGCTCTGACCAGTAGGTTAGCTTGCTGCTGAGGTCTGGCTGATTGGGTCTGAGTGAGACAGGTCAGACACACCCTGTAGCCCTTCTGCAGTCCCTCCCTGGCTGGCTAACTTCCTGTGTCCCTTACCGTCCCTGATAGTGCAACAGTGGGATCCCTTGGCCTGGCCTGCACCCTCTCACAATCCAGGACTCCTTGGGGGATGTTGGAGAGCCAGTTTCAGCACGATCCCTGCAGGCCAGGCCGAGCGACCCTACTGGTGCTCTAGTAAATTTATAATTCTTTACCACTTTTGGCCTCGTGCATTCCTCCTCTGACGCCCTAACAAGTAGGAGGACTGTGATTATGACTACAGGAGCACATGGACCGGCTCTCGGCTTTTCCTCCTCTGTGTCTCTTGTAGTTCCCAGGATCCTTGTGTCTTGCCCCTCACACCCCAGCCTCTCATTGCCCAGATTCCCTTCTTCCTCCTATCCCCACCCCTGACTTTCCTTTCCCCCTTCCCTAGAGGATTCGTGGAGGAAACATCTCAAAAGCATGTGCATTTCCTTTGTCCCTTGGGCTCTCTCTCCCATGTAAATTTCTTAGGCAGCCGTCCTTCAGGTCATCCCTGGACAGATGAGCAAACCGAGGCTCAGAAGGATGGAATAACTTGCTGGGAAGCAGCCCATCCTGGATCCCAAATGAGGACTTTTTTTGAGTCTCAGCTCTTGGCTACTATATCTTGCCCTCTAGGTAATAAATACAGGGTGTCCCCAAATATATATACACTTTGAATAACTATTAATTCCAATGGACTAAATCTGAAAAGAAACATCAATACGCATACATTTTTGGGGACACCTGTGTTTATCGAGCATCTGCTGTGTGCTGGGCACAGTGCTAGGTGCTGGGGGTGCAGTTTCTTCCCAAAGAAAAGCAGTTTCCAAAGGATCACCCTCAGGTCACATCACGGAAACGGCCCGCTCAGCCAATCACAGGAGGGGAACGCGTCCCGGGGGCGGCACTGCTCCATTCTCACACCAGACTCCGCCAGTTTCTATGTTCACCTTCCGCACTGAACCCCGAGCTTCCTCTCTGACCTTCTCCATGCCTGTGGGCCGCAGCTGGCACACACACAAGGTTCTCGCTGAACGCTGGCTGCATTTAGTTAAAGGAGAACATGCCTGCCTTACCCTGAGGAGAGAGTGAATGTCAGGGAACCAGAGAAAAGATGGTGGAGGGAAAACTGGGGGTAAAGACGTGCCATGAGATGGAGAGGTTTCTCCTTCCAGAAATGTCCGGGTTTCCCAATGGAATAGTGGTCCCAATCACACCGGGACCACGCCTGGCATTGCTCAGGCCTGGCGTCACCCCAAGTAAGAGCAGCCTAATCGCTGAGATGTCTTGTAAGGTACAGTGAGCATGCCTGAGTGACCCTCTGGGCTGGACAGGCTGCCAAGGATGGGACACGGCGGCCACCCCTTCTCTCAGGCGGCGCCCAGTCGAGCCTGGAGAGAGAGATGACCGCGGGGCGTGTGGCAGGCAGAATGTTGGGGAGGCGGAAGTTGCCTGCCCCATTGTGCACACCCTGTATCACCCGCGCCCCTTGAATGGGGAGAACAAGATAGGATGTCGCCTAATGACTGTGTCACCTTAAGTGAGACTGTCTTAGCAGATGGAGAAAGTGGCTCTCCTGCTGGCTTTGAGGAGGTGAACCCTTGCTGTGGAGAGGACCACGTGGCAGGGAACGGCGGGTCCTCCAGGAGCTGAGAATGGCCCTGTGCCTACAGCCACCAAGAAAGCCAGGCTGTCGGTTCTCCTAGTACACGCACACGGGACTCAGTTCTCCCAATGGTGACCCTGCAGGAGGATCCTGAGCTCCAGGTCAGAACCACAGCCTGGCTGGGGCCTGATGGCAGCTGCTGAGACCCTGGTCAGGCTTCCCAGTCAACTCACACCTGCACTTCCGACCCACAATTTGTTACTCTGCACTGGGAAGCTGACACACCCTCTAAGGACATGAGGCGCACAGTGAAGGGTCTGTTATGAAGCATGCCGTTCCTTCCCCCAATCCAGGAAGCAGGACACCCGGAACTCAGGGGCCAAACTGCCTGGGTTAAATCTTGTACTGCTACTGACTGTGTGACTTTATGCAAATTACTTAACCTCTCTGTGCCTCCATTTGCTCCTTTGTAAACAGCTCTGGTAATATTTACCACTTAACTGACTTACTAGGTGTGAAACACTTAACACTGTCACTGATGCCTAGCCAATACTGCTTCCTAAGGCTGTTACCAAATCAAAAACCAAACAAAGCCGTGTTTAGAATCACAGATCAACAGTCTCCTGTCATAGACAGCCACGGAGCCCCAGAAAAGTCTTGTTCAGACCAGAGGGAGAGTTCTACTAAATTCAGAAACGATATTGAATCCTGACGCATAAGGCTCTGAGAAGCCCAAAGGGTAGTATCTCAGGGGAAACTTGGGTCAGTGCCAGGCCTCTCCATGCTGGTGTAGCAAGAATTGGGTTGAGCACTTAAATCAGGTTCGCAAGGATCCCCATACTCTTGATGTCTCCTCATAGTAATTTTTCATTCAACCCTAACAGAGGTAGAGTGCTCTGTAGCCAGTTCTACCCACATGCTAAATGCTCTGTGGGGAGGGTGGACAGGCTAATGAACTAGCTAAGGTGGGTCCATACGTAATGAAGTCAGAAAGAAGGTAAGACTTGGCCTTGTTTTATCTGTTACCCTTGGGAAGCTAAAAAAAAATGGGAAAGGCTGACACATATCTATAAATAAGCTACATCCATCCTAATCTACAAAGCATTTCAATAAATGAATACATCTTTAACGTAGTTATAAGGCGTTTAAGCCGATTGAAAATGATCCCTTTTGTTTTCTGGTGAGAAGGCAACCACATGGGGCTGGAGATGTGTCCTATGATACCAGATACCTCCCTAGGGCCCCACCTGTGGGACTAGCTCACCAATGCATTGCATACACATCGATGGGGAACCTTCTGAGTCCTGGCTTCTTTAACACTCTCTGCCATCAACGTTTACAATGTGTTATATCATATAATGCATTCAGAAGCTTACATACACATATTACCTAGTCTACGAACTGGCCTGCTTATGTAACCGATTTCTCAGTCAGAACACTAAACTAGCAAAACAACTGTCCATACTCTTCAAAAAATGCCCCTGTCAGAAAGTATAAAGAAAGACCAAGGCATTGTTCCTGATTAGAGACTACCGACGACTAAACACAATATTTGAACTTGGATTGGACCCTGGAATGGGATGGAGGTCATTCCTGCTATGAAGACATTATTAGAACACTTGTCAAACTTTGAAAGTAGACTGTGTGTTAGACTATAGTCTTGTATCAATGTTAACTTTCTTGCATTGGACCCTTGCATTGTAGTTCTATAAGATAATGTCCCAACTTTAAAAAAATACCTATTCAGATTTAAAATGGGAACAGCAATTCAATTCACCTACAATTCACTCTCAAATGCTTTAGAAAAAATACTGTAGACAGAGAGATATGAGGCATATGTGACTAAAGGTTAACAACTGGTGAATCAGAATGACAGGCATGTAAGTTATTGGTGCAATTTGTGACTCTTCTGTTTGAAACTGTAACTTTAGCAATAAACTAAAATTGTTTGCACGAATGTAACAAGGTGACACCTACCATAGCATTACCTCTTCGCTTTCCAGCTCTCCAGGTAACTGTCCATCACAGGAGAGCTGACTGGGCCTGGCTCACAGTTGTCTCCACAGTGCTCTTTGCAGAGCGGCTGCGCAATAAGTATTTTTGGCACACAGAAAGAAATAACGATGACTGCAAGGAAACTGTCTGATACCACCCTTCCTCTCTTCCTTCGGAAGCACAGAAGCACAACTTATCCGGGAATCCCTGCATGAAGAGTTTTGCTCTGAGCAAGCTCTGTCATTCATGACATCATCCCAGCCTCACCGATCAAATGGTCTTGGTACCACGCCTTGGGAGTGCTTCCCAGAACTTCATTCCAGAAGATGCTGTGTCTCAAGACTATCTGTAGGTGTTGGAACAAACCAATGACCAACTCTATCCAAATTCATAATGAAAAACCCTACATTTTGGTGGTGCCCTCAGGATCTCCTTTTCAGTTGTCATCAACCATCCCTTGACATTGGAGGGCACATACCAAGAACATTTATGTTACATGGATGAAGACAAGGACCATGGCGGCCCTCTGACATTAGAATCCATAGGTCTGAAACTCCTTAGAATGCATATAACCGACATTTCAGAAACTTCAATGGCATTACATTGGAAAATTAACTTGAGGATTAAAAAAGAAGGGGGGAAAAGATATAACCACAACCTACATGAAGATATGACTGCACAAGCCCAGTAGCCAAGCTGATTTCGGTATCATCTGAGGAGACAACAGCATAGAGTGGGAAGGTAGAGGTTTTTGAAGTCAGCCAGATTTTGGTTCAAATTCTGACACCCTCATGGACAACCTGTGTGATTTTTGTGTGAGTCACATAATTTCTCCGAGGGCTGGTTGCATTCACTTAGTAATAATAATAATAATACCTTTATATGAGAATGTTGTGGTGAGGACACGAGTGCCAACTACCTTGGTTCATTAAATGGTGGTTCTTATTACCCCCACCAATGGCGTGTAGACACCGTGTCAGAGAGGGAATTTTCATCACGTTTCTCCCACTGACACAGAACTCCCTAGTGGCCTGGTGATCACAAATGCAGCCTTATCTCAGACAGTGGAGTCTTTGAAAGGAACAGAATTGGCGTAGGGTCTGTCCTTTCACCATGAGGCACAAAGAAGCCATTAGTCAGCTCAGCACATATGTGCTCTGTGAACCGGCCCTCCACACTCGGAGGTCCCTGGAGGCAGATGCTGAGTTGAGGTCCAAGGGGGAGCTGAAAGCAGTGTCTCTACCTGGGCCCTGTCATCTGTGCAGTGACCCAGAGCCTTCAGGGAATCAATTACTGCCCCCTGGAGTCGATCTCGCTGTCGAAATAGGATTAGAGAATGCCCGGGTCCATTTCGAACGAATTTTCAGAATGTCCAGGAGCATAGCAAGATTTGGAGCGAGCAGGAGAGGTTGCTGTCTAGACTGTGTGCGTTATTAGATGCACGTTGAAGGAAAAAGTCTAGAAATCTAATAACCTTGCTATCCTTCTGTCTGCCAATATTTAACCCGCTTTTTCCTTAGTGGGGAAGGGAGGAACATTGCTTGCTTTGTGGCTAAATAGGCCTAGGTTTAAATTCTGGTTCTGCAACGTATGGGCCACGTGAATTTGGGGAAGTTAATTTCCCAGAACTCACTCAGTTTCCTCATCTACAAACAGTAATACCCACTTTGTTGTTTGGCTGCAGTGACTCAGGGAGTGAATGCATGTAAAAGCTCTTTCTGCATAGTGGTGTTACTCAATAAATCTTAGCTCTCTTAGATTCTGATTATTATAGAGATACCTTTTCTTTCAGCTGAATGCCAAGACGGCATCGGCTAAACACACACCAATGGAAAACACCAGTGTGGCCCGTGTACACGCTTGTTCTCCCCTAGGGAACTGACAGGAAGGAACCGACACCCACAGCCATTGCCTCTGTCCAAATGGCTGCAGCTCCCCACAAGAGCCGGCCGTGAACTGCTGCTCCCAATGCGCGTTCTGGGAATTCGCGCTGCTGGCTCTGCAGACTGCAGCCTCCACGTGGAACCTGGGCATCCGCCAACATCTGAGCTGCAGCCCTAAGTGAGATCAACCTCCACGTGTCAGGCACCCGTCTTTGGGGAAATGGAGTTTTCTCCTGTTGGTGTGTAGTGTCAGGTTCTGGCATTTCTAAGCTCGGTGTCCGTGAAGCTACACCATTCTTCAATTTGTACCTATTGTCTCAGAGCAATTAGCACCTTCCTTCATCCTCGGACGTGACCCAGTTTGGATGGTGAATAATATGGTCGCTACAAGACCCACAGGACTGCCAGTGAGAGCGAGGCGGCTGGGGACGACTTAGGTGCCATGGAAAAAAATAAAAACCCTTTAAGGAATTAAACATAGATTTTTAACCTTGAGGCACCAGTCCTACTTAGCTCAAGTAGCTGGTAGTAATGAATCCAAAAGCTGTATCAATATTATCTGTTAACAGTGGCCATCTCTGGAAGGGAGGGAATGTCTGAGTGCCCATGGGTGTATGCACAGGGAAGAGAAGGCACTGGCGTGCTGATAAATGTTTAACAGCCAGCTCTCAGGTGGTGGTGCCGTAGCTGGTAGCATAGCTACTCCTAGGCTGGCCAATATTGAGCTACAGGTGTGATGTCACTTGAACAGAGAAGAAAAGGGATGCACAGAAGAAAAGTGAGTTCCTGTGAGCTGGTTGCCACACATCAATGGAGAAATGGGGTTTCCCATGTCATCTGAACACTTTTGGAATATTTTCAAATATTTCAGTATATTCATGGATTCACTTTGTAATATATGTGGGTGATATATATGTGCACACACATAAACTTCTTTACATTGGTTTCAGGATTAGCCCTAAGAGTTGTTTTCCTAATTTTTAAAAACAAATTCAAGTGAAATATCCATCTGACCATATAACATATCCACGGGCTCCTAAACCAGGTTGCTATGTGGTGTCCTAGGACCACCAGGTCAAAGGGATGGGGCCTCACTTTCCTACTGATGCCCAGGACTTACCTTGCTGCCCCCACCTAAAACATCTGTGTTCAGACAGAAACTAAGTGGGAAGTGTGGCAGTAATGTGCTAAAGGAAAGAGTGAAATCTAACCTCAGGCAAGGAGGAAAAGGTTATGGTTCAGATGACGAGAGACATGAAACAGCAACAGGAAGTGGGAGAGTTGCTGTTTCTCAAGTTGGCTCGCTACACGGAGTGTGTCTCGGCAGCTTCTGACAGGAGCGGGAGGGGGCGGGAAGAAACAGTCCATACTTCCATTTATTGAATGCAGCGTTCGCTGGGCAAATCGCAACTCGATACAAACTGCCCCGCAGAGTAGGGCATCGACTCTCATTCCCATCATTGTAAACACAACATTAATATTGAAGATTCAAGAAAATGGGTAAAAAGTCCAGTGTCTCCTCCATCTGTGTAATCAGTGAAGGTGCCCGCCTACCCTCTGGGCAGGTCCCAAGGAAGCCTGAGGTCGTGACCTCGTCCCCACCGCAGCGAAGCGGGAATGAGCCGAGGAGCCCGCGTGCTCCTCTCGAACGTCTCCGAACGGGTGCGTGCGTGCGTCTTCCGCATCGGGCTTGCACAGATTACGGAAGTTCCTCCAAAGGCCCGAGAGGGTCTCGCCTTTCACATGCACCGAGCCAGTCCCTTCGAAGCCCTTCCCCCAGGAATCAGGCGTGGCCGATAGAAAATATGACCGGTTGTAAAACAGTTGGTTTTCCTATGTCCATCTTAGCCCTGGGACTCTGAAGATGGGGGTGGTGGGGGGGGGAGGAGTTCAAGGTCACGGGGGCCTCAGTGATGACCCTGGAGAAGGTGGCCCATGGTCAAGTACTGGCTGAATTCGCCTCCTCCCTGCTGGGCCACGGTGGACAGAGGGTATGGGCTGAGGCAGCTGACTTTTCTGTCAGAGCCTCAAAAGGTGAGATTTTCTGTTTTGGATTCCCATACCAAAACAAACGAATGCCGGTCCCCCTCCCCACAACAAAAACAAATAAAAACAATAGTGATGTTGAGGACAAAGGACCAAACAACCCCGCCTCCAGGTCCCGCCACGCACAATGTCCCCATCGGGTGATTATTTATTTTTTTTAGATGGTTGGTTCCAATCATTGGCTTGCCCTCATCTTGGGTACTCAGCTAGCTGGCAGGGCAAGGACGAAAGTTTGACGAACGAAAAGACACTCTTGCCTTTATTTCCTGGGATGGCTGACGCCCAAGCACCCTCACTTCCTTTTCTTAAACAGCAAGGAGAACCTTCTATAGACCTGCTTGGTTGTGTGGCTTTGTGGTAGGATAACCCCATGGCTCCCTCTCACCCCTCCATATCCCATTCTGGAAGAGACCCCGGGGACGAGCTAGTTTTCCACATTCTGGGAATGCTGGGAGGTGGGGCAGAGTGGGCCTGGACGGATCCTTGTCCCAGATCTCTGTGGTGTAGGCAGCCTTGTCGGGCCAAAGAGACAAATAAAAACAAACCAAAAAAAAAAAAAAAAAAAAGCATTGCTTCATTTTGAGTTCCAAGGCTGGGCCCCAAACAGCAAGTGGCTCTCCCCGTCCCCCCTGCAGAATGTCTGTCTCTCCCTGGCGGTGGCTTCGTGGTGCTAGCTGTTGTTCTCGGCCGTGAGATATTTGAGGGCGGCGAAGCCATAGCGGCGGGACATGTCCTGCTGAAACTCTTCCTTCAGGGTTTTGAGACAGACGCGGTATTGCTTGTTGGACCGGAACTTGGTGATGTCGAAGCTAGGGGCGTGAGGCATGTGGATCATGTAGGCGTTGGGGAGCACGGTGAATTCATATTCCTGGAGGGAGACAAGAGCAGCTTGAGCACTTGCAAGGACCCTGGGTAACTGGGCGATGAATCCACCGGGATGACTGAATGACCAAGGGGATGAAGGAAGCGGGGAAGGACATGAGCAAGGAGGGCAGCACCACGGACAGCACCACTGTGGCGTTCCCATGGCGATGGACAAAGTGGTTGGCTTCTCTGAGCCTTAGTTTTCTCATCTATAAAATGAAAGTGATAATGCCGGCCTTGGGAGATGAGAAATAATGCTGGCACTGTGCTGGGCAGAGTTCATGGCCCATAAAAGGTGGCTGATAGATGTGAGCACATGCCTGAGCAGTTGCTCTGGAAAGAGAGATTATTCTGCTAATTGAAATGAGGTCTGCTTAGGTGATTTCTCACAGGACTCGATGGGATCTGACCCGATAGCCTCAACAGATCAGCACAAAGGAGGGGACAGAGAAGGGACAAAGAAAAAGTTCCGTCTTGATGGATGGAACTTCATCAAGAATAAAACTCTCGCCTACACATCTTATTACAAGTCTCACCACCATATGGTGTCCTCTCTGTGACAGGATACAGACAGCAACTCAGGCCAAAAAAACAAAAATGTCTCTGAATAGCAAAACAGGTGACAAACACTTAGGACATGTCACTCAAAGGAGAACCTGGCACACCTTCACTCAGCATCTATGTACGCTGGTGTTGGGCCTAATAAATTTTGGTCATCCAGGGCAGAATAAACTCGGAAAGGAAAAATCCAGATGGAGGAATTCTGATGGCAGCAAGAAATGATGGCTGATGGTGAGAAAGGAGGGAAAAGAGCCCTTGCTGGTTTGGCTCAGTGGATAGAGCGCCGGCCTGTGGACTGAAGGGTCCTGGGTTCGATTCTGATCAAGGGCACATGTCCGGATGGCAGGCTCCATCCCCAGTAGGGGTGTGCAGGAGGCAGCTGATCAATGATTCTCTCATCATTGACGTTTCTCTCCCTGTCCTTTCCTAATGAAGTCAATAAAAATATATTTTAAAAAAGAAAGGAGGGAAAGAAAAGGCTTAGTTGCCTGAGACACACATTTCATGTGGAGGCAGAGAGACCTACCAATCCACCTGTCCCTACAGGTGTGGCTGGATTACCCATCAGGTGTGTACCGTTATTTCCTGAAATCGCTGGGGAGGGCAAAATCATGTTTGGCGTGTGCTACTGGCAAAGAGAGGAAAATGAGCGAGGACTTTTCAAGGGTTCTGTCTAAATCGCCTAAAACAAACGTAGCCCGGATCGCAGTGCTGGAAAATAGGCTTTATTGGAGCCAGCCCCACCCCCTCACCCCGCTGCGGGCTGCGTGAATGCCACACTTCTTCTCCTCCAAGCAGAAGCCCAGGCAGACTGCACACTTCTGTCTGGGAGCAGCGCTGGGCCCCTTCCAAGGATGACGGGACGTGTGGAGACTACAGGTCACGCTTTCCGCTGTTAAATACGGACACTGTTCCAGAGCCTTCTGTCTATACCAGCGGCTCTCAGACCCAGATGTTGACGGAACACGCCCGGGACTGCTCTCAAACACATTGGACCTGCCGGAGAGCTCTTGGGGTGACTCCGGTACCCAGCATCCATCCTTTCCCCTGAATTTGGGGTGCTCTTGTTGAGAACCATTTCCACTGTGCTCCACGAGGAGGCGCCTTGGAGAAGAGCATACATTGAGGGAAAAGGCCACGGAGGGACCCAGGAATCCTCCGGACTTACCCAGATTCATTTTGCTTTTGTTTGCTTAACAGAGGGATAACAGCAGTGTGTCTGGCCCACTACACTGTGTGTATTTATTTATTTTAAATATGTATTTATTGATTTTAGAGAGAGGGGAAGGGAGAGGAGGAGTGAGAAGAACACCTATGTGACAAAGAATCATCCATCGGTTGCCTCCTGTACATGTTCAACTGGGGGGCCAACTGGCAACCTGGGTATGTGTCCTGACTGGGACTCAAACCAGTGACCTTTGGTGAACAGGATGACGCTCAGCCAACTGAGCCATACTGGCCAGGGCTTCACTGTGTGGTGTGTTTATAAATAAAGATTTATTGAACACGGCCATACACATTTCTTCAGCTACTATCTATGACTGAACGACAGGAGTAGAGCCCACTCCCCCTCTCTCCCAAAACATTGACTATTTTTCTGTTCCTTGACAGAAAAATCGGCAGACCCTGGTTCGGTTTAACCTATTAGAATCCTGCCGGCGACTGCTGCTGAAGTAGGTGCTCGGTAAGTATTGGCAGAATGCATGGAAGGGTTTCATGGGTGACTTCAGCCTAAAAATATCACTCTTGGTTATGGGGCGGAATAATCAGCCGGATCTCAGCTGCACGCTGGGTGGCATTTATATGACTCACAGGCTGAGTGGGAAAGGTCATTGTTTGCTTGCCTATATCGCCGGGTTGAGTGAGGAGGAGAGGGTGAGGTGGCTTGTCACGAGGCACCCACATTTGTTTGGGTCTTGGTCTGGAACCCTTGGAACTCACGCAAGCGCAGAGAGGAATAATTTGGGAATTGCCAGCCCGAGGATTAGCACTGCCACGTTATCACTCCAGGTCCCTGAGCACATTCCCTTCCCTCCCAGGTCTCCACTCTCTTATCTCCAACGTCTCTCAGCTCGAAGACCAAGGCTCCCCGAACCTGCCCCCCGCCTCTGGTCCACGCCATTCCTCTCCTCTCACCTGTGCGTCCAGTTCCATGATGTGAGCCACCTTGTTCCAGCCAAAGCCCACAAACCTCCGGTCGTACTCGGGGCAGTCCCGTCTCACCACCACGTACGGCTCGAAATCGGCCTCCCACTCGACCCGGTAAGGCGTGGTGGCGGTCCGCCACTTGGCGAAGTTCGTGGGCGCGTGGCCTTTTGTCCAGACGTGGTACCTGGGACACAGGGAGGAAAGCCGCTGAGTGGGAGGGAGGAAGCTCTCCCCCAGGGCTGATGGCTGAGAGGAAGAAGAGGGGGATGCTGGGACAGTCCCTGTTGGGGGCTGTGCCTGCCCCAGAAGACAGGCTCAGTGCCCACCCAGGACCTGTGGAGGCGGCCTCGTTGGAAACAGGGTCTCTGCAGACGTGACCACATCCAGATGAGGTCACCCTGGGTCCGGGTGGTGTCCTTATAAGAAAAGGTGAACTGACTACAGGGACCCACAGGCAAGGCGGCCCCAGGAAGACCAGGCGGGACTGAAGCGAGGCACCCACATGCCAAGGAGCAGCAAGGATGGCGGGCAGCCACCGGAACCGGAAAGAGGCAGGGAAGGATTCTCCTTCGGAGCCTTCATGGGAGCAGGAACCTGCCCACACCTGGGCCCGGCACATCTGGCTTCCAGATCGGAGAGCAAATTCCCATGGTTTTGAGCGGCCCAATGTGTAGTATTTTGTTACGACAAACTAATCGTGACTAGGAAACGAATCTACAACCTTTACTTGCAAGGAGACCCTCCCTGTGGAAGGGAGGATGAACTCCTGAGGGGCTCTGGGCATTTATAAGCAATAACTGAGAGTTAGCTTAGACCCAAGTCATTCCACTGAGGAAGGCTGAGAGCTAAGGTGACCCTCGCGACACTGCCTTTCTAAAATGTTCTCCCCCTCGAGGTAGATCCTGTGAATAAAACATCGCTCCTGTGATTGTGTTACATCCTGTGGCAAGAGGGATCTTTGTAGGCGTGATTAAGGTTAAACCTTAATTAATCGGTTAACCTTGAATTAATTGAAAGGGAGGTTCCTGGGGTGAGCCAGCCCGAATCCTGTGAGCCTTTAGATCTGGCTCCAGGGAAAGCAAAGAACCATGTGCCAGCTGCCCCTGGAGGCCACGTGGCAGAGAACCAGCCGGGAAATGGGGGCCTCAGTCCTACAATCTCAAGATGAAGAGTTCCGCCGAGCCCTGACCTGTATGGCTCAGTGGATAGAGCGCCGGCCTGCGGACTGAAGGGTCCCAGGTTTGATTCTGGTCAAGGGCATGTACCTTGGTTGCGGGCACATCCCCAGTAGGAGGTGTGCAGGAGGCGGCTGACTGATGTTTCTCTTACCCATGTTTCTAACTCTCTATCCCTCTCCCTTCTTCACTGTAAAAAAAAAAAAAATCAACAAAATATATTTAAAAAAATAGAATTCTACCAACAACCAGGGAGCCTGGAGGAGGCGGCCACGTGCAGCCCCGCCCACCCCTGAGCCAAGTGGCACCTGCGCAGAGCACTCAGCTTTCCTGTGTCTGCACCTCTCACTCCTAGAGATGGCGCCGCAGTACATTTCTAGGGTTTCAAGCTTTTAAATGTGTGATAATTTGTTCCACAGCAACAGACACTGCACATACCAACAATGGTGAAGTCAGCACTTCTTACGCACTCGCCATAAAAGGGTGAGGGAGGCAGCGCCCATGGTGCTGACAGGATAAGACCCACGTGCCAGGTGAATGCGTGAACACACAAACAAAAGAGCGAATTCGAGGCCGGGAGGCAGGCGGGTAAACTGAGTCAGCAAGAAGAAACTGAACTCCCTACCGCCTTCCCACCCTGCCACCTGGACACATGATGCCCAGCACCCGCTGTGCATGGGGCATGGGGAAGACAAAGCATATTCCAAGGACCCGGTCTGGGGCCAGTGGGGCTTTCTTTGGCCTTACAATGGCCCAAGGTCAGCCACAGACGTCTGGACCAGCAGCTTTGGCGCGTGGGTTTCCGGGATCGAGGACCGCTCTGGGCACCCCCGGGGGCCGGCCGTGAGGGGCGGCGCTCACCTGAAGGTGAAGAGCGTCCCCATGTCCAGCATCGACAGCAGCTCCGCCTTGGACTTGGGGAAGGAGAGCCGGTAGCGCAGCGTCTCGAACGCGGGGACGATCATCGCCTTCTTGGTATTGGCGAGGTCCAGCTGGATGACAGACTTCCTGCAGGGAGAGGGCGGGAGGCGGGCGGCTCAGGGGGGTGCAGGAGACAAAGCCCCCGTCGGCCTCGGGGGTTTACATTTGGAGAAACCGAGGCCCAGGGAGGCCAGGCAGCCGGCCCGATCCTCTCTGGAGTCCGGACTAGAACTGTGGTCTCCGAGCCGGAAAGCGGATCCTCCCCAGAGAGTGAATGGAGGGCGGGGCGGAGGACCCTCTCCCGGGGCACGGCCTGCCACAGCCACGTAGAGCAGGCAGGTCTGGGGGTGTGAGGGGGGGGGGGGCAGTTGTGGGCTTCCTACCTGCGATCCCTTTGCTATTCCGATCATTCCTCAAACATGCCTCAACACATCATGCCTTTTCCCCTGTCAGTGCTCCAAGCCGGAACGCCACCACCTGTCCTCGAGGCCTTCCCTGCCCACGGCCCAGGGTGCTGACTTTCCAGCCTGTCCTATGGATTGCAGACCTGCTCGTCCTCAGAATTCCTTAAAATTCCTACCTGCGATCCCTTTATCTGAGCCCCTCGACCCTTTATCTGTGTTTGTACTGATGACAAGAATAGCAGCCCAGCCGAAACCGGTTTGGCTCAGTGGATAGAGCGTCGGTCTGCGGACTGAAAGGTCCCGGGTTCGATTCCGGTCAGGGGCATGTACCATGGTTGCGGGCACATCCCCAGTAGGGAGTGTGCAAGAGGCAGCTGATCGATGATTCTCTCTCACCGATGCTTCTAACTCTCTATTCCTCTCACTTCCTCTCTGTAAAAAATCGATTAAAAAAAAAAATAGCAGCCCAGCGCTTCCAGCTGGAGCGCCCCCTAGAACGTGAGCCCTGAGTGCAGGAACCCCCAGAGCCCAGAATAGAGCTGGACACACACACACACACACACACACACACGCAATATATTCTGGAACACAGAATGCCCATGCCTGTGGTAGGTGCTCTCCACTTGCTACGACACTTCCTCTCCCCGGGATCTCCAGGGTGGAGGGATATGATCCCCGTTTCACAGAGGAAGACGGTGAGAGAGGTCAGGGACCCTGGCCAAGGTCAAGCAGGACTGGGTAAGCCGTACGCAGCAGTGAGTGCGGGTCTGAGTGACTCAGCACCGTCACGGGCACACAGTCAGGGCTTACTAAACATTTTCCTGAGTGAACGAACAGGAGCGTCTAGTTCCTCGTTTTGTAAGAAAGAAACGGAGAAGGTCATATGGAGTGCCCCCGGCTGGCTGCACTCGCAGTGGCCGGGTTGGCGGTGGGGGCCTGGCCAAGATGTTCGATACCAAGTGCTGTGAGAGGCTCAAGGACAGAAAACTCACCCCTGGTGAGCACCTGCTACACCCCCACAGAGGCTATCCCTCCCCCCTTTATTAATTGAGTAATCAGAGGGCTGGGGAGATGAAGCCGCCTCAAGTCGAATGGATACGTGTGCCCGAACCTGAACTCAGAGGCAGGTCTGCCGCGGCCCCGCCGCATTCCAAGCGACGTTTCTGGAACCGAGGCTGACAGCGGCACGTCTTTCTCCAGAAGAAAAGGTGAAGGGGCAGGAGAGAGATTTTAGGGACACTCTGTGGCTATGTCCCTGCATCTGACTGCCTTCATTATTTTCCAGTGGATCTGTTTGTTTTGTTGTCGTTGTTGTACGATTAGCTGGTTGCCAAGCAACGGCTTAGGGAGCTATGATGCTGAATTTTTTTTGGTACCCAAGTAGCGCCCCTCCCCCCGCCAAAAGGGTGATGTACGTGTTTGGGGTGGGGGGGTCCAATGAGAGGGCCGCACATCAGCCTGCCCTATACCCTGGGATTTCAGAGTGGCGTGGCCGCTCCCATTGTGGGCAGCTGTCACAGAGGGCAGGCCACCTGCCTCCCGGGCACAAGTCCGCCTCTCCGGGGCCTCAGGCTGGTCACCTGTGATAACACTGACCGCATAAGCAGGTGTGAAGAACAGAGAGAACATACATGAAGCAGCTGGCAGGGCTGCTGGCACATGATCAGGGTTCGATACATTGTAACTATCATTTTAATACTAGAGGTCCAGTGCATGAAATTCATGCACAGGGGAAGGGGGGGGGGGAGGTGTCCCTCAGCCCAGCCTGCACCTTCTCCAATCTGGGACCACTTGAGGAATGTCTGACAGGGATTGGACCTAAATGGGCAGTTGGACATCCCTCTCACAATCCAGGACTGCTGGCTCCCAACTGCTCGCCTGTTTGCCTTCCTGATTGCCCCTAACCGCTTCTGCCTGCCAGCCTGATCACCCCTAACCACTCCCATGCCAGCCTGATTGATGTCTAACTGCTCCCCTACCAGCCTGTTTGTCCCCAACTTCCCTCCTCTGCCAGCCTGGTCACCCCTAACTGCCCTCCCCTGCAGGGTTGATCACCTCCAACTGCCCTCCCTTGCAGGCCTGGTCCCTCTCAACTGCCCTCCCTTGAAGGCCTGGTGCCTCCCAACTGCCCTCCCGTGCTGGCCATCTTGTGTCCACATGGGGGTAGGATCTTTTATACCACATGGGGGCAGCCATCTTGTGTGTTAGAATGATGGTCAATCTGCATATTACTCTTTTATTAGATAGGATTAGTATTTCCACAGTGTATGGGAAGAGCATCGTGTTGCACACCCACATGGGGAAGTCAATCTCTAGGGGCCTCCCCTGGCCTCGCTGAGGTCCACAACCTCCTCAGCAAACAGTGTCCTCAACCTCACCCCAAACAATGCTCCAAGGCCAGTCACGAAGCACAGCTACCTTCAGTGCTTGCATCAGAAACGAATCCATCCCACTCAACGGGAGTTTTTTTCCTTATACCAACAGCAAGTCAATACGTTTATCTTCATCTGAGAAGGACACTGCGTGCACATTTGGGGCCTCTGATAGAATCACATCCCTTCCTGATTCTCAAAAGTCTGTTGCCAAGGAATCCTCTAGGTCAGAGGTCACACCCTGGTAGTCTGGAGTGGGGGTGGGAGGTGCCAATCAGCCTGAAGATAGGTCAGTCTCGATCAACAAGATGCCTTTTTAAAGAAGTAGTTGTCAACATCAAAAATTAAAACACGAAAAATCCGTATTTCTAGCTCTTCTCAAACACCATGCAGGCCTTGGCCTGGCTCTTCTCCCCTGTTCCCTCCTCTCCCCCTCACAATTACTCCACAATGAACGTGGAGAGACACCAGCCATCTGAGACGGGGGCCCATGAAACAGGAGTGGAGTTTTAGGGGCACTGGGCCATATATCAGACCCCCTGAACCACACGCACCGTGACCCGGAGGCCAAGGCCACCGACAAAGCCAGGCGACTCTACGTGAAGTAAATGCTCCTTAGTGGGCACCCTGGGCCACTCACACTGAGCACGGTCTCCATCAGTGCTTAGCAATGTCTTCGATCAACACAACACAGGACGGCAACATACAAACGCACAGCTCACGTGCGATGTCTTTCGGAACATGATGCCAAGAGGCAAAGTACTAAAACAGTGCTTAGATGGGGAGAGTAGAGAACACAGGCTTTTAAGATGGGGTCCCCCTTCCCGGGGAGCCCCAGAAGGGTGGAGAGTGGGCTGTGGTCCTGAAGCCTCTCTCTTCCTGGTTCCCACCGTCTGGTCCTTTGGGAGCCCTGCCTGCCCCCCCAGAGCTGTCCTCCTGCAAACTGCCCAGCAGAAGGATCCCCAGAAACCAGGGCTGAAGCTCGGTCTGGCCACACGGGGGCGCCCTCACTCCACACACTGGGATTCCAGGCCCAGCTGGAGCAGCACAGTCCCATTCTCAGTGTCCCCCCAATCCCCCCGGAGTGAAGAGTTGGGGTTCACAGGGCTCTGGACCAGGGCGCATGCTCCTCGGGAAGATGCCGCTCCTCCCCCCGAAGGAGGGTTATGCTACCCCGAGGTCGCTCACACTGCCATTCTTAACGGAGAGGCTGGAAGGGGGTTCCTCCTGCTCAAGGGAGGGACTGAAGCTCTGAACCCCAAGACAGCCCTGGAAGCAAACCCGCTTCAGAGTGAACAGAGGACACACTGCCTTCTGGCGAGCAGGGCGGGAGGGCCCGCATCCCCCACGCGCCAGCCTCACTGGAAAAGGTTTCAATTCGTCCAGGAGAGACTGAGAGACACAGACAGACAGACAGACACTCACATACACACACACAGAGGAAGGGAGGGTAAGAGAGAGCTCAGCTCCGGCTCCACCTGGGACAGCCGGGGACCCCAGTGCGCCAGCCAGGTACC
Organism: Vespertilio murinus; assembly: GCA_963924515.1. Classification (NCBI taxonomy): domain Eukaryota; kingdom Metazoa; phylum Chordata; class Mammalia; order Chiroptera; family Vespertilionidae; genus Vespertilio; species Vespertilio murinus. The sequence goes on from OZ004707.1 coordinate 187,747,502, forward strand.
GACACAGGGCAGGCAGCCTGTAGACTTGGAGGCCAGCGGACTCGGGTTCAAGTCCCAGAGCCTCACTGTTCCAGTGGTACGGGGATGGAGGAGGGTGGGGAGGTCTCGCCACGCCTGCCTTTAGGACTGGAGGTGTGGATCCACCGGGTAATTAACGTGTGCAAACACCTCTCGTGGAGCCAGGGCCCAGGCAGGCCCTCACCCGGTAGCGGAGATAATTCCCGGACAAATGACAGTGATAAAGGACTCCAATGTTTGACCGGCTACACACCTTGTGAGCTTAGCTTTCTCACGGGGGGGGGGGGGGGGGGACTGAGGGCTGAATGGATGCTACAGTCCCTTCAGTTCAGATTGCTACTCCTAATAAACGTCGCTCCCCACACGGCCACCTACGCCTTTCATGAGCTCAGCTGCTCCAGCCCCCCATGCCTGACCCCGTGGGGGGCGAGGGGAGGGCTCACTGGGGAGGCAGAGAGGCAGCCGTGGAGGTGAGCGAGCTCAGAGCCCAGAGTCAGAAGCCCCCCCTCCAAACCCTCCTTGCTGAACCCCGGTCCCTGCATTGCCTCGTGAGGAACCCCGGACCTACAGCCTCCATCTCACTCCCGCAGTCTCCCATTGGGAAGATGAAGACAATGATAGAACCCATGGCGGGCACCGAAGGGGGAGGGGACGAAACCCTGCGTGTCAATCACTCACAACAGTGCCTGCCTCTCGGCAAGGACCCCACGAGGGGTTAGCCACCAGCCTGTCACGTTGATTTGTTCCACAGACAAGGCCGTGACCTTTCTAGAGCGGTTGGATGAAGGGTGTCTGACCCCCAAACCAGGTGAGGAATGGGGTTTTCACAGGAGCTACAGAAAGAAGGTTAAACTGGGGGGGCCAATGAGATGCTTTTGAGACCACGTTCTGCCTCAGACATCTCAGGGGGCACACTGGGCCTTCCTTCCCATCGGTTCGCCATGAAAAAGGAGGTACCTGGGGGCGCCCCGGGGGTGGGGGTGGTCCTGGCAGACGCGCCTGCGCCCCGCGGGCCCTCACCTGAGGTACTCATAGAGCCCGTACATGGGCAGGAAGTCGATGTCGGACAGGAACATGTAGGGCGTGCCCACGTGCTTCATGGCCACGTTGCGCAGCAGGTTCACGGGGTAGAACTGGCCCTCCTTGTACACGATGTGGTAGGCCACGTTGTGGCGGCTCATGAGCACCTCGGAGCCCTGCGCGTAGCGGAGGAACTGCTGGGCCTCGGCGTCCGACAGGTAGAGGGCCAGGCTGATGGGCCCCTCCCAGTGCTTGCAGATGGCCTCCAGCATCTGGAGCCTGAGAGAGAGACAGGAAGGTGAGCCACGGGGACCCGGCCCCTTCCGCGCATCCTCCACCCGCCGTGCTGGGGGGCTCTGCCTCCTCCACGGGCACTTGGTCAACCAGCCTGAGCCCTCCACGATGTGACAGGGGGCAAATCAGACTGGGAGAGGGAGAGCCGACTGCTAGCGTAGGCCCGCTCCCCTAAGCCGGCAAGTGGACATCCCCAGAGGGGTCCCAGACTGCAAAAGGGAGCAGGCTGGGCTGAGCTTCCCTCCCCACTGCAGTGCACAAATTTTGTGCACTGGGCCTCTAGTGTGTGTGTGTGTGTGTGTGTGTGTGTGTGTGTGTGTATTTTAAGTGTGCCTGGGGGGATGCCTCTTCCATCTTTACTTTTCAGAGCCCTTGTTGTGCCGGAGCCACAGCCATTTGCGAGGCTCCCTGAGAGGCACCAGCCAAGGAGAATTGGGGAAGAACAGAGCCCAGAGAGAGAGAGAGAGAGAGAGAGAGAGCTCTGTGAAAATGAAGATAAATCTTTAAAGATAGTTTTATTTTTTTTCCAAGGCAGTGGAAGTGCCTGCTACACAAAATCCATGGTTAGGGAAAAAGCAAAGCCTATTGTGCTTTTTTCCCCCTACCCAGCAAGAGGTACCTAATCAGCGGTCTCCCGGTCAGCATGCCCACTTCAGCTGGACAATTACCAGGAAATAGATTCCACGCATTTGCAATTCTATGCTCCTAAACAAAAGAAAGCAGGCGCCCCTACCCTGTGCCCACGGCTTTCCGAGCGTCCTCTCTCATTCTGCGGGATTTGCTTCCGCTTGCTCTTTGGAGGATTAAGATATTCACGGGGTAAGAGGTCCCCCGTTTCTCATGCATTGTGACACGTGCTAATCGAACTGGCTGGGGCCGGGTAGTGGAGGCATTACGTTCTCCATGAAGCCAGATCTCCGAGGGGTGCCTGCGGACTCCGCTGCACTCAGCGAATCTGGGGGTTTGCACGACCCCATCCGCACCCCATTTGGTGTCATCTTCTGCAAAGGACTCTGCATGTCTTTTGAAATGTGGGGAGTCAAGGGCAAGGGTCACTTCTAATCTGAGAGCAGAAGAGCTGCTGGAAGGAGGCGGAGGCGGGAGGCACGCGTGGTCGTGAAGAGGCCCCACCAGCTCCTCTGCGGATGCGCCCACCGGCTCAGTTTTTGACTAGATGTGTCTGGGTTTTCCACGCGAGGAAGCCCAGCCCAGGAGCGACTCCCTCTGGCTGTTACTAAAGAATTACCTCCTCGTGCTCTCCAACTGGTGATTTTCTTTTCTTTCTTTTTATTTTATTTTATATTTTATTGATATTTTACAGAGAGGAAAGGAGAGAGATAGAGAGCTAGAAACGTCAATGAGAGAGAAACATCGACCAGCTGCCTCCTGCACACCCCCCACCGGGGATGCGCCTGCAACCAAGGTACATGCCCCTCACCGGAATCGAACCCGGGACCTTTCAGTCTGCAGACGGACGCCCTACCACTGAGCCAAACCGGTTTCAGCTCCAACTGGTGCTTTTCATCTGCCAGCTGCTTAGGACCCCATGGGAGGAGGTTTCTTACAGTACATCCCCGTGTCCCCAGAATCTGTATTTCCAACCAGCTCCCACGTGATGCCGTGTGGCCAGGCCTTTCGGAGCCACACAGCTCTGGATGATGGGACCCGTTAGCCCAGCTACGGTTCTTTCTCCTCCCGAGGCCGAAATCGGAGGAGGAGAGAGAACATCAGTTCCTCAGCAATGTTGTCAAAGGGACAGGAAAGAGAAGGTGTCTCCTGATGGCCAGCATGCGGCGATCAGGATGGATCCCTGTCCTCAGCAGTCCTGCGGGCCTCCGGGATGGGAGGGAAGTCCCCGGAGCAGACCGGCCAGCGCCATAGGGCCTTCCCTCTTCCTGAAGGGGCTCCTGGAGGGAGTTGGCAGTCCCCAGTTCCCTGGGGCATTCATGCAGGGTCTACTTCTGGCTGGAAGGCTTACAGACACACCCGGGATGCTTCCTAAATTAAAAATCGATCCAACGAGCACCAGCCAGCCTGTTGTATCATACCCGGATGTGCAGGATGAAGAGGAAGGGGAATTCTACATCCTCATTGGCTGTGGCACCGTGTGGTAATTTTTGCTTGTGTCCTGCTCAGTTTCTCCCCTTAGGGTGTGGGGTTCCCGGGGTCTCTGAAGTATCTCAGGAGGGCAGTACTTGCTATGACACATTAGGGGGATCATGGGTCGTCCACGCAGGGGGATGCGTGCGGTCTGAAGGGAAGGCCTCTGGGTCAGTGTTTGAGATCACACAGTCGGTCAAGGAGGCCGGTTGATCTGGCGCTAGAATCTCTGTGCTTTTCACGTTCCCCTCTGTCTCATGTTGTCTTTGCCTGTTGCCTGTTAAGGCAGGCAATTTCTCAATGCTTGCGCATGAAGTCCTAGAGGCTGGTGAATCTCCAGGAAACCAAGAGCCACAGAACCACGAGCCAAAGAAGCTGTTTAGTGCCGAGAGCAGTCATTGCTGACACATGGAAGGAACCAGAAAGCAAGGAATTGGCTTCCTCCTGGATCTTTCAGCCTCACTCAGCATGAATCCTTCCCAGATGCAAGGCCCACCCACTCCCCAGAATCCTCGGATGACTTCGGGTACCTCTCACGTCCCAGCGCTAGCTCTTTCCTTTGTTCGCAAGTTCTTCCATCACTCATGACTAATAACAGCTGACATTTATCGAACACCGAAGCGGGCCAGGAGCTGTTCTCAGCATCTTTCAGGAATGAACCCAGTGACTCCTGAGAAGGGCCCGTGGAAGCGCATCCACAGGAAGGACGGGCATCTCTGAGGTGCCTCGGGGACAGGATGAGCCGACCTGCTTTCCTAAGTGTGGGAGCCGAGGAGGGATGCAGGAAGGACGCTGGGGCAAGGGCAGCCACTGTGGGCCATGAGTAAATCAAAGAGGAAGCTGGTGAGAAGTGGCGGGATGGGGCCCCCAGGACAGCCAGGTATAGGAGAGTGGGGCCCTGAGGGAGTGGCCGTGGGGCCTTGCAACCACTCACCTCCTGGCAGCCGGAGGGATGGCCTCAAAAAAACTCAAGTTAGATCAAACAACTCTGTGCACAATTCTTAAACAACTTGTCAACACATTTTGAATAAAGTCCCAGTATTTTGTGAGTTTCCACGTCCTATCGCCTCCATCTCAGGCCCTTGCAGAGGGCCTCCTGGGAAGGCACATGGGCATTTCTTTAACTTGTTGTCAGTTGAGTCCAAGAGACTGGCAGAGCCGTGTCTCGGATACACATTTTCCCAAGATGGCGGAGAGTGTTGTCAGCTTGACCTTCACATCAGCCCAGGTGTCTGCAGGGCGGGTCTAGATATGTAAATCTAGTCAAGCACTAGGAATGCTAGGTCCTACTTAAGAATGCAGATAAGCTCATTTGAGCCTAAGTTTTGGTGATACTTTCTGGTATTTGGGGTTATAAAATAATTGTGTTGTGTGGGCTGAGTTGTCATCCTGCTTCTCCATCAGAGAGAATGGTGTCCCACCTGGCTCCCAACTTGCTTCTATTTCTGCATCTTCTTCCCTCCCTCCCTCCCTCCCTCCCTCCCTCCCTCCCTCCCTCCCTCCCTCCCTCCCTTCCTCCCTTTTCTCAATCACTGGCCGCCTCCACTTAGAACCAGTTCGTTCATCTCTCTTTCCGTGCTGGACACAGAAAAGGGAGATCTCCGCCATATCTGGCCCCCGTAGGCCCTTACCTCCCAGGGGCCTGCTCTCGGCAGCTGCACTCGTTCTTCATCAGGCTGTTGAACGTGCAAGGCCCTTCCCACCACGGGGCACTCACCCCTGCTATTCCACCTGCCTTGAAAACGCTTTCTCAGCAACTCCTACGCCTGCCTCCTTTTCTCACCCTCCAGTTCTCTGCAGAAATGCCCCCTCTTAGAGAGTTCCCCCTGACCATGCCACCTCAGAGGGCCCTTCACCCGACACTGTCTCCAGGGTCCTTCAAAGCATTTACCACAACTTCACGGAGCTATACATTGTTGTTTACACACTAGCCCCCTGTTCTTGACTCTGGCTGCACATGGCAGACTTAGAAACAGTGTCCTACTTCACTGGCCTGCATGGAGCCTGGACATGAATTTGTCTTAAAAGCTCCCCAGTGGATGCAGACTGTCCCCCGCCAAGGCCAAGAACCAGGGCGCCCGAGTGTGGGCCACTAAGAGCAGAAGCCACGTTGTTCCTGCCTGTTAAAGGCTCAGTGGATCGATCCATGTAGAAGGAGACACTGCTTCCCATCGGTGACTGTGGGTCCAGTCTGCGTGTCTCCCTTCTCTCCTTCCTCAAAATCACCACCGTCACTGAAAGACAAGAGCCCTTGGTTTTCTGTGCTGAGAGAGGGTGGGACGCAAGACCTGCCATACCAGGCCCCAATAGCCTCAGCTCCCAAGGCCAGCCCTCCCTTCTCCAAGTGACTAGGCGAGGGGCCGTGTGGAAGGGGCCCTACCTGTCCATGGAGAGCTGTGCGACCAGGGTGACGTCCGTGTTGTCCGCGGCGGGCTCATACTCGTAGTGCAGGAAGTACAGGTGGGTCCGGTGCACGGTGAAGCGCTCTCGCCGGAACTCGTAGCACAGGTCGTCCTCATCCAGCTCCGAGAGCTGCTTCTGGAGCTGTAAGGTGGGAGAGGGGCGTGGCAACAAGGAGGAAAGCCCAAGGGGGTCGGGAGCCTGCCCCTCGGCCCTGCCCTCCCCCGAGTGGGTCACACTGAACATTGCTGACGGTCAAACACAGGACAAGATCGCTGTGTCTGTTCTCCCTTTGCAAGTCACTCTGGTTTCAAAACTCGGACCATGAAGGGCAGCTCAGCTTCTGAGAATAGTGATCAGGGTTAACAATCCACAAATGCCCTAAAAGCAAACACTCTTTCTCTGGATGACCTAGCACTGTGGTTGGCAAACTGAGGCTCTCGAGCCACATGTGGCTCTTTGACCTCTTGAGTGTGGCTCTTCCACAAAATACCATGGCCCGGGCCAGTCTATGTTGAAGCAGTCATGTTAGAAGAAGTTTAAAAAATGTGGTTCTCAAAAGAAATTTCAATCGTTGCACTGCTGATATTTGGCTCTGTTGACTTATGATTTTGGCAACCACTGACCTAGCTCAACGTCTTCAAACATCAGGGGGGAAATTGTCACAGAAAAGTGAGGAGCCGAGCGAGCAGTGCCTTTGCGTGAGCCGATGCCTTTCTCTCCTGGAGCCACAGACTCCAGTCTTTGCACCAAGAGAACAAAACCACACCAAAGCCCTTTCCTTCAAAGTCATCCAAGTTGAGCCCAAGCCCCAGTGCCCAGCCTCTCTTCCCCGCTCAGAACCTCTGGCTCATGAACCTGCCTGTAGACCTTCTCCGCTCAGCTCCACGCTGCTCCTTCCTGCCCAGCTAGCGAAAGAGCAAGCTGACCTGCCAACAGGGATGGAGGGCTCAGCCTCAACACAGCAGATGCTGATCCACGGATGCCTAGACCTGCTGGCTCAGATGCCGATATACCCCCATCACCTGCAAACCCCACCTTCCCCTTCCCAGGCACTGTGCTCATGTGTAGGTGAAGAAGTGTGAGTCGGGGGGTGGGGAGGGAGGGAAAGAGCTCCTACAGTGACCGGCATGGGGCCAGTGGGTGTGGGTGCAAAGTGAGCAGACAGGGAAGAGATAGGAGAAAGGCTCATCGGCTGATGGAAATGTATGTGTCATGATCACATGCGTATACAGGTTGGTGAGGATACAACACACCGTACACTTAGAATGCACAGATTTGTCACATGCAAATGTATTTGAAAATTGATTTTTAAACATGAATGATTTTGGTGAAAGTCAACACAGCTGGTTCAAACATTATTTCTGTTGCACCAGCTTTTTCCATCACATGAGGACATGTAGTTGAATATGGGCTAAAATGTACCTGGCTAAAGCAGTGGTCGGCAAACTCATTAGTCAACAGAGCCAAATATCTACAGTACAATGACTGAAATTTCTCTTGAGAGCCAATTTTATTAAACTTAAACTTATTCTAATGCCACTCCTTCAAAATAGACTCGCCCAGCCAAAACCGGTTTGGCTCAGTGGATAGAGCGTTAGCCTGTGAACTGAAAAGTCCCAGGTTCGATTCCGGTCAAGGGCGTGTACCTTGGTTGTGGGCACATCCCCAGTAGGGGGTGTGTAAGAGGCAGCTTATCGATGATTCTAACTCTCTATCCCTCTCTCTTTCTCTCTGTAAAAAAAAAAAAAAAATCAATAAAACATATTTTAAAACACTAAACAAACAAAAAACAAAACAAAAACAAAACAGACTCACCCAGGCTGTGGTATTTTGTGGAAGAGCCATACTCAAGGGGCCAAAGAGCCACATGCGGCTCGCGAGCCGCAGTTTGCCTATCACTGAGCCAGAAGGACTGACCTGGCTGAAAGTAACCGAGCACTTTTACAAGAAAATACAAAATCTCCAAACCAATAAATAGTGCAGTAGTCAACGAGAAAATATGCTAACTCGCTCCTGTAAAGCCTAGTGCCAGCGGAGACCATCATCACTTGATGGATGAAACGCTGGCATTATTTCTCAAGACGTGAGCTGTGCGGAGGATCCCACTCACTGCGCAGCTCTCCCCTCCTCACACCCTCCCCGCTGTCACGTGACTCCCAGTAGCTCCACTTCCCTCACACCTGGATCTGGGCTGCCCTTATGACTTGCTTTGGCGGATGACTGAATGGTGGGGAAGCCATGCTGCCCAGTCCTGAGGGGGCCTCAAGGGGAGTCCACGGCTATGCACCTCCACCCCTGCCGTGAGGAGGTGCTAGGCCAGCCAGCCCCAGGGTGAGCCACAATCTCTCCAACTGCCCCAGACGAGGGAGTGAGCCCAGCACGGATTAGCAAAACTGCCTCAGTAAACACGTCCCATACACACCGAGATTTTACAGGTCGGAGCAATAGACAACTGACGGGGGAGGGGGGAGAAGTAGGGGTCACTAGCACTTTGTGAGGTGCTTTTCAATATGTGAGCCCATCCCTGTAGAAGGGGACGGTGGCCTCTCAGGCCCCAGCCCACTCAGTGCACGTAGCATTCTCCAGAAGGCCGTAACCAACACCAGAGACGCCCATACATCCTCCAATGGTGCTGGGGATCCCTGAGGCCCAGGGACGTTACGACAGAGCTATCGGACTCTTCAGTGGCTCAGGGGATGCAATCAGGATGCTCGTTAGCTCTTCGAGCGCCATTCCGTGCCCTTGCCTGTCTGAAGCCTGGAGCTCCACCAATGGTGTGAGACCAGATCACGGGAATCCCTCCTCCAGCTACGATCCCATGTGCCCAGGGACCCGTTCTAAGCTGCAGGGTAAGACCCTCATTCTCGCTGACAATTTTCTTCTTCTTTTTTTTAAAAAAATATTTCATTGATTTTTTTTTTTAGAGAGAGGAAGGGAGATAGTTTGAAACATCGATGAGAGAGAAACATCAATCAGCTGCCTCTTGCACGCCTCCTGCTGGGTATGTGCCAGCAACCAAGGTACATGCCCTTGACCGCAATCAAACCTGGGACCTTTCAGTCTGCAGGCCGACGCTCTATTCACTGAGCCAAACCGGTTAGGGTGACAATTTTCTTGATGAAGATCAAAAGATGATGATCACCACATGAAAAAGAAAATGAGGCGCCAGGACACGAGGAATGCATGTGTGTGGGGGCATTCTCCTCCCCTCTGTGCACACACCCGGGTCAGCGGGCACAGCATGCCGAGGGACAGGGCTCCCAGACAGTGGACCTAAAGGCAGGGCCGCCTCATGTTAAATAAAAGAAACAGTGGCCAATGACAGTGCTCCCGGAACCTAAAATATGGCCTGCCCTGGGGTGGGGGAGGTTTATCGATAATCCTAGGGGCTAAGTAGCCCCCATCTATGAACTTCACAGGATCAATAATGTGGTTCGGTGGCATCTCTAGCCCCAGGTGCCCTGTGGCCATCCCCATACTTAAGGGGTAGGGCCTAGGTGGTACTCTTGTCTACCAACCACACTGGTCTGTGGGAAGCACAGCAGGTGTATAGTCAGACCTACAGTGTCAGAACCCCCCAGATGCCTCCCCTGAGCTTTACTGTACTTACTATCAACACGGCGAATGGCAGCCTTGCTTAGCTAATATGGACTGAGCACCTACTATGCGCCAGGTGCAGTGCCAAGTGTGTCCAGGGGCGTGGCTCTATGAATGGGCCCCTTCGGCACACATCGCTGTGTTACAGCAGGAGCAAACGGGCTCAGGAGGTTTCGGTCATCGGCCGGTGACACCGCTAGAGGAGGCAGTCTGGCTCGAGAACCCAGCCTGCAAACCAGGGACCTTTTCATAACAGGATGACTTCTGTCTGGGGGATGGATGCGAGGGCCAGATGAGCTGGTGGAAGATTCAATGCTCGGGGAACAAAGCAGGCCATAAAAATGCACATGCGGGCTGTTCCCCTACAGCAAAACCACAAACAACCGCAACACACACACACACACACACACACACACACACACACACGCAGAAACAGACTTCAAAGGGCTCCATCACAGAGTTAACAAAGCTTTCCCCGAGGGGTGAACTCGCAGGTGAACTTGACTGGCCTCTTTTCTGCTTTCCAGTGTTTAACTAATTCCCTGCAATTTTCTCAAATGAGCAAACGCATGTAGAAGTGCTTTGCAAACCGCAGAGCGCTACACAGACCCCAAGCAACGTGATCGTGATTCCATTATGTACCTTTTCAAATTCTAATCTAGGACCGCTTACTGCTGACTGCATGGCTGATGTTATCCGAGGGGAAGACGAAGGCGCTTTACAACGGCCTCCTCTTCACCCAGGGTTCTTCTGGACATTTCTCCCAGGAGATGCTGAGCCGGAGGGAGGGCTTTCATTAGCGGGACCTGAATGCATCCACACGCCACACCCCGCTCAGCCGCGCCACGGAGGGAGCGGGAGGCAGGGGCTCCTGACAAGCCAGTCACAGAAACAAAAGACAGATTCTCCCGAGATAAAACGCATTTGCTAAATTGCTTCTTTGAGCAGCCAGCTGAGGCAAAAAGGAGATCTGGGCTCCGGGGAAAACGCCCGTTAAGCAGTTCGCCTTTATTCCTTCCCATCCTGAAGGGCAGTGGCCCACAATGACCTCTGCGTCGCCAGGGCTCACGGCCCAGGGTTCAGAGGAGTTGGAAGTGTGTCCTGGGCTCGGGCCAAAAGGACTTCTGTTCAAAGTCGGAAAAAACCACAGAGAGAGATTATGGGGGTAACCGGAAGCTGAGACCGAGCCCTCTGACACTCACTGGCTATGCCACCTTGAGCGAGTCGTTTTCCCACTTCCTAGCAAGACGTGGCGTGTGGGCGTCATGAAATGGCTCTCAGAGGTCACGCGCTCACCGGGTCAGGTTCGGTGCTGACAACTTCGCAGGCACGGTCTCATTTAACACGCACACAGCCTCCAGGCAGGAGGGACCACTGTCAGTCCTGCCTTATATACGAAGACATCCATCACCTGAAAGGTTTAGCCACTTGTTCAAGGTCACACAATGGGTGAGATATTTCCTCCAGGTGCATGTCCTCCGAGGTCCCGTATGTAATCAAGTCGCTACTGCACCTTGGAGATCTCTAGGGCCTTTCCAGTTTGAACGCTAGCTAGATGGTTCTATGACTGGGGAGGAATGAATGAATGCATGTCTCCCCGCAGGGGCAGGCACCGGCCATGCTCACCAGGATCCACATTCTCCTCTTTTCCTGGGGGCACACCCAGGCTGTGTTTCTGACCTTCCTGCAGTTCTGGGCCAAGACCAGTAGTAAGTGGTCAGTAGTAAGTGGGCAGATCCTGGCAGCCATGGGCACCACATTCAAGGCTGTCTCACGCAGAGCAAGAACGTCCTAGGCTCCTTGGAAGTCAGAGCCCCAAGAGGGAAGGAGCCTGGGATCCTGGAGAAACACCACCTGCCCATCAGGAACATCCATGCGAACTTTTCTGTGAGTCAAAGATTTCTCACAATCTGAGCCCATTTTAGAATTGTCCACATCAACTTAACTCACACTCCCAGTTGAACTCTCCCAGACAGTAAGTGACGGGGGCAGAACACAACGGACCGAGGAAGGAGTCCGCCCGAAGCCACCCATTTCTTGTTGTCACCTCTCCTCCCCATGCCTGACAACGATGGCTGGAAACATCTGGGTGGGGGTGGGGGACTAAACAACCCTCAACAATGCTGTCTTATAAGTCTCCCCGACTTTCACTTTGCAGTGGCCTGGGAACCTGTGACGGCATCTGCTCGTCCCTGTGTCAGCAGGAGGCAGGCCGGCTGCCCCGGGTCCCTCAGCCGGCGGAGAAGGAAGCCGGGCACCGGGGTTTGCTCAGAGAGGCTGGGCTCTGGCTCTCATCCTCTGAAGCTTGCTTCAAGCTCTCTCCCGTGGCTTCCATGAAGCGGGTACGTTTTCTGGAGTCATGTAGGTAGGGAAAGATTGTAGGCTCGCTGATTGCCTGCTGTGTGCATTCATCAACAAAGTTCCAGGAACCCAGACATTTATTTTTATTTATTTATTTATTTTTTACCAGGGGCCAGATTTATGCTTTTGTGCAGAGGAGAGACCCGGGTTCGGGTCGGTTCAGCCAAGGCTCAGAGAGATTCTGCCCAGCTCTGACCTAGGCTCTGAGGAAATAAAGAAGGACAAGGCCTGGTCTCCATCCTGGTCCCAAGTTTCAGTATTAACTTGTACCTCACACACAACTCATAGGCCCTTACTTTATGGCAACCCCTGTGCTAAGAATGCGGAAGGAACCCCCATTTCTGTACTTCAGGTGTTCATACAGTCTGGGAGGGGGAATATATAAGCAAGTTGGTAATTATAACACTGGGTGTTTATAACACAAATAAAACTTAATTTGGGCGTGGTGGGGCATGTGTTATATGTCACTCATCTAGTTCCTGACTTAGCTTCTTGAGTCTGCATTAAACTATCGGGTATACTATGATTCCCATTATACAGATGGGAAAACTAAGGCAGAGAGAGTTTAAGTAAATGGCCTGAAATCTCCCACAGTTACTGTTCCTAAGATTTTATGCGGGTCAGTCTTGTTCCAGTGCTGCCTCTCTGCCCCTACATTCTGCATAAGGAGCTGGTAAGAGGAGGGAGAGCCGGCCAGAGGGAGGGAGGGCAGGTGGCTGCAGGAAAGACCCAGGAGGGCACCCTGCACGCTAGGACTATTACAACCGGAGCCTAGGGGTGTGGAAGACAGACAGAGGAGTGCATGCAGGAGCTGGACAGAGCAAAGCAGACAGGCCACGATGGCGTGGAAGGGGGCGCAGGCATATCCACTGAGAACTTGACCCCTCGGCCTCCTGGCAAACGCTGGGGTCCTTCAGGCTCTGGAATGAACAAGCCCGGGGGTCACTGGAGGCCGGCCTCGGGCAGCAGCTGTGGTGGGGCTCTGGGCGCTGCCCACCGGGCTCTGATGCCCACGGCGTGATGAAAGAGCTGGCGCCACGCGGCTCACATGTGAGAGCGATAATGCATTCTGGTTTTTCCCCGGGGTTTCTCTGGGATACAGCTGTTTCCACAGAGCCATCTGTTTACTGGCACGGCCCGCGCGGTGGTGCCGGGAAGTGTTTATGGAATCTGTTTGTATGTGTCTTATTTTTAACTCCTAATTGAGCCATGGTGATGCCGTTGTCTTTTCTCCTTCGTGGGCTTGGTGTCGGGGAGCAGGGCCCCACAGGTAGCCCGGCGCCCGGGCGGCTGAGGGAGGTGAGTCAGAGCCCTCCTCGCAGAGATGAGCAGGGACCTCGGAGCAGGTGGAAGGGCGGGGCTGGGACAAGCTTCCTGGCCACCCCCCCCGCCCCCCCCCCATGGCTGCCAGCACGTTGCACACCTTAACCCCTTCAACCCTCCAACCGCCTGGCCTGGGTCTATTTGTGACCATTTTATTATTATTATTTATTATTTTTTTTAAAGTATATTTTATTGATATTTTACAGAGAGGAAGGGAGAGAGATAGAGAGCTAGAAACGTCGATGAGAGAGAAACATCGACCAGCTGCCTCCTACACACCCCCTACCGGGGATGTGCCCGCAACCAAGGTACATGCCCCTGACCGGAATTGAACCCGGGACCTCTCAGTCCACAGGCCGACGCTCTATCCACTGAGCCAAACCGGTCTCAGCTATTTGTGACCATTTTATAGGTGAAGAAACGGAGGCTTGTAGAGGTGAAAGGGCTCAGATCTGGTCTCAGGACTGAGTTTTCTGGCTGTGAGTGAAGGGGACTTCCTCGTGCACCGCAGACGCTTCGAGAAAAGGGCCTGTGATAGTTCATGTGTTGAACAAGATCTGCTGAGCGCACAGCAGGTGCCAGGCAGGCTTTCGGAGGCATGAAAACGCACCGATGAATCAAAGCGGATACAAGTCCACGGAGTCACAGAGCTTGCATTCACGTGGGGGCAGGTGTGTGACCCACAAAACAAATTCGTCAGGAATGTGATACACCGATAGGTGGGGAGTGCCACGGAGAACGAAGACGTTCCGGGGGCCCGGGAGGGCTAGGGGAGGGGCGGGAACGGCAATTTTAGGTCGGGGGGTGTTTTGTTTGCTTATAGAAAGGCCCACGCGGCTGTGGGTCAAGGTTAATACCAGTCCCGGGACCACCACCAACCTGATCCACGATATCAGTTCTCCGAGCCCCTATGTCCTCCTCCATACTGGTGGATGTTAACTCTGATAAGGGTTTAACCCCTCCATAAAAGAGAGGCAACAGCAACTTGTGAGCGTCAGCGTGAGGAGAATGGCGGGATGAGTAGTAGTTATTATGCTCCTTGTAAAGACAAGGTAACACCTACTTAGGAAGTGGGGCCCTGGTTTTCGGCTCCGAGTTAGGTGGCCTGGTTTCGAGTCGTGGCCCCACCACGGAGGAGATGCGTGACTCTGGGCAAGTAACTCCTCTCCTCTGTCCCGTGTGACTGATGCCCGCCTCCCCGGAAGGCGGCGGAGGTGGAGTTGCATCCCCCTTTCTCTTGCTCTGCAGGAATCTCCATTGTCAAAGGCCAATGGGTGCAGAGGAAGGTCTGGGCCGTGCACAGGGCAGCGTCTCTCATCTCACGGCCTCCTATTCTGGTCTTAGATTTGGGAAACAACTAGGAAACAAGTACACGAAGCAAACACTGGCAGACGGTGCATATAACTCGAATGGAAAGGAAACGGGGTGCACCACAGAGTGGCCCTGGGCTCTTGGAGGGTGAGGAGGGTCAGGGGACGTTTCTGAAGATGCCCCATCGGAGATGCTCATACACCGAGGGGCAGGGTGGTCTGGGCAGTGGGACAGCCAGCACAGAGGCCCCGGGTGGGTGGAGTGAGCCTGGAATGGATGCAGAAGGCACCGCAAAGGTGGCGAGTGTGACTCCCGCAGCGTCGAGGGCTAGAGTGCTGGGGGGACCGCTCGCTGGTTTCGGGTCCTCCCTGTGTCTGGGAGATGATGCTCTAGGCATCTCTAACACTTGATACTTGTACCAGGACTGGGCGAGCCTCTAATTTCAACCCAAGGCCCTGCTTGGTGCCTGGCAGATGCCGGCATTCACACGTGCTTATTGAGGACCAAGGGGGACTCTCCCCGCACCTCTCCGGCCCCGTGACCCCAGGGGAGGCTGATGGTAGGAAAAGCTAGTGGGTCATTTATAAAGACGGTCCCACTTCCTAAGACATTGATTGAAAGGGGAACCCGTGATGCAATGATTAATAGCTTTATGCTGCAAGGCTTTTTATTTGAGCCTGTTTCGTGAAGGAAAAAAGAAAGAGAGGTAGGAGAACATTTTTTTTTTTTTTTAAATAAATCTTTATTGCTCAGATTATTACAATTGTTTCTCCTTTTTTCTCCCCCATAGCTCTCTTCCACCTGATTCCCACCCCACCCTCTGCCCTTACCCCCTCCCCCCACTATTGTCCTCATCCATAGGTTATACAATTTTAATCCAGTCTCTTTCTGCACCCCACACCCCTTCACCCTGATAATTATCTATCCACTCCCTTTCTTTGCCCCTAATTCTATTATATTCACCAGTTTATTCTATTCCTGAGATTTTTAATTCACTTGACCTTCTTCCTCTTCTTAAGTAATACCTTTCAGCATTTCATATAATACTGGTTTGGTGGTGATGAACTCCTTTAGCTTTTTCTTATCTGTGAAGCTCTTTATCTGCCCTTCAATTCTGAATGATAACTTTGCTGGATACAGTAATCTTGGTTGTAGGTTCTCCCTTTTCATCACTTTGAATATTTCTTGCCACTCCCTTCTGGCCTGCATGGTTTCTGTTGAGAAATCAGCTGATAGTCGTATGGGTGCTCCCTTATAGGTAACCAACTGCTTTTCTCTTGCTGCTTGTAAGATCCTCTTTTTATCTTTTACCCTTGGCATATTGATGATGATGTGTCGAGAAGAATTTTTCTTTGGATTCCTCTTGTTTGGGGTTCTGTAGGCTTCCTGTACTTGTAAGTCTATTTCTTTCACCAGGTGAGGGAAGTTTTCTGATATTATTTCTTCAAATATGTTTTCAGTATTTTGCACTCCCTCTTCTTCTGGCACCCCCATAATTCTGATGTTGGTGCGCTTGCAGTTGTCCCAGAGGCTCCTTACACTATCTTCAACTTTCTGGATCCTCTTTTCTTCTTCCTTCTTCAGCGGAGTGTCTTTTGGCTCTTTGACCTGATTCTTGTGTTCTTCCATTCTGCTGTTGGATCTCTGCATAATATTTTCCAATTTAGTCAGTTTATCTATACTTTTTAGTTGGGTCTCATGAAATTTATCGAGCTTTTCTAGGATATTGTTGCATAACCTTAGAACCGTAGTTCTGAACTCTATATCCTCCATCTCTTTTGTTTGAGATCTATTTCCTTGTCTCGGCATTATCACTATTTTTCAGAGTTGGTAGGATGGCTTTGTGTGTTTGGTGTCCTATATGGCCCAGTGGGTCAGCCTCCTCAGTTACCTGAGGTAGACACTCTTGGTGATCCCCTTTGTGGACTGCGTGCACAGCCTTGTTGTAGCTAAGTCTCTATTGTTATGAATTGACCTTCAGGCCAATTGGATGTGGGTATCAGCTGTGTCTACTCTGGGATAACTTCTGTATTGGAGACAGTCTTATAGGATCAGACTTGAAAAACTGCAGAAACCTCTGCTCAGCTTGGATGGGGCGGAGTCTCAGGGCTGAACTGACAGTCTTGGCTTCTGCCCTGCCCTTGTGCACTCGCCTGAGTTTCCGCCTGACCGGCCCAGGTTCCCCAAGCAAGAGCGTGGGTGCCCCAGGGGCTCACCCGGACTTGGGCTGGTCTCTGTAGTCTGGAGCTTCTGACTCCTTCCGCTACAGACAGGCCGCCATCTTGTACATAGAGGCAGCGGCAGCCTCCGTGACCAGACCTGGAGCTTCTGACTCCTTCTGCTACGGAGAGGCCGCCACCTTGTACAGAGAGGCGGCGGCAGCCTCCGTGGTCAGATCTGGAGCTTCTGGCTCCTTCCGCTACGGAGAGGCGGCGGGCAGACCTCAGCGCGTACTTGCTCGCGCGCACGAGTCTGCAGACCCTGCCGGCTGCGGCTCCGGTCCCCGGTCTCTGAGTCTCTGAGTCTCTGAGTCTCTGAGTCTCTGGGTGCCTTTCTCTGCAGTCCAGACTCCACCCGTATGAGCCTGGGACCACGGAATTTCAGCCGGGGTTGGGTTCAGTACAGTCCGAAAGGGTTCCGTGCAATCGGGGATTCCTCCCCTCCCACCGCCAGGCAGGTATTCGGCGGCCGCGTGCGCGAGCGTCTCCTACCTCAGTGCTTTTCGGCTCTCAGTCCGATCCGTGAGCCTCTCTCTTTCTTTCTAGTTGTAGCTATTCCACTCCGCCAGCTTTCCTGACGTTTTGGTGAAGTCCTTTTTGATTTTAGTTGTTTTTTTAATTAAATTGTTGATGAAGCGGCAGCTTAGGAGACTGCCTAGGCCGCCATCTTGGATGTTCTAGGAGAACATTTTTACTTAGCTTTTGGAATATAGTGCTGAATGGGCACTCAAATATTGAGAGAATGACAAATGCTGACTTGAGTAGAGAACGGAAGGAAAAACCAGAAGAATGGTATACCATATTCATGGATTGGTAGAATCAATATCATTAAAATGTCCATACTACCCAAAGCAATTTATAGATTCAATGCACTCCCCATTAAAATACCAATGGCATATTTCATAGACCTAGAACTCTCCAAAAATTCATCAGGAATAAAAAAAGACCCTGAATAGCTGTAGCAATCCTGAGAAAGGAGAACAAAGTTGGAGGAATCACAATACCAGATATCAAGCTATACTACAAAGCCACTGTTCTCAACACTGCCTGGTACTGGCACAAGAACAGACATACAGACCAATGGAGCAGAACAGGGAACCCAGAAATAGACCCAAACCACTATGCTCAATTAATATTTGTCAAAGGAGGCATGAACATACAATGGAGTCAAGACAGTCTCTTCAATAAATGGTGGTGGGAAAATCAGTTGTATACATGCAAAAAAAAAAAAAAATGAAACTAGATCACCAACTTATACCTTACACAAAAATAAACTCAAAATGGCTAAAGGACTTAAATGTAAGATGGGAAACCATAAAAAGCTTAGAAGACTCCATAAGCAGCAAAATATCAGACGTCTCGTTCCTCTCGGGCGAGCCCTGAGCAGCCGGAGGTCCCCTCAGACCCGCGGAGAAGCCGCCCCAAGCCTCCGACCCGGGAGCCACTTACGTTCTCACTGTTGACATCGGCTTCGCTGGGGCAGCCGAACAGCTCCCGCCGCAGCAGGTTGCCGTCGTACTCCAGGAAGGTCAGGTAGAGGTTGCGGAAGAACTCCACGTGCTTGTTCTTCACCCGGAGCTTCTTGGGCGAGTTCCAGTGGATGACCTGGCAGGGCACGAGGAGGCAGTCAGGCTGGGCGGGGCACTGGGGACGCATTATTTCTGGGCTTTCCCATTCATTCATCCATTCATTCATCAATCTATTCACTCATTCACTCATCCACCCACTTATTCATTCATTGAAAGTTTATGGTAGAGTGGTTGAGGCCAGACTGCTGGGTTCAAATCCTGGCTCTGCTCTAGGGACTCAGTTAATCTAGGACAAGTTACTGCATTTCCCTGTGCCTCAGTTTCCCCACCTGTGAAATGGGAATGGCAACAGCTCCTGCAAGTGCCATCGCGTACGATTTCATCTCTCGTCCTCAAACTGCTTTGGAATGACGAAGCGGGACCCCGCAAACCCTGTCCCTGCTTTGCCAGCTGCTCTGTTAGGCGCTGCCAACAGGGGCCAAGGGAGGGAGACTGAGGCAGGAGGAGAAGGAAGGAACTCGCTCCTTCCTGGGGCTCCCTGTTCCTGTAGCGACACACCTCCCCCTTTCTTCACACCAGCAGCGAAATCCATGTTTGCAGTTTTTCCAACACCCAGAATCCCCCGCCCCTCCTCCCGTCTCCGCTGTCGCTGCCTCTGGCGCTGGCTGCCCACTCCACCCAGGGCTGGGGTCCGGCCCCAGGTGACAATATTCCAACAATCACCACCTCTATTCCTCCTGCGGGTGGTAACTGTTCCTGAAACTTTCTATTTTTGCTCTCCTAGTTACTAGAGCGAACACCCTGCATCTAGTTACCACTGTTAAAGGTCCAATTCCCTATTCAAGTAATTGGTGTGGTTTCCGCCTCCAGCCGGCACGGAGGGGTACACTGCCCCATGGAGCGCTGGGAAAATCGCTGCTATGTGAATGAAGTGCGTCGTGCCTGGCACAGGCAAGCACCAGGACATGCCAGATCTGACCTGACCGTGACGTGCCCACAGTGGACTGACCGGGTTGGGAGATGAGGCCCGCGGATCGCTCAAGGTCGGCTGGGGGGACGGGTCCCCAGAAGGTAACAGGCTGTGATCATGGAGGGAGGGTCAGGGGAAGCCGCAGCTGCATTCTGCTCAGAGCAGCGTCACAGAGGGAGATGCCGGGGCTGGGCCTGAAGGACGAGTGGGAATTTCCTGGGGACACAGGGCCCGGGGCGGAGGGGGTGGCACCTGCAGGGGCACGGCTCACCCCTCCACTGGGAGCACATCTGGGACAGAGCACCTCGCCGTCGGTTTTACACTCTTTGTCTTTTAAAAATCCTTGCGATGGCCAGAACAGGAATGCGATTTAAAGAATAATCGTGGCCAGGACCACCAGGCTGGTACGTGCCGGGATTCCGATCTCAGTTTGAGTAAGTCTGACTCTAGGGCCCGTGTTCTTTCCTCTAGGCCACTGGTTGGCAAACTTCGGCTCTTTGGCCCCCTGAGTGTGGCTCTTCCACAAAATACCACGTGCGGGCGTGCACGAACAGTGCTATTGAAACTCCATGGCCCATGCGCAGAAGTCGGTTTTCGGCTATCAAAAGAAATTTCAATCGTTGTACTGTTGACATTTGGCTCTGTTGGTTAATGAGTTTGCCGTAGAGTTGGTCACATTATGGAGGAAATAGAAGAACCCCACCTTTCCCTCTCTACGACCCCATGTCCTCGCTCTCTCCTCCCACGGAGGTGACCCTGAGGGCGGGCACTGGCCTCCGGCGCTCCGTGGCTTCTCACCATCCTTCAGCCACCGCCGCCTCCACAGGGCCCGGGGCTGCCGCCTAGTGAGAGGTCGGAGGCCCATCTCCCCCTGCCTCTCTCGGGTTCCCATGGAGGTGCAGCAGCGGCCCTTGAAGGTGCAGATCAACACCGGGGTGCGAGCCCAGGTCTCTCTCTCCTGGGCCAGTGAAGAACAGCTCCCAAACCACACCCTGTCCCCCTGTCCCCAGCACCGGTGCAACAAGCGGGGATGTCAGAACAGCCCAGGTCCGAATCCCAGCTCTGCTCCCAGCTGTGTGTGTCCTGGGCAACTGGTTTCATTTCTTGGGACCCCAGTTTCCCCACGTGCCACATGGGGATCAGTCTTCCCGACTTCACAAAGTACTTAAGCGTGTGGCCCAGCACTGTGCCTGCATGTCAGGGTGGCCCCATATACGTAGTCTCTCTTCTCCCTCCGAGATGGAGCCAGCAGCCTGTGCTAGCACAGTAACAATAATTACTATCTGTAGCTAACATACACTGGAGGCTTGCTATGTGCCAAGCAGGGCTCTGAACACTTGTCATAGCTCGCTGGTTCTTTATTCAACATTCTAAGTGGCAAGTATATTCCTTACCTCATATTACATCATATTACATCAAATATATTTTTAAAAATACGTTTTTATTGATTTCAGAAAGGAAGGAAAAGGGAGCGAGAGATAGAAACACCAATGATGGCCCTAACTCAGGGGTGGGCAAACTTTTTGACTCGAGGGCCACATGGGTTCTTAAATTGGACCGGAGGGCCGGAACAAAAGCAACCTGAGCATGCTGGCACTCTCATCTTGGGCTGCTGGTGAAGGAGCGGAGGGGAGAGTAAGAGAACCCTCCACTCTTTCGGCTCCGTGGCTGGATAGAACAGCAGAACGAGCCGGATCCGGCCTGCGGGCCGTAGTTTGCCCACGGCTGCCCTAACTGGTTTGGCTCAGTGGATAGAGTGTCAGCCTGAGGACTGAAATGTCCCAAGTTTGATTCTGATCAAGGGCATGTACCTTGGTTACGGGCACATCCTCAGTAGGGGGTGTGCAGGAGGCAGCTGATTGATGTTTCTCTCCCATCAATGTTTCTAACTTTCCATCCCTCTCCCTTCCTCTCTATAAAAATTTTATTAAAATATATTAAAAACAATCAATGATGAGAATCACTGATTAGCTGCCTCTTGCATGCCCCACACTGAGAATGGAGCCTGAAACCTGGGCATGTGCCATGACTGGGACCATCTGGTTCATAAGTTGACATGACGCTCAACCACTGAGCCATGCCAGCCGGGCATAAGAAGCCACTTCTAAAGCAAAATCAGGTCTGTCTTGCTTCCAAATCTTTCTCTTTCTACCACATCATTCACTCAACAAATATTAAAATGAGTACTGACTGCGCCACACACTGACAGGGGCTATGGACACAGAGATGAACAGGGAAAACAGGAAGTAACTGTCCTTATGAAAGCACAGAATGCCACGTGCTTCTACAGAGATGTCAGAGAGAGGCTGGTCCTGACTCTGGGCCAGGCCAATTCAAGCGGGAAGAAGCCACGGCCCAGAGGGGGACAGCGACTTGCCCAAGGTCACACAGCAGGGGGAGCAGCCGGGCCCAGCGCCCGTCTCCCAGGCCATGGCTCCTCCACGAAGCCACATGCCTGCCTGTCTGACTCAGAATCACCACTGCTGATGACTTAGATCAGCGCTGGTCTGATGACTGAGAAATGTCATTTCCTGGTCCCTAGAGGGACACAGTCACCCATCACTGCTGACCTGGGGGCAGCGAGCTGGTGGCAGGTGACCTTCACTGACAAGCTTTCACCGTGAGATGGAATGACAAGGGAGAATGTGCCCAAAACAGATTTTTGCAAGGAGCTGGCAAAGATAAATGAGTCCCCAAAACGGGTGGTGTGAAAACCCATCATAACTTACTCCACTGGCTGAGGCCCATCAGCACAGTAACAATAATAATTATTATTAGCAGCTAACATACATGGGAGGCTTGCTATGTGCCAAGCAGGGCTTCTGAACACTTGTCTCAGCTCACTGGTTCTTTATTCAGCACTCTCAGTGGCATGTATGCTCCTACGCCATCTTACAGGGGAAGCCAGTTTAGCAGATGTCCCCCCGGTCACATAACTGGATGGTGGGATCACCAGAATTTGAACCCGAGGAGACAGAAATTAGGAATCTATTCCTCCTCTATTTCTCCCATGTCTGCAACCATTGAGAGGCTCTGTTTATATAAAGGGACCTGAGATGCACAGAAGATTACGGGATCAAAATGAAAACCCACTTTTCCCTGCCCGACTTAGGGAGCCCAGGCATCCCTGGGCCACCGAGGCTGCAGGTAACACAGGCTGAACCCCCAGCTCGGCAGGAAGCAGAGAGGGAGGCACCCGGGTTGCATGCCACGTGGGCTATAGACACTGCCCGGCACCAGGGGCCCCATGGCTGTGATTTAGTTGTATCTGAACTATAGGTGATGGCTGAGTGCATGTGTGGACTCGGAGTCCACCTGAAGGAGCCAGAGAAATGATGGGAAATTGACTACCATCCAGAAACTTAAACATCACCTGGGAAGTCAGCGGAAGTCCACAAGATTAAAGGAGAAACGAGAAACTCTATCACCCACCAAGGGCTCAAGAAAAAGCATTTCTAGAAACAAGATTGAGGTATAAGGGCAGGCTACGGGAAGAGTTCAGCCAAATTGTTAGCTTAGAATCCAGAGTCTGTGTGCAAATGCCAGGTGAGTAAGAACTCAGCTTTATGTCTTCGAAGTTACTGAGCTAAGGGGAGTCTGGAGGATGGGTCTCTGTCTCAAGACCCCATGGACTTTCTATGATCCATAGAAGAACATCTATTCTCCTTATATGGGCAGTTTAAGTTGTCACGAATGGGCTCTCACCTATGATTCCAACTCTACCTCCAGGCTAGCAAACTTCCTGGTGTTTCCTGATCCTGCCTTTCATGATTCAGTGCCCTTGCACAAGTTTTTCCTCTTAGAATATTTTTATTTCTTCTCTACCACCTGAATGCCTGCTTGTCCTTTACTGCTGAGCTCAAACGCACTTCTTGTTTCCGGGACCACAAGTGGCCAAAGGTTGCCTGCTGGTATGTCTCTCTCTCCACCCCATCCTTCATTTCATTCATAGTTGCAAGGACCCTAGCCCTTGGGATTGGCTCACGATCCATCTATGATCTAAGCTAATCATGATGATGCTATTCGCTGATTTCCCTGACTCCCTTGCAGCTATGGTGGCAATGTGATGAACTAACAGTGCCCCCCAAAAATACATGGGGAAGCCTATATTGGATTTCCTAGTAATGAATAAGGTGCCGTCCTCTTCCCACCCCATTCACCTTTCTGTGGTAAACAGAGATGTGATGGCTGGAATCATGGCAGCCATCATGTGACTACAAGGGAGAGAGGTCTACACACTCCAGAGTTCTAGCCTAAGACATGCACACCCTCTATTTCCTTTTCAGCCTCAACAAATCGGGTCATCAGATTCTCACTGTCAGCATCCCAAGGCAGCTGCTGGGTCCTTCCTCAGTGCCCCGGACACTCGCATGTAACCTCATTACAGAGCTTGTTGCACGCTGTTGTAATGATTTATTTACAGGCTCGCACCTGGCGTCCCTGGAATGCGAGCCTCTGGGCGGGCAGGGAGCGTGGCTTACCATTCATCCTGCGTGCCGCCGTGCCCGGAAGGTCCTTAGTATTCCATAGCTGCCCTTTGGTTCAAGAGCGAAAACCACGATGATGCCTTTCTCAATAATCCTCACATCCTGCCTGTCTACAGCAAATCAGTTGTCACAGCCCTGTGATGGGGGCTGCAGGGAGGAGACACAGGTTCCCCTTTTCTTTGTCTTAGGGCCAGACAGCGTGTCCTTTTCTCTCGAAGGAGTTTCAGCTCCCTCTGTTCTCGCTGAGTATTTCAAGAGAAGGACACGTCTCACAAGTCCCTCTCCTTGTCATCTTCAGGGTCACGATGCGTGGTAGAGAGGGACGAGCAGACAGGCCTATGCACCAGACCCAGCTCTGACCCGCGGGGTGGCCTGCATGAAGTTGTCTAAAACATGGAGACCATCCCTCATGGAGAAAGGGGACGTAGCAGCATCAGCCTTGCAGTTTGTGGTCAATCCCTTCACCCAGCCCCCCACCCCCATCCCTCTGGTAGCTGTCAGTCTGTCCTCTGTGTCTATGAGGCTGTTTCTATTTTGTATGGTTTGTTAGTACATGTTCAGCGTTGTTACGTGCGATGTTAACATGAGGGGAAATTGGATGAGGGGGACGCGTGACTCTCAATACCACGCTTACAACTTTTCTGTAAGTCTGCATTCTTCCAAATGCAAGTTTACATTTACAAAAAAGGCATCCTGCGAAGCAATGGCAGGTTGCGAAGACCAGCAAGGCCAGCTCACGTACCTAGCGAGCAAACAGCTGAGCTAGTTCTGCTCCCACGAGCTCTTCCTCGCTCCTCGCACCAAGTCCAGAAATGCCCACTTAATTAGATCTTACAAGAAGCTTGCAAAAGAATGTAGCCTCTCAAGACTACTTCAAATATGGATTTACAACCTCCATCGTTAAGGAAGAGCCTCGCCCGCGTGTGTGCGATGCCTTCAGATAGCACTTAACGTGATGCAAAGACGAACGGGTAGAAGCCATTTAAAACCAGAATCTCAAGCCGGAATCTGAAGCCGAGCCTCCCAGCTCCTGGGTGATGCTTCAAGTCTTGTGATAAACCCGAACTTGACTGTTCACTAAACCCTACGAGAAGAGGTTTCGCAGTCTCTTTGGCGATTTCATACATAAAAATGAAAGATAATAAAATGCAATAAAGGAAATGCTTGTTTTGCCTGCCTTGGCAGAAAAAAAAAAAAAAAAGACTGGAGAAAGCACAAGCGATACTACGATAAGGAAACAAAGTAAATTCCTTGGTCAGCAGATATGACAGGGAAGAGTCTGAGAGAAAAGATGCGCAAAGCCTGAGGATATTGCTTGGTATTAGAACAAAGTACCACCGAGTTCAATCGAAGTGCCCGGGACTTTGACATGTGTCAGCCTATCCTATTTACAAGGTTCGGGTTGTATAATGAAATATGCAAGGAGTGATGTTTCCGTGAGCACTCAAGGAAGGGGGTGTTCAGGCGAAGTTGTAGCCCAAACAATTAATTCCCACGTGGATGACGGTAACATTTTATGGAAAGTGCGTACCTGCCATCGACGAAGGTACTGTAGCTTTAATTGGTATAACGAAAGGATGCCAGGTAAGGTTCCTGAAAGAGCACCTGGGATTGAATTCCCCGGAGCACTTGAAGCCAGCGTGCACGCATACCCTTGGATGTCACTGATTTGGTCCATTTTACAAAGGTAAGACTGGAAGCATCACAGAATGTTTACAATACTTCAAGGACACAAGGAGTGGTCTTGAGCCTCTGCAGCACAGAGCTCCCCTCATTAATTCACAGCCAAGGACTTGCGGTAGATGGTGTTGGGGAAGACAATTTACTCATAAATGCTTTTAGAACAAAAAAATGGTTCTCAGTGGTATGCGTCTCACACTTTTTTGGGGAAAAAACACACTAATCTGCTCTCTCCATGTACAAGTGGCGGATGGGATAGTAACTACTTTTAGAAAGAACCTGTAGAGCTTTTAGAAAATAAATGCACGAAGTGGTTTCGGTCGCTCTGGGATTTTGTGGTGGAAAAGGATGTGATAGCTATCAAAGCCCTCAATTCTACATACTCAGAAATGGCAGAGGTTTGAGGTCCAAGCCACCAAATGCTGCTTAACTGGTGCCTCCCTCTCTCAAATCCTCTTCTTCTGGACAGAGCCCAGACTCTGTCCAGGGACTGATTCGTACAGCGGCTTCGGAAGAGCCTGTCCCACAGGTGTCCCTGTGCTGTGTGTTGACATAGAACACGTGTGGGAAACGCTGGGGATCCACAAAGTCCATTAGGTGTGCGCGCTGCAGGCTTCCTGATACGGTATTTGGTTTTAAAAAGACAGTATAGTACATAGGACACTCTGCTCCTCCCTCCTCCCCAGTTCACCTCTGTTTTAAACAAACCCCATGAGCTGTTAGAACACAGTTTGGATACATAGACCCAAAGCTGCTGCTGTAGAGTAAACTCTCAGAGCCATCACGCTCCTCCTAGGGGTCTTGATGATGTTTCCAAGAATCTCGGCATCTGAACTTGGTCAGCCACATGAACAAAGCCAGTGAGGGGTCCCTTCAATGGGAAACCCCCAGAGGATTGAAGCTCTGACAATTACCAAATGAGCAAAGAATGGGTGAGTGTTGAGGAAGGCCAAAATACTACAACTTCAATGACCCAAAGTCCTCTCGGCTGAGCACGTCATTCTCTAGCACAGTATTGGGGGGGAACGATGGTGGGGAACCAACCAACTCATAACCTCCACTAAGCCCGTTTCATATTTGAGGCCCTACTTCCTGCCTGTGGGATGGGAGCTGTGAGACGGGGTCCCCACTTCCTGCCGCTGACATGGGAGCAGCGGGACGAATGAAGAAGAAAAGCCCTTACTACACGTTTTACCCACCAGCCAACTGCCAACTATTCTGAGAGGATGGGAATAATTAGTGAGAATGCTAGACTCACGACATGTCTCATAACCCAATACTAACCACTTCACTTCATCCTGCCCTTTTACAAATATATGTATTTTTATTGATCTCAGAAAGGAAGGCAGAGGGAGAGGAAGAGGGAGAGGGAGAGAGAGAGGAAGAGGGAGAGAGAAACATCAATGGTGAGAGAGAATCATTGATCAGCTGCCTCCTGCATGCCCCACACTGGGGATTGAACCTGCAACCTGGGCACGTGCCTGGTTCATAGGCTGATGGTCGACCATGCTGGTTGGGCACGTTATCACCTTTTTAATCTTACATCGAAAGTGGTGATCACTTCCCAGCTTTCTCTGTGGAGGACACTTGGTCAAGAGGGGGTAAGGAACCCAACATCAGCCTACAGCCCGGAAACAGTGGGTGGGTAGGCACTCCTCGGTGCTTGCTGGGGGAATGAGCTATTCCGCAGCACGAGCCACAGAACCATAGCGCCAAAGCCAGGCTCCCTGCACGGGCCAGCTGCCTGACATTTAATCCTGGGCCTCCTAGGTTTCCCGGCCGCAGTGGTGAGCAAACAATAACACACCGAGAGATCTTGGACTTGGGCTGTGCAATGCAATTAACCCGGCCCTGGCCTGCAGTACAGAGAGGTCTGGCTGGGAGGCGGTAATTCTAGATTTCAGATCTTCTCCTCACAGGGCACCCTTCTCCCTTCCTCGTTCCACCCTAATCCTCCAACATCAACCTTCCCATTCATCATCTCTGTTCCTCTTTCTCGGGTTGCCCAGCCTCATTTTTCACTGGAGTCTGCGTGGCTGGAACATGTTCAACATGTATGGCAGCCGGCCACCTTCCTGGAAAGAGGTGAAGCCCGACCCCTCTCCCAATGTTATAAAATGTTTGCGAACTTGAGTTACCTGCTGCTCCTCTTATGCAAATGCTGCAGGTGCCTCTAGGAACACACAGCACTTCCCCACGTGGATGGCATGTCTCCCCTCGCTTTTTCTCCTCCCCTGAAGGAGTTTTAAGTGCGCTCAGGTCCCCATTCATGAGTGGACGGCAGTCAAAACTCCAGCCTTGGGGTCTGTCGCATAACCTTCAAATGCTCTCTCCAGGAGACCGTGCTGTTTTCAGGGTCTCAGCTCTGGTTAGCCCTCCAAAGACCCATTTAACCCCAAGAGGGCCCCTGTAGACAAATCCTATGGACTCGGTACCTCCTGTGAAATGTTTCCCGGGGGGAAGTACATGCAGGCAGGAGCCCAGTCCCAGGGAGAGCCAGAACCCTGCACTTGGAGTCAGACAGATGTGAGTCTGAACCTCAGCACTGTCCTATTTTTTAGCGGAGTGACTCTGGGCGAGTAAGTGACTTCATGTGCGTGATCCTTCGTTTTGTGATGTACAGAGAAGACCAAGTAAATGTCACCTTGTGAGACTTTGGTCAAGATGAAGTGAAGTCCCAGTGGGAACAGCACTCCCAGCCAATCTGCCCGGAGCACCCCATTTCATCCTTTGAGGCCGAGTCACAGCTTGCGTCGCCTGAGATGCATTTCCTGCCAACCCCAGAAAGGCTTTCCATCCTTTGGAAATGGGTTTCCATCCTTCCCATTCTCCCGGGTTTCCACAGGCCTGGGGAGAGGGTAGCACGTGTGTTTGGGGGCTGAGGAGTGACATGAGGGCAGACGATGAGGAAGGGGCAGAGTTTGGACATGACCCACAGGTTGAGAACCGCTAGCAGGGTCGCCTAAGACCATCGGAAAACACAGATATTTACATAACGATTCATAACAGTTATGAAGTAGCAACGAAAATCATTTTATGGTTGGGGGTCACCACGACATGAGGAATTGTATTAAAGGGTCGTGGCATTAGAAAGGTTGAGAACCATGACCTTCCTGGGGGCAGGGGCCATGGCTCATTCAGCTGTGGGCTCCAGTAACTCATGGACGCCCTGGTTGCCACTTCCTGGCCATTACCCACTGTTGCTGGCCAGAGCTTCCTTCCATAACAGTCTACTGAGCACTCATGGGCTCGAACATAGTTTCTAGTCTCCCTCCCACTCTCCCTTCTCTAAACCAGCCACCGGCCCCTGGCTGCTCTCCTGAGAGCTGGTGCTCCTGGTGAAGACGATTAAGCCACGCTCCTCTGGGTCCTCCCCTTTGTAAGACGCACCCAGGGAGGGCCGAGCCCTCAAGCTTTAGGACGGAAGAGATGACAGTGAAGGTCTTCGAAACACAGTGGACAGAAGCAAAGTCAAGTGCATTTCTGCGGGGCATTCCAGGGGCCTGAGCGTGGGGCCAGGCTGATGGCCTTCGGTGGATGGAGAAGGTCATGAGCCGGGAGAGATGCAGTGATTTAAGCCGGTCCTTCATCTGCTAACAGGTGGGCTGTCATTGAGGATTTACAGGGTTGCTTGGCTCCAAAAGGGGCGGGAGCAATGACACCTCCATGAAACCATCTCTCCCCTTAGAGGTTCTCATAACCAACCTCTACATAGCACACATTTCTCTGCTGAGCGCAGACTCCATGCCCAAGGCTGGAAGCTACTCTCACGCGGGAAGTGGGATGGTGCACGCGGGAAGTGGGAGGGTGCCTGCCCCTCCACATTGAACACCAGGCTCACCAGGAGCGAGCTGTGTTTATTATCAACTATGTTTTCAGGCCACTTGTACGTGGATGTATTTGGAAACGTAATTAAGTATTCTTTTAATTAGATGAATGCAAAAGGAGAGTTGCTATTTCCCTGAAAGGCAGCCAAACACTTGGGAACAATAGGATCAAAGGAAGTTCCTGAAGTATTGGGCTGTGGGAGGAGGAGGTGCGGGTGAGAGGGCTACAAAACAGTGAGGGGGAAATCCCGCAAGGATCCAGGACTCTCCTCCATGGCTCTGTTCCCGTCCTTAAGGTCGGGCTCCGCTTAAAAGAAAGGACACCGAGAAGCACAGAAAAGGCATCAAGGGTTGTTGATGCGACAACACAGCATGGCCACCAGAGAAAAAGTCCCGGCCCTGGAGGGAGAGAGAGAGGCAAGCAGATCGACGTGAACATAGTCTGAGGATTCTCACCCGCCCCAGCTGACGTGCTCGCTCAGCTGCCCGGCGCGTGTGTGTCCCAGGTTGGCTGCCCTGCGGACCAGCGGGTGCGAGCGGAGGAAGAGCGGGGCTCAGGGCCGATCGCCCTCCTCCCCAGGGAGGAACATTATAACCAGCAAACAGGAGGGGGCTTCCTTCATACGTGCTGAATGTAACACTCACATAAAATGAGTGAGCGCAGGAAAAACAGAAGAAAGATAAAGGAAATGATGAAGATGCACCTGCGCCTGGACTCTGAGGCCCTGGCTGGTCTGCAGAAACTTACGGATACGCTGTGTTCTAAGCCCAGGCCTCTGGCTCCAGGGCAATGCCCAGGTCCTGCTATGACCAGAGGGTGGGTGGGGCTTGGGCCTGCCAAACTCTCTCCCCCATCCCTCAACCCTTTCCCCACCTCCAGGGCAGCTCCTCTGTTAGATATTGGCTATATTTTAGGGCTCTGTAGAACATTTTAATAAGGACTTGCTCTTATTGTCTTTAGAGGGAGGGAGGGAGGGAGGGAAGGAGGGAGGGAGGGAGAGGGAGAGGGAGAGGGAGAGGGAGAGGGAGAGAGAGAGAGAGAGAGAGAGAGAGAGAGAGAGAACGAGATGTAAGAATGAAACATCATTTGGTTGCCTCCTGCACCAGGGATCAAACCTGCTACCTGGTATGTGCCCTGACTGGGAATAGAACCCAAGATCTTTCGATGTAGGGGACAATGCTTAAACCAACTGAGCCACTGAGCCACACTGGCCAGGGCGGACTTTTAAAATAAGGTAGGAGCGGGTAAAATGACTTCTGGATTATTTTTAAAGCTTATCTCAATAGTATGACTTAAATTTGGTTTGCCTCTACTTTTGTCATTTTGCTATTTCCTAGAAATTCCTCTACTCATACATAATACTAGAAGCCTGGTGCACGAAACTCATGCATGGGTGGGGCTCCTAGGCCTCGCTGGCGATCAGGGCTGATCGGGGCCAGGCCGATCAGGGTCAGGCCAGAGAGGAAGCTATGATGGCTTGTGCGGAAGGAACTAGGTCAAGTGTGGAAGGAACCGATGTTGAACACCGCCACTGCCATTGTCTGCGCCCGCCTCTGCACGGTTCCCAGCCTCACCCCCTTCCCTTGCTGCCATGCAGCCACTGTGGCAGGCGGGCGGTGGGCTGACTGGGGCCTGCTGGCCAGGGGGAGAGATGGGGCATGGGAGGTTGGCTGCCTTCCCCGAGAAGGAAGCTGGCCCTTGGCGCCCGCTGGGAAAGGTGCTGCATCTGCCACTTCCCAACCCCAGATCCTGGTCCCCTGGGGGAGCGATTGTAGGAGGTTGGCCAGCGGGGGAGGTTGGCTGTGGCAGTGCACTGAACACCAGGGGGCAAACCCCTGTGTTGCGTGTCTGCGCCCTAGTGGTCAATGCACATCATAGCTACCGCCCGCTCCAGTCGCTTAGGCTTTTATATATATAGATGGCTTGGTAAAAAGAGTGCAACCGGACAACAATTAAGCAACCACTATGCAATGCCCAGGTGGGGCAGCCACCTGCTGGTAAGTTCTGCTGGTAAGCACCACCAGGTAACCTCTCCTGACCAATGTCTCCCACAGCATCCTTAAGACGCAACAGTGCCAGGCATAGAGCAGCCACGCAATAAATATAGGCACACACACACACACATGCAAAGGTATGCCTGTGGTGGGTAGGCGTGATATACTTCCACTTAGAGACCTTGTTCTGTTTGCGTCTGTAAAGATGTCGAAGGGTAGAGTTCACCAATGAAAGCTCGCTCTAACTGATGGTGCCTTTTTCCCCTTTTTGAGGCTGCCAGTCTGGAGGCTCTTAGATCCCCTGCCCGGTGTCCTGGCTCATGCTACTCACCCTCTTCCTCCTCCCCACAGGGCACCTGCCAAGGCCCCTTTCCCCACCCTGGATTGTTGTGAGTGTGGTAATACACACACATTTACCATTTCAACCATGTTTAAGTGTATAGCTCAGTGCCATTCCGTACATTCGCATCGTTATGCACCCGTCAGCACCACCCTTTCCCCAGAACGTTTTCATCCTCTCACACCAAAACTGACCCCATTGATCCCACACTCGCCCCCACCCCAGCCCCTGGTCACCGCTGTTCTAGTCTCTGTCCTTATGCATTGGACTATTTTAGGTGCCTCGTACGAGTGACGTCACAGGATATATGTGTCTTTGTGTCTGGCTTTTTTTCCATTTAGCATGTCTTCAAGGCTCATCTGCACCATAGCATGTGTCACAGAATTTCCTTCTTTTATTAGCCTGCTAAGGCTTTGAGCTGCACTGGTTTGTTATGGAAGTTTTGTGCTTTTATTTATTTATTTATTTGATACGGAAAGAAGTCGTGAGGGTTTAGAAGTCTCCCGTGCCCCTGCCTGGCCACAAAGTGTCACTCATCACGAGGACTGTTTCAATCTGTTGTCATCTGTCCATACCCTGGAGCACTCTCTCCTGAAAGCATCCATTTCTCAAATTAAAAAAAAAAATATATATTTTTTATTGATTTCAGAGAGGAAGGGAAAGAGAAAAGAATAGAAACATCAATGATGAGAATCACTGATTGGCTGCCTCTTGTATACCACCTACTGGGGATCGAGCCCACAAGCTGGGCATGTGCCTTGACCAGAAATCAAACCACTGAACCACACTGGCTGGGCCCATTTCTCCATTTTTGACCAATTCCATCCTAGCCCCCGACTATGCAACCTGCACTACTTTAATTCCTTAACGTAGAGCTGCAGTGTTTTTCCGATTTGATTGTATCCGTTACAATGCTGTCAACAGGACCCGGAGTTCCCGCTGATCCAATGAGACTTGAGAGCACCGCTCTTCCAAGGGGGTGGATGGGAAATGACTTGTGGTCTTAATTTCCACCTCCCCGATTAACAAAGAGGTTGCACATCTTTCAAACTGTTTATTGGGCACTTCCTTTGCAATGCAGCGAAATGACTGCTTACATACCCCTTACCCATTGCTTTCTTATTAGTTATTCAGAGTTCCTTGTGTGCCTGGTAGAGTTACAGTTGTGAATATATGAAAGAGTTTCCTCTTATATTATTATTTATTGCATTATTTTCCACATGAACAACTGTAAACCTACTTTTACACCACCCTGTATTTTGTTTTCTAGTCCTTTTGCCAGTTATGTTTTGAAAACATCTTTTTTTTCTTCTTGATGCCACTTAGATAAAAATTAGTAAATTTCAATGTGGTTGAATATATTGATCCTTTTTTATGACATATTCTTTAGGTGTCTTGTTGAATACATTCTTCCCTATTCTGAGGTCATAGGCTAGTTTCCTAATGGTTTAAAATTAAGAGTTTAATTTGTTCTTTCACTTTTAAGTCTCTAACCCACTGGAATCAAATTGGTGCCTGTGTGACATAGGGTTCCATTTTCATTTCTTTCCATGTGGGCAATCGGGTGTCTCAGCACCATTTATGGAAAAGTACATCCTCTCTCCAATGGCCAGCAATGCTACCCCTTCATAGGTCAATGTTTCATAAATGTGTGGTGGTGTCCTGAGGGCCCCTATTCCTCCTTTCAATTAATTAACTAGAGGCTCGGTGCATGAAATTCATGCATGGGGGGAGAGGGAGAGGGCCCTCAGCCAAGCCTGCACCCTTTCACCCTTTCACAATCCAGGACCCCTTAAGGGGTGTCCAACCGAATCCCTGCAGGATCAGGTCTAAACTGGCAGTCGGACATTCCTCTGGCAATCCAGGACCACTGGCTCCTAACCGCTGGGCTGTCTGCCTGCCTGATCACCCCTAACCCCTCTGCCTGTCCCTAACCACTCTGCCTGCCTGCCTGATCTCCCCTAACTGCCTCTGTCTCCACTGATTCAGCTTCGCCCAGAAGGATGTCCAGAAGGTCGTTCATCTGTACAGTCTAATTAGCATATTATGCTTTTATTATTATAGATTAGCATATCCCTAAGCAAATGCTCAGCACAATTTTGCTCTATGTTTTTAATAGATACTATTTATGTGAATTTTTTGGGGGTCATGAATGAATATTTACTTTTATGAAATAATTTACCTATATCTATTTAGATCATTATATGGTATTTCTCCTTTAATCTACCAGCAGTGTGAATAACACATGGGTTTTTCAATGTTTGATCACCCTCCTCTTTTCTGAAATACACCCACTTGGCCATGATGTATTACCTATTTTATACATGGCTGGAAAGATCTGCTAATACTTTGCCTAAGATATTTGCATCTATAGTCATGCATGAAAATAGGCCCACAGATTTCTTATGCCCGCCTTGTCTAAGTTTGGTATCAAGAATATCCTGGCCTCATTGAATGGGTTAGAAAGTGTGCCTCTTTTCTGATTCTCTGGAGTTTGCTTAAAATTGATACTATCTTTTGATTAAAAAAAAAAATTGGTAGACCTTGTCTCTACTTACCATCTAAGGATGTGCTTTCTTTGTAAGAAGGTTTAATAGCTAGAAGATAATCGACCTCATATTTTTTCCTTAAGCCAGTTTTTGTAAAGTATACATTTCTAGAAATTTGTTCATTTCATATAAGTTTTCAATTTGACATAATGTTGTTCACGGTAACCTCTTATCTCCTACAATTCTGCTTTATCTATTGGCTCTGAAGCTCCAAAAATGGGAGGCTTCTATTTGCTTTCACCTTCGCTGTACACCTAGAACTTGGAAGAATGGCTGCCTCAAAAACACTTAAGAATGGACACATAACTCCGCATGTCTGCCTCCCTGTTCATTTCTTGCTGGGTTCTCTCACTGTTTCTCCATGAGTCCTGCCATAGCTTTATTTTACTGGTCCCTTCCCAAGAACCAAATTATTACTTTTTTGAACAATTTGCTCATCATTTCCTCCTACCTTCTTTATGACTTGCCTTTTATTTTCTTTGAATTTATCCTAATGTTCTTTATTAGATAATGTTGTAAACTTGGCTTCTTAATTTTCAGCCTTTCTTTTGAATGTAAACATTTCAAGCTACACATTTTCTTAGACGTTTGTTTCATTCCACCAATTTCGACATATTTTCTTTTCATTCAGTGCTAAGCAGTTTTCAGTTTCCATTTTGATTTGGTTAGAATCCTGAGCAATTTAGAAGTGTTGTTTTCAATTGTAATCAAATGAATTAAAAAATATTGTTACTGCCTTCTAATTTAATTATAATGTATTCAGAGAACTATATATATATGAATAATATGATTTCCTGAAATGCACTGCAATTTGCTTTTTGGTCTAGTGTATAGTTTATTTTTAATAAATGTGAGCTTGAAAAGGATGAATATTCTATTAGGTACAAGGTTCTTTATTTACTGAATAAACCAAGACTTGTAATTCAAACCTTCCATAATGTTTAATCAGATTTTTGTCTGTTTGATCTTTCAATATTTAAAATAAATATGTTAAAATAGTCTACTCTGATAGAATTGTCAATTTCTTCCTGGGGTTTTATTGAGTGCTATCTATCTATACACACACACACACACACACACACACACACACACGTGTGTGTGTGTGTGTGTGTGTGTGTGTACATATGTATATGTGTATATACATATATATATATATATATATATATATATATATATATATATATGCTAAAGCATGAAGTCTATACATGTTTAGAATTCTTATGTCTTCCTGGTGAGCTTTTTATTTTTATGTTGTGACTATGTGTATTTCTACCAATGCTTTGTCTGATATAGACAGTTACCCCAGTTTTCTTTTGGATAATATTTAACTGATAATCTTTCCCCATAATTCTACTATCAACCTTTCTAGGTTGCTATGTGTTAGGTATGTCTCCTATAAACAGCATATATTGAACATTGTTTCCTACTCAATCAATTTATCTTTTCATTCCCCAAATTAGTTTATTTGATTGATATATTTAACCTTATTTCTATTAACTTGATTTCCTGCTTTATATTTTCCCCCTGCTTTATATTTTTCTACATTTTTTCCTTGTGTTTTAAAAAATATAACTCAGCTATTTGGGTTGTTTACGTTTTTCTTATGCCTTTCACCATCCCACCAACCATGAATTTATAAGTGATGCATCTTTTTAAAGATGTCTGCCTGCAATATCCCTTTTGCAACTCGGGACTCCTTGTTCCTTACTGGCTGTTCTTCACCACTGGCTCACTCCCACCACCACCCCTGCACTCACCAGCCTTGAGCCTGACTTCTGGCTGAGCAGCTTTCCTCCTGTGGGAGAGCATTGACCACCAGGGGGCAGCTCCAGTGTTGCGCGTCTGCCCCCTGGTGGTCAGTGTGCATCACAGTGACTGGTCATTCTGGTTGTTCCACCATAAGTGTTGCTTAGGCTTTTATTGTATAGATTTATTTATAAGTTGTCGATTGGAGTTCCCACAATATTTCTAATTGGTTTGTTCAACATTCCTTCTTGAATCTGGAATATTTCTTATTCCTAAAGAACAGCCTTTAGAAATTTCTTTGTATACGTATGTATGTGGTAAATTCTTTTTGGTTTTGCTCATCTGGGTGTTATATGTTTGAAGAGTTGTTTCGCTAGGTATACAATTTGTTGTTATTGTTCCTCAGCCCATTGAAGATACTATTTCTACTCTTTTCTGACTTCCACTGCTGCTAAGAATGCTTATCCTACACATGCAATGTTTTTGCATGCAAAGAATATGTCTTTTCTCCCTGGCTCTTTCTAAAACCACTTTTCTTTAGGGTGCTGCAATTTAGGTCTAAGCATGGATTTCTCTTTAAACTGCTTGGTATTACACTTTCTGCTATCTATGAATTCCTGCTAACAGCCCAATTCCTACTCACTATCTCATCCAAGGATTCCTCATTTCCAATTGTCTCTATGATCTCCTGCTGAGAGTCTAATCAGACATATCCCAGTATCTTAACCTCTCTTAGTTTCCTACCCCTTTTTCTCGGTGCACTCTGTTTTGAATAATTTCTTCAGATATTTCTACCATTTTCACTAATTTTCTCTTCAGCTGAGTCTAATCTACTGTTTAACACGTTCATTTAATTTGTAATTTCCAAATTTATATTTTTTACTTCTAAAAGTCCTGTTTCACCCCAACCAGCCTATTCACCTTGAGAATCTCTTATTCCTCCATCCTATTATCGACAGTCTTTTATATTTCAGACACAACAGAAATACTTCTGTCTAATGCCTGCAGTCTTTGAGATTTAATTCTACAGTCTGCAGTTTCTGCCCTCTCTCACAGTGGCTTATGTCCTGTGTGCTTGGTGATTGATGTTTGACAACTCATTTTTCTTGAGACCTTACCTAAAGAATTCTGAAGTCTATTTTTTGAGAGTTATTCTTCCAGATCAGACTTTTGTTTCTGCCAGGTACCTGGCAACTTTTCGTGTTTTCTTTCTGCTTTTGCCCCATGCATATACGTTCAGTGCCCCCAGATACTAGGAGCACAGGCTTGAGGTTAGGAATTCTCAGGGGAAACATTTCTCCCTATTTCACCTAAAGCCAAGGATGAGACAGACAACAGTCGTCTCCTTCTTCACTAGGGACTTTTAAACTGTTTAACACTAGGATGTCACCCTTTGGGGAAGCTGACTTTCTGCTTGTCTTTCTTCCTGTGGGGGCCCAAGTTTCCAGCCACAGCCTTTTAATAGGATGGCTGCACATATGGTTTGCCTGACTATGATTTAGGCCTACTGTCCCAGTGTAACACATAATGGCACTCCCTCATTTGAATAATAAATTATAGCCACCTACTTTTTTTTGTCTCTAAATCCTTAACAGAGGATAAGATTTTATTGATTTGGGAGAGAGAAGGAGGAAGAGAGAGAGAGAGAGAGAGAGAAACATCCATCAGTTGCCTCCGCTACATGTCCCGACCATTGAACCCACATCCTAGGCATGTATGTGCCCTGACTGGGAATGGAACCCAAGTCCTTTTGGTACACAGGATGACACTCTAACCAACTGATCACCCTGCCAGGGATAGTCGCCTATTTTTAAAACAGGCTCACAGACACCACAGATCAGCAGGTGCCCCTAGTAGCAAGTGCCATATCGAGCTGCTTTTTGCTTATTCTCTGGATTTACATTTCATCATTCATCCTGGCCTCTGCATACTTCATACTTTATGGGCTGATGGTTAGTTGTTCTTTACAGGGTTGGTTTTATTTTCCTCCCCTCTGAATGTCTAGCTCATACTATTCTTGGACATATCCCTGTGTATGTCACCAATATATTCTCTTTGTGACTAACAAGTGTAAGACATATTGGAGGAACGGCATAGATGTTAATGGAGAACATGAATGATGCAGGTACTTCCACTTTAGTTTCTAACATTTTGCAATAAATTTCAAGTGTATTTTTAAAGAAGTCTTTTTAACTCTGTGATTTCATTCTTCGGAAGATGTGGACTTGAAGCTGTTCATCACAGCACAGTTCATATTTGTAAAAGTTTGGAAACAACGAAGGTAACAGGAATGCTATGTAACAGAAGAGTACAGAATTCTGTGAGCATTCTGACCATAAATAAGCTATAACGTGCGCCTGTGGGCACGGGGCTAGGAGCCAATGAGAAAAGATTCACCAACCAGAAATGCAAGGTATGGGATCCTTTTGCTTTTTTTTTTTAAACTTGCAATTATCATTACTATAGTGTTCTGTGGGTGATGGATATACATTTTAAATAAATAAACTCCAGACGGATGCATGGATCTATTACCTCTCTGATACAGCCAGAGAAGCAAAAAGCACAGTTGGTGTCAGACAGGTCTGGGTTCAAATCCTCGATCTACCACTGAATAGCTGAGGTCAGCTCCAACTGTAGGTAGGGAATTCTGACACACCCCTTACCTCTGGCCACGGTCCTGTGGCTACTTTGGTCAACAGAATCCTAGCAACAAGGACTCAAGCTTTCCTTGTGTGCACTCTGGCTTCCTCTGCTTTGCCATCAGGACAGACCAGACAGGCCCGCTGATGGGCTGTGGGGGACACTGGAGGACAGCCACCTGCCATCCGAGCTGAAGCGGACCATACACACTTGGTTAAGTTGGGAAAGTCAGACAACCATACACTCACCAACTAAATAAACAGTTGCTGCTTTCAGCCATTACTAGCGTGATTTGTTACACAGCATGATCTATGACAGAAGATAGCCGATACATCCTGTCTCCGTCATCTTTCTACTGTCAGGCCTGACTGCTGTGTTTGGTACCGAGAGACCCATGAGGAAGGCTTTGCTGTCGCCATCGCTTCTCCCGGAGGCAGGATGAGACATGTATGTCTGCATCCATCCCCCAGCCACCTACCTATCGTAGCACCTGCCATATCTTTTTACATTTGTTTCCTGACATGTTTCACTTCTCCTCTAAGCCATGGAGGACTTGAAAGTAGGAAGTAGGCTATTTGTATCCATATCTGCAGCACCTGCCACAGAACAGGCCCGCACTGAATGTTTTTGTTTGAATTACACGACTGAGCCCACATGAACCAACACGGCTGGCAGCAGGTGGCAAGGATAACCACACAAGCTGGTTCTGATGCCAGGAGGCCTCCTGCTTTTCAGAAAGCCCAACCAGGAAGAGAAAGGGGAAAAAAACAACAACAGCCACTACCAACAAAGGAGAAAAGAATTATTTCTGGTCCCCTCGCCTTATCGCTCTCACCACATGCACACAGAGCTCAGAGCCATTCACTGCGGGGTGGGGGTGGGGGGGAGGGAGCACCCCCACAAAGGGTGCTCCCCAGCCAGCTTCCCTCTGGCACCGCAGGGCACCTCCCTCCCTGCTCCCCAAGACGCCCGCCCACATGTCCCGCTTCTACCTTCAGGTCAGACACATCCCGGTAGCACTGCTCCGAGCGGGTGTGGTCGGACAGCTGCACGTTCCAGAAGCAGGGGAGCTGGTACACGAGGAAGGGGTTCTGTTTGATGACAGCGTTGAAAATGTCCTGCGGATAAAAGCCGGAGACACAGAGGCACACGGTCAGGTGGGTCCCGCGTGTGCTGCTGGCTCTCCAGGCACCCCGGCACCCGCAGGTGCTCCACCCGGGCTGGCTCACACCGTGGGGCACTTCCCCACCTTCTCTCTCTGCGACCCACGGGACCACGTCTGCACAGAGATGGGATGGGGTCCTGCTGGCCTCAGGGCGCACCATATGGCAAGCGCATGTGGGGACAGACAGGGAGCTTTTAAACAAAGCCACTCTTCCCACCTCATCGAGGGGCCCCTGCGATCCACCCCCAGCCTCCCCGAGAGGAAACGGCAGGATGACAAGTTGCGCTGCTCGCTCAGGGGCTGAGACAAACGAGAGCTGCGGTTGCGGCAGCTCTGGCCGGGGCTCCTTGCGGACTTGATGATGGATTCGCCCCAGCTTCCCCATGGGTCGAGGCTCCTGGGAACCCACTTCCCACTTCCCCTTCCAGCCCGGGCTGCTTCTAAAGAAGCTGCACCTCCCCCGGCTCTACTCCAAGCTCCCTGGTCAGCCCATAGTTATTAACTAGCTGCAGACAGGCGGTGAGCCACGGGTCCCCGCAGCCCGAGGTGGCTGAGTAAACCATCCTCGCGGGCCACGGACATCCGATTGCCAGCTCCGGGGGACACACGCAAGGTATTGTGACCGGGCTTACACAGCGATGTTGGAGAACAGATTTCCCCTCAGGTTGAAAACAGCTACCTGGGTAATTTTTAACTCATTCGTTATGCCGGATCTCGAGTTTGAAAAGGAAATTGGTTTCTGGCTGCTTGGGAAATACTGCATAATAATCATGCCAAAAAAAAAAAAAAAAGAAAAAGAAAAAGAAAAAGAAGTAACCTCACAGACTTTCTCCTTTCCTCCGTATTAGAAAAC
The DNA here is from genome assembly GCA_963924515.1 of Vespertilio murinus. Classification (NCBI taxonomy): domain Eukaryota; kingdom Metazoa; phylum Chordata; class Mammalia; order Chiroptera; family Vespertilionidae; genus Vespertilio; species Vespertilio murinus. The sequence continues at coordinate 187,787,929 of OZ004707.1, forward strand.
TTTGCAAGCATTCAGCGGCTCAGACAATTGAACTCGGAACAAACCGCAGGGCGAGCTTGCTTTGTGCATGAACGGGCAAGGATAAAATGCAGGACGCCAGAGAAATTGTCTTCGCATCTCAAGATGGCCATTTGCACCACGGGGGAACACGAAATCTGAATGTGAGAGCCGGCTGAACCCTGATCAAAGGCCCGGGGCCCTGCGTCTCCTGGAGAAAGTGAGAAATTGGGGATTTTATGATCTTATGCTAATAGTGTGGGGGAGAGGCGGGGCTTTGTCAGACGGCCTGGATGAAAAGCTGGCAGCTCCAGCCAGGCGGCTGGCGTGTCCCTTTCCTTTCAGTGCCTCTCCCCTGGGGACAGAGTCGGGGCACAGGAGCCAGGCCAAAAGGCTCCGCTCTGCCAGTCGGACTCCGCTGCCAGGCAGGCAGACGGGACCTTGTCCAGAGCGTGCTGTGCGTGCTGGAATCTCAGGGGGCAGGCCGGGCGCGCTCCACGCAGCGGCCTCCCCGTCACACACCAAATTATCATTTACTTCTGAGTCCGCTTCAATGAACGTCCAGCCCTCTGAGGCCCAGGCCGGCGTCCTTCTTTCGTCTCTGTAATCCTGTATCTGAGCACAGCCCCTGGCATGCCCAGCGTGCAGTGCGGGCCCGCGGCATGAACAAATGCACGAGCAAATGCACGAACTAAGGAAATAAACCCATGGGCTGAGCTGTGGTTCTAGACGGGCCAGGAAAGGCAGATCTATCCAAGGCCACACCATCGGCAGAAAAGGAATGCGGCTGAAACCGGTTTGGCTCAGTGGATAGAGCATCAGCCTGTGGACTGAAAGGTCCCAGGTTTGATTCCGGTCAAGGGCATGTACCTTGGTTGCGGGCATATCCCAAGTAGGGGGTGTGCAAGAGGCAGCTGGTCGATGATTCTCTCTCATCGATGTTTATAGCTTTCTATCCCTCTCTCTTCCTCTCTGTAAAAACTCAATAAAATATATTTTAAAAAAAAGAAAGGAAAAAGGAATGCAGACCCATCTATTGCCAAGTCTGTTAGAGAAATAGTCCCAGGATCCTCAGGAAGGACCGTACCCCAGGCCACTCACCTGGTCCGCTAGGGACGTGGAGAGCATGCCCATCAGCTCCCTCTCGGCGGTCAGCCTCCACATCTGCTCCCATTTCATCTTCCGCAGCTTGTCCAGAAGCAGCAGGATCACCCCTGGGCAACAGCACAGGATGGAGGGTGAGCAACGCAGCAGGGAGACGAAGCCATTTTCACCTGCCCACCGGGGTCGGAGCTGAAAAACCTGGGTTCAGTCCCAGGCTCTGCCGGGTGCTCAGTGAGACCTGAAACAACCTCATGGAGCGGAGAACGTGCATACAGGCTGCAGGCCTAGCCCTTCCTGGAGGTGGGTGGGGGTGACATTACCCAACAATGTGAATGCACTCAATGCTGCTGAACTATGTGCTCTTAAATATGGTGAAATGGCCTAGTGATGCTATGCATAGTCTACCACAGTCATTTAAAAAGAGCCCAGCTGTTGACTGGAGATGTCATATACCTCCTATAAATATTAGGTTTTCTGCTGTGTTTTCCCCGGGAGCTATGATGACCTACCTGGCTTCAGCTGATGGATGGTGTTTGGACAATACATGCCATTTATCTTTACAGACAAAGAGCAGCTCCTCTGTGACTTTATTCTGGACACGCCTTAGCAATTTGCTTTATGTTTAGTGACAGGCCCTATGAGCTCGCTTCAGCATTCTTGATTTCGCTGGTCTTCTTAAGCCCGCCACGATCCCCACATGTGCAAACTACGGCGAAGGGCCTGCTGGCACTGTGTCTTTAAGACGAGCTCCCACAGCCTTTGGTTCCATAAGAGACTGATCATCGGAGGTGCCCCCCCCCCCCCACCTTCCTGTGCTTTATTGTTGCTGTTGTTAATTTTTGAGGCAAGTGACCGGGGTAAATGGGTAATAGTATAACCAGGAAAATTGCCACTATACACCCTTCTGTATTTTTTAAAAGTTAAAACAACCAAGTGTATTATTCAGGCAAAAAAGGAATCAACTTTAAAATAAAAGCCTAAGAAAACACATTTTGGCCTAGCTGAGCGGCTCAGAAGCGGCTGTCTACCACCAGGTCAGCGAGAGCCTGCAGCGAGAATGCAGCACAGCACTCGGAGATGAGAGAGTTTCCCAGGAGGCACCACGGTTAATTTGGTGGATGGAACTGTAGCACCCGTGGGCTCCCAAGTCAGCCAGTCCCCCTCAGGATGCTTAGCTCAGCAGGAGGGGAGAAAACGCCAGGAGGCTGAGCAATGATCTTCATTGAGACCCAGTACATATGTTTCTAAGATTGTTGGAAACTAATTCTCCATGTCACACAAAGATGTCAACACAGACTTTTTACTTATTCCAGGGGCACGCATTTGGGGAAAAAGTATATTCACCATTTAGTAAAAGGTAATTTGGCCAGAGTCAAAATTTAAAAATAAATTACCACACACGGACAGACAGACACACAGTCACAGAAAGAATGGGATATACGCAGAAGTGCAAGTTACACCAATTGCCTATCTCCGTGGTGCTTTGTTAGGCTTTCTTCTTAGGATATCATTTCAGTTAACACTCAAAAAACCGCTACAAGCTAGATCTTGCCATCCTTATTCGATATGTGGGGAAACTGAGGGGCTGAGAGGGGCACTTGACAGTACAAGACTGTACCAGATACAAACTTAGATCTGCCTGATTCCAAACCAGTGCTTCTATGTCTATACCACATAGACCAGAGCCCCAGCAATGCCTTCTTTTGACTATTGCTTTCTACGGGTACATGCGTAAAAGTAGAAAACTGTTATTCACCCTGCACAACTCAGAAAACTTTCACCCCGATCCCTAGTGGTAATCTTGTAAATGTTTAATCATCAGCCTTCCAGATAAAAACAACAACAACAAAAAACAAACACCCAAAACCTGATTTGTAGCTTTTGCCCATTCCCATGGTGTAAATACTCCCATCATGGCTGACTTCAAGCTACCAATGTGATGCCATTAGACACCAGTAGGGAAGAAATGTGCCCAATTGGCCCCACTGAGCTGGTGAGAGCTAGCGCTAGCACACCACTAAAATTATTCCCCACACACAAAAGCAATTTCAGGAAAATAGTAAGATTCGGCACAGTGTGCCATTTGATGGCTTCTTTTGGAGAGAAAAGGAATAAACATTTGCAAAGTTACAAACCAAGAGAATATAGTGATGGATTCAGGAAAAAGAGATTCCAGTCAGGCCTGTGAAAGAGAATTTCATGAAATCTCATTGCAGAAACGAATTCTAATGAGGTTGAAAAGATGCTCCAATATAGAGACGAAAATGTGGGGCAGGAGCAATCCACAATGGTGAGAGATTCTCATGTACGTTGAAGACCCATCCGTCTCCGCAGCCTGAGCTGAGAATCGATGCTTTTAAATGGCGTGAAGACTTGGCGAGTCCTAAGTGGCAGATGTGATTCCAGCGAGTTTGCCAGGCTCACTGAGAAGAGGGGGGGTGTCTGGAACAGAGGGCTAAATACAGACATCCTGATCACCCTCCCCGCTAACCAGCCTCTCCTCTTGGGCGGTTTTAATTTAATTTTTTAAAAGCAAGAACTATTGCAAACCAATCTCATAAATACCCCTGACCACGGTTTAATACATGCTAATATATCGCCACTTTGGCTGCTAATAATAGAGCACCGCAGACAAAACCAGAGCTGCTCCATCTCTTGGGAGCACTCCCTTCCCCCAGGGTAACCAGCATCAGGAGAGGGTCGGGTTTCACTGCCTAGCGTGTCTTTATATTTTATTCCCTCTGCATATATTAATTAACACCATATGGTGTTTTTAGAGTGTTATTTTATAGTGAATACTTTCTATTCACCCAATGCTGTCTTCAAGATTTTAACCATGTTAAGAGTTCAGCTACCTAGTTTATACATTGCACTCACTGTATGCATAGTATAAATATACCACACGTATGTATGCATCCTCCCACAGAAGGCCACTTGGCCATTTCCCACGTTTCTGCTATTACACACCGTGTTGCAATAAACATCCTAATCCCAATTCACTGCACACATGTTTTTGTGGAAACATGTCTGAGAGTGTAGCTGGAGGACCGCCTCGGAAGCCGTGTGAGGACTGCTGTGATGACGGTGCTACTTGTCTTCCAGCATCTGGAATGACTCCGTCTCCCCTCTCTCCTGCTTTCAAGACACCCCCGAGTCCCGGGGATTCTACCTTTAAGAAGGCTTCCTCAGCTCTTCTTTCACTCATGCATCCAGCAGCGATTTCCTGAGCACCTATTCCGTGCACACACATGGAAATCGACTGGCACTTGGGTTTCTGGCATACTTTTTCTCATCTTATGAGTTTCATGCAAAATTATTCACGTAGCACACATTTCCTGGGTGGATACCATTCAGTCTTTGCCCGGCCCTTTTGTGGAAGACAAGCAAACTGCTCTATTCCATGGGATGACTGTGAACAATGCAAATGGTCCCACTTAGGAGGGAAACCCAGGGGCGGGGGCCTAGGCTGAGCTGGGCTGGCATTCAGCCAGGCAGATCAGGTGGGGATATGGGGAACATGGGCACAGGCAGCCTGGCGACCCTGGGCTATCCCAGACCTAGAGTGGGTTACACGTGCATGGTTTAGGCAGAGTGCTTTAGGATCAATGCTATGGTGAGGCTGTGCAAGCCAGCAGGGAATTAATGGGCAAGGTCCTTGTATCTGTGCAAAAGAGGTGTTTTCCAACCATTTACATATCATTTCCTAAACAGAAAATAATATTTTTTAAAAAAATATATTTTATTGATTTTTTACAGAGAGGAAGGGAGAGGGATAGAGAGTTAGAAACATTGGTGAGAGAGAAACATCGGTTAGCTGCCTCCTGTACATGCCCTTGACCGGAATTGAACCTGGGACCTCTCAATCTGTAGGCTGACTGGACCAAACCGGTTAGGCAGAAAATGATATTCTTACAACTCACTGGGGGAGATGGAGGAAGCTGCTTGTGGCTGGAAGGGCTGATCCAGGGGTTCCGGCGGCCTCTAGCCCCATCCAGGTGCCCCCTGGCGGAGGGGATCACTCCTTTGGCACACCTGTCACCCACATGTGCCCCACGAGCTGGAAAGTCCTGCCAAGGGTAACCTGGAGCCAGGGAAGGATTGTGAGGAAGGGAGTGGCCACGGCTACATTTGTTCTAGGAAAGCCAACCTAAAACGCTGCGTTGACGGGTCACTCCACAGGCTGAGGCCCCCAGCAGCTCAGGTGCGCTAAAGAACAAGCCACAGGTCTTAGACTGCCTGCCAGGCCCATGGGAGTCTTGCCACCATTTACCACCCCCTCCCTCCAACAGCTTTCATCAGACCATTCCTCCCAGCAGAACTGGTACCATGGCACGCTGCCACTCAACCGGCGGCCTCTAGTCCCATCCACGTGCCCCCTGGCTGAGGGGATCACTCCTTTGGCACATCTGTCACCCACATTTGACAAGCTGACACTCAGCTTGGTTCCCACCTCAGCATCTCAGGATGTTTAGCAAATAGACCACCGTCCATTCCCAGGTCCATCCGAGAATCAGAATCCAGAACACTGGAATTCACAAGCAAGTCGCAAGGCTCATAAAAATCACTCTGGGCCTCCTCATCTCTTCGGACTTACAGCACCCCTAGGGAGGAGGCAAGCTAGCCATCATCATGGCCTTTGGGTAGACGTGGGAACTGAGGTGCTAAGGAGGGGGTGACCTTTCCGATGGCAAGTGCTGCCCGGCGCTTGGGAAGTGCTGCTCGCTGCCCCGTCTGCAGAAGGGCCTTCATCCCGGAGCGTGGGGACTAAGGAAGACAGTGCACCCCCTGCCGGCGGGGTCTATGGGGTGCATTTCCTTGGGTGCTGATGCTTTGAAAGACTGCTTCAGTCCTGCGTGTGGACAGCGCCGGACACTTACACAGTAGGAAATGTGGCCAGGCCCAGAGTCCTGCTCAGTGTTCTGTCCATCCTCAGGGTAGGGTGTTACCCCAGACTGATTATGATGTCCCTCGGGGTTATTGCACGTGGCCGCTAAGGGATATCACCCACAGGAAGAAAAAATAGTCAAGGGGAAAAAAAATCTATCACAAGGAAACTTATATGCATAAATGATGTCCCTAAGCAGCTGAGGCATCTGGTTAGGGTGTTACATGCAAGAACACGGATACGGGCTTATACCAGAACCTGCCTGTTTCATCAAAGGTTAAGAGGTTGCCCCAGATTGTACGAGAACGCAACGCAACATTTCCAAGAGAAGCACAGCTCTGCCTGCTGACCTCCCTCCGAGGCTGCCGAGCAGGTACCCTAATTACGATCCTCAAGGGCTTTGAAGATATGAAGTGGCACATAAAAGGCTCATAAATAACAGTCACCGAAAATATACATTTCCTCATTAAAGTGCCTCATTATCCCTCGCTCCTCCGCTCGCACAATTCCCTGTAGAATTAATACAAATGACTCGCGTGCCTGCGATGTGGGAGCACACTTTTTAAAAAATATATATATTTTATTGATTTTTTACAAAGAGGAAGAGAGAGGGAAAGAGAATTAGAAACATCAACGAGAGAGAATCATCGATCAGCTGCCTCTCGCACACCCCCCACTGGGGATGTGCCCACAACCCAGGTCCATGCCCTTGACCGGAATCGAACCCGGGACCCTTCAGTCCGCAGGCCGATGCTCTAATCCACTGAGCCAAACCGGTTTCGGCGGGAAGCACACTTTTTAAGCGCACGCTGCTGCTTAAGATGATGAAAGCGGCTCCTTCTGAAATTGGACCCTTTCAAGCTGAAACAACACCGATTTGGCTTTGGAGCGCATGCCCTCGAGGCAGACTCTGATGCCGCTCGGGCCCGCTGCCAGGGTGACGATGGTGCCAAAAAGCTTGACTGTGGCCTTTGCCTGGCATTTGCTCCAGCGCGATCCATCCATTTCCCCGCCGGCCAGCGGGGCCGGGAGCGTGGAGGGCGCCCTTCGCCCCAGAGGCCAGCGCTCTGCAGGGGAGGCGGCGCCCCTGAAATCTGACAGCGGCTCCCAGGGGAGCGGACTGCATTGCTAGCAGCCGGGAGGGCTTCACCTTCAGCGGCCGTGGTGGGAGCGCCGCAGACCAACACTAAATAAATGAATAAATAAATTCAAAATCAGAGGCTGCTCCGGCGAACAGCTGGTCCCGGGGTAGCACGCTTCATCTGTGGATCAGGGGGCCACGTTTCTTCTTCCCTGAATGAATATGTAGGGAGAGCGCGGGGGCCAGGATGGCAGGGAAAGAAAGCGCTGGGGAGGGGGTGGGGTGTGTGTCTACACAGCCAGGAGAGAGAAATCATGTTTTATGGATGAGCCAAATATTGATTCTCACCAGGGCAACTTATAAAAGGGAGAAAGGACCAGGGATGATGACAATGCTGACGATACCTACCACGTACCAGGCAACTGCTGTGCACTAGCGTTACGGGGCTTTACCCAGATGGCCTCAGAGTCTTACCACAAACCTGAAAGGGAGGTGGAATTATCTCCCTTTTACAGGTGAAGAAACTAAGGCTCATGCATGGGTCCTGAGTGGCCAAAGCGGTCTCTCTCTTTGACCTGTGCTCTTTCAACCATACGTGTTGCCTCCTGGTGTGTGTGTGTGTGTGTGTGTGTGTGTGTGTGTGTGTGTACGTACAAGCTCATTATTAAATACTAGAGGCCTGATGCACGAAGTTCATGCATGAGGGTAGGGGGTGTCCCTCAGCCCAGCTTGTACTCTCTCCAATCTGGAACCCCACGAGAGATGTTCGACTACCTGTTTACAGGGATCGGGCCATGGGGGTGTGGCCAGCCTGGGTGAGGGGCTGATGGCTGTTTGCAGGCTGGCCACACCTCCTGGTGACCCAAGCTCCCAGCCCCTCCTTTTTTTTCAGTGCTTCCTTGAGTGGAGGCCAGAGCCAACTAGAAGTAGATATCTGGGATTTATTTATCTTCTATAATTGAAACTTTGTAGCCTTTAGAGGAGGCCAGGGCTGGCCAGGGTGTGAGGGAAGCTTGGCTTCCTACATAACCGGAGCAGGTGGTGGTGCAACCCAAGCCTCCTGCTCGCTCCAGCTCTGTGGCCGCCACCATCTTTGTTGAGTTAATTTGCATACTCACTCCTGATTGGCTGGTGGGTGTACCGAAGTGACAGTCAGTCTGCATGTTTCTCTTTTATTAGTGTAGATGGCAAAATCTAATTGAATCAGTAGCTTAGAGCCCAAGCGAGTCAGGTAGTTCCCAGAGGAACAGGAAATAAAGGTTTTAAGGACTTCAGAAGACCACAGGCCATAACCAGAAGGCCTTGTAAAATCCTGGCGGGAAGAACAAGCATGTAAGGCCAGGAAGGGTGGGGCAGTCCTGTGTGAGGTTGAAGCTGCACCCATAGGGTGGGGCCCGGGCTGGTATAGGTGAGCCCTGGGGACCAGCCAGAGCCAAAAAAGACTTAAGTCAATCACTGTTTCATAGTAACTTTGTCAACATTCCGTCCTGCAGGCAGAGTGCCTCTTCTGTATGCCCCTGAGCCCGGCAACTAATTTCTCCGCACGTGTCCTACTGCCTTATGCCAGCAAGAAGGACCCGTAAAACTTTCAGCCAAGGGAACACCTGAAGCTTCCATTATGAAAGCCTGTTTCAGGGGAGGTTCTGCTACTTTTCCCTCCCTCCCTCCCTCTCTCCCTCCTTCCTTCCCTCCCTCTCTGTCTCCCTTCCTTTCTTTCTCCCTTCCTTCCCAAGAAGCTTGGCTAGAATGGGCTTGGTCCATTCAGACCATGCACTTTCTCAATTCAGAAAGAGAAACTGAGGTTTGATTCCATAAAAAGCTAGCCATGTGGGCATGAGATCTGAGCCTCCTTCAAACCAGTTCAGTGAAGGTTTCCGATTAAACCTTTCACTCCTCACCTCGGCGTTCCTCACATGTGTTACAGGGCATGCTACAGGATGCTGAGAGGCTTTGTGGGAAGCTCATTTAATAACAAGCTCATTATGAAATACTAGAGGCCCGATGCACGAAATTCATGCATTAATAAAGTTAATAAAGTCAACCAAGTTTAGGAGACGTGGTAAAACAGAGTTACAGTGTTGGCTGTATCAGCTGGCACGAGCCCTCTGTCCTCCAGGAATCTGGTCAGATATCGCCTCTCCCTTCATTCTGGGTCCTCCCTGGCATGGTCTGCATTTCCTCTCAGTTCTCCCCCTGCACTGCAAGGGCTGATCCATGAAGAGGAAGAACTGTTTATTAGTCCTCTAGTGTCTCCTGTGGCTTTGCCGGTCTGAACTGGAGCAACCTTAGCTGGGCACTGAGCGGGCTGCTGTCCAGGAGGCCCTGGGGGACACGCGGTTCTCATCCCACAAATGTTTAGGAGCATGACCCTCATGATTGTGACTTTCTTCTGCTTTGAAGCTTACAGTTCTCTTCTCATGCTTGACCCCATAGAAGGCGAGTTTATTAAAAACCACTTAATTTAAAAATCCCCTGCTGATTTCATTTGGGAATCACTTTTGATCACATAAATGAAATGCTTTACTTTTTTGCTTTTTAATCCCCCCATCCCCCACCGCAAAGCTCTTTAGCAGAGAGAGCGACCGGAAATCCTTCCATCTGAAGCCTTTCTCGACTATCCTGGGACTGTTGAAAGTGTGGATGGATGGAGTACAAAGGGCTGCTCAGACCTTGTAAAAGGCTGGTCGTCATTCACTCCCTCATTCATTCGTTCATCCATTCACTCACTCGTTCATTCATTCAATATCTATCGTGGGACTTTTGAGTGCCAGGCACCAGGCATGAAGAAATGGAAAGCACAGTGGTCCCTGCTCTCAGGAGTCTGGAGGGCTCTGGGAAGGCAGGGTTGGTTCAAAAGGAGGGTGGGTGGGGTCAGATCTCATGTCGTGGGGAGGGGATCCTTTAAGAGAACAAAACTTGGCCCTTCCTCTTCTTTCACTGCACAGGATGCATTGGGCCAAGACTGTGATAGGGCTAAGCACATACAGGGTTTGGCAAACTTTTTAACCAAGGTATGCAGAGGAATTCTACAGGCAGACTTTTAATTTAGGTGCCCTAAATCACACCTGCACCCACTATCCTGCTATTATTCCACACCCTTACACCACAGTTTAACCAGTTTCTCCATTTTACATAAATCGAATGGCCTTGGGGCTCAACACCACGCCTGGGAAATCCAGTCACATGGTTGCATGGAGATGTAAATGTTTTCACTTGGTGCTGTGGAATCACAACCTAGAACATGACTGTATCTCACACCAGTTACCCGGGACATTGCTGATGGACAGCTGGTGGTTTCCAGCTTGAAATCGGTTATGACCATGTGGATCTTGTCTTCTGGTGTCATCCGTATGCCTCTTTGTTGGGCACACAACGAGGCGTGGATGTCTGGGTCACAGGGAGTTCACACTTCCAGCTTAAGCAGCTAGTGTAGAGGGGTTCTTTCTACATACACCCCCACTGGTACTGGGTGAGTTCCAATTAGCCCACACTCCCATGAGTAACCGGCATTGCTACTTGCTGCATTTTAGACCTTCTGGTAGGGATGCAGGGGTGTCACATTGTGGATTATCATTTGCATTTTTAATGACAAATGGAGCTCAGCAACCCTGCAGATGTTAGCTGCCCTCTTTCAGGAAGGGTCTGTCCACGTCTTTTTCTGTTGGTTTCTCTTGCTGTTGGTGGGAGTTTTTATTTTTATTTTTTTAAAAATATTTTATTGATTTTTTTTTCACAGAGAGGAAGGGAGAGGGATAGAGAGTTAGAAACATCATTGAGAGAGAAACATCGATGAGAGAGAAACATTGAGCAGCTGCCTCCTGCACACCCCCTACTGGGGATGTGCCTGCAACCAAGGTACATGCCCCTGACTGGAATCGAACCCTGGATCCTCCAGTCCACAGGCTTATGCTGTCCACTGAGCCAAACCGGTTAGGGCGGGTGGGAGTTCTTTATGTGTCTATGGGGCAGAAGCTCACTGCTCAACGCTGCCGGACCTTCTGGGTGCAGGGTGCTCCATGCCTACTTGGCTTGTTTTTTATGGGATCAAAGAATATTATTAAGCAAGAAGAGACCTCAGAGGTTAGTGAATTCATACCCCACCCCGAGGACACTGAGGCTCAGACAGACTAAGTGGGTGGCTCACAAGAACATAGCACGAAGAGAACAAAGCTCAGGATCTGAGATCCCCACCTTCCCCCCCCTTTGCCTTCCTCCTCCAGCTCCCCACTTCTCTCTGGTCAATCTGTTGAAACTCACCCCGGCTTTTCTTCCTCCTTCCAGGCTCATTTAGCAAAGGAGGGGGATAGTTCCTGGCCAACTGTGCAGCCCTGAGAAGACTCTACAAACAGTTCCTCTTAACCAGAGATGCTTTCAAGTCACAAGGTAAGGGACGGTGCCATTGTGGGTTGAAATGGGTACCCCCAAAAAGATCCGTTCGATTCCGGCTCCCAGTACCTGTGAATGGGACCTCATCGGGAAATATAGAGTTCTTGCAGATGCGATCACGTGAGGATGAGCTATACTACAGGAGGGCGGGGTCCTTGTAAGAAGAGAAGAGACAGAAATAGATGCAGAGGGAGGAAGGCCTTGTGACTCTGGAGGGATGTGACCACAGTGAGGGGCCACCGGGGGCCGCCAGCAGCTGAGAGAGGCCAGGAAGGATCAGGGCTCAGAGATGTCAGAGGGCACGCGGTCAGGCAACCCCTGGACCGTGGACTTCTAGCCTCCAGAACTGGGAAAGAATAAATTCCCGTCGGAGCCACCAAGTTGCAGTACCTCAGCATGGCGGTCCTCAGGAGCTGACAGCACCAAGACTGCATGTCTGCTTTGCCTCGCCTCAAAGAAACACAAAAGAGCAGCTCGATGCCCAAACACCCCAGGCTCCCCATTGCCATTTGACAGATTTGGACACGTTGTCAGATAATCATTCCATCCCAGGGGTAAGGATTTTGCTCCTTTCAGACAGCAGGTGACAAGACAAACCTAAGGCAGGAGCGAGGCTTGGGGCTGGCTCTCCTCCCCAGCTCCCAGGAACCCCACCAGGAGGCAACTGTCTCTCAGGGCTGGCTCGGAGACAAGACAGCCCCTCCCGGGCAGTCCATCAGAGAGAGGAGATCACAGACACGGAACAAGGACGTTCCGGCCACGCCCAGGCCACTGCAGTCAGAGCGTTAGTTATTAACGACTCTCCCGCTGTCTCTTCGAGTAAGAACAAGGCGTTTCCTGCAGTTGTCCAGGGGAAAATTACAAAGAGTCCGAGACTTTGGTCTTAAATCACCACTGAGCAAAACGGAGCAGATCCCAGGGCGTGGAGAAGCCAGCCATCGGTGCAAGCACAGAGGAGGCCCCCGCCTGCCTGGGGGCCCGGAGCCCCGAGGGCCTCCCATCAGGTGCTGAGAACGCCCCCACGGGAGTCAGGTCCGCTGACCAGCTCGCTGGCGTGGAGCATGTCATGTTTCATGAATAACAAGCCCGCCTCCCCCTCCCTGTCTGGCTGGACGCTTCACTGCGCGAGATGATGTCTCATTTGCTCCCCAAGAAGGGCGAGCTGGCATGGCCGGCCAGGCGATTCAGACCAGTTGGACGTGCGCTGGAGCCTGCCCGGGCGCTGAGCTAATGGACCGCGGAAAGGGCAAGGAGCTTCTCGCAATTTCCACTTAAACAGAGAGAGCCCGCACGGAAGGGCACCTTTTGTAATCCTCACCTGAGGATATGTTTTCCATTCATTTTTTTCAGAGAGGGTGGAAAGTGGAGGGGTAGGGGGGAGAAAGAGAAAGAGGAGAGAGAAACATCCACGTGAGGGAGACACATTGATTGGTTGCCTCCCGCACACCCTGCAACTGAGGCCTGGGTTGACAAATCAAGGTACGTGCCCTTGACTGGAATGGTACCCAGGGAACGTTTGGTACACAGGCCAACACTCTACCCACTGAGCCACACCAGTCAGGGCACTGACAGATGCATATTTTCATCTTTCACTTGTTCATATGCTCCAAGGAATGTGACTTGTTCATACGTTCACATGCATGGCACCAACATCCACGGAGGTACGCAGGGCTCAGCCATCTATGCTGCTTTCACTCTGCGTCCCCACCCCCCCCACCCCCCCATTTACGGAGACTAATGCTTTGGGAGTGCCTCTGAGGTGCCCAGGTCTACTGTCTGCCTTTCTCTGCCACCCCCTGTGCCTCAATCTTAAACCCCTGCACCCCCCAAAAAAATCTGGCAACCTTCAGTTTGTTCTCTGTATCTATGAGTCAGTTTCTGTTTTGTTTGCTCACTTATTTGTTCTTTAGATTCCATGTATACTTGAAATCACATGGTATTTTGTTTGGGGGTATGGTGCCAGGTGGGTACCAGACTTATCAGCGGGATCACTCTGCAAATTATATAAAGGTCGAATCACCATTCTGTGTACCTGAAACTAATATAATAAAATAATACTGAATGCCCACCATACTTGAAAAAAAAATTGTAAGAGGCACTTAGAGATAAAAGCATGGAAAGTTCTTAGCATAGGGCTTGGCATAGAGTAAATGCCCAGTGAATGGGAGCTGGTGATAGTAACACAATACATGGATGGCACCAGGTTATCAGCCGGTGCACAGCTGTCTAGTCCTGTGTGTGTGTGTGTGTGGGGGGGGGGGGGGCTGGACAAATTCCCCCAGGGCAGGTCTCCGCAGCCTCCCTCCCCACCTCAGGCACTGAGGCCCCAAGAAGGGACTGGGACTCGGCTTACCCACTGGGCTCTGTCATTTACTGGCCCTGCTAACCGCTGACATCAGTTAGCCTCCCTGCACCTCCAGGGGCTCCTCTGTAAAGTGGGGGTTACGTGAGCTGATGCACACGAACGCGCAAGTCAAACCTAAGAGATGGGCACCGTGACCTTGAGAGACCTCCCGAAACCAGATGCCTCTTCTCATTGTACACGGAATCCGTGCCCTGAATGAAGGCCAGGCTACGTTCTATGTGGCAGGAGGACTTAGGACCATCTCCCCGCCTCCTCCCCTTTCACTGAAAGCGGAACCAGCCGCCCGGGGATCAGGAGGGGGGTCACGCTCCTCAGCTCTTGCTACGCTGAGGCCAGAGTAGACACCATCACTGGCCTGGCCCCAGTCAGCAGGGGCATTTTCAGGAAATGGCTTTCCCTGGTACCCACGGACAGGGCATGCAATTCACTTCGTCCCGGGGCGGAAGTGCCAGAGCCAGGGAGAGGTGCTCATAGCAAGGAAAGGGCCCGCCTCCCCCCCCTCTCCCCCCCCCCCCCCCAGGCTGCATGGCTTCCAAGGCGTGGCTGGCCCTTTTAGGCAGAGATCACCTGCCTCCATCAACACAAGCTGAAGTGAGGTTTCCGAGTTAGGTGGTTTGGTTCGGTAACCAAAGGACACAGACTGGGTGAGTGTACGCAACAGAAAAGATTTTCTCTGGGTTCTGAGGGCTGTCAATCTAAGCTCCAGGGCTGGTGTGGTGGCTCTCATTGAGGGCCCCCCTCCCGGCTGGAAGACTACCCTCTCACCGTGTGCTCATGCAATGCAAAGAGCCGAGGTTTGGAGAAAAGAAAATCTCAGCGTGTCACCAGTTTCTCAGAGGTAACCTGGAGGCCGGCTGGGAAAGGCCGGGGTTTACGGGGACTGCCGTGCACACCGGGGCGGCCGGCCCTGAAGCCTCCCGTCACACAGGCTGTCCCGGCGCAGGAAACAAAGCACACGGGGCGCGCTGTGGGGGCACCTGCTGGTGCACAAGCTGCGTGAGACCAAAACACGAGCTGCCTCTGCAGTTGGTTATCGTCCGGGCTCACATCTAAAAGCTGTTTCTCGTTGGCTGCTTCTTCACCGAGGAGCTGGCCAGGCTCCAGGGTTGGTCCCATATAGCACTGGTACAGGCGGCCTTCAGTATGCCCGCCCAGGGTAAGATGGGGAGCTGGAGCATGGGAAGGGGGCCATGTTATCACATACCCACTGGTCATATGGAGGGGGTGGGGGAGAGGGAGAGAGAGAGAGAGAGAGAGAGAGAGAGAGAGAGAGAGAGAGCGCCATTTCTCTGGTGGTGTCTCTTCTTCAAAGGGCATTAATCCCATCATGAGGTCCACACCCTCATGACCTCATCTAAACCTAATTACCCCCAATAGCTGCCCCTCCAAATACCATCACACTGAGGGGTAAAGCTTCAACACATGCACTTTGGAAGAACATAATTCAATCCATAGCAGGCTCAAACCAATTCTTTGCAATTTACAGACTATTCCCAGCACAGAAAATAAACACACAACACACACACATCCACCCAACCCTGTTTAGTTTTGAAGTGGCTTACTTTTAAAAATATTAGTTATCTTAAATAAATATTAAATTTTAATCAAAATGTAATTGGTTGAAATGTAATTAATATTTAATTAATAAATATTGCTTTAAAATTTTATCTACCTGACCTGTGACACATTTGGTATTTTCTAGCCTGTGAAAAATTTTAATATCTATAGAATTTACTAGATCAGTACCACTTCTTAGACTCCATTGTGTATAAATACTTGCATAATATGAATG
The DNA here is from genome assembly GCA_963924515.1 of Vespertilio murinus. Taxonomy (NCBI): domain Eukaryota; kingdom Metazoa; phylum Chordata; class Mammalia; order Chiroptera; family Vespertilionidae; genus Vespertilio; species Vespertilio murinus. The sequence goes on from OZ004707.1 coordinate 187,803,539, forward strand.
TAAATATGAATATACAGGATGTTTATGTGTGGTGTGGTTTATCATAGGTAGGGGGAGAACCTCAGAACTGAAACACCGATTAATAGAAAATAAAATAAATTATGGTACATTCAGCAAATAGAAAAACTATGCACAGTCCTTAAAAAGAAAGAAGAAGCGGAGGACTGAGAAGGTGGGGCAGTTCTGTACCATGCTGCCTTCCACTGGTTAAGACCTCCAAGAGCAAAGGCCTACCGAGGTGAGGATGCCCCTACTGTCACTTGTAGAGGGGCAGCACTGAGCTGGCCAATATTTCTGGTGCTGCTTTTCCTGGCTCAGGGGAGGCGTTCCACTAAGTCTGAAAGATTAAGACATCGAGGGGACTCTCCACCACCACCCGCAACCGGCTTGGCCCTTCCTTAGCGTGCGCCAGCGGTACTCTCCGCCACCGCCCGCAACCAGCTCGGCCCTGCCTTTGTGCCACACCTGCGGATCCCGCGGCCTCCACCGCTGCCACTGCCCGCGGCCTGCTCTGCCAGGCCTTCGCGCTTGCTGTGCTGGCGCTGTGCCTTCCGTTGGCAGACCCGGAGAATCCTCTCTCCGCTGCCGCATGGCCAGGCCAAAGCATCAGACACTACCGCCATGCGGATTTTAAAACTACAGGGGAAATTGAGCCACAGGAGCTACCAAGAATGGGAATCCACCGAAATCAGAGCTCACTACGCCCCGGGCTCACAGAGAGTGTGACTTCAGAAATTAGCCTCTGCATCCACAGCAGCTCCACATCCGCACCAAAGAGGACACCATTGAGGGTGGACTCTCCCCATGCAGCCATCACAGCCCGCCCACAATCTTCCCAGCACACCCACCATGCTGGGAGGGAGATGGAGCGCTCTGGTGAGGAAATGGCAAGGCGCCTTCTATTAGCCGCCCAGGCGAGCCCTTCCTCCGATGCCGCATGGCCGAGCCGAAGCTCTCGCCACCACCGCCATGTGAACTTTAAAACTACAGTGGTAATTGAACCACAGGAGCGACCGTCACTGCTGCACCTGGCACCGCCACCCGTCACTGCCGCCGCGAATAAAGGAAATCCACCGAGAACAGAGCTCACCACGCCTTGGGCTCAGGGAGTGGGCGACCTCAGAACTTAGCCTCCATATCTGCAGCTGCTCCGCTCCCACACCGAACGAGACACCTTTGAAGGTGGTCCCCCTGCCTGCAACCATCTCAGCCCAACTGCAGCTGTCCCAGCCTGCCCGCCATGCTAGCAAGGAGCTAGCGCGGCACCTCCAATATGCGACCCCAACACCCTAGAGGGGCCGTGTGCCCCAGGTGAGCCGAGTGCCCAGGGGGCCATGTGCCCCGGGTGAGCTGAGTGTCCCAGGGGGCCGAGTGCCCCAGGTGAGCCGAGTGTCCCAGGGGGCTGTGTGCCCCGGGTGAGCCATACCCCCCAAAGGGGAAGGGTGTCCCGGGTGAGCCGTGTGTCCCAGGGGGCCGAGTGCCCCGGGAGAGCTGAGTGTCCCAGGGGGCCGTGTGCCCCGGGTGAGCCGAGTGTCCCAGGGGGCCGAGTGCCCCGGGCGAGCCGTGTGTCCCAGGGGGCCGTGTGCCCCGGGTGAGCCGAGTGTCCCAGGGGGCCGAGTGCCCCAGGTGAGCCGAGTGTCCCAGGGGGCCGAGTGCCCCGGGCGAGCCGTGTGTCCCAGGGGAAACAGTGGGACCCAGGGGAAGGGGCGGTGAAAACCAGAGGAGGAGCTGACTCTATTCATATAGTCCTGAGATAGTCACCATAAAACAAGCAGACTGCCAAATGAGGAGCGGATTCTATTCATGGGGTCCTGAGATGGTCACCATAAAACAAGCAGATTGTCAAATGACAGCGGGGAAGGGAAGGAGACCTGGGGGGAGATAGGAGAACAACGGAGGGACTGGTATGCATGAACATAAGTACAACCAACGAACACAGAACTCTGGGGAGGGAGGGCATAAATGGGAGGTGGGGGGGCAATGGTAAGCTATGTACACAGATAATAACTTAATAAAATAAAATTTTAAAAAAATAAATAAAAAAAAGAAAGAAGAAAATACAACTTTATGTACCAATGTATTGAGATACCTAACATTTTGTTTTGAAGTAAAAAGCACATGTGACAATGAAAAAGGAGATGCAGATATAGTGAGAAATAGATAATTGCATATGTGGAAAGAGGAAAGTCAAGAATATACTGCAAACTGCTACAGTATTTAAGTTTGGAGAAAGTGATGAGGGAGGCGATCTCATATATTGCTATATTTCAGAGGTATGCTGGTAAATGTTCAAAAATTGGATTTCTGAAAAGAAAGAAAGAAAAGCCCTGATTAATAGTGTCTGCCAATTTCCATGGTGTAAATAATCCCACCACGGCAGATTTTAAGCTATTAATGCAACGTCACTGAACGGGGCTGGGAGAGATGTGCAGTAGCTCATCATTCCACAGAATCCCCACCACACAGATACGGCAGATGTAATAGCCTTAAAAATACTGATAATACTGACTAGTGTTGAGTATCTATTAACTTTGTTTTTAAAGTCATTTATTGGTAAGTTTAATAATTTGACTTTTTATGATTGCCATGCTTCATAATCAGATCCCACATTTCCTGAGAATTTAAAAATAGACTCTCACAACCACGGCCCTGAACATCACTGCATTTCTAGACTATTTATCCTTTTACAAAAAATATGGCTATGGATTGTTGTAAAAATATATTAATGTAGTCTGTCCCGAACACCAGCATGGCAGCCTCTGACCACCTCACTAGTTGCCACGCCTGAGCAATTATACGCTGAAGTCAATATTATTTTACTAGGAGCCCAGTGCACATAGATTTGTGCACAGGGGGTGGGTCCCTCAGCCTGACCTGCACCCTCTCTAATCTGGGAGTCCTCTCCAATCCGGGAGTTTCTGTCTGTCTTTGCAATCATATGAGCGAATTGACTGAGATCCCAACCCAATTTGGTTTGGTGCTCACATAATAATAGAGGCTTTAAAATTTTTTTTTTTAAATCATTGCTTCATTGGTGGAGATTTCTTGGAAGTTTTAGGATATCTTCTCTTTAATTTTCCCTAGACCCTCTAATTTTACTTATGTCTCTCACCTTTGCTTTCCCTCCATTCCCCACCGCAACAGTAACTTGCTCCAGGCTCACTTTGTTCTAGTGTCTAGGAGATCCATCTGCCACCGGAACTACTATTCCCAGAATTCCTGGTGCTTCCCTGGAACTTGGTTTTTCACTTCCTGCTCTGTCTCCATCCCACAGTCTCCTGCTCTGCCAACTCCTCTAAGCTGCCTGTTATCCCTCTCTGCTTTCCATCTGGGGGCTTGGGGAGCCAAGTTCCCCAAGTTGCTCCACTCTCCACTGGCTCTCCACTCTGCTCTTCACCTGGTGCCTGTGTATGCAAATTAACCTGCCATCTTTTTCAGGTTAATTTGCATACCCATGCTGATTGGTTGGTGAGTGTAGTGGAGGTATGGTTAATTTACATGTTTCTCATTTATTATATAGGATAGTAAACTAGAGTCCCGGTACATGAAATTCATGCATGGGGGGGTGGGTCCCCTTAGCCTAGCCTGCACCTTCTCCAATCCAGGACATCCCTCTCACAATCTGGGACTGCTTGTTCCTAACTGCTTACCTGCCTGTCTGCCTGTCTGACATACCCATCAGCCTGATAACCCCTAACTGCACCCCCCCCACACCTGCCTGGTTGTCCCCAACTGACCCCCTGTTGGCGTTGTTGCCTCCAATTGTTCCCTCCCTCCCCCCTGGCCTGATCACCACAGGCAGACTAATGTTCAGTCCTTTGGTTGTCCTTCACTAAACCCCCTTCTGACCTGGTCACCCCCACAGCCTGCTGGTCAGTTGTTTGGTTGTCCCTCACTAACCCTCTTGCTGGCCTTGTCACCCCACAGTCTGATGTTTGGTCATTACTGTTACTATGACTATGTTCCAGACAATTTGCACATTCCTCTATTATTCGTATAGACTAGAGGCCTGGTGCACAAAATTTGTGCATGGGTAGGGTCCCAGGCCTGGCCGGCAATCAGGGCTGATGGGAGCCTTCCAGCTGCCCGCCAGGGCCTTTCTTCGTTCCGTGCTGCCCCCTGGTGGTCAGCACACATCATAGTGAGTGGGTGAACTCCTGGTTGAACCTCTGAGGGCACCCTCTGCATATTGGCCTTTTATACATATAGATTAATTTCCTTTAATTTCTTCTTTATATTACAGTCAGGCCATTAGATTGATTTTTTTTTTTGAAAATTATATACGTAGAGAGTGTAATATAATACAGGCAATCTATGTATTTTATCCCAGGATTGTAAAAGAGGCGTTCAGAACATGTTACAAAAATGGGACCTGGCCACTGGATAAACAAGGCATTTTCGTTATTTTTGTGCATGACCCTGAGCAGAGAACTAAAATGGGGTCAAATAAAATGATGCAAAGATTGGCCTAAATCAGATACAACTCACCAGAGATAAATAGAAAGCCTGCGCTTCAGGCGCAATAAATCTCCTACCGACGCCCGGAATGGGGACCCTTTGGCCCAATCGTCATTCACGGGGCTTTCCAGTTGAACTCCAGTCCAATTGAGCTTGATGTGCCAACAGCAATAAAACTACACGTTCGCACGCATCGGAGCCATGGAGGGGACGTGTTTAACAGAACAGCTGCCTGGCCTCATCGCTAGGGGTTCAGATCCTCTCTCTCTGGGCAAGGGCCTGAACGCTGGCGTTACAAACAGGCGCTCTGATTCAGAAAAGCGTCCAGGGGGAGGCTCAGACCTCTGACAGTTTGACAACATCCGGGTCAGAGTGTCACCCTCAAAAAGAGACACCGGAGTTTGGCAACTTGCCCACGGCGGTTCCTAAAAGGTCCGGCGTCGTGCACCGAGCAGAGAGGCCCTGGGGGCAAGACGGAGCAGACTCCTGGACCTTCCACTCCGGAAACTTCCTGGATGCTTCTCCCAGGGCAGGTTCCTTGCCAAGCCCCGGCGAGACCCTTCAAGGGCAGAGTGGAGGATTCTGCGTGTTCAGAAAGGATTCTTGATCCGGAAACCACGCAGGTTCATGCTGGGAAGGTTTAGCTCGTCGTGAACACCGCAGGCCCCTTACTTATCCGTCCACTGCCTGAGCTTTCGCTCGCAGCTTATGGGACAGAGATAAGAATAGCACCTGCCTCCCGGGGTTGGTGTGCGGATCAAATGAGATTAACACCTAGGAAGCACCTGGCGCCATGCCTGGCCAGGGCCCAGCTGGTGTGAGGGCACTGCCCTCGCCATTAACAAAGTACTGCCATCCTCCCACACCGGCTACAGGGAGCCGCTGCGCTGAGCCCCGTGGGTCCCCTCCCACCTCCACTCCTCTCATTCTGGGACTCCCCAGGATTCCCCATCCCCCTGCAACTCCAGGGTTAACCTGGCACAGCATGGGGGCCTCCTGGAGGTAGATGAAGGGGCAGGTGGTGAAAATTCAGGCTATCCCTACCACCTGGGAGGTGTTAGGAGAAAATGAGACAGGGAGGCGTGCGTGGTTATTGTGGCAAATGTCAGCAAAGGAACGTCCCCCACGTGGAAGGATGGCCTTCCTAACTGCCACCTCTGCTGCTCAGGACATCGGCTCTGGATCTTTCTTTCCTTGTCTAGTCCCACTGTGACCCCGACTCTGACCCCATCTTTGACCTCTCACCTCTGGAAACTTGATTCTCCTCCTTTTTCCTTTGGCCTCTGGGATCCTGTGTTTGACCTCTCCGGAGTTGGACCCTGGGCTCTCAGAGTGACCTCTTGGGTCCTCCCCACCATAGCCTCCAGGACAGTTTCGCCCATCACCTCCAGGTGGCGCCATCCCCCAAGGACACTGGTCCCAACCCAGGACAGCTGGTCTCAGAGGCCTGGCCCAGCTGGCCTGCCCCACCCGACTGCTCTCTGAGCTCCAAGTTCTAGTCCTGGCACAGGTCCCGGGTCTGCCTCCTCTGAGAACAGGGACCCAAAGAAGCAGCAAAGGGGACGGAGGGGAGGAGGCAGAAGGATCCAGAATGTTTCAAAGACAGACACTGGCAGGACCTGAGCCAAGGGGAGGGGCTGCCCTGGCTTCCTGGATTACATGCTCCATGAGGTCCCAGGCTGTGTCTGGCCCCCACAGCGCTGGGCCTAGCGCACAGGATACACTCAACAGACAGCAAGTGAACAAAGAATGAATGAGAGCGTGAACGATACTATTAACAGATAGAAAGAGAAGAGGAGACGCAAGTTGGGGACTAGCAACAGGGGAGAAGAATGGGCTTGATTTCAGACACATGGTGTTTAACGGCTGTGGCATTCCTAGGCACCAATTACCTAACATTTCTGCCTTTCTTCCCCCAGGCCCGTGGCCAGGGGGCACCCTGTGAAGGTGGGCATGGCCGTGTGACATGCTGTAGCCAACGACACATCAGCAGAAAGCCCGTCACATCTAACCGGACACTTTCAGAGCCAATGGGTCATCTGGTACTTTGCTCCCTGTATCAGCTAGTCCTCCCAATCCAGGTGAACCCCAAATGCTGATGGTGGCACCGGTCCCACCCACCTGATGTGGACATGGCCGTGAGCGAGGAAGATAGGGTTCAGTTGTGTGAAGAAACTGAGACGCTGGGCTGGTCACTGCAGAGTGACCTCTGGTCCATAGCAGCGGAGCCAAGGCACCACAGGGCACCCTCATAAAGGCCCAGCATCTGCCCTGAAGGTCAGGGGCTTTGTGGTGAGGCTCCCACAGACACCGTGGTCCCACAGCCACTTGGCCTGTAGGGGCAGCACCGAGAGAGGGCTGGAAGGCTCCCAGGCCACCAGGTGGCTTCACCGGTGCTGTGGCTCACCTCTTCTCCTCCGGGAGGGAGCAGGAGTCCTCACATGGCCCTCTGTAACCCCGCCCCTCCCGGCCCCTCGTGACCTACCTGTATTGTAGCCCCTTCCAAGGGCGGGCCAAGGGCGGTGATTCTTCCACAGGTTCCCCAGGTACCAGTCGCTCTGGTTCTCCACCAAGCCCAGGACCTGCTGGCCTGTGAGGGACAGAGAATGCAAAGGTCTTCAAAGAGGCCGAGCCGTGGGTCAGCGACTGCTGAACAGGAGGCAGCGTAACGGCAAATCATGGCAAGAGCTTTCATTACTTGGAGTTTTGGTCAGCTGCCAGGCTCTGACCCAAGTGCCTGACTATTTAATTCTCACACGCAGGCAGCCCATCTGTTTTTCATATCCCCATTTTTTGGAGGAAAAATGGAGGCTGCTCAGAGTTGCTAGTTAAGTTGCCCAAGGCCACACAGTTACTATGCAAAAAAGTCAGAATCCCAGACCCACCATCCATCCATCCATCCGTCCATCCATGCATCCATCCATCCCTTACCTCTTACAACACACAGTTACTGACATACTATGCTGCAAGTGTTCCAGTCCTAATGTTTCCCATTGTATACTAACTCGCTGGCCTTGGTAGTGAGGAGGGATATTTCCTCACATCAGAGGAAGAAGCAAGCTTGTTTAATGAGATGGGTGGTACCCACAGAGCAGAGCCACCTTCTCACCGTGATTTTACTCTCACCGTCCGCCAGTCTCATGCCGATGTGGCATCCACTCAGGAGTGTTTTATGCAGGGAACAAGTGCTCCTCTGTCCCCAGAGCAAACCCCTGAGCCTTTTGAGTAGGGTCCGTCAGGCATCAGACCCAACTGCCTTCCACGGACAACCTCATCGTGCGCGCCATGGTGTTTTCTCAGAATCAACTCCATTTTACAGACTAGGAAACTGAGGCTCACATGGGCCGAGGTTTGCACAGCTGGTGATGGAATCGGCATCTACTTCTCTATTTGCCTGACACCCAACGTTTATAACAGAAATTATAAATCCATATAGTTTTTGTTGATGTTGTTCACCCTCACCCCAGGATTTTTTTCCTTTGATTTTTAGGGAGAGTGGAAGAGAGGGAGAGAGACAGAGAAAGAAACAACGATGTGAGAGAGACATATGGGTTAGTTGTCCCGTCTGAAAAGGCCTGACCAGGGCTGGGGATTGAGCCTGCAACCGAGGCACGCGACTTTGACCGGAATCGAACCCTGACCCTTCAGTCTGTAGGCTGACATTCTATCCAGTGAGACACTGGCTAGGGCATAAATCCACATCTTATACAAAGAGAAGCCAAGGCTTAGAACGTCTAAATAAAGGCTGAAGGTCTAATTAGCACTGTCCTCTACAGCTAACGAAGGCCTCCTGACATCCTTCCGCTGTTGGCCGACCTGAGGAATGAAGACCTTCCTGACCGCACGGAACACTCCCCGCCCCCCTCAATGGCTGGTAGGGGAGCTGCGGCTCCCCACAACACGGCGCTGGGTGATAGAGAGCCTCCTCAGTGAGGTGACAGCTCCCTGAAACGATGCCGTGTGGGTTTGCTGTAATTTATTTGATCAATTTATCGAGCTCCTATCTAAATCAACACCCCAGCACAAATACATAAATTAGAGGCAGGGAAAAATACTATCACCCACTTTGTCATCCCGCATGCTCACATTCAACACTTGTAGGATCCCCCAGAAGCACACCGCACCGATCCAGGAGGCCGAGAGCCCTCCATTCCACATGCAACCAGCTCGGGATGAGGGTGCAGATCTAGAGGGCATGGCGACCCCGGGGAGAAAGCTGGGTGCCCAGTCCTCACGCTGTGACCTCAGCAGAGAGCCCAGAGGCTGTGGCACAAGGCAATGTGGGGTCCTTGGGGAGCTGGCTCATAATTCCTGGTGTCCCTGGGATGATGCTACAATTTTTTTGGGGGGGATGGGGCATGATGAAGGTGCCATGTGCTCAGAATGGACACACATCACCACTGACAATGCCTAGAAAGAAGTAAAATGTTCAGTAGGTATTGACTCTTATCATCCCACCCAGAATTCCCGGCTCTATATACTGCTCCGTCTGCTTGGCTGCAGTCTTGGGCAGCCTCAGCCGACCCCTCCCTCCCTTAGCTGGCATGATCCCTTCGTCCCCTCGACACTGGTTGACTATCGATTGAGAGTTTGCTGTGTCAGACATGGCACAAAATACTAAGGAATCCAGACAAATAAATCCAGCCCTTGCTCTACAGGCAGCTGGAAGAGGAGACATGAACAGTGATGAAGCTGAGGTGATACCTGCCGTGACAGAGACACGGAGAGGCTGGATGGCAGAGTCAGTGGGGGAAGGTGGGCGGTGCCCATTCTGCATCTTGGCCATAGTCACCTACCACCTCCTGTCCCTCGTTGCCGGGCCCCCTGCCCTTCCCCTTCACACAGACTTCCAAGCTCCCAAGTTTCCCCTAAAACTTTTCTGATAATGGTGCCGCCTCACAACACCTGTCTAGACAGTGAGTCCCTCGGTCCTCCCGCCGCCCCCTATTACAGTGCAGATGGGACAGGTCTGCCACAATCCAGCTTCAGCCACGTGGCAGCCACAACCCGGTCTGCAGGGGTCCCTGTCTACACCTCAACCTGGAGGGTGCAGACACACCCTGGGCCTGACAGCCACCCAGAGGCAGCCTCCCAGGAGCCTCCTGGGGAGAGGACCGGGTTCCGTGAGCTGCCTCCCTCCCCCTGCCTCCCAGCATCCTCACCATCATCTCATCTTCTTGGGGAATCATTACAACAAAGCACCGTGACTAACAGGAAAGGCTCTGTCATTGTTCTCCGCGCGGCCCTGCGGTTATGATGAAGTGCACTGCTCCCCGGATTCCTTACTCCAGGCACAAGTTAACTTATGAAAATGAAGCTGTCTTCTTTGCTTATTCATACATCACCACTAACAGCCAGACAAGAGCGAACAAGCTTGCTATTCGGCTGGGCCCTGGTGTCGTGTCACCAGCCAGCAGACGGATGGCTCCAGGCTGGGGACTCCCCTCCTCCTCCTCCTCCTCCTCCTCCTCCTCCTCCCTCAGCTCGGATTCCGGGCAGGGCTCTTGCGGGTTAGAGGTGAGGCCCAGGAGGAGGAACTGGTGACACTCCCATGTGGCACACGAGGCGTGCAAAGGGCAGGCTGTGCATTCCCCGGCCAGGTAGGAGGAAGGCAGCGTCGTCCATCAGAAAAAGGGTGTTTAATCCCAACAAGAGGGTTCTGGCCCCAGTTCTGTATGGCTTGACCGAGGTATAACCTTCCTGAGCCTCAGTGTCCCAAGGTGTGGGCACGTGATCCCCAACACCCCTGCTGGCGCTGCTCCCCCACCTCCTTCGGACCTTCAGCTTCTGTGATGCTTGCTTTCTTGCTTGTTTTCCTGCCTCTGGGCATGGCCCTACTTCTTCCAGGGGACCTCCCTTCAATGCCAGTGCTCCCCAACTCCTGGCCTTGGCCCCCTCTTCCGGCTCTACATTTTATCCCTAGATCCCGGATGATGGGAGCTACCCCGATGGCTTCAAACACCCCTCACAGGGAGGTAACGACCCATCGCCACCCCCAGCTCAGGCTGCTTTCCAGCGCTCCTCACTCTTAAATCCAACTATCCGCTCCCCATCATCACTTGGCTGTTTCATGGTGACCTTCACCTCAAACAGACCAAAACCAAACCCACCATCTCCTCCCCTAAACAACGGTGACGCTGCTTATTGTGTGGTTGGCACCTGTCACCTGTCACCGTAGCTGGGAACCTGCAGTCCACCTCCACACCAAGCTCTCCTCCATCTCCACATCCTCACGGAACAAACCCAACAGATTTTACCTACTATCTCTCATCATCTCCTCCCCAGCTCTGCCTTCTGCCAATTCCCCCCATATCTCTTTCCTAGGTTCCCTCAGGAGGTTTGTACATGGCCACCTTTTCTTCAGGGGAGCTCCTTGCTACTCCACTCAGCTTACCCAGCCTGAGAAATACTTTTCAAGGGAAAGTTGATTATTTTAGTCCTTGGTTAAAAAGCTTAATGCTCTTGGGACCCAGTACAGTATGGATGGATGGATGGATAATAGATGGATGCATGGATAGACAGATAAAGGGATTGTTTATTTTAATTAAAAATATATATTTCTTTATTGATTTCAGAGAGGAAGAGAGAGGGTGAGAGAGAAACATCAATGATGAGAGAGAATCACTGATCAGCTGCCTCCTGCACGCCCCCTACTGGGGATTGAGCCTGCAACCCAGACATGTGCCCTTGGCCAGAATCAAACCAAGGACCCTTCAGTCTGCAGGCTGACACCCTTTCCACTGAGCAAAACCAGCTAGGGCTGAATGGGTTGTTTCATGAAAAACAAATATCATCTAAAAATCACCATCCCAGCCCACTGCACTGGTGGAATGTGTCGAAATGGGGTGGAGGTGGATGCATCCTAGGCAACCACTCCAGGTGAACACCAGAAGCAGGTAGTTGTAGCGCCGATCGGATGCTTCCAGAGCTGTCTCCTTTCTCCCACCCCCAGATCCCGGGTGCAGAGAGAGAGAGAGAGAGAGAGAGAGACAGAGAGAGACAGAGACAGAGAGAGACTGCCAACCACGACTGCCCGTCAAATCAGCTGTGCCAACACTGGCAGGTGGGTATTAAAGTGTTATACCCAGGGGCTGTCCTGACCATCAGCAAAGAAAGCAACGATGCCCTTCCAACCTCATGTTTATTGTAATCGTCTGCTTTAACACAGAAAGGCTTAAACGGTATCATTCAACACATGCCTGAGTGCAGGGTGGCTATAATGAGGGCACCATGTAGTATCACGTGACCATTTACTAAACATCCTGAAAGAATCACCCCCCCCCCCCCCGGTGCCCCAGGCTGGTGCGAGCTGGATAATAAAACATCTCTGGAGAAGATGCAACACGAAAGGGCACCTTTCCACAGCCCTAAGTGGGCTGAACAAGGCTGTTCCTGAACTTGCACTTCTCACAGCTCCAGCGAATGCCCTCTGGGGTCACGGAAGCTCCTAGGAGCCGTGAAGGTCTCAGTGATTATTCTGGAGCTGCCCCTTGCACAGGGGACGCCCCGAGAGGGGAGCAGGGGTTTAGGAACACGCACCATCCGCGAAGCGCTGGGCCCCACTGCTCGGGTTTCTCCCACACAGAGCTTCTCCCACGTGGCCCTCTTCTCCCGTGGATGTAAGGATGGCTCTCACCTAGTTTTCCAGTGGATGCAATCTCGGGGCAACATTAGTCCCTCCATCCCTCCTCTGCAGAAGGCTACAGGCAGCTGTGTCAGACCTGGGACTCGTAACCGGGTTTGTGCGCCCCAAGTTCACATGGCATGCCCTTGAGACGGGGTCCAGGCGCTCTGGCTAAGCAGGTCCCTTCGCCCGTGGCTTTGTCTCCTGGGGTTTCAGTTGGTGAGGTAAGCGCATCCATTGCCCAGCCTGCCTGCATTTCATCTGGAGATAAATGCCCACCCTTGCCGACCTCCATAGCCGAGGGTCAATCCCTTCGGGGAGGAATCAGCATCGGTGTCACTCAAGGAGGCGGAATTAGGTCGAATGAGTGACGATGAAAGGAAGACGGGTTTGGGCTTGTTAGGAGCCAGACCTTAAGTCGCCGTTAGAGTTCACCGACACAGACATGAGCCGCCTTCCTGGGGACGCTTCTAAGCGCTGGGCTTGTTCTGGAAGAGGCCGCACATCTCAGCAGGTGTTCCCGAGGCCCCACTGAGCACCAGGCGCAGTGCCAACTGCTGGAGACAGAGCGGCGAAGGGAGCAGAGCCAGGCCCCGCCTCCTGGATTTCAGGGTCCCTCCGGGGAGCTTCTCAGATGGTTTGGCCGCCGACCTTCCAGGCAGCGTCCCAAACTGAAGCGGATCCTCCCAGGGTCAGGCCTAGGGATTCTTCTTTTGCAAAGGAACCCCCATTAATTCTGACGCACAGCGGGGTCGGGGACCCGGGGAAGTGGAGGTCACCAGCAGGCAGGCTGTGGGAGGGCATTCTGCTCCAGACAGAGGAGATCTGATGATCTCTCGAAAGGACTGAGATCTCTTCATTTAGGCCAATGATGATGAGTCTTCTCACTGTCCTCTTCACAGACTGTCCACACGTGTGTGTGTGTGTGTGTGTGTGTGTGTGTGTGTGTACACGTTCTGGTCCTGGAACAGGAGCCTGGTTTTCCCAGCCCAGCCCTCTCTTGGCAAGCACTCTGCCCGGGCAGGGGGATGCATGCTCTCAGGCACTGTCTCAGAGGGCCTGACACTCCGCCATGAGGTGGGCACCCTGCTTACGTTCATCTTTTGGAAGGAGAATAGGGCGGGGAGGGACAGGCATCTACCTGTCAAGGGCAGGTGGCTGGGAACCACAGAGCTGGGGCTTGTGTTCAGCGCTCGCTGTTGCAAACGCCCATGTTTTCACCCCGACACTCAAGGTCAGGAATAATTTGCAGTCGCATTTCTCTCCCCAGGGGAAGGTGGGTACCACTGTGGGCCAGGCTCCGAAGGTCACGAGAGGCTGGTAGAAAGGCTGGTTCTGATGTATCTGGGCATCCGACGTACCTGTCCCCGCCTGCACTCCGCCTGGGCTACAGGTAGGGGCCCAGGACAGTGCAGAGGCCTTGCTCCCACCGGGTCCTCCGAGGCTAATTTCCTTATGTTAATCCCAGGGGGCACTGCGCTGAGAACTCGTTCCACCCGGGGCATCCAGGGAGAATAGGGAAGGGAGGCCCGAGGCTCAAAAAAGACAGCGATCTGAGCCCAGATAACAATATCTGCCAAGACTTATGAACAGGTCCCCTGTCAACCCCTTCCCCCCCGCCCCCCCGCCAATCAGCCCCGAGTGGGCCCATATTAATGTAACTGATGGCACAAAAACTCCCGCTCAAACTCAAACAAGGATTTCTCTCTTCCTTCCCCTTGATCTCTGTCTTTGGAAACAGGAAACAGGAAATAGGAAAAAGGAACGCAGGAAGAGTCAGCTGCACAGCTCTCTTGGGAAGCTGCTGTTACCACACAGCTTCTGGGCCAGGCACTGCAGGCACCTCCCAGAGGACCCCCGGGGGCGCGGAGCTGGCCCGCATCCGGCCCCAACCTCCCTCCTGGGACTTCTCGGATCTGCCTCTTCTTAAAAAACACAATCTGTCGGCTTCTTTCAGTGACTTCGATCACAGACACCGTTTGAACCTGTAATAGAGCAGTGGTCTAATCCTCCGCTGGGGGTCGCAGACACAGCGCGCCTGCAGGATCCAAGGTCCCCACTCACGTTCCCACTCCCCAAACGCCCCCCGTGCCGTGTAGGCCGCCACGACTGGAGTCTGGAACTCTAGCTTTTCTTCCTTTAAAACTGATGATGACACAATGCACCCTGTTTTCATGAGAAGGTTGTTTGAAGAGTGATATGCAATATGGGTCAACGTTGAGTATAATCATCAGTGCCAAGCATTTCTGGGTCGTATGTAGCTATCACTGCATCTTCCTTCCTTACAGCATTTCTTAGATTACCCCATTTATTGTGCATCAATGCTCTATTATGCAGAGGCCAGACGCTGAACAAACTTCATTCTCTGAAACACAGCCTAGAACAGGGGTGGGCAAACTTTTTGACTCGAGGGCCACCATGGGTTCTTAAACTGGACCGGGGGGCCGGAACAAAAGCAACCTGACCATGCTGGCACTCTCATCTTGGGCTGCTGGTGAAGGGGGCCACCTCAGGGTTCTGTACCTCATTGCATCCCAGCAGCCCACCCTGGAGCTCTGCTCTTATCTATATTTAATACGTGTGTTGAGGGGAGGATGACAGGGAGTCTTGAAGAATGGAAGTTTCATGGACCCTGTGCTGAGTAGGCATTAGCCAAACATGATAAAACCTGCAGACAGGTTTCACCTGAACAACAAAGAGAACTAAACAACGGGGCTCATGTGACGTGAACACATGAAGGTTCTGGGAGGGTGGGGGCCCTTGGTGACTAATTTCTACCAGGCCCAAGCTCCACCGAGGACAGGGGCCACCTCAGGGTTCATTCCACGCCACCATACCTACGGGTCTCTTCCATCTGGTCCCTGCGTTGTTCCCTTTTATAAAGACAAATAAGCCACTAGCACCAAGTAAAAGTACTTTCCCCAGTTCTATGAGATGATCTAGCAAATTACCTACCTGAGGAGGAATGCTGAGGAAACCCCTAACTTGATAGCCAAGCCGAACAGAATTGTGGGTAACCTGGAAGTCCTGAGCCCTTAAAGCCTGTGCTGCCTGCACCAACTCCAGGCAGCAGAGTCTGAGCTGAAATGAAGGGACACCCACGTGGTGTCCTCAGAGGACTGGAGATTTGCTTCGTATCGGGAGGAAAAAGACACAAACAAACAAACCTCTCAAAGAACTAAAGGCCAGGGGACTGACACAGACCAAGGAGAGGATGGAGGGCAGATGAGGTTGACGCCGGCAGACTGGGGCCTTGTGGGTCAGGGCCCAGTGTGAGGGGGTTCTCCGTGTGTGATGAGCACATTAGGAACAACTAAAATCAACTTAGTCCCTGCTGGAGGCCACTTAATTCTGTGGCCAGCCTTGAAGGTCACTATACTTCTTCCCCTGACAGGGAAGAAACCCGAGGCCCAGAGAGGCCATGGAACAGCCCAGCTAAGTAATGAAATGATGGAGCTGGGATTCCAGTTTGACCCCAAAGCCTAGGGCTGTTTTTCTGGGAGCGAAGATACTAGGAGAAGAGAGGGGATTAAAAGAAGCTTATTGTTGTTATTTTCTTAATCCTCACCCGAGGATATGTTTTTCCCTTGATTTCTAGAGAGAGTGGGAGGAGAGAGAGCAAGAGAAACAAGGACACGGGAGAAACACATCGATTGGTTGCCTACCAGAGCTGGGAAGCCTGCAAACAAGGTATGTGCCCTTGACCAGGAAAGGAACCCGTGACCCTTTGGTCCACAAGCCAACTCTCTAACCACTGACCAACCTGGCCAGGGCTCAAAGAAGTTTTATATACCGAAAGGTGTGAGAGGTGGCACAGAGAAGTGATCCGATTCTGAGAGCTTATGCATGGCTGGTTTATTAATTCAGACAAATTACCTGTCTTCTGGGGCATTTCACTGCCCATTTATTATCAATCAACAGATAACCAAGTGCAGGAAAAAAGGGAGGTCGTATTGTTCAACGAATATACAAGCACTGGGCACTGTGTTGGACTCTGGGAGACACACCCATAGATAAGATGGCTCACTCTCTCAGGAAGACTGTGGTTTCATCAGGGGACAAAGCACATGACCAAACAGATAGATTGAGACCTGTGGTATAATGGGGGCATGCTAAGAAAGAGCAGAATTCAAGACGTCAGAACACCATACACAAGGTCTTAAAGTACTACATCTGGAGGCCCTGACAGGTGGCTCTTCGTCCTATACATGGAAAGGTTGCTGGTTCCATTCCTGGTCAGGGCACATATCCTGGTTGTGGGTTCAATCTCTGGTTGAGGCTCATGCAGGAGCCAACTGATGGATGCTTTACTTTCACATCTATGTTTCTCTCTCTCTCTCCCTTTCTCTCTCTCTCTAAATAAAAAAAATCAAATACATGTCCTCAGATGAGGAGATATATATTACACCCAGAAAACACTTTAGAAATCATCTAGTGCAAGCTCTCCATGGCATAACGGTTGGAGGTGAGCTACGAGGGGAGGTGACATCTCAAGGTCACACAGCTGAGTGGAGACCAGAACCCTTGGCTCTTAACAAAACTGTGGTTCTTACCACTCAGTATCAACCTGAAAGTAAAGGCCGCCGAAATGAGAGATGGAATGGGGCATACGGATGGACCCTCGATTCCTGCAGGCCCTGAAAAAGCTGTCACCTGACAGGTGAGGCTTTTCTCACCTACACCCCCAAAGGCTGAACAGCAGACATGCCACACACACCACAGGGAAAAGCTGCTGTGTCCTGCTGCCGAAGCCACTCTATCCGAGCCAGCTCGCCACTGTCCTAGCTAGGTCCTCTCCTGGCAAGCCAAGGGCAACACACCCATAACCGGCGGCTAATGGTCTGCTATTGGCAGGGCACTAAATCACCAACAATGACAATGAACAAGACCTTGTCGTTTAACAGTGTCGATTTCCTTTCTGATGGAGGCTTCCAAGTTCAAGGTAGAAAATAATTTGGTCTGGCAAAGCCACAGAGATGGCTAGGCAGTAGGAGATAGCTGTGGTGGTGGTGGTGGTGGTGGTGGGGGGAGTTAAGGGGGGGGGGCATGTGTGTGTAGATAACTACTAAGCAGTTATTTTTAACAGGGAGCCACCTAAATGTGCTCATCCATACATTTGTTGGTTCATCTACTCACTCATTCTTCCAACAGTTATTTATTGAGAAATGAGTATGTGCCAGGCCCTGTTCTAGGCTCTGAGTCATAAACACCGCCACCAGAGCCAACCAACCAAGCCTCTGTCTCATTGGCACGTTCATTTCTAGGGCAGCTAGACCACGAGGAGAGAAGTCGCCAAATGGAGCTGAGAGATGCCACGAAAGTGCACGGCGAGAGAGTGTGTGATGGGAAAGAAGAAAAAGTGGCAGATGAAGAGGAGGCTGTGGTGCTGAGGCTACGAGAGAAGATGAAGCGGGGAAGGAAAGGCAGAATTGAGGTGACATTTAAAGAGGAAGGACATTGTCCCTTGCTCGGAGGAATGCCAGGGAAAGAAGAGAAAGTGGCAGATGAAGAGGAGGCTGTGGTGCTGAGGCCTTCGGGAAGGGGTGTGGGGGCAGGTCCTGCACACCTGTCCCAGGTGAGCTGGCTGCATGAAAAAGCAGTTGCTGCAAGTTTGCTCTGGAGAAGGTCACTGATTTAGAATTGATTGGCCGGAGAAAGCTCTACAGGTTCTTTCTAAAAGTCGCCCTGGGATGACCTTTGTTCCTCCTTAGGGCTCAAGGCTTCCTGAGAATGAACTGGGTCGGAGGGCGCCTGGCCACGAGGTGGATATGTCAGAATCACATTTTGGAGCCGTCAAAGGCGGGAAAGAAAGCCCATCCTAGGTGAAGAAGCAGAGCTGCATAAAAACAATGCACCCCTCAGCTCGGGTTTAGAAGTTCAAGTGAGAAGCCCTTGAAGATGGCTACAGCTTTCCCAATCTCAGTTCTTCACCCAACACGATGGCCATCTCAATGAGCTCCAGTCCAGAGTGCCCTGTGCCCCTTCTGCCAGGTGAGGTCACAGTGAGAAGATGGCTGTCTGTGGACCAGGAAGCAGGTCACCAGCAGGTATCAAATCTGTTGGTACCTTGACCTTGGACTTCCTAGCCTCCATAACCGTGATACATAAATGTATTGTCTATAAGCCACCGGTCTATGGTCTTCTGTTACAGCAGCCCAAACGGACTAAGACACCGTACCAGCCCTGGACAGAGCAGTGAGAACTGCACAGTAAACACTACCAGTGTGCTGGCAGAGGCCTGTCATCACCATAACACCAAACCAGCTTACCTCTCTCTTTCCTGGGACCGAAAAAGAAGGGAATAGAGCTCAGTACACAGAGGGCCTGCTGGCAATCCTTGCTTTCTCCCCAGGAGTGTTTTTCTATTGAGGAATACACCACCACACAGGACAGAGCTCAGCAGGAAACGGTCTCTAGGAGGGGGTCTACACCCCCATTTCCACCCACCTGTGCCCATGGCCTGTGGATGCCATGTCCTATTGTTGCATTAAACATGCTAAGTAAATGTTACATAAATTGACTCATTATGTGTGGGAAAAGAGAGTGATTCCTCTGAAAACTGCATTGCATTCTTGGGAAAGATTTGAAAGCTGCGAAAAGAAAAAAAAAAGAAAAAACAAAAAAAGACAGCGCGGAAGAGTAGTAAAAATCCATCTCTGTGCTTGCACAACATCTTTAAATGCAAACTCTGCTTTAAATAACGAAAACTGGCAACAGCGTTGCGGGTGCAGGCGCTGTGAGAAAAATGAGACGCAGCTCTAATCGGCGGGCTCTAACTCAAAGCAGAGGCTGCGGCTCTGTCACACCCCCGCTTACAGCCATTCTCCTGTCGCCCCGCCATGATTTGTGTATGCATGTCCCCCTATGTTATGGCCAGCGCTGAGACAGTCTGAGCAATTACTACCCTCGGTAGCAGAAATAAGCAGGAAGCACCTGAGCTCTAGGCCCGGACCTGGGGTCCTGGACCTCCCCTTTCTTTTCTTATTTTAAAATATATATTTTATTGATATTTTACAGAGAGGAAGGGAGAGAGATAGAGAGCTAGAAACGTCGATGAGAGAGAAACATCGACCAGCTGCCTCCTGCACACCTCCTACCGGGGATGCGCCCGCAACCAATGTACATGCCCTTGACTGGAATTGAACCTGGGATCCTTCAGTCCGCAGACCGACGCTCTACCACTGAGCCAAACCGGTTTGGGCTGGACCTCCCCTTTCATGGAACATCTCCACCAGCCAACCCCAAAGGCCGCACTGAGCCCTGACAGCCCAGGATTCCATGGCTGTCAATCAACTCACGGCTGCGTGAGACCTGGACACCCGTCCATCAGTACCCAGGTCTCCCAGGGGATGTGAGGACCCTGACCGACCTCATTTGCTGAATCAATACTCCCCATTGTGTGTGTGTCGGGGCACTTTTCATATTTCTTGGGACTTACCGTTGTCTTAATAGTTTTCAACTACGACGTTTTCGGGTTGCCTGTGATTTCTAAATGAGTGCTTAATCCAAGCGTGGAATACTCCTAGCCTTCTCATAAAGCCCTCTCTTTTGCTTTTTTGGTTCTGTGCTGATGTTTTCCATCTCAATTAGCTTTCTAGTGAAGTGTCCTTGAACGAAAGGCGTCAGAGAAACAGAAGAACCTGCTGGGAATGCAACCTTTGAGCCCACGAGAGATTCTAATTCCATTCCGCTTATGCGGTCTCTGACTGAGGGTGACCCGTAACCCAGGCAGAAGGCTCCTCGCGAGGAATCGTTTTAAAGAGCCGCTACGTGGGGGCAGCTGCTGCTCGGGGCCACCAGAACTCAGCAAGCCGCCCAGCCACCTTTTTGTGGATTTGGAGTAATTTGCAGGTGAGAATGAAGAAGCAGAGAGGGGCTGGAAAGAAAGACTGGGTAGAGGAGAGCCGATCACGTCAAACAAATGTCCCCTAGTTATAAACATGGGGAGAGCCCTAACTGGTTTGGCTCTGTAGATAGAGCATCGGCCTGCGGACTGAGAGGTCCCAGGTTCGATTCCAGTCAAGGGCATGTATCTTGGTTGGAGGCACATTACCAGTAGGGGGTGTGCAGGAGGCAGCTGACCAAAGTTTCTCTCTCACTGATGTTTCTAACTCTCTATCCCTCCCCATTCCTCTCTGTAAAAATCAATAAAAAAATATTTTTAAAACATGGGTAGATGGAAGAACCTGTATATGTGTCATTGTAACCTGGGGAGCTTTTTAAAAAAATATATATATTTTATTGATATTTTACAGAGAGGAAGGGAGAGAGATAGAGAGCTAGAAACATCGATGAGAGAGAAACATCAACCAGCTGCCTCTTGCACACCCCCTACCGGGGATGTGCCCACAACCAATGTACATGCCCTTGACCGGAATCAAACCCGGGACCTTTCAGTCCACAGACCAACGCTCTACCACTGAGCCAAACCGGTTTTGGCACCTGGGGAGCTTTGCAGCGCTGGTGCCGAAGAGGTGTCACCTTTGCCCTTCACGGACAGTCC
Source organism: Vespertilio murinus (assembly GCA_963924515.1). Classification (NCBI taxonomy): domain Eukaryota; kingdom Metazoa; phylum Chordata; class Mammalia; order Chiroptera; family Vespertilionidae; genus Vespertilio; species Vespertilio murinus. Next base: position 187,824,124 of record OZ004707.1, read on the forward strand.
CTTGCACAGCATCAGGAAGGACTTAAAGACTCACGTACCTAAGCAAGTCCCTCCCACCAACCTTCGGGGATGCAATTTCCATTCTTAAACTCGATAAACATTTAATGGACAGCTATGAAGAGTAATGAATGGTTCTTATTAAATAAAAAATGAGTTAAGGTGTAATTGCTGACTTCAAACACATTCCAAATGAGCGCGGGAGACATTTTATATGCACAGGAGACACAAGATGAAAACAAATGTTCCAGAAAGAGAACCGAGGGAAGAGCCCACGAAAATACAGCAAAAAAGAGCAATTCTCTAGGACTGGAGGCCCCAGGGGCAGCCCGCAGAGAAGGCAGCATGGGTGCTGGGTCTTAGAGGATGAAGGAAATATCGGCGGGCAGTGAGGAGAGACGTGGAGCAGAGCGATCCCAATAGGAACCTGCATGGAGAAGGGCAGGCTGGCCATCCATTCCAAACAACACAATCCCGCTCTCCATCGGAGCCACTGGCCACCACGTGACCTTGCAGCATCCTCCATCCTCCGAGCTTCCGCCTGCTCTTTGTCAAACCGGCTTGCAGGTCAAACCGTAAGGACCAGGGATAACATATAGAAGCTATCGGGCTTGGTGCCCGGTACTCGGAGCTGTTCAATAAACACACTGCGATTTTCACCGTTACTGCTAGAAGCTGGATGTGAGAAGCTGCACTGGGGTCAGTGGGCTGACACAGAAGTCTGAGCCAGACTTGGTTGCCAAGGTGAGGAGGCATCAAGTTCGCTGCATAGAAAAAGAACACGAAAACCGCTCCTTGTCCTATTTACATCGTAGGGTTTTTAAGAACCGGGGCAGCAAAAGCAAAAATAACAGAGGGAAGTACCCAAGAGACTGTGCAGGGCGTTTGCAATACGTCGCTTCATTTAAGGTTTTCCAGTATCTTAGGAGGTAGACATTATTTCATTCCGTGTGGCGGAAATGGAAACTGAGGCTCAGAGAAATGGAAGTCTCTTGCCTGTGATGATGCTGCTCTCAGGTTGTGGGGCTGGGATTCAAACCTAGGTCTTCTTGAACTGTTTAGCATCTCCCCTCAAGTGGATTTAGAAATGTGGCCCACTGGGGAAGTCTTTTATTTTTTATTCCTCACCAGAAGATAGGTTTTCATTGATTTTTTTTTTTGGAGAGGAGAGGAGAGGAGAGGAGAGGAGAGGAGAGGAGAGGAGAGGAGAGGAGAGGAGAGGAGAGGAGAGGAGAGGAGAGAGGCCATCTTCCATTCGCCTCTGCAACTGGGGTGTGTACCCCGACTGGGAATTGAACCTGCAACCCTTTGGTGCATGTGGCGACCCTCCAACCAACCGAGCCACACCAGCCAGGGCTGTGACCGTCCTTTAGAAGCTGGTGGAGGTCGGGTCAAACAGAACTCTTTTGACATTACAGGATTTGGTACAGCTCAGGGTCAGGCAAAAGGGGGATCCTACCTCCTGAGCGTTGTCTCCAGCCCAGAATCCCCCCTTGTCCAGCCAAGAAAGCTGACATTTTCTGATTTCTACGCCACACCCACCAGCTCAGCCCTGCCCTCGGTGGGACCGGTGGAGGATGCAGGTGGGTTCTTGCTCAGTGAGCTGGCCTAGTGCTGGCTCTGTGCCCAGGGGATGGGCAGATGGGTGGAGGGGCATTCACAAGTGCTGAGGAACCTATACCACAGGCAGTTCAAGTGGCATGCTCTTGCTCCACACTCAGCGAGAAGGCTGCCTTCGGATATTTCCCAGGGGCCTTCGGACCCATGGACTGGTGCTGATGTGGGGTGCTTACATACCATAAAACCAACGGTGGCAGGTAGAGCATGAGAATAATTTTTTTTAAAGGAGGAAAAAGCAATTTCCTCCTCTATAAAGCCTTCCCCCAACGTCCTGGGCCATATCTTCATTATCATAATTTCCTCTTCGCCGTGGCAGGCACCAGGATCCTCAGGGAGGGTTTAAGAAAATTCACGTACGTGGCCACCTCTCAGGAGAGACTAATTCGCTAAGTGTGGGTTAGACCAACCAGGGAATTGTATTTCTCAAGAGCTCCCTAAGGACATCAGTCTGACACCATGTGGGATAACATACCCAACAAGCAAACAGCAATACCCTGGTTTTAAAAAAAACACCTGAAAAAGGCTGAGTCCAAGTTAAAAAAAAAAAAAGTGTGTATAGATGCACGTGCGCGTGAGTGCACGCACTTAGGAAAAGAGATGAGTAAACAAGAACATAAAGCAAATCCTCATAGTCAGTAAAGAAATTGATTAAAAAAACACAAAACAACAACAACACACAAATAGAGAGAAGTAAGCAGGCGGCAGACAGTATCTGAACTAAAGAACCTGCCTATTGCCAACACCATTAAGCACTGGATTTAAAGAGCCAAACACAGGGAAAAGGAGACAGACCAGGACTGTGCAGAAACAGCCAGGGGCCAAAGCATAAAGCCAGGATACCCCAAAAGCTCTTCCTTGATGAGTGAAATATTAAAAAGCCACTCCTGCCCAAGAGGTAGGCAGACGTGTGGTATATACACAATGGATTAGTATTCAGCCACCAAAAGAGGAAAACGCTGCCATTTGCAACGACATAAACTGACCCGGACAGTATTAGGCCAAATGAAATAAGCTGGACAAAAGGACTAATACTGTAGGACACCGCTCACATGTGTAATTTGAAAAAGATGAACTCGGGGAAACAGAGAGTAGCATGATTGTTATCAGGGGTGGGGAGCAGGATAATGGGAAGATGTTGGTGGAAGGGTATACACTTTCAGTAATAAGATGAATATGTTCCGGGGACCTAAGGTATAACACAGTGATCATCCTATCTAATAAAGAGGGGGTATGCTAATTGACCCTCACACCCTCACAAAGATGGTGGCACCCACAGCCAATAAGGCGGGAATATGCTAATTGACTGCCACACCCTCAAAGATGGCAGCGCCCACAGCCACAAGATGGCTGTGCCCAGCCCCCTCAGCCCCACCAGTGCACCTATCCCGGGTCCCCGAGTCCCCTCATCCCCCCAGCTGCCCAGGGCTGGCCTGAGGCACAGGCAAGCCTCACACGTTGGCTGCCCAGCTGCCCAGCTGAGCTGCCCGAGGCTCAGGTAACCAAGGCTCGCCGAGGTTTGCAGGTTTGCGCTGCCAGCAGTAGCAGTAGCAGCAGCAGAGGTGTGATGGGGCCATCGCCTTCCCAATTGCTGGGTCACCTCCTGTCCTTGAGGGCTTCTGGACTCCGAGAGGGGGCCGGCTGGGCTGAGGGGACACCCCCGCTCCAGTGCGTGTATTTTCATACACCAGGCCTCTAGTAATTAATAATACTATCTTATATACTGAAAAGTTGCTACAAGTTGCTCTCTTCCATGTTCTCATCATGAAAAAGACGTGATAAGAATGTGACATGATGACGATGTTAGCTAACAGTACAATGGTAATCATTGTGCAATCACACTCATGTATTAGACCAACATGGTGGACACCTTGAACTTACTCATGGTTACAGGTCAATTTTTTCTCAATAAACTGGAAAAAAAGACCCCCCCGCCACACACACACAACAACTAACCTACCAACACTACAACACAATAAAATATCCTCTTGTGTATAAAACAACTGTCAGTTCTCCACCCCAAGCTGCCATCATACTCAACTGCGTGAGTGTTCCCAAGTGAGAAGTGCCTCGCTGAGCCCTTCCTCCATGTCTAACAGAAATCACGAGTCACGCCGAAACCGGTTTGGCTCAGTGGTAGAGCGTCGGTCTGTGGACTGAAGGGTCCCGGGTTCGATTCCGGTTGAGGGTGTGTACCTTGGTTGCGGGCACATCCCCGGTAGGGAGTGTGCAAGAGGCAGCTGGTCGATGTTTCTCTCTCATTGATGTTTCTAGCTCTCTATCTCTCTCCCTTCCTCTCTGTAAAAAATCAATAAAATATATATTTTTTTAAAAAAGAAAAGAAATCACGAGTCATGGTGAGTGACTTGTTTTAAGCTTCTAAATTGTATTGTAACTTGTTGTGCATGAAGAGATAATTATAAAGACTATAAACAATATGACAAAAGAACACACAAACTGTCAAAGGAGACCATGCATATTTGAAAAGGAACCAAACAGAGGATGCAGAAATGAAAAATGGTAGATAGCTGACTTCTCCACAGAAACAATGTAAGCCTTAAGAAAGTGGGATAGACTCTTCAGGATGCCGAGGGGGAAATAAATTGTCAACCTAGAGTTCTAGATCCAATGAAAACATCCTTCAGGGTGGTACATAATGACATTTTTCAGGGGTGAAAAATAGATTTTACTTGTAGCAAAAGGAAATTCTGGAAGATATATTTCAGAAAGAAAGAAAATGGTCCCTGAAGGAAAGTCTGAAATGTAAAAATGAAAAGTGAGAAAACAGCAAATGTACAGATAACATTTTCAAAGCATACCAACTGAAAAGTCAGCAATGCTATCTCATTAATAAAATTAGACCAAAAGTAAAACAAACAAGCACACTTTAAATAGCAGGCTTATCGTGCAAGAGGAGGTGATTCTAGATAAAGCATTCTAAAATCCCCACACTGTTTAGGAGAAGGAAAATACTAATTTCAGACTTTATTCATGGTAAGAGTTCTAGTATATAATTTTCAATCGAGTGGAGGTTAAAATTGAAATGGAAAATCAAAGCCTATAATCAATCCAAAGAAGGGAAAAAACCTAAAAAAGTGGGTTAAGGAAGCGCAAAATCAATAGGCAGAAATAACATCATATTGGTAACGACAATCTAGATAAGCAGACTATACTTTTGGGGCGAAAGACATATTTTCATACAGGAACTTTACAAAATTCCATAAATATGTCATTAAAAAAAGTTTGAAAATAATTTTAAAAAGATACAAAAGGCAAATATGTGATATGTGTAATTGAGGTTTAGGATAAATGATTAAAATCAATAGAGAGTTTAGTAGGCCTCTGCCTATAAATCAATATATAAAAGTTAATTGCCTTTTCATATATCAGCAGTCGGTAAGAAGTACACAAAAATTTCATTTGCAATGACAATAAAATATACTAGATACCCAGGACTACACCTAACAAAATATATATAAGACTTTTATGGGGAATACTGTAAATGTTATTGGAAGAGATGAAAGAAGATAAACCCCAAAAGAATAACAAATCATATTTATAGATAGGAAGACTCATTATCATAAAGATAAACAGTTCTCATCAAATTGATTTATGGATATGTACAATTACAATAAAAATCCCCGAGTGTGTGTGTGTGTGTGTACATGCATGAAATGTGACAAACTTCTAAGACTGTGACAATTCATTGAGCTAGACACTAAATGTACTGTGTAGCTTTTTACAGTTTAATTTAGAAAAGTGTTTAAAAGGGGGAGAACAGGTGAGGGGACTAGTAGCGACCACAACTTATAAAGATACAGTAACACAAATAGATACACAAACAGACCAGTGGAACACAGTCATACATATAGTCATACATATATAGGAAACTTATCTATGAAAGATAAGTAAGTCTAAAAAATTGTATTGGAAGAAATAATTACTATACAAAAAAACAAACTTTACCCCTACATCCTATATGACTCAATCCCACATGAATAAAGAAGTTAAATGCGAAAGGCAAAACTCTGCAACATTTAGAATAAAACACAGAGGCCATTTTTATGACCCCAGGGTCTGGGTTATCTTTTTTTTAAGCAAACACAAAACATGCAAGCCCTAAAGAAAAAAGCCTGGCCAATCGACACCACAATAAAGAACTCCAGGAAATCAATGGGCGCCGTAACAAAATGAAAAGACATGCTGCAAACTGAGAGGTAATATTTGCAGCACATAAAACTGGCCAAGGCTTAGTATCCAGAACATATAAAGAGTGGTCAGGAAATCAATAAGGAAAAAAACATGAGCAACTTGACAGAAAAAGGGCAAAAGATATTGAAAAACTATTTCTAGAAGAGAAAATTCCACCAACCAATAAACACAAAAGTGCAAATGAGTACACCGGTGACCTATCATTCTTCAACCCACTTAGATTGGCAGAGATTTTAAAGGGGAACACAGCAATGAGTACATGCTGGTTAAGATGGGTAGTCGTGGGGACTGTTAGTCACTCGGGTGGGAGTGCAAATTCTAACCACCACTTTGCACAAGTATTGGCAATCACCAACAAAGTTGCGCCATATATACCTCATAACCCACTCCCATGTGCAATCTCGCAGTAAACACCCTAGGACCGTGGTCGGCAAACTGCGGCTCGAGAGCCACATGCGGCTCTTTGTCCCCTTGAATTGTGTGCCTCTTCCACAAAATACCATGGCCTGGGCGAGTCTATTTTGAAGACGTGGCAGTAGAAGAAGTTTACGTTTAAAAAAATTTTGGCTCTCCAAAGCAATTTCAATTGTTGTACTGTTGATATTTGGCTCTGTGAACTAATGAGTTTGCCGACCACCGCCCTGGGAGATATGTGCCCTAGGGAATATATGAATACTATTCATAGAAATATTCTTGGGAATAACCCAAAATGCTAAACAGTCAAGTGATCTGTGTCAAAAGAATGGATTTATTGTGAGCCACGCACACAAAGCAGTGAAAATAAAAGAACTTGATATATACGCTGCAACATGGATACATCCCCCTAACAGAATGTGAGTGCAAAAGGAAGTCTCAGAAGTATGGATGTAGAATGCTTCCATTTATATAAAGTTAAAAGAGGCAAAATAAATCACATGTTGCTTGGGAACGTGGGTGTTAAGGCTACAAAGAAAAGTATGAAAGTGATAAATCAAAAATCCAGAATAATATTGAACTGTGAGACAGAATCCATAAAGGCTTCCAAGGTGGCTGATGGATATTTATTTCTCTACCAAGATGGTGGCTACACGAATGTTGGATTTATAATTCTTTAAAGACGACATAAATATTATATATATTTCCTTTCCATGAAGAGTATGGGTCCAATATTTTAAATACACAAGCAAAAGCAAAAATAACAACAGCGGCGACAAGACAATGAAATGGGTGGTTGGTGGTGGGGGAAGAGGAAGAATAAATTTCCCAGGGGCTTCTGCCAAACACCTCCGGTTGTGTGTCAGTATGTGCTGCTATTCTATGAAGTGCTTGTTTAGATACTAGAGGCCCAGTGCACGAAATTCATGCACTTGGAGAGGGGGGTCCCTCAGCCTGGCCTGCACCCTCTCGGAGTCCAGGAGCCCTCAGGGGATGTCCGACTGATGGCTTGGGCCTGCTCCAATTGGACATCCTTAGTGCTGCCACGGAGGTGGGAGAGGCTCCTGCCAATGCCACTGCACTTACCAGCCATGAGCCTGGCTTCTGGCTGAGTGCACTGACCATCAGGGGGCAGCTCCTGCGTTGAGTGTCTGCCCCCCGGTGGTCAGTGTGCATCATAGCGACTGGTCATTCCGCTGGCTCTCTGACATCCCCCCAGAGGTTCCAGATTGTGGGAGGACACAGGCCAGGCTGAGGGACCTCACTGGTGCATTATCGGGGCTGGGGAAGGATGTCGGAGGTTGGCCAGTGGGGAGGGACTGTGAGAGGGCTTCAAGGGCATGTCTGGCCTGTCTCGCTCGGTCCTGATCGGCTGGAACCTAGCAGCAAGCTAACCTACTGGTTGGAGCATCTTCCCCCTGGTGGTCAGTGCACGTCATAGCAAGCAGTTGAGTGGTCTTAACATATCATTAGCATATTACACTTTGATTGGTTGAATGGACGACCGACAACTGGACACTTAGCATATTGGGCTTTTATTATATAGGCTCTGTCGTCCTGCTTCAGTGGTGAGCCCAGAGAGGGCTGGCCCACCTCCCCACGTTGCACAGTGCACAGAGTGCTGAGGGCCTGCCACACGCTTTTGCTGGATGAGGACCAATGGTGACCGCATCCTCCTCACGTTGCTCAAGCTAGAGAGCTGGAAGCCACGCTGACTCCCTCCTTCCCCTCACCAGTTGCTTCCTCACATCCAAGATGCATTTGAGATCTAGGTACCTCTCTGCAAATACTGTGCCACAAACTGGCCCCAACGCCTCCTAACTGGCCACCCTCTACCTGCAAGCGTGTCTCTTCCACTCCACTCTCCACAGTGCAAACAAGGTATGTGTTTGAAATGCAAATCGGACAGCATCCTTCCCCTACTACACCGTTAGTTAAACGTGAAAGTCAGACGCACTGTGGTGTCTGGAGTCCCTACATGAACAGGCTTCTGCCCATCTCTGTCTTTCCCTCCCAACACCACCTGCCAATCATCATTCTCCAGTTCCTCCACGGCCATCCGCTCCTTTCCACCTCAGGGTCCACCTGGGACCCCTCTCCGCACGCTTCTCAGTGTCAAGCGCATCTGCCTTTGTTCCGCTTGAATGTCTCCTCCTCGGAGAAGCCTCCCTTTATGTCCATCTCTCCAAAGTCGCCCCCTCTGAACGCTCCAATACTCTTATCATGTATGTTTCCTTCACAGCACCCATCATGTTTATTTTTCTTGCTTATTTCCTGGCTCTCTCTTCTACATTGGACTAAGTTTCTGAGGAAGGGCCATGAGTATCAAGGCCAGAGGTATATGGAATATAGTAAGTGCTCAATAAATACCTGTTGGCCGAAACCGGTTTGGCTCAGTGGATAGAGCGCCGGCCTGCAGACTCAAGAGTCCCAGGTTCGATTCCGGTCAAGGGCACATACTTTAGTTGTGGGCATGTCCCCAGTGGGAGGTATGCAGGAGGCAGCTGATGGATATTTCTCTCTCATCGATGTTTCTAACTCTCTATTCCTCTGAATTCCTCTCTGTAAAAAAAAAAAAAAAATCAATAAAATATATTAATAAATAAATAAATACCTGTTGAAAGAAAGAAAAAAAAGCCTGTATTAAAAATGAAGATAGGTCTTAAATGAGCCGTGAACTGTCACTGTGACTCCGGATGTGTCCCCTTCCTTCCTGAATCCCTTGCTTACATCAAACACTCCTTTTTCCCCCCCAAAGAAAGGACACTTTCCTGAAGCCAAGGGCAGCAGAATAACCAGTCCTCGCCTCGTTCTCGCCTAATTCTTCCCCGCTCTGCTGACTCTTGTCACAAACACACACCTTGAGAGGTACTTCTCTCACGCTGATCCCATTTTCATCACTTCTAAAGGAATGGCATGATTCTCTCACTGGCCTATTATGTTCTCCGAGGAAAAGGCTACAGACTCCCCTCCGCCCCTCGGCCACCCTTCTGTGCTCACCCACGCGGTGGCTGCCTCCGAACCGGCAGGAGTCGGGACACTGGGCTCAGTGGCCTCAGTACCCAGATGATTCTCAAAAGGAACGAACAATTCAAAGGACACGGTGCTGGCTCACAGGGGGGACCCGGCGGTTACCAGAAAACGTCCTCTAATCTCACAAACCGCTTTCCTAATTAACTAGCCACCTTTCCCCTTCGCCGATGCATATTCCAATCTTTAGGAGGCAGGATCCAAAGGGAAGGCCTTTGGAGTTGTGTTCAAAGGATCCAAGTTGAAAAGCAAACAGGTGAAGGATTAACAGAAGGTTCAAGTTTCATTAAGTAGATGTGTTGATGTTCCGGAAAGCAGAGTGCAGGGGGCCAAGTCTCTCCCTCCCTGGGAACGTAATGAATTCTGTGCAGCGCCGCTTTCAACCCCGCGATATTTCACTCATCGATTTTATTGTCAAGCGAAAAGGCACTGGTTCCAAGTGGCATTTAGTGAGACGGACGGGGAGTGACCTGGACTTCATTACCCGGTACTTGCTCTCTGGGTAATTTCTATGCTACACGGGCGGAGAGCGACCAGAGAGCAGGGTGTTCTGATTCCAACATCTGGAATCCGAGCCACCAAGAGCCTTGCTCTTCAATCCCAGCTGCCCATGGAGTCAGCCCAGCTCAGCCTCCCCTCGATGCAGTGGGGAGGCCTGCCCCCCCCTCTCCTTCTGCTAGGAGGCATTAAGCGGTGACCCCCACGTGGCCAATCTCACCAGCTGTGACAGAAGATGAGGCATCGGAAGGAGCTCAGAACTCGACAGGAACAGCTGGGGAGTGTTGTGTCGAGTGGAGTTAAACAGCCCGTTTCCAAAAATGTGGCGCTGCTGATGGGTGTCCTGACCACCAAGAGCCCGGGCTCTCTTGATCTTGTCACTCAGCAGAAATATCGTTTTATGCCGAGGACTCTTCAGATGGACGTGCCCAGCGTTTCTCACTCTATCAAGTGTCATCCGAGTCTTAGGGCCTTCGCACCAACGCTGCAGCAGGCATTTCAGCTAGGCTATCACTCAAACTCCACAGATCAAAAACAAATTTTTCCAACATGGTCACCGTGTCCAGGCAACACATCTGGGGCCTCAAATTCAATTAATTATCAAGTTCTGATCAATAATTCATTCAGAAAAAAAGAACAAAACCTTAATATTTATCAAATACTAGTGGCCTGGTGCACCAAATCCGTGCACATTAAAAGGGAATTAATTAGAGGAAATATTTTAATATTGCTATTTGCTCTTTCTCTATAATAGAAGTGTCAGAAATAAAAGAAAATTAGTAAAATGTACATGAAAATCTTCCTCCTTTCAGAGTCTGAGGCATGCTGCGGGACCCAGAGTCAAGTCCCCACCCACCTGCAGTGCCCCGAAATCACATGAAACTCAGACCCAGCTGGCCTCACCCACACTAGGCAAGATCCAGACCTGGCCAGCCCCACCAGACAAGGGGTGCAGTCTCAGCGCTGGACAGGGGCACAGCCTCAGGTCCTTGATGCATGCTGTGTGGGGGTCACAGCCTCATGTCCCCCAGTTCAGCGCCAGGGCAGAAGGCATGGCCTGAGGTCCCCTGTCAAGCCCCACTGGGGGATGGAGGGGTGTAGGCTCAGGTCCCCTAGGCCAGCCCAGCACCATGCAGCCTCAGGTCCCTGCTGAATGCTCCTTAAGGCTCTTTATGGGAACTCGGCCTCCACTGTGGGTGCAGCCATCTTGTGTTACAGAAACACTGCCTCTGCTGTGGGCACTGCCATCTTTTTTTTTTTTTTAACTATATTTTATTGATATTTTACAGAGAGCAAGGGAGAGGGATAGAGAGCTAGAAACGTCCATGAGAGAGAAACATCAACCAGCTGCCTCTTGCACACCCCCCACCGGGGATGTGCCGCAACCAATGTACATGCCTTTGACTGTAATCGAACCCAGGACCTTTCAGTCTGCAGACCGATGCTCTACCACTGAGCCAGACCGGTTTCAGCAGGCACAGTCATCTTTGTGATGGAGTGACGGTTTATTTGCATATTTCCTCTTTATTAGATAGGATTTCCTGGGGACAGGTGCTTTGCATGTATTATCTATTTTCTTTTGCCCAGTAGCTCTCTGAGGGATGTCGCTTAATCCCCATAGCTACTGTCAACCAATGGTAGCCGGTACCAGTCCAATCACAACAGGAACCCCCATTTTGGAGAGTGGCAAAGATAGAAACCATATTCAGTGCAAAGCAGCTCAGCTGTGATACTGGGCCATGGCGCCCTCTGACTCTGCTGTGCTTTAGTGAGATATCTTAGGTGTCTCAGTTCAGCCAGGGAGATGAGTCTTCCATCTTGGGTGGAAAGGGAAACTGCACTCCGAGTCAGAGGGAAGCTGGCTTACTGAACAGAAGTCCCTGTTCCTGTCCCTGATTGGTCTAGTCTCATGCAAATGAGGTCTCCAAATCCCCACCGTTTGATTGGCCCAAAAGGCACTGTCCTGGTTGCTCAGAATAGAGCTGCTCTGGTTGATCGGAGCTGCACAGCTCCAACTGGATGGAAAGAGCCTCATTCCTACTGATTGAGATAGGATTCCAGGAACTCATTTACAAGGGCTGGCTCCAATGGCAGTACCCAGTGCATGCTGGGGGCTCAGTGCAGAGGCAGGCGGTCCAGTGCAGGCTTCTCCAGGAAGTGCAGTGTGTATGAGAGGACCCTGGCTGCTAAGCTCTCCTTTTCCCCCCCAAAAAGTTGAGCCCAGTTAGGCACCAGGAGCCCTTCTTAGCAAGTGTCTTCTTTTTCAGGGTTCACACTGCAGGTGAGTCACTGGCATCGAGAGTGAAGCTGCTTGTCTAGGGGTGCACAGCTGGAAAGTGGCAGAGCTGGGATTCAAACCCAGGGCTGTGCCAGCTCCGTCCATTCCCCACACGCCTCCTCAAATGTCTCAGGGAATCTCTTCTCCTCTAAAACAGCCGACTCCTTGTAGACTCAGACTTGTATCGGAACCTGTCTCCGACTTAACATTCCACTCCAACTCAGACCACTGCCAATCACTCTCGCTGTGAGGCCACGTTCACCACTCCCTAGGACCTGCGAGTTTCATTGATTAGAAGCCACCGCATTATCAATGGGACCTAAAAGGAAGACAGGCCCTCTTTGCTGGCAGCTTCAAGCCTAAACTCCTTGGCTTGGCTTTGATCTGCTCACACAGCCTTCCAGTAAACCCTTATGAGGCACCTACTTTGTCTCCGACCCTTCTGATCCAGGTCCTCAGAACATAAACACGAATAGACAGTCGTTGCCCTTAAAGACTTCAGAATCGGTTCTACGTTCCCCTCTTGGTCAAAGCACGGGCATAAGTGCTTTCAGCCAATGAGCCTGGTCTTGTTATTAAGCCTCCCAGCTCCTGTGGACACGTGCTCCCCACCTCCCAGCTACCTGTGGACACATGTTCCCCACCTTCCAGCTCCCTGTGGACACGTGCTCCCCACCTCCCAGCTCCCTGTGGACACGTGCTCCCCACCTCCCAGGAAGAGCCCTTTCTCCCTCCACAAACCTTCCCACACTGCCAGTGTCCTCAGTGCTCCCCTTCTCCATAGGGTGAGTCCTCCCTTCTCTGAACGCCCTTCTGGTCCAGCCCACCCACCCAACGCCCTCTGAGTAAAAGGCCATGAAGTGTCTCAGAAATGGCACTAGCACATCCGAGTCAGCTATTTTCTGGTTGGGGGACTTTGGCCAAATCAACTCACCCCACTGAGTCTCAAGTTAAACTTTAGAAATGGAAAGCTTAAGCAGGCTGCTGTGCCAATATATGACAGTGACCTAAAACTGTGAGAGCCAACATGGAAGTGTCCTCCTTCCATCAATGACACACTGATTCTGGAAAGTCCACAACAAACCCATAAAGTATAAAAACAACAATAATGATACTATTATCATTATTATAGGTAATATTACATACTATGTCATTATTATATATTTAATTTTATTAATTAATGTATAATCAATTCACTATCAATTTAATCTACACTAATAAAAGAGAAACATGCAAACTGACCATCACTCCGCTACACCCACCAGCCAATCATGAGGAAATATGCAAATTAGAAGGTCAAAAATGGTGGCTGCCCAGCTGCTCTAGGAGGAGTGGACAGGTGGGGCAGGATGACTGTTATGAGAGGGAGAGCAGGGGGCGAAGGGATCTATAAGATAGGTACTATGGCCTCAGTGAAGACAAGACAGTAGATTTTGGAGTCTGCAGTGAAGATGAAGCCAGCAGACTCTAGCCGGAGTTTGCAGTGAAGCAGCAAAGATGAAGATGGCAGACTCTGGCCATGCCTGCAGCAAAGACAAAGTAGGTAGACTCTGGCCAGAGTGAAGGCCTGGGTCCCAGGTGTCAGAGGAAAACCAGTGCTGAAAGCCAAGAGAAGGAAGGCCTATTACATGAATCTCTGTGCAACAGGCCTCTAATGTAATTATATATTAAATATGAGAATTATGTATAATTTATACATATTAACTAAGGGCCCAGTGCACAAGTTCATGCACCTTGAAAGGAACTGTGGGCTGTGAGGCTGCAGTAGGCACAGGGGTAGGTCTCAGCCCATTCTCCATGCCACCACCTGGCCCCTCCCACCGTGGTCCCGGGTGCCTTGCCTGCTGGCAGCCCTGCTCCTGCCGCTCCCATGCACTGACAGCATCGGCCCAGCTCACACTTGCTGACAGAGCAAATTGATTGGAGCCAGTGCCAGCAATGGGTACAAGGGGCAGCTGCTGTGCCGATCACCTCTCAGGAGCAAGGGGAAGTAGAGAAGCCCTCAGGGGTGATCAGGGCCTGCAGCCACTGCTTGCACCTGCTGATGGCGCCGAGTGATTGGGACCGGTGCTGGGCACTGGCAGTGGGTGTGAGCAGCAGCTCCTGTGCCAGCTGCAGGTGCGAGTGGGGCCTGCGCTAGCAGTGGGTGTGAGCGCCAGGCTGGACCACCGTGTGTGGGAGCAAAGAATTTTCAGTAACCACCAGAGGCTTGTCCTGATGACAGTGACCAGCGGCCTGCCTTTGTCTGGTACCTCTGTTCACCTTCACCATCCCATTGCAGCTAATGCCCATCATGTTCTACACATGCCCCCTGGTGGTCAGTGCACATCATAGCAACTGGTTGTTCCTGTTGTTCTGCTGTTTGGTCTATTTGCGTATTAGCCTTTTATTACATAGGACTATATTACATAGTATTATGCTACTATAAAATAATAAAATTAATTTAATGTGATTTATGTATATGTATTTCTATACAATATCCTATATAATAAAAGCCTAATATGCAAATCAACCAAATGACAGAATGACCGGTTGCTATGATGTGCACTGACCACCAGGGAACAGATATTCAATGCACAAGCTGCCCCCAGAAAGCAGGTCATGACTGGCAGCAGTTGCTGGGGCCAGGGTGGGCAAGCAGGCTGCACCAGGCCAGCCAAGGCGGGTGCCAGTGGGGGCCATTCGATCGCCCTGCCAGTCACCCTACAGACTGGCCTTGACCACCAACCAGTCCTCGGGAACCTAACCATGCACGAATTTCATGCACCAGGCCTCTGGTATAATAATAATAATAATAATAATAATAATAATAATAATAGTGTCAGTGCTTCTATGTATAAAGCATGTGCTCACGTTCTCAATGCGTTTCTTTGATAATTTCTTACTGGCCTCTTCCTGCTCCAATCACAGATTTCTTGGGTCTTGTCCATCTCCTTTCCCACCACAGTGCCTCACTAGAAAGAATGCTAGCATGTACCATGTAGAGTAACAGGTCAAGGTCAAAAAGAAGACTTCGGGGAAAAACCTACACTCCGAGCTCTGTGAGCCTTGTCTGCTTCCCTCTCTCCCACTGCCAGGACGGGGACACACAGAGACCAACAACATGGGGTTGATTGTAGGATGAACACAAGAGAAGTAGAGCTTCGGCTGAGAGCCGGGAAAATGACAGAAAGACAGCCCCCCCCCCCCCCCGTCCCCCTAGTCCATTCATAGAAGTGGAGGTGAGCAGGCACTCTGATGCCCGGCAGGGGTCATGGCAGAGCTGACCCTGACCCTCTGGCTGGCTTAACCTGAGCAAGCAGACCTCAGGCTGTTTGGAGGAAAAGACAATCTTTATCTCCAGGCTTTCCCAGGCACTTTCTCGGATGGAAGGTTCATCCTGCAGAGAACATTTCCACCGCGTTAGTGAGTTGAGGAGAAATAGGGAGAAAAAGGAGGCTACGAGAAGCATCCAGCTGTAGCTTATCTCTTCTCTACACATTGATTTCTTCTCACAGAGCCAGTGCAGCGGTTTCCGACAAGGGCAGCACTGCCTCCGGGGGGTGTTTGGAAAATCTGTGAGCGGGTTTGATGTTGTTGCTATGATTGAAGGACGCCATTGGTCAAATCCAGGAGGGGAGGCCAATGGGTAATGGATGTTCTGCAGCATTCAGGGCAACCCCACCCCTCCACCGCCCCTCCCACCCCCCAACAAAAAAACCAACACCCCAAATATCTCACGGGAGACTCCTTTCAGTGGAAAAGCTATCAGTCATCATCTGTGCATAAAATCTCAAGCATGTTTTACATTTAAGCTGCAGGTGTTTCCGCACGCGTTAATGTATGCTGAATTTTCTAGCAGTGCCGCTGCTGGGTACATTTAGGGAAGAAAGTGCTCTGTTTGGTTTTTGGAATTTTACCAAGAGTTCTTCATTACTCTGCAAAATAAGGACACCAACAGCAGTGCCGCTCGGAGTACATGAATCACCAGTACAACACACCTGTATCCTTGCTCGCCTCTGAATGTCACGTGCTTAGGGATCGTACCTATTGGTGTCTTCTAGGCTAGAGTGCTCACTGCTGAGCACTATGGTGACTGTCATGAGGGGGTTTTTTGGACGAAGGATGTTTTCTCCCCGCCCAAATATATTTTTATGGACTTCAGAAAGGAAGGGAGAGGGAGAGATAAAAACATCAATGATGAGTGAGAATTGTTGATCGGCTGCCTCCTTCATGCCCCACACTGGGGATCTAGCACTCAACCCAGGCATGTACCTGATCAAGAATTAAACCGTGACCTCCTGGTTCACAGGTTGATGCGCAACCACTGAGCCATGCCGGTCTGGCTTGGAGGAAGAACTTTTTAATGCTAAATCTGTAAAAGTTCTAACCAAATGGGATTGGTTGGATACACTACTGAACATGAACATATTAAAATACGCAATGCCTTCAAAAACACCACCTAGCCCTAGCAGGTTTGGCTCAATGGATAGTATGTTGGCCTGCAGACTGAAGGGCCCCAGGTTCGAGTCCTGTCAAGGGCACATGCCCAGGTTGTGAGTTCGATCCCCAGTGGGGAGCATACAGGAGGCGGCCGATCTATGATTCTCATCGCTGATGTTTCTCTCTCTCTCTCCCTCTTTCTTCCTCTCTGAAATCAACTATATATAACAACAACAACAACAACAACAAACCACCACCTATTCTTTACATGCCATCCAATGGAAACTGCTGAGAAAATACTCTTAAATGACCAGGAAAAGACAGAGAGAGAAAAACAAATATGTTGTTTTCTCAGGGTTGCAAAAAATGAATTCTCCATATTCATGCTCTTTTCTAGAAACAGGTGGCTGATATCAAGGTGCACCAGAGAGCTTGTGTGCCCCCACCTTCCCGACCTGCAGGCAAGGAAGAGGTCCCGCCAGCTCACAGTGAGATGGTGGCCCCCCACAAGCCAAGAGAAGAGGCCTCCGCATACAACCACCTTGACCTTGGGTTTCTCAGCCTCCAGGACTGGGTCAGAAGGCAATGCTGTTCAAACTGCCCAGCTTATGGCATTTTGTGATGGCAGCCAGAGCAGACTAAGACACCTGCTCTTGCTCAGCATGGCTCGCCTGAGTCACGGGCGGTGGGGAGGCTCAGGGCTGCCCCAGACACAGAGAAACGGTTTCCTGCGGAGGCTGTCTTCTGAGCCCGTCAAAGGCTCTCTTCTCTCAGGGAGCGTAGGAATAACTTTCCTGGAAGAAGTGTCCAAAGAGAGAAAAGAGAGGAATCAAGAGCTGTGCTAAACCATCCAGTTTTCAGAGTGCCACAGCGACATGGCGATTCTGTTCGGAATATTCTTAGAAAGCCCGCCTCCCGGGGCGTGAGAGATCCCCACAGTGGATCCTGTGGTCTTCCTTCTCGCAGGGATCGGAGGAGGCCAGCAGGCGGTAATTGGGGCGGGTTCCTCAGCAGAAAGTGGCTTGTCAGCAGCAAGGGGGGGGGGGGGGGACTTTGCAACCTCTAAAGGGCGCCTGGTTGAAAGTTTCTGTGTAACTGTGCCATGAAAGAGTCTCTGTCAAAAGTCCCTCTTTGTTCAGAAGCCAAGCAGGCTCGCTCTTTGGGGTTTCACAAAGGATTAGGGAAATCTTTGTCTCTCCAGAGTCTGAATAAGGTGAAAGGAAAAGCAGCTTGTCTCCATTTTTTTGACTAAGGAAAGGCATAAAAGGGCTCAGAAGGCAAAACCTCAAGCCCTCCTCCCTCCCCTAGTCATGGACCCTGAGATGCCAGTGAGCTCCCCCCATCCAGGGCTCAGCCTCCAGTCGGCTAGCAACAGACCTGGGAAATACTAAGAATTCCAATGAACTGGAAATAAACGGCGGAGGAAAGCCTTGCACTGCCATTTGCCTTTCGGTGTCTCGCAAATTCCATTTCATGGCAATGAAAATGGTCCAAATACCCAGAGAGAGGATCTCAGATGGCCCCAGAGTCTAACACCGGACCCTCCCCATCCCCCTCCCCGCCCACCTCCAGCCCCTCCATCCTCTATCCCTCCACGGAGGCCCAGGTCCTATAATTCTTTTTCCGAGAAGACCTCAATCTACATCCATAACCTTCCTCAGGTCAAGGTCAAGGTCAAGGCCCATTTCTCCCGCCCCCTTGGAAGCAGGGCAAGCTGTCACGGTGACACGCTCAGCAGGCACCGGGGAAGGGGGAGGAGTCGGCCCTCTCTCAGCTCACAGCCCAGAGGGAGGTCAGGGCACGGACCCCGGGAGCCATCCCCCGGGGGAAAAGTTCCTCAAACACTTGCTATACAAACAGCACTTTGCAAAGTGGCTTCCACGGGACGGGACACATGTGCCCTGAGACGTGGTGTGTGGGCCAGTGCCCGTGCCACCACCTGCGCTTTGGGCTGCACAGGCAAGGCAGGAGAGCGAGGACGTTCCCTCCATAAACCTGTGGACCCTGCAGGCTCCCAGGCATTTGTCCAGGGAGGCCTTTTGTGGCCAGGACACCTATGAACGTCCTGTGATCCACAGAGGAGGCCGGGAAACAGCTCTGCAGGGCCATGTTGGCTGAGGTAAGATCCAGGAGAGAACTTCAAATAAAGCGCCAAAGGGCAAGCCCTCCAGCATGCTGGGCTCCTAATTGCAGGAGGGGGAGGAGCAGGAGGAGGAGAAGGAGGAGGAGGAGTCTTGTTCTGCCCAGAGCTCAGCCTGGCTGCTCGCTACCTGTGACCCTGGCCCAGCCAGTTACCCTCTCTGAACCACCACTGAAAACATAACAGGGTGCCACAGGATTTCTGTGAAAAGGAAACGGAACAGCCAATGGAAGCAGCGGGCACAAAGCCTGGGGGTGGGGGTGGGGGTATACTAGCTGCTCACTGAGAGTTCATTTCTGGCCCCCCTTATTTCATGGAATTCCTTGATGGGGACAGCCCACGTTGCTCCTGAGAACCACCCATTAGCTTCCCCGGGGATCCCCTAACAGCCTGGGCCTTCCCGTGAACCCCCAGAACAGAGCGATGGCTCACCATATGGTGGACATCAAGGATTTTACCAAGACAGGGACTATTTCCCCAAGGAGGCTTACTGTTCGCCAGCACATTCCTGGCAGCAAAGGGACACCCCCAGGCTTCTGATGCCCGATTTCCGAGGCCATGGCCCCGCCCACAGCAGGGGAGTGGCAGGAGCTGGACTCAGATAAGCACAGGTGCCCCTGTGGCCGGAAGAGGTGACCTGCACCTGGTGGGGTGGGGTGCTCCTGTGGCACCCCGGAGTTCTGCCTGGCACAGCACCTACTGGGTGGATCTGACCGTGCCTCATCTCCTCACCGCTCCCTACGCTCCTTCAGAAGAGGAATAGGCCTTGTTTGTGGGTCCCCTCCAATGCCTGGACTCCTGGCATGGTGGGTGGGTGGGTAGATGGATAGATAGAGGGATGGACAGACAGATGGACAGACAAAAGAAGGAAAGATAGGAAAAGGAGAAGGGGGAAGGGAGGAAGAAAGGAATGGAGGGAGGGAGGAAGGAAGGAATCTCAATTCTTTTGCAATAGGAACACCATAAAAACAACACCTGTGTCCCTTGTTAGCTACTGCTTTGTCCTTCGGGCCCAGAACAGTGTCTGGCTATAAGAGATTCTAGAAGTATTTGTTGAATGAAGAGAGAGAAATGGCTGAGCAAACTAAGCCACGCTACCACGCAGAAAACCGGCTATAAAACGTACCACTCACAGGCAAATCGCACTGCTCTCAGATTACTTCCTGATGTGTTCATTCCCCCAAATGACGGGGACCTCCCAATACGTATGCAATTCGGAATGAGCGGCGAGGGAGAGGAACAACAATGAATGTCTCCCATGGGCCAGGCCACCTGCAAGGTCCAGGGAGTACAAGGAGGCACCGTCCCCACTCTGAGAAGCTAATGGAACGCAGTGGGGTGACAGCTACGGGGGTGATGGGTGGGGGTGGGATAGGAACAGGCACCCTCGTGGCTGCCCCAGATGCAGAGGCATCCCAGCTGACTGCGGAGAGGCAGAGCGACAGCATCAATTAATCCCTCTGTGATCCCAGAGTCAGAAATGTAAGCCTTTTATGACGCAGTAAAACAATTTTTATGGTTTTTTTTCCCCATCCGTTTCATGTCTGGGTGTATTTTTTAATCAAAAAGGATAAGCACACGAAGTCAAGTGGATATAAATCTCCTGCTCATTTTTCCGGCTCTCTGCCCGCCGCGCTCACAGCGGATTTTGTAGCAGCGCCGTCCTCCCCGGGTGTGTGTTCCGGAAAGAAATCTCATTCCGGCCGCAGAGCGCGGGGCCTCGCCTGAAACCACAGACACATTCTCGGAGGGCCGCGTGCAAATAGGATCTCAGGAAACCAGCTCTCTTGTTTCCAATAACTTGAGATGGGTGTTATCTTTATTTCCAACGACAAACAAAAAAGTGTTCCTTGCATGAAATGTGCAAGATTTAAAAAAAAAAAAGCACAGGCAAGAAAATAAAAATTTATTGCAATCTTATCACCTAGAGGTACTGTTAGAATGTAATCTGAGACTTTTATGCCACGTGTAGCTGTACAGATCTATGTTTTGACAGAAATAGGATGATGGTAGAAGTGTTATTTTCCTGCTTTTTCAGCTGATCTATAAATGGATCGTCAACATTTATTCAGGTCAATTGTCCACCTCTGATTTGCTAGTTTCATATTGTTCTATTGTATGGATGAAGCAACATTTAAAAAAGTTCCTGGATTTGGAAGCTGGGCTTGTTTTTAAAGTTTTCTTATATATCTAATGATAATAGCTCCTTGTTCTCATCTTCCTTAACTTCCTAGAAAGGAAACCGCTATGTGGCATGTGTGCGTATTTTAAAAACGAGATACATTTTATCAGATTGTCCTGCCAAAATGCTGCTGTGACTCATACTTCCTCCAGCTAGCAGTGGTCTCCTTCCCCTCATCTTGACGGTCACTGACCATGGACCTGAACCGCTGCCAGTGTTTAATTCCTGTGTCACTGTGAATTTCTTTCATTACTTGTGAGCAGGGTGTTTTACAGGTGTGAATTCTCCTATGTGCTTTCTTCTTACGTGAACAATTTCCCTGTCACATGTCATTCCTCTCTTTTCTTTCTTATTGATTTGTAGGAGCATTTTACATATTGAAATACTGATCCAGCCCTGGCCCGTGTGTCTCGGTTGGTTGAGCATTATCCCATTCACCATAAAGGTTGCTGGTTCAATTCCCGGTCAGGGCACATGCCCAGGTTTCTGGCTCCATCCTGTGCAGAAGGCAGGTGATCGGAGTTTCTCTCTTACACTGATGACTCTCTCTCTCCCTCTCTCTCTCCCTCTACCTCTCCCTTCTGCCCTCTCACAAATCAATAAACCAAAAGGAAATACTGATCCACCATTTTTCATCTGTGATGAACAGTTTCCCTAGTTTGTTTCAACAGTGTAGTTTTTTTTTTTTTTTAAACATGTTGTTTCCTCTCATCATCCACCTTCCCGATTTCTCACCTGTGGCTTCCCTGTCTCCTTACTTGTTAAACAGTCATTGGCAAAGCAGCACTGAAGGGAAGACCACATTAGCTTTGGTTGACACTGGGTGAAGCAGGATCCTCTGAGGGCCAAGGACACGGCCGAGGGGAGAAAGGAGAGAAAGGCCCCACTGCGGGAGGTCAACTTCATTAGCCCTCTTTCTCTTCTTAGAAAAAGAAGGCTCTTTTTACTTCCAGAGCCACCGGGGAGACCCCAGATTTCACGGAGAACCGGAAAGGACCATCTGGGCCAGCAGTGGTCCAGCAACACGTGGGGACATTGACACAGGGGTGAGAGGTCACATCAAACCAGCTGCGGAGCTCCCAAGCCCAGTGGACTGTGGTGAACAGATGGGGAGGAAAGGATGGAGGGTAAGGAGAGAGAAGAGGTGGGTTAGAAATTGTGAGACAAGCTCTAGGCAAGAAAGAACGACAGAGACAGGTGAGAGAGGGCGGGGGAGGAGAGGTAGCCAGGGCAACTGAAGAGGGAGGCGCACCAGGGATAATGGATGCTTATCCTGATAACCCATGCTCCGAATTATAAGCAGGAGGCATCGCAGATCCCGCCTCGTTCACGAACGATTAAATTATCTTCACTCTGTTAACCCAATGGGGGCAGGGCAGTGAGCCCCTGGCTCTTAGAATCCTCTTCAGAAACAGGGACAACACACCACAGGGTTAGGGATTTGTAAGGGGGAACGTGCCAGGAGAGAAAGACCCTGTGATGCTGCACACCCCAAGCCTTGCAAATGTCAGTCTGCTGCTGGGCGTGGCGTGGCTGTGGGTGTGGCCGTGGGTGTGGGTGTGGTCATCAGATGGTTTGGCAAAGGGAGGGCCATAGCCAGGATGGCTACAAGCTGAGATTTTCGGGTGATCTCTGAGTACGTTTTTAAACTATATACATTTTTATTTATTTCAGTGAGGAAGAGAGAGAGAAGCATCAATGATGAGAGAGAGTCATGGATCGGCTGCATGCCTGCCTCTGGAGATGGAGTCCGAAACCCAGGAATCAAACTGTGACCTCCTGGTTCTTAGGTCGATGCTCAACCACGGAGCCACGCGGGCCGGCTTTGAGCATATCAGAGGAGACCGAGATCTGAGCTGAGGACACTGCCTCATCCCTACAAACACATTTCTTGCTCTAGGCCAGCCTTGAGCAAACTACGGCCTGCGAGCTGAATCCGGCCCGTTCAGCTGTTCTACCTGGTCTTCGGAGCCGAAAGAGTGGAGGGTTCTCTTGCTCTCCCCTCCGCTCCTTCACCAGCAGCCCAAGATGAGAGTGCCAGCATGGTCAGGTTGCTTTTGTTCCGGCCCTCCGGTCCCGTTTAAGAACCTATTGTGGCCCTCGAGTCAAAAAGTTTGCCCACCCCTGCTCTAGACTAAAAGTGTGACATCTTCCAAAGGTGCTCCTCCCCCAATGCACAGAGAAGCAGCGGTCATGGGCAACTTGGGGAGGTGTTGATGTCCCTAATGTTTAAAGAAGTGGATAGCTACATTTCCAATGTTCTTCTCACTTCATCAAACAGTCCTTTCCGATAAAACCAATACATATTTATGGGGCTATGGGTGATACAGAGAAAAATGAGCCACGGTCCCTCACCCGGAGGAGTTTCAACTTAAGGACTATTTAAGAGTCATTGCTTCCCCCTAACACCAATGTCATGATTGAAATGCAGGAACAGGGCTTACTCGGTAAATCTCAGTGTGGATCAGACTTGGAAAGGGCATTGTGATTCTGAAAAAGAAATGCGAAAAGATTACAAATTCCCCTTTTCCCATGTTCTGTGAGCTTCTGCGCTAAAGGTGGGAGCAATGTTAAAGAGCCCGTGGACCCTCACATGCTTAGCTGCGGCCGGGAGAGAACGCGGAGAGGTGGAGGGAAGCTTCAAACCCGGAGCCACAAGTGCAGGAAAGGACTTGGGCTTATTCTCTTGATGACTTTAAGAGTCTATGGTGTCCTGGCCAGTGTGGCTCAGGGGTTGGAGCGTCAGCCCGAACACCAAAGGGTTGAGGGTTTGATTCTCTGTCAAGAGCATGGACCTGGGTTGCAGATTTGATCCCTGGCCCCAGTTGAGATGCATCATGGAGGCAACCAATTGATGTGTCTCACTCACGTCAATGTTTTTCTCTCTGTCTCTCCCCTTCCCTCCCTCCTTTCGACTCTAAAAATCAATGGAAAAAAAAAATAACCGTGGGCAAGGATTAACAACAGCAGCAAAAAGAGTCAATTGTAGTGGTTGCTCTTGTTTTCCTTCTGGCACATTCTTTTAGGCAAACCTGTCAATAGTTGCAGCATCAGCTATTGTGGAGGAAAAGCCACACCACCTCCCCGAATCAAGTTATTCCCATTCAGTCTCTCTGTCTCCCTCTACATCTACCATCCCCTCGTAACAGGGAGATTCCTGCACCCACAGCAATCGATGAATCTGTTATTGTTATTTCCAAAGTAATACACATTTCCCATACGAAACTCAGGATATGAAAAGATAGAAGTCGCTGGAACCCCATGACGTAGAGACTGGCACTGTTCACAGGTTAGTGGGCATTCAATGACTTTCTGCCCATTAGACGCTTGGTCGTTGTTTCTGAGATCTTGTGCCAACTTCCATCAAATGACTGCTTTGAATTTGGGTTTTCAGTTAGACCACTGCCTACATTCAAGCATCAGCTCAAATGCCCCACTGCCAGCGAGGCCTCTGCCCCCCCTGCCCCCCCCCCCCAGCGATGCCAGGCTGGCCCCTGGCAGCCTGATGCTCTCACCCCCCAGAGCTGCTTCCCTTCTCACCAGGGCACCGACCGCCACCAACACAGGAGAGCAGACTCTGAGGACAGGGATGCTTATCTGTGCTGTTCACTGCCATCTCCCTAGGTGCCAGGGAAGGGAAGGCTGAGGGAGTAAGCTGGGATTATCTCAAGAAGAGCAAATGCTTCTCTTCTCCGAGGAGACTGTGAGGAACAAGGACTGCTCGGCAGAGGATGGCCTCCGTGGGTATGCCAGCAGAGGGAACAAGGGGGTGAGAGGAGGAGGAGGATGTGGGACCTGGACTCTGGGACTTGACCATGGGTGCTGGCTCTGGGCTCACGGACTGAGCAGGGGGCATGTCCACTCTGAACCTCAGTGTCCTCACTTCTGTGAGGGACAGGCCTGCATGCACGTGGGGCCCACAGAAGCAAAAAAAGGTGCTGCAGGCCTACCTACAGCCACTGCCACCCCACGCAACCCCCCCTCCCCTGGCACAGCACTTGCCAGTTTACAAAGTGCCTTCATTTAGAGCAGTGGTCGGCAAACAGAGGCTCACGAGCCACATGCGGCTCTTTGGCCCCTTGAGTGTGGCTCTTCCACAAAATACCACGGCCTGGGCGGGTCTATTTTGAAGAAGTGGCGTTAGAAGAAGTTTGAGTTGAAAAAAAATGTGGCTCTCAAAAGAAAGTTCAATCATTGTACTGTTGATATTTGGCTCTGTTGACAAGTGAGTTTGCTGACCCCCTGGTTTAGAGGAACTCATTCGGCTCATCTATTGGCTGATCAGTGCGAGCACCTCAAACAGAACATCACAATCAAGCATGGAGTGCACCGAGTAGCTGCCACTTCAGATAGAGCGAGGAAAAGCATCACAAGCTGAAACGGGTTTGGCTCAGTGGATAGAACATTGGCCTGCAAACTGAAAGGTCCCAGGTTCGATTCCAGTCAAGGGCATGTACCTTGGTTGCGGGCACATCCCCAGTAGGGGGTGTGCAAGAGGCAGCTGATTGATGTCTCTCATCGATGTTTCTAACTCTCTATCCCTCTCTCTTCCTCTCTGTAAAAATCAATAGAATATATATCTAAAAAAGAAAAAAAAGAAAAGTGCATCAAAAGGCGAGGGGCTAATTTCCACATAATTCACCCAAATCTTGCCGAAATGCTCCTCAGGCAACAGTCTCACTCCACCACCCCAACTTGATCACACAAACCGGTGCTCATTCCCTCCTCCACCCCCCGGGAGAGAGCGGGAAGCTGGAGAGTTTCTCCAGCGCCCACTCCCCAGCAGGCCCTGAGGGCCGCAGGACCCTTCCAAACAGCTGCCGCTGGCACTCCGGGGCCCCCTTTAGGACAGTGCCCCTCGAGTCCTGGGGACTCTGCTGCCTGGGCCACAGACCTGTGCTCCTATTGTAGTTCTGAGGCGTTCATCAAAAGGCTAGATCTGAACTGCAGGCGCAGGCTTCCTTTCCCCATCCTCTCCGGATGAGTGACTGCGGCCGGGTTTATTCTCCAGTCTCTCTAGATGGCTGGGAGCTTGCAGGAGCAAACACCTATTTCATTTCAGGAGGAGTGCTTGAGGGCAACAGTGAAGGGATGCTCTTTCAATTATTCATTCATTCACCCGTGCCTCCACCCGACAGATCATCCAGATCATCACCGAGCATCTCCTGGCCACCAGACATGGCTCCAGGCAATGGGGATAAAGAACCTCATTCAAACGGGAGGAGAGGGGATGAGTTGGCTGCAGGAGGCAGAGGCTGCCTCCGGCCTCATCACAGGTCAGTCCCCGGACCCCCCTCCCCGCTGTGCCCCGACACCACACCATCCACTGCTCTGGCTCCGGTTTACATCATGCCACGCCCGTGGGCTCCTCTGCTGCAACCGCCTCTCTCCTCCCTTCCTCTCCTCCAGGACACACCGGCTCCTCTGGCTGCTCCTCTGGCTCCTGAGTTCTTCAAGTCAGGACTTTGGGAGTGCCTGGCGGTGGTAAAGGCCTTTCCCTCCAGCTGCCAATCAGAGGAAATGCCTGCCCATCTTGCACACACACACACACACACACACACACACACACACACGTATCCAAGGAGGAGGCAGGAGAACCTGCTGCAGAGGGCGCAGAGTTCTGCTGCTGCTAAGAGGGGGCTCCAGGCAGCAGAGTAAGGGGTAAACCCCACGGAAACCCGGAAAGTATGTGGGTTTTCTGACCCCGTGCATAGGAGAGTGCGGCCAGGCCTGAGCAGGCAAACTGCTCCCTTATTCACTGGCGGCAAACCACCCTGGGCACTGGATTTAAAACTCTGTGTTTCCGGTCCCCTAGGGCAGTGGTCGGCAAGCTCCCTAGTCCACAGGGCCAAATAGCAACAGTACAACGACTGAAACTTCTTTTGAGAGCCACATTTATTTTAAACTTAAACTTCTTCTAAGGCCACTTCTTCAAAATAGACTCGCCCAGGCCGTGGCATTTTGTGCAAGAGCCACACTCAAGGTGCCAAGGAGCCGAATGTGGCTCATGAGCCGCAGTTTGCCGACCATGGCCCTATGGTATAGCTCCCTTAGGGTTACTGCGAGGCTGGAACCAACACCTCTTTCCTGAGCACCTGCTATGAGCCAGACAGCACTGCAGCACCTCGCACACAGGATCTCCTTCGTCCATTCCCTCTAACTCCTGTCGGCCTCGGGTCAAGGCCCTGGTGAGGCAATTTGAGATTTCTGTTTCCCAGGAAGAGTTTTATTTTTCTTCCTCTTCCCCTGACTCCCCTTGGAGGGATTGGGCTTAAATACTTCCAAGGTGCCCAAAAGATCTGGTGAAATTTCAGACGGAGCTGATTCTGAGGTCTGGAGTCATGGCCTGCAACCGTGGGGGGCGGGCAGGGCCCCTGGTCAAGGCCGTGCAAGAGAGGAATGCTTTCTCTCCCCGGCAGCCAGGACTCGGTCATGTAAAAGACAACGCTGGGCGCTCATTTCAAGGTGAGAGCAGATTCTGAAGTGAAAGAGTCTTCTCCCAACTTCCTTTTAATTAATGTGTCGGTTGGCTGCATGTCCCCTGAGCTGGGCTCTGTGTCTGGGAAGGGAAACCACCAGGGGCTTTGTTGAGGCAATAAACTACTGGATCTGAGGTTGGAACTCCATCACAAGTTTGTTTTTTTTTTAAAAAAAATGTTTTTATTGGCTTTAGAGAGGAAGGGAAGGGAGAGATAGAAACATGATGAGAGAGAATCATTGATCGGCCGCCTCTTCCACGCCCCGCACTGGGGATCCAACCCACAACCCAGGCACGTGCCCCGACTGGGAATTGAACTGTGACCTCCTGGCTCATAGGTCAACACTCAACCACCAAGCAGCACCGGCTGGGCTCCATCATACGTGTTGTAGCCGTGTGTGTGTGTGCCTGGCATTGGGTAGAGCTGAAAAACATCCCCACAGTGTGTGCTTGGCTGTCTCTCTGGCTGGTGCTGCCCGCATCGCTGAACCTGACGGGGAAAAGAGGAGGCATTCAAGATGTGGCTGCATCCCTGTGAGACGCAGACAAGGCCCAGGTCAGGGGCAGGGCCAGGTGTCATGCCGCATTTCTGCCAGCATGTGGGCCGACCCCCGGGTGGGGCTGTCGGTCCTCAGAAAGGGTACGAAGCCGTGCATGGACCACGTGAAAACTGAAAAGAGGCGGAAGACGCTGTGTTCTGCACAGAGCGGCGCCGGGAAAGTGCCGAATGACTACAGGGGCGATGACAGGGAAGAGGAAAAGCAGGCAGATGAATAGGGAACAGCAAGACTGATGAGGCCCGGGCGGCCGCTGGCAGGTGACGGATGAGCCCATGCATCACACCCAGGGAGACGAGATGGAAAGACATCGAAGTGCTCCAGGCTCCGAGATGGCGCCTCGTTAGCTGAGAGGCACCGAGAGCCAGCCGAGAGCCAGCCGAGGGGTCGGCTGCAGCTTCCAGGCCCTGGGGACGGAGCAGAGCACTGGGGGGAAGCCCCCGGGGTTCGGCAGGTAATACTGGGGTGAAAGCGGTGCCCCACCTCACACAGGGCATCTCTGCGTCTCCCCTGCAGAAAGCAGCCTCACCTTGATTTTACAGCAGAGGAGGCTGGGTGTCTCCGTTACCTGCTCTGGTCCTCCTGCAAGCGGGACTCAGAGGGAAGACATCAGGGCCCGGTGTGTCTGAGGCTCAGGGTGTGCACCCCCAGAGCTCTGCACAGACATCCCTTCTCTCGCAGAATCCCCGCCAGCCCCGGGGAGCGACCATGCAGCCCCCGGGGGCCTGGCAGGAAGCCAGCGCCGTCTCCGAGGTCTCCATGTTCATCTGAACCCCTGGTGCCCATTTAAGAAAGTTATCTCATCGCACACTGGCTTGTGTTTTAACTGAAAAGTAAGGGGTGACGTTCCAAATTGCTTCCCGCATGAAAGGATGCCCTTCCTGTCCTCGTCCTGGCGCTTGGAACCGAGCCCGGCTTAGCAGCCCGCACCCAGGGGGCGAGGGGCGGGCGTGGGGAGGGCGATGTGCCCTGTCTTGAAAGGCAGCAAGCTCTCTTGTGCTGCTCCCTCACACCCCATTTTCCGGGCTACATCGCAAGCAGCAGGGGGCCCCCGAGCAAGGCCAGAGTGTGTTTGCGGGCTGGGTGGGCTGGGGAGACTGGAGGCCCTCGGGCAGGTAACTTGCTCGAACCCACAAACGGGGAAACAACCTCACTGCGCTCCATTCCTGGGAAAAGTAGTCTCCTCCCGTGTGGTCACCCCGTGGGCAGCGTGTTTCCGCACATGCCCACATCTGCCTGTGTCCTTCGTGGAGGGGACACGTCTGCTCTCGCTCGTGGTGATGACAGCTGGCTCGGAGCGCAGCCCCAAGGACTGGCCGCAGGCTTTCCATGGCTGCCCCCCATTAATTCCTCTCATCAGGCTGTTGGGAGTGGGCAGCGCCATCACACCCATTACGCAGATGCAGACACTGAGGAGAGAGAGGTGAAAGCACTTGCCCACGGTGACCCAAAACTGGGACGTCGTGGCGCGGGGATTCCTGTCCACCACGGGGGACTCCGGAGCCTTCACTTTAACCAATGGCCGCAGGGAGCCGGGCTCCTGGCCCACACGCGGGCAGGACAAAGCTAAGGAACGTCAGTGTGCCCTTCTCTTGACATCATGAGGAAGTTCTCCTAACCCCATGGTCTGCAAACTGCGGCTCCAGAGCCACACGCGGCTCTTTGGCCCCTGGAGTGTGGCTCTTCTACAAAATACCACGGCCTGGGTGAGTCTGTGTTGAAGAAGTGGTGTTAGAAGAAGTTTACATTCTAAAAATGTGGCTCTCAAGAGAAATTTCAGCCGTTGTACTGTTGCTATTTGGCTCTGTGGACTGGTGAGTTTGCCCACCACTGGCCTAACCCACATGATAAGGAGGGCGCTCTATCTGCTGGTTGGGGGGCGGGGCGGGTGGTGGTCATGAGCCATGTTCTCTTTGCCAAATGATCAGCAGTCGCTCACGGTGCCCGCCTGAAAGGCCACGCCTGGTGATGCCCACCCTCTGTTTGGCGCAGGCCCAGAGGAAAGGGCCCGGTGGGATTTGCTTTCTGAGCTCCTCAGCCCAGAAACCGAGTCTGTGCATTGATTAATGTATACATACCAGCGGCGCTTCCCGACAATATGAGATAGGTAAACATGTAATATGTAATTCTATATCCTAAGTGTACTACCTATACGTTAAAATACACACACGATGCCTACATGTAGGAGAATATGTGAATCTGCACACACGCTTCTCGCAGTAGAAAGCACTGTCTCAGTCGCCTTCCAGCGGGCCCCCAATGCTTAGCACACAGCTTTGCCGACGGCGAGGTGCTGAGGGGGAGATGTTCTCCCAGAAGACCACTGTGGGGGAGCTTTGAAACACCTTGGGGCAGCAGAGGAATGAACAAGGCGCTTACTTCATCTCGGGCTCCCAGAGCCCCGAACCTGAGCTGCCCCATTCCAGGTGCAAACACCCTTCAAGGCCCGCGATGCTGACAGTTAAAGGAGGGGAAAACATCCTTAAAGCGCAGCAGCCCGCAGGGGCCACTGTTTGGATATAAACATCCCGCCAAAGAAGCCCAGTGCCTCCTGGTTTAAGGGCGGCTGAGGCGAACTCCAGCACCGCTCTTGGCTGCGTACCTTTGGGGAAGTTACTCTCCCCTCCTGCCCCCGGAGTCTCTGTGTTCTCACCCCCAAAATGGGGGTATAAAATCGTGTATCTTTCCTTATAGGATCGTGGGAGGTTACATAAGGCAAGATGCACGAAGCCCGTAGTCTGATGACTGGTGTTATCAATAAGTGGGATGGATAATTGTTGCCAGTATTAATGCTATGATGACGATTCCTTTAGCCCGTGCTTACACGGATCCAAGCAAGTGGCTTCATGGGAACCTATAGGGACGTGAAAGGCAGCGAGCATTGCCATCCCAGGAGGCACGGGGGCGGAATACCTGCCCGGAGCCCAGGTGAGCTCAGCGCAGAGGGGCGGGCCATCCCTGCTGGACCAGGGAAAAGAGGGAGGCCTTTGGGGGAGCACCGAGGGCTTCTGGCCCTGCCCGGGACCCCCCAGTGACTAGCCTGGAACAGAAGAGGAATCCAGAGAGGGGGAGCTGTGACAAGTCACAGACTCGGGGGCTGTACCCGAGAGGCACAAGACTGGAAATGATACATCAAAGAGCCGGGCTGGGAAGACAGGTGGGTGAGAGCCGCCCCTCGCGCCGGGGCCGGGGCTAATGAGGCTTTTCTTGTCGCCATCTGTACCAGGTTCTTACTCCGGCTTCAAAGGCCGGGAGCCGGGAGCGGCGGAGGCCTGGCAGAGGAGCCCAGGAACCAGGAGACGCTGAACCGGGAGAGGGTGGGAGGGCGCCGGGCCCCAGAGGACAAGAATCTGGATGCCTGCGCCCAGAGGGTCAGAAGCCGGCCTCAGCCAGGGGCCGAGGAGGCCGATTGCGGGATTAATTAACTTCATTACCACGTGGGAGGCGGGCTGGTTTCTGATCCCTCGCTCTGCGTTTCTTCCCCACCCCTAGTAAGACATCCTCAGTCTTTCCTCATCTCGGCCTCCTTGTACCTGGCTGTCCCCCCGCGTGTGAACACGGGGGTCCCCACAGCATGGCAGGTGGTCTGGGCCCCGTGCCAGGCTGTTACACCCTGCCTCACGGAACCCTTCCTCTGGCCGGTTCTCGCTGATCCAGCTCGCTCTGCAGATGGAGAAAGACTGGAAAATAAACTGAAGGTCACCGAGGTGGGGGCCCCGGCGCTGAGATCCCAATCAGGAACGCCTCGGGGACTTCACAGCCCGGCCGCTCTGTGCGGGAAAAGACTCGCCGGGAGAGTTACTGAGCCGGAATAACGGGGTGGGGTGGGTGGACCCGGAGTACCTAAGACAGGATTCTACACTCAGAAAGGCACTCAAGGTCAGGGACTACGCGGATGGGCGGCTGCCTCGGGAAAGGGCTCGGCCGTTCCTCAGAAGGCTACGGGTGGAGCTGCTACACGCAATCCCACTGCGAGGTGTCTGTGCATGCAGACGGTAGATAGCAGCAGTGTCCACGACCATCAGAGTGGTACCTGCCTAAGTATCCATCAACTGACAGGGGAATCCATCCACAGGGGCACAGCCATGCCATGGGACGCTATGCAGCCATGAGAAGGAATGGCACACTGACACATGCCAGAACACGGGACGACCCTGACAACATGGTGCTCAGTCAAGTGGCCGGTCCCAGAAAGCAATGCCTCCCACAATCCCACGGACAGGCCCCGCTCAGGACGGGCAGATCCACCGGGACAGAGGCGGGCTCGCAGTTGCGTGGGGCTGGAAGAAGGGAGGGGTGGAGAGAGGCTGCTAACGGGCACAGCTTTCTTCCTGGAGTGCTGAACAAGTTCGAAAATGATCTTCCGGTGAAGGTCACGCAGCTCTGAATATGCTAAAAACCACCCAACTGTACACTGCAAATGGGTGAACTTTATGGCACTTGGGGAAAAAAGAAGAGTGACTGAGGATTCAGATATCGGAGTCCAGCAGCTGGGGCCTGGCTCCTGGCTCTGCTAACCGCTGAGCCGTGTGAAACGGGGCGGGCGGCACGCCCTCTCCAAGCTCTCATGTCCGCATCTGTGCAAGATGCATCGCCCCGGCTCGCAGGGATGCTGTGGCGACAAAACGGGGCCCTTCACGCGGATAGCTAGCGTCCCATTTGCCGTCCGCAGACCTCAACGCCGCACGTGGATGCTGAGGCTACGGAAATGGCCCATGGCGTTCCAGAAGCTCCGCGGTACCCACACGGTTGCCAGGTAGCCCGGTTTGGATGCAGAGACAAGAGCTCAGGTGGCTCCCCCAGGTGAGAAGGCACCCGGCGGCCAAAGGCGTCAGGCGCGAGGAGCAATGAGTGGCTGACTGCCCGAACCAGACAGGCCTGCTCCGTTTCCAACAGCTCAACGGGAGCCGCTCCGAGGGCTCGGAGCACGGAGTATTCCTAAAGCGCCTTTGCTTGTCAGTCTTGTCGGGACAGGAGAGGCACACAGCTTCCAGAGCCGGTCTGTGTCCTCTCCTGTGCCCTGCGGCTGGGCTGAGCCACGCGTTGGGCTGTGGGTGCTCAGAGGCATTCCCCGGCTTCTGTCTGCACCTGTTGCTAACACCATTAAGACGTATGGATCCAATGAGCTCTACTAAGCCCTTGCCAGTTCAAGGTCAGCCCGCCCCGAGGAGGATTGCAGGAACTGGGGATGTTTTTTAGGGGGAAGAAGAGGCTCGCCAGGTCCAAGGAACATCCTCAGACATCGGAAGGGCAATGCTAGGAAGAGGGGTGGATGCTGCATGGGGAGGATAAAACCCAGAACAGGGGAGTGGGGGGGTATTTTAGGGGGGGGGATTTGGGGCTGAACAGGAAGGACGTTCAAAGGGCAGAGATGTTGGGGGCACACTGGGCTGCTGTGAGAGGCAGGGAGTCCCCGGCATTGGGCAGGGGCCAGGGGAGGGCGCCCGGGCTGACTGATGGCTTGGGTAAGGTGAGCAGGTATCCTAGGCCCTCAGGATTTCTTGTCACACTGCGATTGTGCCGGTTTTTAGGCGTCGCCTCTTGGATCTAGGCATTTGGAATCAATGTCTCATCTCTCCCCTCACCTATAAATTACGGAGCTGACAACGTCAGCCCCGGAGCAGAGCACTCCGCTTTTCCAGGCACTGGCCCTTCCACGTTGGGAATTACTGTCAGGCCGCCCTCCTCGCCGGGGCTGCCCTCGCCTCTCTCCCCGGCACGGGGTCCCGAGGCATAGAAGGGGCCGATGCGCAGGTCAAGGCGGTGGCAGCCCCGGTGCTTGGCAATTACCACCTGTTCCGGCTCAATCACAAGACTCACTGCGATGCAATCTCCTGGGCACGGGCCTGGCTCCCCCGGAGATTAGACTCCCCCAGACCGGCCGGGGGGTGGGGTGGGGTAGGGGAAGTGGGGGTGAAGTCTTACTGTAAGCCACATTGTCTCATAGGATGCCTTAAACAGATATATTTTTTAATCAGAGAAAGACATATTCTTCTTACTCGGAGCTGCAAATGCTTCTGGAACCATTTTTCTTCACTTAAATCCAGAGATAAATGACAATTCTGCATCAGGCATAGAAACCGCTCAGCTCCTGGGGCCGGAGATCAAACCTCCCAGAGCAAGGAGGATGGCCTGCCAGTGTTTTCCAGTGGGGAATGGCCAGTGCCTGGTAAAGCAGAATGCTCTGCTCTGGGGGTGACGTTGTCAGCTCCATCATTTATTGGCGAGCCTACAGCTGCTGACGTGTTCTGGAGGAACCCATCCTCCCCACTGCCTATGCAGGACCCACCTTGCAAAATCCCACTGGGAGGAGCAGAGGTAGTGACAGAGCTAAGTAAAGAATCCCCCAAGGAGATCTCCTCCTATAGTAAGAATTCTAATAGGATTTCTGGTCTCTCAGAACCCAGAAATCCTGGTCGGCAAACTGCTGCTCTCGAGCCACATGTGGGTCTTTGGCCCCTTGAGTGTGGCTCTTCCACAAAATACCACGGCCTGGGCGAGTCTATTTTGAAGAAGTGGCGTTAGAAGAAGTTTAAAAAATGGGGCTCTCTAAAGAAATTTTAATCGTTGTAGTGTTGATATTTGGCTCTGTTGACTAATGAGTTTGTCGGCCACTGTCTCAAAGGACAGGCTGTCTAAGCAACCAACGCACTGAGCACAGACCAGGATCCACTCCCGATCTGGGAGATGCCAGAGCAAGAGTCTGCTCTCAGGAGGCCCGCAGACTGAAGGGAGGGAGAATGAGAAGTCAGGAGGAGGCAGGGGAACCCAGGATGATGACAGTGCTGCAGGCCATGTCAAATGGTTCCACTGATCCATGGAAGCACTGAGGGTGGGGAGTCCTTAGCCCAGGGGTGGGCAAACTTTTTGACTCGAGGGCCACAATGGGTTCTTAAACTGGACTGAAGGGCCGGAACAAAAGCATGGATGGAGTGTTTGTGTGAACTAATATAAATTTAAAGTAGACATTACATAAAAGGGTACGGTCTTTTTTTCTTTTTCTTTTTTAAAATTTCAATAGTTTAGAACAGCCATCCGGCCCGAGGGCCGTAGTTTGCCCACGCCTGCCTTAGCCTATGGTGACAGACTGATGGAATGGACCTCCCAGGCACAGGGACCGAGAGCTGTGAGCTGTGTGGTTTAGGAAAGTGTGACGCATTCAGGATGGAGGAAGCACAGGGTCAGTGGGCACCTGGGGTAGGGAGTGGATCCTACAGAGGAGCCTGGAATACAGGGCTGAGGGTGCTGATGGTCCTTACGTCCCTGTCCAGGGGCATGATGCAACCGTGGCACATGCTACAGCATAGATGAACCCTGAAGACATTATGCTACGTGTAATAACCCAGACACCAAAGGACATACACGGTATGACTCCACTTATCTGATGGACCTGGAAGAGTCAAATTCACAGAGGTCGAAAGCAGAATGCTGGGGGTCAGGGGCTGGTAGGAGGGGTGGTGATGGGGAGATACTGTTTAGTGAGCACAGAGTTTGGGTTTGGGAAGAGGAAGAAGTCCTGAGATGGAGGGTGGTGATGATCACACAATGGTGGGAATGTACGTATTGCCACTGAACGGTGCACGTAAAAATGGTTAACGCGCTGATATAACTCACCATATAAAATTTAAGAAAGAGAGCAAAGAAAGGGGGCAGGAAGCATGGTGTTTCGGGAGACACGCTTCTCTAATGCATGGCAGTCTGGGAACCTGAGATGTCCTGCGTGGATGTGGTAAGGAATCCGCCCCCCTCCACCCACCCCCTCTGTGCCGTCCATGGCAACCGTCCCAGACGAACCCTCTACAGACACCCCAGTAGTTCCATGAAGCTGTCATCTCCTGAAAGAGGTGACCCTTTACGCCCCCCGATGGCCCCCAGCTCCCCAAGTTGTTAATAAACTTCTCTAATTTCATCCCTTTGGGTTGAGGGGAGAAAGGAGGCAGAGCAGAAACAGCCAGTCTTCCCTTTGATAGCCGGCTCCCTCTCCTAATTAACAAGACCCCACACAACCGAACATCTGCCAGCTCAGTGATGAGATTTGATCGCGGCGGGGCACGGTATCCGCGCGGAACAGGAGACTTCCACAGCCCGAACCAGACACCGCTCAGTGCCACCCGCTCAACTCCAGCCAGCCATCTGACAACCGACCGTGTGGGGCGTCAACCCCGGGCAGGCCCGACGCGTGGCACAGACTGGGAATAAGATACCTTCCGTGCCAACCTGCAGGAGCACTGTGATTGCCAAAGTGGCCTTTCGCCTCTTCCCACGCAGGCACACCATATCCCCGGCAAGCGGATGGGAGGGCGTGTTCATTCTACCCTTCACCATTTCTCAAAAGAGTTTTCTGAAATCTACCTTTGGTAGCTCAACACCAACATTACCATATTTGACTTTCTATTTGAAGTCTTTTTATTAAAAAAAATGTTTTTATTGATTTCACAGAGAGGAAGGGAGAGAGAGATAGAAACATCAACAATGAGAGAATATCATAGATCAGTTGCCTTCTGCACGCCCCACACTAGGGATAGAGCCTGCGACCCAGAGCATGTGCCCTGACTGGGAATCCATCGGTGACCTCCTGGTTCATGGATTGACATTCAACCACCGAGCCCCAATCCTTTCTTGATTTCTGCGCTCTCTCCATGGTTCTATTCTCTCCAAATTCAGAGAGAACTGCCATCCGGGGAGCTCATCCAACAAACCCTGTCACGCCAATAAATCACTCTCTGCTTCCTGGAGAAAGTTACCATGTACACCCCGACATTGCTATAGGAACTGGGCAGGCGCATCCAAAAGGTTGATTCACAGCATCCTCCTCCCCGGAGGGATGGGCTCGCCCTGGCGAGCGTTATAAAACACACCGCCCGTTATGATGTCAGGCGATCTTGTCCCCCTTGCAGCATCTATCCCCCCGCAATGCCGTGTGCATGCAAAAGACAAACGGGCAGGGAGACACCGCACCAACTCAGAGTGAATTCAAATGGTGGGGACGCCTTTGAACCACAACTGCTTTCCTCTCTAGAGTCATTAGTGCTAATTACTAACAACTACCCTGTTGACAAGCGCTGGCAGTTACTTAGCCGCTAATTGGCTTCAATTTACCGCTCTGATTGTGTGGTCACAGGTATACATTTGCCTGGGGAGTGAGGAAAAGGAGCGGGGACATGGGGCCTTACTCCGGTCCTTCCAAAGGCATCATCTGCCCGAGGCTCTCAGACAATCCTGGGCAGGAGAATCGCCTGGCGGGTTATTACAGCACTGACCGCTGGGCGCTGCCCCCGGCCAGTCTGTTCAGTAGGTCTGGGATGGAGGCCAAGAAGCTGAATACCTAACAGGTTCCTAAGGGAAGCCGATGCGGCTGGTCCCAGGGCCACCTGCTGAGACCCATGGGCCTCACTGACCCCAGCCGAGGCGGTCCTGCCTCCGGGGTCTCATCGGCCAAATGGACGCAGCGCAGGGAGCCAGGGGCCACCTAGGTCTCGGCAAGGGTCGCACTGCACAGGTGCCACATTTAACAGGAGGGCATCTACTGAAAGATGGATATTTCATACATGAATTCTCCCCCCCCCCCAAAAAAAAAAATCCACAACAACACCTAACTCTCCATTCTGCTTTTCAGAAGGAACCACAGAGTAAAGGATACCTAGGCTGCCACTAGCTATGTCCTGTGCTGAGACTCCTCTGACCCTGGTCTTCATGAATGTCTTCAACCCAATGTGTGAGCCAATACAATAAAAAAATACAATAAAGAACACAGCCGGCACCTAACAGATTGGAGAATGAACCAGCTGAATGAGCTCATTCCATTCAGGAAACCACCATGAGCAGGCAATGCACAGGGAGTAAAGAATATAATAAGCATGAGGCCTGGCTGGCTCAGTGGCTGAGGGTTGACCTATGAACCAGGAGGACACGGTTCGATTCCCGGTCAGGGCACATGCCCGGGTTGTGGGCTTGATCCCTAGTGTGGACATGCAGGAGGGAGCCAAGGAATGATTGATTCTCTCTCATCACTGATGTTTCCATCTCTCTCTCCCTCTCTGAAACCAATAAAAATATATTTTGCAAAAAGAATGTAAGCACAATAGGCCCACCTTACCCCAAGCAGCATCAAATTATCGGTCCCAAACCCCGAAGCTCTTGGAAGGGAGTGGCCTTCCAATGTCAGCCAATGAGCACAGTGTCTGCTCAGAGCACTTTGCACACATTACCTATGTAGTCGCCACAACAACCTATGAATTAGCAGCTTTACAGATGCGGGAACTAGGCCACCAAGATGAAACAGCTTGACTGAGGACACGCTGCTAACACAGGGGTGGACACATGTAGGTGTACAGTTGTGAGAACATGAAGCAATCTATTCTTGTACTCTCATTTATCAATATTGTATTATTTAGTTGTATCACAACTGTGGACCTGCTTTTGCCCATGACTGGAGAGGTGGAGGTAACATCTGCACCCACGTCACCCACCTCCAGAAAGAAGGTACGATGGCTGTGTTCTCCATGCCTCTGCTGGTGAGTGGCCCCCAGATTCCAACAGGGAAGAAAACAAAAGCCCACAGAGGTCACAAAATGACTTAGCTTTCCTTAAAAACAAACAAACAAACAAACAAACAAACCCCACAACAAATATACACATATTGTTGATTTCAGAGAGAGGAAGGGAGAGAGATAAGCAAACATCAATGATGAGAGAGAATCATTGATCGGCACACACCACAATGGCGACCAAGCTCACAACCCGGGCATGTGCCCCGACCGGGAATTGAACCATGACCTCCCGGTTCGCAGGTCAATGCTCAACCACCAAGCCATACTGGCAGGGCAAAATGACTCAGCTTTTTATCTCTAAGTTGAATGTATTGCTGTGACCTTGGTTCATAAAACTCTACAGGTTTCAAGTGCACAGCTCAATCAAACATCACCTTCACACCGCATGGCGTGCCCATGGCCCGAAGCAAAGTCTCTTTCTGCCCCCTGTCCCCTTCGAGCACCTCCACCTCCCCCCACCCCCTTTCCCTCTGGCCATCACCACACTGCTGTCTGAGTCTACGTGTTACGTAGATACGTTTTTAAAAAATCCCTTCACCTTCTTTTATCCAGCCCCTTCCCGCTCCCCTGTGACAGCTGTCAGTGTGTTCCCTCAGAACAAAGTAGAGACTGCCTGAGCTTTCGATTGGGAAGTCTGTGCCCATGCCCTGGGCTCTCCGATGACTGGCATCCATCACGAGGAGGCAGGAACACAACAAACGATGGTGGGTGCCACGATCCTGCTGTAACGTCAAGCAATCCATCACAGGCAAACGGGATCTCCTCTGTCCCGCTGACGGGCTAGGAAGTGACTAATGAGCCCAATCTGGGGCAGCAGAGTTGGCTCCCATTGGGGCAGATGTTGCCACATGTGGCAGCTGTACTCCAGTCTCTTTCCACGCGGCCTTTATCGCCGTTTCTATGTTGCCAGGGTCACCAGCACAAGTCGTACCTGGTTTCTGCACTTCCAAATGCCTTTACGTGGAGGGATCTGGAGGCTTAAGACCCTGTGTGGTGACACTCATTGAGCACCCTTTAAACTATGAAGGAGACCTGGAGGGTGTGACACAGACGACGGGTGGTGTTTCCCTAGCAGCTAGAGAGGTTTTCTGCAAGTTACCCACGTGGCCACTGCAGAGCGCAAGGCGGGCATCAGCTGTGCGCTATACAGCCCAGAGCATTGCGATCTCGGTCCCCAAGGGCTCTGAGGATGTAGGTGACTTAAGCAGCTTCCCCACCAAGATTAATCCCATAGACAGGAGGACTGCAGCCTAGAGGAGGAACTTCCGGGAGCCGGGACTCGGCAGGCGCCCAGGCAGGGCTGGAAGGCTTCACTCTGGAGAAGGACTTGGGAGAAGAAATGTATCTGCCATGACCAGCCTGTCTTCTCGCCTCTGACTGCCTCGATGGCACCCTGAATCCCGCAGGTGGCAGCTTTTGCTCACACCTTCGTAGAAAGACAAATTGGAGTCACACATGTCTCCCCCTTGAAACCAAAAGCCATTTTTCTCCGTGGTGGCCAGCGTTTCCTCCTTCAACCCCACCTGGTGAGATGTCATTGGTCAAACTGTCCAGCTGTCACGGCCCCTGCACAGGCGGATGAACCACAGGCACCATCTCAATTGCTCTCCAGTTCACGGGCAGGCACCCCAAGGCCCAGGAAAGGGACCTGTTTCCTTGTGGCTGGTTGGGCAGGTCATGCAATTGTATATAATAAAGAGGTAATATGTAAATTGACCCTCATGCCCTTGCACAAGATGGCCACCCCCTTGTGGTCAAAGATGGCTGCCACAAGATGGCTGGCAGAGGAGGGTAGTTGTGGGAGATTAAGCTGGCAGGAGAGGGCAGTTGGAGGGAATCAGGCTGGCAGGGGAGGGCAGTTGGGGGTAACCAGGTTGGCAGAGGAGGGCAGTTGGGGGGGGGGAGGCCTGCAGGGGAGAGCAGTTAGGGGGGACCAGGCCTGCAGGGGAGGGCAGTTGGGGGTGACCAGGCCAGCAGAGGAGTAGATAGGCATCAATCAGGCTGATAGGGGAGGGGTTAGGGGATGATCAGGCTGGCAGGCAGGCAAGTGGTTAGGAGCCAGAAGTCCAGGATCCTTGGACTTCTAGGATCCCAGATTGGAGAGGGTTAAGATTGGGCTGAGGGACACCTCGCCCCCTGTCCCCAGTGCATGAATTTTGTGCACCAGGCCTCTAGTTAAAATATATTTGTAGGAGACACTGTTCTCTCTTGTTTAATCAAAAACATCCTGTGAAAGGAAAATCAAGGTCATGGGCGGAACTTCATTATGAGCTAAAATGTGACCCTTCCTCCCCGAGGGCTCCCTTGGACCCCGTGGGTTGCGCTCTGCAGTGGCACATGCCTTTTAAGAAGAAAACTGACAATGGAGATGGACCATCTTAGGAAAATTCAAATTCTTTGACCCAGAAGTTTTTTTTATATTAAAATATGAACCTGAGAGAAGGAATGCTATATGCCAAAGAAATGCAACTGTCTTAATTAATTCTTAAAAAAATAAAATCAAATCAGAAACATCCTGAATGGCCAAAAATAGGAGACTGTCTTTACAAAATGATGATGATGACCCACCCAGTGAAAGTGATGGTTCTGAAAGCTGATGTCACGTGAAAATAAAAATCCGAATCGCATTTGGAAGGAAGACGGCTGAACTTTTAAAAGGCAGAGAAACAGACACCTGAAGTAACTAATGGAACCCGATGATCTCTGGGGAGCAGGAGATGTACGCTCCCTGTCTTCTACTTTTCTCTCGTCTCCCACAAGCTCTATGATACACGTGCTTTATTCTATAACGAGGAAACACATGCGTTATCTTTTTATGTCATTTTTATATGCCTGAGCCAGATGTGTGATATCGCTCTGAACAAGGATCTTGCAACAAAGAGGCGCCTCACACCTGAGCATCTTAGAAGATGCAGACTTTGCACCCAGACAGTTTTGCTGGGGGGACTCAGGTAGAGGCACGGCTGTCGGGACGTGCTCCGAGGTGACCAGGAATCAAACACTCAGATAAAAGTAAAAAATGTATTTTTTTAAAGGGCATTGCAGGAGAGGAACCTTTCTGCAGAAAAAAAAAAAATCGCGTGCCAGGGAGGAAAAAAGATTTGTACCAAAGGCAGCCAGTTAGTAAGATTAATGAAAGGAGAAGCCACTTGGCAGGGTGGTCAATCCGCAATGACTTAAGGGTAATCGAGAGTAATTCCCAGATAATCAGAAACGCTACCCCAGTCTGAACGTGGGCTGAGCCTCCCGCGCAGGCTAAATGGGGTGCCCTTTGTGAAATCAGAGCATTCCTGAGCACAGAGCGAGCCGCGCGCTTCGGGTTCCCATTTCAGACTGTGACACGGCCGGGGTCCTGCTTCTTACGGAAGGCAGGCAGAAGCCGGGGGCCAGCAGCAAGAAGATGCTTCTGCCCCGAGGAAACAGGAAGTGGTAAGCAAGCCTCGCTCCCGCCAGCCCCTCTGACCTCAGAACCCTCCTACACGCAGTTGGTTGGCACCTTCTCCCACATCAGCGATGAACCCGGCCTCCCGTACACCCAGGCGCTTTCCGCAGTTAGGGACCGGAATCTCACCAGTGGCGTCCAGATGTTGGCAACCGGGAGGAAGAAAATGCTTCATGTGAGAAGAGCTCGGGAAGCAGGTAGCATCAGGGGCCCACCTGCAGCATCCCTGAACTCGCACCCATGTGCGCCACCAGCACTGGGCAATGACTGGGTGCCAAGTGCTGGGCTGGCCTGGAGCGCAGGGGGGAGCCAGGCCAGCCGAGTCCCAGCCTCCCCGAGCAGACATATCACCGGGGCCAGTATGGTATGGTACTAAACGATAAAAAAAAAACCAAACAAAAACACAACAGAGTAAGGCCCGGCCAGCATGGCTCAATGGTTGAGTGTCGACCTATGAACCAGGAGGTCACGGTTCGATTCCTGGTCAGGGCACGTGCCCGGGTTGCAGGCTCGATCCCCAGTGTGGAGCGTGCAGGAGGCAGATGATCGGTGATTTGCTCCCATCATCGATGTTTTTCTCTCTCTCTCCCTCTCCCTTCCTCTCTGAAACCAATAAAAATATATTAAATCAAATACAGAGGGAGACTCCTGTCTTTGCTGCGAAGGGGGCAGGGAGAGTGGGAAGGGAGTGCGAATTGAAAGAGGTTGGCGGAGCTGACCTCTGAGCAGAAACCCATCGGGAAGCCGGTGAGCTGCGGGGCCTGGACACAGACTTGCAGGCAGGGAACAGCAGGAGGGGGGCCGTGAGGCAGGCTGCCAGGCATCCAGTGGGCGGAAGGGAGTGAGGATGGGGAGAGGCCCCTGTCCCAGCATCCTTGCCCTGGCTGGCTTCCTCATGGTCCTATGAGCTGTGCCGTCACAGGGTACCCCCTTGCTGAGAAGGCCCCTCCCCCTGGTTTAAAGCTCCGAGCTCGTCATTTGGAAATTCAGCACCATTTTTGTAAGAGGGGCCCCACAACTGGCCCAGTCACCATCCAGGGAGACCTGGCTGACACCCCCAAGAACGTGCCTGTGTAACCGGGAAGCACCCCACTTCCTCCTGTTTAAGGGGCGCTGACCCCGTTGGCTAGAGTGATTACCAGAATCTCATGGGAGGGCCACAGGGGCGCCATGGATGTCTTCCTAAACGTTTGCTGAAGCTTTGAAGAGAAAACAAACCTGCTTGTGCTGGATCCATCCGGGGCCTCAAAGTGCAACCAACCCTTTATTATCTACATTCGGGAAGGGAGCGGAGTGTGAGCCCTTCACAAGCACTGATGGAAACCCCGCCTCTGGGAGGCAGCCTGTGGCTTCCACTGCTGCCCACTCCCCTGAACTGCAAGGAATTACCCACAGATAATCCTGAGGCCCTCCCACCTGAGCCCGGGAAGGCGGGCCTTGGACTCCTTAGAAAAGCCACAACTTCCCCTCCGCCTTCCCCACCATCAGTGATGAGGGGCAACCTCCGACCTCAAGGGCAGTTTCCCGCTAAGAAGTTATGGCTTCTGTGGAGCAGTTCCACGCAAGCAAGGCACCGACTACACAAAGAGCTTTGTACACAACTTTGGAGGGGCCTGAGAAACGGCATAACCCACGGCCCCAAGTACAATGCCTGACCTAGGAATGGGGGGTGCAG
The DNA here is from genome assembly GCA_963924515.1 of Vespertilio murinus. NCBI lineage: Eukaryota > Metazoa > Chordata > Mammalia > Chiroptera > Vespertilionidae > Vespertilio > Vespertilio murinus. The sequence goes on from OZ004707.1 coordinate 187,867,616, forward strand.
CACCCTAAGGAGGAAGGGGCAGATTTGGGTCAATCCTAGTGGCTTCCTTTGGAGAAATGAGGCCATACACTTGGAACCTAGCAATCAGGGTCACCCAATGACATGAAATAAGAACACAAGTTTTCTTTCCTCACTTTCTTAAAAAAAAAATTAGATATCTTTTTATTGATTTCAGAGAGGAAGGGAGAGAAAGAGAGAGAGCGAGCAATATCCATGATGAGAGAGAAGCACTGATTGGTGCCTCTTGCATGCTCCACACTGGGGATTGAGCCCGAAACCTGGGCGTGTGCCCTGACTGGAGTCCAATCATGACCTCCCAGTACATAGGTCGATGCCCAACCACTGAGACACGCCAGTCAGGCTTTCCTCGCTGTCTTTAGATTGAGTCCAACCCCTACGGAGTTTTCTGTGACCTGGGCTCCCTCTTCCCGAGGCAATGGGACCCAGTATGAGACCTGAGGAAATACAGCCAATGATAACTTTAACCTTTAGAACTAAGGAGCTAGAGGAATGGCCAGCATAGAGAGCAATGTATTCTGCTGGCTGTTCTACACACATCACATATATAAACCCATTCGAGTATTAGATAGTTATTCTCCTCATTTCACACAGGAGGAAACTGAGGCCCCAACAAGAGAAATCACCTGCCCAAGGTCACACAGCCAGGAAGTGGCACACCCGGGATAGAGCAGGGGCAGACCACTGGGAAGTCCAGGCCCTTCACTGCAGTGCTGACCGGCACAGACTCCCATACACCGTCTGCCCAAAGGGGCCCGCCCGGGTCAGCAGGCCATAGACCAGGGGTGGGCAAACTTTTTGACTCGAGGGCCACAATGGGTTCTTAAACTGGACCGGAGGGCCGGAACAAAAGCAACCTGACCATCCTGGCACTCTCATCTTGGGCTGCTGATGAAGGAGCGGAGGGGAGAGCAAGAGAACCCTACACTCTTTTGGCTCTGGGGGCCGGATAGAACAGCCAAACGGGCTGGATCTAGCCCACGGGCCTTAGTTTGCCCACGGCTGCCATAGATACATAGACGGTTCGCTAGGTTGGGAGGCCACTTGAGAAATGAGGCTCATAGTCTGTAGTAAAGAGCCCAGATCTATCCCGGCAGAACCTGCTGGGGCCGGTGCAGACAAAGGGGCGTGTTGCGGTTACTGATAAAGGTTTGCATCACATTCTGAGACACCTAGCAAAGCACACAGACATGCAGACGGATGATTCCACTTAGCCAGCGAGTTGTGACGCTTTAGGACAGGGGAAAAACTAAAGGGTTCACTTGCTAGAGCCGGATACCACGGTCAAAGGATACTCTGTTCTGCAGGAATTAATTCCAGAATGAGCAAAACCCAAGACTGAGACCTCCTCAGCACAGGCACCAGGGAATGGCTCACAGGCCCTGAGCGGCCCATGTCAGGAGAACAGATAACGCCCAGAGGAGCTCATCCCAAGTGAGACTGCGGGTGGGAGGGGGGGGGGGCTACGGGGGAGGAGACCCTGTGAGGCATGGATTCTGCCCCAGAGACAGGGAAGAGCTCCCCTCAGCTCAGGATCTGCAGGTTACACTTGAAACACCTCATGCCCAGAAGGGGGCACTGTTCCCTCTAAAACCCACCTCACGCTACAGGTCCTGCGGCTGGTTACCTGAGTGGACAGCATAGAGACAGACCCACACATCTCCCAGGTGCCACGTTAGACTCAGGGCTTCCACAGCGCCCTCCCCTGGGGGCTTTGCTTCCTAAAATATAATTAAAAACAACAACAACAAAACACAAAACAGATTCCTTCCCATATTTCCTCTAAATCATGGCTATTTTTATACCCCGGTCTGCCATCCTCTGGCAGGCCAGCCCACGCTTGCTCACATGATGGCGTTAGGCTTCCAAGAACAGCAGGAGGGTGAACCCAATGCTCAGGCACTTTCGGGTCTCAGTCTGTGGCATGTTTGCTGCTGTCCCAGGGGCCAAAAGAAGTGACAAAGGCAGTCCAGATCCCAGGAGCCAAGACAGACTTCTCCACTTGGAAGGGGCTACAAAGTCACGATGCAGGTCATGGGCATAGAAAACTTGTGGCCATTTTTTGCAAATACACATACGCACACTCATGCACACACGTGCATGCTCATGTACACACACGTGTGCATGCATGCAGACACAGGCGTGCATGCATGCATTTTCATCTACTCACACCCCACTGGAGAGTACTCACATGCCTGCCAGAGGGGCTGGGACATGCAACCACATGACAGCTATAACCATCTTAGCGTGAAAGGGGGACACGCATTTTGTGAACAGCCAACCTGGGAGGACCCCTCCCTGGCAGGGCCCCTCCCCACAATATCACCAACAGAATGTGCTGCCAAACTTACAGATGTCCACTGAGCTAACAGTTACAACACGGTCTCTCAATATATCTTTATATGCACACCCTGTTTTTCTTTTTGAGAGTGGAAAGTCTCTTTGGATGTGTAACCACTATTTGTATTCCCTCCTCCCTGAACTCGGTATTCATACTCTGACCATGGCTTCTGGGCTTTCTCCTATTAATTTCTAGGGGCTGTATGTACATAACTTTGAGCTCGGCCCATTGTCTGTGACTTGAGTGCCATCCATTTTCCTCTGGGGAAAACTTGGTGAGGGCGGCTGCACCAGCCAGGGGCCACCCTCCTGGTTTCATGTCAGCATTCACCAGAAGCCTATTAGTGGTTACGCCTACGAGGATGCTATGCCATTATTTGCACTCTCTGACTTGTCATTCCTTTTTTTTCTGTGTGCATTATTACTATTTCCTTTTTCCCCCTCCCAGGTTAAAAAAAACACACACATACTTTCGCTTTTCAAATAATTATAGATGTTCGTGAAGCTGCCAAACAGAGCAGAGGAGCCCCATGTACGCGTCACCCTGTTTCCCCCTGTCACCCCATTTCCCCCTGTTACCATCAGGAACGACGGTACAACAGCCACACCAGGAACTGGACATGGGTACACTGGGTGGACAGTTCTGCACCACGTTATCATATATGCAGATCCATGTAATGACCACAGCAATCAAGATACAGACCTGTCGCAGCATCATGGATGGACCCGGAGAGCATCACGCTAAGCGAAATAAGCCAGTCAGAGAAAGATAAATATCACAAGATCTCACTTGTTTGTGGAATATAATGAACAACATAAACGGAGGAACAAAAACAGATCCAGAGACACAGAAGCATCGCACAGACCATCCAACCTCAGAGGGATGGCAGGGGAGGGTGGGAAGTGGGGGTGGGGGTAAGAGAGCAACCAAAAGACTTGTATGTATGGTATGCGTATAAGCATAACCAATAATTAGGACAGTGTGGGGGTAAGGGCATGTGCTGGGGGCAGGGAGTGGCCGGGGAGAAGTCAATGGGGGTCGGGGGAAGGAGACATATGTAATACTTTAAAGAATAAAGAATTTAAAATTAAACAAAAACATACAGACCTGTTCCATCACGGCGATCATCTCCCTAGTGCTACCCACTTAATAAGCAGAGCATCTCTGTGCCCCCCACTCCCCATCATCTCCAACTCCTGACAACCGCTAATACTATAATTTTTTTTCAAATCCATTATTCATTCTTCATACTCTTGTCATCTTATGGACTCTCCTCCGATGCTCCCAGTAGGAACCAGATGCAGCCTTCGCTTACTTGAGCAGGAAAGGCTCCTGACGCAATCCTGAGGCCCAACAGCCCTTTTCCCCCCCCTCCTTTCCTCATCGCCTCAGGTGCCACAACTGTCTTCCACCATGGAGGTCTTTCAGGCCAGCTCCTATCCTTCTCATCCAATAAAGTGTGAGGGGATGGGAATGGCTTGACCCCTGGAGGTCAGAGCGACCCCCTTTCCTCTCCCTGGTTGGCTGGAGTCACCTACCTACTCACACTTGCAAGGCAGAGCTCAGAACACCTCATGTCAACCCGGCCAAGGTGGCTCAGTGGTTGACCGTCAACCTATGAATCGGGAGGTCACAGTTTGATTCCCAGTCAGGGCACATTGCCCAGGTTGTGGGATCGATCCCCAGTGTGGGCCATACAGGAGGCAGCCGATGATTCTCTCTCATTATTGATATCTCTATCTCTCTCTCCCTTCTTCTCTGAAATCAATAAAAATATATATTTTTAAAATTAAACCCTTCCCAAAATACAAACAAAAAAGAAACACCTCAAGTCGAACAGAAGCCAGGACTGAAGCTCAGTTTCCTGGGAGGAGGCATGCCTGGGGGCGATGGTAGGGAGGGACCTTAGAGAGAGAGGGGGGAGGGGGTTTTCTCTCCAGGAATAGCCACTGTTTTATCTCTGGGTGGCAGAGGTTGTGGTAAAGAAACAAACCAGGCAAAAGAGACTCCAGAGAATTCTGTCTAAAACGCAACGAGCTTGCTTACCACTGAGAGGGCTGAGCATTTATTCAGGGAGTACACACATCTCCCGGTTCTGCCCGGGTCTAAATGTTCCATCTTTTGTTTAGATCCTTTCCATTAGGCAACGTGTTGTCCTAAATAACAATTAGGACGGGAGGAAAGAGGAGGAGAATCAAACCTGACCCCGTTCTGCAGAAGGTCTCCACATCCTCCGCCTTCAAGAATGGAGGGGCCCTTGACCTCCCGGCAACAATATGCTTGGCCTGATTCTTGAAGAGCGAGGCCCACGGAAACACATCTGCTATGAAACTGTCTCCTATGCAAACGCTGCCGCCGCCCCAGAGCCACGGCACCCGCACGACGGTTGTGCAGCACAGAAGGTGTGACCTCCCAAGAGAGACTGGCGGTGTTGAAAAGCTGGATTGTGACTCTTATGCAGAGTAAAACAAAACAAAACAAAACACACAGAAGCAAGCCCCAAGCAGCCAGCGAGCGCCTCTCAAACAAAATGCTACCTGTCACTGAAAATAAAGAGAAACAAATGCAAGGGATGTAGACTATGTGATTAGGATGCTGGCCCCAGACATGAAAACATATCTATTAAATATCATCCTGTCCTGGCTGGTTTGGCTCAGCGATTAGAGTGTCGTCTTGAGGGCCAAAGGTCACGGGTTCGTTTCCCAGTCAAGGGCACATATCTCAGTCGCAGGTCCCCTGGCCCTGGGAGGGGAGCCTGCGGGTGGCAAACCATCTATGTGTCTCTGTCAGGTCAATGCTTCCCTCTCTCGCTCCTCCCTCCCTTCCACTCTCTGTAGAAATCAATAGAAAAAATATCCTCGGGTGAGGATTAAAACACACACACACACACACACACACACACACACACACACACACACACACTCTAGAAGCCTGGTGCACGAGATTTGTGCACTTGGGGAGGAGGTTTGGTCCCTCAGCTTGGCCTGCACCCTCTTGCAGTCTGGGAGCCCTCAGGGTATGCCCGGATGATGGCTTAGGCCCGGGAGCAGGCCTACACCATCAGTTGGATATCCTTAGCACTGCTGAGCCTGGCTTCTGGCTCAGTGGTGCTCCCCATCTGGAGCGCACTGACCACCAGGGGACACCTCCTGCTTTGAGCATCTGCCCCCTGGTGGTCAGTGCATGTCATAGTGACTGTACTCTCGTCCTGCCGTTCGGTCAATTTGCATATTAGCCTTTTATCATATAGGACATCTGTTCTTAAGGGACTCCCTAGTGCCGGCTGCTCCGTGTCTGTGCCCAGCATAAGGGACCCACTCACTGGGTCTGAACTGTGCCCAGAATGGCTGCCGAGGTGGGAGGACCCAGCAGTCTCTGCTCCGCCTCTGTCACCGGGTTTCACCTGCCCTGTTAGCTGGCTTTCGGCGAAGTCACGTGGTACTGGTATGCTTAGCACAGACAGACGACTCAGTCGAAGACGCAGGCTTGCCAACGGTGCAGTCATTTTGGAAAAGGGTTTGGCAGGTCCTCAAAATGCAAAGCATGGAGTCACCCTTTGACTTGTCTATTCTACTTCCGAGCAGACTTCCAAGGGGGAACTGAAACATGTATGTAAACAGTCACAGCAGCACCGTTTGCGACAGTCAACAAAGCAGCGGGAACCAGCCAAGTGCATACGGCATAGCCACACAAGGGGGTATGACTCGGCTATAAAGAGGAATTAAGATACATGGCATGACGTGGGTGAATCCTGAACTGCACGCCTGGTGAAAGAAGCCACAGATCACATGCCACGTGACTTTATATATAGGAAACATCCAGAGTAGGCAAAGTCTAGAGACAGGAAGGACTCCTGTTGACCCAAGCTGCTGGGCGCAGGGACGAGGGACAGTGACTGCTAAGGGGGCAGGGGTGTCTACTTCCGGGTGATGAAATGTTCTAAAAGGAGAAAGTAGAGATGGCTGTTGAACTCTGAATATTTGAATACACTGAGAACCACTGCACTGCATACTTTAAAAGGGTACATTTTATGATAGCTGAGTTAATTCTTAAGAAAGCTGTTAAAAAAAAAAAAAAAGATATGGCCGAAACCGGTTTGGCTCAGTGGATAGAGCATCGGCCTGCAGACCGAAAGGTCCCGGGTTCGATTCCGGTCAAGGGCATGTACCTTGGTTGCAGGCACATCCCCAGTAGGGGGTGTGCAATAAGCGGCTAATCAATGTTTCTCTCACATTGATGTTTCTAACTCTCTATCCCTCTCTCTTTCTCTCTGTAAAAAAAATCAATAAAATATATATATATTTTTAAAAAGATATGCATTTGCCTAGTAAAATACTTGGAAGAAAAGCCCAGTAAATGAACACCTGCTAAAAAAAATTAGTGTTGGGTGGGGGGTGAGGGAGAATCAGAGCAAAGTTAACTGAAATCTTTACACCTTGGGAGGATGCGCTAAAGCGATGGCTCGGCATGCCGTTCCCTGTCTATGCTCACACAGGCTCTCCGACCCACCTCTGAGCATCTCCTCCCTGCACAGTGTGATCCGCCGCTTAACATTCACTTCTTTTAAAAAAAAAATATTGATTTTTTACAGAGAGGAAGAGAGAGGGATAGAGAGTGAGAAACATCAATGAGAGAGAAACATCGATCAGCTGCCTATTGCACACCCCATACTGGGGATGTGCCCGCAACCAAGGCATATGCCCTTGACCGGAATGGAACCTGGGACCTTCCAGTCCGCAGGCCAACGCTCTATCCACTGAGCCAAACCAGTTTCGGCAACATTCACTTCTTAATAGTCAAGAAAATCAGAGGCGGGAAGACAAAGTCGGTTTCCAGGAAGCAGAGCTGGCATCGCCATCCGGCCACTCCATCCATCATCTATGCCAGCGAGACTCCTGGGCCCCTTCTGCCCCCAGCAGCGGCCGGTCACCGTCTTTGAGCTCCTACTCCAATGTGCATGTGGGCATTTTCCATGGGCGCCGCGGACAGCCTTTGGGGAGCTCCTCGAAGAGACAGATGACTCCCAGACAGGGGAGAGACGGGCCCTCCTCGGCTCGGGGGAAGGAGGATGGACTTCAGAGCGGACTTGGGGCCTGTGGAGGTGCTCGTCGGAGGCACAAATCCAGCAGGGGCATCGGTTCCCATTTCATGTAGGCGCCCCGACGAAGGGTCTGGATTGAGGTGAGAATTCTGCAGCGTGCGGTGCGTCAGACAGGCGTGCAACCACCGCGCGCCTGGTCCAGGAGAGCATGGGCACCGGCGGGGCCCTGGGGGGAGCTCACACAGGGAACCCCAAATAGGAGCCCTGCAACCCCAGGCCATTCTGACCCTGCAGGGCAACTCTGATGGGCCCTGTTTTCCTTTACTCTTAGGAAACGAGAACATTTCGTGTCTTGGACTTCCTCCTGCTCTCTCTGTATATAATTAATCAAATACTCTATTCATCTACCGCTTAATTTAGAAAATCCCCCAGGCCAGGAGCTGATGATGCAAGATTTGCCCCTAGACAGCATGCCTATCGCCAGAGAAGCTGCTAATGGATGCAGACCCCAAGGACACACCCAGGAAAGGGGCCAGGGAGCCACACCTGGAACCCGCTGTCCCGAGGATGCCCAGGGTCCTCGGAATCCGCCTTGAGAAACACTGGCCCAGTGACAAGGACACCACCACGGGGAGGGGGCTCCCCAGGGCCAGGCAGGCGAGGCCCTGGGAGCACAGCTCCAGGGCCGATGGGAGCACCTTCCCAGGGGGAATGTGCTTCCTTGGTGGGTGGTCCTGGGACGGAGATCCGTTCAGAGACCTCCTTCCGAGAGAAGTGCCAACTGGAACCAGGATTCTTGTTTTTCTCCATCAAGGTGACTGCACTTGCCCCTGGGCCACCTGCACCACCTCCTGACCCTGACGCTGAAGGCCACGGAGTCTCGGGTCCCCCGGCTCCTTGGGGGGAAGGAACCACCATCTGCCCAGATGCTGACCCCATTAAAGGTGACACCCCAAAGAGAAAGGGGCCGTCTGGCCACTTGGTCAAAGAAACTGTTACAGCAGGAAACACACACACACAAATACAGGCATGCACCCACACACAAACACACACACAGATACATGCACGTACACAAAGCATGCAAGGGAGAGAGAAGGCCCAGGAGGGAGAGGGGAAGAATGGATGGTTTCTAAGGGACACGTACCCCCTCCCGAGAGCTGGGCTTGCTGGAGGGCACAGCGGAACAAACATCAGCTTTGGTGACCATGTAAGTGTGGACATGAACAAAGAACTTCATCTGGTGACCTTGGGGCCCTGCCCCTAGAGGACCCCTGACTGTTTGGCCTGGGGGAGGGCAGACGCACAGGCAGCTGAGGAAGGAACTTGTTACTGAAGGATGCTCCTGGGGAGTCAGCCGGCTCCGTAGGAGGGTCTTGAGGACGCAGAACTCATCTCAGGGAGAGGAAGTTAAGACGGACGTCAGATCAGACTTACACAAGGTTTGCTCAACGTGCCCAGAAGAGAGAGGACTATCTGGTCGGGTGAGTGCTCTCCCGGAGGAGGCAGGAGGTAGAGGCTGCACACCTGGGAGGCGGGGACTCTATGGAGGGGTTTGAAACCTTATGGATGCCGAGAAGATCCAGAAAGCCGTCTGGGCACACTTCTGCAATGAATTTAGATGCAGCCTCCGTTTCCTTCCCATGCCCTATTTGGGGAACGGCTCGGGAGCCACTGGCGATGCTGACATGGGAGCCAAGTCCCAGCCCCAGTTACGCAGAGCCCAGGGGGGAGGGGTGGGAGGCTGAGAGCGACAACTTGGAATTATCTAACGGGAGCACAGCCGGTGCCTCAACGTCAGTACCAGACTCTTGGTCCGGGCTGTTTGCCCACAGACACTGCACAGTGTTTGGTCTGGAAGATAGGAATCAGCCTCACATCTTCTGAGCCCTGAGAGGAGGAGGGGGCCCAGGACACAGGCTTTCAGGCCACCTCTCTATTTTCACTCTGGATGCCCAAGGCCACCTATGCATGATGGGGTGTATCCAAAATCACGTGGGTGCAGTGTTGCAAGGCACGGTGCGGGGAGGGGGGGGCGTGGATGCACGGGCTACAGGAAGGGGTGGGGCTCCAGGTGTTTCTTAGAGACCATGGACCACCAGGCCCATACTCAGACCGACTCCATTCTGTCTGTGGGGGGACCTGGAGCCTCCCCTGAATGGGCCGAATCTGGGCTCAGCGGGTCACGCAGCCCCTGTGCTGCACCTCCCTCTGCATCCAGCTCCTCCGCCTGCTGTTCTGCTCCCCATGGTCTTCATCCTCGTGAGTGTCTCTTTATTATTATTCCTTTCCGTCCCTTCCAGCGGACTCTGGGAAGGCAGGGAAGAAAGGTGGTGTGCTCCATCTGCCATGCTTGTAAATCACACGTTTCTATTTTATTTTAAGAACCAGGATGTATAGGTCACTGAGAAGCACGTGTGCAAGCCACGTCTGGCCTCTGGGCCGCCATCGCCCGCAGCATCTGCGAGGCGTTAAATACCGCCCTCGGAACCGCGGAACGCCGGAGTGATTGGGTCATTTTGCTGGGAGAGAGAAGGCTGAGGAACAAATTAATGGCAGAGGAGAGACCAGTTCGCAGCTGTTCCCTCTCGCTGAGAACAGAATTGAAGGGCACGAGCATGGGAGTGCAACAGGAGGGATCTCACCCCGAATCACCTCTCCCCACCCCATGGCTGTGCCAGCCGCACTGGCCTCCCTACCTGTCACCTCTCCCTCCACAACGGTCTTCTGTGCACTCACTGTCCCTCCCTGACTTAGAATATCTAAAAACAACGTTCCATCAACTCTCAATTAATTACAGGATGCTAAGCATGGTGGGGGGGGGGGGAGGTGTGGCCATGCTATGCTCTGGGGCAGCCGTGGGCAAACTATGGCCCGCGGGTTGGATCCGGCCCATTCGGCTGTTCTATCCGGCCCGCGGAGCCGAAAGAGCGGAGGGTTCTCTTGCTCTCCCCTCCGCTCCTTCACCAGCAGCCCAAGATGAGAGAGCCAGCACGGTCAGGCTGCTTTTGTTCTGGCCCTCCGGTCCAGTTTAAGAACCCATTGTGGCCCTTGAGTCAAAAAGTTTGCCCACCCCTGCTCTGGGGGGACAGTGATGAATTCGGCAGGTGCGGTCCCCTCCCCCATGCTTAGGACTTAGCTAGGAACAAAGACATGTTCTGGATTTAGGACAAAGATGCATTTGGGGGGCGGGGCATGAGTCAGCCTACCAAAGGGAGAAAGAGGGGGGCTGGGATTCAGACCTGAGTCTTGGGCCCCAAGACAAAGCAGGTTTATGCATCCTGTATACCTTCCCTCCAAGCCAGGAATGGGGCTGTGGCCACAGCCGTGATCACGTGCCCCCAAACCCCCTGTAGGACCGTCCCTTCCTCCTAGGTGCTCCTCTTGCCTGGATCCCCTTCTACTTGGCCTCCTCTGAAACTCCTACTTAACCTTCAACGCCCCGTCCTGTGCTTCCCCTCTGCAGTCTCTCCCTGCCCCTCCTGAGCAGAACTGGCTCTCTGGTCTCAAGGCCTCTGCGGGCCGCACTTTGTCCATTAAATCCTCCACACAGGCAATGGCCCGAGAGCTGTGCGGCCGTTTCTGCTTCCTCCTCCCCTTCTCCACCGACAGAGGAACTCCGTAGGAACAGGGCCCCTTTCTGCCCATGAGCATGGTTTCGTGTCCGCCATGTCCACCCTCACCTGGCACACATAGGCCGACACATGTTCCTGGGCTGAAGCTAGTGAAGCAATAAATGAGTTGCATCATCAAGGCAGACTGCAGTCTTCCTCAAAGGGGAAAAAAAGGTGAGGACTGAGCCACATTTCCCCCCATTTTCTGCCCCCCATCCATTTACTGAGCCCCATGCTGAGCATTGTGCCAGCGGCTGGGACAACAGAGATGGACAAAACAGGATGCCCGCCTGGGCAGCCAGGAAAAGGAGACGGATGGAGTCCCCACTACGTGCCAGCCACGTGACCTCATTTGTGTGGACGGCTGCCAGGCCAGAGGGCGGCCGGCCCCTCCCAGCACGTGGATCTGGAAGATGAGCATATGATCCAGCTCTCTGGTTACCGGCAGCTCTGCTGGGTTTTCAGAATGCCGATGCAGAGTCCAAAGATGTCTTACGAGACCTGCCAGGCCAATGCCTTTGAAACTAGAGCTTGCAATACATAAGAGGGCTGTAAAAATAATTCAGGGGGCTTTAACAACATTTTAAAAATTAAACTATGCCAATTAGATTAGAAGAGATATAAAAAGTCAATGAACATAGTAAGGTTAAGTATTGTTTTATGAAGATATTTAGTTGCACAATGTGTATGTCTAGATGGATATATATATGTATATATGTATAAATGAATGTAGGTGTGTATATGTATAGATGTATGTATGCACATATGTATAAATGTATGTATGTGTGCAAATGTATAAATGTATGTATATGTGTATAGATGTATATATGTGTGTATATATGTATAGATGAATGTATGTGTGTGTTCAGATGTATGTACACACAGAAGGAGACGGGCATCTGTTTTTTGGGCTGTGCTATAAAAGGCAGCTCTTTCTGTGGGATACAGTTCAAAGGTGTGAAAGGAAGGGATGGTCCTCCATCCACATTGAGATACCCAGAGGGCCTGGCAAAGGACTCCTGCAGCTCTTTTCATCTGAGCCTGGCATGTGGCCACCCCGAGCCCTCTGGCGTCTACACCTCAGTCTCTCTCCACAGCCACCCCGAGGAGCAGGATGCTCTTTTATTAAAGGAGCCAGTGGGGTGCCCAGCTGGGCCCACCGGGGAAGTGACTGCTCAGGTACGTCTCCTGTCACCTGGGCTGACCTGACAAACTCCTGTGGAGAGCTCCTTTAAATAGCTCTCAATGAGACTTCCCTCCGATTATCACAACCGAGAGCGGATTATCCAGAAATGGCCTAATGCAGTGGTCGGCAAACTGGGGCTCACGAGCCACATGCCGCTCTTTGGCCCCTTGAGTGTGGCTCTTGCACAAAATACCACATGCAGGCACGCATGTCCAGTGCGATTGAAACTTCGTGGTCCATGCGCAGAAGTCGGTTCTCGGCTCTCAAAAGAAATTCCAATCGTTGTACCGTTGATATTTGGCTCTGCTGACTCATGAGTTTGCCGACCACTGGCCTAATGAACCCCCAGCACTCTGAAGATGTGCAGTCCCGAGGAAAAAAATGCAGGCTTTGAAGTGTGGCTGATTGGGCCAAAATTTCCATCTCTGCCACGTGCTGGCCCTGTGACCTCAGGTCTGTCAGCTGTCCCAGTGGGCCCTGGGACAGGCGTGCCGGGCCAGCCCTCCCATCCGGGGAAAGCCCACACATAGGAGCTCAGCAAACATTTACACTTCCCCCTCCCACCCCCTTCCACCCTTTCCCTTTCTATGAATATCTGCAGAGCAGTTACAGAGTAACCACATGCCAGCTACATGAATGACTCCAGAGAAAATGGCAACACAGCCACAAGAGCCACTGTCCTGTGGCGGGCACCACGCGCCAGGGCCTTGCCAGGTCCCCCTCTGCCAGCTCAGAGCCCGAGCTGACCGAGCACCAAGCACAGCTGGGCCGCCTGCGCTCTGCCCTGCCACCAGCCTGGTCCTGACCTTTTCTGGCATTTGTGATGCCGGGTTGTCTTCTGATCCTTGTTTGAGCTCTTGACACAAAATAAAGCGGTTGGTACATTTCCTCGGGAGGCACAAGTGCCGGGACTTTAATCCTGTCCGCAAACACGTCTTCCCAAATGCTACCCCACCCCACCAGCCGCGCGAAGAAAGCAGCCGAGACTCAAGGCCTCTTTTGTCGCAGCCGCCAGCGGACCCCGGTTCGGTGGTGTTCGGGGATGGAGTGCGTGCTGGGGGCACTTGGCATTAGGTACGGAGCCTGTGAAAATGTGGGCATCCAGGGCCTCGACTAGAGATTCTGACTTGGTGGGTAGGAGGCAGGCCTGGGCATCACTCTCCTTAAAGAGTCCCAGGTGGTTCTACTGGAAGACAACTGCATTGGGGAGAAGAGGAGGGAACAGAGAGGTAGGTAACCTGGACCAGTCCCCAGGCCAGCCTCCGGGAACTCGTAGAAAAGGTGCCTGGTCTTCATATGAGAAAAGCACAGAGAGGTTAACTGGACCATCCAAGGTCACACAGCCAGGGCTGGGACTTGAACACGGGGCCATCTCTTTTTTTAAAAATATGTTTTTATTGAACTTTGCAGAGAGAGGAAGTGAGAGGAATAGAGACATAGAAACATGGACAAGAGAGAAACATCATCAAGAGGCTGCCTCCTGGATACCCCCTACTGGGGATCGAGCCCCTGACTGGGAATCTAACGGGTGACCTCTTGGTTCATGGGTTGATGCTCAACCACTGAGCGACACCGGCCGGGCCATCTGACTCTTTTTGTAGCCAACACACTGCACCGCTGAGCTCGGGGCATCTACAGCCTCAGGGCCACAGCCTTGCAAAAGAGAGGACTAGCATTTTGCGATTCTCTAGGATTCCGAAAACGTTTGGCAATAGCCCAAGACCTCGAGACAGAGGCCTGAAGAGACAAATAATAATGTGGCAATGCCATGAATACCAAGAAGCATAAAAATGACTCAGTGCAAACACTGGAAAAACGGTTGCAATCTGTAGTTAGGAAGAAAATTCCTAGTGTACAAACAGTATTATAATATGATCACAGTTTCACATTTTAAAAAAAGCCATTTTCTATGCACGAAGAAGCACCTGAGAGGAAATACACTAAAATATTAACGACGCTCAACTCTAGGAGTAGAGATACAGGAGTTTTAGTTTCTCCTTTGTGATATGAACACGCGTTGTTTTATTCATGACACAGACACACATCAACGTGGCACGGGGCTCCTGGGACTCTGCGATGCCCCCAACAGGGCAGTCTGTGCTGGAAAGATCTGGTAAAGTTTTGTTTTGGGGCCGGAAGACAAAGTTGGCCACCATCACAATAATGCCCGGGGGCATCTTTATACTGCCTGTCTGCCCCGTGTCCTGTCTGGAATTCTTACGGTTCTGCATAGAAAACATTTTCGCTTCCCCCTCCCACCTCTTTGCCTTCTCCTTTCCTCTGAAATAAAAAAAAGGATATTTAAAAAAATAAACATTGCCTTCATAAAAGTGTGCTTCCTTTTTTTGAGACACCCTGTATATGTAGTCTGGACTGTACCAGGCATCTTGTAAAGTAAGCCCCTTACCTCAATGTACATTAGTAATGATAATAATAATAATAATAATAATGATATATATATACATATATATATGGCTAATATGCTAAGTATCCCCTTGGGAGTTTGGGAGAACCTGAGTTCAATCACTTGCTATGATGTGTGCTGACCACCAGGGGGCAGTGCAGAACATGGAGGGCATTAGCTAGGCACCCCTGGGGGCAGGGGTGATGGGACAGAGCTGTGGTGAGAATGTGGGGTGTCCGCTGAGCTCACTCTCACTCCCCCTGCTACCCTCCCCCAGGACACCAGGCTCATGCACCTGGGAAGACCCTGCGCTCAGGTGCTGGGCGCTTGCAAGGAGCCCACCCCATACCTGAGCGGCATCTTCCAGGTGAGCCAGGCTGCAGTCACTGGACTGCGAGGCTGGCCAGGAGAGAGTGCACTGCCTGCCCGGCTTCTGTGTGGTGCTGCTAGGCAGCCCAGAGGCCCACACTGTGCCCCGGCCCACGGTGTCTGGCCATGGTCACCACATCTCCATGTGGGGACTTGGGTGCCCTGACTCAGGTGGAGTGGGATGCACGGGTGCCCAGGTGCTGCCCAGGTGCTGCCCAGGTGCTGCCCAGGGCCCAGAGGTCAGCTGGGACCTGTGCTTCCATGCCAGATGCTCATGCTTCCATCACCGGCCAAGCCTAGGGACTGCACCCTTGCACAGATTTTGTGCACCGGGCCTCTAGTAGAGATAATAATAAGGAAAACAGGGTATAAAGTATATGAGAACGCTGTGTTATTTTTATAATGTCTCTGTAAACCAAAAACTGTTCAAGAATTTCAAAGTTTACTTAAAAAAAAATTAAGTACCATCCCTGCCAATCAACCCCCCCATTCCTTCCCCAATATTTCCTAAGCCCTTCATGGATACCTCCTTTTGTTACAGACTAGTCTCACATCGTTTTTTGGTTTGTTTTTTTTAGAAGATTATTGGCCAGGTTTGAGGAAGATTCTTTTCAATCTTATG
This sequence comes from Vespertilio murinus, assembly GCA_963924515.1. NCBI lineage: Eukaryota > Metazoa > Chordata > Mammalia > Chiroptera > Vespertilionidae > Vespertilio > Vespertilio murinus. The sequence goes on from OZ004707.1 coordinate 187,883,208, forward strand.
TTTCTGCTATCATGGGATATGACCTGGGGTCTCTTTTGACATCTGAGCAGTAAAGAAGAGAAGCCATGCTTTCTGTGCTCCTAAGACTCATCAAATGGCAAACAAGGAAACAGGACACCAGAGCTTCCGTCTCTAAAGGAGATGCTTGTTGATGAAAAGAACATCCTTCTGCTTGTAGGAAAGCTGGTGTTCCACCCGGTCCTAGGCTGGCTGACAGCGTCCCTCCCATGCTGCCCCATCCATCTCAACTGGGAGCCCGCGCACACCCTGCCCACTGCACTCTTCCAGATGGGCGAGCCCAGCGCGCTGCACAGAGGAGGAGAGAACAGCTATTTGTCTTCCCGGACAGGCCACGTCCGTCCTTGTCAGCTATTAGATACTGCTAATCATCTATGTATATGCACTTAGGAGGGAAAACATCGGTGTCCTTGTGCTGGTCACAGAGTGACATGCGCGCTCTCCTCCCTTTGGAAGGGGACAGATGAGCAGCAAGTCAGTCCCTCTTGTCATTTGGAGGAAAGCCCATAAGTTCCAGTGAGTTCTAACCGAAACTGTGGCCTTCTATGGCTGCTGATGCTTTTGAGCCTGGTTAACTCAATCTTGGCTTTCCCTTGGTACCATGGACGCTTCCGGGTACAGGGAAATGAATGCGTTTATTTATCCTCCGAAAGAGGCTCTTCACTACTGGTCAACCATCTGTGGCTCCAGGAGATGAAATCCCCAGTCCTAGCGTCTCTGAGTCTAATGGGGAGTAGAGTCGAGAGGAGTAAGAAAGTCACTAACTCTTCCCCATTGGAGCGTGAACCCAGGGCTGGTTCAGAAAGTCATGCAGACAGCATGTGGTCAGGGTGCTCCAAGTTATGAAATGATACACAAGCTGTAGAATGTTCTCGTTTAATTTCATTATCAACCACTTAAGGCCAACACCACGCCACCCCTAAAGCCTGATGATTACAACGGAGTAACCAGGGGCAACAAGGGGTCTCAACAGGGAAGGACTGTGTCCGCAGGGGTCACGTGGTGATTGTCCTGACATAGTGTAGGTTATCACAACTGGGGAAGTGGGTAGAGGCCAGGGACAGGGCTAACCATCCCACAGTGTACAGTATGCCACCCCAAGTGTCAATAGTGCCAAGGTGGGGAAGCCTGTAGGAAAACATTCCATGCTCTTGTCATCGGGGGTGTCCAGGCTGTGGCTGGGAAATGGGGGTGGGCCTCGGACCCTTGCAACTTGAAAAGACCCAATAGGTGGTTCTGAGTCTGATCGCCAACCTCCACCTTACAACACAGAATCACCGCTTGAAGAACACAGTGGTACGTGGCCATCAGGTGACCACTTGGCTCTCCCATGCCCGTTAATCCAATTAGACGTGTTGCTAACAGAGACCACGCTAGAACTAACCTGCATTGTAAGGCCCTTTTGGCCAAGACACTTGGAGAGCAAACAAGGGAAAAAAAGTATCTCCATTGAGCACATGACTCTAAAGATGGGCTTTGTCCTTGTCCCCCTCAATTCATTCAACAGGTGTTTACTTCTTCCCTGCCCCCACTACCTGTTCTGTTCTTGTCTCTGTCACCCCTGCTGAGTCCCCTGTGCCTTTACTTGGTCCCAGCCTGCTCTCTCACCCTCCCTTCCCTCATAATTAAGTAGGATAGCTCCACCCCTCTATGCATCCACAAGTGCTATATAACTCAGCGAGCTGATATCAGCAAATGCTGGCAAGGCAACCTAGCTAAATAATTCACACCACTGGCAAGCAACCCTGAAATGTTCCCAGAAGTCTCTGATTTTCTTAAAGAAGGATGAGTTGGTTACATGAATTTCTAATGGACTGAGTGTTAGAGAGCATCACTTGCATATGTGGTGTCAAGTCCTGATAGATGTTCAACAGATGTTTATCGAATGTCTGAATGAGCAAGAAAAGACATCTGGGCAGAAAAGCATCCTGAAGTTCTGGGTTTAACACTTAAGCTCTCCAATATCTCTTCCTGAAATTTAAAAACCTAAGATGTTTCTGTTCCACATGCCTCAACCTCCCCTCTCTCCATGTACACAATATAAGTAAAGGTTCACTTTCAGAAAAGAAGACGTTGGTCTCCACAGCAGGAGGGCCCATCAGGAGGTGGCCGCCCGTCCAACAAGGGATGTAGTTACCAAAAGTAGCAACAGCACAAATGTCTGAGGACCCTGTGGTCATACCATGAAAGGGAAACAAGGAGCACCCTACAATTCTTCTTCATGGACATATCAGCCTTCCAATTCAGATCTTCCTTCCTCTGTCCAGAGCCTGACCCACTCTCCAGCTTCCATCTCCATTAATTCCCTCCATCAATGAGGGAATTAATAAGAATACAAATACCGACCCATCTCCTCTGGATTCTGTGAGGTCACTGGTTGTTGGCTACATCAAGGAGAAAAAGACCATCTGTCAAGTTGCTTCTGTAAATCACATCAACTTCAAAAACCATATGATGTGAAAACCCTGCCTCAGAGAACTGAGATGGTATAAAAATACCTGCAAAGTATTAGGTGAAGTGCATATTTGCTTCCAAAATGTTATTCCCATTGAGACTGAGAAGTTCACGGGAAGGTGCCCAGGACAGTTCTTGGGAGTGCCGGACTCCATGCCTGTGCTCTCCCCACAGAATCCTGACTCTTATTCTCACATGGCCCTCCTCCCAGACCCTCCTTCTCCATCTGGATGGAGTGTAGTTAGGCGCTTTCCTTTCCCATGAAGGACCAGTATTGTCTCCGTCACTCTCAAGGTCAACCCATCCAGAATCTTTTCGGTAGGTAGACAGATGCCTTAGTGTGATGACAACAACATGACTCGAGGATTAGGAGCAACTGCGGCTAACCACGGTGGGGGTGACCTCTGTGTCGGGTGCTGTGCGAAGACCTTGATGTGTGTAGCGTCTCCCTTTGGGATCACAGCAGTGCCCTGGGAATACCATGGTTACCATTTTGCCGTTAAGAAACAGATGTCCAGAGATTTGAGTAGTGCTGAGGTTAGAAAGATGGTAAGAGGGTGGGAATACGCCCAAAGAAAAGGCCTGGGCACCTCTGTCTCCCCACCCGGAAGTGGACATGAGTTGGGGAAGGAGAGGGGAAGGAAATACTTCCCAGCCACTCTCAGAAATTTTTCTTTCCTCCTCTTCCTGATGAGCCTCAAGGTGCCCTCCAGCTCACGTGGCAGAGAGGGTGGCTCTCTGTGCTACACAATTGACAGAAGTCAGGAGGCCCCGGAGAGGCATCAGTGTGGCCGCTCTGTCCACGCTGAGAGCACTGCAGACACAGGCACCACATGCTGGTTGGATGATGCCCTGGCAATTTGAGGCAGGAGCCAACATCACTCCCTGGACATGGGCTGCATAATTAGGGGCTCCTGATACCATGGGAGTGAGTGCAGTGAACCTCTGATGAACCTGCTCAGCATTTGCTCGGCTCCGTCTCCTAGCCAATCACAGCTCGCCAATCACGCCTCGTCCAGCCTTCATGATTGGCCCAGCCAATCACAGGTCACCAATACCAACTCCCAATCAGGCCTTGCCCAGCCTGTGCACCTGCTGGTGACAGTCTGCACCACCCACTTAGCGATCTACTGGAGACAGCAAGCCCAGCCGCCCTTCCTTCCGGACCAGGAGCACAGGGTTACCACCTCCGGCTCCACAATGCGTCACACCTAGAAGTCCAGAAAAGGAAACTGTAATAACCCGGTGAGAACATCTATTTTAATACCAAAAGCTCTACTTTGGTTCCAGAAATGGCAGCACCTAAAGATACCTCCAGCCCAGACCTGCTTTAAGACCCAGACCCTTCTGTCCTTTCCCTGCATGTCCAAAATGGGACTTGTCACTCAGGGCTCTCTAGCCACTCTACTGACAGTTGATTCTAGTCCCTGCCTTTTGCTGGACCCCAAGGGCAGTATTCCGCTATACATGGGCTAAGGCAGCCGTGGGCAAACTATGGTCCGTGGAGCCGAAAGAGCGGAGGTTTCCCTTGCTCTCCCCTCCGCTCCTTCACCAGCAGCCCAAGATGAGAGTGCCAGCATGGTCAGGCTGCTTTTGTTCCGGCCCTCCAGTCCAGTTTAAGAACCCATTGTGGCCCTCAAGTCAGAAAGTTTGCCCACCCCTAGGCTTCTTGGACTTGTGCAGTAGCCAACCTCCTACCGAGCACACACTTTCTTGCCAACACTTTCTTTCAAGGAGCTGGTTCCCGACTTCAGGTCTCGATCATCCCCCACCCTGCAGCTGAGGGCTCTGTCCACACCTCAAAATCTGAGCCTTCTCCTCTGTACCTGAAACTCTGAACTCCCTTTCCATTACTTTGGAGCAAAACTCAAGCCATAGCTCAGAAGACCCTTCCTACTTCTGCATTAACCCCCCCCCTCCCCCGCTCAAATCACCCGGAATCACATGCTTTCCTTGTTTGTTTACTCAGAAAATAGTTACGGAGCACCCGATCTCTGCCAGACATTGTTCTAGCTGCCAGGAATACATCAGGAAGAAGGTGGCGAATATCCCCGCCCTCTAGGAGTTCAGGCATCAACAGGAAAGACACATAGTAACCAGGGAATGCTGCCATGCCCAGGTACCTGGGTCTGCCCTGCTTACTGGGTCCGGCAGAGAAGCTGTCTTGGTAAGTATTTGTAAACTACCGTATTTGCCGGCGTATAAAACGATTTTTTGGCCCTGAAAAAAATACATATTTGCCGGCGTATAAGACGACTGGGCGTATAAGATGACCCACTAAAATTTCCACTAAAAATACAGAGTTTGTTATATACTCACCGTATAAGACTACCCCCCACTTGGAGGCATATTTTTCAGGGCCAAAAAGTCGTCTTATACGCCGGCAAATACGGTAGGTTAGATGGTGATGAGCTATATGAAAAACATGAATGTAGGGCGAGAAGGAAGAGATGGTATCGGGGCTGCAGGATGAAAGAGAGGAGAAAAAACTGACGAAGATGAGATCTGAGCAGAGACTTGGAGTGAGTTACAGCAGAGATAGGGGGAGAGATCTGGGAATGAGCATTACAAGCAGATGGGATCAGGCGTAAATGGGCAGTCAGATATCCCTCGAGTGTTCCCAGATTGGAGAGGATGCAGGCCAGGCTGAGGGATACCCCTCCTCTCCCCCCCACCCCTGCACGAATTTTGTGCACCAGGCCTCTAGTCTATATATATAAAAGCCTAATATGCAAAGTTTCTCCTCAAGGGTTCAACGGACTGGGAGTTCGATTGTTTGCTATGACATGTGCTGATCGCAGGGGGCAGCACAGAATGAAGGAATGCCCCCACTGGAAGCTGCTAGGGACCCTACCAGTGCACAAATTTCATGCACTGGGCCTCTAGTTGAAAATAACTGCTCACACTGTTATAGTGGCTGGGCCACAAAAATATTCATTGTGGGCTGCATGTGGCCCACAGGCCGAGAGTTTGACATGCTTGCTGTAAGTGACTGTGTGCTCAGCAGGGCCTAGGATCTAGAGGTTAACAGTGTGGACTCTGGGGTCAGCCCGGGATTGGCCTGGCTTCAATCCACTAACTTGCTGCCTGACCTTGAGCAAGGCAGGTAAAGACTAAATGAGATAGGTCCATGCCTGACACAGAGAGCGAGCAGGTCACAGAAATCAGCGTTATTACCGTTTTATCCCCAGGGAAGACCCAGGGGCTCAAAAGAGACTGAATTAATGAAGGAAGGAATGAGTGAACGGATGAGGGAGGCAGGCCAGAAGGGAGGGGGTGTGAAGGGGGCAGGGAAGGAGAAGAAAAGGAAGTAGGCAGGCTTCTGTCTCCCTGACTTTCAGGCTGAAAAAGAAGGGGGAAAGAAAGGGGGGTATCATTTACTCAGCAGATGCAGAGCCGTTTCCTGCCTTACTGGTCAAGTAAAGCTAATAGGGGAGTTATTCATGTATTATTCCCCCATTTTTATAGAATAAGAAACAACAAAAAAGAAGTTCATCAAAATTGAATGAAGTTTCTAATATAGTACTAGTAAGGCAGGTCTACTTCAAAATTAATCTGAAAATAACTAAGACCTCTCCCTCCCAGTTGGCCAGGAATAAAATTCAGTGATGCTCCAATTCTGGAAACTAAGGTTTTCTCTCTCAGACCTTGGGAATGCCATGCTTCTCTCTGCCTCGGATCTTGCCTCTGTTTTCCCGATGCCTGTGTCAGCTTAGCTCCGCCCTCTCCACCCCGGTTTCCATGGTCACTGGAGTCCTTCCATCTATCTAACTTCGGTCTCTCCCAAGAGGCTCCAAGCCTCACCACCTCCTCTTCTGAGGAGTGCAGGCTGCTGTGCCAGAAAGAGCACTGGATTTGGATGACCCGAGTTCAAATCCCAGCTGTGCAACTTAAGAGCTGAGACACAGGGCCAACGACGCTGCCTCCCTAAGCATCGGCTTGCAAACCTGCAAACAGGAACATTACCAGTAATTACTTCACGGCAGTGTTGTGAGGATTAAATGAGTCTACCCATAAAACGCTTAACAGAGCAGCTGGCACAGAGTGAAGGACTTGAAAATGCTAGCTGCAATTAGTCCACAGTGAGTCTGCTAGGTCCTGACTAATACCCACTGGGTGACACCCCTCCCCTCCATGGCTCTGGGAGGGTCTGGAGGGGAAGGCCTGCCCATGCTCAATAGCCTGTATCTGTTTGGAGACCAGAACTTTCCACTATGGCAACACGCTCTTCCCACAGGGAAGGCCTTTGCTTTCAATCAACAATACTATCTTGAATATGTAGTACTAGAGGCCCGATGCACAAAGATTCTAGCAAGAATGGGCCTTCCTTCCCCTGGCAGCTGGCACTTCCCTCGGGTGGGAGCTGCCTTTTTGCTCCTACCTGGAGCCGCCTTTCTGCCTTCCCATGCTGCCCAGAGGCTCAGAGCGGCTGGGGCACTGCAGAATACCGCGTCATTGGTTCTGCCCCTCCTCCGGCCACTCTGCACCTGCATATGCAAATTAAACCACCATTTTTGTTGGGTTAATTTGCATAGCCACTCCTGATTGGCTGGTGGGTGTTGCAAAGGTTTGGTCAATTTGCATGTTACTCTTTTATTTGTGTAGATGGCTTTCTTCTAAAAGCTTCAAGTTATGGGTGCGTATTTATTATTTCTGCCTCCCCAACAACTTCCCCAGATGGCTAAAATCAGATGTAATTTTCAAATCTCGGGGCACTAAGGGGTCATGGGTGAACAGGATCAGCGGCAGCCACAACGGAACTAGATGCAGACCCTGTCTCCCAGGCCAGTGGGCACCCCCTCCCACACACCAGGAAGCCTGGACAGGAGGCAGGAGGCAGCAGAAAGAGCACAGACTCGGAAGCCAAACAACAGCTTGGGGCCCAGCCCTGCTGGATGATGACTCTCTGAGCGCGAGAAGTTCTTTAACCTCTCCTGGGTCCGCTTTATGCTGCTTCTTAAATGTGCAAAGTTTCCAGCCCAGTGGCTACAACAGATGTACTTAAGAAATGTCAGTTACTGTCCCTTGGCTTCACAAATACTCATTTATCTGCCTGCCTCTTCACCATGTCCATGCGGACTCCAGATCAGCTATTTCACATGAAAGTGCCCCAAACCGAACTCCTGGTCTTTCCCTATAACCTGATTGTTTCTCCGTCCTTCATCTCCAAATGTAGTCACACACTCTAGGCTCCCAGGGGTCACCTGTGATTCCATCAGTGTCTCGTCCTGGATTCTATCACCAGAACCTCCGACGACGCACCTGCAAAATGTATCGCTAATGGGATGGCCTCTTTCACCTCTGCTGACCCAGCCGGTCGGAGCCAACAACACGACTGTCCAGGATGATCAGAGTCTCCCAGATGGCTTCCTTGCTTCCTCTTCCTCTCAAAAGGGCAGCCAGGATGATCCACTGAAGATGCAGATTATGTGACCCTGCTCAAAGCCATACCATGGCTCCTCATATAACCCAGGGGGAAGGCAAAATTCTCGTAGGGCCTACAAAGGAGACACTGTGACTGAACCTGGTCAATCCGGCCCGTTCCTGGGCTCCCTCCACTCCATTCTGACCTCCATTCTATTCCCCACACAACTTCTGAAACTTCAGCCTGCTCCATGTGCCCGGCCCACGATTCCACTCTTCCTTCACACCTGGCATACTTGCTTTTTTTAAGGTTTTTGCTTAAATGTCACTTCCCTTGTAAGACCTTCCGTTCCCACTCTCTTTGAATATTAAAACTACACACACATGTGCACACACGTGCACACAGGCACCCTTATCTCCTTTCTCTAATTTCCTCAAAAAAACAAAACAAAACAAAAAAACCCAACAACAACAAAAACAAGCAGTCACTGTCTACTGTACTATTTCACTTTGTTTGGCTGTGTATCCTCCCCACTCACATATACACTCATCCGGGGGAGGGATTGGGCTTGTTTTATTGTTTTTTCAAAAAAATATTTTTTTAATCTTTATTGTTGAAAGTATTTCATGGTCCTCTTTCCCCCCATTGACCTCTTCCAGCCGGCCCCCACCCCCTTGCCCCAGGCCTTCACCCTCTATTGTCTGATAGGTTAAGCATATATACACACAAGTTCATTGGTTGACCTCTTCCCACCCACCCATCCTCTCCAGCGTTCCTCTGAGGTTGTACAGTCTGTCCAATGCTTCTATGTCTCTGCATCTATTTTTGCTCATCAGTTTATTTTGTTCATTAGATTCCACATATGAGTGAGGCCACGTGGTACTTGTTTTTCTCCGGCTGGCTTATTTTGGGCTTGTTTTCTTCTTGCACAATCCCCAGTAGTCAGAAAACCAGTGAGCTCAGTCAACTGGTCTGAACGGGCAACTCCTAACGCAATGGCATGAATCTTTCTGCTAAGAATCAGTGGCTCTGAAAATACCTCCATAGGTTGGAGCAGGCTCTCTAAGAAGGGAGGGAGGCGTTTGCCCCTTGGGTGAAGTCGAGGGTTAGGGAGCATGCGGACACCCCAGGAGGTACCCCCAACGCTGCTGTGGTAGAGGCTAGGAATGGGAGTAAGCCCCGACTAAATGGCTTTTTCCTGGACTGTCCACAGAATGACCCAGGGAAGGGGGATTTCACGGCACCGGTAAGGAGTCAAGGGCATCCGTGACCTGCACATAGCGGCGCCGCAGCCCAGACAGCAAGCTGTTCTACAGCGGAGACGAATTAACACGGCCTAATTGCATCCATGTCACTCAGCGTGTTTACAATGACGGATGACAACAGCCATCACCATCACGAGAGGGGAAGTCTGATCGGAAAGATCTGTTTGTGGGTCTGTCCTAAGGGAATCTCCCGGGACGTGACCTCGCTTCTAATTGGTCCAGTTTAGAAAAACAAGAACAAAACAAACAAAACAAAACAAAAAAATTACACAAAAACTTGTACAAAAGACTGCCATATGGAGAAGGAAAAAAAGAGAGCTCACTTGTCTTCTTTTGACCTCCGTGTTTTCCCAGAAGTTGGGGTGAGCCTGGGAAAACCCCAGATGTTTTCATCCTCCGTGGCTGCCGACAGACAGAAATGTGACAAAGCCAGCCTTGTCTGTGAGCTTCTGGTGGGCTCAGGCCACGCTGGACAGTTTTAGGTAAGAACGCCATCTGATGCGCTCCTCTGTGGGCGGGGCCTAGCAAATGCTAGAAATAAACTCAAAGAACCAACAAGCAAAATGCGGCCCTGCCCCTGTCCTGACCTTGGCCCACACACTCTGCTCTGCCCGGGAGCGGCCTTGAATCTCGGAGCCCAAACCCTGGACCAGCTCTGGGGGCATCAGGAGCCGCGAGAGCCTTGCCTACCAAGGATGAAACCAGGACTTAGTGCCCCGGGTCCAGGAGGGAGGTTATGGCTGCAGAACCCACCTGCTGGCCGGCAGGTCCCGGCTTGGCAAGAAGAAATGTGCCTTCCTAGCCGTAACCAGTGACCACTGCACCAGTGATGTTGCCAAATTGCACCTATCATCCCAGGGAGATGTGCAGCTCTGAGTGCAGACTCGGGTTGAATTTCTCAGGAGCCACCTCTGATGCGGGAATGTGCGTGCGGGAGGCTAGTTTAGGAAGAGCCCTTGGGAGGGGAGCTGTGAGGGCCGGGGAGGAAAGCAGGGCTGGCTGAGGGAGAAATCCAGTCCCAGGGCATTCCCAGGGAAGGCCACAGCTGCTCCTGCAAGAGTCTTTATTTTTTTATTTTTTTTTATTAAGGTATTATATGTGTACATATCTTACCATTGGGTCCCGTCCCCCCTCACCTCCGTACATGCCCTCCCTTCCAGAGTTTTGTGTCCATTGGTTGTACTTATATGCATGCATACAAGTCCTTCGGTTGATCTCTTATATGACCTCACTCATTTATGGATAATAAAGAGCATTATAAACTGATGAAACAAAAGATAGATATAGTGACAGGAAAGCAACAAGCAGACAGTCAAATTACAGTGGGGAGGGGAGGGAGATCTGGGGGAGATGAGAGTCTTCATTCATCAGTCATTGCAGATATGGGGTGCTCCAGGAAGGGGGCGTGGCCACAGGCAGTGACTCTCCTCACCTGAGGCCGCCCCCAGACAAGGCTGATGGCTGGGGGCCATCTGCAGGGAGCACACCCAGCTCAAAGGGCAAAGTGGGCACCTACTGCGCACCATCACTGCTCCTATCCGGCAGGATGGCGCCCCAGGCCCATCGCCTCCTCTGTGAGGCCCTCCCAGCTGCCTTCGCTGACCCGTCAGGAGAAGGGGTAGTTCTCACGCCCGTCACTGTCCACGCGCCGCCCCACACCCAGCGGGGATGAAGGAAGTGCATGTTGAGTAACACATCACTGAATACGGAACATCAGCATAAGAGTATGAATAAAATATCATCTCATTATCGGTAAACCTGCCCCCAAGGAGTTCAATTAGATCAGAAAAACAAGCAGAAATTATTGGGGAGCTTGCATTCGGAAGCCAACACCCAGGTGCTTTCTGTTCTCCGCCCGGCTTTGGCTTACTGGTGAAATCGGGGAGACCCAGGCATTCTATGAGGCCATGAGAAAGCCGAGACACACTCAGCACCGGCACTTTTGCTAAATGATGTCTTTATCGGTGTAGTTATGGACACGGGTGGGAAAGTAAATCTTGATCCTGACAAGGGGAGGAGTGGAGGGTCAGGGTCCCCCAGGTGACACGCTGAGGCCTTTTTGTCAGTTAGCCCAGAGCGAAGGGACCCCAGGAAGAAAGCAAGCAGAGACCAGAGTAGGTGAGGAACTGTACTCTCTGTCCAGAGAATGGAAATAGAAACCAACTGGAATACCAGGTGATTTATGAAAATGCTGTCATTTAAAATCACTAGGAGGCATCTCACCTTCACAGGATAAGGAGTTATAGAAGCCAGAGTGCAATTAAAACACACACATACACACACACATACACACACATACACATATACACACACACTCACACACAAACACAAATAAATAAAGAAAAAAATATCTTCATCAGATTTCCCTCTCATTGTATCTGTCTAATACAGTTGTCAGCAAACTCATTAGTCAACAGAGTGGCAAACCACAGCTCACGAGTTGCATGTGGCACATGAACCACAGTTTGCCGACCACTGGTCTAATGCATAGAAGAATTTTTAGGATATTGCCATTTAAGGACAAGATCTGGGAGAAGGAGGTTAACATAACAGCCCGAGATCAGTGCTGACCTGACACTGCTCTCTCTTACGCTCACCTATTGGGCTCACGATTCCCCACCGGATACCCTCACCTGCACCCAGGCCGTGGCAGAGCTACAACCATCGCTAACGAGAAACGAACCAGCTTAAAGGAACATCTTGGAAACATACATGCCCCTTTAAAATAACAAACTGCAACATAAATGAAAGCACAGGCCACGAGCACATTTCCAAACCCTCCCTAATCAATACGCTTCTCCACCACCTCCCAGGCCTTCTCTGCAATCCGGTCTCCTCTGAGCAAAAGAGAAACCCAGTACAGGTAAGCCAGCTCCACCGGCCGCATACAAACGCACACACGGATGCCGATCTCATACAAAGCACCTCCATGGTTCTTCCCAGGAGCACAGCCCTTGCCTCTTCATTCACTTCAGAAACGCCAATTCCAGTTCGAGGTTTCGCAAAGGCCAGGAGACCCGCTCCTCGACCGAACCTGTGATTCCTCACCCATTGCACGAACATGACCTCATTAAGAGTGCACCTCGCATCGCTTCACACGGCAATTACTATTCTCGGCACGCCGACCCCTTCACAGACAGACGAGAGAAACGGGCCGCAGTTAATTACCTTTGAACTTGTGGAACACGGCCCACAGCTCCGCGATGTCCGTGGCGAAGGTGATGTCTGTGTCGAGGACGATGACCCTCTCCAGGTTGGCGGGCAGCGTCTTGGTCAGGACCAGCTTCATCAGGCCGTAAATCCCCGAGTAGTGCTTGTTGGGGATCCAGGAAACCTCAGACTGCACCGGGCGGGGAGGCGAGGGAGAAGGAGAAAGGGAAAAAAAAATCACTACATTCATTTGCTTTGCGTAAACGTTATAAACAGTACATAAAAAGCATCCCATACAAATTTGTGGAATAAATGCAATATTCTTTTCTTCATGATGTGCTCATGTAATGTGCGGTGTGGCATGTGAAATTTGGGGGGGAAGAAAATGTCTCTGAATCAAGGGAGAGGAAAAGCAATGTTTATAAAATAACTATTAGGCAGAAACACTATGCTCAGGTTTTAAAAATAACAAATAACATTTCTGCTATGACAGAAATTGGATAGGCTCAGGGGAGAAAATAAGAATATGCACAAAAGGGAAAAGAAAATTACAAAAATTGAAATATTCATACACACACACACACACACACACACACATATATATATATATATATGTCAAACAGTAGCTATTTTTTTTGAGGTAGATGTATTTCTCTCAATCATTAAAGATTATTACTTAGTGGTATTATTACAGCTTATGCTTATCAATTTTTTGAAGCAATAATTAAACCAATTAATGTTGCTGCCTTCTCCTGGTTTTCACACAAACACAGGAAGAGAAACTGGTCATCACTGATACAACACACCTCACTGGGTAACAACACACACACACACACGCCAAATGAGCTCACGGAGGACCATCCCTGAAACCCTCACCTGCTGTAACAACTCATGACCTATAGGTGGGTAGAGTCCAACACAAGACACACAGCTTGGTACCACCTGGCACCCAGAGTCAAGGCTAACAATAGCACATTCACACCAGTGTGATCACAGCTCTCAAAGGAACAGGTCCTCTGGGGCGGTCACTGTGGGTGGGGGCCCTCCCGCCTTTCTGCCTTGAAGGGTCTGCTTAGGAGCCAAAGCACACTTCTCATTTCCATGAAGGCAATGCGTGTAATGCAACTCTTCAGTGATAAACAGGGCCACCTTCTCAGGGGTCCACAAAATAGTCATCCCTTTGTCCTTATAATTCCTCTGTGTGGACACTGCTCTAAGAAATATAGCCGAGTTTAACAGCGAGAAACTGATAGCACACTATACAACCTACAGCCCATGGAAGTGCTTGGGACACAAAGCCCCTCCGTGAGTAAGGCCCTAACTTCTTGACACCCCTCATTTCAGATATTCAGGTGGCCACGCCCCTTTACCTGCTTCCCACAGGAGGTGGGGGAGGGGTCTCTGGAAGACAGTCCAGCAGGAAACCTGGCGTTCTGGAGTCAGGCACACCTGGACTCAGATTCTGGCCTTGTCACTTAACCGCAAGGTCAACTGGGACACGTTTGCTTGGCGTTTCTGAGCGTCTGCCACTTATAAAAAGCAGGCCCTTCTAAACGCTTGCACTGTAACAGACATGGCGTGGGCGGAAGCAGCAAGGTCAATGTGGATCATGGGGCAGGTGTCAGGGTGGGGTGATGCAACAATAAAGAACAGAAGTGTAGGCAGAACTGGGGTGAGGGGAGAGGGCAAGAACTGGGCAGCACCAGAGAGGAAGAGTGGGTGCCGTTACCACCCAGGCCTGCAGAGCAGTGCCGGCAGCTGCTAAAATCAGAGAATGAATGCCAGGTGAATAAGCCACCCAGCAGGTGCCATGACCTTCCTCAGAGGGACAGGGGCTGCCTGTGACAATGCCCCAGGATGGGGCAGGGAGACAGACCCCAGCCTCTCTCCTCCTTCCCACTGGTCTACTGGAGAAGCCCACTGAGCTCAGAGATTAGCCCTCAGAGGGCACCAAGCCTGGTGGAGGAGGGAGAGGGAGGACCTGAGGGACTCACCAAACACAACTAACAGGGCCATTGAATTAACCGAATCATGGCAAGATCAAAGCATAACACCTCACATAGAATAGATGCAAGATGCATGTCTGTAGGATGGGTGGGTGGGTGGATGGAAGATGGGTGGGTGGATGGGTGGGTGAGTGAGTGGCTAGATGGATGGATGGACCAACAGACAAACAGGGTGGAGCGGCACAAGAAGGTGAGTGATCTGTCTGCAATTCCACAGCAAGCAAGATGCAGAGCTGTAGTGGGAATTTGTCAAAAGGCTTGCCGTCTGTTCCCAAACTACGTACTCCCTCCTCTGGAGTTAGCTTCATGACTCGCTGCCCGTGGCCTGGGGACTCTGCGGGCACCTCCCTGCAGCAGACTTCAGAAACTCCCCCTCCTGGGAGCCCAGCCTCCAGACCTCAGCTCAGCACTCAGCTGGGCTTTTCTCTTCTCCCCGGGAATCTGTCTGAGCTGAGCGGGAGCTTGGCAGTCCTCGGGCCACTCTACAGAGAAGAGCCATTTTGCCAGACCTCTCATTAGCTTATTCATCCGTGTGGTTCCCCTCAAAGCAGGAGAGCTGGGTGCAGACTGAACCCCAGCGCAGTGGTGATGCCACCTAATTAGGTTGCTGGATTGACTTTAACCCATTCGAGGCCCTCGGATGCATCGAGGAACAGTGGGCCTATGGGAATACGTAAGTCTCACCCGGAGCCCAGGCCTCAGTGTCGCCCCAAGTCCCCCAACTTAACACATAATCCATTGAGTCAGAGGTAACAGAAGCATCAATGAGTGTGATTTGGGAAAGAAAACTAAGGAATGTATGAGAAGAAAGAATGGGTGGTAAGAAACATATATTTATTACAAATGGCTCGATTCTCTTAGAAGTAGCATATAAATAACATCCCTTCCATTCCCCAGCCTTCGTCCAAATTCCATGTTTCCTTCAAATCTCAACTTAGAAGGTACCCCCTCTCTCCCAGCCCCTGGTTGGTACCACCCTCTGGCCACCACCCCCCCGCTGCCCCGGGCTGGGTGCAGCTGTCCGCCTGCCTTCTGCACAGCAGGCTGCCACGCCTTGTCTAATTGCCCATGTCTCTCTCTGGCTCTGGGCCGGAACTCCTTGAGGCAGGGATGATGTCATTTTGACTGTGGAAACAAGTCATTACTCAAAAAAAAAAAAAAAAGCCTGATGAATGTGCACGGCTGCCGAGTTAGCCAGGCCTGGGTTTAAATGTCACCTCTGACCTCTGCCGCCCCTGGGAGCAGAGGCAGCCATCACTGCTCAGGGTCCGGGTGGTACAATGGCAGAGGCATGGCTGGGTGAGCCCACCGCCTGGGCTTTCGTACCAGTTCCACTGCCAATAAGCTGTGTGGCCTCAGGCAAGTCACTGTGCCCCTGGGAACCTCAGTTTTCTCATCTGCAGAATGGGAGCCTAGGACACGCACTTCACCCAATTGGCAGGAAGACCACAAAGCCCCTGGAAAGCCCATGTCCCTTCTCCCAGTGTACTTCTGTCCACACGACCAAGGCTCAGACCATTCTGGGTTTTGAGTTTGGTAGAAGCAATGAGTTAGGGTACCTTTGACAGTACAGGGGAGGCTGGGAACCGAGGTGGGGGAAGTAAGTCACCCATCACCTGTTCCGGTATCTACACTAACAAAAGGGTAATATGCTAATTAGACTGGATAGACCTCAGTGGCTGCAAGGGCTGAGGGCTGGAGGTGCAGGAGAGGTGGAGGCGCTGGAGATCCAGCTCTGCAGTCCCTTCCGCAGAGGCAGCAGGAGAGAGGGCTGCACAGTCCCGGGCCCAGTGCTGCCCTTTCCACAGAGGCAGTGGTGTGGGCACATCCTGGCACCATGCCTCTGCAGAGGCTGGACAGGGTGCAACCTGCTCTGCCTCAGCCTCCCACAACCCCTCCCCAGCTTATCTGGCCTCCCCCCACCCCCCAGCCCTGGTGGCCAGCAATGGCGGTGGCAGCAGGGTGTAGGGGTGGTGTGCCTTCCCAGTTGGCTTGGTGGTCTCCCACAGAGGGAGGCCAGACTGTGGCTTAGGCCCGCTCCCATCAATAGGACATCCCGTGGGGGCTCCTGGACTGTGAGAGGGGGCAGGCTGGGCTGAGGAGACATCCCCCTAGTGCATGAATTTTTGTGCACAGGGCCTCTAGTATCTATACAAAGACGAACAAGATCACAAGCTGAGACCCACCAGGAAACTGGAAACGAACTCTGGTAAGATTGCCAAATGGGAGAGCACCCCCAGGTGAATTAGGAGGGGGACATGTGGGCGGGACTGGTCACCCAGGCAACCTATGGGGCAGTCTCTTGCTACAACCCACACTGGTATTGATCGCACTCCCACCCTGTAGTAAACTTCAATCCAACCAGAGACACTAAGTCTGGGGTCCGTGGACAGAAGAGCATCCCCTTAGGGAAGGTGAGAAAACCTGGAGGGCACCTGGAGGGCACCATGCAGACAGACCCAGGATCCCACAGAGACACCAGGGGGCAAGATCCTAGTCATGTTTTTATATCATTATACACACACCAAAGGGTCCATGTAATTAAAACGCTATAAAACTGAAAGTTAGGCTTATTTTTAATGGACATATTCTTACCCTTGCAATGGCTGTTAATAATCCTAAGCAGCATGTTCTAAGAATTAATTAGCAGAAGCGCAACTGTGCTCAAGAATACTGCCTATCGCACTATATAAAGGAGAGTATGCACGCCAGGGTTGAGGGGTTTCTGTTTCAAGTGGGGGGGAGGGGGTCAGGAGAAATTTGCCTTGCCAGGTCTGCAGGTTTCTTGGTGGGTGAACCCCAAGGGGAGGTTCTATAAAGTTCTGCAAGAGATACCAGGGTTCATCGGATGCTGGGGGGTCCACTGGACAGTTACTCAGGAGATCTAACCAGAGTAGAGACATGAACATGGCTCAGGGTTGGACAGAAGACATGGACCCACAGGTGACTGCTTGGACCGGAGGGCAGGAAGGAAACTGATGTCCCCATGGTGAAACAGATGGTTCGTATACAGGGGAAAGATTGGGGGAAAGGCTGGTTTTATTGGTAACGGTGTCCATTTCTACCGGAAGATGTTATTTTTCCAATGCATGGGGATGCCCGATCATCGTAACAATAGACAATACCATCTTGTGTTGACCAAGTGCTAACTGGGTATTATGGTAGGAGCTTTCTGGGGAATATCTTAAGACCCCTCCCAACTAGTCTAAGGGTCTGGTGTTATTATCCCAGTACCTGAAGTTTTGGAGATGAATGCCAAGTCCTTCAACTCCCCCCAACTTCCCAGCCTTAGACATTCTCCCCAGAAATGGCATTTCTCTCTTCTTCTCCCTTCCACTGCTCCGGGTTACCTACAGTTGTAACTAAGCCCCCACCTCCACCCCACCACATCTTCCTCTGTCAAAAACCTGTACTGAACGTCACGCAGGTACAAAGGCCTTGGAGTTGGCCATTCTTGGCTTCTGAGTCTCTCTGGGCCTTAGTTTTCTCATCTGTAAAATAGGGATAATAGCAGCATGTGCTGCTCCCTTCCCAGGGAGTCCTTTCATCTGTAGCCTGGAAGCTCTCCTCCATCATCCTGGAAGTATTTATTGCTCAAAATAGACTTCTGAGTCATATCAACATTTTCCTGTGGATTACAAATCACCTTGACACATTTTTAAAAATTAAAAAAAAAGAACTCATCCTAGCTGCAGAATGTTTGAAACGTCATTGGCCTTTCATGTTGTTTCTGAGTGGTTGTCTTGACAACCGACCTGTGTGTTCAGAACAGCACTGTTGAGAAATGGAGGCTGAGGCGCTGGGGTGGGAGGACTCGGGGATGCCACAGAGAGGGGATCATGGGAGGAGCAGAGCCTGGGATGTCCGACTGTCCGGATTCCAAACCCCGACTTCACCACCTCTGCCCGGTCAAGCTCATCTCCTAAGCCTCAATCTCCTCACCCATAAGAGACAGAAAATAGAACAATATGTATTCCATGAGGTTTTGAAAAGGACTAAGTGAGGCAGGAGAACTAAGGCACGTGGCACAGTGCTTTACACATGGTAAGGGCTCAATATTAACTTTTAAATTGGCTAAGAGCATGCACTCTGGAGTCTGCCTGCTTTTGAATCCTGGGTCCACGGCTCACTAGGCTGGTTCGCTTTGGGCAAGTGATCAAACCTCTATAGACCTTAGTCATCTTCATCTGTACAATGGGCGCACACAGAACACATACTCCACAAGACTCTGAGAATTCCGGGGCAATACAGGGGTGGGCAAACACAGGTTAAGTTACCAGGCGTCATTACATGAAAGATAAATTGTAAGTAAGGATATACAATAACAATAATTCAGAAAATGACAAATAATACAAATAATACAAATAAATGGTACAATAACAAATAGCAATACAAGAATGAACTCTGTGTTTCTGTGTACTCACAACAGTAAACCTATATTTGCCAACCCCTGTATGTCAGTATTGGCCATTGTTAATTTTCAATGTTATCATTAACTAGAGGCCTGGTGCACAGAATTCATGCACGGGTAGGGTCCCTTGGCTTTTCAGGCAATCAGAGCAGATCTGTGAGGCAACCAGCGGGGTGACTGGGGGCAAGGGGCCCGCTGGCATCAGCCTTGGCTGGCCTGGGGTCTGCGGGCTGGAGGCAGCTCCTGCACTGAGCGTCTGGCCCCTGGTGGTCACTGTACATCATAGTGACCAGTCATTCAACCAGTTGTTCC
The DNA here is from genome assembly GCA_963924515.1 of Vespertilio murinus. Classification (NCBI taxonomy): domain Eukaryota; kingdom Metazoa; phylum Chordata; class Mammalia; order Chiroptera; family Vespertilionidae; genus Vespertilio; species Vespertilio murinus. Next base: position 187,902,189 of record OZ004707.1, read on the forward strand.
ACTGTTCAGTCGATTTGTATAATAGGCTTTTATTATATAGAGCAACAGAAAATCTAAGCCTCATATCTACTAGCTAAAACCATCTGCGTTTGCACTTACCCTCACTAGCAAAGCAAAGCTCTGGCATAGCTCAGCCGGGATCATTTAGCTAAGCATTTATGGAACACATGACAGGGGCCAGGTGCTGAGGTGGGGACCAGCGTCCATGAAGAATGAAACACGCAGAGGCTCTAGGAGTCCATGGTCTCGCAATATTCATTATCCACAGCTGCATAGCAAGGGACCTCAAAACACAGCAGCTTCAAACAGCGAAAATGACTTCTGATCGCGCAGCTTCTGCGCTGGGAATTTGGGGGCCTCTTGGCTGGGGGTTGTGGCTGGGATTTCCCATGAGGCTGCAGTCAAGACATCCGTGGGGCCTGCAGACCCCGGAATACATGGGTTCTGCGGCTAAGATGGCTCCTCTGCCTGCCTGGCAGTGAGGCCAGCTAATAGGAAGCCCAGTTCCTTGCCACATAGACCACCCCACAGGCCCACTTCAATGTCTTCACAACACGGCGGCTCCCTTCTCCCAGAGTGAGCGATGGAGAAAGAGCAAGACAGGAGCTGGGGTGTCCTTTCTGCCTTGGCCTCAGAAGGTGCACAGTGTCATTTCATCAGCTGAGAGAGGTCAGCCCTAGGCGACGTGGGAAGGGACTAGCCCACAGCGGGAGCACGAGGGGCTGAGGAATAGTGGGCCGTCTTAGAAACCAGCGACCGCATCTGCAAGTACATGATCTGAGCTGGACTGTGCTCAGTTCCAAGCATGTGCAGAACCGCAGTTAGGAGGAGGACAACTGACGGGGAATGTGAGGAAGGCGGGGAATGACTACTTAGAGATGTTCACAGGACATTTAGTACCGAAAAACGAGTTTCTGGCATATGAGGAGGAAAGGAGAGGTATTTGTAACACCATTTAAGACACAGGTATATACATAAGGAAAGGGGTGTGTGTGTGCGCGATATGGAGAGGTGGGAAAGGGTCAGATGCTGGAGCCTCTAGGCCACTCTAAAGAGCGGTGGACAATATCCTGAAGAGACTGTTGGAAGAAACAAAGATGTTTTCATTAGCAAAGAGCCGTGATCTCATTTTTGGAATGGGTCCTAGCCACCCATGAAGGAAAAGGATTAGCAGAAGGCAGCTGAGAGGCATCAAGACCTTGGAAGATGTGAGGGAAAAAAAATGCAGATTACAGGGTCGCATACCCAGAGGTGATGATTCACCTGGTCTGGGAAGGGCCCAGAAGTCTGTACTGTTAATCAGCATGCCATGTGATCTCAAGGTGGATGTCCCCAGACTACACACTAAGACACACCAAGGAAGGAGACAGGAGAAGTGCTGTATTCTCTAGGTCTTGGTGACTGAACCATTTACACTGGATCACCAACCAGCTTCCTGTTCAGAAATAAGATAGAAGACAGTCCTAAACTGAAGCCCCCTCCCCACCCACCCCCCCGAACTTGACCTGGTTAGGTGCATGGCGAGAGACCTTTCTGAGGGATGAGTAAAAGAAGGTGTCCATGGAAGACCAGGAGTTCTGCAGATAACCCTACACCCCACGGTGGGTAGGTGACTGGAGCCATGAAGGTGTTCCTGGCTGTCTCATATATTAGAGGCCCTGGCTGTCTCTCATATATATACTAGAGGCCCGGTGCACGAAAATCATGCACTCAGGGGAGGCTGGGGGTGGTGGGGTGGTGGTGCCTCAGCCAGGCCTGCGCCCTCTCACAATCTAGGAGCCCTCGGGGCATGTTCAACTGATGGCTTAGGACTGATAGCGGGGAGCAGGCCTAAACCAGCAGTCGGACATTTTTAGTGCTACCATGAACTCGGGAATGGCTCCCATCACCGCTGCAGTGCTCACAAGCCATGAGACCAGCTTCTAGCTGAGCGGTGCTCCTGAGCATCTGCCCCCTGGTGGTCAGTGTGTATCATAGTGACCAGTCGATCCACGGTGCAGTCAATTTGCAATATTAGCCTTTTATTATATAGGATATACTTATTTCAGTGAGAAAGGGAGAAGAGAGAGATGGAAACATCAATGATGAGAGAGAATCATTGATCAGCTGCCTCTTGCATGCCCCACATTGGGGATCAAGCCAGAAACCTGGGCACGTGCCCTGACCAGAAATTGAACCATGACTTCCTGGTTCATAGGTCGACATTCAACCACTGAGCCATGCCGGCCAGGCAATTCCTCTTTTTAAACTCGGGCATCTCACTTCAGTAAAAGCTGCTCCAGACCAGCAACTGTGAACTTCTACAGAACCAGGATCAACAGGAGAGCTGAGTTACATACAGGGTGGGGCAGAAGTGAGTTATCGCAAACCACAGAGCTTCTTCTTACACCGCTGTGTTATTCTCCAAATGATTGACTATAAGTCTACTTTTGCCCCACCCCATATTTCTCATCTTCCCACAATGCAAACTTGGAAGGAAACCCCGTAAGAGGCCCCACACCGGTCTTTCCAGGTGACAGCGAACGGCACTGAGCAGCAATGAGCATTTATTTAGAACATACAAGCCATGCCTGAAATACGTCTTCTGGCTCCCACCAGAAACCTAGTGAGACGCCGTCTTCCACGCACAAAATTCATCCTGGAGTGATGATAGAGGCAGTGAATCAAGAGGAATGTGAAAGGGGATCTAGACACACACCCCTCCTCGGATGGGTGGCAACGGAACCCCTCTCTCTCTCTCCCTGGCAAGGAGCAGCTCCTTTTAGCTTGGTGCTGCTTGGGGGGACTGGTGACTGGAGCATTTACAAATTGCCGGAACATCCCTCAGGACTTTCCGTTATGAAACGGAGCGTCTCGAGGCACTGGGAGTCCTGATTTGTGAACTGGGCTGTTACAGTGGTTTAATTTCCTGAAATGTAGCCGCCTTCGCCACTAATAGATTTTTCAATGCGCCAGGGAGAAAATTGCATTAGCTCCTGCGTAGCCTGAACTTAATATTTTTAGAAGCTGCGATTCTTCATATTACAGAGCACAGTGTGTATTTATGTGTGTACACTTAGCAAGGGGTTTGACACACAGAAGGCACCCAGTGAATTGTGCTTTTCTTTTTCTTTAAAAAAAATATATTTTATTTATTTTACAGAGAGGAAGAGGGAGGCATAGAGAGTTAGAAATATCGATGAGAGAGAATCATTGATCAGCTGCCTCTTGCACACCTCCTACTGGGGATGTGCCCACAACCAAGATACATGCCTTAGACCAGAATCGAACCTGGGACCTTTCAGTCCCCAGGCCGACGCTCTATCCACTGAGCCAAACCGGTCTCAGTGTGCTTTTCTTTTTTAATCCTCACCTGAGGATATGTTTTTTGTTGATTCTAGAGACAGAGGAAGGGAGAGGGAGAGAGAAACACCAATTGGTTGCCTCACACACACACACGGTGACCAGGGATTGAACCCGCAACCTGGGCAGGTTCTCTGACCAGGAATCCATCCCGTAACCCTTCAGTGCACAGGATGGTGTTCTGACCACTGAGCAAAACTGGCTAGGGTCCAATCAATCATTTTGAAAAAGTAAAATAATAAGTGTACAGACAATGCTCACTGAGAACCATTCCTTGTGATGGGGATATACTGATGAACCTGCTTCATTCATCATTCATTCCTCCAAACACCAGATGACTGCTTCGAGGGCACTCTAGCACAGTTTGGGGAGACAAAAGGACCATTTTAAAAAGCATTATCAGCAATCAGGATGATGGTTTATCTTGGTGGCAATGGAGGTGGCGGGCTATGGGATGAAAATGGCATACAGGGGGCATGGGTGACACTGTTCTAATTCTACGTTAGCTGGGATGGTGTTTATCGATGTGTGTCCTATGATGTAGTTATCTGTAGTCTTAATATGTATGTGCAGGAAGACATCACGGGTGACCCAGGAGCAAGAATGTGACCTACACAGAACACAGGAAGTGGAGTTGGGGGCCACAGCTTTACCAACTAAAAGTAACTCTCTCTCTCTCTCTCTCTCTCTCTCTCTCTCTCTCTACTCTGTCAAAGTGACAAAAAATGGAGATGATAATTTTGTTAGTAAATGGAAGGAAAAAAAGCACACTCCTATTCGCCTGTCACTATACATGAACTCCTCAGCATGCATTCATTCTTGGGGCAAAAACTGCTTCCTGAAGGGCAAAAATAAATCCCGGATATTACTATGATTTGTTATGAAGAGCTCACGCGGGATGCAATTAGAGAGCACATTAGAAAAAGATCCGTCTCAAAAGGCTCCTGGGGGTAAGGTGATAGGACATTTTTCACAACGTTGAGAAACTTCGCTCTGCAGGTTGGTGGGACCCCCACTAGCTACAAACAGGCGAGTTAATAAAACACCCAGCACCGTTATGAGCACCTGCAGAACCTAGCTGTTCTTCCTGCCTTCCCGAATTTAATCAGAAGGCGGTTCACCCAGGAAACATCACCGCTATCCGTTCTCGGGTTCATGTGGAGATTTGGGGAGAGCTCCCCCTGTGTCTCCCCCCCCCCCCAAGCTCTGCATGAAGGAGGTTCTTGCTGGGCCATTGCTTGGAGATGAAGTACTTGCCTGTGACGCCCCTGTTCCCAGCTCCAAGACCACCCTGCAGGCCAATGTCACTCTAAATACCTGGTGAGCGGCTGCAACCCCAAGCAGATAAGGAGAATGAAGGAAGCTGAACCAGAGGTGCCACTTAATTAATTTCTGGTTGGTGTGAAAGCTGTTTTCTCTCATAAAACTCTTGTGGTGTCTTAAAGAGATCCAAAGGAAAACTTGCCAATGACCGAATCTCCTCTGGCGACAAGCCCAAAGGACCCTCTTCGCAGGTCGCCCCTGGAAAGAGGGTACCTTGGACTCAGCTCTTGTAATGCATCTACCCAACCTTGGCCGGAGGTCTTAATTGTGATTTCAAATATGTGAGCCTTGCCCTGGTTCAGATGACTTAGACTGCGGATGGATTTACGGACATTCACATCCCCCCGCCCCCTAACGGGCCCTTACTATTTATATGAAGGGTTGCCAAGGAGACCAGGTGTGAGGAGAGCCGTCTGGCTTGTCTAGATTTAGAATTTGTCGCGCATGGAGATGCAGACGGGCGAGGAATGTCACCCCTGGAAAGAGCTGTAGAAGATGGTGAGTGGTACAAGATAATCCCATTAAGCCTTGCTTCCATTGGGGGATTTGGTTACTGATCAAAGGAATTCCTAATGCTCTAAATCCTCCTTTAAAAAAAAAAATCACCTAATGCTGAAAGTGACTCATTTATCTGAATACTCACTCTGTGTGCCAATGTAGAATGCTCCTATTTCTTAGGAGACAGTAGTTAAAAGGGAAAGGGTATTATTATATTTATGAAAATAACAATTTTGCATCTGTTGAGTGCTCACTACGTAACAGACACCATCAGCCATTTACAAAAATTATCACTGCAGTCAGTCAATGACCCCATAAAGTACACATCGAGGCAATCACACAATCTTAAAGGATTACAGGGGCTGGGGCTGAACATTGGATTTGGCACATTCCAAAAATCTTCATCATTTTGCAAATGGACTCAAAATAAGATATTCAAATGACCACGAGGCAGTGAGAGCTACACATAAAGCCTTCCTAGATCTCTTGGGATGCAGCAGCCAATGGCGCTTGGAACTAGGAGGTCAAGTCTGAAAAGGGGAAGGTGGCTATTCCCTGGAGCTAGAGACAGTCAATGTGACCAGTGAAGAGGCACCGAGATAAAAAGCAGACAGAAAAGCTTAAAAAAATACTTCTAGATCCCAAAGGACTGTTAGAATGGATTCCTTTTCTGTTCCTTTCCGTCTTAAGATGTCAGAGAAGCCCTAGCTGGTTTGGCTCAGTGGGTAGAGCATCTGCCTGTGGACTACAGGGTCCCAGGTTCGATTCCGGTCAAGGGCACATGCCCGGGTTGCAGGCTCTGTTCCCACAGTAGGGGGCTTGCAGGAGGCAGCCAATCAAGGATTCTCATTCATCATTGTTGCTTCTAGCTCTCTCTCTCCCTCTCCCTTCCTCTCTGAAACCAATAAAATATATATTAAAAAAAAAAGAAGATGGAAACTGGTTTGGCTTAGTGGACAGAGCGTTGGCCTGAGGACTAAAAGGTCCCAGGTTCCATTGCGGTCAAGGGCATGTACCTTGGTTTCAGGCACATCCCCAGTATGGGGTGTGCAAGAGGCAGCTGATCGATGTTTCTAACTCTCTATCCCTCTCTCTTCCTCTCTAAGAAATCAATAAAATATATAAAAATAAAAATGTAAATTTAATTTTTTTAAAAAGATGACAGAGAAAAGCTTAGTCCGCGATGCTCAGTCTTTGTATGAACAATGCCATCGTGGGGCCAGGGCAAAGGCCACCTGGAGCCTGGACGTCCTCCCCCAGGACACCGAGAAAGCGCACCTGGAGCCACGATCCCCCAGGCTGCACATGACAATCACCTGGGCCACCCGCAGGCCCAGCCCGGAACGTCTCATTTGGGCCTGGCACTGATGCTGGCTCGGGCGGGATAATGGTCAGAAGTTACAGCCACTGTGGAAAACAGTATGGAGAGTCCTCCGAAAATTAAGACTAGAGCAAATATATGATCCAGCAATCCCGCTGCGCCTTTATTGGAAGAAGAAGAAAACACTAATGAAAAAAAGACACCTGCACCCCTATGTTTATTTCAATAGCCCAGATTGGGAAACAAACGAAGTGTCCACTGACTGGTGAATGTTCAGAGAAGGCATGATGTGCACATGCACACACACAATAGAATGCTGCACATCCATTAAAAAATAAAAAAAAAAAGTGAGCCGAAACCAGTTTGGCTCAGTGGATAGAGCATCAGCCTGAGGACTGAAGGGTCCTGGGTTCTATTCGGTCAAGGGCATGTACCTTGGTTGTGGGCACATCCCCAGTAGGGGGCGTGAAAGAGGCAGCTGATCGATGACTCTCTCATCGATGTTTTTAATTCTCTCTCCCTTCCTCTCTGTAGAAAAGTCAATAAAATATATATTTTTTTTTAAAAAGAAGCAAAATCCTGCCATTTGCAACAATACAGATGGAGCTTGAGCGTATTAGGTAAGTAAAATAAATCAGGCAGGAAAAGACAAATACCCTATGATTTCACTCATAGGTGGAATATAAAAATAAACAGAACAATGAAAGCAAAACAAATGAGCAGACAAAACAAAAGAAAAACAAACTTGCAGAGGCGGATAACAGATTGGTGGTGATCAGAGGGGAAGGGGTGAGGAGGGGTTGAAAAGGGTAAAGGGCCTCAAGGTATGGCTGTGAAAAGTAGTCTTTGATAGTGAGCATGCTGTAATACATAGAGATGTTGATTATGCTGTAAACCAGTGTTACCTCAATGAGAAATACATTTAACAAATAAAGAGAAAAGGTCACATGTGAAGCTGATGTGCAATTAAGAGTGGGCCGAGCATCGTTTTCCGTGTTGTGTTGTGTTACTAAAGCCTATGAAATACTTTCTGCAGGATCAAGCCTGAGCAACAGTTGGGGAAATGAACCAACCAATCAATCCTAACTTCTAGCTGGGAAAAATCAAGACACAAATCAATGGCACAGCTCAGCAACGTTAGTCCTTTTTTGTTGTTTGGACAGACATCTTCAAGTTCATATATATACACACACACCGTATTTGCCGGCGTATAAGATGACTTTTTGGCCCTGAAAAATATGCCTCCAAGTGGGGGGTAGTCTTATACGGCGAGTATATAACAAACTCTGTATTTTTAGTGGAAATGTTAGGGGGTCTTCTTATACGCTCAGTCGTCTTATACGATGGCAAATATGTATTTTTCAGGGCCAAAAAATCGTCTTATACTCTGGCAAATACGGTATATGCCTGAGACCAACTGGTCGACTGGTTACTATGATGCACACTGACCACCAGGAGGCAGATGTGTAATGCAGGAGCAGCCCCCTGGTGGTCAGTGCACTCTCATAGCCAACCTCCCATGGCTGGCCAACCTCCTGCAGTCCCTTCCCCTGGCCAGCCCAATTTCCATGGCCCCTCCTCCCAGCTGGCCAACCTCCTGTGGCCCCCTCCCTGCAGCTGGCCAACCTTTTGCTGGCTCTTTGCCCCACCAGCCAAACCCCTGCCACTCCCGCAGCCCCGATAGCCTCTGATCGCCAGCCAGGCCAAGGGACCTCACCCATGCACTAATTCGTGCACAGGGCCTCTAGTGTGTGGTGTGTGTGTGTGTGTGTGTGTGTGTGTGTGTGTGTATTTATTACTTTTTTTTAAAGGAGATTCCCTAGTGTGGGAATATGTAAGTATCCTTAACCTGGAAACAACAAAAAATAATGGGATGAACACTGGACTCAGTGTTTGAAAAAAATCACAAGTTGGAGTCTAGTCCGTTGCCCCCTCAGATTTCACATGTGAAAACTGGAGACAAAGACCCTTGTTCTGAGGACTGAGATGAGTGATGGATGTGGAAGCACCTGAGAACCCTGACGAAGCCATGCTCATGTGCTGCTCGCTCCGAACCCAGCAATCAGGGCTGCTTCCTTACACGCCAAGGGGAAGAAAGGCCTGAACACAGTGCGCGAGCGACAAGCGGGCGCCTTAGCGGACAATGCACAGGCAGCCGCCCACCCCGGGAGGGATGTGCGTTAAGTAATAACCCCACGCTAATGGCAGCGGGATGGCAAAGGGGAGTTTCAGCATCGCTATTAGGCCTGTGAATAAGATGCTGATCGTCGCTTCCCATTTTCTCTTCAAACCTATTACTTAGCCAGGAGTGAGATTCAAAACCCGCCGGGGGTTCGTGAGTTCCGCCTGGGTAAGTGGGTAAAGCCAATGAAAATATCCTAGTTAGAGGAGCTTTTTAGCTGAGGGAGTTGAATAAACAAATTGATCTTTTTTTTCAAGATTTTCATTTTGTCTGTTTTTTTTAATATATCTTTATTGATTTCAGAGAGATAGAAACATCAAATAAGAGGGAATCATGGATTGGCTGCCTCCTGCACGCCCCCTATTGGGGATGGAGCCTGTAACCCGGGCATGTGCCCTGACTGGGAATCAAACTGTGACTTCCTGGTTCTTATGTTGAGGCTCAACCACTGAGCCACACGGGCTGGGCAACAAGTAGATATCTAACAGGTTAGTATGTGAAGCATCCACCCTTTAAAGGGATAACAGGAGTGATGATACCAACAGTCCTGTGTATATGGCATATTCTAGTTTACCATAGTCTCAGATCTATCATCTCATTGGATTCGTCAAATAACTCCGTGAACGAAGGAGGTAAGGAACTCACATCTCCAGTTGACATCTGGAGAAGGAAGGCTTTTGAAACATCACTGTCCGGAGCTACACAGCTTGTGAATGGCAAGGTAGCAACTCACTTCTTCTGACCTTCAGGAAAATCACTCACGGGGCGCATGTAACGCTCTGACTGGATCATGGGAAGCAGATGGAATTAATGGACCGCGAAGAACTGTGCGTTGTGCCTTAGCCAGAAAACTCACACTGGGACACCTAGGCCCGCCTCTTCCCCACATCAATCTGGTGACGTGGCGCAAGGAGGCGGCCGACGTGACAGGTTTCCAGGTTTCCATTGGAAGTTATCTGCGCGGTGAAATAATTCCGATTTGCTTCCCATGTTTCAATTAGAGAACAAGGAGAATCTGGCTCCGCGGTGCCTCAGAGGAGGCTGGAGGGTTGTGAACGGCGACCACTGTGGGGTTCATTTCCGAGATGCCCCAGAGGGCAGAGTGTTAGCTCCAGTTGCAAACTATCCCATGAATAAGAGAAGCAGGACCTCAGAGAGCAGCTGAACAATGCCTAGGCCATGCAGCTCCCGCTTCCACCCTGGAGCCCAGTGAGTAGGCCAGGGACGTTGACTTCACAGTGGATTCTGCACACTATACAACGAGAGTCCCGTTCTCCAAACATCAGGCCGGCGAGGTCCACACTTCTGAGCCAGCAAGCAGCCTCTCCCCCGCCTGGTCCACGCCTTGGGCAACTCGCTCTGGCACACATGGGCCTCCCTGTTGGAGCCTCATTTGGGGGAGATCCCACTTTCCTTTTACCTGGGAAACCCCTTTTCAAGATACGATGCACAGAGCAGACATTCAATTTGCTTGTTTTTAAGCCAAATTCGAACATACTGACTACACAGATACCGAAGACCCAGAAGGTAAAAAATAATCCCATTTGTTCTTTCCCCGGGGCTTCCGGGGTGGTGCTGGGTGATAGTGTTAAGTGTTCCGGTTTCTTAGTTCCTTCTACTATCAAAAGGTGTAGCTTTTATGAGGAAAAAATGAAAGGAAGGGCCAGGTGGGTAGAAGAAATGTATTTCTTTTCTTTTCCGACAGAAAAAGCGCAATGATAAGGGCATTAAGTCTCCCAGCTCAGCTCAGCTCGGCTCGGCAGAGAGTGAGCCGGCACCGGAGTGGTGGTTGGGAAGATGCGTTCTCTTCCTCAGGCAACAACCGCCCGCCATTCATTCTCAGACAGGATGGAAGGCTCCGCGCCCTCTCTCCGCACCCCTCCTCACACCCTCTGCTCCTCACAACCATGCCCCTGCCCCGGGGAGCGGCCCCCCGGCCCCTGTCACGTCTGCAAATCACAAGGACGCCCAAGTCTCAGCACCATTTCCAGAGGAAGCCACCGTGGCCGGTCCAGCCGGGACCTGGCCGAGGCCGCACTGGCCCAGTTCATTCGTTTTCCTTGGAGGAGACACGACTTTGCCACATCTGGATTCTCCCGGAATCGCACGCATGCCGCAAACCCTTACCTACTGATGGATGTCCACCACGGCACAGACCTGAGCGGCTGCCTCTTAATTAGGGCAGAATTCCGCTATCTGGTCATTAGAGTGAGGCTTGCCAAGACAGCCGGTTTCCCTGGGCGACCGAGAAAATGGAAAGTACCAGCAGCCCAGCCACCTGGGTCCCGGAGGGGCTGGGAACACCCGGATGGACGAAGCAACTTGATCCAAGCCCAGCCCGAAGCTAGGTAACTCAGACGTCAGAATCCAAAGAGAAGCCGGGGAGGGCCACGCTGACAAGTATCCTGAGGACCCTGCTTCCTCCATACGCCCTCTCTTCTCACCACGGACCCGCAGAGGGGGGGGGGGGGTGTTCTTCTCTTCCTTGCGGAGCAGACTGCACGCAGAGACACACGCAGACACACAGAGCACCCACTGCCCTGTCTGCCTGCAGACAGAACCTGACTCCGAGAGAGAGAGAAAGAGAGAGAGAGAGAGAGAGACAGAGAGACAGAGAGACAGACTTTGACTTGCCTCTCCACTGTCTTCGGAGGAGATGACCGAACTTGCTATGACCACGAGGAACACCAGGAAAATCCCAACCATGGGAACTGCCAGCCTCCGGGCTGCTTGCTATGCGAGAAAATGAGCTGGTTGAAGCCACCTTTACCGGTTCTTTGTTTGTTTTACTCGCAGCAAAGCAATATTCCACAGCTTCTCCCCGAAAACTGTCATAGACCAAGACGGAAAGTCTGAAATGGATCCCGTTCTGAGCACACGAAGAACGCAGCCTCTGAGGCAGCGTGAAAGGGCGCGGAGCCAGGCCTTAGCGACCCCGGTCCCCAGTGCTCTGCTCCTGCACCTGCCCTCCACAGACACCCCAGTCTACCTTCTGCTCCCTGGTGGTCAGTGCATGTCTCTGCACCTGCCCTACACAGACACCCCAGGTAAGATTACTAGTAGGTAAGAAAAGAGTGGGCTTGCTAATGCACATGAAAACCCCCACGAGTGCTTGGGTCTTGGGGTCTTTGCACCCAGATTCTCCCCCAGAAGGGCCATCACAGAAACTCAGCGCCGTGGGCGTGGACAAACAGGACTCACAGGCAGGCGGGCCAGACCCCCCGGTGGGCGTCTGCCCTCAGCCCATGATCAACACCACCCATCACTGGGAGAACAGCAAGGTTTCTCTTCCTGTTTTCTCTTTCTTCTCCTCTTCATCCCTTTCTTTTCCTTCTTTTGGAAGGAAAAAACATGTTTTTTAAAAATGGCACTACTGTGGAAATTTTGTAAAATGAAATAAAAAGAAAATTCCAGTAGAATCCCTATATCCAGAGAGAACCTATTGCCACTCATTCTTCCTTCTATAATAATCTATAATAATAAAAGGGTAATATGCTAATTAGACCAGATAGCCTAACGACCTTCCAGATGACCTTCCGGACGAAGCCAGGGCTGTGAGGGTCAAGGCAAGCTGCCTCAGCTGCAAGGGCCACGCCCCTTGCACGAATTTCATGCATCGGACCTACGGTAGTTGGGGAAAGTAGCTTTGTAACTTTTTTAACCTAATATTAAATCAAAAGTAGTTTCCGTATTCATTTATTTAAGCAGCATTCAACTTTCATTATTAGATCAATAAAAATCTAATTTTAAAAAGGGATTTTGAAAAACTTTATCCAGGTATGAGGCTGTGCCATATTTTCGCTACCTTTCCCCCAATGTTAGAATTCAGGTTGTGTCATATATATATATATATATATATATATATATATATATATATATATATATAGAGAGAGAGAGAGAGAGAGAGAGAGAGAGAGGGAGGAACACATCAATGATGAGAATCATTGATGAGTTGCCTCCTGCAACGCCTCCCACTGGGGAATAAGTTCACAACCCGGGCATGTTCCCTGACTGGCCGTCGAACCATGACCTCCAGGTTCATAGGTTGATGCTCAACCACTGAGCCACGCTGGCTGGGCAGGTTGTGCCTGCTGTGTACTATAAACAAACTATAGCATGATTAAATCCATTGACTCATTTCCACAGGCAAAGCATTTCTGCCTCCAGTAGCTTATGTATGTTTATTAACAATCTTGGTACATATTGCAAAACTATTAAAAAGAAAGGCTACCATGACATTCATTTACAACAGACACTCCGATGAATTGTTCCCAAGTGGATACTATTTTCCTTTTCTTTTCTTTTCTTTTTTTTTTTTTAGCCAGTTGCTTTTCTTCTTTTGTGAATCCGTCATTCTTATCTTCGACCCGTTTTTCCATTGGTCTATTTTTCCTATTGATTTGTAAGAGTTCTTTATATGTGACACGCTGTGTCTGCTTCAAGTATAAATTTCCCAGTTTTCATTTGCCATTTAATTTTGTTTCAATTGCTAAGTGACATTCAAAATGTTCCCCTTGGGTTGTTTTTGCTGTTTGTTACATTTCAATTATTCAAACACACTCAAGTTTTCCTCTGACAATTTCTTTCCACTTCTCTTGGGCACGTACACATTTTCCCTACCCTTAGAGTCGGTTATGTTGTAAGCGCTACGTCACCAACAGGGGTGAGATGGTAAAGAGCAGAGGCTGTCCACCCACAGGAATGTCACATTGTAGTGGATGAGCTAGACTTACCGCCAATATTTAGGTGTCAAAAGAATTTAAGCCCTCCCAGCAAAATAAAAATATATATGTATTATGTATATAATATGTCTATATAACAACATGTATATACAATATAGATCACATATAACATATGTACACCTATGTAATATATTTATATGTAATCTATTATACAGTAATCTATCATATTATAGAATACATAATTTATTACACATGTACTTGTTTATATAAGTATATAATAGGTATTAGATAGGTATATTATATATCATATATTGAGATACATTAAAATGTATATCATACACTTAATATGTACATATAATACATATACTTATGTAAATACTAGAGGCCCAGTGCACGAATTTGTGCACCAGTGGGGTTCCTCTGCTTGGCCTGCAGGATCAGGCCGAAACCAGCTCTCCAACATCCCCCAAGGGGTCATGGATTGCAAGAGGGAGGGTGCAGGCTAGGCCGAGGGACCCCACTGGTGCAGGATCAGGGCCAGGGAGGGACACTGGAGGTGGCCAGCCAGGGAGGGGCTGTGGGAGGGCTCCAGGGCGTGTCTGGACCAGTTGGAGAGTCTTCCGGCTGGTGGTCACTGCACATCCTAGCAACTGGCCTATTTGACCTATTGACTGGTCTACTTTCTGCTCTCTGGTGGTCAGTGCATGTCACAACGAGCGGTTGAGCGGCCTTAGCATATCCTTATAATAAAGGGCTAATATGCAAATTGACTGAACGGTGGAACAACTGATTGCTATGGCGTGCACTGACCACTAGGGGGCAGATGCTCAATGCACGCGCTGCCTTCTGGTGATCAGTATACTCCCACAGGGTGAGTGCTGCTCAGCCAGAAGCTGGGCTCATAGCTGGTAAGTGCAGCAGTGGTGGTGGAAGCCTCTCTGCCTCTGTGGCAGCACTAAGGATTTCATGCACCAGGCCTCTAGTCATGAGCATATTAAGCTTTGATTGGTTGAATGCCTGACCTGACACTTAGCATATTAGGCTTTTATGATATAGGGTAATTACATATTGTATACTTTATATATATTATATATATATGAAACCTAAGCTGTCATAAAAGCAAAACTACAAATAAAAGCAATTCAAAAATGAGACTACAAGTCATTTCAAAACCCACCCTGCCCTAAGGGAAGCAGTTCCCATTGCTGAGGTTGGGAGTGTAGGAGAGAAAAGGGAAGGCCTGGGGCCTGGCTAATTAGGAGTTAGAGAGCAGACACTGAGTAAAGTTAGGACCCCGAATGCAGGAAAGCATTCGGGGTCCTAATAGCTTGATGGGGAGAGGTGGTCCCGGTGGGGGAGGGGATCTTGAGACCCTGTACTTGGACCCTGTACCATGCAATGGTGTGTGGTCTGAATGCAAGCTACACATTCTCACTGGTAGTAAAATGTAAAGGAAGCTGGCCTACCTTGATGGCTCTGAATGGTCAGAGCTATTAACTCATTGTCTAGTTGAGATAGATAGTGGTAGTTGAGGCAACTATAATTTGTTAATCATATGTAAATTCTTATTGATTTTCTGTTGTTGGAATTTCCTGCCTAAGGGATGTCTTTATCTCAGAACCTCAATAAAAGGAATGGCAAAAGGCCAGAGCATCAGGTAGTCGTCATCCCCCTAGAGGTGGACTCCCGCCTGGCCCCCATTTTCCCAAATTAACTTTTTTCAAGTCTGTTCATTTTGTATGCGGCCTTCTCTAGAAACTGGACCCTGACAAGGAACCCTGAACCATGTGGGACGTGGATAAGGAATCCCACACCTGAACTCTGGACTCGCTGCATAAGGTGACCTAGAAATAAACTCCACCACACAGGAGGAAAATGCCAGGAGACACACTGGCCTTTAGCTTGATGGGGAGAGGTGGTCCCGGTGGGGGAGAGGATCTTGAGACCCTGTACTTGGAAACCGTACCATGCAATGGTGTGTGGTCTGAATGCAAGCTACCTGTTAGAGCTGACACACCTCAAAAGGAGTGTTTAATTCAAAATAATTAGGCCTGGCAGTGCCTCAGGCAATTGGCAGTAATACACATAGCTCACTTTATCTTGCTTCCCAGTCACGGGGATTTTTTTATTTTATTTTATTTTTTTAAGTAAACTGGAGGCAAGGCCATCCACCAGCAAAGAGATCATGACTTGCTTTGTTGGGGTGGGCTGGCACCAAACCCGCAAAATCTCCCTGTTGTGCCTGTATGCAAACATTATTTCAGGCAAACACTCCACTGCTTTCCTGTATCAGCTTGGATGGTACACAGCATTCTGTGATAGGGATTAATCCCAGGGCCAGGCTGAAGGTCCTCATTCCTGTTTCCACCTCTGTCAGCAATGCCTTGGCCAAATTGTCTTTGGTCACAGGTGCCTTGCCTGCAAAATGGGGTCATAACAGCACTGATTTTTAAAGGGCTGTTGTGAGAGTGAAATGAGATAACCCACATTAAATGCTTAGGACTGTTCCCAGTCTATAAGCAGCAATAAATGTTGGTGCTAGTTGTTATTTGATGTCCATTTTATGCTTATTAGTGTAAGCCATCTTATTCATTGGTTAACGTATTAATGTTTTCTCCACTGTTCATTACTCAATTGTCCACAGGACGCAGTTTCTTACAGGTAGAATCAGCTTTAAAATTTTTAACCAGTTAACTGCCGAGCGTCCAACATGGAAACCATCCCCACACGCCATGATAATTTTGAATTTAACTTTAAAAAAAATCAATTTGCAACGGCTATTATAAAAATAAACATATTACTCACAAACTGGGTGTTCTTGAATATTTTCAGTTGAAAATCCTCACGAAAAATGATTTCTTAAAGCATCTACAGACGCGTATGGCATGCAAAGGGTTAATTTTGGTTTTCTGTTTTGTACTTTCCTTGCCTCATGAATGTGTGCCCTTCACTTGATTTTCCGTGAGCTTTCCCCAGGTCCACACCGCTGTTGCTATTCGAGTTTCCAAGCAGAATGTGAGGCTCATTTATCACGGTCTCGTTTTTGAATAATGAAGGCACGGAAGGCTATTAAGACATCTCCAGTGACAGCTTTGGGGACGTTCCATCAACCGGAGTGTGAAACGTTCCACCTCTGCTGTTTTCAAAATGGGTAATGATTTTAGTTTTCATTTCCTTTTGGCTTAAGTAAGCATTTAGGAACATTCTTCATAACCCCCTAACACCCAAGTATTTAGAACCTCCATTAAAAAGCTTGCCTCTGCTGTGTAGTTTTACTGCACTGTGGTCAGGAGTGGGGCTCACATAATTTTTATGGTTTGAAATTTAATGAGGTTTTATTGCACCCCCAGTTTATGTAATTTTTTTCATGAACATTTGGAAATCCACTTTTATTTCATTTTATGGACATGAAACTTGATATTTATTGATACCCTATACAATAAAGAGGTGATATGCAAATGGACAGTCATACCCTTACACAAGATGGCCACCCCCATGTGGTCACAAGATGGCAGCCACAAGACAGCTGGCAAGGGAGGGCAGTTGTGGGTGATCAGGCCAGCAGGGGAGCATTTAGGTGTCCAACAAGCTGGCAGTGGAGTGGTTAGGGAGTGATCAGGTTGGCAGGCAGAAGCGGTTAGGGTAAGGTGACCAGATCATCCCACTTTTGGCGGGACAGTCCAGATTTCTAACAATTTGTCCTGTGGCATTTTAAAATAGTCCCCAAGAATCTTTCCAAAAATTGGGACTATTTTTAAACACCGCGGGATGCGGGGAAAAATGTTAGAAATCTGGACTGTCCCACCCAAAGCAGGACGATCTGGTTACCTTAGGTTAGGGGCAATCAGGTAGAGGCAGGTGAGCGGTTTGGAACCAGCAATCCCAGAATTGTGAGAGCAATGTCCCAGATTGGAGAGGGTTCAGGCTGGGCTAAAGGACACCCCTCGCCCCCCACTTCAATGCATGAATTTTGTGCACTGGGCCTCTGAACTATTACATTTAAAAAACTGCCTTTATCATTAACAATGTTTTTCCCTTTCATTGGCTGAAACTCTCCTAATACACCCTAATATAAACTTTATTTTTAAAATTTATAATTTATTGTAGTTGTGTTTCTTAAAGATAATAATTACAGTTAAGCTATTGCTATTTTACAATTGCATTTTTAAAAACACCTTAGGAATAAATTTAATCAGAGAGGTAAAAAACCTGTACTTGAAACATTATAAAATACTAAAGAAAGAAATTGTAGACGATAAATGAAAGCATATGCCATACTCATGGATAAAAGACTTAACATCATTAAATGTTCATAATACCCAAAGCTATCAAAATACCAATAGTGTTTTTCACAGAACTAGAATCAATAATCCAAAAATGCATATGGAACCACTAAAGACCCCAAATAGCTACAGCAATCTTGAGGAAGAAGAACAACATTACAGGAATCATGCTATCAGATCTCAAACTATAGTACAAGGCCATTGTAATCAAAACAGCATGGTACTGGCATAAACCCAGACACACAGATCAATGGAACAGAACAGAAAGCACAGAAATAAACTCACACCTGGAGGGTCAGTTAATACATGACAAAGGAGTCAAGAACATACAAGGGAGTAAAGACAATATCCTATCTAATAAAAGCCTAATATGCAAATCAAATGAACAGCAGAATGACCAGCAGAGCAAACAGTTGCTATGATGCACACTTACCACCAGGGGGCAGATGCTCAATGCAGGAGCTGCCTCCAGCCCACAGGCCCCAGGCCAGCCAAGGCAGGTGCCAGCTGGGGCCCCCTGATTGCCCCACTGGTTGCCCCACAGATTGGCCTCGATCGCCGGCCAGACTTAGGGACCCTATTCATGGACTAACTTCGTGGCCCAGGCCTCTAGTCTTTAATAAATAGTACTGGGAAAATTGCACAGATATGTGCCAAAAAAAATGATTTTTATTCATACTTTTGCATGTACCATAAGTTGATTCTTTTTCATTGCTGAACAGTCCACTGAATGGATATACTACCACTGGTGACCAAATCTCCAGCTGATGGACATTTGAGTTCTATGAATATTCAAGATTAAATGTTTATGTGCACATACAGGGTGGGGCAAAAGTAAGTTTACAGCTGTGAGTAAGCAAAACACAATTTATTCTTATATAACTACTTATTAGTTATTGCATTATTTTCCATAAGAACAACTGTAACCCTACTTTACTTCTTTTGGATGAATACCTATTGGAACTGCAGAATAGCTGCTGTGCAATTATTACTAGAATTGTGGGCCATGCTATGTATGTATGTTTGTTTTTATATATATATATATATATATATATATATATATATATATATATATATATATAAAATTGATTTTTTTTTTTTTTACAGAGAGGAAGGAAGAGTTAGAGAGATAGAGGGTTAGAAACATCGATCAGCTGCCTCCTGCATACCCCCCACTGGGGATGTGCCCGCAACCAAGGTACATGCCCTTGACTGGAATCAAACCTGGGGCTGACGCTCTATATCCACTGAGCCAAACCAGTTTTGGCTGTATGTATGTATAAGTTTTCAAGAAATTAACTAACTAGTTTCCTACATGGTGGTTCCATTTTACACTTCCCTCAGCCATGTCTGAGAGTCCTGGCTGTCCCCCATTCTCATCTACACTTGGTATTATAATCTATTATCATTATACTGGGCGTGTAGTTGTACTTCACGGTCATCTTAATTTCACTTCCTCTGATGACTAAGGATGGTGAGCATTTTTCACGGATTTGCTAGCTATCCCTACATCCTCTCTGGGGACGTCTCTCTTAAAGTACGGGTCACCTGTCTTCTTGTTACTGTTGTTAAGAGTTCTTTATATATTCCAGATACAAATCTTCCATCAGACCTGCGCTTTGCAAATATTTTCTCCCAGTCTGTGGCTTGTCATTTTATTTTCCGATTACAAATATCTTTGGAAGAACAAAGCTACCAGTTTCTGATGAAGTCTAACTTTTTTCTTTTCTAGTTTGTGCTTTTTGCATATTATGTAAGAAATCTTTGTCTAAGTTAAAGTCTCTAAGATCTTGTTCCCCTCTGCTTTCTTCCCTTCTGTTCTATGGTTTTAGCTCTCACATTTAGGTGTAAGATTCATCTCAAGCTAATTTTCGGAGATGGTATAAAGTGGATACTCCATATGGATACCTAACTTTCTAGAAGCATTATCCCGTTCTCTTTTTATTTGCTTCCTTCCTAATTGCCACAGACTTCATTTGCAACAATCCTCTCCAATAACTTAGCTTCATTCTGATTATAGCCTCACCAGCGGTCACACTTGAAGAAACATCTGACCTATTTCTCACTGATGATCAGAGGGAAGGGTTCAAAATCACACCTGAGTTACACAACAAAACACACAAAAAACTTTGCTTCAAATCGCAACGCACACCGCCCTAGGGCCCTAGGCTGTTTTACAATGTGAGCAGCTGGCTTCCTGTATGTTTTCAAGAGCGATGTTTGGCATCTGCATTCAGCTTTGCAAATGACTAAGAGCAATTATTTACAGATCACTCCACGTGCAATTCCTTTCAATGCCTTTCAGTGAGAACCGCCTGCCCCTTCAGAACAAGGCCTCTGCGTCCGTGAATATTCATTCTGATTACTTCTGTGGTTGGCCGGCTGCCTCTGGATGCCTTCTTCAGGAAGTACACACTGGTGTACACTGTGTGGGCCCCTGCACAGCGTGTCATTTTCCTGTTGTGTTTATACATGGGAGAAGTTGGCTGGTATTCTCTGTCTTTTTCTCCCCTCAAAACTAAGCAGACATCTTATTAGGACATGTACTACTGCGGCAGAAAAAGTGACCTAGGTTTCTACTCCTCAAAGATGATATGGTTCTGTCCACTGGCTACGCTTGCATTTCAGTGTAGCCTTAAACCTCAAATGCTACCCCTGGCGCCGTCAACCACGAATGGCTGTGAGCACCTGACAGGCAGCAAGTCCAGACTGAGAGGCTTAAAATATGCACTTGGTTCCAGAAATACAAAAAAAGTACATGAAATATGTAAGCCATTTTTAGAATACCGATCCCATGCTGAAATGATAGTAATTCTGATATTCAGGATTAAGTAAATATTATTAAAACGCAATTCACTCATTTCAGTTTGCTTCTGTGAAACGTGGCTGTTAGAAAATATACAATTACATCTTTTAAAAAATATATTTTTATTGATTTCCAGAAAGAAAGGAAGGGGAGAGAGAGTGAGACATCATTGAGAGAGGAACATCGACGGACTGCCTCCTGCACACCCCCTTCTGAGCCCACAACCTGGGCATGTGCCCTGACCAGGAACGGAACCGGGGACCTCAAGATGCACGGGGCATAATGCTCGTTAACTAAGCCGCACCAGCGAAGGCTTCACAATTACATCTTGATATTCCTGTTGGACAGCCCTGCTCGAGCGTTGGACCGCTGGATTCATTGCTATTTCGGTTCCATAAGGCTGAGTAATTTCCAGTCTTCTTTATGACCTTCCATTTCCTCATGTGGAAATGAGTGGAAATCATTACCCTCACCTCCAGGCTTATGGTGGGGATAAAATAAGATTATGCACGTAAGGCTATTACGCTGGCACATAATCAATTCTTATTAATGAGAGTTATTATTATTCTTAGTGGAAAGATTTTTTTAATCCTTATAATTCAAATATTTTTTAGCGTGTGCCCTGATGTGAACATACAGCGGACTTACTTGGCTTGTAGGGTCCCCCCCCTCTTTTGAGCTCCATGAATATTAATTATTTTCAGCTCTTGACAACTTTTCTTGGATTACATCACCCTTTGGATGGGCCCTCGAACACCTTGGCCTCAAAGTACCCGGGGCCCCTCGTATTTATTAACTTCTCACCACAACACCTCAGCTACTCCATCCCACGGTGACATGCCAAAACGTGTGCCTCATCTAAACTCCACTCCCCAAATCCAGCCTTTTATCCTTTTTAAGACATTTGGACCAAGACTCGAGTTCTCACTGCAAAAAGTTCCTTAATCGCACCATAATTCCCAATTCACTCCACGCATTACTTTCTCGTTACTCATCAAATACCTCTGGTCTTTCATTTCTTTTTTTCTTTTTTTTTTTCTTTTTCTGGTCCAGCATATATTCCAAAATCCATCATCATAACTATATACCTGAGTCACTGAAGTTCTATATATATATATATATATATATATATATATATATATATATATTTTATTGATTCAGAGAGGGGAGAGAGCGATAGAAACATCAATGATGATAGAGAACCACTGATTGGCTGCCTCCTGCATGCCCACTGGAGATGGAGCCCACAACCGGGCATGTGCCCTGACCTCGTGGGTCAGCGTTCAACCACTGAGCCACACCAAGTAGGCACTGAAGTTGCTTTTTAACTCAAGTTCTGGAAGGGTGAGACTTGTGGTACAAGAGAACAGCACTGCATTGAAGGCCAGAAGAGCTAGGTTTTCACACCGCCTCAGCCCTGATCAGCAGCGTTCTGCTATCTCCTCTGGTAAACTCTCTGTAACAAAAGGGCACGCGTGCTGCTTGCCTAGCATGGGACTCCAGAGAGGACACAATGGAGTAAGGTATCCGAAGGCATTTCCTCTTCATCCAGGTGAATGGCCACCGATGAGATCACAGCGATGCAACTGCAAAGTGATCAATGCTCGAGTCGGGAGGGAGAAGGGTCAGGGGCCACTTAAATTGCTTTAACAGCGCTGAAGTCTCTGAGCTCAGACCAATTACAGCTCCTGGTGGGACATGGCGCCTGCGTAGATCTGGAAAAACGGCCGCTCTGTAAGGAAGCAGAGAGAACGGCGGGTGTCTGGAACAGAGACCGGGTTGAGCACATTCCAGGCAGGCAACACCTTGGAAAGCATGTGTCACACAAACATGCCAGAAGACACATGGCAGTGTCAGGTTAAGTAGCGAGCGCTGCCACTCGGGGTTCAGGGAGAGGATTCTGGGGGGTGAGGAGACAATTCAAGAGGTATGCCAGTTTTCCAGACACCTGCCCCCTTCACTCACTCTGCGCCCCAAACACAGAACCCCGGCATTTGGTGGGCCACTGCTGGCCAGGTTTCACCCTAAAGCTGGCCATGGAGATGAAACATATAGGGGCCGCCCTCCCAGTTCTCTCATCTAGTGGGGACAGCAGGCGAGTTCACGCACTGCGATATGTACTCTGAAGTTTGGTCTTCATTGACGCTCAGGACCAATGGAGAGACTCAGAACAATCAGACTTCAGTGGGTATTTCTGGTGGAGTCTCACAGTGTGGAACAGAGGCCTCTGGGAGGCAATGATCTCTTATCTCCGGAAGTATTCAAAAGCAGAAGAGTAATGACCATTCATGTAGAACATCGCAGAAGAAAGGGGAAGGTTATGCCGGATGAATGCCAAATTCCCTCCTAATTAAGATGCTATGACTCGGAAGGGGATGGGGCCCATTCATCAGGACACCCTGTTACATACAGAAACGTTTGCCCGCGTCTAGAGTGGACTGTCCCGAAGACACAGAAAGAGTCTTTGCTAATGCGGATGGCCATTTCGAAGGGCTGTCTACAATTTTCCGTCTCTCCTGTTTAAAAGCCCAAGACCCATCTCCTAAACCCAGAAAGGTACGCTTCCGAATGCCTTTCACCCTCTGCATCTGTACCCCGACCTCGTCTCCGCTGTCCCAGAGAGAAGAGCGGAAGGCAAAGCTAAGGTTGCTGGCCCGAGAGAACCAGCCCACATCCTCACAAACCACCAGGATAATCCGGGAACCAGGAAAGCAGCTGAGAAAGCGGGAGAATGCTAGCTTTTCCAGACATGACCCTGGCATTTAACCTCAGCCAGCCCTCCGGCATAACACGAGATCCGGCATAACACGAGACCCCAGAGGAGAGAAGGAACAAGAGCCCAAGTCTGTATAGAAAAACAACCCCAGATGGGTGGTATCTGGTGAGAAGGCAGGGGTCACCTGCGCCTTTGGAGAAGGGGAAGGCGAGATGCGTGGACGTGGGTTTAAGAAGAGACATAAGAGGTCAATCACAGCCATCGTCAGATCCATGAGAGGAAGGGGAGGAAACAGAATTTGTTGAGAGCCTGCCCTGTGCCAAGCACTGTGCTTTTCATCCTGAGACCTCACTTACTGCATTCATGTTCAACAGCAGAGGAGCGATCAGCTCTTGAAAGACAAACTCGGTGCATTACTATCTGTCTCACAGTCTAATTAAACTGCACAAGGAAATCCCAAAGGTCACGCATACCTTACTTCCCTTCTCTGCAGGGCATCACAGAGCGGACCGTATCCTCCATGAGACAGTCCCAGGTCCTCGGTCCTCTGCAGGCCAAGTCTCCCTTCCGCTCACCCAGCCTTCCCCACCCCCACCCCCACCCCCGGGGTATATGATCATCACCCCTGCCAAGGGCTGTCTGTTTGGACGATGGCCGGAACCTGGCAATCCTAAAACCCAAACCCAATGTTTGGAAGTTGATTGCGTTGGGAAGAGTCACCTGTGAGATCCAGGCAGCTTGCTTAACATTCTGGGTTCCATTTGTCCGAAAGGCACTGTGAGTATCGGGCTCGCTTTCCACCCGAGACCCTGTGATTTCGTGGTATCACAAGTCCCTGCTGGCTGGAAATGCCCATCATTCAGAAAGCACACCTTCCTAGGAGGCAGGATGGGCGGGGGCAGTCTGCCCACCTTCCCTGGTGAGAGGAGCCACGGGAGCTGGTCTCCCCAGCCTGCAGGGTGCCGAGAGGTCACAGCTGCCTGCGGAGGAGGCCTCTGCACAAAGGCACTGAGTGTAAGCAGGAAGCCAATTTTCAGAGTCAGACACCAGCATTTTCTGTAAAGAGTCCTGCCTTCCACTTCACAAGCTCTCTGCGCTGGGAAAAAGCAGGCATCTGGTTTAAGAGGAAGGGGGATAAAAGAGGGCCCCCAGCTAGACAGCACATCACGAAACAGCCTCCACCCCCCTCCCTGCACCAGCTCCGGATCCTCCTCACCCCAGGGTGGCGTGGGGTGATTTTCTGGGCCAAAGGGGGGGGGGGCAGAGCGTTTCTCCTGAAGTATACAATCCCACATCCCACACCGCTTCTCTTGGAAAGGAAAGAGTGGCAGAAACCAGTTTGGCTCAGTGGATAGAGCGTTGGCCTGCGGACTGAAAGGTCCCGGGATCAATTCCTATCAAGGGCATGTTCCTTGGTTGTGGGCACATCCCCAGTAGGGGGTGTGCAAGAGGCAATTGTTCGATGACTCTCATCAATGTTTCTAACTCTCTATCCCTCTCTCTTCTTCTCTGTAAAAAATCAATAAAATATATTTTTTTTAAAAAGGGAAGGGAAGGGAAGAGTCAGCCATCAGCCCTGACATTTATTGGCCGCCTGCCTGATCTTAGGCAGATACTCTTCAACTCATGCATCGCCCCTGAGAGGGAGGCAATACAATTCTCGCTCCGCCCCACAGAGCTGACTTGGGAAGTGAGTGACAGCATGCCTCCATCCACAAAGCTCCACAGCAAAGCCAGCCCCCTTCTCGCCTGGCCCTCCCCCTGTGGGTTCGCAGCACAAAGACGCCCTCAGTCCTGCAGCCTGTGGGTACGGAGGCCGGGACTGACCAGGCCGTGTGGACAGGAGGAAGACGGGCCAGCATCTCACAGGCCGCAGAGACTGGCGGCGTACCGGTCCCCTCGGATTTCCCAAGGCTCATCTTTCCTCAGGCACAGGTCCTTCAGAAATCTCCTTTCCCGACTTCTCCATTCTGCAATCAGGGGCCCACGGGGTGTTTCTGAGGAATGCCGTTCCCAACAGCTGTCCGAGGGAGCTCAGGGGCTGGGTGCTGAGGCTGCCCACCAACACTGAAGGCACTGAAGGTCCCAGCACCACCCGAATGCCGTTCCCAACAGCTGTCCGAGGGAGCTCAGGGGCTGGGTGCTGAGGCTGCCCACCAACACTGAAGGCACTGAAGGTCCCAGCACCACCCGCCCCACCCCACCCCGCCCCGCCCCGCCCCGCCCCGCCCCGCCCATGTTCTCCCCCCCCCCCCCCCCCCCCCCCCGCCAGCATCACTAAGGGATGGGTTCTCTGTGCTCCCGCCCTGGCGCACCTGTCCTGGAGAGACACCCACCTGTCCCAGGGCTGTGTGGGCACTTGATGTGGGTAGTGTAGGGGCAGCTGCCTTATTTACACCTCTGCAGGGTCCCTGCCCAGTGGCCTCAGGATGTGGTGAGCCCTGGCAGTGAAGGAGAACCCCCTTCCTAATGACTTCAATACTCTCAGGGACCCCGTTCCTTTAGCACACTTTTTCTTTTACTTAAAAAAAAAAAAAAAAAAATATATATATATATATATATATATATATGTATAATTGGTTTTTTTATGGAGAGGAAGAGAGAGCTAGAAACGTTGATGAGAGAGAAACATCGACCAGATGCCTCCTGCACACCCCCTACTGGGAATGTGCCCATAACCAAGGTACATGCCCTTGACCAGAATCGAACCTGGGACCTTCCAGCCCACAGACCTACGCTCTATCCACTGAGCCAAACCGGTTTTGGCTAGCAAACTTTTTCTAAAAAAATATATTTGTACTGATTTCAGAGGGAAAGGGAGAGGGAGAGAGGGAAACATCAATGATGAGAGAGAATCTTTGAGTGGCTGCTTCCCGCATGCCCCACACTGGGGATCAAGTCCGCAACCTGGGCATGATACTGTGCCCTGGATGGGGATTGAACCTGGAACCATCAGTCCACAGGCCAATGCTCTATCCACTGAGCCAAACCAGCTAGGACTAGCAAACTTATATATATAATTGAGTTCAGAGAGGAAAGGAGAGGGAGAGATAGAAACATCAGCGATGTGAGAGAATCATTGACTGGCTTCCTCCTGCACGCCCCCCTCCTGGGAACTGAGTCTGCCATCTGGGCATGTGCCCTGGCCGGGAATTGAACTGTGACCTCCTGGTTCATAGGTCTACACTTAACCTCTGAGTCGCCGCAGCCGGGCCATTTAGCAAATCTTTTTTATGAGCCAGGCCTCATACAGGCACAAGGATAGGTGGGCGACGAGGGGCGAACGGGACGTCGTGGGCCCTGTTGGTGCTTCCTGTCCTGGGGAGAGAGAGACGTTTACCTGCTCATCACACAAAGACGTGAAAGGTTACGCTGCGTCACTGAGAAACGCTGGTGATCCTATGACAACATATGACAAAGGAGCCCCTGTGTGATGACAGAGGCAGGGAGGTGCTCCCCGAGTGCAGGCAGACCCAGGAGAGCGCTGGGTCACCTTCCAGACCAGCGCAATACAGCGAGCCGTGAAGGAAAGCCAGCTGCAATGTACTGCCCAGGGAGGGCCTTGCATTTGATCTGTAAAAGGCATAACATCTGTGAAGTGCAAGGAGACCAAGTGTGCCTGTCTATGCTGCTTATGCAAACGGATGTGGGATTGACCGATTAGCATTGGGGGGAGAAGGCCAGCTAGGGAACAGGGGTGAAGGGACAGAGTGACCTGTCCCCAGGCCCCCTGGTGGAGGGAAGTGGCAGGGAGGAACCAAGGGTGGCAGGAGGTGAAGCTGAAGGAAGCAGGAGCCAGGCGGTGCAGGAAAATGCGACTCAGCTAAAGACCCCGCGAGGTTTCACAGGGAGGAAAGGGGGTGACGGTGCTGGGGCTGGTTTCTGGGGTGGCCCACTCATGCTGCTGATGGAGAACGCGGAGACTAGGGTGCTGGCAGCGGAGACAGCGGCAAGCCAGGGCGTGGCATGGTTGGACGGGGTGAGGGAAAGGACCTACCAAGGACAAAGTGCTGGGTCCTGGATGAACAGCTAAGTAGAGAGATGGTCTTATTTTCGGAGGATGCCTTATTTTCGGGGAAACACAGTAGTTCTGATGGATTACAGTTCTGGGTACCTTACTCCTCAGCCTCCCGACTCCCAGATTCCACAACAGGCTACACAGCTGGGAGCCTTTTCCTCCCATGTTGCCTCGGCTGCAGAGAGTGGGGCATCTTCAAGGACTTGCTGCCCTTTGGGCACGGCCGGGCCTTCACATGAGCCATCTTATTTGATCCCTTGGCAGCGGGCGCTGTCCTACTCATCCAGCAGCTGATGGAGCCAGGCTCAGAACCCGAATCAGAGTTATTCCGAGGCAGGCCAGGAGATGAACGTGGGCTTTTTGTTGTCTGCTATTTGCCTTTTCTTAAAACGTAGAGGGTACAGGCCCAGCTAGCATGGCTCAGTGGTTGGGTGTTGACCTATGAACCAGGAGGTCACGGTTCAATTCCCGGTCAGCGCACCTGCCCGGGTGGCTGGCTCCATCCCCATGGTGTGGGGTATGAGAAAGGCAGATGATCCACAATTCTCTCTCATCATTGATGTTTCTATTCCTCTCTGCCTCCCCCTTCCTCTCTGAAATCAATAAAAATAGACACTTGTTTAAATAGTAGAGGGCAAAGGCTTGCAAGGGACACGAAGACAGGAGAACGCAGGAGGAGGCGGATGCAGCCTTCCGCGCCAGACGCCGCTCGCCCCTCCCCTGCTTTCCCCCACGACGCTGGCCCACACACCCGGGGAGACAGAGTGGCTTGCTTTTACCTTAATTAGTGCAGCAATTTGCTAAATTCTGTTTTTCCCTTTTTGAGAGTGTTAATCAATTTTAGCTCAGAATAGACTGGAATGGCACACAAATTACCACGACAATCCCCAAACGCTGACTTCTGAGCGTCTCCATCAACCTCGGGGCCTGAAATACGGGGAAATCAGCAGCGCTGGCCGGCATCTCTGCGATCTATTTAGAGTGTTATGGCTCGGAGATGAAAATATAATGGCTTTATGAGGTTTGGAACAAGCAATTTGCTGGAATCCGCCTCATGCCTAGGTGTGGAGTCCTCCCCAAGGTGACTGGAGACAGAGCATCACGTATTTCTGCAAAGTTACACGTTCCTCTAACAACAGCAATTTGTTAAACCCACAAACATGACGGGGTTCCAACTATGCAGCACATGACAGAAAAGGACCAGATGGGCCGCGTCCCTTCCCCCATGAAGAAGGTCTGAGACTGGCAGTGGACGGACAAGCGAGGAGAAAATGTGTCCTCTTCTCTGCGGAAACTGGGAAAGGTTCTCAGACGAGGTGGCAATGTATATGAGTTCAGAAGGGTGAGCAGAAGTGGTGACAAGGTGAGTGGAAGGGCATGTTAGTCAGAAGGAATAGCATAAGCAAAGCCTCAAACACAGCAGAGAAGGCGGAGAGAACCAGTAATACTGTGAATTTGCAAGAATGACAAAAGCGTCCAGAGCCAGGATATGCAGGACATCTTAACCAGATTTTGATGAAAGCACAGTGGTACAACAGGATTTTAAGCGAGGGAGTGACGGGATCAAATGGATCTCATCTGGCTAAAACCCTACAGCCCAACATAATCTTACCTAATAATAGACAAACATGTAAATTGACCATACGTCCGCTACACCCACAGCCAATTAACAGTGAGTATGCAAATTAACCCAGTAAATGCTGGAAACCAAACATTGTCACTAGTGGTTAAATGTGAAAAGGGAATCCGGAAGGCTGGCCGACCTTAATCACTCTGAATGGTCGGAGCTATTAACTCATTGTTTAGTTGAGACTTTGGTAGTTAAAGCAACTTCCACCAGTTAATCATATGTAAATTCTTGCTGATTTTTGGAATTTCCTGACAAAAGGATATGGGTGTTTCCCAAAGCCTCAAGAAAAAGGGATAGCAAAGGCCAGAGCAGTGGTAGTCCTCCCCCTAGAGGTGGACTCCCACCTGGCCCCCATTTTCCCAAATTAATTATTTTCCAGTCTCTTTTCATTTGTGTGCGGCCTCCTCTAGAACACAGAACCCTGAAGAGGAATCCTGAACCACACAGGACGTGGATAAGCGATCCCACAAATAAATATGGCAGGTTACTTTGCATATGCAGGCGCGGAGGCGGAGCAACAGGGAGGGGCGGGACACCTGCTATGAGGGGCAGGGGGAAGGCAGGGGGAGCTACAGGAGCTGTGCTGCGGCCAGGAGCGAGGACTTGCAGGCTCCCGGGCAGCTGTGAGCAAAGCCAGGGTAAGGAAGGCCTATTCTTGCATGAATATCATGCAAAGAGCCTCTAGTCCTTAATGTTTACTCAGCAGTCTTTTAAAACCCATTCAAATACATCCTCTCCTTTGAGCCTCTTCATCCCTCCTGAGGTTGGCATGGTAGCACCTTTCCTCTGGTGAGAAAACATGCCCAGCAAAGGTACAGGCTATCCACTTTGGGTCCTGTGACCTGAACCCATAAATCCAAGCCCAGGTCCGTTGGAGGCAGAGCTCAGCATTTATTTACCTCACGGGGAACAGACCATAATCTAGATCTCTTTCCGATATGTACCAGGCCCATGGCCTGCAGCCTCCACAGAAAGCCTGGGGGCCCAGAACTGTTCAGACCCACGGACACAACACAGTGAGCTAAGGAAGTGGTTGCTGTAAGGCTTTGGAGGATAAAAGCAGACTTGGGTGGCCGCACCCTCAGGGATCCCCGGGCATTTCCAGTGGGGAGCTGAGACTTCTGCCTGGCTGAGGTCCCCGAAACAATAAACAAGAAAAGCTCCCAGTCGAGGAGACCGGGAGGCACCCCTCTCCCCAGCCCCGTACCTTGAGCTCGTCCGCGTTGTAGAAGTCCACGCGCACGGCGGGCACCATCCAGGTCTGGAAGAGCGTGGCCAGGATCTGCTCGGCGATGGAGTCGGCGATGAGGTGGAAGTGCAGAGGGTTCCGCCTGTGGGGAGCGGCAGGGCGTGGGTCAGCAGGGAGCACCGAGCCCCCAAAAGCACATTCTCACCCCTCACTCGTGGCCAGTTGCCAATAGCAACTGGGAAAGCAAATCAGGCATGTGACCAAATCAATACCCGCTGACAAGGGTAGTGGGGCCGGCAAGGAGCAAGGACATGCCACCAACCTCAGCCTTTCTGGTGATGGCAAGGACCAGGAGGGTGAAATGGCAGGTGACACGCCATCCAAGCCAACCACCGTACCTGTGAGTTAGACACCTGTGTTTCCGGGTGTCCTAATGGATCACGTGTAACACCTGGACTAGCCCTTATTTCTGGGGTCCTTAGCCAGACTGGGGGAGCCGGCACCGCCCTGAGGTCTGTTTCCTGCTTGTTTCTCTCCCAGAAGGAGTCACCTGGGCCCGTCACTGGATATCAGTGCACCTCACTGTTCACGTTTCTACAGCTTTTCTTCATCCCACCTCCGTCAGCCGGCCCTTACAGAGGCGGCACTAGCACAACCCAGCGTTGCACAGGGCAAAGCTGGGTTCACTCCCAGAGCTGGCATTCAGGAATGTGGACTTCCAAGTGTCACGTATACCTCCCCACACCTGAGTCAGGTATACTTTCCCACACCTAAGTCAGGTATACCTCTCCACACCTGTGTCACGTATACCTCCACATACCTGAGTCATGTATGCCTCCCCACATCTGAGTCAGGTATACCTCCACACACATAGTCATGTATACCTCCCCACACTAAGTCATGTATACCTCTACACACCTGAGTCAGGTATACCTCCACACACCTGAGTCATGTATATCTCCTCACACCTGAGTCATGTATATCTCCCCACACTAAGTCATGTATACCTCCCCATAACTCATGTATACAGGAGCTGCAGAGTGACAGCAACTTTGTACAGTGACCTCTCGCACTCTGGGACCCCTTGGGGGATAATGGACTGCTGGTTTGGGTCCAATCCCCACAGGCCAGGCAGAGGGACCCCAGCTGCGAAGGGACTTCACTCACTGTGCAGATGCCCTTCGAGCCACGGTGCCACCCCAGGTGTGGTGGCCAGGTAGGACCACAGGAGGTTGGCTCCAGGGTGTCTCCATCTCTCCCAGTCCTGCCCCACAGGCCATCTTCTAATTAATTTCATTTCAATGTGCACGAATCTGTGCACCACGCCTCTACTAAATTTAATAAAGAAAATAAAGTCTCTTTGCCCTAAAACAAACAAAAACATATGTCAAAAGCTTGTATACAAATCTCCATAGTGGCATTATTCAAAAAGTCAAGAAGTGGAAACAACCCAAATGGCCACCAATTGGTGAATGGATAAACAAAACGTGGTCTACCCATACTTTGGAACATTACTGAGCAACGAAAAAGGAATGAAGTGCTGGCAGGTGCTATGTCATGGACGGACCTTGAACATATTATGGTAGGTGAAAAAAGCCAGGCACAAGGGACTAAATGACATTGTATGATTCAATTTCTAGGAAATGTCCAGATAAACAAATCCATAGATAGGTTTGTGGCATCAGGGGATGGAGGTGGAAGTGTGGAAGTGACTGCTATTGGGTATTAGGGGTTTGCTTTGGAGATGATGAAAATGGCCTATGATTACACAGCAGTGATGGCTGCACAACTGTGAATACACTGAAGACCAACCAAGTGTACACATCTAAAACGTGAATTTTAGAGTACGTGAGTTACATCCCAATACTTCCTCTTTGCCTGAGAGGGGGAGTGACGGTCCGTACGGTAAGTTTGGGAGCGGGAGTCAGCCTGGTGGGCTGGGCTCTTTCTGGACTCCTTCCTCAGGGGGCTGTGCTGTTGCGCACTAAGGGGCTTGCCCAGGTGAGGAAGGCCCGTAACGGTCCAGTTGGCCTCTGACCCGAAGGTCAACCCAATTCATAGGGCCAAAATCAGGAGCCTGGTCCTGCCCACATTTGCAAGGACACCCCAGAATTCAAGACAACAAAGGTGACATTTCATTCTCTGCGTGTCACACCTGAGTCTTGTCTCACATCTGGGTCCTAACTCACAAGGTAAGCACCAGTTTTAACAACAGGGTCCTGCAAATTCCAGTCCAAGGCCACATTCCCATCCTCTTCTCTTTTGTTCTGAGGGAGACGCGACAACAGAGGCTAAGGACACAGTTACACCGAAGTGAATTCCATCCACTAATGACATCAGGACTCATTCACAAGAATCCGAAATGATCAATTCTCTTTTTTCAATCCTACCTTATTTTATATCTATACAACATCTGACATAGCCTTTTATACTCATCTTCGGTTATATGTGCATTTTGGGGAGCATTGTTTTATTTTTATTTTATTTTTTATAAATCTTTATTGCTCAGATTATTACAATTTCTCTCTCCCCCCCCCATAGCTCCCTTCCACCCAGTTCCCGCCCCACCCTCTGCCCTTACCTCCTCTCCCCCTCCCCACGATTGTCCTCATCCTTAGGTGTACGATTTTAATCCAGTTTCTTTCTGCACCTCCACACTTTTCCCCCTGATAATATCAATCCACTCCCTTTCTTTGCCCCTGATTCTATTATATTCACCAGTTTATTCTGTTCCTCAGATTTTTAATTCACTTGATCTTCTTCCTCTTCTTAAATAATACCTTTCAGCATTTCATATAATTCTGGTTTGGTGGTGATGAACTCCTTTGACTTTTTCTTATCTGTGAAGCTCTTTATCTGCCCTTCATTTCTGAATGATAACTTTGCTGGATACAGTAATCTTGGTTGTAGGTTCTAACGATTCATCACTTTGAATATTTCTTGCCACTCCCTTCTGGCCTGCATAGTTTCTGTTGAGAAATCAGTTGATAGTCCTATGGGTGCTCCCTTATTGGTAACCAACTGCCTTTCTCTGGCTTCTTGTAAGATCCTCTTTTTGTCTTTTGCCCTTGGCGTTTTAATTATGATGTATCTTGGTGTGTACCTCTTTGGATTCCTCTTGTTTGGGGTTCTGTATGCTTCCTGTACTTGTAAGTCTATTTCTTTCACCAGGTTGGGGAAGTTTTCTGATATTATTTCTTCAAATATGTTTTCAGTATCTTGCACTTTCTTTTCTTCTGGCACCCCCATAATTCTGATATTGGTACTCTTGAAGTTGTCCCAGAGGCTCCTTACACTGTCTTCAACTTTCTGGATTCTCTTTTTTTCTTGCTTCTCCAGTGGAGTGTCTTTTGGCTCTTTGACCTGATTCTTGTGTTCCTCCAGTCTGCTGTTGGATCTTTGCTTAATATTTTCCACTTCAGTCAGTTTATGTATAATTTTTAGTTGGGACTCATGAAATTTATCGGCCTTTTCTAGGAAATTCTTGCATAACCTCATAACTGTGGTTTTAAACTCTATATCCTCCATTTCTTTCGTTTGAGATCTATTTCCTTGTCTCAGCATTTTCACTGCTTCCCAGAGTTGGTAGGATGGCTTTGTGTGCTTGGTGTCCTATATAGCCCAGTGGGTCAGCCTCCTCAGTTACCTGAGGTAGACACTTGGTGCTCCCCTTTGTGGACTGTGTGTACAGCCTTGTTGTAGCTAAGTCTTTATTGTTGTTGGTATCCCTGGGAGGAACTGACCTTCAGGCCAATTAGATGTGAGTATCAGCTGTGTCTACTCTCGGGAGCTTTGCTTTAAACCCACGAGAAGAGGCTCCTGCCAGTACAGGCAGGCCAGTGTGGGGCCCAGACAGCTTCCCTGGGTTCAAACGCACAGACGTTGCCGCAGACATCAAACAAGACCGAGCTTTTACGACAAAGAATCGAGCGAGTGCATGCCTCCCCTTCAGCAGGCCTGCCACTTGGCTGGTAATGAGTGAAGCTCTGGCCGCCTCCACTGCTCCCCTGTTCCAGGGCGGGATGCAATAAATACGGTAACACAAAGAGGCAGAGATGATTAAACCTCAGCGATCTCCTCGCGTTTCCTTCCTTATCCTGTCAGGAATGTGCCAGGGCCCCTGCAAGGCAACCCAGGGTCTGTTTATATTAAACTGTGCAGGGACATCTGAGCTGAATAATCCTTAATTATTAAGTTGGGAACGGAACTGCAATTTGGAGGAAAAGAAAGAGCCGGTGATGGCAAGGCTCAGTGAATCTGTTGCCCTGAGAGGTTTAATAGAACTCACTGCAGGAAAACGCGGCGGCCAGAATGAGGTTTTATCCAGTGAGAGGTCTTAGGGTGAGGGAGGACAGGTGGCCTTGATAACGTGGGATGATTCAAGGACAAGCCAGTTTCATGTCAGAAAAGCTCTCTGTGGGAGAAGAACAGAGCCAATTTCCAGAAAAATCAAAAGGCTTCCATTGTAGTAAGAGCAGCATGGACTCTAGGGTTTGCAGAGGGGAGGTGTGAATCCCAGGAGCATCCCTTACCAGCGACATTGAACAAGCTCTTTCACCTCTGTATGCCTGTTTCCTCATCCACTTGCGGGGATAATGGCATTTATTGACCAGGCTGGGATGAAAGTCTAATAAAATGGTCAAATAAAAATATGGGATGCTTGGCATCTGACCTACCCAAGTTCGTTCTCTGACTTCATGTGTATGTGCATAACCAAAGAGCACAAGCTCTGTTGCCTGTTTAAAGGTATTACCCTGTCCATATTTTCATTCTTAACTTTACTGAGCTACTAGAGGGGCGGTCCAGAAATCTGGGCAAGGCAGGGTCCCTAGGCCTGGCCGGTGGTCAGGGCCGATCTGCTGGGCAACCAGTAGGGCAATTGCCTCCCTGCCCCCTTGGCTGGCCTGGCACCGCCCGGGGCCCCACCCCCTGCCGCCACTGCTGCTGGTGGGGGCCTATGGGCTGGGGGCAGCTCCTGTGTTGAGCGTCTGCCCCCTGGTGGTCAGTGTGCATCATAGTGAACAGTTGTCTGCTGGTTATCTGCCATTCAGTCGATTTGCATATTAGGGTTTTATATAGATAGAGAGTTGACAAATTTAAAAAATGTATACATTTTAAGGTGAGCATGAAATACAAACATTTAAGTTGACGGTTTCGTATGTATACACTATGAACCAATCATGCCAATGGAGTCAATTAACACAGTCATCCTCTCCTATCGTTATTTTTTTTTATTTTTTATTCCATGGTATTGCCTTAAGTCAGTGGTCAGCAAACTGTGGCTTGTGAGCCGTGGGCGGCTCTTTGGCCCCTTGAGTGTGGCTCTTCCACAAAATACCACGTACGGGTGGGCATGTACAGTGTGATTGAAACTTCGTGGCCCATGTGCAGAAGTCGGTTTTCGGCTCTCAAAAGAAATGTCCATCATTGTACTGTTGATATTTGGCTCTGTTGACTAATGAGTTTTCCCGACCACTGTCTTATCATCCAGGCCTTTAAAACTTGCACTTATTTCATACTCAGTACCCCAAAACCACCCACCCGAGAGGATGAAGACGACTATGAAGAATCACAACAGGGATAGCAATGTCTACATGGTCCCTCCACCAAATAAATGATAATTAAAAAGAAAAGGAAAATGATACTCAAAACGGTTACTTTTTTTTTTTCTCCTGAATGAAAGCTCAGACGTTGAAGCAAGGTTGACCGGGATCGAACCTGGCCCTGCCCATCCTCTCTGCACTGACTCAACATCTTGGTCCTCAGTTTCATCATCTGTGAAATGGGGACAATAGCAGCATCCACCTCAAAGAAACCCGTGCGCTCATTTCCGAAAAACACGAGGGACAGAGCCTGATGCATTCGTGTTTGTTAAATAAATAAAAAGCTGGGATGCTTCAGACAGAGCATCCCCTCTGGTAGTCAAAACAGGCTCAGCGACAGCTTTGGGACAAGCCAGAGTTCCAGGTACAATGACCTGCCTTGTGGCTCCCAGCTCACAGATGGCAAGACCAGAAAGAATCCGCACCTAGCTCTGGTTCTTGGCTTCATTCAAACCCTCGTTCCTCCCTTCGCAGTCTGGAAATGGCTTCTATATTAAGGGTAAGCCTGAATAAGCAATGAGACGGTTAGAGGCAGATACTGGCCTCGAATATGCTGTTATAGCCTCCATGGTCTTCAGGGGCTCATGTGAAATTAAAACAAACAAAACACAACAACCCCACACAAAAACTCAGCGGCTTGCTATGCACAGGGAGGGAATCACCACGCTCCCTCCTGCAGACAGGGCTGTGGAGTGTGAGAGTAAGTAGATCACCCCGGCGAGCAAATATTAAATTTTTACAAGTTGGCCAACTTTCCTGCCCAGGAGGTAAACACGTAAGTTACTAAATAAATATTTTCTTTCCCGGCTCCCTAAAAGCTCGTTTCCTTGAAGAGCAGCTGTATTTCCCAGTTTATTTGCAAATGGGATTGGAGTTACAGGCTTCTCCGCATTTTTCTCTAACCATCTTTCCAGCTAGGTGACGAAGACTTTACATGGCGCTGCTATCTGTTAGCTTAACCTTTGTTCCCCTATATTTTGAATTTATTATATTCTCACCCAGCTTTTTCTTCGCCAGAGAGGCTGCATACCGAGATGACCAAAATCTATGTAAAGAGAAAACAAAAGCAAGATCGCCCCCAACTACCACATGCAAAAAAATAAAAAATTCCACTTTTTAAATTTATTTTCTGCTAGTCTTCTACCCCCTGTAGTTACACCAGGAATATGTGTACCTGTGGGCATGGGACACGTTTATATAGTGGAATGATACTATGCGTACGTTGTTGCTTTTTGTTGTGTTGTTTTTTTTTTAATCCTCACATGAGGATATTTTTCCATTGATTTTTAGAGAGAGTGGAAAGGAGAGGGAAAGGCAGAGAGAAATATCAATGTGAGAGAAAACATATCAATTGGTTGGCTCCTGTATGTGCTCTGACCAGGGTCCGGGAGGAGCCTGCAACCAAGGTATGTGCCATTGAGCGGAATTGAACTCCGGACCCTTCGGTCCACAGGCTGGCACTCTATCCACTGAGCCTAACTGGCTAGGGCAGTGGTCGGCAAACTCATTAGTCAACAGAGCCAAGTATTGACAGTATGATTGAAACTTCTTTTGAGAGCCAAATTTTTTAAGCTTAAACTTCTACTAATGCCACTTCTTCAAAATAGACTCCACCAGGCCGTGGCATTTTGTGGAAGAGCCACACTGAAGGGGCCAAAGAGCCGCATGTGGCTCGCAAGCCACAGTTTGCCGACCACGGGGCTAGGGCATGCATACGTTTTTGAATTCTGCTGTCACTTACTTTGTATCATAAAATATCATTTATGTCTATGTTATGACGTCCTTCTTAAAACCAACCAAGTACGTGGCTTAGTGTCATAGGATGTTCCATTTATTTGACCTTACTGTTTATAAGTGCTATTCAAATTTCTCTAACTATAAGTAATAGTTCACAAAAGCCTTTTTGCATTAGGATTAGCCTTTTAAGACAGAGCCCCTAACGCTGTCATGTCAGACTATGGTCTTGGGCATAATACTGTGACATGTCTTTCCAAAAAGCTGCCATAGCCATTTTCAAGGCTGGCGTCCCTGTGGTGTGTGTGTGTGTGTGTGTGTGTGTGTGTGTGTGTGTGTCCCCGTATCTCTCTTTCCCTACCTTTCATAACACAGCGTGCCTACCGTCAGCGGGCAGGCTGCAGAAGTAACATTGATTTCAAGTAACAAAGCAAGCCTTCCATGAAAATCTGCCGAAAACCTTGTCTGGAAAACAAATCTAATTACTGTAATTCACAGCGAAAGCTGAAAGAGCCACCCTGCCCCACTATTATTATATTATTCTTTCCATTAGCAGGTGCTTGGTTTGTCAAAGAGCTTTATCATCATGTGTGTGTTAATCCCCATACCGTGCTGTGGAGGCAAGGGAGCTATTTATAGCTGGGCTTTCTGAGCGGAAAACCTCTCAGAAGTCCCGCTGTCTCCATATCTAACCTCAGGAGCCCCTGCCTGTCAACACCCAGAACCATTCTCATTGGTGGAATTTCTTGGGTGGGTGGGTGGAAGTGGTTATTTGGTCACTGCGGGGGGGATGCAGGATTTTCATACACCTCAGGAATATGTGCTCTCTTCTCAACTCACCAGGCCTCCCTGATGGTGCAACCACTGCTGCTTTTACATTTACATTTTTACACGGTGCTGCATCCTTACCATAGGAGTAAAAATTTGCACCCAACAGAACTCTCACCATTTCGACAAACTATCGGGATTATCAGGATTTGTAGCTAAAGCAACAGCAATAATATTTACTGTGACCTGAAAACTGGCCATAAGCTTGGGAAATAACATAGCTGACGGTCCGTGGTCATGCAAATACGCTTCTCTAAAGAGTGGTTTTTCCTTTTCTTTCCCCCTGATCGGGGAGGGACCCGAGTTCTTTGGTGGAGAGAAGGAATAAACGCATCAAAGGCTGATTACCAGTCATTGGATTTAATGCTCAGGCCCCGAAACGCCTGGTTGCAAGTGGCTGATGGAGGTGAAGAACCACGCGGAGTCTAAGAAAGCGCACAGGAGGCAGGCGGCGTGGGAGGGGCATCCCGCCACACGTTGGGAGATGTGGGGTAGAGCCCCACTTGGCATTCCCACTTCCTTCCTTCCTCCGAGGTCACCATGCCATCTGGACAGGGCGATGAGGAGGAACTGAGAGCCCCACCCCTGAGGGTGTAAGGATCATGGCTGCTGGTTTCTCCCAACCCCCTCCTCCGCCAGGAGGCAGTGATGGATGTTTGCTACCCCGCTGGCTGACTGCAGGCACATAAGGGGGCGGGAACAGACAACAAAAAAGCCATCCAGGTGAGGTTAGTACTAAGAGCCACACTAATAATGTTCTTTTCAACCAAGTAAGTTTTAGGGTGAGTTATTCTGCAGCAAAATCGAACTGAGACAAGAACTAACTAACGTCTAAAGCAAGCATGTCAAACTCGCGGCCCATGGGCCACATGTCTCCTTTATTTGGCTCATGTTAGCCTTTTGAGTTTGACATGCTTGGTCTAAAGAGTTCAAATGACCTGCTAAAAACCAGTCAGCAAGATGGTGGCATAAATGTGAAACTGAACTAGGACTGAGCCAGGACTATTTGTTAACCGGTTGAAATAAATATATCTTCAGGTTATTTATGAATGCAGTCCCCTAGATTTAGTTGTCAACCAAGTAAACATGGATGGAACACATAATGTGTGTTAAGAACTTGGCTAAGATACTAGAAATACAGAAAAAATAAGGCACGGATTCTGTCCCCACCAGTCCCACACTACTATAAAAGACATACAACAGAAATAGATGAATACAAAGTAATAAAAATAAGAGCAGAAAGATGCACAGGGCACTATGGGCTGGTAGGAAGGATGCCCCAACCTAGACCTGCACCTCCAGGGGGGCTGCCTGGTAGAAATGATGCGGAGTATTGAAGAGTAAGGCGAATTTGCAAGTTAGGGTGGGAAGAGAGAAAGGAAGAGGGGAGAAATGGGCAGACAGAGCTGAATGAGGACAGACAGCGGGCAGGGCACACCTGGGCATACAGGCGGGGCTATGACAGCCGTGGGCAAACTACGGCCCGAGGGCCAGATCCGGCCAGTTCGGCTGTTCTATCCGGCCCGCGGAGCCAAAAGAGCGGAGGGTTCTCTTGCTCTCCCCTCCGCTCCTTCACCAGCAGCCCAAGATGAGAGTGCCAGCATGGTCAGGTTGCTTTTGTTCCGGCCCTCCCTCCGGTCCAGTTTAAGAGCCCATTGTGGCCCTCGAGTCAAAAAGTTTGCCCACTCTTGGGCTACGGACCAGATCAAGCGTTGCCAGAGTGTGAAGTATCAGCAAGGGGAGGAGAGAGGGAGCACCGTTGGGGATGACATGCCATCGGGATGGTCTGTGTGACACTGTAAAGAGATTCAGTTCTCTCCCCCGGAGGAGGAGAAGTCAGTGCCGGGCTTTGAGAAGCCAGGTTTGCGTGTCTGCATCACTACCCTAGCCCTTGGGAGCCTGGCTGTGGGGAGACGGGAGGGACAAGAGCCAGAGAGACTAAGCATACCTGGACTCTGCCAGCCACAGTGGGAGGAGAGGAAAGGGTAGAGAGGAAATCGCTGTTCAAGGGAGAACCCCGAGGCCCTGATAATAGATGGGCTGGTCGGGGGGCTGAACCCAAGATGAACCCGGTTTCGTGCGAGGTTGGCGGCGCTTTGGGAGTCCATCATTTCTCCTGTCTCTGTTGATGCCACTGACGGTTGGATTCTAGCATCAAACTTTCCATTCATCTCTGATCAACTGAGCGCGGAGTTTTTTGTGTGACTGTTCCTACTGCTGAGAACCTTCTGGATCCTGACCCCGTCACCTGACACACTTGTGCGCTGTTGGCTAAAGCTCTGGGTAAGCTTCATCCAAACCTTGGAAAGCCTCTTTGAACAGAGCCAACGACACTGGCTGGAACTGGGGGTTCGATTTGGATAGACTCTACGTGGGCTGAGGCATCCATCAACACAGAGAGGGGACGGAAGGAAAGTCCCGGGGGGAAGAGGAGGCCAACGCCTGAAATTTAAGGGGGAGAAGGGATGACTCAGGAAGGCGGGCACCTCCCGGAGGCAGAGGCATCTGTCCTTCATGGGGCTGGTTCCACGCGGACCCCTGGGGCCATGGGTATCATCTGCAGGCTGGAACTTGCACTTTCACGTAAGGCAGGCCTCTCTAAAGGTCAGAAATGGCCAGAGGTGGGCTGGGTTACCGTGGAAAAGAGAATGCAACCTATCTTAGTTTGCTAGAGCTACTGGAACAAAATGCCACAGAATGATACAAAATGGCACAGACTGAGTGGCTTCACCAATAGAAAGAATTTCTCACAGTCCGGAGGCTGGACATCCAAGACCGAGGTTTTGGCAGGGCTGGTTTCTTCCGAGGCCTCCTGTCTTAGCTGTAGACGCTGTCTTCTCTCCGTGTCCTCACATGGTCTTCATACCGTGTGAGGCTGTGTCCTAATCTCTTCCCATAAGGGAAACAGTCATACCGGATTAGGTTCTACTCTATTGACCTCATTTTAATTGAATCATCTCCTTAAAGATCCTATCTCCAAATTCAGTCACATTCTGAGCTACTGGGGATTGGGACTCCAACAGATACAGTGTTTTGGGGCGACACACATAATTCAGCCACAACCTGGCATCAAGGACGTGTAGACAGAGAGGTCTGGTGACTGTCAGGCAAGGGAAGCTGATGAAGAATTTAAGCATAAAATTTGGGATGTCTTTGAAGGTCCCTTCAGGTCTAAAAGATGCAATTCTAAACACTGTGAGACAGCACCTAATCGCTACTATTAAACATTATTAACACAACTAGTGGCCCGGTGCACGGATTCATGCATATTGAAAGGAAATTAATTAGAAGGTGGCCAGCGGAGCAGGACTAGGCGAGACAGGCTGGATACTCCCTGGGGCCAATCTCCCACAGTCCCAAGGGTGGTTCTGTGGCTCACAGGACATCTATGGAGTGGGGTCCCTCTGACAGGTGAGGTCCCTCGGCCTGGCCTGCGAGGATCAGGCCAAAACCGGCTCTCCGGCATCCCCCACGGAGTCCCAGAGTGCGAGAGGGCACTCTGCAAAGTTGCTGTTGTACTGGGTATGGAATGCAAACGCAAGTGTGCAGTAAACCAGATTCAGGGCCAACAGCGCCCCAGCAACAACATAACTCATGGCTGAAGGTGGAATTTCGCGGCCCTGGCAGGAATCGGGCTCCCTCCTCTCTGGTTTCAGGCGGGTTGCGTCATCCAAGAACTGCTGCTGCCAAGTCACCGCAGCTCGGCAGTTCCTGCATTGAGCGTCTGCCCCCGGTGGTCAGTGCACGTCATAGCTACAGGTCAGGCCAACACTTAGCATATTAGCCTTCTATATACATAGATAGTCTCCCCAAGGTCTCAGGCAAAAGTTAAATCTTGGTGTCAGCTTGAATGTCTGATGAAAGGGTGCACAGATTTAACCCTTCCCCCCAGACACACACACCAGCAGACTGCCACGCCGGCAGAGCTTAGCCATGGTGCTCACCTGTGAAACAGGACAGACTTGACCAAGGTGACGACATCCCGGCTGGCGTTGTAGCCCGCGCAGACGATAGCAACGTGGATCGTCTGGGAAGCAAACAAAAACAGGGCGAGCAGTTAGATCCATGGAGAAGGGTTCCAACAGCATGACAGAGAAATATCGCCTTTCCTTCCTGTTGGGATCATCAGCAAACAAAGAACACAGGAGGCAGCTCTGGAAAGTAACGCGAGACAGTTTTATTAAGCCCTTTTAATCGGTTTATGGAGCTATCATCATTTGGAAACCATTAAGGCTCTTTTCAATTACATTTTGGGGATGAGAGACATGGCAATTGGCTCAAACAGACAAACAGGGAGCTCCCTGCCCCCCCCAGCTGCAGACGATGACAGATGGCAACCAGAGAGAGGAAAGAAAATACGCCCCAAAAGGATGAGCTGGCCGTCGGGGATCTCCGACCAAGAAGGGGTGGCTCCGAGAGCTTGTGAGGTGTTCCCATGAGATGTTTCAGGTTCGGGTCAACTTGATACCATGGCAGAGGGGCCAGTATGGACCGCAGCTGGGTATCAATAAAAAAATCGAAGCCTGGCAGGAGTGAAGGGAGCCCGATGGGCCCTAACACCTAAGGAGTCAAGAGCGAGGGCCCCAGTCAAAACCGGTTTGGCTCAATGGATAGAGCATTGCTCTGCGGACTGAAAGGTCCCAGGTTCGATTCCGGTCAAGGGTACATACCTTGGTTGCGGGCACATCCCCAGTAGGAGGTGTGCAAGAGGCAGCTCATTGATGATTCTCTCTCACTGATGTTTCTAACTCTCTTTCCCTCTCTCTTCCTCTCTGTAAAAAAAAATCAATAAAATATATTTAAAAAGAGAGAGAGAGAGCGAGGGCCTCAATGCGAATGAATGAATCCTGGCCCCGTCCTTTAACCTAAGATGACCCTGCGAATGTTGCACTGTCAGGTGACTCCCCGCCACATTAGAGGCATGACACGTCCTGCAGAATGTCACGGAGCATGTGCAGGAACAACGCCAAAAGCAGAATACAGAGCTCGGCCCATTCCATTCCAGCCACAGCACAAATGTCCTTGAGCGAGCACTGAGCTTCCCAAAGGGGCTGCCCTGGCACCCCGGTGTGCTGGACATGAACTCCAGGCGATGGGGGTACTCACCT
This sequence comes from Vespertilio murinus, assembly GCA_963924515.1. Lineage (NCBI taxonomy): Eukaryota > Metazoa > Chordata > Mammalia > Chiroptera > Vespertilionidae > Vespertilio > Vespertilio murinus. Next base: position 187,945,452 of record OZ004707.1, read on the forward strand.
CTTCAAGCTCTCCTGCTACCAGGCAGGGCTGGCCCCCCAGGGTCGGCCCCCTCTGCCCCCAGCAGTTTTTCCTGTTTCCCGCCTGGTGCCCTACAGTTAGCCTTTTCTATAATAACATGGGCAGGACTTGACCGGATTGGGAAGTCCTGCTCCAGGGCACCCCCTCCAGGCAGCCATCCAGCCTCTCTCTAACCGGCTCCCATGCCCTAAGCAGTGTGGCTCAGGGGACAGAGCATCAGCCTGCAGACAGATGCAGTGCTTGTCCCTAAAGTGAAATGAGGGAAAAAGTCCCGGGGACCGAAACAAGATGGCGGCCTAGGTAGTCTCCTAAGCTGCCACCTCATTAACAATTTGGAAAAAACAACAGCTAAAATTGAAAGGGATCGCACCAGACGCACAGAAAAGCTGGCGAAATGGGAAGACTACAACTAGACACAAAGCAGGGCACTGCTGCTGCCATGTGGAGTTTAAAACTACGGTGAAACCGGACCTGCCAGAGCTGCTGCCGCTGGGAATGAGGGAAGCCAGACCTCGCTCCGCCCCAGGGCCCAGGGAGTGGGCCAGCCCGGCCAGCCACTGTGGGAGCCAGGGAGCTGATGCGGGGCCTCCGCCACGCCTTCAGCTCCTGCCCGGACGAGAAGCCTTTGAGCGCGGCCTCCATGCTGGTGAGGAGATGGCGTGGCGCCTTCTGTTCCCAGCCCCAGCAAATCCTTCCTCTATAGCCGAATGGCCGGGCCAAAGCTTCCACCACTGCCGCCATGTGGATTTTAAAACTACAGGGGAAATTGAGCCATAGGAGCACCCACCGCCGCTAATAATGGAAATCCACCAAAAACAGAGCTCACTCTGCCCCGGGCTCAGGGAGAGTGCGGCTTCAGAACCTAAAGTGAAACGAAGCAGGAGGGCACCCACTTGGGGATGGATAATTGCGAGGATAACGTTTAAGGAGCTCAACAAACTCCGCAGATGTGTGGGCCACAAGGCTCTCTCTAAGGAGGCCCAGGGAGGCTCCTGCTCACCCGCCTTCACCCTAACAGGGCGCTCTGCCCCCCTGGCACGCCGGGAACGTGCCCCCGGACGCACAGGGAGGACAGCTGCCGCTGGGTGCTCCACTCACTCCCGAGGCTGCCAGGCTCCGTCGCTGTCACTTTAAGGACCCGCAGGAAGGACTCAGGTAGGACAAGCGCAATTTTTGGAGCTTCCAGTGTGACAGAAAAAAACAGCCCTGGGGCTGTTTCCACATATACGCCAGCCGGGGACAATAAGCACGGTCCCCAAAGAAATGCAGACCCAACTACAGGACGGAGGCCAAGGAACGGTGGCCCCGGCAAAAGTCATCAACACTCTGCCCAGCCCTGTTGCCCTAGCAACACCATCCATCCATCCATCAGCAGTGACCCAGAAGGCCTGGTACACCCTGCAGGCCATTCTGCCTGGGGGCACAATTTAGGGAAAAACCGGCTCCTATGAGGGGAAAGGCAGGAGTGGGAGTGAGAAGGGAAACCGGTTTGAAAACTGCGAAGAGTTAGGCTCAGTGCGGAGGATTCTGGGCCGCAGCTGCAGCCTCCTGGGTAGGGACCAGGTGGGGAGGCAGCTGCTGTCACGTGGCAGCCGGAGAAGCGGGGGACTGAGGCCGGGAGGAGGGAGTGATGAAAACCAACGAGAGTCAGGAGACCTGGGTTTGAGCTGCAAGTTCAATGCTGCGTTGCCATGTGACCTTGGAGCAGGCACTTAAAGTCCCTGAACCTCACTGGCTCATCTGCGAAATGGATGTAAAACCGGGCACCATTGGGCTGCTGTGGGGACCGGACACTTGGGTGCAAGGAGGTGCAGGTGGTGAGTGGCTTGCTCAGCTGCTGGATGCACAGGCAGCGTAAAGGGACCTTGGTTTCCTCTCCCTTCTGTATTTCAGGGACATCCTTCTGCTGACGCTCAAGGGGCTGGCGAGGACCTGGAGCCCATGGCCCTCAACTCGAGTAAGCACCAGAACCCTTGCAAGGCTTACTATTAGCACAGAGAGCGGGGCCCTCCCCCGGAGCTCCCGCTTCAGGGGCGTGGGCAGGGGGCCTGAGGGTTCCTGCATCCAGCGATGCTGATGGCCCAGGGACCTCACGTTAGAAACCACTGCTCTGTCTCAAGTACGTTGAGGTGCCCTGGCCAGTGTGGCCGGGCATCATCCAGTGCACTACAAGGTGTGGCCTATTTGATTCCTGGTCAGGGCACATGCCTGAGTTGTGGGCTAGTTCCCCAGTAGGGGGCGTGCAGGAGGCAGCCAATATGATAGATGTTTATCTCTTTCATATATCTCTCTCTGTCTCTCTCTCTCTCAATCTCCTGCCCCCTTTCCTACCCCCCTCTCTAAAAATCAATAGAAAAATTAAAATAATGAAGAAATGTCTCTGGTAAAAACTCAATACACTTAGCTGTGGTTACGTTGAGAGGGTACAAGGGGAGTTCGTAGAACCCATTCCGAATACCTTCCCTCCATCACTTATATAAAACCAGTAAGGGTGGCACCCATCCTCCACCTGCCTCCCTCTCCCGGCTGAGGGAGGCTTCCACGGTGCAAAGAACAAAGTCCTGGAGCCAGGAGAGCCGGAAGGCGCCCCGGCTCTGCCTCTGGCCAGCTGGGTGACCCTGGGCAAGTTACGGAGCCTCTCTGATCCTCAGGGACTCCTCTGTAGGAGGGCTTAAGAGCTTCTAGGCAGAGTTTTCCTCACGTCTAGGGCTTTCTACAAGTCAAGATGAAGAAAGAGGGACCCAGAGCAGTTAAGTGCCTTGTCCAAGGTCCCATGGCTCAGCCAGTTGGTGGCCAGTGAGTCGAGTTCAGAATTCCCACACTACCCTGCCTCAGTAGAGCACACGCGTAACAGTTAAAATAAAATAAAAAGTATCACTAATGGGGCATCTAAAATCATCTCACAAACGTCCAGGGCACCTCTCCTCCCTCGGGAAACTACAGAGAGAATTTTATTTGCTCAAAATACTGACTAATGGACCCAACAGACACAATGATTTCAACCTTCGCAGACATCAGAAGGAGACACCTCCTAACTGCAGAGGAAGCCAAAGCCATCCGGGACTCAGCCAGGGCCCAGTGTGGGGACACAGGATGGACCAAGCCTCCATGGGTGACCCCGAGTGTCTCCCCCAGAGTCAAGGCCCAATAAATGAGCCAGAACGCAATGCCCATCGGCCTCTTCCATCCTACACATTCCTGCCTGCTTTAGGATTGATCTGCTGTGTCAGGAAGAACAGCGTGACCGGGGGGAGCAGGAACCCGAGCATTTCTGGGAAAGCACGTGAACGGGTGAGAGGATCCGGGGTCAACGGAAGGTTAATGGGGAGGGCAGATCCATGCTCAGGCAAGTGTGTTGTCCAAATACCGCCTGATACCCATCCACCATGGCAGCCGCATGCTACGCTCCTACCTACGGGGCCACTGGAGGGCTGGCCTGACCCAAACATTTGACACACATTCGCCAAACATTCGCTCGTTCTGCAAATGAGGGCTGAGCACCTACTGTGCGCCAGGCCCAATGGTGGGAGCTGAGGGCACAGCAGTGGGCAAACAGCTCCATCCTGCCGCCACCACGGGAGCTGGCATTCTCACCGGGGGACACAGAACACAGACAGATAGATAGGGTGCCCCCCAAAATGTAGACACACTTTAAAGCTCATAGCTCCGTGGATGCTCCTTCCTTTTCAGAGTTAACCCGTTGGAATTAATAATTATTCAGAGCATGCGTACATTTATGGGATGCCCTGCGTAAGTAATTAAAACACAGAGAATGCTGGAGGATGGGAGGTCCGGGATGAAAATGAAGCAAGGGATAAAGGATGGGTGTGGGTGGATGGGAAGGTGGGGTTGCCTGGGGGGCGATCACTTTGGGGTGACCCTGGAACACGAATGGGAAGTACATGAGGAGAGGAGCTGTGGGTATCCAGGCTGCATGCGCCGGGCATTGGACCGAGCGAGGGAGCCAGTGTGCATCAGGACCACGGGGGAGCCGGCTGCTGGGGAGAGAGGCAGCGAGGAGGAAGGTGAGCTGAGACCAGAAGGGCACATGGGCTGACCCTTCTCACTCTCTGTCATGTGTGAGGACTTGCCTTTCCCAGGGTGCGAGGGGAGGAGCCACTGGAGGGCTCAGAGCTGAGAAACGGCCTGATCTGGCGCTTCTTTTCAAAGGCTCCCTCACGATGCCAGCGGAGAACAGATTTTCTGGGTGTGTGTGTGGGGGTGGGGGCAGGGGAGCAAGCGAGGATGTGAGGAAGCAGAGAGAACAGTCCAGAATGCATAAGCCAGGTGTGGTGGGTGCTGCCCAAATGCCCCTTCGATGAGGGACGTGCTGCCCGGGTGGCCAGGAGAGCTGTCCCGGGCAGCCCCGAGCTGCCACACCTGCAGGAATTGCCTGGAGGTCAGCCCCTTCCTGGGGTGACCACATCCGGTCAATCCCACAGCATCCTCGGGGCGGCCCCATGGACCCGCCTCCATGGACAGTCCATGCGGGAATGTGCATCTCCGGTGCCTCACAGCACAGCAAGCAGGAGGTGCGTGGGTCAGGGAAGCAGGGGAGAAGGGAGACGGGGCCAGGGAACACATTCCTTCAGAATCCTCTGTGGTCAGCGTGCAGTCCGCTTCTGCAGTGGAGGGAGCTGTCACAGATTAAGATTTACAGCCTGTGGCGAGGATGTGGAGAAACCGGATCCCTGTGCACTGCAGCGGAGAGCATAAAAGGGTGCAGCCGCTATGGAAAAGGGTATGGTGGTTCCCAGAAAAATTAAAAATAGGATCACTTGCCAAAACCAGTTTGGTTCAATGGATAGACCGTAGGCCTGCAGACTCAAGGGTCCCGGGTTCGATTCCGATCAAGGGCATGGACCTTGGTTGCGGGCACATCCCCAGTAGGGGGTGTGTAAGAGGCAGCTAAGCAATGATTCTTTCTCATTGATGTTTCTAACTCTCTATCCCTCTCTCTTCCTCTCTGTAAAAAATCAATAACAAATATTTTTTTTAAAAATAGAATCACTATATAATCTAGAAATTCTGTATCTGGAGGGAGAGAGGTGGGGGGGGTCTCCAAAAGAACTGAAAAGCAGCCCAGCCAGTGTGGCTCAAAGCATCAAGCTATGAACAAGGAGGTCACAGTTCAATTCCGGGTCAAGAGCACATGCCCAGGTTGCGGGCTTGATCCCTAGTGTGGGGCAAACAGGAGGCAGCCGAGCAATGATCCTCTCTCATCACTGATGTTTCTCTTTCTCCATCTCCCATCCTCTCTAACATCAATAAAAATATATACAAAAGAACTGAAAGCAGGATCTCAAATAGATATTTGCACATGTTCATAGCAGCACTATTCATGATGGCTCAGAGGTGGAAGCGAAGCAAGTGTCCATTGTCAGATGAAGAAATAAACCAAATGTGGTCTACACACACACACACACACACACACACCCCCCACACTGGAATAATATTCTTCCTTAATAAAGGAAGAAAATCCTGTCACATGCTGCAGCATGTATGAACATGGAGGACAGTACACGAAGTAAAATGAGCCAGGCACAAAAGGACAGATGCTGAATGATCCCTCCCACTTACAGAGGTCCCTACAGTACACGAATTCACAGGCAGAGAGCCGATGGTGGTTGCTGAGGACTGGGGCGATGGAAGGAGTTGTTTAATGGACGCAGACTTCCTGTTTAGCAAGAAGGAAAAGTTCTGAAGGTCTGTCCTACAGCCACAGGCACACACTCGGCGCGGCTTGAGCTGTGCACTTAAAAGTGACTGAGAGCAGGAACTGGTTTGGCTCAGTGAATAGAGCGTCGGTCTGCGGACTGAAGGGTCCCAGGTTCGATTCCGGTCAAGGGCATGTACATTGGTTGCGGGTACATCCCCAGTAGAGGTTGTGCAAGAGGCAGCTGATCGATGATTCTCTCATTGATGTTTCTAGCTCTCTATCCCTCTCCCTTCCTCTCTGTAAAAAATCAGTAAAATATATTTAAAAAAAAAAAAACGTGACTGAGAGGCTACACTTCATGTTGCGGGGTCTCACTCTCCCACAATCAAAAACCAACAAAGATCCCAACGTGGGCCTGTGCTTTTTAGCTAGGTGGCCTCGACAAGCCTAAACCTTCCGGTTGACAAAATGAGGATGGGGAAAATGCTCCCCTGAGCTAACATATGTAAAGTGCAGCTGCGAACACTAACCCACAGGGCCTGAAAGCAGATATGGTTGGGATCATCACCGCCCACAGCACGCCCGCCTCCCCTGGCACCCCTGCTCTGAGCCGGCTGGAGGACCAGCTAAGCCCCCTTACGTCTGTCATGTGCCCTCAGGGGAGGATGCCCTGGTGCGTCACCCCCCCTGCCAAACTCCTCCCCATCTTGGAAGATGTCATACCGCCTGGTGGAACCTCAGCTTCCTCACCTACAAATAAGGGGTAATAATATGTCAACGTCCAGGGCTGTTGGGCAGAGAGATGACTCATGGAGAGGGCTTAGAGCCGCGCACCCTGTACGCAGTAGATATGTACCAGCCGCCATTATTATAAATGGTTATTATCAACCAGTTTATAGTATGAGGAGGCTCTAGCTTCAAGGCCTGGAGCCTTAAATGTTCTCAAAGGCCAGGCCTCAGTTTCTCCCTTCCGCCCCCACTCCCACCCCCTTCAAGGGAGACCCAGGACAGTCTCTCCCCCGCTGTAGAAAGGAGGGCGTGAAGATTTGCCCAGTTTGCTCTGCTCTGTCCCATGCGGGTGCCGCCTTTACCCCCTTCATTTGCGAGGGGGCAGGAGGCGTGGAATGAGGAGTTGAGCCACCAAATTGCCCATCATTGGGGCCATGATGACAACCAGGGAAAAAGAGGACAGGACTCTTCTTGTTCTCCACTTCAGTTCCAGCTTCTGTGTTTTTGTGGTCAGTACATCCTCAAAATTAATTTTGTAAGAGAACGAACGCACTATGTGGAGCAGATCGAGGCCGGCCTGTTCAGGAGGCGCAGACGGGAGGCTGCTGGAGACGGGCCCCCTGCTACGGCCATCGTGTGCTAGGCAGCCTCCCAGGCTGTCCTCACAGCTCCTGGCCAGCTGGTAGTCAGGCCGGAGGGAACTCTCCTGCACTCTCGGGGCTGATGTGGGGCCAGCAGAACTTGGCAGGAGCCGTGGTACATAAGGTCCCAGGCTAGAGCATCCAAGAGACTGTGGTTCCTGCCTTGCTCCATAGAATCACTTACCGGGAAAGCTAGCTGCCGTGGGGAGAGAGCACTCAAGCAGTTCCATGGAGGACGCTCGAGGAGTCCCATGGAACTGCAGCCCCAGCCAGGCCAGGGTGCCATCCTGGGCGTGCAGCCTCCAGCCCCCAGCAACCCCAGCCGGTCATCTCACTGCCCCCTCTTGTGAGAGCTGGAGTCCCAACCCTGTACACTAATCCCAGATTGCTCATTTTCAGAAGCTGCAAGAGATTAAATGCTTACTGTTTATGCTGTTAGGTGTTGGGGAAAACGTGCTATGAAGTAATACTTAACTATTAGACTCAGGGAAGGTGCCTCCTGGCTCCTCCATCTACAACATTCCCTACTGTCAGGGCCTGACATTTAGGGAAGATATTGTAGTGGATCTACGTCCTCGAAGGAGCCCCAAAGGCGGTGTATGAAGCTAATAAAATGTGAGTCCACAGGCTGTGCCGGTGTCTTCCCACAGTCACATGGTACACGGGAAGATTGCAGACATACACCTTTCCATTGCTGGGATCTACTCTAATAAAAAAGAAACCTGCAAATCGACTGTACCTTCACGACACTCACCAGCCAATCAGGAGCGAGTATGCAAATTAACCCACTGACTGCCAATCTTGTTTGCTTCTCCTATGGCTCTTTCACTAAAATTTATAGACACGAAGCCATGGAGACAGAGGAAGTGTCCTGCTGATGGGGAGGAAGCCAGCATTTCAAGGTAAATGTGCAGCCAGAGGAGATTACTTTGGAATAAGATGCTAGGAGATCAAAACTATCAGACTCATCCGTGGAAGATCTGAACAAGACCAGGGGCTCATCCCAGACAAATTTTGCCAAAATTCACTTTTCACATGTGCAATAAGTAACATTACTAATCAACATAAAGAAAGAAAACAAATATAATATAATTCTCAGGCGCAAGTCAAAAAACTACAAAATACATTATAGTAACCATCAGCAACCTCAGGGTCCAACTCCTGTATTCCTACATCACCTTGCAGAAAGCACAGGGGTACAGAGGATCACATCATGCACCTGTGCCTCCAGGCAGTGATTTCTAAACAGTGTCCACTCTCTCAGAGTCACCCAAATAGATTCTTTTCATACTCCTATTTTCGGGACCTACTCCCAAGGAACAATGCCTCTGCGTCTGCAGATGTATGCAGTACTTTAAGCAATAAATAATTTAAATTGAGAATATAACTTACATTTGGTTTATCTCTATTTTTGTCATTTTGCTATTTCATAGAACTTTCTCTACTTCTATATAGCACAGGCAGGTGTAATTTTTCAGATTTATTGGTGAGACTTCCGAAGTTCAGAGAGGTTAGGCAACCAGGTGTATGAACCCTGAGCACATCCCAATGAACTGCGAGGGAAGGCGAGCTGGCTTCCATCAGTTTGTGCCTTCTGATACCTTTGTAGTGTAGGCTTTCTTTCTTTCTTTTTAAATCTATTTTTATTGATTTCAGAAGGGAAAGCAGTGTGTGTGAGAGAGAAATATCAATGATGAGAATCACTGATTGGCTGCCTCTTGCTTGGCCTCTACTGGGGATGGAGCCAGGAACCCAAGCATGTGCCCTTGACCAGAATCGAACCCAGAACCCTTGAGTCTGCAGCAGGCTGATGCTCTATCCACTGCGACAAACCAGCTAGGGCTGTAGGCTTTCTTATCCCCATTTTTCAGATGGCAAAACTGAGGCTCAGGGGCAAACGGTTTGTCAGACCAACAGCAGAGTTAGTGGCCAGTCAGATGTCCCGGCATCTGGCAGTGCTTCCAGGCCAGCATTTGCAAGGGAGGTGGGGGGGGGGCAGTTGGGCCTTGGAGGGTGCTCTTTACCTCACACTTCTCCACGACTGGCTGCTGCCCACACTCGGAGCTGTTGCCTGCCACGATGCCAGCGCGAAGGTTCTCGCTGTCCCCAGTACCCTCTTCCATGGAGTAGGTCTTGGAGTGGTTGCCGCGGCGATGGGCCGGGGCCCTGCCCTGGGCCAGGCTGAGCTGCCTGCGGAGGGCTCGGTTCTCCTCCTCCACCTCGCGCACCCGCACCTCCAGGCTCTCGCGCTCCCGCTGGCCAGGGGCCGAGTACCGGGGACTGTGCGGCTGGGACTCCAGCGGAGACAGCGACACTGGCTTCCCATCTGTGGGTGCAGAAGAACCAGGGAAGAGTTAATCCAGAGTGAAACACACCCCAGACCGCTCCACCCTCCGCCCCCGCGTACCCCAGACATGCATTACTACGTCGCAAAGTTCTTCTCACAATCCCATTTACAAGAGAAAACAGATGGAAAGTGGGTTACAAATAAATGCATCCAGACGGAGCCGGGAACAAAGTTGAGAACAGAATGACTTATGACGGTGATAAAAACTAACATGCTGTTTAGAGAAGACAATCATAATATAATTTTTCCTAATTAAATGCACTGTCTTCTTTTCCCTACTTGACACATTACCAGCTAGACGCGCTTGTTATCAATAAAGCCTTATGAATATGAAGGAGGAGGAGGAACGGAGGAGGAAGAGAATGGGAAGAAAAAGGGAGGTGAGGGGTAGGAGGACGTGGAAGCAGGCGAAAAAGGGAGGGGGAAGAGAAGAAATATTAATAATGATTAAAGTTCTTCCCGGGTGAACTCCTATGCATCCTTCAAAACCCTATTTCAGAAGCATCACTCTCCAGGGGAAACTTTCAAATTGCAGGCAGAATATCCTTCAACATGTCCCTAAAGTGTTTCGTACATAAGCACTACAAAAATCTGCCTGTCATATTGTATTTGGTAAATTATCCTATCAAATACCTTCTGTCAAGATTAGGAAGTCACTAAGGACAAAGACCGGGCCTTACTATACTCCTCATCTTTGTGGTAACATTATCATAGTATCCAATACCTGCTGGAAGGCTGGGGGCATGGGTCCGTGCCAAGAGGACAATAATTAAGGTCAACAAGGAAGAAGAAAGGAGGACTGTAATCGACCTCAGAGTTTTCCCAGAAAAGCAGGTACCATTCCATGGAGTGCCGGCAGCGCTCCATTGAACAATCATACACGGAGAAGGGTAAGTAGGGCTTTCAGAGCCACACAGCCGGGCGCAGCGAGGTCAGCATGCGGAACCAGGCCTCCCTGATGCCTGATGCTGTGCACTTCCCACTTAGGTGCGGTTTCATAACAGGCTAGATCGACAGCCACGAGTGCAAAGTAACATTATGGCCGGCCGGTGTGGCTGCATGGTTGAGCACTGACCCATGAACCAAGCGGTCACCAGCTCGATTCCCAGTCAGGGCCCACGCTCGGGTTGCGGGATGGATCCCCAATAGGGGCTTGCAGGAGGCAGCCAATCGCTGTTTCTCTCTCATGGATGTTTCTATCTCCCTCTCCCTACCTCTATCTCTTAAAAAAAAAATCAATGAAAACATTAATAAAAACACAACACATTAATGTAAAACCCCATCTCCTAAGGATACTTAGCAAACCACCCTGTGCACAGTAGGCTCAACGCATGCCTACCCCCAAGGTAACACCACCAGACACAGGGCAAGTGTGGCTCCTGTGCCACGCCCCCAAAGTCCTGGACGCAGCTCCGCCACAGCTGCCTCAGAGACTCCCCAGCAACCACGGCGCCCCCAGCAATTACCCTCTCTCAGCCGCCTGCCAGAAAAACACTCCTCTTTTTTCATCCTTCCAGCGTTTCTTCTTCCTCTCCAGGCCCCTCTGAGCTTCCAAACTGTCCCAGGAAGTTGGCGAGACTCAGAAAACTTGAGGATCAAAGGAAGAGGCGAGCACACCCCGCGGTCCCCGTGCCGCCTTCCGTACCGCCTGTGCCAGGGCCTTTGATGTCCCCCTGGGCCTTCACAAACACGGCTCCCTTTTCCCTCTTCATCACCTCGGGGTTAAACTCCCTAGCGCCCACTCCTCTCCACCCAGACGGCAAATAGGACGCTCCGAATGACACTGCCCGGGACTACAAATCAAAGGCCAGGGCGCGGGTGTGGGGACCTGAAGCCACGGGTCAACGAGGGTGGCACTGTCGCTGAGCCGGCCAATTACCAGCGGTGACCCAGGCTTTTGAAACCGGTCTCTCTGTTTGGTCAAATCAAATCAGTTCCACTGAGAATGAAAAAGAATAAGCCGCCCACAGCAGTTGTGTTTTCACAGCCGACATCCGCTCTTGGCCCAGGGGCGGGAGAGGGGCATCGAGCTGGCAGTGGGCAGCGTGGCGCCTGCTGTGTGTCTGCGCCCCACCGGGCAGTTCATGCAGAGGATGTCGTAGGTCATCACGGCCCAGGCAGGTGGCAGTTGGTGACCCCATTACGGGATGAGAGCACTGAGATCCTAAAAGGGTGAGCCGTGTTCCCATAGGGATTAGATCTGAGGTGAGTGAGAGGTGCAGGCTCTGGGGCACAGGGTCTTGGGGAACATTTGGGGCAGGAAGCCAAGAATCTCTGGAAGCCCACAAAATGAACGACAAACGGGAACGGTGAGTGGGTGCTTTGGAGGGGTTACTTAAATGCTCCCAGAATCAGTGTTCCCTTCTGTGAAATGGGAGCAGAAATGCCAACCTTACAAAAAGGACGGAAGAAGGCTTAATTAAGACCCCAAAATGCAAGCACAGAGCCCTGTCCCTGGGAGTTACTCGGTATAAAGTGCGGGTCATGGTATCACAGGTCATATGAGCTGACCATGATAAGGTGGTAAATTTTCTGAACACCTTGCTGTTCTGAGTGGTCTATGGGAGGCGTAGCCGGCGAACCAGGCCTTCCTCTGACACCATCCTGCCCTCAGCCTCAGGTGGGTCCGAGTTCACCCAGGGAGACAGGGAAGTCAGGCAGGTTTCCCACGAGGGCCTCGTCGCCTCCCCTGTTCCTGTCCAGAAAGCCGCACATCTGACATGTTTATGGGAAGCACATTTCTTTTTTCTTTTTTTAAATATATTTTATTGATATTTTACAGAGAGGAAGGGAGAGAGAGAGAGAGAGAGAGAGAGCGAGCTAGAAACGTCGATGAGAAAGAGAATCATCGACCAGCTGCCTCTTGCACACACCCTTTACAGGGGAATGTGCCCACAACCAAGGTATATGCCCTTGACCGGAATCGAATCCGGGACCTTTCAGTCTGCAGGCCGACGCTCTACCACTGAGCCAAACCTGTTTCGGCAGGGAAGCACATTTCAATTCTCCGATTATCTATCCTATATAATAAAAGGCTAATATGCAAATAGCCCAAATGGCGGAACAACCGGACAACCAGTCGCTACGATGTGCGCTAACCACCAGGAGGTGTGTGTGTGAAATATGGCGGGTGTTGGCTGCAATGGGATGGTGGAGCAGGTGATCGGGGTTGCCAGACCAAGGCAGGGTGCCGGTTGCTGTCATCAGGGCGAGCCTCTGGTGGTTGTTGAAAATTCTTGCTCCCATGTGTCAAAGTCCCGCCTGGCGCTCGCACCTGCTGCTGGTGCCAGACCTGCTTGCACCCACTGCCAGCGCTGGCCCCGCTCACACCTGCAATCGGTGCTGGAGTTACCACTTGCACCAGCTGCTGGTGTCCGGCACTGGTCCTGATCACTCAGCGCCATCAGTGGTGTGAACGGTGGCTGTAGGACTCGATCGCCCCTGAGGGCTTCTCCACATCACCCTGCTCCTAAAAGGTCATCGGGGAAGCAGCTGGAGCTGGCCCCAATCACCCTGCGCTGTCAGTGGGTGTTAGTGGGGCTGCTGGCAGACAGGGGACCAGGAGCTGCGGCAGGAGGGGCAAGGCAGGGGTGCAAAGGATGAGCCAAGACCTGCCCCTGTGCCTACCACAGCCTCACAGTCCACAGTTCCTTTCAAGGTGCATGAATTTGTGCACTGGACCCCCAGTGTGTGTGTGTGTGTGTGTGTGTGTGTGTGTGTGTGTGTGTGTATAAAAGCCTAAGTGACCAGCTGGCCAGTAGCTCTGACACACAAAGACCACAAAGGGCAGAAGCTCTGACCAAAAGCTATAACGCACACTGACCACCAGGGGGCAGATGCTCAATGCAGGAGCTGTCTAGCTGTGGTGACTTGGCAGCTGCAACTCTCAGGGGATGCACGGGGAACCAGAGAGGAGGGAGCCCAATTTCAGGGTGCATCACCCAAGAACTGCCCTCTCCCAATCCAGACCCTTTGGGGGATGATGGAGAGCAGGTTTTCGACTGGATCCCCGCAGGCCAGGCTGAGGGACCCCACTGTGCACTGTGCACTGGTCCTACAGTTCTTTGATAATTAGCCACAAACAAAGGATAATTATGCAAGTCCCTGGGTAGCTACAATTCCAGGGATACTAGAGGGGAAATGCTTTCAACATCCTGTGTCCATTTCTATAGACCCTCCTTCAACCCCAAATGGCTTGAATCAAACTTTGCTCTCAAACTCTGTACATTCATCACCAATGAAGACACACGGAATAATAAACGCCGGGCCTCCCAGAGGGGAAGTTGTGTTGGAAAGGCAGCCCTCGTGCTGTGCCCAGGGTCCAGGTGGAGCCACTGTCCTAAGTCCCAGAAGCTGGAGCCAGCCTTGCTGGGAGGAAGTGACAGGGATGCCACAGGAGGACTGCTCACTGTGGGGAAAGCAGGGAATGCTCCCTCCCCAAATCCTCCAATGGGATTTTCTGGAAGCTGACTTTGGCACGGGAAGCAACCCCGAGTTCCAGCAAAGGCCTCGGAGATCTTCTGGAAAAGACGGAACAACAGTAGGAAGAGAGTTGGTACCTCACAAGCTCTGAGAGATAATCTGCAACCTCAAGTCCGGGGAGGACACCGAGGTTTGCTTCCTCCTAACAGGCGAAATGGGATTTGACTTTTTCCTCCACGAAATTGTTTTCCAGAGCCTTGTCGTACAGAGCTTCATTAAGTCAAGCAGGTGAAGACATTCTTAGTGCCAGTGTGGTATGTCTCTAGCTGTTAGTGATGAAATGTACCCTGATGAGGAATGATGTCAGTGTTTTGCCCCTTGAAACGCGAGATTCAATGCTTTCAAAGCTTCAAGTTATTATTATTATTTTTGGCAAATATCCTAAGTTCTGCAAGTTGGAAACAGTCAATCTTTGAACTACTGTCCTCACAATACAGTGACTGAATCTTTCCTATTTCTATTGGATATCCAAGAAGTCTAAGCATGGGCAGAAGGACTTTAGTCAGCAGCATTCACATCATCACCAAACTCAGCAGAAGATAATGTATATAGCGCTTTACTTTTTAAAGATGCTTTTATTGATTTCAGAGAGAGGAAGGGAGAGGGAGAGAGAGAGATAGAAACATCAACAATGAGAGAGAATCATTGACCAGCTGCCTCCTGCACGACCCACACAGGGGATCGAGCCCAGAACCTGGGTATGTACCCTGACTAGGAATTGAACCACAGCCTCCTGGTTAATGGGTCTATGCTCAACCACAGAGCCACACCAGCCATGCAGTGCTCTATTATTTTTATATAATTGAACAACTGGACAGTGAAGTCAAATTCTTATTTTAGTTCACTAGGCCATTTAGTAAATTATGGGTGCGTAACAAACACAATGCATCCCAGAAAATGTGAGTAGCTATTCTCTTCAAATCTGGAGAATCAACCAATGTGTGAGAGCACAATCCATTCACATCCCAATCATGTTTGAGCACTCTCTGCCCCTTTAGCTCCTTAACTCCCATCATGTTTTGCATGGCCACCAGCTCTGGTTGAGCTTGAGAAGGCAACATTTCCAGGCACAGCATCTTGCATCATATTCTATACACACTAGAGGCCCGATGCATGAAGATTTGTGCAATAATGGGCCTTCCTTCCCCAGAACCACCTTTCTGCCTTCCCACACTGCCCAGAGGCCCAGAGCAACTGGTGCATCCTGTCCCGCCCCTGGCCACTCAGTGCCTGTGTATGCAAATTAACCTGCCATCTTTGTTAGGTTAATTTGCATACTCACTCCTGATTGGCCTGTGGGAGTTGTGAAGGTATAGTCAATCTGCATCTTTCTCTTTTATTAGTGTAGATGCAACAGTTGGACCCAAAACCCTTCATTGATAGAGTCATCAAAACTAAAAGTGAAATAAGAATGAAGATTTTTATCATTTGCAAAGCATGAACTGGGCACGCTCACCCGAGCCCTCAACATGGCCCCTGACAGTAGAATCAGATAAAGAAATATTCCAGAATTTCTCCTTAATTGTCTCTCTGGCAGCCCTCAAGATGAAAGATTTTGTAAGTATGTTCCCGCTGATCAGTTTTTTTTTTTTAATGTTAGCAATAACTGTGTTATTTTGTATAAAATATTCATAGTCCTTATTAAATCCCACTAATATGGCCCAAAGTAGCAAATCATATGTGCCAGGGAGAATCATATTTTTCAGTGAAAAATTTTAATAAGGTCTAATTTTTTTTAAACGAAAAATCTTATTCAAATCAAGAGAGCCACATGAGATGATTCTTTAGCAAGGTTTTAAGGTTTTATTTTACATTTGTCACACAGAAGGTATGGAAAACTACCCTATTCTAAATATGTGAATCAATAAACCACTAATTGTCATTTTGGTAACCACATTCACTGACCAAAAGGGATTTTGGTGAGTGTTTACTAATGGGGAGTATTATCCATTTTACTCCTTTACCCTCTCCAAGTGCTTCTAGACCAGGGGTGGGCAAACTTTATGACTTGAGGGCCAAAATGGGTTCTTAAACTGGACCAGAGGGCCGGAACAAAAGCAACCTGACCATGCTGGCACTCTCATCTTGGGCTGCTGGTGAAGGAGCGGAGGGGAGAGCAAGAGAACCCTCTGCTCTTTCGGCTCCTCGGGCCGGAGAGAACAGCCAAAAGGGGCCAGATCCGGCCCGCGGGCCATAGTTTGTCCACGGCTGTTCTAGACCAAGCATGTCAAACTCGTGTCTACACCGTCTTATTTCAGGGGCAGAATGTCAAAATGAAATGCTGGCCCATGGGAGGGAGGAAGGGACTCATAAAAAGGACCCAAGTTCTGGCTAGTTTTGCTCAGTGGAGAGAGCATCATCAGGCCACAGACTGAAGGTTCCCAGGTTCGATTCTGGTCAAGGGCACATGCCACGGCAACAATGCAGGTGTTCTGCACCCCGCCCCCCCCCAGCCGCTCCGTGCCTCTGGGCAGCCTGGGAAGGCAGAAAGGCGGCTCCAGGCCAGAGCGAAGGTGGAAGAAAGGCCCATTCTTGCAAGAATCTTCGTGCATCAGGCCTCTAGTGTGTGTATATGTTTGTGTGTGTGTTTGTGTGTGTGTATGTGTGTGTGTGTGTGTGTGTGTGTGTGTGTGTTTATTTTTTAATTTTTTTTAAAGGACCCAAAACAATGAATGCCTCACACCATACATGGGCTTTTCCCTAGACTCAAAGGACATGACCCATGGTGCTTTGCTCTCCCAAGAGCGGGGGCTACCATACAGCACTCTGAGGGGGATTGCCCTTCTGTTGGAGGCCGTCCTGGGGCTGTAGACCTACGCTGCATGACTAGAAGCCTGGAGAGCGATCTTCACAAGGCATGTCTGCCCGTGACCGTGATCACTCTGCTTATCCGCCCTGCACCTGAAACTCCACACACGCCAAACCTGAGCAAAGGCCTCAGGCTGCTGGGAGTGAGGATCAACACAGAGGAAATCCCCTTCCTCCCACCTCTGCTGTCTCAGGGGCTCTGATGCCAAGGAGAACTGACTCCATGTGCATGGCATTTCCTGGGCCAGCTGACACCCCTTTCTCCACTACCGTGCAGGCTTTGAGACCGGCCACGGACCTTCCCCCAACCTCCCGCTGCTAGCTGGCGCTCAGGGATATCGCGTCAGCACGAGCACCGGACTCTGGCCTGCAGGGAGGACCCGATGAGCTGCTGAAAGGAAGGAGCTGGCCGGGCGATCCGTAGAAAGACAGTTATCCAAGGCAAGGAGGGCTGTTGATTTGCATCGGTTAAAGTTAGCAATGGCTCAGGAGCCAACCAGAAGCACGAGCCGCAGCGAGAAAGAATATTCTAGCACATTTCACAAAGAAGAGGAAGTGAGTATTTCTGTCAATGTGGGTGATGCCTCCAAGAGCATCCCTTTCCTGCAAACTGCCGCGTCACCTACATCAGCGTTAGCAACCTCAGCTCGACTGTAAATTAAAGACAAGAGGGAACGGGCAGAAGCCTGCCTGAGCGTCCCCCCTGCCTAGAAACGCCTGTCCCCCCTTTTCTCTCTCTCCTTGTCCCTTCTTCACAGTCTCCAACCCCCTCTGTCAGTGTGACTGACTTAAATTATATTCCAAGTCCCATCACTATCTATATTGAAATAAAGAAAACACACACACACACACACACACACACACACACAGAAAATAAAAACCCTTATCAATCCTCTTTTCATCCTCTCCTGACAAATCCAAACTATTCCTCCGGGGGGAAAATCAGAAAGGAAGAATGAAGTTTTAGAGGGAGCGATTTGGGAGGGAGAGGAGAGGGGAGAGATTTTATCGGGAGCGCGGCTGGACAGCCATCACACTTTATCAGGATGGGCACTTGGCAAAGATAAGGCCCTACCAGGAGCAAGATAGATGTTTGGGTAAAATATTGTGCTGATACCTATTACGCAAAACCTACGGAGTGTACTTTTGACAGATGGTTATTTCCTTCCGAGTCCTACTCGGGGGAGGATGGCAATTTTTTATAAGGTGCTTCCAACAGTAGCAGGAAAGCAAGAAGAATAAAAGGAAGGACCTTTAACAGTTGGACTACTCGGAGGCAAAGCCAGGGTTTTTCCGGGAGACACAAGGAGGTGTAGGGAGCACAGACCCACATAGAGGATGCGAGAGATGCCTTGATAGCAGGGGGGGAGGGGGGGGGTAGGACCAGGTCCCAATTCCTGGCCCCAAAGAGAAGAGGCCCTCGCAGGACGAGAGCCCATCTGAGACCTCACTGGTGGGACTAGCCTCAGAGGCTGGGTCGGGAGGGGGCAGTGACAAAGCTGCTCTGTCCACAGGAATGCCGGTTCCAGCCTTGCTGGACTTCCTGGAATTGCTGTGGAATCTCCTGGGCCTTCCCAAATCCCCCTTCTGGCCCTGGAGAGTACCCCACAGAGCCAGGGACCCTCACCCACCAGCATTTCCTTACAGGGGGCAGGCCCTGCACCAATTCCTGGTGGTGGCAGGACTGGCAGCTGGGATAAGGATTAAGCGTCTGTACTGCTTCCTTTGCAGGCTTAGTCACCTGCTGAGTTCCCACCGACCCATGGCTATCTCCTCTATTCCGCTCCATCCCTCTGGCTGTCCCCGGGGGCCCCTGCATCCTCCTAACACATGGATTTGGGGGGGGGAAGGGGTTGGCAGCTGACTGTGCACCCAGCTTCACCCTGTGCCTACCACCCCCTCCACACCTGCTCATGGCAGACACTCTACAGGTGAAGGCAGGGGCCGTAGGGCATCCCCTTTGCTTCCCAAGTGTCTCACAGTGTCCCCGGGGGCACTCCTGGGTGCCCGCCACACTGCAGAAAGAGAGGACGACTCAGGGGTTACCTGCTGTCCCCACATCAGAAGGAGACCCCTGGACTACTACCTCCAAAACCTTCTGCTCCCTGAGGGCAAATGGGGTCACTACTGTTCCCACTGCACAAAAGCATAGGGCTCACTTTTTTTATTGAATGTACTTTTACATTTTATTTTATTGATTTCGGAGAGGCAAGGAGAAGAAGAGATAGAAACATCAATGATGAGAGAGAATCATTGATCAGCATGCGCCCTGACCAGGAATCAAACAGGTTCATAGGGCGACACTCAACCACTGAACCTCACTGGCCAGGCTGAAGGTATGATCTTAAGATGCACTTCTAGACACCCAGTTTGTTGCCTGAAGCTGGTATTGCAGGCTCCAATGCATACAGGTGGCTCTGTCCTGCCTTCTGCAGCCTGCAGCACCGAAAGGGGGGGGGGGGGGAGGGCAGGGGAAAGAAGCGCCCATGATGCTGTGAGGGGTCAGAGGACTCGGCTCCTGGAGGGCGGCCCCTGAGAGGTGGAGAAGGGAAAGTGGGGGAACCAGAGACCTCTGTCTGCAATCGCCAAGCACTGAGAGGTGGCTCAGAAGCTGCAGTATCTAGGGAGGCCTAGAAATGGTTAACTCCGTTCCTCCAGGGATGAGGGATGGGTCCCTTCAGCTGCTCCTCAATACACTCTCCAGCTGATAATTATTAAGTGAAACTGGGGCTGCATTTGCATATGGAAAGCGCGCTTCCCACTTCAGCACAATGGGAGGGAGGAGGCACTTCCTGATGCAGCCACTCTGGGAGGCCTGGGCTCCAGCGGGCTAGGCCTTCACATCCCACACCAATCAAGCCAGACACTCAGCCTAAATATACCCACATCCCACATCCCAAAATGTGGCCTTGGTCAGAATCCAGAGCCCAAAGAGGAGCCTGCTCCCCCCAGATCTGAGAGGGACACGTTCCACCAAGCTATCTGTCGCCAAGGAATGCGATTCCCAGGGGGGCCCCCCAGGCATGGGCACACCTGGATGGTTTCATTGGGTGATGGAACTGCTGTGGGTTTCTCCGAATAAAAGGCTTCTATGCTCCTCGCATATTCTGGACACGTTTTGGTCTTTGCCCCTGTCCATGAAGATGCTCCAGGCCCTGAAGAAGCTAGAGGACTTCTCAGTCTTCACATTTCTCTTGGCGTGGGAGGAAGGAGGGAGCCACTTGGGGTATCTCTCCTTTCACAGGTAGGGATGGCACCCAGGAACATCACCCTTCACTGGAGTACAGTGAGGGCGCTGTCCTCAGCATGAAAACCGGGGCCTTCAAAATACCAGCCAGCGTTGCCTGTAGACTCTGCCACCCGATTGTAATGAGGAAGCTGCCAGGGCTGTCTGCATGCACAGGCAGTCTAAAATCATACCTGCGCCCAAGCCGATTTTGCTCAGTGGGTAGAGCATTGGCCTTGGGGACTGAAATTGGCCCAGGTTTGATTCCAGTCAAGGGGAATATGCTTTATAAGTTTTTTTAAATTCAGGACGGGAGGGAGAGGAAGAGAGAAACATCAACGATGAGAGAGTACCTTGATCAGCTGCCTTCTGCATGCCTCCTACCAGGGATCATGTGCCCTGACCTGAAATTGGCCCTTGACCTCTCAGTTCATGGGTCATTACTCAACCACCCAGCCACAGGGACTGGGCTACCATTAATCTTTCCTGTGAGCTGAGGAAAGCAGAGAAGGGACTGTCACTGTGCCCACCCCACACGAGGCAGGTGAGTGAGATCCAGGGCCCTCCGGCACCTGCCTGCCGTCTCCAGGAACAGAGGGAGCGGGGCCCGGAGGACAGAATTCCCTCTCCCGAGTTCACCGTCCCTGACATGGCACTAGGGCCCATGCTGCTCCTCACGTGTGTAACTGGAAGCATGTAAGTACTCAGTGGTGTGTGAGGGTGCATGGACACAGATCTTCCCTTGAAATGAAGCACGTCACGAGAGAGGAGCCTTGATGGATGGACGCAGACCCCTCTGCTGACCTGGTCCTTCCACAGGAAATATGGCGGCAGACCTCCAGTCCAGAAGCCTCAGGTCATTGGGCACAACCTGTGAAATTAGGACCTCTAAACGTCTATGGGAAAGGCCGAGATAAGGCAGGGAACCTTCTAGGCGTGGAACATGCTGTTCTTCGTAAGGGAAGGTACTCAGGGCTTCTTGGGGTGAGTATTACTGCTGTTACTACCAAACGTTCATGCGCCACGCTCTTCAATTTAGTAGTAAAAACTGACATCTGGCTGGCCGGTGTGGTTCAGTGGTTGAACGTCGATCTATGAGCCAGAAAGTCACAGTTCGATTCCCCGTCGGGACACATGCCTGGGTTGTGGGCTCAGTCCCCAGTAGGGAGTGTACTAGAGGCAACTGATCAGTTATTCTTTTCTTGTCATTGGTGTTTCTATCTCTCTCATCCTCTCTCTTCCCGAAATTAATAAAACATATATATTTTAAGACCACAGGCATCTGTGGCAGAGTATAGCCTTATCTTAATATTACGCAGCTCGGGCAAAACTGAAGAAAAGCAAGGTCCACGGAGCTCTGAGGAGCCACTGGGGGTATGTCAGCCGGTGGGGAAAAGGCCCGCCCCTCCTCCCGGACAGCATCATATCAGAAGGCTCTCGGACGTGACATCAGTGCGGGGAGCAGACACTGCGATCAGACGGGTCTCCTGTGGGGGCACCTGGACACCCACCGTCTGCTGGCCGAGGCCTGGAGGGCCCTTCCCCACCTGCTCTCTCGCATGAAACCCACGCCCCGCGCCCTCTGATAAACGCCTGCTGGGTCCCCAAGCCCCCATCACCCCGAGATTGAATGTCTGCAGCACAACTGTATTTTCTGTGCGCCGGAGACAGAGCCAGCAGGCAAGGCAATCTATTCCTCTCTGAGGGGAAGCGCACGCACACCAGAAGCCAGTGATACCTACAATGTCTGCACCAAAGGAACGTGCATATGGGTCAATGTCTCACAACATGAATAAATGCAAAAGGACCAAAATGACCTCCGCTGCGATTTGTATTATAATTCACGAGGCCGTGTGCTCAGACCCGGGAGGTCGGCAGCCTGCCGTCCGGGGGCAGGCGAGGTGACGGGGAACAAGAGACAAGGCAGGTCCCCAAGGTCAGGCTTTGACAAAAGACATCCTCCTACAAATGACAAGAGCCCTGCTCTGTCAACCTGCCTGTCTGGAACTGGGATTTTGATTTCCTCCCGTCTACCAGCTCCTGCTGGCCAAACGCCAGAGAGTCAGGTACTCGCTCATCCCCTCCACTCTCACATTCACAAAGCATCTGCCACGGGACAGTCCCTTCCCCTGGAGCAGCCAAAAGCCCTGCCGGGAGACAGGTAAGTAAAGGTGACATTACAGTGCAAAGAGCTGGAGTAGGAGGGTTAGGACAGCGCCTCCTAAGCCCAGCCTGGAAGGTTCAGGGAAAACTCCCAGGAGTCATCACATCCCCCCGAGAGCTGGAGCAGGAGCAGCTAGCAGCAGAATTGAGAGGAGAAATGTTCAAACAGAATCAGCAGCATAGGCAAAGGCTTAGAACCACGGTTCCCTAACTGTGTGCCAAGGTGCCCCCGGGTACCCCAGTAAAACCCATGGGGCACCACCAGAATTTTCCAATTCCCAGAGAAGTACAGTGATTCTCAGCATCTGTCAGACCCTGCCTGACCTGCCTGCTTAAGACAACTCAGTTTCATCATCAGACAGTGCTAGAGGCATATATATATATATATATATATATATATATATATATATAATGTTGGCAAAGCTAGATTTTCAGACTTGCTAGGATAAAAAGCAATCACCACATGGAAATCAATGTGCCTCGGTATCCAGTCCGATTCCAAGGTTTGAGAAGTTGTGAGGTGCCCAACAGGTCAACAATTCCCATAAACAAATCACTGTGGTTATTTTATTATTTTTTAAAATATATTTTATTGATTTTACACAGAGAGGAATTGAGAGGGATAGAGAGTTAGAAACGTCGATGAGAAAGAAACATCGACCAGCTGCCTCCTGCACACTTCCCACTGGGGATGTGCCCGCAACCAAGGTACGTGCTCTTGACCAGAATCGAACCCGGGACCCTTCAGTCCACAGGCCAACGCTCTATCCACTGAGCAAAACCAGTTTTGGCAAATCACTGTGGTTATTAAAGAGTGAAATGAAAACCCCTTTACTTTTCTCCAAACGGCTCCTAAACTGTTACGACATAAACAGTGTCAGGACATTAATCAATGGGACAATTAGGCATTTCATTCGGCCTGTGGGGCGGGTGGAAAAAAAATTTCTAAGACACCAAGAGCCCCAAGAAACGAGAAAAGGGGGGCATGTGAGGTGGAGAGGCCAGAGGGCCTAGCACTCACATCGGACATAAAGTACATTCACAGGACTGTCTGTTCGCCGAGGGCAGGGGGAGGCCCAAGCAGAGAGGCTGCTGGGAAGCCAGATGGGCGGATCCCCGAGGGTCCCATGAGCACATGGAAGAACCTGGCCTTCCTGTGAGGCCAGTGGCAGCCACACAAGTGTTGTCAACGTCCCTGCTGCACCGAATGCACAAACCTCCCCCCCCCCCCCCCCGGGAGCTTCCCTGGACTCTCAGGACGCCTGCATGGCACAGCCTTGTGTGGCTGCCCCACGCCCCGGAGCCCGGCCCATTCCCCATGAATGCCCTCCTGAAGTCTCTGCAGATGGGCTCGCTGTTTCCCCTCACCCACGGAACCGAAGTGAAAGCTCGATGCAAAATGGGAAACGCTTTACAAACAGAAGTCATCGCTGTCTGGCATTTAGACATGCATTTCCTATTCTAAATAGACGTGGCCAGTCCCTACAGGGACCTCAAGCCCCGCCCCGACCCCTCCCCGGGCAGGCTGTTAACAGGGCCCTCTCTCCTTCTGTATTATTGCCAAAGCTAATGCTCCTTTATCCCTCTCATCCCCAACCCACGTCCGGACACAGAGAGAAAGAGCTTCCTGGGAAATCGGGCTGTTTCACTTCAAGAACATCTGACGGGTTCGGCACGCCGAGGCAACCTTTCTTGTCATTTCTCTGAAGAGTCATCTGAGGTTTGCAAGAATGCTGACTTTTTACGAAGGCTTGCCTGCATGTTATATTTAACAATCAAATAAAGAATACTGAAGACATAGCTCCCAGCGCATTTTATATACGAGGAAGGATTGTTCTTTTTAAAATGTGATGCTGAAGAAAAAAATTTCTGACTGGGCTTACAAAAGCTTTTATCCGTCTACACTGAGTGGCCAGATGATTATGATCTTTGGATGCATAATAATCTGGCCACTCAGTGTGTGTGTGTGTGTGTGTGTGTGTGTGTGTGTGTGTGTGTGTGTATTAGAGGCCTGGTGCATGAGTTTGGGCATGGGTGGGGTCCAGCCGGCCTGGCCAGCGGGGAGGGGACATGGGCAGTTGGCCGGCCTACTGCTGGTCGAACTCCTGGTCGGGGGACAATTTGCATATTAGCCTTTTATTATATAGAATATACACTGAGTGGCCAGATTATTATGCGTTCAGAGATCATAATCATCTGGCCACTCAGTGTATGTCCCACAGCAACCCACCTGGCCTCTCACCCCAGCTGTCACTTGCTCCTGCCCAGGGAAGAGGGGTGGGTATATCTGATTGGCCAGGACCTGCGCATGCTCAGCCTGGCCCCGCCCCTGTCCTTCCAGGGGCTGTCTGCCTGGGGAGAGGCCTGCCACACTCCCCTGGAGGGGGCTAATGAGCAGCTCTGCTGCTAAGATGGTCTCATGGGGAGGGGGGGAGGGGGAGAGATACATCTGTCTACCTGGCTGAGGCGCATTCTCTAAGTGGTTTTAAGGAAAAAGAAACAGCTTTTCCTCTCTCTGCCTGGTCCTGCGTCTCTGACTACTCTCACCTCAGACACGGAAGAGAGTGGTATTAGTTATCGATCCTCAGCACTAGCAAGACACCCCGGAATCAAGCCGGTGGACCTGACAGACCACACATCCTCTGCATTTCACAAACACCGATGGCGCCCCTATGATGTGCTGGGGACACCTGGTGAGAAGGGCAGCTATGGTCTCTTGGGTGCTCTTTCTAGTTCATCAGGAGGACAATGGACACCTCCCATCAATTGCTTAGTTCTGGGAGTGATAAAGATGAAGTGCTGTGCGAGTTGTAACAAGATCCTCAGTCCTGCTAAAGGGGTCCCCACAGTAGGTGGGCCTGAGATCCAGGTTCACCATCTCTACCCGCCTCATCACACTCACGCCCCAGCCGCTTCACTTCCCCATCACCTCCTGTTAACCACATTCTCTCCATCCCCACCTGCAAGCCCACAGCCCAAACTCCCGTGCCTTCCAGCTGAGCCACGTGGACCCACTCTATCACAAAAATTACTTCTGCGTTAAAATACACATAAGAAGTTACACCTCAGCCACGTTTAAAAGTACAGTTTGGGCCGAAACCGGTTTGGCTTAGTGGTAGAGCATCAGTCTGCGGACTGAAGGGTCCTGGGTTCGATTCCGGTCAAGGGCATGAACATTGGTTGTGGGCACATCCCCGATAGGAGGTGTGCAAGAGGAGGCTGATCGATGTTTCTCTCTCATCGACGTTTCTGGCTCTCTATCTCTCTCCCTTCCTCTCTGTAAAATATCAATAAAATATATATTTTTAAAAGTACAGTTTGGGAAGCATGAAGTGCATTCACGCACACTGCTGCCAATGATGGAGACACCCATCTCTAGAGTTCTTTCCATCCTGCGAAACTGAAGCTCTCTACCTCTCATCACTGGCTCCCGTTCCCACCCACCCTTCAGCCCCTGGACACCACCCTCCGCTTTCTGTCCCTGTGACTTTAACTATTCGAGGAACCGCAAGTAAGTGGAGTCCTACAAACTGTCTTTGTTTGACTGGCTTATTTCATAACTTGGCACAATGTCCTCGACTTGGATGGTCTTTTATTTCCTTTCTAAGCATGTCTGCTAGCACCTAGTAGGGCAGCAAAGAGTTTTTGTCCCTTTGTATCACTTCACAAGTTAACACAAGAGCAGGACCGGATTTGGATGAGTTCAGAAAGGGCGTGTCCAAAAAAGTGAGATTTCATCCAATAAGAAAGATGGCTCCGGGGGAAAGGGAAGAGGTAGAAGATCCCAGACAGGAGAGGAAGGAAGTCTGAGGGGAGAAAGAGGGCGGTAGACTCGGGAAACTGGAAAAGAAGCGAACCAGCGGCACAGAGGCCAGCGTGGGTGGAAGGGCGGACAGGTGGGCCCAGGGGAAGGGCTGCTGGATGTGCAGGACCAAAGGGCCTGGGCAAACGAATGTTCTCGAATTCCTGGAAGTTGTAGTGCAAACGGGACCTTCTGTTTGAGGGACCTGCCAGATTGTCTCTAACTATCCAAGGCCGCTCCCCTCAACCAACAAGAATTCTACACAGGACGATGACTAATGTCTCATATGCATTATCTCAAACCATCCCCCCACGGCTCTCGGAGGGAGGCCTTCTCTCCCATGGCGAGGACAGCTCAGGCAAGGCGAGCAATCGGTCCAAGGTCACCCAGCAGGTACGTGATCAGGACCCGGGCACGGGCAAAGATCTATCATCAATAGCCAGGCCATGATCACCCAACCATGGCTCCTGAGAAGCCTGTGGGTGTTAGGATCTGCTTTTTCGGAATGCTTATTTCAGTTCTCCTGCCAAAAGGCAGTTCTGTGGTTTGCATGCATTACAGGCACCAGCAGTATAAGTTGTAGGGTGGTATTTTGGTAACAAAAAAAAAAAAAAAAAAAAGCTTTTGCATAAAACATCAAAAAGTGGCTCGTGCGGATCCGCTGCTCACTCCGAGAGGATCGGGCCATCGCTGCGAGCTTCCCCCGAAGAGGCCAGATTGTGGGGACGGAGCCGGGGAGAGGAGCCAGCCGGGCCCAGGTGGAGAGTCCCCAGGGAAATGTCACTGCCCACACGCAGCTCTTGGCATGGGAGAGAGTGGGCTCCGCCTGCCCGGCGGATGGCTGCAGGCGCCAAGGCCCGAGAAAGCCGCCAGCCAGCTAAAACCGGTTTGTAACACGGTGACGGAGAACTGAGGGCCGCACAAAAGACACTGGGCCCTTAAGTGAAAAACCAAAAGACATGGTAAAAATCAATTATAAAACAAAACAAAAACAGAATATTAGAAGGATGTTTTTTAATGTTTTAATTTTTTAAAGAATAGTTTATTGATTTTCAGAGAGCGTGAGGGAGAGGGAGTGAGAGAAACATCGATCGGCTGCCTCCCGCATGAAATCAGGAGGCATGTGCCCTGACCAGGAATCAAACCTGCAACCTTTTGGAGCACGGGGGGACACCCAACCAACCGAGCCACACGAGCCAGGGCTAGAAGAATATTTTATTCCCACCAAGACTCTCTGATCCTTAAAGAGAGCTTAAAAATATGTCCTAGAAAGGTCCACGTACTAAGCATTGTAGGCTTCCTGGCCACAGTTGCCAAGACTCACGTGTGCCACTGCAGCTCAGAAACAGCCACAGACAGCACACAAATGAAGCTGATTCCCAATCTGCTTTGTGCACAGAAACAGAAGGGAGCCAGAGTTGACCTGCAGGCTATAACTTGGCAAGCCCTGTCCCTGAAGGTCAAGAACACGTCTTCTCAAGTCCCCCAAAGTCATGGTAAAGTGCTTGGATATCACATAAGAAGGGCATGAAATTGTTTCCTAAAGTTGGGTTTCTTGTTGTGTTTTTTCTTTTTTGTTTTTTTCTTTTTCATAAATGAAGCACACATCACTGATCCCCACTTTTCAAAAGGAGGAGCAGAGGCTGCGACCTTGAACATCTGCAAGGTGACTCCCCAGCTTTACGCCAGGAGGCCGGAGGAGAACCATGTGTGCTGGCTTTCCGCACGCAGGGGCCTTCGCCCTGCCACGGGGCTAACTGCTTCGGGATGGGCACAAGGTCCCTTTGGGAAAAGGACAGGGGAAGATCAGGAAATGGTCCTCAAGATGCCACAGCTCCAAAGGGCATTCAGTCTGCAATCTCCACTCCACGGGGGCGGCAGGTGGCAAGAGAAACACTCAATTTGGCCCAACTGGGAAAAAGACAGTGCACCATTAACACAGGGCAAGTGCAAAAAGCACAGTACTCTGAGACTGGTAGGAGCAGGAAACCCATCAAAATCAAGGCAGCAATCTCTCCATATCCATCTTCCTCTCCCTCTTCCTCTCTCCCCTCCATCTCCCTCTCCTTCTTCCGTTCCCTTCCCTCCATCTTCCTCTCCCTCTCTTTCCTCCTCTCCCTCTCCCTCCATCTCACTCTACTTCTTCTCCCCTTCCCTCCATTTCCCTCCCCTTCTCCCTCTCTCACATCCATCTCCTTCTTCTTCTCTTCCCTCCATCTTCCTCTCCCTCCTTCCCCTCTATTTCCCTCTCCTTCTTCTCCCCTTCCCTCCATCTCACTCTCTCTCTTCCTCCCTCCCCTCCATCTCCCTCTCCCCTTCCTCCAGCTTAGCCTCTGAGTCTCTGCAAATTGTGGGGATGGAGCAGGGAGCCCTTCGCAGCAGGCACAGGGGTGAGCTGGGTGTGGCCACGGTGCAGCCTTCAGCCACTGAGCCTCCTGGGTCAAGGACAGGCAGGTCTGTGGGGCCACAGGGCTAGGAATGCCAGAGCCCAGGAAAAGCCAGTTCTTTCGGAGACACGGGCCAACATGTCCAACCTCCGCAACCCAAGGAAAACAGCAGAGGAACTGGAGGAGCACAGAGCTGCTGAGTCCTGAAAGGAGGGGAGGAGTTTACTCAGGCCAGGGAGAAGCTGGAGGATGTGGGAGGGACCACATGAGAGCGATACAACTAATTTTATAGATGGAGAGTCCAATATGGGAATCTATAAGAACACCACTGTAAGAGGGCTGTCCTTCTGTGTGAGAGATGCTGTGGACTGGGTGTGGCAGCTGCTCTGTGTCCCCATCCAGGGCAGAGTGAGAGGGAAGGGCACCCACCGAGGCTGGGGTTCGTGGTTGGCTTAAAGGAGCCGCCAGCGAATTCTCACCGGGGATGCCAAGGGACCCAACCAACCCTCTGAGCCAACTCAGGAAAAACTCAGTATAAATGACCACCTGCATGTGGACGCAGGACATTGAGGGGAGGAGAAATCCCTGACATTGCAAAGCATCCTCCGCTTTACGCAAGATTTCAGCACCAGGATGCTAGGCTGGGAACGCTCACTACGCCCCCTGATTTGTCTGTCCAAAGGACCCTTAAGAAACGAGAAGGTAAATCTCTGCTCATCTTCTGTTTTTAGCACCAGGCCCTGCTCGTTCACCCGACTGCTTCTCCGGGCTGACCCAGATCGCTCAGCGCTGCTCAAGGACACGCTCAGAGCCGAGGCGAGCGTGGCTATTCGGTGCCACCCCACAAACTGGAGCAGAGTGTGCCACCCAACAGGACCCTCCTAATCGCCACGGGGAGGAGGCGCGTGGAGACAGCTCTGCCCAGGGATGGCCGAGACACTGGGATGGGAATAGAGGTGACATCCCATCAAAGCCCTTTCCTGCGTGTTCTCCAGTAAAGAGCGGACTCCTGGGGGAACAGTACCAGGGCTGTAGGGCAATGGCTGTGAAGAGTGGAAGTATCCGAGAGCTTCGTAAAGGAAGTATCTGCTAGGCCTTCACCCACAAACTAAGTCCGCATCTGAAGCTGGGCCACCTGCAGAACTCCCCAGACAGCTCTGCCACATAGCCTGAGAGCCATGGGTTTATGGCATCAAAAGTCAAACAAGGGCCCAGAGGCGCTCTGGGGAAGGGGACAAAGCAGAGGAGTGAAGGACCTCCATGCCCAGTAAGCTGGGTTTGGAGTGACTTCTCCAGCGGTAGAGCGCCTGGGAAGACACATGAGCATTTCCTTAATTATCCTTAGCTGAATCCAGAGCCACACCCTGGAGACATACCGTGCCGGAGGCAGGTATGTTGTCAGCCTGATCCCTAGCTCAGGTGCCAGGGGGTGGGTTTCATTATCTAAGCTCAGCCAGGCACAAGGAACAGACGCAATTATCTGGGCTCAGCCAGGAGTGACGATTACAAAGAAGCCACAAAGAATGAAAAATGACAGCTTAACCTTTAACCATGATTTCACATAATTTCCTTTGCTTTGAACTTTAGTAACACTTCCTGGAATTATACTGTATGTAATAAACGCACTGCACGGGGTCACTGTCTCTCCATCAGAGGACAGCTGTCCCACCTGGTCCCAGCTTTTCCTACTGTCTCTGTGTGTCTCCTTCATTTTCCCAATCCCCCATTGCCTCTACTCAGGACTCCTGTCTGCTCTCTAGTTGCGCTGGTCGCAGTAAAGAGAAATACTCAACATCCAGCCATAGAGAAGGATGTCTTACACAGCCACGGAGCCCCACAGCCACCGAGTCACACAACTATAGAGTCCCACAGCCACAAAGTCCCATAGCCATGGAGTCCCACAGCCACGGAGTCACACACGGAGTCATACAACTATGGAGTCCCACAGCCACAGAGTCGCACAGCCACGGAGTACCACAGCCACAAAGCCACATGGCCAAGTGTGGCCCAGCAGAGGGCTGAATGCAGAGCCTGCCGGCGACGTGGGAGGAGGAGGCTCACTTCTCACTAGGTGCGCCATGCAGCCAGTCAGTTTCAAACACTGGGATCTCCACGGGGTCTCCGCACCCTGATGGGGTGTCTGCTCCGGAAGCAGACAGGTGAGCGCGATGGACACTCCCAGGGGGAACACGTCCAGGTGAAGCCAGAGCTCCAGGCATGTTTACAACAAAATCAGCCCGTGGTGACCTGCCTGGGCCTCACGAACTCCAGAACCGGGAGGGAGGCCAAAGGTGATCTCTGATCAACCAATGCTTATTGATCCGGCTTTCCGAGAATTTACCGCGGAGAGTGGCTCTTGCCCATCCACGTCGAGGCTCTGGGAGGGAGGAGAAAAATCTCAACAGCCATGCCAGCTGCCCGGTCCCCATTGCACAGACCCCTGGCTTCCGGAAAGGGCAGAGCCCACGCGTGAGTGTGAAAGCTGTGGCTTCAAGTGGTGCCTCGCAGAGAGAACCCTGCCCCTCGGAGGGCTCCCTGACACATTACCCAGAAGGCACGGCTCCTCAGAATACCCCCTTGTCAGCTGCTTTCCAAAGAGCTGAAAAGATGATGTTGTCAGAAATGTCATCTGCCTGTTAGGTGGCAGCGAAATCAAAGCACTCTTTGTGTTAAATGCGACTCTCACCGCGCTGGAAACCAGAGCGTAAATGTTACCGAGACCCCCGGCACCCCCCCCTCGTCATCAGCTGGAGGAGGCTGCAAAGACAGATTCCGATGTCTTCATCTCGCCACTTGCTCTTCGCCTGTTAATTTAAAAATATCACCGTGTTTTAATTGCGCCCGGTTTAATGTACTATACCTGCCAGCTCCAACACACTTCATTATTTATTTTGCTGGAAGAGCACTTAAAATATCAGGTTGCATAATCTGTCCTTGTACATTTTTAAGGCAGATTTATATCTGGAAGTGTCACGGAGCCGGGGCCAGCCGGGCTCTGAATATTCCATTTGAACAAGCTGTCCACCCCTACACACGGGCGGAGAACACCGGGAGAGAGAGGGTCATTAGTTACCTGAGCGAGGAGCTACGAAAAGGACCTGAAAAGTCAATCCACACCTGTGGCTGGTAGGAGCCGGGGGTGCAGGGCCAGACTGCCCCGGGCTCACGCCCCAGCTGTGCTGTTGTTCAGCCTTATGTCCTGGGGCCCACGACTAACCTAACCTTTCTGTGCCTCGTCTTCCTCCTCTGTGAGTTGGGAATAATAGCAATACATACCCTGGTTGGTTTTTCCCAGTGGTTGGCGCATCGGCCCGTGAACCAAAGGGTCTTGGGTTCAATTTCCGGTCAAGGGCACATACCGCTGTTGCAGGTTCCCCAGCCCAGTAGGGGGCATGTGGAAGGCAACCAATTGATGGGTCTCTCTCCCATTGATGTCTCTCTCCGTCTCTACCCACTCCCTTCCACTCTCTCTAAATATCCATGGAACAAATGGGTTGTGATCTGGCCCAAGCCTCTCTCCCCTCCCCAATTCCACCCTCCACCCTTCATCAGAGCACCCCACGTGCTCCCTGACACCCAGGCCCCGCCCCCCCACCCCCCCAGCACCCACGCTTCCAACTCGGCCGCCCCGCACGCAGGCTTCCATTCCGAGACTGTCTCTGAGTGAAATCCTCCCTGGCCACATCTGTGTGCGCAGGAGACAGGGGGCTGTTTCAGACCAGAGCCCTTGCCCGTGGGAATGGCCGGATCCCAGCCTCTGCGGCACAAGGTGGCATATAGCTGGAGCCTGGTGACACCATGCCAGCGGGCGTCCCACCTGCTGTGTGCCAGGCACCACTGCGCTCACTACGGAGTTATTGAACCCCAAAGCACGGCAGCACGCCGGGGTCTGAGTCCACTGGGACTCAGGAGGCCAGCCCTGAGCCCCAGGGGACCCTGATGGCAGAAAGTGGAGCCCCAGCCACTATGTAAGTGACACGACATTGAAGATGACAGAAATAATAAGGGAGCAGAGAGCGGTGGTCGGCATACTCATTAGTCAACAGAGAAAATACCAACAGTACAACGATTGAAATTTCTTTTGAGAGCCGAAAACCGACTTCTGCGCATGGGCCACGAAGTTTTAATCGCACTGTAGGTGCGCGCCCGCACGTGGTATTTTGTGGAAGAGCCACACTCAAGGGGCCAAAGAGACATATATGGCTGAGGAAAGGAGAGAGGGAGAGAGGGAGGGAGGGAGAGAGAGAGAGAGAAAGAAAGAAACATTGATGAAGAGAGAGAATCAGTGATCGGCTGTCTCCTGCACACCCCACAACCCCACACTAGGGGTCAGGCTTGAAACCCAAGTGTGTGTGCCCTTGACCAGAATCAAACTGTGACCTAGGTTCCAAGGCTAATGCCAACCATCGATGCACACCCAGTGGACACTCCTTGCCCTTTTCCTTTACTGGCCCCTCTAACACCACAAGACGTGCTTTGGGGGAGAAGACACCTAACCACCTTTCACGCTGCTCTTCTCCCCTGCAGGCTAACGGCACAGGGAGTGGGACCCCCCCCCCCCCACCTCCTGCCGCTCTTGCTGAGACCAGTGGTGGAGCCACAGTCACTGTCCCAGCAGCAGTGAGACCCGCAGCCAAGGCTGCCTACCGGGGCGCCAGCAGGCGAGCAGGCCGTTCCGAGGCACCAGCACAACCGTTCTACAGCGAGAAGCTCTTGAATAAAACACGAAACAAGGTTTAGTACCAGATGCGCTTGCCCTGAAGTGGGCAGCATGGGATATGAAATATGCTGGGGAAGAAAGGGTGCAGGCACCTGTCTCCGGCCTATCCCCGTCTCTGCCCAAGCTCCCCACGACCCCTGCGCAGCAAGCGTGCAGGGAACAGACGAGGACCACCACCCAGTTGCCGAGGCTCACACGGACACAGGGATCTGGAGACGGGCCCTGGGCTGTCCGCACCACGTTTGATACCCGTCAGGCCCCTGGCACCCACAGGGTGCAACCGACCCTCTCAAGGAACAAGACTGAGCTGGGCTGGCATGGCTCAGTGGGCGACCTATGAACCAGGAGGTCACGGTTCGATTCCCAGTCAGGGCACACGCCTGGGTTGCAGGCTCCATTACCTGTGTGGGGCATGCAGGAGGCAGCTGATTAATAATTCTCTCTCATCATTGATGTTTCTCTCTCTCCCTTTCTCTCTGAAATCAATAACAGTATACTGTAAACAACTAAAACAAATAAATGAGATGGATATAGAAGAAAACCCAGGGAAGACCCTTGGTAACATTTTTCTTTGTGGATCAATCTGGGGTTTCATTGATTTCCTGAGTTGCGCTGCCCATAAGCAAAGGGGTGGCCCATTCAGGGGCATTCAGAGCTACACGGAACCCCCTGAGCAGCTGTGGGCCCTCAGGACCTGGCTCATGAGGGTAAGGGGGGGGGGGGGTGCTGTGTATATAATGAGCTCCTCATCAGCATACCAGGGATGGAGGAAAGTAGGGCCAAGCCAACTAAAGTGTAGCTCTCTGGACCCGGTTCTCCTCTGCAAGCTGATGCAAGAGGCCGTGCTGGTCGGCGTGCCTCCGGGCTGAGCAGTGCGCGCCCAGGCCTTGCCTGTCCCTGCTCATTGTTAAGGGCATGTCAACGGCCTCATTCTTCCTCCCTCATTTGTCAACGCTCCCGCCAACCTCCTCCCGCAGTGATTTTCCCCCATCCGGGCCCCAGCTTTGCAAGGTTTTATGTCTTTCCTGATCACATATCCAAATGTAAAAACACTACATTAAGCACCAAGCCCTGGTTGAGAGCTCTACGCCAGTAAATTAAAAGTTATGGTTCCCACAGTAACCATCTCTCTTCCTACCACACCCGTATGTAGAGCCGTGTATTACTGTACAGGCTGACAAATGTATTGCCTCGGCGTGTGTGTGTGTGTGTGTGTGTGTGTGTGTGTTAGTGTGAGTGTGTCTAAGTTGTGAGGAATGCAAAAACCCCATCTCTGAACTTTCCAGACGTCGCCCAGCCTAGTAGGATGCCTGATACTCAGGCAACGGGGTGTGTGTAGTGGGGGAGGCGGGGAACAGACTCAAATCCCTGCGGGAGTTTGGGTGTTGGTTTGGTGAGTATCAAGAGAGATAAAAGCAAAGAGAGATGAGAGAAAGACAGGCAGGAACAGAGGGCTGGGGAGAGAGATGTCAGGAGACAGAAAGGAAATAGGAGAGAAGAAGGGGGTACGTCCTGAGGGGTCCAAAAAGAAGAAAAGACCAGAAGAAAGAGAAAGGAGATGTGGACATGAACGTGGGCTAAGCCCCATTCCTCTCTCCTGACTTCCCAGGGAGCCTGCCCATCCTCTCTGATATTGAACAAGCATCTGCAAAGGCAAGACTTTCATCAACAATTAGCCTCCTCTCACTCTCGGGGCCCATTCCTTCTATGGCTCTGACGTGGACACATGGGGAGACCCCTACGGCACCAGGAGCAGCCATGGGCTGGGGTGGTGGTGGGGGGTGATCCTTACTCTTCTCTAGGCAGCTCCAAGAACAGGGGATGGGGTGGAGGGGTGGGAAGGGGAGAAGACAAGATGGGGGTGGGGGGTGAGGGTGGGCGTGCAAGTCGCTTCCTCCCTTGGTACCCACGTTTCATCTTCTCAACACACCTGGAGAGGCAAGCACCTCCATGTTATTTCAACAATTCATTCCTACAAATAAAAAAATCCTTGGTGCCAAAAAGCTAGCCCAGAGCCAATTTCTCACGATTTTTTTAAACAGGAAAATTTATAATTACATTATAATTAAAACTTATAATGCATTGCATGTTAAGCCAACTCCTTCCTCCCAATCAATTTCCGAAAAGGGAACAAAGACATTGTAAGCACACAACACCTGCACAGGAGTGACAAGGGCTCTTGTTAGGAGGTACAACACTTACAGCGCCGCTTCTTGATCGGGAAACTAGACAAGAGGCTGCTGGCGAACAGTGGTGCCCACAACAGCCTGCCTTTCCCAGTGCCCGCAGCACCCGGACCTCGCCTGACCTTGTAGAGGCCTACATCACTCGTCAGGATTCCGATTTGTTGTTGTTGTTATTGTTGTTAATCCTCACTTGAGGATATTTTCCCCATTCCTTTTTTAGAAAGAGTGGGGGGGGGGGGGAGAGAGAGAGAGAGAGAGAGAGAGAGAGAGAGAGAGAGAGACATGGATATGAGAGAGACCCAGAGACTGGTTGCCTCTCACATGCTTCCTGACCAGGGCCGGTGATGGATCCTGCAACCAAGGTGTGTGCCCTTAACCGGAACTGAACCTGCAACCCTTCAGTCCGCAGGCCAGCGCTCTATCCACTGAGCCAAACCAGCTAGGCCCTATTTCTTTTTCATTTTATTTTATTTTTTATTTTATTATTTTTTTACAGAGAGGAAGGGAGCTGCAGGAGTTTTGACACATGCGTACCCCTGCACAGGAAGTCCTCACTCCCCGTGGTCCCCAGGCCTTGGGCACTGGGACTTTAAACGAAATGCTGTCTAATGGTACCAGTTTGACCCTCAGCTCATTAACATAATAAACAAGAGTTAAGTTCCTACAACCTATTTCTGGTCACAAAAATATCCCCAAATTTCTAAATACAGATAAAAACAATTTTCAATATGAAGCACTGAAGCAAACGTGAGCTACACATACATTTCAGGAAGGGTCACGAAAGCATGTGAGACGATTATTTTGCAACCTGCTCACCCCAGTTCAGGGTCACAGGTGGCCACAGCCTCTCCTGGCAGCTCAGGGCACCAGGGGGGGGGGGGGGCACCCAGCCTTGGACAGGGTGCCTTTCCATGTCAGGGTCACACACGCACTCACCCAGACGGGGACAACTCGGACACATCGATTCACCTGACATGCGCCTCTTGGGAATAAGGGAGGCAATAGAGTTCCCAGACCATGAAGACATGTGGAAAACATGC
This sequence comes from Vespertilio murinus, assembly GCA_963924515.1. Lineage (NCBI taxonomy): Eukaryota > Metazoa > Chordata > Mammalia > Chiroptera > Vespertilionidae > Vespertilio > Vespertilio murinus. The sequence continues at coordinate 187,981,661 of OZ004707.1, forward strand.
AAACTCTATCCAGGCAATAGTCCTGACCAGGACTGGATCTTTTTATTTTTATTTTATCTCATCAACATTTTAACAAAACAACACTATTTGAGCACCTTCTGGATAGCCCCTTTCAGGATCAGGAACATCCTGGGGTGAAGACGTAATTCACCCAAACACCGTCCCAGTCACCCACCGCCTGCACCCGACCACGGGCTCCCGTCTTTCTGATTTATTCCCATTATAAACTGGTCCTTCCTGTCCCCCAACTTCATCTGTTAGGAGTCACAAGAATATAATCTTTGGGGAAGGCTTTCACAGCGTAGCGCGCCTGGGCCCCGTCGTGCTGTAGCTGGTATCAGTCATCTGTTTCTCTTTATGGCTCCGGGAGTGACAGCCCTTGAGACGAGTATGTCACAACGTGCGTGCCGCGCTCCGACTGAGGAACGCCGGACAATGACTGCAATTGGAACGGAAGGGCCGGCGAACAGGTGTCTGTTTAGATCTGTAAGAAACTGCCGGGCTTCTTTCTCTGTGAGGTGGACAGACCCTTTTACAGGAACGACGCGTGAGCGTTCCAGCTGTGCCCAACCCCCCAACATCTGTCGCTGTCCACCTTCCCTCACTCCAGCCCTGCTGGCGGGCGTGGGGGGCCTCTCACTGGGGTGTCCCGGACCACTTTTCAGAATTCCACTTTGATTCCCCGAGAGCGCATTGTAGTGTAAAGTTCTGTCCATGGCTCTTTGCGTGGCTGCTCCGAACAGGGCAATATACCCGCACCACTTACCAGAATCCACCGGGGCGACGCCTGAACAAGTTGAGTGAAACGCAGAAACTGTTGCGTCCCCGATCCTCTCCCATGGACAGCAGGCTTGTGTTATATTTCCCCTGAGTACGTGAGAGCCACGGGAGACATTTCTGAAATGCCTCCACACCTCGGGACACCTGCTGGGAAAGCTATTCCCTCCGGGCAATGCTCCTGTGTGAGACTGGAGGCCCAGATGAACAGCAGGGAGTAAAACAGCTCTCTGGCTGCTTTTAGGCTATCCTGGGGAGCATGCTCAAGGGGCGTGTGTTTCCTCCCCAGGCATCTGTCCTTGATCCCCAAGGCCAGTCCGGAACCTCATGAGCATCAAATAAGGCACCCATCCCGCCACTGCCTTGACTCCTGCAGACACATGTGGTCCTCCCCGGAGGAGGTGGCGCAGTGGGTTCCCACCCTGGGTGGGCAGGTTCTGTGTGGCTCAGAGAACTGCTCCCCACAGCTCAGCCTAGAGCCAGCCACCTCCAGCTGATCCTAGAATTTGGTAAGGCACCTCATACGTGTTCGGCGAGCCTGAGGGAGGGCAGGTGAAGGATGAAGAAAAGACAGACAAAGAGAATAATAGCTGGGTCGAGGTGGATCTTCCGCACCTTGCTGAGACCACAGAACAGATCCAGACCATAAAGCTGATGCTTTATTTATAGTCAGGGAGGTCAACAAGGTAATCTACACTGTTGTTGTAAGTTTCACTTGTTTTGGCAGCACTTGCTGCCCCTCCCACTGCCCAGTTGCTACCCAGGAAAGATCTAGGGAGCAGTCACAAGAGCAAGCTTAATGATGCTTAGAGGGCTGTGCCCTCCAGCTGAGACTTGTTTGAGACTTTGCCAGCAGGTCAGTCTGAGGCTTAACCCTATCACCGCTCTCTACACATACGGGCCACGTCCTTTCCTGTTCATATTCACGCGTTCTCGTGTTGTGTACAAGAACTCCAGTAGCGTCCCACGGCAAATTATCACAGAGCTACGATCAAAACCCAGGCTCGTTCCTTCCTCCACACCAAGTCTCCCTCTGCACTAAGTTCTTCGAAGGAGGAGCTGCATGTCCTACTTTAAGAACATGTGGCACTGAGAATAAAATGCTTGCATTTCTCTGTCATTCCCTCTGCCTGGGATGCCCTCCACACCCTCGGACGCCCTGAGGATCTCCCTCCCACCCTGCAGTGCAGGCCAGCTCAGACGCCACCCATCTCGGGGCCACATGCATCTGGGGGCGAACACTGGGTCTTCCCCATCAGCAAGGTGTGGTATAGCAGCCTGCTCTGGGGCCCATGCCACTCATTGCCTTGGACATGCTAAGCAACCCCTTCCCTGCCTCGGTTTCTCTTTCTGTAAAACTTGAATAATAACGGGAACTACATTTCACAGGGCAGTCCCAAGAAGTCAAAGAGGTGATAAAATCAAAGCATGTGGAAGAATGCTTGGCAGGTAATAACCACTTAGCAAACACTAGGTCGCCGAGAAGACCCAGCAGAGCAGACACGGAATTCGGTGGGCATTTACGGAATGCAACCTGCAGGTTTTGGATTGAATTCTGTGCCTTCACTTTGTCTGGGCTCGTGAGTCCGCCACGCCCACTCTTCTCCACAGCCCAGCAAAAAGCCGGGATCCAGTCCCCAACAGGGACATTACGGAGACGGAAAGAGATTTTCCGCAGCCATCCCGGACTTCGGAGCCTCGCCAAGAAACAGAAAGGAAAAGCAATATAAATGTTAATGGGAAATTGTCTGCTGGCTTCACTTAGGCCGATGTGGTACAGCACCGCAAAGAGGGAGTGGGCACAGCTGAGGGGACGGGGAAACAGGGGACCTGAGAGGCTGAAGCCCAGGGCGCCTCCGTTCCCAGGGGGAAAGGCAGTTCCAGGCCCACAGGCTGCATGGAAATCAGCACGCAGGGCTTCTCCCTGGGATGTCTCCATGGTTACTGCCCCGGTCCCCGCTTTCCTGGGCACCCATTAACCAGTGCTCCGAGGTGCAGGCCGTAAGAATGTTAGGTACGAAGAGCAAGGAACTGCACTGGGGTAGGCCGAGTAGTGGGCCCCAAAATGCCCATGCACTAATTCCTCCAATTTGTGAATATTCTACCCTGTTTCCCCGAAAATAAGACAGTGTCTTATATTAATTTTTGCTCCCAAAGATGCGCTAGGTCTTGTTTTCAGGGGGTGTGTTATGTTTCCATGAAGTAGGTCTTATTTTCGGGGGATGTCTTATTTTCGGGGAAACGCGGTAATTAATGGCAAATGAGACTTGGTAGGTATGACTAAAGACCCTGAGACAGGGAGGTTATCATGGATGACGATCTGGCTGAGCCCTAAGTTATCACAAGAGCCTTCTAAGAGACATGCAGAACGAGTGGGTGTGAAGAAGGAAGCAGAGATTGAAGCGATGACCTTTTCAAATAAAGGAAGAGGCCAAAAGCCAAGGAATGCAGGCGACCAGCTGAAGCTGGAAAAAAAAGCAAGGAAATGGATTCTGCTCTCGGGGCCTCAGGAAGGAGCCAGCAATTGCAGATACCCTGATTCCAGCTCAGAGAGACGGACATTGGACTTCTGACCTCTACAAGTGCAACTAAATACTTCTGCATTACTTTAAGCAGCTTAGTTCATGGTGACTGGTTCTAGCAGCAACAAGAAACTAATACACACCGGTTGGTTGAGGTGCACCTTCAAGAATGTTGAATAATGCCAGGAAAACAAAACTGACTGAGGAGGAGTGAGATCAGAGTGTGTGCATCAGGCCCAGTTCCCATTTTATCCTCAGCGTGGGCAGCTGCTGTGGGACATTAGGCGAAGGGATGGTGGAACAGGACTGCCCTATAAAGCACTGAACTATCAGATCCCTAGATCTTAAATCCTAGGAATTACCACATGCCTAATTTCCCATTTTGTGGACTCCCATTTCCTTTATCACAGGCTATAATGACTTTATGAAAAGAAGGATAAACCTACCGGAGTGGGTTAACTCTATTTCCAGCCCTCCATATTCCAGGCTAACGTTTTCCAAGATGCAGCACCTGCATTTGCAGAGCTGTTAGCAGGCACAGGTATGCGTGCGTGGACGGCTGTACTGTGCTAGAAATTAGGAGTCCGCCCCCTCTCCCTGCAAATCCTGGCCAGATGACTGCTGTGTTCCTGAAAGGGTCACACTCAAATGAACGCTCACCCCTCGCCCCCCACCTCACCTACAAGAAGGGTTAGGCAACTGGCACTCATTGGGCGCTCACTCCGAGCCAAAAGCTCTGAACAGTCCCTTGTTGAGATCCCCCCCCCCCCAATGGTCCACAGAGCAAAACTCTAGGTCCTAGGGAGACTCCATGTCTTGAGGGACCCAACCCCATTCCCAGTCACAGCTGAACCCATCAGGGAAACCCGGGCAGAGGAGATAAGCTACTGTCTATGCACCCAGACGGCTGCCCAATGGCCTACATACAGAGGCCAATCGCCCCAGCAGGTCCCTGCCCTTCCTACCTGGCACACACATCTCCCCCAACCTCCTCTCCTCCACAGACACACACACATCCTCTCCGGGGCCTCTGCCAGCTCTGCCCTTTGCCCACTGTCACTTGCTGTCAAAGGAACCGCTTAGTGGCATTTAAGCAGCCCTGGATTTGAGCAAGTCCGGTTTGCTCTGGCACGGCCACCAGACCCCTGAGGCCACGGGCCAGGCACTGCAGAGGTTCCAGGGCTGTTGCCTTGGCTGTGGCCAAAGCCGGGGACCTGCAGGAAGGGGTGCTCAGTGGACTGAAGAACTGGTTTCAGAAACCACTAGCCCTCTCCGGGCCTCAGGGGAAACAGTGGATTGCTGCCTTCCCATCATCCCTCAGCTCTCTCCCAGATGGGACCTCCCACAGGCTGGGTTCAGGCACCTGATGCTCCTCATGGCCACAGGGGGCGCTGTGGTACTGAAACACTTCACTGCCTGAAGACCAGGGATGCACACAGAGCTGTCAATTTGGGGCTATATTTTTATGTTTTGGGTTAATCCTCACCGGAGGATATTTTTCCATTAAAATATCACCCGAGGATATTTTTCCATTAAATTTAGGGCTATTTTAAACAGCACTGCTAATGAGCCACTCCCACAGGTCTCCCTCTCCCCTTTGCTTCGGGAGTCTGTATTTGGAAACAGCACATTCCTAAAACTAGAATCACGGAGTTAAAGGGTAAGATGTACAACAGGCAGGTTATTCCCCAGAACGAGTGGCAACGCAGATCCAACCGCCATTAACTGAACGGAGACTTTCGGTGGACTCTCTTCAGCATCATGAATGCTCCGTCAGTCCCGCCAAGCAGATGAGGAGAGTGACAGTATGTCAAGCAACGCAACTCGGCCAAGATGGTGACTTTAAGACAGGACAGGGGAAAGAATCTAAGGCCTGGTCTCTCCAAGTTCTGGTGTTATCTGCCGGATTGCTCTGATCTTTGAGTTATCCCATCCACAGCAACAGCTTTGTTTACTAAATACTAGAGGCATGGTGCACAGATTCATGTATCAGTGGGGTCCCTCGGCCTGGTCTGCAGAGATCGGGCTGAAACCGGCTCTCCAACATCCCCCGTGAGGTCCTAGCTTGCGAGAGGGCGGTTCTTAGATGACGGCCCTAGAATTGGACTCCCTCCTCACTGGTCCTGGGTGGTGAGAACTTCAGCTGCCAAATCATCAGAGCTCTACAGACCCTGTGTTGACTGTCTGCCCCCTGGTGGTCAATGTGTGTCATAGCTACTGGTTGGAGCATCTGCCCCCTGTCATTGCACATCATAGCTACCAGTCAGATGGAAATTAAGCTTTTACATACATAGACTAGAGGCCTGGTCCATGAAATTTGTGCGGGGGGGATTTGTGCGGGGGGGGGGGGTGTATGTCCTTCAGCCCACCCTGCACCCTCTCCATCTGGGACCCATCGAAGGATGTCAGGCCTAATGGGGCAGTCAGACATCCCTCTCACAATCCAGGACTGGTGGATCCCAACCGCTCGCCTGCCTGCCTGCCTGCCTGCCTGCCTGCCTGCCTGATTACCCCTAACTGCTTCTGCCTGCATCCTTAAAACCCCCTAACCACACCCCTACCAGCCTGATCAATGCCTAACTGCTCCCCTACTGGCCTGATTCCCCCTAACTGCCCTACTCTAAAGGCCTGATTGCCTCCAACTGCCCTTCTTTGCAGGCCTGGTCCCTCCCAACTGCCCTCCCTGCCAGCCACATGGGGGCAGCCATCTTTGACCACATGGGGTGGCCACCTATGTGTGTTGGAGTGACAGTCAATTTGCATATTACTCTATTAGTTGCTTTGCTTGACATAAGTCACTCTCCTCATGAAAATGTCCTTGCTGGTTTTCGCCAGTGGATAGAGTATATGCCAGCGGGCTGAAGGATCCCTGGTTCAATCCTGGTCAAAGGCATGTACCTCATTGCAGGCTCACCCCCGATGTGTCTCTCTCACATCCATGTTTCTTCCTCTCTGTCTCTTCCCCCTCCCTTCCACTCTCTCTAAAAATCAATGGAGAAATATCCTCGGGTGAGGATTAACAAAAGAAAAATAAAAGATAACCACAGGCCAGGTTCTGGACTGGGCATTTCATTCCATACATTCCCACACCCATCCAAGTCAGCGAGACACCCACAGGGAGGATGCTGCCGCTGACGAAGCCAGCGCCACCTGCCACTGAACGCTTCCTACGCGCCGGCCACGGAGCAAAGGGCTTCACATCCCCATATCAACTCTGGAAGTCTGTGCAGCCGGCACCACTACACCCAGTTCGGAGATGAAAGGAATGAAGCTCACGAAGGTGACTTCCCCCAAGAGCTCCAGGGATCACAAATGGAAAACGCGTCCATCCGTAAATGGATGCGAACACCGGGCTGCCTCCCGCCCCTGCGCACCTCACTGCAGGGCTAGGCTGCCCCCGAAGCTGACAAAGCCAGGTGGGCAGCGGGAGGGGGGTTCTAAAGATGACGGTGAGGACATCAGCATTCCGGGGGGACAGCCTTCCCGGCGCCCTGCTGGCGGGGTGCAGCCGGAGCATCGCCACGCCGCCGGACGGGCTGCATACAAATGCACGCCCTTCTCTTCTGAGGGCTGCTCCCCGTGACAGCAAACGTGGGTCACAGGGTCGGCCGCACCCCAGCGCGATCCCTCCGGGCAGAGGCCTCCCCCGGCTCCGAAGGGCTTTCTCCTCGCAGCCTGGGAAGGAAGGGACAGCTCCCTCTCAGGGGCACCCTGCGCAGTGCACAGAGGTGAGCCCACTAGAAAGCAGAAGTCGGTCCAGAGAAGAGGAAAGGAGTCTCAGGTTCAAGTCCCGGCCCCGCCAACAGCTCCGTGTGTGACCTGGGAAAGCCAGTCCTGGCCTCGCCACGGAGGATAATTATTGAACAAATAACCTGCTGTGATTTCAGACACCCCCCACCTGGAGGAGGCAAGGGAGAGTCTAGTCAAGACTGCACGCAGCTTTAAAGGGAGGAAATGATTCAGCAGAACAAGTTGAGGAGATAGCCAGGTCCCAGGTTTCCGCGCAGCTAGCCTACCACCTTGTTTTTTTCCTGGCCCTGTGCCCTGTGGACTGCCTTCCCTGGCCCAAGGCAGCGACCACCCGAGATGCTTCTGGCCCCACCCCAGGCCGCCTGCCGGGCCTCCTGCAGACTCAAAGCGGCCTGAGAAAGCAAATGTGACTTCCAGGAAGAACGCTGTTATCTCCAGGAATGCTGAACAGGCTCACCGGCCCCAGTCCAGCAGAATGATGTCCTGCCTCACAGAGAAATGGGGCCCTGGCTGGCCGGCCTCAGCAGACAGAGCATCGGCCTGTGAACCGAAGGGTTGCGGGTTCGATTCTGGTCAAGGGCACGTACCCGGGTTGCGGGAATGATCCATGGCCCCAGTCTGGGCGCATGCGGGAGGCAACCAGTCGATGTGTCTCTCTCACATCGATGTTTCTCTCCTCTGCCTGTCTCTTCCATCCCTTCCACTCTCTCTAAAAATTAATGGAAAAATATCCTTGGGTGAGGATTAACAACAACAAAAGAAAAGAAACGGGAGGGAAAAGGGGGAAAGGCCACGCCATGTGCCACTTTCCCTTCCTCGATGTCCTGACACTGGCTGCTGTGCCTGCTCCGGGCCCTCCTCTGCCAGGTGCTACAGAGGGACCTCCTGGCAGCACACCTGCCCTCTGCACAGGCGCCCCATCGCTTTGCTGCACCCCTCCCCCCGGGGGGAAATACAGGAGGGCCAGGTAAGGGGGAAAAGCATTCAGCACCTTATCACAGACCTCACGCAGCCGAGCTGGGCTGGGAGACACTCTTCACTGTCACGTAGGAAGCACGTCTCCCAGTGTTTCTGCAGGAAACGGTTCTGGGGTTCCTCCTGCTGGGGTGCAGGGCCGCGCTCGCAGTCACAGCGGAGGTTTTCCAGGCGCACAGGAGGCCAGGCGCCCCGGCATCACCCCCTCCCTCTCTCCAACTGCTCTGGCTCCCCAGCAAAGCTCACTCCCTGCTCCCAGTTCTTTGGAATCAAAAGAACGTTTCTTTAAAAAAAGAAATCATCAAGCTGTTCTGGGAATAAAAGTGTCGATTCATAAATTCCCCACTTGGCCTTGTCTACCTGCGAAGACACAGGAGAGTCTGGGGAAGTGACAGGAGAGGATTCTGATTCTCTTTTTAGTTTCCAGGCGGGGCTGCTGCCCACTGGGCACCCACACAGCCAAGGGGCTGGATGTCCTACTGTGACTTGAGTGCCCTGCAGAGCCTAGGGACCAGTGCCCCCAGGAAAACCATAGCATGGAGGGCATCGGAGAAAGACAGACGGAAACCGGGAAACCAGCATGTACTTGGCTCTGGGATGGTCTGCAGAACCACCAAGCAGAGAGCAATCAAATACACAGGTGCGCACACCTGCCAGCGGGCCTGAGTGCACCTCAGAGGGGCCGGGCGGGTCTTACCAGGACGGAGCAGGTCCAAGAGGAACTAAGGGAGTCCGAGAGGGACTGAGCAGGTCCAAGAGGGACTGAGCGGGCCTCAGAGGGATTGAGGGGGTCCTAGAAGGGCTAAAGGGGGTCGTAGAGGGGCTGAGCATGTCCAAGAGAGACTGAGTAGGTCCAAGAGGGACTGAGTAGGTCTCATAAGGACTGATAGCATCCTAGAGGGAATGAGTGGGTCTAAGAAGAACTGAGGGAGTCTTAGAGGGACTGAGAGGATCTCAGAGGGACTGAGGGGGCCTCAGAGGGACTAAGCAGGTCCAAGAGGGACTGAAGGGGTCAGAGGGGGGCACAGACGCTGGACCAGGCTCATGAAATCTGAGGTGCTCAGAAGGACAGAGCCCCACATGTGGCCCCGCTAGGACCCTCAGCATAAACTCCTGTGGTCATTTGCTGGGACGAACCAAGCACACACGGTCTGCAGGAGGAAAATGCTTTCAGCTGAGCCCCGTGCCATCTCGTAAACGGCTTGCACAGGTCGAAGAGAAGTGGTTGACCCCAGGGACGTGCCATTGGCACCGGAATCTAATGGTTATTCCTGTGCGCCTGGCAGTGAGCCCGTCTACCGGGAGAAGTGCCCCGGACCATGGTGGTGCTGGTTAATGCGTGTGCGGAGACCTGGCAGGGGCTCCAGCCTCGATCTGCCTTACCTGGCCTCGCCAGGACTCCCCACCGTGTGCCACACACCATCACCTCAACATTACATCGCCTGCCTTCCGGTGAACTGCCTTCTTCAGGTGAATGTCATGGGATTAGGCTGCTAGGGCTGCCATGAGGTTCCACAGTTTGTGTGGCCTGAGCAATGGGGATGTATGCTCTCGTGGAGCTAGAGGTTGGAAGTCCAAGATCGAGGTGTCAGCAGGGTTTGTTTCTCCTTCTTCTTTTAAATATATTTTTATTGATTTCAGAGAAAAAGGAAGAGGGAGAGGGAGATAAAAACATCAATGATGAGAAAATCACTGATCAGCTGCCTCCTGCATGTCCCACATTGGGGATCCAGCCCTCAACCGGGGCATGTGCCCTGACCGGGATCACACTGTGACCTCCTCATTCATAGGTCAGAGCTCAACCACTGGGCCACGCCTGCTGGGTGGGTTTGTTTCTTCTGATCCCTTTGTCCTTGGTGTACAGATGGCCGTCTTGTGAGTGAGTGAGTGTGTGTATGTGTGTATGTATGTATGTGTGTGTGTGTGTCCTAATATCCTCTTCCTATAGGGACACCAGTCACACCGGATTAGGGCCCACCCATGTGATCTAATTTTGCTCAGTTGTCTCTTCCAAGCCCCTGTCTCCACATACAGACGCCTTCTGAGATGCTGAGTGCTAAGATTTCAACGTACGCATTTGGAGGGAGGGGGGCACATGTAAGAGTCATTGCCATCGTCATATCACTGATGATCATGAGGCACCCAGGGAGGCTCAGTGGTTTGCTAGAGGGACAGAGGTCTCAAAAGTGTGACACAGGGACTAGGACCCAGGCCCATTTAACTCTATCCCATGTCGTCACTGGCATTGAGAATGCCAAGACCCCTCTAGGATTCAAACTGCTTTTTGTTGAGTTGGTAACTTCCTATCAGCATAACTCATTCTTGTCTATTCAAGGTTGTCCGGACACATGGCTGTGCCTAGCTACCTGCTCTCCATCGCAATGCACCAATTTTTTTAATATATATATTTTATTGATTTTCCACAGAGAGGAAGGAAGAGAGATAGAGAGCTAGAAACATCGATGAGAGAAACATCGATCAGCTGCCTCCTGCACACCCCTTGCCAGGGATGTGCCCGCAACCAATGTACATGCCCTTGACCAGAATCGAACCTGGGACCTTTCAGTCCGCAGACCAACGCTCTATCCACTGAGCCAAACCGGTTTCGGCCGCAATGCACCAATTTTAACAAGACTTCCACACTGGCCACTCACTGCGGGGTCACAACAACCCTCCCCTGCCGGCCGTGGGCCTGCCCATTTGATGGGTGCCCGCTCTCCAAATTGGATTTCATGCTTCCTAGGACCCTTGCGTTGGTGCCTCATGAAAAGCCTCGTGCACAGCAGTTTCCTGACAAATATTTCCTGAATGCGTGAGCGGGTGGATGAATGGATGGTGTGGTCAAGGTAACCTCAAAAGACCTTCCCCGTTTTAAGCTCCATGATTCCACTCTAGAAAGGCTGATGGCTGCATCAGACCCCAAGCAGAACCTTTTTCTCCAATGAGTACCTTCCTCCCAGCCAGCCAACATCACCCAGTGACACAATGCAGTGCCAAGAAATGGCCACTGAGAGTAACGGCCTTTGCCCAGGTACAGAGAGATTGAAAGCCTTGGGACCAACTATACTTTTCCCGTAGAATTTATCTCAACGTGGCTGCAATGTACTTCCCTCTCTCATTAGATCCTTGCTAGGTGGAAAGAAAGGGGGAAAAAAAAAAAAAAGGAAAAGTTCACAGTCATTATCGAACTCCACTGCCCCTGCCGTGTGGAGGGACTCCTATTAGGAAAATACCATTGTCATTCAGCAAACATCTGTGTGAGCGGCTCCATGAGCCCAACTACCACCGGCAGGTGCTAAAGAAGCAGAAGACCACGGCTCGGGACAGCATGGCATTTGCCAGCAATTCAAGGATCTAGAGAAAATTCGAGAATGCAGAATAATGTTAATACAGAGTGCATGAACACGTGGTAAGCCTCTGCAGAATACCCCATCACCAGGGTAGGGCTAGGATTTTACAGGATAAAGGCTCCTCAGAAGAGATGTGGTGAATCAAAGGAGAGACGAAAGTGGAAACCTTGAAATTGGCCCGGGAAAGCAGTGAGGTCTGTGGCTCGCCCATGACCTTGGGCGGGGATCAGCCAGGGGGTTGAGCAGGTTAGGAAGAGTGATGGTGTCTGGGAAAGACTCGGAAGCTGTGCCACGTGTGATGGGAAAGGGACAGTGAGGGGCTGGCTGGCTGGGGAGGAGGCTGGGCTGAGCCGGGCAGGCGCAGCGGGGCCCGGAGGGCCACCAGCGGCCCTTCACACCGAGGCGGTCAGCCTGGATGCAAGGTACACCAGCAACCCACTCAGCGTCCTGAGCCGAGGAACACGGCGATGGGAGTGGTTTCTGGGGGATTAATAGCACCCCAACTGCACGGCTTTCATCGGAGCTGAATGAATCGAAAGCGTGGCCCCAGTACCAGGCCCCGGGACCCCACTAGTGTACTCCAGAGGAGACAGCCATGTCCTTGAAAACGGAGCGCGTCTGGACAGGAGGCCACTGTCTCAGCAACGCGGTATCAGCGCGGAATGTAAATGTTGTGTAACAGTTTTCTCAGGAGGCCAGTTAAAATTTTCAGACCTTTCCAAAGCAACAAATCACAGAACTGGAAAAGACCTTTGACAGCAAACTGTGCCAAACCCTCCTGTTAGAAAAATCATTCATCTTCATGTCTTCGGCCCCCCTGCGTAGGAGGCGCTGTGGCAGGGATTGTCAGAGAGGCAATGGGGTGAGAACCACCGGCTCCAGCTGGATGCCTCACAGGTGTAGCGGCATCACCCGTTACCAGGGGGGGCCGAGGCAGGACAGGGAGAGGAGTCTGCACTATAGCAGAACGGGGCCTGGACACGGCGTGACCCTGTGGCTCTTGTGTTTTGTAAACTGTGGGAGCCGAGGGATGGAGGGATGGAGGGATGGGGGGATGGGGGGATGGAGGGATGGGAGAATGGGGGGATAGGAGAATGGAGGGATGAGGATGGGGGAATGGAGGGATGGAGAAATGAAAGGATGGGGGGGATGAGGATGGAGGATGGGGGGATGGAGGGATGAGGATGGAGGAAGGGAGGGATGAACAGGTTCCAGATGGGGCTGCAGCAAGAGAGGTGGCAGGGCAGAAGCCAGGACTCTGAGAACAGACTGGATTTATCCTCTTTCAAGGCTCTAACCTCTGGACTCCAACCCTCTGCTACACCCAGCCCAATCCAGAACTCTTCCCACTCTCACTGGAATGTGTCCAAAAATACAGAATGGAATGGAAGTATGTTCTGGAAACCAGAAACGGGGGTTGATCGTTTTCCTGTAGAAAAGTGAGGTGAGCCCAGCCGGCGTGGCTCAGTGGCTGAGCATCGACCTATGAACCCGGAGGTCAGGGCACATGCCCAGGTTCAGCGTGGGGCATGTAGGAGGCAGCCGATCAGTGATTCTCTCTCATCACTGATGTTTCTATCTCTCTCTCTCTCTCCCTCTCCCTTCCTCTCTGAGATCAATAAAAATATATATTTTTTTAAATAGAAAAGTGAGGAGAGCTGTGCACAGCAGAGGAATCCACAGGTCGCTGTTCAGGAAAAGCAAGTCCTGACTACACAGCCAGGAACGTAAGCAGAAACACCGGAAACTGGACAGGGCGAGGGGAGCAGGGAGCAGGGACGAGATTTTAAACAGAAGCCACTTCTTCTCGCTTTCCAAAAATAAACATGAGAGCTCACGGTTGCTGTCCATTGGAGGTGCACCGTGTGATGGACGAGGACACTGAAGTCCAGCAAAGTGGAGTTAATTTGTCCCCAATCACACAACTGGTAGCAGCTAATGCCAAGATTCGACCCCGGGAAGTTTGACTTAGAGCTTTACACTCTGCCATGACCCTATTCAACAACCCCGAGGGGTGGAAAACGAGGCGGTGGAGAATCCTAGGGCTCCTCGGAGGACGGCCCTCCCCTGAGCACAGGCAGCCTGAGGCAGGCAGGGCCAGAGGCCTTCAGGAGGGTAAACGCTCAAGAGGAGAACGTTGGCTGAGGCCAGGGACCACCGGCTGCGAGGCGGGACAGAAGGACAGCCCAGGAACCGGGCAACAAGGGAGCCACATACTCCAACCCCATCCCCCCACCATCCATGGAAAACCATCAGTTAGTCTTTTGGCTCCAAGTGGGGTCAACACATGGAAAAGATCAGGTAGAACAATGGAGGAAACCAAGAGGTTAGAGTCACAGCAATTGAGGGAGGCCTGGAGGGATAGAGAGAGGCATGAAGGGTGAGGAGGGTGAAGGGAGAGAGAGAGGAAGGGAGGAGGAAAGGGGAGAGGGTGAGTGAGAACAGATACAAGTAACATAGCAGTCTTTCCAAAGAGGAAGTAGAGGCGGCACGGGGGGAAGGAGAGCCAGTGGCCGTGGCCCCAGCACTCAGCAGCTGCAAGGGGAGTCAGGTTTAAATTGGGGTCCTCCCGCTTAGCGCCCAGGGCCTGCAGAAATCCGCCTGGCGTGGAGCTGTCCTCACAGAAGGTGTATGGGATAGGGGTCCTCAGTGACAATGACAGCTGCTCACTCACGGCCCCCAAACCGCCTGTCCTCTGGCTGACTGGTTTCCTGCTGGTCTGCAAAGACTCCCCGTGAGGGGCCACCCCCCCACACACCCCATTGTGAGAGCGCAATCGCATCGCTTGAGGGCTTAGAATGGCCAAGATGCTCAGAGCTTCACTGCATATCTGTTTTCTTATAATCAATCCGTTTTATTTAAAAAGGAGGAGGGGGGAGATACAGCCGCAGACCAGGGGAAATGGATGCAGCTTAGAGAACGATTATACATAATAGCCCCAGAAGGTTTAGCTGTTCGGGAGATCATTAAAGAAACGAATGGAGTAGGTTTTCAAAAAGGTTCCAGCTCCCCCTGCATCCGCCAAATCAGATGCAACAAAAAGGGAGGGGCCAGTCCCACTTCCGGACCCACATGCCAGTGTCTCCCCAACAGCCCCTCACGCAGCCCCTCCTCCGGCTGCCAGAAGCAAAGAATGAACGGTTTGGGGCACTGATCACCGCAGTTACTGATGGCTCGTGTTTAAAAGCTCAGGCCAGCACACCCTGCTGGACCCAGGCAAACAGTCTAATTACTCTCACAATTCCTTAATTATCCAGTTATAAAAAAGCATGATAGGCTGCTTTTTCTCCTTGAGTCATAAATAGCCCGTCTAGAGATCTGCCTCCTCTTCTCCTCTGACAATCAGCATTTAGCCACGAGCCCCCCCGCAGTCAGCACCGGTGGTCTGAGCAGTGGGGTGCCGGCTCCTGCCTTCCCATTGAGGGGCTACCACAGAGGAGGACGGCTCTGTCCTCCCGTGGAGGTGACCGTGGCCAGAGACAGTCTCCCTCTTCCGCCACGGGATCACAGAACCACAGAGAAATGAAAGGGCCGGCGCTCGGGAATCCGACAAAACTGGTCCGAATCCCGGCTGGTTTGTGTGGGCAGCACCGGGCACGTCCCCTCCCTTCCCTCACGCGTCAACGGCGGAAAAGAAGGTTGCCCACTTCTTAGGATGAAATGACCACAGTCAACAGGGAGACACAAGACACCACATAGAACACTGGAGACAAAGACCAGCAGTAACTGGTTGGATCCTATAAAAACTAAACTAAGGGCACTCATAGGAATGGACTCGGGTCACAAACCAACCAAAGAGGTGAAAACAAAAAGAAAATGGCAGGATAATCTGCAATGCCCAGGTGAAAGGGATGTAGTATAATCTCCTATTGCTACCCAACTAGTCCTCACACAGGCCTGCTGTCCTGTGGCCCCGCTCACCCCGAGACTTCTCCAAGGACAACCAACCACACAGGGACTCTGACCCATCCACACCGCACTCCGGCCTCCTCGGCACCCCGACTTCCAACCCCTGAACTCAGGTTCTGGAAGGATGCACAAGGGCTATTCCGTGTGCACTGAGGAGTGGGAGGAGGGAAGAATGGGGTGGGGAGATTCTTTCTGAGCACCGTTATCTCATCACCCCCCTGCCCTCAGCGGGGTTGGGCTGCATCAGCCCTTTCCTCAGACAGAGAGACTGAGGCCCCCACAGGTTCATTAGCTCAGGCAGCTTGACATTGTCTGCACCCCACTTCAGAAATGTGAACCCAGCTCTGAGGGCCTCTGAGGCCCCCCGGCTCCCTCCAGGCTGTCCTCCGAAATTCAAGATACAGGCAGCCTCTCAGTCCTCAGCAGGCAGCTGCCGAGGGACTGGTCTGCAAGCGCTGAGAGAAATGAGGAAGGTAGCACACAGGAGCAGAGCTGGCCGGGGAGCAGGCAGACCTGGACTTCCACCTGTTTGTCCTTTACATGACAAACTTCAGGCAGAAAGAGCCCCAATGAGGGCTGTTCCCCCAAATCCTCCTTGCACACAATGCGAAACTGAGGTCCAGAGAACAACGTTAGCAGTTGGAGGGGTCACTCGGTCACGTCCTGGCCAGCTCGGGACAGAACTCACGACTTTCCCCAGGTTTTAACATCCACACGCGACAGCTCGCCACCAAGAGGTCCCCTTCTTCCAGGCCCGTGGTCAGCAAACTGTGGCTTTCAAGCCACACGTGGCTCTTTGGCCCCTTGAGGGTGGCTCTTCCACAAAATACCACGGCCTGGGCGAGTCTATTTTGAAGAAGTTAAAGTTTAAAAAATTTGACTCTCAAAAGAAATCTAAATCATTGTACTGTTAATAGTTAGCTCTGTTGACTAATGAGTTTGCCGACCACTATTCAAGGCCTAGGGAGCCTGCTCTTGAGGCACAGCAGGTCCCTGCCACCCTGCTTCTCTGAGTTAATGTCCCTCGGGCAGGGTCCTCACTGGGGATTGGGGTGACACCTCCGGAGGCCAGCTGTGGTCACACTGTCCACCCTGCAGGCAGCCCTTTCTCTGAACTGCATGGCCGACGTTCTTCCCCGGCTCCTCCGAGGTCCAGAGCGGTGGCTCCCAGACGTGAGTGGGCATCGGAGCCACCTCGAGGGCGGGCTGAGGCATACGCGTCCTGGGCTGCACATCCCCGAGGCACCTGCGGCGTGAGTGTGAGCGAGAGCCTGTCGCGGAGCCCAGGAATGTGCATTTCAAACCAGTTCCCAGGTCAGA
The DNA here is from genome assembly GCA_963924515.1 of Vespertilio murinus. NCBI lineage: Eukaryota > Metazoa > Chordata > Mammalia > Chiroptera > Vespertilionidae > Vespertilio > Vespertilio murinus. Next base: position 187,998,264 of record OZ004707.1, read on the forward strand.
AATTCTCTCTCCCACATTTTCCAACCCAGTGACACGTGGCCAGGACGGTGACTCAGAGCCCATCGGCCACTCCGGCGGCATCACGCGTGCGCGCCGGGCTGAGGGTGCTCCTCCTGGACACACAGCTCAGATCTCCCGTGTGATCCCAGACAGAGGGCGCCGAGCCAAGGACTGGAGCTCACACTGTGGATACCAGCCGACAGCAGGTTCTCCTAGGAAACCCCTCTCAGGTGCTACAAAGCATCCCCCATTTATTTAATTTTGAGTTAATTCTCCATCATGAACTCCTAATTCCAAGTTCATGTTTCCTTCTAGATATGTTGTTTCAACTCTGTGCACGATCAACACTCAAATGTCCACCTCACCGCACCCACCCTCCCCCTCCCCCTCCCCCCACCTCCTTCTTTCCAGAGCGTGAGAACAGAGAGCCTTCGCTTTGTGAATCAGGGGCAGCCCTTCCCATCAATGCCCGCAGAGTCCCTCCTATGTCCCAGGGCCTCCCGATTTAGGAAACAAAATACAATGCAGCAGTCAGATCGGAATTTCAGATGAACCTAATGACTTCATGTTAAGCACAAGTATCCCCCATGCAATATGTGAGATAAACGTACAGTGAACGTTGTTAGATGTATATCTGAAATTGTAACGAACAGAACCTTGTATTTTATCTGGTAACACCGCTACACCTGTGTACTCACTCAAAACTACAGAAAATCTCTACTAGGTGTGACTTGCTAGGAACACAAGCCAGATAAGCAGGGGTGGCTGGGAAATGTTTAAAAACTGGGAGAAGAAGCCTTTGAATGCTTACTTATGCGTGGATTCCTGCAATCGTCTTGCAGATATGAGGGGCCAGAAGGCCTGCCGAGATGCCCATCCAGAGCAGCGAAGGTACTGGGCCACAGAACCGATGGCTGCACCACGACCTCCAAGATCTCAGATGATGGGACAAATATATGCCTATTTACACCACTGATACACAGCACATTCTCCTAGCCATGGGTCTTACCTTCTGCCCCTCCCAGGAGGCCAAAGTGTGTCTGCTTGGTGGTCATGTGGATGGGTCTCTTCTTCCCTCCTTCCTTTCCTCCCTTTATCCCTCCCTTTCTTATTCTCTCCCTCCCTTCCATCCGTCCAACCATCCATCTACCCGCTCACCCACCACCACCGTGCACCACGTACGTATGCACCCGATTCGATGGTGCAATGCTCCAGACCTGCAGGGAGGCGTCACAATTAGTGGGGAGCCAGTCACCGCTGCTTCCCATCAGGGCCTCTTCTGGAAGGTGCTTTGTAAGTCTCTCAGCTCCACCAGAGTATGCGCCTCATTCCTTCCCGGTCTGATAAGGCCCCAGCCCCTCCGCTGGCCCAGTTCTCCTGGCTCCTCAGTACTTGCGTAAGGTCGGGTGACAACACTGTAGAAATCCCCCCCCAAAAGCCACAGGAGCCCTTGAGGGCCCATAAATCCACTCCAGGCCCCGCAAGTTCCCACAAGGGGACAGGAGTGCTCTTAGCCACAGGCTCTCTGAGAGCTGTTTACCCAGCACACACTTCACTTCCCTGCATTTACTTCTCTCTCCGATGCAACAAATGGAGAAGGGAGCAATGCCTGAAGGACGAAGATGGCCAGCTCACACGGCACCACATAACCAATCACGCCCGGACGTTTCTCCCAGCAAGGTCCTCCAAAGTCAGGTCCCCAAGAGCCAGGCCTCCCCACCCCATTCCAACCCCGCCCACTGCCTTCACCATTCAACTACCCCCCCTCCCCCCCAGAGAGCCTCTTCTTGGTCATCACTCTGCTTTTATTCCTGCCACCCCGGCTCTAAAGCCTTTCCCTTTGTCACCGCGAGGTTCCTGCAACACCTCGTGATAGACACCATTTAAGAAGAGGCTCAAAAATAAAAAAATATATAGAGGATCGGTCCTAGTACTGCAGTTGTGGGCAACCTTTTCCGACTCACGGTGGACAATCCTAGGTACTGGCTATCCTTTCCCTGGGTCGAGTCAAATGTGCAGTTATTTACTGTCAGCTCACAGTGCCCTATTAGCACATTGACTGTGTTCAGAGAGCAAATAACCGAACATGTCAGTACCTTCAGGTACCCATCAATGAGACAGACCACAGCCCAGACCCACCCTCCTCCTCTGAGGACTCCTGCTAAGAGCGGTCCATCTGAACCAGAGCCGGCCCGGCGCGCCCCTGCACTCCGAAGAGACAGACCAGATGCTGGGGAGAGCCAAGACAATGACCAATGGATGCGGGGATGGGTGGGGGTTGGACACACTGGAAGGTTCGGGATGAGGCTAAAAAAATAAGCAGACGGGAGGCTTTGTAGAGGAAATCTGCTCGCATGGAGGATAATTAATTATCGTGTTGACTGGATTCCCAGAGGCCATCCCAGAAGCTGAGGCCCGAGTACTTTTAATGGACTGCGGTTCCTCGTGGGCGGAACCGACATACGCCACAAAGAGCCGGCGGGACACAGGGCCCACAGCCTGGGCTCCGTCCATCCTGACCTGCCATTAACTTCCGGAGGATTAAGTGGCTACCCTACCCCAACCTCCAGTCCATCGCTGTGTTCCACCCTGACACTGTCCTCCCCTCCACAGGTTATACCAGCCTGGGGTCCCTGATCCACAGTGGCCTCTGGGAGCTTCACCCAGCAGTGCTAAGCCCGTCATACGCATTCTCAGGGGAATCCTATATAATAAAAGCCTAATATGCTAAGTGCCAGGTCACCCAGTAAGCCAATCAACCAACCAACGCGTAATATGCTAATGATATGCTAAGGCCGTTCAACCATTCACTGTGACATGCCCTGACCACCAGGGGGCAGATGCTCTGACCAGGTTAGCTTGCTGCTGGGGTCTGGCAGATCAGGACTGAGAGAGAAGGGCCAGACACACCCTGGAGCCCTCCAGAGGTCCCTCCCCAGCTGGCCGATTCCCTTGTCCCCCCCTGGCCCTGATCACACACTGGTGGGGTCCCCTGGCCTGGCCTGCCCCCTCTTGAAGTCTGGGCTAAGGGACTCCCCCGCCCTCCACCTTGTAACTCCCAGCCAGGTTAGAATGTACGTTCTTTAATTCAAACAAAACAGTCATGGTTAATAGAGCATAATTAATATTTCAGCTATAATAATTATAGCTGATCCCCAATATTCTACTTCTGCCCCCTATCACTTTTGGCGTCATATCTAAGAAATCGTCACCTAACCCAAACTTACAAAAATATACTCTTATTTATTTTCCAACCAAAAGTCTTATAATGTTAGTTCTTGTTTATTTGAGGTCTGGGATCCTATTAGACCCCCACCCAGAGCACGGACGGTGGGCCAGGCTCAGAAACTCGCCGGGGCAGAAAGCCCTGATGCCTGGCATGAGGCAAAACTGGGCAAACAAGAACCTCACCCCCAGGGTAGCCCCCCTCCCCTGGTCATGGGGTTTGGACCCCAGATCTTCCATATAGCTGGCCATGCAGTTTAGACCCCCCTGACCTTTTCCTCCTAAAGACAACATCTAGGCCTCAGTGGTACCGTGTTTCCCCGAAAATAAGACATCCTCCAAAAATAAGACCTACTTAATGGAAACATAATACATCCCCTGAAAATAAGACCTAGCGCATCTTTGGGAGCAAAAATTTATATAAGACACTGTCTTATTTTCGGGGAAACAGGGTATTACAGCTCCAGGCCCCCTCCCCCGAAAAAAAACCACACACACACAAAAACACAGCAAAACCAGACATACGACACCTGGTTAACTCAGGACCAGCTAAGTGACTAATAACCCATGCACAGTCAGTCCGTGGCAACCACGACCCTGAAAGAGCACACCTGGAAACTGATAATCAATGAAAACCCTCCTCGACACCCCCTCAGATCTCCACCTGAAGAAAAGAGATGAACAAGCTCAGGACCAAGGACCCAGTGAGAACGCTCCCTCCAAGGAGCACACCCAGGCCACCTTCCCACAGGCATGTGTCCCCCAACCTCTAAGGCGCCCCACGAGACTTGCAACCAGGGGAGCCATGGGCAGCAGCTAAGCCCCTGAACCTGCCTCCAAGGCCACCCCCCTTCTCTGTGCAGCTCTTCCCTTTGGATATCCCCACCTCCCTTCCCCTTTTCCTTCAATACATTCAATTTCCTTTAATCACTGAGATGGCATTCAGCCTGCCCGAGCACCACGGACTTTCACCCTTCCGATCCACTTTGAGCTGATTTTCAGTTTTAACCTTTTGAGGTAATGGCAATCCACCTAAAACCTGTTGAACTCTCGCAACGCCAGCCCACCGTATTCCACAGATTCCAGAAAGGAGGGGCAGTTTGCCCTCGGCCACGCGGTGAGTTCCAGGCGGGCTGGGAGCAGAGATGATATTACTTGATTCCTTACAATACTCAGTTGTATGTCAGGCAATCCAGTTTGGTTCTTAGTGCCGTCATGTTCTGCTAGTTTCTTTTATCATTGTGTTTCTGTTGTTCATCCTCACACGTGGCTATTTTTTCATTGATTTTTAGAGAGAGTGGGAGGGAGGGGGAGAGACAGAGAGATGATGTGCGAACATCATATCGATCAGCTGCCTCTCCTGACCAGGGCTGGGGATGGAGCCTACAACCGAGGTTCGTGCCCTTGACCGGAAATGAACCTGTCCAAGGTGCCAACGCACTGTCCGCTGAGCAAACCAGCCAAGGCTTCTGCTCACTTAATGTCCTGGGAGTCCCTCAGAGCGGGAAGACTGTTGGTGAGATGCTAACCAGTTCCCCGGCCCAGGTGCGCAGGAAGGCTGAGAAAAGGCCACTCCCGCTGAGCACAGGGGGTAAGAGCACCCTGGGAGGAGGTGGTGTGGGTGCGAGGGCCAAGTGCTAGTCAAGAGGGGTAGTGGTTGTCTGAGATTCTTCATTTCGGAGAGAAACTATCGCACAGCTGGCATATGGCAGCCAGCAGGCGCCCAGGGCATCACTGACTCCTGGAGGGCGGGGGAGGAGGAAAAATGGGGAAGAGGGGACCATGTCCGTCCTGCCATCTCTGCTTCCAAAAGGACCAAGGAAGCATCCTTCTCCTCGGGCTGGAGTCAGGCTGCTCGGGTTCCATGGACCAGCCCCGCTGCCCCAGCCTGATCTCCAACAGCATCCGCCTCCATTCTCCACAGCACTCCAGTCTGGTGGATAATAGAGTCTCCAGGCGCACGCAAGATAAGCTATTATTAGCAGTCAATTCACAGGGCAGAGCAGCCTGGGGTGCCGAGCTTTGAGAAGAGCCTGCTTCCCATCCTAATTCTCCGCCTGATCCTCCGACTCTCCGCCTCCTGCCCCTGGCACCAGCATCCTCCATTCACTGCTCATCTCAGAGACAGTAGCGTGAGGAAGGCACCTGGGTACGGGCGGGCGCACCTCTCCGAGGGCTGAACAGAAACTCACAAACCCGAGAGCCCAAGCCGCGCTGCTCCGTCCGATATTCTCAGCAGCAGCAGCAGGACCGTGAAACGCTGGGAGCTTCCATCTGAAGGAGCCGGTCTCCCTCCTCCCGCTCCTGGCAGTAGTCCTCAATGACAGCCTGTGATGCTGGGGTGCAGAGAAGCTAAGGGAGGCGGGCAGAGAAGTGACCCCCCAAAAATGCACCCACAGAAGCAGATGAAAGAGCTTCCCACAGACACTGGATCAGATCCTGGCTCACTGAGTGGGTGGGGAGGACCCGGGAGGGAGAGGAGGGGTGGATGGGGAGGGCGGGAAGAGCAGAAAAACATCCAGCTCCTCCCTGGCCCTGATGAAGATTAATATCTCCTCCCTGACTCGATGAGGCGGCTTAATCGCTGCTATTAATACACAATCACCGAGGGCCAAAGATGGGGGCGTGGAGGGAGGTGGGGGGCGGGATGAGAATACCGTGCCGAAGCTACAAGGATGCGCAAACATGGGGCGCACAGAGATGGGCTTTCTGAAGACTGGAGGGTTGGTGCAGGCACCTGCTGGCCGAGTTCAGAAGTTCCTCCTGCTTTTCCCACTAAGACCCCCTGGACCTACCTGATCGAGCAGGCTGACCTCAGAGACCACGGCTGGGTGGTCTCCGTGGACAGGCTGACCATCACCCCCGTGCAATCCCATGATTCCAAGCACGACAGCTTGTGTTCAATAGCACTGGGCTACCTAATCAGAGCTGCCACCGAGGGGTGCCATGGAGAGCCCCCCTGCCCGGTGTCCCTGCAGGCACCCACAGGGGCTCTGCTCCATCAAGAGAATGAGACTGCAGGACAAGGGGCACAGAGTACCCTCTGCTGGAGCGCTGATGACAAATACCCACCAAGGACCCTGCATCCTCGGGTCTCTTCCAGGGAGTCCCTGCATGAGCGACTTTGTGCTCCAGAGCTCAGGCCACATGCCAAACGCAGCTGAACCCTGCCCGGCCGGTGTGGCTCAGTGGTTGAGCGTCGACCCATGAACCAGGAGGTCATGGTTGGATACGTGGTCTGGGCATGTGCCCTGGATTCAGGCTTGATGTCCTGTAGGGAGCGTGCAGGAGGCAGTTGATCAATGAATCTCATCGATGTTTCTATCTCTATCTCCTTCTCCCTTCCTCTCTCTGAAATAAATAAAAACATATATTTTTTTAAAAGTTCGTGGACCAGCAAAACCGGTTTGGCTCAGTGGATAGAGCGTCCGCCTGCGGACTGGAAGGTCCCGGGTTCAATTCCGGTCAAGGGCATGTACCTTGGTTGCGGACACATCCCAGGTGGGGGATGTGCAGAAGGCAGCTAGTCGATGTTTCTCTCTCATTGACGTTTCTAGCTCTCTATCCCTCTCCTTTCCTCTCTGTAAAAAATCAATAAAATATATATTTAAAAAAAAGTTCATGGACCTACTCTATGCTAAAGGCATGATGGATTCCTCCTCATCTGCACAAAGACCCTGCCTGATAGGGAACAGCACCCCCACTCCTGAGGAGCAATGTGGGCTCAGAGAGGTTGGGTTGCTCAGCTAAGGACACACAGCGTTTAAGGGGAGGTTGGGGAATAAGAGCCATGGGTGCTGACTCAGCTATGGCCCCATCAGACAAAGCTTCTGTGAGAGATGCGATGGGACTCTGCGTCAGAGGGGAGGCCTCTCACTCCTCTTGAAGGTCCTCACAAGAGGACATCCGGAGGGAATTAATTTTCCCAAACACGGGCCCTGGGCCCACGGGGGGCTGCAGGCGAACTGTGTCTGTGGCCACGGTATATTTCAGCATCCCCTCCTCCCACCCCTGCCTCCGGCACACCTAAAGGGAGGCTGCCGATGTCTGGGAAAATGATGACAGAAATGAACCAACGTGACACGTGTCTTCTGTCTTTGCGAAAGGCAGCGATGAACAATTCGGTGACAAGCAGCGACACAGCTGGTGACACAGACTATCCGGGTGGCGGTTCCAATGACATCCCTGACTGGGGTTCTGAGCCTCGTTAGGTCAGTTCTCCAGGCCTCAGTTTCTTTGTCTGGACCAGGTGGGTGACCTTTTGCATCCCTCTCAGGAAGACCTTCCAACATCCTCAGAAACAGGAAAAGAACGCAAATGTTTATGGAATGACTGCTATTGTAATCGGGACTTCATAGCCTTCCTGACAAGTGCATGAGCTGTGTATGAGAGTCCCCTTTTCGTGAGAACACACGGGCCTGCAGGGATGCTAGGTAACTTGCCTGCGGTCGCTCTGGGGCTTAAACAGTGCCGCCCACCACGGAGGGACAGAACCGTCCGCCCACCATCGGCCCCTGCCCTAGATAAAGTCCTTGCGCCGTTCTCAAAGGTTTCATCTGCCTAGCTGATTCTGAAGATCCATGCCTGCTCTTAATTGCATGAGTCTCTGGCAGAAGCAAAATGCAAATTGCATTAAAGGACTAATCGAATTTTCTGCTTCTATTGGCTTAGGATAATCCCCAAGCCGCAGGACGTGGCGCGCCTTCTCGTCCAAGATGGCCTCGCTCCCTCGTCTCGGGACGTGTCGGGTCCTTATCGGAAGCCTGCGCGTGTTGACTTTGAAATGTCACCCGCCAGTTGGTTCTATGTGCCCTCGTGGTGGGGACAGCCGTGCTCCGGGCCGCGCCAGGCCGGGCCTGGTTTGCATGCTGGTTCCCTATGTACCCACTGGCTGGGTGACCTTGGCAAAGACCTCTACAGCCAGAGCCTCATGTCCTTATCTCCAAAACAGGACAAGTATGAAGCTATCCCGAGGAGTAAATGAGATGAAGTAAGTAAAACCCCCAGCCCAGCCCTGGCCAGCTTGGCTCAGTGGATAGAGCATCAGGCTGCAGATTGAAGGGTCCCCAGTTCGATGCCAGTCAAGGACACAGGCCAGGGTGCCAGGGTTTCGGGCTTGATCCCCAGTGGGGGGCATGCACGAGGCAGACGATCAATGATTCTCTCTCATCATTGATGTCTCTCTCTCTCCCTATCCCTTCCTCCCTGAAATCAATAAAAACATATTTTTTTAAAACTAAAATAATATCCCTAGCCCAGCCCATGGCAGGGAGTAAGTTAAAAGGTCTAAAACCAAAGTCTAACGGAGCGAGACAGGATCAATAAGCAACATAAGCAAATGCCGGTTCTTTCTTCTCACGTCGGCTCTGTATAGATGACACGGGGACCAACCAGGAGGGCAGGGGCTGTGACAGCTGGGGCGAACAGACGAACGGACGAACGGACACTTCCCCACAAAGGGGCAGTGACTGCTCAGCTCAGCCAATCGCTGCCTGCCGGGATGGAGCGAGGGTGGGGTTTGCTAGACCTTCCCGTTTTTTGTACAGAAAGCCAGAAATCATGATTTTTATGTGCCAGCTCCCATTTTTTAACTATTCATCTAAATTCAAAAATGGTAAAAGCAGTGGGCAGGCCAAACCCAATACAAATGCATGCCAGCTGCAGCCCATTTCTGTTTAACGAGCTACAAACGGAAGCTATTGCTGAACAGTATTCAGGGGAGGCGAACCTAGGTGAACAGTTTCAAGAATTCGAAGCACAGAGTTTATTCTTGTATTTTATTCATTAATCGCTGTATTATTTTCCATACGAGCAACTGTAAACCTACTCGGCCCCACCTGCATTCCCGCTTTGTGCTTCCATATCGCCTACAGTGACAGTACCAAACGCTGTCTTTTCCAGGCGCCCGGAGTTTACGAAGATGCAAATTTGTTGATGAATGCAGATAGGAACATTTGCCTAATGTGGCTTGATGTCCAGGTCAAGAAATAATATTGCTTTTATTTTGTTAAGATATATTTTTATTGATTTCAGAAAGGAAGGGAAAGGGAGAGAGATAGAGATAGAAACATCAATGACGAGAGAATCATTGATCGGCTGCCTCTTGCACGCCCCCTACAGGGGACCGAGCCTGCAACCTGGGTACATGCCCTGGACAATCAAACCCAGGACTCTTTAGTGCATAGGCCAAAGCTCCATCTACTGAGCCAAGCCAGTTAGGGCAGTGGTCCGCAAACTGCGGCTCTCGAGCCACATGCGGCTCTTTGGCCCCTTGAGTATGGCTCTTTCACAAAATACAACGGCCTGGAAAAGTCTATTTTGAAGAAGTGGCATTTGAAGAAGTTTAAGTTTAAAAAATGTGGCTCTCAAAAGAAATTTCAATCGTTGTCCTGTTGATACTTGGCTCTGTTGAGTAATGAGTTTGCCGACCACTGAGCTAGGGCATATTGCTTTAATATTAATCAGAGCTACATCATAGCTAGAGTTGTGGTAGGAATAAAGGCATACCCCATATGCCTTATTTTATTGTGTTTCACGAATGTTGAAATATTTTTTGTTTGTTTGTTTGCTTTTTTTAAACAAAGGCAAGATCCTCCACCAATAAACAGATCATGACTCCCTTTACCATAACACTCGCTCTACTGGGTGAGAGAGAATCATTGATCAGCTGCCTCCTGCACACCCCTCACTGGGGACCGAATCTGCAACTCAGGCGTTTGCCCTTGACCAGAATTGAACATGGGACCCTTCATTGCTCCGAAGTACTTCACTAGATAAATATACCACTAGTTATTTAATTTTTATATAATATTTTAAAATACATTTTTACTTATTTCAGAGAGAAAGGGAGAGGGAGAGAGAGATAGAAACATCAATGATGAGAGAGAACCACTGATGGGATGTCTCCTACATGCGCCTTACTGAGGATCGAGCACACAATCCGGGCATGTGCCCTGACCGGGAACTGAACCGTGATCTCCCCATTCACCTGTGGACACTCGACCACTGAGCCACACTGCCTGCCTTTCTAACTCACGTTAATTAGAAGCATAACCTTGTAGAATGTTAACACCCCATAAAAAGTGCTTCATTTTTACATCGTTTCTCATCAGGGGAGATGCAGCTCCAGAAACAGGAATGGTTGGATCCCGACCCCCAGCAACCCTGGCTGATCCCAGGGCCTGAGCCGCCCGACCCCACCGCACGCTCCCTCAACTCCGCCTGCAGCTGCCTGTCATCTAACTGGGAAATCTTATGCTCAGAGTGTCCCCATCTCAGGGAGCGTTCTAGGCTCTGCTCTTAGGAGAGCCCCTAAAATTAAGCAGGGCTGGAAAATAAATAAACCCCCATTAAGAATGAAAAGCAGTGCCGCGAACGCAGACGGCAACTCTGTGCCTTATTTATGGCTCCACCAGCCCCGAAGCAGAAAACTCAAGGGTGTCAATAAATAGATCGCAAGGCTGTGTTTACCCAGACAGGATCGTCTCCGCAGGGCCAGCTGGGAGTGCACCTATGTCTGCAGCAACGGCTGGAGCTCCACCTAGCCGCCATGACCCCACTAACACGCAGCCTTTACTAGCCTCAGGCTATCTGGGTCAGGAGGTCAGCAGGTCAGCCTGTCCTATATCACCCTAATGCTCACTCCCTCCCCCAGGTCACCCCGTCCTACTGTCCCCCATGCTCACTCCCTCCCCCAGGTCACCCCGTCCTACTGTCCCCCAGGCTCACTCCCTCCCCCAAGTCACCCTGTCCTACTGTCCCCATGCTCACTCCCTCCCCCAGGTCACCCCGTCCTACTGTCCCCCATGCTCACTCCCTCCCCCAAGTCACCCTGTCCTACTGTCCCCATGCTCACTCCCTCCCCCAGGTCACCCCGTCCTACTGCCCCCCATGCTCACTCCCTCCCCCAGGTCACCCCGTCCTACTGTCCCCCATGCTCACTCCCTCCCATGTCCTGCCTCCTGTTTGCACACACCTCATGGCATGCACTTCACTCCTCCCAGGGCAGCTCAGGCCCGCACGGGACAGAATGAGCCTCATTATGAGAAGCCGGACTTCGGGCTCCCGCCACACCCCTCCATGGATTCAGGGCCACCAGAGCCATCCTGACCTCTGCCAGGTGACAGCCCTCTGACCGTTTGCTGCAGCTGACGCCTAACACCTGGAGCTCCGCTTCTCCAGGGTAAAGAGCCGCAGTTCCTCCCACTGGACGTACTGGAACCAGGCTGGGATCAGCACCATCATTCACCTGGATTCTCCTAAGTGCAAGGCCGTATCAAGACGGTTCTGGAAACAAATGTAGTGGCCCCGCTGTGGCCTGCTACCCAGAAAGCTGTCAGCTTTACCATTCTAGCTGGCATATATCTGTTAATGTACCCAATCACCCACCCCCAACTGGAAGCAGTTTCTGATTGGGTCCCAAGGGTAGGATGTCTTGTTAAGCCTCACGGTTATAGGTACAGAACCTACCCCAGTCTGTGCACGTGGTTGCAGAGTATCCCCTCAATCCTCCCTGTTTCTGCCAGTCTAATAAAATCACTCAAAGTCCAGGGTCACTGCCACCCCATCAGCCAGGGTGGGAAAGACAGCAGGACGCTGGAGAGACTCTCCAAGTGGACATCCACACATCACGACGCACAGCCAGGCATGGACGCTCCAGCACAGATCAACTTCTCTCCTCCGAGAAGAAGTTCCATTAACCTTTGGGGCCACCCCTCCCCCGATGTCACCCCTGTCTCAGGGGACCTCCTCTCCACCCCATGACCAGAAACAGGCACGGAGCTCGGGGCCGCCACCCCCAGCCTCCCCACTCAGGGACCGGTCTCTGGACAAGCAACTAGAGGCAATCCAATCAGAGGCAAGCATGAAGAGCTGGGGGAGGGAGAACTCCTCTTCCTATAGGGTCTGGGGAGGATAAGTCATAAGCTAAAGCTTGTTTCACGTAGGAAAAACTACCCTGAAAGAAAGCAGCCCAGAAGAGAAAAGCAGAGCAAAGGGAGGAAGAGAGACTGAGCTACACAGGTATCGCTTGAGCCCTTGGATCCAACCCTACCTGAGACCTGCTCTACCTTCGAACTCACAAGTTTTGTCATCCCCAAAATCCCTTTTTTGCCCAAACCTTTTAGGGTTGAGGTTCTGTCAATGAGTGCAAGTAAAAATTCTGCAATTTCCCTCGCAGCACCCAGAAGCATCATGGGACACCCTGTCAAACCCCAAGCCAAAGTCTGCTACCTTACTGAGGTCCCGACTATGACATGGTTTTATAGTTAAAAACTCCAGCTCTCCAGTCCAATAATCCAGGCCCAGTCTTGACTTTGGGGCCTTGGGTGGATCCCTAAAGTTTACCTGCCCCGCCTTCTCATCCCTACCCATTACATATGATTCTTGTGAAAACAATCCTAACGTGACAAGTCCTAACAACAATGCCTGGCAGGTAGAAATGCTCAAAAAACGAATAGCTTGCCCTAGCTGGTTTGGCTCAGTGGATAGAGTGTCAGTCTACTGACTGAAGGGTCCTGGGTTTGATTCCAGTCAAGGGCACATGCCAGGGTTTCGGGCTGGATCCCCAATAAGGGACATGCAGGAAGCAGCCAATCAACAGTTTTCTCTCATCATTGATGTTTCTATCTCTCTCCTTCTCCCTTCCTCTCTGAAATCAATAAAAATATATTTTTTTAAAAACACCAAAAAATTATTAGCTTATATTGTCATCCTCATTATTGTTATAGTGTTACTAGAGGTCGTGCACTGGGGCATGTGTCCCTCAGCCCAGCCTGCACCCTCTCCAATTTGGGACCCCTCAAGGGATGTCTGATTGCCCTCTCACAATCCAGGACTGCTGGCTCCAAACTGCCCACATGCCTGCCTTCCTGATTGCCCCTAACTGCTTCTGCCTGCTAGCCTGATCACCCCCTAATCACTTCCCTGCCAGCCTGATTGATGCCTAACTGCTCCCCTTCCAGCCTGATTGCCCCTAACTGCCTTCCCATGCAGGCCTGGTCCCCCCAACTGCTCTCCCCTGCAGGCCAGGTCACCCCCAACTTCATTCCTCTGTCAGCCTGGTCACCCCTAACTACCCTCCCCTGAAGGCTTGATTGCCCACAACTGCCCTCTCTTGCAGGTCTGGTCCCTCCTAACTGCCCTCCCCTGCTGGCCATCTTGTGGTGGCCATCTTGTGTCCACATGGGGACAGCCATCTTTGTGTTGGAGTGACAGTCAATTTGCATATCACTCTTTTATTACACAGGATTATTAGCAGACTAAGTTATACTATGAAACTCAATGTTTTAATGTATTAAACTGAGTCAGGCGCCAGCCCCTCTTAGCCTTGTTTTATCAGGATTCCTCCATCACCCCTAGGAAAACATTTCCTTCTATCTCTCCGAGGCTTATCACCAGCTCACCCTCCTCCCTCCACACCGCCCAGGCATCATTCCTGCTCTCCAGCTCCACCATCTGCAGGGGAGCTGGGGCAGGGGAGGGGCAGGGGTGTGGCTCGGGGCCCTTCCCTGCCATGCCCACACTCAGTTCTGCCTCCTTTATATTCAGTCTGGCTCCCTCGGGGCAAATCTCGGAAAGTGAAGTGCAACTCCTAATTAAAAGGTAGCCTTGAGCTGTCAATAAAATTATGCATAAAGAACATGTTTAAAAACACAGTACTGACTTCCCTGAGTCAGATTTTCCTTTGAGTTAATTTTTCCCTTTCAACTCAAGTGCCGGGGTAAACAGAAGAAAGCGGTGCTCGCCAACACGGCCACGCCTTCCCGCCCCACGCTTAGAAAACCACCCCTGATACACAGCGTACGGCATCGGAAACTGCCGGCTGGAGAATGGCCAGTCTTGTCTCTGCTGATGATTTCTGAAAAGGGGCAGGGATTCACGTTCGCGTTCATTTGTTTGGGGAGGGTCCAGTCTCTGTGGCATTCCAGTACTGGGCCATTGGATGACTGATCAGCCCTCCCCCAGGCCCGGCTGACCACTCCGATACCCGCCTCCTCACACCACGCACAGCCTGGGCAGCCATCATGGATGGTGTGTGTCCACCTGTCTGCGTCCCCCACTGAGCTGGGAAGGCCCAGGGGCGCCATCGCCGCATGTCCGGCACCTGGTTTAGCAGAGAGGTAAACCACAGCAGCAGCGACAGTAATAACACATGCTGAATATGTGAATGAAGAGACGGGAGAAAGAATAAAACATCCGGCTCCGTGGAGAGCTCAGTCCTCCCTCTAGTCCTCCCTCTTGCCTGTCATCAACATGGCCGATCTGCTCGCAAAGCCCTTCTTTGACACCTGTGCCCCCTCCTCCACGCCACTGCGCCCAGGGGCACCTGATCTCGCGGTTGTATCTTTTTCTCCTCACATTCCTGACTCCCTCCATCCACCTGTGAGAACCTAGACTAGCCTTCCCCTGTGACGGGGCACAGACATTCGCTTCTACAAAATGACCAGCTGGGATCAGACGGCTCGGAGGCCCTCCCAGGGACGCTGGGACAGGAAGCCAATGTCCTTCTACCCCCCTCCCGCTCACTCCACAAGCGCTTCCTTCTTACCTTCGAAGCTCCCGGCGAACAGGTAAAGCCAGGTGATGGCTGGGATGCAGAGAAGAGTCAACGAGGCAGCCAGGAATTTCCGTCTCCCCCTGCAGATTCCCAGCATCCTCTCGGAGGTGGCAATCCCTAATCCCAGAGCCGCCGTGTCTCTGCCCGGAGCGTGGAGTCCTCGGCCTCCCTCATAATACTCCCTGTGGGGGCAGAGCAGAGGGGGAGGGCTGTAAATGGAGGCAGAGTGCAGAGAGAACAGGCTGTATGTAGCTCCCGGGAGGAGGCTGACTCGGCCACGGCTTCCTGCTAGCCCCCGTTCCCCGGGGAGGCTGCGGCACCCCTGCCATCCATCAAAGCGGAGACAGTCCTTTAGCAAATAAACAAATAAAGCATAAGGGCGCTGGCTCTCTCCCTCTCTCTCTCTCTAATGTGCACACTCACACACACATGCATTTCTACTGTGGGTTACTGCTGAAGCCCAGACTAACACACTCATTACACGAGCATTTAGTGAGCACCTTGTATATGCCAAGCGCTAGCCAGGGGCTGTGGTTTTTGAAAAAGGAGAGTGAGGGTTGGCGTCAAAGAGCACAGTCTAACAGGAAAGGCCAGCACAGAACATCCACAGACACCCCGAGAGTGTGATGGCTGAGATGGGCAGCACCTCCAGGGGAGGATGAGGAAGCTGCTGGCCGCTCCCGTGCGCAGCCAGGGGGTGGAACGGTTCCTGTGTCCCAGGCAGAGAGCCCGGTGGAAGGCACCCAGGGCTGACGCCCCCTCCCACACACACACACACACACACACACACACACTCTCTCTCTCTCTCTCTCTCTCTCTCTCTCTCTCTCTCTCACACACACACACACACACACACATACATTCACACACACAAACACGCTCACACAGGAAAGGAGACTGGCGAGGGATGAGATCTCCATCACCGTGCAAAGCCTACACGCACTCATCTTTAACACGGAAGAGGAGCCCAGAAAAGCATGGACGAGGAGGCAGATGTGCAGAGAGTGGGGAGGAGCAGGGAGATAACCACAGCCATCTGCAGCGGGACAGTCCCCGGACCGCGCAGAAGACTGGCGAAAGGGGAAGAACGGAGGAGGGAGACGGCCTACACAGACGGAGCAGAGGACACGACCTCTCGCCTGAGTCTATAACCAGAAACTCGTGTGAACTTACGAGGAATTAAAAACCCAACAGACCTTGAGCTCCCGTCTCCATCACCTCCTAACAGAGTCACATGGGCTGCAGGTGGAGAGCGAGGTCCACAGGGAAACTGTAGAGCCCACGGCTGCAGGCGGCTCCTCCGACGTAAGGCTTCAGTTCCCAAGGAATGGTGTCCGTTAGATACTCCCACATGGTCCTTCCCTCTGCCAGGACGCTCACACCCCTGTGACAATGTCTCCCTTCCCCACCAGCCGTGGTGTTTCCAGAAGACAAGCGACCCATCGATTCTCCGGCATCCCTAAGACTTATAGCGAGCGTCCTGCCCCTCACTTTCAGGTGCCCGGGAAAGGTCCGCTGAGCGAATAAATGGAGTCCGGTTCTAGCCAGAGGCGGCCCTCCCGAGCCTTTGGAGTCTGTGTCCAGCAAGTTGCCGGCAATAAACACCTCCCGGAGCCCATCTCCACGTCAGAGGCCGGGCTGTCCTCCGCAACCCCTCTGCCATTCCCTGACCGTTTGAAACAGATGAGAGGCCACGGGGCAGGAGGGCGAGCACACGAAAGGAAAGCCAATAGAAGCAAAGTCCCGTTACACCAAGAACGCTGACTTCAGATAGGGGCCTCTGGGGAAAGGACACTCCCCACCCCCCGAAACAAACCTCACTGGTCACTAAGAATGAGCAGCGGGAAATGCGGGTGATCTCAGGAGAGGGAGTGTTGGGGGAAGAAGGCAGAGGGCATCCGGCCACAGGACGACCTGGCCCCAGGTCAGCGTTGCTTCCTTCACCTGTACAGTGAGCGGAGGGACACCCTCAGTCTGGGCGGCTGGGAATGAGGCGGAAATAGGAACATCCCTTGAGCGACTAGCAAAGCCCCATCAAGCACTTGGCAGGGTAGTAACCCCGTCTTCCTAAGAACCCAACAGCAGTCTTACTTAAGCTTTTCTCTCTCCCCATCCCATGCCTTCTCCTCCCCTCATGGGGTTCGATAGAAAACAGATTGCAGCAAGCAGGTTCAGACTGACAAGCCAAGTGATTTAACCTGAAAAACCTACCTACGCAATTCTCCTTCCGGAGTTACCACCCATTACAATCACATGGTTTTTTTTTATTTGTTTGTTTGTTTTTAAACAGTTCACATATAAGAATAAAGACGACGACGAGCAATAGCAGCCCTGATTGTGTATAAAGCATTTTTCTAGGTTTTTTATTTGTTTAATTCTCAAGATAACTTAATTTTTTATCCATATTTTATGAATAGGAAAACAAAGGCCAAAAAGATTCAGTAATGGGCCAAAGGTTATATGCAGGGGGCGGGGGAATCGGCTGTTTCCCCTAAGAAATTGACCCCTTCTAGGGGCATCTTCCTTTTGACCTAATCTCAACCTTTTATATTGCATCTTATATGAGCATTTCCTTCCCCAGAGTCCAATATATCACCAGTGTTTGCTCTTGTTCCAAGGGACAAGAAAGTAGAATAGATAGAAATACAATCAGAAAGCGATAGGTGAACTTGCACTTCAGGGAAAAGTAATGGTTTATATATTTTACACCAAAAACGGAACTCAAGTGGCACTGATATTTAAATAACATTTTCAAAGACTCCTTAAAACACTTGCTTCCCTCCTTTTCCTCTCTCCAGCTGCACACGTTCGTTTCAACTCGCACAATTTATGTAAAGTTTTAAAACAGAGTCAAGGTTGGCTCGCATTTTATGGTAACTTAGCTGGCACCTGAAATTAAACTCAGCAGGTGAAAAAAATACTCCTTCATGGATTTGACTTTTAAATGACTCATCTGTGCTCTAAAGACACATTTTAAAGAGAAGCCTCCACATTTCTCCAGAAGTCAATAAGGGCATCCACACAAGAAGAAGAAAGGGCCGAAACCGGTTTGGCTCAGTGGATAGAGCGTCGGTCTGCGGACTGAGGGGTCCCAGGTTCGATTCCGGTCAAGGGCATGTACCTTGGTTGCGGGCACATCCCCGGTGGGGGGTGTGCAAGAGGCAGCTGATCGATGTCTCTCTCTCATCGATGTTTCTAACTCTCTATCCCTCTCTCCTTCCTCTCTGTTAAAAAATCAATAAAATATATTTAAAAAAAAAAAAAAAAAAGAAGAAAGGAAGAAACTGGAAGGTTGGGAATTGTATCCCACACACATGCACATGACCTAGGTTCACCAGTCTCTAACCTGCCTTACCTGGTGGGAGGGAGACTGCCCACCTGGCCATTAACCCAAGGCCGTGGTCCGCAAACTGTGGCTCGCGAGCCACATGCGGCTCTTTGGCCCCTTGAGTGTGGCTCTTCCACAAAAATACCATGGCCTGGGCGAGTCTATTTTGAAGAAATGGCGTTACAAAAAGTTTAAGTTTAAAAAATGTTGCTCTCAAAAAGAAATTTCAATCGTTGTCCTGTTGATATATTTGGCTCTGTGGACTGATGAGTTTGCCGACCACTGACCTAGGGGATTAAAAGTCATTGCTTTTAAACCCAACATACAACTTCTTTTTTTTTCTAATATATATTTTATTGATTTTTCACAGAGAGGAAGAGAGAGGGACAGAGAGTTAGAAACATCGATGAGAGAGAATCATCAATCAGCTGCCTCCTGCACACCCCCTACTGGGCATGTGCCCGCAACCCAGGTACATGCCCTTGACCGGAATCAAACCCGGGACCTTCCAGTCTGCAGGCCGAAGCTCTATCCACTGAGCCAAACCGGTTCCGGCCCAACATACAACTTCTTGACCAAGCTGGTCCATTTCTCCTCCTAAACATCTCCTCCACCTGCCTCCTCCCGTGTCTGAACCGACAAATGTCACATTTACAGAGAACTCTGCATGAGCCAGGAAAATGATCACGCCCCCTCTTAAGCCACAAAAGGAGGATTCATAGCTGAACACAAACCATGACTGCAAGTATCCTTCAAGCCCAGTGGGAGAAACTGTACATGCATGTATAAGCATCTCCATAACCACAGATATGGAAAAGGTATGAGCACTGAAGAGTTCTCTCTATGGGTAGAATGAGAGTCATTTCAATCCTGTGATTATATTCTTTCCTAAATCTTATACAAGGAATGTGCACGGCTTGTATAATTTAAAAGATATGGAAAAGCTTGAAATCATCACGCCTTCCTCTTGCACTGTTTTGTGATTCAAAATGCCTCAGCGTGTGTGAGTTTTACCTGCCTGGCTAGGTGCGGTGGGTTGGCATCGGCGGGACCCTAATTGGGAATGCATACCCTGCAGGCGTGGCTGGTTACCACTTGAAAGACTCCAGTCAGAAGCCTACACTCCAAAACACAGCTCCAAGCCTCCCGACCCACGCCCGAGGCTGTCTTTTAATTAGCATCACGGATGTGCAGAAGGATTTTTCAAGAGTGTTCAAGATGTGTGGGTTGTCTAGGAACATTGCACATGAAAAGGGACTAAAAATCTACATAACGTTCCAAAAAAAAAAAAAACCCACAAAAAGTCTAAGAAATCCTTCAGAATCACTTAGGATCCCAAACAGATCCTATGGGCACTGAACAGATCTGCGCCATGGATTATAACTAGATCAGCTGAATCCTGTCCATCACCTATGGTCTCGCCCGTTTCCTTCCACAGACCCGTTCTTACAAGGTGCTCCTCTGGTTCCTAAGAGTGATGAGATTGAGCTCATAAAGCAGGTCCTACAGCAGAGAGACCCTCATGCTGGCTTTGCTGCCACCGTGACATGTGCCATTGCTAGTAGATGGCCAGCTCATGCCCTGACCAAGCCATCAATGCCCTTTCTCCTCCGCTGGGACTGGGGAGGAATTTCCAGTCTCACGGCTTCAAGTCCAGACCCGAAGCTTCCTTCCCCTCCTGACTGAACTCCCACAGTCACACATTCCTGACGCTTAGCTGTGGTCTCATCACATCCTGAGCATTAATCTCTCTTCATGAGACTAAAACCCCCAAAAGGCAGAGGATCAGGTGTTTAAATTCCCCATGAGCCCAGCATCTAAGACAGCCGTGGGCAAACTACGGCCCGCGGGCCGAATCCGGCCCATTCAGCTGTTCTATCCGGCCCGCGGAGCCGAAAGAGTGGAGGATTCTCTCGCTCTCCCCTCCGCTCCTTCACCAGCAGCCCAAGATGAGAGTGCCAGCATGGTCAGGTTGCTTTTGTTCCGGCCCTCCGGTCCAGTTTAAGAACCCATGTGGCCCTCAAGTCAAAAAGTTTGCCCACCCCTGATCTAAGACGAAGGTTTACGCTCAACCATCGATGTCCAGTGTGTGGTCCGGCACCCAGTGGCCTCGGCAGCAGAAAAGCAAACTCCTAGGCCCTACTCCGGCCCCACTCCATCACACTCTGCGTCAGAACAAAACCCCAGGTGATTCGTGTGCACATTACCATGTGAGAGGGCTGTCCAGTCATGTGCTGCATGAGGACAGTTCACTCAACTACGGAGCACAGGCCCGTGGCATTTCACATAGCCTAGGTGTAACGGGCTATTCCAGGGGTGTTGTGGTGATTGCCTAAGAACACATTTCTCACTATCACAGTCCCTAAGTGGGCATATGACTGTACTAAAGCACCCAGTGAACAGGGGTCAATACACAGAGGCCCCCCCCTCCCATTCACCTCTGGGACTTCGGGATGGCATGTTTATTATAAACAGTTCTCTTAGCTGAGGCCAGTTTGGCTCAGTGGATAGAGCGTTGGCCTGTGGACTGGAGGGTCCCGGGTTCGATTCCGGTCAAAGTCATATAGCTTGGTTGCGGGCACATCCCCAGTAGGGGGTGTGCAAGAGGCAACTGATCGATGTTTCTAACTCTCTATCCCTCTCTCTTCCTCTCTGTGGAATTTCAATAAAATATATTTTAAAAACAACAACAACAAAAATAGTTCTCTTAACAGATGGAAGCAGAGTTTCTAGAAGGAAAGGGGCCTTTTTCTAATTACACAAAAGCACCTTCTGGACTAGAGGTGGCTCTGATGACCGCCCACTCCTCCCAGGTTTGAATAATGACTGAACCCCCCACAGTGACATCATTCTATCCCTCTTGCAAAAAGAAAAACTGAGACCAAGAGAGGCTAGCAACATTGAGTTAGTTGCTGGAAATGCTGGGACTCAAATGCTAGTGTTTCCTGAAAACATGCATGCACATACACACACACACACACACACACACACACTGATGCCCAGCCTATACCTGCCCGATCACTGCCCAATCAGACTGTGGCCATCGCAGCTCTGTGTGTGGCTGGCACGGGACCCGGTCCATAAGAGGCGATCACTAAGTGTGTACTGAGTGGCCCTATGACTATCTGAGTCCCTACCAGCAGCCTCCTTGGACATTCATCACTGAACACACTACCCTGTGAACACACACCAGCTCAGCCCACGCCTTCCTCCCAAGCACAACTGTGGAACTCCCGCTGCATGATCAGCAAATCCCCCTTTATCCTCAACTTCCTCGCGCTCCATCCTACCTCCTGCGCTTGTGTGGAAGGCCAGCTGCTGCCGGGATCCCGCTTTCCCTTCCTCCCCCTCCTCACGGCCTGTGCCAGGCCCAGGATGCGGCTGGGTGCCGGGCCTCCAGCTGTCTCCAGGGAATCTGGCTGCCCCTCCACGTAGGAGGACCCTCGTGCTCCTGTGACTCCCTTCCTCCTGTCCTTGCCACTGCCATTTGGCAACGCCTTTCATTCCCTGAAGACCTGAGCTCCCTCCACACACCCCTCTGCCTCTCCACCTTAATTCCATGACAAAAATAAAAATAAAAAATGGCCAATTCAAAGCATTTGCCCCTTCACACAGACAAGGGACCAGGTTCACCTTCTAGAACAGGGGTGGGCAAACTTTTTGACTTGAGGGCCACAATGGGTTCTTAAACTGGAGGGCCGGAACAAAAGTATGGATGGAGTGTTTGTGTGAACTAATATAAATTCAAAGTAAACATCATTACATAAAAAGGTACAGTCTTTTTGGCGTTTTTTAATTCAATAGTTTTATTCACCAGATCTGGCCCGTGGGCCGTAGTTTTCCCAGCCCTGTTCTAGCACCTGGTGTCCTCACAAACAGCACCACCTTACAGTTTCAAATATCATCACCAACCCCTGCCCAACTTCCTGACTGTATTGTTCCAGTAAGTCCCCTTTAAACAAAAGCCTGCCAGCCCTCTGACTAGGATGTGTGTAATATAGAAACAAATCCCTCACACCACCTCAGGTAGGTCCCTGCGGCAATGGTGGGCCCCGAGACACGCTCTGCTATGTGTGAAGTCACGTGCCAGTTCACTGTTACCTTCTCCCCTTTCTCTGCCCCACAGGAGAAACACACAAGAGGCATTTGGCCTCACTCTCTGGGCCTGGAGCATCCGTCCTGAGGCCGAGCCCAGTCACTTCCCTTCCCTCCGACCTCTTTTCTCCGCACACCAGGCCCCACAGCACCTACTGCCTCCTGCAGGTGACCCTTCGGTGGCATGGCACCAGGCCTTGGAGGCACTGTTTAAAAATTCACGCCTGGCCCTAAATGGTTTGGCTCAGTGGATAGAGTGTTGGCCTGTAGACTCAAAGGTCCCAGGTTCGATTCCAATCAAGGGCATGTACCTTGGTTGCAGGTACATTCCCAGAGAGGGGTGTGCAGGAGGCAGCTGATCGATGTTTCTCACTCATTGATGTTCCTAACTCTCTATCCCTCTCCCTTCCTCTCTGAAAAAAAATAAAAATTAATATATATATTTTAATTCATGCCTGGCAGCGGTCCCTCAGTGGATGAGCATCGACCTATGAAACAGGAGGGTCATAGTTTGATTCCCAGACAGGGCACATGCCCGGGTTGCAGGCTCGATCCCCAGGAGGCAATGGATCAATGATTCTCTCTCTCCCCCTACCTCGGAAATCAATAAAGATATATTTAAACTTTTTTTTTTTAACCACCACATGAACTACTAGTTTAAGGACACTAAGGGTCCATTCCTGCCACCTTAGTTTGTCTTGATCCCACTGCGACATCAGATCCTCTGGCTACGGGAAACTGGTCCTTCTGTCCCTGGAACCCCTGGGCTGTCCCAGATCAAGGGGCAGAGGCCTCGCCAGGATCTCCAGTCTGGTCTTCAACCACCCATTTCACACAGCTCTGCAATGAGGATGCGCTACCTGCAGCCTGCGGCTTTGCCCACCTCGTTTCTGTTATGTTACAAACAAACTCCAAGGCACGCCTGCATTTAATGGGCCTCTCAGCATTTACAGAGGACGGGCCGTCAGGATCTGGGCTCTGCACGTCGGTGGGAGCATCTAGGTAACTCACCTTTCTTCGTGAAAGCTCGTGGAAATATCAAGCACGAAGGGTTGCTGTCAGAGTTGAGGGAGATTAAATGAAATCCAATATATGATTGCACAGCAAGGTAAGATGCTATACTAGCCATAACAACATTAAATTAAATCAGCTGAATTTTAGCTGCTTGACCAATCAAATTCTATGGCTAGCACAGATACGACTGCCCCCTTGCTGTGATGTCCACAAAGCGGATAGAAGGGCATCCTACTCCATGTGGGCTTCTATAACAAAAATACCATAGGCTGGGTGGTTTAAATAACAAATATTTAAGTCTCACAATTTTGGAGGCTGGGGAATCCAAGATCAAGATACCAACATACTCCATGGCAGATAAGGACTCTGCTTCCTGGTTCAATCTTTTTGCTGTGTCTTCCGGCAGAAAAGGTGAGGGAACTCTTTCAGGCCTCTTTCATATAAGGGCACTAATACCACTCATGAGGGCCCCATCCTCATGACATCATCTGCCAAAGGCCCCACTCCTAATACCAAGTGAGCAGTAAAGGAAATAGGCTCAGGAAACAAGTTAGAGGCAAAAGAAGGGCCCTTGGAGCTTAGGAAAGTACACTTGGAAAGAAGATAGGAGCAGGGTGCTGGGGATGGGGGCGATGGGGGGCAGGATATAGGGAAAGAGCCCTGCCCATCTTAAGTGCTCAAGGGCCTCAGTGATGAACAATACACGTTCCAATATCTCCTGAGCCTCTCAGCATCCTGCTTAAAGGAGTCAGTTTGGCCTTGGGCATGAGCAGGGCATTGGAGCGGAGAACCTGGTGGCTGGGTGAACGGCACCTGAGCTGGTGGGGCCCAGAGACCTGGGTGTAACTGGGTCGAGAGCACTCAGGAAAGCAGACCACACTGATCGGGCAACAGGGGTACCAGGTACCACACTGGCACTTCCAGGAGATCACTCAGGCTCCGCAACCAGGCTGTGCGACTCCACTTCACAGGGGCACTGAGGCCCCAAAGGCCACGTGACTCGGGTCATACAGCTGGGAAGCAGGACCCAAGACTTCTGACCTCCTCGGTGTGGCATCACAGACCTCCAACACCTGCCTCCCCGAGGACCTCACCCCTCCCTGTACCAACTCTGGACCACCCCCTAAAATAAAGGACGCCACGTCCACACCTTCCTGACTTCCCACCTGCTGCCTCCACGTCCTCCTGGACTAGCCCCTACGTGTCTACACGGTGAGCCTCTGAGGCAGTGGTCCTCAAGGGGGGAATGTTGCCTCCAGCCCGGGGACATGTGGCGATGTCTAGCAAATTCTGATGATCAAGACTGGGGGCTAAGAGCATCAGTAGGTAAAGGTCAGGGATGCTGATAAACATCTAAGGATGGCCCAGGACAGCCCCCCGCCACAAATGATTGTCTAGCTCGAAATGCTAATAGGACTCAGGGAGAGAAACCAGGCTAAGCACCACGGCCCCTGTTAAAGGCTTGAGCATGTTTCCATGGGGACACAAGCCCAGAAGAACGGCCGCTTCACTGGGAGGCACTTCCTCCCCTTAATTCCCACCCTTATATTCAACCATATAACCCAGGTCCTGCTTTTTAAAAAAAATATATATTTTATTGATATTTTATAGAGAGGAAGGGAGAGAGATAGAGAGCTAGAAACGTCAATGAGAGAGAAACATCGACCAACTGCCTCCTGCACACCTCCCACCGGGGATGCGCCTGCAACCAATGTACATGCCCTTGGCCAGAATCGAACCCGGGACCTTTCAGTCCGCAGACCGACGCTCTACCACTGAGCCAAACCGGTTTCAGCATCAGGTCCTGCTTTTTTTAAAAATATTTTTTTATTGATTTCATAGAGGAAAGGAAAGGGAGAGAGAGATAGAAATATCAATGATGAGAGAATCCTTGATCGGCTGCCTCCTGCACACCCCACACTAGGAACTGAGCCCACAACCCAGGCATGTGCCCCGACCGGGAATCGAACTGTAACCTCCTGGATTCACAGGTCAATGCTCAACCACTGAGCCACGCCAGCCGGGCCCAGGTCCTGCTTTTGAAGGGCAGGCCCGTCCATTTAACAGAGATGTCAACAGGCGTGCCATGCGAATGTCACTTGGAGCGCGGAGCTCCCTTGAGGAGGTGACGCAGGTGCAGGAGCCAAAAGGGGGAAAGAGATCGAGGAGCAATCAAAAATTCCCACTTACAGCGTTAACCTCGTTGACTATGCCTCGCCACACGGATCTTTAATGCAAATGGATCTTTCCCGAGGATGTGCACGGTTCCCGGGGTCGGCTGCGGCTCCGGAAGGCTGATTGTCACGGTTTTCTCCTGAATGCTAAATCAGCTCCTAATCACATCCACGCGGCCGCCCGGGAAGCCGCCGTGGGGAGTGAGTCGGTCCCCGCTCTTTGGATTTCCATTCTGGAAAAGGATGACTTAAGCAGGCACGCCGCACATTTCCATTCTGCTTAAGCAAACACTCAGTAAGCATTTCACAAGGGCGGCTGCCTCAACACGCACTCCAGGCCTCCCCGCGTGTCTAACTCGCTGAGTCTGCTGAGTCTATTCTTCCTCCACGTTCCGCGGCCTTGGCAGCACACGGTAAAGAGAGGGAAGCACCATCTTCCCCTTTTCTCTCCTTGCCGTTCACCCCTTTCCACACGGCACATGCTCCCCGGGCTCCTACCCTATTCCAGGCATGGAGCTTGGGGCCGGGGACACAGAGGTAGGTATCATCTGCTCGTGCAGAGCTTTGTGAGAATGCAGGCACGGACAGACAGACAGACCAGGGCGCTGTGACCATGCACACAAAGCGGAACCGGGGAAGATACGGTTCTCGAGAGAAAACATCGAAGCTGAGCCAACAGCCCATGAGGGTGGCACAATGTCCAGAGGCTGGGAAGGCAAGCTGGTCCTCCCTGGAGGAGGGAACCACTAGGAAAAATGCAAGGGCAGGCCTAGCCCCAGGGAGCAGCCGCCGGCCATTCCTTCCAGAGTCAGATTAGGAGATTGATGGACAGAGGGAAACAAGACTACGATGACCTTGAGTGCCAAGTGAAGGGGAACTTGAACTCCATTCCACAGCCCCTGGGCAACTAGTGAAGATTTCTGAGCAGGAATTACAGCCTGTGTATTTAAGAATACAAACCCACGGGGAGATACAAGCCCCGCCCCTGCAAGGAGGGGGACCGTTCCCGGCTCCTAACAATCTCCAGATCGGAACTGTCCCCATGGGCCTGCCACCTGCTCCGCCAGAGGTCGCATGTCCAGCATCCAGGCTGGCGGAAGAAGCACCGGCTAGTTCAGCGCTGTCCCCCTGCCCCACGCGGCAGATGGCGGCCGCGCACCCAGTGAACAGCCCGGTTAATAAGTGGGAATTCATTAGTCGCGGGGCTGTCAGGAGCCCCGTAGCTGTGATCACACACAAAGCCGTCCCCGTCTCAGAAGTCAGGCTAAATGCTTTCCGTTTTTGTCACCCGATTCATAACCTGGCTGTCGGGCTCCGAGAATCAATAGCCCGGTGGTTTCGGTATCCAATAAATTTGTCTTCGTCCGGACGTTTTTCATTTCCCATGCCACTTGTCGAGAGCCGGGGAAGGCGGATTGCTCCCCTCAAAGCATTTGTTTTTCCAAATCTGTAATTTCACACTGACAGGCTCCGCACACCGGTGAAGGCAACGCGGGAGAGAAAGCAGAGAGCGGAGGCCCTGTTCCCGATACCGAGAAAGCCCCCAGCGGGGGTCACGGGGGGCGACCAACGAAATGGGTTTCATAGGGCCAAGGTCAACGGGTCTCCCTGGGATGATCCATCAACATTCACCTGCCGAAAATTTTTATCCAACACGGACTAAGTGCCAAAGCCTGTGCTAGGTAATTTACAGGAACTATCTCATTCGTCCTCACGAGACAGCTGCCTGAAGAAAAACGCCACTGTTTTAGACGCGCACACAAATAAATAGACACGTTACGTTTATATCATGTAGAACAGGGGCACTGATCAAAGAAAGCCATTCTGGTTTTGTGGATAGGAGGAAGCAAGGAACTTACAGACCAAGCCCACTGGAAGCAAATATATATATACAGACTCAACAGAAAGCTTGGGGAGGGAGCAGGTCTCGAATCCAACACAAAGGATCCGAATGAGGAAACTGAGGCTGAGACAAGGGAATAACGTGTCCAAAGGCATCCAGAAAGTAAAAGGCCAAAGTGAAGTCTACACTCCGAGTTCTTGTCTTCTTGCTCGGCTGCTTCAGTTTTATTTTCTTCTTCATCATCATCAAATCCACACATATTTTATAAAATGTTTACCAGATCTTGCCGAAACCGGTTTGGCTCAGTGGTAGAGTGTCGGTCTGCGGACTGAAAGGTCTCGGGTTCGATTCCGATCAAGGGCATGTACATTGGTTTCGGGCACATCCCCGGTGGGGGGTGTGCAGGAGGCAGCTGGTCGATGTTTCTCTCTCATCGACGTTTCTAGCTCTCTACCTCTCTCCCTTCCTCTCTGTAAAATATCAATAAAATATATATATTTTTTAATGTTTAACAGATCTAAGCAAGGAAAGATCTACGGTTTGGAAGCATTCAAGATGGGAGGTAGAGAAAACCCTTCAAGAACCTCCCAGTCCCACCCAACCCAGGGGAAGAGAAGGTGTTTTCCTGGAACTCAAGGAAGAGGAGGATGGGAAGTGACTGCTGATTTCTTTCGGGGTAATGAAAATAAATGTGCTAGAATTCAACAGTAGTGACTGTAACACAGTCTTGTGAAAATGCTAAATAGATAAAACCAGTGATTATTAAAACCATTGAACCGTATACTTTAAAAGGGTAGAATTGATGGTATGTGAATTATACATCAATTTAAAAAAATAACTGGTGACATCAGAACAGTCAGGGCTTAATAATGCAGATCAGCTGCAATCAAAATAATTGATTTTAATAGAGAGAGGAAGGGAGAGAAACATTGATGTGTGAGAGAAACATTGAATGGTTGCCTTCTGTATGCACCCAGACCAGGGATTGAACCCACAACCTGGGTATGTGCCCTGACTGGGGACTGAATCAGTCACCTTTCCATGCATGGGACAATGCTCCAACCAACTGAGCCACACCAGTATACTAGAGGTCCAGTGCATGAATACATGCACGGGTAGGGTTCTTCTGCCTGGCTGACGATTGGGGCCAGCTTGCCCAGTGCCAATCAGGCTGGGGGGAGGAACCACGGGAGGTTGGCTGGCTGCGGGGAGGTTGGCCGGCTCGGGGGAGGTTGGCAAGCAGTGGGAGGTTGGCAAGCAGTGGGAGGTTGGCTGTGGGAGTGCACTGATTACCAGGGGGTAGCTGGTTTGACCCCAGGTGGTCAGTGTACATCATAGCTACCAGCTGGTCATCCATCCGGCTGTCCAGTAGTAACTGTCACTTTATATAAATAGAAACTATATATATATATATATATATATATATATATATATATGTGTGTGTGTGTGTGTGTGTGTGTGTATATATATATATATATATATATATATAGAGAGAGAGAGAGAGAGACTGTAACACAGTCTTATGAATATGCTAAATAGATAAAACCAGTGATAATTAAAGCCAATGAACTGTATACTTTAAAAGGGTAGAATTGATGGTATGTGAATTATACATCAATTTAAAAAAAATAACCGGTGACATCAGAACAGTCAGGGCTTAATAATGCAGATCAGCTGCATTATTAAGTTTACAGTTTCTATTTATATAAAGTTTCTACTTATATAAATTAAGTTTCTATTTATATAATATATATGCTATATACAGTATATATACTATATACTAGAGGCCTGGTGCACAAAAATCCATGCACTCAAGGCGGTCCCTCAGCCCGGCCTGTGCCCTCTCGCAGTCCAGGACTCCTCGGGGGATGTCTACCTGCTGGCTTAGGCCCGTTCCTCGGGGAATCAGGCCTAAGATGGCAGTCAGACATCCCTCTGGCAGCCCAGGAGCCCCGGGGGATCTCTGGGACTGATGGCTTAAGCCCACTCCCTGTCAGTGGGACATCCTTAGCACTGCTGAGGAGGTGGGAGCGGCTCCTGTCATAGCCGCTGCACTCACAGCCGTCAGCCTGGCTTGTGGCTGAGCAGAGCTCCCCCTATGGGAGCACGCTGACCACCAGGGGGCAGCTCCTGCATTGAGCGTCTGCCCTCTGGTGGTCAGTGTGTGTCATAATGACCAATCATTCCATCGGGTCACTTTACATATTACCCTTTTATTATATAGGATATTCATTACCCTAAGTTTCCTGTCCATCTTGTGACTTAGGAAAGTGGGGAACAAAGATGTTAATAAAGTCACCTGATGAGTCACTGCTCAGCCCCTATCTCACAGGCACACCTTGCAGCGTCCTTTCTAATGCACGCACCACCTACTTCCGGAGCGGCTGCTGTGTGCGCGGTCACCCCCAGGCTGACAAAGACACAACCGGAAACACGAGAAAATCCACGGCCTCATTGCTACAAAACTGAGATGTTTAAGGATAAAAAAAAACCACACAACACACAACCCTCTAAAACCCATCCATGCCAACCATAGGACTGGTTAGAGGGGAAAAAATTACCACAATTTATTCTTACTTACAACAAGTTTTAAGCTGTTTGTCAAACCAAATGAGCTTATCTGCCAGATGAGGTCCCAATTTCCTAAGTTCATTAGCGGCCGGCGAACAGAAAGGGTCGCCCTGGTGATTTAATAATCTGGCCCTGACTCCTGTCAAAGCCCCTCGAAAAGCCAGCTGCTGGGGGAGAAGGAGGCGCCACCTGATCTCCTCGGTGCACGAACCCCACGCCAGCACGGAGCAGGACCCCGGACAGGCTGTAGGAAGTCCCCAGAACGGGGGCAGGATGGCAGGGCACAGGGATGTGCCCGGGGCGGATGCCATAGTGGCTTTACATTGCCTGGAGACCAACGCTCACAGCCTCCTTTTGTTTACTGCTTTTAATCCAGTCGGTACCAAAGACAGACTTTTAAATGAAAACTCGGCGTCATTAGGAAATGAGGGATTCCTGGGCACGAGCAGGATGCACTATCCAGACAGCAGGGGGAAATGGGGGAGGCGTCTTCCAAGAAGGCCCTCATTCGGAGGGAGACTAGCTTTTTACCGTCACGTGTGTGACATGATGCAAAGGAACACCACAGTCCTCGTTCAAGTGCGTTAACTGGAATAATGAAGCATCCCCGATACATTTCTCTCCAAATTGCTCCGCCATGAGCTGTCAAGGTTCAATAGCGCTGCTCTGTAGCCAAAGGGCATTCTCTGTTGAGGAATTGGTCACATTCCGTCACGGTCCCAGCCTCCGGAATTCCATTTCAGACGCTCCAGAGCCGGGAGAGGTCACCCAGGGGGAAGTGGGCTCCTTCTAGGAGAAGGTATGAAATATTCTGACCTTACAAAGAGGCACCAGGGAGGGTGGGGGGGTAGCGAAACTCTCTCTACTCCCTCCAGAGAACTCTGAGCATTCTCCTCTTTCTAGATCCTTCTCTCCTTTGTGCCTGATCATTCCCTTTAGGACTCAAGACCTCAGCAAGAGCCTCCTTTCTTCCTGCTAAGTGCAAGGTGACTGCATTAGCATATTTCTTCCCGGGGGAGGGGGCAGTGGAGGGTGAGCCCCCTGCAGACAGAGCATTGCTTCTTCCCAAGTGCAGTGAATGGATGAGATTATTGTTTACCCCATTTTAAACAAGGACTAGAGAAGACTTCTGAAACCTGACCCACCGGTTAACCCGAACCTCAGGGGAGGCACCGGAGAGGCTAGTCTCAGGATAAGGGGCAAGAGGGAGGCTGGTGACCTAAATCCAGAGGTGATGTTGTTCATGGTCAGCAAGAGGGGAGGGCGAGTGAGTGTGTGTGTGTGTGTGTGTGTGTGTGTGTGTAATGCTCTTCAGAAAGGGCAGGTCTTCATGGTGAAGTCTCAACGTGCCTTTGAAATGTCTTTTCATTTCTAGAGTTCGAGACCAGATAGAAAACAATGTCCATTTCAAAATCAAACAAAAGCCATTTTATGACTGGCCTTTTGGAATGCCCTTCCTCCAAGTAACTCGTCCCTGTCCTTCCAGACTACACTCAACCGTCACCTCCTCCATGGAGCCTTCCCCAACAGGCAGAGCTCCACTCCACCAGACTGAGGAAATCCGCATGGCCCGGCCAGTGTGGCTCAGTGGTTGAGCGTCAACCCAAGATCCAAGAGGTCACTGGTTTGATTCTAGATCGGGGCGCATGCCCAAGTTGTGGGCTCGATTCCCAGAAAGGGGCGTGATTCTAGCTCTCTCTCCCTCTCCTCCTGCCTCTCTAAAAATCAATAAAAATATTTTGTTTTTTAAAAAAAGGAAAAGAAAAATCAGTGTTTGAAAACCTTTACACCTGAGTTCAGAAGGACGTGGTGAGCTGGCATGTGCTCACAGCCCTCGACCACCTGGCAGGAGCCAGAGGTCAGCCTGGTTTGTTTCCTGGGGTCCCTGGCCACTTGAGAGTGGTATCGATTCCTCATCTCCTTTTTCTAAACGTATTCACGTAGGTCTTAGGAAGAGGAGACAGACGTGGGGCAGGAAGATGGGAATGGCAGCGCCTGAGAAGCCCAGCCCAGTTGTAAACTCCACAGAGCAGGGACCCCGTGTCCAGCAGGGGCTGGGCGGATCCAGTCCTCACAACCAAAGCCACCCTAACTGATACACATCCCTCACAGCACCTTATCATTAGGCTGCGGGGTGCTCTGTAGATACATTCCTTACGAGCAAAATATGCTACTAAGTATGAATATATTGACAATATAATCAATAAATAATAATAATAGCCCGGTCGGTGTGGCTCCAGTGGTTGAACGTTGACCTATGAACCAGGAGGTTGCGGTTCAATTTCTGATCAGGGCACATGCCTGGGTTGCAGGCTCGATCCCCAAGCGCCATGCACTTGGTGTGGCACCTGGAGCTCGGCTTCCATCACTACTTGTGGAGGGAAACAAAGATACGGGGACTTAAGCAGAACCCTGCAATGACACAGCAGGAAATCAAACCACATCTCCCGACTCTAAGTCCAAAATATGTTCAACCTTGAAACTCTATCCCAAGCGTGTCAGACTCCCAGCCAGCGGGCTGCATGCCTCGTTTATTTCGGCTGAGCGTCTGACAGGCTTGCTCTATACCAAACTGCCCCCCATGGCAATTAATATTTGTTAAGGGAATAAAAAAAATAAAAGAAATAAAAGAAGCAAAGATGGCTGTTTCTCTTGAGGTTTTTGCCACTCGACAGAAATGCTAAAAACGACCCCCTCCCGGAGATGCCCAGCTATCTTTCCAGCTTCAAAATTATGTGAAAGACCAAGGCATGCCACGCTGGAAGCGGAAGGAGGTTTGCTTTCACTCTATCTGCCCATCACGAAGGCCGAAAAACTCACATCCTGAGAGCCACTCCGCTATTCTGACACGCCAGCTGCCAGAGTTCAGCGCGATGTGAGATATGATTGACAGGTAGTTCCAGAAGCTGTTTTGAGCTATTTTTGCGGCGATACCTACGCAGAATATTTATTTGGAAGACTTCAGACGTTTCCCATCTTCTTTTTTCCTTGTTTTGCTTTCCAACCTCCACAGGCACATCGCCCTTCGAGGTGAGTATCAGGTACAAACTCTACCAACAGCCACAGCGGTGACTTTCTTTCCACCGCCACCAACTTCCCTCCGGACACCCTGAGGAAAGGGCTCTGTTTTGTAGCTTGTTTGAGCTAGAAAGACAAGACTTTAAAAGGAAGAAAGAAACCACTTTTTTAGAAGTGATGAGAGAAGCCACTGAGTGATGGGATAGAGGTCCAATTAAGAAGTCGACGGGCTCTACCCCGGACAGTTTTGCCCATTGGTTAGTGCCGTGGTCTGCAAACTGCAGCTCGCGAGCCACATGGGGCTCTTTGGCCCCTTGAGTGTGGCTCTTCCACAAAATACCATGGCCTGTGCAAGTCTACTTTGGAGAAGTGGTGTTAGAAGAAGTTTACGTTTAAAATAATTTGGCTCTCAAAAGAAATTTCAATCGCTGTACTGTTGATATGTGGCTCTGTTGACTAATGAGTTTGCCAACCAGTGGGTTATAGTGTTGGCCCTCAGACCGAAGGGTCTCCAGTTCGATTCCGGCCAAGGGCATGTACCTCAGTTGTAGGCTCAATCCCTGACCTCCTTGTGCTTTCTGCAGGAGGCAACCAATCCATGTGTGTCTCACATCAATGTTTCTCTCTCTCTCCTCCCCCACACTCCTTTCCATTCTCTCAAAAAAGAATGGAAAAAATCTTGGGTGATGATTTTTTTTTAAAAAGGTCACCTGACCAGCATGGCTCAGAACTAGTAGTTGAGTGTCAACCTATAAACCAGGAGGTCACGGTTCGATTCCCAGTCAGGGCACATGCCCAGGTTGCGTGCTTGATCCACGATAGGGGGCGTGCAGAAGGCAGCTGACCCATGATTCTCTCTCATCATTGATGTTTCTATCTCTCTCTCCCTCTTCCTTCCTCTCTGAAATCAATACAAATATTTTTTTTTAAAAAAAAAGGTTGACATGCTCTGTACTGAACAGCCACAGCCACCTTCAAACTTGACCGAGCAGCTGAGGTGCGGCGCGGACGGTCTGACAGCGCACTGCAAGACGGAGAAAGAAGAGGAACCCAAAGCCAGCAAGCAAGGACAAGCATGGCGGCGGGGCCGCTGGCAGCAGGGCAAGCGCTCTTCCCGCCTCTGCAGGTCCCGGTGACAGGCTGGTGGATGGAGTCACATTATGAAAATACGTTTAAGTACATCTTTCTGCCTGGGAGAGGAGAAACACACAAGCTTGGACCATTTCCCACAACATCATCCTGTGTTTTGTTTTGGTTGTGGAAATTGTGCTGCTTCAAGGTGGAAGCATCCTTTCACTCGGAAATTTGCCTGGAAGGACCATTTATTGCTCACAGCACCTTGTCATTAGGCTGCAGGGCACTGTGTGGGTGCATTTCTGTAGGAATCATCCTGCTAAGGAGCGGTTTCTAGCATATTCTGATGAGCAAAATATGCTACTAAGAGGAATATGTTGACAATATAATCAATAAATAATAACAGCCCGGTCTGGGTGGGTCATAATAATGACAGTATAATCAATAAATAATAATAGCCTGGTTGAACATCTACCTATGAACCAGGACGTTAAGGTTCAATTTCTGGCCAGGGCACATGCCCGGGTTGCAGGCTTGTTCCCTAGTGTGTGTGTGTGTGGGGGGGGGGGGGTTTGTATGTGCAGTAGGCAGCCCATCAATGAATCTCTCTCATCACTGATGTTTCTATCCCTTTTTCCCTCTCCCTTGTTCTCTCCAAAATCAATAAAAACTTTAAAAAATAATATTGTTATTAGTATATTGTATTAGTAGCATATTATTTTTCTACGTAGTAATATGACAGGTTTATGGCTCTCATACGGAAGCTAAACCAGAGACTCACTGCCACTATCACCACAGTACAAGGACTGCTAGTACTAAGTTCTGCCATTATTACCAATGACCACCCTCTTCCTAGGAAAAATACTAGAAGGCTTATTTGTGGCTAAGGAAAAAAGGAAATCTTCGTGTGGCTTATGTATTGAGTGCCTACTATGTGCTAGGACAGGCACTGGATGTCAGCTGATGCCTCTGGGCCTCAGATTCTTTAGATACAAAATGTGATTTTTTTAAAAAAACTGCACCTACTTCGTGGAGGTTCTGTGATGTTTAAGTTGGTCTATATGTATATAATGCTTGAAACACAGTAAGTACTCGGCTATTAAGCAGGTAATACATATGTAAATGTATGCATCATCTACTTCAATTTAACCTGGGATTGGAACCTTTTCTAAGAGCCTCTTTCATTGAGGAATAAAGAACAAACAGCTGCAGTAGACTCTGAAACACCAGGAAGGGAGAAGCCAGGAGGGAGGGAGACCTCTAACACATTCTGATGCCCTTGGATCTTGGGGACTCCAGGCAAAGCAGTTGAAGAGACCCCCCCATCTTTGGCGCCATCTCTCAGGATGAGGGGGAGAAACATCCAAAACAACCCAAAACTTGAATAAGAAACACAACAGAAATCTTTAAAATAATAAATCCAGGAAGGAGAGGGGTCAGGAACACTATTTTCCTTGTAAGATTATCATGCACGCAAAGACAAAAGCAACTAGAAAAATGAATATAGCAAAAAGGTTTATGTCGAAGATCCTGGGGAAACGCAAAGGAAGAGAGACGGGTGGGACGGGAGGGGCAATGTCTACCTTAAAGGCGATGTGTAGTTAGACTGGGTGCTTCTAACTGTGTCTGGAAAAGTGATAACTAAAGCGGGACCCCAGGAAGAGCATCAGAAACAGAGTGGGCGGGTCCCGAGGCGGGTGGGTTTCACATAAACCCAGAAGCAGGTGGATGGCAAAGAGGGGGGAGGAGGCCCCTCCGGCCAGACCTTCACCTTCCGCAGCCTGGGTCCCCGGCCTTCTCAGCCCCTCCCCTTGTTCTGACACAGTCCCCACAGCTCCACCTTTGCCATCTCCCATGGCATCCGAGGCCTGTGGACTCCTCCTCCGCTTGCTCACAGACATCTTCTCTTCTTCTCCCAAAAGGATCGGGATGAGCCAGCTAGTCAGGTCTGGGGAAGGGTCCCACCACTTCTAGTCTCGGGGTTGGTTCCAATGAGCCTTTACAGTCAGCATCATCAAAGCCCTCAGGTCAGAGGGGTTCCCTCAGGGGGGCATGCGTCTAAAGGCCAAAGGGGGGACGGGAGAGGAGGGGAGAGGACACAGCATCCCCGGGAGTCAGCCTTACATCCGGGATGGTCACTAACAGGGAACTTCCATTGTCCTCCGGAACTGTCCAAGTCAGTTGGCAGATCCGGTCCTCCTGACCAAAGCCGCCCTAACTGATACACGGACCTCGAGTTCCGGGCTCCTCCTTCGAGTCTGAAATAGTTCTGAAGAGAAACTGAGCCCCGAGAACACCAGTTCTGAAGAGCAACCGACCTGAGGCCATTTACAACCGTAACCATGGGAACGGTTCCTGACCATCCCTCCCAGTCCCCGCTCTCACTGTGTGCTGCCCATCCGAAAAATGGAAATACTAATCCTGATGTGGGCATGGGGGATGGAGGGGGAGGGGGAAATGTATGCATTATAAAAGGCAACAAATGTAGAGTACCCAGAGCCATATGGTGACTACAGGTGTTTCACATACATGGACACATACACACACATATACTACATTTATCTTTCCAAATGAACACGTATAATAAAAAATATCAGAGGAAAGGAATGCAGTGAAGACTTAGGAAAGGCATAAGTGAAGCCTATGGTATTCAGGGTTAAAAGGGAGAACTCAAAAAGAGTAGAGGGGGTGGGGGTATGACTCTGGCAAGGGTGTTCAATGGTTAGAGCATCAGCATGAACACTAAAGCGTCACAGGTGTGATTCCAGTCAGGCACATGTATCTGGGTTGAAGATTGGATCCCCGGCTATGGTTGGGGGCACATAAGGGAGGCAATCAACCAGTCGGTGTGTCTCTCGTCAATAAAGTACATTTATATTGATTTCTGAGAGGCAGGGAGAGAGAGAGAGAAAGAGAGAGAAACATCAATGATGAGAGAGAATCATTGATCGGCTGCCTCCTGCACGCTCCCCACTGGGGATCAAGCCCACAACCCAGGCATGTGCCCCGACGGGGAATCAAACCTCAACCTCCTGGCTCAAACCACCGAGCCACACCAGCCAGGCACTCCTCTTCTCATTAAAAGTCACTCTCACATCCTGGAAGTGTCAGAGCATTTATTTGCCCAACGTTCTAGGGGTCCTGCTTTTATCGCAGGTACATTTTCTCTCTGAAATGGAGACTTCTGCCCATGGCTCAGTTCCCTCTGTAGCTTACACGGTGCCCTGGGTGTGGAAAAGTCTGGGGGCCGAGTCCCTCGAGGGAGCTTTGGCCGGTGTGAGAACAGAGTAGTTTATGGATGTGAAGTGTACATATTTGGGACTCAGCAAAAGCCAATGGGATTCAAGGGTCAGCTAGGTGATAGGACTAATGGTTTAATAAGGCAAACAACAAAAAGGGGGGGGGGGCCAAAACCGGTTTGGCTCAGTGGATATAGCGTCAGCCTGCGGACTCAAGGGTCCCAGGTGCGATTCCGGTCAAGGGCATGTACCTTGCTTGCAGGCACATCTCCAGTAGGGGGTGTGCAAGAGGCAGATGATCGATGATTCTCTTTCATCAATGTTTCTAACTGTCTATCCCTCTCTCTTCCTTTCTGTAAAAATTCAATAATATATATATTTTTTTAAAAGAGTGGGGGTGTCAGAGGTCACCACGACCAGCCCAGGCTCCGTGGCACACACTCCCACGTACTCACGGCTGTGCCTCTTACAGCAGAAGGACGCCAAGCGAACTCCGCAACGGGTGAAGGCACCCAGGACAAGGTCTGGGGGAACCTGGCACAGCTTTGAGAGGCCTCTCCCAGGGGGGTCCCCAGGACACATCTAGTGCTCCCAGCCATGAACTGTGACAACACGGCAACAGGCGGCATACCAGGGAAGCTTCTTAAAGACTCGACCTGGGTTTTCCTAGGGACTGGTCGGCAAGGCATCCTCAGGCTAACATGTACCAAAATCCTACCCGCCCAGAAGAAAATATAGGGTTTGGCATGAACCATACTGTTGGCACAAGATTTAGGCGCAGTGAGCGCTGGGGATGGAGGGAACCCTCCTTACACTCAAGTTCTCAGACATGAGCCGAGGGCCAACCCTGCAAGCCAGCCGTTCTGTGGGCAGCAGTGGTCTGCTGTGTTAACTCTCTCAGGCACAGGAGGACGCGGGGAAGGGATTTTGGCCAGAGGAGTGCTGCTGGGAACTCATTCGCTGATTCCAATAGCGCGGCCCGTGTTCACAGCAGCTTGGAACGTCTTCCCAGAACAGGGGTGGGCAAACTTTTTGACTCGAGGGCCACAATGGGTTCTTAAACTGGACCGGAGGGCCGGAACAAAAGCAGCCTGACCATGCCGGCACTCTCATCCTGGGCTGCTGGTGAAGGAGCGGAGGGGAGAGCAAGAGAACCCTCCGCTCTTTCGGCTCCGCGGGCCGGATAGAACAGCCGAACGGGCCGGATCCGGCCCGCGGGCCGTAGTTTGCCAATGGCTGTCCCAGAACCCACTTGCAAATTGTGGTGAATCTTCCACGCACAAAGGTGGACTTTATCCCCAGTCCTCCATGTGCACATGAGTCTCTTGGCTTCCCACCAGGGGTTAAGGATAGAATGTGAAGCGGGATATTTCTCCCTGGCTCTTCACGCCCAGGGGACAAGCACCACCCAACCGCTCACCACACAGACCTGTATTTGTCACCTTCTGAATGCTGGGTAACTTCGTGGCTGCCGGGGACACACATGTGAGCAAGAAGGCTGCGAGAGGCCCACGGCCGAGCTCGCCTCGGTTCGGCACAGCGAACACTTACACGCACACGCCTGGCACCGCCTCCCACGGAACACGCCGCAGAGCGCCAGCTGCCTATCTGTGTGGCGTGATACCTTGAGCAACCTGCTTCTTATTCCTCTGGGAGTAAGACTGCCACTCTTGGCTTAAAGTTAAAAAATACAGAAAAAGAAAACCATCTGTTTTTCTTTTTAAATGGCTAAACCATCCCGAATGTCCCCGGTGCAGTGCAGCCGAAAGCTTAGAGCAGCCGTGGGCAAACTACGGCCCGCGGGCAGGATCCAGCCCGTTCGGCTGTTCTATCCGGCCCGAGGAGCCAAAAGAGCGGAGGGTTCTCTTGCTCTCCCCTTTGCTCCTTCACCAGCAGCCCAAGATGAGAGTGCCAGCATGGTCAGGTTGCTTTTGTTCCGGCCCTCCGGTCCAGTTTAAGAACCCCTTGTGGCCCTCGAGTCAAAAAGTGTGCCCACCCCTGGCTTAGAGAGTGCTGCCAAGTTCAATCTTTTCCTCCAACTGCACTCATTACCCAGCTGACCTCAGCCAGCCAGACCCTCGGCCACAGATGCCACCTACATGCTGGCAGCTCCCGACCTGCATCTGATGCCCACCTGCTCTAGAACCCCGGGCTCATAGCCAACAGCCTGGCCAGTATCTTTGCTCGGATATCTAAGAGCACCACTTACTCAGTGAGACTAACACCGAACACTACCCTCCCCCCTCTGGTGAGTGCTGGGAGCTCCCCCCAATAGAGCAAAGGGAGGTGCCCCTCCCCACCACCTTCCCTCAGCTGCTCTCATAACAAGCAAGACGGGCCTCGGATTCCTTCTTCTGTTAATCTCCACACCCAGGTGGTCAGCAGTGCCAGTCGAGCTTACGTTGGAAACACAACCAGAGGCTGATGACTGCCCACCACTGTCCCTTCTTCTTACCTCTGACCCAGGCCACCACACCCTTTGCCTGAACTACTGCCCTGGTCTCCTGACTGCCGGGTCTCCCCACTTTTACTCTTGTCCTCGGTCGCTCCTGGACACAGTCGCAGGGGGGGCTCCTTTTAAAAATACATATTTTTAATGATTTCAGAACGGAAGGGAGAAGGAGAGCAAGAGATAGAAACATCGATGATGTAAGAGAATCATTGACCGGCTGCCTCCTGCACACCCCCCTA
The DNA here is from genome assembly GCA_963924515.1 of Vespertilio murinus. NCBI lineage: Eukaryota > Metazoa > Chordata > Mammalia > Chiroptera > Vespertilionidae > Vespertilio > Vespertilio murinus. Next base: position 188,038,093 of record OZ004707.1, read on the forward strand.
CTGGGCAGAGTGCCCCCAACCCAGGCATGTGCCCTGATAGGAGCTGGACCGTGACCTCCTGGCTGAGCCAGAGGGCTCTCTGAAAAGCAAGTGAGGCTGTCCCTCGGTGCTGGGACCCCTCCGAGGGCTCCCTATGTCATTTGGAGCGAACACCCCAAATGTGATTCTCCCTGCTGGACCTCCGCTCTGAGCAGGGCCACCACGTGACGCCTGTATGTGGCGCCTGAACCACGTGGCCGCACAGACAGGGCTGAGGTCCAGTCCATCCCTCGCGTGAGCCCTGCACTCCCGGGCTGTGCTGCCGAGGGGTGTCTTTTCCAATGTGCACGGCACGTGGGGCCAGCAGCCCTGTCTCAGCTTTGCCCTCGCTCGAGTGTTCCTGGAACACAACGGGCAGGCTCTCCTGCACCCTCTGCTTTGCCGTGCCCGCTGCCTGGGCCCTGCTGGCTGGCCCTCCCTCCCTCCCTCCCTCATTCCCTCCCTCAGCCATCTCCTTACCTAGCTGAAATGACAACTGTCATCCCACCGGGCATGCCCACTCCCCTTCCTTTCCTTCCCTTTCTGAAATGGTCACTGTGAACTACATTGAATGTCTCTCTCCCCTCACCAGAATGCTTTCTACTCTTTTTAAAAAGTGTATTAAAGTGAAATGCAATGCGCCATCAACTTGACTATTTCGAGTGTGAACAACCACCCATGTCATTTAGTGCATCTGAAATGATGTGCAACCACAGTCTCTGTCTAGGTCCAAATCATCTCCATCCCTCCACAATAAAAGTCCCTGCCCCCCCCCCCCGGCAGTTACCCTTCCATAATAAAAGTCCCTACCTCCTGGGCGGTTTCTCCCCATCCTCACCCCACCAGGCCCAGGTAAAGAGCGATCCATTTTCTTCCTCTATGGTTGGCTCATGGCAATGGAATCATACAATACATGGCCTTTAGTGTGTCTGACTTCTCTCCCTGCCCCTCACTGGAATGTAAGTTCATGGTCATAGTCTTTGTTTTATTCACCAATGTGTTTCCTATGCCTGGGAACACTGCCTAACAAGAAAATTAAAAAACAAAAACAAAAAAACAAAAACATATACTTAAAAATAAGCATTTGTCACATGGAGTGAATGAGTGGACTGGTAGGCAAGTAAAGGGGTGAATAAATGGACCGTCAGGAGAAGAGGGAAAGAGGAGCTGCAGAACGTTCCTGTAAGGTCTCCTGGATGAGAGAGGACTGAGAAACCCAAGCTGGGGCGGCGGCCGCCAGCCCAGCCAGACACACATAGGACGGCGCAGTCCGTGTGTGTGGCCCCGGCACAGGCCAGAGCCTTACAAATGAGCTGGCGCATTCCCAACACGCAGGGCTGACAGGACCTCCGGCAGAAACCCCTCTTTACATAATCATGTACCTGGAGAGGACAAATAGATACTGCACGCTTTCCAGGAACGGGCTATGTTATTATATTGAAATCATCTGTAATGCACACACATCCCTCCCTAACCACTCGCTCCTTGCAAAGGGAACACAGCTTCTGCACCTTGGAGTTCCAGCCCCACCGCCGGGTTCAGGCCTCTGAAGGTCCTCAGTGAGCTGCCCAGCCTGGAGGGAGATGACGCGTCTGAGCGCTGATTTCAAACCCTCTTCCTTGCACGTTCAAATCACGCGACTTCCAGAAACATAGCTTGATAGGCAGTTTGGTGTAGGGGTAAGACTATAGTGTGTCCTTAATAAGTCAAGCCTTGGAGAGAGCAGCCTGGATAAAAACCCCATCTCGGCACTTGCAAGCTGTGTGACCCTGAGAAAACTTCTCAACCTCTCTGTGCTGAGTGAGTGTCAACATCTGCAAAATCAGGATGCCAGCCATGGCACCTGATCCGTAGGACTGTTGGACATTAAATGAGTTAGTTCATACGAAGTGCTTAGAATAGGAACCAGCGCCTAATTAGTGCTTAATAAGCATTGGCTAGCTCAGTGGTCGGCACACTGCGGCTCGAGAGCCATATGTGGCTCGCGAGCCTCGGTTTGCTGCTCTGTTGACGAATGAGTTTGCAGACCACTGGGCTAGCATAACCAGATCTTTACTTTTTAAGTTCCTTCACCACCTTATCTGGAAAGAGTAGGATGAAGTCTCTGAGCTCAAAGTGCTGGGCTGAGTCAACACATCCGCCCCACCCACCCCCATCACAGAGGTACTCACCCAAGTAAGCGGGGTAACCCAGGTAACAAGCCTTCCTTGGTGATGCATGCATTTAATCAACCAATACTGGTTGAGTTTTAGGAATGGTGAGGCACTTGCACAGCTCTGGGATCACAAACACAAATGAGACCCAGAATCGCCCCGTCCCGAGGATGCTCAGGACCTGCAGTGGGCCGTGGACCAGGTCTGCAGAGTGAGGCGTACCCTGGAGGAGGCTTCTGTGAGGAGGCTGCAAGTCAGCCAGTGGGGCAGACATGTTCAGGAGACCACCCTTTCTGTATTTTCCCATGAAAATGAGGATGAGATGGACAGAGGCTCTACGGTGACTGCAGGGCTGACCCTTGGCCTCAGGACCGGGGTGCACACTCTTCATCCTGCCCAGGAGACTCCTCCCCAAAACCCCAGACCCGCTGTCATCCACTCCCACCTCCTCCTGTTGGGTCCCAGCTACTCCTCCCTCAGCCCCACCCAGCCACCCAATGTATTTAAAAGACCAGGTGCGTCATACGCTTTCCTAGCCCCTGCCTGGCCCAACCTAGCACACAACAGCCTATCCTCATGGCCATGTTCAAGCAAATGACAGGCCCCGCCCCTCCCCAGGCAGTGAGTGCAGAGAGCACGTCTGCTTTCATCAGCGCTGGTTTTGAAGAGCAGAACACTGCACCGGACCCACGGGAGGCAGTCAGGAAGTAGATACTGAATGGATAGACAGATGGACAGATGGATGGTCAAACTGAAATCCTAGGGAAGCAGGGACCTCCTTGTCTTCTCGGTATCTCTAAACCAGCGCTGCCCAATAAGAAAAAAAAATGCTAGCCACATAGGCAATTTTGAACATTCTAGTAGCCACATGAAAAAAAAAAAAAAACACCTGAAAACTAATGGGAAATGTTAACATTAATAATATAGCTTATTAAGCCCAATATATCCAAAATATTACCATTTCAACGTGTAATCAATATGAAAAGAGCCCTAGCCGGTTTGGCTCAGTGGATAGAGCATCGTCCTGTGGACTGAAGGCTTCCAGGTTTAATTTCGTTCAAGGGCACGAACTTCAGTTGCAGGCAACCAATCGATGTGTCTCTCTCACATGGATGTTTCTCTCTGTCTCTCCCTCTCCTTTCCACTCTCTCTAAAAATCAATGGGAAAATATCCTCAGGTGAGGATTAAAATATATACATATATATGCACATATATATGAAAATGAGACATGTTATTTTTTTCATACTAAATGCTAAATCAGATGCATATTTTCCACTTAAAGTGCATTTCAATTCCGATGCTTAATTCTCAATGATTCATGTGAAATGGAGTCCTTCTGAGACACTAAGCTTATATTTAAAGGGAAAATATTCCACATGGCTTCTGTTTTAAAATTCAAACTATAAAAATTAACTAAAATCTGAAGACCCAGTCCTCCGTCACACTGGCCACATTCGCAGAGGGCCACTGTCATGTGCGGCAGTGGCTTCCATTGGGGGAGGGGGAAAGGGAAGGAGGCCACAGACATAACCTCAGCCATCTGCACCCAGCAGACACGGACCCTCCCCTCTGAGTGAGAGCCAGCAGGAGAGAGCTTACATTTACTGTGACAAAATTATAGCTGCATTCCAGCCCGTGATCTCATTTTGTTGTGAACAATCCTATGCAATAGGCTTTGCTGTGTTCATGTCTCAGATGAAGGAACGGGGTGAGACAGTTTAAGCATGTCGATGGCAGATGCCCGTGGCACTGAATGGCATGGTGGACCTCGGGCTGCCGACAAGTGTCAGTCCTCCAGCTCTGAGCGCATCAGACAGAACTTCTCTACCAGGCACGGCCACGTGTCTTCCCCGGGCCAATGAAGTAAGAACGGGAGCCATGGAGAGAGAGCCTGACGAAGCAGTTGTGTGTCTTTGGCTCTCTGCCGGGAAGACCAGCAATGGTCCTGCTAGAGGCTGCCTCACCTCCCAGGATCCCAGAGTGAAGACCGCAGCAAGCCCAGCCAGTGCGGCTCAGTGGTTGAGCATTGACCTATGAACCAGAAGGTCACAGTTCAATTCCCGGTTTGTAGGCTTGATCCCTAGTGGGGTGGAGAGGGGTCATGTTCAGCAGGCAGCCATTCAATGATTCTCTCTCATCACTGAAGTTTCCATCTCTCTCTCCTTCTCCCTTCCTCTCTGAAATCAATAAAAATATGTGTTGTTTTTTGCCAAAACCAGTTTGGCTCAGTGGTAGAGCATCGGTCTGCGGACTGAAAGGTCCCGGGTTCGATTCCGGTCAAGGGCATGTACATTGGTTGCAGGCACATCCCCGGTAGGGGGTGTGCAAGAGGCAGCTGGTCGATGTTTCTCTCTCATTGACGTTTCTAGCTCTCTATCTCTCTCCCTTCCTCTCTGTGAAATATCAATAAAATATATATTTAAAAAATATATATGTGTTGTTTTTTAAGACAGCATGGAGAAGAGGAGAGCCCAGGAGGCTGGCCTCTGGTGGGCATGCAGTTTGGGAGGAACTGAACTTTGTTACCTGCATACCCAGCCTCCTGACTGGCATGTGCATGGTCACCCTGCTGGTGGAGATGGGTAAACGTGGTGTTCAAGAAAGAGCAGGTAACTCAGAGCTCTTCCTGATTCTGCCTGCCTGGATCCCGCAGGCTGCTCGCTCCTCCTTAAAATCAGTGTAAGGACTATTACACCCCCTCCACACACACACCCCGCTGTGGTGGGGTCTGGGTTCATTCCTACTGGCATTCCTGTGTTTCTTACAAATAGCTCATTAAGGCAATTATCAGTCATTAGCACAGGAGCCCGAGCATCAGGACAATCGCGCGCGTTAATAAAACACTGTTTAGCCGAGCGAGTCGAGACATGGACAAATGAGGCTCCCTTGTGGGGCTCCGGCGGTCGGCGCGGAGGAGAATTTCCATGAAACGGAAGCCCAAAATTCCAGAGAAATGTAGGCTGCCTCCTCAGTCATCGCTGGCATGCGATTCCGTTCAGCCACCAAAACCTGAGTCTTGAAGGAGGATAAGTAGGGGGTCTGACAGGCAGAAAGTTAATAGGCTTCCTAAGAGGGAAAACCAACAACTCCCAGATCTTGGAAATATGGAACACTGTGCCAGACTCAGAGCGTGGTCAAGTGGAGACTTGGTATATAGGGGTAGAACCCAAGGCGAGGAAGGCGGGGGCCCCAGTGGGCACAGTTTATACATCATATTAAATGGTTTGGACGTTTTCTAGAGGCAATGAGGGGTCATCAAAGAGTTAGCTTAAGCAGGGACCGCCATGAGCCACTCTGAGATTAAAAAAACAACAACACTCTGGCAGCAGAGTGAGAAGGAAGGCCTCGGAGACACTGGAGGGAGGAGACCAGGCCCGGGCTGATGGGAACCCCGCCCAGGACGTGAGAGATGGAGATGAAAACACCCACCGCAGACTTGGGGAGGAGATGGGCTGAGCTAGTGCTCGCTGGAGGGCCTAAGAAAGAGGAGCACACGGAGGGGAAAGCAGACGGAGAAAGTGCCCGAGGAAGACGGAGATGTCAACCTCGGGAGCACAGTGTCCTTAGGAGATGTTTAGAAGTGACTGTGACCAGCAGGAAAATGCAGAAAACAAGGCACACCTGGAAGAGAGGCGTTGAACGCTCCTTTCTTTCCCCACTCAAGGGCACTCATGTCTGCCTCAGGGCTGGGCCATGAGGTCAAGGCTAAGCTAGGCTCCGCCATGCTCTGAAACGGACCAAGAATTGTGCCTGCCCCACTCTGCCTTCCTAGGATTCCCGCAGAGAAACTCGCCTGCCCATAACCTGGGACAGACAGTTCTGCTTTGGGACAAGGCCCTCTTTGGCACGTGTCATCTACTCCTCGTCATGACTTCCCCTGGATGGGCACACAGGGACAGCTCTGCCATTTCTATCCGCTCCAGTCTCCCCAGTAAATGGGGGTTCCAATCAGAGACTCCCAAGTGCACTGACCAGCCAGGGTGAGCGGGCCGAGGTGAGACCTCACACAATCTTGCGCTCATCTCTGAGCCATCAGGTCGGAGGCACAGATGGCACAGGCCTCTGGGGCTGTCCCTTCCATCTACAGGACCCAATGAAGCCACAGTTTGCCGACCACTGGTCTAAGGGGTTATCCTAGTCACTTCCAGCTGCTATAACTAAGTACCATAGATGAGGTGACATATAAGCAACAGAAATTTATTTCTCGTATTCTGGAGGCCAGACATCTGAGGTCATGGTGCCCGCATGGTCAGGGTCTGGTGATGACCTCCTTCTGGGTTTCAAACTGCTGACCTCCTGGTATCCTCACAAAGGATGGGGCAGTAGAGGTAACTCTTGTGAAGGCACTAATCCTCATCTATATATATAAAAGCCTAAGCAACCATCGCAACATAAGGGATGACACTGAATAGGCTGCGTGGGGTGACCAGGCAGGCAGATGGTTTAGTGAGGGGAGACCAAATGAATGAGCAGCAGGCTGCATGGAGCGACCAGGCCAGCAGGGGGGTTAGTGAGGGGTAACCAAATGACCAAACAGCAGGCTGAGTGGGCGACCAGGCCATGGGGGGTGGGGAGAGCAGTTGGGGACAATCAGGTCTGCAGTGGGGGGTTTGAGGGGCAACCAAGTTGGCAGAAGGGGGCAATGAGAGGCGACCAGATTGGAGAGGGGCAGTTAGGGGCGATCAGGCAGGCAGGCAGGTGAGTAGTTAGGAGCCAGTGGTTCTAGATTGAGAGAGGGATGTCTGACTGTCAGTTCAAACTGACAGTCAGACATCCTGAGGGGTCCCAGATTGGAGAGGGTGCAGGTTGAGCTGAAGGGAGCCACCCCCACACCTTGCCTGTGCATGAATTTCATGCACTAGGCCTCTAGTTTAACTATAATGACCTCCCAGAAGCCCCCTCTCCTGATACCATCACATTGGAGTTAAGATTTGAACATGAAGGGAAGGGAACACAGACCTTGTCTACAGCAGCAGTGCCATTAAATACATCAACTGCATGCAACGTTCCATTCCGAGGAGCAAAAGCAACAAGCCCTCCCAGATGAGGATGCCACGCTTGTGGAAATTCACCAGAATCACACAGGTTCTTTTGTTCAGCTTCAGAGCGTCAGGCACCCCCGGCCCAGAAAGAAAACAGGGTCTAACACCGTCCCACACAAACATCTCGGGACAAGACGTGTGTGTCCAGCATTTAGAGTGCCCTCTGTCCAGCCGACCAGGAGACACAGGGGACGGAGCTGAGAATGGGGACCGCTTATCTTGAGAAAGCGTGATGTGTGGCAGTCCCACTGGGGCACGGCCACTGGGAAACCACACTCCGCTTGTGCTGAGCCCGACCTCAGCTCTCCGCTCGGAGGACACAGCACTGAATCCGGTGCTCTGCTGTTTCTCATCAACAACCTCCCAGCAAAATGCATCGTTACTGTCAACACAGGCAGCCCAGGCACCTTGAACACCAAGCTCTTTCCCATCTTGCCGGAGAGTTCCAGCGTAGCTAACTCCCTTGCAGTCTGCAATGCTACCAGTGTTACCCTCCTTATAGGGAAGTATTTCGAGTAAAACAAATATGACGTCAAAACAACTCCATGGACACTGAACAGACAGACAGGGAGAGAAACAACTCCTTCCTGAGTGTTTAAGCCCCAGGAGAGATACCCCACACTCTTGCCATAAGCCTGAAAGATAGGTATGATGTGCCCCACTTGAAAGGAAAAGGTGAAAAGGGAATATCGCTGAGGCGAAGTGACTTATTCCAGTGCGGGTTGCAGGGAGGCAGCTACGTGGAGGCCAGGATTCTCAGTCAGGTCCAGAATTAATGCCCTCCCCAGGACACGGTGCTCACTGTCACTCAATCACCTGATTCCGGAATGTTCCCCTGGACAGGCCATTCTGATGGACTGTCACCTTCCTGTAAGCACCTCTATCACTCATGTCACACTCCTCAACCTGACCTCCCCGCCACAATCTGTCCTACAGCTCGGCCTGTATGTGTGTGTATGTGTGTGGGGTGGGGGGGAGGCAGTAAAGGGGTGTTGGGCCAGCAAATGATGCTTTGCCAATAGCCCCCCAGGGTGTCAAATGCAGTACAGATGACCCCTGAACTATGTGGAGGTTAGAATGCCAACCGCCATGCTGTCGAAAATCAGCATGTAACTTTGACTCCCCCCAGACTAAACTGTGAATAGACTCTTGTTGACCAAAAGCCTGATCGATAACAGTTAACACACGTTTTGAATGTTATGAGTATTATATACTGTATGCTTACAATAAACTAAAATAGAAAAGAAGATATTATCAAAAGAATCATTAGTAAGTAAAAACTCAGTTACAATGCAGTGTCCATTGATAACGTAAGTTTACGTGGTCTGTTTACAAGATGAAAAAAAAAAAACCCAAGTAAGCATAGACCCACGCGGTTCAAATCTGTATTGTTCGAGGGCCAGCGGTATTCCGTTCTTGGCAAATCAATTGCCACGATCGTGACCGTGATGGTGAGTTTTATGTGTCAGCGTGGCTCGCCAATTGCTCCCAGATATTTAATCAAATGCTGGTTTCGCTGTTGCTGTGAAGTAATCTGTAGATGTGGTTACCATCTACGATAAACTGACTCCGTCAAGACGACCCTCAGTCATGTGAGCGGGCCTCATCCGGTCAGCTCAAGACGGCAGCACGAGCTCCTGCCTGAGGCTGCAGCCTGCCGGCGTGCGTACCTTACAGATGTCAAACTTGTAGCCCCAATAATCACGTGAGCCAATCCCTTAAAACAGAGCTTCCGGGCATATGTACACCTACATCTGTCCAGGAAGTCCTCACTTAACATCGTCCATAGGTTCTGTGACTTTTAAGAGAAATGATGTAATGAAATCAATTGTATCATAGGCTCACTGATAAAAACAAGAGCTAAGTTCCTCCAGTATCTCATCAACATTATCACCAGCAACGTTACAAGAAACATTGGCCCCCGCCAGCAGCATAGATCAGCAGTTGAGCATCAAACCAGGTCACAGTTCGATTCCCGGACAAGGCTCATGCCCCGGTTGAGGGCTCAATCCCCAGTGGGGGGGGAGGGGGGGTGCAGGAGGCAGCCTGTCAATGCTCCTCTCTCATCTCTGATGTTTCTATCTCTCTCTCCCTCTCCCTTTCTCTCTATGATCAATAAAACGTATATTTTAAAAAAGAAAAGAAAGAAACGACATTAGTTAAGGACCTGCTGTGTATCTACATCTCCTGTAGGTTCCCTTTCTCTGGAGAATGCTGACTGATACAGTGATGCACATGCACAACCTATTTCGTGTGAACTATTTCATTGGATCCTCGCATCAGTTCACCGAGGTAGGACTTGTTTTCGACAGAGGAGGAAACTGCAGGTCCCACAGCTACGTAAGGAACACGCAGACACTACGGGATAGGGCTACGACTTAGACTCAGGCCTGCGTACTCAAGTGGTACACGCCACCTTCCCGAGACATGCTGCCCCCAAAGTCACGGCCATCCCTAATGAGAATATGAGAGGAAAGGAGGAGAGTTAACGATTTGCCTCTGGCTACATTGAGCACAGCCCGAGGAAGGCGGGCACCCACAACCTCGCCCAACGGGTTCCGGGTTCCGCTCCGTGTCCCCGGGGGAGGCACAGTCCGGCAGCCCTGAACCTCGCACCTTCAGTTCCTCATGGGACATAATGAGGTCAGGACGGTGCTGAGGAGGGGCAGGCGGAGGCGAGAACCTGCCCGGGTCCCTATCACCTTGGCTGGGCCCTGGGCCGGCCTCGTCTGCTCCCTTATCAACCTGTCCAGCTGTTCGACACGAATGCCAATATTGTTGTTCTTCATTAATTCACTGGAAGCCTTCGTGCGAACCTCATTAACGGACACGGTAATTGCTCGGCGAATATTGCCCATTTCCCAATTATGTAGCTGTCCTCACGCCGGGAGAATCGGCCACGGGAGGGAAAGCACTGAGCTGCCTTCCTCTGTCCTACGACAAGTGGGTGAGTGATCAATCGGCTTTTGACAGTTGCTTCTGTCACCGAAAGAGAGAGTTCTTTGCCCCCGAACCCCATTCTGGGGAACATAGCAGAGCGCACAGAACAGGCACCTGTCTGCCGACAGAGCCCAGGGACTCACACAGCTGGGCCTGCAGCTCAGGAGAGAGACGGGATTGGCGGCGAGGATCCGAACACCTTCTCTGCACATCTGCCCGGATGCCCCGAGAGGCTCACCCCACACACGGGCAGGGAGCAGCGGTCCTCCCTGTGGGGAAAGGCTCTTTAGAAGCACGGAGCTCAGCTTCGGAACCATGGGCAGATCCTCATAAGCACTTCTTTTTTTTTTTAAATATATTTTATTGATATTTTACAGAGAGGAAGAGAGAGAGATAGAGAGCTAGAAACATCAATGAGAGAGAAACATCGACCAGCTGCCTCTTGCACACCCCCTACTGGGGATGTGCCCACAACCAAGGTACATGCCCTTGACCGGAATCGAACCTGGGACCTTTCAGTCCGAGGACCGACGCTCTACCACTGAGCCAGACCGGTTTCGGCCTCATAAGCACTTCTTATGAGACCATCAATTCCTCATCACCTCCAAAAAAAAAAGCAACAACGAAAAAAACAGGCAACCCTCCGGAGCCCAATTATGGCCAAGCGTGTCCTGGTTTGCATTCCATTTTCCCACTAAATGAGCCCACATGGACGTGGCATCGCTCTCACAAAGAGGAAGGGTCCTAGGGAAGGAGACGCCAGACCCTGCTCAGCGAGCACGCCCTGCGGTGTGTGCGGGAAAGACATGAGGAGTGGACATCGCCGAGGCGCCTGCCCCTGGTCCATTCCAGAGCCAAGGAGCCCACAGCCCTGCGTGCCCGCCCGGGTGCCCTTCCAGGCTGTACCGCTGCTGGCTACACCTGCTCCGTGACTCATCTCCCCTTCTCCCCTGACGAAAACATCCTTGGCCCCGGCCGGGTGTTCAGTGGTTAGAGCATCAGCCAATGGACTGAAGGGCCAAAGGTTCAATTCCCAATCAAGGGCAGGCACCTCGGTTGCAGGTTCATCCTTGGCCCCACCAGAGCGTGTGCAGACCACCACCAATATATAGGTCTCTCTCATGTCGATGTTTCTCTACCCCCCCCCCTTCCCGACCCTCTCTACCTCCTACTCTCTCTAAATGTCAATGGAAAAAAATATCCTGGAATGAAGATTTTAAAAAAAGCATCCTTGGGGTGGACCCCACAGATAGCTGGCACCGCATGCACCAAACCCAGTTCACAGCACAAAGGAGCTTTTAAGTTGGTCCCCACGTCCACATACGGAGAGACCAGGAGAAGGTACCAGAGCGCAAGTCCAGAGGATGGAGCTGCTGCAGCCAGATGTGGCTTCCTAGTGGAGCTGGGGGCAGAAACAGCTGCCAAGGAAATCAGCCCCCACCGCCGGCAGGCCCCTCGGGGGACTCGCATTCAGGAGCACACCTGCCACTGGCAGAGGGCTCCGCTGTCGTTATCAGTTATGCCTCCCAACTTCCCGCTGGGTCAGTATTACCCAGGGGTCAGCGGCAAGGTCAGAAAAGGCACTCCCCTCCTGAGAAAGATGGAGTGGGGGTGCTGGGGGCAAGGGAGGGGGGAAAGACAGGACAGCGCAGGGTGGTGGGTACAAGAGAAGTCTCAGGCAGAGGACCCAGCACGGAAAGGTCTGGGTCTTGCCAATGAAAACGGGGCTAACACTACTGTACTCACAGCAGCACAAACATGAAAATCAGCCCACACAGGGCCAGTTCCTTACAGGTGAATAGATGGCATTTCCTCCCTTCTGGAGGTGGACCAGGGACGGGGGTGGCTTCGAGGTTCTAACCTGGAGATCCTGGGGCTCAGCCAATGCAGTATGCAGCGTCAGATGGGCCAGGTGCAGGGTCAGAGGGCCAGTTATAGGATTTTTTTCTTATGTATGGACCAACATCCCCTACAGCAGTGTTTCCCAAAGTGTGGTACGCGTACCCCCAGGGGTACGGGAAGAGTTTGGTGGGGGTACGGGTTGCACCGGAGTTTGGTGGGGATAGGCACTGCACCGTGCTTAGCTGTGCCTAATTCCACGTTCTCATGAGTCAAGTCAAGACAGTCTTGTGAGGCGTGAGATGGTCTGGTGTGCAAATAAATGTTATTTATAATAACTTTTATTTATATTTTATTATGAATAATTTTATTTTTCATTTATTATTATTTTGTATATGCACCAAAAAAATAAAAAAATAAATATATTTTGATTGTTATTAAAATACATCCTTTTTTTTTTTGATGAGGGGTACTCAGCGTTACGAAAATTATAGAAGGGGTACACATATGTCAAAAGTTTGGGAAACACTGCCCTACAGAACCAGGGCATTTTAAGGCAGAGAGTGAATGAAGGTCTTCCAGTACAATGGTCTGGAGTTGAGGGATCCAGAACAAAGGCTGGAGGCGTCAGCCCTCACGGGTTCCCAAATATTTGCTGAGCGCCTATTCTGTGCAGGTGCCAGTGACAAAAGGTCTGACCTTCTCACATGCTTCTCAACGTCCAAGCACTCTGCCCACGGCATCTCCCTGGGTGTGGAGACTTCCACCTCGGCCTCCTCAGTCCTACTCCGCTCAGGCTGGCTCAGCCTCCGCCCTCGTGGCAGACGCTGGTCCCCAGAGTCCCAGGGCGGCCTCCGGGGGACTCAGCTTGCCACCATCCCTCAGAGGGGCCTGCACACACCTCCTCATCCAGCAGGACCCCGCGGGTCGCTCTGCACCACAATTCATTTGGGGCAGGGATAGTAACATCAGAAATCGTCCTATTTGTCTGCTTGCTGATAACTGTCTGTTACTCCAGAGGAAATGTTCATTCCAGGGGGACAGGAATGAACTCAGGAACCCATCAACTCACCCATGGCTGTCTCTCCAAAACAGCAGGTGTTCAGTAAGTGTTTCTGAATGAATCCAGGGGGGGAAGGGGAGAAGAGAGGGAGCGACAAGATGGAGGCCGGGAGCTGGGGATGGCTGCACTTATACTGTGGCTGACTTGAGAGCAGGCCGGAGGTGGGCAGGTGCCCGCTGCCATGGCCAAGTGGAACCTTGAACGGGGAGGTTCCGGTAAGTATCTGTCCAGATGCCTGGAGCTGGCTTCCCTCAGCACCCTTTCCTCTTGTTCCTTCCGCGTCCTGAGGGCAGCGGCTCTGTGTCCTGCCCCTCTGTGCCCATGGACCTGACCAGAGCGTATGTAGCAAATATTTATTGAGTAACGACAACAAAGAAGGCTTGCCCCTGCTTTTCGGTTTCTAAACACATGAGCCATCCGAGGACCACTGAGCCCAGGGTCTCGTCTAAAGCTTGTGCAAATCAGCAGGTGAGAATCCAGGTTGTGCCAGCTGCCAGGGCTCGGTGCCCTGTGACTGCCATCTCCCTGGGGTGGTTGAACCACGTCCAGATTCCGGCTAAGGCTGCCGGTTATACCTCCGCCCTATTTCCCACTGCCATCCTGGGAACCAGTGCCGTGAATATTTGGGCACATGCTACGTGTTCAGTGAACACACGTTGGTTGACTGATTCATCTGCATGCTAAAAAGCAACTTCAGACACCACCAGTGTGAAGAGAACTGGACTCATTGATTTCCCCGCAGCCTGATCCCAGATGTCAAACAACTTCAGAGTTCACGCGGCCTCCCGTGGCCTTTGTAATCCGAAAAGATCGATCCCAACAGCCACTTCCTGTCCGTTTCATCATCACATCTCATTTTATCTTCCCCCGGGGGGGTGTGCGCGCAAAGCTCCCCATCAGTCTAATAGCCTGCAACGTGGAGGGCAGGGCTAAAGAATGAGTGATGCCCCCGTCTCAATGCTCTGGGTGGCATTTCCCAAAGATTAGGCCCTCTGGCCACAAACTCGGGTCATCCCTCTGCTGTCCTCGAACAAACCTCAGGTTTCCGCCTTTCCAATCACACGGGAAGCACTAGCAGGAGCCGGGAGCTACTCATCCCCAATGCTGGTTCACCACGTCCTTACTTTTCCTCATGCCAACAATCTCTGCCACCACCGGTGCTGAGAGCCATCTGCCAGGCCTGGACATCAGCTAAGAGCTGACTCACCGATCCCGACCTCAAATAGTCCTCCTTTATTAATGACTTAATTAACTTTATTACTTAACCCTATTAAATCTACTTCGTTTGACCCACCAACTCCCCCAATCACCCTTCCACATTTCTTTGTTTTAATCAATACTGTCATTTTTTAAAAATGTCTTTTATTGATTTTAGAGAGTGGGGAAGGAGAGGGATGGAGAGGTAGAAACATGGATCAGCTCCCTCCTGAGCCCACAACCCAGGCATGTGCCCCGACCAGGAACCAAACCAGTGAACTCTTGGCTCATGGGTCAACACCCTACCACCGAGCAACACCGGCGGAGCCACATTTCCCATTAAGGGGAAAGATGGGCCCGAATGTGATTCTTGCCCTCCCTATAAAAAAAGTTATATGCCCTTAAGGAATTTTATTAGTTTCTCAGAAACTCCATTTTTTCACCTATAAACCGGGCTGTTTGCGGAGAGTGGCAGCTGTTTACCCAACCCTGGCCACGGGGTGAGACATTGCCCAGCCTCCGGGCAGTGAGGTGTGACCATGTGGCTGAGCTCTATCTAACCAGTGGGACAAGAGCAGCAGTGATATGTCCCCACCCTCCCGCCCTCTGCTGGCTGGACACTGTGAGGAGCTTATAAACCTGAAGTCAGGGACAGTTTCCCCCAGCCTGAGTTACTGTGTGGAGCAGAGACACCCTACCACCCCTTTATTCTCACAAACATACCCATTCATTCGGAGAGTGAGAAATAAACATCTTGAGGTTATCTGAGAAATAAACATCTATACATCCTTGGTCTATTCAGCCTGCTCTAACGAATACACCATTTTTTCCCAGCCCAATTGGGAGGTTATCATAAGTAAATAATGAAAATTTGCAAAACACCTAGTATAGGACCAGGCATAGGGCCTGCCAATATAAGGTACTTAATTAACTTTTCCTCCTTCTTTTGTTTTCGCCTATACCATTTTTGCCATAATTCATTAACAAGAAAATAGAGGTTACCAGCCACTAACGTCCCCACTGCACTAAGCTACATTTTAACCATATTCCTCATTAGATATTAATAGTTATCAACAGACAGTATTTACATATCAAATGGTAACTGCTCTTCCTGTGCACGATTTCATTTAATCCTTACAATCACCCTATCAGGGAGGTACAATTAGAATGGGAATCCTAAGACTCGGGGTGGGATAAGCATGCTGCCCACAGTGGAAAAGCTAGCACAGAACCAGGACTGACTCCAAAGGTAATGTTCCCGTCCCTTCCAAAACAGGATGCCCCTGCCCAAACCTGGCCCTCCTCCTGGTCCACCACTGGTTGCCAAGCCACGAGTGTACAGGTCCTACCAGACTCCTCTCTCTCCTTATTCCCCATGCCTAACACCCCTAATGCCAAGCACGTCTCTCCATCCTGCTGCCCCTGTCTGAATTCGGCCACTTCTCATTCCTACGGCATCTTGACTCTTGACGGTCTTGTGACCTCCACACCTGTCCCTGCCAACTCTTCTCCCCATTGCTGCAGAAGAGATGCATTCTTACCCAGCTGGTGTGGCTCAGTGGTTGAGCATGGGCTTATGAACCAGGAGATCACGGTTTGATTCCTGGTCAGGGCGCATGCCTGGGTTGCGGGCTCGATCCCCAGTGTGGGGTGTGCAGGAGGCAGCTGATCAATGATTGTCTTTCATTGTTTATGTTTCTATCTCTCTCTCCCTCTTCCTTCCTCTCTGAATCAATCAATACACATATATTTTCTTTTAAAAAGAGAGAGAGAGAGAGAGATTCATTCTGTCTGAAACCGGACAAAGTCCATACTTTGATGGAAGTATGATGAAAACCTGCAGTGGCTCTTCCTGAATGGCATGTGATGTCCCTACTCTGCGTCGCTGTCCATGGTACCTGGCACCCAGCACGGACATGAAAACATTACTGACAGTTTCACTGCTCTGAAGGGTACACCACCTGAGGCAGCAGCCTTTCTCAATGATGGCTGCAGGTGTGGCAGGCTCTCCTTCGGTTGCCAAGAACACAGCAGTGAAGAGAACAAACCCCTTGCTCTCTTGGGATGCTCCTCTGGGTTGGGACCTCTTGTTGCTTCGTGTTATCTGGCAGATGTTTGTTATAGCAAGAGCAAGAGCACAGACTAGAGTTCAAAGAGAACCCTAACTTCAAATACAAAATCTGCCACTTACTATGAAAACATGACAAAGTTAGCTGTCTTCTCTGAGTCTCAACTCTTCATTATAGAGTAGATAAATCGGCAGGTATGAAGGGCTATCCTAGGGTTAAATGAGATGATATAACAAAAAAAACCAACAACAACAAAAAAGGCTTGGAAAATGCCTGGCACACAGTAGGCAAATACCAGTTTATCTCTCCATCTCAAAGTTGCAAACACCAAGAGTGTGGGAGGTCAGATCTTACCCTTCTTTCTCTCCCCACCCTGCCTGGGGGACACAAATCAGGTCTGATAAATGCTTATTTGATTGATTAGGTGGTTGAAATCTCCAGGAAAGTGAACGAAGCTTTCTTCCCAGCCACCTGCATTCAAGGATGTCTAGGCCATGCTAAAGCACACAGAAAAAGGGCAACAGGCAAGGCCACTCCCAAATCTGGCATGCCCCCTGCTGACCCCAGCCAATGCACAGCTTGCTGAAGCCCGTATCTCTCACAGCAGAAAGACAGATGTGTGCATACATACATGTGTGTGTACATACACGTATGTGCAAACATCAAAGTAGCTCAATGTTCAACACATCACTGGAAATGAACAACCATGAGCCTGAGGAACGAGGGGGGAAAAAAACAACACACACAAACAAACAAAAACAAGCACAAGAGAACTAGACTGAAGTCTGAAGCCTACTGAAATGACCAAGCGCTCACACACAGCACACGCAGCTGGTGAAAAGCTATACACAGCAAGGCCTCAACTGCCCAGGTTTCATTTAAGTGATTTTTTAAGTAACGGAAATCCTACTGTTTTTATTGCTAAAACGTTTAGTTTTAACTAAGTGAAAAGACACGTCGTCCCCGGTCTTATAATCCATATCGTAAATACATTCTAATTTTTTCTTAATGGCCCCGGTTAATTATGTGTCCCCAATCTTGGCACGGCGCCTGGCAAAGGCACCAAGTAGCACTAAATCTGCCTGGGCTGCAGCAGCAGCATTATGCTGCCCTGGGGAAATTCCAGGTGTCCAGGCAACCAGCCGCACACGGGGATCCAGGGCAGCTTGTGGGGTGGACACGGCTCTGCTAGGTTCTCCTGGAGGCCGGGCTGTCTCTTCTCACTCATGGTTCCGGGCAGTTTTTCACGCTCCTCTTTTATTTATTTTTTATTTTTTTAAAAAATATTTTATTGATATTTTACAGAGAGGAAGGGAGAGAGCTAGAGATCTAGAAAGGTCGATGAGAGAGAAACATCGACCAGCTGCCTCTTGCACACCCCCTACCGGGGATGTGCCGGCAACCAAGGCACATGTCCTTGACCTTAATCGAACCTGGGATCTTTCAGTCCGCAGACCGACGCTCTATCCACTGAGCCAAACTGGTCAAGCTCCTCTTTTAAATGCTCTGTTGTGTGATATCCTCTAGCTCACGATTGCATACGTGTAGCTGGTCATGAGAACGTGGAGGTTCTTAAGATGGTCGGGAGTCCTCTGGTTCTCTTCTCCCCACCACAGCTCCTAGAAGTGAACGTGAGTGACCCTGTGATGACCTCTGGCCAATGAACTGTGAGCAAAAGCCTTTAAAGGCCAGAACATAATCCCCCAGGTTCCAGCTTCCTCTGGCCACGGGCTCCATGGCATTCCAGGCAGTGGGACACGCCTTGGTCCGAGTCGGAGTAACATGGGCAGGACCCCTCCCTCCACATACACATGCCAACCACCAATGGTGCATGTGTTACATGAATAAGAAATGAATCTTTGCTATTTAAACCACAGAAGTTTTAGGGGTTGTTGGTATAAACAGCATGACCTAAGCCAACCTGATGAATATAAACAGTATTCTAAGGAGAATGACAAGTTCCACAAGTCATCTGTCAAGAGGCTGTCCAAAGAGATAAATCACAGGCTTATATTCGGACCATGACACAGATTGTGGCTGCCCCAGGGCTGTGCTGATGGGTGTGCATACGTGTGTGCATGTGTGTAAACATGTCCAGTGTGCCAGGGTGGCTTCCTGGCAGTGGAGTCCACAAGATCTGTAAGCTGCCCAAGGGACAGACACCAAGTCTTTCCTCCTGTTTTTCCAGCACCTAATACAGTGCTTGGTATAGAGTAGAGGTCATGCATATTCATCTATGCTAACCATCTTGCTAGATATCAGTAAGGAAAAATACCTACAATAATAGCTTGCCCAAATTCACACGCAACTTGTAATTGGCAAAGGAATCAGACCCAACCATCCTTGGAAAGCAGAGCTCCAACCACCCTATCAATCAGTTAGCTCCACCTTCTCTTCTATGAGTGGAGACTCCCCCTGTGCCTCTCTCTTCTAAGGACGCCCCTCATTGCATTTGGGGTGCACCCTGCTGCACCAGCATTCTCTCCTCGTCCCAGAACTGTCCACTTGATCCCATCTGTGGCAGATCTTTCCAATCAAGTGGCACAGGTCCCAGGGTTAAGACCTGGTATCTTTGGGAAACATTTTTCCACCTTTTTCTTTTGTGCTTCATTTTTAAGGAAAATCGAGACATATTTAACCTTTCAAAGTAATGACTAAGAGTCACAGGTCTGGACTACCCAGGCTGGAGGCAGCCTTGGAAACAAGCTCATTCCAGCCTCTTGCATCTAAAAGGAGGAGACCAGGGCTGAGCGCCATGTGCCAGGGTGACCCAGAAGGCCCGGCCTAGCAAACAAAGCTCCTTCCACCCATGACTTCTGCCGGGACATTTCAATGAGGTCACCGAAAAGAATAGTCCATTACCCTCCCACACCCTCCCCTCAAAATAAAACTGTGGCACATCTCCTGCATACAAGGAGCCATATCTCTCCAAAGAGATAGAACCGACATAAAAAGCAACATCTGAGTCAGCCCAGCAGACTAAAAATAAAAAAGTGGCAAGAATGCTGGCCTGGGTTCACACCCGGTCAGCGGGAACCCGGACCTGTCCCCAGGTGGCCCTCCCAGGAGCCACGGGAGGTGTGGGAGGCAGAGGGATGGGATCGGGGCTGCTCTCGAGGAAGATAAGGCAGGCATCCCGGTGCACAGCGGAGAGGAGCAGAGATGGATGAGTCATGGAAACCGGAACGAAGCGAATTCAGGGGCCACCTCCGTGGTTCTCCTGCCGCAGGGAGCCTCGGAATCACCGGGAAGCAACTATACAAGCAGAAACTCTGGGCCCGCTGGTTCCGATTCTGCAGGGCATGGGTGGGCCCAAGGACATGTATTTCTTTCTTTTTTTTTTTTAATATATTTTATTGATTTCTTACAGAGAGGGATAGAGAGTTAGAAACATCGATGAGCGAGAATCATCGATCAGCTGCCTCTTGCGCACCCCCTCCTGGGGATGTGCCCGCAACCAAGATACGTGCCCTTGACCGGAATCGAACCCGGGACCTTTCAGTCATGTATTTCTAAAGAGTTCCCAGGTGCTGGGGAGCTGCTGGTCTGGGAGCAATATTTAGAAAGCCACTGTTCTCTCAAGGATCTGGACGCAGGGAGGTGAGAAGGGGGGAAAAGAAGCTGTAGAAATGAAACAAAAGGGGTGGGTAGCCGAGCGTACTGGGAAAACTAACATTTTGGTAGATGAAAGGAAACGAGGTGGCAGAAAGGGACACAGTGGTATCCACTGAAGTGTGTGATGGGGGAACCTTGAGGGAGGAAAGATGGAGAATTCTGCATGGGACATGGTAAGTTTCCAGTGGCCACAGGACAGGTGGGAATAGATACACACAAAGCAGGTGAATGCACCCCAAGAGGCCACAGAACCGGGGGGACCTGCCTCTGACAAACAGGAGGTGTCCGTGCGGGGGACTGGATGGGTGTGCTCAAGAGCTAGGCGTGTCCCGAGGGTGGTCTTCCAGAAAGCACGGGGAGGGGGCTCTGCAGAGGTGGGCCATGGCTGCAGTCTGCTGCCGAGTTCGGGAAGGGTGAGGAAGGAACCGAGGTGTTTAGACTTGCCAACCAGGTCACCAAGGAGACATACGGCAGCCCGTGGGGCAGAGGCCAGATTCTGATGGGCAAGCTGGAAAAGGAAAAGCCCTGCCACAGGCTGTTCTAAAATCCTGGGGATGGAGGATGCAGAAGGAAGCCAGGCTGAGAGAGGATGGGTTTTATGTCTCGGCAGTGAGGGACCACTCTCTCTAGAGGTAAAAGAGCCCATTAAAGAAAGAGATGGAGGAGCTAGGAAAGAGGAGTGATGTGGTGTGGCCCCGGGGGCTAGAAAGCAGTAAAACAAACTGATAACAACTCCGAGGTGCCTTCGATGTCAGCACCCAGTATCCCGGGAGCTCCCCCAAAAGGAGCAAACTTGCTTCCAAATCCCCAAACCCTGGCATAGTGCCTGACACCAACGGCATCCTTAGTGAAGGATCACGGGTCGAATGAGTGAATGCAGGCATGGAATGGAATGATGCTAGAATGAGAGAATGCATTCCCATCCACTATATAATGAATTATGTAATGAATATAAAAATTTTATGAAATCAATACCAAAAAACAAACGGAAGAGAGGGTCAAACACCGAGGTAGGTTCAAAACACGCCCTACCTTCAGACTCCCGATGCTTACACTAAGCCAATTCTAGCATTTCTTCTTGAAAAACGTCTCTTCTGAAACTCAATCCAAACATAGAAAACACAGCTGCCGCTCTACCCACCTTATGCCAACACTTTCTTCTTCTCCCCACGGACAGAGGAATTGCTAACCAGAGTGATAAAGCTCCAAGTACTCATTTGCCCCCACTTAAAAGTACGAGAATTCACTGGGGACAAAAAACAAAAAGGAAGGAAAGAATTCTTTGCACATAAAGTTGGCATAACCCTCCCCACCCATCACTCAAACACCAGAGCCTCCTTGCCAATCCCACTTTTCACTCAGGGCCCTCGCACTTGCTAGTCCCTCTTTCTGCCATGCTCTTCCTTGCTTATGTAGGTAGCGTGCTTCCTTGCTTCATTCAGGGCGGTGGTCACTTGCTACCTCCTCCAAGGAGCTGTTCGTCATCTCTTTCCAAAGCAACCACACATATAGCCCCTCACACATAGCCCAGCTGCCATCGGCCCCTCACACTGTTAACTGGCCTCACGTTCGCATCTCGGCACCTCCTGCACTGGACATGTTTCGAGCTCATTGGTTTGTTTCCTGGAACATGAGATCCACAGGAGCAGAAGCTTCCCTTGTATTCCCAGGGCCTACTGGCGTCCCTGGTCCATAGTAGGTGCTCAGTAAATGCTTATCAGGTGAATAAATCCACTACCGTACCTCCACGGAATTCTCCCAGCCTTCGGGGTCCCTGGGAGGGCTTCTGGAGAAATCTGCGGGAACAGCGGAAGCCTGCACCTGCACCGGCGCCACAATCAGATGAAAACTGATGACTGGCAGGAAAATCCAGCCACCATCTGGCTGTTCAAGGACCCCTCCCGGGCGCTGACAGCATTGTCATTCACGATAATGAAGATGAAAACCAACAGTGAGCCAGGGGGACAGGTTCCCGGGAGGCAGCCTGGCTGGACTTAACTCCTTCCGGCCCCGAGAAGGAGCCGCCCTCCCCGAGGCTGGAGGCAGGCGGCGGACAAGGTCCCCTCTGGAGAGATGGCAGAGGACCTGTCCCAGGAAGGGCTGAGATGGAGAAACTCTGAGCACAAGAACCTTGGCAAGACGCCGGCAGTGGGAGGTGAGGAAGGCTATCGCGATGACGGGTGGGACGGACCATTTGCCCATCAGTCAACAAGGTCCTTCGGGCTGAGAGCCAACTATGCTTTCAGCTCGCTTATTAAAGCGCTGGTGTGTGTGTCTACCCTGGAGGCCTGAGACTCAAGGTCTGAGAATAACGGTCCCCGGGTCTTCAAGGGGCATTCCATCGCTGAAGTTTCCAGAAAGAAGAGTCCAGCGTAAGCAGTTTCCATGAGCAAGTGCTGGCCACCCTTGATTAGAAAATACAACTGAGGGGAGTTCCAGGGAGAAGAGGAGATCACCGCCAGGCAGGTGCCAGGCGAGGGAGCTGGCGGCCGGGCACGACCCCCTTCTTTCCGGCCTCCGAGTGGAGGAACTGTCAAGGACACATTTCCTGGGTGAGAGGCAAGGACGTGAACCAGTGCCACGTGGCCTCGTTCTGAATCCCACCCCTGCCTCTTGAAGAAGAAAAATGAAGGTGAAATGAAGAGTGCAACAAGTAACTACCGGCGAGTTACATGGGTTCACTGATGTCAAGCAGGAAAACAAGCATTCTACATGCCAGATATGATGAGATGATGATGATGGTGATAGTGATGGTGATAATGATGGTGAATTATAATGATGATGGTGGTAATATAATAGTGGTGATGGTGATAATGATGGTGGTGGTGATAGTGATAATGAGGGTGATAGTGATGGTGGTGAATGATAATGACAGTGGTGATGGTATTAACGGTGGTTGTGATAATGGTGAATTAGAAGGAGGGTGGTGACAGTGATAATGATGGTGGTGATGGTGATAATGATGGTGAAAGTAATGGTGGTGAATTATGTCAGTGGTGATGGTGATAATGATGGTGAATTTGAATTCGGGTGGTGATAAGTGATAATGATGGTGGTGATGGTGATAATGATGTTGATAGTGATGGTGATGGTGACGGTGATAATGATGGTGAATTATGATTGGGGTGATAGTGATAATGATGATGAATTAGAATGATGGTGGTGAAGATGATAATGATGGTGTTGGTGGTGATGGTGATGGGGTGGGGTGTTGATGGTGATAATGAGCACAGAGCCTAGAACAGATTCCTGGGCTCCAATCCAGACTCCAGTAAGTGCCCTGTGATTCCTGGGGGAGTTGACAGAAACCCTGGATGAGGGTCCACTTGGAACTGCCCAGCGGACAGTAAGTGCTGCCTTAGACCACAGTTGTTGGAGCAGCCCAGACCCAGGTAGGCACCAGTGTCCTAGGTGTGGCCCTGGCCACAGTTAGGTAACTCGGGCCACAGTGACTCAACAAGCCCCAGGGCCTCTTCAACTGTGTCTCACAACCCGGAGAACTCCTGTGGGTCCCGCTGCAGGGGTGGGATGAGATCTCCTCCAGCACCCAAAGCACCTGCTTCCCAAGGAGCTTAGACAGTATCGGCCCACTGAGCTGCCTTCTATGTTGTTCAATTACATTATCTCCTCAATTAATTCCAAGCTCAGCTCCTCGGTAACAGCTAAACATCTGATCAGCACTTCACCGATTACAAAGTATAATCAAATCAGGAACCCCATGTTATGGATTCAATTGTGTCTCCCATTCCCCACTTCCCTCCTCACCCTTGAAAAAGTCTTATGTCGAAGCCCTAACTGCCAAGTAGCTCAGAATGCCGCTGTATTTGGAGACAGGGTCTTTAAAGAAGTAATTAAGGTAAAATGATGTCACCAGGGTGCTCCAGTATGACTGTGTCTTATACGAAGAGAAGACTAGGACAGGGACACGTACAGAGGGGACCATGTGAAGACACGGGGAGAACGTGACCGTCTACATGCCGGAAGAGAAACCTGCAGACATCCTGATCTACTCCCGGGCTCTGGGACTTTGAGAAAATTAACTTCTATTTTGGAAGCCACCCTGGCTGTGATACCTGGTAACGGCAGCCCTAACTAACCAGTACACCCCAAGAGGGCACTCCAGATGCATGATTACTGTCATTGTAGCATGAGAAGAGCAGACGTCTCAGCCCTGCCTGAGCCACTCAGCTAACAAGTGGTCAAGCTGGGATTCCAGAGCATGAAGCCTGGCTCCTCTCACCACGGCCCAAGGATTGGACACTTACTGGGCAATATTTATTGAGCACCTACTAGGTGCTCAGATCTTTTCAAGGCACTAAGGATACAATAGGGATCAAGAAGCCCCTTTTGTCATGGAGATAAACAATAGCCACCATCAAATAAATATCAACTATCAACCTTTAGAAACCACTGGAGAGTGTCAGGAATATAAGAAAAAAAAATTTTTTTTCTCATTCTAGCCTATAATTTTTAGTACAAACATTTCAGCCAAACAATGAAATATTTCTTTTAAAAAATGCATTAAATCCTAAAAGTGAATATTCAAAAGGGAAGTTCTGGGAAGGAGGAGAGAGTATTGTTCATTCATTTCACTCTTCATTAAGAAAATGAAAAAAAAATCAGGCAAGAGTGAGTCACAAGCTCTGAGTAAAAATCTCTACCATGTTTCTACCATGTTAATAAGGGTCAGTGCCTCAGGCAAAGACCAACAGTAGTTAGCATATTAATGCAATATTCAGCAGGGCTAAAAATCAGTATAAAATTGCCCTGCTGTTGGCCAAGTGGCTTGAGTCAATCCCCTAACCCAGTGGTTGGCAAACTCATTAATCAACAGAGCCAAATATCAACAGTACGACGATTGAAATTTCTTTTGAGAGCCAAAAACCGACTTCTGCGCATGGGCCACGAAGTTTTGATCGCACTGTACATGCGCGCCCGCACATAGTATTTTGTGGAAGAGCCACACTCAAGGGGCCAAAGAGCCGCCTGTGGCTCGAGAGCCGCAGTGTGCTGACCACTGCCCTAACCTGATAATCCTTTTACTGTTTACCAGACTTTACCTTTGATATGGCTACAGGCATTCCTAAAGGGCAAATGTGTATTCAAGTGAATAAAAGCAAATGGGACCCAGAAATCAGGGAGCCTCTCCACTAGAGGAAGGTTTCCGCCTGCCCCTTTGGCCCCCTGCCTGACCCCCATGCCTTCTAAATTTATAATTCTTGTCTAATGCATTCATTTGTGCACGGCCCCTTCTCCAGATCCTGAATCCTCACTGTAAAGGTTGCAGCAGGTCAGCATCAAAATTTTCCCCTAAAGTCTGGGGCCAAAGCTCTTTCAAAAAATAATCATGCTCAGGGGAGGTGTGTTTTGCTCTTCACCCAGATGAGAATTCACACCACGTCCACCTCAATTACACCGGTACACTCACCACCAGAGAGGATCCTGCATGGAGTCCCATCTCACTCTCGCTGCTGCTTAAGTTTCAATTGTAACATGTCTACAAGGGTTTCATGTTGTTATAACATTGGATTGCTGCTAGAGAAGTATTTACACACTATGTGGCACCTGTTAAGCATTTTCCTCATTTCCAGTGCTGCATGGTGGGGTCTGGAACTGCAGGCACGACTGTGCACCATGCAAACCCCTTTGACTGTCAACCCCCAGGGCCACCTGGGGCTGATTGAGCATGGACTGACCGGCCCTGCTGCCTGCGAGAGGCTACAAGGACGTCACACCGGTGACCCTCCACGAGGGGGAGGGGGGGGTGCGTTCACAGTCACATTAATTAATGCACCGGATGGCATTCGAGGCAGAACCGGAAATCCAATAGTGGTCCCTAGACTCGAGGGTCTGAGTGCCACCAGAGGCAGGTGAGGAGTGACAGCTGAGGGCCCGGCAAAGCTACAGGGACTCATTCATTCACACGGAGACGCAATGGCTCTCACTGCGGCTGGACTACAGGAGGGTCCGTGCAACTAGGACTATAATTCTGAGATTTTAATAAGAAGTTAGAATCCAGGCTTGGCAGCTCCTGGGCATGGATAAACCCCTCCAGCTCTAAGCTTTGTGCCGCCACCTGAAAAGAGAGGAAATGACAGCGTCCACAACAGAGGGTCAGAGGACAGGGAAATGGGATCAAGCACGGGAGCTCTGGTTGCCTAGACCTGGCACCTACGAGGCACTCGCTCGCGTGATGCTCCTTAGATGAACAAGGTCACGGCTGGCCGGGAGGGAAGATGCAGGCAAGGCCAGCAGTCAGGAATCACTCCATTACTCTCATCCTCCCCGCTGGGTGAGCGCTGACCCAGAGGACTTGGCAGGTCAGGAGCAGAGTTCCGGACCCTTAGGCCTTAGGAAGGATTCCTTCAAGCCCTTCAGTGGTTTGTGTTTTGTGTGTGCGTGTGTGTGTGCATGTATGTGTGTGTGTGTGTGTGTGATGCCCACATGGGCATAAAGGAGCACTTTTGGGGAAGAGGCCACACTGAACCAGCCCCTTGAAGGGACCCACACCCAGGCAAGGTTGCCAATGGCCAGCGTGGCGTCCGGCACGCTCCTCTAGGAGAGAAAATAGATGTTTCCTCAAAACCTGGGAGAGAAAGTCCCCATTGTACATCGGTTGAAGGAACAAAGGAATGATGAACCGATAAACATCTTTTAAGCATTCAGGAACAGAGAACTTTCTCATCATTCTACCAAAACTTGCCCCAATCACAAAAGCAGACCATGCGGTGAGAATAAGATTTGGCCGCCTACAGAATTAAAAGATGAATGCTACAGGGACCCATTGATTCTTAATGAGATCCTTAATTCTCCAGATCTAGCCCGTCATCCTTAAAATGTCTCATTTACATAAATAAAAGAGTTATTACCGACTACCCACTAGGTGGAAGGCATTTACACACACACACACACACACACACACACACACACAGAGCCTGATTTTTAAAAAATGCATCATTATTATTATTTATTTTACTGGTTTTAGAAAAAGAGGAAGGGAGAGGAATACAGAGCTAGAAACACAGATGAGAGAGACATTGATTGGCTGCCTCTTTCATGCCCACTACGGGGGATTGAGCCTATAACCCGGCATGTGCCCTGACCAGGAATCATATCAGTGACCTCTTGGTTCATGGTTTGACGCTGATCCACTGAACCACACCGGCTGAGCCACATCACCTCATTTGATTCTCACAACACGCACTCTATAGACAACCAAAATCCTTCGTTTCTTCAGATGAGGTCACCCAGCCTGAGGGAGTGGGGCTCCGGGCTTCAAACTAAGATCCTTCCAACCTGAAATCCCATTCCCTCCCTGCTGCCTCTGACATAAAAATGTCATCCCAGTCACCGATGGATTACAAAGTCACTATAAAATGACCTACAGGCCAGATCACTAGAGAATACGCCGGTACAATGCCTCCAAATTGCAGAAGGTAAGAAACGATAGAAACCAACAGAGGAAACTATCCAAAGTGAGAACACACATCCCATGTGGTTTAGGATTCTACCCTACTTCACACTTAAATATAAAAATATTCAGTGTAATAGGTGCCCCCCCAAAAGAGACAGTCCTTACTTAAAAATCGGGGAAAATTAATAGAGGCTACACAGACTCAAAAAATGGATGTAGTTCAGAAAAACAAACATAGTCCTAAAAAGGAAGACAGCTCTTGAAGTTTTACCCACGGTCCCTAAGAACTGCTTTTACGTGTCATGTATTCAGTTAAAACGGTTTCTGGAAGCCAGCTCACCGTGGGACAGTCCCGGACATGGTAAGTACGGTCCAATCGCGTACGCCAGCTTTGATCCCTGAAATGAAGTTGCTGCTCCTCGTCTGATGGGAACAAAGTCAGAATTTGGTTCGAAAGGTGCTAGCCTATTTTCCTTTGCAAATATCCAATGTCTGGCACGGTTGTCAGCACTTTGAAAATGCTTTTGCAGCCCTGGCTGATGTGGCTTAGTTGGTAGGAGCATCGGCCCGTAGTACGTACACCAAGGGCACATACCCAGGTTGCGGGTTCGATCCCTGTTGGGCACATGGGGGAGGTCTGTCTCTCTCTCTCTCTCTCCCCTCTCTCTCAAATCAACTTTTTTTAAAATTTTTAAATGAATGCTTTGAATATGTTACTTTCCTTCATTTTTGTCCCCTTTTACAAATATGTAAAAAAAATAAATAGATAAGGCCTCATTTATTCTAAATGAAGCAGGGAATTTAATGGCTTGTGCTCTCAGGGGCCTGTGCAGGAGGCTTAAACAGTAACTAGCAGCATGACCGAGAAGTGCAAGGGCCAGCAGCGAGTGGTGGAAAACTAATTATTCTAAATGAAGCCGGGAATTCAATGGCTTAACCTCTACGAAGTCCGCAGGTAGACAGGCAAGGTCGGATCTAGGTCCAAGGAATGCCCGGTCTCTCTCCATTTCTCAGCTCCCTGCTCTTACCCACATTCCCAGATGCCATGCTGAGCAGAGACAGCTGGTAGGCGGGCGGGGTGGAGCTAGCATGTGCCCGGCTCCGTCCTCCAAGGTTCAATTCAAGGCCGGTGGAAAAGAACACTCACCCCTCTCTCAACCGTCCCTGCACCTTACTGGCTCTGCCTCGGCCCGTGGTCGGCAAACTGCGGCTCACGAGCCACATGCGGCTCTTTGGCCCCTTGAGTGTGGCTCTTCCACAAAATACCACGGCGAGCCTATTTTGAAGAAGTTAGAAGAAATTGTTTAAAAAACTTGTCTCTCAAAAGACATTTCAACCGTTGTACTGTTGATATGTGGCTCTGTTGACGAATGAGTCTGCGGACCACTGGCCTAGGCCATGTGCCCACCCAAATCACGATGGCCAGGGGTAACCTGAGCCACAAGTCTCCCCAGGAAGTCAACCACATTATGTCCCCCGAAGTTCACGGGCGGAAGGGAGGATTTCCAGAGAAAATCTGTGCGGGATGAATGAATGCTGCCTTGGAAAACCAAGAGGCACCCACCACGGGCCATGAGACTCACCCGGAGTCCCACCGAGACTAAGAGACAAAATGAGCACCCATGCCCGAGCTTCCTAGAAACCACGAACTCCTAAACAGTGGCAAACATTTAGAAAACATGCGGGACACGTCCCAGAAAGGCCCCCACGCCAAACCTCTGGGTCCCCACACTCTGACACCCTGAGCAGCTGCCTCCAGAACTTCAAAGGAAGCCACGCTCCTCTCACAAAACAGACCCTGTGTCACACCAAACAGGGTTACCGTTATCGACATCCAAATCCCTCCATGGCTCTAAATGGCTCCTCGCCATCTGGTACGCCAGCACGAGGGGGAAAAGCTTTTTGACCCAGTTCTGTCCCGGCTCCGATGTAAAGCGCTGAACCTGCCGTTCATTAACTTCCCCCCATGCATGCTCCTGCTCTGCCTATTCGCAACTCCGAAATGACACCTATTATTCAACTGGAGATTAGGATCTCGAGCAGTGGGGTGTTTTTTAATAAAAAATAAAATTAAAAATAGATTCGCCGTTGCCTCCTTTAATGAAAACGAGGGGCTCTGCCGGCTTACAGGGGAAATGACATATTTCTTGGGATTTTTTTAATATTTTGATTTGAGCGGTGCCAAATAAGAAGTTACCAATGATATTCACCTCCTGGGAAACTGCACACTGCTTCTCCCCTAGCCGTACTACTCCCCCTACCGACCCCCCACCCCCACCGCGCACCTGGGCTGCCCACACAGCTCTCCCTCCAACACAACACAAACCCTCTGAGAGCAGCACATGCCGCTGACAGGGAGCACCAGGTGCCAACAGGCGTGTGCCAAGGAAGGAAAAGGATGGAGCCCAGCACCGTGTCTAACCACATTTTTCCGTGATGACGTAAATGCCCTACGTCTGCGCTATCCAATGGGGCAGCCTCGCTGCATGGGGCTCTTGAGCTGAGAAACGGGATTTTTTTTATTTTATTTTCATTAAAGCGGCCACAGGTGGCCAGTGGTTACTGAATATCGGAGGGCGGCGCAGACGTCACCCTCAGGGAATTTCTCCAGCATGTCCTGTGTTTCCCACCCGAGCGCAAACCAGCCACCTGCCGCTCTCCAGACAGGGCCTCTGTCTGTGCCCCTGGCCTCCTGGCCTGCCTGGGAGACTCCTTTTTCATGCACAAAACCCATGCAGGTTTCACCTCCTCCGGGAAGCCCTCCTGGACTTTCCCTTCGCTCCTCCCCGTTCATGAGAGTGGGTCAGCCCTGCTCCTCCGTGGGCACCTCTGTGCGTAGGGCTGCTTCTGTGGACGTGCTCGTCACTTTGCAACGGGCGGGGAGCCTGTGTCCCGCCCAGCGGACAGCTCAAGAGCTCGGTGGCCAACTCTAGGAAGTAGGTGTTCTGGAGACAGCTAGCCGCCTTGAGTGAAATCCGCTTCTAGCACCTGCTCCCAGCTCTGTCACCTCAGGCACACTCCAGGATGGCGGCTCTGGGCTGGGTGTCCCATCTGTAAAACGGGATGACTGACAGCAAGGACTCTGTGACCCAATGCCGGTAACACATTAGCCGAGGGCCCAGCAAGGGGCAAAGATGATAACACTGAGGTCCCGTGCTTTGTTTCTCAAAGTATTAGCCTGCGCATCTCTGAGCATGCGCTGGGTCTTAGCCATCCCTGTCACCCAGGGTCAGAGCAGATGGCAGGCACTCCTCAAAGATGCAAACGATGACTGATGCCTCCCGGGGACGGATGCCAGTCCCGAGCTCAGGTCTGAGTACACTCCATGAGGCTAACCAGCCTTCTTCTAAATGTTAAACTAAGACACTAAAAAAACACACAGTCTCAACAGAAATAGGATGCAAGATGTGCATGGGGCTTATTCAAACGACACCCAAACTCACTGTCACTGCCGCCCACCCTGTATGTCCCGTTACTACCCCAGGCAACCCCAACCTAGCCAAACCTCTACCAAAATGTTCCTGGTGGAAATAAGCCCCATCCTGCAAGTGTGGGGGACAGTAACCACAGTTTAAGGGCCACTGGTCTCACATCAACGTGAGAGATACAGTTAAGAGACTCTAAGCCCCAACCATCTATCTGTTCCCGCCTCTCTCCCTCATCCTTCTAGTGTACCCACTCCCCTCTTGTCATAGGTGGGTATCTGGATAAGGGGGGGGGGGGGAACCCTTCAATAGACGGAAATAGTGCTACGAGCCTGTGTTCTAGGTGTGCTGCCCTGGGCACCTGCCCTGAAGGAAGGGGTACCTCTGGAGGCCCTGGGAGGCCCTGGGTTTCCCTGGAGGCAGACAAAGATGAGCAGCAGGTGGAAACAGCATTACGGATGATTAAGCGTTCTGAATACAGGCTTCCCAGCCCGTGCAGAGTCCCAAGGAGACTGTTCATTTCCCAAATCCAACGTTATCCTCCTGCTACAAGGCTCCCTGGCCCAGGCGCTCAGCCAGGAGGTGACAGAGAGCAAGTGGGGAGGCTGGAGCACACAGCAGGCGCTTTGCATGCCTGGGAGCCTGGAGCACACAGCAGGCGCTTTGCAAGCCTGGGAGCCTGGAGCACACAGTAGGCCCTTTGCATGCTTGGGAGCCTGGAGCACACAGCAGGCGCTTTGTAAGCCTGAGAGCCTGGAGCACACAGCAGGCGCTTTGCATGCCTGGAAGCCTGGAGCACACAGCAAGTGCTTTGCAAGCCTGGGAGGCTGGAGCACACAGCAGGCGCTTTGCATGCAAGAGAATGAGTTCAGCCCAGCTTCTACTTCCGGGAAGGCAGCTCTGGAGGCAGGAACTTCAGGGGCCTGTCTTCTGGGGCCTGTGCAGGAGGGTCAGACAATAACTAGCAGCATGGCTGAGAGGTACAGGACCATCTAACAAAGGGCTGGGGCTCTGACATCTGCCAAGTGTGCAAACTTGGGCATATCACCTTCCCTCTGGGGGCTTCAGTTTCCTTGTTTATAAAATTAAGGGGTGGTTTCCAAACTCCTCCCCCCCCCCCCCCCCCGCCCCGGGAAAAGCACCTGTCTGCCCCAAAAGAAGTCTATGAGGAAACTCCAAAATATAAAACGGGCCAAAACCGGTTTGGCTCAGTGGATAGAGTGTCGGTCTGCGGACTGAAAGGTCCCAGGTTCAATTCCGGTCAAGGGCATGTACATTGGTTGCAGGCACATCCCCGGTAGGGGGTGTGCAGGAGGCAGCTGGTCGATGTTTCTCTCTCATCAACATTTCTAGCTCTCTATCCCTCTCCCTTCCTCTCTGTGGAAAATCAATAAAATATATTTTAAATATATATATGTATATAAAACGGACAAGCAGAACGGCTGTGACAGGAGCGTGAAGCCCCACCTATGCGAGCCTGCCTCCCCCCACCCCAGAGGCTAGGAAACCCAGAACCCTGGGCACTCCAGAAACAGGGTTACAAACCAGATCAGCCTCTAAGATCCCATCAGGCAGCTGTACTGCAGACCTTCTGGTGCCTGTCTATATGGAATGGATCAGAAACAGACCAGGTCGATTATGTGAAATTTGTCTTATGGAAAATGCCAAACACATTCATCACACCTGTGTCCCAGCCTCAACGATTACCAAGTCGTGGCCAGCCATGGCTCATCTCTACCCGACCCATCCCCGGATCCCTGGGATTATTTTAAAGCTAATCCCCAATATAATACTATCCAGTCAGTGGCATTAATACACTAAGAAGAGCAACAGCAATCCCTACATTATTGGCTGTACTTCACATCCCCGGGACTGATTTATGCTGTTAAGTCTGTCCACCTCCTGCCCATCCCCCACCGCCCAACCCTCTGGCCACCATCCGCTTGCTGTCTGTATCTATGAGTCTGCTTTGCTGTGTTGTGTTTGCTCATTTGTTTAGCTTTCTAGGTTCCACATAGACTTCCATGGTGATCACTTCCTAAGGTACGTAAAGGTCAAACCACTGGTGTATACCTGAAACTGATATAATATTGTATGTCATCTATACTGTAAATAAAAGCTTTGCATTTCAGAATAAAGGTTTAAAAAAACACATTAATCCCTTAACATCATCTGACATCTAAAATGCCTGCTCCACCCTTTTTTCCTCCGTACGATTAATGTGGTGAAGAGCTGAGTCGCTTTTCTCTAGCTCCCCGATGCCTGGAATTTCACGGTTATCACTGTTGTCACTTAGCACGTGCCTCTGCCCTCCACGTTCCCAGTGACCCCGTCCCTGGATCAAGGTTCATCAGGGGCACGTAACGCCTGGGTGTTTCTCTGTGAGTACTGCAGGCAGCCCCGGGGGACTACTTTCTATATTAGACTGATGATTGTTCAGTTTCTTGCCTATATTCAAAAATGCTTCACACACACACACACACATGCATGGTTATATCTTTTTCATTTTACCCAAATTACATCCAACCTGACTATTCTGAAACGTTTCATTCAACATGAAATTATTAATATTTTAAAATTAGAATCCAATAAGATGCATGTAACACGTGAACAGTATTGAGCGTAGATTAAATTCCAACAATTCACAGTTTAAATTGTGGGATTTGTCCAGAATAGAGTGACGATAACTACTTGCTGAATAAATCAGCAAGGCTGCTAAGTCCCATTGTCGTCTAAGAAATAAATACCTGTGTGTAAACCATCAACTGACCTGCACACGGGCTGCATCCGATGTACCGTGTGACAGCCGTCTAAAATTCCCCATTCATCAGTTTTCTCCTCCCCTAAATCATCTGCCCCCGATCAATAATTGAACCAGCAATTCCTGCTGCCTATGTAAATGGTGGTCACAAAATTTACAGCCTGTTTCTATGCGGCAGTCTCCGGGCCCCAAAATGACCAATGCCGGTACTCTGCTTTGTACTAGGATCATCTTGTGCTGAAAAGCAACCACTCCCTACGTACATACGGTCAGTTAGTCGACCCATGAGAGAAGCCAGAAACGTGAGCAATCAAAATGAAGCCAGGCAACACAGATTTTTTTTTAAAGTCCTCCATACATTGTTTAAGTCCTCAGCACATTTTTTAAGCCCTCTGACAGTATCTGCTACCGTGTTTCCCCGAAAATAAGACATCCTCCGAAAATAAGACCTACTTCATGGAAACATAATACATCCCCTGAAAATAAGACCTAGCGCATCTTTGGGAGCAAAAATTAATATAAGACACTGTCTTATTTTCGGGGAAACAGGGTATGAAAGCTCCAGCCCAGTAAGCCCCTCTCACCGCACTCCTGCTCCTAAGACCCTGCATGGAACCTAAAAGGTCTTTAAAAAAACATTCCCCCAAACAACTCTACATCTGCTGGATGATGTCAAGGTTCCTATGGCAACCCTCCTTTCTAAAGTTTGGGTAGGGAAGGCGGAGGGGTCACTTGGCACCTGGCTTACGTGTGGTGAATGCCTCAAGTCTGCCCGTGACTTCCTCCTACAGTTACAGGGAGACCTCCCATTTCCACAGCGCGTGGCCATGACCATCCATCAAGGGCTTCCCCAAGTGGGACCTATTGTGTGGAATAAGGAGGAGAGATTAGACTCCATTTAAAAAAAAAAAAAATGAAGACTCTAACAATCAGAGTTAAGTGCTCCTCTGTAAAAACAAACCAACAGGATAATACCTTGGGTCCCCTGCCCTGCGTCTCGGAGTCCGACCTGCTCTGGATCTACCCAGCCCACCAGGGTCTCCCTCCTCTCAGCTTCCATGCCTTCCAGCATGTGCACCCAACCCCGGCATTTTTATTTTACCACATGTGGGTTTGTTTCAACCAGAGAGAGAGAGAGAGAGAGAGAGACTAAGCCCCCCAATGAAACGGCATGCTTTAAAGCAGGGCTCATTTTGAACACTGTAGGACATCTCTCAAGGAGCAATCATTTCAGTGCACAGAAGTGTCATGATTAGGAGTTTGAGCCTGGAAGTCACAATATAATCCTCAGTGACTTAATATGACAAAGACCTACATTTGAATCCCAGTTCCAATGCTGCTGAGCTGTGCAGTCTTAGGAATGTTACTTAACTTCTCTGTGATGGAGAAGCAGCAGGCATCTCATTGGGTTACGATGAGAATGAACGAGAGCTTGACTCGGGTAACACTGTAAGCTCGAGAAAACGTCATGCCATCGCTATCATTAACACTATGATCCCTACTGTTCATCAGCATCGCCACATTTTTAGAGTTCACAAAAACAAGCGTGGGGCCCAGTATCTTGCCCAGCACCGCACAGCAAGTCGGTGCCACAGCCAGGGAGGGAATTCCAAGATGCCGCCTCCCCCATCCACTTCCCTCACAGTCTCCGCAATGTCTATCCCACAGCAAGTGCTTAGTAATACGCAGAAATTACTGAACGTGTCAACTGTATGGAAACCTAGTGAGTCATCTGGTCAACCCTCTCATTTGGCAGATTAGAAAATTCCGGCCCAGCAGATAACACATCTGTTCAATACCGTTCAGTTAGTAGTAATAACCTACGCATTTGTATAATGATGCCTAATTACGGCGTTTTATTCACCATGACGTGAGACATCGATGCCTCCGGGCGAAGACCCCAGCAACACAGCCGAGATCAAACAAAAGTTGAAGTTAGCATGCCAGCACGTAGGCGACTCCCAGGGGCCACGGTAAGAGCATGTCAGGGGGTGCCCATCATACAGTCTGGGCTTATTCAGTGATTTGGGGGAGGGTCCCAGGAGGTGGGGGCTGCCATCAAGCAGGAATTCTGTGTCCTTACGATGTTTACCCAGAGGGCAGGAGGCACTGGGCAGGCCGGAGCTGCAATCGGTACAGAAACAGCCGGCGTCTGTGGAGGCTGAGAGGGCATGATTGCGATTTCTGTGGACGGCAGTGCTCTGGCTTTCCTCTGGGCTCACTCTTGATTACGGAGCCGCCTTGTTTTTGTCTTGTTTTATCACCATCACACGGTGACCCTGCCACAGGTCAGTGCGCTGGGAAATTCTTCGCGGCCAGCTCTCAGAGCCCGGCCGCCGCCAGGCCCACGGCAGCCGGAAGGGGGTGGGTTCCGTTTGCTTTGCTCGGGGATGTGTTCAACTCTCCACAACACCTGTTTGTGTCGGGGAATTTCAGGGAGGACTAGATGCAAAGTAAATAAAGATCCCAACCCTTAATGAGCTTGCATTCCGATGGGGGAAAGAGCTCATTAAAAATAAACATAATACGCTGCACATATCCATCCTATTATGTCAGAAAGTGGTAAGGGCTGTGAAAAATAGAGAAAAAGGAGAGCAAAGGGGACTGGGAACAGCGGTGACATCGCAAATGTGAGCGCAGACCTACAGGAAGCGAAGGAGGTGACCCTCACAGGGCCATCCACCCAAAGAGAAATCGGCATCCTTGTCCCAATTTGGAAATGAGGAAAGTGAGCCTTGGAGAGGTCACGTGGCTGTCCAGAGGTCACATGGCGGCGCCAGGGAGCCCCGGGGTCTCCAGATTCTCCTCCACCAGCTGCCTTTCCAACACAACCTGGACCAGAGGTTACCCTGGTGCAGGTGGGACCCCAGAGGTACATGCCGCTGTGTGAGCTCTGAAGCCCGGGAGAGCCTCTGCTTTCTCCCGCCACCCAGGTGTGCAGCCCGCTGTGTTCCCTACTGTAGGGGCGCAGAATACACCACCCTGAAATGACCCACTGGGCAGGGGGTCTATCTGGAGCAGAGATACTGAGAAAAAGCAGATACAGGAGGACTCTGCTCCCGCCCCCCACTTTCTGGTTCCTAAAAGCAGGGGCAGAGATTCCCCGTTTCTTCTTCCCCTACTTCCTTCCCCCTCCCTATGAAGGCGCCCTCCTCCCACACCAGGGCTGGGGCGGGGGTCAACCTAATCATCAGAGATGGAGATCGCACAGAGAAGAATCTGCATAAAAACACCTTGCTCAAAACAAAACAAAAACCCACCCATATATTTACCTTCTCTAATAAACACCGTAAAGGGAAAAAAAATTTAAGTGGTCTAACTGGATTCTACCCCGGGGAGAACTCTGCCTGACCCCAGCAATTTAAACAATTTCACTGCTTTCCTCCGTTTCCATGTGGACAGCAGTGGCTATCGCCATGAAAACAAGATCTCATTATTTTACGTTCCTCAGCCTCAAATACAGTCCTACCCACTCACTTCTTCTGAAAGGGCTCAGCCCGTCTGCAGGCGTGTGCGCTCACCATTCCCACCCAATGACTTGTGTATTTATTTGAAGTGGAGTGTGTCGATGTCACCCTGAAAAGGAGGCCAACATTCCTGCTTCCTAAAGAACCAGGGTATTCTTTAAAGAAGACACACAGCCCAAACAAAACCCACCTCTTAGTGGCATGGTGATCCTATCTCAAGGTCTGGCTGGGAAGGAAAACAAGTTGCAATGACCTACAGCCTTCTCATGCTGGGCAGGGCATGTGGCGACCACCTATGGACGCAGTGACCAGATGTGACTGCTCCTGACTGTCCCCTCCCTCGGCCCTGGGTCAGAGTGGGTGATAGAAAAGAAAGCAGAGGGCATTAAATGACCTCCACAGTGGAGGTCAGCTGTACTTTGTGACTAAAATTTGTCAGAATGTGTCCTGCATTCGAGGCTGGGGCTGTCATCTATGTCTCATCTAAAAAACTATGAACCAACCTGGAGGCAGGGCCGGGAATTGAGGTGATGAGCAGAGCGGGGGTAAATGTCATCGGGAGACACACATGGGAAGAGAGAGGGGGGCCTGAGGGATGGGACTATATCAGGAGCACAGTCCCGCTACAGGGAGTGATTGTGAAATCCAGGGACCATAGGCCAGGCCAGGGTCGCTTTGGGTTCTGAGGATGGGAACAGCAAAAATGTGGCCATTAGCCTCTCGGAAAAGCATTGTTCTGAGGATTTTGATTGGCCTGTTAATTCCACATTCATCTTCCTGTTGTTATCTCAAGGCAGTCATGCATCTTCCTAAACCAACCCCATCTCTATGTTCATCCATCCATCCACCCACCCATCCACACACCCACCTACCCATCCATCCACCCATCCACACACCCACCCATCCATCTACCTACCCATCCATCTATCCACCCATCCACACACCCACCTACCCATCCATCCATCCATCCACACACCTACCTACCATCATCCATCCACCCATCCACACATCCATCCATCCATCCATCCATCCATCCATCCATCCGTGTTTTCTCTCTCTTTGTGGTACTGGGGATAAACGAAGCACCATCCCTAACCTCAGGGAGCTCACAGTTTTATCCGGAGACATGTATGTGTGCATGTGTTTGTGAAGCAAGTAAAGGCAGGCTCTAAGCCAGGTGTTTACAGGCTGGGAAGCTCTGAGCAGAGGGGCTCTGCCACTGAGAGTGGTTACAGCCATGATGCAGCATGCACTGTGATGGTACTGCACGGGGAACATTCTGGAATCCCTTCCACTGCTCCAGTACTATGGCTCTGTCTCTGCTTATAAAACCAGAGGCCATCCCTTATGCATATGTATCACCTGGGGGCTGGGTCCCCAAGAGACTCTCAGTAAGCAGCTCTGGGGTAGAAGGTGCCTCTCTGAGTCCACAGCTGAATCCTGGCTCCAGCATTTATTGTTTGTGTTTCCTTAACCTTTTATGCCTCATTGCCTTGGCTTTCAACAAAAGGGGGGACGGTGAAAGTGAGACCACATGATGTTGCTACAAAGAGTGAGCCCAAACGTTGAATGAGGGCAGGTATTTTCGTTTTATTCTCTATAGTACTGCCAGGTGGATGTGCCAACTAGATAAATATTCATTAATGACTGAATGAAGAAAGAATCCTCTCTCTAAGCCTGGTCTGCTCCACTTTGGGAGAGGACTTAGTGGTGCTGATCAGAAATTCCGTGGGGCCTTTCCCATAAGCACATGACCAAGCACCGCTCCTGAAACTCTGACTCCTTAGGCCTTAAGGGTTCCAGGTGATTCTCCCATGTAGCCCTGGTTAGGAATGAGGGGTGCGCAGGCCACCTGTTACCTGATTCTCTGTTAGACAGATCGGGACAGTCATGCATCTTCCCAAACCAGCCCCATCTCTCTCTGTCCGTCTGTCCATCCATCCTTCCATCCATCCATCCAGGGTGTCAGTGCTCACTCCACCCTTCCACCTCCCTTTCATCCTCCAAGACCCAGCTTACATGCCACCTCCAGAGAGACACCCCTCTCCTGCTTGAGTGGAAAGCAGCCCTCTCTGCTGATTGTCCCATGGTCCTGCTCCTCCATTTCTGAAATGCCATCATCAGCCAGTACAGCCGTGGGCAAACTACAGCCCGCGGGCGGGATTCAGCCCGTTTGGCTGTTCTATCCGGCCCGAGGAGCCGAAAGAGCGGAGGGTTCTCTTGCTCTCCCCTCGCTCCTTCACCAGCAGCCCAAGATGAGAGTGCCAGCATGGTCAGGTTGCTTTTGTTCCGGCCCTCCGGTCCAGTTTAAGAACCCTTTGTGGCCCTCGAGTCAAAAAGTTTGTCCACCCCTGAGCCAGTATAAGGTGTGTGTGTGTCTCTCCCTCTCTCTCTCTCTCTCTCTCTCTCTCTCTCTCTCTATATATATATATATATATATATATATATATATATATATATATTTGATTTTAGAGAGGATGGGGGAGGTAGAGAAAGATAGAAACATCAATTGGCTGCCTCCTGCAAGCCCCTACTGGGGACAGAGCTCACAAGCCAGACATGTGCCCTGACAGGTAATTGAACCATGACCTCCTGGTTCAACATTCAACCACTGAGCCAACTTACCTGGTACATCATATATACATATATATTTAAATACATTACCAGTAAATATATGAATGACTTCTTTAAAAGCTAACATCTTAGAGCAGATTTTGGTGGATGACCTGCTGCTCTCCCATACTGCCGGCAGTACTGGAATAAATGCTCATATATGACTCAACCCTGTCTCTGCTTCATTGGCTCAAGAAGTGACAGGCAGCCAGGATGCACTGATTGTCTGGTTACCTATTCTGATGACCACGAAAAGATATAAGTAAGAGACTCCTCTGGGGAGGACCAGATCTACGGAAGTTCCCTCCAGCAGGCTGCAGAAATAGCAGTGGGGGGCCACTCCCATCTTTGTAAAGAAAATAGTACTTTCACATTAAAGCCATTGGAGCCTGGATTTAGCAATTCTTAATAAGTGAGTCATGGAGATTAAAAATGGCAGCAGAGTAGGTGAAAGCTGCAGGGACATGCTCTCAGGTCCAAACTGGAACTACAACTAAAAAAAGAAAAACTTCCTGAATAATCAACTGAAGATTCGCTGGAGAGAACCCTCATACCCGAGGACAGAAAGTACAGACTACATAGAGAATGGTAGGTGGGGCAGAGGTGCAAAGGGGCTGACTGGGCCCCCACAGACAGCAACTGAAATTCCAGAAAGATATTTCAGCTGTGGGAGTTTGCCACTGAGAACTCTGGGGTCTACTCCCCAAGCTAAACCCCGCAGCAGAGAACATCAGGACTGAGAAGGGTACCCACATAGCATCTGACTGTGAAACGCAGTGGGGTTGCTGTCTACCAGGGAGAGACAGCTGGAAATTAAGGCCCCCTCTTTTTTAAAAAAAAAAAATATATTGTTTATTTATTTATTTATTTTTACAGAGAGGAAGGGAGAGGGATAGAGAGTTAGAAACATCAATGAGAGAGAAATATCAATCAGCTGCTTTCTGCACACCCCCTACTGGAGATGTGCCCACAACCAACGTACATGCCCTTGACTGGAATTGAACTTGGGACCCTTCAGTCCACAGGCTGACACTCTATTCACTGAGCCAAACCAGTTAGGGCTTAGGCCCCCTCTTAACGGGCCAACACACAAAATTCCCTACAGAGCCACCCATCTTGTGCTCTGACAGAGGAACATCGGAGTGGATTGGAGCTGGGTGAGCAGAAGCCAGGATTGAGAGCTCTGAAGTTAGTGCTGTTTGTTTTGAAGACATAACACAGAAAATGCATTCAACAAAACCACACCCATTTTTTATAAAAAACCCTCAACAAAGTCAGAATAGAGGAAGCATATCTCAACATGATAAAGGCCATATATGACAAACCTACAGCAAACATCTTACTCAATGGGCAAAAACTAAAACATTTCCCCTAAGAACAGAAACAAGACAGGGATGTCAGCTTTCACCACTCTTACTGAACATAGTACTGGAAGTCCTAGCCACAGCAATCAGACATGAAGAAAAAAAATAAAAGGCATCCAAATTGGAAAGTAGGAAATAAAACTCTCATTATTCGCAGATGACATGATTATTATACATAGAAAATCCTAAAGGCTCCAACAAAAAACTTCTAGATTTAATAAATGAATTTGGCAATGTAGCAGGATTTTAAATTAACACCCAGAAATCTATGGATTTTTTAGACACCAATAATGGATATTCAGAAAGAGAAACTAAACAAGCAATCCCATTTACCATTACAAAAAAATAAAAATTAAGATACTTAGGAGTAAACTTAATCAAGGAGGCAAAAGACCTGTTCTCAGAAAAGAACAGAACATTGAAAAAAAGAGATAGAAGAAGATATAAACAAGTGGAAGAATATACTGTGTCCATGGATTGGTAGAATCAACATCATTAAAATGTCCATATTACCAAGACAATCTACAGATTCAATGCAATCCCTATTAAAATACTAACAG
The DNA here is from genome assembly GCA_963924515.1 of Vespertilio murinus. Taxonomy (NCBI): domain Eukaryota; kingdom Metazoa; phylum Chordata; class Mammalia; order Chiroptera; family Vespertilionidae; genus Vespertilio; species Vespertilio murinus. Next base: position 188,079,634 of record OZ004707.1, read on the forward strand.
CATACTAACAGTGCTAAAACAAATGTTCCACAAATTTATATGGAATAATAATTTTAAAAAGAGCCCAAACAGCTGCAGCAATCATCAAAAAGAAAAATAAAGTTGAAGGAATCACAATAACAGATTTCAAGCTATACCAAGTATACTGGCTAATAATGCAGATTTTTTTTCAATAGATATAATTACACATTTGTTGATATACCGTATTTGCCGGCATATAAGATGATTTTTTGGCCCTGAAAAATACGTATTTGCTGGCGTATAAGACGACTGGGCGTATAAGAAGACCCCCTAACATTTCCACTAAAAATACAGAGTTTGTTATATACTCACCGTATAAGACTACCCCCCACTTGGAGACATATTTTTCAGGGCCAAAAAATCGTCTTATACGCCGGCAAATACGGTATATGCAATTTGATATGTATGCTATTTTGTTGTATTGACAATCTTCAAAACTTTGTATGTCAAATTTTCTGAAGGTGTTAACATAGATATTTTTACACTTAAAAATGTCAAATGTTGTGCCAAAAAAAAAAAAAAGAGCATTTGCGGGAAGTTTTAATTCATTATTTTATTTTGAAGAAAAGTGCTGGTGAAAGTTATCATATACTTTGGGAAGCTTATGGTGAACATGTTCCATCTAAAGATACTTGTGAACATTGGATTAAATGCTTTAAAAGTGATTATTTCACCGAGACCGGTTTGGCTCAGTGGATAGAGCGTCGGCCTGCGGACTGAAAGGTCCTAGGTTCGATTCTGGTCAAGGGCATGTACCTTGGTTGTGGGCACATCCCCAGTAGGGGGTGTGCAAGAGGCAGCTGATTGATGATTCTCTCTCATTGATGTTTCTAAGTCTCTATCCCTCTCTCTTCCTCTCTGTAAAAAAGTCAATATATTTTAATAAATAAATGAATAAATAAATAAATAAAATAAAAGTGATTACTTCTATGGGAAAGACAAATAACGTCCAGGTCAACCGAAAAAGTTTGAATACCAACAATTACAAGCATTATTGGATGAAGATGTGTGTCAAACTCAAAAGCAACTTGCAGAAAGATTAAATGTTGCTCAGCAAACAATTTCAGATCATTTACAAGCAATGGGAAAGATTTTAAAGGAAGGAAAATGGGTGCCACATCAACTGAGTGAAAGGCAAATGGAAAACTGAAAAGTCATCAGTAGTATGTTGCTTCAACGGCACAAAAGAAAGTCTTTTTTTACACTGAATTATGACGGCAATGAAAAGTGGATTTACTTTCATAATCCCAAATGCACAAAATCATGGGTTGATCCAGGTCAACCATCAACATCGACTGCAAGGCCAAATGCTCTGCGTTTGGTGGGATCAGGAAGGTGTGGTGTATTGTGTGCTTCTAAAACCAGGTGAAACTGTTAATTCTGATCACTACCAATAACAAATAATCAATGTGAACCATGCTTTGATCATGAAATGACCAGGATGTGTCAGAAGACATGGCAAAGTAATCTTGCTTCATGATACCACACCAACACACATTTCAAAACCAGTTAAAAACACATAAAAAGACCTTGCCTGGGAAGTAGTAACCCACCTGCCGAATTCACCAGACCTTGCTCCTTCAGATTATAACTTGTTCTAATCGATGGCACATGTATTTTCTGAGTAGCACTTCAAAACGTATGAAGAAGTGGAAAATTGGGTATCTGAACAGTATGTAGTTTCCTCAAAATAAGAAAATTTCTATTGGGACGGTATCCACAAATTACCTGAGGGATGGGGAAAATGTGTAGCTAGCAATGGACATTACTTTGAATAAAGCACTTTTGATGTTTTTCTTGAAATTATCATGTTGTCTTTGATTACAAAATCCACATTATTAACTGGTAAACCTGGTAATACAAAGCCACCATAATCAAAATAGTTTGGTATTGGCACAAGAACAGGCATACAGACCAATGGAACAGAACAGAGATCCAGAAATGGACCCAAGCTATTATGCTCAATTAAAGTTGACAAAGGAGACAAGAGTATACAATGGAATCAAGACAGTCTCTTCAATAAATGATATTGGGAACACTGGACAGATACATATAAAAAAATGAAACTAGACCACCAACTTATACCATACACAAGAATAAAATCAAAATGGGGAAAAATAAATTAACTGTAGGTCATCCTATCTTATAAAGATGGAATATGCAAATTGACCATAACTCCGTGACAAAGATGGTGGCGCCCACAGCCAATAAGGAGGGAATATGCAAACTGACCCAACAAGGCAAGAGGCAGAAGGTGGCTCTGGCCTGAGCGAAGGCGGAAAGGCAGCTTTGGGCCAGAACAAAGGCGGTGTCGGAAGCCAGGGAAGGAAGGCCTATTTTTGCATGAATCTTTGTGCACCAGGCCTCTAGTGAAACCATAAAAATCCTAGAAGCCATAGGCAGCAAAATATCACACATCTCTCATAGCAATAGGTTTACAGATACATTTCCTAGAGCAAAGGAAACTAAGGAGAAAATAAATGGAATTACAGCAAAATAAAAAGCTTCCGCACAGCAAAAGAAACTATCAACAAAACGAAAAGGGAGCCAACTGTATGGGAGAATATATTTGGCAATGATACATCTAATAAAGTTTTAATATCCAAAATATACAAGGAAATCACACAACTTAAGGAAGACAAACAATCCAATTAAAATTGGACAAAGGACCTAAATAGACACTTCTCCAAAAAGGACATACAGATGGCCAAGAGACATAGGAAAAAATGCTCAAAGTCACTGATCATCACAGAGATACAAATTAAAATGACAATGAGGTATCACCTCACAACTGTAAGATAGCTACCATCCACAAATCAACAAAGGACAAGTGCTGGCAAGGATGTGAAGAAAATGGAACCCTAGTACACTGCTGGTGGGAATGCAGACTGTTGCAGCCACAGTGGAAAAAAGTATGGATTTTCCTCAAAAAAATTAAATATGGAACTGACATTTGACCCAATGATTCTACTTCTAGGAATATATCTTAAGAGACCTGAAGCACCAATCAGAAAGAATGTATGCACACCTATTTACAGCAAATTTACAATAGCTAATATCTGGAAAGAGCCCAAGTGCCCATCAGTAGATGAGTGGATAAAAAAGCTGTGGTACATTTATACCATGGAATACGATGTAGCTGTAACATTATGTATTATGTATACATTATGTATTATGCTAAGTGAAATAAGTCAGTCAGAGAAAGACAAGCATCACATGATCTCACTCACATGTGGAATCTAAACAAAATAAACTGATGAACGGAGTGGATCCTGAGACATGAAAGCATGGAGCAGAGTGCGGAATCCTGGAGGGAAGGCGGGGGAAGGTGGGTGGATGGTGGAACCTAATCAACCAAGAGCCTTGTATGCATACTGGTATATGCATAACCCATGGACACAGACAATAGGGTGCTGAGGACTTGGGGTGGGGGCCAGGACAGGCTGGAGGGGGTCAATGGGGGAATAGGACGGCATATGTATTACTTTCAATAAAGATTTATTTTTTAAGCTAATAAATATGGGCATTGCAACATTAAAAAAATAAAAATCTAACATCTTTGGTTTTATATGTAGTACAAGTCACAACTGTCTCCCCTGAGATCCCTTCTCTTCTTTTTCAGACCTTTAGTAACAAAGGCCAACCAACACTGCTAGATTGATCTTTTTTTTTAATCAACCAGAGACACTTAGGGAGGAAAAAGCAGTTTATGTTCTTTATAATTAGCCTTGATGATTAGACTATCTTTTCCATTATGTTTTATTTTTACTTTCCTGGAATTCACCAAGTGGCCTCTTTTCAGTGAAGGTCACCCTTCACGAGGAAGGCTGCCTGATTGGAGCACTGGGGAGTTTACTGTGGGTTTTTTTTTCAAAACTGAGGAGGATCGGGGAGAGGGCTGATGTGAGCAGAGGGGTGAAAGGTCAGCTCTTGAGCAGCAAACAGGGGCCTTCACACTGAGAAACCGAAACCGATGCTCCCGGGATAAGTGTTTTGCTGCTGCTGTGGCCAGCAACTGCTAAAGTAATTAACAATCACGTCTGTTTTTGAGTTTGTTTTATATTTGACAACGCTTCCTGAGCAAGCCCTTGTGGCTTGTCATCTAAGCCCAGGGCAAGTTTCTTTTAAGGTTTGAATGACATCAATAATTGCAACGGTGACTGTGTGTTACCTACTTATTGGAGTGTGATGCTTAGTTTCCTTTTTTGACACAAATGGATTTCATAGTCCATTTTAGGGCATCTTGGTAGACCATTTTATCCCCAAGAGGCAAACTCAGTGCCTAAATGGGTGTTCGGTGGAGGCTGGGTCGGGCACCCAGCTGGCCCCTCCCTGCCGGGTGGATTGGGACTCAGCTGGGGACGTGCTGAGAGCAGGCTCACTTTCACACTTACTTCCCCTTGTCCTCAGCTGGGCCAAGAGTTATTTGCGGAGAGGGAGGAGTGTAGAGTGTTGAGAGCAAAGAGCAGAAGGAAGTTCGCTTCCATTCTTCCATCCATCCATCCATCCATCCAGTGATTAGTTACTTCCTACCCCAAGGGCTCTGAGGATGCAGAAGACAAAACAAAGTCCCGTCCCTGTGAACATGCTTCTGACACTAAGCTTGTTCCAGCTCCTTTTATGTGGGGTGGGAGGCATCCTTCCTATACCTTAGGCATACTTAGGCCTCACAGATCTCATTAGGGATTGTACACATACACACATCTGTAAGCATTACCCTGGTGTGTGGTGTTTTGCAGAAACAGTTACCGCTAAGGAAAGGAAACAATGCATCCGGGTTTGGAAATACACTGCCTCCTGCCAACGCTGTGACGTTGAACAAGGGGCTTCAGTGTTCAGAGCCTCCTGCCTTTGCTGAATGGGGCTAATGGCTGGACTGCCCCTCGGGGTCACTGAATGAGAGGAGGGCTTTGGCCTGACTGCGCAGGGCAAGCGCTGAGTAGGCGGGACTATAAAGGGAGGAGCTTCCTCTCTCCTCTTAGATTCCGAGGCCGGGCCTCTGAAATGAGGGGGCAGAAGACAGAGTAACGGGGGGAAAGTGCACACAGTTAATTAGACATTGAGTTGTGCGAGGCCTGGGGGCAGGGTGCGGGGGCTGCATAGGAAGGAGAAGACCCCCACAGAAGCAGCGAGGAGGGAAGGCTGCTCTAGGAATCACTTGTAGGAAACTGGCAAGACATGGAAAGGGAGCTTCTGGACTTTTCGGGGCAGTAACTTGTGGGTGACACTGGTTAGCAACATTAGTCAGGATTCAGGTGCACGATTCCACAACACATCATCTGTGCATGGTACTGTGTGCACCATCCTACAGCACCTTTTTAAAAATGTTTACTGACTTCAGAGAGAAGAAGGGAGAGGGATAGAGGGATAGAAACATCAATAATAAGAGAAAGCCATCGATCCGCTGCCTCCTGCACGTCCCACACTGAGGACGGATCCTGCAACTGGGGCATGTGCCCTGACCGGGAATCGAATCGTGACCTCCTGGTTCGTGGGTAAATGCTCAATCATTGAGTCACACTGGCTAGACTGCTTTCGTGAAGTAAAATCATTAATGGGGGTGGGAAGAGGTACTTAACCTCTGGCCCCCATTAATGATTATGAGGATTAACGTAAATCCTATATGTAAAGCATTTGAAAAATCTCAGCATACAGTAAGCACTCAGTTAATGTGAGATGTTATTATTTTGAGACTAGTAGCCCTGGGCACGAATCTGTGCGCCAAAAGCAAGCTGCTGCCCTCCAGTAGCCCTCCGCCCGCTGCCCCGCCCTCCTGTGGCTCCCTCTGGCTCCCCTTTGTCCCCCCCTTTCATAGCTTGCTGCCCTGCCCCCTCCTGTAGCTCTCTGCTGCCCACTTGTAGCCCGATGCCCCACTCTTCTGCTGATCCGTGATCCAGTCATTACACAGTCGGTTGTTACATTTGCACATTACATCTTTATTGTACAGGACAGCATAGTAGGGAGCTGTGCTGTCCAATGGTAGCCGCAAGCCACCGGGGGCTATTTAACTTTAAATCAATTACAATTAAGTGAATTAAAAATTCAGTTCCTCGGCTGCGCTGGCTACACTGCAAACGCTCGGTAGCCCCCTGTGGCTAGCGGCTACTGTGCTGGACGGCGCGACACAGGGCACGTCCAGCACGCAGGGCTGGTGCAGAGGCCCAGAGAAATAAATGGCTTGAAGCTAGGGGGTCTGTGCCCCCCTTAGAACAAGCTCCCTAGCCTCTCTGCCTCACTTCCTCACCTATAACGTGGGGAGACAGTAGTACGTTATTCAGTCCAGATGAGGATGCTCTGCTACGCAAGGCCTACAATAATGGCAACTAGCAAACGCTCCCCTACCACGGGGGACAGACGGGGAAGCTGCAGGATACACAGTCAGGAGAGTCAGCTTTGTATGCAAAGCACCTCCCGGGGGGCCAAACGCGTAGCCCGCATTCAGTTCATTCACTCCTTTCCCCAGTAAACATTCACTGAGCACCTACTGTGTGCTAGGCCTGGTTCTAGGCGGACGGAGGTAGAAATGCAGAGGCCCTGCCCTCACGGAGCTCACAAGCTCACAGTCTCAATACGTGGGGGCCGTTCTGACGCAGACAGAAACACCACCATTTCCAGGTTTACCACCTATGCAGCATGCCCAGCAATGAAGGAAATGCTGCTCAATATGAAGCTTCGTCCGAACAGGTGCCTAACAAAATGAACAAATGAACGAAGGAAAGTTGGGAGGATGCTGGACGATGCACAGGGAACTGGGCCTGGGGTGGTCCAGTTCATCGCTCTAGGGTGGGTGTGGCTAACCCGGGAAGCAGTTGCCTGGCGACACTAATAACGGATCCCAGAGCAGCCTGCACTCAGTGCTAGGCATAAACGCTTAATCATCTCCAACCAGAAGGGCTGGGATAGAGACGGCATTCACATACATGCCCTCCGGCTTCTATTTTGGGCTCCGCGCTGACTCACCCTGTCAGCTGGGGCTGCTCCCTCCCCGGGCAGCACCCTGAGAGAACCGAGCCCGTGGGGAGGCCAGCACTCCCCTCTCCCGCCTGGCAAACAGCCTCTCGCGGGTCCTGGACAGAGAGAGCCACCCAAGACAGAGGCACACACTTGCCCAGGCCTCAGACCACCTGCTGGCCCTGGTTCTACTGGTCACAGGGCACAACCCTCCCAGGAGGAGGCAAAGGACACCACGTCTCCGGGTGTATTTGTTGCCAAAACCTAAAAGCTCATTTTGGTGGGTTTGCAGCTCCTGACACAGTTCAGTGCAGTGTGGGAAGGGCGATGTTGAGTCCCCCGGGCCTCCGTCTCTCCAGCAGGAAAGGCTTCGGCAGGTTATTTCAGCCCTTCAGTGCCGGGCTCCCCTTGCTGTGTGGTAAAGAAGGGAGTGTTTGCTGCACAAGGATGACAGTGGAATTAAATGAGATAACTTCACAAGTGCAAGAGTGTTTGGTAGGAACGAGTTTGCATTCTAGCCAGTATGTCAAGATGGGTAGACGGGAGGAAGAGATGTGGTCCAGCCCCAAATGGTCTCCTTAACGGCTATCTGGTAGACCTCTGCATCATTCACAGAAGGAGCTGAAATGGATCCCTACCGGCCACCCTGCAACCCCTTGCACACAACCTTCCCAATGTTACCAAACCGTGTTGCTTTTCAACCTGCTGAAAAGAATACAAGGCATTGGGGAAATTCAGTATAAAAACTCATACCAGAGCCTAGCCGGTGTGGCTCAGTAGCTGAGCATAGATGCTGGAACCAAGAAGTGAAGGTTCAATTCCCAGTCAGGGCACTTGCCTGGGTTGCAGGCTCGATCCCCAGGAGGGAGCGTGCAGGAGGCAATCGATGGGAACACCACCCAGCAATCCTCGAGGTAAACAAAAGGGACCTGACCACACCCTACGTGGTAGTACCTAAGGAATGACAGGTCTGGGAGGCTAGTTCCCTACGGTTTATATATGCACATTAAAATAAATCAGCAAATATTCATGCAAAAATGCTTATCTTGAATATCATGCTTAAAAACACAGAGGCTTGCCAAAACCGGTTTGGCTCAGTGAATAGAGCATTGGCCTGCGGACTGAAGGGTCCCAGGTTCAATTCCGGTCAAGGGCATGTACCTTGGTTTCGGGCACATCCCCGGTGTGGGGTGTGCAGGAGACAGCTGGTTGATGTTTCTCTCTCATCGATGTTTCTGGCTCTCTATCCCTCTCCCTTCCTCTCTGTAAAAAATCAGTAAAATATATATATATATTTTTTAAAAATAAACACACACACACAGAGGACTAGATAACATCTAAGGTTTGTCCTGTGTTTGATATTCTGCAAGGACTTCTGCTAAGAGCTGACCTAGCCAGCAGGATGGGGCTGCCATGATGGAAGTGACCCTTCTGTTACCTGAAATGACCTCCATCCATTTCTTCCCACATTACCAGCCACGGCCTCCTCTTGCCTGTGGCCTCCCCAGCACGTCCTTAATCAGATTAGGGCAATTTCCATTCCCACCCAAGCAGATTCTTCCCCTCAAAAGTGTTTCTGTAGACTTCCTGATAGTCGTTTAATATCCCTTTCTAAGCAGCTGCCCAGGCCCTGGTCTGGTCCGCCGAACATCACCAATCATGCCCAATGCCACTGGTTGCTCATTTTCGGCACGGCTGCTCCATGGCAACTCAGCTGACAGACTCAACAGAGGCTGTGGCTGACCTTGAGGGGCTCAGAAACCAATGGGGGACGTGGAATAACCTCAAAACTAAATGAGCTGCTTACGTGCTTCGACAGAATTGTAAAGATGATGGAAACTCGGGGCGGGAGTGGCTGATCCCACAGGTGGGGACGTGGAAATAAAGGTGGAGAACTGAGCTGGCAAATGAACATAATTCAGACAGAGAGAGCGAGAGGGGGAGGTGAGGGAGATCCTCTCGTTCAAAACACTGGCTGGCTGTGGATCCCTGCTCCTCTCTCTCCAGCCTCTGCAGAGTTAAGCCAACTGCTTAGATTTGGATGACACCCTCCCACTGGCTACCCGGTGCTGGTTCTGACCCCTTCGGCCGGCTCACCTTCCCCAATCCCTGGGCCCTGACCCAATATTGCACTCTCCAAGTTGGCATTAAGTGTGACGAGGCTAAAATTAGGACTGTTTCCATAGATATCTACATGTCTCCACGGCAAATCTGTTCAGCTCCCAAGTGGAGTGGGAAAAAAAAAAGGTTGTTGTTTTTTCCATTCTGACTGTAAAGCAACAGTCAGAATGGGGCCTGGAAGATCCAGGCTGGCTCAGGTCTGGACGTGCCCCTGAGCCCACTGACCCTGGGGGAGGGCAAGCAGGAGGCTTCTTGGGTCTGAGCAGAGCGGTGAGGGGGCGTGTCCCGATGACGAAGGAAGCACCAGCATGAGAAGCATCCGGTCTGAGCCTGCAGTCCACACTGGCCCTCACTTCATCCTGGGAGGGGGACGCTCCGGAAGGTGTGCCTGCTTCCTCCCATTTCAGAGACGGCAGCCCGGGAAGGTTAAGAGGCTGTGAGATGGGCCACACCATTCACAGTTGATCCAGGGAAACCTCCCATGTTAATACACAATTAAAACATGAGCCGCTATTTTAAAAAAAAAAAGGAACTTTTACCATTTGCAACAGCATGGATGGAACTGGAGAGCATTATGCAAAGTGAAATCAGCCAGTCAGAGGAAGATAAACATCACATGATCTCACTCATATGTGGCATATAATGATCAACATAATTTGATGAACAAGAATAGATCCAGAGACAAATGGCGGGGGAGAGGGGTTGTTAGAGAGCAATCAAATGACTTGTATGCATGCATATTAGCATGACTAATGGACACAGACACTGGGGAGGAGGGGGCTTGCCCGTGGTGGGAATGGCTGAGGGAGGGGGGGGGACATGTCAACTGGGGAAAAAGGAGACCTATGTAGAACTTTAGACAATAAAAAACAATGATAAAAAAAAAAAACACCAAACAAACATGAGGTTCAAAGTAGTCCAGAGAACCACCCAGCAGAGGGCAGTCCCGGTGATAACGATGACAAGTAACAGTACCCGCTAACGTTTACCCTTTTGTCCTTGGCTCCTGGTTTCTCACGGGATCTCTCATGCCATCCTCCTAAAAGAGACACGATGAAGTCCCAACCCCTGATTACTCAGAACATGACCTTATTTGGAAAGAGCCACTGCACATATAATTAAGATGAGGTCATACTGGAGGAGATTGGGCCCTTGATGTCCTTATAAGAAGATGGCCATGTCATTCTGGTCTGTGTAGTTCAGTGGTTAGGGTGTCGGTCTGCACACAGAAGGGTCACGGGTTTGATCCCCGGTCAAGGGCATATACCTGGGTTGCAGGTTTGATTCTGGGCGCCAGTTGGGGCACATGTAGGAGGCAACTGATCAGTGTGTCTCTCCCACATCGATGTTTCTTTCTCTTTCTCTCTCTCTTCCCCCCCCACCTTTTTCCCTTCCACTCTCTTAAAAAAACACATAAAATCAATGGAAAAAAATAAGCTCAGAAGAGAATTAAAAAAAGAAAATGGCCATTTTCTTTTTTTTAATCCTCATCTGAGCTTAATTTTTATATTATAACCTCATATTTTTTATATTATAACCTCATCTGAGCTTATATTGTATCTGTGAAGACAGATACAATACCATATGGTGACAGAGGATTGGCATGATGCGTCTACAAGCCAAGGACACCAACTGCCGGCAAACACAAGGCTAAGAAGAGGCAAGGATTCCCCTACAGGTCACAGGACACAGAGCCTGCTGATACACCTCAATGTCAGCATTCTGGACTTCAGAACTCCGAGACAACAAATTCCTCTTCTTTTGAGCCATCCAATCTATGCTATTTCCTTACAGCAGTCACCAGAAACTAATACAATCTGAATCACAATTCTGTGAAGACTTAGGTACCGAATCTGTCAGGTTTGACACAGGGGGGCATCAAGTTTAATTAACAGCACACAAGAGCAGTAACAGATATCAACATAACCCGTTTAATCCCACAAAGACTCTAACCCCAACAACCCCATGAAGCTATCCCATTTTAAAGAAGAAGAAAATGAGGCCCAGAAAGGTTATGTAATCTGCCTCAAGTCACACAGCTTGCAAGAGATGGAACCAGGATCCAAACTTGGGTCCAGAATCTGTGCTCTTTCCGCCTACAACCAGCTAAAACCAGAAGCGACTGGAACTCCGGTGGTCTGGTTTCAAAGCCCACATCCTTAGCTTCTCTCTCAACTTTGTACTCCAACTGCCAAATAGAATGCGCTGCACTTAGTGGCCCTTAAAACGCTCATTTGATGACACAAACCAATTAATTAAATGGGCAGTGACTTGCATCCATCCCATTACTTCGAACTAAATTCAAATTAGCTCATTTTAGCAGTTAAAACGGACCCAGGTCCCACACGGGCAATGGAAATCAGGACAGGAGTAACTGGGCTACTTAGAGCACTCAGCGCGCAGAGTGGCATCAGGCCTCCCTCTCTCACAAAGCTTGTGTGTAGTAAGTCATTCCAGTAAACACGGAATGAGCACCTACTATGTGCCAGCACTCTGTCAGGGACCGGGAGCACAAAAGAGAGAGCCCCAGCCCAGGAAGGGCATGGACATGGCCACGCTGCGCTGCCATATATCCCGGCCGTTACGTTCTACCCCTGAGGTCAGAACAGGGGGTGCCGCTGGAGGAGAGGACAGGTACCCAGGTCTGCCCAGAGCAGGGGACATCTGAACTGCATCTTCAAGTTCAAGTCCATTCTCATTTGGACTCTCTAAGCCAAACCCCACCCCTGCACACACATACACACATACAGACACACTCACACAGTTCCTTCTTTCATCCCTTATATCTTTCTCTCTGCAACTTTTCCCTGAAATACGAGGTTTTCCATAGCAGGGACCACACTGGTGACGTTCAGGATCTTCAAACTGTATTCAATTTGCATAATTAATCACTCAGAATGAAGGGAACGGAGCTCATTATTCACCTGAAGCAAAACTGTTTTCAGGGCCAGAGCCTTGCAGCACTACAATTAATAGATAACTAGTCACTGGTTTTTAGTGTTAACTCGGCTAAACTCCCCCTCATTTGCTGATACAGAAATAGACTATTTCTAACGTCAACGAACGAGGAGAAAACAACACTGGGAACGGGATGGGGGCAGGGTGGACCGGACAAGGAGGGCTGGGAGCCAAGGAAGAAGCATCTAGAAGAGAGGTGTCCTGGCACCCACCTCCCCGCCAGCCATTCACCGCCGACAGGGCCACTCCACACGCAGCGCGCTGGCCCGGCCATTGGGCAGCGTGCGGCCCGGTGGAAAGAATGCAGCTCTGACGTGACCCTTCCTCTGTCACTCGCCCTGTAAAAGGGACGACAGGTCCGCCTACAGAGTCCTTCCCAGGTCAAGTGCAACCCTGCGTGTCACAGAGAAGACACCCAATAAATGCCAGCTGTGTGGTTACTAACACCGTCTTCCCCATCCCAGAAATGATCACGGGGCCCGGGGGGAGAGCAGCTGGCCTTCTCCGTCACCATCACCGTCACCGAAGCCGTCGTCCACCCTCTGAGCAAGTCCCCCCAGTCCCTGGACCCAATTTCCACGTCTGTGAGGCAAGTTCCCGTGCGTGCGACGATGGGCCAGACGCTGAATGCCGGGCAGTGTGAGGCCAGCCGGGCTCACGGTGGGCACTGGTCCTCCTGGGACACTCCCAGGACTGACCCAGCTGAGAACACACACACACACGCAAGCCTTGGACATGAAAACCGGATCTGTTGACTAGAAACCATGCCCACTCACCTCTGCCCGGTAGGGGGGTGGCCCTGGAGGAGGACGGGGTGGAAGCGGCCGCCTCCCCCCAGCGCCAGGCTGACCGACGGGATCTGGCCCCGCTGGGCGCACCGCCGCGCTGCCGAAAAGGCTGGCCCGAGTTCGGGTTTATGATTTCTGCCCTGCCCACAAACAGCCCTTGGATCGGGCGTGAGGACGTGGTTCTTTTTTTAACCCCCTTGGCACGAGCAGTGCCCGACGGAGGACGCCTTGATTAGCTCGAGCTGTGCCGGGACTGATGAGCCCGCCCTACAGCGAGGAGCTGGTGTGGTCTCTTCCGAACGGTGTCCAGTGGGGGCCTCGCCCTCCCCACTCAGCACTGGAGCCTGACCACAGTCACCCCATGCAAGCCACTGAGCCCATCGGGTTGGCGAGCTGTCTCCCTCAGCTCCCCACCCCCCATCAACACTTTGAGAGGTGACGTGGCTCAGCCCAAAAGCACTGGAGCGGGAGGCTGTGAGCTCTGCCAGGGGTCAGCTGTGCGGCCAACAGTGGGCCTCAACTGGCACTAATCAAGGCTGGCACTAAAACCTGCAGGGCCCCTGTTCATACCCACGTGCCATTCTTTACCCTCCCGCTGCCTGCATCTCGCATTCCTCCTCCAACCCTCCCGCCGGGCTGGGGTCTGCCTCCCACTCCAGGCCTGCCTGCCTGCCCTTCTCACAGCACAAATATCCCAGTGCAGGCCCCCAGTTTCATCTCTCCCTCCTCCCTCCGCCGCTGCCCATCTCCTTGCCCTCTCACCCCCACCCTAACACCTCCCCTCCCCACCCTCCTTTTGTCTCTCTCCCTCCTCCTTTATGCCTCACTCACTGGTCCTCTATTTTCCTGCCTCCGCTCGGAGAACTTAAATGAAAAAGTGGTACATTCGTCCCTCAGACGGTGTTACCTCTGTCAAAACCAAAACCTTTGCAAGGATCCTGAGGATGAGCCGTAAAAGGGGTTAAAGGTCAGAAGGGCGCAGCAGCGGGGGCTGCGGGCACACGTCCCATTAAGGACACGGGAGCAGAGGTCAGAGTGGTCTTCACTGCCACCGTCCTCACTCACCCACGGGTCTCTTAGGAGAATGTCAGCCATGACAAGAGGGGAGACACCTCCACTGTGATCCCACCTCAACCTTCTTCCACGAAGGACTAGGGACACGGCCAAGACAAAGGAAACACAGCAACAGATGTGGGCCAGTTCACCCAGCAAATACTACCTTTGTTCATTACTTTAAACCAGTGGTCGGCAAACTCATTCGTCAACAGAGCCAAACATCAACAGGACAACGATTGAAATTTCTTTGGAGAGCCCAATTTTTTAAAACTTAAACTTCTTCCAACGCCACTTCTTCAAAACAGACTTGCCCAGGCCGTGGTATTTCGTGGCAGAGCCACACTGGAGGGGCCAAAGAGCCGCCTGTGGCTCTCAAGCCGCAGTTTGCCAACCATGGCTTTAAACAGAAAACCAAATAAATAAGTCCATCCTGTTTGCACTGGAATGACTGTGTGAGTGTGAGGCGGTGCTTTTTCTGAAATAAGTTTAATCTTTAGGGGACACAGCCTGGGTAAGCCAATAGTAGGGCAGCTCTGGGTTCAAAGTCCACCTCAGCTACTTATTGGTGTGAAAGGGTGGGCCAGGAACTGAACCTGGGCACGCCTCCGTTTCCTTGTTTGTAAACTAGGAATACTAACCTGTCTCGCACACACCAGATTGCTCAGAGCCCAGAGTGGATTGCATGTCCATCATCATCATCATCATCATCATCATCATCTGAATGTTTACTGGGACTTCAATACGCCAGACAGCCATCTGAGTGCTTTGCATTAACGCAACGCTAAGAGGCAGTGGCTGTTGTGATCTGTTTGTTTTACAGATGCACAGAGACATTGAGGAACTGGCCCAAGGTCACACAGCTGAGCAGAGAATGCTGGATTCACCCCTAGACACCCTAGCTCTGGAGTTATACTTTCTGATCTCTGACGCCAGGCCCCGTGGCCAGCAAAGAGTAAACTGTTCACCCATGCATTTGCCAGCGCTATTATCACAATGTTGGCATTATTTATATAAGAACCACTGCCCAGAAGGGCGATTTTCTTTTGCCTTTTGGAATTAAATTTCAGTCCAGGGTAGGGGCACTGAACCCAGTGCAATAGCTTACCTCTCTGCCTGCTGTCTACTCCCTTCATACTAGAGAGAGAGCCAGGCTGAGGAACGGCCTGCGTGGAGCATTGTGGGTCAAGTGGCATTCTCTGAGCCAAGGAGGCTGGGGGTATCTCCATTCCAGAACAGTAGGCAAATCTCTCTGTGGCCAGAGCCAACAGCAGAATGACAGCCACCACCTGTCCCACTTGACTGAGGAACGGTGGGGGCAGAGGGCCATGCCACAGAGAGAGCAAAGCCTGAGATCCACATGCCCACCTCCACACACTTCCAAGCGGCCCCGGGCTGGGCAGGGACATCCCTGCCCACCTGTCACTCCAGCTCCATCCACTGAGCACTGACTGTGCCAGCAGCCAAGTGCTCCCAGGCAGTGGCCCAGCCAGGCCCCAGAGCAGGAGAACTGCAAGCGTTTCATCAAAAGGTTGATGGAACTTGGGGACTCCACAAGGGCTGAGTCACATATGTTCTCGCCTGCTGGGAGTGGCTAAAGGAATTCCCCCAAACCTGAAAAGGATGATAGTTTGCTGCCAGATAGCTCAGGGCATCTTAATCTACATGTTCTTGCCTCCTATTGGCCAAAAACCTGAACAGCCAACGGCAGTTTCTGGACTCTGTAGAAAACCCTACCCTTTGATGTATATATCTCCACCTTGCCTTGGGAAATTTGTGTTAATAAATAGCAAGGGTCCTGAGACAAGAAGAACTTAGTTCCTTTAGCTAAGTCTTCTCTGACTCCCTATAATGCCTTCCAAAATTATGTTTTGTCTCTGGACTCTTGATTAATTTATGCACAGCACCTTCTCCAAATTGCTGAACCCTTCTAGATGCCGGATCAAGACCTCCGGCGTTAAGACAGTGAAGGTAGCTCACACCTGGCAGCATCTGGGTTTTCACTCTGGGGCAAATGAGCTGGTTGACTCTATTTAATGGAGAAAATCCTTTGCCAAAGCCCTAGCATACCTGTCAACAGCAAGCGGAGGTGGGGTCAGAGGACAATGAGGACCCTGCCTGCCCGAGTACAGAACCTCCTGCAGCTCCATCTGGATGGGCTCTGGCAGCCACATCACCAGCAGCTCAGGTGTAGCCGTCCGTCCCCCTGGGCTTGGGAGGTGTCTTAGGATACATCCCACAACTAGACTCTGAGGTGGGATGGCTGGTCCCTCCTCCGCAGCATCATAGCAGCACCCCCAGATATTGCTCAGTCCAGCAATCAACCTCAACCTTGGGATTTTAGACAAAAGATCACGGAAGAAAATATGTGGGCTTCGAAGGAGCACCACAGCTCCGGTGTGAACCACTCATCCATCCTCAAGCCCTGAGACCTGGGCAAGTTGCACGACTTCTATGAGCCCGTTTCTCATAGGTGCCATGGACACAAGAACCAGGGTCCACAGAACCCCAACCCTGGAGACCATCAGGGATGCAGCACTGAAACAGCTGGGCCCCCAAAACCCCAATCCTTGGGACTTTCTGGAAAGTGAAGGCACACAAAGGCAGTCAGTCTACAGGTCGGAAGTCAGGAGAGCAGCTCATCGAGGTCTTTTCCTACAAGGGTAGCTCCCTCCCCTTCCAAGCATTGTCATCCCAGTTCTTAAGATAACTGTTTCACCTTGGCATGTAACACATTATGGACAAAATTCCACTGATGCAGCAACTGGGAGTGATGGAAGTGGCTTGCCTAAAGTCATGTGACCAACAAAGGGTGGAGCCAGAATCTTGACTCCAGCTGTAAAGAGAGGCTGAGTTTTCCCCAGTACTGGACACACTAACTCACCCCTATTGCTGAATCCATTCCTCTCCATGCCTTCACCCCAGGAAAGAATGAAGAACTGACATTCCATTACTTGCCACCAGAAACACCAATGGGTGGCTGCGTTTTAAAGGGTAAGACCGTTTGATACTTTGAGGGGAGACATGGCATACACAGGGTGTGGGTGACCTTTTGCAGAGATCATGATGTATGACACCTAATTGCTACAGGAGGGGTCACCATGAGCCAAGCACACTGTGCCTCACGTGATCTGAGAAGGAATCTTCCTGCTACCCTTTGGGACATGGGCTGTTTTAATACCCATTTCACAGATGAGAAAATCAACTCCCAGGAGGGCTCTGCGATGTGCCCCAGCCCTCAGGAGTAAGTGGCCTCCACCTTTGTTCCTGTGTCCCATGTGCTGAAATACCCAGGTCTACTGGCATCGTCTGGCTCTCACCACCCTTTCGGTAAAGCCAGTACTGCTCCCTCTCTTCTCAAAACCCATGAACTTGAAAAACCACCTCTCCTGCACCCACCACAAAAGGCTCAATGCACTGCTTCTGGCCTCTTCACAGGAGAACTAGGACCTGTCCATATATGTATCCCCACTTCCTGGCCCAGTAACTGGCACGTAGGAAGCACTAAAATAATATATCTGTTGGTTGAATGAACTAATCAACCAACCAACCAGCCCTTCTCGACCCCCTGGCTTTTGTTCTGAGTACCTTTTTCCCAACCAGCTTCCCTTCCCGGAGTCCCGATGTTCCTCCCCACGGCGGCTTCTCCGCCAATCTGTTTGCATGGAGAGAGGCCAAGTGCATTGCTTTCGACTGCAGCTCGGTAACACCAATTGTCACCTCTCCGCTTTTATTAATTGCGGGGTTAATCAAGCACTCCAAATTGTGCCAAACCAAGCTAACAGGAGAGCTTTTCCGGAGAGCCAGAAAAGCAGGTTCAAGTGGAAGCCAAAGACGGAACCTCACAGCCTTTTTGGACCCTGAACAACTGCCACGCTCCTCGGAATATTGGGGCCTGCCACAGAGCAGATGGAAGAGTAGTCTTCACCGAAACCTTGAGCCACGCATGGTGTCTGCGCCACAGATGGGTGTGCGAGTAAACTTTGGTGGACTTCCTCCTTGGAGTCCCTCTAGGTCCTGCGATCCCTGTAGGAGGCCAGCTTTCAGATAAGGAAACGGAGGCTCAGGTGAGAAACAGCCCACACCAGCCGTGGACAAACTACGGCCCATGGGCCGGATCCAGCCCGTTCAGCTGTTCTATCCGGCCCTCGGAGTCGAAAGAGCAGAGGGTTCTCTTGCTCTCCCCTCCGCTCCTTCACCAGCAGCCCAAGATGAGAGTGCCAGCATGGTCAGGTTGCTTTTGTTCCGGCCCTCCGGTCCAGTTTAAGAACCCATTGTGGCCCTCGAGCCAAAAAGTTTGCCCACCCCTGGCCTATAGTCTTGCCCATGGTCACCGAGCTAGACAACCGAGCTAAGATGCAGACCTGCTTCTTCTCACTGACCACATCATGCCTGGTCCCCACTACCCAGGACCTGAAGATCGCACCCCAGCCTCTTCCTGGTGGCCTGGCTCACCCTCCCACACCTGCCAGCCACAGCCTGGCCTCTCCGGCAAGAGGGCGCTGCCCCAGGCGATGGAAGTTTCCTCTCCTCCGCATACGCTTTAGCAAACCTTCGGGACAGAGCCGGTGAGGATCTTTTCCTCTGAGCCCTCGGCCAGATCTTGCTTTCAAATGCTGCAAAACTTCTGGAAAAACTTTTGTTCCCTCTGCCTATTCTACTTACAACACAAGGCAGTAATAAGCACAGAAGCAAAGGGGGAGGAGAAAAGAGAAAGGTTTTATTTTACGTGTTGATATGTGGGTCGGGCTCCTGGTGGCAAAGCGTAAGTGCTCTCCTTCCAAACGGCCCCCTTCTGCTTTCTGAGCAGGTGTGTCCATTGTTGGTTTGCTTACGGGTTCAATAAAGACGCCACGGCCGGCTCGCCATGGCATTCCCGGACAGGCTCCCATATGGAGAGCCTGCGGCATTCCAGATGCCTCGCCGCGCCGGTACCGGGCCTCCTGAGGCACCGTGACGAGGCCCCTGGGCTGGGAGAGGAGTGGCGCGCACAAGACAAGGCTTCCTGTCCTGCTGACAGAGCAGATCTGCTCGCAGCCCGCCTGGGGCCCAGGAGCCCGCCCCCCCCCACCACCACCCTTACCTCCCCCCACCATTACCTCCCCCACTGCCGCCTGGGTCCCCGCGCTGAGCTGCCAGGCAGGTCACAGGCAGCTCCTGGAACGAGCAGGTGGGACACGCTGACCCGAGCCCTGACAGGAATTGAGACCTGAAAGGCAAAGCAATTAGGACCATAATAAGCAAGCGGGTAATAGACGGAGCCCCTCCAAAGGGAAGGGGGGCAGGACGCTGGTTACAAAGCACACGTCTCAGCGTACGAAAACACGTGCGAACTGCAAAAGATCACAGCAAAGAAACACGGCCAGGTTCTCTGTGTCCTCTTGCTTGTAGTGTATCATCAAGGTATAATCCCTCTCCCCCATCTTTTTAAAAAAATATATATTTTATTGATATTTCACAGAGAGGAAGGGAGAGAGATAGAGAGCTAGAAACGTCGATGAGAGAGAAACATTGACCAGCTGCCTCCTGCACACCCCCCACCGGGGATGTGCCCGCAACCAAGGTACATGCCCTTGGCCGGAATCGAACCTGGGACCTTTCAGTTCGCAGACCGATGCTCTACCGCTGAGCCAAACCAATTTTGGCTCTCTCCCATCTTTAAAGCGCTGTGGAATCAGCATACAGACCACAGCCCCGCAGAGCCCAGTTTGGGAAACAGGAATCTAATTGGCCGCCAGGTGAAGCGTGAGGTTCAGGGGGAAGGAGCAAACCTGAAGCGGTGGCCCCTTCCCTCCCCGTGTGTGACCGTGTGGACACTGACACCCAGGCTCCTTCTCCAGGACGCCAGGCTGGGGCCGCACAAGCCCCCCCTCTCGTCCTCGGGGCACCAGCACAGACAGCAGCAGCTCCTCCCACAGCACACGTGTGTGTGGCTGCTCACGCCCTCCCCGCACCAGCAGGACTGCCTGTCCGTCTGCTTCATGCGGGAGGACAGTGACCTGGTGCAAAGGAAACGCCTGTGGCTAAAGCCCATCCAACGCCCATCGTGTCCTGCCAAGTGGCTACCGCCTCCACCCCCCAGCAGTCCTAAAGGGGGCGCTGGTGACAAAAGCACAGCCCACCAGGAGACCTCCAGCAGGGGGCGCTGTTATAGCTTAGGAAAAACACTGGAGATACACACACACACACACACACACACACCCGCAAGCTAGTGATGCAGAACAGCAAGGCTGACCTTTGTCACAGAAAATAACGGTAACTGATGCGCTCTGCAAGGAGAAGCTCCACACATCCCACAGAGCAATAAAATGCACTTAGTTACCTCGTTGAGCCTGTCCAGGAAGCTCCCGGGATCCCGGCTTGCCACCACAGGGGCGCGTAACTGAGCAGAAACGTTCATTTTCCTCCCCGCGTTCCCCTACTTTCTTTGTGAATATTACCTTGAACTCCAAGGGCCCCAAATTATGGAGATTTCAGCAGGCTGACGGAGCACTCTCTTAATTTATCGCTCCGCGGTCCAATCTTCCTCACGTAGGACCACAAATCACCCCGGGCCTCTTCACAAATCCCCGGGGGCCGTGAGGCATGACACGAAGGCCGGATGAGTTATGTCGCAAATGGGAAAACTCGCTACTTGGGGCCCCCCGTTTCTGAACCATGAACACAAGATGGGGTCAGAGCATCTCTAAAGATCGCCTTGGCAGCCATCTCTGAAGATCTCCTTGGCAGCCAGCACGGGAGGGGCAGGGGCGTTTGCAGCGGGAGGTGGCTGTTACCTTGATGTTTCCGTCTCAGCAGCTTAAGACCCTCTCCTGTGAGATGATGGAAGGGGCCGTGCATAAGCTTCCAGGGTCGGGCTGAGCAGGGGAAAGTGCCCCTCGGAGCCAGGCCGGTACTTGGCTACCACCCGGCAGTGGCCCTGTGACCCGGATAAATGAGTGGGACCATGTCCCCCCTCCAATGGCCCCCAGCCTGCCCACCGGACCCTGAACAACGGGACCTCCATTTCTCGCGGACCCCATCCCTGTTCTGTTTCCCCCCCCCCATACCCCCTCCCTTCTAGCCGCTGACCCTCCTTGAGGTCTCTCAATTAGCAACTCTGCCCTGACCTCGGCCTCGGCTCTTTCCCCAGATGTCCCCATGACTCATGTTTTCAAGCAACTCATGTTTGTGCAAACCACCTCTTCTGAGAAACCCTCCCCGGCCGAGCTGCGTCTGCAAACGCTACCGCCCCACTCGTCCCCAGCACCCCTCCCTCCCTCCCTTCCTCCCTCCCTCCCTCCCACCTGTGCTTCCTTGCACTCCATGGTACTTGTGATTCCACGAGAGACTCGGTATGTGCTAGTTTCTCTGTTTCTTAGTCTGTCTCCCTCAACCGGGACACAAGGTCCTCGGGGGCAGAGACTTGTATCACGGGGCTTACTAACAGACCCTCTGCCCTCAGAGCAGAGCCTCACACATGTAGTCATGCTCAATAAGTATTTGCATGCCGAAACTGGTTTGGCTCAGTGGATGGAGCGTTGGCCTGCAGACTGAAGGGTCCCAGGTTCGATTCCGGTCAGGGGCGTGTACCTTAGTTGCGGGCACATCCCCAGTAGGGGTGTGCAAGAGGCAGCTGATGGATGATTCTCTCTCGTCCATGTTTCTAGCTCTCTATCCCTCTCTCTTCCTCTCTGTAAAAAATCAATAAAATATATTTTAAAAATATAAATAAATAAATAAATAAATATCTGCATGATGATAAGAAGAAAAAAAATGAAGATCTAAATGCAGGATCAACCAAGAGTGGTTCTCTGCTCACCACCTCAAACACCAGCTCATCCTGGCCTGCAGCGTACGCTCCATGAGGGCAGGGCGGGCCCACAGAGTGAGGGCCTCACTCAGGGCCCTGCTTTCCTCCATTTGCTGGTCCTTCTGAGCCGACCCTCCAGGCTGCTGGGAACACCCTAGGGCCGTGGTCGGCAAACTCTTGAGTCCACAGAACCAAATATCCACAGGACAACGGTTGCAATTTCTTTTGAGAGCCAAATTGTTTAAGCTTAAACTTCTAACGCCACATCTTCAAAATAGACTCGCCCAGGCCGTGGTATTTTGTGGAAGAGCCACACTCAAGGGGCCAAAGAGCCGCCTGTGGCTCTCGAGCCGCAGTTTGCCGGCCACGGCCTTAGGGTAAAGCACTTGTCTATTTGCAAAGTTCATCCTGGGTCACCGCACACGTGGGACCGCCTTCCTCGGATGGCACTGACGAGAGTGGTCCCCCCACACAGCCTCGGTTCAGGGTGAGTCAGCCGGGGGAAGCTGCCAACTTATCACGCCCCGAATTTCCCTGGCAGCACCAGCCACGGTGCCAGCCCAAGCGCAGGGCCCGACGTGGGAAAGCACCTGCCACGTCCGAGCAACTGTTGAGTTTGGCTGGAGCGGCACGATGAAGCACGGGGTAAATCCGTGGGAGACCGGGCCGGGCCATATGGGGGAGGCCCTGGAAGGCGAGATGCCACCACCCCGCAGGGCCGCCAGATTCTGGAGGTCACCGCTCACAAGGCCGGCCGGCAGAGGGCTGGCAACCCAGCCTTAATCCGTCCGCCCAGGGAAGGGAGGCCGGGGCCTCCCGCCAATCCCCGTCTCAGCAAAGCACGCACAGGGTGACTCAAAAAGCGACCACTGGTCTCCAGGGCACAATGACAGGGGCCCCTCTAGGTTTCCTGGATGCTCAGACTCAACCCCTGGCGGTACCTACAGCTCGCACCTTCATGAGCTCCCCACCACCTAAAAGAATCCGGGGAAGAAGAATACTCACCGGAATGGGCGTGAGAGCAGAGCGAGGCCGTGTACACGGGATACCCCCTTTTATGCTAACGCCCTAAGTCCTTTACCCAGGAGGAAACCGAGGCCCAGACGGTCAGAGGTAATTCACTCCAGCTGGAAAGGGACAGAGTGTGAGCTCAAACCCAGTTCTGTGTGGCACCAGGATAGTGTTCCACAGGCCATGGTGCCTTCCACAGACCCGAGCAGAACCATCTCCCCTCCCCTTTTTTAAAATATATTTTTATTGATCTCAGAGAGGAAGGGGAGAGATGGAACCATGAGTGATGAGAGAGAAACATTAGTCAGGGATCAGCTGCCTCCTGCACGCCCTCCCCCAGGGATGGAGCCTGACTGGGAATCAAACCTCAACCTCCTGGTTCAAAAGGTTGATGCTCAACTACTGAGCCATGCCAGTCGGGCCAGAATCTATTTAAGTTGCTGGAAATAAAATTAAGTTGCTACTGAGTCACTGGATTGCAAGCTGGTATCCTCGGCAGCCCCTCTGAAACTTGCGCCCAGGAGCCCAGTGGGAGGCAGACACTCTTCCTCTAGATCAGTGTTTCCCAAAGTGTGGCACGCGTACCCCCAGGGGTACAGGAAGAGTTTGGTGGGGGTACGCGTTGCACCGGAGTTTGGTGGGCATATGCACTGCACCGTGCTTAGCTGCGCCTAATTCTACGTTCTCATGAGTCAAGTTAAGACAGTATTGTGAGGCATGAGATGGTCCGGTGTGCAAATAAATGTTATAAAACTTTTATTAATATTTTATTATGAATTTTATTTTTCGTTTATTATTATTTTGTGTATGTACCAAAAAAAAGAAAAAAGAAATATATTTTGATTGTTATTAAAAGACATCCTCTTTTTTTTGACGAGGGGTACTCAGCGTTACAAAAATTATAGAAGGGGTACACATATGTCAAAAGTTTGGGAAACACTTGGAGTCTAGATGGTCAAGTAACCCTGACAGGAAGGTGACAAGATGGAAGTCCTAAGCCCCAAGTTCAAATCAATGCCCTCTAAGCCTTGGTTACTCCTCTGCAAAATGGGATGGTTCTCCTCACACTGACCACACAGGGATAGTGACAGAGCAATAAAGGACCTGTATCGTGCTTTGTGACCTGTGAATGGCTCCTAAGACAAAGTATGAAAAACCTAGTGAGCAATGCCCCTTAGGGGACTGAGTCAGCTGTAACAGCTTCCCCCAGGGGTGGGTGTGGTTGCACCTGAGCTACAACCTCCAGCTCACCTCCCCTCCAGCCCCAGTCTCTCCAAATCTTAAGACCACAGGAATGCCGCCTTCACAGGATCTTTCCGGAGATGCCAAACCCAGAAACGGTGGCCCTCAATTACAAGGTCCTCCCGTCAGCATCTCGGGTAAGCAAATAGCCAAGGCGAGTGGCAGGCCGGGATCCTGGTCCCGGGCAGCCTGGCCCCGGGTGCTCAGCGAGGGCTCCTGGAACCAATATGTCCGACTTCCTGCTTCCCTCCCCCTCGCCATGGCGGTCCCGTCCCCTGTCCTCAACTCCGCTTACACAGCTTGAACTGGTTCTATGCCAGGGCCACAGGTATAGAACAGAAGGTGGCCAGAACCCGAGTTTTAGCTTAGTATTTATTCCAATGTTATTTAAACAATAAAATAAAAAAATTATTTAAATAACTAATAGTTAGCCCGGTTTGGCTCAGTGAATAAAGCCCTCAGACTGAAAGGTCCCGGGTTTGATTCCGGTCAAGGGCATGTTGCCTTGGTTGTGAGGCAGCCAATTCTTTCACATCGATGTTCCTCTGTCTCTCCCTCTCCCTTCCATTCTTTCTAAAAATCAATGGGAAAATATCCTCGGGTAAAGACAAAAATATAATAAAAATAAAAATGCTTTCTGCCCTGACCAGTTTGGCTCAGTGGATAGAGCGTTGGCCTGCAGACTCAAGGGTCCCAGGTTTGATTCCAGTCAAGGGCATGTACCTTGGTTGCGGGCACATCCCCAGTGGGGGGTGTGCAGGAGGCAGCTGATCAATGTTTCTCTCTCATTGATGTTTCTAACTCTCTATCCCTCTCCTTTCCTCTCTGTAACAAGTCAATAAAATATATTTTTAAAATGCTTTCTAAAAATAATAATAATTAATAAATAACAAATATTTACTGTGTGGTAAGCACCAGGCACCGTGCTAATCACTGCAGAGGTGAGCGGGTGAGGAGCTTCAGGTCCAGGGACTAACCAAAGAAAGAAATGAACCAAAACATCCCCCCAGAAGCTGTCCAAGTCAGCTGGGAAAAGTGCCTTAAAAATCTTTGAAAACACAGGTCAATTTTCTCCTGGGCAAGGTGTTGAGCGGCTGAGGAAGTGGTAAACATGCTGAGTGAAGCCAGAGTTACCCAAGTGTGTGTGTGTGTGTGTGTGTGTGTGTGTGTGTATTTGTGTACTGAATTCCTGGCAAAGAGCCCATGAACATCACCTGAGGGCACGTGGCCTTGACTCCTGGCTCAACAACAACCTTGAGAGCAAAGCAAACCTACAGGGTTCCTTTTTTAAAAAATCCCATATCAGTACAAGTTGAGATAAACCAGTACAAGTTGAGATAAACGTCACAGGACAGACCTCTGGAACCTAACCCCCCCCCCTCCCACTGTCCCTGGGGAGGGAGACGTGCTCTGCTTGGTCAGCCAGGCTGCTCTGAGGGTGGTGCCCCCAGCCCCGGCCTTCTGCACACAGGAGGCCACTGCCCCCTCCTTCCTGAGCTTTCCTCAACTTCAGTGGTGCCATTTGGTGCCAAAGCCGAGACTCCCTGGTGCTAACACAGGGCCAGACCTGGTTAGGAGGGGTCATGCCGATGACCTGGAAGACATGTTAATTTGAGATGACGTCAAAATGTCATTAAAAAAAAAATTTAATGAGCCCAACAGATGAGGCTCAGTGGTTGAGCGTTGACCTATGAACCAGGAAGTCATGGTTTGATTCCCAGTCAGGGCACATGCATGGGTTGGGGGCTCAATCCCCAGTGTGGGGTGTGCAGGAGGCAGCCGATCAATGATTCTCTCTCATCATTGATGTTTATCTCTCTCTCATTCTCCCTCCCTCTCCCTTCCTCTCTAAAATCAATAAAAATTATATTTTTAAAAACTTGATGAGAAGTATTTAATCTAAACCAGAAGTCTCAGAGAACACCTGCAAGCCCACCAAGGAACACTGTTTGAGAAACAGACTCCTAGAGGCGGAGTGTACTTTTTTTCATCAAAACCTTCCAGAATCTACAAAAAAAAAATCCCTCCCTGCTCTATTCTCAACTGCCTCTCCGTTCTCCTTGCAATCCGAGCACCTGGGGCGTGTACAGTGGGGAAGTAGAATAACGTTGCTTGCAACGCAGAGTACCGGGTCACAGATGGGGTGACGAGGCTGACACCCACCGAGCCCCTCCCACCTACGAAGCTGCATCAGCTACATCCTCACCCATTAGGAACACACAACAGTCTCACAAAGCATTTCGCACCCGGGAGGGATGAGAAAACCGGGGGTGTTTTCGGCAGCTGACTTAAGCATCAGCCGCACCCTGAGTCAGACGCCCGATCTACATGGAGGTCTGCCTGACCCTGTCCTTGAGCTGCACCCAGCACCCAGCCTCATCCTCCCCACAAAGGACGCCCCGACGCTGGAGCAGAGCTTGGCACGGTGAACCCAGGGGCCCCCAGCCTCTGGAATTCCTCCTCGGCTCCCTTCGGGAGCGCCTTGGTTCCCTTTTAATTAAAGGCGCTTTCCCCTCAAGCCGCCTCCTTCAGTGGAAATGAAAAAGACTCTTATTCAATTGTACCGTCTCCCCATTCGGATGGTCACGTTCGCCGGGGTGGCTGTCTGGCAATCGCGTGGCGGAGGCCCGGGGATCTCGCTCCCTCCGGGCCACGCGTGACATCTTGTTCAACAAGAGGAAAGGAAGTGCATCCTCCTCTGGAGCCCATCCACCCCACAAGCTGGAGGTTTCGGGAGCTCGAACAACACATTTGGGAACTCTGCAAGATGGCTTCCTTCAGCCTCTTTTCCTCAGCCCCCTCTGAAATCCTAGGGGAAGTTAGACTCTTCCCAAATAGGGTGTCTCTGTTCCCTCCACTCACGTCAGCACCACTGACCGAGAGCATTCGAGGTTGGGGGGTGGGCTCTGGGCCGCGGTGTTTGCTGGGATCCCCCAGGGGCCGGGTCGCGGGAAGGAGACCTCAGAGGCACCTGCGTAAAAGGGCCAGCGGGACAGAAGGGCTCGAGCTGCCGGCTGAGCCACTTGCTCTCGAACGGGGTCTCCGTGCAGACCTGACTCCAGTGACGGGAAGACGGGAGGAGAGAAGTGAGCAGGGAGGAGAGAAGTGAGCAGGCATCTACTCATTCATTCCGTCTTCACTGGGCGCTCGTGTGGGACAGGTACCAAGCTCTGGGCCGGAAACACAGTGTGTCCAGGAGAAGAGACAGGACCCACTCCTGGTGAAGTGTGCAGGAGGAACTGCAGGCAAACACAGGTCACCATCAGTAGCTACGCCTATTTCCTAAGGTGGTCACCTGAGGTCATGCCTGTCACATGCTGGGCAGCCACCCCCTGGCACTAGTAGGCAGGCCCTTGGTGTATTGGGGCGATTCTCTGTGATAAGCACTGTCCACACGGGCTGTTTGGCAAAGGGCGATGCTGCTCACTGACACCGGCACAGCCTTCAGTCCCGAGAGCCCTCGTCTGGTCCAGGGGAAGCAAAGTCACAGGCATGCCATGGGGAATTGGCATCTAGGCAGCTGGCTTTGGTGAGAAAGCAATCTTGAAACATCACGTATTTTTAAACTCAGAAACCTAGCCAATGCTCCTCTACCCTGAACTTGGACAGCAGAGTCTCAAAACACCTGTTCCCAAGGCCACCGCCTCCGGGAGGTTTGGTCTGATGTTGTTCCCCCCCTCCCCCCAGCAGATCCCCCTCCTCCTTCAGCTCTGGCTCCGGCTCCTTCTCAGGGCACCCCGCATTCTCTCCGCGCTGTATGAGCTAGTGATCTTGGCCTGGCTCTCCCACCAGCATCACCAAACTCCAAGAAATCTGTCCAACAGGACCCGCATCTGATACCAGCATCCCACTCACCCTCCTGCCATCTGCTGCACACAGCGCTGCACAACACGCCACCAAATGCGGGGCCGCAGGGCCGGGTTACTCATTTCCGCTCAGGTACCCGCAGAGAGGCTGGCTGACGGAGCGTGGGCCTGGCTCTCTCCGAAGGCCTCTGGGTTGGCTGGGCGGCTCCGCTCCCAGCGTCTAACAGGCTAAAGGTCACGCTGTTCTGGCAGCAAACGTGCTGTCCTCCCAGGAGGCAGGGAGAAGCAGCAGCAACACGTGCCGCTCCTAAGGCCTAGACCAGGGGTGGGCAAACTTTTTGACTCGAGGGCCACAATGGGTTCTTAAACTGGACCGGAGGGCCCGAACAAAAGCAACCTGACCGTGCTGGCACTCTCATCTTGGGCTGCTGGTGAAGGAGCGGAGGGGAGAGCAAGAGAACCCTCCGCTCTTTCGGCTCCGCGGGCCAGATAGAACAGCCGAACTGGCCGGATCCGGCCCGCGGGCCGTAGTTTGCCCCCGGCTGGCCTAGACTCAGAACTGGCACGCCATCCCCTCTGACTCCTCCGTCACGTCAAAGCCAGTCATGCGGTGGAGCTCAAACTCACAGGTTGCAGAAACACACTTTGATCTTTGTGTAGGAAGTCAGAGAGGCGTGGAAAATCGGGGCTGTTGATGCAAAAAGCCTTTCACACCCAACATCCAGGTGCCTCATATGTATAAAATAACCCTCAGGCACTGAATGAATGGATGAATGAATGAATGAATATTCAGTAAATTCCAGTGCTTGGTCAGCACACATGACCATGGACCATCCGCCCCTTGCAAATCCCAAATCTGACACAACAGTAATATTAAACATGAGTTTTGCCCCGGGTCCCTAAACTTGTAAGTACACACTGCTATTTTTCCCAAGGGTCTCTGATGGTGAAATAAATCGGTACACCTGTCCACACCTGGCGCCCCTGTGCACACACACACCACCAGATCTCACTAGAAGGAGGCCCATGAGACACTATTTTGCACACGTGGGGCGAGGGCGGGGAGTTGGGAGGGGAGGAGGTGCAGAGGTAGCTTTGAATCCATCCCGGTGGTTAATTTTCATTTAACTACCTAGCGGAGACCGGCGGTTCGGCAGAAGCACATTAAAGTCCGTGAACTTATGAAATGATGCATTATTGAAGCCACAGCAGGGGAAAGGGCTCGGTGTGGAAGACATAAAAGACTAAAAAGCCTGCAGAAGTGTCTTTTCCATTACAAGGCAACTGCTCCCCAAAAAAAATTCATTTTAATTGCCAAAGAAGACAAGCTCCAAGAGGGAAGATAAAATAAATGAACTCACGGCTCTCCACCCCTCCCGCCCAGGAAAACCTGCAGCTCCGCCCAGAGCTCATCAAAGACAAAAGTCTCCGATTCGCCCATCTTCCCCTCCGGACCCTACTGGCACCAACTCCGGGCCACCGTCCCTTCGATCCCAAGTATTGATTGACGGAAAGCCTCCAGGGTACAAGGCAGAAACCCCTGCCGCCATCAGCGTACCTTCCAGTAGATCACACACCCTGTGAGCAAGCGGCGATGCTGCGGGGGAAACATGGAGCAGGGGGTAAAGGAGGCAGTGGGTGGAGTTAAGTCGCAAATTTAGACAGAGCGAGAGTTGGCAGGGTTTTCACGTCCCTCTGGGACTTTAGCTTCTCTGTGCTTCAAGTTTCAAAAGCTTTTAAAACGTATCGCCGCTGTCAGGAATTTGTTCAAAGCACCTACGAGAGGAAAATCATCATGTCACTCACTCCGGCCCTGTGGGCGTGGATCCCAACCCTCCGTCCCTCGGCTGTGTGTGGAGGAGGGAGTGGGTGGGCACGCTGCGGAGGCAGAGGTCTACCGAACCCGGAGGAAAGCATGGACACCATCCAACGGGGCCGCTGGCGGCCAGTGCCACGGGCCTGGACCCTGCCCGCCTCTAAGGCTAGAAGCAAACAAATAGCACGTGCCTCTAAATGGGGTGGGGGTTACGGTGCTGCTAGGGACCACGTCCCCCCCATCCTTGGCCTCTGTCTTCTCTACTTCCTGCCCAACCTCCGGCCCTACTGACATCCTCCACCCAGCGTCCCGAATCTTGGCTGTGTACGCTCATCTCCTGGGGGTTCTGTGAAGGCACTCCTCCCCGGAGGGGGCTGCTTTCCCCTTGGCCGCTGCGGACAGTGCTGCTGTGGGCATGGGTGGACAAACGCCGTTCCAGGCCCCGCCTCTGTGCCCAGACGCGGAGCTGCCGGATCGCATGGCACCACGAACTCTGTGAAGCCCACGGGTACCCATTTCTGGGCAGAGTGGCGGCTCGGGAGCCTGTTGAGACTTTTGAGGGGCGGAGGGGGAGTCGAGGGGGCCGAGTACCCGGACCCAGGGATGGTGGCAGCATGCCCCGCCCTCAAGGATGCGGCCACCTTGCTAGAACACATGGAGGACAGTGTTTGCAGCCACTCGTCCCGGGTCCAGGGATGCCGACCGCTCCCCCTCCCCACCCCGAGTTTGCCCCTGGCTTCCCTGCTCCTTCCGCTCTTGCCAGGAGGCTTTTCCGGGTGGGCTGTGGGAGAGTATCCCGTAAACAGACGCTCACCTGTCCTCTCTTGGTGAACTGAGGAGCCCTAGAGCAAGGGACAGTGACCCCAGCACTGCCTTGGGGGGTCGGGGGGGGGGGGTGCCGGGCTGTGGATGCCACAGAGCGGAGAACCATCCCCTCCAACCACACCTGATGGCAGAACCGGGTCCTTGGAGATGGGAAACGGGGGGTCAGGAGAGACTCGGAGCCTCCCTCCCAGCCATGGCCCCATGCCTTCCGTAGCAGGTCAGGGACCATTTTGCAGGAAGGAGGCCCGTCCTCGGAGGAGCTCCCGGCCCTCCACCCCCACCCCCAAAACCCTCCAAGAAGCTGAACCGAAGAAAGAGCTCAGGTTGACTCACTCGCAACTGTTGAATGAGACACACCCTTCTTCCCAGCGCAGCTGGTCCCAGCGTCCACACCCACAGCCGCCGGGAAATCAAGCCCATTCTTCAGGCGCCTCCCACGCCCACAGCCTCGGCTTTCCTCTCTGCTTACCCGGGAAGCCGCGAGCGGGACACGCTCCTCGGCGGTTTGCGAAAACAAAGTCCCCGGGATCTATTATTACGGATTAGGCTATTCCCCGGCAGAAGAGGGGGTTCCTTCCTGCTATCCCAAAGTAGCAGGAGCTGCGAGAGGGGGGCTGGCGGGGTCTGGACGGACAGCCAGCCAGCCAGCCAGCTACCCACCCACCCACCCAGTGAGCCTGGCTGGCTCCGTGGCAGGAGTCAGGACAGGGTGGTGCGATGGGAATTCTCAAGGGCGGCCAGGAAGCCCTTATCTCGCCCCACGCCATCTCGCCGCGAAGGTGACATCGGAGGGGGAATGGCAATGAGGCCGCCGCGGGTCCCCAGACAGCGGCGGATGCGGGCGCTTTATTACGGAGTCTAAGTGACTGCAAACGGGCCATTATCAAATCTCCTCGGTGACGGAGCGCCGTGTGGAAAGGAACAAATAAAAATAAGTACATTAAGCCCAATAAATCACCGGGCGCTGTCTCGGAGACCCATTATCCCCGGGGGGATTGGGGCACCGCCCGCCTCCCCGCCTGTCAGCGCCGGGAGCCCGGTCTCCCCCGCCATTGTCTTAATATTGCAGCCATTACTCTCGGCGCCTCCAAGAGCCCGCTGGTTCTCTGTAGTTCTGGGCGGCAAGGGCATAATTTGTTTTATGATTTGCTTGGGAGGGTAGCCGTTTTAGATTCATCTTTAAGAGATACACTCGGTAATCGCAGCCGAGGGGCCCTGCTTCAAAAACAGGCCCCGGCCCCGTCGTCGCTGGCAGCAACCCAGAGGGTGCCCACCCATTTACCAGGGAGGGCAGACTGCTTCTGAGGCGGGGATTGGGGGGGACCCACATACCCGGCGACAGCTTTGGTCCTGGTTAAAGAGCCGCTGCATCATGCGGCAGGCAGACGGGGCTGGAGGGAGACAGCAAGAGGCAGGAAGGCAGGGGCCTGGGTTTCGCCAGGACGTTGCTATGACCTTGGTCAGGCCCCCTGACCTCCAGGGCGCAAGTATCTCCACCTGCCTCTTGGGAGGCCTCGCGATCCTGCACCTCCATGAGGTGCAGAGGGACCGCGCAGAACCTTACGCCAGATGATCCTTCTGTTTCCTCCTCTTCCTCAATGAGATCCTTACAAAAACGCATCGTAAGGTAACACCAACCCACGAGGCAACGGTCCAAGACATCCCCCACCAGCAGCGGGCGTCTGTCCGTGTGGAAACCTTCCCTCCGGCCCCTCATTCCCTGAGAGGCTGCTCTCCAGGGCAGCTCTTCGCAAATTCTGTGAGCAAGTCCGCTCCCGATTTCATCCGTCAGGAAGTGGAGGAAAGATGGGTACGGATGGACAGAAGGTGCCGGGCCACACGGCCACAGCGTCCCCAGGAAGCGAAGGAGCCGAGAATCCCCTTGGCTGGGATGCAAGCCTCAGATGCAGACCCCTGCGTGCAGTGATCAACCTTCCTTGCCACAACCGGTCCAATTACCACGTCTGAACTTCTCGGCGGAAAGAGCCCTCCCGGTGACGCAACGCTTCCAGTGTGGCACCGAGTGAGGCAGCCACAGAGCAAAACTGATCCCGGAACTTCATCACCCGCCCGAGAGGCACAGACATAAAACCGCCCAGAGCCGCCCAGCTCTCCAGATACTCTATTAAAGGACTCCAATTCCAAAAAGGCAAAAAAAGTGGCAATATCTCCGGTGTTAAAAATGAAGCTGGGTTTTACAGACCATCAAAGCCCGAGCGTGGTGCAGCCCCCAGGAGCAGCACAAAGAGGATTCCTTCCCGCCACGTGGTTCTGCTGGCTGTGCAAAACCTGGTGTAACAACCCAATAAAATAGAAGAGGGCTGCTTTCGGGGAGACAGCAAGAGGCGAGACGTCAGGGAGACAGCCGGGGTTTGGCCACGGTTTCTTGCTACTTGCATGTTTCTGCCAGCTCACCTTGGGGTTAAGGGGCTTACCTTCTCTGATTAGTGTCCTGTGGCTGCTGTAACCCACACCACAAAGCCAGTGGCTGAAACAATTGTTGTTGCAGTACTAATGGTGTTGTTGTTGTTGCAATAATAACAATATCATTGCTGCTGTTGCAGGAGGTAGTTGCAAAGAAGGTAGCTTTGCCTGCAAACAGGATAGACAGCGAGCCACAAGGCTTTGGCCCCCTTGAGTGTGGCTCTTCCACAAAAATACCACGGCCTGGGCAAGTCTATTTTGAAGATGTAGCGTTAGAAGAAGTTTAAGTTTAAACAATTGGGCTCTCAAAAGAAATTTCAATCGTTGTCCTGTTGATATTTGGCTCTGTTGACTCATGCATTTGCCGTCCACTGAGCCAGGCCATCCTGCTGGGAGCTCCAGTGCCCAGCCCGGTACCCGACAAGCAACAGCTGGGCGATGTTAAACAGGTAAGAGAAGGGATGCAACCGAGCAGTGACGCGGAAGGCGTGCAGCCCGGGACAGGGACCCAGCTGATGGGGATACGATATACGGAACAGAGTGAGACTTCTGCAGAGCTTGGCGCATCTCGAGGAAAACGCGCAGCTACGCACACATTCCGACAGCGACATACACGACACCTTGTGCAAAAGGAAGCCGGAGACCCCACATCCTTTAAACCACGGTTGTTTCCGTTTGTTTTGTAGCTTCCTTTCCACTGCACGTGGTTGGGAAAAGGCATTCTGAAAACATCCTTAACCTCTGCCCCAGGGAACCTCTTTTGAATATCAAAATGCAACTGGGGAAGACAAACCAGTAAAACGTCCACAGGGTCCCACGCTCCCCATGAAAGATTCAAGAGCTGGGGACGGTATCTCGGGATTTGCATCCACGCGGTACCCGCCGGGCAGAGTGTGAGTGGCCAGCAAGTCAGGACGGGGCAGGCGACCGGCCGTGTCAGACGGCCTCGCAGCGGCGCTCCCCATGCATGTCCGTGGTCAACTTGCTGCTTGTTTCCAGCGAACCCGGAGCTCCAGTCAAATGCTCACCTTCCCAAAAGGGCTTCTAATTGAAAAACCACACAGGGCATGTCATGCAGTCAGGAACGCATGCGCATTCCAAGCCACGTCCTGGGAATAAGAGACACCTGTCACCCCGGGGCATCCTGACATCACACGGGAGGACGTCCCTGAAGTGCTTTCTCAGTGCGAGTGGCTTTGACCCCTAGGTTGAGGGTGGGAACAGGTGATGGACCTTGGAGGTGGAAAAGCAGAGCTCGGGGAGTGAGTGATGGGTTGAATGGCATTCCCCAAGAAAGACATGCAGGAGTCCTATTCCCCCCGCCCCCCGCCCCCACCAGGACCTCAGAGTATGACCATCTATGGAAAGGGGGTCTTTTCAGAGGATTCAAGGTAAAGTGAGGTCAGTCGGATGGGCCCAAATCCAATATGATGGCACGCTTATAAAAAGGGGAAATTGGGGCACGGAGACGCGTATACAGGGGAGACCATGGGAGGGTACACAGTGAGAAGGTGGCCATGTAGCTGGAGGGAGGCACCTCTACACCAAGGGGGTCAAGGACGCCAGCTGACACCAGGAGCTAGAAGGGGCAAGGACGGATGCTCCCCAAGCACCATCAGGGCCCGCAGTGCTGCCGACACCTCCAGATGCCTGAGGAAGCCTTCTAGCCTCAGAACCAGGAAGCCTACACTTGCTTTTTCAGCCACCGGCTCTGTGGTGTTGGGTTACAGTGGCCACAGGAAAGAAATGAGAAGGTAAGCGCCTAACCCAAGATGGGCTGCAGAAACATGTTAATAGCAATTAACTGTGCTCCATCAAAACTGCTACTCCAGTCCAGTTTAAGAACCCACTGTGGCCCTCGAGTCAAAAAGTTTGGCTCAGTGGCTACAGCAGCCGTGGGCAAACTACGGCCCGCGGGCCGGATCCGGCCTGTTCGGCTGTTCTATCCGGCCCGTGGAGCTGAAAGAACAGAGGGTTCTCTTGATCTCCCCTCCGCTCCTTCACCAGCAGCCCAAGATGAGAGTGCCAGCATGGTGAGGTTGCTTTTGTTCCGGCCCTCCAGTCCAGTGTAAGAACCCATTGTGGCCCTCGAGTCAAAAAGTTTGCCCATCCCTGAGCTAGAGCATCGGCCTGTGGACTGAAGGGTCCCAGGTTCGATTCCGGTCAAGGGCATGTACCTTGGTTGTAGGCACATCCCCAGAAGGGGGTGTGCAGGAGGCAACTGATCGATGTTTCTAACTCTCTATCCCTTTCCCTTCCTCTCCGTAAAAAAAAAAAAAAAAAAAATCAATAAAATATATTTAAAAAACAAACAAAAAAAAACTGCTACCTCCCAGGCCCTGTTCGCTCAGACACTGTGGCCTGATTTCAGTAGGACAAGCTGTTAGTTGCATACACAATCCACACTGGCATATGAAGATGAATTTTTAAAGCTTCGTTCTCGGCGAAACCGGTTTGGCTCAATGGATAGAGCGTCGGCCTGTGGACTGAAAGGTCCCGGGTTCGATTCCGGTCAAGGGCATGTACCTTGGTTGCGAGCACATTCCCAGTAGGGGGTGTGCAAGAGGCAGCTGATCGATGATTCTCTCTCTTCAATGTTTCTAACTCTCTATCCCTCTCCCTTCCTCTCTGTAAAAAATCAATAAAATATATTAAATAAAATAAAAAACTTCGTTCTCGTCCCAGGTAACCATGTGTGTAGCCACAGGTCCTGCAGCAAGAAACTCTCCAAAACATTGGGTAATTAACATTTCTGAATTGCAGGTGAGCACAATTTGGAAGTGGGGAGGGGCTCATTTTTTACATGAAACGACCACTATTTGACCAACTCCTCCCCAACTCCTTTCAGCTGTGATGTGACTCCGTTACGAGCATGGGCAGGCCAGGCAATGAGCACACAGCCAGATTAAAACAATGACAAACCAGGAGAACAATGCCAACCGCGTGGCAGAATATCGGGCGGGCTTGTCATCTGCTTAAAGAAGAAGAGGGCTGGGTGTGAACGGAGAGGGACTTCTGACATCACAGCGGCCTTTTGAGGGACTTGGGTCAAACTGACTCACCAAACCTAACACTTGCAAACCCGGTCGCCAAGACACAAAACACAGAACGGCAAGCCCTGGGACACGGAGAGAGCCCCGATCTCTAAGACAAGCTGCTGGTCTGACCAACAGCCCCCCACCTCACCTCCAGAAAGTCCTAACACCCATTCCACAGCCTAAGTCAGGGTATTTCAGGGAAGGTGTCGCTGCCACCACGGGAGCAGCACTGAGCCTCGGGAGGCAAAAGGCCCAGGTTGCCACTGTCAATTCCCAAGCATATTATTGGTAAACTCACAACCTGTTTGTATCTCTACACTTTGTCTCTTCTCTGCTCCTATTGAAGGGAAAGAAAAAGAGTACCCACACAGCAAACTGACCATCCCTGAAGTGGTCAGAGGTGGATGAATCCATTAGTAATTTGTAGTGCAAATGAGGTCAGTACATTAGTATCGCTTTTCAAACTATAACCCATTCACAACATTAAAGCAACACAGCGTTACTATGGGCTGAGTTGTGTCTCCCCCAAACT
Source organism: Vespertilio murinus (assembly GCA_963924515.1). NCBI lineage: Eukaryota > Metazoa > Chordata > Mammalia > Chiroptera > Vespertilionidae > Vespertilio > Vespertilio murinus. The sequence continues at coordinate 188,116,012 of OZ004707.1, forward strand.
CAGAGGTTGAAGCCATCATGCCCAGTACCCCAGGGGTGACTGTATTTGAAGATGGGGTTTATAAAGAGGTGATCAAGGTAAAATGAGGTTATTATGGTGAGCTCCAATCCAATCTGACCTTGTCCTTATAAGAAAAACAGTGCTTAATAAAGTGTAATGTAAAAGCTTTAGGAAACATTGATGACCCTGAATTCTATGGGGGGAAAAAGTTATATATATTTAGGTGTACAAGGGTCTGAGCAGAAAACCACTTAGGAAATACTCACTCCAAACTTCAGCATCTCAGGGGGAAGCACAGTACCATCTCAAGCTTTCTTTGAATTCTGAAATTAGAAGAACTTGTACAATTGTGTGTGTTTTTTTACCTTGCCTATTTTTAGGCTGACATCTAACGTTTTCATCATAAACTAAATCATTTCTACAGACGTAATGTTCAGCCTATCGTAAACATTAACATTTTAAAATAAAATTTCACATCACATTTTTAAATGGGATCTAGCAATCTGATACTCATCATTAATTTTTAAAATTCAAGAGCAAGGTTTTCTTTGTTGTTTTTTTTTAACTCTGGAAATGTTAGTTTGTTCCTTACTAGGAGAAAGGTTCTAGCACCACGTTTAACCAGGGAAAAGAGAGTGTGGACAGGGGCAGCTGAGGTGCCCTCTTCAGAAGGTTCCCACACACCAATTTCAAACAGTTCCTTTTGGCTGGCGTTCCTTGAGGTTTTTATACGCAGAGCAACATACCAGGGCGTAAGATCAGTGTTGGGGAAGACATGTAACTTTATAAGATGGGGAAGGGGTGACTGTGAAATGGGAGGTGGAAGGAAGAACTGTGGACTCAGTGGAGTTGGTCACAGGCCAATCAATTTCAGGGACAGGTCCCCCCGTGAGGCTGGAAATCTGGAAACCGATTCCCTTAAAACCTTCTGTACCAGCACACTCCGTGGAAAGTCTTCATGCCTCCCCAGGGATTTGCAAGTTCCAGGGTCAAGCGACCTGGGACAGAGATTAAGAGAAAACTTTCTGGACGCAGAACTGGCTTCCCTCTCTGGCTTTGTCTCTTGGGCAAATACCCATGTCTCTGAACTGGTTTCCTCGCCTATAAAACGAAACTGCTCCGCTCAGAGGACTGCAGGGAGGCCTGAAAGCATCGTTCATGTAGGGTATGTCCCAGAATCCCTCGGAGACATCCAGTCCACGGGAACCGTCACTGTTACCACCGTGACTACTGTGACCTGTTATTTTAAATATTGTTAACCACAACTTGCCAGGAAAGAGTCCTCTCCTATGCCATTCACTGGCTCTCATCGCCCTTACCTGCCAGAGCCCCAATTTCCAATGAGAAAAAAAAAGAGAAAAGGAGACAGAGAGCTCATGGGAAATGGCCCCGGGGGATGAGTGAGCAAGCATGTGCCTTTGCATCAGGGCTTCTGCAAACTTTCTGCGATCTCTAGACCATGCTGGAAAGTGAGAGACGGTGGCCCCCTCTATGTGGTGTTACTTTGGCAAGCACAACCACCATCCTTGGGGGTGGAGAGGCAGTTCGTGGTGGAGAAGGGAGGGAAAAAAAAACAACAACGGAGAAACTCTAAATAACAACAACAATTACAATAGCTAACACATTGGAGCGTTTTCCGAGTGCCCGCACTGCCCTAAGCACTACACACACATTAACAGATCTAATGAGCTCAAAAATGCTGTTTCAACAGGAGTTACGGACAAACCTAAGCAGAAGAAAAAGGGAAATGGCAAAAACTAAGACCCAGAGAGCATATCCCTCCGTGGGCATGAGGCTGGACCACCGCTGGAAAAGAGCAGGGCTTTCTGAACCACGTAACCCACGCCCATGCCAAGGGCAAGTTCCATAAAGTTTCGCCAGTGCCTGAATCACACAAACTCTGCCCGGGGTTCATCTGTCACTCCTCTGTGATTCATTAAGCAAACCTAGTCATGCAGCATCAGCGCCTCACCAACACTAGAGACAGGGCGAAATATTCCAACATAAACACAGGGCTACCCAGAGCCGCGCCTCTGGGCACTGCTGCTGAGATTCCGCACACATTTATCCAGTTCTCCCTAGCCACTCCTCGTCCTGTCTGATAATTTCTCAATCAGTTAGAACGGCCACTCTACGCCAGGTTCCCTAAAGAATAGGGAGTGGTGTTAAACCTGGTGAACAGAAACCACGGCCAACGCTGCCATCAGCATCTAGGGATCCGCAGTGTAGCCAGGACGAATCAAACACTTGAGGGGAAGGCCTGAAAGAGAGGTATGCCTTGGATTGTCTGATGATGACTGCCAAGGACTGCTTTTCTTCATCGGGCTTTTCAAAGTCTAAGGAGAGAAGAAAGAAGAGGCCGGAGATCTGAGAAAATGAGAAAAGCGGAGAGAAGAGGGTGAAGACTGCAAACAGAAGAGAGGGAGCTGTGAGGGCGGTGGCAACAGAAGTAGCTGAGATTGCACAGACCAAGAGAAGGGGTCGTGACAGGGGTACAAAAGGTCCTCAAGTTTCTCCTCCCCCTTCGATATTCAGCCTTAAGGATTTGCATAAAGACAGATTTCTTGGTCTGGAAAGAAGGTGAGATCTCTTCCTCCTCCTCCTCTTCCATCCCCACCACCTCCACTTCCAGGTCACCTCCATCTCCAACACCACCACCTCCACCTCCACCATCATCATCACCTCCACCTCCACCATCATCACCACCTCCACCACATTCCTTGAAGACATCACTGTGCCCCAGGGAAGGCCCACCACCATTGTGGTCATTGGCAAAGGGGCATACAATCTTTAGGTTCCGGACTACCTCCAGAAGCTTATTCACATCCCACCATGTACCCCTGAAGCACAGTGTAGTACTTAGGTTCAGCAGGAAAGGGTTTTATTATGCCTGGAAAACAAATTCAATGAAATCACCTCCACCATCAGCACCACCACCATCAGCATCACCACCTCCCTCACCACCACCATCACCACCACGCATTGGGAAGACAGCATGTTCCAAGCACATGGTGAAACCCTGAAGATTCCCCAGAGACAACAGATGCGGTCTCCACTGAAGGCTCCCACACTCTGGCACGACAGCCGCCTGGGAGAACCGGGAACCCGGTGCAGAGCGGTACCGATGCGATCCGACACCCAGAATCAGGAAGGGCTTGTAGGCAGGGCCACCTGAGCTGGGCTTGGAAGGAAAAACAGAAGTGTCCCCGGCAGTTAAAGAGGAAAAGAGCTTATCAGGCAGGAGAGAGCAGGTGCACAGCTTGGCAGGCTTGGGGGGAAATAACCAGGAAGGAAGAAAAATAATGAGTTAGCGATTGGTGACGCAGGGGGGAGGAGGGGGGAGAGAGAAGAGGAGGCTGCAGGCAAAGGCAGAGCCCAGCTCATCACACGCTTCGAGTGCCCTGATAAGAAAGCTGGATGTTTTCCAGTGGCCGATAGTGAGCCGGTGAGGGCCGACACACAGAACATTCTAGAAAAGCCCTCGTTCTTTAAAGATTAAAAAAAACATAAGGACTATCTGTGAGGGATTGGGCCATCCAATTTTAAAAATTCTGTTATCCAGAATGGCTTACTCTCCGGTTCTAAAAAGTGGGTTCTGTAATCTCTCGGCAAGGCCGTCCAAGGGCAGAGAAACACCCGCCGCGGATGCCCGCACAGGCTGCGCGGTTCAGGTGACTCGGAGCCCAGATGCCGGAGCCCCGGCCGGTTTGCTCTGAGCACCCCCACAGCTGCTGTGGGAACCACTCTGGAGGGGGGAAAAAAAGAATGTTCTCTACTCCGTCCTTCACTAGGTGCCCTCCAAGCCTAGGCAAACAGTTGTTCTCTAAGCCTGGGTGCCTGTGAATCAACTCCCAAGAAGAGAGGCTCCAGGGAGTCTGTTTCCCCCCAAGCACCATCCCCGGGCCGGCCAAGCCAAGGGCGGGAGGGCTATTCCCAGACTGGCTGCTAGTGTCACTCCGACTTCATTCTAAGGAGGTGGATTTTCAGTGGGCCTTCCATACCAGTGACTGATGGGAGGAGAATTCGGGAGCCCCCCTCAGCTTGCACCTCACTGGACAGCTCTAGCCCAGGGGCCTTCAAAACATGACGTATGGCCGAGACTGGTTTGGCTCAGTGGATAGAGTGTCGGCCTGCGGACTGAAAGGTCCCGGGTTCGGTTCTGGTCAAGGGCATGCACATTGGTTGTGGGCACATCCCCGGTAGGGGGTGTGCAAGAGAGAGCTGGTCGATGTTTCTCTCTCATCAGTGTTTTTCTAGCTTTCTATTCCTCTCCTTTCCTCTCTGTAAAAAAATATTTTTTTTTGTTTTAAAGTCATTGCCGAAACCAGTTTGGCTCAGTGGATAGAGCGTCGGTCTGCGGACTCAAGGGTCCCAGGTTCTATTCCAGTCAAGGGCATGTACATTGGTTGCGAGCACATCCTCAGTAGAGGGTGTGTAGGAGGCAGCTGGTCGATGTTACTCTCTCATCGATGTTTCTCTAGCTCTCTATCCCTCTCCTTTCCTCTCTGTAAAAAAATAAAATATATTTAAAAAAAAAAAAAGTCACGTATGAACTCACACAAAAGCCTGTTCAGTGACCTCCCAGCTTCTAGCTCTCCTCTCCCCAATGTGCCCCCGATACCAACACGAGGTCCATCTTCCTAAAACGGAGCTTTCCGTAGCTAGCACCCCGTCCCCCTGGTCACGCCGCCCTGCCTCCAGAGCCCACAGCCCCAACCTGGCGAGTCAACCGCAGTTCCAATTCCTCGCTAGCAGAAACCCACGCCGGCTGATTCTGCAGCCCAAAAACACACACCCGTGCGCTGTCGATCAAACCTGGCCGCGCTACCTCTCTGTGAGTCTCCCATTCAAAGCTTAATTATCCCGTGTCCAAAGCCTCAACGCAAAGCCTGCCTCCCCTGAGTTTAAACAGCTAAAATAAGCTCCCACCCCTGATTTCCCATCAAATTTCGGCTCCGACAGTCCACAACCATTAATTGCACTGCCTCATCGTTTCTATTGTTGCTCTGAGCTGTTCATTTGAGTCCTCTATTGTTGCTTAACTTATCACACAATTTTCTACAATCTCTGCAACTATGTGGGCAAGGAAGGAAGGCTTTCAATGCAGTTTAATAAATGTTTATTAAAGGATTCCTCCGTGTTGGAAGCGAGCGTGGCGGGATGCTCCCATAGATACGAGGATGGGCGTCACCCCAGCCGCGGTTCTTAAGGAGCTGACACGCGTGAGTAAGGGAGTAAGGGTGCAGATACTGGCAGTGCCACACACCAGGGGACAGGCGAAGCCCTTGGGGTAATTCCTCCTCTCACCCTGTTCTTCCAGGCCCCAGTCACCAAGGCACCGACGCTCTCCTCTGACCCCCCCAAGGGTGGTGCTACCCGCCACCCTGTGCCCACTGCTCTCCGTCAGCGTTTCACTCGCTGGCCCAGACAGGGCGGCCAGATGGGTGGCAGGTGCTCCCGTCCCCTGTGCTCCTGACGTCAAGCCGGGACCTGCACGGAGCGGTTTGGTGGGCAGTGGCTCCATCAGAGAGACAGAGTGTACAGAGCCCATGGCAGGAGGGAGGTTCCGACCCGGCAGGACAGGGGAGAGGGTGGGGAGTCCGATCCAGCAGAGGGACAGCAGTAACAGGCCCCACGGGGAAAACCGACCACGGGCTAGAGCAGCCATGGGCAAACTACGGCCCTCGGGCCGGATCCGGCCCGTTCGGCTGTTCTATCCGGCCCGCGGAGCCGAAAGAGCAGAGGGGTCTCTTGCTCTCCCCTCCGCTCCTTCACCAGCAGCCCAAGATGAGAGTGCCAGCATGGTCAGGTTGCTTTTGTTCCGGCCCTCCGGTCCAGGTTAAGAACCCATTGTGGCCCTCGAGTCAAAAAGTTTGCCCACCCCTGGGCTAGAGGCAGAGAAGACCTTTCGAGGGGTCCCAGGACACACGTACAGTGACGCAGAGACGCGAGGGAGCCGGGGCGAGGTCAGCGCCCAGTCAGCAGGCTACGTGGCGAGTCCCAGCACCATGCTTCACGCCTGGGTGACCTGGGCAAGCCTCGGCTGCCACCTCTGCAGAGTGGGAGTGGGAGGCCAGCCCCCTCCGAGGGCTGCTCTGAAGATGACATGCACAAAAGGCTCAGAGGGAAGAGCACCTGGCACCAAGGACTCAGTTGAGAACTGTGCCTTTGGGGTGGAACGGACGGAAACGGGGTGTGTGGGGGGCAAGGGAAAGGGGCAGAGGATGGACCCCTGGCAGTGATGGGGTGTGAGAAGGCACAGCCAGGCTGCCCACGGTGCCCAGGAAGCCTGGGTTCCGGCCCTCCTCCCAGCCGGGTCAATCTCTTGACCTCCCCCCCCCCCCCCGACCTTAGTTGCCACAGCTGTGACCCGAAGCTGTTGGTCTCCTGGGGCTCCATGCTCCCCACCCCCCCAGCCCTGGTGTGTCTCAGCTCTGCGTTACCCAGAGAAGGCCTCAGTGAGCATTTACAATACTGGAAATCCCAGATGGGGAGGATTCACACCAACAGCGGAAGGGGAAAAGACCCCCAGATGGCAGAGGGCAGCGCTTCCTACTGGGGTCGGGGCACCCGTGTCCTTCCCTCGACCCCAGTGCACTTCGTCCTCCTGACACGCGAGCCCCGCCTCTCGCCTACATCTGCATCCACATCGTCTCCTCACTGTCATCGCCAGCTCTGAAATACTATCATTAACCAACCATCCAGCTTTGTTGCATTTCAAATGCTTTTCAAGTCGCTTATTTTTTTAAAAATATTTCTTTTTTTACTGCATTTTAGAGAGAAGAGAGGGATAGAGAGAGAGAAACGTCAATGATAAGAGAGAATCATCCATTGGCTGCCTCCCGCACGCCCCCTTCTGGGGATCAAGCCCACAACCCGGCAATGTGCCCGGACTTGATATCCAACCAAGATCTCTTGGTTCCTGGGTCGACATTCAGCCACGGAGCCACACGGGCCGGGCTCAAGTCACTTTCAAAACAACCTGGCCCGTGCGTGTGAACATGGCTTAGACCGCGACGCCCCCTCTCAAGCCAGCGAGGTCCAAGTCCCTACAAATGTGGAGGGCAGAAGCACTCGAGACATTCTGGTATTGTGCTCCCCTCAACTTTTTACAAAGCCTGCCGTGTCTGAAACACAGCCATGGTCCCTAAGAGAACCCATGTGCTGATCTGAAAGGTCCCTCCCGTTTTTAAAATGACAGCTTCCTGCAGAGGCCTCGAGGCGCCCAAGTCTGTACACCGACAGGAATTCACTCACCTCTCCCTCCCCCACCACCCTAAAAAACATGGCCACTCCGCATTCATTCATGAAACAAGGCATCCCGCCTGGACACAAGTACTTAGGACAGGGGTGGGCAAACTTTTTGACTTGAAGGCCACCATGGGTTCTTAAACTGGACCGGAGGGCTGGAACAAAAGCAACCTGACCATGCTGGCACTCTCCTCTTGGGCTGCTGGTGAAGGAGCGGAGGGGAGAGCAAGAGAACCCTCCGCTCTTTGGGCTCCATGGGCCAGATAGAACAGCCGAACGGGCCGGATCCGGCAGGCGGGCCGAAGTTTGCCCACGGGTGACTTAGGAAGAGTGGACCCACTGGGCACAGGCACCAAGTCTGGAGGCGGGACGGGGGCCGCCTACTTCTCCCTCTGCCTGGGCCTCCTCCGCTGGCTTCGGGAGCGACCGACCACGAGATGCCATTCCCAGATGAGAGCTGACGCCAGTCAAGGAGGCTGGTACACAAATACTGTTGGCCTACGAAGGATCTACGGAATGGGGAGGGATGGTTCCCGGTTAGCCACAGAAAGGTGAAGCTTCCTCAGCCGTAACAAACGTGTCCGAGGCAGCCAAGGCCATCCCAGCCACAGAATAACTCTGAAGAGCCAGGATTCCCTGCTGAATTTAAATTAAAAAAAAAAAAAAAAGGAAAAAAGGATGAAATCTCCACATGCCCATGTTCTATGGCAAGTCCTCCTAAATCTGAACGCTCCCATGGAGAGCTAGAAAGATCAGCGCGCTCTTTCTTTCCAATTGGCCTCGGTCCGTCAGGGAGAAAAAAGCTATGCTAAGAGCAAAACCTTCCCCGGCAGTCAGGGCTCCATCTCCATCTGCCGGTCCAAATCACGGCCTCTTAATGTGACAGGAGAGGCTAAAATTATGGGTGAGACTGCACTTTCCATTCTGGCCGCGGCCTGTGATTAGCTACAACTCCAGGTTGCCCAAAATTACCTCGGCGGCCTTAAATGCCTTACATTTTTATTTCATTCCTAGAACAAATCCTTTTTTGGAAACTTTCCTAAGAGATAAAAGAACAAAACACCGAAAAGCCCTAGATATTTCAAGCTGCGGGGAAGAGCCGGTAGGCAAGCATGATGTTGAGGATTTTGTGTGTGTGTGTGTGTGTGTGTGTGTGTGTGTGTTTAATGTCTCATGCATATCACCTCTACTGTAACTTTAGGAAGAGCAAGATTAACCCCATGTCTCTGCGATTATGAAGACTCGGAATCCTGGGAACATACTGTATAAACCACCCTGGGCCTCGATATATTCTTAGAAGAATGTGAGGGTGGTTAGGGAACTCGCACAGGAGGGTGGTTAGGAGTGCTGTCTCCCGGAAGAACGGTAGTTAAGTGAGCAATCTGACCCAAGTCCGTAAGTGACATGATGTGGTGGTGGGTCAGCGGCCACCGAGGATCTGGAACTACCACACTCGATTCTGTGTTTCAGATGGTAGGCTTCTTGGCGAGTGGACCTAGTGAGTTATCTGCTAAAACGCTTGAAAAAGTTTTGCTTTGGTTTGAATGTAATCAGTGAGGCTCCCAAAAGCATCCATCACGATTGTGTTCATCGAATAACTTCAAATGCAACTAGCCCTTCCGAAAAGGCCGGCTCTAAATCCCTTTTGTTAAATAAAAATCTCATGTGCCCCAAACAATTACTTACTTTAAATGATTTGCTTTGCTTTTAAGACCGGATTTTACATGCCAAGTTCTCCTAAAATAGGGCACTCTTGTACTTAGCTTCAATCGTGAAATAATAATGTAACAAACCTTAAATTTACATTGTACTTAACTTCGAATCTCCTCTTTCCCGGAGGCCCGAGCCAGAGTGGTGAGTAGCCTTCTCTTGAGCAACTCGGGTGTACTGGGAGGCATGGAATTACGTCTGTTCTCATTCCTCCTGCTTTGTGCGTCTACACCAGCCGTGGGCAAACTATGGCCCGCGGGCCGGATCCGGCCCATTCAGCAGTTCTATCCGGCCCGCGGAGCCAAAAGAGCAGAGGGTTCTCTTGCTCTCCCCTCCGCTCCTTCACCAGCAGCCCAAGAGGAGAGTGCCAGCATGGTCAGGCTGCTTTTGTTCCGGCCCTCCGGACCAGTTTAAGAACCCATTGTGGCCCTCGAGGCAAAAAGTTTGCCCACCCCTGGTCCACACGATTGCTTTTCTGTGACTATGCTTCTTCCAAACATCCTTTCCCTACATCCTCGCCCGAGAGCTCCCCTCCTGAGCTAAGCTCCCAGGAAAAACCGAAGGGTTCCCCCTTTCCATGGTAGAGTCCGGGCTTTGCAAAATCGCAAAAGGTCAAGTCAGCTTTTATCAACTTAATTTTGGGGGGGTCTGGGGGGGATTACAATGGTTAGCATGCTTTTTATCACAAAGCATTTAACTCTCAAGTGGTTCTCAGGGAACAATGTAACATTCCAGAACCAACAGGTTTGCACAATACACGGAGTCTGGCTGCTTTCAGCAGTGAATGACCTTATACATCCGAGAGGCTCTGGCGCCGCCGGCGATATACAGACTCTTTCCCCCAACACAGCCGCCCTGGAGGTCCTGTTCTCCAGCGCGGCGTCCTTACCATGTTTTATGTCTCAAGGTACACGACGCCTTTCAACTGGCCAGATGGCTTACCCTTGCACGGCCAGAAAGTGAGGAACAGTCCAAGCTTTGCCCCTCAATAGCTTAAGCAAGACCCTTCCCTCTCGGGGCCTCTAAATTCCTAAGTAACAGACAAACAAAAATAAAAATAAAAATCACTTAATGTAGACAGACAGGCTCAGAAAGGCCAAGAAGTATTCTGAGGCCACACAGTATGTCAGCAAAGAATGAGGCAGCACACCCTTGCCTCCCACTCAACACAGGGAAGGATGGTAAAGACCACACACACACACATACACACACACACACACACACACATACACACACACACACAGGCTTCTTTTACCCCCAGTCCTGGCTCCTGTTTCTGAAAACCTAAATATACGTGGCCCAGGAGATTGCCGCGGCCGCGGTGATTTTCCATTCTCTCTAATACCCTCTGGCGGTTACGCTGCTGATTTCCTTCCTAGCTACACAGTTTCCTCATTCCACAAGACACAGGCACACACATACCCATCCTCGAAAAGGATAAACCTCCTCCTTTTTTCAAAAGCAAAAGAGAAAAAAAAGTTGAGGCCAGAACTGAAGTGATTCCAACACAGGAACCTTGTTCGAGTATTAAACATGAGCATAACTCTACCCAGAAGCACATCTGACAAGACGAAATTTGTCCTCACGGAGGATTCTTCCCCGATGATATATCATTTGCTGGTAATATTGTCGTTTCTCCCACAGCTGCATCGTCACATAATGAATGCCCCTAATGAATGCCCCGGGTGAAACCCACGTACACAAGAGGGCAGACTGAGGGTGCTGAAGGGACCGTTTCTTTATTTGCATGGCTAATAGTTTGTTAAAGAACAGGCAACATGTTACACGTAGACGAAATAAAGGACAAAAAAAAAATAAGTTTTCTTTTCCTGTTTTTCATAACAACGTGGGATGGGGAGTACTCCTAGATCTGATCCATGGGCTGTCCTCCCAACCATTTGAATACACAGAGCATGCAGCAAAGGCACAGCGCTCGGCATGGAATCCCTTTAAATGATTTTCCCTGTGACATCAAGCTCGCTTCCCTCCCAAACACCCCTCTTCCGGCCACCCTGACTACTCCTAGCCTCCATTCACGCGACACCCCTGAAGGTCTCCGTGCGGCTCCTCCTGCCCGGGATGCCTTTTCCTCTCTACCGACCTGGCAAAATCAAACCCACCCTTTGAACAGACCTGTACAATGGCACTCGGCTCGCAGTAACGGTCCCATGCCTGCCTCCCTGAGAGACTGTACACTAAACGTGGAACCTCGGGGGCCTCCACACAGAGCGTGGAATCGCGATTATTTGTTGAGTTAAAAGAAAATAAATAAAGTCCTCTATAATACATTTCAGCGCGCCTTAACTTGACCGGCTGCAGCCAAATATCAGAATGGTCGGAGGGGAACGGAGGCCCCTCAGGTCGAATGGTCCAGGGCGGAGCAGCCAAGTCTGGTCAACACTGGTGGGTCCTGGGTGGGAGCTGTAACACAGAGGTGTGTCCTCGTGGCCAGCCTCCTCCCTCAAGGTCTCCCACGACCCCTGCCATCTGGCTTCCCTGAAATGCACAAGACTCCATCGTGCCTCAGGACCGCGGTCTATCTCCTCTCCACGGCCAGTTTTCACTGGTCGATGCTCAATGGCAAATTTAATAGTGTTTTCATGTTCCAATCTCTTACCCCTCGGCTAGACTGCACCTGTGAGAATCCATCTATAAAGCCTTAATAGCAGAAATAAAGCTTTATGCTGACCATTTCCCCTGGACCACAACAATCGCTCCCCGCAAACCACCTAACTGTGCACTAAACACAGGGGTAAATGGTCGAAACCACCGTAGAGCGGGCCCCCGAGTTCAGGGAGACAGAATAACTCAGGCTCACAGGTTCCAAACGATGTGTCTAAGGCCGCATGTCCACCAGCTGGGCTGGGTCTTCAAACCCCACTAAGACCTAACTCTTGGCAACCTCTGCCCTTTTTGGTGCCGATATTCTAAATGGGGTCGTCTCTTCTTGGGCTCTGCCTCTTACCTGTCCTGGCTGCCCACCTCTGGAGTCAGCTCTGGGGACCCCTGGCCACTGTGGATAAGGCGAGCCCGGGCAAGGGGGCTTTGGTTCTTCAGCAAAATAGGATTGTCTTCCACTTCTGCGGGAGGAACGCTAGACATTAATGGTGTCATACTGTTGACCATGCAGACCTGGACATTAACCATTCCATAACTGTTAGCAGGGTAACTGCGTTATCAAATGTCAGGGTATGTCTGCAGACTGCTGACACTTGGACCCCATGCCAGGTTTAGCAAAACCCACCCACGCACAGTGGAAAAGCAGCTCATCACTTCTGATGTGACAGTAGGCGGTTCGCGTCCACGGATTCAACCAATGGCAGGTGGAAGACCATTATTTTTGATCCGCTGTTGGGGAATCGGTGGCTGGGAATGTGAAGATACTGTTTTCCATCAGGGTTTGATGAAGCCTTGGAATTCATCGGGATTCATCGGGATGCCGACAGCATTTCCTGAAAATAAATGTGCCCATAGGGAAACCCATGCAGTCCAAACCGTGTTGTTCAAGGGTCAGCTGTAAACATAAGGAACGTACTTCTAAGGGGAGGCGAGTGAGAAATTTCATGTTCAGTGGGGTCGAATCTGGACGCCATCTGGAACGGAGGAAACCTGGTTCTATGAAACCTGCTGAGATGTGCGGTCCAAAAATCCAGAAGGGGGACTTTTGACGACCAACTCTTAGGGAACTTCAAGTGAGCATGGTCTAATGCCCAAAGAGCAGAGCTTGCAGGAGGGCCTGTCTCCCCAAAATGTAGAGCGCTCACTGCCTGGCCAGTGTGACTCAGTGGTTGAGTGTCAACCTATGAACCAGGAGGTGGTGGGTTGATTCCCAGGTTACGGGCTGGATCCCCAGTAGGGGGTGTCCAGGAGGCAGCCGATCCATGATTCTCTCTCATCACGGATGTTTCTATCTCTCTTTCTTCTTCCCCCTTCCTCTCTGAAATCAATTTAAAAAAATATATTTTTCATTGTATCCTTACAGATAACTAAGTTTTCCATTCTCACATAACACAATGACACTTGGCAGCTCCCCTGTTCTAAGTTGCCCAAAGGACACTTTCGATGCGAGCAGGCCCAAGACCAGGCACTAGGAACCCACTCATTGACGCAAGCATGCGCCAGGTACCAAAACTCGGCTGCGCAAGCCCTACAGGTAGAGCCCAGCTCTTTTCAACGTGGGTGCTTCCTCGAGGTTTCCGTCGCTGGTGGCGGAACAGAAAACGGGTCCCCCTAGTGTCCTGCCACTGGAGGTGGCTTCCGACGGGAGACACCCCTCGCAGCTGCATCCGGTTCACAACACAAGCCGAGGAACCCAGAACCAAACCTCCACCGCCATCCCCAGGACCTCGGGTGAGACGAAAACCTTCTATTTCCCTGCAGAGACCCTTCTAGTTATGGTTGAAAAGGCAACGGAATCTGCATCCTCTCACGCCAAAAAGTTAACCCACAACCGGGCCTGTGTCACTAAGTGAAGGCGGCCCACACCTGATAGGGATGGACTTCCACCGGCTGGGGAGGGATGGATCTTTGAAAACCTCTCTGTCCTACTGGGGGGGGGGGGGGGGGGAGAGAATGGTGGTGTGGGAGTATGGTGTCCCTTTCCCCACCACTCTTGAAAACCCACTAAGATCATAAGATCTCAATCCTGGAGGCTTTTTGCCTCGCTAACCCAGTTCGTTTTCTTCCCGGTGTGGCATTAAGAGGGCCAGGCCGCTAAAGAAAGGTGTGTTCTCCTCAAAGCCCTTTTCAGTGGAGTGAAGTGCTCTTGGAGCATAAAGGTGCTCGGGGAGACCTTCCAGGCCGGGGGCAGGGCTCCGCAGGCCGCTGAGTAATCCATTCATGCCAGTCCCTTTCCTAATTTAGAGCCTGCCCTTACCTTAAGCCTGTGAAAGCGGACTCCTGAGGTGGGAAGGCAGGAGAGCGGAGGAAAGTGAACCCGAGGTGGCAGCCTCTACAAGTGAACCAGCGCCTTGGGTTCCCGCCTGTGTCAGAGCCGGCATCAGCAGCAGGTGAAGTGGAAACCCCATCTGCCACTACCCCCGCCCCTCCCACCACTAAGCATCTAGCACCCCGCCTCCCCCCAGTCCCCATAAAGGAAGAAGCCAGAGCCTGTGCTCTCTCTTGGGGCACTTACATAAGCCCCTGTAAAACTTCCTGTGTCACTCACAGAAGATGTAAGCTGCTATTTTGCGTGCGCGCGCGCGCGCACACACACACACACACACACACACACCCAGATCATTTTCATGGACCGAGGGACAAAAACCACGGATTCGGAATTCAGCAGAGGTACATCATCAGCTCGGGGACAGGAAAAAAATCTTACCCCCCCCCCCCATTAAACAGGGTCACTGGGGGGGGGGGGAGTGAGAGAGAGATTCAATGTCAGAGAGGCAATCTGTTCCTCCGAGGTGACCCATTTAAAATCAGACTGTTCCGGGGGGAAGCTCATAGGTTTAGCCAAATTTCCAACAGGCAAGACGACAGGCTTTGCAGAAGAACCGAGGCTCCTCCAAGAGCGCGTGGAAAGAAGGTAAGAAGCCGCCGGTGAAGAAAATAACTTCAGGATGCAAACTTTGGAGCCAGGCAGCCAGCCACCCTTCAGAGCAGCGACAGCCCACACACACACACACACACACACACACACACACACACACAGCCTGGATCGCCACAGACGGATCGCTCATCACAAGCAGCCTTGTCTCAGCAGGAGTGCCACGCTGGTTGGGCTTTCTCTCCACAGACACCGCTGCCGCCACCCAACCACTCTGTCCTATAGAGGGACTCGCTAGCGGTGGCTGCTCACCCCAAATCCGCCTCCACTCTCTGCAACAAGGAGCTGCGAAAAGTTCTCCCCGGCCTCAGGACAAGGCAGGTGGGGATCGTGCAGCAGGGATCGCTCCAAACACAGAAGGTCTCCCCCCAAAGCACAGGTGCCGGGTGGTTAGGAGGGAGGGGGTGCAGACGCGTCCCCTCCTGTTGCTAACGGGAATTTTCCTCCAGGCTCCCCGTGAACAGACCGTGTGCCTAGAAGACGGGCAGGCCCTGGGACGGGTCCTGGGGACAAGAGACTGGGGCTTCCACTTGCAACCGCTGCAGGGCTGTGGGCCCGGGCAGCGGAGGGTGTGACCGACCACACGCCCTCTCTCTGCGCCGGCCCGGGGGGTGCCAGCTACAGGTTCGGAGAACTTGTCCAGCGCTGCTCACCACCGGGCGCCCCGCGGCGGCTCTCTGGCACCCCGGGCACTTACCTTGGCCGTGCCCGCTGCCAGGCGGAGAGGGACCGCGGAGGAGCTGGGTGGCGCGGCGGCGGCGCCGCCTAGGAGGCGCGGGGGGTCCGGGTCGGGGTTCCAGCCGGCGCTGCCCTGGTCCGAACGGAGGCGCCGAGCGGTGCACCCTTCGGGGCGGTCCCGGGCTCCTCCGAACGCCGCGGGGAAGGTCCGGGCCGCCCAAGCCGAGCCCTCTCCCTCCTTCCTCTGCCTCCGGGGCCGCGGTGTGGAGTGGCTCCCAGCCGCGGGGACTCTTCCGAGCCGGGGGCGCCCCGCACGGGCGGAGGCCTCGGGGCGCCTCGGGCTGGGTCCGGGGAGGGGGCGCCGGGTGCAGGCGCGGGGTGGCCGCCAGGGCTGGCTCCACCTCCCGCGCTCCGGGCCGCTTCGCCCCTTCAGGGCAGGGCCTGCTCGCTCCCGGCCGGCGGAGGCGGGTGCGGCCGCGCCCCCAGCTTCAGGCGCCCGGGGTCCCGCGCGGCGGCGGCGGCGGCGGCGGCGGCGGCGGCGGGGCAGCGACAGTCCAGGCGGCCGGGCGCGGCGGCGAGTGTGGGGGGGGAGGCTGCAGGCGGCCGCGGCGCCCCCTCCCCCCGGGCCTGCGCCGCCCGCCCGCCCGCCCGCCCGCGGCTCCGCGGGAAGGAGGCGCCGGAGAGGGCCTCGCCCTGGCCTGGGGCGCGGGGCCGGGGGGCGCGGGGCCGGGGGCGGCGCCCCGGGAAGGTCACCGGAGCGGAGGCGGAGCGCGGCGCGGTGGGTGCGGGGAACCGAGGAAGGTGGCCCCGCGCGGCCGCCGGGAGCGCTCGCCGGCCTCGGCCGCCGCCGCCGCCGCCGCCTCCGAGACGCGCCTGCTTCTCTGCGAGCGCCCGGCGCTCCGAGCGGGGCGGCCGCCGCAGCCGCCTCCGGCAGCCGGGCGCCACGAGCCGGAGCCGGCGCGCGATCCCCGCCTTCCGCGCTCGGGCCAGGCGGGGGCCGCCGCCGCCGCCGCGCGGGTGCTGTCGGGGGCGGGCGGGCGGGCGGGCGCTCGGGTCCGGGCTCCGGGCTGGCTCCGCCGCCGCCGCCGCCGCCGCCGCCGCGTGCCCAGAGCGCCGGGCTCGCTCAGCAGCTGCAGTGACTGTGTGTCTGTGTCATGTCTGTGCAGCTGGGGGGGAGACCGCGAACCCGGGCCGCGCTCCGAGCGGGGGGGGCGGGGCCTGCGCCCGCCTCGGGCCCCGCCCCTGACCCCGTGACGGCGCGGCTGGCCAATGGCGGGTGCCGCAGCCGCGCGAACGGAGAGGCCGTCCCCCCGCGAGGCCCCGCCCCCGCCGAGGCCCCGCCCCCTAGTTCTCCAGCCGGCTCGCGAGCAGACGGAAGCAACACCCGGATCCGGGATCCCGGCCCGGGTTAGGGTAAAAGGGTGCCAGCCGGGCGCTCCCCTTCCTTCTTCTCCCAGCCCGAATGACTGCTCCAGGCCACTCTGGGCGGCTCCGGGCTGGGCGAGCCGCGCGGAACGAGGGGGAAGGGAAGCGGGGTGGGTCCGCAGCTGCCGCCGGAGAGACGCGGTGCGGTCTGTCTGCTCTCCCTTGTCCAGAACGGCGGTCCTGGGAAGTAGGAAGTTTCCCCGTCTTCCCTCCTCTCGTGTGGGGCAGCCGGAGAGAGACTGCGAGGAACCACACGGAAGGGCTTTGACAGCGTCATTTTGGGCTCTGTATCCAAGGATCCGGCCCCGGGTTCCCTCTTCTTTCGGGGAATCTGCACTTATCTGCCCTCCTCCCCCACTCCTACCCCCATGCACGTGCGGCGCGTCCCCTCCCCACTTAGGTTTTATTCCAACTCTTTCCCTCCCGGCCGGAGAACCCCGCGCGTACCATCCTGCTGAGTGAACTGCCGGTCTCCCTTTCCCCAAGCCGGGCGTGGGGCGCCGAGAGTCCTTTCGGGCCGTGGAACGAGTGGGTGCAATTGGCTGGGCAAAGGGACGGGGGTATAGGGGGGACGGGGGGGGGGGGCTGGAAAGAAAACCCCGAGGGAGAGAAGGCAGAGAGGTGGGGAAAGAAAGAGGACGCGGAGGGACGGACAACTCCGACCGGGAGACCGGAGCTCCGGAATGCGATCCAGCTCCCGTGTTTTTCCTCGACTCGGTCCCAAGGCTTCTGGGGTCCCCTACCCCCCCCCCCGGGGTCCCCACCTCTCCCGAGCCGGGCGGGGCCCGCCGGGTCACACAGCCTTTGCCTTCAAGCACCCCTCTCTTAGAGCCCTGGGACTCCGAGGAACACACCCCAGTTTTAGGAGAGGGCGAGGGGAAAGCGAGCAAAAGCAGAAATGAAGTGCAAGGGTGCGGAGGGAGAGGAGTGCGTAAGGAAAGGGCGCCGCGCGGACCCCAGTCCCCAAGAGGCCAGGCTGAGAGACCTCGGGCTTCGGAGGTGCGGCCGCTTAGCTCTCTCCGGACCTTGCTGCTACCTGGGTACCTGGGTACCTGGGTCCTTAGCCTGGACCCAGCCGGGACCCTTCCCCAGTCCTCTCCCTCCCCTCCAGCTCTCCAAGCAAGGACCCCTCCCCCCGCCCCTTTCCACCGCCACCACCCCCGCTGTCCCCCCAGCTCCGGAGCGCTGTTTACCTAAATCTCAGCGGCCGAGGATACTGCCAGAAGAAGGTTGCGGTTGCACAGCGGCGTCTCCGGCGAAGTCACACACACACACACACACACACACACACACACACGCACGTTTGCTTTGGAGCTTTTGAGGGATAAGTGAGCCGCGAGGCTGGGGTCCTGCTCTCTTATCTCCGCGGGAATACGTCTCCCCCTGCACGATTGCAGGGACAGGAGATGGTATCTGGTGTGGGTGCCATTACCGTGTCGAAGAAGAGCATTCCATGATAAAATATTATCTAATATCCCAGAGACCATTAGCGTGTCAAAGTTTAATGCCCAAGCCTTTTAGCCGGAACGCCGCTCCGTTCTTTCCTCTGACATGCAAGCCCGGCTCTAGAACGCGCTGAAAACAAGGAGATCATTTTTATTTTTTTTATTTTTTTGCAGCCGGACTGCCCTGCCTGCCTGCCTACTCACTTCCTCCTCCCCTATTCCAACCCCCGGCCCCAGAACAGGGTGAAGTTAAAGCCGGAATGGGAGCTTTCTTTTTAGTCATTGCTTTGCTACCCACTTCATTAATGGTGCAAAATGCATTTCTACAGCATATTAGCATATGAATAAGGGTAAGATGGGGGAGGAAGAAGAGGGAGTCCTGAACTTTGCAAGCAAAGAGAGAGAATGCAATAACATCAGAAACTAAAAGATAAGCATTTGGAAAAAGAGAGACCCCCCATTTTAACCACCTAAGTGTAGTGCATCTCCAGACAGGGTTTTAGAAAGAAAAACAGAGCCATCGTGGAGGAGAGAGCAATATTCATTCTGGTCAGTAAAGTAACGTTAAAACATTTATTTCATCATTTGAGCATTTCACGAAAACTACTTGTACCAGTTAATACGCACCTTAAATGTGTAAGAGCTTTGTTCTGTCCATCCAGTGTTGCAGTATTATAGTCATTGGAAAACCTAATGTTTAAGTGAGAGGATTGTTGTCTGGCTTGCAATGTTAATATGTCCAGCCCCACCCATGCCCCACGCTTAGAGAATTCATTTGTCCCACCAGACCTAAGGCAGGATGTACTTGCCTATGAATTAGAGTCCTTTGACACAAACCAGGATATAAATGTCTCAGAAAGGATTTAAGCCGGGACATAATATAGTATGAGGGATGCAGAATAAAATATGTAAGGTGATATATCTGTTACTTCTAAAGAACCTGCATTGCTTTTGCTAAGAACTGAGAAGTGAAAAAAAATATTGAGGCCTCTCAACGAACTGTTCTCTATTTATCTCTGCACAGTTACTGAACCTGTCACAGGACAGATTCGGAAAGGTTTCTTTAATCGGGGTCAAGGAGACCAGTCTAAGAAACCTGTCTTAAAGTAGCCACTAGGGGGCCCTAAAGGCATCTCAAAGAGGGAACCCAGAAACATGCTCGCCTCGCTTTTCCAGTCTCATGTTCTGTGCACCTCATGGAAATGGAATCCAGAGGCACGTTAAGAGTGTGGTGCAGAGTTTGGAGGCAAGTCGGGCTTTGAGGTTGAAAAAAGACCAGAGTCCTATTTTGACTCATGACTCATGAGTCAAGAATGTGGTTTCCCATTTCTTTTCTTGTCTCAGAAAAAAAAAAAAAATACCAAAAAAAACACAAAAACCCCACAACAAAAAAAGGAATACTGCACTCATTGGAATGAAGGTGGCCTGATACTTTTACCACCTTATAGTCAACCCAAGTACTTTCACTATTACAGGTAGAGCCTCTTTCTAAGATTTTTTTAAAAATATGTTTTTATTAAGAGAGAGGAAGAGAGAGAAAGACTACTTGCTTGGCTGCCTCCTACACACTACCCCCCCCCCACTGGGGTTTGAGCCCACAACCTGGGCATGAGTCCTGACCAGGAATTGAACCCTGAACTCCTGGTTCACAGGTCAACACTCAACCACTGAGCCACCTTGGCCAGGCTCTTTCTAGGATTCTAGGGCTTAGTTTTTTCTGGCTGTTTTGAACATTTTTCAAGTGCTGAGTAGCAAGATGAACCCTTAAGCATGATATGAAAAATATACAGCAACCTATACAGCATGGCGCCCACCAACCCCTTTGTGGGAATTTAAGCCAGCCATGGGGCACTAGCGCACCTGGTAGGCCACATATTAATTTTTTGGTGCTGGGTTCTGGTGAAATGTGGGTGTGAGGACAGGGTGGTTCCTGGGGAAGGGGGAGGGGCAGATATAGTTAGAGTGGTGGTGGGGGAAGGGGAGCTTAGTGCAGGGGATACTTAACCAGCCAGAATGAAGGATTTCAATCTATATAATAAAAGCCTAAGCGGCCATTACAGCGGAATGACCAGAATGACCAGTCACTATGATGCACCCTGACCTACCAGGGGGCAGATGCTCAACATAGGAGCTGCCCCCTGGTGGTCAGTGCGCTCCCACAGGGGAAGCACCACTCAGCCACAAGCAGGGCTCACAGCTGGCAATGGTGGGAGCATTTCCTGCCTCCATGGCAGCACTAAGAAGCAGTGAGCTGAGCTGTAAGGAGTAGCGAGCCAAGAGGTAAAGAGCAGCGTGCAGGCGAGCAGTAAGGAGCAAGGGGTCCCAGACTGCCAGAGGGCACAGGCCGGGCTGAGGGACACCCTCCCCCAGTGCACACATTTCGTGTACCGGACCTCTAGTATTTTAATAAATAATTTTATATTTGTCAAAACATTGGAATGTCAGGCCTGATCACATATCAAGGTGCCCAACACCTTTTGTAGACTTTAATATCTAGCACACAAAGTTTCAGGGCTTCCAGATCCTTCGAGGTCATATATCTCTCCCCCATTTTACCCGTACATAAGGTTAAGATGTCCTTTATATGAGGTTCAAGGATCAAAGAGCTCTCAGGTTATCAAAGAGCTAACAGATAGAAGCCTAATTATCCTTCAGCCAATGCAGGAGGAATATCTGCAAATCATGGGCTGTGCAGACACATTTCGAAACAGTCCTCCGTCATTCAGGCCAATAATCAAGACATTCCTGAGCAAAACAAAAAGCTGCCATCAGGGCTTAGTGGGAAGAGGCTGCTTGCTAGCTGGAGAATTAAAGAACATTGCAAATGCTACCAAATTAACGCTAATAGAAGTGCGCTTTGAACGTAATTTAACTAGAAACAAAGCGAGTCCAGATTTAGACGTGAGAGAAGGTATGGGGATAAAGTCTTTCTTAGTGGAATGAAAAATGGTTTATGTTTCCATCATTTCAGGAAGCAGGCAAGATACAGGTGTTCCTCGCACTAGCGTTATTAGCCTTCAGAAGACTTGCCACTGCAAACCTCAGAGCCAGCTAATTAGAGCAAAATTTGGCTGTAGATGGAGAATCCCTTTGTCCTTAGGAGAGAGGGTTTATTCACTCACTGACTGTGCAAGTCCATCAGAGTAAAAACCTTGTCAGGTAGCTAGCTCTCTGATCAGCTATGATTAAATGCTTAACTGGGCACCCAAGGCCTTCTGAAGACAGAAGGGGAAAGCAGTGCCAAAGAGGTCAGTGTAAAAGACAGAGCATGGGGTCCAGGGCCCCATGGAGAACAGGGACCTCAAGCTGAGTGGATCACAGCGCTTCAAGACAAAATGGGGTGGGGGGAGAGAGATAGAGGTGGGATGGACAGGAGTATGCAGCACTGTGAAAGTCATCAGAGTCCTGAAATCAAAGGTGATGGCAGATACCTTTTGGTGCTTTTTAGCAGCAACCCTGTTTAAATGGCAGTCACAGCTGTGTGGGCATGTTTTATCATTCCTGCTTTCCCCCTTTCTCTATGGGAGAGACTCATAGGACATCTTTCACCTTGAGGTATACACAATTACATGGGAATCTGGTTAAAATGCAGACACTGAATCAGTAGGCCTGGGGTGGAGTTGGGTTGGGTGGTGTGGGGGCTGAGATTCTGCTTTTCTAACAAGTTCCTGTCTATGGACCATCCTTGGCATAGCAAGGATGTAGAGGACATTTGGTGTTCTCTGTTTTCTATCCTAAGAGTATGATGTTAGTAGGGTTTTTCAAAGAGTAAATCCAAAACAAGGATTTGGAGGCCAGATGCTGACTTGGAAAATGCTTCCAGGAAGCACAGTAGGGGATGAGGAAATGAGATAGGAAAGGAGGGATAATGGCAGACGTTGGGCACCATTTAGTGCCAGTGGTCTTGATCCGGCATCTAGAGGGCTTTGGAATCTGGAGAAGGGGCTGTGCATAAATTAAATAAGAATCCAGAGAAGAAACATAATTTTGAAAGGCTTTTTTTTCGGGGGGGGGGGGGGGGGCAGAGGAGCTTGGCTGAAGAAACCAAGTTCTCCTAGTCTCAGGACCACTTGCTTTTTATTAACACAATTCGTCCTAAGGCAAGGTGGAGCTATCAGGCAAGGGGTAGGGTTTCCATACAGAATCTATTGTCAAATTGGGGAATTGACTTCCGCTGTTCAAGTGTTTGGCCAACAGGAGGCAATAACATTAAGATGCCCTGAGCTGTTTGGCATCAAGCAAGCAATTTAATGCATCCATTTCAGGTTTAGAGAAATGCCTTCAGCCATTCCAGCAGGCAATAACATGTGTGACTCAGCCCTTGTTGAGTCCCCAAGTTCTATCCAACCTTTTGATGAAACTCTTGCAATTATGAAATGCTGGAATTGGCTTCTGGCAGGTGGAAGGTCAATAAGGGATGGATTTATAAATGGTCAATGGGTACTCAGTTCTGATAAAGAATAACATTATCCAAAAGACTTCTGTGTGATGGGAATGTTATATATTTGCACTGTCCAATATGGTAGTCACCAGCCACATGTGACCTTTGCATACTTGAAATGACACTGATATTACTCAGGAACTGAATTTCTTATTTTATCTAAGGTAAATGTACTTAAAAAGCCACACCTGGCTACTGGCGACTGTGTTGTATGGGACAGTGCGGATGTAGGACATAATTGTCCCACTAAGGGTCAAGAAACTTACCTTATTTGTCCACCATCGCCCTTCAGTCACTGAGGCTTGCTCTTGGGAATTGGTCAGTTCCTAGTACTCCCATGCTATCCTGGCCAGAGAATTCCCACAGCAGGGAGATATGGATAACATAAAGTAGGAAACCTTCCGTGTATGTGCAAAGTGCCCATCAGAGGTGGAGTTGATCATCAAGGTGGATGCAGGAGATACTGACAGCTTTTGCTAAAATAATCCCAATTTTATTTTGACCCATGCCCAGTTAAAGGAAAAAACCTCAATAGCACAAGCTAATCAATACATTCCATATCACTGACTGCTCTCATTAGTGCAAGGCTGAGTAGGTAACCTAGGCTGGTTTAATCCCAATGACTCTCAGGACTCTTGTTTGGGATGCTAGAATACTAAACATGTTCTTTCTCTTCTGGGCCCTATTGCAGCCATGTTGCTGCCCCAAAAGGTAAGACTGACACTGAGACTAGCAGGAACACAGAGACAGAAAACCCAGTCTGTGCCAGGATTTCTTTGAGCTGCATGTATGGCATTCCCAGGTGATGGGATCTTAAATAATAACCTCAAGAAATCTTAAGGTAGGCAAGTCCAAGTTTGGTAAAGCAGCTCTTTAGTCTCATCAAGGACACAAGATCTTTCTTTTTAAAAAAATTTTATTGATTTTCTACAGAGAGGAAGGGAGAGGGATAAAGAGTTAGAAACATTGATGAAAGAGAAACATCAATCAGCTGCCTCTTACACACACCCTACTGGGTATGTGCCCGCAACCAAGGTACATGCTCTTGACCGGGATCGAACCTGGGACCCTTGAGTCTGCAGACCAATGCTCTATCCACTGAACCAAACTGGTTAGGGCCCAAGATCTAGTCTGCTGCTCTTCCATCCTCTGCATATTGGCTTTGTGTGTTGCCTCATGATCATAAGATGGTTGTGATGGCTCCAAACATCATGTTCTCAAACCAGCATCCACAGCAGAAAGGAAAAGGCAGCCATAAAGCATTTTCTCTTTTACTAGATCCCTCCCTTCAGCATGATTTAGGTGAATTTACCTTCTGGAGGTGGAGCAGTATAAGGTTTTGTTGGCCAAGAAGAAGGAGAGGAAGTGGCTCTTGGGTGTCCACTAAAAGTGCCTGCTGTAGGAGCCTTGAGGACACCATTGAGTCACTGAAAAGACCCATCCTGAAACTTACCCTAACTCTGAGCTCCTCCTTTACTAAGCCAATAAATTCACCAGTTGTGCAAGTTTTAGTTGGGGTTTCTTTACATGCCCCCAACAAACATCCTAACCAACCTAAGTAAACACTCAGAGTCAGCAATTCTCACCCTCCCTTCCATTCACATCTTCGTTGTTTCTCAAAGCTTCACTTGACATATGGCCAAATCTTCGAAGTCCAGGAAGAATCTCCTGCTTTTAGAAGTTTCCCAAAGACTAGATGGGCCATGGGAATCTCTCTGCCAGATTCATAATACTGCTTGTCCTTACCGCATTTTCCAAGAATTGATGCGATGACAGCTGGTCCTGGAAGGGTTTGAGTTGCTCCCTCCTCTAGAGATTGAAGTTGCATCTGGAAATCATTTGCTATTTTATGCTTGGTCTGAACAGAGACCTGGATACCCCATGAGCATCAACCTGCAGCTCCCAGAATCCAACCAACACCATCACATATGGTTGGTCTGCCCAGCTACAGCTTTCCTTTGCCCAAGGAACTATTTATCATCCCAACCCCCATGCTGAATCTGGAGCAAAGCCCTGAGACCCCCATATGCTTGGTTGGTTCCTTAACCCTATAGTTTCTGCCAGTATTTCTACCATAGGAGCTGGAGCATGCCTCCAGAACCTTTGTTTTGACCTTTGCTGATCTACATTCCAAAGGAGAACTGCTGGTAACTCAACATTCCTGTTACAGCTCCTTTCTCCACCAGGGCAATCAGACCTTTATTTCTGTGCATCTGAACCTAAGTGTGCTGTGGTCACAGAATGTGGGGGTTTAAAGGGTTGATGACCTCTATGTGAAGGGGGCAAATCACTGTGCCCCAGTTAAATTCCCAAATACAGTTAAATTTCCAATTCCCTCTCCAGTGGGAGATTATGGCAAGCCTGGAAGCCAGGGAAGGGATGTTCCTGACTATGTTTTACCCAGTCCTGCTAGAAAGTCAGAAATTGCTCATCTTATAAAAATCATTATATATATATAATTTTTAAAATTAATACTTGAGAAGATACAAAATGTAACCTGAGTGTTTAGTTTAGAATCATGTGACCCATGGTTCATTGGATAGCTACTATTCACTCCTATGGGATGGAAGTTTTGGGGAGGGTGGAATGAAAGAAATGTAGTTGTGGTTTCTATACTTGAGAATCTCCAAACCCAACTTGGGACACAAAGCATTTACTTTGAGGAGTTAAATGACTGCAAAATTAGATAACTTCAAAGAATTGTCTTTGAGTATTCTTGAAAGATGCAGTAAGGACAAGCATGAATTTGGCAGAGTGTTTCCCAGGGTCCATCTCGTCTTTGGAAGACTTCTAAAAGCAGGAGGTTCTTATTGGGCTTTGAAGATTTGGCAAGATCTGGCCAAATGTAAAGAGAGGGGAATTCAAGCTTTGAGAAACACCAAAATGTAAACAGAGGGTGTGAGTGGTTAAGGTGACACATTTATTGAAGAGATCAGGGACTAGAAAGCTGATTTGGGTCTAGAATTATTTGATAAAGAGTATCTGAATCCCTACTATGTATCAGTTTACCATTGAGAGTTTTACTGAAAATAAAGATAGTTCTTCCATGGCTGGTGTGGCTCATTGGCTGGGTGTTGTCCCAAGCAACTAGAGGTTACCTGTTCCATTCCTGCTCAGGGCACATGCCTGGGTTGCAGGCTTAATCACTATGGAGCATACAGGAGGCAGCCAATTGACATTTCTCTCCTTCCATCTGCCTTCCTCTCTTTTTAAATTCAATTTTAAAATAAAAAATAAAAAAAGACGGTTCTTGTCCTTTTATTGACTGACGGCCAGTGGATGAAGGAGGCAGGATGAAGGAAGCGTTACAAGGTGATAGGTTGAATTCTTAACTTGCCACTGACTTTCATCCACTGGTTTTCCTCAGTCACCAATCCCAGTTTATCTTATCCTCAAAATATCCTCCAGACCAGTTCTCTCTGCTTCATTCCACTGGTCACTGCCTTGGCTCAGAACTTTATTTCTCACCAGCAAAAAACAAACAAACAAACAAAACAAACAAACAAAAAAAAACCCAACACCACGTGACTATCTTTAAGCCTTTCCTCATTCCTACGTGCTAACCAAATTACCTCCACAAGGTGAATCTCAGCATATGCCTTTCTAATTTATGTTTTACTTCTGTCTTATGTATTCCATTTCCTTTCCAAAAATATCTATAATTCTTGCTTGACCTCCCTTTGTGCAGACCTGGGGTACCAGCCCCAGACTGGGGTTGGGAGTATCCACGAGGTAAGGACAGGCTTTTTTTGCAGGGGCTCTCAAAATCAGTCCAGAGCTCCTGTTGAAGGCCTCACATGAAGTATAAATCCTGAAATATTGATTGGGTTTGAGTAGAAAGGGGGGAAAAAAGGGACCACACACACAAAAAAATTTTTGAATAATGATTTTTCATGGCTTTGCAATCTGCTAGACACTGTAAGAACACTTTCACACATGAGCTCATTTAGCCAGATGAAACCCTATGAGGCAGTTACTATTACATTACGGCCAGTTTACAGATGCGATAACTAGGACATAAAGAAGTCATACAGAAGTTGCAGTTCTCTGAGGTGATGGATTTATTAAGTTTATTGTGCCGATCATTTCACAATATCCAATCATTACGTGTTTACCTGAAACTCATCTAATGTTAGATGTCAAGTATATCTCAATAATTTTAAAATAAAACAAGTCGCACTGGACAGGGTCAATTGGATGGAGCATCGTCACATGTACCAAAAGGTTGCAGGTTTGATTCCCAGTCAGGGCAAGTATGGGAATCGATCTCTCTCCTTCATCTCTCTAAAACCAAGCAAACATGTCCTCGGGGGAGGATTAAAGAATGAAATAAAATAAAAAAATAAAGACATCAGATAACTTAGCAACAATCACACTGCTAATAACAGGACTGGATCCCAAACAGGCAGTTTATTTCTAGAGTCTTTGCTCTTAGCCACCACGCGATATTGCCTCCGTGAAATGTGAGCACTAGAACACATTAAGGGGATCATAACAAAGACTTAGAGATGAATTTGGAGGTGCCTCTCTGAGCTGCCAGGACAAAGCTGTAGGAGCTTTTTAAAGGCTGTTCACATCCTAGACTGATGGCTGGGGAGGGAGTGGATGGAGATGCAGGTTAGCGCCCTCCACTGCCCATGTGTTCCATCTACTGAAGATGTCATTCACCACCCCATTGCCTTAATCCCTAGTCATTGACATGTACTATCTGAGAGGACTACCCTGATTACTACCTAACCCTTATCCACATCATTCCCATAAGTTCAGTTCTGCTCTTCACTGCTTCATTGGGTTTAAATTTCTATTTACACTGAGTGGCCAGATTATTATGATCTCTGAATGCAAAATAAGCTGGCCACTCAGTGTGTATATATAGGCCCGGTGCACGAATTCATGCATGGGTGGGGTCTGGCCAGCCTAGCCAGGAGGAGGGGACATGGGCAATTGGCTGGCCTGCCTGCTGGTCGAACTCCTGGTCGAGGGGACGATTTGTACATTAGCCTTTTATGATATAGGATACTCCCAACCCCAGATTATTATGCATTCAGAGATCATAATAATCTGGCCACTCAATGTATATTTCAATTTTTGTTCTCCTTACAATTCTTATTTATGTCACCTGTCTCCCTTTTAATTTCATTGTCTTTGTCTTGATATCTTAGCCTTTCTGCCCCAGTTTTATTGATGTCAAGCAGATTCTAAAGTATTACTTTATTTCCTATAAGTCATTTGGAGAGAATTCCTCTCTCCTTATGTCTTTAAGGATGTTCTTCCCTTTACCTTGTTGGGCAGTGTTTTTCGTTGGCTTTATATGGTGGGTGTTTCTGGCTCATTCATCCTCAAATAACAGCAAATCCACCTGCACTCGGCATTTACCAGTACACTGTGATGGGTTTCCCTTAGCTCAGTTCTCAGAGCGGTCGCTTCGCACCATTTTCCAGATCCATAGAACTGGACAGAGATGGATAGGCACAAATAGCTCCTTCCCAATGTCCCCTCCGCGGCCGACTTGCATCGTGTGTGGCTTGCTGGGTTGCGAATGAATCTTTTCTTTTCCTGGCACTTGGCTCTCTGACACTCTGAACGAGAGGAGTGTATAAAAACTACAATTCCAAGTTCTTCCTCTCTCTGTGCTTCCAGATGTCACCCTACCTATGAGGACTACACCTTTCAGACTCTGGCTGGGTGAGACAGAGTTTCTCCAAAAGGAAGGAGGTGGGAATTACATTGAAAAGTCTGTCACTGAGGTTGGAGAGCTCAGGTGCTGCTGCTATGTGAGGCAATGGGTCTAGAGCAGCCTTGGGCAAACTACGGCCCGCGGGCCGGATCCTGCCCATTCAGCTGTTCTATGCGGCCCGCGGAGCCAAAAGAGAGGAGGGTTCTCTTGCTCTCCCCTCCACTCCTTCACCAGCAGCCCGAGATGAGAGTGCCAGCATGGTCAGGTTGCTTTTGTTCCAGCCCTCCGGCCCAGTTTAAGAACCCATTGTGGCCCTCAAGTCAAAAAGTTTGCCCACGCCTGGTCTAGAGGCAGCAGGATGCTCAGATAACAACTGTAGGCACAGAGGCTGCTGCTGCTTTGTGCGAAAGATTATTTGTTAACCAGCCAGTGTGTGGCTGCCCGTGTGGGGCTATTGTGAAGAACTGTTTTGTCGATGGCTCCTTGTTAGCAATGGCCACTTAGCCTGTAATAAAGACTCATTCTTATATGTGCCTCCCCCAGAAAAAAAAAAAGTCTGTCTATGAATTTCAAGATATTGCTGCTTCCTTTGGCTTAAAAAAGGTGACCCATGATTGTGAGTGTCTCCGTCCCCACCAGCAACCATGTAGTTGGTAGAAATAACAATTCAATTAACAGGCCCACTCTTCTCTGTGTTAATGTTGTAAGAAATAGCGAAAGTCAATGTCCGATCGGCCAGCTATTTCATGTCCAAGAAGGAGAGGGTCACAGCTTACTACTTTCCTGTGCCTGGTTATGAGGCCTTTGTGTGTGATATCACCTCAGAAGGACTCGCTCGATGCTGTAATTTTAATAAAAAAGGGCATCCTCCCGCTTCCCAATGGAGGCAGGCTGTGGTTCCATGAGAGGGGCCGGGCAATCCAGGTACTGCTCCTTCTCTTGGGAACAATCATCCACTCCAACTGAGCATTGAGAAGACATGGTCAGTGGTCAGAGTAGCAGGACTAAGTTGTTGCACCAGATTCACCCTCCCATTGAGACTAACGTGGTATTGGGTTGACCCTTTCCTGCCCAACATGGATAGAGTACATGCTGAAAGTGGTGGAAAATGTATCTAATGGAGACACTGGGGTTCATTTTAACATTCATGCGTTCAACCAGGATTCTTTTTTAAAATATGTTTTTTATTGATTTTAGAGAGATGAAGGAAGAGCGATAGAGAGTTAGAAACATCACTGAGAGAGAAACATCAACCAGCTGCCTCATGCACACCCCTCTACTGGAGATCAAGTCCACAACCCAGGCATATGCCCTGACTGGGGATTGAATAGGTGACCTCCTGGTTCATGGGTCAAAGCTCAAACCCTGAACCACACTGACAGAGCTCAACCGGGATTTTTTTGAGGGCTTCCTCTTATAGCCTGGTGCCAAAACTGAATACAACAGACTTGTTCTTTTTCCCATGGAGGGTATAATCTAATGGGAGAGATAAATATGAAACAAACACAAATCCTATATAATAAAACCCTAATATGGGAATCAACCTAATGGTGAAACAACTGGTTGCTATGATGCTCACTGACCACCAGGCTCAACATAAGAGCTGCCCCCTGGTGGTCAGTGTGCTCCCACAGTGGGAGCGCTGCTCAGACTGAAGTGCAGCTCCTGGCTGGTGAGCACAGCCACGGTGGCAGGAGCCTCTCCCAAAACAGTTGCAGACAGGCGGTAAGGAGTGAGGGGTCCCAGGTCTGTGAGAGTGGTGTCTGACTGACGGCAGGTGGACATCCCCCGAGGGGTCCTGAACCATGATAGGGTGCAGGCTGGGCTGAGAGACCCCACCCCAGTGCACGAATTTCGTGTACTCGGCCTCTAGTATATACATAATTGTTAATTGGGGAAATGCTATGGAGGAAATGAAGGAGATAAAAGGAGATAAAAGGAAAAAGGACCACAATTAGAGTTTAGGATGATCTTTCTAAGGGACATTTAGGCTGAGATCTGAAGGGGGAGTAATTGATGAGGCAGGAGGATGTGGCATGTGTGAGGGATGCAAAGAAGTCCCATGTAGCTGGAGCTTAGTAAGTAGAAGAGAAAGTCTTGAAGAGAAGAATAGGACAGGAACAGCTGTTGAAGGCATTTAGGGGAATCCACAAGAGATGAATCAATGGGCTGCCAAGTGGCAGTGTGGTCCTTTGAACTCAGCATGAATTAATGCTGATCCAAGCCAGCACAGTTCTGGGACTTTCTCCAACAAAATTCCACCACTCTGTCTTTCAGTTGGGTATCTGTTAATGAGATTTAGAGAAACCCCCGCTTTCCCCTTCATGATGGTCTGCCTGGACCCCTTACCCCTGCATCTCTCTATATCCATGGGGAAGACCTACGTAGCTCCCTTAGGTAGCCTATTCTTAAACCATATTTTGGGGGGCCCTATCCTAGAAGGGAAATTATTTGGAAGCCATCAATGTGTCTTTGACTCTGAATTGAGTTGGTTTGTGATATGCTCTCTAATCCCGTCCCCTCCCGTCTTCCTCCCAAATGGGATGGACTTGCAATAATTATGCCTCCAATAAGACCCTTGGCTCTGAGCTCCCTTTTGAGGAACTCATGCCCCATCCCAGCTTCCTTTTCGAATCAAGGCCGTGGTCTTATTTTATGAAAAACTGGCCCTTTTGGGTCCAAAACATCCTCCTGGACTTCTCGTTCTGGAAAGCCCCAGCTGCTACACCAACCGAATGTACATATGGTCCTTCCAATAGGACCTCTGGACGTGTTTCTTAGGGTGAACCTGATTTCTCCCAGTTGCACTTGGAACTCATTTCCTATTGTTCAGACCTTGGTAGGAGCTAGGCCATTTGGTCACAACCCTGCCTGCGGAGGCAATATTCGAGTTACAACAAATAATTAAATCACCCTGTTCAGCCTTTCTTGTGCCAAGCTAATTTAAATCCCTTAAACTTTTTTTTTGTGTGTGTGGCCACATGTTTAGACTTTACTTACTAAAAGGTCTTTCCAGGGCAAGCCTTATTATTTACCTGGGTAAAAGCTTTTCAGAAACAAAAGCAGCCACAAGGACCTATATAGCACTTAACTATATAGCACTTAATTCTCTTCCCGGTGCTTTTTCTGCACATACACTATCTTATTTTGTCTGCTTAATGACTCTGAATTAGGGAGGGTGGATGTATTATCTCCCTGGGGAGAAAATAAACAAAACTCTGCCTCGATTCACTTTGGTGGAAGTTCAGGTGCAAGTTGGACCAACAGAAGGCTTCGCCATGTCACTGCAGTCGCTCTCAGAATCCTTAGCTGACCTGCTCCTCCATGGAATACCTGGGCCTTTTATCAAAGGTCACCCAAGGATAATAATAGCCAGTCTTTGTTGAGCATTTAATGTGTCAGACACTGTGCTCCCTAAGGGCGTTAGCTGCACTTTATCCTTCAACCCTCATGACAGAGGATGGTTCTAGTCTTATCTTCCTGACTCCTAGGCCTACCACGAAGCTCAGAGAGGTTAAGGGGCACGCCCAGGATGCCACAGCTGGATTGTCAGAGGCGGAGTTCAAAGCCAGGTGTGTATGGCTTTCGACCCTGTGTGTTTAAATATGCTGTCTTTTTCTGTGTATAAGATGCTATTTTTTTTCTAAAATTGTTAGACTGAAAATAGAGGGGCATTGTATATATGGAAGTCAGCCTGAAAATAGAGGGGTATCTTACAGATAGAAGTCAGCCGAGAAGGAGAAGGAGGAGGAGGAGGAAATAGAGTGGGTGCATAGCTGCCCATACCTTGTCAAACAGGCTTCCTCCAATCATGGGCCTTATTGTTACTGATGTCAGCTGATGCCGTAATTGGAGGTGGAGGAGTAAAGAGCTCAGATGCAACAGGGACCAGAGCGTTTTGAGCCCATAAAAAAATGTCAAAAAATAAAAAGATAAATACTAGTAAGTGATTGTCTTTGCAAAATGCAAACTGAAAGTGATCAGCTATGCAAAAGAGCATGGAAATAGAGCTGCAGAGAGACAATTTGGACCTCCTCCCACTGAATGTTTGATCCGACAGTGGAGAAAACAGCAAGATCAACTCCTTAAGATGCCTAAAAAGAAGTCCTTAAGAGGAAAATCAGCAAAATGGGCAAACTTGGAGCAGAAGCTTAAGACTTGGATTATGGAGCAGTGCCAGAGTGGCTTATATGTGTCAACCAAGCTTATTCAATGTCAGGCAAGAATGTTTGCAAGTGAAATGAACATTGTTGATTTTATAGGAAAGGCAAAATGGTGCTTCAATTTTATGTGTAGAGAAGGGTTGGCCATGAGAACACAAACAAAGTTAGCTCAGAAAATGCCACTCATTTATGAGGAAGATCTCACATATATAGACAGTGACTCAGAAGACAGCAGTGATACAATAGAAGTTGAAGAAATTGATATGTCTGGAACTAATAGTGATGAAGAAGAGAGCAGTGAAGCAACAGAGGCTGAATAAAGTTATATGCTGCATAATATCACAGTACTGGTATGTGAACATGACCTGCAGTAATCTACACTAATAAAAGAGTAAGATGCAAATTGACTGTAACTTCGCAGTGCCCACCAGCCAATCAGGAGTGGTTATGCAAATTAACCCAACAAAGATGGCAGGTTACTTTGCATACTCAGGCTCCAAGCAGCCAGGGGTGGGGCGGGACACTTGCATTCTGCACTGCCCCAGTCACTCAGGGCCTCTAGGCAGCATGAGAAGGTGAAAAGGTGGTTGTGGCCCAGAGTAAAAAGGCAGCTCTGGCCGAAATGAGAGCAGTGCTGACAGCCAGGGGAAGGAAGGCCCATTCTTGCAGGAATCTTCGTGCATTGGGCCTCTAGTTACTAAAAAAAATGTGTTCTGTTTTATGTTTAAAATACTGATTTCTTAATTTTGGGTTGGGAAAGTGGGGGGTGTCTTATAAATGGAAAAATATGATATATGACAGTGTTCTGCCTCAAGCATAAGCTGAGTAAATTCAACCACTGGGTTCGTGCTAAACTCTTGGTGAGGGGATGCTGTCTGTCACCCTACAGAATCGTCCTATAGAATACCCCTTTCAGAAAATTCTCTCAACATGTACTGCTAGGAAAAATGTGTCTCTTTGGAGGGGAGGGTTTGTGTCATTGGCTTTTGTACTTTGGGTGAAGGTGCATTTTCACTTTCTGTTAATAAAAAGGTGTGTCATGGTGGAAAATAACAGAGTTAAAGATTAGAAATTTCTGGCTTAGAATGCCGGCTGGGAGTCAGACTCGATAAATTTAGTTGCAGCTCTGCCAAGGACTTGCTTGTGTGACTTCACACAAGTCACTTTTCCTCTTTGAGCTTTTGTTAATTGCATATCTAAGATGGGGATAATAATAGTAAACTTAAAGATCATTGTGAGCATTGAGAGTACTGCCACTGTTGTTGTTGTTGTTGTTGTTGTTCTTCTTCTTCTTCTTCTTCTTCTTCTTTTTCTTCTTTTTTCCACCTCTCTACCTCTCTATCTCTCTTTCTCTCAGAAGCACTGTACTCACTAGAAGACCAGTTTGTTCTAAATGATCTGACTCAGGGACACCCAGATGGAGGAGATGCACAGGGCAAGGTTTGGGAAAGGGCCCAGATCTCCCATGCCTCTCCAGGGCACTGCCCTCCCAGCACCTCCATGAGTTCACCAACCTGGAAGCCCCTGAACTCTACTCTTTCATGGAGGATTCAATATGAAATCAAACATCCAATGGGCCCAGGCTAACTGTCACTACTTAAGCCAATTAAGCAGAGAGAGGGTTGAATCATATATGAGCATTGATTCCATTGATGCCAGTAATATGAGAGAGCAGCAGGTCATCCACAAAAATCTGCTCTGCACCCCACTGTAAACCAGCTGCTTACATTGGGTAGGACAGGGATTACTTGGGGAAGCAGGAATTACAGGTATGGGGAAGTAGGCTATGTGGGCTGGGGTGGGACTCCATTGTTTGGGCAACAAGGATATTAATCTTTCCATGATAATAGGTAGTTGTTGAATGAGAATGGAACAGAATTCCCAAGGTTGACTCCCAGGTCCTGGGGACATACAACTCCCAGCATGGTTAGAATGTTCTTTTAAAAAATCAGATCAAGGCAATCATGGTTAATATTTCTTACTAGAGGACCTGTGCATTTGTGCACTGGTGGGGTACCTCGGCCTGGCCTTCAGGGATGGGGACAAAACCTGTCCACTGCACGGATTTGTCCAGTGTGTGTCTGGCTCATCTCACACAGTCTCAATTGGGGCTCCCCCAGTCCTGATCAGCTGGAACCCCAGCAGCAAGCTAACCTACTGGTCGGAACATCTGTCCCCTGGTGGTCAGTGCACATCATAGCGACTGGTCGAACAGTGGAACACTTAGCATATTAGGCTCTTATTATATAGGATAACTATAGATAGTCCCCAGTATTCTACTTTTGCCCCTAACACTTACATGGGCATGGCTGATTAAGTCACTGACCATAAGCGATTGAACTCAAATCTCCAGCCTGTCTCCCTTCCCATGAGGTCAAAGAGGAACTGAAAATTTCAGCCTAATCAGAGGGTTCAGTCTTCTGGCAACCAGCCCCCATCCTCAGGAGAGGTCCAAAGGTCACTTCATTAACATAGCAAAAGAGAGCTTATTGGCTGACATCCTAACTCCAAGGGTTTTTTAATCTCTGTGCCACAAACAAGGACAAAGAGCAAATATTTACTTCTTATTATAATTCACAATACCACAGGTAGGCATACAGTCAGTGTACTAGGTCACGTCAAATGCAATACCCATTGAAGGCAGAGTGAGGGTTCGATGCCATAGAACAGGGGATGACAAAGTGCTATGGAAGTACTGGGGTACTTTGTTTAAATGAAATCAACAGTCATAAGTTATATTTGCTTGTTTGTTTTAACTTCCATGTATGTCAGATAAAGAGGGAAGAGTCAATAAAAACCTGGTTTGTCAAAGAACCTGCAAGTATTTGTAGCCTTTACAAAAGTGAGGATGTTACTGTATATATCATACAGAGGCCGCAGCTAATTAAAATAACAAAGACAATTGCAGCTCCTTTAGAAGTGAAAAGCGAGTTACCCAGGTGGCTGAAGCCATCACCAGTCAGTATTTTAAAGACTCTTGTTAAGACAATATATTTGCTTGTACAGCACCATTACACAAAACCATAGCTTTTCTTTTTGAGATTTCTTTCATCAGAGGTTAGAAGGGTCTGCGTTTGAGCTAAGCAAGGAAATCACATCAGTTGGTAGCAAAGGGAGGAAAAAATAGACCGAGAAGCTTAAAGCTTACAATATGGAAAAGGGCCAGAAGAAAATGTTACACAATTACTGTACCAACATGCCCTATGAGGAATTCATGGATGATGGTTGGAAAGAAATAGAATGACATCCTCAGATCTCTAAAATTTTGGCTCAAAGCTAAGAAACCAGGGACTTTCCGAGGCTGCCGTTTTCCATTGCAGCTGAAAACCAAAAGCAAATCTTGATCCTGTGGATGGCCAACGTGATGTTTGTTGAATTTACAGCGTCACCAAATGTCTTTGGTATAAGCTAGGTTACTGTTAAGGAAACAGTGGGCCTTCAGGAGTTTCGAGGAGGACATGTGGGAAGATTTGGAGCACGAGGGACCCCCAAGGCTCAGTAATGCTCCTACTGATCCCCAGGAAAGCAACCCTCCCTCCCCATGGTTGACGCTCGAAGGTAATGTTCTTATGTAAAGGCGTTATCTTTGAACGAGAAGCTAGTTCCATGCACGGATTCCATTCCTATAAATAGACTCGTCCCCCAGTATTCCTTGAGCTGGGAATCCAATTAAAAACCAAAGTCTTGATGGAAAAGGATTGGTCACAAAATAATTATTTTGTATGGGTTTTTGTGCTGGAAACTCGGAATTAACTCAGACAACTGGGATTAGTTCTAATGATGGCTTGGTTGGTTGACTGAAATGGAGAGAGAGAGAGAGAGAGAGAGAGAGAGAGAGAGAGAGAGAGAGACCCCCAGATGGTCTTAAAGGCACAGATAAATTACATTAACACTTGCCCAAATTCCAAGTGTACTTCCTCCTTTCACTTTGCTGCTCTTCTCTCGTTACACATCTATGAGACCATAGGATTTTCCAATCATGGAGGGGGAAACAATCCGTTTGGCCCATGGTGGGTCTGCATCGTGTGCATCAACCAGAACTGTCCCTGTGGGTGGTGCTCATGGGTGGTGGTATAGGCTGGTGGAGGAGGACAATGTAACAGGGACTGGGCTGTGACCAGGAGATTCATAGACCATTCTCAGTTGTGTAAGGGACAGTTGAATTGGTACTGTTAGTGGGAAGCACTCTTATTTTTTTAATATAAGAAGAGGGATATGAGGATTTTGAGTGCCCAAAGGGATAGTCGAATTTATCTATCTTATTTTGGGTGGGACGGAGGGCTACCTAGAACCTGAACAGAGTTTCTATTTGGTGAAATTTCCCATTATAAGGGCCTTGCTGGGATACATTCCCAACCCCAATAAGCAAACTGTTAGGAGATGTTGCCTCTCTCTGGCAGCTGAGACATGGCCACGTGACCCATGTTGACCAAATTAGAAGCTGCAGATCCGCCCAAACCGGTTTGGCTCAGTGGATGGAGCATCGGTCTGTGGACTGAAAGGTCCCAGGTTTGATTCCGGTCAAGGGCATGTACCTTAGTTGCGGGCACATCCCCAGTAGGGGGTGTGCAAGAGGCAGCTGATCAATGATTCTCTCTCATCGATGTTTCTAACTCTCTATCCCTCTCTCTTCTTCTCTGTAAGAAATCAATAAAATATATATATATTTTAAAGAAGAAGCTGCAGATCCTAGGGAGACAGGTGCAGTTGTTCAGAAGTTCAACTGTCCTAATCAGACTCATCCCCAAACATGTCCCTGCCCGTGCTCTCAGCCTCCTAGGCCTCCTTTATCTCGCCAGTTTTCACTGGAAGCTCACCAGCACCCTCAACTACATGGCACACCACCGTATTTTCTTCCCAGATATTCTTTTCTGCTCCCCTTCACCAGAAATGGTTTCTTGTGTTTACAACTCCAAGCCTGCATGACATAAGTATTCACAGCACGAGGCTGGTAGGGACTTGCTGTTTTTTCTTAACAACCTTTATGATTTTATTAACATCAAACGCCCTTACATCTCTTTCTATCGAGCGCAATTATGTGTAGTCTGTTCTGGAATAGTCCTGGTATCCCTTAAAGTCATCTCCCTCCAGAAGTTTTCTTGTTCCTCTCCGTCAGTCTGTGATAATAACAACATTGAATGACCCTTCTTTCCTGTGAAACCCGAGGTTCCAGGGCTATCCAGAAACAGCTAGCGCGACCACTGCCGTGTGGGCTGCAGGCTTTTGGCTCGGATGGTGTAAACAGGCCTACCTTTAGCTCTAACACCCAGAAATTCTACCTAACATTTCAAAAATCATTTTGCTTAAGGCTTTAAGGCAAAATATACTTGTAAACATATATTTTTAAAAATCACATTGCGTTTGCCGAAACCGGTTTGGCTCAGTGGATAGAGCGTCGGTCTGCAGACTGAAAGGTCCCAGGTTCGATTCCGGTCAAGGGCATGTACATTGATTGTAGGCACATCCCCGGTAGGGGATGTGCAGGAGGCAGCTGATCAATGTCTCTCTCTCATCGATGTTTCTAGCTCTCTATCCCTCTCCCTTCCTCTCTGTAAAAAATCAATAAAATATATATATATTTTAAAAATCACATTGCTTTTTATTTTTTCTGTTAAGGATGTATGCTTAGTTACTTAATTAGTTAACATATGCAAATGGACTCAGAAAAGTTGTGGTTGATCTGAAGGTATAAAAAAAGTCATTGTTTAAGGAGGAGATATGGCTTAAGTTGTGTGAACAAGACCCTGATATAGGGATCATCATAGAAAAACAACCATTGAGCCAAGTGTCTATTCTGGTGATAATCTCTCTGAACAACTACAGTCCAGCAGACAAGGTGCTCTTGTGCAGCTGCCCTGAGCAGGAGATACATGATTACCTGCATTTCTAGAAGGGGTAGGTCAGTTGGGTAGTCATGAGTGGCTAGCTCCACAGTCCTCTCCTCGCCCTTCCTGCCTTTCGGCACCACCTTTAAGAGTCACCCTCTCTTTTCCCCAGCCATTGCTTGCTGCTCCATTTCCCAGAGAATAGGGTAGGGAGAAGAAAGTGGGGCTCTGTTTCATTTCTTCGGGGTTTATTTTTATGAAATACTGAAATGTGCTACTGTCTCCTATGGGTTCCTGGACCCAATCCCAAGTCGTGGGGGTGAGGGATGAGACAGGGTGTCTAGGAATTCAATTCAGCTCGATTTTGACACTAGTTTCCAGGAGATGGTACCAAACTCTACAGGTTAAGGGGTTAGGCCTTCAAAACTGTCTCTCTCTCCCTCTTTAGATGCCATAGGCCAGTCTAGCTTGTCACCTATACTTTTGTTTTAAATATACTTTTGTACTTATAGTTTTAAAATATATTTTTTTTATTGATTTCAGAGAGGAAGGGAGAGGGAGAGAGAGAGAAACATCAATAATCAGAGAGAATCATTGAGCAGCTGCCTCTTACATGTCTCATACTGGGGATTGAGACTACAACCTGGGCATATGCCCTGACCAGGAATCAAACCATGATCTCCTGGTCCATAGGTCGATACTCAACCACTGAGCCTAGCCTGCTAGGCATCACCTGTACTTCTGACCAACCGGCTATAGGTCAGGAGCTCCTGCAACCCCCTCCTTGAATTTGATTACTTTGCTAGAGAAGCTCATAAACTCAGAGAAACACTACTTACAAGATCACCAGTTTGTTCTAAAGGATGTGACTCAGGAACATCTAGATGGAGAAGGTGTACAGGGCAAGGTGTGGGAAGGGCCCAGAGCTCCCAGCACCTCCACGCACTCACTAACCTAAAAGCCCTCCCAACTCTATCCATTTGAGATTTTGTGGGGGCTACACTACTCAGGCATGATTAATTAGATTATTAGCCATTTAAAAGTTCCAACCCCCAATCACATAGTTGGCTCTCCTGGAAACCAGCCCCCATCCTTAGGTGTGAGGTCCAAAGACACCTTCATGGCTACCAATTAAATATTTCTTCTAATTAATTTCCTTTTCATGTGCATGAATCTGTGCACCGGACCTCTAGTTTATTTATAAAACACTCCTAGGCATCTATGTGTACCCTTCGACTGAATGACCCCAGGAGGTCTGAATGTTCTCTACTTTCTGAAGCAATGCCACCAGTCCACAAACTTCTCACACGCTGGTTGGGCAGTCTTTGGACACACAGACCCTGTGTAATGCCAAAGCCGCGCTCTCCCATCCTTGCTGGCCAAGTCCCCAGGTCCAGGGGAAATCCCAATTAGTCTAATTCCACCACAGAGGCACTTTCTCCTAGCCAGAAATTGGTTTGGAAATGCGACTCAGTGCAGTGTTGGCCAATGAGATGTGAGAAGTAAATAAATGCTGAAGTTTTGGGGTATAGTTTTCATTGCTGACAAAGAGAGAGACAATGGGAGAGATAGCTCCTTTCCTTCCCTGGACATTGCATAGAATGCTTGGATGACAGCAGCTGTCCTGGGACCATGATTTCACCAAGGACAAAGCTAATACCATGGAACAGTTGAAAATTATATGGAGTCCTAGCAATAATAATAAAAACTGGCATCAACAAACATATATATATGATTGCAATGCTCCCAGGTGCTTTCTATCATGTGTTTTTGAGAAGTTTTGTTGTTAAGAAAGAGATAAATAGAGCAGTAGCTTGAAGGTCAAGGGAGGACTTTATTGACAGTACACAAGATTTTTCTCAACACAAATTTTAAAAATGTATTTGTATCTATTTCAGAGAGGAAGAGAGAGAGACAGAAACATCAATGATTAGAGAGAATCATTGCATGCCCCTCCTGGGGATCAAGCCTGAAACCTGGGTGTGGGCCCAGAGGAGGAATCGAACCATGACCTCCTGGTTCACAGGTTGATGTTCAACCACTGAGTCACACTG
This sequence comes from Vespertilio murinus, assembly GCA_963924515.1. Classification (NCBI taxonomy): domain Eukaryota; kingdom Metazoa; phylum Chordata; class Mammalia; order Chiroptera; family Vespertilionidae; genus Vespertilio; species Vespertilio murinus. The sequence goes on from OZ004707.1 coordinate 188,156,235, forward strand.
GCGGAGCACAAAATTTTAATACACATCTATCTTTAGCCCTTGCAGCATCTCCTGCAAGCAACTTTGTGTTCTAAGAGCTCCATCTTTAGTCTGAATTCATGTTGTAGTGGCCAAAGGCCATACTGGAGAATCAGCAGTATCTGAGGGAACTTCTCCCTTCGCTAAACTTATAACCAAGTTCTTCATTCCGCTGTGACTACCTCAGGACTCAGGTGTCCCAGTCAATGGGTGGAGTGCAGCTTCAGCAATCATAGACACAGTGATACCCAGGTGTCCTAGTGGACACTCGCTTTCAAAGAGGTCCATGAGCAGGTAGTCAGCCACCGAACAAGGTGGGGTTCAAGAGTAGGATATTTAGTTCTTCCAGGACAAGGCCTGTGCTTGATTAACCTCAGCACCCCCAGGGAATGTCTGAAGGGACCAGTGGCTGAATGGCAGGGAGACGGTGCCTAACAGGCCAAGCCCCAGTCACAGGCTGGGAATGCAATACAAGGCATAGTATTGGAACAGAAGTGGGTACAAGGGACACAGGATAGCTGTGGTTTCTCAATAAGCATCACTCTGTGGAGACTATAGCTCAAGAATAGGACTGGAACCCAACTACCCAACAGGGTCAATTCATCTAATTCAGATGTACAGTAAAAGGGTCTTATGCCAAGTCCTAGGCTAGAGGTCCCAGGCTGATCCTGAAAGCCTCAGAGGCTGCTGCTGTGGGAGAGAGGGCAGAGACCCTCACTTGGCATGAGTAGAAAGCTTCTGGTTGCTGCTGGTTTCTAATTGTACCTTTTCTTTCTTAACTCCTTCACATATATTCTGTCTAATAAAAGGGTAATACACAAATTAACCGTCACTCCGTCACAAAGATGGCAGCGCCCATAGCCACAAGATGGTTGCACCTAGTCCTCTCAGCCCCGCCAGAGTCCCCCAGTCCCAGGGGTGTGGCCGCTGAGAGTGGGCAGCATGAGCGGCCTGGTGGAATGGTTGCTTCATTGCAAGCATTCTGCACCCAGCCATGGATGGGCCTCTGAACTGTGGATATATATATATATATATATATATATATATATATATATATATGTATATATATATATATATATATATATATATGGCAGGGAGAACAGCATTATATATATATAATTTCAGAGAAGATAGGAAAAGGAGAAAGAGACAGAAACTTCAATGATGAAGCATTGATTGGATGCCTCCCGCATGCTCCCTACTGGGGATCAAGCCTGCAACCCAGGCATGCACCCTGACCAGGAATCGAACAGTGACCTCCTGGTTCATGGGTTGACGCTCAACCACTGAGCCACACCAGCGAGGCCTTAACTCCTTTTTAAATCTCCTTTATTTCTCTCTCCTCGATCAAGATTTCCAATCTCAAGGATTGCTCTTAAGTATTTTCTGTTTAAAGAACCCAAAGAACCCATCAGCCGAAGTCCTCCAGGTATGAAATCAGAAACATCAGCACAGCCATTCTGCCTGTTAAAACAGTGGAATATACCCAGCTGGGCCATGAGCAGCTACTGTACTGAGATCCCTGGCTGCCCGGCTTCTCCCCTAAAGCCCTTGCATGGGGAGATCTCAGGATCCAGCGGTCATTCCTGGCCCAGCAGGGTCTGAATCTGTTCTGGGGGGAAAGGGGTGCTGTGCCCTGTAGATTACTGCAGGTTTTGAATATCACCCTTGGAATTCCGCATTCCTAGGGGGCAGTTGACCATGGGATCACCAGTCGATTGAGATGTGAGAGAGATTTGGAAGTAAGGAGTCTCACGGGGATGTTTGGTAAACAGAGGCCAGCTGCCCAGTCATTATTCTCCCGACACAGTCTCCAGACCAGTCCAGCAAGGAGCACATCCACAGACTCATCATGGTCTGAACCGGCCACCACTTGCCCTTCTTTTCTTCGAGCTGCTTGTCACTCAAGAACCCCAAGGGAAACAGATTTGTGTCTTGGGCCCGAGTGTGTATTGGAACAGGGACTGAAAGTCTGGGAGGCTGAGGGTTTCTTGCGTGGAGTAACAAAGCCAAACACAGTGTGGGAGCTACATTTTTGGAGGTTTTGTTCTTCTTTTCCCTTGTGCTCGCTATGAGCTCACTTTTCACAGTATCCTGCTCACCCACCCTTGTGTTTGAACACGTGGCTCTATCAACATCAATCAGATCTTCCCTCAAAGGCATGGGGGTTGCTAAAACGACAGATTCCGTCCCTGAGAAAGTACTGAGTCCCTGTTCCCGACACGCTCCTGCTGAGAGGGGCCCGGGCTTCCTGTCTGGTTCTTCACGTCTATCTCTGACGCACTGAGTGGCCTCATTGTCCGTCTAACAAAACTGCCTTCCTTGTTTCTGTTGCTTACATCCTGAGAATCCTGGCCAATCCACCTCGATAGAAAGAAAAAGAAATTTTTTTTTTCCACAGGGAAAAAGACATAAGTGTATGCTTATTAGAAGCCACAGAGACAATTATTTTTCCCTGCTGTGGACATAGACTCAGAACCTCGGAACCAGTCAGTTGCTTTGTTTGTTGGATTTGAACTTCAGAGACTTGAACCTAAGTGTTTCCGCATCCAAAATCCTGTCGGCGGAACATTCCTTAAATACAGTTACTTACGCCTTAAATACACATATAATGAGCTTGACATCGACGCCGTGTCGCCATTGTCTTTCTGTCACTTGGGCAGAACCTCCGGGAAAGAACAAGAAGGGCGTTTCATTGAAAGGCTGGATGATGATGGACGGAGCCACAATGAGCCAGCCCGTGTCTGACATCCTTCCAGGGAACTCTAGCTATTTAGTAATTCATCTCCCGCAGGAACCATTTACTGCAAGCTTTTCTCTAATGCTCAGAAGAATTTAGGGGCGATAGCACCTTCTGAGTGAATGGCAGGGGCTCAAATAGGGGTGGGGGTGGGGGTGGGGGGAAGTCTGGGGAGCAGCAGTGGGAGAAATTAGCAAGGGTGAATAACTCGAGTTTACAAAACAGTGCGTGGAGAACCCGGCGATTTAGGAGGCTGATCATTTATTTTGACAGGTGTAGTTTATCTCTGCTCATTTATAATAATTATACATTGTGCAGACTCATTATCCTGCCCCCCCCCCCCCCCTTGCGTCTCGGTGCTGAGAGCGGTTAAAAGTAAATTTGGCGAGTGTGTGTGTGTGTGTGTGTGTGTGTAGGGGGGAGATAATGGGTGTTTATGACCAAATAGGAAATCTATACTCCAGCCACTGACTGCGAGGGTGGCACCCGGATCGGATCGTTGAAAGGGGAGCTGTCAGGCTTTGAAAGAGCATTTCTGAACTCCTGATTTTTTTCCCTCCCATCGACGCTCCGTTGGAAGTAAACACATTCAAAGACTGGCTTTCCCACTTCTTGCTACGCTCCCCTCCCCTAAGAACACAGAATCTTTCAGATTCAGAGCTCAGAATGATATTGGTTTGGGGATGAGATCAATATAGATGTCCTAAAAGGTCCTGAAATGTTGATTATTTTGGCCAAAGAATCTGGAGAGATAAAATAATTTATTGGTTAATTACATCTGCCCTGAAACCAGAGAAGTTTAGTAAACTCTGCTACTTACTAAATGTGTCATCTACAACTTCGTTTTGCTGTCACTAACACGGGATAATGACAGTGCCCACCTCAAAGGTTTGTTAGGAGGAGTCAGTTAGTTAATACAATGAAAAGTGGTTAGAACAGTTGGTGTCACATTGCAAATACTACTGTGTATGTATATCATTCTTATAATTTGAAAAAGGGAGGTATTAATATTATCTACCTTATAGACAATACTATGAGGATTCAATAATATAATTCAGATAGCATTCCCAATAAAAAGTAGTTATTTTTAGTGTGCACTCTGACCCTGTGTTATTGAAAATCTGAGCTCAGAATTTTGAATTGAAATGCCATGTTACTTGCATATATAATGTTGTACAGTTAGATCAACGCACGTATTCTGAGTGACCACTCTTGGCCTATGATCCCAACGCTCAGAAAGGGAAGGGAGACACAAGGGCGGATATATCACTAGAAGAGATGCTGCGAGGCCCTCCGCCCACACAGGATCGAAGATGAAGTATCACACATTGCCTTCTTTTGGAAAGCTGTTCTCCAAGAATCCTTACCACCATTCAAATTACTAGGTCTCTTTCTCCGTCTTTTACCATCATCCAGTTTCTCAGGCCCCAAACCCTCAGAGTTCTCCTTAAATCGTCACTTTCCCTTAACCCCAGACCCAACCCAACAGCAACTATAAAACTTTTTGTGATCTCATCTGTTCCCGTTCTAACCAGGATGCTATAAGCCTTCACAGGTATTAGGACAGCCTCCGGATTGATTTCCCCATTCCACTCTTGCCACCTACATTCAGCCCTCCGCACAGCTGCTGAACAGGATCTTTAAAAACCACAGATCAGTTCATAGTGCCTTTTTGTTAAAGTGCAATGATCCCCCGGGGTACTCAGAACAAAATCCCTAACTCCTTACAGTGGCCTCCAAGGGCTTATATGATCAGATCCTGGTTATCTTGTCAAACCCATCTTTGACCATTTGTACCTGGAATGATATTTCCTCATACTTCTGCACAGCTTGCTGCCTTCCTTTATTTAGGGCTTTACCCACATGTGGTTTCCCCAGAGAGGCCTGCCTTGTTTCCTCTGTTTAAAACAGTAGTTTCCATCATTCTCATCTTCCTTAATGTGTTTATTGTTCTCTATAGCATTTATTCTGCAACTTTAAAAAAATACATTTTTATAGATTTCAGAGAGGAAAAGTAAGGGAGAAAGAGATAGAAACACCAATGATGAGAGAGAATCATTAATTGGTTGCCTCCTGCATGCCCACAACCCAGGCATGTGCCCTTGATAGAATTGAACCCAGGACCCTTCAGTCCAAAGGCTGATGTTCTATCCACTAAGCCAAACAAGATAAGGCTATTCCACAACTTTTTAATGTATCTGTGTTAAAAATAATTTTAGTAGAATTCAAAATAGCAACAGAATAAACAAAAGCCCTATGAACATTTCAATAGATGCAAAAACATTTGACAAAAGTGAACACAGTCATGATAAAATCTCCATGCAAACTAGGAATAGAAGGAAAGTTCTTCAATTGGTTAAAGGGCATCTATAAAAGAACATAAAATAACATCAAAATTAATAGTGAAACAGAAATTGTTTCCTATTCACGGATAAAGCAAGAATGTCCATTATTATCACTCTATTTTTATTTTATTTTATTTATTTTTAAAAATATATTTTATTGATTTTTTTACAGAGAGGAAGGGAGAGGGATAGAGAGTTAGAAACATCAATGAGAGAGAAACATCTATCAGCTGCCTCCTGCACACCTCTTACTGTGGATGTACCCGCAACCAAGGTACATGCCCTTTACCAGAATCGAACCTGGGACCCTTGAGTTCTCAGACCAAGGCTCTATCCACTGAGCCAAACTGGTTAGTATATCACTTTATTTTTTAATGTTGTATTAAACATCTTAGCTTTTGCAATAAGGCAAGATAAAAAATAAATGGCATAAGGATTAGAAAGGAATAAATAAAAATTTCTCTACTTGCAGATGTCATGATTATTTACATAGAAAAGTCTAAGAAATCCACAAAACAGCTACTAGGAATAGTTAAGTGAATTTAATAAGATTGCATGGTATAAGGTTAATATAAACAATCAGCTGTGTTGTATACATTAATAGGAATCAATTGGAAAATGAAATTTAATAATTTTATATATAATGGCTTTTAAAAACATAAAACATAGAATTTAACATAACAAAAGTCAAGATCTGAACACTAAAATTTATAAAATATTGCTGACAGAAATAAATAGAAATATATACCAAGTTCAAGGATTGGAAGATTAACATATATATATATAGCTAATATGCAAGGTGTCCCTGTGTGAGTTCAACCAGGAGATCCCCAGTTCTATTGCTTGCTATGATGTGTGCTTACCACCAGGGGGCGGCGTGGAACAAAGGAAGGCCCTGGCCAGCGGTTGGCAGCCAGGGAAGGAAGGCCTAGGGACCCTATCTGTGCACAAATTTTATGCACTGAACTTCTAGTATATATACATATATCTAGTATATATATATATATATATATATATATATATTATCTAAAACCTCCAGTGGATGCCTGATACCTCAGATTGTACTGAACCCTATGTAAACTATGCTTATTCCTATATATACATACACTTTATTGCTTCTCTTTGGCATATCTAAATTGCCACCATCACCACTCCATGCATTGGGGCCATTATTAAGTAAAATAAGTGTTATTTATATAGAAGCACTGCAACATCCTGACACTTGACCTGATAACCTAGGCAACACTAAGTGATTAATGGATGGGGAGGGAACACAGTGTGGAGACTCCGTACAAGGGTCTCACATCCTGGGCAGGACAGAGCTGGACTGTGTAAGATTTCATCATACTTCTCAGAATGACATGTGATTTAAAACTCATAAATTATTTATTTCTGGAATTTCCCATTTAATATTTCCAGACAATGGTTGACTGTGGGTAACTGAAATCATAGAAAGTGAAACTATGAATAAGCAAGAACAATTGTGTTTTTGTTTATATGTTTATTGTCTGAGTCTACCTCTAGAATATAAGCTCTTTGAGAATAGGAATTTTTTCCTGTTTCATTCTCTGATGTATTTTCAGTGTATATTAATAATGTCTGGTACACAGTAATTGCTCATTAAATATTTGTTGAATGAATGACTGGAACCAAATCCAGGTTCAGCTGCCTGGTGCAACAAAAGCCAAACTCATGGGACAGGTGCCACTGAGAAGGAAAGAGGTTTATTCACCTTCCAGCAACCCGAGAAGATGGGGACTCTCATACTAAAGCCCAACTCAACATCTCAGTGCAGGAGGAAGAGGGAGAGCCAAACAAATAAATCAGGGGAGGGGTCCTGGCCAGTTTAGTTCAGTGGATAAAGCATTGGCCTGCGGACTAAAGTGTCCCAGTCAGGACACATGCCTGGGTTGCAGGCTTGATCCCCAGTAGGGAGTGTGTAAGGAGGCAGCTGATCAATGATTCTCTCTCATCATTGATGTTTCAATCTCTCTCTCCCTCTCACTTCTTCTCTAAAATCAATAAAAATGTATTTTAAAAAATCAGGGGAGGAGCTGTAGATATGCAGGCAGGTCCCAATATTGATTTTCATGGTCAGCATCCTTGAGTTGGCCATCATGTTTTTTGGTCAATGAATTCCTGTGCCTGGGCAGTCAGTTTTAGCCAGAGCCCTTAAGGTCACACTGTTCCTTAGGTTCACACAGGAACTGAAACTGCTGATTTTAGTGAAGTATACTTAGAAAAGAAACATATATATATATATATATATATATATATATATATATGTGTGTGTGTGTGTGTGTGTGTGTGTGTGTGTGTATGTATATATATATATACACATATATATGTGTGTGTATATATATGTGTGTATGTATATATATATGTGTGTGTGTGTGTGTGTGTGTGTATATACACACACACACACACACACACACACACACACACACACATGGCGGGCCCCTCTGAGTGCAAGCAGTGGGTGGCGAAGGATTGGTGAGGGGGCACTACAGGCTCTCACCACTGCCCTCCCCGCCATGGGATGGTCCTGCCTCCTCTGGGTGCCTCCCTGCTTCTGCCCTGTCTCCAGAGCAATGCCCTGCCAGGCATATGCACAGGCAGCCCCCTGTGATTGGTTGTGACGCTACAGAGTAACAGACAATTTGCATATTCCTCTATTATTATATAGGATAGCGTATTCATTTGCCATCACATGATGATGCTAGGATCCAAAACAGTTTGGATTTTACTCAAAGCCTCACACGATTTCTCATGAAAGCAATCCCATCTGTCTTATTCCTCTAGCCAAAGGGACCAAAACTGGCTCCAGTGGCCAGTCAGATGGAGAATATCCCTTTCATAGGCTTCATCAAATTTTCTATCTCTGACTCTCAGACAGAACACTAGTTTCCACCACTAGTCTCTGACCAGAAGCTCCCAGAGTAAATGGAGTGCAGAGACTCTTGCCAGCCCAAAGTCCTTATTAGATCAGGCACAACTTGTCAAGGGTAGAGAACAATAGATTCAAATCTAGCAGCAGGATTGGGTAGGGCTGGACAGTCACCCTAAAAAGACAAGGAGGCAGAAGTCTGGCCACCAAGAGGGATGTTAAACTTTTAATGGTTCCCAATGGCAGGGTGGAGTCTAAAGCTGAGAGAGAAAGCCAGAGAAAATAATCAGAAGATGGATAGACTTTGGAATGGAGTAAGGAGGAAAAACATAGGATGGTTGTTAGGACCTGGCTTGTCCCTCTCCTGGGGAGCAGAGGGTGGCTCATCTATAAAGGACTGGGAACCCCAAAGGATTTGAAGTCAATGGGTTTAAATCCCAGTTGAATGCATGGGGAAAGTTCTTGCTTTTCACGGGACTCTCTTTCTTTTTATAAAATAGTAACTTCAATACCTGTCATGCCTATCTTGTAGGCTCATTGTGACGATCAAATGAGATAAGTGCCATGGAGAGGCTATTGTTATTTAACAGCTAAGACTTATCATTATTAAAGTTGTGAAGAGTGCCCCAGGCTAAGTCTTCATTGTTCATTATTTAATTTGAAGTGAATCCTCATAATATAGTATCCTTCCATATTCACATATAAATATAAAAATCCTATTTGCTGCTACATGTATGATTGTAGGGAAGACAATGCATGCCTTTGGTCACCTGCAATAATGTGCAAAACCGCTAGTGACTATACCATCTTCTCATATTCTTGAAAAACATCCCTTCCACACTTGGTCTTGTTTCCAGCTACACAATCACTTGCAGGGCTCTTTTAGAAATAAATATAAGATTCTAACAAAGAAGCACCTGAAACCTGGAATAGAGAGAATTAACTAAAAATAATTACACAGTCTCCCATTTAAAAACATCAACATCAGGTTTACATGTAGCCACAATATCAAGTAGTTGGATCATGTTCAGCTTGTTATTGTAATGAAATCTGCCTGGTAAATTCAATTATTAAAAAGACAGAGAGAGAGAGAGAGAGAGAGAGAGAGAGAGAGAGAGAGAGAGAGAAAGATAGAGAGATAGAGAGAGAGAGAGATCCTCTTAGCTTATATGATAACACACATAAAATAACTAGAAAACATCATTTTAATTAACTATACACTGTATAGAAATAGAATATTGAGTGCTTTGCCATTTACTATACAGAAGAGCTGTAAGTAGGTCAAGTCAATGACAAATGTCACATCACTCCAAAGCTTCACAGATAGGCATGCGTGTTTCATGACGTCGCTTATCTTCTGCCTTGAACTTTTGCTTCTCATCATTGTATTTTTCCTCAGTGAATTTACCTGAGTATAGGTTACTCTGTGCCCTACCTACAAGTGTAAAAGACAAGCCACCAATATGACTTTTCAGTAACTGGCACAATCTAAACCATTGTTTCCATGGAGCTTACAAGGGAAACTTAGACATGTGAGCGAAAGGAAGATGATGATTCTGGCTTGTCTAGATTCTAAATGATCCTGAAGGCTGGGCCATATGGCTGAGGCCTCAAAGCTAGGAAGTGGCCAAACTGGGGTGTTAGCTCGAGTCTGGCTAAACGTTGTTCTCTATAGAAACTGCACTGTCTCTTGTGAGAAGAACCACATAATGCTTAAAAAGGATTTGGAAGGAAACTGGTGACGATCAGAAATGTGACAAAAAAGCCACTTCACACAATGGTTTGAAATGTTCTGTCCCCATTTGATAGAAGGATTTGTGATGGTCTTCATGACCTATCACATCCATGACAAAAATAGCCTTTGGCCCAATTGCTTAGAGCTTGAAATAAACCAGAGAAAGGCAATCGATCAGTCAAATAGTTTTCAAGTGTCTTCTGTTTGCTCAACACGATACTAGACTCTGTGGGAAATGATAGCTCACACAGCAAAGCTCTTTGGCGAGTGCGAAGTGAACGTGGAATAGTATTATTATTAGAGGAAAAACTACACGAGGTGGTCCAGCTTCAAAGAACTGAACATCTTAGTGTGGGGGAGGGGGTTTTCAAATAGCAAAAGATCCTCATTATCATAAACAGCATGTAAATGTATATAGTTGGTGATTCCACCAGGAGCAGGCAAACTTATTCTATAACGGACCAGATGGTAAATATTTTGGGCTTGGTGAGCCGTGCTTTCTTGAAGTGTAGCTACCAACTCAGCTGTTGTAGCGTGAAAGCAATCCTAGAAGATAAAGTGAAGGAATGAGCATGGCTGTGTCCCAATAAAACTTTATTTGTAGTTCAGCTGGCACAGCTCAGTGGTTGAACGTCAAGCTATGAACCAGGAGGTCATGGTTCAATTCCTGGTCAGAGCACATGCCCAAGTTGCGGGCTCGATCCCCAGTGTGGCACTTGCAGGAGGCAGTCAATCAATGATCCTTTCTCATCATTGATGTTTCTACCTCTCTCTCCCTCTCCTTTCCTCTCTGAAATTAATAAAAATATGTTAAAACAAAAACAAAAAACTTCATTTACAAACACAGGCGGCCCTCTGTTTTTGGTCCATTGGTTGTAGCCTGCTAACCCCTCAGTTAGGTTGAATGTGAGAAAAGGCTGCAGAAGAAGTGATCACCTTTGAATAGTTGGAGGAGCCTCCATTACAACATTCTATTGAGTGTGGACCCTTCTGCCAGACACTATCTGTACTGAAATCGGAGGCCCCCAATGTAAGTTGCCCAAGGTTATACAGTTCAGTAATTGCCTGGCCTAGACTTAAACCCAGGTCTACCAGATCTCTATTCTCTACTCTCTCACCACAGTACACTACCCGTATTGGTAGACCTGTCCTTTTCCCCCCACACATTTTACATCTTAGAGAACATGGGTCCTGAGCTGTCAATAACAGGACCACCCTGTTGCACCATCCAGGGATGAAAAATCACACAGAATACAATGGCCTCTGGGAGACCTGGTTCTCACACTTTGAAGCATGTGATCCTCAGGAGTTTTAGAAAATTCTGATGCTCAGATCACACCCTCTATGATTTAAATCAGACTCTCTAAAGGGGGACTCAGGCATCAGTATTTTTTGAAGGGTTCCCGGTATAATCCAGAGTCCAGCCAAGTTTGAGAACTGCTGCTCTGAAGCAGGATGTTGTCATCTGGGTCTGTCCCATGGCAGTGGTATCTCCTGGAGTTGTGCAAAGTGATGGTCCTGGCTCGGCCTCACTGGTGAATTTAACATACCATGAATGGAATAATGCACTCACCGTTCACAGAGCATCCTCTTGGTGCCAGCCATGCTGGTAGGTCCCGAACAGGCCATGGAATGGAATAGGCTAGCAATGGAAAATCACAAGCATGTCCTTGATTATGCCAAACTACTGTATTGTATTGTTTTGTTTTGTTTTGTTTTGTTTTGTCTTTAAAAGTGTTTAGAAAAATGGTTACGTGTGCTTTATTAATATTCTACTTTTTCATTTTTTTCATTTTGTTTCAAGAAACATTTTTTTTATTTCAAGAAAAATTATTTTAAATATAAAAGTTATAATATTCTCTAAAAAATTTTAAAAAATTTAAATTGTAATTGACATACAACATACTATATTAGTTTCAGGTATATAACATAGTGATTAGATAGTTATATAACTTGCAAAGTGATCACCCCGATAAGTCTAGAATGTTTTAAAATGTCCTTCCTGCTGGCTAGGGAAACCACAGCCTGTCTTCTCTTTGCTAATGGGAAGCATGTCTCACACATTTCACTTACAGTAATAATCAGCTAGCATTTACTGAACTAGCCTCCTGCAGAGGTATTCCTGTATAATGAATGTCACAGCTCTGAGGGTGGAGTTTACTGTCTTCCCCCTGGTTTACACAGGGTTAACCAGTGAATTGCCAAAGGTCCTTTGGGGAGTAAGGGAAGAGGTATGATCTCTATCCAGATCTACTTGATTTCATAGTTCCAGTGCTTAATTACCGAGAAGCACTGTCTATGCCAATACACATTGGCCATCTATGGAAATCAAGAATGAGTCAATGAGAGAAAAGATTTTCATTTGAGTCAGACCATTAGTTAAGGGGGAAAAGTGTCCTCCTGGGCATGATATCAGGGTGCCAAGTGGCAAATAATAGAAAAAAAGGGTGAGAACACCTCTGAATGACAATATTTTGCCTACCTGGAAGGCTTCATGCCAGAATTTTTTCTTGGTCACACCTTGCAATCTGCACTTTGGATTCAGTAGCAAGGCTGTTCCATTAGAAGCAGCATCTTGAAGAATCAGGGTAGATGGAAGAAGAGAATCAGGGTACATGGAAGAAGAATACCTTTGAGGCTCAGATGCCACCATTTCAGTGGGAATTCCTTTTTCTTTCCATTTTCTCCAGCCGACTAAGACAGAGTTGCTGGTCCCTCCTTTGAGAAGTCAGAACACTGTACTCACCCGGAGCAGGCGGTCCTTGTCATGGCCGTCTCAAATCACTGTTACCATGTTTGATTTCTCTGCATTCCCCATTCCTCTGTAATCTTATTGTGAACAGAGGCAAAGCTGTATTAGCCCGTGTTAGCACTAGTCTCTCCTCAGCCTAGCACAGGGCCAGCCACAGAATAGGTGGGCAATTTAAATTTGTTTTATTCCAGAGGCTGTATGTGGACTGTCTAATGGCAATTGCTTCCAGTTATTGAGTGCCAGCTACACGCTGGGTATTGTGATGTGCATTTTCTCCCTCCCTCCTTCCCTCCCTCCTTCCCTCTCTCCTTCCCTCCCTCCTTCCCTCCCTCCCTTCCTTCTTTCTTTCTTTCTTTCTTTCTTTCTTTCTTTCTTTCTTTCTTTCTTTCTTTCTTTCTTTCTTTCTTAATTTTCATTGATTTCATAGAGGAAGGAAGAGGGAGAAAGAGATAGAAACATCAGTTTTGAGAGATAGAATCATCTGTCTGCTGTCTCCTACACGCCCCCTACTGGGGATCAAGCCTGCAACCTGGGCATGTGCCCTGACTGTTATTCCAACTGTGACCTCTTGGTTCATAATTTGATGCTCAACCCCTTGAGCCATGCCAACCAGGTGTGACATGCATTTTAAAGACTTTAGTTCCTTCATCCGCATAACAAGTTTGCAATATTTTGTGTCCTTATTCCGAGGAGGGCATTTACTGTTTTGGTGCCCAATTGCCCATTTTTGCAATAGTTCAATATGGATAGTCATGTGATGAAGGCTGAAGAGTCCTCACTTATCCTGGCAGAACCACAGCCATATGTGAGTGATGCATGACTTTGACTCTTGAGCCGGTGACCCAATGGCATGGGCCTATGGAAGGTCCTATTCGTGCCAGCAGCACTGATGATGACCTTTAGCCAGACCACTGGTCTCCCGTGGTCCTCTCTGCCTAGCAGTTTACCATTTTCCAAACTGATCTCCCAGTGTCTCATTGACTCTGTATCCCAAGCACTTCAGTGAATTTCTCTTTTCAGTAGGATTGCTGATGTTGATCACAACCAGGAGCTCTGATGGTCTTACCCATTTTGAACATGAGAGTGGAGGTTGTTGTTCTGTGGACTCACAGCTGATGGGGGAGAAACAGGATTTGAACATGCTTCTGTCTGATTTTAAAGCCCACTTTCTCTCCATCTACTACTCTGTTTTGCACACAGACGGTGCTCAATACATGTTTGCTGTCTGTGATGAGGCTGATGGTATCTTAGTGAATGGTTTTCTTTCTGTCAGCTCAAAAGCCATCTAATTCTTCATTGCTCTGCTGTGTTTTTTTTTTTGTGTGTGTTAAATACCTTAACCTGGTGCCTGATACTTAAAAGCCTTTACATATAAGAGATGATTCATTCATATCTAACCTTTATTAATGGATAGGTGTTATCTGATATAAGCATCCAAATAATGTGAAAAAACACAATTTATTTTCATTACCCTCATTTTACAAATGAATAAATAGGGGCCCAGAAAGATGATGTACCCTTTCCAAAGGTCATGCGCTGAAGGTCATACACTGCTAGCTGTGGGATCCAGGCTTCACTGAGGACCAACTCCCAAGTGGGTACTTTAACCTTTAAGCTTCCTCGAATTACTAAATTTAATCCAATGTGCACATTCCTCCAAAAAAAGTCAGTTTATGACATTTTCAGGTTAAAAGGAAACTTCGAAATCATTACTGCTGCAACTATCTTGCTCATGCCAATTTGTAGCTCATCTAACTCAACAAGATCTGGCCGGATAGTTTTGACTTCATTTCACAGGTTGGAAGCAATGCCTTTTAGGATGAGTAAAGCCGTGAGTAAATGGTCCTTCCTCCTCCGAGTGAATCAATGCAGGCTGACAAGCACTATGCAAGCATACTTTACATATCCTCTTATCTATGGATTAGTGTCTTGATGGTGTTTTTAATTATTTAAACATATTGAGAAGAAAAGTATCAAACAGCAGGTTTCTCCTTTCTCTTGCTGGTTCCCGTCTGTGATGGGCTGCCCATTACAGTCACTTGGGGTTGGTTACCTAGGAAATGGCTGGCAGAAGGGGGCTTTTAGATTGATCACCAGATGGATGGCAGGAAGGTGAGTCATGTGATGTGAATTTAGTTGCTTCTAAGTGGAAGAGTAGAAATTGCTGAGCATTAAAAAAGAATCGCCGGAACCTTCTCCGACTACTCCTTAATTTTAAAGATGAAACAAATGATCCTCTTCCAGGAAGTCACGGGGATCTAAATTTACCTCCAGGGGAAGGGGGTCTAATTGAGGAGGCTAAAAGAGGTAATTCCAATGTAACCCTCATATTTGGAGGCTAGTGAGCTGAACCCATGCCAGCAAGCATAGTGTACATTCCTGATAACCTATAATTAAGTCACTACCTCTTCCCAGATACTGGTCTTGCAGAACCGGTTACAGAGGCCGTTGGACTGTGGACAGTGCGCTGTCCCGGAGGGAGGGTTTATATTAATGCTGGCGCCAGGCCAGACCACCAGATAGGGCCTGGAGACCCCCAACACCCAGGGGCCTTCTTGTAAGGCCCGAGAAAAGGACCGGAAGCATAATCCATGTTTGTGGGACAAAGATCACAGGGAGGGAGATATAAGGGAGGACCCCATGCGTGTTCTTTCACTCAGATTTGGAAGGCTGTTCCCTGAGTCCGCTGGCGTACTAAACAGTGTCCCTCCTACTTCCTCAGAGGCATCCTTGGTCTTCTTGGTCTTCTGCAACATAATGAGTCATTGGCCATCTCAGACTTCATGGTTATAAAGAGACATTTTCTTCAAAGAGTGTGTGTGCGTGTGTGTGTGTGTGTGTGTGTCCCCATGATACAAGCAAACTCAGCTCTCTTTTAAGTCATTGCAAAGCGATGTGTCCTGCTCTTTTCACAAGGAGGAAGGGTAAAATACGTGCAGCTTGCTGAGCTTCTCTGAGAAGCGCCATTGCTTTATCCACACATGGTTGGAGCATCTCTAGAACAGAATAGTGAGTATATTCGGTGAAACCAGTTCTGTAGCTGAGAGACTGTTATCTATGTAATCAAAAGAGCCATTGAAATTCATCAAAAAAGAGCCATTGAAATTCATCAGAATGAACTGATCAAATTTAGCATTTCTAAGTAAAAAAAAAAAAAATGCCAGGACTTAAAAAAATAATGAGGGTAAAGAAAACAAACATTTACTAACTGGCAACTATGAGCTAGGGAGTTTCACTCTATATTGAATTTAATACTAAAAAAGAAAGAAAATTATTTAGAATTTTGTTTCACAAATATTTATTGAGCACATGATACATGTCTGCACCAAGGTTCAGAGATCAGTAACTAATCCAGGGTTAGAACCCATTTTTGTTCTACTCTAAAGGATTTTCTTGCTTCAGTGTATTATTTTTCTCTAGGGATTTCTATATCAGAAAAGAAGAGTGAAAAATTCAACAACCAATCTGGAAATTTTATTATAAGAAGTTATCTAGTTTGCAAAACTCAATGTGTGTGCATGTACACACAAGACTTACCTTTTTTTCTAAGACTTTCTCTGGCAGGTTAAAATGCCTCAGAATTGCCTTCTATTTTGTATTTGCCTGAAACGACATACGGATGGTTTATTAATAAAGGCAGCAAGCTTTTATTAACTATTTATATGTTTGAGGCACTGTACCTAATGCATTATTCCTTTAATCCCAACACAACCCTAGGAGAGAGGAATCTATAGTTTCCCCTGTTACAAGTGATAGGATTAAGCACTTATTTTATTATTGTTTTTGTATTGATTTCAGAGAGGAAGAGATAGAAACATTAATGGTAAGAGAGAATATTAGTAATTGATTGGCTGCCTCCTGCATGCCCCCTACTGGGAATCAAGCCTGCAACCTGGACAAGTGCCCTGATTGGGAATTGAACCCAGGACCTCTTAGACCCTGGGATGACACTCAGTCCACTGAGCCACCACTGCCAGGATAAGCATCTAGAACAGTGACCTGCCCAAAGTCACATAGCAGTAAGTGGCTGGTCAATGTTATCTATTTTTTGAACCCAGGTCTAACTCTAGAGCCCATGCTCAGAATTGCTCCAATGTTTTCCTCTCTTTGAGCCAGGACTGATTTTTCTAGCCAGCAAAAGGTGGTGAACGTCAAAGTTTTAAAAACAAAACAGGAAAGAAAATGAAAAATCCTCTTCATTAGCATATTTATCATAAAAATGAAGAAATTAATATATTCAATTTTATCAGCGGAACACGTTGATTCAGAGTCTAAAATGTAAATGTTTCACTGCCAGCAGATTGCAAACCTCTGAGCTGGAGAGAGCAGCCTTTAGTGTAGAGTTCTCAGGTGTGCTCATCTCCCATGTGACAGATTTCTGTGTGTTCTCTAACACGATGTCAGGCAGGTTCCCTTCATGAAGGGGTGGAGGACTTCCTGCTGTTGAGTTAAACAGGTTTATGCATGCCCCATGCCCAGAAGGATGCTCAGGACAAGGTGAGCCCCATCACATGGTACACTCTATGGATAACTTCATGTATTGTGTAACTCATTTGTATAATGATGATATGCAAATACTATTAACTTTTCAAAACGTAAGATAACTCCTTCTCTCTCATCCCCTAAAAAACAACCCCCCCCCCCAAAAAAAAAAACTACTGGCTCCAAAATACCACCATCAAAGCTTTATTCCTTTCCCTTTAGGCTTTGATGCTGTCTAAAATGTAACCTCTGTGGGGGAGCTGTCAGCCATGTATCCCTCAGAGAAACTGAAGGATTTTAGGTTGGACTTTAATGGACGAGGAGGGAGGGAAGATCACAGAAGCAGAATCTTGGATCTAGGAGGGCCTTGGAGAGCAGTGTCACCTCCCTATCACCTGACTGGCAGGAAAAGTGGGGCATTTGTAGAGAAAAATTAATGAGCTGGCCTCTCTTCTTTAACATTCACCCCACTTCCTACCATAGTTGAGCGTGCCTGTGCCTATGTGTGCCTTTACCTGTTACAGGCATGGGGAGTATTCCAGTTGCTAATGCTGTGTAACAAACCACCCCACACTGAGTGTACAAAACGATGACCCTTTTATGGGTCAGGAATTCAGGCAGTGAGCAAAAGGAATGTCACGTCTCTGTTCCATAATGTCTGGGGCTTTGCTTCGGGGGAGACTCAAACGAGCTGGGATGGTTTGGAAGTATTGTCTATAGCTGGGCTGGGATGACTCATCCGAGTACCTATAGGTGACCTCTCCTGGGAGCATGGCCTTCTCACAGCATGGCATTTGATTTTACAGAGGGGATTAGAGACCCACATGGCGGATCTTCCTTTGGACCCCAAGTGGCAGCTCTGGAAGGATTTGGGGAACCCAGGGATTACATGGGGTTGAAAACCCAGTTAGCAATATCTTCACTAGCTGTCAAACAAAACTTGTAAGGTCTTATTTCAAATACTTAAACCTACCTGGGGGCATTTCTCTCTCTTCATCTATCCAAATCTTATTGATCCTTCAGTGCCCTTTGTCCTGAAGGCCTTCCACTGGATTTATTACTTTTCCATCTCTACACTCTTTTCCTGGATAATCTATAGTGATCCCACGATTTTACTACACTTTGTGTAATAATGCTTCCTCAATTTAGAACCCCAGTGCACTATTTCAGATATATCCTTTGAGTTCCTGATTTGTATATCTAACATTCTCCTTGACATCTCCATGTGAGTACTGAGTAGCAATGAAAACTTATGTCCAAAATGGAGTTCTTGACTTCCCATTCTCCCATTCTTCCCAAACAAGCAAACCTTTTCCTTTCTTACTCTTCCTTATATCAATGACCATCCTTGATCATCAGAAATGGTTTCCAAGAACCATGTCTCAAGGAAGTGGCCAAACTCTATTCTGATTCTGAACATCTTTCGATATCAAGTGCTGTAATATCAAGAGAGCAGACAATATCTCCACTTGAGATGGGCTATGGAGACAATGAGGCTTTCAGCAGTTACAGCAAGGCTGTTATCATCTTCTCCTTCTCAAGCTGGCTAGATTTCTAGTTGGCCAGAAGACTTCTCTGGGTATGATGTTCTCTGGTATATTTCAGAAGAAGTTAGATACCGGTGTGAATGCCTGACATCCTTACAGTCTGGGCTCCCCTTAACCCTAAGAGACATTAGTCCCATTGTCATAACTAGATTTGTCCTCATACTGAATGGGGACTTCCCAACTAGATTTAACCATCTTGATGTTGGAGGTCATGACATGGTCCTCTTCCCATCCACTCTCATGGCTTGCGTATTCCTTCTCCACAAACATTCAAAATTGATGGTCAAGTAGATGCCATAAACCAAAATGAAGCAAGCTGGTACATTAATATGGTTTCATATTTAGGTATAAATTTATCTTTAAAGGAAGTTATATAAAAAAACTGAGCAATTTGCTCATCCAGATCTTAAATTTTTATGCTCTGGTGCATTGCTTGTACATTACCCATATAACATATCACGGGGCTGGGGAAAGAAACTACCCTTTGTGGGCATACCTTTCGTGCTATGATATTTACATACATCATTTAGTTTTGCTCTCACAAGAGTTCATTGAGGAAAACAAGGATAAGAGAGGCCTAGTAACATGTATAAGTTTACCTACCTAGTGAGCAAGTTGAAGGGAAAGGATGTTAATGTAGATCTAGTTGATTCCAAGTTATAGGCAAGGAATCTAAGGTTTTGAGAGAGTCAGCAATGTGTTCAAGTTCAAGGCCAAACTTCATGCCCAGATCTGTCTGCTTGTTACATGTATGCTCTCAGTCTGTATTTTTCTGTAGCACACCTCCCACCAATGCCAACTCCATCTCCCACACCCGTGACCCTGGTCAGATGAACAGAAAGATCAATCTTGGATCCAGTTCTCCTGACCCAAGGCAGAAATCTGAGAGCAAATGTCTTGCAGGGAAGTTGTCAAGCAAACTTGACATCTCCTAGGGATATTGAAAATCGAGCATAGTTGAAAGGACTGGTAAGCGCCGACTATAATTTGTCTAACATGTGTATCTCCTCTTAGTTACCTCCTTGCTGGAATAAATAGTGTTGTTCTGAGATACTGAAATAAATGTTTTACAATGGAAATATCTATTTATTTCCATAATACACAATTGACTATGTTATT
The DNA here is from genome assembly GCA_963924515.1 of Vespertilio murinus. NCBI lineage: Eukaryota > Metazoa > Chordata > Mammalia > Chiroptera > Vespertilionidae > Vespertilio > Vespertilio murinus. The sequence continues at coordinate 188,175,860 of OZ004707.1, forward strand.
GATCAATATGTCTCATCTGCCAAGTCTTCCTAATTATACATTGGGAAGGTACACCCAGTAGCATAGTAACTGTCAAACAGTTATTGATGGAGAGCTGCTGTTGTAAGTCTTGATATGGGTTCCTCTAATGACTGACACAGAATCAGACACCAAATTAAATGTTTCACTTACTAATTAAAATGCTTTTGTCCAATTGTGTCTCCTAAGAATTAATTAACAAAATGATCTTTAAGAGACATTGGACCTCAACCAGTAGCACTCCTGAACCATGATTACAAAATCAAAATCTCACATCCCAGATTAATGCTGTTTTAATTTTAAAAATTGATTGGTTTGTGTAGGTCTTTATTTTTATCTTGTCAGAGATTCTTATAATCCCCAGTCCCCTCCACTTGATAAACAATCATTTTCTCCCTTAAATGTCAACATCTCCAATATGTACATTTAAATATTGTCCAAATAGATTGTTATAAGAGATTTTTTTTTAGTATCTCACACATTTAATATGCAATAAAGGATCTCAGAGATGGTTGCTTATCTTGATTTCCTGTCTAATTTGGCAGGGATTAAAGCATTAGTCTGTCACAGGCCAAGACTGTGTCAAACTGCGTGAACTTCTGATGAACACACACACTACCGAGACTAACAAACTCTAATTACACCATAGGCCTCTTCTGAAATGGGCATTTCCTATTTCATGCACCACAAATATTGGCTCGGAATCCAGCATGAATTCTGAATGGATGCTTTTTGTAAAATTGCATTTCAGGTAACAAAGATGTTGCACTCAAAGTGAGAGAGAAAGAAGATTGCCACCACATAGTGATATCCTAGTATAAGCGTTGGGGGTAACGGTGGGGAACGCAACGAATTACCTCTGAGCACCTCATGTGCTAGGTGCCCATATTTGTAACATCAAAATATTCTCTTTTTTTCATTCAAACTACTCAGTATTCTTGGGCCCATTGAGACTGAAATCTTATGTCTTTAATGTTGGGAATTATCTTCTCATTTGTTTTATTAACTTCCCTCTATATTTTCTCCACTCTCTCTTCTAGAATGCATGGGAGATGTTACTATCTTAATTTCTTCTCTTACGTTCTACCTTTGTACTCTCTTGTACAACATTCTAGGAGAATTTCTGGGCTTAGTCCTCCAATTTTCCATGCTGCTCTCCATGTCTGTCTCCTCTGCTCTTCAGGCGACTAGATTTGTTTTGACATTTAGGATTGTATTGTCTATGATGGCTGATAGGCCTTATTTCCTAAGAGCCTATTTTTATTTCATGAATACCTTCCCTTGTTCCTGTGACAATTTGTACTTTTCTTTCTTTTAAACTCTTTATCCCCCACCTCTCACATTTCCATGGGCGCTCATTTTCCATTTGTTGAGCTTGCTGTTTCTGTCTCTTTAAAAAAAAAGTATTTTATTGATTTCAGAGAGGAAGGGGGAGGGAGAGAGAGATAGAAACATCAATGGTGAGAAAGAATCACTTATGGGCTGCCTCCTGCACACCCCATACTGGGGATATGCCCTGACCGAGAATCAAACTGTGACCTCCTGGTTCATAGCTTGAGCCATGCAAGCTGGGCACTGTCTCTGTCTTATATTCATTTTCTAGGTCAGCTATTACAAATGGCTACAAAGTGGGTGCTTTACAGCAATGGAAGTGTATTCTCTCAAATTCTGGAGGTTTGATGTCTGAAATCAGGGTTTTGGTAGGGCCATTCTCCCTCTGAAGAATCAGTCCATCCTTGTATTGTGGCAAAACATAACATGAAACGAGATCTACTCTCAACCAATTTTAAGTGTATAGTTCACTGTCATTAACTGTATGTATATTGTTTTACAGCAGAGATACAGGACTCTTTCATCTCACATGACTGAAACTCTATGAATGGAGCCATTTCCCCTTCCCCTAGCTCCTGGCAACCACCGTTCTCCATCCTGCTTCTATTGAGTCTGACTACCATAGTCACCTTCTGTAAGCGAAGTTATGCAGTCTCTGTCCTTCTGAGGCTGGTTCATTTTACTTACCAAAACATCCTCAAGTTTCCTCTGGGTTGCAGCATATGACAGGGTGTTGCTTTTCCCCAGATGGTCAGTGGTTCTAGGTTCTACTCCTGTTGTGTAGTTGAGACTCCCTACCTTCCTGTCGGTGGCTTCTCTCTTTTGTTACCACCTGTCTCTAATAGCTGTGGGAAAGCAACAGGGTGTGATTCCAATAATGGTCTGTTAATATTTTCCCCCTAATACATGGGGGCTCCCCGTTCTTTCTACATTTACCAAACGTCTTTGGGCATCATCTTGGTTCTTTAGCCAAAACACCCACTCACAACTCCAGCTTGGATGGGGTGGGACAGGAACCTCCACTGCCCACTTCTTGCCATAACAGGATACAGAAGGGGCTAAAGTTCCTGGATGCTTAAAATATGGGCTCTCCAATCAATCACCTTGATGTTTGCTCCCTGGCCCTTCGCTGCAATTCCAGGTATTTACTGTCTCTAATCTTGGGGCCTCCCCAGAACCTGGGAAGCCCTACCAGGTGTTTTAGGCCCTGTCTTCTTTCCCCTTCTGGTTCAATTTGCCTTCAGTGTCTCAGGTATTTCTTGGATCCACTTGTCCTTTATTAACTTTTATCTCTGCTATACGTGCCCTCTTTTTCAAATATATTCTACTAGTTATGGGCTTTGGGGATGAGAGCTGACTGTTCCCTGGTCCAGGGGCTCATACTTTTTATTTTATTTTAAATACATTTAATTAAAAAAAAGGAAGGGGGAGAGATATAGAGATAGAAACATCAACAAGAGAAGATCATTGATTGGCTGACTCCTCCATGCCCTGCATTGGAAATGAGCCCTGACCAGAAATTGGACCATGATCTCCTGGTTCATAGGTCAGTACTCAACCACTGAGTCACACTGGCCAGATACTTTTTATTTTATTTTATGTCACTGGTGTGCACAACTTCTGCTTGTAAACCTTCCACATGGAGAAAGCACAGGGAGAATGCATTTTGTGAGTTGCAGGCGAATGGCGCTGAGAATCTAACCGAGGAGGTCACCTGGTCATCACAGGCATCCATCCAACTGAGGGGGACAATGAAAGATGGTGGGAAAGACATTCCTGGGACCCGCCTAAGCAGCCAGAGTCCTGCTTTCAGAACCACCTTTGCTCAGGTGTGTTTCAGAGGTGCCCTTTGATCCTGAATTAGACCTGGGACTGAAACTCCAAGTTAAATGAGCCACAGCTAACTCACCCTGGGTCTAGGATCTTGGACGGGGCTGGTTTCGCCTGGGTCATCTCAAAATTTGAAGCATGGAGAGAAACTGACACGGGAGAACTTGGTGTGGGGAGAGGACCAGATTAAGAATCTATCTGCGGTCTATGGACATGGATTTGGGATAATGCTGCCTGCCTGGGTAGGCGTGTGGTCCCCCCTCCCAACTACACGACCTCAGCAGGCGCTGAGCAGGCGGCTGCTATTGAAGTAAAAGCAGTATGTGTGTTTTACCAGGTTTACAAGGTACAAGTTAAATGGGCCACAGCTAACTCACCCTGGGTCACCTCTCTATAAGACTCAATTCTCTCTCTCTCTCTCTCTCTCTCTCTCTCTCTCTCTCTCTCTCTCTCTCTTTCTCTCTCTCTCTCACTTAGATATATTTTTATTGATTTCAGAGAGGAAGGGAGAGGGAGAGAGAGCTAGAAACATCAATAATGAGAATCACTGATTGGCTGCCTCTTGCACACCCTCTACTGGGGATCAAGCCTGCAACCTGAGCATGTGCCCTTGACGGGACTCTGCAGTCCACAGGCCAATGCTCTGCCTACTTAGCTAAGCTGGCTAGGGCCAAGACTCAGTCTTCGTATCTGTAAAATGAGGTGTTGTCCTAACTTACCTCTAAGCCTCTGCCAGCTTGGCCATTTCAGGATGTAAACAGATGCATAATGGCCAGGACGCAAGGGTTCCGAAACCTGGCTGTGTGTCAGGAGCAGCCGAGGCGTGTGTTAAAAATAAAGATTTTCTGAGCTGCCCCTGGAGACTCTGATTCCATAGGGCTAGGGGAGGGCCAAGAAGTATGTATTTTTAATAAGCTTGGGCGATTCTGCAAGCCCATCCTTCACCTGCCTGACAATTGAGAGCCACCAGGAGATTCGGAAGCCCTTTGCAGGCAGCCCAGGTCAGGGGCGTTCTTGATAATTTAAAAGGTCTCTTGCCTGGCTGGCGTGGCTCAGTACTTGAGCATTGACCTATGAACCAGGGGCTCGGGGGTCAATCCCCGGTTTGGGCACATGCCCATGTTGTGGACTCGATCCCCCAGTGTGGGGCATGCAGGAGGCAGCCAATCAATGATTCCCTCTCATCAATGATGTATCTAGCTCTCTCTCCCTCTTCCTTCCTCTCTGATATAAATCATAATAATAATAATAATAATAGTAAATTAAAAAGATCTCATTGGATACAAACACTAACTTCTTTAAAAAATATATTATTGATTTTAGAGAGGAAGAGAGAGGGACAGATAGAAACATCAATAATGAGAGAGAATTATTGATGTTCTGGCTGCCCCCTGCTGGGGATCGAGCCTGAAACCCAGGCGTGTGCCCTTGTCTGGAATCGAACCTGGGACCCTTCAGTCTAGAGGCCAACGCTCTATCCATTGAGCCAAACCAGCTAGGGCACTAACTTCTCCCAGTTGCTCCCATCCTGGGTCCTGAGCCTTGGAACCAGCCTACATTTGTAGATGTATATTTGTAGATGCACATTTGTACGTCTTCCAGAGGGCGTTACACTCATTTGGGCGGTCAGGAGAAAAGTCTTTGTATTTTGTAACTTTTCATTCCCTTTGGATAGAATACCTATGGTCCCAAAGAGGCAGTGGGTTTTAGGAAGGGGAATGAAACCCTCCGACTGGGACCCCCTCCCTGCACGAGGCTGGGCCAGGAGCTCAGCCGCTGTCCCAGTTTTCCTGGCCCACCACCACACGGGGAGCGTGCGTCACAGCCTGCCCGCACCTCACACGCCAGCAGCACCCTCTTTCAAAGCTCACAGGTGCTTTGAGGATTACTCAGGGGCGTGGAAAGGGCAGTTTCTGAAACCGTGGTGTTTGGATTCAGCACTGACCGAGAGCCGGCGGTGCTGTGCATGCTGGAAAGAACACAGAATTTGCGACGCTCCGACTGGATCCCAGAGGAGTGAAATATCTAAATTCAACACCCAGGCGAGACCCGCCCTGGGCAGAGGACAGGCATCGACTCAAAATTCGAAGCGTGGGAGAGAAACTGAGGCGGGAGAGGGGCCAGAGTAAGAGTCTACCTGCGGGCTATGGACATGGAATTGGGAGAATGCTGCCAGCCCTGGGGGGCGTGTGGTCCCCCCTCCCAACCTCCCGGGCCAGGCACTGAGCGGGCCGCTGTGGAAGTAAAAGCAGGGAGTGGGCTTTACCAGGTCAGCAGGTAAGGACAGTGGGGAAAGGGCAGGCCAGAGACTGGATGGAATGCTCGCGGGAGTGGCTCTGGGCCCCCGCAGGGGCAGAGTGGCCTCTTTAAAATGCACAGCACGGGAGGCCTGAATGAAATTCATTCTCCCCGGGAGATGGATGAGAAAGGGCCCGGGCCATCCATTTATCCAGCGGTGCAGTCGCTCTCCCTTCCCAGGGAGGACAGACGCGGCAGCATTGCCCACGTGGGGAGTCCCTTGCCCGAAGTCCGGAAACAGCGGGAGTGGGGACGTGGGTGCGGGACGGCCTGCAGGGCCCAAAGGGACACGGTTCCCTGCGTGTGCGGGAGACTGAGTCCCTCCCCTCTCTCCCTCCGCCTTCAGGACACGCCCACTTAGGAACTGCATGCATGTGTGTACTCACTACTCACCCACTGAGCACATCCTGGGACGCACACAGATAGCAGGCATGAAGACAGGAGATGAGATATAAACACCTGGGAGAAGTCCCGCTATTTCTTCCCGCACCCAGGCGGCCCTGGTGCTCATTCCCGGGCGACACTCCCCCTTTCGGAGAGGAGGCTCCCAGCCCCAGCTTTCATGAGCATCACCTGCGGATCTTTTTTCTTTCTTTCTTTCTTTAATATATATTTTATTGATTTTTACCGAGAGGAAAGGAGAGGGATAGAGAGTTAGAAACATCGATGAGAGAGAAACATCCATCAGCTGCCTTCTGCACGCCCCCCACTTGGGATGTGCCCACAACCAAGGTACATGCCCTTAACCGGAATCTAACCTGAGGCCCTTCGGTCCACAGGCCAACGCAAACCCGTTATGGCACACCTGCGGATCTTAAGACGCAGATTCTGACTCAGGGATGTCTGGATGGGGCCTGAGTCGAGCATGCTCACCTGGGAAGCAGATGCGATTGGAACCAAGCTCAGGGCAGGAAGACTAGAGTTCAGCCTGTGGCTCCAGCTCCAGCCCTAGTGATAGGTAAAACAATGACGACACCTTTTAGGGGTCCAGTGGGGGGTTGGGGGGAGGTGGTTTGACACAGAGAGCAGGAATGAAAAAGGAGAAAGGAAAGGACCTAATAATGTTTGCCCCAGGCATGCGACTGCATTGAGCAACACATTTAGTGTAAACTATCTTAATTCAATCTGACAATAACCCATTTCAAATGAGAACCTTGAACTTCACTGAGATTAAGATCTTTACCTTAATACAGCAAATGAGGGCAGAATAACAAATATGAACTCAGGACTGTTTTCCTTGGCAAATAAATACGTGGTTGAATGTGGGAAAAATCGGAAGGGCGCGCAGGCACAAATCAGACTCCTCTGCATTCCCACCACCACCAAGTAGCCATCAGCATCTTGGTTTTACCTGCCTTTGTCTTTACAAAAAGTTGGCCCCTTTCTTAGGTGGCCCACAGGCCTGAGTTTGAATCTTGGCTGAATCCTGATGAGCAAAACTTGGGCAAGTCACCAAACTCGGTGCCTCAGTTTCCCCACCTGTAACGGGACCAAAATAGAGTTTGTGTGAAGGTAAAAGTAGTTATATGTGAAGTCCCTGACTCACTCCTGGGCAGATAGAAATTGCTCAGGGAACATTGTCAATTATTGTTTTTATTATTATTTACTTGTAATAGACACACCTACTACAGAACCTATGCAGACTAGAGGTAGCAAGATTCTGGCAATTCTCAGATTTGCTCTAGCAGCTTATGTATTACATGCATCTCACAAGCCCTCCCTCTCAGGGTTTGGAACCAGTAAATTTGGGGGCATTCGGATAGAAATCTGAATTATAAGTAAGTTCTAGGTGGCTGTGTGGCCAGTGGCCTGGGGACCACACGTTTGAGCAAACCTGCTTGTTCCTGTCTTGGTATTCCCGTGTGAGGGCCAGTGTGCGCGTGACTCCTGTTGTTCTGGCCTCCTCGCGACAAGCCTGCCCAGCTGATAAGCGGTGAGGACGCCCGTGTTTAAATATCACATTATCATCATTTTGCTCTTGACTTTAAGCAGGTGTTTAGCATCGACCTGGCCCGACCGAGCCTCTCTCATCTCAGAGCAGCCAGGCCCTGAGCAGCTCGGCCCCCAGTCCTCTCTGCCTCCCCCGACCCAGGCCACGAGGGCAGCGTCCGCTCCTGCTGCTTCCAATAAACCCACCCCGTCGGCCAGCAAGGGATGCCGGTGTGCCCAGCTCAGCGAGGGCGGCCTCGTGCCAACCATGCATTTTAAGAGAGTAAACTAGAAGCTGGAGTCCCTTGTAAGTTCACCTTGGGAGGGGAGGCGGATGCCAGAGACACTGTAGACAAGAGTGTGCCCAGATGACAGAGGCAAGGACACAGCTCTCCTCCCCCCCAACCCCCACCCCCTCCCTCAGGCTCCTCACAGCGCCTGCACCTGCAGTGAGCTCACAGCCAGTCCCTGGGGCTTCCGTTGCTATCACATCCCTGCCTTATGAAATGTCAAAAGGGAAGCGCCGCTGCTGCTTCAATATAGCAAGGAATTTCTTTTTCCTATTCTTTCTCTCTCTCTCTCTTTATTTTTTCATGTAATGCCCTTCTGGAAAATTTTTGCAGCCTGAATAAATATTTCTCTGGCAGTTCCAATGGAAAAGAGCCCACGACTTCTCAAGAAGTCCCTGCTGTCTCCTTAGGAGGCTGTTCAGCAAAGCAGAGTTGGGCGCCCCGGCTCGTGCCCAGCGCTGAGCATTTTGCCCCGAGAGCAGAATCACAGGTGCCTTGGTCCGATGCAGTGACCTGCAGGAGAAAGAGGAGGCGTTGCTCTGATTAAGTGGGTGGCGTTCTCTCTTCTGTGCTGCGTGCCCAGCCCCTGGCTACAGAGACAAACGGAGGTGGCTCTAAAGACTCTGAGCTCAAAATGGTCTGTGAGACTAACCCAGCCGTGGGCAAACTACGGCCCGAGAGCCAGATCCGGCCCATTCGGCTGTTCTATCTGGCCCTCGGAGCCAAAAGAACAGAGGGTTCTCTTGCTCTCTCCTTCGCTCCTTCACCAGCAGCCCAAAATGAGAGTGCCAGCATGGTCAGGTTGCTTTTGTTCCAGCCTTCCAGTCCAGTTAAGAACCCATTGTGGCCCTCGAGTCAAAAAGTTTGCCCACCCCTGGTCTAACCCATCCTTCCTAAGGCACACCTCCTCTAGGAAGCCCGCCGGGACTCCTGTGGCCTTGAGCCCCTGGGCCAGGCTCTTTATAGACACTATCTCATTTCTCCATCCAATCCCACGAAGTCGGGATTATTCAAGTTATTTTACAGATGAAGACATTGAACCTCAGAGTTTAGGTTGAGGAGTTGAACAGACCTGGAGTGACATCTCACCTCCCTCATTACTTAGCTGGTGATGTGGGGCAGACTGTTTACCTCCCCTGAGCTGTATGGCCTCATCTAGAAAATAAAGAGGATACTTAACTTTTCAAATTCATGAGAACCAGTCATTGCAATGATGGGCTCAGAACTGTGCCTGGCACACAGTAGGCACTTCATAAAATTGTGCCTATTGCTGTCTTATTACTCTGCAAATACACTAAGGTGGAGGGGGACAGACGAAACTCAAACCAGGTCCTCGTGGCTCCAAAGCCCATGGACTTTCCCAGGTGTGCATGGTGTTTGCATCTGTGAAGCTGTATACTCTTATGTGGTTTTTTCTCTCTTTTTTGTTAATCCTCACCTAAGGATATTTCTTCCACTGATTGTTAGAGGGGGGGGGGGGGGAGAAATTGGTGTGAGAGAGACACAATGATTGGTCGTTTCCCATACACACACTGACTGGGTGGAGATCGAACCTGCAACCCAGGTACATGCCCTCAACTGGGAATGGAACCCAAGACCCTTTGGTTCACAGGCATGTGCTCTAATCACTGCACCACACTGGCCAGGGCAAGGTGTTCACCGGGACTGCACTTCTCAGATGAGATTTGAGGCCCTCTTCCAAGTTCCTGGGTTGTTGACAGAATGCATTTCATGCTGGTGCAGGGACAGAGGTCCTAGTGTTTCTCCTGATGTATCTGAGTAACCTGCCCGGTCCTTACTAAGACACTCACGATGGCTCTGGCATCGGAATTTAGGACCCTACAACCTAAAATCCCATGTCTGAGGCAGGGCGGGTCCTTGCTTCCATTATTCCACTTCCACTCGGTTCAGACTCTACAGCTCTAGCCACTGTTGCATGCTTACTCCTCTTTAAGGTTGGAACAGACACCATTAGTCTTTCTGTGTCTGGACAGTTAACCAGATTCTACTGGTTCTGGTCCCCAACCGTGCCGCATGGGTTTCCACACCAGAGACCCACCCTGCCTGTTTGTTACAAAGACTGTGCTCGCTGCAAGTCTAAGGATTTGCCCTGCGTTTCTGTAAGGACTTTTCTTTTATCAAGCAGAAGCCCTTTCCTATGCAAAGACCATCAACTCATTAGGAAAAGACTTGTGATTGGGGTGAAGCTGCAGGGGCCCCTGTGTTTCTGGGCTGCTGCACCTGCTCAGCCGCTGGTCCAGGGGTGCATCTGAGCCGCGCACCTGTACAGCTGGGCACCCTCAGAGGTAGCCCCCCATACACGGCCTGACCTTGTGTCCCCTGCCATCTCCTTGGACACAAAAAGAGGCCAGTCAGGTTCTCTGGATGGCTTTACCACTAATACTACGATCTCCTCCCATGGACTTTAAGCTGGTCAGGGCAGTAACGCCTAGTGGCCTGTCAGTGTTCAAACCCCAGTGCCACCGCTGACCAATGGTGTGACCCACGTGGCTCATTAACCTTGCTGGGCCTCAGTTTTCTCATTAGTGGGATGGGCATAATGATAGTCCTTAGCTCACAGGGTTGTTGTGAGAATTAAATGTGCATTTACATAGGAAGCTAATATTGCTGTGTAATCATTAGTCTGATTCCTTAGCTCAGTTTGTCACCAGGAGTCTTTGTTGAACAGGATCAGTTGCGATTGAGCGATTATTCAACATAGAACATGAGACATAGCAAAGAGCGATGCACATCCATGCAGTGCAAAGACGATGAGTAATAACAGCGATGGCATTATTATGATTAAGCTTGGTGGTATTAACCAAGAAAGGTGCTCGTGTCTTCTCCCTGGAGAACACGATGACACAGGGAGAAGTGGCTTGGGTGCAGGGTGACACAGCTCACAGCTCACGGTGACACTTGCTATTCGGCCATGAAGTCAGCAGTGGGAGTGGCGCCCGGTTTAGAATCACGGCGTCTGAATGGAGGTGCCAGGAGCTCTGCCACAGGCTAATTTTGTAACCCTGGGCAAGCGAGCCGCGTCTGAACATTGTGATAGCGTACATTCCTGCATGCACATAAAGATGGAGAATGCAGTCATCAAGCACCGAGGAGCATTAGCAAGCACTCGTGTGCTACTGCCTACACTGTCCCCGATAGCTCTGAAGAACCATGGGAATCCCCTTCCATCTCATATCCTCCCCTCACCACCCCACCCCATACTCGGAGCCAGCCCTCACCCCACATCACCTCCTGATTTTTAAATATCATCCCTTGCAAGCAAGCTTCTTCATGTCTAAGCTCCATTTGCTAAGAAGGTGTAGACGATGCAATGCAGGTACCATGAGCGAATGCCTTTTAACCATCTGCAGCCATCATGCTGCTACAGCCTGGACACCCACGTGCGGTGATTTTGCAGCAAGCTGCCCCCATTTGCACAGCCAAGGGCATTTTGCTTTCCTGCTCTGTGCTCATTCATGGTCAGGGTGGCAGCTCTTGCAAATTTCATCTCTTCCGCTCTCGACTAAGAACCCGGGTGCGTCCAGTTCCTTCCCAGTGTGTCTGCAGTGAGCCGGCTCTCGGCTCGGCTGAGGGTGTCCTGCCTCAGGCTACAGCGTGACCTTCACTGCCTGCCTCCAAGGGTATCTGTGTCCGTGTTTCAGAGGACGTTTGTTTGTTCCTCACCTTCAGGCTGTAGGCCGAGGGCCAGCGGTTCCCAACCTTGACTCGGCCTTACATTTTGACTCCACTTGCTCCTGCAACAAACCTTGATTTGTGCCAAATAATGTTCTAGTTGGAAATGGTTTCAAAGGAGAACATTTTACCAAGAAGCACCTGGTTTGGGGGGGCAAGGGGCACTGTGTGCTGGGAGAGTGGTGCCAAGATGCCCAGGGACAAGAGGAAGAGCCCCAGGGGGTCAGGGGGCATTTCCCAGAGGGAGTGGCACCTGAGCTGGGCTCTGTCGGTAGAGTAGGAGCTGGCTTGGTTAAGAGGAGGGAGGGTGAGGGAGGCAGAGCAGCAATACAGAGAGAACAGCGGGCACCTCCCCCATTCCCCAGTCTTCCACACCTTGGCATGTGATGCTTTTCATCCAGATTTCTGGAAACCATGGGTCCTCCTTGGCACTGCTGCTCCCTCCAGACCCTCACCATCCATCTCCCGAGCTGCTCTCAGGCCTTCCTCTGCTTTGCACACCTATGGCAACCCTTCTTGCCCAGCTGGTCTCCAACCTGCACTTCTGGAATCATCCCCTCACTGTTCTGCCCAAGCCCCCTCTTACCCCCCACCTGACTGTTTCCATCAGCCGAGTGGCTTGCTAACAGCAGTCAGCACACTCCTGGGCTTCCCAGTGCTCAGCATAAACTCCTGGTGTTGAGACCCATGTGGACAGCCTCTGCTCACAGCAGCCATGCTGGCCTTTCTCTCTGGCTTCTGTCAAGATTTCCCCTTTGCCTTGGGTTTCTATCATGCTGGTGGCTTTCAGGTCCTCAGCACCTTCCAGCACATTCCTTTCTCAGGACCTTAGCACATGTTATCTTCTCTGCCCCCACTTGCTGGTCAATTCACATATATCCTTCAGGTCTCAGCTTAATTGAAATTTCCTCCAAGAAGTCTTCTTTGACCCTCCGGTATTTAAAAATCTCTTCTCCTACTATACCCTTTCCTCCCCTTTGTAGAACTTACCATAGTTTGTAAATTAAGCATGTATATGGTATTTGTTTGTCTTCCACCACACCCCAAGAAGGTAAAGACTGTACTTCATGCACCACTCTCTACTCATTGTGCATCACAGTATGGCACACAGTTTCTTCATAGGTCTAAGTTGAAAGAATGGATAAAAGGAATGCGTATCCCCAGGTTGCAAAAGTCAGGGAAGGCTTGCATGTTAATTTTCTATCTACCCAATAAAAGAGTAACCTGCTAATTGACCGTACCTTCATGACAGCCACTAGCCAATGAGAAGTGTGTATTCAAATGAACCCAGCAAAGATGGTGGGTTAATTTGCATATACAGGTATGTGCCGCACCACACCAGCCACTCTGGGCCTCTAGGCAGCATGGGAAGATGGAAAGGCAGCTCCTGGCCAGAGCAGAAAGGTGGTGCCCACAGCCATGGGAAGGAAGGCCCATTCTTGCACGAATCTTCGTGCATCGGGCCTCTAGTTGATGTATAACAGTTTACCACACATGTGGTAGCTCAAAACAATGTGAGTTAATTATGTCACAGTTTTTCTGTGTATCAGGAATCCAGGCACAGCTCAGTTGTACCCTCTACTGTTGGCCATACTATGGTTCTCAGCTGGAGCATGGGGTCCTTGTCCAAATTCATTTTGGTTGCTGGCAGAACCCATTAGTTGTGGTTGTAGGAGTGAGGCTCTGAGACCCTAGATACTGCCCTTCTCCACAGGCAGCTTGGTTTGCTTCCTTCCTTACACTAGCAGAATAACTTTCCTTAATATTACTTTTTTTTCTTTAACTTTAGAATAGTTTCAGATTTATAAAACCATCACAAGATAGTATAGAGAGTTTTCTGTATCCCACACCTACTTTCTCCTATCATTAACACCTTACATTAATATGATACATAGGTTATAGTTCATGAGCCACTAACTAAAACCCATATTTTATTTATACTCCTCACATTTTTCTAATATCCTTTTGTTTTTTTCTCTTTTTAATATCCTTTTCTGTTTCAATATCCCATTTATAGTTTTCAATATACATTTGCAAATAATCTAAGTTCATTTTCAAATAATACTATATCAAAGGTTGTGTGGGTACTTCCTACCAGAGAAGTCCCAATGCCTTCTTTGCATCCATGTATTATTACCATTATCATCACATATCTATATATCACCACTCAAAACAAAACCTTTTCCTCTTCTGCTGCCCGAATCACTAAGGGCTCTTTCTTGGAGCTTTACCATGTGATCCTGGTAGGGGTCCTGGAGGAACAGTCCCTAAAAGTGTGGGGGTCCTCCTAAGACTGTGGCCCACCCAGTTTCACTCTCATGCTAGTTTACCCTGAGCCTCCAGCCCTTTATCAAAATTCCCATCTCGCTCTTCCTACCAGCTTATGATCCCAGATATTTCTTCGTCAACAAGCAGATCTCAGCTGTGTGTGTGTCTGGACAGGACTCTCTCTAGCTTTTAGGGTGGCATCTTCAGTTCTCTCATAGGCCCCCAAATGCACTGATTTTTCAGGCTATCTAATTTTTTCTTGGTGTAAAGATGGAAACAACAATTCCCAGATTCTTCACATGCTGAAGCTGATTAGTTTGGGCTCTCTTAAGATGAACTCCTTTTTGACTAATCAAATCCCAGGAGAGAAATTAAATTGTACTCATAGGTATCGCTCACTCTCAAGGGCAGGGGTTGATACAGAGTGCATACACCAATGGGACCATCTTGGAATGCTGCCCCCTGCAACCTACTAGAGGAAGTGGTGACACTTGACCTTCATTCTAATGGACGGGTGGAATGAGCTGACCTAGAAGGTAGGAACAGCATGCAAGGCAGAGGGAAGATCATGGGCAAAGAAAGAGCATTGCACAGATGCTCTCAGGATCCATATGTTATGTCCAAACTCATCAAATTGTAGCCGTTAAATATGCACCGACTTTATATATTAGTTAGCACCTCAACAAAGTTAAAACAAAACAAAACAAAAACACTAAAATTTAAAAAAAGGACCGAATTGCTGACTTTGTTTCCTTGGGGATTGTATCTTGGAGTATTGATTAGGTACATTTCCTCAGGAGCTACTTTCAGGATACGGGTATTAGCCAGAAAGAATTCAGAAGAAGGAGTTCTCTCCTTAGACCAAGAGAATCTTGGATTATTAGTTGTAAATGTCAGGCTGTCTGGGCCACCGGGAGGGATGCAGGGTGAGCACTGGCCTTGTATTAGTGGGATCGGGTGCATGGGTGTGGTGTTGCCTCCGCTCTGAGGAACTACAGCTGTCGTGAGAAGGTGTTTTCAGAGAGGTGTTGTGTCTCATCAATGGAGCCTCATTAAGCAAACCTTTTCCTTACTCCCCCTCCCCCAAACACAAAAGTTTCCACAAAATAACAAGTTCTGACATCTTTCCTTTTTGAATCGGAGGAGAGAAGTTGGAATAATTCTAGATTGTTCCCCTTTTGTAATTATATAAATGTCACTTGTGGCTTGGGCTGTCACCTTCCTGGACATTTTTATCGAAGGTGTTTACATTCCTGCAACGCATTTGGAGCAAACGGGACAGCCCTGCTGCAGGGAAATGGCATTGATGGTTGCCATGGGAACGGCGTGAAGTCACAGAAAGATTATCTCATAATGCATTGCCCCGTGTCAGAGACAGGCAGCCCGCCTGGAGAACAAACTACCAATTAACAGGTGACAATTCCGGGCCAGAGAAGGGGAACAAGATAGAAGGCCGCTCCTGGAAGGTCAGGTTCAAGCTAATTTATTGCTTACTTTGCTCTACCCAAACCAATTATTGTGATCACTTTCCACCCATATAAATCTACTTTAACCAGCTCTGGCTTCTATAGGAGGGAAATCCAGGAAAGTAGAAATTGGGGCTTTCATGAAATGTCCAGGATTCGTTTTTTTTTAAAAAATCCTTTGGCTCAGTTAGTGAGGCTTTAACCTATCTTTTCATTTTTGAAAGACTTTGGGAGGCAGTAAGCATAATGACGAAGGTTGTCGGTTCTAATATCAAACTTCTGTCTTGGCCTCATTCGCTGTGTTGGCCTTGCACAAATAACTTTACTTCTTCAAACCTCAGCTTCCTCATCTGTATCACAGGAAGAATAATAGTAGCATCTGCCGAAACCAGTTTGGCTCAATGGATAGAGCGTGGGCCTGCGGACTGAGAGAGGTCCCAGGTTCAATTCCGGTCAAGGGCATGTACCTTGGTTGCGGGCACATCCCCAGTAGGGGGTGTGCAGGAGGCAGCTGGTCGATATTCCTCTCTCATCAATGTTTCTAGCTTTCTATCCCTCTCCCTTCCTTTCTGTAAAAAAAAAATCAGTAAAATATATTTAAAAAATAATAATAATAGCATCCACTTCTGCAGAAAGTGGCCACCTCATGGGCTTGTTCTGTGGATAAAATGGAATAATTCATGCAAAGTTCCTAGCATAACACCTGCTCCTACCGTGTTTCCCGGAAAATAAGACATCCTCTGAAAATAATACCTACTTACAGATTTCCTTCTGAGTGAAATATAAAGCATCCCCCGAAAATAAGGCCCCCAGACTCTGTCTCAGAATGAAAATTAATTTACCATAAACTGGTTGCTAGGGCCGCCCCCACTGGCATCTAGCATCAGTGACATCACGCCAAGTCCTGACGTCACTGCTGTGTGAATGGAGAGAAATCAGTGTGGAAACTTTGTGAAACCTAAACTGCAAGAAGTTGTGACTTGGGAGAAGAATTCATGGGAGAAAATCACTGACAGTTGCATTGCAAATGCACTGCGAGCAGGCTACCTTGACAAGAAGTACTCATTTAAAGACAGTGCTATTGCTGAACATGAGCGATTTGGTCCACTGATTCTGAAAGAAATGGAGTTGCAAGAAGTTCACCAGGAAATTCAGGAATTGGATTGTTATGATGATGTTCCAGAAGATGATGACATGATTGTCATTGAATAAATGAGTAAATTCTTGATACTGTAGGATTCACAGTTTGTCTGATTTGTGTTGACAACTACCGTACTACTGTACCGTATACAGGTAATAAGTTTCCTTTATTTTCATTTAACAATAAATGTGTACTCTATTCTTCTTCATGGAAAAATAAGACATCCCCTGAAAATAAGACCTAGCGCATCTTTGGGAGCAAAAATTAATATAAGACACTGTCTTATTTTCGGGGAAACAGGGTATGTCCAGGACCTGTTTAGCGGTGTTTATGTGATGCAGCTACCCAGATTTCCTTACAAAAGCAAGGCATTCAAAATCACGTAGAAAGCTCTATCAGGCCATAGGTGTAGGGCCCTACCCTGGACCTGCTGAATCAGACATTCCCGCTAGGAACCTCAGACACATGCATTTTATTATTATTATTTTCATTATTGTTTAAAATATATTTTTATTGATTTCAGAAGGGAAGGGAAAGGGAGAGAGAGAGATAGAAACATCAATGGTGAAAGCAAATCATTAATCAGCTGCCTCCTGCACGCCCCGCACTAGGGGACAAGTTTGCAACCTGGGCATGTGCCCTGGCCGGGAACTGAACAGTGGCCTTCTGGTTCATAGATTCAACTACGAGCCCTGCGGGCCACATGACACGTGCGTTTTAAATGACCACCCTGAGTGAGTCAGATCTAGTTCAGTGAGACTAATGCTCCCTTGTGGTGCTCCTGGGTCATATGGCTGCACTCGCTAACATGCATTTGTCTGGGTCCCATTGCCCGAGTTTGAGCAGCACCTGTGGGAAGGCGCCCGGCTCAGGAGAATGTGAACCAGCCCCTCCGGGGATTCCGATGCACGCAGGTCGTATGAAGACCACCTGTGGACAAACAAAGCCACCTGTGATCTGCCTGGTGAGGTGGGGGCTGTGAAGACCACAGATAGGTTAAGGGGGCAGGGGCTGATGGGGAGGAAGGTGTGTTTGAGATAATGTCCCCAATGGCATCTACATAAGAGGACGTGTGAGCAGTGACCTGAAAGAAACAAGGGAGAGAGAGCAGGCAGCGGGAGCAGCAAATGCGAAGTCCCTGCAGTGAGCCCAGCATTGGTTTGCCCAGGGACCCGCCCGGAGGTCAAGGTCATTGTGAAGGGAGCCCAAGGAGGGAGGAAGTTCCGCCATGTAGGGCCTGGGGGCAAGATCACCCTGAGGCTTGTGAGGCGGAGTCCAAAGCCCCATCAGCAATAAAAGAACGTCCCACCTTTATGTAATTTTCAAACCTGAGCAGGTAGTTGGCCTGGCATTCAAGTGTCTTTTCCAAATGTCTTTCCGCGAGAGACAGGCGCTGCGCGGTGCTCCGGCTCAGGGCTGCCTCTGGCGGTAGGAGAGCCCAGGAGAGCCGGTGTACGAGAGGAAGCACACGTGCCCGTCCCATCCCAGAAGGCGTTCCAATGCCGCTTTATTTCTAGGAGGAAAGGGAGAAGAGACGAGTAGCTTCCTGGATTTTCTTTTCGGGGTATTTCCTGTGCTGGGATTCAAACTCATACACGTGCAGAGCGGGGTTCTCTGGAAACATGCACAGAATTTCAACTCCACCTCCTCCATGACTTTGGTTTTCCGGCAGTAACGGTGCACTGGATGCCTGCTTTCTGCCAGGCCCCGTGCTGGTACCAGGAGATCTAAAGGTGAATAAAGCCCTTGTCCTCTCCTCGGAGAGTCCACAGTCCATGAGGGATGTGTGAGGACTGAGGCAGGGTATGCAACCTCGTGGTCTTCATGATTGAAATGTAGATAAAAACATCCCCCCTCCCCTTGCAGGAGGTGGGGGCTAGATGAGATGATGCATGAAATGGAACTGACCAGTGTCTAGAGGTGCTCAGGACACGCTTGTTTCTCAGGCCATTTCCATCACTGGTTCCTTCTAAGGCTGTTTGGAGGTTAGGGACACTCACAGGGTGTGTTATCCTGCCCCTTCCCATGATCTGGTCAAAGTGAAAATTAAGCTGCGGTTGAAGAGAAAACATCCACCAACTCCATGATTTAGGGCAGCAAAGTTACTCTGTTATGAGGCTATAATGGTGGAAAAGTCACATTTGCCAAACCCCAATGTAAACTGCAGGCTTTGGGTGCAATGCATCAATGTAGGTTCATAGATTCCTATAAGTGGACCATTCTGGTGAGGGATGTTGATAGTGGGGAAGGCTGTGTGTTTGTGGGGGCAGAGAGTTTTGTAGGAAATCTTAATTTTTCTGTGAGCCTAACACTGCTCTAAGAGAAGTCTATTTAAAAATGCACCAGGAGGTTGGAGGGATATGGCCCTTGAAATTAGGGAGCTTTCTTTGTCTGATTTGCTGTATCTGATTATGAATCCGAATATTTGACAACCTTAACTTTTACTCAAAACATTCACTTATATATCCATTGTTTAAAAGTTGAAATGCACTTTCCACAGAGATGATGTTTTGCGTGGTTTCAGGGCAATCTACAATGGCATATTAAATCCACATGTAATTTCAGCTAAATTCTGAGTTCCAGAGGTTCCATGAACCCCAAGTTTCCACAAATGTGGGGTTTGCAGGGAATACTTAGCTGAGATTCAAGAAGCATGGGTGGAGGCCCCAAATGTGGTTGCCAGAAACGGTAGTGCCAGTAAACTGGTTATCAGCATAAAATATGCTAATAAACTCGAGATTGCCTCATGTGCTTCAGTCTTCTTGCCTCTCTTTTAAAGCAGATCCTTTTCTTTCCTTTCTTTGCTTACTCACCAGCCAGCTGGCTGGATCTGGAGAAGTACAGGAATTCCAGGGAGAAGGTGGGGACCGGGAGAGGAAAGAAACATAGGATATAAAGGGGCGTGCACGCGCACGTGTGTGTGTGTGTGTGTGTGTGTGTGTGTGTGTGTGTGTGATGGGAGGGTTTGGGTTATGAAACATTAAGAGGAGCATTTTTATTGTTTTTCACATCCTTCATATACACTGAGTGGCCATATTATGATGATCTCTGAACACATAATCATCTGGCCACTCAGTATATATCCTATATCATAAAAGGCTAATATGCAAATTGTCCCCTCAACCAAGAGTTTGACCAGAAGGCAGGCAGGCCAACCACCCATGTCCCTTCCCCCAGGCCAGGATGGCTGGAATATATTATTATGCATTCAGAGATCATAATAATCTGGCCACTCAGTCTATAGAAAATGTGGCGGGCGACGGAATTTTGGCATGCACCTCTTCTTTCTAACACCACGTGTGAAAGAACAGACCCGAGGGCTGCCTGGTCTCTGTCCAGTGGGATCAGCAGGTTTTCGGCTGGCTGCAGGCATGCATTCATTTAGACAATCGGAGCATGTAATTCAGAGAAGACCAATGTCTCTAAGCTCCCAAGCCTTTATTTTCTTATTTATACACAACATACTTAATTCCATGGTGCTCAAGGCAGCTTGCAAACATTAAATTATCTGTTAATCCTCTCTACGTCTCCATAAAGCAGTGGAAGAAGTCTTCTATTATCAAACATTATGAATTCAATCAGAAAAAAATAATCTTCACAGAAATAGGGATCATCAAGAGGAATGAAAAAAAAAATGCATTAGGCAAAGGAGCCCTGGATACAAAGAAGTCTCCCGCAGCTCCCGGCCATGGAGGGACCTCTGGTCCCTGCAGCTGGGCCCCCACCAGGTGGCCAGCACTCCATGTGGTGACTGTGTGTGTTTCTCAGTTTGCTAGTTATTACCATAGTAGATGACTACTCCAGTTGAAGACTAAATTTTCATATCTTTAAAATGAAGATTACAAGAGTATCTACTACCTCATTGATTTATTATGAAGAACACTTGTCATAGTATACTTTCCTCCTCCTCCTCTTCCTCCTCCTTCTCCTTCTCCTCTTTGTCATCATCATCATTATAAGCATCTATAATCATCAAGCAAATCTCTCTCCTGATTACTGCTGGTAAAGGTATTGCTTTGCTTTAGCCAAAGCTGTGTCTGAGAATTCTCATGGCAGAGTGATGGCAGAAATGCTCCCCAATTCTTCCTCCTCCCCTGTCTCTATGCCCTTAACAGTGTGACTTCTCGGCTCCTCCCAGTTCTATCTCCCTAGATGTCAAAGTTGGGCTGGTTTTGTGACTTGCTGTGGCCCATAGAACACAGAAGAAGTGATCCTGTTTCAGTTCTTCTGTTATCCGTTTTGCAACCCTGCCCTCAGGGGGATCTGATATGTCCAAGACCAGAGACCCTCTCTCTGACCCTCTCTAGAGAAATAGACCTTTTGTCTTTTTTTTTTTTTTTTGAGGTGGGGGCAATCACTCAACTGTGTGGAGTGGGTTCTGTACACCTAAAAAATTAAGCAGGATTTTTATAATATTTCCTCCTTTGATCTCCTTGTCTCCTATTCATAAAGTATCTATCCGTTGCCACCAATTTTGGAGCCTTCCCTTATCCAAGTCAGGTTGGTCCTCATATTTCCCTACTTCTAGCAGACGAATTGGTTTTTTAGATCTAATAAGTCACTTGTCATTTATTCATGTGTCCTCCAACTTTCAAAAACTCCCCTCCCTTGTTCTCTCCATAGAGTACATTTCATGAAACAAAATATCTTAATTTTAAGTTGTCATGTCTGTATGGAGACTCCGTGCTTGCAATCCTGCCTTCCAGGGTGGGTTCTGTGTTATATTGTCTATCTCTGCTGCTGTCCTGAGGGTTATCTCAGGCCAGGAACAAACTTGCCGTAGGAGTTGGAGATGGGCAGATGCCTAAAACTAAACATAGACTTTAAAATGGTTCTTTAAAAGTCTTGTCCCTCCAGATTTTTCTTCTGTAATATCTCTTAGGCTTAACAGCAGTCTCCAAATGTTTTTTCTTATTACATCTAAACATAATTTTGAAAGATATGCTCCCCCAGAAGTTTTTGAATGGACATCTTAAATTGTCATCTGAAGTTTAAATAATTGCCATGGATGTCATTTTCAGTAAATTATAAGCATTGACATCATAAAAATAAAAGGGCCACATTGTGATTTCAATGTATCCATTGAGATCTAGCAAATTTAAACTCACCACCAAATGTTAAAACCATAAAGGAATAATTTATTTAAGAATACCTATGTAAATATTGTCAGACATGGGTCAAATTATTGCATTCTTAACACTAAGCTTTGCTTATCAGAAATGTTTGCAAGACAGACAAATCAAGGCATGGGATTCTGCATTCTTTGAAGATTGGACAGGAGGGAAGTGGTATTAAAAGAAAAAAAGAAGGGCGCTTCCAAGGCATTACATTTTCAGGACCACGGACAGAGTGTGGCTCAGATGTTTGAGCCATGCTGTTCTTTTCTAAAAAAAAAAAAATGCTGATTTCAGAGAAGAAGGGAGAGGGAGAGACAAACATCAGTGATGAGAGAGAATCATTCATTGGCTGCCTCCTGCACACTCCACACTGGGGATCGAGCCTGCAACCCGAGCATGTGCCCTGACAGGGAATCAAACCCTGACATCCTGATTCATAGGTTGATGCTCAACCACTGAGCCACAACTTCCAGGTGAGCCATACTGCTCTTAAACTTTGGTTGCCAGCCCAATCTGGAGATGAGACCAGGAGGGAGGGTGGGGAAGGTGGGCTGAAGTCACTGATGAACAAGCAGGCTGGGAGGAGATGCAGGCACATCTTTGAGTGAGCTGGAACCTGGAGGTGTACTGGTGCCTCCCCTGTCTATTCCAGGCGAGGCTTCCTAAATGCTAAGAGGCATCTCACTGTCCTGTCGCTGTCCTGAGGCTGCACCGGGGGATTGGTCGGAGAGGAGAGGGAGAGAGCAGCACACCAACTTCCCGATTAAGATTTTCCTAGGCCTTCGACTTAAATTGGCTTCCCATTCCCTCAGCAAACACTAACGAACAAAGAGACCAGAGTGCCCAACAGCTGCGGGGTGGGAAATAAGAGGCATTTGCAAATGGATAAGCAAAAGACAAGACAAACCCAGTCAATGGAGAGTAGGGAACAAGAGACGAAGTGCAGAAAGATTTTAAGTCCCATGTAAGCTGGCTCTGTAGGCTTGCTGATGGGATTTGTGCAGTGCCCGAGACAGAGGGTCAGAGAAGAAACAGAGACATCTCAAGTTAATCTTCCCAAAGGTCCATTTCCCCCATCTCTTTCTCTGCCCATCTAAACCCGAAACTGATTTTCAGCCAGCTTGATTTGGGTAACCTAAGTACTTATGGTAGACTGTGTTTAGGGGTTAGAAGCACATATTTAGATGTCAAGCAAACTTGGATTTAAGTAATTGATCTATTGCTTCTCATATAACCTTGGGCAAGTTAATTAATTTCCCTACAGCCCCAGCCCCGTTGAGTCCTTATGGATGGCAACCCCAGGGCTGGGCAATGCATAGACCTCCCTACATGACCATCCTGCCATCTGAGAAGACAAAACCTCCTCATGGTTATGGGGGAGCTAAGGATGTTACTAAGCATCAATTACTTAGCATGGTAGCTGGCATATGATAAGCATGCAATAACTATTGGTTATTAATATGGCTTTGTGCTAGGGATTTTATAGGATTATTATTATTTAAAATATTTTTATTGATTTCAGAGAGAGAAAAAACATCAAAGATGAGAGAGAACCATTGATGGGCTGCCTTCTGCATACCCCCTACTATGGATCAAGCCTGTGAACAGGACTTGTGCCCTGACCAAAAATTGAACCACAATCTCCTGGCTCATGGGTTGATGCTCAGCCACTGAGCCACACCAGCCGAGCATAGGATTATTGAATTTAATCCCCATAACCATCCTATGAGGCAGACCTTGTCCAAATTACCATAGCTAGTAACTGAAACATCTTGGATTTAATTTAGGTAGTCTCACTCCAAAGCCTGTGATCTTACCTAGTACTAGAGGCCCAGTGCATGAAATTCATGCATGAGTAGGGTCCCTAGTGGCTGCCGCTGGAGGTGCCTCCCTTCCTCCAGCTACCTGCAGTGGCCACCACTTGCTGCCAGCACCACCCCTTTGTCAAACTCCTGGTTGAACTCCTAGTTGAGGGGACAATTTACATATTAGGCTTTTATTATATAGGATTCCTTGAATAACATGTAACTCTTTCTTTTCCTCTCTCTCGTTCTCCATCTACTTATATATCTATCATCTATCATCTATCATCATCATCATCATCATCATCATCTCTATCCCTCTGCCAATCTCTATCAATCATCTATCTTTCTATTGTCTATCTGTCCAAGCCCTCTGCACACACATTTGTGTATATAGTTAGTACAACAATATGGAGAATGAAACAGGGGCTCAGAGAACCTACAGGACTCAGTTCACAGAGCTGATTTTCTATTCCAGAACTATTTTTTTTGTTGTTTACTACCTCAAGATTATGATTACAAGTAGTCAGCAATTCTCTTGCAGCACGGTTACTGCAAATTGTACTGTTAAGAAAGAAAAATTTGGAAGTGTCAACTACCTCCCTCAACCCTTTGGGCTCCTAGCAAATAAGAAAGTGTACTTTAATGAGAGGTGCCGGGGCTGATGCTTTGGGGATGGAGAATATGCACTGTCAGGAGTTAGGATGGCACACACACGACCCTCAGCCCATCCAGGGCTTGGTAGCTTTCGTGTCTAAAAGGCACAACCACAACTGCTACTGTTTTAAAGGCAACGAGCAGGCCTAGGGACAAGTGGCACCCAGGGGACCTGTGACACACCCTGCACATTTATCTGCAGGGACATGCCAGGGAGCTGGCACCATTATCTGCAGTAATAGAGGAGAGCTGGCAGCATACAAGAGCCAAAGCAGCAGGCAGCCTCCCATACATAACTCTGTAGCGTTGGGACGCATGGAATTCATTGGGATAATTTACCATCTGATTAACTTTCTCAATTAGGCTTCCCATAAACCAGCATGACCTCCTCAGCTTCTCTCCCAGAATGCGTAACCCCTCTGCGGCAGCTCCCGGTAACTTGGGGATGACTCCTGCTTTGGCACCCGTCCATCCCTGTCTTTGTGGCAGTTGGTCCATGTCTTTGTGGCAGTTGGTCCAAGTCATGGCCTCTCTCAAAAGTCCCATGCTTCCCTCTCAACAAACGACCTTATTCTAATCTAGCCCCACCAAGAAGATGAGATCTGCTGCTCCGATTTCTCTCAAGTTCCCTCCCATGCATGTGCAAAAAAGATAGCCAGGCCAGCACAAGCCACAGCTTTCCTGGGAACTCCCAGTGGCAATTAGCTTGCCGTTGTTTTCCCTGGGAACCTTATAAACACCCGGAGATGCCACTATGTTTGAATCCGAAGTAAATCTCCCTAGATTGCCTCTCTTTGACCCCCCAAGTGACACAGACTTCTCTGTATTCAGATATTTGGTTAAAAAAAAGTACTCGCCAAGCTTACTGCTTTCCTTACTACTTAGAGGAGGAAGTGGCCCCCACCCCTTCCCCAAACAAACCCCCTCTGGCGTCCTGCTTCTCATCTGCTTTTAGGGGGGCAATGCTATTGCTTTCTCCTCTCCCCACCCCATCTTCAAGTTCCTTTTTGCTATGGGGTTCTTATGGTCACCTTCAAGCTACTTCGGCGGTCTTTATACAAAAATAAAAACAAAGACAATTTCACTTATAGGTGGAATCTAATGAACAAAATAAACTGACACATAAAATGGGTCCAGACATAGGGATACAGGGAACCGACTGACAGCTCTCAGAGGGAAGGGGGGTGGGTGGGAAGAAATTAACCAAAGAACTTATAGGAATATATGCATTATCCATGAACACAGACAAAGATGTGGTGGTGGACTGAGGTGGGCTGGGGACTTGGTGGAGGGGGGCAAAGGGGAGAAAAATGGGGATATCTGTAAGGAGACCAGTAACCTCCATCAAAACATTTTTCACACTGGATTGTTCTTTCTGATGTCTATTTTTTAAGATATATTTTATTGATTTTTTACAGAGAGGAAGGGAGAAGGACAGAGAGCTAGAAACATTGATGAAAGAGAAACATCGACCAGCTGCCTTCTGCACAACCCCTACTGGGGATGTGCCCGCAACCAAGGTACATGCCCTTGACCGGAATCCTTCATTCAGCAGACTGATGCTCTATCCACTGAGCCAAACTGGTTTCGACTCTTTCTGATACCTATTTTACCCCACTAGTCTGTTTCTGGAGACCAAGAAGCCTTATTCTGTGTCCCAGTCTTTATTGAGGGTTGTACCTTCTTAGCTAATATTTGCAGAAGAAAGGAGCTCTGTCAAATGCAATAGACCCTTCCCATTATCACTCTAATGGTCTCAGAAGCATTTGCCACTGCTCACTAGCTCTCCTCCTTGACATTCTCTCATAGGCTGGGTTCTAGGATGTGGTCTCTCTTCCTATTTTTACCTCAACCTGCTGCTAGAAGCAATGATAGGGTCTTATTCATCCTATATCCCTAGTGTCTTACACAGGGTCACAAAAAAATCTCCTGGGTTAGAATGGGTGAATGCCCCTAGATATGAGGGCATTTCCTACATTCTGCTTTCATTCCATGGAAAGTATTACCTAAATCGGTTTTTAATTCTCAGAAATCTCAGGTCTCCCCAGTGTGTGGTAGTTTGAACTCTGCCTAATTTATATCCATGAATTGTAAGATGCGTGCTGCTAATCACTATGGAATACCCTCTTTGTACTTAACCTTAATTTTTTTTCTTGAAATAAGTAGCCTAAAGAAGTTTAAAATCTGATTTCATCTCAGAAATCTGATTGAAGGTCAAGTATGCCTCTCTTTTGCAAGATGAAGCAATAAATGTGCCCAAAGCAACCTGAGAAATGAGTAATTAATATGAAATGAAAAGCAAGATTTATTGTTCCGAAGACTGTGGGATAGATTGGTTATAAAATTGCCTCAGTTCTTTACTGCTTTGTGTATTCTTGTCTTTAAAAAAGGTATTTTATTTTATTGTTGACAGTATTATGGATGTTCCCCAGTTTATCCCTCTTGGCCCTCCTCCTCCCAGCTCTGCCCCACCCCAGGCCTTCACCACACTATTGGGTGTGTCCATGGTTTATGCATATATGTATATGAGTTCTTTGGTTAATCTCTTCCCATCTCCCCCACTCCCCTTTGAGGTATGCCAGTCTGTTCCATGCCTCTGGACCTATTTTGTTCATTAGTTTATTATGTTCATTAAATTCCACTTATAAGTGAGCTCGTGATATTTGTCTTTCTCTGATTGGCTTATTTCACTCAGCATAATACTCTCCAAGTCCATTCGTGCTGTTGAAAAGGGTAACAAATCCTTCTTTTTGCCAATACCGGTTTGGCTCAGTGGATAGAGTGTCGGCCTGCTGACTGAAGGGTCCTGGGTTCGATTCCGATCAAGGGCATGTACCTTGGCTGCTGGCACATCCCCAGTGGGGGCTGTGCAAGAGGCAGCTGATAGATGTTTCTCTCTCATTGATGTTTCTAACTTTCTATTCCTCTCCCTTCTTCTCTGTAAAAAATCAATTATATATATATATATATATATATATATATATATATGAAATCCTTCTTTTTTTTTTTACAGCTGCATATTCTTGCCTTTTTTGAAATGTGATTTTCCAGTGATTTCCTACCCTCCTAGAATCTCAGCTGGCTTTTATGACCTGATTTGGACAATTAAACGTGATGGAAGTATTTGTGTGCCAATGTCAGCCTAGGGCTCTGGAGCTCTGGCAGGATTCCATTTATTATCTAAGAACCCCAGTATGTCCATGTGAACAAAGCTGGGCTAGCCCATTGTGCAAGGAGAGATTCTGAGACCATCCCAGACTAACTCCCAGTCTGACGGCCAGCTGGCTGTAACTTTTGAACGAGCCCTGCCAAGATCAGCCAAGTCCAGCTCAGCTCAGCTCAGCTCAGCACCATCCAGTAGATTCATAGATTTTTGAGCTAAAGAAATGCTTGCCACTGTAAGATACTGCATTTGGGGATAGTTAGCATATCTAGGCAAAGGAAAAGACTGCATCTGTTTAGTGTGTCTATCTTTTTTTTAAAATTCTTTTTGTTTTGTTTTTGTCTATCTTAGTAATGAAGTGACAATTGTCTACCAGCTAGTTCTCTTGATTGATTCAGAAAAATAGTTCATTGACATATAATTTAGATACCATACAATTTATCCATTTAAAGTGTGTAATACAATGGTTCTTAGTGTGTTCAAAGTTGTATAACCACTACCAAATCAATTTTAGAATATTTTTGTAGAACCTCAATAGCCCTAGGTAATCACTAATCTACTTCCTATCTGTGTAGAATTGCCTATTATAAAAATACTAGAGGCCCGGTGCACAAAATTCATGTACTTGGGGGGAGGGTTCCTTCAGCTTGGTTTATGCCCTTTTGCAGTCTGGGAGCCCTCAGGGGATGTCCAACTGATGCTTAGGTGGGGAGCGGGCCTAAGCCATCAGTTGGACATCCTTAGCGCTGCTGCAGAGGCGGGAGAGGCTCCCACCACCACTGCTGTGCTCACCAGCCATGAGCCTGGCTTTAGGCTGAGCTGCGTTCTCTCTGTGGGAGCACTCTGACCACCGGGGTGGGGGGAGGGGAGGGGAGGGAAGCTCCTGTATTTAATGGAATCAGGCAGAAAACAGCTCTCTGATATCCCACCAGGGGTCCCAGACTGCAAGAGGGTGCAGGCCAGGCCAAGGGACCCCACTGGTGCACTATCAGAGCCAGGAAAGGACATGGGAGGTTGGCCAGCTAGGGAAGGATGTCAGGAAGGTTCCAGGGTGTGTCCAGTCCATCTCACTCAGTCCCAATTGGCTGGACCCCGGCATCAAGCTAACCTACTGGTAAGAGCATCTGCCCCCTGGGGTCAGTGTACACATCACAGCAAGTGGTTGAGTAGCCTTAGCATATCATTAGCATATTGTGCTTTGATTGGTTGAACAGATGACCAGACACTTAGCATACTGGGCTTTTGTTATATAGGATCATATCAATGGAATTCTATGTCATCTTTTGTGATTGGCTTTTTTCACTTAGTATAATGTTTTTATTTTATTTTATTTAAAAAAATTTTTATTGTTTTTTTGTTTTGTTTTGTTTTTTAGAGAGAGGAAGAGGTAGAGATAGAGAGTGAGAAATATCAATGATAGAGAAACATTGATCAGCTGCCCTCTGCATACCCCCTACTGGGGATGTGCCCACAACTAAGGCACATGCCCTTGATTGGAATCAAACCTGGGACCCTTTAGTCCGCAGGCCGACACTCTATTCACTGAGCCAAACCAGTTAGGGCTAGTATAATGTTTTTAAAGGTTCATCCATGTTGTAGTATCTATCAGTACTTCATTTCTTTTTACTACCAAATAATATTCCAATATGTGGATATACCATGTTTTATTTATCCATTCATCAGATGATAAGCATTTGGATTATTTTCACTTTGGGGATAGTATGATAAATCCTGCCATGCCCATTTGTGAACAAGTGTTTGTGTAGGCATATGCTTTCATTTCTTTTGTGTATGTTCCTAAGAGTGGACTTGTTTGCTCATATTATTACTCTGTGTTTAATCTTTGAGAACTGGCACACTGTTTCCTACAATGGCTGCACCATTTTTAATCCCCATTAGCAGTATATGAGGTCTCTAATTTCTCCAAATTCTCATCAACATTTTCTATTATCTGTCTTTTGACTTACAGTATAGCCATCCAAATGGATATGAAATGGCATCTTATTATAATTCTAATTTGCAATTATTTGACCATTAATAGTGTTGGCACTTTTTCATTGTGCCCATTTATATATAATTTTCATAGAAATATCTGTTCAGATCCTTTGCCCATTTTTGTTGTTGTTAATTGTCACCTGAGGTTATGTTTTCCATTGATTATTTTTAGAGAGAATGGAAGGGAAGGAGGAAGGGAGAGAAAGAAAGAGAGAGAAACATAGGTGTGAGCGAGACACATCAAATGGTTGTCTCTCATCTGTGTTCAGACCAGGGCCAGGACTCTAACCTGAAACCCAGGTATGTATCCTTGACTGGAAATTGAATCCTTGACTCTTCTGTGTGACGGTGACACTGTAACTATTGAGAAACACAGGCCAGGGCCTTTGCCCATTTTTAATTGGGTAATTTTTTTATTTTTTATTATTGAGTTGTATCTTGATTAATATACCAGGTGAAAAGCTAAAACTTCAAGTAGTTCCCCATATTTTTTGAGTTTACCCTACTTAGTTCACTGATCCCCAACATGACTGACCATCAGATATATCCGGGAAACCTTTTACAAACAGAATAGCATGGGTCCTACCCTCAGAAATTGCAATCTAGCAGGGAAAGGGAAAGTTCACGAATTTGTATTCAAAACCAAAGGCCCGTACATTCCTAGGGGAAGCCATGCTGTGAAATAAGGGGGCTGGCTTGGATATTGCAGGTCGATATCAAGGGGAAATAAAGGCTTCCAGCTCTCACACTGGTATATTCTTTTCAACGCGTGGGAAGGCTGAATAAACGCTGTGTGTAGATAGCAGCAACCGGCAGAGCACGTTGGGGTCCAGGTGTAACACTGTATTAACTGCTCTTGAAAAGCACAGACTCTCCTTTCCATAGATTGTAACTCACGGGCCCCAGAGGAATAAACTAGCAAGAGCTCAAAGGGAACAAAAACCAGTACCTACAGTCCCTTGCTGTGTTTAATAGCCTTTGTCCAAATAGACTCCTTATTGGGAGGTGTGTGTGTGTCAGAGGAGTGGGGGGAGAAGATATTGAGGCGATTGTAGAAGGGACAGTCATGCTGTCGATGGGAGTTGGGGGGGGGGGGCAGGAGAGGGGGAGTGGCCTGTTCTTGAGCATAGACAGTCAGGGTCTAGGCATTAGCATCAGCAAAGTCCACATTCCAGATGCAAAATCGGGGAAGAAAGCTCTGTCAGAGTCCCCATGCCCACAGGCAGGAAGGGACTCCATTACTTTAGGATTGGGCACCATTGCTTGCAAGTAATAGATGTGTTTTTGATTCTCCCTTTGCAAAAATTCTTTACAAGGTGATTTGTAGCAGAGTTAATTAAGCAACCAGTCCCTTTGAAAAGCAACCCCCTTCCCCCCCCAACCCCCCATTAACTTTGTGGGGAAGCTGTGGTCATATCTGTTTAGATAAGGATAGAAAAAAAGCCCAGAAGGAAGTAAGGCAAAAGATTAATATTCTGTACATTCCAGTTTTCCCATAAGCATGAATTGTTGGGTGTTCTAAGTGAGCAAATTTCTTTTTTGAGGTAGGTGATGCATTGAGGTTTGAGTGCATGGAATCCAAAGCCAGGCTGCCTGGGTTCAAAGGTCAGCTTCGCCACATGTTAGGTGTGGAATTGGGGGGGAACCCAGTACCCTCTTCGGTGTCTTATTTTCATCATCTCTAAGATAAGCATGCTAACAGGATGTCCCTGGCAGAGCTGAAGTGAGGATTAAATGAGCAAATCTGTTTAAAAGTTCGTGCTATGCAGATCTGGCGTTTAGTAAACACTGTAGAGGTGTTTGATATTATTGTTATTATGATTTAACTCTGTTGCTTTTGAGTTGATTCATTCATGTACTTATTCAAACATTTATTGAGCATCTTCTGTGTGTCAAGGTCTGTGCCACTGGGCATTTATGTGCGGAAATAAGAAGGCGAGGGTGGGGGGGCTGCTTCTTCTGTAAATCATGGAACACCCAACAGAAAAGCACCCTTGTTTTCTTCTTCATATCAGGGTGTTCACAGCTGGTGAACATCTACAGGGCTGGTGTTCTGCCCAGTTTCTGCATCCTACTTCCTTCTATTTCTATCCCTCATGGCTCACGTCCAAGAGTAACTTCCACTCAGTGTTTGCTTATCCCATGCAGAGAGCTTTCCAGACATCACGGTACCCATTTGACCTTCAGGCTAGTATTTTGATTTCCATTCTATAGGTGATGAAAACCAGTTTTTGAAAGGTCAAGTCCTTTGGTCAAGGTCATATTGCTGCTGACTATGATCCCCAAAGCAGGTGCGTTTAATGATGCCAGGCTTTTTCCTCTTCAGTTTCAGTTCATGCCTATTGTAATAAGCCTTTTTACTAGCATCAGTCTTTCCTAATGGGCCCCGGTTTCATGTGGAACTGGGCTTGGAGAGGAAGGAGTGAAGGTTGAGGAGATACCAGAGTCAGGGGAAAGCATTCGTGAAATGACTTATCAGGGAGCAGTCAGAGAACCGTAGTCAAAAGTCCTCACTAACAGGATCAGATCTTGATAAATCAGAATCCTCCGTCTTCCAAACCTTCCCGTCCCCAAAGTGAGGAACCATGTCAGTCTTCTTTCAGGTATGACACACATTTCTTTTTGTAGGAGGTATCTGCTAGGGTTCTTGGAAGACAGATGGCCCTCTAGAGCCATCTCAGACTTCATTTGCTGCACACCCCTCACACCTGGAGATACTATCATGTCTGATGTTGGAGGTTAATCCCGGCCAAACCAGTGTTCCTAGCCAGCCCACCTTCCCTTTGGAAGATGGCTCAGCACTTCCCTAGCTTCCAGAACACAAAGGGTTAATGCCAGAACCATAGTGGGCTATTAAAAACACACACAGAAAGCGAACCTTTCTTTTGTGGTCTGTTGATTTGATGATGTTTGAAGAAGGTAATGAGGAAGAGCTTCTATTTTCTGCTCCTTTTTAGTGCCCTTGGTACGTCTATTTAACACCTGTAGAGGTGTTTGACACTATTATGCAATGTTTTGGCTGTCATCATTGCCATGGAATTTTTTTTTTTGGAAACTGGAAGGTAATGAACAAACAAACAAAAAAGGACTTTGATGCACATGGTTGATTTCACATTCTTTTTCTTTGGACCTTTTTATACACTAGTTATTGAGTTCATTTGGCCTTATCTTTCTGCATTCATATGAGCTCTGAACAGTAGAACCCCTGATCTTCTGCACTTTTTATCCTAGTCTGAGTCCCTGGGACAATGTGCTATAGGAGCAATAATCTTTTATATTCTCTCTGTATTCTCTCCCTCCCTCCCTCCCTCCCTCCCTCCCTCCCTCCCTCCCTCCCTCCTTCCCTCCCTCCCTCCCTCTCCCCAACTTAATCCATTCATAAGATTCATTCTTTTGTCTGCCTACCATTTCTTTAGATTTGGGAAGTGGTCTGGCATTAGTTGGTGAAAACATAAGGACTTGATTAGATGGATGTTTGTGGTGGGCTTTCAGGTGGTTGCAAGAAAGTAATATAGTAGTAACTTGACTTGTAGTTAAGAAAACTGGGTCTTCCCTCCAGGGGGATTGAAAGTTGTGGTGGATCAGATTTGAAAATGTAAATATGATGTTTGCAAAATTAGTAACGATCATGGTTTCACGTTATGGCAGATGAAAGTCCCATGGTTTCTGGAGTCCAGCTGTGGGTGCGGGAAGGTGGGAAGGGAGAGTGCTTGCTAAGTCTTGAGTAGCTTCCAAACCAACCCCAAGCTTCCGAGGGGAATGTTGGTGTTAGGAGAATGAACTTCTTTTTATCTTATTTCAAAAAGCTTACTGGAGACCAGAGTCCTTCTAGCTCTAAGAACAGGAGAGCAGATTGAAGAGAAGGTTGAAAGAACCCAAGGCTAGCCCAGGAACCATGCCCTATTTTATTGCCTTTAACAGACACATTTGTTTATTCTATCAAATATCTTCTGGAAACAGAATAACAGATTTATAGAGTGAGGCCACATCCAAAGCTCCATAGCTAGTAGCTGGCAGGGCTGGGTTTAAATCAAGGGAATTTAGTAACTGAAATAAGGTGTCAAAATTAGGAGAAAAGCTATCCTAATTAGATAACTCACCGAGGTAAGTGATGGACACACTCATTATTATAAGTCCATTTAATAAGACACACCTTCTGGTGCTCCAGATATTATCATGGAGACATTTAATTCCAAATAGAAAATGTTAGAGCTAGACAGAAACTCCCAGAGCATCTAACTCAATGACTTTACCTTACAGACTAAGAGTAAAAGTGGGGAGACAGAGAAAAGTGACCTACAGGGGATACCCACCCTCACCCCCAATGCACAGGACTTCCCCATACACCTGCTGATTTTCACAGCACTTGATAAAATTCTTCTCTCATGTAGCAGCTGTGTGACTTTGGGAAAGATGATTAATCTCTCTGAGCCTCACTTTTATCATTGGAAAATTCAACAGAATTATACTGTTTATTCAAAGGGTTGTGAAAATTAATTGTGAGAGATTGCAACAAATAGTACTTGTCATCATTGTTTTTATCAAGGGCTCTGATCCCCATTTTACCTTCTTGCCCAGGTTTTGTCCCCTGTGGCTTCCTGTTTCCCGTTGGAGGCTTGGAAGCCTCCAGAAATGGCTGAGCTATTTAAGATTCAACACTCCTGCATTCCACCCAGCAGCCTGGCCAGGACACCAATCAGACCCGTGTTTCCATCAGCAAAGTTGAGCTGGACCAGCTAACCCCGCATATTCCCTGTGCATCTCCTGCCTGAAAAAGTAAGTGGAAATTTGGCAACCCCGACCTCATGAAAGAAACACAGTGTCAGACGACTTTCACATTTAAAGGGCAAATGTCACTTTGAAAAAGGTTTCTTTGTTCTTTCATTCAGAGCAGCATGCAAATCCAATCATCTAGAAAACCAGGAGAGAGGCACCGGCTGGGACAATATCCTTAGATTTGGGGGCTAGTCAGGATGTGTGCTTTGGAGTTGAGCAAGAGTACACACCTGTAACCAAAGCAACTTTTGGGCTGGAATAGAGGGACTGTGATGATGAGCTGTTCTAGTTGGAAAGCACAGGGGAAGCTCAGACTAGACATGGGTTCGATCCAGATTCCCCACTTTTTGCTGTGTCATGTTGAAGAAATCAGTTTATTCATCTTCATCTATAAAATGGGGATATGTACAACATCTGTCCAGATTGTTCATTCCTTTCTAGGAAACTACGTAAACCACTTAGTGTCTAACCTAGGCCTGTGGGCAACATGATTGAATGAAACAATATGGACAATCAAATGAGATAAGACAAACCCTTCCCCCATTAAACACTTCGTGCCTGATATGTGGTACAGTGCTCTACAATGACAGCCATTTGTCTCACATTTTCTTATTCACTCAACATACCAAATATGTACTGAAAACAAAACCCCAACTCTGATATTTTCCTGATGCATGGAGCTAGGATATGGGGTAAGGGATATGGGGAATGAATCCAGGCACTAAAATGCTGAACAGAGAGTCATGTGACACAAAGCTTTCAAGGGGATGACAGAAGAATTGTCTCTTAAGTCACACTTACTTGAATTAGGGGTGAAGGTCTCCGTGGCAGGCTGCTTTCTTCCATCTCTCAATACTGGACTTGGAAGCCTTGGGAAATGGCTGAGCTTTTTCTTATAGGCTGTGATGGGGGAGGATAGAGACGGAACCAGAAACAGACAATGTGCAGGAAAGGGTTTTTCTCATTCTTCTTATTAACCTTCTAAAATTTGCTATTTTTCATGATACCCCAGTGAACACAAGTTGCTTGAGGACCAAGGGCTGTGCTCCTATGAAGGAAGTTCTTCAACGAGATAGAGAGCATAATGCACACCAACCATTTATCCATAATTACCTTGCAAGCTGAGGGAGAGGAGAACTCATACTGAGTGTGTTCCCTGAACCAGACAATGAGCTAGAGACTGGGGATGAGAGGATGTCGAGAAAGAGAAGATCTCTGCCCGCAGGGAAGCCACAGTTAGGGACAAGCAGGGCTGGACAGGAAACCGCTGTGGATGGGAATCATGGAAGCATCTCTGAGCAATGATACCTAAGGACTCCAGAGAAGCAACATGGAGAACAGAGGAAGAAGGTCCCAGAGGAAAAGTGCACGTGCCAAGCCCCCAAGGTCAGGAGGGACTCTGAAGCTTGCTGTTTTCTGGGAAGGGAGAGGAAAGCCACCGTGAATGGAACAGGGGGAACTGGAGAGGGTTACAAAAACCTCCAAGTCAAAAGGAAGTCTCTGGAAGATAATTTAAAAAAAAAAATTTTGGAAATAATTTTAGAGTTACAGCGAGTTCCATTACACCATTTATCCAATCTAAGCAGGAAAATGACTTACATGTTTTAAGAAGATGGTTCAGGCTACATGTGGGAATGAATCAGAGTGGGGTGAGCCTGGAAATGGGGGGCCAGTTAGAAAGCCTTGGCAGGGAGTTAAGTGAGAGATGGTGGGATGTGTTGCTGGCAGTGAGGATGGAGAACATGGAAGAATTTGGGATTCAGGGTTGGATGGGAAACAAGGAGGGGGAGGAAAGAAAGGAAAACAAAAATGCCTCCGAACCACACGGCCTGAGCAGTAGGGTGGACGGGTGACATTGAGATGGGGAAGAAGGGCAAAGGGAAGAACCAGGGCTTTCGTGTTGAATGTGTCAATGTGAGATGTCTGAAATTTTGTCCCATTCTATATAAATATAGTTTATTACCACTGGAAAAGAGCCTCAAATAAGGGCATAGTTGGATATAACAGCTCTCACTCTTACCCTTTTAAGTAGAAAAAAGTGATAGTATTAAATAGGAATGAAAAGTGAGGTCTTAGTCTGGATTCCCAAATGCAATACATAGGATGGGTATTGCTAATGGAAAGGGTACATTAGAGTGGCAAGTATGTGAAGAGGTGAGTTCTCTGGATTGTTCCTTGAAGGGGGGAATGGAACAATAGCTCACAGTCCCGGAGGCAAGCTCCCTGCCAGGCTCTGGTCCCAGGCCCTGTCTCTCCTTGGCTGGATACTGCTGGGCTCAGTTTCCCCATCTGCAAAATGGAGACAAGACAGTTTTTAGGCTGTTGTGCCAATTGCATGATTTGATGATGAAGTGCCCAGTAGGGTGCTTAGCATGTCAATGTTGGTTCACTTTCTTCCCTCCACGGCAGATCTCCTTGC
The DNA here is from genome assembly GCA_963924515.1 of Vespertilio murinus. Taxonomy (NCBI): domain Eukaryota; kingdom Metazoa; phylum Chordata; class Mammalia; order Chiroptera; family Vespertilionidae; genus Vespertilio; species Vespertilio murinus. The sequence continues at coordinate 188,212,054 of OZ004707.1, forward strand.
TTAGCAAAATGATCTCTTGCATTTTAAAAACACTATAATTTTAAAAGGGCTTATATGCACCGTCTTAGAGCCTAGTCTAATTCTCAGAAATGAGAATAAAATAGAAGTGATTTTTTTCCCCTTCAAAGTGAGAAAACTTCAGAAGAGTTAATTATGTGATCTGAATGGACTTAATTCATTGCAGAATGAAGGGCTCTCAACACAGGCTAATGTCCTTGACGGTCTCATTAACCTGTAGGCTTCAGAATTTCAGGATTCCCCGGCAGCAGCCCTCGCTGACCTTGAATAGTGAAAGCTCCCCATTTTCTTCATCACCAGCGAGCAGCCTCTCACTTTAGGAAGAACTTGGTGCAGGGAGTGTTACAAGCTTCTACCCGGCTTTTCTCCGGGTGAGCTGGTGTGGGCTCTGTCACTGCCCAGGGCTCTGCACCACTTTCCCCTGTGGCTGGCTCCTCCCTGAGCCTCCACCCTTCCTTCTGGGTTGGCAAAGGCCAAAGCTTGCAGGCTGGTCTGGTCACACATTCCCGCCTTGCTTAATCTGGCCTTAGTCCATGTGTGTCTCTGCTTATCTCTAGAGCACACGTTTCCACACTCGGCCTTGTTCTCAAATACTTGATATTCCTCCTAATTTAACTGAGGAATTGGAGGCCAGTTGATCAGACTTTCCTCAACCACCTGGTTCCCTTTTATTCATTCATTAGAGGCCTGGTGCACAGATTCGTGCACCAGTGGGATCCCACAGCCTGGCCTGTGGGGATCAGGCTGAAACAGACTCTCCAACATCCTCCAAGGGGTCCTGGATTACGAGAGGGCTGTTCTCGGGTGAAGCACCCCGGAATCGGGCTCCCTCCTCTCTGGTTCCTATTGCATCACTCCAGAACCTCAGCTGCCAAGTCACTACAGCTTGACAGCTCCTGTGTTGAACATATGCCCCCTGGTGGTCAATGTGTGTCATAGCTGCCATTCAGAGCATCTGCCCCCTGATGGTCTTTGTGCATCATAGCTACCGGTCAGACAGTTGAATGGTTGGATGGTTGCTTAGGCTTTTATACAGTATATATAGGTTGATTTATTATTCATGCAATCATTCAATCATTCAGCTATTCACAAATAATTATTCAATTATTCTCTAACCTGCTTCCTTCCCTTCATCTTGATCTTTCTCCCTTATTCTCTTCCTCGAGAAGGAGGCAAATAGAGTCTTTAGAGATGCAGTTATTGAAAGTGACAGGCAGATGGTTGGTGACGGATATATCTGGGTTGGGTTATGTTATGGACTGAATATGTGTGTCCTGCCCCCCAGATTCACATGTTGAAACCCTGCCCCCCAATGTGCTGATATTAGAAGGTGGAGCCTTTGGGAGGTGATTAGGGCTAGATGAGGTCATGAGGGTAGAGCACCCATGATAGGAACAGTGCCCTATTCAGAGTCACCAGAGAGTTTGCTTTTTTCTTCTGTCTACCAGGTGAGGGTACAGCAGGAACTTGTCAGACTGCAACTGGAAGAGGGCTCTCACCAGAACCTGAACATTTTGAACCTTGATCTTGGACTTGGACTACCATTTTTGGTGTCTCTTTACTGAAGTAATCTTCAAACTCCATGGAGGATTTTTAAAAATCACCAAAAGGCACATTACTCATTCCTACCTCCAAAGCTCCTGATTCAATGGGGATGGTCCATGAGTATGGATTTGTAACAGACAACTAAAGTGATTGTAGTGTAGCTCATCTGCCTATTTTAGTGACTTACATGTAGTACGTGCTACAGAAATTTTCACAAAGTGAATGACAATAAGATGTACTCTATCAGCTATCTGTTACTGCATAACGAACTGCCTCTGAAAAGCAATGACTTGTTATTTTTCCACACAATTGTGTGTGTTGGCACCCTGGGTGGTTTTGGGCTCACCTGGGTCCCTCAGGAGGCTGCATGTAGCTGGAGGGTCAGAAGGGGGCTAGGTCAGCTGGGCTTCTCTCCCCATGGCATGTTTCATCCTTAAGGAGGCTACACCTCAGGGTGGCAGCAGCATTCCAAGAGGATTAGCCTCATTGCACAAGCCTTTAGCAAGCCTTGGTCTGTGGTACATTTGCTGACATCTCATTGGCCAAAGCAAGTCACATGACCAGAGCCCATGCAGAAATGTGGCTGCAGGGAGGCATGGGTGATTGGTAGGGTTGCAATGACAACCAGTTGAATTTAAATGTAACAGAAATAAAGAACAATTTTTATTTTAGTATAGGCATATCCCATGTGAAAATCATTAAAAATACACTGTTATTTTTAAAATATATTTTATTGATATTTTACAGACAGGAAGGAGAGAGATAGAGAGCTAGAAACGTTGATGAGAGAGAAACATCAACCAGCTGCCTCTTGCACACCCCCTACCGGGTATGTGCCCGCAACCAATGTACATGCCCTTGACCAGAATCGAACCCGGGACCTTTCAGTCCACAGACCGACGCTCTACCACTGAGCCAAACCGGATTCAGCTGTTGATTTTTTTTTATTATAAGCATGTTCTATGCAATATTTGGGACATGTTTATAATAAAGTTGTACTCTTTGCCTATCTGAAATGAAAATGTAATGAGTTACCCAATATTTTTATTTGCAAAGTCTCATGTTCCTATATTGCAAACCATTTATACTAATAAAAGAGTAATATGCTAATTAGACCAGGAGACCAGGCATCTTCCTACTGTCTGACTTCATTCAGACAAAGCTACAGTGGTGGGGAGCTGAGGCAGAGGTGGTTAGGGGTGATCAGGGCAGCAGGAGAGGGCAGTTAGGAGCTCTGAGGCTGGCAGGGGAGGGCAGTTGGAGGCCATCAGGCCAGCAGGGGTGACAGTTGGGGGCCATCAGGCCAGCAGAGGTGTGGTTAGGTGGCAATCAAGCCAGTAGGCAGACAAGTGGTTAGGAGCCAGCAGTCCTAGATTTTGAGAGGGATGTCCGACTGTCAGTTTAGGCCCCATCCCTGTGGCCCAGGTCACCCCGCAGGTCACCCCACAGATTGGTTCTGATCGCTGGCCAGGCCTAGGGACCCTACCCATGCACAAATTTCATGCACTGAGCCTTTAGTTAATGTAATAATCTATCACCTGCACTGTTGTCTTTTTTAACCTTTACCATGAAATTGCTGCTTGGGCTCTTTTTTCTCCGATTATTCCAAAACTCTTTCTGGGTATAGAGAGCTCATTATTTGGATTTCTACTTGATGTTTTCTTGCTTTTCTGGGGAGCAGTTCACTTAGCTCTGTTCTTCTTATGTGTGGTATCTTACTTCTTGAGTGCCTTCTGTTCTGGCTCAGTTTGTTTCTGGAGTCACCCATTGCTGCATTTTTCCTGAAGCAGTTCTCTCCCACTGGGGCCAAACTTCCTTCAAGACACAGTCTCTTCCTCTTTTCTGTATCATGGGTCCCGTTGGCATCTGGTGAAGCCTATGGACCCTCCTCAGAGCAAAGCCCTTAAATGAATAAAATAAAACATGAAGGATTACCAAGGAATGGTATTGAGATTCCATTGTCAAAATATTGCAAAACAAAATAAATAAGCATTGTGACACAGTCATGCATGGACTTGCTTTTTTTAAAAAAATATGTTTTTATAGATTTTAAAGAGAGAGGAAGGGAGAGGGATAGAAGCATCGATCAGCTGCCTCCTGCACACCCCATACGGCAGTGATAGGCAAACTCATCAGTCAACAGAGCCAAATATCAACAGTACAACAATTGAAATTTCTTTTGAGAGCCAAATTTTTTAAACTTAAACTTCTTCTAACACCACTTCTTCAAAATAGACTCATCCACACCATGGTATTTTGTGGAAGAGCCACACTCAAGGGGCCAAAGAGCCGCATGTGGCTCGTGAGCTGCAGTTTGCCGACCACGGCCCTACGGTGATGGAGCCTGCAACCCTGGCATGTGCCCTGACTGGGACTCAAACCTGTGACCTCTCAGTGTATGGGACAACCCTCAACCCACAGAGCCACACTGACCAGGGCTTCTCTTTTCCATCTTAGTTACCTCTGTCAGTAGATCCTTTTGTGACATGGAATAACCCTAAGGGTAAAGCTCTGTGGCTCCCAAACACTTTACCAACCATCTGGCTGGTCCCTGAGTAACCACCACATCCATAATGGGAGGATTTAGAGGTTTACTGAAATGCCAGCCATTAAGCTGCTCTTGAGGACGATTGGATTATGGCCTGTAATTGGCCCCAGATTGAGACCAGGTTCAGGGCAGAATGGGAGTGGGCATGTGTAGGAGGGAGCGGTGAAATGGGAAAGAGAAAAGAGGGACCCCAGGGCTAGGGACCCAGCTGGGGCTCAGTAGAACTGGGAGCACGACTACCTGGCTGGCCTTTGGGGCACCTTCCTTGCTTTAATTGCCAAGCGTCAGTGAATAAGCCCTTTTACTTGCTTGGAAGTGTGCGCTCAGCAGAGAGACCCTGGAAGGGGAGGGTGAGCCATACAGTGCAAGGGAGCAAGGACTGCTCATAAATTCTGTGGCTGAAAGAGGCTTTTGAGGTTCACCCATGTAGACAAATGCTCCCACTCTGGCTGCACTGGGAAAGGCACCACGCCCGGGGGAGGAGGAGGGCGGTCAGATTCAGAGTTACTCAGGAACAAGCTTAGATGCAGTCTCCTCAGTTGAACTGAAGGATGTTCCTGCCATTGCTCTCCTGAAGCACGGATCACTGACGTAGAGCCAGTGGGAGAGGATGTTAACTGCCTTCCAGAAACGGTTCAGATGTTTGGCCTTGGCACAAGCCCTAGGCATTCGGGGATGAGTGAGAGTACATCTATCCAGTTGCTTTCTTATCATATCTTCTTGGCTTCTTCTTAATCTCCTGGAGATAGATGTGACAACCTGGCACCTAGAACTCATCCCAGATTTCTTGTAGAGCACCTTCTGGTGCTATTGAGGATGGGAAACTAGCAATTATGGGTTCCCAGACTCCCCAGGTCCCACCAATTATATGCGTTGGCATGAGATGTGGAAGGTGGAGGCCGTTTCCTACAGCAGCTAGATGTTGGATTTTTCTGCAGTAGTGTCGGGTAAAACACAAGGCTGTTTTGTAGCGAGAGAGATAAAACCCAACTGAAACATGCTTGAGGGGAAAAAAATCAGAGGGCATATTTCATATAATGCATATGTTATGTAAGTGACACAGGTTCCGAGGAGGGCCTCTTTCAGGCATGGCTGTATCAGGTGGTTTTCAGGAGGCAGTCATGCTGGCCCCTTCTCATGTGCCTTTCTTTTCACTGTTGGCTCTTTTCTTTCAGCAGCTCCTGGCCTTCAGTCTGTCCTCTCTCCACCCAGGCAGGACGAGCCTAAACTCTTCAGCATGAGCCTTCCAATTAATGATGATTGGATTGACTTGTGCCATTTGTCCACCCATACAGCCATTACCAGGAACAGAAGGACGAGCTACCCTGATTGGCACAGGCTTGGCCCCGTGTGTCTACCCCTGAATCCGGCATGGCTGAAGGCTAGCCATAACTCAAATCTCAAAAATTGAGGACTAAGGGGTGATGGGCCCACCAACCCCCTAAATATAGTATATAGATAACCAGAAGACAGAATGGACGCTAGATAAATGAAAACACAGATTCCACTAGATTTATCGCCCTTCCTGTGTTGTTCTTATTCACCCCTATTTCCCAGTTCTGACACCCTCGGAAGAGTAGCCTGGGCTTGTTTTCCACAGTGAAACTGGGGAGCCAGGGCTCCACCCTAGTTTGGAACCAGCCTTTGGTGGGAGGCACCTGAGACAGAGGCAGTCCCGGCAGCATGAGGAGGCACAGGAAGCAGGCAAGTCCTTGGGAGGCTGTTAGATGGAGAAAGGGGCCCATGGGAAGTCAGCCTCAGAGAAATGTTCTTACTTCAACAGGCACGGGTCCTGGACCCCGACTGTGCCTCCCCGTCTCTCCCTCCAGCTCCCACTTCCATAACAAAGTGAAGCATGCGGGTCAGCAGAGCCTGTCCCGGCCTGAGTCCCTCCTCTTTGCTGGCACCATGGAGCCCCGTGGGCCATCTGCTGGGGACAGCCATCCTTCTGGCGGCACAGGGCTGGATCTGGTGGGCAGCATATTAAGCCACACCCCAGGCGGGCCAGAGCTGCTAAAATAGACTCCATCCCCAGGAACTGAGCAAAAACACAGAGTAGCCTCCACATCAAAGCAGCAGCAGCCACCAGACTGCAGCCATCGCAGGCTTCTTGCGCTCAGCATTTTCCTTGTAGAAGATAGATCGCTGAGTGCCGATCCATGTTCTCCCTTCACCTGTGCCCCCAGCGATTGGGGCCCTGGCCAGTCCTGTCCATGCACTTGCTCTGTCTCTGTGCTCATCCATTTTTCTCCTTGGCATGGAAAAAGGCTTAACAAAACTCTCCTACTAATGATTCCTGTAAATGGCTATGTCCCTGAAGAATCCTGTTGGCCTCTCTGACACATAGCGTCTCTTTCCATCCTGTCAGTCCGGGCATGGATTGCATCCCTTCCCCTTCCTCAGAAGCTCCCTGTCTGTCCTTCCCAACCAGGAATTGAACCTGTGGTTGTTCATAGGCTGACATAACCATTGAACCATGCCAGCTGCCCCCCTAAGGGCAGCCGGGCTCCCAGTTATTAATCATCCCCCACTGGACACAGCAAGGAGGTTCCTAACTTGGGACTTTTATTCCCCAAATTTTATTTCCTTGAAGGAGCAATTGCATCACTTTATCAAGCAGCTGGCCTCCCGCAGAGGTGACCCAAAGGTGCAGGTACAGTGAACTAGAATTCTGGAGTGATCGTGGTCTCGTGTGAAAGCTTGCTTTATCCTTTGAACTCCAAGGGCAACTTTCAGTGTAGACCAGGGCTTCTCAGCCCAGAGCGAATCGCTGCCCAATGCCCCCAGGAAATATTTGGCAAGAAATGGAGACAATGATCACAGTTTGGCGTTGGTATGGTTGGTACTGGCATCTAGTGGATAGAGCAAGGGTGCCAACATCCTACAATGCACAAGACAGGCCCCTGCGACAAAGAATTATCCAGCCCCACCCTAGCCAGTTTGACTCAGTGGATAGAGCGTTGGTCTACGGACTGAGGGGTCACAGGTTCGATTCTAGCCAAGGGCACATGCCTGGGTTGCAGGCTCAATCCCTAGTCGGGGGTGTTCAGGAGGCAGCCCATCAATGAGTCTCTCTCATCATTGATGTTTCTGTCTCTCTCTCCCCCTCAGCTTCCTCTGTAAAATCAATAATAATAATAATAATAATAATATTAATAAAAGAATTATCTAGCCCCAAATGTCAACAGTGCCCCTGGGGTAGACCAAGGACAGTCATGGTTCACTCTTAACTTGGAATTATTCATCCATTTAGCGCTTGACTATGAAGTGTCCACTCTGTGCCAGACACCATTCTTTACGAAGGAGCTGGCCTCATACGGAGGTGCCCCATAGGTGCAGGTACAATGAACTAGAATTCCGGAGTGATTGTGGTCGTGTGTGAAAGCTTGTGACCATGACAGTCAGGGTCCCTCTTCCCACGGAGCAATTTTCTAGTGGGAAACTCTCACAAAAAGTACACAACCAAATAAGGTAACTTAGAAGGTTATATGTGCCATTAAAAAAAGGTATATTTGAGATAGGACTTGGGTGCTGTTAGATAGTGAGATCCTGGAAGGCTTCCATGAGGAGTCAGCAGTTGATGTCAGACTGTAAAAATCTTGAGAATGGCACGTGCCGAGGTCCTGGGGCAGAAACTCCAGGCTTATTTGGGGAAGAGAAGGGAGATAATGTGCCTGGAAAAGAGTGAGTGGGAGGGAGTAATGGTGAAGAGTGGCATCAACAAACCTGATCTATAAAGGGCCAGGTAGAAACCACTTCTAGTTTTGTGGTTCCAACCGTCTCTGAGGCAAGCCCTCAACTCTCCATGGCAGGGGGAACAAGGCCCTAGACAATATGCAGATGAGTTGCAACTTGCATGGCTGTGTTCCAATAAAACTTTATTTACAAAATCAGACTTTGGGCTGCGGTGAGCTGATCCCAGGGGTAAGACCTTGTCGGACATGCCTTGAGCTTTCAGCATCCATAGCTGACTTCCTGCAGGTGGAAAATGATTACTTCTAAATCTGTTTCACAACAATAGCCCGGGCGTGGGCTCCGTGACCTCGGGCCTAACACGCCACCTCTCGGGGCCAGCGTCTCCTCATTTAGAAATGAAGTCAGCCAGTCCGATGCTGGTGTGTGGTGAGGACAGAGCGGCGCGCACGGGATGGGTGAAGCCTCGTTTGCAGGTGGGAAGTTCCTTGTGCGGAGGCCCCTGAGGTGCACCCTCCTCTTTGAGAGCTGGCCCCTCTCAGAGCTGGAGAAGCTTCCTGAGGCTCCAGGAGGTAGCATGACTCATTTGCCGCCGCAGAAGGCGGAGGCAGTGTTTGGGCTCCCGCCCGCCTGTCTGCGTGCTTCTCAGCTCAAATATAGACCCGGTGCCCACTGCCTCGTGGGTGCTGCTTCTCCCGGGAACTTGGTTTTCTCTGTGGAGGAGTCACCCCTCCATGAAAACCAACCACAAAAAAGCAAAAGCCACTTCCTCCGGCCGCCTTGCTGATCCTTGGCAAATGCACTTACCGTCTGGCTACCCATGCCCAGGGGAGCTCAGAGCACCTCAGCGGCCCTGGGATCTGGGCAGGTCTGTGGGGGAAGGGCCAGGCTCTCAGGAAGTAGTAGGTGAAGTCCTGTCTGCTGAGGGCTGGGCTGGGTGCCGGGTAGAGTCTGGGGCTGCCTTTTCTTAGAACAGGACTCAGAATCCTCCCCATGGCCCGGCATGCTCTGACTCCTTGCTATCTTTTTTTTCTCTTCCCTCCCCTCCCAAATATATTTTATTGATTTTTTACAGAGAGGAAGGGAGAGAGATAGAGTTAGAAACATCGATGAGAGAGAAACATTGATCAGCTGCCTCCTGCACACCCCCTACCAGGGATGTGCCCACAACCAAGGTACATGCCTTTGACCGAAATCAAACCTGGGACCTTTCAGTGCGCAGGCTGATGCTTTATCCACCGAGCCAAACCTGTTTTGGCTCCTTGTTATCTCAGTGCCTCACCTCTGGCCATACTGGCCTAGCTGCTCTGCCAAAATTGCCAAGCAAGCACCTTCTCTCTGGGCTTCTGTGTGAGCTGCTGCTCTGTCCAGGTTCCCTTTCCTCCAGCTCTTCCCTTGCTTGCTCAGTCACACACACAGTCTCTGCTTTACCGTCCAGTCCCCAAGTGGCCTTCCTGGACAAACCTAAAGAAAATCGCACATGCCCATCCTTTTCTTTCCTTTTATTCTGCTTTATTTATTTCTTTACAGCACACCATCTATTCCTCACTGATGTTATACTATAGGTGTCACCTGTGTGGTTTCCATCTGCCCCTTTGGAATATGAGCTACCTGAAGGCAGGCATCCATCTCACGCGTGGCCGTATCCGTATCCCTCTCCTGCCCCGTGTACTGCACACGCTAGGAGATGATGAATACATTTGGGTTGAATGAACAAAATACCTCCAGTCAGGATGAGACAGATGGCAGGTGCTGCCAGGCAGGTGCTCTGTAGTGTGTTAGTCTGATCAGCGTTGAGTTCTCTGGCAGGTAGCAGGAACCCAGCAGCTCAAGACCTAAGCACATGTAATATGCAGACTGTATTAGAGTCATACCAGCTGCTAAAACAAGTATGTCCCCCTTGTTCTCATTGACTCCTTCTAGCCCACTCTGTCCCCCACCCCCCACCCCAGGCCTTCACCACCCTATTGTCTGTGTCCATGGGTTATGCATATATGCATACAAGTTCTTTGGTTGAGAAACTCCCATATTTCAGTGACTTAAGACAATCATTATTTTTGGCTCATATAACAGTCTGCTGTGGATTTTCATATGAATGGGAGGCTTTCCTCCAGCTTCAGTCTCTTTTTCCCTTTCCCTTCCTCTCTGAAGTCAATTTATCATTTTTTTAAAGGAAGGACAGGGAGCTTTGGGACACACTGAGGAAAGGGGAGGCCATGTGTGAGTGGAAGGAGATTCCAGGTGGTTATTCAGGTACCCAGGCTCCTTCAGTTTTGTGGTGCAGCCATTTCTAAGGGCAGTGAAGTCCTCCCCATCCAGTTGGAGATGAGGCGAGGCAGGGGGGAGGGAGAGAGGCAATGCAGGGAAGGGAGAGAAAGGTACAACCACTTCTCACCTACCTGGGCTTGGAGGAGACTTAGTATTTCTGCTCCATTCCATTGGTCAGAACTGATCACTTGTCTTTACTTTGTTGCAAGGGAGGCTGGGAAATATTGCCTCTCACTGGGTACTTGCTTCCCAGTAACAGCTCTTTACTAAGAAATACCCTGCACTCTATTCCCCAAATGTTAATGGACATTTGACTATCTCCATTGGATGGTCCATATATATATCGTCTCATAATGAAGATACCTCACATGGCTGATACTATCTACCTCTATCTATCTATCTATCTATCTATCTATCTATCTATCTATTGATTTCAGAGAGAGGAAGTGAGAGGGAGAGACAGACAGAAACATCAATGATGAGAGAGAATCATTTATTGGCTGCCTCCTACATGCCCCCTACTGGGGATTGAATCAGAAACCTGAACATATACCCTGACAGGGAATCAAACCATGACCTCCTGGTTCATGGGTTGATGCTCAACCACTGAACCACACCGGCTGGCATCTGTATATTTATGCTTCCATCCTACAGATCCTTTCTCTTGATTCTATACATGACATGGCCACCTTCTTCCCTTCACCTTTGACAAACTTGGAAAGAATTTTACTGGTTTTATTTTGATTCTTTCTCTTGATTCTATACATGAGATGGCCACCTTCTTCCCTTCACCTTTGCCAAACTTGGAAAGAATTTTACTGGTTTTATTTTTCTCACATATTATTTACTGCTTAGTTTATTGAAACTGCTCCAACTCAGTGTCATCAATGACCTTCTTGCTAAATCTGGAGTTCTATTCTCAGCCTCAATTCTTTAGTCTCCTCTGCAGAATTTGACACCGTGGAGCACAACTTCCTGCCTGCGGCTCACGCCTTTCTGAGCCTTCACTCTCCCGGTCCTTGTCTCCCCCTCCAACTTTCCTTTCTCATTCAGCATTCTGTCTTCTGTTCAATGTCGGCATCTCCTGACTTCTGACCTTGGGGCCATCTCTCTCGTCCCTCACTATATTCTCGGAATAAAGATGCCTCACATGGCTGAAGCCCTCTGCGTTAGTGTCCTAGGGCTGCCCTAACTAACTGCCAAGTGGCTTTAGATAACAAATGTATTCTCTCGCAGTTCTGGGGCCAGAAGTCCGAAGTCAAGGTTGGTTCTGTCAGGAGGCTCCGAGGCAGAATCGCTCTGTGCTTCTCTCCTAGTTTCTGGCGGGTCTGGCAATCCTGGGTGTTCCTAAGCTGGCAGAGGCACCACTGGACACTCTCCTTCCACTCACACATGGCCTCCCCCTTCCTCAGTGGACTTTTACTCTCTTTCTTGAAACTGCTATTGACTTCTGATTGTCCCTTTTAGCAGAATTTGAAAACCAGTGCACATATTTTGTGTTTGGCTGTCCCAATATCTGTAAATATCCCAGATTGAAAATGTCTAGGAGGAACCTACCTCTAACTGTTCATCAGTTTGGCTAGGTTTCTTAGAAACCTATGGCTTCCCACAGTCACACTTCCTTTCTTATCCCTGCAGGGATTTAATCTGAGTGGTCTGGTCTCTGAGCTACAGTGTGGCATTCAAGGGTCTGCCAATCAGGGTCCCAGGTTACTTCTCTAGCATCAACCTGAGCTCTTCCCTTGGAGCTCTCTCACCTTCCTTCCTATCCTGGGCACAGCACATTATCCAGGTAGCTGGACATCCTTAGATTATAAACTCCTTGCCTCGGCATATACTCTCACCTCTGCCTCTTTCACCACTCTATTTCTGGAACTCAAAATTTATTCTTTCAACCATCTAGTGTGGCTCAGTGGTTCAGCATCAGCTTATGAACCAGGAGGTCATGGTTCAAATCTTGGTCAGGGCACATTGCCTGGGTTGTGGGCTCAATCAATAGGAGAGGCATGCAAGAAGCAACTGATGGATGATGTTTCTCTTTCATTATTGATGTTTCTATCTCTCTCTCCTTATCCCTTCCCCTCTCTGAAGTCAATAAAAACATATTTAAAATTTGTTCATTCAACAACAACAAAAATCTAGGGAAGGCCTACTCACCAGTCCTTAGTAGGTTTCTGGGAATATAGTTGAGAATCAGACAAATCCCTGCCTTCACAGAGCTTGTGTAATTTACCAAACTTAGCCTGTCCAATTCATCTTACAATTACTGTCCACTTAAGTGTGCTACTAACTTCCTCTGATTCCTGTGACTTTGTTCCTAACTTTACCATGGCATTTGGTACACGATGTATGTGCCCATGTACTTGGCTGTGCTGTCTACAGAGCGTGAGCTAGAATTGACCTCTATCAGTTCCTCTGAGCCAATCATCAAACCCCAGCTCCCAGCAATCAGACTTGCTGTGCCCTGGGTTCCTGTGGCTTGCTCTGCCTTGTCTTGATTTTGGATACCCTGAGTCATCCACTGTCCAACTGCTAGGTCAACATAACATATTTTTTATTTTTGTTGCTGTAACCTCTTACTTGTAAGTACTGATTTCTGTGTTGGAAACAGGGCTTGCCACTTGTTTCTGCAAATAAAGTTTTATTCCTCATTCCTTTACATATCGTCTGTGCTGCTCTCATCCCACAGCAGGTAGGTTGAGTGGTTGTGACAGAAGCCATATGGCCCACAGAGCCAAAAATATTTACTTGCTGGTGCTTTTCCCATTTTTAAAAGCATTAGTGTTATGTTATGTATTGATTTCAAAGAGGAAGGGAGAAAGAGAGAGAGAGGTAGAAACATCAAGGATGAGAAAGAATCATCCATCAGCTGCCTCCTGCATGCCCCACCCTGGGGATAGAGCCCACAAGCTGGGCATGGGCCCTGACTGGGAATCAAATTATGACTTCCTGGTTCATAGGTTGACGCTCAGCCACTGAGCCATACCGGCCAGGCTTCTCTCTGGTTCTTCACAGAAAATGTTTTTCAGACCCTGCCTTGGAGCCTCTCTACAGCAATCAGTGATATCTCCCTGAGACATCATCCTGTCATTTCAGTCTCGGCGTCTCCACTGCGATGTGAATTCTGTGAGTAGAGACCTCGCCTCTCTAGCTGATGGCTGCAGCCCCAGGGTACTTGGAGCCACTCAATAAATAGATTCTGTTAGATTGCCTCCAGACACTCTGTGGGGGAAGGTGGGGCACCTTTTTCATCTTTGGATTTTGGTCCACTAGCCACCATCACCCATCCCCTATCCGCTATTTAAACCATGAAAACAAAGTGTAAGGAATCAGCTTCAGAGCCCAGCCTCGTGGTGGTCCACTAGGTGTGTGGTCCACACTAGGCTTGTGTGGTCACGAGGCTCTAGCTTCCTTAAAGGGCTCGCACAACTAGGAGGCAAAGGCCACTTCCCTCCAAAGCACAAAATTCCCTCTGAAATCAATGCTTCATTAAAATGTCAAAAACAGTCCCCGGGTCCCCAGCACTGTTGACTCACCCAGAGCTTTACCATTCCGAGATGGGACTACGTTCTGTGGGAGCTATCATCCCCCAGGTAGCGCTTTCCCATGTACAAATGATGCTTGGGAGAAGGAGTAAGCCAGCTTTGCCAGTTACATCTTGCTGGAGAAATCAATAGCAGTGAGTTGGAGGCTCAGCAGTGCTTTGAAGGGGAAAAGATGCCGGAGGCCAGCACAGGCAGGTTGGGGAACTGGAGGAAGGCAGCTGGGGTGCTGGGTAGATTTCAGCCTGGAGCGCCTTCCTCTGGATGGAGAGGGACAAAGCGGGAGGGGTCATCTCTAGAGGAGGTGTTATTATTCGTTTAGAAATAAATGTGAGCAAACAATCATGCCCTTAACTCCTGTCTCTCCCTCGCCCCTGCACCTGCTGCCCCAGCTGGTTCTGAAGCCACCCCTGAAAACACCTCCTGAATCTCTACCTCTCCATCTACTAGCACATCCTGGACCGGCAGCTGTTGACACTCACTTGGACGAATGCAATGGCCTCCCTTCGGTGTCCTGTGTCTACTCCTGCTATTGCTCTAAAAGCCCATTCTTCTCACCTCAATCAGAGTGATCTCCCCAAAACCAAAGGCAGGTCTAGTCACTGCTCTGTTTATAACCCTCTGGTGTCTCAACCATGATCCATTGAGAATCAAATAATTGAGCCTTGATTCACCTCCAAGCTTGTCTCCTCTCCCCTCCCCCTAGTCCCACCCTGCCAGACATCCAGGTCTCTGCCCAACCTCCAACGTGATAAGCCTACTCTCGCTTTTCCCTATAGCTCCATGTTCATTCTGCCTGGCTTAGCTGGGCCTGCTGATCTGTCCTGCCATCTCTTTCTCATCCTGGTCTCAGCTCAAATGTCACCTCTTCAGAGAGATCCCCCAACCCTACACCTGTGAGACACCCCAGCGACTCTCTCTCTTGTATCCCCCTGCATCATTTTCTGAGTAGCACTCATCACTATATGACATATTTTGTTTATTTCTCCATGTGCTTCTCATCTTTCTCACTTTCTTCAGTGCTTGCACTCCAGGGCCTGGAACTGAACCCAGCACAGAACGGGTCCTTCTGAATGAGCCCCTGACTGTCTGAATGCTGCTTATGCACCATGATGAATCTTCTGTTCAAGAACAGGACCCATCTGATCATTCACTCACTCATTAATTAATTAACTCATTCATTCATTCAGTAAATTTCCTGAGCATCTGCTAACTCCAGCCTCTGTGCTCGATGTTGCAGGTACAGCAGGAAGACCCAGGTAAGTCCTTGTCCTTAGGTGCCTGTGGGGGGAGCACAGACAGAGCCCTGGGGCAGGCACAAGAGCAGGGCTGTGATGAGCTGCTCTTGGCCCCTGCTTGACTCAGTCACCATCAGCTGGGGTCAGCTTCTTTCAGCCCAAGAATCCTTCCTGGGGAAGAAGCTAACTCTCTTCTTTGTCCAGACAGGTCCCAGCGAGAATGTCCTGTGCTGCCTTTGACCAGTGGGTCTGATCTCAGCTGGGAGGACCTGTTTCTAGTTTTAGCTCGTCCGTGGCCAACCGAGTGGCCCTGGCCCAGTCACATAGTCTCTCCCTGGCTCCGCTCCATCTGGAAGATGGGAATACATCATATTTTCCTTGCAGTCATTATGAGGAATATAAAATGATGAGTATGTAATTGTTGCAAGCTAAATGCCCTGGACCTGTGTAGGTGCTCAATGCATGTGTTGGGAATGAGCAAGAGAAAGACAGAAAGGAGTAGGTTGTTTCAGTGGAGGGAAGAAGCTTGTAGAAATTAAACCTGTCCTAGGTAGGGCTGTTCTGGTTCCAGATCTCACTCACATATGCAAACGAAGGTAGGACAACCACTTGGCACTTGTGTGTGGGCTCCATGAAGGCAGTGGTATTTGCCTGTTTGGTTCACTGTCTGTTCTCAGTACCTGGCACGCAGTAGGAGCTCAAGAAATGTTTGTTGAATAAATGAATGACTTGGCAGAGTGGACTGAAGCATAGGATGGGGCACAGGCGTGCATGGGATGGTGCTTAAATTCACTTCCAGTTCTGAAATTCTGTGAGTCTTTGAACTTCCTATGGGACCATAACCACAGAATTCTCTGTGAGCTAACTAAGGAACCACTGCCCAACCTCAATTACGTCAGGCCCATCCTGGTCCAAGGATGAGAGGAAAAACACATCTCTTCCTTTGGGTAAATGGGAGAGGGACTTTGGAAAAGGAAACAGAACTCTTTTGGAAGAAATTCTCTTCTGACCTTTGTACCACCTGCCTACCTCCCACTTCTGAGCATAAGGACTTAGAAACAGCAAGAGAGGGGGTTCTTTCTAAGATGGTAGAACCAGCTTCAACCTTTCCCCACAGCTGCCTTTATGGTCTACGTAGAAGGAGCATGTGGAGGAGATTAGTGGGAGGAAATACAAACAGAGGACGAAGATGCAACTGACTGCTCATCTGCAGAGTGATTTCCAGCCAGTTTCTTCTTCCCAGATGCCCCAATCTCTCTCAGTTCTCTACCGAGTCATTTATGCCGCTTATCTACATATTCGCAGGGTTGAGGAGTATCTGAGAAGGGAGAACTGTAAATTACGCTGTCAAGTTGGACAGTACAGTATGAGAAGTGGCAAGGAGGTGAGAACCAGGGCCTCCCCGCAGAGCAGCCAGATGAAAATGGTTATAAATAAAGCACGGAGGCCGCCACTCGAACCCTCCGTCCTTGACGTCTGCACACACGCTCCATGTTCTTGGCAGCTGGCCAAAGGCCTGTCTTCAGATCACTACTTCACCTATCAGGCATGAGGTTGTCCTCTGGCTGCCTCCTGTAAGCAGTCCCTTTGCATGGCCTGCTCTTGTAAGCCAGTTCTCTTTTTCCATTTGGTCCATGAGGATGAGCAGCAAATGTCAACTGGATGGTGAATGACATGAGGTTGGGTCTGATTTATTCTCGAAACCCAGTGCTTGGCAAAGTGTGGTTATATGATAAACATTTGCAAAATGACTGAGGGAGCCAATTGAAATTTTTGAGGCAATTGCTTGTCCCCATCATGACCTTTCTCTCCAGATGGTTGCTGGTCTTCTTTTATTTACTGTCTATATAAGGATGAATTTGGCTGCAAGTAAAAGAAAATCTCCCAGAAAGTAATTGAAACTATTAAACAATTAAAAAATATATATTTGTTACCTGTATGTTTCCTTCCACATTTCACTATTTCACATTTTAATGGGTCCCCTATTTTCAGGTGATGCAATGGCACCAGGAATTTTTTTTTTCTAGAGGGGAGAATGGTCCAGGCAAAAGGTAATGGACCAGCTGTCCCGGGATTAGAACTGACATCCCACTGAAGGCATTTTACTTTATTTTTAGGTCCTTCTTTTTAGACTTTCATTTTTTTAAATTTCAGCTTATTTACTGCCTTGTTTTATTTTTTATTATTTTATTTTTCAATTACAGTTGACATTTAATGCTATTTTATATTAGCATCAAGTGTCCAGCACAGTGATGAGACATGTATATAACTTACAAAGTGTCCCTCCCAATGATTCTAGTCTCCACTGGCACCATCCCCAGTTATGACAACATTATTGACTCTCTTCCTTAGGCTGTACTTCACATTCCCTGTGACTATTTTGCAACCACCAAGCTTTACTTCTGAAACCCTTCACCTTTTTTTTTCACTCAGTCCCCTCAAACTCATTTCCATCTGGAAACCATCATCCGTTCTCTGTATCTATGAGTTTTTTCAACATTTTTTGTTAATAAGATGGAAGATAGGAAAATTGGTTTATTGTCTCAAAAATGTTGGCAGGATTCCAGGTCCTTCTGTTCTGCTCCTTCTATTTGCCATCATCTGGGCATCCAGTAGGAGTTTTCTTTGCTTTTTCTACAGAGTTTTTAGGATGAATGTGAGTCCTTTTTTTTAAAGAATCTATTTTTACTGATTTCAGAGAGGAAGGGAGGGAGAGATAGAAACCTTAATGATGAGAGAGAATCATTGATTGGCTGCTTCCTACATGCCCCACTCTGGGGATCGAGCCCATCATCCAGGCATGTGCCCTGACTAGGAATCAAACCATGACATCCTGGTTCATAGGTCGACACTCCATTACTTTGGTTGGATCTAATGGAAATGAGTCTTACAGCATTGGTTGTAAACTAATGACCTCATAACATGTTTGGTTAACTTTCAATATTTAAAAAAAATCAGTTTACAACATTTAAAATGTAAAGCACAGATTTTGAGTTCCCTTTCAAAATCACGGGACCTGGAAACACTGCACGTTCACAATAAGCAGGAGTCGGCAGCTGCATTCTTTCAATGAGTCATGTGCTGTCCAAGTTTCCGGGGTCCCCCACGCCCTCAACGGTTGCACCTGCTCACCGCCATTCATTCAGATTGCTCCCAAGGAAGCCCCTGCAGTAGAGTCTGTATCCTACGTGAAAGATTTCACATTCCCATGGCCAACAGTTACAGGTCATCTATCACAAAGCTTTTGCAGCTACTTTTCCCCCTAGAAATTGCTCTAGACTTCCTCACCCAATCTTCCACTGTAGGTCCTTTTTGGATTCCACCCACTGGCTCCATACAAGTCTCCAACCCTGTCCTACCCTGTGCATGGAAGGCTGCTCCATTTTAAAACATCTCTCAAATGAAAACAGAATTAAGGTTTTGGCTGGGTATGAGAGAATAAGTTAATATCCTAACATTGTCAAAGGTTCATAAAGTACAGAATAAAAGGAAGCAGTGGGAAGGAACCATCATTCCACTCCTCAAATAACACTGTTCCTACTTGGGTGAATATGATTTCTTGGCAAGTCCAACAGGGCAAACACTGCCCGAACTTCATTCACTCCTCCAAACAGCCCCAAAAGGTAGGTGTTCTTCTCAGCTCTCTTTGACAAACGACAAAGAGGAGGCATAAAGAAGTTAGACACGTTTCCTAAGGACACACAACCGATATGTGTTGAAGTCTCGGTTTTAATTTAGGCAGGCTGGCTCTAGAATGCACTTTCTTGGATCTCTTGCCAGACTCCTGAGTATGTGCCTATATACACATCGAATATATAATTTGCTGGAGATTGCATTACTCAGCCCTGGAAACAGTACAGTGGGAATTCCCTTTGTTGAGTTTTCAATAAACTCATAAAACACCTCTGCGAGCCCAGTATTTGGGGCAGTCCCTCCTATTGCTGTATTTCAGTTGCTTGTCCATCATAGTTTTCTTCTTGAGTAACCAGACTCCTTGTGGGGTTGACTCAAGGGGTCAAGACATTGGCAACCCAAATCTTTTCTAGCATAGGGATTTCTAAGTAGAAATATGGAGCTGGACAGAGGGTCATGGGAAAGAAGTAAAGGGAATAATATTTTATTTTTGAGTTAGCATGTGCCTGGTCCCTGATCCATGTTATCTCACAAGGCCCCATGCAAATGGACATCATTATTTTCCTCCCTCCCTCCCTTCCTCCCTCCCTTCCTCCTTCCCTCCCCTCCTCCCTCCCTCCCTCCTTCATTTCCTCCTTTCCTTCCTCCTTTCCTTCCTTCCTTCCTTCCTTTCTTCCTCCCTTCCTTCCTTCCTTCCTTCCTTCCTTCCTTTCTTTCTCAGGCGAGGAAAGAAAGGTAGACTCCAGAGCACACAGCAGGAAGTAGCAGACTGGAATTTGAATCCTGTGAGTCCAACTTTAAAATTAATTTTTTCTTCCACTATTCTATACCATACTCCATTGGATAATGTCACTAATTATAATGGAAAGGGTAACCATCACATAATTTTGTCAGGGGAATGATGGACTCTCTAATAAGAATGCTCCGTGCTCTTTTTTATGGGCATGAGGGTGAGATATATGCCCATAATGTGAGTTGATTGATTGATGGGTACACTCACTTCATATCACAGAGCTGTCCTTGACAAGGCGAGTTTAAGTTCAAGTTTTGAAAATAGGATAACTGTGAAGTACATTTCAAGGGGATCAATATAAATGAAGAAGCCTATTGTATTTCTCCGTAACACATGTAATGTGGCAACTTCGTCAACTTCTCTTTTGTGAAGATCTGGCGTCCCCAAAGCCATCAGCCCTACTGTGATGGTGACTGTAACAAGTATAGACCCAGCATTGACGCGCTAATCATTGCTGATTCAGAGCAATCCCTCCCAAAGTTTTACAGCATCATGATAGCACCATTTATGGATCTTCTTTTATTATGCGATACCTAGTTTTAAAGCACTAAATAAGTGTCTTTTCAATGAATGAATTCATTGAGCAAATTCTATGAGACAGGAATGAGTTGGACATGAGACTATTCTGAGATTAATAAAGTCCAGCTCTTGCATTTAAGAATCTCATTCTAGCGGGAATGGTGGGGCTCAGTGGTTGAGGTCGACCTATGAACCAAGAAGTCATGGTTTGATTTCCTGTCAGGACACAAACCCGGATTGTAGGCCCAATCTCCAGTGTGGGGCATGCACGAGGTAGTTTATCAATGATTCTCTCTCATCATTGATGTTTCTATCTCTTTCTCCCTCTCACTTCCTCTTGGTAATAAATAAACATTAATATATTTAAAATATTTTTTAAAAGTGTCTTATTCTAGCTGAAACCGGTTTGGCTCAGTGGTAGAGCGTCGGTCTGCGGACTGAAAGGTCCCGGGTTCGATTCCGGTCAAGGGCATGTACATTGGTTGCGGGCACATCCCCGGTAGGGGGTGTGCAAGAGGCAGCTGGTCGATGTTTCTCTCTCATCGACATTTCTAGCTCTCTATCTCTCTCCCTTCCTCTCTGTAAAATATCAATAAAATATATTTAAAAAAAAAAAGTTTGCCCACATGCCGAAACCGGTTTGGCTCGGTGGATAGAGTGTCAGCCTGCAGACTGAAGGGCCCCAGGTTTGATTCCGGTCAAGGGCATGTACCTTGGTTGTGGGCACATCCCGGGTAGGGGGTGTGCAGGAAGCAGCTGGTCGATGTTTCTCTCTCATCGATGTTTCTAGCTCTCTATCCCTCTCCCTTCCTCTCTATAAAAAATCAATAAAATATATTTTAAAAAAAGTGTCTTATTCTAGGCAGAGGGAACAGCATGGTAACAAAGGCATATGTTTGGTTAATTATTGACATTTTGACAGTATCTGAATGCCATAGGTCAACTGAAGAGTTTCAGTGGAAGAGGGTATAAAGGAAGTAGGGAGCTGGTCATTAAGTCTTCCAGGGTACCAGGGCACACCTGGATATCATTAAAGGTTGAAAAAGGATGAAAAATTCCCCATGCTCACCCTGTACTGCTGAGTGCATTCTGAAACAAATTTCCTCAAATAGAATAGTCTTCCCCCCCCCCCCCCCCCCGTACTTCTGCAATAACCAGTCTGAAGAATCTGGCATTTAAAGACAAAAATGTTTCTAAAATACCCCACCACAGCGAAATATCTGAAAATGTTTCTTAATTGTTAGGAAAACTATTTCAGTATGTGCTTGGAACGAATTTCTTTTTTTTAACACCACCCTTCAAACACACCATCTTTTCCATCCCGAGTGTCTGGGAGGCTGGTGCTGAGTGGTTTAATAGAGAAGCTGTCATCTCCTGTGAATCACGCCTCCACCCCAATGCACTTTCATTTCTTTTCTGCTGGGTAAGTGCCCTGAAAGGTCGCCGTAGATATACAGCCCAGTGTGTGGAAGGTTGTCAGAGGATCCCATAACCAGCCTGGCGAAGGCTTTTGCAAATCCTTTGGCCAAAATGTACTTGAATCTGTTCAATTTGAATGCGCTCCATGTTCATGTACCAAAGCCATGGCCTCTCCAATCTGCCTCAAGCAAACACAAGTCCCTAAACAGCTTCTCCGGAAGGCAGACTCCTGCAAAAGGGGATAAGAGAGAGGCGGGCCATGCCCATTTTACAATTGGATGCCACATGGGGAGGCTTTGGATTGCATCCTGGCCCTTGGGCAGTGTCTGTCCCCTCTGCTGCCACACCTCCTTCAAGAAATCCTCCCTGCCTCCACTCTCAGTATTCACTGAATTTTCCCTTCCTTGAGTGCACGTGCCAGTTAGCATTGCTAATGTGCAACTTAGCTCTAGGGTTGCCTTGGACTTCTAGTCGTCACTGCCACCTCTGCAGCACCAGTGGTGTGAGAACCCTGTACCTCAGTCATTAGGAAGTGTTTAGAGCTCCCAGAATGTGTCAGGCTCTCATCTCCCTGGAAGTCCACTTGAGCTGCTCTGTGACTTGGAATGCTTGTGCCTCCCTTTGTTATTAGTCTGCATTAGTCAGCCTGGGCTGCTGTAACAAAATAGTATCCCAGACAGAGTGGGCCAAACACCAGGCATTTGTTTCTCACCGTTATGGAGGCTGGGAAGTCCAAGATCAAGGTACCTACCAGTTCAGTTCCTGGTGAGGGCCCTCTGCTTGGCTTGCAGATGGCCACCTTCTCTCTGAGTCCTCACATGGTTGAGAGAGTGATCTCTTCCTCTTTTGAAAAAGCCACTAATCCTATTATGAGAGCTCTATCCTCAGGACCTCATCTAATCCTATTACTGTTAAAAGGCCCACCTCCACATACCATCGCATTGTGGGTTAAGGCTTCAACTTAAGAACTGGGCAGGGAGGAAGGGGCAATAATTCAGCTCATAACATAGAGCAACTCTTATTCTTTAAATCTTGACCCAAATGTCAATTCCTCCAGAAAGCCTTTCCCAATTCTCCCAACATGGGTTGCGTTCTCTCTGCAAATATATCTTATCCCAACATGGGTCAAACGGAACCACCACAGACCATTCATTGGTCTTCCTTCCTCATTGGATTGTGAGTTAATTGAGGTTGGGCCTTGCCCTTTGTCTCCGCTCCCAGTGTACGCCATGTGTGTAGTAAGAGTTCAATAAATGATTTAAGGAGAGCAGGAGACAAGCAATTACTTTGAAAAGAAATGCATGATAGATGAGATTGTGGTGTGCTCCTTAAGCAGATGTTATGAATGTCAATTTATACTCCAGGCACCACGAGAGCAACTTTCCTGTGGGCATGTGTGCTTGTCAACCTCCTGACCAGGGGAGGGAAGGAAATCAACTCACACATCTGTTCAGAGAGACCCTGACTTTTCAGCCAATGTGTTCAAGGAAATACTTATTTGATCTCTTTTCCTTCCTTCCTTCCTTCCTTCCTTCCTTCCTTCCTTCCTTCCTTCCTCCCTTCTTCCCTCCCTCCCTCCCTCCCTCCCTCCCTCCCTCCCTCCCTCCCTCCCTCCCTTCCTCTTTCCCTCCCTCCCTCCTTGCCTCCCTCCCTTCTTCCCTCCCTCCCTTCTTCCTTTTTCTTATTTTTAAATTCACTAATTTAAATCAAAGCTTATCTATGAATTCAGGAAGGCAGATCCTGAGGGCTGAGCCTTGAAGACTTACTATTCACTGAGTAGAATGGGAGAACCCTTTATTTACGACTCTCCCACACTTACAATATTTTGTTCTTTTTATTTTTTCTCACTTTTACACCTTCAGGCAATGTGGCTGCTTCTGGCAGGTGGGGAGGAAATGCTCATACAGTGAGATGAGAGCAGAAGAGCCTGAGAATAAATGCTATGCTGGGGTCCCTGCTTTATCTGGGCACCACTGATAGCCACTCGGTAAATATCGACTGAGGGAATGAATGACTAAACATTTTCTCTCTGGGTTTCTTTCCTTAGCAGAATTTTGCATTTCCTCTTCTCCAAGAATAAAAGGTTTGTCTAAGAATTCCCCTTCTGCCAGAACTAGTTTGGCTCAGTGGATAGAGCGTTGGCCTGCAGACTGGAAGGTCCTGGGTTCGATTCCGGTCAAGGGCACGTACCTTGGTTGCATGCACATCCCCTAGGGGCTGTGCAGGAGGCAGCTGGTCGATGTTTCTTTCTCATGATGTTTCTAGCTCTCTATCCCTCTCCCTTTCTCTCTGTAAAAAATCAATAAAATATATATATATATATATATATATATATATATATATTTTAAAAAGAATTCCCCTTTATCCCTACTAAATAGGGGAGGGGTTTGAGGGGTTCAGGGAGCTGAACCCATATCTTTTAGATCTGGAACCCTTACCTTTTGCGGATGGAACATTCACAAAGTATGGTCCATAAGTGAGCCTAGACTCCTTTATTTGGGATTACTAGTAAGTACTTGTACATCCCCACCCCACCATCCTATAATGGAGCCCATGGTCCTAACTAACTCTTTGGGGCCCATATACTTCTAAATTACTCCAGATGTCTTCACTCTCTATCCTTGTACAATGAAAGGTTCCAAAGGGTCTATTAAAGAGCTGAACTCCAGAAACCCCACAATTCAGGTCAACCACACAACCCCATCTCTGCACTTTGACTCCCTGCTTTACTGTTTGTTCTCTTGGTGTCCTAACTCTCTAGGGAGTTAGGGTTAGGAATACTCAAGAAAATCCACATGTGGAAGTAGCACATCTTGGGGACCCCTGCTCTAAACCCCTTCAAGGCAGAGCTTAAACCAGTGAGGCAGGCAACAATATTTGTAGTTGATGTCATAAGTAGGCCAGTCCTATGGAAGGTTTTGAAGTAGTGAAGCAATACATCCAGTGCCTGTTTTAGAGAGATGGATGCTAATAGTGTGCAGGTTCATTTGGAAGGTGCAGAGTGGAGATTAGAAGCAGGAGGATTCTGGGGGCCGGGTGGGGAGAGATGGGTATTGGAATTGCTTAGATAAACAATGATGAGGGACTCACAGGCACCGTGGAGATGGAGAGGTGAGATGGGTAGGAGAGATATGTAAGAGATCGGCTCGGTTGAAGGTGGAGTGTGAGATAGAGGAAAGGGTCAAACACAGTTGGGAATCTGAGCAGGTCCTGTTGACATTACGTAGAACAGAGAACACAGGAGAAGGGATTGGATCGGAGGGAGGGAGATGATAAATTCCATTTCAGATCTCTTGCATTTGAAGTGTTTATCAAGGTGAAGTGACAATTAGACCTTTAAAGTTACGTGAAGAGACCAGGAGAGTCTGGTGATGCGTGCTTGGGGTTGACTGGCATTCAGGTAACCACTGAAATCATAGGTGTGATTGAGACTATTAAGAGGAAGTGTAAGAGAAGAAAAAGAAGAGG
Organism: Vespertilio murinus; assembly: GCA_963924515.1. Classification (NCBI taxonomy): domain Eukaryota; kingdom Metazoa; phylum Chordata; class Mammalia; order Chiroptera; family Vespertilionidae; genus Vespertilio; species Vespertilio murinus. Next base: position 188,236,738 of record OZ004707.1, read on the forward strand.
AAACTAAGAATCTAACTTTATGGTTCCTTATCTACATGATCAGAAGCATTACCTGGGTCCACTGGTTCAAAAGAAATGGATACACTTAAATGTGACCAAACGTGGGTCGTGCCTTTGTAGGAAGTAATAGATCCGAGATCACCATCTGCTCCAGTGTTCTTGGCACTTTGAACTCCATCCTATCTATGTCATAAATGAATGAAAAGGCATTTTCATTGCAGAACTGGAGGCCAAGGGGATATCTGACAGTTGTATCCAAAGGTTTGAAGGGCTGAGTTGATATAGTGAGAGGCTTACTGGTTTGAAAGCTTAAAATCATGGTCTGGAACATACAATGAAGCACATTTCAGCTGTCACTCAAAGAAGACCCCTCTCAATAATAAAAATCAAGGAATGAATAGTAGTACATGAGCTGGATGTCCCTGGAGGTGATTAAGCCTGAGGCCCAGTGGTCATCTGATCATCCTTCAGAATTCCCATTGTTTGAAAGTTTGAGTTAGTCTTCTGGGATCTCTTCTGCTCTGACTTGAGAAATCACTCCGCAGCTTCATGGAAAAGACATATATCAGAATGAACTTTATCTGCATTCATTCAAATACCAGGTTGCTGACCTTCTAGTAGTATGATCTTGAAAAAAAATCATTCTTTTTGAGGTTCAGGTTCTTAATAACATGGGCTTATTGCGCCCATTTTGAAAGCCAAAACCTATTCTGTCAATCCTCACCCAAGGATATTTTTCCATTGATTTTTAGAGAGAGTGGAAGGGATTGGGAGCACACAGAGAGAAACATTGATTTAAGAGAGACATACCAACTGGTGGCCTCTGCATGCACTCCTGATTAGGGCCAATGATTGAATCTACAACCGAGGTACATGCCCTTGATTGGAATCAAACTCAGGACGCTTCAGTCTGTGGACTGATGCTGCATCCTCTGAGCCAGACTGGCAAGGGCTGAATCCAGTCTGATATTGAACAGGATATGGCAGCATGTGGCTACTCCAGCATGTGAACCTCGAGGGCTGGGCTAGGAGGTGGAGGTGATTTGTAGTCAAGGTTTTTGCTTAGCACACTGGATTAGACAGTTGGGTGCTCCTGGGATCCAGAGCCCAGGACCGGGGAGTGTGGTGGCAGAGGCGATGTGGCCCAGTACTGTCTTCAGCAGACCTACCTCCAGCCTGGTTTTGCTGAGTTTTGTGCATTCTTCCATCATGATGGTGGAAAAGTTGCAAGAAAGGATCAGAAGAAAAAATGGGCAAGATTTGGGGATGTGGAGAGCATCAGTCCGGGATGCCAGAAAGGGTGATGGGGCAGACGTAAGCCTGCAAGGAAGAGAAGCTGGCTTTGGAAATGTTGAGTTGGGGCACCATTGGAGCACCCTGTGGCATTGTGAGTTTTGGAAAAGAGGCAGGGGCTAGAAATGGGGGGGAGAGAGATTTTAGGTCAGAGTAAAGACTTGTGGTCTAGGATGTCACAAGGTATACAATTAAGTCAGGCCCCTACAGTGATGATTTACTAACCCACATTTCAGGCCTCCACTTAGAACTGTCTGAACAGGGCTAGGCTCAGGCCATGGGAGCTCCTGCTTGGGTTGGGAACACCAGGGCTGGGGAAGGCTGGGCTCTCCGCAGTGATGCAGGGAAGTCACTGGTTCCTCCCGGCACCCTCCTTGGCAGCTGACCCCTTGACCCTTTCCTAGTCCATTTTTCTTGAGTGCTAAATGGTGGAAGGCAGACAATTAAGCCAGAACCAGAGTACTTCTGCTGGTGGTTTCCTTAATTGAATCTCCTACACATTCGTTATAAATAGATTTAAGCAAGACACTATGTTCTTTAAATTGTGCATTCTGTTGCTATAGAAACAGTTGCTTTTACTCCCCATTCCTCCTTCCCCCAAGCTTAGCCATAAAGCAGAAGTTAGCACCTGTTTTTCCAGGCAGGTGAATTATCTACAAATCTTTGTATTCCAGGCTGGTCTCTATGAGTAACCTCTTTAGGAGAAGCATTGGGTGAAAGTCTGTGATTTCGGGTGATATTATCCATCCTTGCTAACCCTTCAATTGATAAGTGACTCATCCCATAGGTTCATAGACTGTCAGAACTGGAAGGGATCTCTAAAGAGAGAATTCTCATAATAACAATCAAAAGCTGCCTTAGGCTATATATTAAATGCATTCATTAGTTTCTGAAGGAATTCTTTAATGAAATAATTTGTTTGAAAACATGTACTAAACACTAGTACTGGCCCCAGAACATTGCAAATGCCCATCACATGGAAGCAACAGGGCAAATATTTCTCTGTGATAAATACAGCTGTCCACTCCTTCAGCCAGTGGGGGATCTGGATGTTTAATGTTCTGTGCCAGATGTTGGGCAGAAGGGTGTGTGCAAAGAATCATGGGAACTATGGCATGTCACAGATGTATTTTTTTTTTTTTTTGCAAGAGGTGAGACATTTCAAAGCAAAAGATTAGAAGGGAAGATACTTAGCAATATTGCATGACTTAGTGAAAGAGCCGAGTCTAGGACCCAGGTGTCCGGAATCCCAGTCTGATAGCTTCTTCTACATCATGTTGACCCTCCAACTGTGTTCCTCCAGCTTCAGTGGGCACTGGAGTCACGTGGGGATTTGGTGAACGTGCAGACTCTGATTCAGTAAGTCTGTGACGGGGTCCAAATTTCTAACCAGGCCCTGGGTGAAGCTGAGGCTGGCCTGAAGTCTGCACATTGATGAACAGGCTCTAAAACTCTAGTCTTAACCTGTGTAGATATTGCATCCCCTTGAGCATCTAATTACATCCATGAGTGCTGTGCTGCCTAGGTCAGTGGTGAGCAAACTGTGACTCATGAGCTGCGGTTTGCCGCTCTATTGACTAATGAGTTTGCCAACCACTGACCTAGAATCTCAATTCCAATAATTATAGGCTGCTGTTGTTCCTTGTGATTAAACCCCTATGCCAATGGTTGGCAAACTCATTGGTATGCCAATGAGCGGCAAACCACAGCTCTCGAGCCACAGTTTTGCCAACTACTGGCCTAGATTACTTGGTTGATGACAACAGAAACTTTTGCTAAGGCAATCAATTACTAGAATATGTATCATTGTCTCTATATGAATATATCTATATATATTTACATATGTAGATTTCTACATATTCATATACTTACATGAATATATACATACATATCACACACATTCATATACAAAGAAGGGGACCAAACCTACCTCCAGGTCTGGCTAGCAGCACCCCTGGCAGTGCAGGGGACCACTGTCATGGTGAATATGTTCCAGTTTCAGACTTTGTCACCCTACTGAAGATGGAGTTTTTCAGGGAAGGGAGCCTGGTTAATTTCTCAGAGTCAGTCCAGGGCTGGCTCCTAGTCAGGGGAAGTGTGGGAGCTTTGAGGACAGTTCCCTGCCCATTGTGTCCATTGAGGTAGAGTAGTTGACCCAATAGGAATAGGAGATGCTTTCATCAGAGAAGCAGCAATGCATGCTGGGCAGTCAGGAGAAATAGTTGCCAATGAAGACCTTCTCTCCAGAAAACCACCCATCCATCCCCAAGCAACTAGGCAGCAACTCCAGTTCTCACCGTGACCATTGCTACCTGCTTGGTCCAGGCCATCTACTCTCATGTGATCACTGCATTCGCTTCTGAAATCACCTCCCTGCTCCATGTTGCCTCCTTTGCTGGAATCCCATTAGCTTCACAGCTAAATCAAACAAAGTCCTCATACTGCTCTGCAAGATGCTAGGTGCCTGGCCCCTTAATCTCTCTGTCCTCTTTGCTTGCCATCCTCTCCATTGCTCAGCACACTTGAGCCACATCGGCTTCCTTCCCACCTAAACGCGGCAAGATCTTCTCATTCCAGGGCCCTTGCACTTGCTGTTTCCTCTGCCTGGACCTCTGTCCCAGATGACTGTATTCTTCATTCCCTTCCTCTAGTCCGGCCTCTGCTCCAGTTCACTTTCTCAAAGAGAGCTTCCAGCTCCTGTTACCTGAAAAGGCCACCTGCCGGCCTGGTCACTCTCTGGCCTCTAAGCTTTATTATTTCCAGAAATGTATATTTGTTGAGTGTTTCTTCTCTCACTAGAATGCAAGCTGCGTGAGGGCAGGAACTTTTTTTTGGGGGGGGGGGAGTGTAACACTAGACCCCAGAAAGGTATTGGCACTTGTAGGTATTATGAAGAGGATGAGTGAGCCCAGCTCGTGTGGCTCAGTGGATTGAGCATTTCCCCTTGAATCAAGAGGTCTTGGATCCACTTCCCAGGCAGGGCCCGGCCCAGGTTTGATCCCTAGTAGGGGGTGCACAGGAGGCAGCTGATCAGTATGTCTCTCTCATTGTTGATGTTTCTATCTCTCTCTCCTTTGACCTTTTTCTCTTATCTAAAAATCAATAAAACCATATATATTTTTAAAAAGAAAAAAACAAGTGAGCATATATCTATGACACAAACATATTTTTACTTGTGATTTCAGGGGATTTGCATGTCTTCTGACACCTGGAGGGTCCATATATTTTGGGTTGGAAACCTCTGCAGTGGCCCATCAACTGTCCTCAAACCTCTAATTCTGGTGAAAGAGGTCCTAGGAATTCAAAAACTCCCAGAACTCTCCTCCCGCTCCCCAGGCTGGCTGAGCAGAGAGGATAATGCCATTCTACTTTGCAACATTGAGTGACACATTTGGAATTATAGAAGAGTTATCATTTAAAAAACAATAACTGATACTTTTCCAGAGTACATAATAAAACAATTTAACTATAAGGGACCTCTAATACCATTTAGTAAATACAAGGGCAGAATAAAATTTCAGTTCAGTCCAACAAGTATTTATTGAGCCTTCTCTATGTGCCAGTCAATCTCCTAGAGGCCAGGGAAGGCAGCAAAGGACCTGTCCTCCTGGAGCTTATATTCAGGAAGGGCTGGGTAGACAATGAAATAAGGCTAGTCTGCTAGCTAGAGTGTGCTAAAAGGAGAAAGAAGCTGCAGAGAAAAAATAAAGTTGGAGGAGGGGGACAGCCTGTGCCATTGATGAGGGGAATTGCAATAACAAATGGGATTTTCAGGGAAGACTTCTCTATTAGAACCAAGAATTGAAGGATGGGTGGGAGGCTGTGCCACACCAGCATGGCCAAGGATGAACCCGAGTGGGGGCGATGAAAGGATTGAGAAAAGACAGACAAGAGATAAAAGACTTAGAACTGGTAGGATGCTGTTTAAGCCAGCCAGTAGCACCACGGACTACACGCTGTGTCTTTATTTTATAGCCAGATGCCACGTGGCAAGGTAAGGGCGTGGTCAAGATGTTTACAACATTCTCCTGAATTTTGATGCTGCTCAATTACATGCACCTGATCAAGCTTTGTTTACTTGCAGCCTATATCACTTAGGCACGTGGGGCCACGTGTCCGGACCATAGGTTCACGCTTACAATGACAGCTGTTGGCTGTCATTGTGCGGGGAGGGCTCTGCCCTCCAGGCTGGGACTTGCACGTGGCCACGAGAGAACTGTGCCCTCTCATCGGTCCAAGGCTTGAACCTGTCCAAACACTGTAGCCACGCCCCACAGGAGGCTATAAAGATACTTTGGGAAGAGTGTTCTGGGAAGAGGAAACAGGAAGTGCAAAGGCACTGAGGCGGGAGTCTGCTGAGCGTGTCCCAGCAAGAAGGTGTGTGTGGCTGGGATGGGGGGAACAATGAGAGATGGGATGAAATGTAGTCAGGCTAGAAGATGTAGCACCCTGTTAGCCTTTGTAAGAACTTTGGCTTTTATTTTGTGCAAGGTAGAATTTTTTTTGGAATTCTGGGAGCAGAGGAGTGACACAATCCAGCTTGCATTTTAACAGGATCCCACTGGCTGCTGGGGTGAGAGTAAACTCTAGGGAGGGAGCAGAGACACGGTGGGACATTAGGAAGATCAATGATCGTCATCAAACCAAGGAAACCAACCTTTATGCTCTCCCCCGCCTTGCAGGTCTCACCCACAGCCAGTGTCATGGGAACTGGGAAAGAGGTCATTTCTGTCAGTGACTAATTAGCCTGGGGACAGAGCCGCCATTCCCTGCAGCTAAGCCCCACGCTGCCCAGACAGAGGACGCCAGGAGGTGTGTTTGCTCCATCCAGTGGACAGTGCCCTGGGGGGCTCTCCCAGCTGCAAGATGCAGAATCATCATCCTGGGTGGGGTGCAGCTGGCGAAGGGCAGGATGATAGGAAAACATAACAAAGGGCGTTCAAACCAGGACCCACCCTGCAAATTGGTATCCGTTCCATGCCGTTCAGGGCCGACTGAGTTTATGTTATGGGATTCAGATGCTCTGAGGCCCAGTCAATCAAAACTGTGTTTCAGGAATGAGCCAGGGACGGGAGAATCGGCTGTTCTGTTATTATTTAAAAAAATGGATCTGCTTGGAGCGTGTTATACATAGCACTCAGAGCCTACCTGGTGGATAAATAAATGCCCTTGTGTTTTAGAATCACTAAAGACCTGGAAAGTCGAAAATCTGCAGCCTTAATGACAAGTCATCATAGCAAACACACGATCACTTTCTGTTGCTGATCTGGAAGCTGAGACTCAAAGAGGACTAGTGAATGGCCCAAGGAAAGCTAGTCAATCACTCTAGTGAAGGATCCCCCTCCACCCCGAAACTTCAGTGGCTTACATCACAGTCCAGCTATAAGGGGCAGGCAGGCATCTCTGCCAGGTTCCTTCTGCTACGTAAGGTAACCCATCCACAGGCTCTGGGACTAGGACGGGGCCATCTTTAGCGATAGGGGGTGTGCCCATGGGGAATCTGTGTTTGGTGGAGTTCTCACTTTAAGAGATGCCTTGTGCTGACCCGGATAGGCCAGCGCATCTCTTGTTTTGTTTGCTATCTGCAGGATCTCTGCTGGGCACCCACAATGTCCTGCAAGACGACTTTGCTTCTCTAACCTCCATCTGGTATGGGAAGGGTGGGTGGAGCCAAGTGCACCGCAGGTTTTCCTACCTGCCAATCACCCTCCCCACTTGGCTAATCCTGGAAATTCCATATAGTGGATCATTCGTCTTTGAATTTAAGGCTTTGGTTCTTTTAAAAGATGTCTGATAAAAAGAAATGGGGAAGGGAGGAGTGAAATGATTGGTTTTTATCAGCTGTTTGGACTTCAGAGTGAATCTATTTTTGATTACTATTTTTGTTGAGAAAAAATTGGATGGAGATAAGGGAAGCAAAGAGGCTTTGTATGGAAGGGAGGGAATCTATCGGGCAGTGTGTGTGTGTTTGGGGGGGTGGTTAGGGGTAGTCACTAGAGAAAGGGAATTTAGAATGTGATGCTGGGAGGCAGAAGGTGAAACCTTGTTTTCAAATATGGTCTCTGCTCACCAGCCCGTGTCTCCAGCTTTTCTGGACTTTGTTTTTCCTGGCGTTTTCTCTCTACACTCACAAAGAAGTAGTACATGATTATCCAAAGATTCACATTTGAATGGATCAGGTGGCTCACTCAGGTGCTAAGCTGGTCTCCATTGAAAGCCCTCAGTGAGGGGATGCCAACAGCTGCACACATGCATTCTCTTCTCTGGATTCCTATTCAGAGTGGAGGGATGGACCTTCTGGTGGAGGACTTTGGGGTTCCCCCCCTCAATATGATTTCCCAGGCAGAGGATCCCAAGCCACCTCTCCTGCACCCCCCAGGATCTTTACATATCTGCAGTGCTTTGTGCTACAACCCCAGGGCTCATTGATGGGAACAGGGCGCTGGGTATCAATCTGCTGTGAGGAGCTGGAGTTATGGAGGGCTGCAGGCTGGGGAGTGAGTGGAGGGATGGAGGGAAGACAGCATGTTCTTTTATCAGCACTAAAGGGAGCCATAGGCCATGCAGGCTTCAGCTTCTGTTGCATCAGACCTAGTGTTCACTGTGGGGTGAGCAAGGGATGCCTTTGAGGGACCAGCAGAAAGTGGCCTAAAGGAGAGAGCTCATGGCTGCTTCAGCTCTAGGCAGAAAAATATGAAGTGCTCTGGGCTGTAGTCATTTTCTCAGGCTGCTGTAGCAAAATACCAGACTGGGTGGCTTAAAAAAAACACAGAAATTTATTTGTCACAGTGCTGGGGGCTGGAAGTTCAAAATAATATAAGGTGTCGCCCCAAAATGTATATACATACTTTGAATAATTATAAAGGCAGTGGCTATTAAAACATTTCATTTTCAGAATTGAGCTATCAGCTGTTAAAGTATGTATACATTTTGGGGGGACACTCTGTAGTATCAGCAGGGTTGGTTTTTCCTGAGGCCTCTCTCCATGGCTTGCAGATGGCCACCTTCCCGCTGTGTCCTCACATGGCCTTGTCTCCATGCATACACACCTGGTGTCCGTCTCTTCTTATATAAGGGCACTAATCCTATTGGATCAGGGCCCCACCCTATGACCTCAGTTGGCCTTAATTACCTTCTTAAAGGTACTATCTCCAACCACAGCTGCAATGGGGGGTTAGGGTTTCAGTATATGACTTTTGAAGGGTACACAATTCAGTCCATAATGGGGATCATACTTCTTGGGGGTTAACACCGAAGGAGAAATCTGTAACTTCTAGAGAAAAGTGCCTATTTGGAAAAAGTAACTATTGGAGACTCACTTCATTCTGAAAAATATCTCAGGGATACGTATACTCTTAAGCAAAAATACCCACCATGTAAAGTTCTCACTAAAAACGTTCTTTAGGAGAAATAGCCCCTGGGAAAACTGTTCATTATAAAAATGCTGACCAAGATAATATACATAAGGAAAAGTATCCATTGCAAAAAAAGGGGGAGAGGAGTCTATTGAGAAATAGCTTTTCTAGGGAAAATGCCTACCAGAAAAATTTCCTCTAGGACAGTGTCGGCAAACTCATTAGTCAACAGAGCCAAATATCAACAGTATAACAATTGAAATTTCTTTTGAAAGCCAAATTTTTTTTAAACTTAAACTTCTTCTAACGCCATGTCTTCAAAATAGACTCGCCTAGGGCTGTGGTATTTTGTGGAAGAGCCACACTCAAGGGGCCAAAGAGCTGAATTTGGCTCTTGAATTGCAGTTTGCTGAACGCAGCTCTAGAAAAAATGACCACTTAAAAAATGGGCACAGGAAAAAATATCAACTGGAAGAAAATGGCACTTTGTATTAAAAATACCGACAGAAGCTGAAACCTGTTTGGCTCATGGATAGAGCATTGGCCTGAGGACTGAAAGGTCCCAGGTTTAATTCTAGTCAAGGGCATGTACCTTGGTTGTGGGCATATCCCTGGTGGGGGGTGTTGCAGGAGGCAGCTGGTCGATGTTTTTCTCTCATCGATGTTTCTAACTCTCTATCCCTCTCCCTTCCTCTCTGTAAAAAATCAATAAAATACATTAAAAAAATACTGACAGAAACATATCCTGAGTTGGACAAATACTCACTGGGAAAATATGCATGAGGAAATGATATCCATCAGGAAAATCTTTATAGAGCCTTTGATTATCATTCATTTTGTATACATTCTGTATCATGCATTCTTCTAATAGTTTCATATCTATTAACTCATTCCTCAGCTGATCTCTGAGAGACAGGTACTAGTCTATTCCCTATTTCTCATATAGGGAAACTCAGTCACGGAGCATTACATAACTTGCCCAAAGTTGCACAGGAAGTTAATGAGAGCCCCTGGCTTTGAGCTCATTCATTCATTCATTCATTCGTTTATTGAACACCTACTAGCACTGTGTTAAGCAATGGATTCTAACACTCAATGAAGCATAAACCCCAGTTTTAAGAAATTAACATGGGAGACAGATTCATAAGTAGACAATGAAGTTACAGTGAAACAAGCCTTTAAATATTCATCTTTGCCTTGGAAACCGAAGAAAAACATTTCCACCAGCCTGAAGTTTCTTCCTGTGCTTATGAAAGAAGCTACAGTAAACCACAGCCCCTGGGGAAGCATCAACACCCAGGAGAACGATCATCAGTGCGTTGGGAAAACCCATTCCCAGGGGCAGTTCACTAAGACATGTACCTCTGGGGGCACTTGTTTGGAACCTAGTCTGGAAGGGAGGCCTCTTTCCACTGTCCAGTAGGGTTTCGCGCTTGACCATGTGAGATGAGATGGCCAAGTCATGCCTGGCTTGACCTGGCTCCTGAAATGGGCTGCAGGAGCCTTGTTATAAGAGGGGAATCGGTAGGAGTTCTGAGTTTGTATACTAAAGGCCCAGTGCACAAAATTCATGCATGGTGGGGAAGGGGGGGTGTGGGGGGAGTCCCTCAGCCCAGCCTGCACCCTCTCCAATCTGGGACCCCACTTACAGTGCTGGCTCCTAATTGCTCAGCTGCCTGCCTTCCTGGACACTCCTAACTGGCCCTCCCCCCACCCCCAGCCTGGTCATCCTATACTGCCCCCTGTTAGCCTGGTTGCCCTTAACTGCCCACCCTGTCAGCCTAATTGCCCCCAACTTCCCCACTGCTGGCCTAGTTGCCCTCAACTGCACCCCTCCCACTAGCCTGGTCACCCCTTACTGCCCCCCTGCTGACCTGGTCACCCCCAACTGCCCTCCCTGCTGGCCTGGTTGCTCCCCCCAAAAAGGGGATGGGAATCTATCATAACATAAATATCTGCGCTTTCCGATGATCTTAGGCTCTATAGCAGGGGTTCTCAACCTGTAGGTTGTGACCCACAGGTTGAGAACCTCTAGCAGGGTCACCTAAGACCATCAGAAAGCACAGATATTTACATTACAATTCATTAACAGTAGCAAAATTACAGTTATGAAGTAGCAATGAAAATAATTTTAGGTTGGGGGGGGTCACCACAACATGAGGAACTGTATTAAAGGGTCTCGGCATTAGAAAGGTTGAGAACCACTGGTCTAAACCCACCAATGTGCTAGCTCCATGAATTAGGTCCCTGCCTATATAGTTCATTTTAGCATTCCCAAAACTTAGAGAAGTCAGTGATCAATACGTACATATTTTCCAAAGAAGGCATGTGGACCATTATATGGCAGAGATGTTAACGGCATGGATGCTGGAGTCAGATGACCTCATTCTAATCCCCGCACCACCATTGCATGGCTGGGCAGCATTGGTTAACTCACTTGCTGACTCTGAGCCTCAGTGTCTTCATCTGTGCAGTGGGGACAATGATACTTTTTTCTTACGGTTATTGTGGGGAGTAGATGAGGTCATGTCTATGGAGTATCCAGCAGCGTGCCTAGCACATAGTCGGTCGATGGTCAAGAAATAATCAGAAATGGCACCTACCTTCGCAAAGCTTATAGACAGGTGGTTCATCCCAGAGCCACTATCCCTCCTCCCAAAATCCCAAACTGGAGACGGGGGGCCCAGAAAGGCTGATTTTTTAAAGTCCAGCATCTGCAACTCCAGTGTTCTTATTCTTCTGCGGTCTCTAGGGAACATGTGTGCTGCAGGGTTCCATCTGCCTCTGTAAGAAAACATAAATTATTAAAATCATGAAATATTGATAAACTGTTTTATTAAACAGAGAGACTTTAATGTATTGATTATGAATTGAGAAAGTCTTAATGAGCTTCAGGAGGAGAAGCATGTGGGAAACCATGGAGAGCTGACGTCCTGTGGACGAGAGGCAGTTATGAGAATATGTCCCCCTTGTCACCGTCATCTTGCATTTTTGCCACCGGGCCCTTTAACACCTACGTTTCCAGACATTAATTGCCACCCACAGAGAAAGAGAAAAATCCTTGTTTAAAAAAACAACAAAGTGCCCACTGGCCTGGTTCAGTGGCTAAGTGTGGACCTGTGAACCAGTCAGGGCACATGCCCAGTTTGCAGGCTGGATCTCCCAGTGTGGCGTGTGCAAGAGGCAGCCAATCAATGATTTTCTCTTATCGTTGATGTGTATGTCTCTCTCCCCTTTCCTCTCTGAAATCAATAAAAATATATTCAAATCAAAATAAAACAAAACAAAACACAAAACACTGTGTTTCCATTGGAAAGTTACTTATGGTTCCCATAGGCTCCGGAACCCTGGCCGTTAGGATTGCAGCTGTTTTCATTCTTAATTGATTCATCCAACACGTTTCTCCTGTTGAAGTTCTGGAAGGATCTTGGAAGGAAGCATCTTAGGAGGAAGCATCTTAGAGAACTTGGTGTAGGCCAGGCCAATACTCTTACAAATGAGAACAGCCGAGCCCACAGAGAGGACGTAGGGCTGACTGTGAGCAATGTGGAGATTAAGGGTGCCGACCTCCTGCAGTTTGAAAATGCTCATATAACTTTTGACTCTAGGGTCGGCCCTTGGCATTGGCAGATTCAACCAACTGTGGATTGAAAACAATATATTCGATTCCCGACTGGGAATCTGCGGTCAGGAATGCAGCGAAGCTGTTTCCAGGAGCGGTTGGTTGAACCTGCGCATGTGAAACCTGTGCCATGGAAACCAGCGGATGCGAAACAGCTGATGGGAAGGGCGGGCTGTATTTATTGAAAAAATCTGTGCATCCCTGGACCTGTGCCATTCAAACCTGAGTTCAAGAGTCAACCATCTCCTGTCCGGGAGCTCAGAGGTCATTGAGGTGAGGATTTGGCCTGTCCCCTGTCCCCTGATTCCCAAGCTGGGACTTTTCAGCATCCTCTGGGGGGGCTTTTGGGTGGTGGGGGCTGTTCAAATGTGGAGCTGGCTCTTGGGGTTTTCAGTGGTCAGCAAACTCATTAGTCAACAGAGCCAAATATCAACAGTACAACAATTGAAATTTCTTTTGAGAGCCAAATACTTTAAACTTAAGCTTTTTCTAATGCCACTTCTTCAAAATAGACTTGCCCAGGCCATGGTATTTTGTGGAAGAGCCACACGCAAGGGGCCAAAGAGCTACAGTTTGCCAACCATGTATCTTGGTGAATTGTGACGCCTCCATCGTGGGCAGTAGGAAACATAGGTTGCATAACCTCTTGGCAAGGGATTTAAAATTCTATGGATGGTACCATCGCCCCTCTGTCACCCGTACGAGCCTGCGTGGCTGCAGAATCTCCAGGGACGGCTCATGCTGGCAGCGTTAGCCACAGCCTCACCTGGTGAAAGTGGGGATGTGGAGGGAAGGAGGGAGAGTCCGCTGCCAGGCCATCCGCTGCTTTGTGGGTCTGGAAAGTGTCAGCACAGATGAGGGGCTGGAGTGCAGCCCCGTGGTGGCAGAACCAAGGGCCAGAGCCTGTCTGTTTGGAGAGCTGGGCTCCTCGTCCTGTGTAAATACCACGCTGCCTTTTGATTCTATGCAGAAGATCGGGCTTATTCACACGGACAATCAGAAAATAAGGTCACACCCACTCTCTGTGCTCCCTGAGCATTTTCAGACAAGGGCTGAGGTTTTCTGGGCATGCGTTCAGGATGAGTGAGAGGTGTGAGTTTGCAAGGAGACCTGCAGAGGCGAGGGGCCGGTGGCGGGCTTCATTTTGCCTCCACGTTTGTTAGGTCTGGTTCTTACAAGGCAAGTTGGCAGGAAGGGTCCGGGAATAAACGCTGCTAATATTTACTGAGCACTTTCTATGTGCCAGGCAACGGAGCCAAGGGCTTTGCTCCCATTAGTTTATTCTGTTTTCACAGCTACTGTTTTTTATAGTTATTTTTTCAGAGTTGACGTACAATACTACATTAGTTTCAAGTATACGACATAGTAATCAGATATTTATACACTGTGCACAGGGATCACCTGTGATAAGGCTGGTACCCATCTGGCACGCACATAGTTAGTACAGTATTATTGCTTATTCCTTATGCTGTGCACGGCTACCTTGGAAGCAGGGATTATGATAAGCCCATTTTCCAGAGGAAGGCACTGAGGCACAGGAGATATAGTAAGTCATCTGAGTTAATCGTGAAGCTAGGGTTGGAGCCCAGAAAGATGAACTGTGAGTCTATCCCTTATTTTTAATTGAGATTTAATTGACATATAACACTGTGCTTAAGGGGTACAACATATTGATTTGATACACAGATATTGCATCATGACTGCCATTGTAGCATTAGCTAACACTTCGGTCCTATCACTCAGTTATTATTTTTTTTTCTAGTTCTGGTGACAAGATCTATTGTCCTTAGCGACTTTAATGTTCATACTATCTTTGTTGACTGTATTCACTGTACTGTGCTTTAGATCTCCAGGACTGGAACTTTGTACCTTTTGAACCCCTAGTGTAATTTCATCTACCCCCACCCAGTCTCTGGCAACCACTAATCTGTTTTCTGTATCTATTTGTAGATTTCACATATAAGTGTGATCACATGGTATTTGTCTTCCTCTGTCTAACTTATTTCACTTAATATAATGCTATTAAAATGTGTCTATGTTGTCACACATGGCAAGATTGTGGTTTTTTTTTGTGGCTGAAGAATATTCCATTGGACATACATACCACACCTTCTTTGTCCATTTATCTATTGACGTACACTTAGATTTCCATATTTTAGCTATTATGAATAATGCTATAATGGATATATGGAGTGCATATTTCTTTTCAAGTTAGTGTTTTTATTTCCTTCAGATAAATACCCAGAAATGGAATTGTTGGATCATATGGTAGTTGTAGTTTAAATTTTTTTTTTGAGGAAACTCCATACTGATTTCCATAGTTGCTATACCAATTTGCATTCCCACCAAGGATTCCCTTTTCTCCACATCCTCACCATCACTTGCTATTTCTTGTCTTTTTTATAATAGCCCTTCTAACAGGTGTGAGGTAATGTCTCATCATGGTTTTGATTTCCATTTCCCTGATGATTAGTGATGTTGTCAGTTTACATCCTCTGCCCACTTTGAAATCAGAGTGTTTGTTTTTGTTAAGTGATGTGAGTTCTTTATATATTTTGGATATTAATCCCTTATCAGAAACATGGTTTGAAAATATTTCCTCCCATTCAGCAGGTTACTTTTTCATCTTGTTTCTTTGGCTGTACAGAAATATTTTAGTTTGATGTAGTTTCACTTTAATTCTTTTTGAGTTAATTTTTGTATGATGTAAGATAGTGGTGCAGTTTCATTCTTTTGTATGTGGTTGTCTAGTTTTCCCAACACCATTTATTGAAGAGACTATCTTTTCCCTATTGTTTATTCTTGGACTCTTTGTTGTACCATATATGTGTGGGTTATTGCTGAATTCTCCATGTGTCTGTTTTTATACCAATATGGTACAGTTTTGATTCTATAGTTTTGTAATATGGTTTGAAATTAGAGTGTGTGATGCCTCCAACTTTGTCCTTTTTTAAGTTTGCATTGGCTATTTGGGCTCTTGGTGGTTCCACACAACTTTTAAGAAATGTGTATTCTGATGTTGTTGGGTGGAATGTTCTAGAAATATCAATTAGATCCAATTGGCTCATGCTGTTATTCAGTTCTTTGATATCCTTGCTAATTTCTTGTGTATTAGTTCTAGCTATTACTGGAGGAAGATTTTTTATTTATTTATGTCTACTTTTAATTTTGTCAGATTTGCTTCAAGTATTTGGAAACTTGTTGTTGGGTTGCATACACAACAAGTTATGTTGTGCTTTCTTGTTGATTTGGCCCATTATCATTTTGCATTGTCTCTCCTTACCCCTGGTTTTATGTACTGTGGGCCTAAAAGTGCTTTAAAACAGGTGTGCTTTAAAGGTATTCTGTCAAGAAATCCTCTTTGTTTATCTTCTTCTGAGAATGCCTTTATTCTAAATTCACTCCTGATATAGATCATTAGATATAAAATTCTAGATTGGTAATTTCATCTGTTAAAAATATTAATAGTATTTTCTTCTTGCCTTTATAATTTCTCATGAGAAATTCATAGTCAATTGATTAAATGTTCCCCTTTGGGTAATGTGTTCTTTTTCTCTGGATGCTTTCAGGATTTTTTTTTTTTAATTTCAGCAGTTTGAGTGGGATGTGTCTTTGTATGTCTTTTCTGAGGTGTATTTTGTTTGGGGTTAACTGAAGAATCTTTAGCCAAGCTTGGGAAATTTTCAGCCTTTTTTTCCCTACACATACTGTTTCACCATCCCACTCTTTATTTTCCCCCTTTTGGACTCTGATGACACAAATATTAAACCATTTTTTTATAGTGCCACCAGCCTATGAGGATCTGCTTGGTTTTTTAAATCTTTTTTTCTCCTCTGTGTTTCAGACGGAGTCATTTTTGTCACTAAACCTTGAAGTTCACTGAATATCTCCAATCTGCAAGTGAGCCCAACTGGTGAGTTTTGTTTTAAATTTCAGTTAAGATATTTTAAAATTTCTACTTGATTTTTTTGTCATGTCGCCTATTTCTTCAATGAGATGGTCTATTTTTCAATTTGTTTCAAGATAGTTTATGATTGCTTGTTGGAGCATTTGTATAATGACTGCTTTGAAGCCTTTGTCAAGTCATTTCAGTGTTTACGTGATCTGGGCATTGGCATTTGTTGACTGGTTTTCCCCAAGAGAATTAAGAACACTCAAGCTCTTGGTATGTTGAGTGATCTTGGATTTGATTTTGAATGTTTTGAATAGTATATTAAATAAGGCCCAGAGTTGTGGAACTCCAATGGAGCATTTTTTTTTTTTTTTTTGGCAGTAAATCAATCTGGTTACATTCCCGTGGCAAGTTCCCACCTCCCTTCTGTGGACTCTGGTTCTACTATCAGTTCAGTGTCTAAACCTCTGTGTCTGCACCGCCCAGTGGGACAGTCTTAAGTCCATGAGCTGTGGTGTACCCGCTGGTCTATTTCTCAGCGCGAGGTATGTGATTAGGATCAGACCCAGGCAGGCACAGCTGGGATGTGAGCACAGGAACTACAGCCGCCACTTTTCTGAGATCCCATCTCAGTTATGTCTCCGGCACTTCGTATTTGCCCGGGGCTCCCCTTCCCCTCCCTTTGTCTGGGCTGTGGTGACCGCACTGTGCCAAGCACTTACGCTGAATCCAGGGCCAGGCCTTGGGAAGACAGAGAAGGACTGGGATGCCAACTGTAGGAGAAACTGGGCTGTGGGGTATATGGGCATTCTCTGTTCTCTCTTCACAACTTTCTGCCAATCTAACACTGTTCTAAAATATCATAGTGTATGTTTTTCAAACCCAATTAATGTGTGCCTCACCTTCTTGGAATCCCAGCTGCACTGAGCAGATAACCAGGGCCCCTCCCTCAGCATTTTGGCCTTCTGTAGGGGCTCCTGCCATTGACACTATAGGAGGGCTGGGGACTGGGTATGAGAGGACCAAGAGGAGAAGACATAGTGAGACCCCATTTCCTGCAAGCATTGGCTGTTCCCTTTCCTGTGCAAGAGCTGCTTCTGCAACTCGCTGCTTATGTTGATGCTCACGTGCTGGTCTCAGTGGCACTTGAGGAAAAGTAAAGGTTAGCTCCCTTCCCACATAATGGTTCAAACTCTCATGACCCTTAAATGACCTGCTGCTGTTTACTTCCCACAGTTCTTCAGTGGCTGCTCCATGCCTCCTGCATTCAGGGAGAGAAGGGCGAGTCTGTTTTCACCATTTTCCCCTTTCATTTGCCTCTTTTTAAATCTTTTTATTATGAAATGTAAGAAGGGAGCCATAAGCCCTAAGAAAAGAGCACAAGAGGAAACAACTCCATAACTATGTTTATATTTAAATGATTTTAAAGGGACCCCTATGAAGCAACCCACCTAGGTTATGCAGTAAAACACTGGGAATGCCAAAGCATCAATCCCGACCCTCTCCCTCTCCTGCTGTAAGGAACCATTATCTCTGACGTTGTGGTAGCCATCTCTGGACTTACCTTTGACCTACCATCTGTACCACAGTGTGGTCCAGGGATGTCACGTTTGAACTCCGTACCAACCGCATCACACTTCATGTCTGGCCTCTTCCTTTCAGCATTGTCTGTGATAGAGTCATCCATCTCATTGCTAATTAATTTTTATTTCTGCATTTCACTGTACAAATACACAGCAATGTGTCTTTCCACTCCGATGCTGATGAGCATTTGGGTGGCTCCTCGTTTGGGGCTGTGATGAACAAGGCTCTGTGACATTTTTATACACTTCCCTCGGGGGGCCCCTGCGCGGGGGCCCTAAGGTATGTACCCAGGGGTGGAATTGCTGGGTCAGCGAGTAGATCTTCAGCTTTTAATTAAATGGCTTTCTCCAGTGTGGTTCCCATTTACACTCTCGCCAGTCCATCTGTGAGGGCCCGTGTGGCTACACCGGGCTGCCCTTCAGTCGTGTTTGTTCTCATGAATGGCACAAATGATGTTCGGTCTACATTTGTCAAGCCATTGAACCGACAGCTGGCTATGGCTGTGTTCTGTGTGACTGAGATGAAATCCTTTTGTTCAAACTTTGAAAAGCCTTGGGTTATGCTCCACTTTCATTAGAAGGGAATTGAGGACATGTCACAACAATTATCTCCAGCGGAAAATGTGCTAAAGAAAGCTAATGATGATTTGTGAAGGGGAGCGAGGAACTCAGGCCTTTGAAGACTGAAATTGCATATCAAAGGCCGCCATCTCTCACTAGAGTGTCGGGCTGGTGGGAGGCTGTGGGCAGGGGGATGGGAGTCGCATAAAAGAGGGATTATTTCAAGAACCACAGGACCAGGAAGAAAAGAGGAGCAGAACATTCTATGGTTGAGGAGTAGTGAGTCATTTGTTGTAAATGTGTCAAGAATTATAATTTACTCAAGAATGGAGGGGATGAATGCGACCAGGTAGTGTGAGAAAGAGGATACCACTTCATTTCTGGGCTCCCACGTTGGGTCCTGACTTCCTCCCATAAGCTTTATTCAACTATCAGACTTGGGAAACCTGTGAAACCCAGGAGACAGGTAGTTTAATATGTAGGGATGACCTCATGGCTCAATTATAAAATTCATAAAGCCCTTCTGAGCCTGGTACAGATAAAAAAGTTGCCATGAGAAATAGGATGTTCTCAATGAAGTGAGAATTACTGCACAAGACCCCTTGAAGGGATCAGTTTTTAAAGAGCAGAATAAAATCAATCCAATGTAACAATGGGACTAACCACAATAATGAGAGTAAACATCTTATATTGTTGTACTTATTTTATATGCCAGACTTTGGGTGCTTTACTTTGGGTACTTTTTCTCCATTAATCTTCACAAAACTCCATGAGATGGAAAACATTATCTCCATTTTACAAACTGGAAAACTGAGATGAAGAGAGGTTGAGTAACTCACTGAAGGTCACACAGCCAGTGACAGTTGCATCTGAGAACCAAATAGATAAAGTGACTGCAGAGCCTACTTTCTGTGTTTTTTTTAAATTTAAATTTGTTTTAAAGTTATATACAATAAAATATATTTTATTTTGCTGTATAGCTCTAATGAGTTTTAATACATGCATAGATTTGTATAACTACCTTTACAATCATCACAGAGAACAGCCCCATTTTTTAAAAAAAATTCTTCCTCTTGATGTTCCTTTGTGGTTTCCCCCTCCCCCTAGCCCTTGACAGCCCCCAACACTTGGGTCTTTTCTAGAATGTCGCATGGTATCATACAGTATGTAGTCTTTAGGACTGGCTTCCTTCACTCAGCCTCTGAGATTCATTTACGTTGCAGTGACTATGAGTGGCCTGTTCCTTTTATTGATGAAAAGTATTCCATTGTATGGATGTGCCATTCAGCTGCTGAAGGACATTTTGTTCTTTCCAATTCTGGGGGGATGATTTTGAACAGACTCACTGCAGACATGTGCATACAGAATTTTGAGCAAACATGCTTTTATTCCTCTAGTGTAAATATAAGGGGTGTGATTTCTCCGTCAGGCAGTAAGTGTGCATTTGCAACTTTATAAGAAATTGTCAAGATATTTTCCAGGGTGTTGGTACCATTTTACATTCTAACAGTGATGCATGGAAGATCCGGTTGCTCTTTGTCCTCACAAGCACTTAGTAGTGTCAGATTTTTTTTAAATAGCATTTTTTAGCATTTTAATAGGTATATAGGGATAGTTCATAATTTTAATTTGCATTTTTCTAATGACTTATGATGTTGAACATCTTTTCATGTTCTTATTTGCCTTTCAAATACCTCCTCTGGTGAAGTATCTGTTCAAACCTTTTGCCCATTTTAACAATTGGGTTTCTGGTTTTCATATTGTTGAGTTTATGACATTCTCTATGTATTCTAAATACAAAATTTTATTGTTGTTGTTGGACATGTGATTTGCAAATAATTTCTTCTGGTCTCCAGCTTTCTGCAAAGGGTAAGTTTTTAATGAAGCATAATGTATCAATTTATTATGTTTTTGCTCTCAGTTTAAGAACTTTTTGCCTAACCAGAGACCACAATGGTTTTCTTTGATGTTTTCTTATAAAAGTTGCATTTGGTTTTCTGTTTATACTGGTTGCCTATAATGAGTTAATTTCTACATAAGATGCAGTTGTTCCAACACTGGGTGTGTACATTTCTGGACTCTTAGACATTGGCAAAACTTTCCTGGAAGGGTTCAATAGTAAATATTGTAGGCTTGTAGGCCAGGTGATCTTTTTTGTATGAAAGTAGTCATATGGTAGACAATGAGGATTGAAAAGGGTGGGGTTGTGTTGGACATGGAAGTTGAGGAAAAGGGAAGAGTTGAAGCTGACCTGCAGATTCCTACTTTGGAATCTGTGAACTTTCAGTTGCTGAGGTTATGCATAAGAACAGTTAATTGCGTTAGAGCCCTTGTATATCCTACCCGATGATTCTATAACCAGTGGTTCTCAAACTTGCATTTACAGTAGAACCATTTGGAGGGCTTGGTCGTTGGATGCAGATTGATTAGCCCATACCCAGAGTCTGACCCAGTAGGTCTGGGGTGGGCCATGAGAATTTGTATATTAGGTGATGCTGATGTTGCTGGTCCTCCCTTTGTCCCAGCCATTACAGAAGTGGGTAAATGCACTTGCAAGGTTCTCTTCCCCAGGCATCTCTGGATTTTCAGCAGAGGATGCTGGTGGGAACCCACCTGGCTCTCAAGCACATGTTATTAGAAACTGCCAAGCAATCTACAGCTCATGGTGAAGCCCTGAACCACAGAAGATAAGAGCTGGTGGATAAAGGCTGGGAGACGATTCTGAGATGTATTTGGGAGGGTTCCTCTGAAGGTTTCAGGGAAATAGTGCCCCAGTTGCCCATTGTGTGACCAGCTTGATATTGGGCATCACATCCTTAAATGGGTCTTCCCTCCTCCTGGGTCTCCCCCTCCTGTTCCCAGGCTCACGTTCCCAAGCAAACTACCTGCATGCAAGCCCTTGACTCAGGCTCTGCTCTTGGGGTTCTCAGTCTGAGACATTTACTGTGGCTGTCTCTCTCTTCCTCTGTCTCATCATAGAGATGGCCTAATTCAGTGGTCTGCAAACCGAGGCTCGTGAGCCACATGTGGTTCTTTGGCCCCTTGAGTGTGTCTCTGCCACAAAATACCATGGCCTGGGCCAGTCTATTTTGAAGAAGTGTCATTAAAAGAAGTTTACATTTAAAAAATTTGGCTCTCAAAAGAAATTTCAATCATTGTACTGTTGATATTTGGCTCTGTGGACTAATGAGTTTGCCAACCACTGACCTAATTGGTACTTACCTGTATGAGAAGCACAGAGTTCCCTGGACTCCTTGATCAGGGATGAGAGATTACTCATTTCTGTACCCACAGCACACATGCTAGTGACTGGCACATGGTGGGTGTTCAGAAAATCGTGAATAAATGAATCAGTGGAAGTATTTTTACACTTGTTAAATGGGAGTGGGTGGGGGGGATGGGGCAGGGAGAAATGGCAGGTGCTGAGTCTGATTGGGGAGACAGCTATCGCACACAATGGCTGGAGCTCAGAGTGAGACAAGCTGTCAAAGAGCTCATGAAGCGTCTAGGGCCGTGGTCGGCAAACTGCAGCTCTTTGGCCCCTTGAGTGTGGCTCTTTCACAAAATAACATGGCCTGGGCAGTTCTATTTTGAAGAAGTGGCGTTAGAAGTTTAAGTTTAAAAAATGTGGCTCTCAAAAGAAATTTCAATCGTTGTACTGTTGATATTTGGCTCTGTTGACTAATGAGTTTGCCAACCACTGCCCTAGGGGATGGAGATCTCCACTGGGATCCAAAGGCCATCATTTTCTATTCATGGGAACACAGGCAACTTTCCCATTGAACTTTAAAAATCCCCCCTCCATCTGCAAAATGGGGGGATAATAATATCTACTTCACTGTATTTTACTGCGACAAAAGTCTGACAATATGTACTCAACATCCAGCACTTGAGGTGGCACATAAGTAGGTGTTTGGAAAGTGTTAATTGCCTTTGTGATTTGCTAACTACCCATTAGAGGTGCAGTGCCACGAGGTTGGAATGCAATAACTTCTAAGGTGCATTTCACTTCTAAGATTCTAGGAGACCATGGTAGTAGTCAGATACATGCTATTAAAGTTAGTAATGAAAATAGCAAGGCTTATTAACATCAGCCAATGGTCATGTAGTGCGTGCTGTGTGCCAGGCACTGTCCCAGAAATGTTGTATGCTGGCTTATTTGATTCCAAGGCCACTCTATGAAGAAGATTCCATTAGACTCCCAATTTTACCAATGATGACATCAAAGCACAGACAGGGTAAGTGATTTGTTCAGCATCACACAGCTAGCGACAGGTTGAGCTGGGATCTGAACTGAGGCTGTTTTGCTTTTTGCCATTGTGCCATATTTTTGGGATTTGAAATGGTCTGATCACAGAGCCCCTTGTCTTGGCTGCCATGCCTCTCCACCTTTAGACTACAGTGTGTTACAGGTATCATAGTTCACACAGCAAGTTCACATGTATCGTTTGTTGAGCATTTCATGTGGAGAAGTGGGGAGAACAATGGTCTCCATCGTCGGTGTGTGCTACCCTATTCTGTGCTATTAAGTACAGAATGAGTCAGACACTGAGTTGTGTAGAAGTAAGAGAGACATGGCCTCTCCCATTACACAGGGTGGGGGGTGGACCCCATGAACAAAGAAATGCCATGTATGACTCTGGTGTCAGGGAGCGAAAGGAGAGGTGGTCAGCCATGCTGGGAGGTTGAAATGGGTGCCCAAGAGGTCCCCTCACCCCCATCTCCCACGCCACCCTTCCTCTTCTTCTCCTCCCTTCGCTGGGGTTGCCTTCAGAGCCTCTTCACCTGCTCCCTGAGGAGCCCAGGTGAGGAGAGGGATTACAGCGAGGACCTGTCAATATGTAAGGGGATAGAATGGGAATCAGTGGTGTTTGCACAGAGCATTTGCCTCTTGTCCATTCCTGGTTGTTTGTTTGAAAGTTGCCCTGAAGAATGCCAGGTTCTGTTAGGATCTGGAAGGAGCAGGATTGAGATGCTTAGCCCTGCTTATCTCCTCTTGTGTTATTTGTGTACATAGGAGATGCAGGCATCCAACGAAGAGCCTTTGTTTTAAACATATATATTTTTATTGATTTCAGAGAGGAAGGAAGAGGGGGAAAGAGAGAGAGAGAAAGAGAGAGGGGGGAGAAAGAGAGAGAGAGAGTCAGAGACAGAGACAGAGACAGACAGACAGACATCAGTGATGATAGAGAATCATTGATCAGCTGCCTCCTGCATGCCCCACACTGGAGATCCAGCCTGCAACCTGGGCATGTGCCCTGACTGAGAATCAAACCATGACCACTGGTTCATAGGTTGACACTCAACCACTGATCCATGCTAGTCAGGCAAGCCTTTCATTTTCAGTGGGTCTGTTTGATGTGCCTGATGGATTATGCTGCTGGCTTAACATAGACAAAAACCTCTGTCTCTGTTCTCCATGCCACTCATATGGCCCTGGTGGCATCGTTTCCTTTTCAATGAAAGCTAGGGGACTGGTGGACATGGAGGAGGATGGCTGGACCCTGTTGCAGTGGGACTCTCCCCCTCAACCCATTGTTTGATATGGACTTTCCCTTTTAAGAACACAGTCCTCCCCCAACCCCTTCCCAGTCTCCCCTCTAGCAGATTGGAGTGACTTGTTGGGTAGTGATCCATGAACATTTCTGTTTGGATGAATGTAGCAAAGGGGACTTTGGGGTTCCTTTCACCTTCCTCCTCCATACAGGAGGCAGTGGCCTGGGTAGATGTCACTGCTCTGCAGATGCAAACTTCCTATCGATGGGCTGGTCCTTGTTCGAGATTGGGAGGCTGGATGGTAGTGGGTAAACCAGGTATTCTAACATGGATGTGCTATGTTCTACCCTTCTCTGTTCTCGGCTGCACCCCCAGCACATTCTGCATCCACAGCCTCCCCTGCCCCTCTGCTGTCAGACTCGGGGTGTGGAGGAAGGGCTGGGAGGAGAGCATCAGGAAGGAGGAGCGTGAGGTTGGGGTGTTCATTCCCTCAGCTCTCTCCCTGCGGGTTGCTGTAGGTTAGCTGTGTTCCTTCATGAAGCCAGGAGGGCACTCCTTCCCCATGTTCCTTCAGGCCCAGGCGCAGGCACAGCTTCCACTGTAACAGGTCCAGCTGATTTTCCTAAACCCTTCCCACACCCTCGTAAGTAGGTGCTTGATTAGCTCCTTATAACGCAGCCTCACCGGTTAGCCTTTATTGGTAGGGCACGGTTTATTTCCCAAAGATGGCTGCATCAACATGTATATCACTCCACATATGTCCTTAAAACGGGATCTCCATGCCCCTCTATCAAGAGGTGGGAATCCATGGCCACCCTGCCCTCCCCAACCTTAAATCTGGGCAGGACTATGGCAATGGCAGAAATGCAGAAATGATGCCTGGTGAATTTCAAGGCTAAGTTAGGAAAGGCAATGCACTTCCACCTGGTCCACTGGGGGTGTTCACATGTGGCACCCGTCAGCATATAGAGAGGATACGTATTGGAATCTCTACCTTGTTCTGACCCCACCTTTCCCTTTTCCCGTCTGCCTGGTGAGCTCCTCTGCTTAAATATTCCCTTCCTGCAATTCTGTTTCTACTCCACCAGACAGATAAGCCCCTCTTGTCCTTTAAATGTCCCAGCATTTGCCTGGGACTCTCTGTTCCCGGACTTATTGTACCCTTCAGTCACTTATGTATTTGCATGTCTGCCTCCCCCATCAATCTGCGAGCTGTGTGGACCTTTCTGCTTCTGCTGTGACCATGCCACCACAGTCATCGACACCTGAGACTTTGAAATCAGATCACCTGCCTTTGCAGCTGGTTCTAGCCCACATTCGCTGGCTCTGAGACCAAGGAGAGTAACTTACCTTCTTTAAGGTTAAATGTTCTCCTCATCCTGTGGTTATCGTTGTTGTTGTTGACTGGTTACCATGCACCACGCACCAGGTCCTTCGCTCTCACAGCAGTTCTATTAGGTGGGTGTTATGACTCCCGGGGCATAGGTCGGGACACAGGTAGAGGGCTCTTTCCCAGGCTGTGCTGTTGGGGTGTAGGAGGCATCCTCAGCGGGGTACTTGGTAGGGACTCAGTCCAAGCCCATGGGTCTATTCCAGCAGCCTAGTCCTCCTTTGACTTTGCTGGTCCACCCAGACTTTACATCCCTTTGCCACTGGAGCCAGAATTCAGGGGAGTTCCAAACCGGGCTGCATGTGGACTGGCGTGCTTGTGTTGAACTCTGCCAAAAAGATGTGTTCAGGCCCACTCCCAGGTCAGTACACAAACTCATTCCACCCGCCTTACGATGAAGACTTGAAAGCAGGCGGCAAGCAATCCCTCCCTGTGCACCGATTCCAATCAGCGATTCGGCTCCTAATGATCCGCTAATAAAGAATTCACCAAAGCAAACCACACCATGAAATATAGAAGCGTATTGACGCCGACCTGTTGGGAGCCCCTTCCGTTCCTTTTCCAGAAAACATTGCCTGAGAACAAGACTGCAATCTCCCTCCTTGAACAGTTCCTGCCCTTCAAAGCAGGGCTGCCTCTAAAACACAGATCTGTAAGGAGGTATCCATTCCCCAGGAGCCCCTAAAGCAGCTGTGGGCAAACTACGACCCGCGGGCCGGATCCAGCCTGTTCGGCTGTTCTATCTGGCCCGCGGAGCCAAAAGAGCAGAGGGTTCTCTTGCTCTCCCCTCCGCTTCTTCACCAGCAGCCCAAGATGAGAGTGCCAGCATGGTCAGGTTGCTTTTGTTCTGGCCCTCCGGTCCAGTTTAAGAACCCATTGTGGCCCTCGAGTCAAAAAGTTTGCCCACCCCTGCCCTAGAGGCTGTTTGAGAACCAGTCTGAGGCCACAACATGGGGCCTGTGAATTATTAGACTCAATGATGAGGCTTTGAGGTTGCCCATCCCCAAACGTGGTGATGAAAACTCGGGGCTTTGCAGTGAGTACAGGTGAGCTCTGCCCATGCTAGTGTGTGGTGGGGCGGGGAGGAAGAAATAGTAGAAAACAGATGTTCTCATCACCTTGTTGACGAACATGGGGACAGGCCCGCCTGTGCTGAGAGCTCCACGGGGACTCACTGGGCCTCAAAAGCAGTCCTGATAGGAGCCACAGTGCTCGCTCCCGTGTACCAGATGCACAGAGCTCAGAGAGCCAACTGAACGAAGTTCCCCTCCTGATGACCTCAGGTTGGACGCCCAAACCCGGATTCCCAAACCCTGATTCTTAGCCATGATCATGAGAACAGAGGTCTGAGCCCCCAGTTGTGGCGATGGGAGATGCTGTTTCCATTTCTGACAATATCTCAGGCCTGTTTGGCGCCTTCACAAACATCACACCCAGTTAGTCTACCAGCACCTGGTTAGGTGGCATTGCCATCTCTTCTCATTTTTGTGGTGGGGAACTGGGGAGCTGAGAGGGGTTTTGTAGAGGGAAGTAAGAAAGGTTTACGTGCCATACTTTGCAAATAATAGCAATTTGTTTGGTATATCCTGATACCCCAGCAGTGTGTGTGTGTGTGTGTGTGTTCTTCCTGCCTCTCTTTCCGCCACTCTCCTCCTCTGATGAGACAGTGATTTACCTCTGACTCCACCACGCTTACCTCTCCACGGCCATGATCATCTTGCTCAGCCAACAGAAGGCCTTGAAGTCGCCACCAGAACTGGCCTTTCTCAGTATGTCATGCCTGTGCTTCCTCTCACTATTTTTAGAAATTCATACAGTTGGTGTGAGGGCCACTTGAAGGAATAAGGTTATGTGTATAAAGCCCTTTGCACAATAGCTGGCATACAAGTTAGAATTTTTCTTATGGCTATTTTATTGTTTTACTGCTACCAGTAAGAGATTGCTACCACAGGAAGCTACCCAATAGAGAGGTATCACTTAGATCTCTCTCAGCTTGTCTTACTTTTGATGAGAAAAGAGATTTCTGGAAAGACACCTTTCCCAGGTGGAAGCTCAGAAAGACTCCTGAAGTCCTGGCACCCTCCCTCCAAAGCCAAGTCTTGAAAGCCCTGATAGAAGTGACTATTGATTAAAGCTCCGTGGTCTGCCCACCCCAGGGGCGATGCCGCCTGCTCGCCGAGGGGAAAGCCTGCAGATCGTGTGCATAGCAGGCATTGCTGGGTTCCGGGAGAAGTCAGGAAAATCGCCCTTCCTAGAGATTGTTGTAAAGGAGAAAAATGCCCATCTGTCAGGGATTTTGCAAGTCCAGCTCCGCTTGGAGATGGGGGCAGGTGCGTGACCTTGGAAAGGGCCTTTGCTGACACCTCCACTCTCTGATGCTTGCAGTGGGTGATGAGATTCTGCTTCGCTTACTGGGCAGGTCGACTGTACAGTGGGTTTTTTCTTCTTGCTGGATCCCATTTAAGTTAAAACCAAAGTCATCACCATCTTCTTCTCCTACAACAACAGCCTTTCCCTCATCTCCCAGTGCCCCTCGTCTCAGGAATGGTAGCACCACGTACACAGGCATTCCTGTGCTCCTGGCATCTGACTCTCTCTCCCTGATGCTCTCTGTTCCTTCTCCCAGCCCTGCAGATTCTGTGTGTGCAGCATCTCTCAAGTATCACTTCCCGCTACACTCTCACAGACTCCTCTCTGAGCTTCTGCACGTCCAGTGTTGTTATCTTCTTGCTTTTGCTTAAATAAAACAAAACAAGGAGCTATTCCCTCTTTCAGGTTATGCTACATTAAAGTGTAATAACAAACAACTCCGAAATCCTGGTGGAGTTTGAGAGGGGTGTGTGTGTGTGTGTGTGTGTGTGTGTGTGTGTGTGTGTGTTCATATTCTACATGCTCATCCCCGGTTGGCCGAATCTCTGCTCCACAAAGCTCAGGACCCATGCCCTGCATTGGAGCCGAGTTCAGAGGAGATCTGATTGTGTTGCAGACATTGGCTGTGGAATTTCAGTTTTGCTCTCCTAATTGTGCTGTATGTTTCTATGGGAAGGGGTTGGAAAACTATATAGCAGCAGCCATCTTCCCATGAGTCCAAAATGTGGTTTTAAATGTGTCAAATGGGCGTAGGCACAGGATGCCCCAGAAGCGCAGAGGGAAGCAGGGGGTGGAAAGGGCAGTTTGGAGGTCAGAGAAGGTTACCTAGAGGAGGTAAGCTCGGTCTGAATTGCATCCCAGAAGGAGTCAATTGGGTAAATAAGGGAGAAAAAGCGACCAGCTTGTGTAAGTGGCCAGGCCCTGAGAGTGCGTGCTGCACGTGGGGACGTGAGTGGCCCAGCACTTGCCACGTGCTGGCGGCCTCTGGGGGATGGCCCTGTGTGGGCCCATCATCTGGCTGTCAGCCTCTGTGTCGCCGCTCTGGCAGCCTTGCTTGCCAGGATGGATAGGTTTTGATAGATTGCTAGCTTTCACCTCTCCGGTCCCTCTGTAATTTCTCATTACTCATTGTTATTTACAGTCCTCTCAATTTAGAGCCATCTGTGAAGTTAATTTCAGTGCTGTTTACTCTTTCCTCAGAAATCAGTAATGCAGATAACACATCCAATGGAATTGAGTTTTGCAGCCTTTTTTGGCATTCCACAGAGCCACCTCCTTGTTCCAGATTCAGTAGCCCCACTTTATTCACGGGGGACTCATTCCCAGACCCCAGTGGAGGCCTGAATCCACAGATAATACCAAACCCTATATATGATATGTTTTTTCCCCTCTACATACATACCTATGATAAAATTTAACCTATAAATTAGGCACAATTCGAGATGAGCAAGGACTAATCACAAAATAGAACAAGCTACTGTGATAAAAGTTATCTGAA
Source organism: Vespertilio murinus (assembly GCA_963924515.1). Taxonomy (NCBI): domain Eukaryota; kingdom Metazoa; phylum Chordata; class Mammalia; order Chiroptera; family Vespertilionidae; genus Vespertilio; species Vespertilio murinus. Next base: position 188,265,798 of record OZ004707.1, read on the forward strand.
TATGATATCTATTTCTCAAAATATGTTATTGTGCTGTTCTCAACTTTTCACTACTCTTGAACAGTTTCTGCCCTTTAAGTCCCATGGGCCAGTATCACTCCTCTTGCGCTTTGGGACCGCTATTAAGTAAAATAAGAATGACTTGAACGCAAGCACTGCAATATGGAAACAGTCGCTCTCATAAATAAGCAGGCTACTAAGTGACTAGTTGGTGGGCAGTGTGCATGGCGACAGTGGACCGAGGGATGATGCACATCCCAAGTAGGACTGAGTGATGGTGCAGGATTTCATCACGCTACTCAGAACGGTGTGCAATGTAAGACGTATGAACTGTTTACTTCCGGAATTTTCCATGAATGGCGGTTGGCCGCAGGTAACTGAATCTGTGGAAAGTGAAATGGTGGATAAGAGGGTGGGGGGGGGGGGAACTCGTGTAATGATGTCACTTCAAAGATGTTAGCATCCCTTGGGTCAGCTGTGCATGGGGATACTGGGTAACATTTTTGTTCACTTAAATTCAGTTTTTCATGGAGACTCCTTGAGATAACCCAGCTTTAACCTTCCGAAAACCATAATGAAGGTTTAATCTCACTGGTAGTCAAAAGTATTCAAATTAAGGCATTAGTGAGGAATTTGTATTTTTCAATGATAAAAATTATAAAATTTGCTGAAATTATTTCCAAAAGCTTTTATAAATCAATGGTAATTAAGCACTGAGGCCCCTAAGAGGGCTTATCATTTTTACCAGTGTTGTGAATTTATCTTGAGGAAATACTTCTAGAGGAAAGAAAATAGGACGTGAACATGGTTATTGAAGTATGAACCTTCATGGTATAAAAGGGGAACAGCCCAAATCCACCAGCAACAAGGAGAACCCTTAGATAAAGTACATGTGTCAACTTAATGAATGGAAAATGGTGGAGTCTCAGCCATCGATAGCTGCTGTGCCTGTTATAGGTATCCTTTGTGCTGTTACTGTGCCCTAACTCTATTGGACAAGCTGCTTTCCCTGTGACACTAACTCTAGTTCACTAATGAGAACACATTTTTGTCTCCTAAAATAGTTACTGAGAAATTAAATTAGGACCAATTGTAACATAGGGAGTGCTAGAATGTGGTTTACTCTGAATAAGAATTTCGTGATAGTCAGAACTCTTCAAAGATAAAATAGCTGAGGAATATTCATGGCAGCATTAATCATCAGCGTTCCAAACTGGAATCAACTCAAATGTCCATCCACAGATAGTTGGATAAATAAAATGTGTGGTCTATCTATACAGTGGACTATTATTCGGCAATAAAAGGAAGTGCTGATTCATTCATGCTGCAAAGCAGAGGAACCTTGAAAGCACTGTGCTAAGTGAAATAAGCCAGATACAAAAGTTTACATTGTATGATTCCATCGATATGAAATGCCCAGAATAGACAAATCCATTGGGATAGAAAGTAGATTAGAGGTTGCTCAGGACTGAGGAGGGATAAGGGGAGTAGGGAGTGACTGCTTAAAAGGCTTGGAGTTTTTTGTGGGTATTTTTTGAGGATGATGAAAACGCACTGTAATTATAGCAATAGTTGCAAAAACTCTGTGCATATAAAAACTATTGAGTTGTGCTCTTTAAATGGGTGAATTGAACAGCATGTGAATTATCTCAATAAAGTTGGTACCAAAAAAAAAAGGATGAAATAAGCTGACTACACAAAACCCAATTATTTAATCAATCTCTAGTAGGCAATCATTCAACCTGTAAGAAGACCTAAGAGAAACAGAATGTCTCAGTATCGACGTAAATAATTCTTGCTTAACAAAATCCCAATTCCTCTTAACTATTCTACAGCTTAGTACAATTTTAATTTTTAACTTCTGTTTTCACAGTTTTCAAACAATGAAATCAGTTTTAGGAAATGTACAAATCATCTAAACCTTTAAAACTAAGAGATTTCAAACCATTTGGTGTCCTTGTAAGTTTAGAAACCAGATCAGTTAAAATTGTGTTTGGCTGAAAACAGCAGAAACCTCAGCTAGTAATGAACTAAACAAAATGGGTAGAAATTTGTTTCTCCCCCATGTAAATGCAGGTAAATATAGATAAGTCAGGATGGACAAGACAGTTCCTTGACCACTGGGTCCCAAATTCTTGCTAATCCACCATTTCCAAACAGCATTGACCTTGTAGCCCATAATGGCAGCTCAGGCCTTGCTGCCACATCAGCATTCCCAGCTGGGCGTCGGGGACACAGAGAGGAGAGAAGGGCACTGATCTTCCAGGTGTGGATTTATTCTGTGAACTAGACACAACTTTCTGCCTGAGTCTCTTTGCTAGAACTTAGTCACATGCCCAAACTAGCTGCCAGGGGTGCTAGGAAATGTTTTTGTTTTGGGTGGCCACATCTCCAGCTAAAATTTGAAGGGAAGAATGAATATTGGGGTGTGGGGGGAGGGGAGAAGACATTCCCTAATACAAACTGTCTCTGCCCCTAATTTTTCACATGCAGATATAGGGAACTGTCTATTCAGACTTCTTGTGTTTGGATCTCTGACCTGGAAAATCACTTAGCATCCATGAAATTATTTCCTCTCCTAAGAAGCAAGAAAAATATCCCTACCCAATTAGACTGTGGGAAGAGTTAAACATGTTAACACATAATGAAAGGATTTGATAAAGCCATACACAAATGATAGCTTTAGCTTGAAAAGAGTATACATGGGTAAGATGTAATAGCCTTTTTATTCCATTTATTTATTTTAAATATATTTTTATTGATTTTAGAGAGGAAAGGAGAGGGAGAGATAGATAGAAACATCAATCATGAGAGAGAATCATTGATTGGCTGCCTCCTGCATGCCCCCTACTGGGGATTGAGCCTGCAACCTAGCATGTGCCTTTGGCTGGAATAGAACCTGGGACCCTTCAGTCCTCAGGCCGATGCTCGATCTACTGAGCCAAACCAGCTAGGGCTATAATATCCTTTAAAAATTTTTAAAAAATTGATTTCAGAGAAGAAAGAAGAAGGGGAGAGAGTGATAAAAACATCAATGATAAGAGAATCATTGATTGGCTGGCTCCTATACTCCCCTTACTCCCCACTAGGGATGAGCCTGCAACCCTGGTATGTGCCCTGACTAGGAATCGAACTGTGACCTCCTGGCTCATAGGTAGATGCTCAACCACTTAACCATGCCATCCGGGGCTAATAGCTGTTTTTAATGCCTGAAGAAAATACTAGGGAAGACAGAGTGAGTTTTTTTTTAAAACCTCTGTCGCTCCAGAGGGCAAAACTGGAAGCCAGCTGAGTACCAGGTAAGCCGTGTTCTCCATCACAGAACTGCACACTCGTTAGTCCCGGTAGACCATTTAGAGAGTCTGCTGATACACAGGAGATCCAGGTTGAAAGTTGAAGTGTGGGGAAATAATTGACAGACGCACAGGGTTGAGCTTCCAAGTTTCTTTTCACAGCACATACAGAGGAGAGAACATGGGCTTTGGGGGTACAGTAGTGGTACATTCTCTAAAAGCTCCCCAGAGTTAGGTCTGATGTCTTTCATAAGTCTATACCCAGAGGGCCTCACCGGGTCTGGGACCAAAAGCCTGTCTCAGGAAGATCCGCGGAAAGGTGGTTGAAGATGAGCCTTGTTTTAAATCTCAGCTCTGTTACTGACCAGCTCTGAGACCAGCGTCGCTCATCTGCAGAAATGAAAATACTTCAAGGTGATAGGATACAGTGGGATAAAAACTCAAGGGAAGTGCATGTATTTGTTTTGTGAGGCTGCTATAAGAAATTGGCACAACGTCGGCCAGTGGGGCTCAGTCGGTTGAGTGTCATCCATGCACCAAGAGGTCACTGGTTCGATTTCAGGTCATGGCACCTGTGCAGGTTATGGGCTTGATCTCCAGTGGGGGGCGTGCAGGAGGCAGCTGATCAATGTATCTCTCTCATTGGTGTTTCTATCTCTATCTCTCTCTCCCTTACTCTATCTCTGAAAATATCATATTAAAAGAAAAAAAGATTGCCACAATCATAGTGGTTTAAAGCAATGTAAGTGTTTTCCCTCCCAGCTCCAGAGGCCAGAGAACTGTGTTTCTCTGGAGGTACTAGGCAAGAATCCTTCCTTCCTTGTCTCTTCCAGCTCCTGATGTTGTCTGGCATCCCTTCTTTGTAGCCATGTCACTCCAATCTCTGCTGTGTATTTTTTCTCTTCTGTCTCTTTTAAGTACATTTGTCATTGAATTTAAAGCCCGCCAGGTAATACGGGCTGATCTCATCTCAAGATTCTTAACATCTTCAAAGACTCTTCCAAATAAGGTCCCACTCATGGCTTTCATGGACTTGAACTTGGACTTATCTTTGGGGCGAGTGGGCCACCATTCAACCCAGAAAGTGCCCTTCACCCAGGTTCTCTTCCCAGCAGGAAGAGCCTAGCATTCCGTGGAATTTTAGGAGCTTCATGTGCACATTTTCTACTTGAGTAAAAATACAATTTAAAGTAGTTCTGTTGTTCTCTTACTTAACAAAGCTTTCCTCCTCTGTCATGAGCTGTGCTGGTTCATAAATGGGGATACAGAGATGAGGGACACTTGGTCTCTCAGAAGCTTAGTCCATTGGAGTTGGTTTGCTCATGTTGAGTCTAGACCAGCGGTCGCCAACCTTTTGGACCTCACAGTCCACCGGTTGGTGACCACTGTTCTAGAAAATCTGTAGAAGAGTAACATATATGCCCCTGTGGAAATCTTAGCAATTCTCCTACTTAGCATTCTCCACGTACTTACGGAATGCCTCCTAGGCTCCAAGCTCTTAGCTAAGCCCCAGGGGAGACTCAAAGGTGGCTGAAATACAATATCTACCTTCAAGTAGCTTACAATAGAAAAATGGGTTTGAAATATATAGAAATAATGATTACCCATAGAAGAAAGATAGAGTGAGAATGGACTTTAGAACCCCCTGTGCAGCGAAAAGAACATGTGAACACGGGAAATAAAGACTCTGTAAGCTTGTGCCTTCTTATATACACCACGTAGTTTTAACACATTCCGTGAAGGTCGAACACCTTCAGCTCAGAGACAAACCGAGGGAGGGTTCATTCTTGAGAATGCTGTGTTGTTTGTTTGTTTGTTTGTTGTTTTACCAGAATGTTCTGAGAAAGAGCGAGTGCTTTTAAGAGGAGGTTAAAGTTGAAATGTAATTAGGAGTTAAAGGAGGGGAGTGGTGTGGAAAGATACCAATTGTATTATTAATAAAATTGATCCAAGGGAGGCCTGTGGAACTAAAAGGAGGAATTACATCAATAAGACAAATGATACCTCCTGTAACCTTGAACTTGGTATTGATAGAAAGGTGGATGGGGAATTGGGGAGATCAATGAAGCTATCTCTAAAAACTCAAGGCAATTGATTGAAAGAGAGTAAAGAAAATAGTGGAAAACAACTTCAGCCTTTCATCACCGCAAATGAGCCTACACTGTTGATCACCTGCTCTTAAAATCAGACTTAATACAAGCTTCAGGAGGAAGAAAAGGTGTCATGGAATCCGAAAATAGTTCAGGCTGCTCTGTTGTATTTATAGGAGGAGAATGATCTAGTTCATGCATTCTAAGTAGTTCAACTGTTATATGTGAACTCAAGTCAGCCCCATTCAGGACGATGGAATCTTCCCCTCTACCTTATTAAATACCCATTTTTATAGTGCTTCTTGTGTAAAAAAGATAAAGTATTCAGGCAACATGTTCTGGTGCTAAAATGAAATGCATGGTGGAGGAGGGTGCTCTGAGAGTTGACTCTGGCAGATAGGTCCTCCTCTACCATCTACTCCAAAGTAGATCCTCCTCTACTTCAATCACTTTTAAGCCTCTTAACCACAAGCTTCTATTGCCCCAAAATATAGTCTCATATCAATCTCAGTGGGTTTTTTTTTTAACAAAATATATTTAATAAATCTAGTATTTTGGAGGAGTTAGATAAAGGGTAGACTCCTATGTGTGGTACCTCTTAGTTACTGGGAATTATCAGAAAATTGGTTAATCTGATTATCAGATATTTTTATATAAATTTGGCCTGCACCTGCCTGACATTTATTTTTTTCTTATTTCAATAAAATCACCCTAATTTTTAAAGATAGTTACCCATCCTCCACTATCAGTTTATTCATTCCTCCAACAACTATTTCCTGAGCTCCTACCCTACACGTGGTATTATTACAGATACTAAGAATATTGCAGTGGGCTGCACGGACAAGATTCCTGCCCATGGAAATCTACATGCCAATAGGGAAGACATAAAATAAATGAATATACAACTCATGGAAGAGATAAATGTTATCAAGAAAAATAAAGTTGGTAGAGTGTAGAATTTGATCAGGAAAGACTGGAAAAGAAGATATGTGGCAAGGGAGTTTGTTTAGAGGAAGCCAGACAGAAGTAGAAAGCAGTCAAATGAAGAGGAAAGCCACGTGATAGTTTTCAAGGTCAAGAGTTTAGGTCAGGTGCCTGTGGTGGTAACTGGTGTGGCATTTTCAAGAAATACAAGATCGGCCCTGACTGGTTTGGCTCAGTGGATAAAGCATCGCCTGTAGACAGAAAGGTCTCAGGTTCAATTCCGGTCAAGGGCATGTACCTTGGTTGTGGGTACATTCCCAGTAGGGGGTGTGCAAGAGGAAGCTGATTGATGTTTCTCTCTCATCAATATTTCTAACTCTATCCCTCTTCCTTCCTCTCTGTAAAAAATCAATAAAATATTAAAATATATTAAAAATTAAAACATTAAAAAAAGAAATAGAAGATCGGTGGGGCTGTGGTAGACTGAGCAAAGGTGAATCTACATATATAAAAAGCCAGCAACTGGAATGCTATAATAATGACTGTAAGGACCTTAAAGACCAGTCACTATGTGACATCCACTGCGGCCAGCAAAGCGGCCTTATCAGGGGGTAGGGCCAGCTGGCTAACCTCCCACGGTCCCTCCCCCAGCTTGCCCTGCTCCAAATTGGCCTCTCCCACCCTGATCAAGGGCAGGTTGGCCAGCCAACCTCCTGCAGCCCCTCCCCCCATCTAGTCCCACTCCAAATTGCCCCCCCACCCTTATTAGGGGTGGGGCCAGCCTGCCAACTGCCTGTGGCCTCTCCTCCCAGCTGGCCTTGCCCCTGATGGGCCCCATACACACCAGTGGAGGCAGGGTCAGCCAGCGAACCACTCACAGCTCCTCCCCATGGCTGACCCAACCCCCAGTCATCCTCCCACCCCAATTAGGGGCAGGGGCCAATGGCCAATGGCCCATGGCCCCTCCCCCTGGCCAGCCTGGCCCTGATTAAGCCCCAATTGGGGTGGGCTGGCAGGTCAACCTCCTGCTATCTCCTCCTCCCTACAGGCCTGGTTCCAATCAGGGTGGACTGGGGCCAGGCCAGCCAGACCCCATCCATGCACGAATTCCTGCACTGGGTCTCTAGTGGAATGTTATGAGAGCAGAGAGCTGAAGGGGGCACTGTATCTGGAGGTCCTCCTGGGCCATAGAAAAGAATTTGGATCTTATCCTGAATGAATAGGAGAGGGATTTCCATCTTTTAAAGATGATTCAAGCTTTCATTTGGAAAATAAACTATGAGCAGCAAGAGAGACAGTTGAGGATTCAGTTAGGAATATAAAACAAATGTGAAAAGTGGTTCAAAGTGCGATGTATTTTGAAGGAGGAGCTAAAAGAATTTGCTGATGGGTTAGACTTGGAGTGTAGAGGTGGAGAGGAATCAAAGATGATCCCTAAGTTTCTGTTTGAAGCAACATGATGGATGATGGTGCAATTTAATGACATGGGCGAGACTAGGGGAAGAAAATAAATGAATATACAACTCACGGAAGAGATAAATATTATCAAGAAAAATAAAGTCGATAGAGTGTAGAATTATTTATTGGGGTAGGAAATAAAAAACTCTTTTTGAAGACTGACATTTGAGATCAATAATAGACATGTAAGCAAACATGGGTAAAGGAGGTGGTTTTGAGTCTGGAGTTCTGGAGAGAGACCAGAGCTATAGTTGAATATTAGGAGCTCTCATTTCTGGAGGAATTATAAGATGTAAAAAAAAGACCAAGGGCAAAGCCCAGAGGTCCTCCATGAAGTTCAAGGTGAGCTGACTTGCCCTACAGCTCCAGATGTTCTCTTCATGCAACCCAAACCTCCAACAGAGCTGGCCTCATGGCTTCTGAGGTCATTAGGAGGGAGATGCTCTCTTGTGGGCTGGACTTAAGCCCAGGAATACCATGCCTGGAAGGGGAGACAAAGGATGGAGAAAAACAGTCCAATGGCATCACCCAGAGACCCAGATTCACCAATGTTTGGAGCTCGATTTACTCCTGTTTTCTGTTATTTGAGTCAATAATACCCCCATTTAATTTTAGCCAATTTAAGTTGGAATGCATGTCTCCTGCAGCTCTCCCCCAGCATCCCACCATGCACCCTTTACAGGGTAATTGACGTGCCCAAGTTTACACTCAGTCCCAAGCCCCCCAGTGGTCCAGGGTTCTTTGTCAACACACTTCCCTGCTGGTTGCTTCTTGGGGCTGTTTCACTTGCTGCCATGTCTGTCTTCCAACATTTTTTATTAGTCTGACTTAGATGACTTTTTGATGATCCTAGAGTGTGGTGTGTGTGTGTGTGTGTGTGTGTGTGTGTGTGGTATGTGTGGTGTGTGTGTGATATGTGGGGTGTGGGGTGACTAGGTAGTCATTCCAGGATCACATAAGTTGAGCACTGCCAACCGTATCCCCTTAGAAAGAGGAAGCTGGGACTGGAGAAGGTTCTGGGCTGGCCACAAGCTGATATGCTACTGGGAGTGGCTCCTGCTTTGAGCATCAGTAGTATCTTGAGGCGAGGAGAACAGCCGTTTCAGGCCCCAACTCTTTATATATATATATATGAGATTGCTTTTTTTACATAGAGTTAGCAACATTGATTAGAGAAACATCGATCAGCTGCCACCTCTGGGGATGTGCCCAGAATCGAACCTGGGACCCTTCAGTCCACAGGCCAACACTCTATCCACTGAGCCAGAGCAGTTAGGGCCAGGCCCCAGCTCTTGGACTCTGGGTTGAAAGCTGCACTGGCTCTGAGATGTCTATGAGGACAGCCAATGAGGTAACCCTCCGCCGTCATCCTGTCCCGGGCCTCCCATTTTGCACTTTGGCGGGGAAGTTACTCCAAGGCCCAGATATCCACTCATCCACTTACCATTTACTGAGCTGCTTCTGTGGTCCACACAGTGTGCTGAGGACCGAGAAATGAGCCAGACTGGGAGCCTGTCATATAGGGACTCAGTCTAATGTGGGGAAAACGTACAAGCATAACAGTATGTGTAGAAGCATAATGGTTATGTGATAAATCCTGTAACAGAGTCAGATGCAAGGTGCTAGGGAAGTGGAGGGAGGTTCTGACTGAGTCAATCACGGCCACCTTCGCGGAGGTGGTGAAGCCTTGAACTGGGCTTACAAACTCAGATCTTTCCAGCGACCAAGCAAGCAAAACAAACACTTTGCATCACTTAATATAAAGCACTTGCATCACTCTAAAGACTTGAGCCAGCACTGAAATAGAACCTACCTTTCTACTCCTAACTTTGCCTCCATCACCAGATCCCAGATTTGCTCTGGATTTTCTCTTTCCTCTGCCGATTTCTTATCCTCTGCTGGGTCACTCTCCTAGCCTCCTAGACAGCCTCAGCGCTCCAGGTCTGGTATCCCTCCTGGAATGTGCTCTCCCTGGTCCTGATGCTGAGATGCAAATGAGATGTTAAATCTACCCATCAGGGACTGGGTTGCCTGTGCCCAGCACTGCATGGGAAGAGCTCTGGATCTTTCTGTTCAAAGAATCCAGCTTTTGCCTGGGACCACCCTCGTGGTCTTGCCACCAGAGTTCACCCTTGTTTCAACTGACAAATATTGCTCCCTGCTGGGGACAAGACATCCGGGGCTCTGAGTTTCAGGGGGAATTGGTGAGCTTCAGAAGCCAGGCAGCCTGCAGCTGGCTACTTACAGCACCCCCCACCGTGCTCCGTAATTGCCTGGAAACGCATGGCGTCTCCCGCCTTGCTGCTTAACTAAACTTCAGTTCTGTTCAACAGAGTCACAATTAAGAGGTGTTTTCCTCTTTCCTTTCCCCTGCTATCATTTCAGGGCCCCGGATGCCTCCTTGCTTAATTGTCTGAACTATTTCCCTGGGCAGTGGGACTCCCCAAATTAAAAAAGGGGGGGGGGCACCTTGTTCTGTTGAGAACATATTAAGGGGTACTTTTTGTCAGTTACTTTTTTTGATCTCCATGTGGCAGCCCCTATCATCCTCATACATCCTGAGAAGGAAAGGAGGCTCAGAGACGTTAGGTAGCTTGCCTAAGGCTGCACAGCTTGCCACGGCAGGAGCAAGGATTTGCAAGCGCAGAGTAGGCTGTCTTTGTCATGTCCTGGGAAGAACACTAACGGGAGGGGCAGGTGGATAAAATGGCCCTCATAAAGGATGCGTTCTCCACGATCCCCAGGCTTTTAGTAGCAATTAGCAATGAGGGCTGGATGCAGGCCTCTGTAGTCCAGACCTCCACCTCTAGAGGTTTTGGGAAGCAGTGAAAGAATTGGTGTGAACTAGAAATTCCACCGCCCTCACCACGCCAGTAAGTCAACGCACTGTGCTCCGAGAGTTCTGCCACCCAGGCATGACTAGGCTCCTGATCGGTGCTTGATCGATTAAAAAGTAGTTTGCATGTTGACTTAAAAAATCACCAACTGGAATGCTCTCGAGGAAAAAAATGTGTGCCTCTGAAGCACTCCCAGTGACCCCATTCTCTCCCCAGCAGGACTCCGTGGGAGCTGGATTCTGACTCGGAGTAGCATTCAAAAATTACAAAATGATTCCTTTGAACTGCGCACTCTCTCTGTCACTCCAGTGCTGAGTGAGGCTGACCCTGGCTGGGCAGCCCCGTCTCCTCCCAGCACAATTATCTCTCCAATTAAAGAGCAACTGAGGGACAGCGGAACCGGAACCAGAGTTTCTGCTGAATTACCACTAATCGTGCGACGGAGGAGCCCTCCTCGGCTTTGATCTCTTATCGCCCCTCGCACGCACCCTTTCTCTGTAAGGCCGGCTGCTCTCAGCATCGCTGTGTCTAATCAAACCTGTCACACCTCCGCGGAGGTAAATTGGGTTTATCAGAGAAGGGAAATTAAATTAAATCTGTTTAGGAATTAATCATGAATGTCTAGGCTTAGTCTATCATATTATCCCATTGTGGTGTATCGAGATCAAAATTTGCTGACCTGGTTAAAAAAACACACACAACTTTTATAGCTAGAATATAGGCATCGTGTTTTGGACAGCAAAGATAGCAAAGGGAAAGGAAAATTTAGGAATTAAAAGGTCCACAGGTTATCAGCTGATTAATTGTAGCAGAACATGTAAAACCAAGTTACTGAGACCCAGTATCCCTGACTTAGTTTGCCCACCGATAAAGGTAAGGTGGCTGGTATGTAATAGGTGCTCGGTAAATATTCATTTAAATTAATGGAAAAATGAATGGATGGGTGAGTTGTCATCTTCTCTCTCTCAAAGGTCTTTATTGGGCCACCAGGGACCCAGGTTACACGGTAGGAACTCTCCATCCCAGTGCAAAACATTTATTATGCGCCTACTGTATACTAGGAACTATGCTATATCCTAGGGACTTGGGTGAGACCCGATTGCTGCCATCATCTAGGACAGGGGTGGGCAAACTACGGCCCGCAGGCTGGATTCAGCCCGTTCGGCTGTTCTATCCGGCCCGCGGAGCTGAAAGAACGGAGGGTTCTCTTGCTCTCCCCTCCGCTCCTGCACCAGCAGCCCAAGACGAGAGTGCCAGCATGGTCAGGTTGCTTTTGTTCCGGCCCTCCGGTCCAGTTTAAGAACCCATTGTGGCCCTCGAGTCAAAAAGTTTGCCCACCCTGATCTAGGATGTAGTCAAGAGGAAACACCGTGACACAAGCCATCCAGATAAAGTAAGCCAGCCTCTGTGATGTGAGGAAGCTGCTGGAAGCGTAGCCTGGGGTCATAGTGAAAACTGAGTCACGTGTCAGGGGCGTGATCACAAAGCCCAGTGGGACTTGGCAAACATGGACAGAGGTTAGGGAAGGAATGAAAAATGCTCAGTTATTGATAGGGTCATTGATCAAGACAGCCCTAGTTTGCACTTGTTTCCTGGTGTAATTATAATAAGGCCCACTTCCATTTCCAAAAGTGCCCTAATTTGGATGATAAATTATACAGTCACTCCAGTTATTGAAAATTTCTGGGAGCTGCTGACGTGTTCAGGAGCGTGGCTGTTGGTAGTAACCGGCTAGAGGTTTCCTCCAGTGGAATCCAGAGCTCTGCTGCTGGGCCAGGATGGACCGATGGAGAAAGCATCCTATGTAAATACACTCAGTCTAGGATCTGAGAATCCTACTTCTGCACCTTGAGTTTGTTGATCCTATAAGAGGCCTGTGTTTGGTGGTACTCTTTATACTGTGATGTGGATGTTTGTTCTTAATTTCCTAAAAGGCTGAGAGAGAGGGTAAGCATATTGTTGGCATTAGGTCAGTGGCCAGTGGAGATCAGTCATTTGTAAGCATTTACTGGCCACCTGCAGGTAAGGATGCCTACAAATAAAGGTAATTAGAAAAAAACTCCTTATAATGTATCACCCAGCAGGAAATTAATGAGTGATGGAGACCCAGTGAAGAAGAGAGAGAGCCTAATTAGGCTAAATGGGAGTTGCTTCTGGAACAGGAATAGGAACAGTGCAACTGGCATGGCTCAGTGGTTGAATATTGACCTATGAACCAGGAGGTCATGGTTTGAATCCAGGTCAAGGCACATGCCCGGTTTGCAGGCTTGATCCCTAGGGTGGGTAGTGCAGGAGGCAGTCGATCAATCATTCTCTCTCAACATTGATGTTTCTATCTCTCTCCCCTCTTCCCTTCCTCTCTCTGAAATAAATTTTTTAAAAATATAAAAAATAATGGAGAACTGATTTCCCCCCAGCAGCTTTTGAAACTAGATAAATTCATTTATCTTTTTATCACAATCATATATATTTTTTAACCAAAATTATGTGTCAATATTTTCTTTGTAAAAAAGGAAAGTCTTACTCTCCTCTATAACACAACCTAAGCAATATTCAAGGAGTAAAAAGAATAAAAAAATCTGGACAGAGATTTATATCTCATAACTTAAAATAAATTTTCAGAGAGGCTGCAGGTGCTAAGGAACTATTATGTATTGATGAATCAGTCTAGACTTCTCCCAAGTTTTTTTCCACTCCTTCTTACTGATATAATTATCATCAATGAGTGACAGAATTATTAGTATTCTGAAGACATTAGAGCAAACATGTCAAACTCACAGGTCACAGGCCGCATGCCTTGTTTATTTAGCTTGTGTTAGCCTTTGAATTTGACATGCTTGCATTAGAGGGTGGTGATGAAGAATATATAATATTTTCCTATGATTTTGGAACCCAATGGATGCCTATCCATTCTTCCATTCATCTATTATCTATTCGTTCATCATTCATCCATCTATTCATCCATCCATCATACATTCATTCATGTCTCTGTCCATCACTTTGTCCATCCAGCTACCCACCCATTATCCATCCATCCATCCATGCATCCATCTATCCATTCATCTACTCATCATCCATCCGTCATTCGTCCACACATCTACTCACCTGTCCATCCATCCATTCATCCATCCACCTATCCATCCATCTACTCATCATCCATCCATCATCCATCCACACATCCACTCACCCATCATCCATACATCGGTCCATTTATCCCCTGAGACACTACCTAGTGTGACAGACAGGCCTACCTTTTGAGCTTTGGCTCAGCTACTTGGGAGTAATATGACCATGGAGAAGTTACCTAACATTTAGAAGATTCCATTTATTCATCTGCAAATAGGTATGACAATAGCACCTACCTCATATAATTGTTGTGAAAGTTAAATAATTACTTAATAAATATATGGTATTATAGTAATAAACAATTCATTTGTTTATTCTTAAAATATATTAAACATTTACTATCTGTACTGTGATTTTTGTTTTTTATTCCAAAGACAGATCAACCACAATTCCTGCCTTTAGGGGCTCAAGTTCTAGCCAGAGTGTCTAATGTTTACATTGATACATAAAATTAGAATTTACTTTATGCTGAAATGAAGATTTCAATGATTGAGCATTGACCTATGAACCAGGAGGTCATGGTTTGAATTAGGTGTTAAAAGAGTCCCAAGCAAGAACAATGACTCCATATGATCCAGAAGACACAAGAACTGAGTACGTTTTCACTGGGAGAAGATTAGTTAGCAAAGGTATAGATAGGCTATTAGTATAACCCATTTTGAATTTCAAGTTGACTTAATTCAGTCCTTTAAGATAAATTTGCTGAAGAGCAGGATTGAATCTTGTATAAGATAGGTACTTCTATTATATCCATTCATTGATTGTTTTCAACAAAGATTTGTGGGGTCTCTGGTACATATTCAGATGGAAAATTTTAGAGATAAGTAGGATGTGATAATTACCCTGAAGGAGTTCCTATCTGGGAGAGTGGAGAAACAAATGCAGATTTATTATAGCAAAATGTGGTAAATGTCAGGATATGCAGAAGGGGGTAAAATGGAGGGCTAAAGAGTTAGCCAGGCAGAAAGGTATGGATAGGGCATGAAGCAGCATGAGCAGGGGAATAAAGGCCAGAATGAGCACAGTGTGTAGGGGGAACTCAATTGGGTTGGTGTTAGCTGCATAGTAAGTGGGGGTCAGTAAGTGGGCTAGGGGTCTGAGCTCTAAGGACATTTTCAGGACCTTGGATTTTATTCAAAGGTAAAAGGACTCATTGAGGAGTTTTAATCAGAGGTAATATGGTCTAGTGTAAATTTTGAGAAGACTAGTCTGGCTGCAGTGGTGGGGCTTGATCAGCAGCAGATCAAGAAAAGAGATAAAGAGAGGAGATAAGCCTGGCTGGTGTTGCTCAGTGGTTGAGCATTAATCTGTGAACCAGGAGGTCATGGTTCAATTCCTGGTCAGGGCACATGCCCAGATTTCAAACTTCATCCTCAGTAGGGGGCTTGCAGGAGGCAGCCAATGAATGACTTTCTCATCATTGATGTTTCTATCTCTCTCCCTCTCCCTTTCTCTCTGAAATCAATTACAATATTTTTTTTTAAAAGAGAGGGGCTCAAAGATGTTAGTAGGAGTACAAATTGGTTGTTACAGACTATAGTTGTGGAGATGTAAAAGTACAGCATAGGGAATATATATAGTTGGTAATATTCTAGTAACTATATATGGTGTCAGATGGGCATGAGATTAATCAGGATAATCCCTTAGTAAGTAGGTACAGTCTAATCACTGGTTTGTACACCTGAAAATAATTTATAATAAAAAAAGCATAATATGCTAATTAGACCAGATGTCCTTCTAGACGAAGTCAGGGCTGTGAGGGCCGAGGCAAGCCGCCCCAGCTGCAGTGCACGAATTTCATGCACCGGGCCTCTAGTATAATAATAAATGTCAACTGTAATTGAAAAATAAAAATGATTTAAAAGTGGGAAAGAAAACCACCTCAGTAGGAATCAAGGTGAAAGATGGCGAGGACCACATCTAGGGCAGCAGGGGGAGAGTCCAAAAAAAAAAATGAGCATATTTCTAAAAGATTGAGCATCTAAAATCAGTTTCTAAACACCCTCCTTCCCTCCCCATAGCATCTCATTATGGAGCTGCCTCTGCAGTCAGGCCAAGGGCTAGACCTCAAGGGCCGCCTTATGCTCGCCCCCAGGCTGGGTGACTCTGTTCCCAAGATCCCCCTCACTGAACGCCATGGGTCTGTACTTGCCGACCATCCTACCCCTTCACAGATTTCAGTTCCCAGAGGACAGACACCCTGCACTGCACAACGCGAACCACCGAACTCCAGTTTCCGCTGTTTCTGAGCACATGCTGAGGTTATTTCATTCTCCCAGCCCAAGCTGCCGTATTTCTCAGCGAGTGAGCAGCGTGCATGCGGCTTGCGGCTCGGTGCCTGCGTTCTCCCCGAAAGCACAAGCACAGCAAAGGGCCTTCAATAATTTAGACCCGTCCTAAATTTTTCCAGCCGGCTCCCTTCTTCCAGCTCTCCAAGGCACGTGAAGAGCAGTCCCTAGCACTCTTAAGATGTTCATATTTCTAGAAGCTCCAGGAGAAGAGTAGAAAAACCCACTAATGTGCCCTCTTTAAATATTTCTGCTGTCATATTTTCCCCCTCACACCCAACGATGGCAGGTAATTGTCACAATTTTAGAGAAAAATGACACCGAGTGGAAAGAGCGTGTGTGTTTGCCACGGTTGCATTGAATTATAGAATGTTAGCGCTGAAGTTTGGACGTGGAAAACAGTCTGCTTGGGGAGAGGGAGGATTCCGCGCGTGTGTGCTGGAACTCTCGCCCCCATCCATGGCAGCCATTGCTAATCCATCACTGTGGTCTGCCTGGGAGCCCAGGTGCAGCCCACATCCTTGTCACGATGGCGCTTAAGTGACTGCCGATGGATCGGGGTTGGCACGCAAAATGAAACTCATTTGTCATCCCTGATGTAGGCCCAGCTGTGGGCACAGTGGGACACCTACGCGGTGGAAATGACCCAGGGCCGCCCATCAGTAGGTGTTGTCGCTCGCTAAGCCCTGCCTCCCGGTTCTTTCCTCCCAGATTAGTGGAATGAAGGCCCTTCTACTCCCGACTCAGAATCTTCCTCTCCTGTGTCTCCGTGCTGCTCCGTCCTCTGGAATCTGTGTCTCATTTTTTGTTTGAACCTCGAGCAACTGCTGTCTGTCTTTCTCTGACCACATGGTGTCTCAGGGTTTCTCAGTGTTCCCACGGAGCAGCTTTGAGCCCCAGGTGTGCTCTGGACCGCTCCGTCTGTAAGCTGAGAGCTGTAGTTTCTGCTCCACACCGGAGAATTTTTTTGAGTGTGGTTGCTAGCCATAGTAAGAAAGAGAGGGTGGGCCACACAGAACCATAGGAAAGATAAAGAATTGTGATCCTGGGGGAGAGAGATTTTCCTGAGACCACAGAAATGTTGGAGCACATCTGTGCATAAATCACCACCATTTAATTAGCCTCAGGAGACATTTCCATTGTGGAGGTGAAAAAAGGACCCTTGGGAAGGATGAATGAGAGTTCATTGCTGAGAGGCCGGTGGAGCTAACATCAATGTGTTTGCCCTTTTTTTAAAAAAAAAAAAGTTTTTATTGGATTTTTTTTTTTTGAGAGAGAGAGAGAGAGAGGAAAGGAGAAGATGGAAACATCAATGAGAGAGGATCAATAATCGACTGCCTCCTGCATGCCCCCTGACCAGGAATCAAACCAGGGCCCTCTTTTTAAAAAAATATATTTTATTGATTTTCTACAGAGAGAAAGGGAGAGAGATAGAGAGCTAGAAACATCAATGAGAGAGAAACATCGACCAGCTGCCTCGACCAGAATCGAACCTGGGACCTTTCAGTCTGTAGACCGATGCTCTATCAACTGAGACAAACCGGTTTCGGCCAAACCAGGGACCTCTTGGTTCATGGGTCTATGCTCAACCACTGAGCAACACCACCCTGGCTGTTTGCCCTTTTTGATTTTGGTTTGTTTGATGAGGGTAGGACAGTACCTTCTTCTGGTTTCACTCAGCTTCTAGGAAACTGCCCCCTCGGAAGGAAGTGGCAAGGTCTGGGAGTTTAAGGGTCTCTCACAGCATCACCCCGCTCCATGCAGAGGGCTCCTGGGTCCTGCCTGCTTCCACGCTTGTATCTAGTTCATGGGCCCAAGAGCGATTCTGTGTAAGAAGCACAGGCTTCTCCTCCCAAGCCAAGCTCCTGCCCTCCTCTTCAGACAAGGAGCTGACTTTTCCAGCAGGTGAGTTCACCCAAAGGCAGATTGATTGGAACGATGGCAATGCCTGTCATCGAAACCAGTGGGGACACTTCTGAATCAGAGGAATCTTCGAGTTGAGGCATGTGGTGAAGGTGCATCCCAGCATGGGCTTGCTGGTCCCACCAGATCACCACGCCCTTCTGGATTTTCCTTTCGTCTCTCCCTCCTGGAGCCTTCCTGGGTCCCTGTGCACAGGGGTTCCTTTCCAAGGCAGGGGATCAGAGGTGTGGTTCTGCAGCACAGTTCTCGGCCAGGTTGCACATCAGAGTCACATATACCGATCTCTGGGTCCCAGCCCTGAAGATCCCGAGTGAGTGTGGCCTGACCTGTGGGACTTTTAAAAAATCTTCCACTGCTCCCTGGTTCCCAACCCTGGGGCATGCCACTGGTCTCCTCCTATGGGTTTATGTTTTAATTCCTACCAAAATGGGATCTCCAAGTGTCCCGCTACCACTGTATCATGTGTCCGTTCAGGCGTGCGGTGCAATTATCCCTGCACTTGCTAACAAGCGGGAAGCAGGTGGTGCAGCCAGTGGGCGATTTCAAGCGTTAGGAACATCTGTACTGCCTGCTACAGTTGCCACACTGAGGGCACTCTGAGGGTGGGGGGCAGGCCACTCTCAGGGAGCTGAGGTTGTATGTATCATCAAAAGAGTAGGAAACATACCTAGTCGACAAGTGTATCCTTCTCCTTTTATAACATGAAGTATCTTTCTTTGCCCGGAGGACCAGGCAATTACGCAGCTGCAAAGGCTCGCCTGCAGGAGGGAGCGCAGAGCCCGAGTGACAGCTGCGTCACTTCAGAAGGCAAATGGCAAGTGGGCGTGTGTGCACATGCGCGCACCTGTGCTCAGACTTGAACCACATCTTGATGACCATGTTGTCTGTAAAGGTATTTAACGTCTCTCCAAGCCCGCCACTTCTTCCTGGGTTGAATCAAACCCACCTAACAAAATTATTTTGAAGATTAAAGTCAATTAGGAATTGCGAGTTTATGGAACATATTCGTCCTAGAGCTCTTACCAGTCTGCAGGGAAACATAAAAACCTGTTTCAAAAAATTAGGAAGGACATGAATGGGCATTTGGTTGGAGAAAAGTAGGTGGCCAGTAAACAAAGGGAAATATAGTATCACTAGCAATCCAGCCATTTCAATTAAGATGAGAATACTAGCCTTTTATCTTAATAAATTGCCTGCGACTTAATTTTGCTAAGAGAAAGTTTCTGTCACACTAATGGGAGGAAAAATTGAGTTAGTCTTTTTTAGAAAGCACTTTGGCAATATAAAAAAAAACAACCTTCAAAAATTCTGGTTTTTTTAAGCCAGAAATTGTACTTCTCTAATTTATCTTAAGGAACTAAATAGGATTGTTTATAGATGTTGACCTAAATGTCTTTTTTAATAGTGAAAAATGGAAATAATAAAATTATCCCCCAATATTTGAATGGTTAAGTAAATTATAATGCATTTTCAAAGTGTAATCAGATCCCTATAAGATTAAATTTATAAAGATTATCTACTGACATAGGAAAGTTCTCTGGATAAGAGAAAAAGCAAGATAAAATTTATTTTCAGTATTGTAATTAAAACAAATATACTTTATTTATTGAAGTGCTTTTATTTTTCTAGTATCTGCCATTGGCTCAAACTGGCTTAAATAATAAAGATCTATAAGCTCATACAATAGAAGATATTAAAAAATATGTCAGGCTTCTGAATTGGTTGACTTAGCAGTTCAATATTTTGGTCAAGGATGGAGTCTTGATTAGTAATGTCTAGAGACAAAAAAAAAAAAAAAAAAAATGACATCCCTCCCTCCCTCCTCTCCATCCTCTCCTCTCTCTGCTCCTGCCTTCTACCCTCTGCCTATCTTTGATTGAGTGAAGAAATTTTTCTATCTACCTGCAGAATTCCCATCACACTTTATGGTCCTGAATTGAGTAGTGTTCATTTTTGAACCAACCCTGATCTCAGGGGGGGGGGGGGGGAGGGTCCTGGGGCTCATGGAGGAGGAAGAGAGGAAAATGGTCAAATGGATACTGGGCAGGCAACCATTGTGTTTATTACAAGTATGGGTCAGTCCACTGAGATACTGACTTTCACTGCTATGACTTCCAGTTGATAGGACCACCAGGAGCAAGTTTGATGGAAAATACTCTAGGACATGGAGGAAGTTTTAAGTCATAGACTTTGTGTTAAGATTTTGTCTCAAGTCTGATCCACATGACACCCGTGGAGAGCACAGGGAAGAGAGAATCCAAACAGAAAGTCAGCTAGTTAGGATGTAACCCCTGATAACAAGTCTTCTGAGATGGGGACAGAGGCCGCACGGCCGGGCTGGCGTGTCCCACCATTCTGTGTGATATGCTTGTCATGGACTACGGCTTATCATTGTGATGGGAATTGGGGTGAAACTGTGAGAACTAGGAGGCATCAAGAAGGAACAGGCTTCTTGTGTGGCTTCTATGAGCCTCAGTTAAAATGCGCCTGGTGAACAGGCTGGAGGTATCCAAGGGCTTGTTTCCAGGATGTCGTAAAAAGAATGATTTCAGTAAAATCGCTGAAGAACCTGCAGAGCTCTGAATTCTTTTCATTGCTCCAGGCTCTCAAAGGCCCCAGAAACACAAAGAGGGGTCCAAAGTGCATGCATTCGTTCTTATATTCAGTAAGAGTTAACCACGTAATAACAGTGTTAGCTGACGTTACTCATTTCCGTGGGTTGCCATAACAAGGAACAGTAGGTGGGATGGCTGAAAACAACAGAAATGTTTTGCCTCACAGCCCTGGAGAGCGGAAGTTCAAAATCAAGGTATCCGAGGGCAATGCTGTTTGTCTCTCAGGCTCTAAGGAAGGAGCCTCCTGCCCGCCCCCCATCCCCGGCCTCTGGCCTTTACAGCCAGTCATTGGTATTCACTGGCTTAGCTGCGGTCTCTCCTCTTCCTTCATATGGTGTTCTCCCTGCGTCTCTACATCATCTTCCCCCTGGGCATGTTTGTGTCTAGGTCCAATTTCTCTTTCTTAGAAGAACATCAGTTGTATTAGATTAGGGCTCACCCTAATGGCTTTGTAACTTGATCACATCAGCAAAGACCCTATTTCCAAATAAAACCACATTCACAGACACCGGGGATTAGGGCTTCAGCATATATTTTGGGGGGACACGAGTCAGCCCATAACACTAATAATGTTATGTGCAGATACTGTCCGCAGTGCTTTGAATATATTTACCAATATAATTCTCACAGAAGCTCTATGAAACAGTTGCTATTATTTCCTACTTTATACGTGAGGAGACTCCTTCTTGGAGATGTTTATTCACCAGTGCAAGGCCACACAATTAGTGTGGAATTTAAACCTAGGTGGTCTTGTTTCAAAGCCTGCTAATCATAGCAACTATACCACACTACCGTGTTTCCCCGAAAATAAGACATCCTCCGAAAATAAGACCTACTTACAGGTTTCATTCTGAGTTAAATATAAGGCACCCCCTCTGAAAATAAGGCCCCCAGGCTCTGTCTCAGAATGAAAATTAATTTACCATAAACTGGTCGCTAGGGCCGCCCCCACTGGCGTCTAGCAACCAGTGACATCGCGCAGAGTCCTGACGTCACTGTTGTGTGAATGGAGAGAAATCAGCATGGAAACTCTGAAACCTAAACTGCAAGAAGTTGTGACTTGGGTGAAGAATTCATGGGAGAAAATCACTGACAGTTGCATTGCAAATGCACTGCAAGCAGGCTACCTTGACAAGAAGTCATTTAAAGACAGTGCTATTGCTAACCATGAGAGATTTGGTCCACTGGTTCTGAAAGAAATGGAGTCACAAGAAATTCACCAGGAAATTCAGGAATTGGATTGTTATGATGATGTTCCAGAAGATGATGACATGATTGTCATTGAATAAATGAGTAAATTCTTGATACTGAAGGATTCACAGTTTGTCTGGTTTGTGTTGACAACTACCGTACTACCGTACCTTATACAGATAATACATTTCCTTTATTTTCATTTAACAATAAATGTGTACCGCATTCTTCTTCATGGAAAAATAAGACATCCCCTGAAAATAAGACCTAGCGCATCTTTGGGAGCAAAAATTAATATAAGACACTGTCTTATTTTCGGGGAAACAGAGTATCTCTTGATCACGTCCTATGTGTTACCCCCTTCCTTGCTGTGTGATATGTGCTATGAATGAGACCTAGGAAAGTAGTCAGCACAAATTAAGTAGTCAATGCCTGTTAAAAGGAAGGCAGAGAGAAGATATAAGAATGGAGGAAGAAAGATAAATTTGCGATGATTCATTTACTTAATTACTCACCTAGAAAATATTTATGGGATAGCTACTGGACATGGGGATGCAGAATGCATCAGAAAAAGTATTCTCACCAAAGGGTCCTGTAAATGCAATAAATTAAAACACATGGTAGAAGAGAATCTCTGTTGACCCATCTTCTCTGTGCTAGAACTTGAAGGGTTCTCAAATGACATGATTCAATGATGTCATTGATCATGTCAGTGAGAAGGGAATCATACCAGTCTGAGAAAGTAACATTATATGGGGTTTTGGTTCCCAAACTCAAAAGTTGAAATCTAGTAAGGTGGTCTGGGGCATGTAGATTGGGGGGACAGCAACTTCTCCAGTCAAGGAAAAGATGTGGTCTTTGTCACAAGTACACAACTCTGCAAAGGTAGTACAAAGGCATCTATAGATAATATATAAATGAATAGGTATGGCTGTTATTTCTCTCATGAAAAGAGAGTTTGGCAACCATACCTGCTCCAGCAAGATTCTATATACCTTTAAGCTTAGACCAGAGTTTCAGAACATGCCACCCTGCAAGGAGGTGAAGCTCCCCTCCAGCCCTGAAAGACAGGGAGTTGGAGAGACAGAGAGAAAAGAGAGCATGGGCAGCAAAGCCTGGAACTGCCTGCCTAATCTTCCTTAATCTGGAGCCATGGGAGGGGAGGGGAGAGGAAGAGAAAATGGGGAGTGAGGAAGGGGGAGTGGAGGGTGGGAGGAGAGAGAGAGAGAGAGAGAGAGAGAGAGAGAGAGAGAGAGAGAGAGGAGAGAGGAGAGGGAGGAGGGGAGAGGAAAGGGAAGGAGAAAGAAAGGACTGGGTCCCCTCACATTCTGAGGCACCTGAAGAGATGGAGAAAGAGTAGGGACCTGGGTCATCTACACTGGCCCGTTCACCCATTTGACAGTACTACCTTTAGAATACCAGTTCAGTTTGCATCTTGGGGTCTCATTTACCAGCTTAGCACCCCTCCAAGTAAGGAGATGGAGATATTTCTCCTATATCCTCACTTATCCTGAAAGAGCTGGAGTGGAGGGGCCGATGAGGTGGGGACCAGAGAGTGATGAGTACCCCCTCTTAGAGGTCAAGACATGCATCGTCTCATATTATGCTTATATCACCCAGGAAGGTACATATTATTGCTCCTGTTATACAGATTAGCATACCGAGACTCCTGAGAACCTAGGTCATTGGCTACTAACCGAAGGATCTGGTATATTCAATGCCTCCAAAGCATATGCCCCCTTCACAGGGCCGCAAGCCTCTGAATAAGCAAGCAGGCAGCACTTGCTGTTGAAATGCTACAGCCAGTGGGAGAGGCTAACTCTGCCTTTCCCCTGCAGTGTTCAAAGCCATGCTGGCTCTCAGCAAATCTGACCCCCACCGTTTCTTCTTTAGAGGATCCCACTGGCTGAGGGAAGAGGCCAGTGCTAGAGCCAACACTCCCTAACCCAGGAGGGGTCCGAGGTGCTAAAGAAAAGAGAAGTA
The DNA here is from genome assembly GCA_963924515.1 of Vespertilio murinus. Lineage (NCBI taxonomy): Eukaryota > Metazoa > Chordata > Mammalia > Chiroptera > Vespertilionidae > Vespertilio > Vespertilio murinus. Next base: position 188,289,526 of record OZ004707.1, read on the forward strand.
GGTCACCCTCTTGGCTGAGTCTCCAGATCTGCTTTAAAGGTAACTGTGCTTATAGGTTACACATTTCTATGCTTGATGCAAGAAGTTGTACTCAGTAGCTGGAGCTTAGGTTTGGAACTGGCGATCTTTCAGAAATCTAAACAGGAGTTTTGGAACTTTTAAGTCCTCATGAGCTGGAAACGGAGTGAAGATATGGACAGAATGGAGAAGGTCAGAAGGTCAGAGAAGTAATGTCCAATGGTATCTTTGGGGTCTTTCTGTAATGGAGAAGAGTGGGAAGTGGGGGTTTGGGGGTGAGGGGGGGGGTGTTCTGAGGCTGCTTGCATGTGCCAGCACATGTCCATTCTTTCTTCTTCCTGTATCAGCTCTCTGTCCTTTGCCCTGTCCATGTGATTTAAGATCCAGAAATGAGCACACAAGTCAGGCCTGGCTAACCCCTAAAGTGTCTATAGCTAGAGTGATTGGTTCAGGCTTGAACACCTGACTTTAATAGACCCAGTAAGCATGAATTTTAGAACTTTAGCAGGAATAATTGGGAAATCATAGCTCTTTTTTTCCCTGCAGGGATTATTACACATAAAAATAATTTCAGCCTGGAGCCGCAAGAATCTTCATGTGAGAATGAAATTTAAGGGTGAAGCCAACCCAGCAGGAAATAAGGCCAAGAGGGTGGGCGATCTCTCTCTCTCTCTCTCTCTCTCTCTCTCTCTCTCTCTCTCTCTCTCTGTCACACACACACACACACACCCCTACCTTCTTCATAATTATACTTTAAAAGTCCCAATAACAAATATCCTATATAATAAAAGCCTAATATGCTAAGTGTCTGTTCAACCAATCAAAGCATAATATGCTAATGATATGCTAAGGCAGCTCAACCAGTCCCTATGACATGCATTGACTGCCAGGGGCAGATGCTTAATGCAGGAGCTGCCCTCTGGTGGTCAGTGCATTCCCAGGGGGAGTGCTACTCAGCCAGAAGCCGGGAGCCTCTCCCACTTCCACAGCAGCAGTAAGGATGTCAGTTGGACATCCCCCAAGGGCTCCTGAACTGTGAGAGAGTGCAGGCCAAGCTGAGTAATCCCCTTACCTCCTGCCCAGTGCATGAATTTCATGTCTTGAACCTCTAGTAGAAATATATTTTTAAATACAACAAAAATCATAGACCTCTTCCTTATTTCCCCTCTTCTTTCACCTATCTCCCTCTTCTCCTTCCCATCTGCAAATACTTTCTTGAACATCTGTTGTGTGGATGGATGTACTGCAACAAGCCCCTGCAGCCAGACCGCCTGGATTTGAACCCCATCTCCATCACTCCTTCATTCTGTGACTTTAGAGAACTTATCAAATCTTGCTGGCCTCAGCCTTTTCATAGGATGCATTGTAAGCGTTCTACAATGTCTAGATGTTGTTGTTACAAAGCTGTACAAAGAGTAAGGTGGGAAGCTCGTCTTCTAGTCATGCATGATCTAGGAGAGGACATGAAATTACACTGTGGGTGTTTTCGTCTGTTAGTGCTGTGTAAAAGCATCAGGAGAACAAGCATGCATATTTCACTCATGCGTGTAGTAGATTGTCTGGGATTTGGTTGATCCAGGTTAGGCTGGGCCTGGTTTCATGTTGCAGTTTGGGTGCAGATCTGCTCCATGTGCTTTTCATCCTTTTTAGACCAAAATTTCTCAGGATATTCTCCTTCTGGCAAAAGATAGACAGGCTCAGCTATTCCAGTACATTTCAAGCTTTTCCACGTATCATATGATCTAACAATTGCATTGGCCAAAGCAAGGCACATGTCAAAATTCAAAGCCAAGTACTCCTGTCCATGCCAAGAGAGCCAATCTATAATATTACCACAGGGGAGTAAAGGTTTTCTGCTGTTAATTCAACCTACATCGTGTTTATTTAATACCAAGTAGGAAGTCAGGGATTTGATAGGAGAGATATAGATAGAAAGTGCCAAAATAGCTCAAAAGTAGAAGAACTTACTTCTAAGTGGTTGAAAACTCAAGGGAAACATCGTGGAAAAGCAAGTGATTGGGAGTAAGTCTTGCATGCTGGGTTGGGAAAGAGAAGGAAAATCCAGGCAGGTGGAGAGGATAGAATAGGAAAAGACATGAAGCAGAGGCACATCCAGGAATAGAGAGAAGTTTCAGTTGGCCAGGTTTGGGGAGGGACGTTATGCTTACCAGGGAAAGTTGGGACCAGGGACCCATATCATTTATGGACTGAACAAAGTCTATAAGCTTGGAGAGACCAGTGGGTCCCTCCGGACACCCAAAAGCAAGTGACCATCGATAACTTTCACCAGTGGGAGAAAACTTGATCAATGCTCCATACAGGCCAAACCCAGCAAGCGGCAAGGTGGCAGTTCCTTGAGACAGAGTCAGGTCGAGTGTAGCTCTCGGCTGGGCTGGCAACAGCATTAACTGTCTGGGCACACAGCAGTGAGGGTACAGGTCAACAGGCTCAGAAAGAAACAGTGATGAAGAAATCAATTTAGCCCTGGCCAGTTTTGCTCAGTGGATATAGCACTGGCCTGCAGACTGAAGGGTCCCAGGTTCAATTCCAATCAAGGGTACATGCCTGGGTTTCAAGCTCCATCCCCAGTGAGGGTCATGCAGGTGACAGCCGATCAATGATTCTGTCTCATCGTTGATGTTTCCATCTCTCTCTTCCTCTCCTTTCCTCTCTGAAATAAATTAAAAAATATTTTTAAAAATCAATTTATTTTACCTATCCAGAAGAGGCTGGTGTCTCTCTCAGTTTAAAAGGAGACCTAGTCAAAGTAGTCTATGCATTTAATAGGCAGAGGAAAGACAAAGGGATTTAGAGTTGAATCTTGAGGCTAAGTCCCCAGTCCATCATTTATTGACTGGGAGACCTTGGATATAGTATCTCATCTTTTAGAGTTCTTGTCCCTAAACCGGGGCTTGATTAGACCTAGGGCTGCCATAAAAAGCAAATGTGATATTATGTGACAAAGAGGAACAAAGATAATATAAGATTATATTAACCAAATTGACATTGATTAATATAATCTTATTAACCGATGCAACCCCAATAAATTTAATGAAAATTAGAGAAGAAAGAAAGGAGCTTGAGGGAATTGCTGCTAACAGCAGCTGAAGCATCAGTGAAGTGAGCACAGGAGAAAGGAGAGAAAGTTGGACCAAATTGGGTAGTTTTGCTTATAATCTGCTCCAGTTTTATCCTTCTGTGTTTTTCTATGTTGGACAGTTTGGGGATCTAAAAACAACCTTCTCAGTTGAGCATACAGTGTTTCATGTAAGATTTTGCCAGCCAGACTCATGGGAGACTTGGATTCCAAAGTAATAATGAGTGGGAAGAGGCGGCACACACGGAGCATTGGTGCTGCCAGTGTCAGGACCTCTCTGGCTCCTGGAAGGTCAGCCTTCTGATGGCAGCGTCCTGACTCCCATGTCACTCACTGTCCAGGTGAATTGTTCTGGACCCAACAGCAGCGGTCCTGGGCTCCTGAGTCTGGCCTGTGGCTGCGTGATGTGGTCCTGGCAGCAGCTGGGACACTGGCTTAGATTCCCTCACAGCCATGTTGGTGCAGAGATTCCCTTGATGAGCCAGTCAGTTCTGGGGGAGCCGCACCTACTCATTCCCTCCCTAAGACTCACTTCTGCAGGCCTCCTAATGATTGTATAAGCATGTGATTGCCTTCCTCAAATACCCTTTAAGAAGAAACTACAGCCTGGCTGGTGTGGCTCAGTGGTTGAGCATTGCCTTATGAACCAGGAGGTCGTGGTTCAGTTCCCAGTCTGGGCACATGCCCAGGTTGCAGGTTCAAGGGGGGCATGCAGGAAGCAGCCGTTCAATGATTCTCTCTCATCATGGATGTTTCTGTCTCTTTCCCCCTCTCTCTTCCTTTATGAAATCAATCAAAATATATTTAAAGAAAAAAGCAGCTACAGCAGCATGAATGTTTGTTATCTATAGTTGAGCCCTGACTGTCCCACTGACCCAGGGATGGCTGCAAGTCTAAAGGCACCGAAAGTCAGTCCTCTGACCTCCTCAGGCAACTGGACACCCCTCTTTGGATCAGCTGCCATTACCAGATGGTCTCCCTGCCTGTTGTTTTCCTGTTTCCAATCCATCCTAAATACTAGGGTCAGATTTCTCTTCTTCAAAGCAAACGCTAAGTCACATACCTTGGGATTTCCAGTTTTAAAGTGGTGGGGAGAGAAGTGCTTTTTCTTTCTCCTCTTGGCAATGACCCTCAAAGCAACAAGGTTATGTTAAAAGAAATGAAAGCTAAATCTCTGATGAAACCAGGGGACATCCGTGATTCCGACTCGCAATAGAGGGAAGAGCTGCCAAATGCAGTGAAGCTCCAACAAGGTGAGGGAAGGTGTCCAGAAAGGATGCTCACAGCTGCAGATCCCGGGAGAAGCACATGGCACATTCAAAGGGCAAACCCAGTGAGCCTTTTTTTTTTGGGGGGGGGGGGAGAGGGGAGCAAGGGGAACAGGGATGTGGATTGATGGCAGGAGCTTCCCTGGACCCAGGATGTTCTGAAGGAAAAGCAGAGCAGACTAACTGAGAATTTCATGCAGATAAATGATAATTTCAGGACGTAGTCTGCAGGGGACACAGTTTGCCTTAGCAAGCTGATGGCTAGAATGACATTTGCTGGGTGTGGAAGGGTGGGGTTAAAACCCCAGTGGATAAGGTCAAGAACTAAGGGGAGGCGAGCAAATGCAATATGAATTTTGCTAGAAATAGGAGCGTGGGAGCTGTAAGAAGGTGGGGTTGAGGACTGTGATGGTATTCTAGGTGCCAGGTCACAGGGCGCCTGGTTCTCTGATTAAACGTTATTTCTGGGTATGTCTGTGCTTGTATTTCTGGATGAGGTTAGCATTTGAATTCCTAGACTGAGTAATGCAGGTGGTCTAATCAGTTGAGGGCATGAATAAAACAAAAAGGTTGAGGCAGGGAAGACTTGCTTTCTCAGCCTCACTGAGTGAGCGGAGACCTTGGTCTTTTCCTGCCCCGGGACTGGGACTTCTATCACCAGTGACCCAGGTTCTCAGGCCTTCAGACTTGGACTAGGACTCACGCTACTGGTTCTCCTGGCCCTCAGGCCTTCCGGCTTGGATTAGAATAATAGCACCTGCTTTCCCTGCTGGCGGCGTCTCCAGTTTGCAGATGGCAGATTGTGGGACTTCTCAGTCTCTCCCATATCTGCATGAGCCAGTGTGTCATAATCCCTTGAGATATAAGTCTGTTTTTCTGGAGCGCTCTGGCTAATGCAAGGAGCATCGGCATGCGAGAGAGATTGGTAAGGTAGGAGAAAGAGGAGGCACACGTGGAAGCAACATTCGTATAAGGTGAGACGGCATGGGACCCATTAGACTTTTAATAGGAGCATGTGTAATTCATCCCTGGCAACAGATGGGAACACAGTATCTGGGAGTGAATCTGGCGGGTTCATGCATGTGGCGGAGGGAGCATGCTGGAGCTCTCTTCTCATTGCTTCATTTTTTTTTTTTTTTTTTTTTTGCAAAGTAACAAAAGGCATTTGTCGCCAGCTGAGAATAAAGGAAGGAAGGAGATGTTGGAGGTTTGAGGAGAAAAGGCAAAATGATCGCCTAGGACAGAGGCAGAGCTTGAGGGGAATTATTATGATTGTGGAGTGTGCCGAAAAGAGCGCCTGTGAATTCAGTGGCCACGGTGTAAATTAAGCCCAGACAAAATGTGTGCTACGTGTGGGTGTCTGCACGCCTTCTGAGCACGTTCACTTGTTTAACTAAGAAGTATTTAACCAAGGTTCTGGTCCACCTCCTTCCTCCAGGTCAGTACATTAAAGGGAGGAACAAAGCAGGATGTACATGAAGGACCATGGAATCTGAGCTACTAGGTAAAGAGGGAGAGCAGGCTTTGGGGGAGGGGGGGCAGAAAAAGGGTGGTCCCGTCAGCATGTTGAAGCTCCTCATTAGATTAAATAATTATTGGTGCTGGGAACATGGAAAGGCTTGGCTGGAAGGTTCAAAGGAGGTGGGACTCTGGATGCCTGAAGCAGCCCAGGAGGGGATGCAATCAGCAGTAATGATAAGATCTATATGTGATTATAAGAATGAGAGACGATTAGGTGGAGAATGAAATCACTACAATACAAGAGACAAACTTAGAGAAAGAACATAGTATTGGAAGGGCCCCACATAAAGGCACTGAAATAATTCAGAATAGCATTGGAGGGAGTTGCAGTGACCCAGGGGCTAAACTGCTTGAGGAGTGAGGGAGATCGATCAGGTCTCTGTAGGCCGCTGAGGGAAGGAGGTGTGGCAAACACCGCACCTCCAGGTCCTATGATGCAGAGGACGGTGGAGGGGGGAATCAGCCGGCTCTGCAAAGCTCTGTAGGAGAGAGCTATCCTTGGTTGGGGCCAGGCTTCACGTACAGGAGGAAGATGAAGGGATAATTCAGAGATGTCAGACTGTAAGGGATTTTGCTGATAATGGACTCTAATTTCCAGAGAGCAGAGAAGGAAGTTTTCCAGAAGTGAAGCAAAGTATATGAGTGGCTAGATGAAAGACTATACTTTGCTATGTGGGAGCAAAAATGCAAATCAATAAAATCCAGAGAGTCTTTGAATTCTGGTGGCTCCGATTAGCAGGAATGTAGGCGCGATGAGGTTCATCTTCTGAATTTCCAAGGCAGTTTTTAAAAAATATATATATTTTATTGATATTTTACGGAGAGGAAGGGAGAGAGATAGAGAGTTAGAAACATCGATGAGAGAGAATCACTGATCAGCTGCCTCCTGCACACCCCCACCGGGGATGTGCCCGCAACCAATGTACATGCCCTTAACCAGAATCGAACCTGGGACCTTTCAGTCCGCAGACCAACGCTCTACCACTGAGCTAAACTGGTCTCAGCCCAAGGCAGTTTTTGGGGGATGTGGATGGAAAAGAGGTCCTGTGGAAAGGAACCTCCAGGGTGATGCGATCCTAAATTCCTAACTGGGCAGGCTGTGGAGAGTGGCCATGCCCCAGGCGTGGGACTTCTTTAGTAAAGGGTTTAACTCTGCCTTAAACAAGCCCTGCCCACTGTTTCTGTGCATCTAGGTTAAGACATCTTTGAAATGCGCCCTTTCAACCCCTCCTTTAAAGCAGGAGCCTAACTTTCTTGTAATCCAAACCTTGCCTTGCTTCCTTCCACCTTCACATAATGTTCCTTCAGTTCCCTCCTCAATCGCAAATGCATAAAAGAAGCTGCAAAACTGTCGTTCTCTCGAACATTCGTGACCTTGCTCCCCAACATATGTCATCATTTTGGCTCAAACAAACTCTTATAGAAAAAATTCTCTAGAGGCTCTAGCCCAGTGATCAGCAAACTCATTACTCAACAGAGTGGCAAACCGTGGCTTGTGAGCCTCATGTGGCTCTCGAGCCACAGTTTGCCGACCACTGCCCTAGCCGACTGGCTCAGCGGAGAGAGCATCAGCCTGTGGACTTGAAGGGTTCTGGGTTTGATTCTGGTCAAGGGTACATACCTCGGATGCAGGCTCTGGCCAGGGCAGGTGGGAAGGCAGCCAATGGTGTCTCTCACATTGATGTGTGTGTCTCTCTCTCTGCTCTCCCCCGCCCTTCCACTCTTTCTAAAAATCAATGGAAAAATATCCTCGGGTGAGGATTAACAGCAACAACAAAAATTCTCCACAGGTTTGGACATTTCTTACATGGACATTTAGACACATGGACAGTGGTGAGGTTGTCAGGGGCTTTTTTGTGTGTGAGTGAAGGCGGGTTGGGTGCATTTAAAGCTCAGGCCAAGCTCTGGGGCTTCATCATTTTTTTTTTTAATGAAGTCTACTGTAAAGCAGATTTTAAAAAACACATTTTATCGCTATGTTTAAAAAAATCAATGAAATAATCACCTCCGTAAAATTAATCCACAGTGGATATATAATAGGTCAGGGGACATGTGGAAAAATGACAAAAGGAGTCTAACTGTGAGCTGGTGGAGCTCAGGAAAAAGGAGAGAAAGATAAAAATAAACCCTTACAAGAATGAAGGGTTTATTTATGACACATGGCTGAAAACATAATAAGGGATGTGGTAGAAGAGAGATTAAGAAAAGGGAGATAATTATAATGGCATGGACAGAGGGTTAAAATGGAGAAATGTAAAATGTTCACACCGGAAGGATAAAGGCAATACAACACACACTCAATGGATGGTCTAGCTTTTAAAGTATCTTTTAAACAAAATGATAGAATATGTCTTTTTAAACAGAACAGGAAAATAATCAAAACATAATTCATAAAAAGTTTCCAGGAATTATATAAATGCACACACACTTTAAAAGGGGTAGGCATTGCCAGGCCAATGTGGCTCAGTGGTTGAGCATTGACCTATAAACCAAGAGGCCAACAATTTGATTCCTGGATAGGGCACATGCCTAGGTTTGGGGCTCCATCCCTAGGGGCTGGGGGAGGCATGCAGGAGACAGCTGATAGATGTTCTCTTTCATCGATGTTCTCTCTCCCTCCCTCTCCCATCCTTTCTTTCTAAAATCAACAAGAACATACAAAAAATTATTTAGAGAAAAGGCACAGGCAAATCCTGGAAACATGGTATATGTAATGACCTCTGAGACAGGATTCAGAGGTAAAAAATTAAGACTTTAGGCAACCAGGAAAAATACCAAGTTACTTGTGTGGTCTCAGTCTTCTGCCTGGCAATTTTCAAAGGAAGAATACTGTGGAACCACATGTACAGAATCCATAAGAAAAAAATAATATTTTACATAGCTGAATTGTTGTTTGTGTGTAAATGCAAAAGTCTGATCTTCTTGGGCCTGTAATATCCCAGAATGCATTTCCCGAGAACCCAACGTGAAGACATCCCTCCAGGGCGGACTTCAGGTAGATCTGAGCACAGACACAGGTTTCAGCTTCGCTGTGAGTATGGAATCCATCCAACTGTGGAACCACAACTAAAGTACACCCGGCATGAGGACTGAGCACAGAACCTTGTGAACTTTCTCAGTGTAGACATGACTTAATTAAGAACAGTTACGACAAGAGAGGAAAACGGTGGAAGGCAGTGTGTTATGGGCTGCCTTCCTAATCTTTTGTAGCTGGAAGTCAAAAGGTATTATTCAAAGCTGATACATCCTGTAGCAGAAATATATTTTAAAATATAATACTAAACTAAAATTGGGGAGGAAATTGTAAGCACGAGAGGTATCTTTCTTTAAAGAAATGTAGAGAGTTTTTAATTTTAATAAGATAATGATTTGCAACCCAGGCATATAGTCCTTGCTATGAACGGGAAATTTGGTCCAAAACGGAGCGGGTAGGGCAGGGTTTATAAAGGCAAATGTTGCAAGGAGCTGATGACCGAAGAGATGGGTTGCTAAGGGCAACAAGACCATAAACGGGCAACGTTTGTTTTCTGGTTGGTGGGGGCTACTGGACGTTCAGTGGGTGGCTGATTCGATGATCCAGCAAATGGGTTGTGAGGTGGGAACAATGGGTAAGAGATGGGAAGCATTTGTCCAGTCCTCGCTTCAGCCCAGGCCTGCGCAGCTAAAAAGACTGTCTTTGATTGCACAGTCTTAGTGCAGGGGTATTATTTAACAACGAGGCAAGGAGTACAATTTAGCCAACAGTACAGTCAGCACAGGGTGGCTGCCGGCTCCGCGGGCAGTTCCGGGCTGCAAAGAGCAAAGTTATGTTCTGCAAGCAGCTTTGGAGCTCAGGCTGCAGGAATCCAGATATTGGCCACAGATTATGAAATTAAAGTTCTTGTAAATCCTCACAATGCAGAAGAAGAGGACATGGAAGGAAGAAAAATGTACTTTTGTCATAGTTCCTGTTAGGGAGTTGATAGACGCTGGCTAGTGAATAGAGAATTAAGTTATATTGATATCTATAAAGACAGTCGGTAGAAGGGAAAAATCAAACTTTTCAAAATAACAGCAGAGGACATTTTTTATTGAGAGAGAGAGAGAGAGAGAGAGAGAGAGAGAGAGAGAGACCAATTGTTGCCTCATGTTCGTGTCCCAACTGGTGATTGAACCCTCAACCCTTTGGTGTACAGGACAATCTTTTAACCAATTGAACCTACACATTTAAAAAAAAAGAAAAGAAAAGAAAACCAGATTCTTTGATAAAAGATTTAAAATAAATAAAAAATAATATGAAATATAATTGCTTTGGGATGGACAGTGCTTTTCCTGTTCTTCAAGTTTATTTTTTATTGTTGATATTATTACTGATGTCACCTATTTCCCCCACCACCACTTCCCCAACCCACTCAGCCCCAACTCCCCACCCCGTTTTTCCTGTTCTTAACGTTTTTATTTCCCTGTGGAAAGTTTGTGCTGTTACTCCTGACCTCTCCCTGACTCCCTCAGACTCTCTGCTGCCTGGGAGGTGAGGTGATTCATCTGCCTGATAAGTGAGAAGAATAAACAGATTACAGTCCCCTCAGCTCCGCCTGGCTTCTCCTTGGGAGCCAGCCCTGAGGGTAAACGGGTTCTCAGCCCCTCCCAGCGTGGATCTCATCTCTGTGTAAGGCTCCTGACCCAGCCTGGGAGGTTTGCTTGTGTCTGAGGATGAGTCTGTTACATTCTAGGGTTCAATTTTAGAGAATTCATATAAACTGGCCTGGTCTTTGCTAATAATGAACACAGTATGTTGGCTTGATCTTGTCTTTCGGGTGTGGGAGGGGAGGCTGTTTATTTCACTCTCACGAAATTCCCTCACAACCGTGGTTTGGGGTCTCCAGGGCCCAGCTCCATGAGTGAGTTTATTTGTAGAGCACTTAGAACAGAGTCTGGCACATAGGAGGCGGGACTTCGTAAGCACTGTGAAATGAGTAAAGGGTGGAATTTGGAACCTCGGAGGAAGATGACAGCCAGCTGGCCTCCGGTGTGGCCGAAAAGCAGGACAGGGAGATGTGGGAACTGGAGAGACACATACTTTGTTCCCCACCTGTGCACAGAGGACAAGAGTGACCCAGGTTAGGCAGCGGCAGCAGGCACGAGAGACCTCGGGGCACAGAGGTTGACTTGTGGCCACCTTGCTTCCTGCTGACTTCCTAGTTTCTTGTTCTAGTCAGCCATGGGCAAACTACGGCCCGTGGGCCGGATCCGGCCCGTCCGGCTGTTCTATCTGTTCCATGGAGCCGAAAGAGCGGAGGGTTCTCTTGCTCTCTCCTCCGCTCCTTCACCAGCAGCCCAAGATGAGAGTGCCAGCATGGTCAGGTTGCTTTTGTTCCGGCCCTCCAGTGCAGTTTAAGAACCCATTGTGGCCCTCGAGTCAAAAGGTTTGCCCACCCCTGTTCTAGATCCTTGTGGAGCCCAGCTGCCTTGCTTCTCTCCATCACCTGAGGATCCTCCTAGGAAATCCCACCCCCTTTTTGCCTCGCTGCTTAAACTCATTTGCGGTGCATTGCTTTCACTCTCGTTGGAAAAGACTTGACTAACCCATGAGATGCCAGAGTCCAGAACAGCTGGAAGGTGCTTTCTAAGTTACCAGAAGGTCTGAGTTTTGGTCTGGGCAGCCAGCCAGCTTGCTCTGTGGGAAGAGCCAGGAGACAGAGACTGGGCTCCAGCAGCCACCTGTGGTGGGTGGGTCTGAAGCCCATCCATCACAGGGACCATCAGACTTCCAGAGAGGCTGCAGGCAGCCAGGAATATATTTATTTAAAAAAATGGAAAAGCTAATGTGTACCAGTTAAAATCCCACACTGCCCACCTCATGAATCATCAGCGGAGGGCAGAGCTCCTGAGTGCCGACTAGTTGGGTAGTACATTAATTCCACTCGGTAATTCTCTCCATCCTACCAGCCTCACAGGGGGCAGCCAAAACCCAAATAACAGCCTGCTCCATCCTGACTCGGGTTCTCATTTGCCGGTGCCTTGCCTCCCAGAGAGCCCAGGGTGACTGATTGCAGACCTGGACCTCTGTGGGCTTAAACAAATAGGTGCAGTCAGTGTTTGCTGTGGGACGGAGGTAACCAGGAAGCCAGCAACGGGACAGGGGGCACGTTCCTTCCACAAGCTGGGAATGAAATGAGCTTCTGCACTGGAGAGTAAATAATGTTAGTTAATAACATGTCCCAAACCATTGTGGCTTAGCACCCACACCAGCATCTGACACGCAGCAGAGGCGCAACGAATATGTACTGAATATTGAATGAAGTCTGTTGAACCTCTCACATTCTCATAGTACATCTTTCTCTCTCTCGTAGCATTTAGCACAGTAATGTTTTCATTTACTTAAATATTTATTCGATCAATGCCCATCTTCCTAACCAGAGAAGCGAGGGTGCAGGGACCACGCTTAACATTTGCTCACTGTTGTTTCCCGAGTGTTTGTATATTGCTTGATCTTGGTAAATATTTGCTGGATGAATACACGATGTCTTGCTTTACAAAGCATGCGCCTGGCAAATGCTGGGCTCAGAAGGCTGAGTGTTTCATTTGGATGGAGGTCAGCCTCGCTGCCAGTGGCCATTTGAACGATCTCTTGGCAAAGAGATCATGAGGTTTGCCTCTTCTCTCCAGCCCTCCAGCCCCCCATACTCAGGGACTGGCACCTTAGTGTTTGGCACAGTCCTTGTCTCCTGCCTGGAATGAAAGAGTCCATCTTTATCAGGTCGGGATCTGCCAAAACTAAACGTAGCGATCCCAGCTGTCTGTCATTTCAACAAGACGAGATTCATGTAGAACCAGAGGGATCCGGTTCCCAGCAGGAATGCTGCGCGAACCAGCAGCAGTTGATGCCAGCTGGGGGGCGCTCTTGCCTCTGTGGGCCTCACCCTGTGCTGTCGCTCTCTTATGGTAACTGGATCTTCTCCCGGCCCTCTGTGGTGAGGCTGGAGAAGGGAAAGACAGGCCAGGGGTCTGTGCTCAGGGAGTCGTCATCACCCAGACCCAGCATTGGCACCTGTCTCTTTGGAGGCTCGACGGCAGTGTTTGCTGTAGCAGGATGGGGGGGTCCTCGGCCTTCGTCTTCGCCTTCTTTGTCTCTCTCATTCATCACTCCCGACTCACATGCTATGACATATTAAATTTACGCTGTGACAGGCGATCAATATCAGCGTGAGAGAGGTTTCTGTCTCGTCAGGGCTCGTCCTGCATCTTGATGAGACTCGATGATCCAGACCCAGGGTGACAGCTGCGCTGTCTGGGCCGAGCACAGAGGACCGCATCAGAGTGGGATAGGGAGGGATCCTTGGGGAAAGTCTTAGATACACAAGGAGGGAAACCAAGAAGATTGCGGACTTTCCGGTGTTCACGCGTGAAGATAGCAGTTGGCACTGCCTGGCAGGTGACTTTCATTCTCCAGAATGGAAAGTCTTGATCGGCAAGTGGCGAGACTTAATGCAAAAGGTTTAGGAAAGAGAAAAAGAAGATTTTATTGACTCGGGTTTCTGGGAAGTCGCAGCGGTGAAGGAAAACATCCAGGCATGGCTGGATGCAACCATTGGAAATACCGCCAGGAATCAGCCTGACCTCTGGCTCTGCTTTTCTCTAGGAAGATTTCAGCCCCAGGCAGCCTCTCTCCACGGGGCGGACAGCGTGGCTGCTGGCAGGTTGAGGCTGACATCAGAAAGTCCCAGACTTATCAAATAAAAATAGAGAACATCCAGGGAGACTTGCATTTCAGATAGACAACTAAAAGATCTTTCAGTAGAAGTTATGTCCCATGTGATACGTGGGACATAACTTAAACTAGAAATGTATTTTATGGTAACCCTATGGTATCAATCTTCATAGCCAGTAACTTCAGAAGAAAGAGCATGACTTCGCCCCTCACAGTTGATCCTTAAAATGGTTCTGATGGCCAGCCTAGCTTGGACACTCATGCTGTGCTTAGTGAGTCTGGTTCATGTAATTAAAGACCCCAGTGAGAGAGGCAGTTCAGTCATCCGCTGAATATTGTTAAGCACTACCTTGGGTCAGGTCCCTTTCTAGGTACTAGAGAAGCTGTGGGGGGGACAGATCGGTGCCTTGGCTTATTTTTTAGTTGATGATGAAAGTGAGTGGGTAGACAATGAGTAAATACACTTACATAGAACTAAGATAACTTCATGAACTGATCAGCACTATAAAAAAGGATAAAATAGGTTACCATGGTGGGAAGTAGCTGGCACCATTGTGGGTTAAAGTTCTAACTAATATCAATGAATATGACCTTATTTGGAAATAGGGTCTTTGCCAATGTAATCAAGTTAAGATGAGGTCATACTATGTCAAAGTGGGCCCTAATCCAGTGAGTGGTGTTCTTACAAGGGAAATGTGCACGCAGACATGGAGAGGATGATGCCATATGATGGTGGAGGTAGACTAGAGGGATACTCCTACAAGCCAAGGACTGCTGGTAACCACCAGAAGAAGGAGAAGGCAGGGGGCAGACTGTCCCGCATAGCCTTCAGAGAGACATGGTCCTGCTGGCACTTGGATTTCAGACCTTTAACCCCAGTACTGAGAGAGAATACATTTCTGTTTTAAGCCATCTACCTGTCATCATTGATGTTGTCAGCTACAGGAAACTAATGAGGGTAGGAAGTGGGCAGAGTGGTCAGGGAAGAGACCTGAAAGACGAGGAGAGGCAGCTGTTGGAACATCTAGGAGAGACATTAACTATTTTCCTTGGATCATGCCTGGAGGTGGGGGCCCTGGTGAGAGGATGTTGGCTCCTGATTCCTCATTCCATTGGTCTGGATCCCTCATACCCCCAAATTCTTCCTATCCTGCCTCATTCCCGTCCTTTTTCTCCCCCTCATCCTCTCTGTGTCTGTGTCCACATTCCCCTTGTAAGGACAGCACTCATGTACGCCTTTGTTTTAAGGTATATATCCTGTTCCCTCATTTGGGGAGAAGCATTGTTCATTATATCTTATTTAATCAAGAAGTTTATTTTGTTGGTTCATTTCATTCCAAACACTGTGACTGAATTAGGAAGCAGCAGGATGAGAGGAGAGATTGTAGGGCAGAGAGCCAGAAAAGGAGCATCAGAATCCCTGTCCTACCATTTAATTATGTAAGACCTTGAGAAATTCACTTCCCCTCTCCACAGTTCCTCAGTTCTGCATCTAAAAAGCAAGAGACTTTGGTTAAAACTGGGCTGTTTCCAGATCACGTGGGGAACTTGAAAGAAATATGGAACCCACCTTTCCCTCCCCCATCTCCCAGGTATTTGGTTTCAGTCAGTCTAAGGTGGGCCCTGGGCATTGGGATTTTGTAAAAACCTTCCAAGATAAATCTAACCTATAGCCAAGGTTGGGGATCACTGGGTCCAATGATCTCTAAGCTTTCATCGCTCTCTAGTCAGCAAGCACTAACTATATAACTGGCATTATATTACTAGTATTGGGCTGGATTCAAAACCAAATGTATAGATCTTGTCCACAACATGTTTTTTGTACACAAACTTTAAAGATGAAAATAAAGTTTGGAAATCACAATTTCTGGAAGTGGTTCAGATAAAATGTGTGATTTTTCAGGTGTATAGTCCTTTTCTAAGTGTCTTTGGGCAAGTCGTCCAATATTTCTGGGCTTTTCCCTTCTTCAAAGTAGAAATTATACTTGTTTTCCACATAGACCCTGGGTTAGTGAGAATAATAAACAGCAGCCCCCATCCAGCTGGGTTGTACTGACAAACCCTTCAAGACGCTGAACAAGCCACATGAGTTATTTAAAAAGTCTTTATGTGCCAACATCCTCTGATGTTGTCCTCGTCTGGGCACTGAGTTTATGCAACACACTGGCATCTTGCAGGAGGCAATGTAACCAAACCCAGATTCGGCTGCCTGCCACAAGGAAAGCCAAACTCATGAGACAGGTGGTGTTGAGAAAGAAAGAGGTTTATTCAAGTGCCAGCCACCCGAGAAGATGGGGGACTGTTGTCCCAAAGGTCATCTTAACATCTTAGTGCAGCATGGGTTTAGGGAAAGCAGAAAAAAGACATCAGGGGAAGGTGTTTGTAAGTTTTCTGCATGTAAGTCAGCAGAGTTCATTCTAATGATTATTTCAAAATTGGTCAAGCAGAAGTTTGGTTTTTATGGCTGAGAGTCAGCAAAGGCTCCGGAACTAGAGTATCAGGTTGCTGGAGTCAGCATCCTTCCCTGAAGCTAGTTCCTATAATATGCTCAAAGGCTGTTATTGATTTATGACAGGCATGACAAAGCAGGCCGTTGTTTTAAGGCATACATCCTGTTTCCTGATTTGGGGAGAAGCATTGTTTATTATATATTATTTAATCAAGAAGGTTATTTTATTGGTTAGCATAAGATTTCATATATCTTCTGTAACAGCATGGTTTCTATCATATCTCCATTTTGTTTGGGCTGACGACAGGATCACTTTCTGCTGCGCCATTTTACTATAGCTAAAGTGATATACATGGTGTACAGCTCACAGGGCTTCAGTTATAAGAACAGCTCATTACAATCCTCAACAACGTGTCCACATGGACCAGTTCAGATAAGTGTTTTTATGCTCATGCTTTTAAGATGGGCATTTATTTATTAGAGGAGTCATAAGTAGCTGATTTGCAATCCTTGACTCCAGGGCATGCTATTCACATGAGTTAGAATGTCTCTTCAGGTAGACTGTATAAGCTGGAGCGTTATGTGACCATAGTGAGGGCTCTAGGACAGGGGCTTGTGTAAGAGAAAGAATAAAGTCAGGTCCAGCTCTTTTTGCAAATAAGCAGTGAATGCGTCATGAGCCCCACCTGTGACCATGTTTAACCATGTATCTTCTTCTGCATCTTTCGTCAGGTGCAGTGGGGACTTGCTTCTCCCCTGCCCAGCTATCCCAAGTTTTC
Source organism: Vespertilio murinus (assembly GCA_963924515.1). Lineage (NCBI taxonomy): Eukaryota > Metazoa > Chordata > Mammalia > Chiroptera > Vespertilionidae > Vespertilio > Vespertilio murinus. The sequence goes on from OZ004707.1 coordinate 188,306,348, forward strand.
CCTAGCAGAAATGAGGGCTTATTTGTTTTGTCCTTTCTTTTTAAACTTTTATTTTAAAATAGTTTCAAGCTTACATAACATTTGTAAGAATAGTACAAACAAACCTTTTATGCCCTGTACTCAGATTCTCCAATTGTTAATAGGCCTTATTATTTTGCATCTATACTTGCATCTCTATTTTTGTATCTATATGCCTATTGGCTTTATCATTCTATAACATGTATGTATGTTTCCACCTATCTATATCTGAATAATTTCAGAGAAAATTGCAAGTTTGATGCCTCTTTGCCTCAAAATACTTTGGTGTGTTATTTCTTAAGAACAAAGACATTCTTTCATATAACCAGAGTAAAGATATCATTGATTTAATAATATTATTTAATCTATAGGCTTTATTCAAATTTCACCAGTAGTCCTTTATAATAATAAATTTTTGTTCAATAATTCTATCTAGAAGAATGTTGTAAATTAAGTTGCTGCCATCTTTTTAGTGTCTTTTCAACTGGAATAGTTGCTCATTTTTTTTTGTAGTTCATGATCTCCTTATGATTGAAGAGTACAGGCCAGTTGTTAGTAGAATATCCCTCAGTTTGAGTATGTCTGATGTTTTCTTGTGATCTGCTTCAGGTTATGAAGTTCTGACAGTAATACCACAGAAGTGAGTCATGTTGGGAGGCATATGATGTCGGTTTGTCCCATTACTGGATGGAGGCATATTTCTTAAGGGCTCCATTCCTTTTTGTTTGTTGTTTGTTTACTTAGTCTTAGTGTAACATGCAGCAACAGCAGAAATGCACTATTTTGCAATTACCATTGCTTATAACCTCAAGCTCCCTTTGGCTTTCCTAAAGGACACTGCCCAGCCCATAACACAGTTGAAGCTTACTGTTTTCTCTGTCTTCCAGTGTGAGATGATCACAGCCAGATTTGTAAGAGACTTGGTTCTCTTGCTCCGCCTACCTATTGGGGAGACGGTGAGAATGAAAGGAGACAGTCAATGAGACAGTGGTTTGTAAACTGTGATGAGTGACAGAGAGCTAAGCACCCGCCCCCTCCCCCATTATGATAAGGATTATTTTCTTTGATTTCACCAAGAAAAGGAGCTCCCATGGAGGGTTAATTGTCCAGGGCCCTGCATCCCAGGGGAAGAGTCCATTTTTTCCCCCTTTCTCCAGGTCTGCTGCTAACCTGGCCTGGCCTGAGTCCCAGGGGCTCTGGTCTCCCAGTCCATCCTTGTATCTTCTCCAGACACCCTGGAAGTGTGGCTGATCCCACAGGTTTTCCAACCTTGTTATGTGAACCCATGTCCAGGCTGTTAATCTATATGCCTGACTGTGTTCTCCTGGCCTTCGAATGCCGGAGGGCATAAAACCATTCACTTCTGTTCATGCAGATTTTGTTATTAACTCCAATGCTTCATTTTTTAAAAATTACTTATAGAAACCTGACAAGATTTTTATGGCTTTTCCAGTTTATCAATCTGATTCAAATACCATAGAGGTTATTTTATCTTTTCTCTCCCTATATTTTAAGGGTTGTTTAAAACAGATTTCCCCCTCATTAAAAATAAGTTATTCTCATGCTAGAAACCTTAGAAAGATCAGAAAAGTATAAAGAGAAAAATATGCTTTAAGTCTAGTACAGCTCGGGCTGATGGCTTAGAATAATAAAAGTTAATGAAGATCAATATACAGTTTGACTTCTTTTCTTATTAGTAATTCCTAATTAGTATTAGTAAAAAGCAGCCTTTTTACCTATCAAGTATTTCTCCTCCTCCCAATTTTTCTCTCTCCTTCAGGAAACCCTGCTACACTTCTTCTGGAACCAAATTTTTAAGTCATTCAATCCCTTCTCATTTGAGGATTACAAATTATACATAAGTTAATTTTTATAGTTATAGTAGTATTCTATGTATATAAAAGGCTAATATGCAAAGGGTCCCCACAGGAGTTCAACTGGGAGACTGAGAGTTCTATCACTCGCTATGATGTGCGCTGACCACAAGGAGGCGGCACAGAAAGAAAGAAGGCCTAGGCGGCAGCCAGGGAAGGGAGGCCCCATGGGCCCTGATTGCTGGCCAGGCCTAGGGACCCTACCTGTACACGAATTTTGTGCACTGGGCCTCTAGCCTTTACATATGCTTCTTAAGAACTCATTTCAAGTCTCTAAATTTTATTTTGTTTCTCAGTATACAATTGGTACAATTGTGTCATTGATCTAATACACTTAATGATGCAACTGAACAAAAATAGAAGAGATTTGAAATCTAGATATACAGTAGTTTAGGTATTAGTCTACTTGGGGTAGGTACTGTTAACAGCTTAAAACCTAATCTATGTTTAAACAACACCCACCTTTCCCCCATTAAGCAGTTTGTTGTCACTATGGGTTGAGTACTCCCACCAAAGGCTATGGATCCTTTTGTCCTTTGCTCCACTATCCTTACTTAACAGATTGGCTTTTCATACTCATACTTATCCTATCTAATAAAGATGGAATATGCAAATTGACCATAACTCCACGACAAAGATGGTGGCACCCACAGCCAATAAGGAGGGAATATGAAAACTGATGTTACAAGGTAGCTCCAGGTTGGAGCAAAGGCGGAAAGGCAGCTCCTGGCCGGAGCGAAGGTGGTGCCGGCAGCCAGGGGAAGGAAGGCCTATTCTTGCACAAATCTTCGTGCTTTGGGCCTCTAGTTACCTAATAAATGCAAAAGTACTGCTGCAGCTCTAGACACCACATCCATATCCAAGAAGAAAGACAGGCAAAGGAGGAGCATTAACAATCTGTGTCTTTCTTCAGTCCAGAAAGGCAAGCCCTTCTGAAAAGCTCCCGGCAGGTTTTATTTCTTACCTCTTTTGAAGAAACAGAGACATATATCAAGGAAAAAAGGACAAGAGCTCTCAGGATTCACCATTTGGGGATGGGCATGTTGCTAGCTAGAATAAAGTTGGGTCCTATTAGAAAGGAAGAAGGGAGAAGGATGGCTAGTGGGTAAGCAACTAACAGTGTCTGCTAAGGGACCTATTTCTGAATAAGTTCTAATTTTATGGGTAAATGCATAATATGTCTGTGTATATTCTTTTATAGTATACTAGTGGCCCAGTACACGAATTCATGCACATTGAAAGGAAATTAATTAGAATAAATATTTTAATATCATTTTTCACACTTTCTCTATAATAGAAGTGTCAGAGATGAAAGAAAATTAGTAAATGTAAATGAAAATGATATATAAATTGATTAATAAATAATAACATGATATGAAACAACAAAAACATGATATGAAACAACAAAAACATGATATGAAACAACAAAAACATGATATAAAAACATTGATAAAAACAATGACTGATAAATTGATTAAACTTATTCTAATATCTCTCTGTATACCACATTAAGAGTAAAAACACTCTCAGAGGACTTGACTAATTTCCCTCGTGATGAAGAATCTACAATTTTAGCCTTTTGTTGCTGCTTCAGATTGGGCTTCCTTTTCTACCTTTTCTACCGCATCTTGTATGATTTTGTTAATTTATTTTATTCATGATGTTGGTTATATTGGTCACAAGTCTTTGAGCAAGTCTTTGGTCACAAGTCATCATCAATGACATTTCTCCCATTATTTTACCCCTCAGCTCAGGTAGGCACGGCACAGAGGGAGATCAGAAAATATGGTGCACACCGTCTCCCCCACCCCCACCCCCCCAAGAATGACGGCTTGACACCGGTTCTTGATGATGCCCCCAGCCTTTCTTGGTGATGCTCAATGAGCCCCTTTCATGCCTCAGAGAGAGGAGTGACCATCTCTTCTGCTATGAGGAGGAAGTGACAAAGCCATCCTCACACCCACGAGGACCCTGCTGATATCTCAGATCCCATTTCTCCCCCAGTCCTCTGCTTAGATAGAATAGAGGTTTGGGGGTCCAGCCTCCCCTTGACACCCCATGGGGGGTGTGTGGCCTCAGTTCCTTTATGGTGTTTCCCAAACTTTTGACATATGTGTGCCCCTTCTATAATTTTCATAACGCTGAGTACCCCTCGTCAAAAAAAGGATGTATTTTAATAACAATCAAAATATATTTATTTTTTGGTACATACACAAAATAATAATAAACAAAAAACTATTCATAATAAAATATAAATAAAAGTTATATTATAAATAACATTTATTTGCACACTGGACCATCTCATGACTCACAAGATTGTCTTGACTTGACTCATGAGAACGTAGAATTAGGCGCAGCTAAGCACAGTGCAGTGCATATCCCCACCAAACTCTTCCCGTACCCCTGGGGTACTCGTGGCACACTTTGGGAAACACTGCTTTACAATATGAGCGAGTAGATGCCACTGCCTTTTGCTTTGAGTTCACAGCTAATTCTGGGTCAACAATAAAAGTTCCATTTGACCTCCTGCTACTCTTGCCACTTTAACCCAATTAGAAATTATATAAGTGATAAAATTTGCATGTAAAATGAAATAGAGCAGCCTTTCCATAAAAACCACGTTCAATAACTTGAAAGACTTGCAAAGCCAAGTCATTTTAAAACGCTGCTCAACCAGGTACGGAGGTAACAGCAACAGCATGCGGCGGAGAAACAATAGCTGGATGCACGCAGAAGGGTTCTCCGCTCACATCCATCACTTCCCAGGCATCTCTCTGTTCTCATTTTGTTTTAAAGGATTTGGAAGTAGAAATTGAGATGTAAAGGAGGTTGATACAAGAAGATTGGGCAATCCGTTTTTGCAGGCTCATCCTGGAAGAAAGATGCGGGGCCCCGTGGCGAAAGGCAAACCTGCCTGCATTAATGTGTGTTAGCTTGAAACAAAATCTTCAAGTGTACATCTTTCTGTTTGAAAGGTCTGGCTTCTTTCAGGGTCTTTTCAGCTGCCTGGCTGCCGCAATCATTCTGGATAACAGGGCTTTTACCGCAGCTCATAGACCAGCTGCCAGCCTGCGGGCGCCCCGGTCTCCCATCCCAGCTAGTGAGGGATGGGGAGCACTTCCCGCCTCTCGCAGGGCCCCTCCCCTCCTTCCCCAGACTCCCAGCCTTCCCTAGCAACACCAAGTTTCCAGCTTCCTTCTGTATCTCAAGATTTTGCATCTGTTTCTGTGGCTGAGTCAGGGCAGACAGAAACCCATGGAGATGATGTGGGGTCAGGGAAAGACATGGGGGCCATGTGCCTTAGGTTCCTTTTAGACTTTTGATCCCCTGTAGTAATCAGACACCCTGTCCTGGAAGGGTTAAAACAGTGGTAGCCAACAGCCTTCGCCCAGGCTACATCTGAGATTCCGGTTTGCACACTAGCAAACTTCTTTTAATCCGATGAGAATGCCTCTTGCCTCTTTCCTGCTAGGCACACACCTTTTATATTAACTTTCAAAGCACTTTGCCCAATTATGGCTTTGAAGTTGTTAGGTTTTATCTCTTTATCAGAGGGAATGAGGAGGCACACAGTCCTGTTAACTCTCTACCTACTTACCTAGCTAATATATGCTTGTATCCATCTGTCTCTCCTTCTTCTATAAAGTGTTGGTGCCTCAGCCCTGGCTAGATGGCTCAGTGGGTTGGGGGGTCGTCTTGTGCACCATAAGGTTCTCAGTTGCTTTCTGTATTCCTGGGTATGTTCTCAGGACACATACCTAGGTTGCATGTTCAATCCCCGGTCGGGGCATGTACAGGAGGCAACCGATCCATATTTATCACACTGATGTTTCTCTCTCTCTCTCTCCCCACCACCCCCACTTCTGTCTCGCTAAAAGTCAATAAACATATCCTTGGGTGAGGATAAAACAAAAAAAATGTTGTGCTCTTTACATAGTGAGTTCCTCAAAGATCCATATTGTTATTATGAAGCATGATCACTGGTCATGTTATCAAGTGATAACAGTAGTTATCATTGTTGCCAAGTAACAGTGGCAATGTTACCAAATAGCATTGATAACGATGTTATCAACAAATTGAGAATTGGTTGGTACTGTCCAGTAGCTGATGATTTGGTCCAATCCGTTATGGAGTTTTGTGGGTTTTTTTCCCCTTTGGCCAACCAACCTCCACTTCTGATGTCTTTGAGAATCTGTGTTTGCTATCTAGTCCCCAGCTCCAGGCCTGCTCTGCTCCTGATCTTCCCAGATCCCCCTCCCCGCCCCCCCCCCCCCAGCCCTGGCTCCTCCGGGAGCACTCTCTTCCTTGGCTGTGCCCAGAATCTGCACAAATCTAGCCAACAGGACAGCCCTCTCTGCCCCGTTCCTCTGCCTCCAGCCCAACAAGAAACAGCCCCTGTGACAGGTATTGCGGCTCCTGGGCCGTGCTTGGAGGTAGCCAGGGCCTTGCTGATACCAGAAAGTGGAAGGCGGCTTTTGCCCATCCCTCTGGCTTTTCCTGCAACGGCCCAGCTCCTGCTCCACCGAGGCTGTTTCTGCCATCGGCTTGTCTGCTGGACCCGTTGTGTCTTCTCAAGGCTGTTTTCTTTGTCAGAAGGTTTGCAGACGAGCAGAGCGGGATGGGTTTTTTATTTTCATGGTGCCTGCTGCCAGGCCAAGCCTTAGTGAGAGTATGATTGTCAGGGGGCTCTCCCAGTTCCGGGAGCACGTGCGCCAGGTCCTGAGCGCCCCACTGTGAGGGATGTAAAAAGGAGGTACATGCCTACCAGATGCAGAGCGAGCGACTCAGCACAGTTCACTGGTTCTGCTTGCCCTGCCTCTGCCTACTGTGCCATCTTTAGCCCTTAACACTCCTTACCCCGTGCCCCCTCTTCCTGCTCCCCTCTCATCCCCCCACCCTTCCCCACCTCTGCCCCATTCATTCCTCGCCTGTCCCATTAAACCTCAGCAACAATGAATCACTGCAGGTCTCAGGACCAGCCCCGGAGTCCTCCTTTTGCCTAGAGCATTCTCCTCTTTTCTATGAGGCCTTCTCATCCCATCTCTGGCCTCCTTGGCCTGAGGGGGGTGGGAGGGAGGGCAGGGCGGGAGCGGGGTCAGGATGGTTTGGGCCAATGGGGTAGAAAGGAGAGGCAAAACGGGAGAGACCTGGATTGGTAGACATGAAGGGGAAAGTCTCAATTTAGATCTTGCTTTCCCCAGACATCCTTCTCTACTCCCCAAACTCTGGTTAAGCACCCACCTAGGCCCAGATAGCACTGTTTCCAGCATCACAGGGGTGGTGGTGGGGGGTGGGGTGGGGGTTGTCTTCACTTACTGCTCTCTTCCATTAGGTGATAATTTCCAGGAAATGAAGGATCACATTTGTCACTCTATCTCCAGTGCACATGGTAGGAGGCTGATGAAAATCATAGGTTTGTGAATGGATGAAAGAAGCTACAGCTATACCTGCTGGGCCTCTCCCGCTCACTGCAAATTTGATCCAACCCCGAGGGGCCATTGACAGCCCACAGCACCCAGATCAGGGTGGGGGCACTCTCCCGCGAAGCTGCTCACCCCAGAGGTGCCATCCATCCGCAGGGCCAGCCTTCCCGCCCTGGAAGGCAAGCTGAAGTCAGGGAAACGCGCCTTCCCAGGGGCGGGCGGCGGGATTTAGCACAATAAGGAGAGGACAGGGAGAGACTCAGAACTCATCACTACAGGGTATTAGGCTTTGAGACAGCAAATTTTAGGGAATTAAGAAATCTAATCAGCCTGGCGCACCGAGGGGGGAGGCGGCGGGTTTCTGGGTGTGGAAGAAAGCCGGGGTGTCCTGGGGGAAATCCTAATTAAAGCACAGCCATCACAATTCCTCTGGAACGGGAAATGAAAGGACTAAGAAACATCTGCTATGGCTTCGTGAAGGACTGCTCAAGGGTGCAGGTGGGAGAAAGGGATTTGTGACAGCGGTGGCGAGCAGGGGGCTCGCCTGTGCCCCTGGGCAGTTCTGATGGGGGAAGAGGAGGGGGTTCAGGATGGTTTGGGCCAATGGGCAGAAAGGAGAGGCAAAACAGGAGAGACCTGGTTTGGTAGAAAGGAAGGGGAAAGGGTGCAGGTTCCTTGTGCCAGCAAAAAGGGCTGAATGGCGCCTCCAGTTCCCTTCCAGTTGCCTGGCAACCTTCGACCTGGCTCTAAGCCCCACCCCCCAGTGGGAGGGGCTTAGCTTGCAACCCACTTCCTAAGGTGAGGTGTCCAGGCCCCTGGGCACCTGGTCATGCCAGGGCTCCTCTGGATATCTGGCACATAGGCTCAGCCTGCTTGGTGTCCGAGTCCGAAATGTTTGTTCCGCTCTGCAAGGCCACTTTCATATTCACCCCATAAAAAGGCAGAGCAACAGGTGGGGGCATCCCTGGAGCCAGACCAATAGGTTGCCAAGCCCACCCACTGCGGGATGCAGATTCCAGGAGGCCCGCACATCTGGTACTTTCTTTTCTTTAAAAAAAAAATTATATATATATATATATTTATATATTTATATATTTATATATTTATATATTTATATATTTATATATATATATATATATATATATATAAATATATATATATATATATATATATGAATGATTGCTTTTTTACAGAGAGGAAGAGAGAGGGATAGAGAGTTAGAAACATCGATGAGAGAGAATCATCGATCGGCTGCCTCTTGCACACCACCTACTGGAGATGTGCCAGCAACCAAGGTACATGCCCTTGACCGGAATGGAACCTGGGGCCTTTCAGTCCGCAGGCCGACGCTCTATCCACTGAGCCAAACCGGTTTCGGCACATCTGGTACTTTCTGCTTGTGCATCCAGTGCCCTTGCTAGGGCCATGCCATTTCTTGAATTGACATCCTTCATATTATATTTTTCTTTCTACTAGGTTACATTTAGTTACTTCTATATTTAATTTTAAAAATCTGAACTTTATTATCTTCTTGAACAATAAGTGGATCATTGATATTTTTAGTCTACTTACTCTTCAATAATAAAATGTCTATTTTTAGTTCTCTTTTAACCTCACCCACAAGACATCATTTTATTGCTTTCTACATTCCTAGATTGTTTAGATTCACCATTATTTCCTTTTTTTTTCCCCTTTCTGCTTTACCATCCCTTCTTGAATCTCAAGCCTTTTTTGTGGTCACTTTCCTTCTTTCCAGTGTATCTACTTTAAGAAGTTCTCTTTGGCCCTAACCAGGTTGGCTCAGTGGGTAGAGCGTTGGCCCGTGGACTGAAGGGTCTCAGGTTCGATTCTGGTCAAGGGCATTGGTTGTGGGCACATCCCCAGGAGGGGGTGTGCAGAACTCAGCTGATCAATGTTTCAAGCTCTCTATAAAAAATCTTCCTATCTGTAAAAAAAAATCAATAAAAATATTTTTAAAAATAAGTTCTCTGTAGTAAATGCAGGTATTTTGGAAGGGGGATGTGCCAGAAAATTTCTTTTTTTCACTATTGTTCTTGAAAGATGGTTTCTCTGGATACATAAATTAATGATGATTTTCTTTCACTAATTTTAAGTGTTATTTCATTGTCTTCTGGCTTTCAGCTTTGTGGATGAGAAGTCACTAGTCAGCCTACAGCCCCTTGGATAGTACTGTGCATTCTTTGTTTTCTGGGATTCATTAGATTTCTTGAAAGTATGGAAACATGGATTTAACTTATTCTGAAAAATGTTCAGAATCTTCTTAAATGTGCCCCGCCCCCTTCCTAGGCTTTCTAGGAACCACTTTCAGCGCCTTTTAGATTTGGAGTGTTTTTTGGACTATACATCACATGTGAATTCTTGACACAAACTCAATTGTAGATAGGTTTACAGGGAGAGATTCTGGGGGACACTTCAATTTGCTTTACCCAAAAATAAGACAACATTCCAGCCTTTCTTTGTGGAGAGCAAGTTTTATGACTTATTTTTTGCTAAATCATTTTTAAATGTCTTATCTTTATGTAGGGGTTTCAGACTTAACTTCCACTCTGAAAAAGTCCTAGATTTTGTCTACTGTGCCTTGGCTTGTTAAAACCCAAGTTCCTTGTCACCAGGGAAAACAAAAATTGTCCTAGGGAAAATAAGAATTCTCTTTCTGGATCATCTTTCTTTATTTTCCCATTAGAGGCCCGGTACACAGAATTCATGCACTCGAGGGGGAGGTGTCCCCTCAGCTTGGCCTGTGCCTTCTAGCAGTCCAGGAGCCCTCGGCGGAAGTCTGGGACCCCTCGCTCCTTACTGCCCACCTGCTTCCTGCTTCTTACCGCTCAGCTCACTGCTCCTTAGAGCTGCCCTGGAGGCAGGAGAGGCTCCCACCACCACCACTGTGCTTGCCAACCGTGAGCCTGGCTTCTGGCTGAGTGACACTCCTCCCGTGGGAGCGCACTGACCACCAGGGGGCCGCTCCTGCATTGAGGGTCTGCCCCCTGGTGGTCAGTGCACATCATAGCGACCTGTCACTCTGCCATTCAGTCAATTTGCATATTAGGCTTTTATTATAGAGGATCATATCTAACCTCTGGATAATTTCCTTGTTTTCAGAGTTTTTGTGAATCTGTGACAGGAAGGTTTCTCTGGTCACCTGAGAACTGAGGTGTCAGTTCTGTCGCTGGGTGGATCTCAAAACCCTAGTCACAGCTCCCAAGTCCCATACTTTGTTGTAATACCAATTTGTATACTTATCTCAGCTCCTTCTCAGCACTTGAATGTAAAGTCACTCTTTATGGTCCTGGGAACCATTCCTGTTGCCTTTAAATGAAACTGAAGCCTTGGCCAGTGTGGCTCACTTGGTTGAGCGTTAATTACCCCATTCACTGAAAGGTGGCCAATTTGATTCCCAGTCAGGGCACATACCCAGGTTGTGGGCCAGATCCCCAGCAGGGGGTGTGCAGGAGGCAGCTGATCAATGTGTCTCTCTCCCTCTCCCTTTCTCTCTCTCTAAAATCAATAAAAACATTTTAAAAATAAATAAATAAATACAAATGCTTTTTATTAATTGCCATTACTTTTATCCAAGAATTCTCTATGAGAAGCAGTGACACCTGGTAGCTAAGAGCACAGTCTCTCACTCTGGATGGCAGGCTTGCTCTCTCGCTGTGCAAACTTAGACAAATAATTTGACATCTCTGTGCCTTAGAGCTCCTCCTTGATAAAGCACACATAGTCGTTGTGCCTACCTTATAGCTTCTGAGGACTCAGTCCGTCTGTACAAAGCACTCAGAACAGTGGCCTTGATCTGTGTTGCAGAAGCAGTAACTGGTACCGACAGGGTTATACAGACCAGGAGGGACTCCCCCTGCCTCCGCTCAGGTTTTCCCGCACACACCTTACTCGTCCCAAAGCCCATGTTCTTCCCATCCACCGTTGGCCTCTTCAAGGGTCTGAAAGGGGCTGCATGGGCCTGGTGGGATAAGACAGATCCCTACTTCCTAAATCTGGGCCTGTGAGGTAGAGGCTTGGATGTTTGATACTAAAGCAAAATGCCACTTCACATAATCAGGGGGGGAAAGGCTAGGGACTGAGTAGATTTGGAGGTCTTTTTATCGTATCCCTTACTCGCGTAATAAAAACATGTTGCCCTGGGTATGGCAGGTAGACCAATGGATAGGTAGGTGGTGATTGGCCCATGAATTTGGGTCAGAGGGAAGGCAGAACCCCAGCAGCTCAGCACGCGGGCTCTTATGTCCTTGGCAAAGACTTCCCCGACCTCACATAGTACAACAGCGTAGGGAGCAACTGCCAATCAAATAGAAAACACCATTGGAGCCGTTTCTTCTTTTCAAAGGATAGATGGATTTTTTTTCCTTTACTGAGATTCCTGTAATTAACTAGAGCAGTGGTCAGCAAACTCATTAGTCAACAGAGCCAAATATCAACAGTACGATTGAAATTTCTTTGGAGAGCCAAATTTTTTAAACTTCTTCTAACACCACTTCTTCAAAATAGACTCTCACCGGCTGTGGTATTTTGTGGAAGAGCCACACTCAAAGGGCCAAAGAGCCACATGTGGCTCTTGAACCATAGTTTGCTGACAACAGAACTAGAGAAACACAGGCACTGTTTAAAAAAAAAAAAAAAAAAAAACCTGCCAAAACTGATTTGGTTCAGTGGATAAAGCATCGGCCTACGGACTGAAAGGTCGCAGGTTCGATTCCGGTCAAGGGCATGTACCTTGGTTGCAGGCACATCCCCGGAAGGGGGTGTGCAGGAGGCAGCTGATCGATGTTTCTCTCTCATCGATGTTTCTAATTCTCAGCCCTGAGAATGAGTGCCTCCTTAAATTTTAGCCCTGGGACCCTCTTCCTCACCCTACCTGGCCCTGGGTATGATCATATCCCTCTCATAGAGTCGTGATGAAAAGTGAATAAGATCAAGCCCAGAGTGTAATTAGCAGGGCGCCTGAGTCCTGGGAGCTGTCGCTAGGCAGGCACCATATTTCCTTAGCTCCAGTGCGCCAGCCAGTCTCTCCAGGCTCTGGGACAGAGTGACCCAGAGAATTTGTTAGAAATTTCAAGCCATTTGAACGGAGGGGGGAAAAAAGCATCTTAGGAAAAAAATAAATAGATCCCTTTCCTTCTGAGAGCAAAAATGAAAGCAGGCTCACAGCATGGGCCCTCAGAGGAGCTGACATTTGAGAACAATCATACACATTGTTGTGCATAGATCTGGGATATCTTGTATGTTTTTAAACAGTCGTCACTGGTGAACATGGATTGTTCCTGCCCATAGCCCAGGCCCCTCCCTCTTCTTCGCCTGAAAGAGTCCACTGCTCACAGCAGAAACTGGACGTGACTGGTGCTCACTTCCAAGAGCATCTGGGCCTGTTTCAGGGCGTTTCCTCCCTCATGAGGAACAACGCCTCAGGGTCGCTCAGCTGAACTCACAGTGTTAAGTTCTGAGCTACAAGGGGTCCTGAGTTATGTTTGTTAAACGCCCTACCTGTTGGTCTCTCAGCATCGCTCTGTGGAACAATGAGACTTCTGACTTGGAAGCTACCTCAGAAATTAAGCGTCAGTCTCAGGAAGGAACACTGGCTCAGAACATCTTTTTCTCCACACTTCTGTGTCTGTCCCCCCTTTCCCTCCTCAAGTTTCAGAATTCTTCCGGAGAACTTTGTCCTCGCATCACTGACTAAGCCAGGGGGCAGTTCTGTCAGCTGGTGAGAGGCACGGTGATGCCTACAGGGGACCCGCCAGGTCTGGAGCCACCAGGAGAGACAGAGGGGAAGCCACGATGGGAGGTTGGTCCCAGCTGTGGGCCTGCCCCGGGCGGTCTTTCCCTCCGTTCTCTCTGAACACGAGGCTGGTGGTGTTTCTGCAGCCTGGCTGGCAGGGGGGCTGTGAATGTCAGACAAGACCTGGGAGTTTGTCTACACAAGCACGCGCTGGAAGTGATCATGGGAACCTGTGAGTCCACGGCACGCGTGATGGTGAAATGAAGATCATTGACCTCTATTTAAAGGGTGGGGGTGGGAGGAGAGGGGATCCCCAACAAAGGTGGGGCTGGATGAAATCAGTCACATGACATAACGTGGCAGAGGCGACGATTCAGAGAATCCCAGAGCAGGCCTGAGCCAAGGAAAGAAGCTAGAGACCTTCACAGCTGGTGTTTTCCAGCTATGATTACACATGTGAGGCAGGCACCGCATTTCTCTGAAAGGCCCAATAGCAACTGTTTGCCGCTTGTGGGCCATCAGTCTCTGCTGCGCCCACTCAACCTGCTCCTGGAGCGTGGAAGCAGCCATGGACCATGAGTGAGTGAATGGGCATGGCTGTGTCCAATAAAACTTTATTAACAGTAGAGGGTGAACCGCGTGGGGCTGTGAGGGATCACCTGATCCGGGCTCCGCAGAAGTCAGAGATGCAGCAGTTGGTGTCAGCCAGGCCCCGGCTGGATCCTGGGAAAAGACAGAAGAACAAAGTCACCGACCTTTTTCTCTAGGATTTTATAGTCTCTCCTGCTTTCGAAACCCCTCTTTTTATCCCTACGCCGCCGCTATCAGTCTCTTTGTTTCCAGACTTCTATGGGCCAGACCCTATTCCAGGAGCTTTCTGTGTTTTTAGTTCAAACTTCAAACAGTCCCACGACAGAGGCGTTCTCTCTGTTTTGCTGAGTAAGAAAGTCACTTTGCCGGGAGCTCTGGTGCTCACAGGTGCCAGGCCTGGCATGTGAACCCTGATGGCTCTGATTCCAAAGGGCCTGCGTATTCCAAGAGGCGTGTGGATTCCGCAGCAGGAACCCGGAGACCGGCTGCCTGGAAGTGAGTGCTGACTGTTGGCTTTGGGACCCTTCTTCAGCGTGGCTGTCTCCTTTCCTCATCTGCAAAATGGGGACAAGAAAAGTACTTACTTTTGGGGGGAGATGATGAGAAATTAGTTAACATAACTAAATCCCTTAAAAACCATGCTAGGCATGTAGCAAGTGCTGCATAAGCATCAGCTAATGGTTTTGTGTGTTTTTTTTTTCTTAAAGGGGAACGAGGAGGGAAATTGCAGGACCCTGAATAGAATATTCCAGAGGTCATTACAGTCATGCAACACAGCAGTTCCTCGCTGTAGGCAGTTTTGCTCCCTAGGAGACATTTGAAATGATCTGGATACATTTTTAAAAATATATATTTTATTGATTTTTTTTTACAGAGAGGAAGGGAGAGGAGAGAGATAGAGAGCTAGAAACATCGATGAGAGAGAGACACCGACCAGCTGCCTCCTGCACACCCCACATCCCCTGCACACCCCACACCAGGGATGTGCCCACAACCAATATACATGCCCCTGACCAGAATTGAACCTGGGACCCCTCAGTCTGCAGACCGACGCTCCATCCACTGAGCCAAACTGGTTTCGGCTGGATACATTTTTGATTGTCCTGTCCGGCAGGAGGGGGCAGCTACTGACATCCCAGGCAGATGCTCCTATACTTTCTGCCACCCACGGGGGGGGGGGGGCGGGGGGCCTGCCGCACCCCACCAGCAAAGAACTACCTGACCCTAAATGTCACTAGTAACAAGGTGGGAAACACTGCCTCCATACTTGCACAGCGAGGCAGCATGGGGGGTTCATGGAGTGATGGGCTTGTGCTCAAAGAATTATTTAGGGGCAGAGATGGGATAAGAACCCCCATCCGAAGAGTCCCAAGTTCTCTGTCCTCACTCACCCACCTTGCCGCGGGGACACTGTGGAATGAGCCGTGGCAGTCGGGTGGTGGGACTGCACGTGCAGAGCTCAGAAGCAGGGAGAACAGAGCCCGGGTGTTCGGGGCCGGGGCAGGGCATCCTGCTTCCCTTGACACAGACAGTCAATCCCCCGGTGCGGGGAGCCGTGAGGAGCAAGTGGGCCGGAGAGGCCCCTGGCGAAGAGCTCAGAGTGGGCGGCAGAGGCCACAGGGAGCCATGCTGGGTGTGTGAGCCGAGGAATGATGCCCAGCTGTCAGGGCCCAGGAGGACCTGCATAGGAGGAGACCGGGGGGGGGGGGCCGAGGCCTCAGATGAGATGGACAAGGCGGGGTGCAGGGAGGGCCAGGTGTAGATGACTCGCAGAGGCCTGACGGAGGGGCTCCGTGGAGCCTGTACGCGCGGCACATGCTCTGCCTCCCGTCAGCGGCGAGCGGGCGCTCCGGCCACGCATGCAGGCCTTTGCCATTCACCACCTGCTAATGAGCTTTTCCGGAGGGCCATTAAAGAGCATTAAAACACAGTATTTGCAAGAGCAATATTAGTTTTAAAGTAGTTAGCCGGGGTCAGCCCTCACCGCTCAGTGCTAACCAAAGCGAGTGATGAGTTGCCAGTCAGGAAGCAGAAGGGGGCGACAGTGAGCCCTCAGGGCCATGGGCGGTAGGGGTGGTAGGCTTGCTTCCGAATCCATCCTGTCCCATTTGAGTCACAAAATGCTTTCTGAACTCTCCCCTTTGCTAGGCCTGTGCTAACCATTAGCAAATAACATTAATAGTGATAATAATAATAATAACTATAATATAGAATTACATTGGGCGCCTACTATAGATTAAGAAACTGTGCTATGTACTTTATGCAAACAAACCATCCTTTCTATCTGAAATTCAGCTTCAAAGTAAGTACTATTGACCCCATTTTACACATGAGGATTTTAAGATGAAAAGACAACAGAAAACAGATTTTTAGAATCTCATGATCCGAGGGGACACATGCTTAACAAATGAATGTTGTACTACTTAAGACTGGAAGTGTGTAATAATAATTGCTAGCATTAATGAATTATTCTCAAGGTGCCACTTTCAATGAAACATTCTCAATGTGGCACTGTTCTGCTTTCTTTCCAGGGAAGGGCTTACTGATTTCTCACAAAACACTCCGAGGCAGTTACTGTAATCCCCATTTCCCAGATAGGGAAACCAAGGCAGCGAGCACATATAAGAAGCTTGTCTAACGTTAGGCAGCTAGTCAAAGGAAGAACCGGTACAAGCTCAGGTATCAAGTTCACTAATTTAACCAACACCCATTTTGTTCCCCTATACAAGAGACGAAACAAATATACTCATCTCAGAGGCTTCTTGCAAGGATCCAAACATCAGATAGAGGTAAGGTACTTAGCAGATGCCTGGCGTGTATCGGCTGCTCCGTAACAGCTCATCTGGTGTCTTCTTCACTCCTCTATCCTCAGGACCTAGGGGGTGGGCAAACTTTTTGACTCAAGGGCCACAATGGGTTCTTAAACTGGACCGGAGGGCCGGAACAAAAGCAACCTGACCATGCTGGCACTCTCATCTTGGGCTGCTGGTGAAGGAGCGGAGGGGAGAGCAAGAGAACCCTCTGCTCTTTCGGCTCCTCGGGCCGGATAGAACAGCCGAACGGGCCGGGGCCGGCACGAGGGCCGTAGTGTGCCCACGGATGGCCTAGGACATAGCCCAGCACAGAATAGGAGATCAGTAAATTACTTGTTGAATATGTGTTTTTCAATACTTATTTTTATTGCCGAAACCGGTTTGGCTCAGTGGTAGAGCATCGGTCTGTGGGCTGAGGGGTCCCGGGTTCCATTCCGGTCAGGGGCATGTACATTGGTTGCGGGCACATCCCTCGTGGGGGATGTACAAGAGGCAGCTGGCCAATGTTTCTCTCTCATCGACATTTCTAGCTCTCTGTCTCTCTCCCTTCCTCTCTATAAAATATCAATAAAATATATTAAAAAAACAAAAACTTATTTTTATTGAATTTATTGGGATATATATAATAGAGAAATATGCTAATTAACCAGGAGGCCGTAATGGGTAGACCGGACAGGAGGCGGTTGTGCTCACAGCATCGGGGGCAAGGCAGCAGGGGCCTCTGAGTGCCTGCGCTGGGGGCGGGCCTGATCAGCAGCGGCCTTGGCTGCTACAAGGGCCAGAAAGGGAGGCAGGGCCGGACCCGCGACTCGAAGGTGTGTGATGCCACATGATTTCGAATCACGTCCTGGGCTCCTAGTTGGTTAATAAAAGCACATAGGTTTCAGGTGTACAATTCTGCAGCACGTCATTTGTACATTGACTTGTGTGTTCACCAGAATACAGGTTAAATGCCAGCCGCCAAGCTATCATCATCGCTATTGAGGAGAGATGAAGGATGATGTTATATCATCATGTCTGAAGGAATCTATGTGGCAACAAAGAGTGGGGTGCCCTGGGGTAGGGAAAGAATAGCTGGGGGAACCCCTCGGGCTTACATAACCACAGGATGGCTGAGATGCTGTGGGCACAGACCCGCTTGCCAAGCTGGGGAACGTTCTTTTGGGGTGTCTAGGGGAAGAGGGGTGGGGGGAGCAGAGGTGATTGCCATGGAAGCCAACATGTCTTCAAGCCAAGGAGGCAGACACTGGGGAAGCTGCTCTGTACTCAGACAAAGACTGGGTTTCCTCTGGGGTTAGACAAGCTTCTTATATGTGCATTCCCCTCTCTGCGTGTTATGTGTCCTGTGTCCTTAGGAGACAGCAGCCTGCGGGAGGGGAGGAGATGAGATGAGGGAGTTTGTCTCAGAAAATGGAGCGGCCACCTCTGAAGTCCAAGTGACTTTGGAAGAAGGAAGCCATGGACAGTGTCAGACACTGCGCATCATATTTCACGACTCAGCTGGACGAGGGTGACTCACCATCCCTGGCCCGGTGTGAGCGGAGAGGCATGTTGGGTGAACTTGCTGAAGGTCAGAGTGTGCCTGGCTATCCAGGACTAGGACTCTGGCATCTGACTTCAAAGCCGTCACCGTTGTCCATCCGTACGTCACCTCTCAGCACGGCCCTTGGGCCAGCCTGAGCTTCACCTTGCACACTCGGCACACCTGCGCTTGTGCCCTTACTGCCTCCTGGGGAGCTCAACCACCTCCATCTATGCTGGCCAGAATTTTTGCACATTTTTAAAGGACCCAATCTCCTGCCATCATGAAGTCACAGCTGATTCTTCCTCGCTGTCAGTCATCGCCTGATTTTTTTCCCCATTCATCTTCTCATCTGTAAGTCTCCTGTAATACTTGTCTTATTCTGCCTGTTGTTACACAGCTCATTGCCCTGTTTTTTTTTTCCTCCACGTGGGGTCGGGCGGGATGGTTCTCTTTATCCTGCTGTCCCCTGAGACACTTAGCGCAGTGCTTTCAGCACGGCTCAGGAGCAATAACACGTGTGAAGTTGAAATAAGACTTAAACAGGCTGTATTGCTCTCCATCCATCACCTCCAAAGTGGTCTTTGGAGATTCCCGTTGTCTACGGAGCCTGAGTTTTGATAAAATTTAAAGAAGAACATAAAAATACTTGTGGGCAAAAAGAAGGTGCATGAAAGAGTGGGCAAACCTACATGTTCATCAGCAAGAGCTCATGAGCTATACAATTCCCTTTATGTGAACTGCAAATCTCATCTACAGCGATAGGAGCAGGTTGCTCATGGCCTGGGGGTGGGGGTGGGGGTGGGGGTGGGGGTCACTGACTGCCAGCCCTGTTGGCAGTATCTTCAAACGTACTCAGGCCCTCACCCTTCCCCACCACCCACCCTGCCACGTCCTGACGCAAGGCCCCGTTCTTTCTCTCCCGGGTGGTTTGCACAGCCTCCCAACCTTCCTGTCTGCATCCTGACTCCGCTTTAGGGTCTTCTCTTCACAGACAATAGAGTGGCCCTAATAGAACGGAAGTCAAATCAAACACCTCCTCCATTCAAAACTCCCAATGACTCCCCGTCACTGAGAGCACAGGCCGCACTTTTTATAAACCTGCAAGGCCCGGCGTGGCCTGGCTCCCGCGGAGCCCCTCAGCTTTCCCATGACCCTCCTCGCTCACTCTGCTCCAGCCACACTGGTCTCAAGGCTCATCCCTGAATATGCCAGGCCCATCTCGGCACGGCACGGAGCCTTCGCACTGGCTGTTCCCGCCAGCTGTCCACGTGGGCACTTGCCCCTGTTTCAGAGATTCCTCAGGTGTCTCTGCCGCAGCGAAGGACTGCAAAGCGGGTGGCCCGAGACCACGGATTTGTTCTCTCGCAGTTCTGGGGTCTGCAAGTCCACAGGCAAGAGGCCAGAGAGCTGTCCTCTCTCCAAAGGTCCCAGGGGGTGGGTAGGGGGGCGCCCTGCCTTGCCTCTTCCCAGCTCCTAGTGGTGGCTGTCCACCCTTCGCACCCCTCAGCTCGCATTGGCATCACTCCAGCCTGCCCCTGTCACCACTGTGGTGGCTGTCTTTCCTCACTGTCCCTCTGTCTTCACACAGCACTCCCCTCTCTGCGTGTATGTCCAAAGTGTCCCTCTGTATAAGGACACAGTCATTGAATGAGGCCCCCTAACCCAGTTTGAGCTCATCTTAATTTGGTTATGCCTGCCAAGAGCCCATTTCTAAATTAGGTTACATGAATAGGCACCAGAATCTAGGACTTAGAGATATCTTTTTTTGGGTGGACACAGTTCTACCCACTGCAGACACTTTTAATCCTGCCTTCTTCCACTGGAATGTTTTGTGTGTGTGTTTTAAAAGTATATTTTTATTGATTTCAGAGAGGAAAGGAGAAGGGGAGAGAGAGAGAAACACCAATGATGAGAGACAATCATTAGCCGCCTGCCTCCTGCACACCCCCTTACTGGGGATTGAGCCCGCTAGCTGGGCACGTGCCCAGACAGGGAATTGAACTGTGACCTCTTGGTTCATAGGTTGATGCTCAACCACTGAGCCACGCTAGCCAGGCGGGAATTTCGTCGTTTTATTTTTATTGTTATTGACTGCTATACTGCTAGTTTTACTATGCACTCAATAAATGTATGCTGGATGAAGAAAAGAATGTTGTGGAAAGTAAGGTATTATGGCCACAATGCACAACCTAATTTCTTTGGACTCAGGTTTATATTGACCTAAAAATAACCTTGTTTGGAATAAACTCGAGTCTCCACAGTAGCAAAAATGATGGTCTCTTCTCCTCGGTCAGTGTGTTTGGTTCCTGCCCAACCACCATTCTTATTCTCAGTTAATTTCCCCCAAGATTTTCAGCTCTTTTTGGGGGATTGATGCCATCCGGCTTATGAAAGGGGAGGAGAGGGGCTCTCATTCTATCCTCTTTCTGATCAATAACAGTCACCCGCTCTCATCAAGGAAGCCCAGGTGCTGATTGATTCTCGTCTCCCTTTATTTCCCCACCATCGCCCTTGATTCCTTGGCAGCAGGGCTCTTGGCATTCCATTAGTGGGCAGAAAAAACATCTTATTCGAATGTGACCAGGATTCTTATAAAACAGAACAAAAAGAGTTAAAGATAGTCAAACTGTAGCAGGAAATTTCTGTGAAGATTGTTTCCTGAGGCTTTTATTTCATGAGGTGTGTGTGTGTGTGTGGTATGTTGTCAGGTCTTGACGTAAAAAGTGTTCTGTACAGACATGCATTAATTCATTCTCTCCCTCTTCCTCCCTTTGCCCCTCCCTCTCCCCCTCCTTTCTCTCTCTCCACTTAATCACTAGAGGAACTTCCTGAGAATGGGCACTTGATGTACTGTGGTTCCTCACATTTTCCATCCCTTTAGAGTGCTTCTTGTCCTTATTGCACTAAGCCAGCACCTGACTCCACATCGGCTAGCTGCTCAGGGTGCTTTGGGGGACCACTGAGTGGAGCTTCCCAGTCCTCCCGCCCCTCCTCCCTGGACCCTGACTTGCTATATCTGCATTGAGGTTCAACATCAGACTTTGTAGCTGGTTTCCTGAGATTCTGGTGCAGAGTTAAGAATCATATTTTACAAATATACATGATGTTATAAGGACAGATTAATGCCCGTGTTTACTGATACCAACAACCTATATCTGACTTAGTCAATGAGACCCATTGTTCCTGGGACCACAGGTGACTTGCGGCTGACAAACTCATGTCTGAGGACATGAAAGACTGCTTGCTTCCTCTTTTTTTTTTTTAAAAAAATAGGTTTTTATTGATTTCAGAGAGGAAGGGATAGGGAGAGAGAGGTAGAAACATCAGTGATGAGAGAGAATCACTGATCAGCTGCCTCCTGCATGGCCCCGGGCATGTGCCCTGACCTGGAATCGAACCGTGACCTTCTTGTTTATGGATTGACACTCAACCACTGAGCCAGCACCTGCTGGGGCCCTCTTTGTTTGCTTTTCTGAAAACAACACTCATTGATTATCTCAGTTTCTGAAGGCAGGAGTCCAGGCACAGTGTAGCAGGGCTCCCTGCTCAGGGGCTCACCAGGACGTAATCAAGGTGCCCCCCCAGATGTGTCCTATCTCAGCTTCCTCTCTTCATGGAATTACAAATTCATTCTTTCTTCCTCCTCCTCCAGGGAACTCCCACTGCGCTGAGTTATGGAGGACTCCCCCCAGCTTTTGTCTCATGGAGCAGCACTGTGGCTGCCTTCACAGATTTTGCATTGCTTGGTTTGATAAAGGTCTTGGGAAGAGCAGGACCCCAGACTGCATGGCAGCTTCTGCAGGAAAGGGGGGGGGGGGACATGTGGGGTTGCTCCTCTCAGCCTGGGCCAGCCTTGAAGTGGCATGCAGGTGTTTCCTCTGTGCAGGAAGGTCCATTCTAATAATAAAGCACAGCACTAATGTGGAAGGAGTCACCCACCCATTTTTAGGCTTAGGGTTTAGCAGGGCAGGTGGTATAGTTGGTTGAGATAATGGCTGAGGAACACTTCCATTTTCACAGAAGAGAAGTATTTCCCAAATACCTGATACTGATCATGTTATAGCCTCACAGTCTATTTAACCCAGGGGTTCCCCTTATCTTTGATTAATGCTTATTTATTTATAGACTAGAGGCCCAGTGCACAAATTCATGCACAGGTGCGGTCCCTCAGCCTGGCCAGCAATCAGGGCTTATGGGGGGACCAGCCTATGGGGGAACGAGTTATAGGGGCGGGGGGATGGACCACGGGAGCTTGTCTGTGGGAGCACACTGACCACCAGGGGGCAGCTCCTCCTGCATTGAGCATCTCCCCCATGGTGGTCAGTGCATGTCATAGTGACTGGTCGACTGGTTGCTATGTTTCTGTTGTTTGGTTGTTCAGTCATTAAAAGTCGCTTAGGCTTGTATATAAACACATGTTGCCACTCAAAACACTAGTAAGTGCTAGGGATGGGAAGAGAGACAGGGAGACTTAGCATCAGCAAAAACTTACCTTGGGCCTCCAATAGTGTAAGCATATATCACTCACTACTAATGTGCCAAACACCATTGCAAGCAAATAACACATGTCGATTCATGTAATTCTCCCATAGCCCAAGAGGTAGGTACCAGTTTTATCCCTATTTTAGGGCCAAGATAATTAGGTACAGCAAAGTCACATGACTTAACAGTCACAGAACTTGTGGCCCTGGAGTGGATAGTTGAACCCAGGTAGTCTAACTCCCATGATTCCATATCTTCTTATAAAGTTTACAGTCTAATTAGAGAGGAGGGGAGACTTTTCTTCACAGTAATCAAAGCAGGAAACATTGTTTTGAATGGAGAAGAAGGAGTGGTAAGTACATAGTATGGGTGGAGCATGTCATAAATCAGTCTTCAGGTTTGCAAATTAGAGCGTGTATAATTTATTCCAATAGCTCTACAGAACTGTTCTGGGCAAGGTGCTTAATAGTAGACCATGGGTGTTTAGTGGTGTGTTAGCTTTGCTCACATTTATGGGGGTGGACCTTCTGGACTGGCTGGGTTCAGTGACACTCAGCTGAGCTTGCTGGTAGGTTTGCATTCCTGCAAACAGGAAGGCTGTTTGGAACTGGCAGCTGGGTGGGCCCAGATGGCTCTCCTCACATGTCTGGTGGTTTGCTGGCTGGGAGCAGCAGGGGTAACTTGCCACCTGTCCATCACCATCCAGCAGGCTAGCCCAGGCTCGTTTAAATGATGGCAGGTTGTGAGAAGCAAGAGAGGGAAAACCCCATGTCCAAGCTTCTTAAAGAAGAATCTATGGGTTTCGCTGCCATCCACCACAGTCTGCCCTCAGCAAAATTGTTTCTATTCCAACAACACAAAGAACATGGCTGTCCGATCTCCGAATCCTCTAAAATAGCATCCACTTTCAGCATCAGGATCAAAGTCTAGGATTGCCTGACCTACATCAGGCCCAGCTATGGATGAGACTTCTTGGGTGTGGTTCTTTGAGTGTGGGTCCCCTTGGTCTAGAGACCTTGAACTAGAAAAGAGGCCTCAGACCCCCTCCCACCCACAAAGTACCATAGAGTGAGATAGGAGAGCACAACCATAAAAGTGAAAGTATGAAAAGCACTTGGCAGCCGTGACCCATAGAGGTTCTGAAACCTTCCAGGCAGATGCTGTCCAGTCCACATACTGTAGGGGAAGAAAATGTCCCATGATCAGCATGCAGCTTCACTCATCGAGAGGGACTCCAAATTTTTTCTTGGCTCTTGAATCTATTGAGATATCTTTCCTTTTCCACAATAAATGACCTGTGTTGGCAGCTGAGTAGCTTTTTCTGCTTGTTTTATGTACCCATTAAATTAGGAGCCCTTTATTGATACAAGTCCTTTAACACTCTGTAGGTTTTCTATGTATCAAACTGTAATCCACTCCATTTATAAAAAACCTGCCTCTACTCTGGGACACTTGCCCTAAGATTTTTTAAAAATATATATAATTTTATTGAGATGAGAGAGGACGGGAGAGGGAGAGAGAGATAGAAACTTCAATGATGAGAGAATCATTGATCGGCTGCCTCCTGCATGCCCCCTACTGGAATGGAGCCCGCAGCCTGGGCATGTGCTCTGACTGGGAATCAAACCATGACCTCCTGGTTCCTAGATGGACAACTCAACCACTGAGCCGTGCTGACCTGGCAACAGTATGATACTTATGAGCCTTTTTCTGTAGTTATGAATGCCTGCCAGCCAGGTCATTAAATCTTCCAGAAGTTTTTAAACAGTTTCTTTGAGCTGCGTCCTTAACTTATATTTATGAAGCTGTAACTTACATTGAGAATCTTTCCTAGCTCAAGAGACTAGGATTGAAAAACAGATTTATGTTATAATCCAGCAGATCCTGACCCATTTCTGACTTGTAAGTTCTGCTTGCAAACAGAACAACTCTTCCTTTAACCAGCCTCTCATTTCCTATATTTTCACACAGGCACTCAAATAAGCCAATTGATTTTTTTTCAATATTATGCCTGGAAATAATTTTTCCAAAATCCAAAAAGTGTAACTACATTTGCTAACATAAATTACCACAGATGACATCCCTACATATCACGGGTCAACATTTTTTTCTTATTTGTACTACAGTTTCCTCAGGACTTTCCAGTTTCCACTAACAGTTTGCTTACCATTTCCCTAGTCTTCACTGTCATGTTCCTTGCCTCTTCTCTGGGCTCAGTCCATTAGTCCCAAGGTCAATGTTGCACGTTTTAGATTTAGTCATGACAGCTAAATCTAGGTATCAGTGCCCGTACCAGTTAGTTTTTTTCTGTGGCATAATCCACTCCAAGACCTACTGGCTTAAAACAACAACTACTAGCCGAAACCGGTTTGGCTCAGTGGTAGAGCATCGGTCTGCAGACTGAAAAGTCCCAGGTTTGATTCTGGTCAAGGGCATGTACCTTGGCTGTGGGCACATCCTCAGTAGGGGGTGTGCAAGAGGCAGCTGATCGATGACTCTCTCATCGATGTTTCTAACTCTCTATCCCTCTCTCTCTTCCTCTCTGTAAAAAAAAAAAACCAACAACAATAAAATATATATTTAAAACAAAACAAAACAAAACAAAACACAACTACTTGTTCAGCTTGTGATTTTGTAGATCAGCTACTTCTTTTTGGGTTGGGCCAGCTTGGCTGATCTCTGCTGGCCTGGCTCATGAGCCTGTGGTTTGCTGTCAGGTTGCCTGGTGACTGAGGGAGCAGTCTCTGATCTCCTTCAGCCACTTGAAGTTGGCAGACTTTCAGTTGGGGCAACAGGGTGACTTGGTCACATGTCTCTCATCATCTAACATGCTAAACCAGGTTTCCTCATCTGAGGGCAGAGCTTTAAGTGTAGATAGAGCAAGCCCCAATATATGGCACTTTTCACATTTCTGCCCAAATTACACTTTCTGTTTCCTATTGGTCAATCACGTTTATGGACATGTCCAGAGTCAGCATGGAAGGGGGTACCAAAGGGAGGGTAACTACGGCAGCCAGTTCTGCAAAATAGTCTACCAGATATGAAAATGGAGAGGAGGAAGGATGGAAGGACTTTTAACGTCCTATCTGAAGTTGACGTCGCTGTCTGAAATTTATTGCCATTCCTAGATGGAGGCAACCAGCTTGAAGAGAGTACACACTTTGAAATCTTGTCCCAGTGGCTTAGCTGATGGTATCACTGACTGTCACTTATTCTTAGGAGACAACACACACAAAGCAATAGAACTCCAGTAACCTGAGACTTAACATTGACCTCTGGAAGCAAACCATTTGAACCAGTGCTCCTTTAGGACACCCCAAGGAATGAATGGTCTAGAACAGTGGTTGGCAAACTCTTTGGTCAGCAGAGCCAAGTATCAACAGTACAACGATTGAAATTTCTTTTGAGAGCCAAATTTTTAAAATTTAAACTTCTTCCAACACCACTTCTTCAAAATAGATTCACCCAGACTGTGGTACTTTTGTGGAAGAGCCACACGCAAGGGGCCGAAGAGCCGCATGTGGCTCATGAGCTGCAGTTTGCCGACCACAGGTCTAGAAGGTTATATGATTTTCTGCGAATGTGCAGAACTGATTTCAGCCTATGTGGGTTGGTTAAGACTTATGGGGGTTATAGGGTCTGTCTACCTGAGGAGGACTGCAGTCAACAGGGACAACACAGGAAGAGGTCACGTGTGGGCAGTGAAGGCGGGGAATGCAGGTGCTCGGGGTCCAGAGTTGGATTGGGGGGTGCATGTCCTCACCGAGGCATGATCAGAAGGATGATGTGGTGTAAATTGAGCCAGCCCTCTACTTCAAATATAATAGAACGTTAACTGATATTGATGGAAGTATAGGTACTACTCTGGAAACCTACAAATCATTACAAACATTGTTTCTCTGGGTCAGAGTGTTCTCTGTTGCACACAAATAAATGGCTTGGAAACTGACTGTTAGGAAGAATCGGGCCCTCAGCTGGTGACAGAACGTCCTGCCATGGTCTTCTCCCAAGGAGTGGGGTATTAAGTTGTTCCTCTCCCAAACAATGGATCGCCTAATTATTTCTCTTCCAAACAGCTCACCTCCATTGCTCCTCTCTGAAACAATGGGACATTCAGTCAGTCCTCTCCCAGACAATGGGGTGCCAGCAATTGTTCCTCTCCCAACAGTTGAATACTCAATTGTTCCACTCCCAAGCAATGAACCATTCAATTACTTAGGCAGACACAGTTGAAAAGCTCCCATTTCTAGCAGTATAAAGCGGAGCTGTGACTAGGGAAATACTTTGGGCCCAGCTTGCTTCACTGGAGTCAGGCAAGTTCATGATTATTATCACGATCCTCTGGGATAATTGTGAAACTTCCTGAATAAGAGGTTTTCAATAGCCTATTAGATTTTCACGTCCGCTCGCCAGCCATGCAAAGTAGACAAGTGCGGTCTCTCCAGTGAGCACATACATGGGCTTGTGGACGCCAACAGGAAGCTGTCACGGCCAGGGCGAAGCTGAGCAAGATATGTCAACATCTGATCTGTATCCATTGACCTCCTGCTACCCACCTAAGTGAGTACCACCCCTTCCCTCAGGAAGCCCACATTCTGGTTGTCTCAGATGATAAGTCAAGAGAGAATCCTGGCCCGGCTGAGGTTGCTCAGTTGTTTGGGCATCATCCCGTTACACCAGGAAGTCACTGTTAGGAAGAGCAATAACTAGGCCACCCATTGTTTAAGGAAGGAACAACTTAATGCCCAACTCCTTTGGAGAAGACCATGGTAGGACAGGCTTTCACCAGCTGAGGGCCCGATTCTTCACACTCTGGCCCAGAGAAACAATGTTCGTAATGATCTGTAGGTTTCCAGAGCAGTTTTTAGCATGCACTCAGTCTCTCAATCTCTTTGTCTTGCCATCTTCCCCTCTAAGACAGAGGTCACTAACCAGCTTCTGTAAGAGGGAAACCGAGGCTCCGAGGACCTGGAATGATGTGAGCTCCATCACTTACAAGCTGCTTACCTAGGGACAAATCATTTAACTCGTTGGGTAAAGTTTCACACCTGAAACTGAAACAATGGGGATAATTAATAATAATAACAATAATAATGGTTTTCATCTTATAAGGTTACTCTAAAGATTAAATGACAAAGCATCTAAATCTTGTATCTCAAGACTTGGCACAGAGTTAACCTTCAATAAATGTTAGGACAACTGATTGGGTTTCTTGCTGTCCAGATGTTGTAGGGGTTTGCCAAGGCCCAAACCCTCTTATTGTGAGATTGCTGTGGTGTTTGGATAGTTATACCATTACTCATATGATTCGACATCCTCTAAAGGTGGCTGAGAATTCAACCACTGCTTACATTGTTAAATTCCAAGTCCAGATTCTTGGGTTACCTCTTTGGCAGACGCCTTTGTTCCTATGGGCTAATGTCTGCAGTTCCCTTCCCTTTTCTTTGTTCAGTCTTGTCAGAGATTTGCTGTCAGTGTTTGTTCCTGGGACAAACCAAAACAGCCACTGAATTAGACGGGCTAACATTTTGTTTTGGATTGTTGCTTCTGTGTTCGCAAGGGATATCAATCTTAATTTTTGTTTCTTAGAATGTTTTTGTTGGTTTTAGGAGAAGATTATACTGGACTCATAAATTTAGCAAGAGTTTTCTTTTTTAAATTTATTTAATATTTTATTTTCTGGATGAGTTTCAAAAAGATTTGTGTCATTTATTCTCCAAGTGTCTGATAGGATCTGCTGGGAAGCCATTTAGTTATAGGATTGTTCACATTTCCTATTTCTAGTAAAAGTTTTGGTAAATTGTGACTTTCAAGGAATTTGTCTATTTCATCTGTTTTAAAAATTTATTTGCATAAAGTCACTCCTGGTATATTTTATTATTTAAATGTCAGCAAATGCTATAATAGTGTACATCATTATTCCTGATATTTGTAATTTGTTATTAATAAGTTAATTGTTCTCACATTTACCTAATAAAAGAGCAACATGTTAATTGACCATACCTTTGCGACACCCTCCAGCCAATCAGGAGTGAGTATGCAAATTAACCCAACAAAGATGGCAGGTTAATTTGTATATGCAGGTGCTGAGTGGCTGGGGTGGGGTGGGACAAGACGCTTGCATCGTCGCCTTGGTGACAACGCAGGCTTTCCATACCACCCTAGCCACTCCAAGCCTCTGGGCAGTGTGGGAAAGCAGGAAGGCAGCTCCAGGGTGGAGCAAAGGCGGTGCCAATGGTCAGGGGAAGGAAGGCCCATTCTTGCATGAATCTTCGTGCATCAGGCCTCTAGTTAAAGTACAGTTGGCATGCAGTATTATATTAGTTTCAGGA
The DNA here is from genome assembly GCA_963924515.1 of Vespertilio murinus. Lineage (NCBI taxonomy): Eukaryota > Metazoa > Chordata > Mammalia > Chiroptera > Vespertilionidae > Vespertilio > Vespertilio murinus. The sequence continues at coordinate 188,335,158 of OZ004707.1, forward strand.
GTACAGCATAGTGACTTGACATTTATGTACCTTATGATGTGATCAGCGCACTGAGTCCAATATACCTGTCACCATGCTAAGTCATCACAGTGTTATTGATCATATTCCCCTTCACCTTTTCACCCACACATAAGTGAAATCATATAGTAATTGTCTTTCTCCATTTGACTTATTTCACGTAGCGTAATGCCCTCTAGGTCTATCCATGTTGTCACAGGTGACAATATTCCATTCTTTTTTTTTTTTTTTATCACTGAGTAATAGTCCATTGTTTACATGCACCACATCTTTACCCACTCATCTATCAATGGACACCTGACTGCTTCCACATCTCAGCTATTGTGAATAATGCTGCAATGAGCATGGAGGTGTGTATATCTTTTCAAGTTATTGTTTTTTGCTTTCTTCAGAAGTGGAAGTGCTGCTCAGATGGTAGTTCTATTTTTAATTCTTTGAGGAACCCCCACACTGTGTTCCACAGTGGCTGCACTAATTTACAACCCCACCAACAGTGCACGAGGGCTCCCTTTTCTTCTCATCCTCGACAGTATTTCCTTTTAGTTGACCTTTGGATAATAGCCATTCTGACAGGTGTGCAGTGGTACCTCATTGTGGTTTTGATTTCCATTTCCCTGATGATTAGGGAATTTGTATTTGCTCTTTGTTCTACTGACTGTACTGACTGATTCTTTTCAAGAATCATTTTTTTGGCTGTTAATTTCTCTATTTTGTGTCTGTAACTCTTGTAAATTTTTTTTTCTGCTTCTGTTTGTGTTATGTTCTTTAACTTAATTTGGGCTTAGTGTGGTGGTGTTTTTTTTTTTTTAAGTGTTTGAGTTAGAAGCTTAGATAATTGATTTTCCACTTTTTTCCTTTTCTAATATATGCACATAAACACATACTTTCCCTCCAGGACCTGTGTTAGCTTCAGTTCACAGATTTAGATACTTAGTATTTGAGATATTTAGTATTCAGATAAAAAATATTCCTAAGTTCCATTTTGATTTCCATTTTCCACATGGGTTATTTAGAGGTATGTTATATAATATTCAATTATTTGGAGATGTTCTACTGATCTTCCTGTTACTGAGTTTTAATTTAATTCCACTGTCCTCAGAGTATACGCATTAAATCATTTTCTCACTTGGAAATTCTTTGAGACTTGATTGTAGCCAACAGCATAGTCTGTCTCCATAAATGTTACATGTGCACTGGTAACAGATGTATATTCTGCATTGTTGGATGTATCCAATTTAGTCAGACTGATGAGATTTGATCATATTGTTGCAATCTTCCGTAGCCTCACTAATTTTTCTGATTTTTTCTATGATTTACTGAGATTTGTGTGTTGCAATTTCTAACCCTTGTTGTGGTTTGTTTACATTGCTCATTGGCTTTGTCTACTTAAAGTTACATACATTAAAGTACCGTATTTGCCGGCGTATAAGACGATTTTAGGCCCTGAAAAATACGTATTTGCCGGCGTATAAGACGACTGGGCGTATAAGACGACCCCCTAACATTTCCACTAAAAATACAGAGTTTGTTATATACTCGCCGTATAAGACTACCCCCCACTTGGAGGCATATTTTTCAGGGCCAAAATCGTCTTATACGCCGGCAAATACGGTACTTTCCATTAAGTACTTTAAACTTGTAGATAGCTGTATGTTCCTGTTGAATTGCTTCTTTCATTATTATATTACTAGAGGCCCGATGCACAAAGTTCGTACATGGGGGGGGGGGAGGCAAAAGGGGGCACCCAGCCCAGCCTGCACCCTTTTCAATCTGGAACCCATTGGGATGGAGCATAAATGGGCAGCTGGACATCCCTCTCACAATCCAGGACTGCTGGCTCCCAACTGCTCAGCTCTCTGCCTGCCTGATTGCCTCCAAACCACTCCCCTGCCAGACTGGTTAATGCCTAACTGCTCCCTTGCCAGCCCATTGCCCTAAATGCCCTCCCTTGCTAGCCTGATCACCCCTAACTGCCCTCCCCTGCAGTCCTGGTCTCCCCCCCCCCTCGTCCCCGCAATCCCAACTGCCTTCCCTTGCAGGCCAGTCACCCCCAACTTCCCTCTCCTGCTGACCTAATTTCCCCCAACTGCCCTCCCCTGCCAGCAATCTTGTGTCCACATGGTGGTAGCCATCTTTGACCACATGGGGGCAGCCATCTTGTGTGTTGGAGTGATGGTCAATCTGCATATTACCTCTTTATTATATAGGATTATTATATAGGATTATTATGTAGGATAGGTTCCTGTTTTTCACTCTAATAAGTTTTTCCTTAAAGTTTTCTTTTTCTGATATTGCTATAATCACACCTGCTTTCTTTTGCTTTGTGTTTGTGTATTATTACATTATGTATATTTTGCATTCTTTTACTTCCAACCTGTCCTTTGTGTTTAAAATGTGTTTATTGTAATCAGCACATAGGAAGGGCTTTTTTGTCCTTATTCCAATCTGGCAATCTTTAAATCGCAGAATTTATTTATTTTAATTTCATGCAGCTACAGATATAATTGAGGTTACATTTATTAGTTTGCCATCTTGATTTTTTTTATTTGTCCTTTCTTCTTTTTGCTCTATTAATTTCTATTTACACATTTTGGGTAATTTTTTTTGTTTTATTTTTATTTTGTGTGTGTGTGCGTGTGGTTATCCCAGAAATTACAAAGTGCATTCTAAACTTCTTGTAGCCTATCTAAAATTAATACTTTTATCATATCCAGAATACCGCTACACCTTTACTATATTAAAGTCCATTTTTAATCTTCTATCTTTTGGCTATTATTACCATATAGTTTCCTGAATATATGTTGTATTTTTTTTACAAGGCATTGTTACTGTTGTTGCTTAAACCATCAATATGTTTTTAAAGTGACCTGTGTATTTATCCTCTCAAATGCTGTCTATTCTTTTTTGAATTTTTGTGCATCTATCTATCTAGAATAATTTCCTTTCATTTTAAAAGCTCTATTTCTTATAGTGTAAGTCTGCTGGTCACAGATTCTCAGCTTGTACTTGTATGGGGATATCTTTATTTTAGCTTTATTGTTGAAGCACAATTTTTTGGAGTAGGATTTAAGACTGGCTGCTTAAGTTTTTTGGAGCTTTAAAGAGGCCATTCTTTTGTTTTCTGGCATGCCTGATATCTGTCAATGAATGAGTTGTCTTTCTAATTTTTGTTTCTCTGAAGGCATTTTCTCCTTTGGATTTAGAATCTTTTGAGATTTTCATTTTGCCATTGGTATTCTGTGTGAAGTTTCTTTCTTTTCTTTTTTTAAAATATATTTTATTGATTTTTTCACAGAGAGGAAGGTAGAGGGACAGAGAGTTAGAAACATCGCTGAGAGAGAAACATCGACCAGCTGCCTCCTGCACACCCCCTACTGGGGATGTGCCTGCAACCAATGTACATGCCCTTGACCGGAATCAAACCCGGGACCTTTCAGTCTATATACCAATGCGCTCTCCACTGAGCCAAATCATTTTCAGCTCTGTGTGAAGTTTCTAAAGAAGCTCAAGGTGAGTCAGGAGGACCCTGGAGTAGCAATGGCATTTTTCTTGTCTGTGCAATGCTTGCCTCCAATCATGAGTAGTATGTTCAGTGAGGTGGTCGCTCACAGTCTTCACAGTTCTAAGATGTGGGAGTCTCTAGCTCAGCAGGACTGTGGGAGGAGTCCTGGACTCGAAGTCCAGGAATTTGGGTTGAAATCTGAGCTCATTTCCTAACTCTGCCTATGACCCTGGCCAATTCAGTTCCCTCTTGGAACCCCAGTTCTCTTGTCTGTGGTAACAGAAAGGCGGGCTGTGGTCACCAGCACCCCCAGCTCTAACCTTCTGTGGTCTGAGGTCAGGATTATTGGAGGCATCACGCTGACAGGGGGCTTCTGCAGCAACTGGACCAGGAAGCATGGATTCTGGATTCTGACCCTGGAGTTCAGTAACAAGGCCTTAATAATAATGATGATGATTCCAATGATTAATTGGAAGTTTATGATGTCGCCTCTGTGTGATGTACTTTGCCTACACTCTCTAATTTAACCCTCAAAATAGACCTCAAAGTGGCTTTGATTATTTTCCATTTTTACTCATGTAATGATGGATCCATGAGGGAATTAAATAACACACCCCAGGCCACAGAGTGGGAAAGAGGGAGAGCAGGGACTGGAGCCAGGGAATCTGTCCTCGGAGTACTTACTGCCCTTCTTACCTTTCCTAACACTTTACTGTTTCAGTTTGAGTCAGTTTCTTTTTTTAAAAAAAAATCATTAATTAATTAATTAATTAACTTTACATCTTTATTGTTGAAGTATTGCGTATGTCCTCTTTTCTCCCCATTGACCTCCTCTCTCCTTCCCTACCCTGTTGTCTGTGTCCATGGTACTAGTATGCATATATGCATAAGTTTCTTTGGTTGATCTCTTCCTCCTCACCCATTCTCCTCCACCCTCCCTTTGAGGTTTGACAATCTGTTCCACGCTTCTATAAATTATGTTCATCTCAGCATTGGTTTTATTGCCTTGATCCTGGAGCTGAGAAAACCGAGGACTGAACAAGTTAGTGGCTTTGCACAGGTTCACAAACTTGTGGGTAGCGGGGGCATCAGTTGAAGAGGGGCGCCTGACTCAGAGCCCAGGGGTTTGTCGGCCACATGGTGACTAACTGAGCAAAGAGAAATCATCACCTTTCCATGTCTCCCTTCACCTACAAGAACCTGAGAAAGGGTTCTGGGAGGTGTGAAGCGTCCTACAAACACACGTCCTTATGGCTGCAAGTTCAAAAGCAGGTCCCCATCCTCTCTGTGCTTGCGCCTGCCCAAGCCTCTTCCTTAAAGAGCTGTCCGTGGTGCTGCCGACGGGAATGACGTGGGCGGGTAGCCCATCCTCTCCCTCTGGTGGTGGCTCAGCTGCTTGTGCCAGGACATCCCGAGGGTCCCTGTGTGGGAGGACATGACAAGTTAATTCTGCAGCAGGCAGGCTGGAGCAGGCCTGGCATCCATGGAATGCGGGGCCCTTGTCACTGCTGTCAGAAAGGGGGAGAGTCAGATATGACAAGTAGATTATGAGAGACAAACTAACTGTATTACAAAGGAAGGAAAGTGGTATCCCCTGGCTTCTCCAGAGAACCCCACTCACCCCCCCCACCCTCTGTAATGGCTGGGTAGCAGGAGAAGAGGTGACCAGGGAGGTACCAGGCAGGCTGGTGACTGCTTTGTCAGAGGAAGTATTCAGAATGACATTTGAGGTTGAAAACTGCACAAAATAAATATCAGAAATGGTTGTCCTTATTTGGGGGCCAAGGGGGTGTCACAGAACTGCATAACCCACAGGGGCTTTGCAGTAACTGATACTGAGTCCTCAGTAGTGCTTGTCCACCCTGGCCCTGATTCTTTAATTCAGCCACCACCCTCCTCCCCAACCCTGTGACCCCACAACTGGCGACGAGTGAGGTGGCCTGCGAGCATGCCACCTCCTTTGGTAGCAGTAGTGCCTGAGGAGGCACCTCAGTTCGCTGAAGAGCACATGGGGGACAGCAGTGTCCCTGGACCGCTCGCTCATACTGCTCTTCTCCAGCTCTGTACTGAGTTGGACCTGCATGTTGACTCAGCTCTTCATCTTCACTTTCGTTGGTGGACTTTGGTTTGCCTGGGTTGGCCAACCATGACCACTCAGGGCTTTGCTTTGAACTTACCTGCTCAGCTGTTTTCTCTCCCAGTTCCTCTGATAGGACACCTCTGTCTGGCTGCACCCCTTCTCACCCAGATCTCAACACACTCCACTATACTCACATTTGGCTGGGTCACCCTCCTAGGCCCTTTTTAGATCTAAGGCTCTTCCTCAGACAAAGGGGATGTTAGGTGTGAAGGTAGCTGGTTTTACCCCAGGCCACAGAGCGAGGCAGGCAAAGAAGGAAACACCCAGAATTAGAGTTGAGGGCAATAATGCCAATACAGATGCTTCCACTACCTCTGCTATTACTGCTACTTACGACAACTTCAGCCACCCGTGTGTAGAGTGAGCATTCATGTGCGGGCCTTAGCACATACTATTTGGTGGGTCTGTTATTATCCCACTTTCCCTGATAAGGAGCCCGAGATGCAGGTCTTAAAATAATTTTCCCAAGATCAAAGGGCAGTCGGCCTCCAGGTAGCTTGCAGAGCACAGACTTCTTTGTGTGGGGCCTGTGTTGGTCCAGAGGGGGAGGAGAGTGGTGGGAATCTCTAAGTGGTGAATGAAGAAGGAACTCTGACCTTTCAGCTGATGGAATATCTGATTCAAAGTGGCTTACTGGGCCCTAGCCTGTTTGGCTCAGTGGATAGAGCATTGGCCTGAAGACTGGAGGGTCCCAGATTCTACTCAGGTCAAAGGCACATACCTCAGTTGGTGACTCAAACCCTAGCCTTGGTCAGGGCACCTGTGGGAGGCAACCAATTGATGTGTCCCTCTCACATCGATGTTTCTCTCTCTTTGTCTCTCCTCCCTTCCACTCTCTCTAAAAATCAACAGAAAAAATATCCTTGGGTTAGGATTAACAACAACAACAACAACAACAACAACAAATAGTGGCTTACCTGTGCTGATCCACAAAGCCAGAAACACACCCTCTTGGTCCTGCTCTCCCCTGTGACCACAGCCTTGAACTCATGTTAATGATACAGGTGCTGACAGCTCACAGGGGTACTTGTTCCTCACCCACATCCAGGATCAGGGAGCTGACTTTTCCTCCCATCAACCACTGAATCAAAGTCTTGAACCTCATTCTCTTTTTACTACATGGGTCCTGTGCCCACGGGAGAATGCCACGTGCTGGTTGGCATACCCTCAATGTGTGGCCGCTCTGGTCCAGGGATAAAGAGCATGGAATTCAGATGACTGTATTTGAGTAAGCAACCCCTGGGTTTTGTGATCTTAACGAACCCTTTCAGCTCTGGCCTTATAAATATCTGTAGAGAAATCCCCTGCCAGGTCTACCTCCTTCCGGGCATCTTGTCATCTCAGCAGCAGTGGTTCCTGGGAAGTGACTGTAATCCATCCACCTCCTCCCATAGGACGAGGGCCGAGGAGTGGAGACAACTGCAAGGGGGAGGAAATGGGCTGAAGCCAGAAATTGCTCTCTCTGTGGTCGCTCACCCCCGTCTTTGAAAGGTGAGGACAGAGCTGGACTTTATCTCGCTTGGTTTCTGAGAGACGGAGGGAAGGTGTAGATGGAGAAGGTAGACAGAGCTTGAGGGCTGGACCCAGAGCCATGGCTGTGAGTCGGGCTCAGTGAAAGTGGGTCGATGGAGCACCTCAACATCCCAGGAAGAATGTCAAAATGCCCATTTGTGTCCCAGCTGCCTGATCCCTCTTGCTTCTGGGCCAGCTTTAGGCCCCAGGGGAACTGATCCCAGACAGACCACCATCTCAGCAGGAAAAACACAAGAAGGCAAGGGTACAGTGCAGCTCAGGTGGGCATCTTTCAGAGACTGGGGCCTCTCGTCTCCTCTTTGTTCTGTGCTCTGCTTCCTGCAGTCGCTGGGTTTGAATCCATTGCCTGGCTTCGATGCCAGAGTTGACCCAATTTTGCCTTTTTGTCCACTTGATTAAGCTTATTTAGGCTCATCTTTGATTTCTGAATGCTAATGCTCAGCTCTTTTCACTGCTAATGGTTTTCACCACGGGGATAATAAGGACAGCAGGCACCATTTACCGAGTTCCTGCTTTATGCCTTGAGTTTTACAGACATGATTCTAACAACGGTACAAGGTTGGTTATTACTGTTTCAATTTCGCCTATGAGAAGACAGAGGCACAGAGTGGTTAACTTGGCCAAGGTCTCTCAACTTGTTAAGAAGTGGTAGTGTTAGGGATCAATGTCATTTCTGTCTGACTCCAATGTCCCTTTCTGTCCACAACACTCTCTCTCACAGAGCAAGTGAGAGCAGAGAACCAGGTCAGAAGACCATCTTCAGGTAGGAGGTGACGGATGTACAAATGACCCCCAACCCATTCCCCAAGGTTATACCTTCCATTTGCATCCCTTTCCGCCAATTCCTCCTAGAACAGTATGTCACGCCCCCCCAGGGCCATCCTTTCAACAGTTGGGTCCGAGGTTTCGGAAACCCCCCTTTCCTTTATTCCTTTAAGGTAACAGAGGCTGCCTGCTGTGTTTGGAAAGATTTGTACAAAACACTAAGGGAAATTGGAAGGCAGCAACTGCAGCAAATACAGGCAGTGTAAAAATAGCCAACTTTCCAAATACAAGTTTTTGGTTCAAGAATTACAGTGGAAACAGCAGAAAGCATTCCTATTGCCCAGAACTGATGTTAAGGAAGCTGTCTTCTTTCTCCAAAAAGCTGCTACCATGTCCACTTTATTGGGCTCAGCCATGTCCATACCTCTGGCTGGGCTGGTGTCAGGGTCTGGCTGGGGGAGGAGGAGTGAGTAGGACAGGGCATGGCTGCCTCCCCCATAAGCCCAGCTGGTGACCACCCATATGTTGCTGCCTCTCAGGCTCGAAACCTAGTAGATGCTCCCCTTGGATGGATGGATAACTGGAATCCTCTACATCCATTTTTTATTTATTTTTAAGATATATTTTTATTGATTTCAGGGAGGAAGGGAAAGGGAGAAATAGAAACATCAGTGATGAGAGAATCATTGATTGGTTGCCTCCTGCACGTCCCCCACTGGGGACTGAGCCCATAACCTGGGCACGCGTCCTAACTGGAAATTGAACGGGGACTTCCTGGTTCATAGGTCAACAGTCAACCACTGAGCCACGCCAGCTGGGCTGAACTCCTCTACACCTCCCATCACCTATGTTCCCTCCAAACTCCTTCCTGCTCTCCCAGTGAATTGCACCACCATCAGCCGCGTTGGGCAAGAGAGACACCAGGAGAGTCATTCCTGACTGTTCTTCATGTCTAGTTGGCCATTAAGTTCTGTCATGTTCTTCCCATCACCTCCATTTCTAGCCACGTCAGCCACCTTTCTCTCTCACCTGGGTCTGTCTCAGCTGCCCTGTTGCCCACTTTCATTACCTTCAGCTTGACTCTCTTTAGTCTACTCTTCACGCTAGAAGCACAGCTTTTAAACGCAAATCAGACGATGCCATCTGTCCCGCCTAAAGCCCTCCGGAATGTCTCCATTGCTTCAGGACAAAAGCCAGCTGTGACCACCTCTGCTTCTCTCTCCAGGCTTGTATCGGAGACCCCCTGTGCTTCCTGCACTTGGTACCTTGTGCTTGGTCCTGCCCCTGTCTCTCTGAACCATATTGATGTCCTCTGACTGCTGCTCTGACAATGGGCCTTAAAGATGCTCTTTTTTCTAAAGCAGGGGTGGGGAACCTTTTTTCTGCCAAGGGCCATTTGGATATTTATAACATAATTCGAGGGCCATACAAAATCATTAGGTTAAAAATTAGCCTGCAATAGTTGGTCAAAGATTTAACTCACCCCTTACACCTTGGCAGGGCCAGATCCAATGATTTTGAGGGCCTTATACAGCCTTCAGGCCAGACATTCCCCACCTTCGATTTAGATGTAACTAACTCTAGAATGTTTTTTACATCCTGTAAAACTGGTGGTACGTGTCTCTCTTGTGATTCCTAGCTGAATATTTATTACTCGCAACATCTGTCTTTTATGAATTTTTGCCCAAGAGTAAGATATGGGGCAGAGTAACCCTGTCATCAGGTTCTCTTTTATATCGCCATTGATCACCACGGTGCCTGGCACAGATTGGGCAGCACTCAATAGCCATCCGATAAACGGGTGATCTGATGGCTGCGTGAATGAAAATGTGTTGACCAGGACCATTGAGACGGGTGGCATGATTAAACATGGGTGTAGACTACAAAAGACCAATTCATTTAAACATTTTCAGAGTATCTCCTCTGTGTCAGGCTGTGCGTTGGACAGTGTGCCCCAAGAGACAAGGGCCTGACTTCTCTCATCAGCAAGACCCTGATCCTGGGCCACTGGATTCCTGTTACATGTTCATGACTGTGAATTTCGCCCTTTAGCTGGCCTAACTCTGCACTCCGGGCAGGTTCCTGGGGGCCTCGCCTGTCCCAGTTTACAGCAGCAGAAGTAAATTTTAAATGAAAAATCAGTTCCTTTCTCTCTCATCTCTTCTCTCCCTCCTTTCCCTTTGTTCCCCCCCCATTTTTATCTCCTTTCCCATTTAAATACAACCCACACACACCTGCATCTCCCCCATGTTTATCTTCACTTTTAAATTCATTTGTGATGCTCCAGATCTCACTTTTATTGTGATTTATTTCAGAATGTGTTGGTGGGACCAGGGCTAATGCATTTGCAAAGGTGGCGTGTTAGCATCTTAATTGATTACCCAGGATCCTCTGTGACTGGCATGTTCCCAGTGGAGCATCCAGGCATAAGAGGGTTGGTGAGCAAAGCCACTGAAGAGCTGGGAAGGGATTAGTGCTAATTCCTCCCAGACACCTCCTTGTGATGTTTCTCAGTCAATAAGAGATTAGATGGGGAAGAAGGTTTAAACACAGCCATGCCTCCTCTCTTCACCTGCTAATCCCTGCTCTCCATTCCCACAGTAGGACCCGGTGGAGGGCCTCAGGCATGCATTTGCTGATGCACACAGAACCCTCAGAGGCCCCATTTCCTGCTCCCGGGCCTGTCAGGAGAGCCCTGAGCAGCGAAGGCTTCTCTTGCTATTTCCAGGCACATGGGGCCCTTAGAGACATGATCAGAAGCTGCAGCATGATCTGTGGGGCTGGTGGGAAGGCAAAGAGAGGAAAGAATGGGTGATGGTACAGGTGGGGAGAGAGGAGGCAGGGCAGTTCCGCAGCCTCTGTGGTTGTGGCTGACAGGTTTATCTTACCACAGGTGATCCCTGTGATCCATACCTCTGGCCTCCACATCGTTGTGTGATTCCCTCTCCTTCATTGTGGATGGGACTTGTCACTTGCTTTTCACCAACAGATATATCAAAAGTGATGAGCTATCACCCTTGTGAGCATGGTATGTATGTAAGGCTCATCTTGCTAGTTGACTTGCTCTGGGCTCTCTCTTTCTCTGTGGCTGGCTTTGAAGAAACAAGTCACTATGAATCTTCTACAATGACAAGCAATGGGATGCTGCCAGAGACCCCAATGGGCTTAGAAGAGGATCTCTAGGCTCACATGAGACCTCAGCTCTCTCAGGCACTTTAGCTGCTGCCTCATGCCCACCCCCAAGCCTAAGCAGAGGATCTTAAGCCATGCTGGGATTCCTGTGCCCAGAAACTGAGAGAGAATACATGTGTGTTGTCTCTATGTCTGTTGTCATTTGTTCTGTCATGATAGAAACCAACTGTATAGAGAACAAATGGGGTGTCCCCTTTTCCTTCCTGCCTTAAGCACTAGGGTAGGTTGCTGTTATCTTCTTCCATCATCCAGATGGTGTTTTATGAAAGTAGAGTAAACTTGCCGAAACCGGTTTGGCTCAGTGGTAGAGTGTCGGTCTGCAGACTAAAAGGTCCCAGGTTCGATTCCAGTCAAGGGCATGTACCTTGGTTGTGGGCACATCCCCGGTAGGGGGTGTGCAGGAGGCAGCTGGTTGATGTTTCTCTCTCATTGACGTTTCTAGCTCTCTATCTCTCTCTCTTCCTCTCTGTAAAATATCAATAAAATATACTTTAAAAAAAAAGAAAGTAGAGTAAACCCATCCATACTAATATGAGCTTGACCACTGTTCAGGTTGCTTCTCTCCAACAGAGGAGCCTACACCCAGGAACCTACGAACTGCTGTGTTCCAAGCAAAAGCAATCCATTGGGCATTGACCCCTTATCAAATATATAAGGAAACCATTCAACTCCATGGCAAAGTCAAAATCAAAACAAAACCACAACAAAAACCACCCAACAACAATCCAATTAAAAAACGAGCAAAGGACTTGAATAAACATTTTCCTGAAGAAGAAATACAAGTGGCCAACAGGCACACGACAAAGTGTTCCACATCAGTAATCACCAGGGAAATGCAAACCAAACCACAGGGAGAGTTCTCCTCACACCCGTGAAAATGGCTGTTATCCAAAAATGGGAGGTAACAAGTGTTGACGAAGGTGTGGGGAAAAGGGAACCCTGGTGCACTGTTGGTGGGAATGTACATTGGTGCAGCCATTGTGGAAAACAGTATGAAGATTTCTTAAAACGTTAAGAAGAGAACTATCGCCAAAACCGGTTTGGATCAGTGGATAGAGCATTGGCCTGTGGATTGAAAGGTCCCAGGTTCGATTCCGGTCAAGGGCATGTACTTGGTTGCAGGCACATCCCCAGTGGGGAATGTGCAAAAGGCAGCTGATTGATGATTCTCTCTCATCAATGTTTCTGACTCTCTATCCCTCTCTCTTCCTCTCTGTGAAAAATCAATAAAATATATTTTTTTAAAAGAAGAGAACTACCATCAGATTCAGAGATCTCGTTTCTGGTTGTATATCCAAAGGAAATGCCATCAGCCTCTCAAAGAGATATCTACACTCCTGTGTTCACTGCAGCATTATTCACCATGACCAAGATATGGAAACAGCCTTAGGATACATTGACAGGTGATTGGATAATTAAAATGTAATATGCATGCCATGGCTGATTGGTTGAGCATCATCCTGTACACCGAAAGGTTACCCATCCAATTCCCCATCAGGGCACATGCCTAGGTTGTGGTCCCAGGTACGGGGCAGGCAGCCAGTTGATGTTTCCTTCTCACATTGATGTTTATTTTTCTCTCTCTCCCTCACCCTTTCTCCCTCTCTTAAAAAAATCAATAAAATCTTTTAAAAATCTAAAAAAAATTCTAGAAAATGTGATATATATGACTATTATTCTGCCATAAAAAAGAAAACCATGCCTTTCATGACAATACGGATGAATCTTGAAGGCACTTGCTAAGTAAAGTAAGTCAGACGGAAGAGAAATACTCATGTCCTCATCTCTAAAAGCTGAACTAATAGAAATAGAGTGTAGAATGGTGATTGCCAGGGGGCTGGGGGTGGAGGGAGGGTGAATAGATGTTAGTCAAAGGGTACAAACTTCCTGCTATTAGATGAATAAGTTCAGCATGGAGACTATAGTTAATGACACTGTGCGATGTACTTGGAAATGGCTGAGAGAGTAGTTCTTAAATGTTGTTGCCACAGAAAATGGTAAATCATGTGAGGAGGTGGATGCTAACTAACCTTGCTATTCCAGTCATTTCCCAATACAAGATGCATCAAATTATCTCATTGTACACCTTCAACTAATGTGGTATGTCAGGAATACTCAATAAAGTTAAGGGAAACAGGTTTACTAGTTTTTTCTGACTAGTCAGTTTAGACAATTCTTTGTCTTGAATTAGTTCCCCTTTTTTGTGGGGGGAGGGAAATGAGTTTTGCCATACTTTTACATTTTCCTTCTTTCTTTTAAACTATTCTTTGCTTGACAGCCTTTCATGATCTACCATTTCAGTTCCAACTGAGGGGGAAATTATTTTTATTGTCAACTTCAAAACCTCTTTCTCAAAGCCAATCCCCTATGGCTGGAGAGGCTTGCCCAGGCAGAGAATCCTAACCCATTTGGGGATGCCCAGCTAATAGGCAGCGGGCACCGAGGCTGTCCCCAGCAGCAGCGTTCCGAGAGGGAGCAGGGCGAGCAGGCATCTGGCATCTGCGTGAGAACAGCCTGGGCTCTTTCACTTCTTCTGAAGGAGCCTGGGCTCCCACACCAGGCAGAACTCATTTCACTGCCCATGAGTTATTTAACCTCCTATAGCCTGTTTCCCTTTAACATACAATGATAGTGAAAATCGAATAAGGTAGTGTGGGAATGACCTCTCAGCACAGTGCCTAGCCCCTGGCTGTCATGCAATGAATGTTCATTCCTTGTATAGCCTTTGTGTGGGTAGAGGAGGGATGTGAGCAAGAGCAAAGACAGAATGAAGTTTCTTGGGGGAAAATGCTAAATCTCAGAACAGTAGGATTATTTCTCTCCACTCTCTTTCCCTATGCCTCCACTTCCTTCCTTCCTTCCTTTCTTCCTTCCTTCCTTCCTTCCTTCCTTCCTTCCTTCCTTCCTTCCTTCCTTCCTTCCTTCCTTCTCCCTCCTGAGCAAATACCTGCAAGGTGCAAAGTGCTTAGAACAGTGCCTGGCCCTCAGTGATTAATTGTTGTTTGTAGTTGTTGTCGTTGTAATTATCCCACCACCACCATCATCATCATCATCACCACCACCACCATTGTAATTATCCCATCATCATCATCATCATCATCACCGGCAATCTTGTCATTGTCATCGTCATAATTTCCTTCCTCCCAGCCCATTTCCTCCCCCCAGAGGCAGTACTATACCTGTACCTGTTTCTGTAATGCTGAGACTGGGAGCTAGTAAATTACATTTCCCGAATGCCCCTGCCATCTGCTCCTTGTTCTGTTCTGCCAGTGAGGAGATACTGTCTGAGGGAAACACCTTATATCTGCCTCCCCTTTTCCTGCCTTTGGCAGTGTCTCCAGAAGATGCTTCATCCCTTTGGGTTGACCTCGCTTTCACCACAGCAGCCCCCTCTATGGTGGTTATGGCACCAGCAGATGGCTCTCTTGGGCCTTCCAGCAGCAGCCCCTCCTTGGTATGAGCACTGACTGGGGCCATCTCTCTGGGCAGGGGCAGTTCCAGCACTGAGCAGGGGGCATCCCAAAGGGGCATGTACTCCTGGCACTGTTCCCCCCAACCCCGGGGATAGTCCCTGCTTCCTGCAGTCTCTCATCTCCAGGTTATCACACTTTCCTCTTTTTGTGTTCTCAGCCTTGGCAACACCTTCAGAACTCGTTCCTTGTATTGCATCATCTCTATGAACTTGCTAGTGTGGTTCTACTTTCCTACAGGGGCACTGGCCCTTTAAAACAGTGGCTCCTGTCTGTCCACAACATGAGAAGAGGAATTATAAGTAATTTAGAATCAGAGCCTTTAGGATTAACCACTTTCTCTTGGCTTCCCAGATTAGAACATCAGCAGATGGGGATGGAGCTCATTCCAAACCCACTTTCTCAAAGTTACCGAAGGAGAAAGTGGGGTATATGCACCCACTTCCCCCTCCAAAACCCTCCTGGATGTGAGCGGAGGTCCCAAAGATGACTGTTTCATCCCCTTTAAAAAATCTAAAAAACATGTTGACCACTGTCTGATGGGCAGATACCATCAGCGTGCCTCTTCAGAAGGCCAACACGCACTTTGCCGGTCCTTAAATCTTAGGATCTTTTTCCGTGTTCTCCTCCCTCCTCACCTCAGCATCCACCTCCTCCTTTCCCATCATTGCCAAACACATCCTGAAGGAAGGGCCTTCCCTATCCAATACACTAGCTTCTGTCATGATTTCTGAAAAGCTGATATTTACTGAGTATTCCAGTCCACCATGTAGGTCTTATTTCTCAGCTAAGAAAACTGTGGTGCAGAAAATATTTTCCTCTCCCCACGATCATAGACACAGTAAGTGCTGAGCCTGGGATGCCAAGGCATCCTGCCAGATTCCAAAGCTCGTAACCTTAACAACTGTGCTATTCGACCATCCATCTGTCCGTCCATCCGTCCAACAGTTAATGAGAGTTTAGCACGTGCCAAGCACGGGGACAAGCACAGTGACTGGGAGTCAGGAGGCCTCACGTGAGACATACACAGAGCGTTCCATCGGGAGGCAGCCCTGAGGGAGTGGGGGCTGAGGCTGGGTGGAGTGATGGAGAAGAGGCGATGGAGGGCTGAGCAGGCTGTAAGTGGGGAGCACGGACAGGAAGACCTGGGAGGGGTGAGAGGAGTCGGGCAGGCTGCAGGCAAGCTGGAGGGGAAGCTAGTCTCTGCTGCCCACTCTCCGGGCATCGTGGGCAGCAGCCTCCAGGGAGGGTGTAGGCGACTGAAATGGGCAGCATGTTCTGTTGATGTGGGACCCACCTGCCCTCAGCTTCTCGTTTTCCTCTTTCCTCGGGCTCCTTTGTTACCTTAAGGACAACAATGAAATAAATTAATAAGTCACGTAACTAGAACATCTTTAACCAGATTTTAAACTTCTGGGAGAAATTCTCAAGTCAGCCATCTCACTTCAGTGTAGAGTCACGTAAAGGAACCCTAAGTGTCACTCTGTTGGGTAGCAGATAGAATTAGGGGGCCTCATGCATCTTGGTGAATCTCCGCAACTGCCTGAAGTCCCTTTGCCCGAATTGCTCCTTTCCTGGGTCTGTCCTAACTTTTGACAAATAACAATGGACCTCACATCTCAGTGGTTCGGAGCAGCGATTTGGTGTGACCTTAAAGTGGCCCCATTGGTGTCAGCCAGGAGCTTGTTAGGAAGCAGAACCCTGGGCTCTCTCCAGACCTCCAGAACCAGGAGCCCGAGGGCGGCGCCCCCGGGTCTTTGCTCTCCGGGCCTCTGGGTGTTTTGGGTCACGCTGACATTTAACAACCACTGGCCAGAATGATAAATGTTTGTCTCTCATTCTCCTCCCAGGAACCCTGGGGGTTGTCCATGGCTCTGTCCTGCATCATTGTACGTCGCCAGCCTGTGGAGCAGCCCCCGTTGGGGCCACAAAGCCATGGAGAACCCAGAGCTTGGCTCTGAAACCCGCTCTGAGGCCACACATGCCAATCACTTCCAGCCCACCCTCTGTGCTCCGCAATGCTAGGGGCCGTGGGCAGAAACAGGACCCTGTCCCCGTGGGGCCAGAGGAAGGGAAAGAGGGCTATTGTCTTATTTTATTTCTTCACTTCTCTATAGATTTACAAGTGATGGGAATAGCAATGTTTTCAATTTAATTATTTTCAATAATATCCATGATAACTTTATTTTATGACTTTTTGAGTTTTTCTTTTTTTAAAAAAAATATATTTTATTGATATTTTACAGAGAGGAAGGGAGAGAGATATAGAGCTAAAAACGTCAACGAGAGAGAAACACCGACCAGCTGCCTCTTGCACACCCCCTACTGGGGATGTGCCCGCAACCAATGTACATGCCCTTGACCGGAATCGAACCTGGGACCTTTCAGTCCGCAGGCCGACGCTCTACCACTGAGCCAAACAGGTTTCGGCGAGTTTTTCTTTTTTTAATTGTTTGCTCAATCCCTCTACCAGCCCAGCCTCTTACTCCCCAGGAATGTTTTGACAAACATTTTCAGGGTCGAGGAGCAGCCACAGTGTCATAATGTTCCCCATAGTTTGGGCTGCGGGACAGTTTTTATGATCCCACACTACTGCGCGCTGCGGGGTCTGCCTGTATTGGAAGGACAGCGGTGCCTACCACATACATTTCCCTTCCTCTGCTCAGGGTGCCTCCTTAGAAAACTCGCCCTAAGCTTCCTTATTTACTGTTGTCCTGCCCCACCCCCTCACCCTATCCCATTACCCCATCTACTTTCCTTCATGGCGCTCACATTAAGCTGAAACTACTTCGCTGGTTTAATTGTTTTAAAATTTATTATCACGCAAGCTTCATCAAAACAGGAACTTTGTCTATTATTCTTCGCAGCTTTCTCCCCAGAACTCAGAGCAGAACCATGCATGCAAATGCTCATTAAACATCTCGGGATAGGAATGTGTTGCTCTCCCCTGAGAGAGACCAACCAAATCGCTGTTGAAATGTAGCTGCTTAAATATAGCCGCCTTTGAGAGCGGAGCCGGGCCTGTCCTGAGTCTGAGCCGGGAGCTGGGGAAGGCAGCAAGAAGGCTCCCAGTCTGATGGGCAGACACTACACAGCGTGGATTCGGGTCGGCTGGGCAGGCGCTGGCCATTTAGAGCTGCCGGCTTGCACTTATGATTCCACATGGTGTCCAGCTTTGTCCTCCCCGCTGGGAGTGTACCCAGCATTTGGAAGGAGGTCCCTAACTCTTCATATTTTTTTAAATCCTCACCTGAGGATATGTTGTTGTTATATTCTTTTGAAAAATTTTAGGGAGAAAGAGAGAGAGAGAGAGAAAAGCGTTGATGTATGAGAGAGAAACATTAACCCCCCCCACACACACACACACACACACACTGGGGATGAAACCCACAACCTAGGTATGTGCCTTGATCGAGAATCAAACCCATAACCTTTTGGTGCACAAATGAAGCTCCAGCCAACTGAACCACCTGCTGGGACCGCCTACCTCTTAATGAGATGGATCAGATATCCTGGGGAATGCCTTATTCCTGTCTCTAGAAAGGATAAAATTTAGTGAGATTTGACTCCTTAGAGCACAGCTGTCGCCATCTCTCCCTGCTCCATGCCCCCTCTGATAGAGTCACGCAGTCGTCCATCACATCACAGCAGCCAATAGAATATCCAGATCCTCTGCGAGCTCCTAAGTGTATTACTGCTGAGCAATGCTGCCTCAGAACAATTAAATCAAATGACAATTGTCAAGAATGTTGGCAGCTCTTTGGCCGGCGATTGCCAGACTCCACTTCCTCTGTAGGTTGGCACCTGGAATTCGGAATAGCCTGCCTGGCTGCCGGCCCCACTCTGTCCCCCGTCTCCTGGGGACGGGCCATTTAGTCCCCAAAGCACACCTGGCTTGCCTCAGGCTCTGGAACTAAGAAGCTGCTTCATCAGTGGGGGAAAAAGTCCTCAAATACATAGTAGCGTCATTGAGGATTGCCCGTGACCTGTGTTCCAGCCCAGAGTGAGGCTGCTGCTTCTGACCCAGGAATTCCAGTTCTTGTCCCACCCAGACCAGCGCCCTCTCATCTGGCCATCCTCCTTTCCCCAGCTGATGCCTCAGTTTAGACGCCCCCTGAGCTGCTAGGGCCTGTTTTGTCCTGAGCTAGGGAAGGCACCCCATCTATTGAGTCCAGGCATCGCTTTGGGAGCATTCTGTATTTTATTCCTTGTATTGCCCATGTCAATCGTCTGAGGAACTTCAAGGCAGAAGGACCAGTGACATTCCTGAGGGCATACAAATGGTGAGAGGGAGAGTTGGGTTTTGTGGTAAGGCATATTTTTGTGTGTGCGTGAGATGTATCCGAACAATTGACTCCTCCCCCTTGCCCCATTGCTTTCCTTTCTCCTTGCCATCTGACAGGTAGATTCTGGAAACCTGACCAGCAGGGCGATCACACATACAGCAGCAGCAACACTGGACTGAGAACAGTCTCTCTCTTTATCTCTATCTCTCTTTTTGTCTCCTCTCTCCCTCCCCACCCCTGTCTTACAGGTTGCCATCTGTTAAGTGTGGGGCTTGGTCTCTGGGGTTGGGTAGATTCCCCTCTCCCAGGCTTCAGCTGAACACCTCTTTATTCTTCAGTTTTATTGATGAAAGAGCTCTGCTCGTGGCTTTGGGCACAAGCCCAACTAATAATACAATTCTACTGAGTTTCCCCATTTGTCATCATCCCCTGTGAATGTCTCTCCCTTGGGAGGAAGCCAGGGCGGCTGGATCAGAGTTTGTTTTGGGTTTCAAAGATCAAAACCTTGTGATGAATTCCTGAACATCACACCTGTCAGGCTTTCAAACCCAGGGCTGGGACTGAACAAGATTAAGAATAACAGAGGACATTGAATGCAGCAATAAAGGCCTGTCCACCACCTAACACAGCCCAGCTCCGATGGGATCTCCTATGCATCATAAAAAGCTAAGCGTTTGCTCAAACATGCCTTCTGTCTCAGAAAACTCCCCCCGTGAACTTCCTCTGGATATTCTACAGTGGCTTCCAATTTCTTAACGTTTCGCTGAATAAAATACATCCGCTTCAATAATGGGAACGTACAAAGGCTTTTCAAAGGGATATACTTAACTATCCAAGAAGCGTGCTTTTTATGTTATTTTTCAATGCCAACCGTTGGCTTTTAATATCTGAGGTTTGGATTTGTAGTCAGGGATTTCTTTATGTGAGGCCCATACATGTCTGTGGCGGGGAAAAAGCTTGGGTTTATTAGAAGAACAAGCTTGAGATTTGCTCTCTGTTGGGTTGGTTGTATGGAAAATGAGGAAGAGTAAGCCTGAAAAAAAGTCACTCGATGCCTCAAAGACACTCACTCCCCCTTCCTCTTTGCAGAAACTGAGGACTTGCTCATCCAGGGGGAGATTTCCCTCCAAATTCCACCTTGAGCTCACCCCCATCTGCCTTTCCAATATCACTTGCTTTTCTGCACAGCATTCATCAAAGTCAGTTTTCTGAGAGATTTAGGATCTGCTCTATTCCAGCCAAACACTTATCTTGATTCTGGGATGGAGATTCTGGCTTGCTTCCAGAGCCTGTTTCATAGCTTAGTGAGGAGAAAATGGGGATTGAAGTTGGCTTCTAGTTGTATTTCCGCCCTCCTGTTCCATGATGTTGGGTAGGGCATCATTTAGGTGAGAGGATGTGCTGTAACAAATAAGGCCCCAAGTCCAAGTGACATTGCACCAGATATTTATTTCTTGTTCACTTAAGAGTCTGACGTTTGTGTTCCTTATTATCGGGGACCTTCCATGTGGTGATTCAGGGACTCAGACTCTGCCCATGTTGGGGCTCCACCCTCTCTTAGGTTTCCAGGGGCCCCTTCATTCAGTCTGCACATGGGGGAATAAGGATAGAGAAGGTATAACCACTTATGAACCAACTCAGCCTGGAGGTGACACATTCCGTGAGCAATGCTGTCACTGGTCCCCAGCAAGGTGAAAGGAGAACTTGAAATGTGATCTTTGGCTGCTGAGCTACTTTTAAGCAATAACCTATACTATTGAAGAGATAACAAAAAGTATTTGGTGGATGGCTAGTTATTTCTACACCTCTCTAAGTCTCCACTTCTTATCTGAGAAAATGGAGCTGTGAGAGAAGTTAAATATCCAAGGTCACACAGTTGAGATGGGATGAGGTTAATACTAAAAGTAATATCTCACAGCAAATATTCTACACTGAGTGGCCAGATTATTATGATCTCTGGCCACTCAGTGTGTGTGTGTGTGTGTGTGTGTGTGTGTGTGTGTGTGTTTATTTTAGAGGCCTGGTGCATGAATTTGTGCATGATTGGAGTCCAGCCAGCCTGGCCAGGGGGAGGGGACATAGGCGGTTGGCCAGCCTGCCTGCTGGTTGAACTCCTGGTCGAGGGGACAATTTGCATATTAGCCTTTTATAGGATATACACTGAATGGCAAGATTATTATGCGTTCAGAGATAATAATAATCTGGCCACTCAGTGTATATTATTATAAGCAGACTTCACAACATCCAAAAATGTTTCAGGCCAGTGTAGACCAGGTTTTCTTCTTTTTATTCTCACCCTTTAATATAAACTTAGGAAGAATATTTTGAGTTGCTTAACATCTACGTAGCTGTCTTTATAAAACAAAGTAGTTGATAGGGTCTAGTAGTGGGGTGAATTGTATCTGTCAAATATTCATGTCCACTCAGAATAGCAGAATGTGACTCTTTTGGAAATACAGTCTATGCAGACACAGCTAGTTCATGATAGCAAGGTGAGATCATCCTGGAATTAGGGTTGCCCCTACATCCAAAGACCAAAGGGTGCATTTTTAACAAGAAGAGAGGACACTGAGGCTCAGAGAAGGAGGCAGGGGCAGGGGCTGGAGTTATGCTGCCACAGACCAGGGAATGCCAGGAGCCACCATAAGTTGGGAGTGGCAAGTTTCTCTTCTGGAAACTTCAGAGGGAGTGTGGCCCCACTGACACCGTGATCTTGGACTTTTGGCCCCTGGAAATGGGAGATAATACATTTATATTGTTATGAGTCACCAAGCTTGGGATCATTTGTTGTGGCTGTCCTGGCAAACTAACATTGGCATCACCAGGAACAAAAGGCTTGGGGATGAGGAGATCTTCCTTTCACTGAGAGGGAGATGCAAGCAGGAGTCTAGGCAAGAGGCTTTGGCCAGAGGCGAGGAAAGAGCAGTGTATGTTCCCATTCATTTCAGTGAACCCCAGTAACAAATGAGGGGTTTGCTGTAGCGGGATTCACACAATTGGGAGCCAGCCACCTCTGTGGGCTCTGGAGCTGGCATCTTGGGCATGTCTTCCTAGTGTGGCATTTCTACCACAGCTGAGAGAACACATTTGGCGTTAGACCTGGGCTAAGTCTCTGCTTCATTGTACTCTTTATGGGATCCTGGGCCCATCAGTGACATTCCTCACAAATGACATTCCTCACTACCCTTCCTTGTAGAATTCAGTAACAGAGTATGAGCAAAGCATCCTTCTTAAAGCTAGCCCATAGCAGGCACTCCACTCAGTGGAAGTTTTGAGCTTCTTTCCTCTCCCCACCATTTATCTGGGCCCCTGATTTGCTCATTACCTATTTTCAACAGCATTTTAGAGTTTTACTAAATCTAAGTATAGGTGAGGAGCATGTCTGTCTGGATCACTGTTACACCTCTAGCACCTGACAGTAGTGGTGGGACAGCTCGTTGGATTTGCTCTGGTCCCAGGTCCAAGTTCTGTGAGCATAGGAACCCCGTGCTCTTGTTCATCTTATATCCTAATGGGGAGTTCCTAGGACTGTACAGGAAGGTATGCACAGGGAGCACTGTTTGGACTAAATTATTATGAGGCTGAGTGAGAATGGGAGGAAAGGTCTTGTGTCTAGAAAAAGAAGAGTTTGAGATGAATGCATTTGGGGGTCTTTAAATTGTCGAGAAGTGCTGGTCTTCAGAATCGAAGTGCTTCATTATCTCTTAAACTTGTACAGATAGAGATTTATGAGAGTCTGTTTCAAGGAATGTCTTCAGGATCATTGACTCCAAGAAATTGTGCAGCACAAACCATTTTCTTTTTGGAAAGATGGATTAAAAGGTCAGTGCTTCTCAAGTCAGTAAGATAATTCTCTCTCTCTCAAAACTTTCTGGGGAGAAGACTCTGGATCTGGCTGGGGCAGAGTGAGCAGGCACTGCTCCCGGAGACTTGGTTCTGACTTCCTGTCTCCTGTAGACATCTGCCTGTCCCCCATGTCTGTCCTGCCTCCTGGGCCACATGCTCCTCACTGTCTGTGGCCCCTTCCACTGGGGCCACTTCCACCTCAAGCCTGACAGCTACAAAGAGGATTTAGAGTGGAAGTTGAAAATTCAGGGTGGTCAGCATCCTCTTACCCCCTCTCGCATATCCACTCGGAGTCCGTGTTCCAGGGTCAGCTTCTGATTTAGTCTGGAGAATGGGCTTCTCGAGCAGTTGCCATTAAAATGATCTAAACAGTTCTGGGACAGACCATCAAGCAACCGATCTTGACCTTCTTCACGGATATGTCTCAACCTGAGTCCGAGCTCCTACCTAGCCAAATTCTAGTCCCTCTGCACGTGTCAGTTCTATCTGGCTGCTCAGCACCTGGGCACCCCAAGCAAAGGGCTAATGACTGGAATGAAGGCTAATGACTCTGCCCCTCCCCGGGGAGCAGACCTTTATTCATGCCTGTGAGATCTGAGATACAGCTTTGATGTAAAGATAGAGCCAGCCTCGTCTTCTTTGGGTGAGAAGTATTTATCTCAGGAGAAAGGCTGCTGAGTGTTGCCATGTCGATCTTGCCAGAGATCTATACATCGGATTTTTAGCCCAAGTCTCACCTATTTAAGTCCAAGGTTACTTTGCCTTTGATTAACTGGGCTTTGTCCTGTGTAAACTTTTCAGGAACATCAACCAGGACTTATGTTCATGTCTATGGTGAAGTAGTTAGGAGCAATTTCCATGAAGCCAGGGACCATATTTATTTTACCCATTGCTATGTCCCCAGTCCCGAGAAGAGTACCTGGCACAATCAGTGTTTTCCCAGATGCCCCTTCTCCCTCTTAGCCAGTGGTTCATTCTTATTCTACAATATTCTGACTAGGTCTCTTCTTTTTCGGGAAGCTTGCCCTCACTCTCCCAGGCCGGTTAAGATGCTTCTCCTCTGAACCCTCACAGTGATGTGCTTGTCCGTGGCATCGCACTTTGCTCAAAGATCATCGTAGTTTATTTACGTGTCTATTTCAGGCAAGCTCCTTAGAGTCTGGGACAATCTTTGATGTGTCATGTTTGATACATGAAAAATAATAAGGATGACTTGCTGTGTGGCCTTGGTCCTGATCACACCACATGTTTCGTTCTTGGCCCTCTCTGTGCTCTTTGGACTCTCCTATAATTTGGCTGTGATGGTCTGGAAGCAGCTGAAGATGCAGTGGGCTCCTAGCTCAGCTGGGATCCTGAGCCTCTGTCCTAACACACATCCCATCTTCTAGGAAGTAGGAGCATGGCTTGTTCTGAATCCAGATGGTACCAGGTCTCTATTTTTTTGTGTGTGTTGGGGGGGGGGGGGGGAGGGTCAGGGCAGATACCAGACCCAGAGCTCCTAAAGGTGGAAACACTCTTGCCCTCCACTTAGACAAGCAGCCTGGTCAGTCCTGAACTTGACCAGTTGCTAGTGACTCCGCATCAGAGAAATGTGGCTCTTCCTAGACTCACTCTGACCCTCTGCCTCCGAGTTGATGTGACTAAGAACTTTCTTGTAACCAAGTTCCTGACCAAAGCATGGTACTTGGCCTATGGAAAGGGTACCCATCATTTTGTGCACAAAAATGATAAAAATGGGTTCTATCTATAAAACTTATTCTGTGAAGTGGATCCTTTGCTTGGGGTGCCCAGGTGCTTACCATAAGCTGTGGACCTGGATTTCAGTCCAGGCTCCCCTCAGGTCCCCAGTGTTATCCCTGCTGGAACGCTTGCCTCTGGTTGACCTGCCAGAAAGCTGACCTAGACTCGTCTCAGGAGCCAGTCCCTTTCAGGCCTACCTGAGCCTATAGTTCTAGTCCTTGTCTTCTGCTTTGACATATTTGAGCTCCATGGAGAGGAGACATGAGCACCATACTTGCTAAGAGGGAAAGAGGATGATGGCTCGCCCTGACTCATCTGGCATCAGCACGGCCAGGTCAGGACATGCTGACTGGGAAGGATGCCTTTTCATTGTCCTGCTCCTGTGAGTATGTGAGCAGTCCTTTATGTTTGTAGGATCTCTGTTTCTTCCTCAACATATTCTAGGTTTTATTTCTTCCTCATTTCATTCTCACAATAGCCTTGAACAAAAGGAAGGACAAGTGGCTTTCTTGCAGAAACGTGGTCCAGTGGTCAAGTTGTCCTGTTCCTCTTTGATTCTCAGATCTGATAATGCCATGTTCTACTGCATGCACTGTTCCCTCTGCCCTCTGCTACTTCATCTCTCCAGTCCCTTCTCGTATCCCCACTCTGCTCTGCTCCTCTCTGCTCCATTCACTCATTCCAGCCTGTTCCTCTCCTACTGAAATAACAGTAGTGTCAGGCTTGGTCTCAAACCAACCCCAGTTCTGTCTCTTATGAGCTATGTGGCTTCACTTCTCTTGGCCTCTGCCCCTTTATTGTAAGGTGCAGAGAGGGTGAGAACAGAATGCTGGGTGCAAATGAAAGGTGGTTACAAAGTGGGAATCCATATGCACATGTCTGGGTTCTTGTTGTTATTATGCAAAAGGCTCTATGCTCACCATGGGACAATTTCAAACACTAGAATATAAGGTGTTTGTAGTCTAGCATCTTGCATTTCATAAAAGGGGATTATGTCTATGCTTGTGAACTGTCTATGGCAAAATGTGTTGAATCTTATGAGAAGTACAAAATAAAATGAAAATCAGACAACTAACCAGGAGGGTGTGAATGTGCATATGCACATGCGTGTTTATACACATGCACACATGAGTATAAGTGTACACATATGAGAGAGCTTCATGGAGAAGGGAATGTTTGAGCTGGGCCAGGAAGTAGGATGA
Organism: Vespertilio murinus; assembly: GCA_963924515.1. NCBI lineage: Eukaryota > Metazoa > Chordata > Mammalia > Chiroptera > Vespertilionidae > Vespertilio > Vespertilio murinus. The sequence goes on from OZ004707.1 coordinate 188,360,852, forward strand.
AATTTTGTCAGACAGATAGGAAGTGGCAACAGACACTTTTCATACATTATCTCACTTCTTTGAGCCTTAGTCCCCAAATGTAAAATGGGGAAATAACATCCACTTCATAAATTAAGTAATAAACAATAATAACGGTGAATGCCTATATAGAACCTGTACTTACTTGAGCCCTTTTAAAATGAACTGTATATGTTATTTCATTTAATTATTAGAACAACTTTATGAATGAGGCACTATTTTCATCGTAATGTTACAGTCCAGGCAACAATAACACCGGATGGCTAAGTGTCTGTGGCTGCAGAGTGTTGTGGAGAACGGAGATAGATGTGAAACACTTCTCTAGGCCTGGGGCTCTAAGCCAGGAAGCTGCCTCCTATGGGGAGGAGTGCAGGTGAGCTTCGAGTCCCTTTGCATCGCAGCGTATGTTCGTTCTTACTCTGCTAAACAAATGTTTAGCCTCTCCCCGCCAGTTCTGAGTCCTACTCCAGAGCCTGGGTGGTATCTTAGCAGAATGAATGGCTATCAAACATGTTTGCTAAGCCCTTGTACATGTGCAAGGGCTACCTAAGTGCTAATTTGAAATTAAAGTGCATCTAAGAAAGGAGATTCATCACTGTGCCTTTAATAAGTATTTCTCCCTGCATTTCTGTGAGCATTTCTGCTGCAAAATGGGAAAAGGAAGAAGTAGCCACAGCCCCAAACCTATTCCAGTCATAGCTGTCCCAGGGATAGAAAATGGAATCGGTGGGAAAGGAAATGAAAATCACCCCCAGGGAAGAGGTTCACTTTGGGCTCAGATACTCATTTTCCCCCCATTTCCGAGAAAGTGGAAGATGTTAGGCAAGTGAGACTTGATCAGGAATCAGCTGCAGGTAGCAGGGGCTATGGTGAGTGAGTTCTGCAGGAAGTACCTTCAATAGAGCAGCAGGATTTTCCAAACCTGTGGGAGGGTTGGAGCAGTGGCCATCCATCTGAGGCTCCAAGAACACTGCAGGATAACCCTGCAGAACCACCCTGCCCATGTTGCTGTTGCTTCTGCCACAACCAAGAATTTGAGGGACCAAGAAGGTCCAACACTAGGACTATTGGTTCCAAGAAACAAAGACTGTGAGCTGCTCCTTGGGGGTATGGAAACTGGTGTGGTGGCTACTCCAGATTGCTTACTGCATGGTGGCTGGTGCTGGTATGTGTGCCTTTAATTCAGAAGTGCTGCCCTCCAATCTTGACTATCCTGGGTGAACTTGTGAAAGTTTATCACTCTGCCGAAACTGGTTTGGTTCAGTGGATAGAGCGTCGGCTTGCGGCCTGCGGTTTCGATTCCGATCAAGGGCATGTGCCTTGGTTGCCGGCACATCCCCAGTGGGGGGTGTGCAAGAGACAGCTGGCCAATGTTTCTCTCTCATTGATGTTTCTAACTATCCCTCTCTCTTCCTCTCTGTGTAAAATCAATAAAATATATTCTTTTTTAAAAGAAAATTTATCACTCTAAGCCTCAGTTTTTCCATCAGTAAAATGTCAACAGTCATCCAGCCTGTCAGGTCTTTGTGGGACTTCATGAGAAAACTCATGGAGAGAGCCCAGTAAGGCATTGCCTCTGCCTGGCCCTTCCTTCCTCCCTTGGCCAGACAGTCAGTATGGTTTTAGGTTTGCTGAGCTATGCTCCCAAATCCTCACATCCACCCCTCTTCTTGCCAGGAGGCTTACAATTCTCATGATACTCATAGACTATCAGAGCCAAAGGGAATTAGGATCTTTTCATTTTACCACCCAAAGTTCCTGTAGCTATTTTCCCCAAGGAACCTACTGTGTTGGAAGACTATGTCTAAAAGCATGCATCTGGCCCTAGCTGGTTTGGTTCAGTGGATAGAGAGTCTGCCTGCAGACTAAAGGGTTCAGGGTTTGATTCTGTTCAAGGGATCATGCCCAGGTAATAGGCTCGATCCCCAGTAGGGGGTGTGCAGGAGGCAGCCAATCATTTATTCTCTCTCGTTACTGTTGCTTCTATATCTCTCTCCCAACCCCCTTCCTCTCTGAAGTCAATAAAAATATGTTTTTAAAAAGTAAAAGTGTGCATCTGCTAGGCCAGTGGTGGCAAACCGTGGCTCGCGAGCCACATGCAGCTCTTTGGCCTCTTGAGTGTGGCTCTTCCACAAAATACCATGGCCTGGGTGAGTCTATTTTGAAGAAGTGGCGTTATAAGTAGTTTAAGTTTAAAAAAAATTGGCTCTCAAAAGAAATTTCAATCATTGTTCTGTTGATATTTGGCTCTGTTGACTAATGAGTTTGCCGACCACTGTGCTAGGCAATAATTAATTTGTATTCATGCTTTACAAAGCCAAAGGCATCCCACAAGGAGACCTTCTCAGGAGCATGAATTACCCAACTGCTTCAACAAAGGCAGTGTTCCACATGGAATGACTATGCTTTGTGTCTTAAGTAAAAGACTGACTTGATATTTCAGTTGCTTGAGTGGCCTCACCTTGAGTACACACACGGTTTCCATTTGGCTTTTGTAGCTGAATGTACACACACACACACACACACACACACACACGCACGCACACATTCTTCCTGTGAGATTCTAGGCCTTGGAGCTGGCTGCATTGATGGGCTCTAGCTAGGCAAGTATGTGACCGAGGCATGTGGAAAGAGGGTAGGGGTGGGGAGATTCTTCAGATGGAAGTTGAAAGGTAGTTGCCTAAAGAAGGCAGGAAGAGTGCTGGGAGGCCCAAACCCAACACAAGCCGTCTCTTCTAGAACTTTCCATTTGGCCTTCACAAGAAGCCAGTGAAGTTTGCACTGAATGTGGAAATCAAGGCTTACTGAAGTCTGCATTTGCACAGCAAGGGCCTTGCAGGTTCACATTTACACAGCGAGTGGGCAGCGGATCTGGGCCTCCTGGCACTGAGGTTGGTGTTCGTTCCACAGGCTGATGCTCCGATGCTGAGGCCCCAGCCACCAGCCTGGTCCCTGGCTGTCCAGCTCCTACCTGAATTCCTCTTCCCCTCCTCCCCCTCCCTTCTAATCTCAGCCTTTCTTACCAGAGAGCCCCATGGAGTCCAGACTGCTTCCAGCAGAGACCCTGAGAATCACCATGGCCACAATCCCACAGCTTCCCACTGTGGCCAGGACATAATTATTGGTGTAATTAGAGCTAAATTACTCTTGTCAAAACACACAAAATTGCCGAGCCAGCGCTGTGGTGTCTTCAATCCCTTTATCCCAGTTGTCTCTCTCTCTCTCCTCATTGGCTTAATTGAGACCCCTGTGGCCTCAAAAAAATCCTTTTTGGATTGCAGTTTCCAGGTGAGGCGGGAGGCAAGCTGGTGATTATAATGGTGGCCGCTCACCTCATGGCAGTTGGACAGGAGGGAAGAGGAATGCGGCCTGAGGGCAGAGGGAATGCAGAGGCTGGTATAAGGTGAAGGCAGGGAAGGCAGTTCCAGAGCCTGCAGTTCTACAGATCTGAATACAACAGAGGAGGGTGGGGATGGAGAAAGGCAGAGAGAAGGATTGAGAGAGGGGGGTGGAGAGGATCCAGGGAGGGAGGAGGGAAGGAAGGAACTTCTGTTTCCCTCCTGATTATGGTAGTAATGCATGTTAGTTTTAGAAAATAGAGACAAGTATAAAGAAAAAAATAACATTCATCCCAAATACCAGTATGCTGAGGCAACTAGTATTTAGATATTTTTTCTAGTTATTTGCTCGCTCGCTCGTGCTCTCTCTCTCTCTCTTCCCCTCCCCTTCCTCCCTTCTCTAAAAAAAAAATACCTTTAGTGCACGAGACATACTAAATGCTCAAAAAATAATAGCTACTAGACCCTGGTTCTGTTTTTTTCTGCCCTAACAGCTGAAACCTTCACATGCCTTTGAAATGCTGATGGGGGTGACCAGCAGCCCCATTCTAGGCCATCGGGTCAATCACACCCCCTAGCCCCCCATGCCCATCATGCTGTAGACCACAGCTGTCACTCCCTAAGTGATGCCTTCCTAACCCTCTTGCCCCTCAGGACCCTTCAGATTTGCTCTCCTGCCTCCTTCATACTCTCTGCATCCCTTCCCAACACAAAACAGTTGCTGAGTGAATAGCAGAGTGATCACTTGATTCATACACGGCTAGACCGGACCCATCACAATAGGCACCACTTGTAATTCGCTCATCATTGAATCCCCACTGCCTGCATGCGACAGCTGCCAGGAGAGTTGAATTCATGAATGTTGAATCGAACATGAGAGGAATGTTACTGTGGGGGAACAGGTCATCTTCTTTCCACTGGGCGAGGGAGTGGCTTGGAGACTTGGATCTTTTAATCATTAGGATCCAACTGACTTTGCAACACACCTCAGAGTTCTTATGTTTAAGAACCTGTGCTCCACGCCACATTTCTCCCCTTTCTCCCATTTCAATAACAAATGCAGGGCAGAGATCTGGTTCCAGAGGCAGAAAGGAAGTCATCTCCCCTGGGCAAGAGAGACAGGGGACAGGGGGAGCTGAGCTGTGCCAGGGAGGAACGGGTATCCCACTCATGGGAGTCCCTGCTGGCTCCTGCTGCACATTCCGGGTCAGAGGACCCTGGGCGAGGCTCTCGCATCGTTCCTGATACAGATGTTCTTGCCCTTCTGCTAACAGGAAACTGGACGTAATTACTGGCCCCCGCACAGCTGCAGGAGCACATTCGGCTGGTGCAGACCTCACTGGACCACAAACGGTGCTCCTAATTAGGCAGCTGCGGATACAAGGCACTCAGAACCTGGCTCCCAGGCTTGCTCACGCCAGCAGCATCTCCTAGCTGCAAGTGGTCTGAAAAGGGGTCTGGGACGAGGAGGGGAGGGGCTGGAGCTGGGGAGAGGTGGAGTGCGAGGTTAAATGTTGGAAAGCTTGGATGAGGGGGAGAGATATAGAAAGGAATGAAGAGATGGATGGATGGAAGGAAGGAAGGAAGGAAGGAAGGAAGGAAGGAAGGAAGGAAGGAAGGAGCATTCATTCTTTGTTTTCTCTGACTAGAAAGAGCAATAGATTTCATTTCCATTGAAGGCTGGAGCCCCCATTTTTGGTATAATAACCTTGAAAAACAGCTTGGCATGATCTACTAAAGCCACGCATATGCCCAATCTCTGACCTACACAACCACTCTAAGGTTCATATCTAAGATAGATGAATATACATGCCCACTAAAGACATGTACAGGAATATTCATAGCAGAACTTTCATACCAGGGCCACACTGGAACGGGCCTAATGTCCATCCACAGGTGCATGGAAAACACACAGCAAGTTCAAAAAGAAAACAGCAGGAGACACTGTTAATGGCAACTACATGGTATTTTGTTGAGCAAAACAAGACAGGTACAGAAAAGATACCATTCTGTAAATTTCAATTACACACACACACACACACACACACACATATCCATCAATGATGAGAGAGAATCATTGATTGGCTGCCTCCTGCATGACCCCTGTTGGGGATCAAACCCACACTGTGACCTCCTGGTTCATAGGTCAATGCACAGCCACTGAGTCACAATGGCCAGACATAAAATTCTATTGTTTAAATCAAGTTCAAGAACAGGCAAAACTAAACTATGGAGATGGACATCAGAATGACAGTCACTTCCTCAGGGCGGGAGGTGTTAGTCAGTAGGAAGGGGCCCAAGGAACACTCTGGGGATGGTCAATGTTTTGTATCTTGATCTGAGTGTGATTACATGGATGTAAAAACTATGCAAGAAGTAAGCAAGCTGTATGATGAACGTTTACCTACTTTGTGTAAATTATAGTTCAAAATGTTTTTAGGGGGGGAAGTGTATTTACCAAAGTGATGAGTGAAAAATGCTGTCTGGTAGTTCAGAATTTTATGTTTTCAAAGGAGAAAGGAAGATAATCTTTCACATGTTTATATTAAGCATTTATTTGATTAATTGCCTGGGCACATTTCATACTCAGATCCCAGAATTTTGCTCCTATTTCACTGATTTGGAAAGCACTGTGAAGTAGCTGTGTATTTGAATCCTTGCCTAGTTGCTTGTTGCAAATCCTTCTCCCCTGGTTCATCACCTTCATCATCTCATTCATGATGATTTTTTTTGCAATGATGATTTTTATGTGGAGAGGGCTTAACGTTTGAGGTAATCAAATCTCTCTCCATTTTTTCTCTTAGCTGTTTCTTTCATTGACTATTTTGTCCCCCCCACCCCCATCAGTGTTCTTACTTTTGAGAAATTAACAGACCCTGTAGCTGGAGGAGCAGAGAGTGAGGGGAGATGTGCAAAACTGGGACTGAAGAGACAGCAAGGGATCAGGTAACATGAGTTTTTAGATTCTGGAACACATTCTAAGTGCAACTGGTAGTCAGGAAGAGAAGTAAGCAGATCAGTAGTTCCAATCAATGTCTGTGTGATAAAGGTCACGTTGGCTGCTGGGTGGAGAAAGGATGGGAGGGATGCATGGAGAAGACTCATGGAGACAACTTTAGTGGCCCAGTGGGGAGTGGTCTGGGCTGATGAGGTGGCACTGAGAGGAAGAGATAGGGAAGCATTAGAGACCTGCTTTAGCACTTGGGTCCCTGGAATTGATGGGCTGGATGTGGGGGTGAGGAGAGAGGCGGGACTTGGTGAAGAAGTCCCAGCTGGCTGAAGACAGTTGAACACTCATTCATATTTGTCCCCCTACATTTCTGATTCCAGGTTTATACATTTGTTTATTTTTACTTTTATCAGCACAATTTGTTTTTGGTGGTGCAGTTGAGGCTGTAATTTTATTCCCCTTACCCAATAGTGGATCCCTCCATAAACAGAGTCCGAATAACCTCTCACTTCCTTATTGATTTATGAGGCCTCCCTTCTCAATTAGGAACTGGTCTTATTTCTCAAACACTCTCCTCTATAATCTTTGTCCTTTGGCTTTTATCACACAGTTTTCATGGCTGTATGTTTTTATTCATTAATTTTTTTTGTAGGGAAATTCTCTTCTAATCACTCTAAAACAATTCTCTGCAGTTTTGTTATTAATCTGTTTTGTTTGTATTATTGCTTTTCCCCCCACGTGAACTTAAGAATTCAATAAAGTCCAAAAAAAAATCCCTCTAGGAATGTAATTGGGATTTAATTAAGCCCATAAATTAATTTCAGAAGAATTCATGTACAAATTTCTCATACATGAATATTTTTGCCTATATATTGAAATATATTTGAAAGTTTGTTGTTTTTTTTTCAGAAGATTTTTTGGATGTATCTCATAGATTCTATTTATTCTTTAAAAAGTCTATTCTTCAGAATTTTATGTTTTAGTTACCATTGAAAAATGCCTTTTTCTTGTGGATTATTATTGGTACATAAAAAAATACCTTCTATGAAGTTACTTTGCAGAACTCAGTTAAAAGATGTGTTTCAAAAATTGACTCTATTGAATTTTACAAGAATATAATTGCATTATTGTGCAAAGTGATAATTTTGTTATCTTTTCAATAATTGTTTTTCTTCATGTTTCATCTAATTGTGTTGCTGAGCTTTTTCAGAACAATGCTAAAGTGATAATGATGACAATGAACTTGCTTTTGCCTTTGGTTTTAATAGGAATTCTCTTCAGTGTTTCATTTTCAGGATAATGTTATTAGTTAGTTTAAGATATAAAATCTTACTATGATAAAATATTTTTGATTTCTAATTCCCTCCCCAAACACAAATTTGGGAATTATAGAATGTACTTTGAATGTTGTTGACTGCTTTTTCTCCCACTATTAAAGTTGTCATTTCTATTTTTTTCATAAATATAGTTACATGACATGTTAATAGATCTCTTTATAATGATCTTTGCTTTCTTGAATAAGTCCTAGTTGGTCATTATGAATACATTTTTGTTTAATTTTTCTATTGGATTTGGTAGATTTACAGTAAGTTTTGAAACCAGGAAATGTAATTCCTTCAACTTTTTCTGTTTCAAGATTATTTTGGCTATTTAGAGTCCCTTAACATTTCATATGAATGATTTTTCTATTTTTGCCAGCAAAAAAGGGGGGGTCATTATAATTTTGATAGGGGTTGCATTGAACTGGAAATCACTTCGATTCCTTTGGCTTCAAATAAATTATATATCCAACTCTATGTTATCTATCTGATATCTTCAGTCATTGTGAGTATGGTTAATTGTATCTGCTTTATGTTTTGTTTTGTTTTTGGATTATGGTGGCCTAATTCCTTAGAAAAAGTCATGTGTTTGATGATTATGAGATGATGTTTTGTGAAACATTAACTGTGGGGATTTTGAGGTGTAAATTTGAGGTGCATTTCTCCAGAGAAAAATACAGTTGTACTGCCAGTGACTTACGGAGAATTGTCATGCCAGGATACTTCAAACTATATTTTTTATTTTATTTTGAGGGCAATGGTCAAGGCACTTAAAACTCAAGCAGGTGTAAAGTTTAGGGTGTTAAGCCTTTTTGTTATTTATTTATTTATTATTTTACATGAGCCTGAGCTGAGGCCAAGCGAGGCCAGAATCCATATTGTCTATCTCTGACGGTGGGTGTGTGTGTGTGTGTGTGTGTGTGTGTGTGTGTGTGTTTCATTTCAGTTCACCAAGGATGGCATTGTCCTTAGAGGGTTTTGGCTTTTTGCAAGGGTCTCCCATCTGTGTTCCCAGGTTTGGTCTTCTGACTTTGTGTCTTGCCCCCTTCATACCTGGAATCCTTTAACACTCACACTCTAGGTCACCAGGCAATGGCATAAGTCCTGGGGGCAAATGGCGCTACCAGGCTCACTTAGCTCTCTGCACTTGTCCTTTTTATTTTGTTTTTGGCCTTTAAAGAATTGTGTGACTTCCCATCCAGCTGCATCATGCATTTAAATACTCAAGCTCCATATTTTTATCCAGCATTTTATAAGCTATCCTGAGAAGTCTCTAGATGTCTAGTGTTGCCATTTCTCATCATTAATTAGAATCCAGGAATTACTTCCAAAGTTTAAGTAAGAATTCTATTTTATTTACTTCTAATTCACAAATATGTGCTTTTAACACAGTTGTTTCCTTCTTTTTTCTTTTGTTTCCCCCCCTTGGGTTAATCCTCACCCAAGCATATTTTTCCATTGATTTTTTTAGAGAGAGCAGAAGGGAGGGGAAGAGAGAGAGAGAGAGAAAGAAACATCAATGTGAGAGATGCACATTGAATAGTTGCCTCCTGCATAAGCCCCTGATTGGGGCAGAGATTGAGCCTGCAATCAAGGTACATGCCCTTGACCGGGAATCAAACCTGCAACTCTTCAACCCTTCGGTCCTCAGGCCGACACTCTGTCTACTGAGCCAAGCCAGCCAGGGCATTTCCTCCTTTCTTGATGTTGATTTTGTGTTACTATGGTTAGTTTTTTTTAATTAAATGCTTAGTTACTCTAATTACAATATTTTCTATTGAATAATGGAGGCTTTTAAGGGATTTGACTTTAGGTCCATGTTAACCTTTTCCCATTGATTTTGATAAATATTGTTCTCATTTTTGCTATTTTCTAAATAGCATGTAATTATAATTTTTATTTCTCCTTTGAAGCAATCCTGATTTAATAGAATGTTGTTTAATTTTCAAGTGGTTTTCTCACATTGTTTTGATTACACTTTGTAGTTAATTTCTAGCTCTAACTCATGCTGCCCGAGGATGTGGCCTCAACAATGTCTACGGTATAATTAAATTCTATAAACACCACAAGGATGCTTACAAAGGTGTATTTTCTGTTTGATGTTAATATAATTGTGTGTATATATATATATATATATATATATATATATATGTATATATATATATTTAATTTTATTAAACTGTTGAAATGATTAAATCTTCTCTGTCATTCTCTTCTCTGTACATCCTGTCCCCTCAAAGACTGAGAAAGGTGTATTGAAGTCTGCCACAAAAAGTGTGCTTTTATAAATTTCTCATCTAATATTTAAAAGCTTTTTCATATCTTGTCATATTTTTAGACCTTTATGATTCTTTCATCTTAACTCTGGAATTACTATTTTATCAATTTAAAATTACCCTGTGAAATGATTTTTGCCTTGAATCCTTGAATTATTTTCCTGCTATTCTTATTAATCATTCTTGAGGCACTTTTGTTTAAATTTGCTGAAGCTTTCCTATTTTCTTTTCTTGAGATGTAATTTACGTACCATAAAATTTACCTATTTAAAGTGTACAATTCAGTGGTTTCAGTATAATCTCAGAGTTCAAGCATTGCCACAATCTAGAATATCTTCAATCCCCGAGCGCGCCCCCTCTCCCTTCCCCCCCAAAAAAACACCTGGAAGTTTATGAAAAGTGAAAATTAATGGGCCTCATTCAAACCTATTAAATCAGAAACCTAGGATATGGGGCCCAGCATTCTGTGTTGGAACAAATCTGAGGTGCTTCTGCTGTGCGACAAAACTTGGGGGGGAAATACCTGTTCTAGACTCTTGGTTCTCAATCTGGCCTCACATTGGAACCCTCTGAAGAACATTTAGAGCAGGGGTGGGCAAACTTTTTGACTCGAGGGCCACCATGGGTTCTTAAACTGGACCGGAGGGCCGGAACAAAAGCAACCTGGCCATGCTGGCACTCTCATCTTGGGCTGCTGGTGAAGGAGCAGAGGGGAGAGCAAGAGAACCCTCTGCTCTTTTGGCTCCTCGGGCCGGATAGAACAGTCGAACGGGCCGGATCCGGCCCGCGGGCTGTAGTTTGCGGCTGATTTAGAAGATGCTTGGGTCCAGCCTGGTACTTGGCCCTTCGCAGGCACCCAGCTTCTCTGTTCTCCATATGGCAGGCAGGCCATCATTGCCGGTGTCCTTCAGTCCAGTGGGGATGGTGAGGGTGGGCAGAGAGGATTCCGGTCTTGGAATCAGAAGACCTGCGTTCTGGCCCCAGCTTTGCCCTCGCCGCCAAAGCGACTTCCTGCAGTTCACCTGACCTCTGTGCTTGGATTTCCTCTCCCGTCACATCCGAACGGCCTGCTTCCTAGGATACTTGAGAGAATCAAACACGAGGCAGCATAAGGAAAGTGCTCTGCCAACTAAAAAGTGTTGAGCCACGTGTAAGCAGTTAGGCTCTTATGCAACGGATTTGACGAGTCAGCAGCTTCTTGCTTGGGCAGGAGGCTGGGCCACTTGAGGCGCCAACGTCGCTAAGGGTTCCCCCGAGGCTAGTCTGTTTATTCTTCTAATTTGAAAGTGGCCCCGGGATAGTTCTGCCCACCATGCCACTGTTCACCTTTCCCCTTATCACGGAATCCTCACCCGCCTTTTAATTACTTGGCCTCCTCCCGTTCCTGCGGGCGGCTTTGGCTTTGGCTCTGGCTGGTGCAGCCCAGCCGTGGGTCAGGCTTTCTCGGGGCCATTTGTTGGCTACTCTGTGTTGTCTCGTGGGCATTCTGGGACCTTGCCTGTTGCAAGAAGAGCTATAGGGGCGCTGAGACTTATCCTCTAGGACAGAATAGGAAACGTCTGCCCGTGGGCCAGATAAGGCACGTGAAATCATTCGGTCTGGCTCTGGCAAGGCATGAGGGGTGAGTTGATTAAATGTCTAACCAAATATAGCAGGCTAATTTTTAAGTGGATAATTTTGTATGGCCTGCAAATGATTTTATACATATCCAGTGGCCCTTGGCAGAATAAAGGTTCCCCACCCTGCCCTAGGACCACCCTAGCCTCTGCAGGGATGTCCCCACTGCACACAGCTCAGACCTTTTCGGGACGAGGGCGAGTCTGGAGCGCCTTCTCACAGCAAGAGGGACACTTCAGGGGAGGAAGACTAAGTGACTTGACAAAGCCCACAGCTAAGGAGTGTGCAGCCAGGAACTGAACTCCGGTGTTTGGGCCACAGAAGTCCATGTACTTCACATCTTCCCCTTGAGGTGACCGTCCAACGGGCGATTATATGTAGAGGCAGGGACCACGCATGCCCATCAGCGTGCCCCTCCAATGGGCGGCCCAGGAGGTGCAGCTGCCCTTCCCATGGCTTGGTGGCTACTGCCCCCGTAGGACTGCTGTGCAGACGAGGTGATACAGTGCAGCGCTCGCCAACCTTTCGGACCTCACGGACCACCAGTAGTCCACGGACCACCTGTTGGCGACCGCTGATATGGTGGGTGCTTGATCATCAGGATCTGGTTAAGTAGGCGAGACAATCAGCATCCTTTCATTCAGCAGACATTTATTTACTCATATTAAATCAGGTGCTGGTGAGGAAAGAGATCAAGAATGTGTAAGAAATTGCCCCTCTCCTCCAAAGGGTTGTTGAAAAATAGTTATGATAAATCAGTCTCTCTCTGTCTCACACACAGATTTACACATATGCAAACACATATGTACATGTGCACACATTATTGGTAATTATGTTCTCTCTATATATACATACATTTATATGTACATGTGAATAATGAGAATTGATATATATGTAAGCACAATAGATTCTCATTTTTACAGTAGTTGTGTTTTATATATATATATATATATATATATATATATATATGTGTGTGTGTGTGTGTGTGTGTGTGTGTGTATATATATATATATATATATATATATATATATACACACACATGATATAATGTCATATTTGTATACACACTTGCGCACGCGATATAAATGTCTATGTGTATGTATATGTATGTGCCCCCAGGGTGGATGGGTAGATTTTCTATTAGGATTTTATAGTTACCGGTCACTGAACTTAGGAGGAGGAGGGAGAATTTCCGCCAGGGGCCATGGGACCAGCTTAGCTGCAGGAAGGCAGGCAGAGGAGCGCTAGCCAGGCTGGACCCGGCATGAATAGCGCCAAGTCCCCTTTGGTCTCTGCCTCAGCCCATCCCTACGCACCTGCTTTCTCACTTGGCACATCATGGCCACCAGTGGGTCTACTTTCTGAGCCCTGTTTACACATTCAGAGCCTCCCTTTTGCTTGCTTCACTTCTGTACCCGCCCACTGAGAAGGAGAAAGGAGGGGAAACATGGTGTCATGGTTAACTGCCTTGAACTTGATGTAGTCAGGGAAATGGGTTTGCAGGAGGATCGCAGGACCTGTGTGAACTCCAAAGCTGGGACTACAGGAAAGAAGCTGCAGGAACACAAGGCACTGTTCTCTGTGGAAGGAGGATTGTGGGAAGAACTAATAATGATGACCATCATAGGCACAAACAACAGGCTTTAAAAGATGTATTATTATATTATATTATATTATATTATATTATATTATATTATATTTATTACATTATATTTATTACATTATATTTATTACATTATATTTATTACATTATATTTATTACATTATATTTATTACATTATATTTATTATATTATATTTATTATATTATATTTGAGGCAGAGGCGATGACAAGATTCTGGTAACTGACCATTACCCTGGCGTGCAAAGGGTAAGGTGCTGTCGTGTCTAGCTGGGGTCAGGGCAGCATCGCCAAGGAGGGGCACGGGCTCCTGCTGAGTTGACCAGCAGGACAGGGACAGACTGGGATCGGAGTGTGGAGACACAGTGTCCTGCAGTGCCACCAGCCAGCCTCCAGGTGAATCCCATATTTGCAAACCCCTAGCTGAATGCCCTCCAGGAAGTATTTACTAGTCCGAGCTTCCTTTTCACTCCTTATAAACGGGCAAATAGTGTCTCCCTCGTGATGATGTCAGCAAAAGTGCTGACCTTGTGAGGGCGGCGAGGTTCATTCTCAGCAGATGACATTAACACCTTCGCCAATCCCTGAAGGCTGAGTCAGGAGGAGCGCGGACTCTTGGCACACGGAGCTGCTGTCTCTCTTGATTAAAGATGATCACCTTGAAAAAATGATTAGGACTCTAGCAACATTCACGTAAGAGACAGACCTGTCCACTTAGGCTAATTTTGGCCTTACACGAATCACCAGGTGAAAGATGAGCGAGATGCCACGTTGTGAAATGCCTGTTTGCACAAGATGCACAAACACTGAGCCTCGTTGTCGTTATTACAACAAAAATAACAACAGGAAATAAAATAAGCCTAGACATAGCAAATCTAGATCAACTTTATTGAGATCTTCCCAGTGCCAGCAACTACATACTTCCATCTGTCATCTCATTCTATCCTCCAGTAGCCCCACCATTGGGGACCACTGTTGGCATTATCCCCATTACATAGCCCAAAGGTGCCTAATCCGTAAAATGGGTCCATAGAGGACAGTTATGCTCATGAGGGTGTGGGAAAAGGTCTTAATTCCTGTTGGTTGGCCGCATGCTGGTGCTGGGTTCGGGATGAGTACAGAAAGGATTCCTGCTGCCAGCAGTGAAGGAAGGGCTAGCTGATAGCTGGTGCCTAGGGAGGGCCTTAGGGTTCTGTCAGCATAGCCTGCGATCGCTCCCTTCCCTCCGCCAGTGACTGCTCCCAGGTGAGGAAGTGCAGGTAGTTATTAAGTGTTTCTCTCTTTACCAGCACAGCTAGAGAGCAGACAGGAGTCCTGAGTAGGGGCAGCAGAGGATTGATAAAATGAAAGAGATAGATGCAGAAACAGTAGGGAAAGCTGGGACCGGGTGGGACAGCTGTCTTCTGATGGAGAGACAATGACCCGGAGCCAGTGCAGTGCATTTATTATAACAGTATAATTCCAGGACGTTTTACTAGAGTTTACAACCAAGGAAATTATGTGAAATCATGGTTAAAGATCAAGCTATCATTTTTCATTCGTATGGCTTCTTTGTAATAGTCATTTCTGGCTGAGCCCAGATAATTGTGTCTGTTCCTTGCGCCTGGCTGAACTTAGATAATGAAACCCACCCCCTGGCACCTGAGCTAAGGGGTCAGGCTGACAACGTACCTGCCTTTGGCATGGTATGTCTCCGGGATGTGGCTCTGCCAATGCCACTGGATTTAGCTGACAATAGTTAAGGAAATGCTCATATGCCTTCCCAGGCTCTCTCTGCAAGTACCGCGTTTCCCCCAAAATAAGACATCCTCCGAAAATAAGACCTACTTCATGGAAACATAATACACCCCCTGAAAATAAGACCTAGCACATCTTTGGGAGCAAAACATTAATATAAGACACTGTCTTATTTTCGGGGAAACAGGGTAGTGTAGCTGTTGAGAGTTGTTAGTATAAACAATCTTCCTCTCCTCCCTGCCTGTGTTCTGAGCCAGTTGAGAGGGGAAAGGAACCCAGCAAATGGTGGGTGAGGTACTGGCATTCCTAAAGTGGGATCAGTGATGTGCTCTGAGTGAGTTGTAGGCAGGGTTGGGAAAGGTCTCACCAGCAGGAGGGGGACTTTACAAATAAACTACCATGTGGTCAGTTTCAAAGAGAGAGCCGGGCTGGGAGGGGCTGATCTACACACACCTGGTTCTTCTTCCCAAGCTCACTCTCAGAGCAGGCACTGCCCCCCAGCTCCCAGGAAGGAGGGCAGGCGGTGTCAGCAGGGCAGGGGAGTCCCACTAGTGGAGCATCATTCTTGTGCAAGGACACATCTGGTTATAGGAATAAATAGTCCTCTCTCACAATTCTGAAGTGAGAAGGGGTAGAGAGCTGCTGTGTGTGTGTGTTTGCAAATGGGTACATGTGAATGTGGAAAGAGGTAGAAGAGAGTTGCTCTGTGTGTATGTGTGTATTTGTGCATGGGTACATGTGAATGTGGAAAGAGGTAGAACTGCTCTGTGTGTGTATTTGCACAAGTAGTAAAAGGTAGAGAAGAGCTGCTCTGTGTGTGTATGTGTGTGTATATATGTGTGTGTATATATATATTTGCACATGGGCACATGTGAATGTGGAAAGAGGCAGAGAAGAGCTGCTCTATGTGTGTATGTGTGTTTGTGTGTGTGTTTGCACATGGGCACATATGAATGTAGAAAGCAGTGGGGGAAGAAAGCTTGTGTGTGTGTGTGTGTGTGTGTGTGTGTGTGTGTGTGTTTGCATATGGGTACATATGAATGTGTACCTACATCATTTTTTTAATTTTAAATTTTTTTAGATATATTTTTTATTTTCCAATTACAATTGACACAATGTTCATTACTTTCAGTTGTACAACAGAGTGATTAGATGTTTATATAACTTAAGAAGTGATCAGTGGATCATGGAAGCAACCATCTGGCAGTATTAAGTGATAAATCATGACACTATCCAAGCTGTGATTTTACTGATAAAATACCTTGATGAGAAGATACAGAAATTGAAACATCATCACAAAAATTAGCCTTAGAGAACAGAAACTCTTCAAACTATAAGTGTATGGGCCAGTCATTTGGAAGGCCAAAGCCTTGCTAGTACATAAACATCCCCTCTTCCCCGCTAAGGTTTAGCCTGCATTCAGCTGAGCTAATGTCCCAATAGGCAGGCTAAGGTCGATAATTCTGAGAGTTTGACTCAGGCCTTTCTGGTTTCGGCAGAGGTCTTTTGGAAAGACCAGTGGACTCTATAAAAACCAACAGGGGCATGAAAAATGAGTTAAACCACAAGTGGAATAGAGTGAATTCTAATGACAGATGGGGAAGAGAGGAATATACTACCGTCCTTTCCCCCTCACCCCTCACCCCTGAAAAGAAAGCTGTCTGGTTCCTCCTCTTCCTCGAATGAAAGAGAAGACGAAGATACACCTGGTAGCACTTCCAGCATCTTCAGGGGGGTTCTGAGGAGGAGGGAGTCTAGCTGGAAAACTCATTAATTTCAATTAAGTAAAAAAAAAAAAAATCCATAGTAATGCAATGTTAGCTTTGCAGGAAAGCCATCATGTCTAGAAATGGGAAAGGGATACTCCTTAAAGTAACACTACCTCCCTCTTGACACAGCTTCTGAGAGGCAGATATTGACCAGTCCAACAGGAAAGCGAAGTTCAGTCTTTTTCAGCAAGCTGGAGGGTAGGAGGAAGATGACACTTAAACCGATTTGTCTTGACTTTTGCTTCCACTTTTCCTTATCGATGCAAAGTGAGCTTAAAAAAAAGTGCCAGCTTGGAGGTTAGTAGAACTGGGTGTGAATCCTAGCTCCCCTTACAACCTTGCTACCCAGAACTCAGTACTTGGACTCTCTGAACCTCAGTTTCCTCACCAATAAAGCAGATGTAACAATAATAGTGTGTTTTAAATAACTAAATGGTGTGTGTTAAATTTCTAAAACAAAACACAGCAAAATGAACCAGGATTCAAAGGCTAAGTGGTTGGGAAAGAAGGAAAGAATGGAGGGAGGAAAGGAGGGAGGAAGGAAGGGGTAGGTCTCACGTTACTTGATCAAATACATATGGTAGTTTAATGTGAATTTTTCTATTAAAATATTGTTGGGAGGAACATTACGATGGTAATATATTCACTCTTCACTTGGCAGATACTGGTTGTGCACCCATTGTTTATTTGGCAGACAGCACAACAGTGACACCATTTAACTTCTAAGAGGAGCTTAAGACTTTGTCAAACACAGTCTTGAGCTGTAATCTTGAGGGAGAGAAGGACATGGAATTTGGGGATGGAAAAATCAACTTCTGATTGCATTTAGATACCACTTCATTTGGGGATTTTTTGTTTTGTTTTGTTTCGAATTTGGGTGATTTCTGGTGTTCTTTTCCTTATTCTGTCTTGGACTTTTCTCTCTAACATATCTGGACTGTTCTCCTTTCCTCCCATGATAAGACAGACCAGGTGCTGCCTTTTCTAGGGAGAAGCTGAATCCGAGGGGCCCAGGCAGGAATCAGAGTGTGATTCGTAGAAAAGGGAGCTGAGTGCAGGGCATTTAGAGCTGCCTGTGGTCTAGGACAGAGGGCCCCATGGACTAACCTCGATGACTAGGGAAGAGGCCTGACATCTCCAGTGAGGTCACATCGCCTGGGCTTCCGACCATGTTGGGAGCAGAGTTCTCAGGGACATCAAGCTCTTCTTGGCTTCAGAACTTACGAAGGATGGGAAGAGGATTCATTAAAACTCATTGTGGCTCCAATGGGATCTACTGCTAATTGTTAAGCCTGGAAGAGACTGGACAGAAAGCAAAGAATGAGAGAATGCTTGACCTAAAGGAGACCTTACGATAATTTAGCCTATCAACATCTTCTCTTTTCTGTTTCTCCAGCCATTTTACAGAAGGGAAAGTTGAGGAGGGTGACCTCACTTTGCAGCAGATAGTGATGGGCAAGTCTGAGACACTGAACTCCTTGAATCGTTCCTGCGTGAGCTCTCCACGGACTGGCTTGGGTGACATGTGGCGCTGGGATTAAGAGCACAACCTCTTGTTCTCCACAGTGGCTGCACCGACCTGGGTCCCCACCAACAGTGCACTAGGGTTCCCTTTTCTTCTAAAGGGTATTGTGCTAAGTGAAACCAGTCAGAGAAAGACAACACCATATGATTTCACTTATATGTGTAATCTACAGAACTAAATCAACAACAGAAACAGAAACAAACTCATAGACACAGAGAGTGGACTGTTGGTTGCCAGATTGGGCTGGGTGAAAGAGGTGCAGGGATTAGGAGTACGGATGGGTAGTTACAGAATAGTTGTGGGGATGTAAAGTTCAGCATAGAGAATAGTCAACAATATTGAAGTAACTAAGTATGGTGCTAGGTGGGTACCAGAAATATTGGAGGGGACACTTGGTGTAGTACATGGCTGTCCAGCTACTATGCTGTGCACCTGAAACCAATACAAAATGATACTGAAAGTAAACTGCAATTGAAAAAAAATTTAAATATCATTTCAAGGGGAGGAGGGGGGAAAGAACGCACAGCCCTTTGGGCCAAACTGCTTGGGCTCTATCTGTATTTCTGACTTTGAGTGACTTATTTAACCCCTCAGTGCCTCAGTCTTCTCACCTGTAAAAGGAGATATAATTATAATATTTGACCACGTGGGTTATTGTGATGCTTAAATAAACATACAGGTTATTGTAGATTTCTTAAGACCAGCACGTGACATAGCATATGCTGGCGGAGAGGGGTGGAGGTGGGAGACAGGTTTCCTTCTTTTCTTATTCCTTAGAAAGCTCTTGCTTCGCTGACAGCTCATCAACTCTGGTCTCAGTGCAGCATCGCCCCAAGTAAGTTCCTCAATTCGAAATCATTTCTTTTTTTTCTCTGGCTCAGTGAGCACCCAGGGCCCTCGACCAGGATCCCCCGGAGGCGGTGTTTGATGTTTGAAATTTTAAACAATTCCAGAGAGTAGAAATTCTGTTTGAAGAAGGTACCAGTTCAGGAGCAGAGGTGAGAGTGGGACAACGTGTCCTCCTCACTGACCTGAGAAAACCCCGGGGCTTCCCTGCCCGGTCCTCACACACGAGCTGCCACGGGAACTCAGATTCTCTCTGGAAAGCAAAGGCTGAAAAAGTATCCTTTTTAAAAATCCTCCCCTGCCAATTCTGGCTGACTGCGTTCTGGCTAAAACAGAAAGGGTTTTGAACCGTAACTGGCATGTCCGTAGCTGCAAATTCAACAGTAATACACTTGTTACCCCGAAGGAGAGGTGTGAGGTGGCAGCTTAGAATAGATTTCCTGTTTATTCTCGTCTGCTGCCAGGAACACTGCTCACCTGTCTTCCGTGCCCTATTTCCCGGTGGGGTTCAAGGCCCAGGGCAGTCCACGCCATCCGCCCTTGCTATTCCAACCCAGAAGCTGACTGTCTTAAACCCTCTAAGGCCACTGGGAGTGTTAGTGGGGTCTTGGGTCCTCAGGGTGGTGATCAGGAACCAGCTGGCTGGCTTTCTCCCGGCACTGGCATGTTATTAACATGGTGTCATGAGGTGCAAGGTCTGTGTCATTCTTGATGTGGAAGAGGCAGAGCAGAGAGCTGACAATCACTGACGCTCGAAGCCAGGCCTGGACTGGCACATTTGCTCTGCTGTCTCCAGCGAGTGACTGGCTTCTCTTTGTCTTCATTGTCTTTTATAACGGGACATTATGGTTGTAACCACACTGGGTTGTGTAAGAAGGGTTAGAACACACATCCATTTCATCGGCTGGCACTGGGATGTGCTCACTAATGGGTTCTGTGAGACCTTGCATAGAAGATGGGGAGCAGCTGTTGTTACCATAGTACTTGGTGGATTTTTTTAAAACTCCAAGCTGCAGGTGGATACACCTGTGCCAGGGCCCTTGGTTTGAGGAGATGCACAAGCTGGGTGCCACCCCTCCTCCCCCTGAAATCTGCAGCTCGGTGCCTGGGCACAGTGCACACTTCACCTGTTGTGTGGGGACTCTGGAGACCCAGAGCCGCTTTGTGGCTTAGCAACATTGAGGCCAAGAAAACAGAATCCAGTCCAGGCCTACATGGCATTGAAAGACTTTTACATTGAGACCAGAAAGCTAATTTTTCAGCCTTATTATTACACTTCTTTTCTATAGGAAAGTTTATTCTGAAATCCAGTTAGTTTGAATTATCCTAAGGTCTCTTTTAAGTCAAGCGTTCTCTCATTCTTTGCTTTCTGTCCAGTCACTTCCAGGCTTAATGTTTATGTCTGAATTATCATTAGTGTGAACTTGCACGTGATCATACTTGTGCACATGGCCGGCTTCAGCAGCATGGTATCATTGGCCATCAGGGGGCAGTGCAGCATTGTGGCTAAGAGAAGACCCCCGCTGCCTGGGTTGGTAGTTAGGTCTTGGGCACTACTCAATTCCTTAGAGCCTCAGTCTTACCTGTGTAATGGGGAGAATGATAGTACCTTCCTCATAGGGCTACTGTAAGGAGTTAAATGGTTAATACGTGCAAGACAGTCAGAACAGTGCAGGGCACAGAGTGAGTACTCAGGTACCATGAGCTATATCATCCTTCCATCTTTCTATCCACAGCTGCCTCCCAAGATACTGTTCTTTCTGCCCTCCGTACAGCCTTCATAGTGACCCCATGTGGAAGAGAGCTGGTTTCTGACACTTCATGTTGGTAACATTCACAGAATAATCCTTTTTAGCATATGTCTTTACTTCTCTGTGCCCCACTTAATGAACTTCTAAGGATATTCTCCTTTGTAATGCCTTCGCTCTTAGCTTCGTGCCTCATTCTGAGCCTGGTGAAGATTTGTTGACTCTTTAGATCAGAGATCTAATGGCTGTATATGACAGAGACCTAACTTGTACAAGCTGAGGCCACAGAAACTTTCCCAGCCTGGGGAAGAGCAGGAATGGCTACAACGATGAACACAAATGCTGATAGCATTCTCTCTCCCTCTTTCTCATCTTGCTTGCTCTCTTTATATGCTTATTACCTTCTCAGCTCTGCTTTACCCATGAGAGGGGAACCCTGGTATCAAATCATATGTCTTTCCGAATGTAAAAGACCCACTTATTTCAGGTCTAGGCATGAAATTCCCAGGGAAGCATTCTGATTGGCTCACCTGGAGTCAATTGTTTATTCATTAACCAGTCTTTTTGGTTACACATATAAAGCGAACAGACAGCAATATGCAGTAGCACTGTGTGGTATGGGAAATGTGTACGGAAATAGCTAGGGTGGCTGGAGAGATGAAGGAAGTATGAGGGGGTTGAGCTGGAATGGGAGGCAGTTCATGATGGGTTCAATGTTGGATGCTCTGTTAGAACTTTAAGTAGGATATCTCAGGTGGATGGGTCTCAGGGCAATTGAATATATGAATTCAAGGCTCAAGGGAAAGCTTAGAACTAGAGATATAAATTTGTGAGCCACAAGGATATAAAAAATAGTTTTAAAACATCCAAAGATAACCTTTACATCTAAGTAATACGTAGTAGGTTGTAGCAGGCTCTCGGCCATCGCATCAACTAGAAAAAACACACATTTTAGTAGCTTGTGAAACTCACATTTTTAAAGACATCTGAGAGCTGTGAAGTCAAAGAGGAGTAGATGAAAGACAATTCCAGCGAGAAAAGAGCCTTTTCGTGGTGAGATCACAATTACCAGCCACTCTTCCCCAAGGGTCCTGCCACTTGGGATACACGCTGAGGATCAGGCACGGCATACACGGTGGACTCGCCTGGGGGAGGAGACCCACAGAACACGTGCCGGGCATGCAGGGCTAGTACAAGACACTGGAAACTAGAGAAGCCTGAAAAGAAAGGCTGATTTTCCCCCATGGGACAGACTATTAAAGACAAACGACCAATAGAAATATAGGAGTATATCCTAAGAATTCTTAACTATAAGCTTACACTCATGTGAACTAAAACTCAAGTATTACCAAGGGGAAGCATAGCTTTTAAGGCTCATTGTCCAGAAAGGATGAAAATAAAGGAAAGGAGCATCCAACTAAAGGTGTTGCAAATAAAGTACAAAACCCCAAAGGAAGTAGAAGAAAATAAAAAGAATAGGAAGATTTTAAGTAGAATCCAAATGTATAAAAAGGAAGATACACTCTCTCTAAACAATATAGTAATCACCATTCTCTAGCAAGGTTGGTACATCTCTCTCCCCAAAAATAGAAGGCAGAGATCATCTATAATAATAAAAGCATAATGTGCAAATCGACCAAACAGCAGAGCAGCGGGACAACAATCCAGATGACCATCCAGATGACCATCCAGACAAACCACGCTATGACATCTACTGGTTCCAGGTCAGCCAAGGTGGCTGTGATACTATTGGTTGGTGGCCCAGCCATCACCCCATGATCGCTCTGCAGAGGGAGGCCCAAACCACTGGCCAATGGGGCGATTGGTCAGTTGTGAGGGCTCCACAATCGCCCCAATGAGGGAGGCCCAGGCCACCTACTGGCAGGCTCCGATGGGAGGGAGAAGGTTCCCTCTGGAGATCCATTGTGGAGCCCTGGCTGGGTGGGCGGGGCTTACCTGGGGGCAATGGATCGCAGGGCTCCCAGACTATGAGAGGGCACCAGGAGAGTCTGAGGAACCCCTCCACCCTCCTGAGTGCAGGAATTTCATGCACCGAGCATCTAGTGTTATAATGAAAGAGAGCCATGACTAGAAATAAAAGAATTCTTTAAAAGAGAATATTATGAATAGCTGTATGCTAATACATTTAAAAACTTAAGTGAAGCCACAAATTCCCACTAAAATATGTATTACCAAACTGACTGAAGGTGAAACAGAGTAACCGAATGATCTTATGACTCTTCCAAAATAGGTGGGCAGTTAGCATCCACTCACAGAGACTCCAATGACCTTACATGAGAATTCTACACAACTAAAGGGACTGAGTTTTCCAATAGTTCCTAAACATTTTTGGAGAATAAAAAATAGCTTTCTTTTGGTACAGGCTGAACTGGAATTTGTTCTTTATAGCCTATCTTACCAACTGATTACAACTAAAATCTATACAAAAAAATAACTACATGAGGATCCTGAAAAATAATAACAGACCAGTTAGGGCAGAAAGTCAAAACTTGAAGAACGACCAGTATTGGAAGGGTAAGAGAAAAGTTGTAAATCATACTTCGGATAAGGGATTTAAATCAAGAATATACATGGTAAAGAGGATGAAATATATGGTGACTTTGGGCAGTAAATATACAATGTAATATACAGATGATGCGTTATAGAATTGTACACTTGAAACCTATAAGATTGTATTAACCAATGTTACCCCAATATATTTAATTTAAAAAATAATGTACAAAGAGTTTTAAAAACTCAATGATAAGAAAGCAATCCAATTTTTTAAAATGAGCAAAGGATCTGAACAGACACTTCCCTGAAGAAGATGTATGGATGGCACATGGATAGATATTCACACCATTAGTTACTGATTGAAATGCCACTGTACATCCATTCTTATGGCAGCTGAAATAGAAAGAAATAAACCATGCACATGTGTATTGCAATGATTAATTTTATTGTATGTAAATTTTAAATAAAATTTTTAAAATCATAAAATGAAATAATTTTCCAACTCTTTATGTCTTTCATAACCTAGACATAAAAACTGTACTATGTTATTATAATAACATAAAATTATGGAGCAATTTCACTCCAACTCTAACAATAAATAAAATAACAACATAACATGATCAAGTAGAGTTTTCTTCCAGGATGCCTGGCTGAATCGAAATTATATAAGCATTACCTTCCAAGTAAAAAGAACATTGTTAATAAATAATCACCTCAATGGATAAAAAATGAATTTATCACAACCTCACAGCCATTCATGATAACATTAAACTCTTCTCAGACCTGGAATTGAAAAATATTATTCTTATACATGTACGAAACCATACAGCAAACATCATAGTCATAAAATATTTAATGCATTCCCTTTACAATCAGGCAAAAGATGAGAATGATAACTATCACCAGTTATTTTTAGTATTTTATTGGAAATTTCTAGTCAGCAAAATAAGACAAGACAAAGAAATAAAAGAAAAATTCATTGAAAACCAAGAATCAAAGTGTCAGTACTTGAAGATGAGATTTTCTATATTAAAATGTTCAAAGAATCTATAGAAAATTATTATAATGCATTAGAGAGTTCAGCAAATCAGTTTAACCAAGAGAGTTTTTCAAATAAAGGATCAATGTGCAAAAGTCAATTGCACTTCTGTACTTTAGCAGCAGTCAACTTGAATATGCAATAACAACATTTACAAAATATTAAAACCACCAAAATACATCCACAAGAAGATTCACCAAAAAATTTATGGTGGAAAGTATAAAATATTATATGAAAGACATAAAAAAATAGCTATATATTAAGAATAATGTGCAAAGGAAAAGAAAAGCTTGATGTCATAAATATGTCAGTTTCTTCCAAATTCATCTCTGCATTAGCCAATATATTAATCACTGTTTCCAGAAGAATTTTCATGGAAGTTGATAGGTTGATTTAAATAATCATAAAGGAGAAGCAAGACAATTAATAGTCAAAGCACTCCCAAAGAAGGATAACTAGAGACTCACCCTGCCAGATATCAAGACTCTCTAGTTATGAAGACATAATAATTAGCAAGCTGTTCTCCTGCTACAAACAGAGACGGCCATTCTAGGAGAACACATGAGCATGCCCTCTCCTATCCTTAGTCATGATATATGGTGTAGCTGAATTTTCAGATCAATGGAAGTGATGGCCTATTTTTCAATAGATGTTGGCAAGTGCTTATTCATAGGGAAAAAATAGTAATGGATCTTTTCCACACATCACTCATAAAACATGCTTCCAGGTGGATCTAAGATTTAAATGTGAAAGAAAACTTTAAACATTGTTAGAAGACGCATAAGAGAATGTCTTTCCGTCTCAGAGAGGGCAGGATTTTTTTTTTTTAACAAGATACTAAAATGTGTAACCCATAAGGAAAAGTTTGATCATTTTGACTGCATTAAATTTAGGAATTTCTGCTCATCAAAAGACACCTCAAATATATGCCACAAAGCTGGAGTAGATATTTTCAGTATATATAACCAGGGAAGGATTAGTATTCAGAATGAAGAATGAATACCTATGAAACATATGAAAAGACAAACCACAAAATAGAAAATGAGCATAAGACAAAATCAGGCATTTCAAAGAATAGGAAACATGATTGGCCAACAAATATATAACAAAAATATTCCTTTTTAAATATTTTTTGTTGATTTCTTACAGAAAGGAAAAGAGAGGGATAGAGAATTAGAAACATCGATGAGAGAGAATCATCGATCAGCTGCCACTTGCACACCTCCTAATGGGGATGTGCCCACAACCAACGTACATGCCCTTGACTGGAATTGAACCCGGGACCTTTCAGTCCCCAGGCCGATGCTCTAACCATTGAGCAAGACTGGCTTCGGCTGACAAAAAAATTCTTAACCTCATTATTAATCAGAGAAAGGCAAAATACATTAAATTGAAAAAAATAGAAGTCTAACAGTATTAAAGATGTGAAGCAATAGGAAGCATTTATTCTCAGAGGAGGTAGCAATGAGAATGGCTGTTTTGGAAAAAAAAAACAAAACACATGGAACTACTTGTTGACCACACAGGTGTCCTATTCACCAGCATTCTGCATCCATGAGCATCCTGTACAGAAATGCACACTTATGAGCACTAAGAGGCCTGTAAAGAATGCTCATTCCAGCATTGTCTTTTTAAAAATAGATTTTTTTATTGATTTCAGAGAGGAAGAGAGGAATAGAGAGAGAATAATGATCAGCTGCCTCTTGCACACCCCTTACTGGAAATGGAGCTGACAACCTGGGCATGTGCTCTTGACTAGAATCAAACCCGGGACCCTTCAATCCGCAGGCTGATGCTCTATTCACTGTGCCAAACCAGCTAGGGCCCAATATTGTCATTTAAAACTGCAAAAACAATGGCTAAAATGTCTACTATGAAATGGATAAATAAACTATGCTTCACTCATACTACATAAATCAGTAAGCAGTGAGAATAACTACAGCTCCAAGGATAAACATGAATAAACCTCAAACACCATAATGCCGAGATGGAGAAAAACGAACGGCAGAATAAATATATTCAGTTCGATGTCATTTATTCAGCTTCCCAAAACAGATAGAACTAAATAAATGTGGCTTAAGAACACATGCATTTCTCATAAAAATTATCAAGGAAAGCCGTCAAATGGACCACCTCTCAGAGAAGTGAGCAAATAGCAGGAATAACACACTGGCGTGAGAATCTAGTCAAGAAAACCTTAGTTGACACAGCGTTCTGGGGTGGCCAGCTTCCCTTTTAGTCCTTCTCATTTGTAACTAAGGTGTAGGTCAGCTCTCCATCCTACCTCTTTATCCCTCTGAAACAGCCCTCTGTTTGGGGTGGCATTCCCTCTCCCTACTCCACACACACAGCTGTAAGGATTGGCCCTGTTAGGTTAATTCCACCTTGCTTCCCATCATGGTCGGTTGAACATATCATAGGTGTAGGCCAGTGGGCATATGGGATTTCCCTGGTCGCCCAGGTTGGTTCAGAGGTGGTCCAGTCATCACAGAGTTCAAGATGTTGTTTGATGACTGTGGCATAGGGCTCTCTGCTTTCCACTGGGCATGAGATTGCTGCTCGTCAACATTGTGTGACTATTATGGGGGCCACCCCCAGGATGCAGCTAACACTGGGGAGCAGAACAGAGACAAAAACAAATAAGGCCCCTCAGCCATTGGATTAGACCATACTGAAGCTTGATGTATTTTACTCTTTCCTATCAAATAAATCAATAGTCTCCTCAATGGTTTAATCTAGCTTATGTTGAGTCATTTATTCCTTGTAATTTAAAGAACTCTTGCCACTTTGTGGAGGTAATAATATTTGACATATCTTTTCAATGGATACTGAAAGTCTCACCAGTAATGCACATAGAAAAGCATGTGAAATTGTTTGACTTTGAATCAGCATAGCATCTTTTTCTTTTGTCTGAACATTGGCTGGGAGTAAGATGTAAAGAAAACACTGGAAGCAACAGCAAGACCAGGAAATACTTATCTAGTCATGGTGTGTCACCTATTAAACCCATCTTGAGCAAATCTCTCTATATCTCTGAGAATATGTCTCCCCATTGGTAAAAAGATCACTTACATGTTATCAATAGTCATTTAGATATACCAATATATAAATTGAGGGCAAGATACACATTCATATATTATTTCCCCCCATGTTTCCCCCCATATTCATATTATCATATCTATAATAATAAAAGCATAATATGCTAATTATACCAGACAGCTGAACATCCTTCTGGATGTCCTTCCAGACAAAGCTGCCATGGTGGGGGCCAAGGTAGAGACGGTTAGGGGCAGGCAGGCAAAGGTGGTTAGGGGCGATCAGGCAGGCAGGCAGAGTGGTTAGGGGTGATCAGGCAGGCAGGCAGGCAAGTGGTTAGGAGCCAGCAGTTCCAGGTTGCTAGATTCAGGCCTAAACTGGCAGTTGGACATCTCCTGAGGATCCTGGTTTGTGAGAGGGTACAGGCTGGGTTGAGGGACAACCCCCCTCCCATGCACAAATTTTGTGCACTGGGCCTCTAGTAGTAGTAATAATAATAATAATAATAATAATAATAATAATAACAACATTTATTGAGCACATGAATTGTACTAGGGACTGTGCTAATGTTTAACACACATTATCTTATTTAATTGTCACAACAACAACTGTCATTCCAATTTTACACATAAGGAATCGGGAGCTAGTGGCATTCAGTAACATGTCTCAGGCTATAGCTGTGGTAGAACAGGGATTCACACTTGGCTCTTTCTGGGTCTATAACATGAGCTTTTATCTGCAGATCACATAAGTTGTAGTGTCCTTTATGGAGCCTGCTGTGTGCCAGGCCACGTCTTTAACCATAAAGGGAGAGAGATGCATATTTGACTTAAATGATTTCAAAATCCAGAGAGAGAGCTAGCCTATAAAATGAATAGATATTAATAAATATTCATGCCTTGTATTCTCTGCTTAGACACTGCACCCACTTTAATATATATTTAATGAAAAATAAATAAAGGTGAAGATATAACAATGACAAGTTTCTGAAAATACAATTAAATGTCTAAGACAAAGCTCAATCTTGAAAGAAGAGCAGAATATTTAAGAGTCAGGGGCTCGACAGCAGTCTCTTCATGCTTTCTCACAGCTCCTCTGGCTCTCCACCCAAGATCATCCCGTTCTGTTGCCAATGATGCTCCTTGGGGAAACAGGGTGTGGGGTGGGTAATTTGGGTTCCAAGAGCCCTGCAGTCTCCATCTTGCCCTTCAAAAATCCAAAGAACTGGTGGAGAGAAGCAAGTAAACAGTAGAGTGTCTGCCTCCTCACATTTCATCGACATGAATTAGTTCCTGTGATCTGTTAAGAGGACATGATGTCCACGGAAT
This sequence comes from Vespertilio murinus, assembly GCA_963924515.1. Lineage (NCBI taxonomy): Eukaryota > Metazoa > Chordata > Mammalia > Chiroptera > Vespertilionidae > Vespertilio > Vespertilio murinus. The sequence continues at coordinate 188,389,532 of OZ004707.1, forward strand.
ACATCATGTCCTCTTAAAAGTGTTTCCTAGCACATTTTTTTTAAAAAAAACAGTTCATCCACAGTGTTTCCCAGCACATCAGAGCTCTGATGTGATCAGGAGCAAGTTGCCCAGTAACCAAACAAGACCCTGCAACAGAAGACAAAGTCACTTTCTCTAGTGCATCCAATGGCTGGTTTGATGGCTTCCAAAATGCTGTTTTCCAGACGTTAAACTTCTAGAGAATCAGGGAAGACCCTTCTTCCACGTTAAAGCAGAGGGTTCAGGAAGAGGGAGACACCCAGGATCATTTTAATGAAATTGTTCGTCGGAGGAGACATAAGGCCCCGTGTAATGGCGCTGTGGGTGGGGCACGGTCTAGGTGCATTTGCAGGTATTGGAACAAGGGATATTACTGTTCTCTGAGCGCTCTGGTGCCCACGGTTTTGAATGACTTCCCCAGTCCATGCTTCCCATGATGCTTTTATTTTTAGCATATGGCAGTTACAACCGCAAGGCATTAGAGCTGAAAGGTTTTCATGGGTGTTTAATTTATAGGTGCCCCAGATTCCAGCCAAACTTCTTCCCGCTTCTTGTGATTCAAATGAGATGTGTTCTGGCCTCCATCCTACTTTACAGAAGTTTTGAGCATGGTCCTGTGTTTGTAACAACTCCCAGGGCCTTCACATTTCCCTAGCTGTCCTTGACACTGGTCTTTGTTTTTTTTGTTTTTTGTTTTTTTTCTTTACAAGCTGCCTCACCCTCTAGGGCAGGGGTGGGCAAACTTTTTGACTCAAGGGCCACAATGGGTTCTTAAATTGGACCGGAGGGCCAGAACAAAAGCAACCTGACCATGCTGGCACTCTCATCTTGGGTTGCTGGTGAAGGAGCGGAGGGGAGAGCAAGAGAACCCTTCGCCCTTTCGGCTCCTAGGGCCGGATAGAACAGCCAAACGGGCCAGATCCGGCCCGAGGGCCATAGTTTGCCCACGGCTCTTCTAGGACATGGTGTCTCAGACCCACACATGGTCAACCTCCTACACACACATACACTCAAACACACACACATAGTAGGCTCTTTTTAAGCCATTCATGTGTTGGTTGACTCAATGAAGACATGTATGTAAGAGAGGAAAGTTGGGGCACATTTAATATCTCGTCACTCTCTTAGCCATCTTTTCCTAGGAACAAAAGAGATTTATTCTTCTTTATATTCTTTTCTTCATCTCATGATAAGCAGAATGGCTTATTTTTGTTGATGGCAGAGCCTTTGCACTATTCATGTTTCCAAAGACCTACCTTCTACCCCAAGAAATTCACTAAGGTATTTCTTTAAAAAAAAAAAAAAAAAAAAGGAGAGACAGTTTTCTCCTTTAAAAAAAATCTGGTGCCAGCTGTTAATATAATGCATTTTCACTTCCACTCTGTTTCAATGACTTTTGCCTTCCAGGAATCGCACAAAAGATTTCAGATCCAGTGGCAGTGACTCAGCTCAGAGCCCACGGCTCTGTCTCTCTCCCTAAGCTGCTGGGTGTGTGATTCTCCCCGTCCTTCTTGCTGCTACAGACCCCCAAGTCGTGAGTTGAGATGGCAACGCGATAAGATGGTCCAGCCTCTGTTCGCCTGATGCCTGGGGGATTAGAGAGCTGAGCCTCCCTGCAGCTCAGCACTGACAGACAGAACAGAAATAACACTTCATTCATCTAAGTAGTGAGGTTCTGGTTTCTCCACACACACAACCTGGCTTATCCTGTCTGAAGCCTATTCCCTTGGCAGCCACACTGTCCTTCTCTTCTGCGATTCCTTACGTTGCAACCCAGCAAGCCTGTTTATCATAGGCATCTCTCATTGAATGTTACATGTTTGCAAGAACAAACATCTTCTGGTATTTTTGCACATGCTTGACCCTGCATTTAGTATTTCTACCTCCCCGGCAAAAGCATCATTTGCTCATCCAAAGGCTTTTTATTTCTTGCCTATTAGAACCCCCAAATTGTGCTAGGCCCTGGGGTTTTAAAAGAAAACATGATAGACATTCTCAGAGGGGTTTAAGGTCACTTCAGTGTTTGAATTCATTGACCGATTCACTCCTTATTCAAATCTATTCAGTCTTTGGTGCGCCATGCTAAGCATCCCTCATTTAGCAGTAACTGAGACAGACCCACTGACTGAACCTCTTGGATCTTGAAGTCTAGGGGCAAATGCAAATATTGAACAAATACCTCCAAGTGTCAGGAGCGTATTAAGGAAAATCATAACAACATGACAACAATGGACAGTCATGGAATTCTTATATGGCAGAGACTGTTCTGCACGAGTTACATGCCATACGGTAGTTAATGTTCACCATTTGATGTTCCCAATGTAACATTAAAAGGGGACAGTGATGCACAGAGAGGCAAGTAACTTGACCAAAGCTCACAGCCAGGAAGTGGTAGCTGTGGGTACAATTCCATATCCAGGGATGCCAATGCCCACACCCTCACCACTCCTGTATTCTGACAGAAATCTCAGGGTCAGGGGAGACTTCCTGGAGGAAGTCGCATTTTGGCTGGGACCATAGGTTTGGGTTGGAATGGCTTAGGGCAGTGATCAGCAAACTCATTAGTCAACAGCCAAATGTCAACAATACAATGATTGAAGTTTCTTTTGAGAGCCAAATTTTTTAAACGTAAACTTCTTCTAATGCCACTTCTTCAAAATAGACTCGCTCAGGCCATGGTATTTTGTGGAAGAGCCACACTCAAGGGGCCAAAGAGCCTCATGTGGCTCACGAGCCCCAGTTTGCCGACCACTTAGGGGGAAGGATCAGAGAAGCACATTTTGAAGACAGCAACAAGCATGAGACTGAAAGTAGTATGTGGAACCTCCGTGAGAAGTCCAGCATCCTGGCAGCAGAGAACACAGCTCCCAGCTTCCTACCTCACACAGCACAGCTCCCTCCACGCCCCGATGCCAGCTCTTTGGGGGCACTCCATGGTGTGCTCCACAAGAAGCTTAGCACTCCTTTCAGCCCCGGTTTTGACAGTACCAGCAAAACTCACTGATGGAAGAGAACTCTGGGCCCCACTTCCCTGCATCAGTAGGCCGAGGCTCTCCAGGTCCCAGGTCACCCCTTTGAGTGACAGTGAAGTCTGCTGGAGGCAATGGGGAGCTTGTGGAAGACAGTGTAATTACTGAGGTGACAGAGCAAGCCTTCTCATCAAAAGAGCAGTCCCCAGTGGGCCCCCAAGCTTGTGGCATGAACTAGAGAGAACCTCTTGTTTTTTCTTCTTCAGTGTATATTTGATAGTTTTGTGTTCCTGTGGGAAAGAGATTGAGAGTTTCAGAAGAGCAGGGGGAGGCAGGAAAGGTCTGTTTTATTTCCTTTTGGATTGGAGAGAAATGTGGGTCAAAACAAAAAGAGATGAACAGAACAGAGCAAGACTGTCAGTGTCCTTTCCCTCTCCCCCCATTTTCCCTAATTTCTCAGTCTTCTCCATCAGCCAAGCAACAATTTGGAGGGTGAAGGTTCCCTGAGCTCTGCCTCTCAGACTCTGGGCACCTGCAGCTCTTAAGGCTGTGCTGTGTTCTGGCATTTGTGGATGGGGTATGATCATGTACACACTGTACATTTAGCCTGCACCTATTCATTCATTCACTTCCAATGCAAACATTCACGTAGTCAGGTCTTTAATCATATTTCACCTTGGAGCCACTTCTAAACTGTCTGACTTTGGGCAAGTGGTACACTCTTTCTGAGGCTTGTTTTTGGAAATGGAGAAAGTGATATGACCACTTAGGATTTGGGGGAGAATGAAATGACATAATTTGTGCTCAATACATTGTAGGGATCATCTATATATATAAAAGCCAAGTGACCAGAACAACCAATGAAGAATGATATGCAGTTTCACCCTTTGGGAAGGTGTCTAAAGCTCAATTCAGCCTCTCACATGGCAATCCTGACTCAGAGGGGGAACCCTCAGCACTGTGGGGGCCAAGAAGTAGCATCTTCACCAGCACTAGTTCTGGGAGGACAAAGGTACAGGGGGCTTGTCAGGCAGTAGTTGGGATGTTAAGTTTATAGATAGTTTGAACAAAGGAGTGCCAGCTTCAATGTGTGGGAGCCAAGAGAATGTGGGCATGTGGGGGGAGTAGGCTTCCTTGGGACAGTTCAGGGAAATTCTTCCATTGTTTAAATCTTGTGTGCATTCATTCATTCACACACACACACACACACACACACACACACACACACACACACCCATTCAGCAGGTAGAGTATTGTGTAAAGGTCAGAGAGAGGCATATAGATGGGGTCCATCTGTAGAACATTAACAGGCATGGGCCAAGCAGGAGAATAGTGTGTGTTGTTGGGCTTGACCCCTGAGGGCAGTCTCTGCTCTTGAGCTGATTATAACTCCCAAATCAAAACAGAAAAACATTCAAAAGTAGAGATTTTATTAAAGGTGCTGTGGGTTGCACCTGGCACAAAAACTTAAACTTTTCCAGTAGCCTTTTCCCCCCGCAATTACTGTCTACTATAAATATAAGACCTTTATAAAATGGGGAAAATTTATATCTTTGTGGTTAAATCTTCTCTTCCCTAGTAATACCTTCAGGGAGCATGTTAGAGTAACTGTGTAGGGTAGGTGAACTGCTTTTTAAGAAGAACAGTTATAATTCAGGTAGGCCCTACTAACCAAAAGTGAACTCAGAACAGATGGAGAAATTCCACATCTCAATATCCTGGGGTTGCTCACTCTCAAGTTATCTTAGTGCAAGAGGCACTTTCTTTTATTCTAGATAACTCTTTCCTCAGTAACTTTAGAGAGAACAGATTTGATGGGCTGTGTTCACAGAAAGGGACCTCTCTCCTTGTCCAAGGTGCATGGTTTCAATCCGTATGAAGCTCATAGTCTGGTGGAAGATACAGATAAGCAAACAGATGAGTTCCATATGTCACATAATAGGACAAGAGCGGGGTACCATGGAAACACATCTTAGGAACAGTTCACACAGTCTCAGGATTGGCAGAAAGCTCCTAGTCGGATTTTTATCTGATGCTGAGGGATGACCAGTAATTGTTCATGAGAAGCAGAGGAGGGGTGGTGGTGGTGGTAGAAAAAAAATGGAGTCCAAGGCTGGGAAAATAGCATGGTCAAAGAGATGGGGATGCACTTAGAGAAGGAGGGAAATGCAATCAGTTTAGGAAGTCTAGATCAAAGGATTGGATTGGACTGAGGCACATATGAGGCTGTAAGGAAGAGATTTGGTTGGGGAAGGGAAAGCTAGCTAGAGATAAAACTGGAGAGACAAGCATGGCCCCAAATCATGCAGGTTTTATAACCCATGTCCTTCCCACATTGACTCTGGGCATGGCCATTCAACTTGCTTTGTTTGGGCCAATGGAATGGTAGTAAAGGCATGAAAGTCACATTCACATTAAGATTTGCTCTTTTTTTCTTCCTGCTCTTGGGAATTAGCCACCATAGGAAGACATTCAGACCAACTACCTATGTAGAGAGAAGTATGTGGCTCAGTTGCCTGCATCACTGCTGCCAATCACCTTGGCATCCGGGGCCAGCCGCCCTGGGCTGACCTCCCAACTGAACACACACACATGAATGAACCCAGATGACACCACATGGAGCACTAACAAGCCATCCCAGTTGAGCCCTGTCCAAATTGCAAACACACAGAACTATGAGCAAATACATGGTCGTTGTTTTAAGCCACTAGGTTTTAGGGAAGATTGATATGCAGTATTAGAGAATAATATATTGCTCTCCACCACCAAGTTCCTAAGGAAGCAAAACATGCAATAACCAATAGGAAGATAACCTCACAGTCCCACATGATTATTAACCTACTGAGCACTCAATAATCCCAATGCATAGACCAATGATAAAGGTTCTATTGAGCTACTTCTGGGTTTAGCCCTGAGACTTCTATTTTCCTCTCATTCAAAATCTTAGCATTAGCATGTTTTCAATGATCTGTGGGGGCAAGAGAGATGGCTAGATCCCAGAAAGGGTCTGAATCAATACAGAGTGGAAAGGGAGATGAAGAAGAGTGCATTGCACCACTTGGGAATGATGCAAAGCCAGCGTTTTTGGTGCTAGCCAATCATATCAACCCCTGTCCCTTTAGGGAAACTGAGTCAGAGTAAGGAAGGGGTGATCAGCAGTGATAGAGAGGAGGCAGCATTGTTTTCCTCTACAAAGGAACCCTTCCAAAGATATTGGTTGAATGCTTAATAATGATCTCTTCATGAGCTCCCTCTAGTGGGACAGATACAAACCAATGCCTATCAATCAAGGTCCAGCCAGGAAACAGATGACTCTAGAATCAGGGGTGGGCAAACTTTTTGACTCAAGGGCCACAATGGGTTCTTAAACTGGACTGGAGGGCCAAAACAAAAGCAACCTGACCATGCTGGCACTCTCATCTTGGGCTGCTGGTGAAGGAGCATAGGGGAGAGCAAGAGAACCCTCCGCTCTTTCGGCTCTGCGAGCCGGATAGAACAGCCGAACGGGCCGGATTCGGCCCGCGGGCCATAGTTTGCCCACGGCTGCTCTAGATAGTTCAACCAAGAAAACTGGATCAAAGCACTTGGTGAAACAGATGTTGGAGAAGTGAGAAAAACCAAGGGAACACTGATATACTACAGAGATAGTAACTGTAGGTAGCAGCCACCACCATGGGGCCCAGGAACAAAGGGTGAGGTTAGGGTCACTGGAACCTAAGAACGTGGAAGAGGGGCCCTGAGGAGCTGGTCTCAGATCTCTAAGGGGAGAGCACTGCCAGTGGGTGGTGGTGGCTCACAAGGTCAGAGGACCCCATGGAGATGGGATGCAGATGAACAGCCCGAGGAGAGGGCACTGGCAAGCTGCCAAGGGCATCCTTGAGGGCTGTGATGAGGCTGCTCCTGGGAGTGCATGAGAAATTCTAGAGAGTGGGTGGAGCCAATGCCCTGCATCAGGCCCGGGCTGGGGCAAAATGACAGAAGCTGTGGACAAATGGAGAAAAGCAGGTCTCTTGTCCTCCTGCCATGCAGGACCCCCTGAATGCCTCTGACTGGCAGAATCTAAGAACCCCTTTTTAAGGGAGGCATATGGTTTGCTGAGACACAGAGGCCTCCCCACTCCAGCTCACAGACCAGGCATATATGCTCTGGAGGAGACATATGCAGGGCTTGTCTCCTAGAGCTGGGGCTTCGCAGAGCCTACTGGGCAGGCCTGCTCCCTGGAAATGGCCTTCCCACACGGGGGCACTGGGTGCTGGTGGGACTTGGATGATGTGCATGAGATGCATGCAGGTGTGGGCAGGCATGGAATCAACCTTGAAAACATACCAAGACATTCCTTTCCCACTTTCCATGTTTCTGGTCAAGGCAACCAGAAAGGCCCAGTTTAGTATCAGCACACTACAGCAGTGCTCTAACCCTGGCTATAGCACATTTTAACGAATGGAGAGAGCAGTTCAAGGAACATATTTTTCTAAAGGCTTTTTGAGGGGAACAGTTTTATGTTCAGGCTCCGAATCCTCAGTGGGAAGCACTTTAAGGTTTAATAACATTATTTCCGCTATATAGTATTTATTCCCTATTTATACCTTCCAGTTTGTGGGACGTGGTTCCAGGTTTTTATGTACAGATAGTCCTGTTGAAGTAAATTTATTTGAGTAAAATGTGAATAGATTTAAACCTACATATGGAGTACATAATAAAATATATATATATATATATATATATATGGCAAAAAGGAGGAAAAAAATCTTGAAAGTGGTATGGAAATGACCCAAGCTTAAGAGAAACTGCCCCAAAGCAATCCACAGACAGCCTTTGAATGAAGATTAAGCACTGATACAAGTAAAGAGTGGGCAGCGGAGAAGTTTGCAAATTTCAAGGAGGATGTTTGTCAAGTAACCTGGTGCCCAGCTGGGGGAAGGATGCCAGGACCAGTCGGCCGGCGCCTGGCTTACATTTCACAATCCTCTTCCCCAAAGCAAACGTGCATTTGGCCAGATGGGCACAACTTCTTGGGAAACCTGACATAGAGATTTGGCTTCCACACACGGATTTTACATGCTCTCCAAATAGCAGCCAGACTTATTGGTTTTCTTAGAGCCAATTCCCTAGTAAAATAATAATCACTTTCCCTTCTATTTCCTTCACCATCTTGCGAGCATTATACCGTCAGAATGTGGCCCTGTGACTGCCAGGACTTTGTTCAAGTCGCTGTTATATCCCCAGGGTCTAGCAAAGCACCTGGCATATCAAGGCAGAGTAAGCATGAGTATAAGAATGAATAAATGAAGGAGATCAAGCTATTAAAATATTTGAGTTCTTTCTTGAAAATAAATCCTAAGCCAATACAAAGCTCCTTTGGACACTGTAGAGTAAGAGGCCCCAGGTTTTGTCTATGTGGTTTCTTTACACCTCTTTCATTGGCAGAACTATAGCAATTCAAGGAACATATTTTTTAAAGGCTTGGGGCGGGGGCAGTTTTATGTTCGTAGCAAAATTAAGAGGCAGGAACAGATATTTCCCATATATTCCATGCCTAACACAGGCATAGCTTCCCCATGATTAATATCCCCACTAGAGGGGTACATTTGTTGCAACTGATGAACTTACATTAACATCATAATTACTCAAAGTCTGTAGTTTACCTTTTGGTTCACCCTTGGTATTGTAGATTCTATGAGTTTGGACAAATGTATAAAGACATGTGCCCATCATTAGAGTATCATACAGAGTATTTTCACCACCCTAAAAATCCTCTATTCAAACCTCCCACCCCTCCCAGCCCTTGGCTACCACAAATCTTTTTACTGTCACCGTAGTTTTGCCTTTTCCAGGATGTCATGTAGTTGGAATCATACAGTATTGGCTTCTTTCCTTTAGTAATGTGCATTTAAGGTTCCTCCATGTCTTTTCGTGGCTGGATCACTCATTTCTTTCTTTTTACTCACCAATATTTCATTTTCTGGATATCCCACACTTTATTTATCCATTCATTGATGGAAGGACACTTTGGTTGCTTCCAGGTTTTGGCCATTGTGAATGAAGCTGCTGTGAATACCCCTGTTGGAGAGGTTTCTGTATAAATGCAAGTTTCCTGCTCCTCTGAGTAAATGCCAAGGAGTGCGATCGCTGGATCAGATGGTACAAGTATGTTTAGTTTTTTTTTTTTTTTTAAGAAACCACAAACATTCGTTCACGGTGGCTGTGCCATTTTGCAAGGAAACACGTTTGAAAATCAGATCTCAATTACAACAGCTCTCCCAGGTGTTTACAAGTTCATCTGTACTTGGGAGATAAGGAAATTAAAATCTCAGGGACATTTCGTGATTAGCCCAAAACATATAGCTGTGAGAGGCAAGGATGGGGCTCACGCTTAGGATTTCATTGTGAAGCCTTTGCTTTCTCTCTAAGAAAGAGATGCAACAGCAACCCCAGCACTCTAGATTATTCTCCCTCCCTCTGATAAATACTGGTATTAGTCCAAGTCCATGGGCAGACAACAAGAAGTCAAGCCCGCTGTTTTGGAGTCATGGACACGAGAAACCATTTTTTTGAATACTCGTTTCTGTTGAGAGTGGTGACACTGTGTAACCTCCATCATACACATCAAAGCAACTAATTCAATGGCGCCTCAAGGAGGCGGATGCCCTTGAGGTTAAGTGATGTCAGTAGAACTTTCTCCCCATCTTCCTCTTTCTCTGGGTCCCAGGGGTTTCTCATTGTACACTCCTGTGATGTCTTCAGCCGCAACTAGTTTATCCATGAAGACATTTTAAAAATTGCAAGTGACTGTTCATGTTTTTGGATTTAAATGGCATTTAATCCAACTTCCTTGCTCATGGTCAATTAAAATGGCTACAAAGCAGAGTATTCAGTCTAGGTTTTAATATTTCCTAGGAATGGCAGGAAACAACAGGAGTTGGGGGAGGGAGGTAATCAGGATCCTATGAAGCAGTCCATTCCATTGCTGGTGAAACCCCAATATCAGGAACCCCTTCCTAACATGGAGTGAAATATGCAAGGCTGTAATCTCTGCCCATTGAATCATAGGTTCAGGATGTTAAAGAAACAGAATCTAATATTTTGAGCACTTTATCCGGTGTTATTATGCTTATGATTGACATTCAATCTCCCACTTACTCTTCTGTAACACAGTTATTATTCATTCCCATTTTACGGATGGAGAAATCAAGGCTAAGCCAACTCGAACAACCTTTCACTCTCACTAAAATAAGATAGATTTGGAGCCCTAACAGGTTTGGCTCAGTAAATAGAGTGCTGGCCTGTAGACTCGAGGGTCCTAGATTCGATTCCAGTCAAGGGCATGTACATTGGTTGTGGACACATCCCCAGTAGGGAGTGTGCAGGAGGCAGCTGATGGATGTTTTTCTCTCATCGATGTTTCTAACTCTCTATCCCATTCCCCTCCTCTCTGTAAAAAATTATATATATATATATATATGTGTGTGTGTGTGTGTGTGTGTGTGTGTGTGTGTGTGTGTATATATATATATATATATATATATATATATATATATATATATATTAAAGATAGATTTGGAGTGTGAATATTACCTGTCAAGCATGTAAACTTGTGTTTGTCAATTGCCTTACTTCTGAGAGTGTACCAGAGCTGCAACCCAATCATTCTCAACATTTTCCCTTAACCTATGCTGTTCAGACACCTATAAAGAAAGCTCTCTTTGCATGTTGTTGTGCTCCTCACTAATGGTGGTGATTTAGTGGGGGGGGGGGTAGGGGTACACCATTTTCCTCTTCTTTCTCACCTGTAGGAAAGTAACTGTCAGGTTCCCCAGGAGGCCTTACAGTTGGAAGAAAGCTTTCCTTTCCAGAAAATATTGTCAACTCCACATTCTTCCTTCATGTCATATATATTTCATTAAGAATCTCTAATAATCTAAACTCTGCATTTTCCAATGAGAAATTGGTTTCCCAGTTGGGTAAATTTCAAAAGAAGTGTTTGTAAATGGATGTTTGCCTAAGGTGAGTCAGTAAGGGGACAGTTTGAGTGTCTTGGAAGGGTAGCCAGATGAATTTCAAAGTCATCTTCAAACTGCCACCTCCTCAGGTCAGATGCATAAACACTTTGGAGCTTCAAAAGCATCTTGCACAAGAATCCAAAGGCCACAGTCAAGGTGAGTTGTCACAGTTAGTGCAACATCAGCACCATTTATCTACATGAAAGAGTTCTGGCTTAGGCAAATTAGTGTCTGAAAAAATCATGACTAAATCTAGTCACTGGGCTTTAAAGACAAATTCAAAGTCAGTTGTCATTCAGTTTTCATCTCTGAAACCTCTGACAAATTCCCCCATGTGTTCTTTCTTGTTGGGTTCACATTTTTACTCAGGACACAGGGGGAAAAATACATGGGCTGATTCATAATAGAAGAAAAAGAAAATCATTGTATCTCTTCTGTGTGATGGGAAGATTTGCAAAATCATCATGTTAAACCCCAACAATAACCCTTTGAGGTGCATATTATTGCTTTTATATCATAGATGAGGATATTGAGGCTAACAGAGTTTTATTACTTCTCTGAAATTAAATGGATGATGAAGGTCAGAGCTAGGATTAGAATCTCAGCATTTGAACCTCTATTCTTACCACTAGATGAAATTCCCCTGAGTCTAGATCTCTCTCTCTCTATCTCTCTCTCTCTCTCTCTCTCTCTCTCTCTCTCTCTCTCTATATATATATATATATATATATATATATATATATATATATATATCTTTATTCATTTAACCCAATAACACTTTAAGGTTGGCAGTTATATTTTACAAATGAGGAAACTGAGGTACAAAAGGCTTAATCCCACAATTTAGGTTCCACAACTTGTCAGGGGGAGAAGCCAGGATTCACACTCTGGCCGCTGGGCTGTGTGTTCTTAGCCACCAAGCTACCTTGTAATTGGATTAGAAAAAAGATTTTGTTAAGGGAAACAGGATGTAAATAAATACAACATATTGAATTTTATCGCCAATTATCCAGGAGACTTGTTAAACATATTTCAGCACCTATATTACATATCAGGTCTCTTGTAAATTTGGGCAATGCTAATATAACCCCTTGAGTTATATCATGTCTAGGTAATGAGACAAAAATTTTCTAGAAAAGAGTGATCCAGACAAGGCACTGTTGTACTGGGAGCAGCCAGCCCGACTCCTGCTCTGGTATTTCTTCTCTGTAAACAAAAAGGGAATCTTCCCAGAGGGACAACAGTATACTAACTGTCCTATCTAATTGTCCTAAATTGTCATTCTTAGACCCTTTTATAGAAGAGCATTGTTGCCAGTAAATGGATTTGGAATCAATAAGCATCTCTTGAGCACCTGAGCGATGTGCTGAGGTCTCATTTCCATTCTCCTATTGACATTAACCTAATCTGATCTGATCTCATTGGACTTGATCTTAGAAACCACTCTACGGGAGATGGCCAGTCATTTCTATTTCAGAGACGGGAGATCTGAGGCTCAGTAGTGGAAGATGGACTCGAGGTGATATAGGAAGTAAGTGAAGGAGCTGGTGTTGGGGTCGGGATAATCTGACTCCAAGCTCAGTGCTCTTCCTGCCACCATAGAACACAGTGTTTGAGGCAGAAGGGACCACCTTTGCCAACTCAGCTCAACTGGGACAATGCAACCTCCCTCTGGTATCAGGGGGTACTGCTTAATGAAATCCAGGCGTCAGCCTTGAGGCAGGGCCCACCAGGAAGGCAGCATCAAAGGGTCTGGTGTGGAAGACATCCATTTGACTCAGTCATTCCAATCTCTCTCCAGGCTCTCCCCTGCCCTTCCCAGCAGGTCCCCAGAAAGAGTTGTCTGCATTAGTAGCCTCTTCGTTTCTCCTCTCATTTTATCTTTCCTTCTCAGGATGGAGTTTTACTGAAAAGCAACTTCACAGTTCTCTCCACCGCTCTATGGATGGGTAAACTCATCTGCCTGATGATATTAGGGAAAGACGAAGCTGCTTGCTCAGTCCTTTCTCCCCTTCTTTTAGGCTTATCTGTCCACCCCTGCAGTCAGCTTCCTCAGCATATTCAATGCTGCAACCAAGAAAACTACACGGGGGAGGGGAAGAGGTCAGCTCCAGGGAGAGGGGGAAGTAGCAAGGCCATTTGGTATTGTTCTAAGGCACATTTTGCTTTCCACTGGCTCCTTTGTGTCTTAATGTCTCAGTTTGGTTCTGCAAAGGCTGGGGAAATAGAGATGCTATTAATTGCCCTCCCAACCCCCCAAATGGATCATGCTCAATTGTAATCACTCTTCTAATCTGTGATTTACTCACTACCACACCCAGAGGATCTGCTGAGTCCTTCCCTCACCTGATGCCTCACTTCCTTCCATCTTGAAACTCCCATCTTCTTTCCTTTCCTGGCCATTCTTTCCTTGGAATCTCTTATCTGCTCTACCTTCTCCTCCTTCCCCTCAGATTCTTGGCATACACAGCTAACTCCTTTATCAGTTTTTAAATTATTCTTGGACAGTCACACATGCTTTGTGGTTTTTAACTACCGCCTCTTGTCTCACGACACTTGTCTTTATATCTTCCCCAACTACTTCACAGGTCTCTCCATTTTGATGTTCCATGTGCACCACTATTTCAGACATGTCCCAACTCAAACTTACCCTGGTCCCCATTGGACCTGCCCCTCCCATGCTCACTAACTGATGGAATGGAACCACCAGTCCCTGGCATCAGAAGACTAGGAGCTGGTTTTGATTCTGTCATCTCCCTCTGTCCTACATTCAATCAGTTGCCCATCTGGCCAGTTTCACCTTACGTGTATCCTTTAATTAATTCTCTTCTCCCTTTCCTACCAGGGCTCTGTCTTGATTCAAAACCTCATTATCTTTCACCTGAATTATGGCTCTAGCTTTCTATCTCCTATACCCAGGCTCACCTCCAATAGATCCTCCATGCAGGCACCATAAAAGATATTTCTGAAATAAAAATAAGATCCTGACACTCTGCTTAAATCTTTCAGCGGCTCCCTAACAACTACAGGATAAGGTCCATGCCCCTTAGCACGCACAGCATGCCCTCAAGATATTGCCTCCTCAACAACCGCATTTCTACTTCACACTTTGCCCTCTGGCAAAACAAATCTTTTCATAATCTCTACACATATTCTACTGCTTCTCCTCTGCCTTTGCCACTCCGTGGCCTTCTCAGAAGGCTTTGCCTGGGTAATGCTAGCTCTGCTCTGTGATCGCCTCGGTTAGAGAGCGTCCTTGAAATGCCTCCCTGGGCTGGGTTTGCCACCATGCCCATGCTTCTCCACTTCCCCTGAGCTTCCCCTACTGTGACTTTCTCTCACCTACTTGGCTCCTGGGGAGGTGAGGAACCTTGTGTTACTCCTCTTAACACCCCTGGTTCTAGCACAGGACCTGGTACAGAATAGGGGCTCTGTGGCTTTTAGTAGCATAGCACTGAACAGCACTATTGATGTTCAGAGAATAAGAATAAAGTATTTTAATGGAATCAATGAGCTAAGAGGGGTGTGGCCAAAAGCAGGGATGCTCTTTCTCTCGATCTGGCAGGGCACACCAGCTGAGATTAAACCCAAGAGTCTGGTATAGAAGGCATCAAATCATCCCAATTCCCCTCTCTGATCTCTCTCTCCCTGCCAGTCCCTGTGCCCTAAAGGCAGGTCTGCTGTACCAGGGCTACCCAGGGTGCCTTGACCATTGGATAATGAGATGCTAACAGTGAGTTCTGTTTTCCAGAGAGCCTTTGTTTTGTAGGAGTCTTCTCATTCTTGCACTCTTCCCAAGGGGAGCGAAGTGAAGGCTGAGACCAGAGCGCTGTAGGATGGAGGAGAGAGGCTGGCATGGCTGAGAAGTCTTCAGCCTGGTCTCTCTCCACTTAAAGAATCCACTAACACACCTGGCGTCAGTGACTGTCCAGGCGGCCCTGCTTCTGTGACTGAGAGCCACTCTAGAGAGTTCTGTCTCTCTGGCTTTCCCACCTCAGGCCTCGAAGCTATGCTGCTTCCCATCTGTGGAGAATTTCAGCTCCTAGCTGTTTGCATCTGCCCATTCCTCCTTAGACTATAACCTGGCTTCACAACTCTCACTGTTTCTTCGCATGTTTGTGTACAATTCTCTGGTTGCAGAGTACTCCCATGTGCTGTGTGTCTTTCATCTTCTTAACAGTCCTATCCGCTAATAGTCTGTGTCCTAGATCATATATCTGGTAACACAGAGGAGCCCAGATTTGAACTCAGGTCTCCTTATTCCAGAAACTGTATCTTTCTGCCACTCAATGTAGGAAGAGAATTCAAGAAAAGATCTCACATTCATCTCTTAGCTATTTGTGGGCATGAGCAAATAAAGCATTAACACTTACTACCCACAAGTTCAGTGCCAGACATCTTTGAATTTTTGTAAGAATTTTTACTTTTCAACACAGTGCCATAGTGGTTATCTTATGGAGTTCCGACAACATAGAAAAGGAAGTAAGTGCAGATGTCTGGTCCTTTGATCTATAAAGCACCCATTTTACCACTGTACCTTTCTTCTATCTCTCTTTATAAGAATATCATATTCTCCTTGCCATAGTGATTTACTTAGGGATGTAGAAATATAGTCCAGCTTGGCCAATGTGGCTCAGAAGTTGATATTGACCTATGAAACAGGTCAGGACACATGCTCGGGCTGCAGGCTCCACCCCCTGTAGCGGGTGTTCAGGAGGCAGCCGATCCATTATTCTCTCTCATCATTGATGTTTTTATCTCTCTCTTCCTCTAGAATATAAATGAAAATATATTGGGGGGGGGGAGAGAGAAATATGGTCCAAGCTAGACTGAGTAGGTCTTCCATGAGAACTTCTAGATTTTTTTGGAAAGACTTATTTTCATTGGAAGTGAACCCTGGTTCTGAGGCTCCCAGTCAACTCTGTCCTTCACATGGTCCAATCCTATGTATCTGAGAACTGGAGAGAGTAACAGAATCTCAGAGATTTAGACTGAATGCCAGCATCTGGCCTTGCGTAACTTCTGTATTTTTGTAGACTTTTTAATGATGTGAGTCAGTGAGTCAACAAATTCTTTTCTTCCATAGACTTTTAAGATGGTTTTCTCTTGCTTGCACCCAAAGCACTTTAATTTCTATTTAACAAAGAGGTTATATAAATCTATAATGGTGTCATAGCTTACAGCAGTATAAATTATATTGAAAAAGCAATTCTTTTAGAAGTTATCTTACTAATGCATAAATACCTCTATAAGAGTATGCATGTTCATGAGATCAACTCAGGCTACTGAGCCTAAGGTATTACATATAACCTTTCTTGATTTGAGCAGGTGACCTTGAAACTGAGTAACTCTGCTCTGGCTCCACCAGCCAACTTGGCCCAGGCCCAGCATTGATCCTCTAGTCTGTCCTTTATCATGTGGGTGCCTTTTGTGATTGATTCAAGATTGGGCTGTTTCTCTGTTGAGGCTCCGCATACCCTTTCGAGGCAAGGCTGAGTCTGTTTATATCTGGTCCCTCCAGGACCCTCAGGAGCCAGATCAGAGCCCAATCAGAGCCTCCCTTCAGGTCAAGCAGTCCACTCACATTCCTCTGCATATCTGCTATCCGTGGACAGGTTTCCCAGGGATCTTGATGAGCCCAGGATGAGTGGTTCATGAGTCTGGGAGAGCCCAGTGTCAAATCTGAAAACCCATCACACCGGACAATGGGCTGCAAAGGAAAGAGTTTCTTTTTCCTCCTCCACAGACCAAGAAGAGTTAATTGAAAAGGGCAAGAGCTTTGATTGAAGTTTGAGGACAGGGTAAGGGTGGGAGGATAAGCTTCAGAGGATGGATTTCAGGGTGGGCTATACCCTGAAGCTGTGTTGGAAGCACTGGTTTCCAACTTAAGTCCAGGGCTTCTCATGCACCAGTTTCGAGAGAGAGAGAGAGAGAGAGAGAGAGAGAGAGAGAGAGAGAGAGAGATGCTTTTTAAGTGGATTCTTAGTTTCAAATATTTTTAAACATTAAAAAGAAATGCAAAGACTTATCTTTTTAAAATCTTTATTGTTGAGAATATTACAGATGTCTCCCTTTTTCCCCCTCATTGCACCCTAAACCGGATTCCTGCCCCACCCTAGACCTTCACCATACTAGTGCCTGTGTCCATGGGCTATGCATATCTATATATATAAAAACCTAATATGCAAATTGTCCCCTCTGGAGTTCGACCAGGAGTTTGATTGCTCACTATGATCGCTCTTCTGACCACCAGGGGGTGGCGCAGAACAAAGAAAGGCCCCAGTGGCAGCCAGCACCCAGGAAAGGAAGGTCCCAGCTGGCAGTCAGAAGGCCACAATGGGCCCTGATTGTCAGTCATGCCTAGGGACCCTACCCATGCATGAATTTCATACATTGGGCATCTAGTATGCATATACATTCTTTGGTTGATCTCTTCCCTCCCTCTTCTCCTCTTCTGAGATTCTTTAGAGTATTTAGTTTGTCTGACTTTTTTTTAGAATCTCTGTTTTGATAAAGATTTTATTGTGGGTAATTTCAAAATACCCATGTAACAGAAGAGAATAGTGTACTCACCCCTTAGCTGCAACAGTCATGAGCTCCTGGCTACCATTCTGTCATCTGTATTTCCATTCAGATGACAGAAGGAAGTACATATGTGATATCCAGAAATTAAAATTCATTATTTTAACTTCTGGATATCACATATGTTAGGATCTATCTTTCAGATAAAATTTTTAAAAACATAACCATTACCCTTTGAACAAGTAATGTCCTTTATTTTTTTATTGATTTTATTGGGATGACATTGGTTCACAAGACTATAAATTAAAAAAAAAAAAACAACACATATGTTTATTGCAGCATTATTTACACTAACCAAGATATGGAAACAGCCCAAGGTCCCATTAGTAGATGAATGGATAAAAAAGCTGTAGTACACTTACATCATAGAATACTATGTAGCTGTAAAGAAGAAGCAATCTTATTTTTTGCAATAGCCTGGGTGGACCTGGAGATTATGATGCTAAGTGAAATAAGCCAGTCAGAGAAAGACAAGTACCATATGATTTCACTTGCATGTGGAATCTATTGAACAAAACAAACCACCTGACTTCTTTAAGATATTAAGTTCCTCCTGCTGTCAATCCAAGCAGGACCTACCACTTAAAAATAGGCCAACCTTTATCATCATTTTTGGGGTCAGCCATTTGCCCAAACTCACCCAGCGTCTCTGAACCTTTTCCTGATTTTCCTGGAATACTTGGGATGCCCAAGTTCTGTGCCACTCACCAACTGTTTTATTGTTTGCTCCTCGTTCTATGATGTTTCCTGAAATAATATGAGCGTGTCCTAATGCATTGCAACACAAAGCAGCAAACTCAAACCCTCAGATGGTGGCTGCGGTTGATTTTTGCTTGGTTGGTCGTGCCTCATTCCCATAGCTGGTCTACAAGGAGTTGTGACTGTCCTGGTTTTGGGGACAGTTCGGAGGTTTCTTGCTCAGTAGAAATTTGGATTGTACCTCTGGCCTTACTGTTCTCTCTGCCTGGCCCCCATATGCCTGTCCATTCCAGTGTTCATACCTCGTACCTGCCCAGGTTCCCCAGAATAGTTTCTTAGCCTGTCCCCCATGGCCTGGGTCTTAGTGGGAGCTTCCCAAGAGAAAAGAATTCCTGAGTGTGGGTCTTGGGAACAGCCATGTTGTGTCAATCAGGGTTCTCCAAAGAAATAGATGATGTAGGAATTGGCTCATATGACTATAGAGGCTGACACATCCCGAGATCTGAGGTTGACAAAAGGGGACTCGGGAGAGCTGCTGGTAGAGTTCTAGTCTGAAAGCTACAGGTTCAAGACGCCCAGAGAGTTGCTCTATTTGTTCAAGTCTAAAGGCAAGAAAAGTACCAGTGACTCAGCCCTAAGGCAACCAGGCAGAAGCTTTCTTCCACTTGTGGGAAGGAGGATCAGCCTTTTGGATCTAGTCAGGCCTTCAGCTGATGGGGTGGGGCCCACTCACACTGGGCAGGGACATCTGATTGACTCAACCTACTGATTCAGATGTAATCTCATCCACAAACATCCTCACAGACACACCCATGGTAATGTTTGACCGAATGTGCGGAACATCCATGACCTAGTCAAGTTGACATGTAAAGTTAACCATTATACGTGATAATGAGGACAATACTATTTCCTTCCATGCACATTGCACAATTCAACCTACAGGGGACCTTTGCCTTAAATTATATTTTATCCTCAACACTGTGCTGAGATAGGACTTCCCTTCCTCATGGTGTATTTGAGGAAACATAAGCTGACAAAACTCATGTACAGAATTCATTTGCCTTTTATATGCCTGATACTGTGGCAGGAATGGGAGGTTCAAGGTCAAATAAACATCAATTCACCATCCCTTTTTGAACAGTGCCACAGAGTTCAAAAGGAATATACTCTGCATTGGGCTATGTGGACTGGAAGTGGCAGAGCATGGACTGTGTCCAAAAGAATGGTTGGTGAGGAACCGGGAAGGTGGTTAGCAAATCAAAGGTGATGAGAAGTGTGAGAGCAAGCAGTTAAATCATCTCAGGGTTTGCAGTAGTGACAGAGGAAGACTGGGAAGCAATGGGTGTCCCAGCACCTTACAGGATTGGTATGTAGATTCAAGTTTTGAAAACAATGTAAAACATGGTAACATGTATTAGGGGGCATAGTAAGTGTTCAATATGAGCTTATGATGCTATATTCAAGATGTATGTCAATACCCATCACAGGCAAGGAATAACTTAGGAAATAATCATTTTTAAAAAATCAAGATTCACAATTGCATACACAGAATGATAGAAACTATGCAAACATTGAGAATGAAAATGGCTGCGTAGCGGAAGTCTGGAGGGAAATGTGTCAAAATTGTTTTAGAGGTGGCCTTTAGTGGGGGTGTTTCTTTTCAGTCCTTGGTATTTTCTAAATCTCTGATCAGCATGTAATACTTTATTAATGGGAAATTTTAATTTTGCATATGCTTTTAAACTGTGTGCTTATGTTACCTTAATCCTTGAAGGAAATGAATAGAAAAGTTGGAAACGTTTTTGCCTGTAAAATGTCAGCTTCACTAATTGTCAGCAAATTTGCCTGGTAGATGGTCCCCTGCATATTGCAGGTTTCTGAAGGTCCCTCTGTATGAGGTGGGGAAAGGACTGGAGCTGGGGCCCCAGCATGTACTTCCCAAGAGTCCTGAAGGTTGGGAAATTCTAATTCATCTTCATACTCAATCCCCTGTGATTGAACTAAGAATTCCGAAGGCTCTGAGGAAGGTTGGGTGGTGCCTCCTCCCTGTTCCACCTGGTTGAGTCTGGAGGAAGCAGAGCTCCCTGAGCAGGAATGGCCCTGCTCTCTCAGGACCGATGGCTCCAGCAGCCATCAGTTAGGTTGAGATTAGCCCAAGTACAGTAGTTAGTTAATTGTGAGTGTGACACAGACCCCCTGTGTCACAGCATGTGGCTTGGAAGCCAAGCCAGAACAGTGGGAAGCTTTCCAGGAGCATTGCAAGGGCACCAAGTGGAAATGAATATCCAGCAAGGGTGTGCAGAAAGGCGGGGCGGGGGGGGTGGGCATCCTGGTTTGGAGTTCCGCTCTAGCTTGGCTTGAATCCTGAATGACTCTCTTAAAGAGTCTGGTTGATTTTACAAGATTTGCTGGAGGGGTTGGGGGAGGATGCTAGACATGAATTCTGAAGGCTGAGTAGGAAAGAGGCAAATATATATCATAGAAAACTTTTGAGATCATAGGGATCAGTCAGAGACAAAGATGCAAAAAGGCATTTGGGAAACAACACATAGGTCAGAAGATTATATATCTATGTCTATGTCTATGTCTATGTCTATGTCTATGTCTATGTCTATACCTATATACCTATACCTATATCTCTATCTATCTATATATATAAAACTAAGCCACCGGACAATCAGACAACTGGCTGACTGGCAGACCAACCAGTAGCTATGATGCACACTGACCACCAGGGGGCAGATGCTCAGTGCAGGAGCTGCTGAGCTGCATTCACTTGGCAGCTGTGGTTCTTGGGTGATACGCTGGAACCAGAGAGGAGGGAACCTAATTCTAGGGTGTGTCACTGAGAACCGCCTTCTCACAATCTGAGACCCCTCAGGGGATGTCGGATGTCGAAGAGCCAGTTTCAGCCCATTCCCCACAGGTCAGGCCGAGGGACCCCTCAGGTGCACGAATCCATGCACCAGGACTCTAGTAGAGTATAGTAGGGAAGGGCTTGGGAGTGGTAAGAAAGATATAAGACAGTAAGTAAACAGTAGGCAAGATAGTAAAAGATGAAAAGTTAAGAAGGGTAAGAGAGTGAATCAGGAAGTCGTCCAAGGACAGGGACAGTCAAAGGAGAGTGAAGTCTCTGTGGGAAGAGAAGGGAGGGGAAGGGGAAGGCAGAAGAGAGAAATCAGGAGTCCATCTAAAAATTGAAAATATTCATTCATTCATACTTCCTTTCATCCATCCATTACTTTGTTCATTTATTTTTACAAATAAAAATTAAGAATCCTCATTGTGCTTAGCACTGTCTTAAGTAGAGAGAGGGGGAGACCGACTCAAAAATGGGTTATACAACATTGTGATCACAGCTATCATGAACGTTTGTCTAAGATACTCTGAAGTAAGGAGGGAAGAGGCAGTGGGGAGAGTTAGGAAAGAATTCACAGGTGATGCAGCATTTAAATTGAGGTTGAAGGATGAGTTGGAGATTAGTAGAGACAGCAGGGAGAGCATCTCTAAAAGACAGAAGTGAGGAGCAAAGCAGCTTTTGTTGGGGAATGAGGAGCCCTCACAAGTAGGTGGAAATGAGTGAAGGACTAGAGAAAGGAAAAGGAGATGGGGTTTGGATGGGCACAGTTTTGATTGCTGAATGAGAATTGGGAAAGAATTCTGTAGTCCAATGAGCTCTACGTTCTTTAGATTGCATATTATCAGTTAACAATTTTGAGTAATGTCTGCAATTCTCATTCATTCATTCAACATCTAACTATCTCACTGCTTCCATATCTATACTCTAGGTTAACTTTCCTAGATATTACAAGTGGAGAACCTTTTATCTTTTTGCTACATTTTTATATTTACATATTCAATATCTATGTATGCAAACATATAATAGATATATAAATGTAATATGTAAAAAATATATTGTAATTGTAGGTTATGCACATACATTTTATATATTACTAGTATATGATATATAAGTTACATGTATTATGTATATAAATTTTCAAGGAACTTTTCTGTTTATAGACAAAATTGTTTGTCTGATTTTCTCCTTCCTTAGAAACTACCGTCTGACCTCATTTCCTGCCCAATCAATAACCCCAGCCTATTTTTAATCCTTCTCCTAGGTGTTTACTGGTGTTTGATTATCATCTCTGCTTCATGTCCCTGATGGAATGAGTCTTGTGTTTATATGCAGTGATCTCATGACCTGATAAAATGCTCCTTGCCCCCACAGTAGACACAGTTTTTAGAGATTAAGACAATGTAATGGCTATGAGTCCTCATTGAATCCTTATTTACATTCTCCTGAGTGTTTTGCGTGTACCTACTCATTCATCTTCACAGCAACCTCCCTGAGGAAGATTTCATTGTTATCACAGTGCCACAGGTGGGCAAGCTGACTGAGCTACTGCCGAAGGTTGATTACTACACAATGGTAACTGGCAGAGCCAGGTTTTCAGCTAATTAAGTTTGGTTCTGGAGCCTGCACCCTTGATCGTTGCATCTTACATCACACACCAATGATAATCATAAGTCGTATGCTTGAAGAGTTCACCGTGTGCCAGGGACAATGTCCAGGGGGTGATGTGCCTTAGTTCAGTGAGCTCTCATAACTCTTCAGGGTTATTACCACCCATTTCACAGATAAGGAAACTAAGGCTTTAACACATTAACTAGCTTGCTGCAAGCCATTTAGCATGCAGAGTGGTTGGGTTAGACTTAGAATCCAGGTGGCTTATGCCAAAGTCCATGTGCATAGCCCATTGGCTATACCACCTACAACACCCGTGGGAGGCCTTTCCTTTCAACTAAGTTTCTTGTAGATGGTGTAGCGATAATGCTTGGGGTCTAGTTTAGGTAATCCACTTGCTGCCATTATTAGTGATATCACCATCTTAAGGAAAGAAAGGGCATATCTTCATAATGAACACTACCAGATACTGAGCACTGAGCTAGTATATTAATAAACTTTCTTTTACTGTATCTTCCTCACACCTTCCAAGGGAGATATTATCATCACCCAGTTTTCAGATGGGCCATTGCTCATATCAGTGGCTCAGTTGAGAGACAGTCAGTGATTTCCCTGAGACCACATAGTTGATAAAAGGAAGACCCCAGATTGAGACTGACCGGGGTTTCTCTAATTCTCCAAAACCCATAAGTCCTTGAAGCTTCTGGCACCAGCCCCTGGGTTGTCTCCACCCCTCCTCCCCCTGAGAAGAGAACACAGAACTGCTCTTGTCACACATGCTTTATTCTGTCCCCCACTGCCAGGGCTAACTGCGAAGGTGCCTGTCAGTCATGTCCTGAGCCCAGGAGACAGTGTCCCTCCCCCTGCTGTCACCAGGAGGAGCCTGGGCTCCTGGAAGGAGGATTGATGGCTTCAGCTTCATCAACCTGGCGCCAAGATGCAGTACCAACCTCTTCCCTGCCCATCCATCTTCCCCAGGATGAGAAAGGCTTGTAAATTCACAGCACCTATGATCAAGCTTTAGGAGCCCGCCCCTACCCTCATCTCCACTAGGCACACAAACACTGACATAGACACACACATGATCCTACTCATACTTCTTAATCATAGCTATCTAACACAGGGGATTTTCCCACCACTGTAGTGGTCAAAGCTGTGAACTCTGCAACCAGAACTCTGCTGCCTGTGATGCTGACTAGCAATGTAATCTTGGGTCACTTCTCTTGGCCTCGTTTTTTTTTTTTGTTTTTTTTTATTGGTAAAGTAGATATATTAGTACCAATCTCAAAGGATTGTTCTGAGGCCCAAATTATCAAAGAACTTAAAACTGTGCCTGTAGCATATTAAATACTCAATAAATGCTATTTTATCATCTCCTCCTACTCCTTCTCCTCCTCCTCCTCATGGTCACGTTATAATGCATTGCTTCTCAGTAGGTCTACTCAGGAATGTTATTTTCAACTGGAATCCAGGGACACTGTCCTGTCAGGGATTTACAATGCTGCAGTCAGCTTTGATGGATCTGTGCCTTTTTCCACTCCCCTATCACATGCCCTGATGAATTCTTTACTCTTCTCTTGCTCATCGTTGTACCACAGGGAGGTGGTATTTCCCAAGGTCCTGCTTATATGGCTTCTAGCTGAGTGTGTCCAATGGGAGGCATGGCTGGAACACTGAAGGGCTGGAGGGAGGGGAGCTCAGGTATCCATCAACTATTGCCATGTAATAGCCAAAGTTTGGCATACCACAGTAAGCACTCCTTTCAGGCTCCCACACCAGTGCACCTGTTGGGATATCTCTGCTTTGAGCTATAGTAGCTGGGGGAACTATGCTCCATGCTTCAATTTATCTGGGGGCTCTCAGCTCCATATATCTCTTATTCTTAGGGGACTAGTTGGCTACCAGAGCATATTCTTCCCATTACAACTCCAGAAGAGCAAGTGAGCAAGTCTACTATGTAGGCACACTTTAAGCCTCTGCTTATGTCATGTCTGCTACTGTCCCAGCATTGATGGAATGGGCAAGTTTCCTTTTCCTATTGATGGTTGGGGCAGGGTACATGTTTTTTTAGTATTACGTTTTCTTGCATACTTAGTAAGTCTTCCTTCATTCTCCACCTCATCTCTGCTTGAGGCCCAATCTCCTTAGTGGCTCCAGCTTCCTCTGACAGGCATGTGTTGGTTCCAACTTCAGCTGATGACTTTAACGTTTGGGCCCTGAGATGCCACCTCTTTTCTTTGTCCCTCCAGCTGGTGGCAGCTCTTTGCTTGTTCCAATTTCTACTTTGCCTCACTCTCTTCTGTGTTTAATTTTTTACTTTATTTATTGACAATGAAAGCTCATACAAATTTCAGAAAGTGCTAAATAATCTACAAGGGATGTATATGCAGTATTAGTACTAAATAATACACAAGGACTGTGCAATCCCTGTCTCATCTCAGCTCCCAGAGTTGGCACCATCAGGTGTGTGTGTGTGTGTGTGTGTGTGTGTGTGTGTGTGTGTGTTTGCACTTCATCCAGAAAATTTCTTAGTAACTCATAATTTAAAACTCATCACAGCCCTCCAAAAAAGATATTACTATTCTCAGTTGACATATAAAGGAAGTGGTTATTGTGCAAATTTGGGAAAGTTGCTGACTCTTTCTGAACTTGCATGTCCTCATGAAATATAGAAGTCACAAAAATAACTAGGTCTTAGGTCAATCAATGCACTGAGACAGTGTGCACAGAATGCTTAACTCTAGGAAATACTCCAAATGTTCACTGAATAATAATGATGATGATAAAACTATGGCTAGTGTAATAATTATAATGAGTAAAAGTGGCCTCAGAACACTCACCTTCTGCATTTTCATATAAGCAGTAGCCATATTCAAAGGGAAGGTCTGGGACTTCTGAGAAAAGTTTGGAAAAGCTCTTCACCCTCCCAGACCACTGAAGGGGACATGAGGTAGTTGTGGACAACCATTTTGTTGTCCGGGTACCTTGGCCTTTCCTGGGCTTCATCAGATTCAAAATGTCAGATAACTCCTCTTTCCAGATGCCTCCCCTGATCCCTCCATTTGGCCCAACCCTTCTTGGCGGTACTGTATGAGCCAGTATGCTCATGGGTAGCAAACTTGAAAGTACATAAGAATTCCTGAGTGTCTCACAAAAATGCACATTCTTGGACCTCGCCCCAATCTACTGAACCATAAGACATCCAGGTAGGGCACAGGGTTGCATTCTTATCAAGTGCATTGGGTGATCTCCTGCAGGGATTTATGGACACAGTCTAGGCAAAGCTGCCCAGTCTAACTCACATCTACTCAGTCACTCAAGAAGCAATGGTGGAGTGGCAACTCCTTCCTGGGCACTAAGAGAGGCAGTGAAGATAGAGGTAAAAGTAAGACAAGAATCCATGTTCTCAAAGACTGGAGCATGGGGGAGGGGAGAATGGGACAGAATAGAAATAAGTGAGTTTACAGTATGGGGCAATAAATGCCACGCAGAGGCGAGCACAGGCCTGTGGAAGCACAGACTTGGGAGCTGAGAGAGGGCTTGGTTGTTGCTTATGTAAAAGGCTGACAAGTGACTCATCCTGCGCTTTGTGAAGCAGCTCTGGGGACACACCAAGGGGTCAGAACAGAGAGGAGATGACAGCGGAGACAGAATGCCTTCTGTGAGACTCCTATTGCTCTCTCACTTACCACAGTTGTCCGGTATATTAACAGCTGTTTCTACTGGCTTAATTTCAGTTTACCTTTGGGAAATGGGGCTCGTGGAAGCCCTTAAGTCATGGAAGGTATAGAATAAAGCATGCACTAACTAACATGCAAATATCACACATTGACATTGTAGATATTCTACATTTGGTAAAAAACAGGTTGCCTTTTAAAAAAATAGGATACTATAAGGTTAAAGCCAAAAAAGGAAAAGAAAACTGGGTACAAATACTGTATTCTCAGGCGTGCTACTGTATGTGAATACTTGTTGCACAAACATGCGAATTCATTGAGATCACGAATGCCAGGTGTCTTGTCAGAGAAAGAAGTTACAAATAAGGAAGGAGAAAGGCAAGAATGAACTTAGTGGCATTGGTTGGGAATTGGAGGTCTCAGTATGAATTTATGGTTCTGACATAATAATTATTCGCCAGGTACCTATATACAGAGAGATATATAGAGAAGTAAATTAGATATTCATGTACTTCCTACTGAGAGAACTTACGCCATGTCACTGACCTCACACTGATCATGAGAAAACATCTGACAAACCCAAATTGAGGGACATTCTACTAAATAACTAATGGGTACCATTCAGAAATATCAAAGTCATGAAAATCCAGGAAAGAATGAGGGACTCTCACAGCATCAAGGACCCTGAGGAAGTAAGGCTAATCACTGCATGTGGAATGTGGAATTCTGGACTAGACTATGGGACAGGGAAAAGAATTTCTGATCAGACTTAACCCTCTATCGTGTTAATTTCCTGATTATGGTCATTGAACTGCAGTTAAGTTGCTAGTATTAGAAATATAAATGCTGTGCTGTTTTAGTAACTTTTTTGTAAGTCTAAAATTATTACAAAACAAAAAATTTTTAATGAAGGGGGGAAAGGCACTGAATCTGGTTGCTTCCTCCACAGTGTCAGGCAGGCAGTAAAAATTTAATATATGCCAGTGGAATTGTTTTGCCACCATATTCTTAATCATTTCCCCCACTTGGGGTGCTGTTCTCTCATCATCACATTTCCTTGGTTCATTTTATGGCGTATGTGTGGCCATGAATTGTTTCATGTCGGTGAGAACTGTTGCTCAGTGCCATGAGCATTCCTGAGCAGGAAGTGCTAAAGAGCATAGGCAGATTCTAGGATTGAGAGGCCACTGCGCTATCCCCCAGGCCCAGTGCAGGCACCTCTTACTAACAGGTGTACTGCTCTGCCTTCCCTAGGTAGGTGGCAGCAGACAACAGGGAATCATGCCCTGGAGGCTCAGAAGTTGGGCAGCTGGTAGGTTCCCAGGAGCTGTCCATGGTTCTGACATGTCTCCAGTACCCAGCCTGGGCCAAGGCAACGCTGTGGGTGAGTTTAGATTCTGCTGTGTATTGTTGGTTATTGACTATGACCCTCAGAATACCAAGCACTGTGGGGAGTGTGTGTGTGTGTGTGTGTGTGTGTGTGTGTGTGTGTGTGTGTGTTCCTACTTAAAAGCCAGGCTCCAAAGAACTGAATCATTGTGAAAGGCAGAGCTGCCTCACTCCAGTGACTAGGGCCTGGAATGACTTATGCCCCACTTCACTGATACTTTCTCCACAACAGGTTTCAAAAAGCATAGATCCAACTACACATACAGTATAATTTCCCAGGGCTTGTTAAAAATGCAATTTTTAAACTTGGCCTAACCAGACCTATTAAATCTGAATCTGCGGTAAAGGTTGAGGAGAAGAAAGAGGATGAAAAATATTCATTTTTTAAAAAAGTTTCCCTGGTGATTCAATATTCACCCTGAAATTTAAAAATAATTTTGCATCCCAGTCTAAAGAAAGTAATATCTGGGGGGAGTGGCGGGGAATCACTAGAGCTGCTATGCATATTTGTTTGTATCTCTCTCTTTCGATTTTCCTTCATCCAATATGCATTAAAATCTGCATAATATTTCATTACATGAATAAACATTAGTTTGAATACATGAATATCATTTACAGACAAATATACATGTATTTATTGATGTGTTTATTATTTCATTCAACAAGCATTTCTGAGCACTCGCTAGGCCAGAGGCTCTCTTCTAGGCACTTCACATACAGTGTTGATAAGACAAAGTATTTGTCCTCATGGAGCATACTTCCTCCTCACAGAAAAGTGAGGGAGGCACAGGGGCCGAGATACTGATGATCATGTATACATTTTTTATGTTTACGGGATAATTGATTTTTGAATGTTTAGAAATCGTTCATTTAGGCTTCCTAAGTATCACAATCAAGTTAACCTCATTTTTTAATGAACTCAGCATAGGCCTTGAAGTCCGATGGCCATCCTTTTGCCCTTTTGGACGGTGCTGTCCCCCAGAACTCTACCGGTCCTACGAGGGACAGCCCGTTTCCACACTCTGCCCCGGCTCCATCACAGAACCTCTGGGCTCCACTTTTCTTTCCTCAGAAAAGCAGACAGTGCGGCGTCCCTGCTGCTCTGCCGCTGTGACAATAAATGAGTGTGTTTTTCTGGAAGGAGCTGAAAAAATGCAAAGTGATTCTTCTCCCAACATGCATATTTTCCCCCTTTTAAATAAAAAAAAATGCTGCTTTGTACTTATCTGGTGCCCTCTTCCCAGGAAGGAGAATTTATTATTAGATCGGCAACTCCCTCAAACACTGAATAAAAGAATAAAAGGGAGCTCGTCGTGCTGCCTCGCCTTGTCGGAGGCCTCTTGGCAGAATGTGTCAGCTCCAGCGCGTCACCATATTTTATAATAACACTGGTGTTTTCACCAGGTGCTTTTGAGTCGGGCAAACAGAACCCATATTTCAACCCAAGCTCCATTTGCATAGCACAGATGATAACATCTCATCTTTCAAAGCTGCCCGCCCTCTTGGGATGCCTCACACTCAGTTCAAATCCTCCTGCTCCCCACGCGAAAGGATGTTTGTGTAATTAGTGGAAACAGGTCCTGAAGCCCATTGGAGCTGCCGACTATTGTAGGCTCGCAGGCAGAGCGATGTCACATCCAAGTCCCAACATAGTAGATCGGTCATGTATTGTCACCTTGTCACCACTTAGGCCGCGAAGATATTCCCATGTCAGGGGCGTACAGATGGTTCAACAATTTGGCTGCAAATAGGACATTCTGCTGCTAAGAAATGATGTTGGAACAGTAAAGCTGTTGTTTTAGGATACTGGGCAAAGAAGAGAGATTATTCATGTGCTAAGAGAGCTCTAGACAGGAACCATCATCAGCCACTGTTTGTTGAGCACCCACTGTGCACCAGCCACTAGGCCTAAAGCAACAGAGATCCAGAGCACTATCTCGTGGAGTTTACTGCCTGTAGGAGGCACAGACAACTCAGTCAGCAAGTGTGGCAGAAAATGTGATATGCACTAGAGTAGAAAAGGCATGGTACTCCTATATACAGATTTTGTAAACTAGTAATCCACACATGTAACCTATATATTCATGGAGACTAATGTTATCCCAATAAAATCCTATATAATAATAATTTTAAAAGCATGGTATTATTGGGGAAATAACTGAGGGCCTCATACCTCAACCATGGGCCTCAGAAAAGGCTTCCTGAAGGGTAATTTTTATACCAAGAGTCAAGGGTGAGGACTAGGATTAAGGTTCTAACAGACACCTTGAGCCCATAAATTTATCTCAATCACTCCAGCATTTAAAAAATGCAACCGAGTTCCAAGTTCTGTCTGTACTAGACATCCGGTATATACAGCTGAACATGACCTGGTTTCTGACCTTACAAACATGTATGGAGCGTGGGGATGGACTCAGAAAGGGGAATGAGCTAAAAGCTGTGGAGAGCAGCACAGGGAAGTGAAGAGCCTCCTGCTTGAGGTTCTGTGGAGAGAGTTGAGTCTGGAAAAGAAGGGTAGGACTTGTGAAGGTTTAAGAAGATGCTTTCAGAGCTAGCATTGTGCAGCGGTATGAAGCTGTGAGATGTCCAGGAGTGTCCAGGGAATAGTGAGAAGTGAAGGGCTGCATGCGTGGGACACAGGTGTGTCTGGTGGAGATGAGGATGGAGCGCTAGGTGACACGTGCCAAATGTAAGAGCAGAGATGTACTCTTTCAAATTGGAGTTTACAAAGGATTTTATCCAAAAGAATGCCACATTCAGAGGTATAGTTCAGGAAAACCATTAGAGCTGGTTTCCTAGGGGAAGGAAGTACAAGACAGTTGGAGCCAAGTAGCCTGGAGTCTGTTTGTTTGTTTGTTTGTTTGTTTGTTTGTTTGTTTGTTTGTTTGTTTTTCTCAGATGATGGGCAATAAAGGTCAGAATTAAGGCCCTGATGTTTCTGAGAGAAGGGAAATGTTTAAAAGTTTTCTGTGGATATACCTATTTCTACGTTTTGGTGTCTGATCAAATGTGAGATAAAAGAAGATAAAAATGATGGACATTCTATGTACAAGTAATCAATGCTTCTTCAATCTGAGTATACACCAGAATCACCTGGGAGCCTTGGGAAAAACATGCTTGCCTGCACTCCAGACCAAACAAATCAAAATCTCTGGGGTATAACCCAGCCGCCTTGAGTTTGAGGACTCCCCAGGCAATTTTTAATGTGCTTCCAGAATTGAGAATGTTCTGGATCAGGGGTAAACAAACGATGGCTCACAGACCAACTACAGCCAGCCCACCACTTGAGATTTTTTTCTTCTTAAAAAAATTTTTTTTTGTAATGTTTCTTGGGCTAGTTTGTAGATTCACATGCATTTGTAAAAAATAACACGACAAACCTTATATGGTTTGCCATTTTGCTTCATAATCCCATTTTGCAAAACTATAGTAGAATTTCCTAACCAGGACTTGACATCACGACAATGCACTGATCTTATTCAGATTTGTTTCTGTCCTGCTTATGCTTACTTTTGTGTGTTTATTGGGTGCTATACAAATTCATCTCCTGTGTAGGCTTGCATTTCTACCACCAAAGTTGTCAACATAATGAACAACTCCAACACAAGGATCCCTCATATGTCCCTTCTATGACCATATCCATCTGCCTTCCCGTCCTGTGGCCCTCACCACTGCAAACCACTAATTTTGCCTTTATTTATAAAATATTGCCATGTCAAAATGTTATAAAATGGAATCATATTGAATGTAACCTTTTGGAATTGGCTTTATTTTATTTTATTTTATTTTTGCTCCAGGATGAATTGCTTGGAAAGGTATTCAAGTTATTTCATAAATCAATGGTTTATTGTGGGGGTTTTTTGCTGAGTATTCCATGGAATGTACACTGTGTGGCCAGATTATTATGATCTCATAATCTGGCCACTCAGAGTGTGTGTGTGTGTGTGTGTGTGTGTGTGTGTGTGTGTGTGTTTGTGTATATGTGTGTGTGTATTAGAGGCCCCATGCATGAATTCATGCATGGGTGGGGTCCAGCCAGCCTGGTCAGGGTGAGGGACATGGGCAGTTGGGCCAGCCTGCCTGCTGGTAGAACTCCTGGTCAAGGAGACAATTTGCATATTACCCTTTTATTATATAGGACATACAGTAAGTGGCCAGATTATCATGCAGTTCTATATCAATTTTTGCTTTAGTCATTTAGGAACTCTGTTGTTTGATGTGTATATAGTGAGAATCATCATGTCTCAATATGACTATTTGTCTCTAGTAATTTTTTTCTCTAAAATCTACTTTATTAAACATTAATATAACCACTCCTGCTTTTAAAAACATGTCTTTTCTGTTCTTTTACTTTCAACTTACCCATGTTATTGAATTGAAGTGTATTTCTTATAAACAATACACAACTTAAGTCTGTCATTTGTTTGTTTACTCTGATCTTATTTTCTTGTCTTCTTGAAAGTTATTTGAAATGTTTTAGGATTTCCTCATGTCTTATTTATAGTGTTGTTGTTTTTTAGTGTATCTTTGTATAGTTTTCACAGTGATTGCTCAGGGTATTAAAATATACATACTGGTATGTGACTTAAAATGGCCAATAAGGTATCATGATTTTACTACTTCCACTGAAATATGGAAAGCCTAATTAGATTTAATTGCTCACTTTCAAATTTCTTTGTCCTAAGTATCAGATGGAGTTAAAATGTTTGTTCATTCTGTAAATATGATTTATAAAACTCATGAAGAAAAGTATTTCTATTTATATAACTCAATTTCTGATCTTTCTTTTCTTTCTTCTTCTTTCCTGCTACTCCAACATTTCTTCTTTTCTCTTTTCCTTTCTGTTTGAAGGACTGCCTTTAAGGATAAGTCTACCAGAGACAAATTATTTTAATTTAGAATGTTTTTATTTCCCTTTAATTAGTGGAGGGCAGTTTCACTGGATATGGAATTAGCTATTTTCTTCATCTCACATGGTTTTAAATGAGAAATTATCTTTTATTTGAGTTCCACTAAAGGTAATGTGTCATTTCTATCTGGCTGCTTTTAAATTTTTTTCTTTGACTTTAGTTTTCAATTTTTTTAATTTTGATGTATTTTGGTGTGGATTTCTTTATGTTTGCTCTACTTGGAGTAACCTCAGCCTGATGACTCATAGTTTGTGTCTTTTGCCAAATTTATTAAGTATTTTATTTTAAATATTGTTTTAGCCCCATTCTTTTCTTCCTTTCTAAAACTCTGATGTATGAATGTTGTATCTTTATTATCATACCACAAATCTTTCCTTTTGTTTTCTAGTCCATTATATCTCTGTTGTGAAGTTTGGGTGAATTCTGTTGTCTGTCCTTAAGTTTATTAATTCTGTCCTTTGACATCTCCACTCTTCTGTTATTGAGCCCATCCTGTAAGGTTTTAAAAACTCTTCTGTTCTTTCATTCCTCAGTTTTATAATTTTCATTTGGTTCTTTTTTTTAATTAATTTATTTATTGATTAAAGTATCACATATTTGTCCTTAATCTCCCATTCCAATCCCCCACCCCCAAACACTCATGCCCCCACCCCCCTGTTGTCCTTGACCACTGGTTAGGCTCATATGTGTGCACGTAAGTTCTTCAGTTGACCTCTCCCTTTCATCCCCACCCTCCCTTTGAGGTCCAACAGCCTGACCCATGGCTCCTTATCTCTAGGTCTGTTCTTGTGCATTACCACCATTTGCCCACCATCCAGAACTGAAATATCATTGTTGACATGTGCACATAAGAAACTGTTTGACATTGAAATTGGGTCTCAAAAGAACTGGTGGCCCAGAAAGAAGCTCACTACAGACTGATTTATATGCCTTTCAGCATAACGATTATTGCTTGTCTCATTTTTTTTATTCTTATAAGTATATTTCCAGTAGGACATGATCTCACTCATCTAGGGGAAATGGTGAACAACATAGACTGATGAACAAGAACAGACCCAGAGATAAGGAGCCATGGGTCAGACTGTTGGTTCTTTTTAAATAGCTTCTATTTCTATGCTAAAATTTAAAAAAAATTTCTAGGCATTTATAGTTGACTATTGAAGTATTTTTGTGGTAGCTACTTTAAAAATCTTTGTCCAATATTATACTCAAATCAGTGTTGGCATGAATTGGTTGTTGTTTCTCACTTATGTGATTATTTTCTTGGTTCTTGGTATGGTGGGTAATTTTAAAAATTGTATCATTATATCTATTAATTGTGACATATTGAGTTTTATTTCAATCATTTATTTTAGCAAGCAATCACCTTGTTTTGTCTTTGCATGTAGGTATTGGCCTACTCTTATGGTCTATGGTTGCAAAGTTTAATTTTTAGAAACTTTGTAGTGTTGTTTTTGGTCTGCCTGGTTTATGTAGTGCTACCAGTGGTTCCACTGGGTTCCTGCTGATGCTGAAGGATGGGTTGCAGGTGTTTCCTCAGCACTGGGGAGGGGCTGCTGGGTATCTCCATGGGAGGGAGGGCTGTGATGAGACTTTCCTATTGATGCCCCTGGTTGCCCTGGTATCTCTGGGCAGGTGAGTAGAGTCTCAAACCTGTGGGTGCAAAGAGGCTTTCTGGATGGCTTCCTAGAGCTGAGTTCTCTCTGTCAGTTCTGCCTGCTTCTTGTTATCTTTCATCAGAAAGGGGGAGGCCCTGTCCCCAAAAGAAAGGAGAGTATTTTGCCCAAGGGAAACCTTGTCTTAAGGCTGGAATCTCTGGGACTACTAATGCCCATGGGAGCATTAGTCCTATTTGATATTGTCAGAGCCCCTGCTGGTTGATCTGGTGGAGGAGTGAATGTATGTGAGAAGCCTTCTGCTATTAGGCCAACAGTCAAAACACATTATGTCTGGGTGGTCTTCTTCCATTGAGGGGGGTTACAAGATGCCCAACCACAGTTCTGTTCCTATAATCCTGCGGTCCCAAACCTGCTTGCCTCCCTCTCGCTACCTGTCAGAGCACTCCTTTGCTTGTCTCATGTCATCTTCAGGGTTTATAGTTGAGCTTCATGGGGTTGAGCAGTGAAAATCAGGCCTATATTATTTCACCTTGGCCAGAGATGCTACCTCCTATTTTGTAAGTGATGTTATGTTGGCACACACAGCTACTTCCATTCATTTCCTATGTCATCTATGGCTTCTTTCATGCTACCACAGCAGGATTGAGTAACCATGACAACAGCCACCTCCCCCTTTCCACTGAGAGGTATTGAGGTGAGTGAGTGAAATATTTATTATCTGGCCCTTTACAGGAAAAGCTTGCCAACCCCTGGTCTAAATGATCCATTGACCAAGAGGTCATGGTTGAGAGATTTCAAACAACTAGCCAAACCTCTTGGCCAAGTATCTACTTAGGCAATATCTGCTGATCCAGACAAAGACCTGATTAATAACGGAATACTTTTCAAAGTGCTTTCACATAGGTTATCCCACTTGATCCTCACAATTGCCCGATGAAGTGGAACATTAATGGATTAATAGTGCCAATATTGCATAAATTAGAAAAATGAGAACCTGGAAGTCCTAATGATGACTCCCTGGAATTATTCAGCTTGTAAGTGCCAAGCCAGGACTATATCTGTGACCTCATGACCCCTAGTTTAGTATATTGCACTGGTTTACAATAAAAAGCCTAGTCCTTGCAACCCAATGCCCTTAGAGAGCTTATTATTTATATGCAGATATATATAAGACTGCTGCAAAAGATGAAGAGGTCATAAGCATGCCATGTGTGTGGCATTAGCTTTACAGTAAGACCCCAATCTTGCTGTAATAGAATTCACATAATTAAGTACTTTTTTTCTGTGCCACATACTGTACTTGCATATGTTGATTTCCCATAATTTTCAAATGTAAAAAAATTATTCACCAGGCCCTGCTTGCTGTGGCTCAGAAGGTTAAAGCATCATCCCATATACCAGGACTGGGGAACCTTTTTCTGCCAAGGGCCATTTGAATATTTATATCATCATTCAAGGGTGATACAAAATTATCAACTTAAAATTTAGCATGCTTCATTTGGTCAAATATGTAACTAATTCATCCCTAATGCCTTGGCAAGGCCAGACCAAATTATTTTTCTGGCCTTTTATGGCCTGTGGGCCTGAGGTTCCCCACCCTGCCATATACCAAAGAGCTACAGGTTTGATTCCAGGTCGGGCACATAACCAAGTTGCAGATTCAGTCTCAGGTGAGGCATTTGTGGAAGGTAGCCAACCAATGTTTCTCTCTCTCTTTCTCTCTCTCTCTCTCTCTCTCTCTCTCTCTCTCTCTCTCTCTCTCTCTCTCTTCACCTCTCTTTCTCCCTCTCCCTCTCCCCCAACCTCCATCTCTTTACCCCTTTTCCTCTTGCTCTCCCTTCACCCCCACCTCCTCTCTCTCGAATCAGTAAAGCATGTCCTTGGGTGAGGATTAAAAAAAGATTTGCCTCGATACTTCTCCAAGTCAACCAACAACTAGTAATTTTAGATTCCTGATGTTTCACAGATCATTTTCACAATCATTATGTACTTGACCTTTTTCAATAATCCTATGAGGTGGGTGTTAGTTCTCCTTTTACAGAAGAGAAATCTGGAGTTTAGTGAAATAAGCCATAGCTAGAATTTGAATCCAGGTCAGTCTGGTATTTATTGTGAAATGAAACAGGCTTGCATAGGATGTTAGACATAGAATGGAACCAAGAGATGTATAATATGGAGTCCATTTTATTCCATGTGTGGGGAAACTAAGTCTTGAGGGCAAGGGGAAACCTTGTCTTAAGGCTGGAATCTCTGGGACTACAATTTCATTTCCCTCCCTTTGTATGAGCTTTTAGACTGGTTTAAAATTCCATTAACAGTTGCTGTGGAATGAAAAAGTAAAAAATAGAAATAAAAAGACATTGTTCTTATGAAAGAAAGGAGAGATTAGTAGCCTTTCATTTGC
The DNA here is from genome assembly GCA_963924515.1 of Vespertilio murinus. Classification (NCBI taxonomy): domain Eukaryota; kingdom Metazoa; phylum Chordata; class Mammalia; order Chiroptera; family Vespertilionidae; genus Vespertilio; species Vespertilio murinus. The sequence goes on from OZ004707.1 coordinate 188,426,270, forward strand.
TCCTTATCTCCCGCTTTCTGCTAAAGGGTATTTGAAGATAGAGTTCATTTTCTTCAAGGCGAAGGGGAGCCTTTTCAGACTTTTCCAGCTGGCCCAGATCACCTGGTTTCCAATTTGGGAGATGTGAGTAATTGTTTATCTAGAGATTACTAACCCATGCTCCTAACTAATCCTCAGTCCTGAGGGACTGGGGAATGTGATGTTGCATTTATTTATAGATGAGGTTGTGTGAAAGCCGGGAGCACATTTCTTCTGATAGGCACAGGCAGTTTTCCCATCTGCTCCCAGGCATGAGGGGGTTAGGGAAGGAGATTCTGCCTCTAAATCTAAAGAAAAATCAGCCAGTCTAGGCTAGCTTTCTAATGGTACTACTGGGCAGTAGAAGTTGTGTGTGTACATTTATGAACATGCCTGTTCCATGTGTATGCATGCACTTGAATGCATTTGTGTGTGTGTGTGTGTGTGTGTGTGTGTGTGTGTGTGGATTTTAATATTTGGAATTGTGCAAGAGATGGGAGATGGGAGATTTGAGGTGTGCAGAAATGTGTGCATCTGTGTGTGTCATGTGCTATGATTTTATGTATGCATTTGCTCATGTGTGGAATGTAAGTTGTATAGATGCATTTGCTAATTTAATATGCATGTGAACACGAGTAATATAGCACACCTGCATGAGCTATGATCATGCTTATGTCAATCTACGCATGGGGATTTTCTTCCTAAGATGATACATTCTTCAAGAAGAAAGGAAAATTCCACTCTCTTGACCTCCCTCCTCATATGGAACTTAGGTCTTAAAGGATATCAGTTTCATATCAAGGACAGATGGATCTGTGAAATAGATTAGAGTTTAGTCGGAAGAAGGGCTTGTGCAATATCCCTGAGCCAGCATCTTGAGATAGGACTCTTTGTCCAAAAGGGAAACAGAGCCAGGAGTCAAATCAGAGCTCATGGACTTGTTCCACGTTGCCTTAGATAACCTTGGACAGAGCTATGAGGGATGAGGCTGTGGGAGGCTCATTCCACAGAGCAAGCCAGAGAGAAGGGAGGGAATTCTATCATGCATCCCCTATCTTTGGCACCCTTGTCAAAAAGCAATAGACAATAGATGTATAGGCTTATTTCTAGACTATCGATCCTATTCCATTGCTCTATATGCCTCTCATAGTATTTTGAGCACACTAGTTCTGCATAGATGAAAACTGTTCTGGGGATACAAGCAGAGAGTGATGTGAATGCTAAAAGGGCCTTCAGAGTCCAAGGCCATCCTTCTCACCACAGCTTCCTCTACAAAAGATCTCCAGCCTCTGGTTAAATCCCTTCTACGATGATCCATTATTGGACAGTACACCCTCCTAGGAAGTACTCCCTCCTCCAGAGACCAGTTCTGCCTCTATAGCTTCTAACTCTTTCCTTTGAGCTCATGAAGAGTAAATGACTCTCTTTCACTTGAAGACATTGTGATATAATGGAAAGAACACCAGCTTGGTCCTGAGTTTAAATTCCACCTTGTCACTGATGAGTTATGAAATCCTAGGTAAACAATCTTCCTAAGAGCTAGTTTCTTTATCTGAAAAATAAGTGAGGACCATGCTCCTGCCTCACAAGGGTTGTTGGACAGATTCAATGAGATAACGACTTCAAAGTGCAACCCATTTCCTAGCTCATCCCAAACCTCCTTCCCTCCAGTCTCAGCAACCACATTGTCTTCAGTGGTTCTGCGCTTCATGTTATTACAGACCCCTAGGATTCTGTTTCCATCTTCTAGATGTGCTTCAGTTTGTTGATACTGCTTTGAAAATGTGATGCTCAGGTCTGAACACAGGGCCACAGCTGTGCTCTGAGTATCCCAGAGGGCCGGGATGCTCACCTCCTTAGTAAGGAACAGCACAGCTCTGTGGATACCATGCCAGTCTGCCTCAGCTCTCCATAGACATAGCCTGCTGTCGCTATGTTGACTCATGGTACAATTCGATCATTAAGTCATTAAGGAAGTTCATGATCTCTCCCAATCTCCCTCATCCTGTATTTGAGCAGGTAATTTTTGAGCCTGAGGGGATTAGTACACATTCAGTCACAAGAAATAAAATACATTTTCCTTGCCAAGGCCCTATGCAATCTGGCCCCTGCTCGCATCTCATTTCCTGCCCCTCTTCTCCTCACTTTTCACTCCGGTCCCTCTGGTCTCTAGTTCCTGCAACTCACCAAGGCCATTCCCATCTCAGAACCCTGGTACAAGGGGCTGCCTTGGCCAGGAAAGCTCTCCCCACTTTCACAAGTTTCCCATGATTGCCTCCTCACCATGCAGGTCCTTCCCAAACTCCAAATCCAAAATCTCTAAAGAGCCCTCTCCACCTGTCTCCACTCCATTTCATCCTACTACATAGTACTTGTCAGAGTTGGTTCTCATCTTATTGATGTATTTGTTTGTGATTGGTGTACGAACCAGGCTGTGTGATCAGCAGAGCAACTGGAGATGCCCCTCTCCCTTGCTCATCTCTGAATGCCCAGCAGCTAACACAGTGCCTGGCATAGGGTAGACAACCAATGAATAATTTGTGAGTGAAAGAATATATACATGCATGAAAACGTTTAATCCCATTGAATACATCTGATTGGGTAACGGCATTCTGATGGAACCTCTAACTTGGATTTTTTTGGATCACTCTTATTTAGTGTGATTTACTGATGAAAATATTAATGGGTGGGTTCCAGGATGAGCGCACAGCAAGCAATTAAAGGCCCCCCAATGTTTTGGAATGTGCTCCGAGGCACAAGGAGGGTTGAATAGGACAGGTCAGATGACCCGGTGCAAATTCAGCTCCATTAAAAGAAGTACCACTGTCCCAGTCTTCCCTTGGATGGACTTCTGTGAGTTCAGAAATTAACAGTGTACGTTGACCACCACAACAACAATAATAATGAGCAATATTATTTTTCAATCCCTAATATAGGGATCTTGCTAGATTCAGCAGTAAAATACTGGCAAATTTCTTAGGCCCCTAACAATCTGACTGCCGACTGGGGTGGTAGTGAAGATGAAGTGAACATGCACACAGGAAGTGCCTAGCATCGTATCTGGAACACACTACACGTTCCGCAGTGTTTATGATTCTCACTGCTACTATTCTTGTTATTATTATTGTCATCAGGTGCCTGCTACCAGGCAAACACTCTGCTGTGTGTTCACAAGGGCCCTCTCATGTATTTGCAGGGATGGAACATCTCTCTCCTGGTCCTGCTGTTCCCCTCCATGTGGAGGGATAACATTAGTGTGACACTCCTTGCCTCTCACCTTCCACATTTTGTCTCTGCAAAACTGAATGCTTTCTTTTGGCGACTTGGGAAGGAGGCACTATTCATAAGTAACTTTATCCTTTCTCTCACTCTGCTTGAGAGGAGAGGACCTTCAGTGGCATGTGTGGTCTCTGCTCTCCCAGGCTGTGGTCCTTTGTGTGGTTCCCTTTCCGTGGCCGCCCTACTTAAGAGATCATGTCGCCATTGCCTTTGTTTTGTTTGACTTTCCTCCAGAGCACTCATTCTATAACATTTTATGTGATTGTTATTTTTGAGAGAGAGATGTGTGTGATTGTTATTTTTAAAAATTCTCTAGAGGGCTTCCAGATCAGTGTATGATTGTGTGTGTGTGTGTGTGTGTGTGTGTGTGTGTGTGTGTGATATGATGACATTATTCTCTATCTTCAGAGTCTAGAATGGACTCTGAAAAATAATAGGCTCTTTATATAAATATGTGTTGAATAAAGATGGGTCTCCTCATCTCTCATTTGTCTCTATTCAAGTGAAGAAGCAAACAGAACAAGTAACTGAGCATCCTAAACCCAAAGCTTTACGATGCTGCTCACCCACATTGTGGCTGCCCTGCACTGACACCCTCACCGTGGCAGCCCCATCAGCGCTCACACTGCTTCTGAGCCAAGCCAGGGAAGTTGCTGCTCCACAGTCTCAGCCACAGACGCAGGCTCTGGACACTGGTGGGAGGCAGCATTGGGAACTGCAGACAGATGCCGTATGGCACAGTCCCAGCTTAGTGAGAGGGAGAGACACACAGCTGGAAGAAGAGGCCCTATTTCCTCTTTTGCAGAAATGTTGTAGCCAGCTTGTTTGCTTCAAAGGGTTCATAGAATTGGTCTGGGGGGGGGATAGCCATTCAAAATGTATTGTAGTGGTGGGGTTTTGTTTGTCTGTTTGTTTTTTATATCAGAGAGGTATGGAACCATGGCCTCCTGGTTTATAGACTGATGATCAACCACTGAGCTGGGCTAAAGTGTATTGTTTTCATTTATATTCCACTATAATTGGGATGTCACCTGATTAGTAATCTGATTCTTCATTTACTTTTCATTAATTCATTTAGAAAATTTTAATTGAGAACATATTATGTGCCAACATTTTTCAAGGCACTCAGGAGATGAGGGTAAGAGGGAAAAAGACAACACCTAATCCTCCGTGGAACTCATGCTTCTCTCCATCCCGCCTAATGAAGGCTTTGGCCTCCTCACTTCTCCTTTTCACTCACTTCTGTACCCAAACTGTCTGGGACCATTTTATTGCCTTCCACTACCCCCTTCCCTGCCCCACAATCCTCACACCTCTTCCTACCTAGCCCTGCAAGCTTCATTGCTCACAAAATTTGCTCAAGGACCCATGTGTATTCCAATCAGATGCTGCCATATATATGCTAATGGTACAAATACTGACACAGGAACACCCTGACTTCAATGACAAAGGCATTGTAAACAGTTCTTAGTTGTATTTCCTGATTTTATATTTTAAAAGGAGGTATCCATTTAATGTGGATGATATTTACTTTTGTTTTTATCACATTGGTCTAAATGGGGATGTTTGTTGGCCCTTAAATGCTCCCTCTATCCAGGGCACCTCTTTCAGGGTTTCTATGATGGGGAGGGAGCGCTGGAGACACGGGTGGCAGGTGCAGTGGTCCCGCGTTAGCCCAAGCCTGACCTATGTTGCCACACATACTGAATAATTATGTTGGGGTGGGGGATGGCTCTGGAATTACTGATGGAACAACATCAAAAGGAGAGCTCTTTTTCCTTAAATTTCTGATTAGAGAAGTTTCATCTGGAACTATGGGATAGGATTGGGGATTTTTTTATAGCTCAGGGAATAAATTTTTTAAAATATATTTTTATTGATTTCAGAGAGGAAGGGATATATATATATATTCATCAATAATGAGAGAGAATCATTGATCAGCTGCCTCCTGTATGCCCCAACCTGGGGATTGAGCCCCCAACCTGAGCATTTTCCTTGACGGAATCGAACTGTGACCTCCTGGTTCATAAGTTGACGATAAATCACTGAGCCAAACCAATTGGGCACTCAGGGAAGATATTTTATTATTAATTCTACATCTTGCCTCTGACCTTGGGAGCTCAACTTCCTCAAAACAGCAAAAACGATGCCTTGTGTTTAAACTTTTCTCATTTCTACCAGCTTATCTCATTGAATCATGAGGCAGATATTATTATCTTTACTGTGCAGGTGTGGGGACCATGGTTCAGAGACAAAATGGCCCAAGGTCACCGAGCTCAGAGAGCAGCAGAAAGGACTTTTCCCCAACATAGGTTTTTCTGTTGCCAAACCACCCGCTGTCTCCAGGGCTCCATCCTCAATCTTGCCCTGTCCACCCACTTCCTTTGGCAGTTCCTGCTGCATTGGCCCCAGGCAGAAGTCCTTGCTCAGCTTCTACCTTGCCTGTTAGGGACCATGCTGGCTTCTCTCAGAGACTGGGGGTGCTCCCACTGGTGGTCACACAGCTGGAGCCAGAGGAACCATTTCTCCAGCTTAACTAGATGCAGTGATCATAATACAATTGCTAATTCACCTCCAGAGCCCTCTAACAACCCCTTTAATGGAACACAGGGGCTGCCTTCCTTTTATCTTTTTAATTTTTATAAAGCAAAATGCCTAAACAAAAGGGAGAACCACACTTAGATCTGCTTCAGAAATGCCTCCCAGTGTTCTCTGGCTCCTTCTTGCCCCTGGCCACATGAGGCCAAAGCAGGGATCGATGTCTCACTGCAGAGAGCTAACCAAAATGGATACTGCATGAAAATCAAAGATGCAAGGTTGGAACTGAGTGACGTGAAGTTGAGACCATGGCATGTTGTCCTCCAGCCTCCACCATCAAGTTCCCAGACAGATGATGACTGATGCCTGAACTTAACCTTCTGACCCTCGTATCCCACCAGGCTACCCACTCCTGAAATCCCAGGCCACTGTTTTCAATTTTAATCCTTCTGACTCCTCCATCCTCTCCCCACGGTGAACCTCTCACTTCCTTCTGTTTCCTCTACTGTTGCATTTCTCTCGTCCTATGATAGACAGTTCACAAACATGGCCACAATTCCTCCCTCCTCCCTGTACTTCCCAGCCTTTCCCATTAAAAGCTGGAATCTACTCCCCCACCCCCCTTGAATCTGGGCTATCCTGTGCCTTTCTTTGATGAATAGAAAATGGCAAAGGTTACCCTGTGCCAATTCTGAGCTCAGTACAAGAAGTCTTGTGTGTGTGTTCATTCCCTTGGAAGCCATGCTCAGCCACGATGTCAGCCACCACAGGCTCTACAGCTGGATGATGAGGGTCACAGAGCCCCGCTTCCCTGGATCCCTTGCTGAGCCAATCCACCTCTGAATGCAGCTGGTTGCAGATTCAGGAATAGACCCAGCCAAGACCACAAAAACCATCCAGCTGGGTCAAGACCAGTTGTCAACCTGCAGGATTTTGAATGAACTAAATGGTGTTATCTTAAGCTCCTGAGTTTGGGGATTGTTTATATGCAGCAATAGCTAAGTTGATAGTCTTCCTTTTCATACCTTTCCAAACCCTCCGCTAAAGCCATTGTTCATTGATGCAGGTTGGCTCACCTTTTGAGCTTCACTCATGCCCCCAGCACCCTGGCCATGGCAGCCAGGGGAACTGCTCACCCGCCTGGTCTTTCTCTGGCCATATGGTCCAAAGAAAGAGCTGCCATTCTCTAACCGACGCCCTGTGCCTCTCAGGGATGAGTGTCTGGTCCAATGTGGCCAAAATCACAGCACTTTACTCCCCAACAGCAGTGACTGTTCCAATGTGGGGGGTGCACACAAGCCAACCCAGGGCAGTCAGAGTCCCTCCTGGAACTTCCCAAGTGGAAATTAAAGGAGAGTAAGAAAAGTTTCTCTCCAAACTAGAAAGCAGACTGTGAAGATGTTGGCTGGAAGCTACCATTGCTCAATGTCCTTGCCAAATGGAGAAGCCAACTTAGGAGAATGAAGCTGTAAGACAGAAGTTGAATCACGGGAGGGTCACTCTGAAGATGACCCTGACTGTGGACTGGGTGTGTGACCAGCAATATTCTCTAACTGGCTAATTGAGTCTCAGTTGAGCCTTTGGGACTTACAGCCATAGAGTCCTATGAGAAACCCCACCCCGCGGTCAGCAACCTTCCCTGGGCAGTGTGACCTGGGGGAACGACTTGTCTGTTGAGTTGCTTCTGGCTTCAGCTCAGTCTGGCTCAATGTGAATGAAGTTGGCACCTGGAAGCACTTATAATTTCCCACACTTCTTTCCATGCCCCTTTCCTTTTTTTTTTTTTTACTCAGATTATTACAATTGTTTCTCCTTCTTCTCCCCCAAAGTTCCCTACCACCCAGTTCCCTTCCAACCCTCTGCCCTTACCCCCTTTCTCCCCAATTGTCTTCATCCATTGGTTATACGATTTCAATCCAGTCTCTCACTGCTTCCCCACCTCCTTATCCTCCTGATAATTATCAGTCCACTCCCCTTCTTTGCCCCTGATTCTACTATATTCACCACTTTATTTTGTTCCTCAGATTTTTTTTCCTTCTCTTTTCCTTTTTCCCCCTTATATGAATTTCAAGTGGGACACTCTCTCTCATTTGTTTTTGTAGGGAAATACAACAGTGTTCTGTAGCTAATGGCTGCAGACTGCCCAAATGTCTCAGGACCACACGAATAGAATCCACTCCTGCTCCGGTTCACACACACACACCCCCTGTCCCACCACTTCCCCGGGGCACACGGCTCTCCAGGTGTGCACAGCTCCCCGGATCCCACCGCCCCCCTTGGGCACACGGCTCCTCTGGGGCACACGGCTCTCCCGGGGCACACGGCCCCACTGGGACACACAGCTCACCCAGGGCACACAGCCCCCTGGGGCACACGGCTCACCCGGGGCACACGGCCCCCTGGGACACACGGCTCACCTGGGGCACACGGCCTTTCCTTTTTACTCATTCAAAAAGAATAGTGGCTGTGGTGGGCAAGAGCTGTGCTGGGTATCTGACATGTGAAGACAAACCAACTGGGCTCCACCCTTGGCAAGTTCAAGATGAAGTGGGATGAGAAGGGAGTAGCTATCCAGTTCTCTCCGGCATGATAAATACTGTGATGGCGGGGATTTGTAAAGTGCCATGACAACACAGGAAAGTATGATCCAGCTGCAAGGGTGGAGAGAGGGCCCCCTTATGGAAGGCCTCCTGGTGGAATCACATGTTCTGGGCATGACAGAGAACAGGAATTAGCCAGGTAAAGGCAGAAGTAAGAGTGATACTCTTTCCTGAACATGGAGTGCTGGATGGAAATGTGTGCAGGGCATTTGGGGAAAGGCAGCAGATCAAGGTGACAGATCAGAGGGGGGGGGAACTGAAGGAGAAGGAAGCCAGAAGGTTTGTGGGAACACAGCACAAACAGACTTGTGATCATGCTAACAAGGTCGGTCTTTTTTTCTTTTTCTTCTGAGAACAGTGGGGAGTTGTGGAGCATTTTCAATCAATGAATCAGTTGGCTGGATATGTGCTTTAGGAAGATAGGTTTAGCATCTGTGCAAAGGACAGATTAGAGCAGGGAGAGCCCAGGGCAGGGAGATTGGTTAGTAATCCAGGGGAGAGTTGATGAAGATCTGAGCAATTCCAGGCAGCAGCTTTGGGCTTTGGGGATGGATAAGAGGGCAGATTAGAGAGATGTTAAAGAGGCAACAGAAATTGGAGATTGATGAGATGTGGGAGGGGAGGAGAGGGGCAGGGAGAATGAAGAAGAGGGAAGGGGAGGAAAATCTCTCCCTCAAGTTTCTTTTATCAATGACAAGTTGGCCCTGAGCTGGAGCACAGTGGGCAGTGCTGAGGCCTTTGGGTTTCAACCAAATTCCTGAAATAAGAAATCACTGAATAAGAATCATTGGTCAAAAAATCTTGGCCCCTCAAGTCCTGGTTGGTTTGGCAGCTGTGAACCCCAGTATCTGTCTCCCCAGTTGCTGTGGGCTGCTGAAAGTATTGCCCATCTCGACCCATGGCAAACAGATATACAAGCTCCTTGTCTCATGCCTTCTCTTCTGTCCCGGCTGCCTTGGCGGCTCTCCAGTGCCCTCAGACAGCTGTTTCTGTAGTCGTTGTTGTTGCTGTTGTGGATTCAGCTTTTGTAGTTGTTCTTGGCAAGAGGGTTGGGCTAGTCTGAGCTCCTCCAACTTGGATGAAAATGGGAGTTCTGACCTCAATTGCATTTAATTCAGCAACACGTCAAATGTCCACTTCAGTGCTATCGGCATTTCTGTGGGGAATGTAAGTGCAAATATCAAATGAGCACCTAATGTTTCCGGGCAGTTTACTAGGTGTTTTATAGAAAATAGAAGTGGCATTCTTCAGAAGTTGAGTCCAGTGGCTCTCAAGAGAGCCTGCCTGGGTTTAAATTCAGAATCTATTACCTAAACTTGGGCAACATATTTAACTACGCTATGCCTCAGGGTCCTCATCTATAAAAGGAAAGTGAAAGATCCCTCTCTTCTGGGGCCATTGTGAGAGACAGATGGCATAGCACTGTAAACTCTCACTGATGCTCACACCTAATAAATAACTGTGCTTGTTAATGTTTTCCCGTTTACACGGCACCATAATCTGGAGACATAGTTATCACTGACCCTGTTTCACACGCAGTGAAGCCAAGGCCCAGAGAACATAATGTGAGTGTATGTGGGCATATATGTGTGTGTGAACATGCTTGAGTATGTGTATGTGTCTGGGAAGGGTATGACCAGAAAAAAAAACCCCACAAAAACACTTTAGTGCTAAGACTGAACAAATCAAGGTAAAAGAGGGAAGGGAATGGCATCAGGTTGTCATTGTTGTAGGAATCTCTTTCACGACCCGTGTGGAAAGAGTTCCAATTCAGGGTTCAGGTTCTGGAGAAGGGCCACACACAAATGAAAAGACTTGAGATGTGAAGAAATTCAACTTGGCAATATGTGGGGCCAGGTGATAGTCCAACTCTAGTGGGAGAACTACTCCCTGCTCTGGCCCTGCCATCTCCTTTTATTAAGATTTTGGGGAAAACATCTTAGGCAACATAAACAGAAATTTACATGTAGTCCTTAGGCAGGAAATAACAGAAACTTACATGGGACAAACAAGGTGGAGGCTGCTTCGGCTAACAATGTCTCAACTAAAGGGTGAGTGGTTAGAGCAATTAAGGTTATTGACCAGCCTTCCTGGCTTCCTGGCAACATCTCTTTTTAGTGAAACTGATTTGTTTTCCAGAAATTGTGATGAAAGAGCGAATGCATAGAGAGATGCTATGGAGGGAGAAGCAAGTGGAGCGAATGACAGCTCGACTGTTGACTTTAAGATGAGGCAAAGACAACCCTAGGATTTCACAGCTAGACAACAGAAAGGAGAAAGGCGTTGATAGTTATCAAGTTTCTCTTTTTGGGAGCTGACTTAATGAAGAAATGAGAGAATGAGATATAGGACAGATAAGTGTTGATGAGTAGTAAGTTCTCATCAAAGATACAGAATGTAGGCAGCAGGTGACAAGAATGGCCCCAATGGTATAGTATAGAGGGAAGTTTCCTAAAATCTGTAGAGGTAGGAGGATATAAGTTCTGTGAGAGATGCCTACTGACCAGGGGAAAAGGTGTAAAAAGAAATTCATTAAATTTTACAATTTTATTGACTTCAACTCTAAATACTGCTTAACACATTGGAAAATACTAGAGTAATCCCAAAGGCAAATCATATTTGAGAAATAGATAAGATGGAGAACACTTCTGCCTGAATTCACCCATCCGTTTATAGGTTCATCCATCTGTGGATGTGTTGATTCATCCATCCATCATCCATCCATTCATCCATTCGTCTATCCACTCCTTTATTGCTCACTCAGTTCCCATTACATGCCAACTATTAAAATAAGGGGATTAAAGGGATTTCTCTGACCTCCAGAAATTCTCATCCTAACAGGAAGACACTTATATGATTTAAAATTTAAATATACTTTATAATTTTACAATACAGGTAAGCATCACAGCTTCATATGTAGATATTCTGTGGTAGAGATTAGTGCATCTACTCAGGATTTAAGGGTTGGCTCTCACCCTATCTTACCAGGTGACCTTGAGCAAATCACTCCCTCCACATACTGAAAGGTGTTAGGAAAATCTCTTCTCATCGAACCTTCCACATCTGTAAATGCAGGGTTGGGAGTAGTTGACCTTGGAGGCCTCTTCTAGCCATTTGACTGAGACTTGCCCTATGAAAGGCCCTCCAGTCGCACCTCGTGGAGCCTGACCGGTGATTCCACTTCCTCCCGCCCATCGCTCCCTGCACCAAGCACTCGCTGAGCTCTCTGTCCCAGGATCACAAGAAGACATTTAGGGGAACAGTGCTATGAATAAATCTCAGGAAGTGGCTGACATGTCAGCACAAACATACCCTGTAGTGGGCCCCGGGTAGAAGCTCTCTGGCAGCCCAAATGGCTTGAGCTTTGTGATTTATTGGAGTGGAAGGATGGCTGTTCAGCTTCCTGACTCAACCTCTGCAGCCTGATAAATCTCCTGGCTCTTTTCTTAAACACACAGAATGGGGAAAGGAAGAAATGGAGAAAAAAGAGATCTCATCCAGAAAGAGGAGGGTGTTAACTGCTGTCCCTGTCTTCCTTTCCTGGATCTCCATTTACTCCCACCTTTTCTAGCATCCCGATTTGCCCTCAAATCTTTTATGGAAAAAGTCAAAGTATAACCTAGAGAGATGTCCTGGGGAAGGCCATTCCAACTAATTTCAGTATATGAGCAGCTACCACAGTCTTCACTCTAGATAAACTGGCCTCTTCATGGCATCAATATGCCATCCCTCTGCCTCTTAAATAAAAAAAAAATATATCCATATATCTATATATCTATATCTCTATATCTATATCTATATCTATATCTATATCTATATCTATATCTATTGATTTCAGAGGAGAAGGGAGAGGAAGAGATAGAAACATCAGTGATGAGAGAGAATCATTGATTGGCTGCCCCCTGTATGCCCCACAGTGGGAATCAAGCCCACAACCTGGGCATGTGCCTTTGACTGGAATTGAATCTGGGACCCTTTATAGTCTGCAGGCTGATGTTCTATCCTCTGAGCCAAACAGGCTAGGGCTCTGCCTCTTTTTTAGATACATATTCCTTCTCCTTCATGGGATGTCCTCTCATATGCTCTTCTGCTACCCAAATCCCATCACCCTTCAAAGCAGGCTTTCTGGATTCTGTCCATTCATCTCTATCTTTCCAGGCATCTGGCCTGTGCTGATGCATAAGAAGGTGAACTCTGAGTCAGATTCCATGCTTTCAAACCTCAGCTCTACTACTCACAATGAACATGGCAAGTTAGTTCATCTCTTGTGTCCTAGTTTTCTCATCAGTAAAATGAGGATGATAAGGGTACCTGGCACTTAAGATTGTTGTGAGAATTAAATGAGATAATATATTAACCTGTTCAGAATGGAGTCACCTGCTCAGTCAGGGTCAACCCTCATCTCTTCCCTGGGCTCTGCCTCCTGAATAGCTTTGTGTATCTACCTCTGACCCCCACCTGTTGTTCTCCAGACTCCCCACCTGCCCTGAGGAGACTCTCCAATCACTTATAGTGGCTTTTTTGATAAAAGTCATGGTCCTTATAAGCATAGGAGATGAACTTGCAAATGGCCTAGGCTCTTGCTTGTTTCTCCTTCATGCTCTTCTTTCAGCCTCACTGGCCTTCTTCCAATTCTAGCCCACCCTAAGTCTCTGAATGACCTTGAGAAAAGACTAGAATGAGTGCCCTTCAGAAAAGGGGTTGGCAAAAGTAGGTTTATAGTTCATAATAAGTAATAAGTAATCCAATAATTAATAACTAATAACACAAGAATAAACTCTGTTTCACAGACTCACACCTATAAACCTACTGTTGCTCAACCTTGTATATGCAGAAATGTGCTTGCTTATCACTAGGCAAATTTAAACCAAATGATCCTTTTATTTGATTCACTTAAACTTTAGGATACATGATCTAAAGAAAACAAGTGTTAATTAAAATGAAATAAAAGACAGAGGAGAAGCTGACATTGTCTTAGCTACCTAGTCCATACAACATGGCCTTGGAAGAGCCAAGTCTATGATTGATGGGTGGACTCAGTGGGGTGGGGGTCTGAGGTTCTCTCAGGTTCAGGACAGTGAAGGTAGGTGGTTGGTTCCATCTCTGCAGAATGTCTAGTTGCCCCCCAGGGCCAGTTTTGGAGCTGTGCTGGCCAGGAACCTTTTCTGGGAGGGAGGGGAGAGGAGGTCTATAGTAGAGCTTGGTGGTGCTATGAGACACAGAGAGACTGTTCATGAGCACACCCAAGATAACACTGAAGAAAGCTCTGAGCCTCTCAGTGTGGGAAGGCAGAGGCGAGCAGCCTACGCAACAAAGGTGATCAGTCTGATGTGATCACGGGGACACACAAACGGGACAGTAGCCTTTAGCTCAGAGCGAAAGCTCTCTGCCCTGGCACTGTTGACCTTTTTATGTGACTCACACTTTAGGATACATCCCGTGAAGAAAACAAATGTTGATTAAAATGAAATAAAAGAGAAAAGAAGGAGAAGCTGAAATTGTCTTGGCTACTTATTCCATAATTTTCTGCTGTGGGCATTGTTTTATGCAGAATAGACTTTTAGAAGCATCTCTAACCACTAGAGGCTAGTGGCACCCCTCACCCCTTTTTGTGACAACAGAACATCTCTCTAGACATTGCCAAATATCCTGTGGAGGCACAACTTCCCACTTTAGAAGGGACATTGACTCAAAGACTTACTGTGAGAAGTTAAGAGGTTGTATGTGAAATGCTCACCCAGAGTTTGGCACATGCCATGGGCTCTATGAATGTTTATTTACATCTTCCTCCCTATCACTGGCATCAGAGTCCCTTCTCTGGTCTGTTGGGTGGGAAGACTCGTGTGCGGTGTGTGTGTATGTGTGCGCGCATCTGTGTGTGTGTCTAGGGGGCATGGATAAGAAGTAGCTGGGCTTCTGTAGTTCTAACAGCCCTTTGATGTGTGACTTTGGGCAATCTCTCTGGTAACCCGAGCTTCCCTAACAGCAAAATGAGAGACTTGGACTTGGTGACTTTTAAGTGCCATTTCAGGGATGACATTTCACAATTATTAGAGTGCGCAGGGCAGGTTTGGGAGAAGGAAGGCTGTCAAGAGAACCTTATGAGGAGAAATGAAAGGTCCCGGCTTTGTGAGAGGAAGCAAAATGATGACTGAGAGGGGTGTGCTGATCATTGCCAAATATTTGAAGGCTGCAAGTATAAAGGAAAGTGCACTCTTGGGCTCAGCACAGGGACAGTTAAGAATGGAATGAAGCCAGGAGCTCACGTCAAAGTGGAAAGGGAGGCATTTGGCTTTGTGAGGGCCATAAGAAGCAGTGGAGATGTGAACTGTGTGTACAGGAGAGATGCCAACCCTCTGGGTGTGGTAGGCAGAATTCCCTGACGGCCCCACAATTCCCAGCCCATTATTACATACACCTTTCCCCAGTTATACACACGCTAATCTAGGTACTGCTGGGAAGGTAATTAAGTTTAACTTAATTAGGTAAGATAGGTAATCCTGGTATATCTGACCTAATTACCCTAGCCCTGTAGGCTTGGGTCTAGATGTCATAGATGCCATGTGAGAGAGGAGTTTGCTGGAGGGGCCTAGATGGCATGGAATGTGGAGCTCCTAGGATCTGAAAGCAGCTCCTGGCTGACGGCCAACCAGGACTTGGGGGCCTCAGGTCCATAAATGCAAGGAACTGAACTCCAAGCTTCAAATAAGCAAATGAGCTGGGCAGATTCTTCTGCAGAGCCTCCATGTGAGGACCAGGCTTAGCTCATGCACTGATTTCTGCCTTTGAGACCCTAAGCAGAGGACCATGTTGGGGCCCCTGATCTGCAGACCTGTGCAAAGACATGTGGGCGTTATTTGAAGTCACTA
The DNA here is from genome assembly GCA_963924515.1 of Vespertilio murinus. Lineage (NCBI taxonomy): Eukaryota > Metazoa > Chordata > Mammalia > Chiroptera > Vespertilionidae > Vespertilio > Vespertilio murinus. Next base: position 188,441,574 of record OZ004707.1, read on the forward strand.
AGCAATAGAAAACGGAAACATGTAATGACCTATGATGTGTCCCCTTGGCCTTCCACCCCCTAGCCCTCTAGCTTGGTAGGCAGAAGTGCCACTGAGTTTTCCACTTCTTGCAGCATCAGCCACAACCCCAGGCTGTTAGCTCCAGTAGATCTCTGTTCAGAGTAATCTTTGTTTCCATCAGTGAGTGGCCAGTGGCAGCTAAGAAACTTCAGAAGCAGAGAGTGGGAGGAAGGAACAGGCAGATTCCCCATGGCTCAGACTTCGGGGAAAAGGCAAAAACGTTTCCAACCTGGGTCTCAACCAAATAAATTGTTTTATTTGCTTTTCTATCACTGTTTACAGATGTCACCTAGTCTGATATCAGAGTAACTGTTTTTTCCAAACAGAACTGCAGACTGAATGATCCTTGGGGCTGGAGGGGGGTGGGTGTGTGAGGGGAAGTAATAGAAGTTACGGTATCTCTTCAAATAAGTTGGTAGATGCAATCCTTGTGAAGCAAAGTGAAACTCCATGCAAGGTCTGCTCTGTGTGTTTGTGTGAGCAGAATGTTTGATCCGGGGGTACCGGAGAGTCCTGACGTGTGGTACTTCTAGAATCATGTTGCAATTGGCAAAGCTGAACTGTGTTTGTGGGGAATTATTTGTGGCATTATTCATGTTTAACAATGTGTGATGGGTGGCAAAGTAGGTCATTGTGATGGGGAGAAAGTGTGTGTGAAACTGTGACTCTGGTATAAAGAAGAGGTAAGTGGGTGCAGTAGAGCATGTAGCACAGTTCTGTTTGTAGTTAATTGTCTGTAGGAATGATGGGTGTGGGTAGTGAGTAAATGGTGATATGGGGGACAAAGGTAAATGTAATTGTCCACAAGTGTATAGAGTGTGTATGTGGGGTAATTTCAATAGAAGGGGACGGAGGTGTAATGCATTTGAGGGTAGGAGTGCAAGTTCATGGATCCTGCTCAATGATTCTGTCCCTATGACATTTATTTCCCCTTTGCACTGGTGACTGTCTAAATCTTTTAAATATAATTACTTATTAGTGTACCTATCCACTGGAATGTAAGGCCTCTAAGAGCACAGCCTAAGTCTATCTTATTCACTGGTGGAACATCCATATTTTAGAACAGTACATGGCATACAGATAAATAAATGGATGTGGGGGTGACATGAGAGTGGGTTATCTATGCATAGGCGTGCATGTAAGAGGGTGGAAGGGAATTTGCTGTAATGGTGAAAATAAGGTTAGATAACCCATTTTCTGTGATTTAGTGCAGGGGTGGAGTCCAGTTGGGTAAAAGTGATAGACTTTGTGTGTGTGTGTGTGTGTGTGTGTGTGTGTGTGTGTGTGTGTGTGTGTCTGGTCAGTGGCAATGGGGTGGAGGGAGAAAGAGGTGGGGGTGTATATATGTTTCAGCAAATGTCATTTTTACTCTCCATGGATTCACTAGAGTGCATTTTTCCTGGTGCCAACTCCCCCAGCTTCCAGAGGCCTGAAGCTATATTGGGTCTGCCTAATGAGGAGTCCCTCCTAACACCTGGGTCTCAGGAGCCATCGTTGTCTAAGAAGGCTCACATGAAGTCTTAGGGAAGAGAGAATTCTGTCTTCTTAAGTGGTCCCTCAAATAAGAAGCAGATCTTCTTGGATGCCTGTAAAACGGGCTATAAAACACCAGAGCCTGAAGTCCAGGTGGCCTGGTTTGTTTGTTAGACACTACACACGTGTTGTGCTAGTGTGTGTGTGTATGTGTATGTGTGTGTGTGCACACACACACACATGCTTTTAAAGAGGCAAAGCTTTACCAAGTTCAGTTCTTTTTTCTTCAACTGGAGAGGCTAAGCTTTCCTCATTGAAAGAATTACTCTTTTGCTTGTCTTGCTAGTTTTACTGATTAGCTGAAGGCCTGCTAGTTGCCTGCCTAGCTCTGGAATCAGAACAGCTTGGGCACCTTCCTCCTTGCCTAAATGGCCTCCACACCCTCCATCCCAACTTATCTTGAATTCTGTGTATTTTCGCTGTTGAAAAAGTGCTCTGGGCACTTCTGAGCTTCCAGGTTGAGGATCCACCTTTCTTTTCCCCTCCCCCATTTCTCAGATGTAGCCGGAGGTGCTTGATCAGCCACAGAGAACTACTGAGTTTCAAAGGTAGTATAACACTGAAATGTGATTTGGGGGAAAAATGTTTTCCTGGAAATCTTCCTAGAAGGTTTGACCTAAAATTTCTAGGTGGCAGACACTGAAAAAGGCGCCTACCCTGTCCTCATTTTTTAAACCTCTTATGCAAAAGGCATTGATTTATAACCTGAAAGTGGGATAGGAAGTGACAGAGAGAAATTCTAAGGAAAACTAAATATATGCCTAGATTAGGGAAAAAGGGTTCTTGGAAGAGAAGCACCCAAAAGATAAAATCGAACCATTAACATCACGGTGACCATCATTCTCATCCTTACCAATAGCCCTGGAAGATATGTATCATCCGTCTCTCTGCTTCTGGTCTCAAATCCATACTAAAAGGGCAAAAGAAGATTGACTCGCCCTAAGTCTTCATGCCTTCAATGTGAGTTTTATAGAAGGGAAACTTGATGCCCGAGATCATTCAAGTCCCTGGTCTAACTTCAGATCAAGCCCAGCCCTTCTGCTTGCTATCCCATCAGTGCTCACCATGCCCACTATCTCAAGTATGACTTCATCCTCTAGGGCATGCCCATGGTGCCAGGCTCTGTGAACTTGGGATACAGAGATGGGTAGGAGGTACAGAGCTTGTCTCTGACCACAGATAGCTCACAGTCCAGCAGGAGAGGCAAGGTGTGGCAGAGATGAGTCCGGTGTGGGGTGAAGGGTGGCCATGGGAGGGTTGATAAGTGAGAGACAGTGGAGCTGAGCCTTGGAGGGCAGTGCAGGAGGGTCCCAAGAGAATAGAGGGTTATAAACAGGGATGGTGTTTGCAGCTCTGCTCTGTGGCTTAGATACTACACTCATGCTAACCTCCAGATCTTCACAGATGCATTTCTGTTAGAAATGTCTGCCTCCTCTTCCCCCACCTACCCAAGTCCTGCCTTGCCTGTCCTGCAGGGACCAGACCTGATCTCAGCTTTTCCCAGGCCACTAGAACCCATCTCCTTTCTCTGCTCCCCAAATTCCGCAGTCTGTTCCAGACCAGCATTGTTACTTTTTGGGTCTTATTTTTCTACTAAAAAAGAAAACTCTGAGAGCAGGAGGTCCAGTTTATCCCTCAGAACCAAAACCTGGCAAGGCTAGGCTGTAAGGAGGCCAGCACAGTGCAGTGTTTAAGAAAGATCGCATTCTAAAAGCCGGACTCCCAGGGTCTAAACTGTGAGGACTCTTGTGCTTACCCTGTGTGTAGCTTTCAGAAAGTTATGTAAGTTTTCTGTGCCTTGGCTTGCTCATCTGTAAAATGGGAATGATGAAGTAGATTTATTGCCAGCATTAAGTTAGGTTCATGTGTATAAGGCCTTTGGAATAGTACCTGAGTAAGAACTAAATAAATGATGCCCATTATGATGATCTGATTCAACCAACCCCTCCGCTCATGTATAGATGAAGAGGCACAGAAAGGGGAAGTGACCTTTCTAAAGTCTCACAGCTCATGAGAGGCAGAGCTGGAACCAGAACTCAAGTGGGATCACACCACTTCTTGGTCTTCCCACAGACCTGAGCCTACACCTTAGCTGGTAGCTCCATATGTGTTTGTCAAGTAACTGACTGGCCATTGAACCCAGCTAGCAGTATCCAGAAGAGCTTGCCGAGTGTGAAAAAAGTAAAGCTAACTAGAAATGTTCACCTGTAGAACCGCCAACCCACACACTTCAGAGAAGACATGGCCTCTGGGCTGGGAAAAAGGAGAGGCAAGGTGATTGAAAATGCATGCCCTCTGGTTGGGCTTACAAGCTCCACCTTCCTCTCTCCCCATCTCCTTTTATGACCTGGAGGCAACTTGGCGTATGCCAGCCTAAGAAGCAGCTCCATTTAAAAGCCATTAGCTTTTTAATTGCAGAGAGATTGCTCTCCTGCTGCCTGGCTGCAGGCTCTCACTTAGTCCCAGGTACCTGGGAAGGGATGTTTCAGGCAGGCAGCCAGCCATGCCCCATGCCCCGCAGAGTGGAGCTGGCCTGCTGCTCTCCCTAACCCTGCCCCAGTCCTCTCTTTACCCGAAGGATCTTCTCCTGATTCAGTTACGCAGATTGGAGGCTAGGGAGGCAGAAGCTACCCTGCATTCTATTCCTTCCTCTACCACACACTTGCTGTGTGACCTCGGGCAAGTTCATGGGATGCCCTGGCTGATGTTTCTTCAAACCAGTAAATACAATTTACTGAATGTCTTTCATGCATTCCATTCAGGCCCCTCCTAACTCATCTAACAACCCAGCAGAGAAGTTTTATTATCCATTTCCTCTTGCAAGCAGGCTCAGAGAGGTCCCAATGACTTGCTCAAGGCCACATACTTCATATGCAGTGGAGCCCGGCTCAGAGCAATGTTTCAGAGTGGGACGAGTCAGAAATACCCTCCTCTGGGTCCAGATTCCGCCAGTACCTATGGGGCATCCTTGAGAAAGTTCTTCCTGCCAAGTAACAAAGCTGTTTATATGAAAAACGGCTTTATGTTTACTATTCTGGGATGTCGTTATTTCCAAACATGCCTACACATCTGACGCGCCACCAGAAGCTGGATTGAAAACAGATTCCTAAACCTTCCTCCAAGCATAGAGCATTTCTGATCTCTGTGGAGCGGGCCTGGGAGCCTGGAGTTGAGCAAACTCATGTCTGACACTTGGAAAAACATGCCAGTTCTCTAGTTCTCACATTCCAGGAGACGGTGCCTGTGTTAGTCAAGTGTGGCAGCGTAAAGAAGTAACATAACAAACGAATCCCAAATTGTGCTGTGTGACCTCACATCACAAGAGTGTGTTTTCTGCTCCTGTAACATCTTTCGTCAGTGTAGGTGTCGCTCCAGAGCAGCTGTCCTCCACGTGGTGGCTCCCGTCCAGGCCTTGACCTGTGGCACCTTCATGGTTGACTCCTTTTTCCTTATGCGCTTCTGTGATGCTCCCTGGCCAGGGATCAAGTCATTGTTCATCATCCCTCTGAACTCTTTTTCTCCTGAAAATGCCCCTCATCTTTCTCCATTTCCACTGTGTACCACTCTCCTTTCTTCTTGAAGGTCATACATTTCACACATGGCCAGAAGAAGATGGGCTTTGGTGAAGGGCTTGTCTTGCACCAATCTATGCACCTTCTTACTACACAGACTCTATGTGCAACTACAAAATTTATCTCTAAAGTTTGTTTGGACTTGAAGTCTGGGCAGGGTCTCTGCAAACATCAAGATACGTGAAATATGCACTTCCATTGTGCCAAACTGGGGCCTGGGGAAACCAACATGGAGGGGACATGGTCCAGCGTTAGAATAGGTTAGTCAAAGGGAAGAGCTTGGGGATCACTGTTAATATTGGCCCCCTTTCTTTCCTTCACATCTGCCTGGAGCCTTTGCATTTGCTCTTTCATCTCCCTGAAATAATCAACTATTATCCATTGAATGGTTGTCTAATTTTTCCTTCACATCTCCGTATATATATCCTCTCCTAGACAGATCCTTTCTGGTCACCAAACCCCAGATAATTTTGGTCAGGCCAGGCTATTTGTTTTCTCCATACACTTATTAGAAACCTTGGAAAGATCTCATGTGTTTATATTTTTGCTCCATAGCAGCCCCTATCCGGCTAGCCACTCCCCAATAGAATATAAGCTCCTCGAGAGCAAGGATCCTATCTGTCTTGCTCAGCTCAGTATACATATTTGAAACCTAAAACAGTGCTAGTATCTTGACAAATATTTGATTTAATCAATTGATTAAAAAATTACTATTTGCCAAGCACATTCACTCATGAACAGCAATATTTTTTATAATGGGATAATATAGTATATATATTCCTATTATACTAGTATGAGGTGAGCTGACTTGATGGGTGCAAATGGAATACAGCTCAGTTCTTTCTCCCACTGGCCTACAAGCTTTTCTGTGGGTTAGCTCTCAACCTGACCCTGGAGGGAATCTTATGAAAGCTGCTGGAGTTCCTTTCATTCTCAAGAATAATTTCATTTTGACAATGAAGCTATCTAATGCAATGTAACATTTTAGGTTGAACCATGAGAAACTGCCAATATGTATAATTTTTTATCTATATAAATGACAATTTTACCTAGTTCAAACTAGTAATGCAATGTAAAGCCAAAGATAATTCCAACTGAAGCTCACCCACTCCCTCAGCTTGGGAACTGGCCCCCAGTGGGCACATAGGGTGTGATTGACTTCCAGTCTTTCTCTTGACTGCTTTCAGCTTCACTGGCAACTTGCTGCTTCTGATACCTTTAGGACCTGCCCAGATGAAGAGGGGCTCAGGGTCAAGGGGCATGGTTTTATGTGGCTGATGCTGTTGGGAGCTGGTGTTGGGCTTCAGGTTTGGTAAACAGTTAAAATTGACTTTTCATCCTTGGTCCAGTTTTGTGTGTTTTCCTTGTGATCTTCAAGCAGGGCAATTCTTTACTGAAATCAATGCATCTCTATGGGACAACCCTGGGATTCTGGCACTCCACACTCTCACTGGGTGCCTGCCGGAGTCCTGGTGCACAAATCCTTCCACGATGCTCCAGGGAAGTCCTTTATTGTGGTTGATATTTACCCAAGAAAGTACACACCTCTGCTCACAGTCAAATCAGTCTCTCTGACCAGTCCTAATGCTTCCTCAATTTGTAGGGACACAGGTAAAGTCTGTTGTGTGATCCCATTAACCTTTAGTCATCTCATTTAATGTCAACAGGTATAACCCCTCCCCTCCACCTTGAGAAATAGGAAGGTAGATCTACCGTACTGCAACAGCTTTCTCTGTTGGACTCTGCTCTACAAATTCCTTCAAGTCAACATTTTTACAGGCTGGAGGTAAGTGATTTTGCTGGCAGAACCAGCTTTACCACATCCTTTTCATATCTTGTATGGGGGACCTTTTAGGATATAGGGGTACCTATCACCTGTTATACTTTGGGACCTCTGTTGAAATGAGACAACCAGAAGAGCTACCTTTGATAACCAGTTTCATTTATATATGTTGATCATGCCCTGCCTCGATTACACACAGCTGTTGATCGAACCCCACCTTCCCACCCATTGTATTTCAGAAATGCAGGCAGGCATAGAACAGGCAACTCTGCAAAGCACAACTTCTTCTGAGCCCATTAGATGAAAATTCAGGATGTAGCTTGGCAGCCTGTTAGAAGGTGTTGGTCAGTTTGATCTTTGTAAAAGATGGATAGATGGATTGAAAGACCAATGCATGATCAGGACTTCAAAGGGGACTGTCAGAGTCAACGTGTTGCTAGGAAAGGTGACCCAAAAGTGTATTGACTGGCCAGCCACTCACAGCAAAGGATTATTTAAACATGGCATCTTCTGACAGAGTCTGATAATGATCAAACCTCATATCTACTTTTAAAATGATAATGCACAAAGAATCCAGACCTGGTGAGGACCAGTGAATGGCACAGGGAAGTTTTAGGATTCCTGAGTTTTCCACTAGCAGGTGGATGATGTAGTATATTTGCTTAGAATCCAGGTTTGGAGGTCAAACAGATCCATATCTGAATTTCTGCTCCCCCCTTTACAAACTGGGTGTCATTGGTAAAATTTTCCTCATCTGCAAACCATAATTTATAGAGTTTATGTGAACATTGAACAAAGCATGGTATTATTAGCACTGTTCCTTGGATACATTCAATCCTTCATATGTATTAACTATTATCACCATATAGTTATAATTGCTAATGCTGCTGGTGGAAATGGTGTTCTTTCATGGGATTATGATAAAGCATTTCCTGGACCCACACATAGGAGCCTGTGGTGTGGCAATAGAAGGCTGTCCCTGCGTTTCCAATTTCCCATCTCCTTCTACCCCACCATAAAAAAAGGCCATTGTTGTCCATAGCCAGGCCAAAACCCAGAGTTTCTGTTTCACATTAGAGCTTAGTCCTTTGGAGCCCATGTGATTTGCTGTGGGCCCACATGGCTGCAAGACCCACATGGTTGTGTGTGCTCCTGGGCGAGAGAGAAAAAAGAGAGAGAGACAGAGAAAACAAGCACTCTTCTTTGTTTCCCTGTGGTTATATTATCTTAGACTTGGGAAAGACCAAGAGCTTTTTCAAAATAGCCAATCAACTTTCCAAGCTTCCTTGGGTTTCTAATGGGCCCACCCTCTGACCAATGATCCCTTTCCCAGGTTAGACTGACAGGCTTCTATGGTCAAGCACCTCCCCCTGTGCCATTTGACTTCCATTGCACATGTGCTTACCTCCCCTGCTCCTCCCTCAATCCAGTACAGAGGGGGAAAGGCAGGGGTGTGAATCCTTGGTGGGGAAATGCTTTGATCCCCTGGAGTGTGTGAAGCAATAGTTTCTTGGTGAAGCAAACAGGCTCATGGTCCCCAGTCTAATTCCCTTTACTTCCTTCTTTATTAATTACTAGAGACCTGATGCACAAAATTTGTGCATGGGAGGGGAGTGTCCCTCAGCCAGGCCTGCACCCTCTCCAATCCAGGACTGCTGGCCCCTAACCACTTCTGCCTGCCAGCCCGATTGCCCCCAACTGTCCTCCCTGACAGTCTGATCACCTAACAGCCCTCCCTTGCCAGCTCAATTACCCACAACTACCCTCCCCTGCCGTGACCTGCCTCCTCTACCTGGACCTGCCTCATTTGTGAGCTGTGGGATTCATCAGGCCTCACCATGCAAAGTGGCCACCAAGCCCTGCCTTTGCTGTGTGCAGCCATCTTGTGGTAGCCATCCTGTGGTGGCCATCTTATGGGTGCCATCTTGTGATGATGTCACCTAGGCTTTTATTAGTATATATTAGTTAACTATACTAATACTAACATTGTGATTGTGAGCCAAACTACCTGAGTTTGAATCCTACTCTGCAACCTACCAGCTATGTGGCCTTGTCCATAAAATGTGGTACAGTAACACCTATCCTGTAGGGTTGTGGAAATATTAACCTGGGTTAATGAATGTAAAGCATATAGAACAATACATAGAATATAGAACATTCCAGCAGTTGTTAGCTGTTATTATTACTTGATGCCTTCTTTGTATTCTTTTCTCCAGAAATTCCATAGATTGGAAAATGTGGTCTATTCAATCATGTAAGAAATGCTTAACTTCTTCTCTTTCCCACCATTTCCCTAAAAAAAGATCAAAGATATTCAATTTCCCTTATGGCAAGTTGGGATTTCTGAATAGAAAGGGGCTGGGGGGAAGGGAGCCAACAGTGTTATTAGACTAGTTCCAATAAAAACAAAAACTTAGGGCACTTTGTTAACTAATGAAGTATTATTCTTCTCATTGCCTTTTGAAAATGTTTGAAACAACCCTAAACTTAGGGAGGGGGAAATGACAAAACACAGTATAGACACCTTTTTTCCTAAACTATTTGAGAATAAGTAACCTGCTGTTCAATTACCCCAGAATACTTTAATGTTTATTTCCCACAAGAAATGACATTCTCCTTCATAACCATAACCCAGCCCTCGAATCAGGGAGTTAGCATTAATACATCATCACCATCCACTCCACAGTCCCATATGTATTTCTCCAGTCATCCCATAATTTCCCTTATGGCTAAAGGACTCAGCCATAAATCATGCAATGGACCTAGTTTTATGAGATTTTTGTCTCTCGCAGTCATTTCTTAGTTTTTCTTTGACTTTCATGACCTTGACTCTCTTAAAGAATACAGGCCATTTATTTTGTAGAATGTCTCTCAATTTGGTTTTATATTTCCTTATGATTAGATTCAAGTTCTGCATCCTTGGCAGATGTATTGCCAAAGTGATGCTATGTTCTCCCCATAGTGTCCCATTGGGTGGTGAGCGCTCCTATTCCTTTACTTTGATCTTTTGATAAAGGTGGTGTCTGCCAGGCTTCTCTACTGTAAAATCATTTCTCTTCATCTTATAATACTTTGGATGCTATGTAAATATGCCACTGTCATCAAACTTCTAGGTTATTTCTGTCAGTATGGGTTAGTGGTTTCCTATTTTATTCAGTGTGTTCAAACCTATCCCTATCATTTCTTTGATTGCTCAAGTTGTCCCCAATTTGGCAGAGGGATTCCATTCCAGCTGGGCTTTGTATCTCTTTAACATGCTCCTATTATTTCTCTCTGTCACAAGATGTTCCAGTCTCATCTTGTACTTTCCCCTCCCCATCCCTGAAACTGGCAATATCCAAAGATTGCTGGGGTTTTTTTTGTGTTTTTTTTTTTTTTTTTAGTGGAGAACAGTATTAAGAAACCAAGTCATGATGCCTGGCCAATGTTGCTCAGTGGTTGAGTGTTGACCTATGAACCAGGAGGTCATGGTTCAATTACCAGTCAGCGAATATACCGGGGTCGCAGGCTCAATCCCCAGTGTAGGGCATGCAGGAGGCAGCCGATCAATGATTCTCTCTCATCAGTGATGTTCCTATCTCTCCCTCTCCCTTCCTTTCTGAAATCAGTAAAATATATTTTAAATAGAAGAAAGAAAAAAAACACACAAGGCATGAGCTCTAGGTGTGTTTATTGATATTGGAATATCACCACTCTGAGATTCTCTCAGTTTGCAGGGCCAGGGAATGTATGTGTATACAGTGACATATATACATTTAGTTCTGTCTATATAGAAAACCATGCATCCGTTCCAATTGTATTGCAATGCTACATTTTTTTTCCTTTTTATTTTCTGACTTTCCATAGTTGCACCTCCTAGTTCCAAAAGGTTCCCACCATCCCCACTTTATTTACTTATTCCAGGGGTGGGGAACCTTTATTCTGCCAAGGCTCATTTGGATATTTATGACATCATTCAAGGGCCATACAAATTATTAATTTTAAAATGAGCCTGCGATATTTGGTCAAACAATTAAGTCACCTCTAATGTATTGGCAGGGCCAGACCAAACAATTTTGAGGACTTTATATGGCCCATGGGCCAGACATTCTCCTCCCATGATTATTCTATCAATATCTTGTATATGGCCAGTCTCCCATCTTCACTGCCCACCTCCCCGGAGCAGATGACCCCTTCTCCATTTGAATTCTCCAGCTCCCCAGGGTTGGAGGGAAGCATACCATATGGACATCCTCCTTGCCCTGCTGGGTCTTCAGTACCTCTTCACTGGGCTGCCCCTCCTCCTACATATGGATATACACTTGGGGATCCCCTCTATCAGCAACACCCTCTCTTTGTTCCTTCTCTGATTCTCCACTATAAGCCCATTCCACACCCATGAACCTCCCCACACACTCCCTTCCTGGGAGTCATGCTCTTCACTCTGCTCAGGTGTTAACCTCCCCATCTGAATAGACACCCTTCCACCCCACTTGGGCCTTAGGGCTGCTCCTCTTTGTGATGTCCCCATACCACACTTGGCTTGACTCTCCCCCGAGATGGACAAACTGCCTGCACACTCCAGCCAGACATTTCACATCAGGTGGACCCTTTGCCTGCATGCTCCCCTCACCTGCTGGTGCTCAGGCTAATCTAACAGGGCAGCCCTCACATGTGGCCTTCCCCTGCTCTCTGGGCTTGGCTCTGTCCTCTGTAGATGCAAATGCCTTCCCTCTCTGTCCCACCTGATAGATGCAGGACTGAATTATTTAGCAAAGAAAAAGAAAATAAGGGGAGGAGAAGGAAGAAGAATGGAGCAATATTTGAGGATAAAATTGATCTTCAACAGCTAACTCTTGTGTTTTCATAAATATGTCCATAAATTAATAAAAAGGCTAGACTCTCTAAGAGTTTTGAGAATTATAATTTAAAAGAAAATTTTAGACTTTAAAAAAGAGTTATTTCAAAATATGTTCAGGCAAGTGTTTTCACATATGGAGAGGTGACCTATGTCTATCGCTCTGTCTTTCAAATGGGATTAAGTCCTATCCCAGTCAATGTGGCAGAGGTTCAGTAAGGATCAAGTGAGATAATAAATGTGAAGTCACCTCAAACTGAAAAGTGCTATCTAAGGGGAAAGAAGAAAATGCCCAGGGGGATGCTTCCATTGTCTACACACACAGAGACTGTGTTATTCCAGTGATGACCATTACTGTTCTCTAGGGGTAAAAAAAAAGTTAGGGCCCTAATTTCCTTCCTTCCTTCCTTCCTTCCTTCCTTCCTTCCTTCCTTCCTTCCTTCCTTCCTCCCTCCCTCCCTCCCTCCTTCCCTCCCTCCCTCCCTCCCTTCTTTCTCCTTTTCTTCCTTCCTTTTCTTCCTTCCTTTTCTTCCTTCCTTTTCTTTCTTTCTTTCTTTCTTTCTTTCTTTCTTTCTTTCTTTCTTTCTTTCTTTCTTTCCTGTCTTTGCTGCTCCTCCAAGATGTAGCAGGATCAAGGTCACAGCATCCCCCATCAAGAAGGAAGTGTGGAAAGGATTACCTCATTCTCAGTTATTTTATGGGACCTAACTTTTAACCAAACCACCCATCTTAAAATATAATTTTCCCTCTCACTTGAGAATCTAACTTATCACTTGTAATAGTTGGGGTGGTCACCAATTCTTCATTCTACTCATTGTGAAGGTGCATCTGTATGTGGCCTCTAAGGTGGCCCACAATGAACCACACCTGTAAGTATTGATGCCTGTGTCAGCCCACCCAATACCCAAGTATGAGCTGGACATATTCATTCTCTGTTAATGAACAGAATAGAGGAGAAGGATTAGATGCCACTTCAGATCTGAGAGGTCATGAAAACTGTGCCTTGCTCACTCTGAGGGAAGCTAGCAGCCCTTTTGTGGGGCCACATGGGGATGTGAAGTCCACTAGGAGCCATACGAATGAGCCTGTGGTCCCACCCAACATCCTGATTTGTAGTAGTGTGAGGGACCCTGAGCCAGTGGCACCCAACTAAGGTGGACTCGCATACTCAGAGTCCTCACCCACAGAAACTATGAGCAAATGTTTCTTGTCTTAAACTACATCTTGACTGGCGGGGGATAAGGGGGGGGGCACAGGTGTGTGCAATGTTTTATATAGCAATGAATACCTAACACAGCAACAATATTTAATGTCTCTGGTATTTGTGAATTGTCTCTAAAAATGGTCTCAGGTTTGTACCCACGTCTTCTGCATTCACAGGAGTGGGTGATTCTACCAGGACAGCAGTCATCAGCCACGGTGCAAAACACCCCTGGAGACTCTGGTTACCGAGCTAGGAGAACCCCGGAGACCAATGCCCAGCCCTCTCAGAGATGAGCAAGCAGAGTCAGAGAGGAGGGAGATCTTCCAAGCTTGCTGGTTGTAGTGTGGGGATTAGTTTGGTCTTGTCACTTCCAGATTGACTTAGCCTCTCAGTGTTCTAGCTTTCAGAGCAATGAGGCAGAATCTCTGATCAGAAACTTCTGGGTGATATTCAGAATGTTGGTATTGTATTATTTTCCTGTTGTTTTTATAATGCATAACCACAAACATAGTGGTTTAAAACAGCACAAATGTGCTATGTTATAGTTCTAGATGTCAGAAGTCTAAAATGAGTCCTCCCTGGGCTGAAATCAAGGCATTGGCAGGGCTGAATTCAATTCTGGAGGCTCTAGGGGGAAATGTATTCACTTGCCTTTTATGGCTTCTACAGTTTCCTGCATTCCTTAGCTCTTGCCCCACTTCCATTTTTAAGGCCAACAGCAGCAAGCTGAATTTCTCTTGTGGTGTATCACTCTGTGTTCTTTCTTCTGCCTCCCTCTTCTGCCTTAAAAAACCATTGTGGTTACATCATCAGGTCCACCTGGATAACCCAGGATAATTGACCCATCTCAAGGTTAGCTGATTGGCAAACTTAACTCCATTTGCAACCTTAATTCTTGGGCATATATGGTAACATCACAGGTATTTGGATGTAGACATCTCTGGAGTGGGGGGGCATTATTCTGCCTATCACAAGCATCCTTCCTCTACCTCCCTTGGCACCTGTTGATTGTGACGCACTGTAACATCTTTATTTACCAAATATAGGTGCCCTTCCCTCTCTCCTTTGAGTTACACCTTCAACCTGCCTCCTCAGGATCCATTAGCTTATGGATAAGCCATTGACCTAGTGTATAACTAGGTTTTCACTATGACTATTTCCAGCCTCAGGTACTGAGTCAATAGGTGGTAAAAGGCACAATGGGACTTTCATGAAGACTGAGGTCAGCACTTGGACACTTAAGGGCATGATGGAATGCTCATCAGCTAGACTCTCTGTGGGCGGTGGCTGATGCCTGATGTGTGGGGATGGCCACATGTCCGGTCATCCCAAGGTCACACCATGACTTTACTTTCTGTGGCATCTTCCTTACTGGCTGAAGCTCACTGGGCTTGTGAGATGAAGTATGGGATAAGAGAGGTAGAAGAAAATTTTCTTGTTTCAGGTGCATAATTCATGAAGTCTGGACATTAATATTAATGAGCCTGTCCACCAGAGTCAGGCAAATGAAATATGCAACGGAAGATAAACTTGGAAGCTCGGAAACTGTAGGTCTTTCAGGGTTTAGTTCCCCTGAGGGTGTATCTATAAAAGTGTAGCCAGCTTTGTAGAGCAAATTATAGCTTGCTAAGAACCTTGACATTTACTCATTTGTGTTTTGCTCCCAATAACCCCATGACATAGAGAAGACAGAGAGAAGCTTCTATTTTATGGGTGGGGAAAGTGAGGCCTCACCAAAGACTGAGGAAGACCTCAAGCCGGCAGCCAGGTGACCTGATTCCAAATCTCACATTCCCTCCTCGACCTCACTCTGCTATGTTAGTGGCGACATGATACAAACAAGATGACATAGCAGAGCCCTCTTACTGTTAAATAAAGTAACAGGTCAGAGCCACTGTGCCAAGAACACTTTATAGCCTTTCTGCCTTGTAAAATTTCTGTGTCTAGAAAATGAGATATAAGTAGGGCTCATTACATAAGTTTCTTGGGTGATTAAATGAAATAATGTACAAAGAAAAGTCAACACAGTGCCTGAAAATAGAAAGCAATCAGTGAATGGCAGTTATTACAAGAACTAAGTAGCTACAGAGGATAGGGTTTCAGGCAAAAGAACCTTCATTTACTTATTCATTTATTCATTCGGCATGTATTTATTGAAGTTTTAAATAGCTCTATTGAGGTATAATTGATATACAAAATACTGCACACATTTAATGTAAACAATTTGATGAGTTTGGACATATGTGTACACCCGTGAAGCCTTCACCCCAATCCAGGTAATAGAACTATCCATGACCTCTAACATTTCCTTGACTTACCCCAGCCCCTTTCTTGTGATGAGAACATTTAACATGAGTACTAACTGCAGAGCTTCTGCCATATACCACACACCTGCTCTGAACACTGGGGCTACAACAGTGAACAAAAGGGACAAAGACCCTCCTCTTCCACCTTTCAGTGCAGGGGATTGACAATTAACGGTAAGAATGGTAGTCAACTGGTAATCTAATGGAGATGGACAAGGCTGGTTAGGGGGTAAACCCAGAGTACCAAGAGGATTCTCAGGCTCTCTGAGGACCTGACTTTGACCCACATGAAGTAAGGAGGGACCATAAGGCTCTCTTGGAGAAGAATAGTCTAGACATGAACAACAGCACATTACCTGTTTCTGAGATGAGAGGTGTGTAGGAACTCAGAACCCTGGCTCCCATTTTGGAGGTTTTCAGTAAAGCTCAAACTCAAGGTACCACATGCTTCCATTCTCCACCCTGTCCCTGAGTCTGCTGGAATTCACTTCCCAAGTTTCTGCAAAAAGGTTCCCAGTGGCAGGTAGAATTACACCTTTCACACCATGTTCTAGGGCCATGGTTGGCAAACTGCAGCTCGCGAGCCACATGGGGCTCTTTGGCCCCTTGAGTGTGGCTCTTCCACAAAATGCCATAGCCCGGGCGAGTCTATTTTGAAGAAGTGGCATTAGAAGTTTAAGTTTAAAAAATTTGGCTCTCAAAAGAAATTTTAATCGTTGTATTGTTGATATTTGGCTCTGTTGACTAATGAGTTTGCCGACCACTGTTCTAGGGCACTGCCTTTTTACCATGAAACTGGATAACTGTTTGGGTTCTCAACCAAACCCACACCCTTTCTCTGCTTCACCTCAACGGATAAAGCCTTCCTACATCTTTATCATGGTGTCATTGTACTCTAAATACCTGTTTATTTACTTCAACAAATATTTAATAAACATCTACTATGTACTGGCACAGTTCCAAGCATGCATATACAATTATTTATCCAGCTCTGTTTAGTTTCTGGAAGGCAAAGATTGTGACTTCCACAATAGTGGAAGTCCCCAGAACTTAGGGTTTTATTATAAAAAGCGTGAGTTTAAGAGATATTTGGTGAATTAAACTAAAACCTAATGTCTTTCTTATACTTCATCTCTCCCTACCTTTTCATACAAATAATGTTCAGTCTCTTATATTTTACCTCATTGGTGTTAGTGAGGCTCTTTTGTGTAAATTGCAAATTAAGAGACTTAAAAATATTTACTTATACCCTGGTAGCTCAGCCAGGTAGCTCAGCTGGTTGGAGCATCATCCTGTGCACCAAAAAGGTTGCAGGTTCAATTCCCAGTCAGGGAACATGCCTAGGTTGTGAGTTCAATCCCCAGTCAGGATGTGTACAGGAGGCAATTGATCAATGTTGCTCTCTCTCTCTTTCTCTGACTCTAAAATCAATAATCCTAGTCTTGGCGCTAAATCTATATATATATATATATATATATATATATATATATATATATATATATATATATTTTCACTTCAATTCGATAATTGTACCTTGGGGAAATTATTCCAGATAAATAAAAAGAATTTAGATAATTGTTTGCATGTAAACATACTCTTTTCAGCATTATTGATATTAATTGAATTGATCATAGTCTGTATGCCCAGAAAAATAGAAGTCATGTAAATTTTATTTCTGTACATTTGCATCTTCCTCCTTCTCTTTGTTCTCATTCTCATTCTTATTCTTATCCTTTGTTCTATTTCCTTCTTTCAAAGAAAACTATCACCCAGGACTCAACTTGAGAGCTTGCCATTTGAAAGTGATGATCATAGGGTTGAGGGAGAAAGCTAGGTCTAACCTATAAAAAAACTATATAAAGTCACTGTTTTACTTTCCTGTGACAATGCATATCTTCCTTGAAACTTTACCTGTTGAAATAACTTGAGATGGGTTATTCCAGAGAGAAGACTTACCTATAATTTCTGTCTACTGCCTGGGGGCAGGGTCTGCCAGACTCAAACCATTTTGAATTAGATCGTCAGCTAGACGTTTAAAGGACAAAGTGGATTTTGATTGCAACCTGTGTGATGGCTGGTTTGTATTTATAACTTCTCATGGGATATTTTCCTTTCATTACCAAGGTTTCCTGGGCAAACTTTTACTATTGCAGATTTCTTTACAGTTCCCCAGGATGTGTATTTCTAATTCTTCTGTCCGCTAAAGTGTACTAAAGCTCTGTAGAGTCTGCCTTTATTGGGGAAATTTTATGCTAGACATCCCCTTGTCTTGGGTGACTCTGGGTTTTGTCTTATGTCTTGAAGTTATGTAAGGCTGCAAAAACTTGAACTGAAGTTTCACAGAGATCAGAAAATGCCCTCCAGGCATAAGGCTGCTTCAGCACTATGCTTTGCATCTCTAGATCATATCATGAGCATCACTCAACTTCTTGCCGGCTCACAGAAGCATTCACAAAGATTGTTTTTTAAAGTTTTATCTGGCATTGACAGTTGTTTTCAACAGGAGGATTGAAGGCTACTTGGAGCAGACCCCCAGTTTGCCCTGTTGTCAGAAACAGAAGTCCCTCACTCAATAAGAGAAAGAATTTGGACACCAACCTAAATTGCCTCCTTTAAGGACCCTTAACTGTTCTATTGCATAGCTTCTTAGCCAAATTACATCTAATATTGATATTCATAGTTTTCTGTATTCCAGTGCTGTCAGACTGAGTGGGGGCCTCATTTGCTTCTAAGAACTTGTGTGACTTTTCTTCATGACTTATCTACAGAACATAACCTTGCTCTGCTCATTCCAGAGCAGAGAAAGCTGGGCCTGTCAGCAGGAGAGCAGAGAGAGCGGGCTAGAGAGAGCAGGCAGGATTTGCTGTTTGGAGTTGTTTTGCCCTGTGAGCAATAGATAATAAGTGACTAACCAGTCCATCTTCCTGCTCCATTCACCGCCAGCCTCTTTCTTCCCTCCTGTCAGCGTGGGTGGCATTACTCTCAGAATCCATGAGGGAGGCCAGTCAAGATAAATGGACTGTCACATATTTATATAAAATCTGATTTTCCTTTGCCTCTTCAGTGAGCTACTCTGACACATTCTGATGTGTAATACACATAGCACAACAGGTCGACATTTCCTCAGACTCCTCCTAGAGAAAGCAGCAACCTTGTGGCGATGTCTTCTAAGAGAATTACTCTGGGAGAAACACAACTAAGGGAAATTGTTCCAGCTGCACATTTTACTTATACAAGAGGTAGCTACAATGCTATACATACCTGAGAGAAAAAGGTATTCTTTAAATTAATAAGATTAGTCATTCATCCACTTATCTCATTACTTATCAATCCACCTATATAGCCACTGATTCAGTATTGATGGATGCATCCATCAATCTATCTATCACCCATCCTTCATCCATTCATCCAACCACAATTCTGTCAATATATTTTATCCATCCATTTTTCCCTTTCCACCCATTTACTCATCCATCTATCAATTTCTTGGTTCACCTATATGTTTATTTTGCCTCTACTGATTTATCCATATACCTCTCCATCCATCTCTTGATCTATCCATCAAACTGTAAAAAAAGAAGGAACTCTTACCTTTTGTGACCACATGGATGGATCTAGAGATTATTATGCTAAATGAAATTAGCCAAACAAGAGAAAGACAAATACCATATGATCTCACTAATATGTAGAATCTAATGAACAAAATAAACTGACAAAATAGAACCAGAGGCATGGACACATGGAACAGACTGACAGAGTTCAGCAGGGAGAGGGAAGGGGGATACTGGATGAAAGAAGGCAAGGAGATTAACCAAAGAAAATATATGCATAACCCATGGACACAGACAACAATGGGGTGTGAGGGCTGGGTGCAGGCGAGCAAAGAGGTAGTAGTGAATGGGGACATCTGTAATAGTCAACAATAAATTAAAAGAAACACATTTTAAAGCACCCAAAATGCACATGATGCTGAATGGGTCTATAAATGAATACAAAAATAAGTACCACTAGAGTATATAGCAAAATGTAGCAAGTACTTTATATGAAAAAGTACTTTATATGAATCCGAGAATGGAGCAATAAGTGTTACATGGAAAGAAGGATAAAGATAAAGAGAAATGGCTTTTGATTTGGCACCTAAATAATATGCAGATTTAACAGGTAAACATTGGGTGGGTAGAGTTGGGGCTCCTGGAGAACATAGTTTTATGAGTTCTTTCGATTCTTAGAGAGATCCTACCTTCTTCCCAGCTATAGGCACCATAAATTCCCCTTTGGGACTAGCAGTGTCTTGATTCTCAAAAAACCTGATTCCCCCATTTGGTGAGTGTCAGTGTGGAGGAGTATTGAGGAGCTTGAATTCTAACTCAGACAGAGCTTTGTTGAGGGTAATAATTACTGTCTCATAAGGTTATCAGGTGCTATTTAAAATATTTGTATATAGGAGGTACTCATTAAATGGTATTATTGTTATTACTTGATTTCCACATAAGATCATGTAGCCTTTGAATAAGCCCAAATTAACTCTGATCCCATCTGTTGAGTATCCCTGGCCCTGACCACCTATTCCCCCCATTTACTAGTTTATTAACTGATTCAATAAACATTTAGCTCCTAGATGTCCTGTTTCCCTGTGCTCTACATTTTAGAGATTCCCCTGCCCCTTGTCAAACAAGCAGAGGGCTGGCCAGGGATGAGGAGTACATTTTCACACCCTTGATCTCTCCCTCCCTCGTAAGGCATCCTTTGCTCCCAGGCCCTTTAGAGAAGGATGGCTATTCCTGTTCTAAACATAGAGCAGCTAAGTCTCAGGGACACATTTAAAGTGGAATAACTAGTAGGAGATGGATCTGGGATGCAAATCGTGTTTATTTGACAACAAAGGTAATAATACCCTCCCATGGGTGCTAGACATGGTGTTAAAGTTTTTCCATCACCCATCTGGTGTTAGTACCCCCAACATCTGCGATGTAGACACAGTGCATCTATGTTAGGGAAGGAGAAGCTGAGAGGCGGAGAATTTATAGAGCTCGCAGGGCTAGTAATATAAGTGGCATAACAAGCATATGTGCATCTCAAGTCCAAGTAATTACCAAGGCGCTTGTGTCTCCTTCAAAACCCTGTAGGGGAGGTGAGAACATGTGGCGGCATTGTAATGCAAGGTTGAAAAGGGCTCACTAGGCAACGAAGGCGGGTATAGGGAGAGGTCACGTCTGGCTGAGCAGAATCAGGGAAGACTTCCCACAGGAGGAAGCATTTAAGTCGGGCCTTAGAGATGAAGTGGACTAGGATATACCAGGGGAGTTGGCATTAGGTCTCCAGACCTTCGAACCAACGACAGAGGGCCAGACCAGCAAGGACGCACCATACAGGACAAAGGGTGAGCGGGGAATCCAGGATGAGATTAGCCAGAGAACATGAGGTTAGCAGCAGCCCAGCCTCTGCTCAGACATTTCAGAGATAGCTCTGCACAGGAGATAAAATCCTGAGTATGGAGGTGGGATATCAACTAGTAATAATACATCTATTACAAAAGGTGAAACAAAGCTGCCTCCCTCCTTACCTGGTACTTCTCCTTCCTGTGAAGCATGGAGCCCAGAGTTTCTTGGACTACGTGGGGCAAATGAACAGCCAGCGATGGCTTTAGCAAAATGGGAAACAGAGTGGTGGCGTTCGCAATAGAATCGGCACAGGCACTGGATTCGAACTGCCCGGACTTGGAGTCGGTTTTGCTGCCTATGGGCTGTGTGACTTCAGGCAAATGCCCTCAGCATTCTGAGCCTCGGGGTCCTCATCTTTCAAATGGGACAATAGAACCCACCTCACAGGAATGTTGTGATGATCATAGACATGTGCCTGGCACATGGTAGTTATTCTATAGAGACTAGCTTTGCTCCTCTGAATTGGGGGGGAACAAAAGGCAAAGAAAAAGGATGGGGGTGCTAGAATGGGAGGGAGGAACAACAGGCTCCGATGTGGCCCAAATGTGGTTCAGATGTGGTTCGGATGTGGCCCCAGCATGAATGGCAAAGGCAGCAGGCTCCTTCCCAGGGATGGCGACATCTGTGCTGCCTACAGCGTTTTCCCAGTCCTGCCCACACCATTCCCTGGAGTCCTGATTATGTTTGGAGTTGGAATATCATGTATTTGGAGTTTCTATTGCAGCTATTAAGGGTCATAAAGCCTTTCTTATGAGTATATAATAAACAGCTACATTTGGAGCTGCTCAATCAGAGTGCCACGTGGGGAACTCGGTGCTAAGCCCTGGAAAGGTGACATTGAAGGCAGCAGACATGAGAAATGCTGTGGCCATAACTCTCTCCAACGGCGGCAAGGGGCACAGACAGGATCCTGGTGGGGGCGGCTGTTAGGAGGCCCCCGTGGTAGCAGGAGGCATGGCTTGGCCCCTCGGCTCCAGCAATGAGTGCTTTATTTCTCTAGCTCACCCCTTCTCCCATAAAATGGTCATTGCTGTCCTTACGTTGTGCAGCCTGATCTATAAAGTCAGCTGAAACTTAGGGATTCTTCCAGTACCCTGCACACTGCCCATCTGTCGAGGTGGCATGAAAACATGCTGGCTTCTCCCCGTATCCCAGTTCAGTACCAGCACCCAAAGAAGACACTGTGCTGGGCTGGGTCCACTTTCAGCTCCCACTACTATTCTCCTTCCCTCTCTTCATTCACCCACATAACTTTTTCTGCTGGATACTCAGTAAATGTTTGTGAGAAAGAAGGGATGAAGAGAGGGAGGATCAAAGGAAAAAAGAAGGAAGGGATAGATGGAAGGGGGAAGGGAAAGATGGAGGGAAAAGGGGAAAAAGAACAGAAAGAGAGAAGGAAGGAAATGTATGGTCCTTCTCTTTAGATGTGATAAACACCCTCTCATGTCCATGTGGCTGAAAGTGAGTGATGCAGAGACCCATATGATGCATGGGAGCAGGAGTCCCAAGTAAACCCTGGGTGAAGAGCTACTCACTTGATCCATCTGATATTTACGGTTTGTGACGGGGTGAGAAATAAACTTCTGTCGTGTTGAACCACAGATTTATTTTGGGGTTTGTTGTTTCAGCAACTAGTGTTAAATATCCTGACTAATTAAAGCACTTACAATATGCCAGTTTGTGCCCAATGTATTTCAGAGAATCACAAGGTTGAAAGAAGTCATTTCTATAGTTAGTAATGAGCTATAAATAGTCTCCCTCCCCGTCCTCTTCCTCCTCTTTTCCTCATCTCTAAGGATGCAGACTGGTTGCCTCGTCTAACTCAATAGTCCTGAAACTGGAGTTGCCAAGAATGCTTTTCCTCTGTAGCCCAGGTATAGTATACCTAGTGGTCATTTGGTTATAATGACATGTTTGCCTCCCCATTAGTTTTCATGTTCCTCAAGTGAAGGGTGGGTAGCTTGCAAATAAGAGCCTCAGAGCAGTTTCCCATAGGTTGCTGGGTATAGTCTGGGTACCTGAGAGCACCTGCCATAGCATAGAAGTACCAACCTTCTCACTCAGCCAGTCCATGCTCTGGCCTTATATCTGTACGGGTTTTATAATTCATACATTCCTCACTCACATCTCCCAACACTCTCGTGAGACGGGCCTGGCAAAGTATTGTCTTCATGTTACAGAGGGAGGAATTGAGGCACAGTGAGAGGAGGGACTTTTCCCTAACCACTCACAGTGTTAGGGCCAGAGAAGGTGTCACCCTCCAGGCTCTCTCACTAGCACATTCCCCCAGTGATCACCTCCCCTCTTACGTATACAAGCTGACCCCAGTCAACCATCCATTGTAGGTTCTTCATTGGGTGAGAGATGAAATTGGATAATCTCAATAGTCCCAACTGCTGTCAGGATACATTAATGAGGCATAGCAGATACCCTGAGGGCGAAGAACATATGATAGAAGTCCTGGCTGTTCAACATCCTTTCTAAGCAATTCTTACCATTTGTTGGTGTCATTTTGAGCCAAAGGACAAACATGTCCACCACCTGTGGTCCTTTGGAAACCTCTGCTCACGTCTTGGAATGACAACCTGACTCAACCATCATCAAAAGCATTCTGCTCTGGGAAGCCAGCACCAAGAGACTGAGGTGGGACCATGGCAGAGACCATTCTCACCAAATGCCATGCCCTTTGTTGCCCACCCTCCATCGCCACTGTCCTGGAGCCATGCAATGGGTTCTGGCTACTGACTGAGCACACCTGACTCTTTAGTCTGTTGCTATGCAACTCCCAGTAATGCCTGTGGAGCAGTTGATTTCTCGACCCTAATGATGTCAGCTTTGGCCAGTGGCATGTGAGCAGAAGAGACCAATGTGCAGCCATCAAGCAGGAAGCCTTCATGTCATCCAGCCACTTCTCTCTGCCCTTCGTAGGTACCATGGCATGCCCCCCCCCCACCTTAGGGTTTCCCCTTTATCCTGAATCCTAAAATGAAAGAGATCTGTGGAGCAGAGTCCCAGTCCACCTGCAACCTGGATCGAAGCTTGTGGTGCTAGCGAGAAAGATGCCTCTGTTCTCAGGTGTCTGGACCCTAGGTTATCACAGTAAAGCCAGGCAAGTACCCATGATGCACCAGCCAAACTGTAGAGCTCAATGTGACGTCTCCCCAGGAGGCCTCCCTGATCTCACCTTCACATGGTCTTCCAGCTCATACATTAATGATTGGAGTGTGGAGTCTTATGGAGGAGCCCCCAGATGGGGCTATTCCACTTGCCGGATGATGGCCAGGGGTTGAGTAAACCAGGGCCCAGGAGACACCCGGGGCCTGAAGAACAAAGTTCCTACCTGCACCACTTACACAGCAGGAATCAGACATCGATGGACCACAGATCAGAAGTCATGAAGGCAACATTCATTTAAATCTCAGCAGCTAGGGAGAGGCCTTGCTAATACCTGGCCATCTGAGGAATTTGCTCTTCATTAAACAACTAAATGTGTTGTGTTGGATCATTCATTTTTCTGAAACATTAGGTTAATTTCAGTGTAATTCCTATGACCATGTAACTCTCACCCTCTTGAGTTTCATTGGCTTCCTCAAGGAGGTGAGGCAGGCAAGTTCTAGTCAGTGAAGTTGTGCATTATCCCCTGTTGTCTATGCTGCAGCCTAAGGGAAGACGCTGGACTGGGAAAAGTATATATATATATATATTGATTTCAGAGAGGGAAGGAGAGGGAGAGAGAAATAAAAACATCAGTGATGAGAGAGAATCATTGATTGGCTGCCTCCTACATGATCAGGGATAGACTAGCCTGCAACATGGGCATGTTCCCGGGTTGGGAAAATCTTTAGACCAGCTCTACCCAATCCATAATGTGAGCTATATGAGTAATTTCACATTTTCCAGTAGTCACATGAGTGACAGGTGAAATTAATTTTAGTATTATGTTATTTAACCCAGTCTATCCAAAATATCATGGAATCAATGGAAAATATTAAGAGTGTAAATGGAAAATATTACGAGTGAAGCATTTTACATTATTTTATCGCATCGAGCCTGTGAAGTCCAGTGTGTGTTTTCACACTTGCAGCAAGCACATCTCCATTCAGCTGCATTGCAGATGCCAAGCATCTCCACATGGTCAGTGCTCCTGACCTGGACATCACCGCTCTGAGGTCTGCCTCTGAGAATCAGCCAGGACAAGGCAGCCTGAACCGCTCCAGTGGGCGGTCAGTGTCTAACCTCTGACCTCTCCGCTGCTCGCTGATGAGGGCGTCATCATTGCACATGGAAATGTGGCAGATTTCACCAAATATGTCAGATCAGGCCTTGCCTGGCAACTGTTGATTGGATGAGAAGTTCAGGATGTACCTGATGCATACTGTACCTGTCACCTGCTGAGAATGCAGGCGCCTGAGGGCAGCTCCATAGCACTGCTTCCCATCTGCCCACTCGTGCCTGCACATGATCATGATTGCTCACAGTCCCGCCCCGGCAAGTTCTCTTGGAGGCTGACCTTCCCCCCTCCTCCCCTTCCCTTTCATCCCCGCTTTGAGCAGAAGCCAGAGGAAGGAGGATCCCGGTTATTTCCACTGGGCTTGGCACAGCTTCCCAAAGAGCATCAGATCAAACCATTTTCACAGGCAATCTCACCCAGGCAGTTAAAACAGACTGCGAACTCAATTACAGCCCATTACTGTCAGGTTTGCTGCTCCCCTATCTCCACATCCTTTGGCTCCTGGAAAAGGGGTGGGAATGGCCAAAGGGCACCCACGTTTGTAGTCTGTTAAGATGCTGGGCCCCCTGAAAAGGCCTTCATTTTGCCCATCATTCCTGGTGGGAAAGACCGGGAGCAATTCTGCTGCTACTTAAACAGCTGAAAAGCAAATGATGCTGTTGACAAGCTCAAAGCAAAGATCCTTCTGTCACTTGATTATCAGGATGGACCCAATATTGTATCTGCAGCATGTGTATGTGTATACATTTGCATGTATGTTCATGTGTACACATGTGTATCTGTGTTCTCTTCCTCACACCCATGTAGTATATACACATACCAAACAGAATGGTAGCAAGAGTCAGAGCAAATCAAGAATTCAATTTCACATGTGCACCATAGACATATCAAATTAGTGCTCCTTCTGTAAGATGGAGATAGTAATACCATCTTCAAATAGGTTGCTATAACGACCAAATTTAGCAAGCCTTATCTAAGTTGCTCTCTAGTTATTTAATGGAAGGAGTGTGGTGTGCACCAGAAGGGCCTGGTTAATACAATGGCAGAAGGAGCAATGAAGTGCTAATTGGTAGTTCAAACTAGTAACGGGATATAATAAGAAGCATAGAGAATATAGTCAACAATATTGTAGTAACTATCTATGATGCCAAGTGGGTACTTAAATTATCAGGAGGAACACTTGGTAAAGTGTATGCCTGTCTGCTGTGCTATACCTGAAACCAATGCATAATTGTGTTGAATGTAAATTGCAATTGAAAATAAAATAATAATAAAAACAATCAAAGCAACATCATTCTTTAAAAATAAGTATTTTAAGATATTTAACAA
The DNA here is from genome assembly GCA_963924515.1 of Vespertilio murinus. Taxonomy (NCBI): domain Eukaryota; kingdom Metazoa; phylum Chordata; class Mammalia; order Chiroptera; family Vespertilionidae; genus Vespertilio; species Vespertilio murinus. The sequence continues at coordinate 188,467,870 of OZ004707.1, forward strand.
GTTCCCAAACCCTTCCTGCCACTTGGGTTCAAAGTTTAACTTAGGATGGGAAGGGTGGGAGTGATTTAGGAAGGAGAGGCAGAGTGGAGGAGACACGGGCGAGAACAGATGGGTCCGAAGACACCAGGGAGCGAAGCGGGAACAAATGTGTACACAGCCGCACTCCCTGATGGAAAGTAAACTTCTCTCGGGTCAAGGAGCATGTCTTATTCATCACCAACAAAACCTATTATAGAATCTCATTTATAGCCGGCACTCAGTAAATATGCGTTTAATAAATAAACCATAAAGGAAAACACATTTGTGTTTTGCCCTGCTGGCCTAACTCATGAATCATCACACTTAGGAAAAGGCGATGCTTTTTAATTCATAACTAATTGAATTCTTTTGTTCACTTAATTTATTCGTCCACCCATCCACTTCTCTTCAAAAGTTCTGCAAGCTTGTATTGACTGCTTCCTCCAAGCCAGCGAGTATTCCTGAACTGGTGGCTCCAGATATGAGTCAGACACTGTGCCTGCCCTCCAGAGGGGTTAAGAGCGAATAAGACAGAGTTGGAGAGATAGGCTGGGGAGCGAAGGCCTTGGAGAGAAGGAGGAGGAGGGAACAGACAGGTGGAGAGGTTTACTGCACTGGCGAACCACAGAAAGGACTTTGTCATGGTTGGTGACATGGGTTAAAACTAGGGAAGTCCCTAGTTTTAAACTTCATTAAGCCCAAGGGACAAGGACAGAACTAGAGAGAGGAGATAAAAACAAGATCAAAATTCAAGAAAGAAGTAGGAAGCAAATACTAAAGAGAGAAAGAACTGAAATAATGGCGATTTTTGAATTGTGGTGTCCCTCCCTCAGCATTTTTGGGTGTCATTGCTCCAATGACGGTGAGGTCTGCCTGCGATGTAGGTACAATTCATGATGAACTGTCATTGCGATGACCATCCCAGAATGCCTGTTGCCCTTAACTGCCCATGAAAGATAATCAGACAATTGTTCCATCCCCTAAACGCAACCACACCCTCATCCTTAGATCCTGGGAATGAATATGTTATGTTATGGACCAAAAGGGACCTTGCTGGTGTAATTAAGTTTATGAACCTTAAAATGGGAGATTATCTCAGATTGTTGGGTGGGCCCAATCTAATCACATGAGCCCTTAAAAGCCTAGAAAAGGCTGGAGTAAGAAACATGTGACAGAAGAAGTCAGGGAAAATCTGGGCAGAGGGGGGACTCCGCCTGCTGACACTGGAGGGGGCCCCACCAGGGAAGGCATGAGGAGGAACCGGGCAGCCCCTGGATCAAAGATGACAGCCAGCTGGGGAAACGGACCTCAGTTGTACAGCCATCAGGAACCAAGCTGGACCAGCAATCTGAATGAGCTTGAAAGTAGATGGATCCCCAGAGCCTGCAGAATGAAACCCCAGAAAGGAAGCTTTTTTGATACTTTAATTTCAGTTTGTGAAATCTAAACATGACCAGGACTCTGGGATGATAAGCAGGTGTTCTTTTAAGATGCTAAATCTGTGGTCGTTTGTTCGGGCAGCAATAGAAATCTTATCATTGCCTTGAACAAGAAATTGTCTCTTATTTGATGAAACAGATTTCCTACAGAATAGGGAGTGTCTTCTGTTATCCTTCAGAAGAACATAGACTCGGGAGTTAAAGCACTGGGTTCAAATCCTGCCTCTGACATGTGATATTAGGTTAACTTTTTAATGATTTTGAGGATTTTCCTAAATAAAACTTCCTAAAGGGCTGCTTTAAAGAGTGAATTAGTTAATATCTGTAACTTGGAACTGCGCCTGAAACAGAGAAAATGCTGAAAGTATTTGATTTTACACTGACAGTGTACCTGGAACACAGTGGAAGCATTTGATGGACAACAGATTTTCTTCTGGTAGTGGATGCGGTGGTTCTGTCTACATCCCACCTTTGGACTGACACTCTCATGCATCCAGATGCTGGGAGTGTTGACTGAGGGAACTGTCTTGTCCAGGTGCCACCTCCCTGGGGCCAGTCTGCACCCAGTGGCTAGTCATTGCTGGGAAGAGGGCTTGGTGCCCATGCTGAGGTTTAAAACAACTCTAAGGGCCATCTCAGCTGTGTCCCCTGAGGACTGGCCAAGTCCCTGCTATAGCTCCAGGGAAGTTCATCCCCCTCTGTCCTCCTCCTGCCTCCCTCAGACTCTCAGAGGTGTGGGTCCTGAGATCACTCCCCTAGAATCCTCCCGTACACACATCTCTGTCTCAGGGTTTGGTTCTCTAGGTGAAACTGATGAGTCACACGTCTAGAAGAGCAAGATGGGTTAGTTTGGGAGAGTATCTGAATGCTGCATTAAGGAATTTTTATTTTTGTTTTTGAAGGAAATGGGAAACATTGGATAATTCTAGTGGAAGTATATGGTATATTAATGGGGTTGGATGATTCAGCATAAATCCACCAATTCTAGCAGCTGGATGAACTGAATTGGTAGAAATACCCTAATGAGTCACAATGCAATTATTTAACTCTTTATTTAGCATTATTATATGCTATGTGCTTGGCCCCATTTTAGTCACTATAAATATGTAAAATTTTTAATCAATTTTTCTATTAAGTACATTTGCAGCTTGCCAAATATAGGCCATAGGATAAGAATAATGATACTTTAAAAAATAAATGTTAATGAGAAAAAAGACCAGAATTCGTGACTCCGTATTAAAGAACTGAAAGTCTTAAGATCCTTCCACAGTGTCAGTACAATTCATAACATGGTCACGTGTGTGGGCTCATTTCCAGTAGTGAGGACGAGGCAGGAGAGATTTTCCGGTGAATGTGGAGGGAGGGGTGGCCCAGTGACCCCTGAGAAATCACTCTGTAAGTTTCCAGAGCTGGAGCAAGTCCTTCTGTTAACCTTTGTGGGGCCGGGTAACAGGTGTAAAAGAATGTTCCTACAAAGCAACTTGCTTTACCTTTAACGGGAGAGAAAATAAGTGATGTGAGTATGAGTGTGTGTGAGTGTATGTGTGGAAATGATTAAAATAAGACCCGACAATCAGACTGCCTAAGCTCAAACCCAAGCTTTGCCCCACCTACCACTTCTGCAACCTTTGCGAGTTCAGTCCTCTCTCTGTTCCTCCTTCCTTTTTTTTTTTAATTGACACTGTTACAGGTGTTTCCCATCCCCTGCCCCCTTTGCCCACCTCCACTAGCCACCCCCCTCCCCTGGTCTTCACCACACTGGTGTCTGTGTGCATGGGCTATCCATGTATGTTCTTCGGCTTCTCTCTTCATATTCTTTTATGTCCCTCCTCTTCTTTGTAAAATACAGATGGCAGTAGATTCAACCTCATAGGCTTGTCATGAGGGTTTGCTATAATGCTCTTAGTATGGTGCCAAGCACCTGGGAAACATTGCTGAGTATCAGTGTTCTTGTTACTAAGGTCCATGATCATTGGCTAATGAGCCAGGGACTCACAAGGAAGAGGCTTAGGGCAATGCTGGGAGGGAAGGGTGAATCTCAGGGAAACACAGGGACGGAAAGGTCAGGGCCTGAAAATCATCCTTCCCTCCCTTCTTCCTTTCCTTCCAAATTGTTTGTTGAGTGCCTACTCTGTGCCAGAAACTCTTCTATATGCTGTTCAAATTAGAGTAAACAAAACTGTTATAGGTCTGATACAGGGTCCTTACATTCTAGTTAGTGAAGAAGATAGAAAAACACCAGTTGAGTGTCAGGTAGTGTTGGCTGCTATGAAGAAATTGAGTGAATTGGATGTGGGATTTGTTTCCTGGAAATGACCTTACTAGTGGTAGGGATAAAGAAAGTGCTAGGCCCGTAGGGAGACCACCATGCTGTGAGGGGTGGCATAGGGGTGTCCAGGAGCTGACCTGGATTGGAAAGCCACCCTGCTCTCTAGCCCAAGGGGAGACTCATTATCTGAGTGGAGGTGCCCTTTGCTCTCTTGCCCCTGAGGAGGGCACCATCATCTTGGGTATCAAGACCTTGTCTGAGTGAGTGTCATCAGTGCTAAAATGGATCACACACCAGAGGACCAACCACCATGTGAGGAGGCCTCCCATCAGCACCCAGGGCTGGGGAGCTGAAAGAAGGAATGGATGAATGAATGAATAATGAACACACACGAGGCTTCCAGCACTCTCAAACCCGTCTTCCCCATCCTGGTGACTCTCCCAGCTCCGCCGCTATGTTCCACTGCAGACCCACCCCTTCGAGCTGTTAGTTATTCCTTACAGGTGCCCCGATTCATTAGTGGTTTCCATTAAAGCCATGGTTGGAAAGACACTTTCATTTGAAACCCTCCGGTGTGGAGTTTTGTTGACTGGCTTCTCCCGCTCTGAAATAATTACTTTTTTTTTGAGGTGCTGAACTTTCTCATGTTTGTCTCTCCTCCCTGACAGCCTGTTTTTGATCCTTTCTGGAAGGCCTTGCCCAGGCCCATTTAGGGATGCCAGAGGACCTGAAAGCAAAATGAATCACTGACTCCTGAGGCTGAAAAATGCCTGGGGAGGTGCTTTTGTCTAAACCCTTTGCTTCCCCATGAGGTCACAGTTCTCGAAATAAGCTGTATGGATGGCAGTAGTAGCCTTAATAAAAGTAATAATAGAGGCATTGGTCAGATGCCTTACCCTTCACATATTCTCATTGGTGAGACTACATTGCTCACAGTTTCTTACACAGAGTGGGGAGACTCGGAGAGTGAAATGACCATTGGCCCTGGCGTCCACGCCCCAGTTAGAATCCTGGCTTTGCCCCTTCTGCTCTGTCAGGATCCTGGCAAGGCACTTCACCTGCAGGAGCCTCTGTTTCCCCAACTGGAAAATGGGATGAACAAGGCTCCTCACTCAGTAAGGCTGCCAAGAGACCAAGGATATAAAAGAGCTTTGAAAACTATCAAGTTCTACAAAAACATAAATTGTGGTGATTTTTTTCACTCTAGCTTTGCTTAGTTGACTTTTAAAAAAAATCATTATCAGCAAAACAGGGACAGTTTCTTAAAGAAATTTTATTATCTAATCTCATTATTAGCACAACTCAGATCTCCCTGACTACCATTCCAGATAATCTCAATTTCTCCCATCAGTAAAACTACATCCATGCCTCTGGAAGATTAATTTTATGGCTTAACTATTACAAGAGTTCACACTGGGCCTGCCCCCTCTTAAAATACTCCAGTAAGCCTCAAACTCTGAGCCTGAGACTTTTAGATGTGGATGACTTAGACCTTCGTAATGTAATGAGCAATTTCATGCAAGAACTCCTCAAGCCTTCAATATGGCCTCCTGGCCTTTGTGAGATCAGCCCAAATTCAGCAAACAATGCCTCAGCACCCGCTCCACAGCCAGCCCTGCAGCAGACAGATGCCCCAGAGTGGGTGAAGATAAGAGAGACAGTGTTTCTGCTAAGAGAACTTGAGCTGTGATCGGCAGCCTGCTCCATGTTTGATCAGCTCCATTAGAAACTCCTTCCTCAAACAGACTCAGGAACTCAGCTGACTGCAGCTTCTTTTCACGGGCCCTTCCATCGTCTAATGCCTTCATCAAGTGCCAGACTGAGGAGGTCCAGGCATGAGGGAAAGTTTCTCCCCATCCTTGCCTATCCTCTAGGATGGGGGAGTTACAATCTGATAGGTCACAGACCAATCTACACACCATACCATGTGCTAATGCACCGTAGCACCACACATCAGAACAGCACATACATGCACGGGTCTTCCCTCTGTGTTTCTTCCTGAGTTGGAAGCTGGGCTAGTGCATCATGCCCAGCTATGGTGACCCCCTTTCCTTCTGTCCTTGCATGCATATCTGACAAGCATGGCATCATTTTGTTTTCATGGCAGGCAGCAGGCCAGAGGACTTGTGATTTTAAGATCCATTGGTGCTTGAGAGCAGGTGGAGATTCTAATAGGTGTGGAGGGTGAGCTTTTGCTGAAATCTGTGATAGCAGGGTTTTTTTGTTTGGAGTTAAATGAAGAAAATATTTTTGGCCCAAACAGTCTTAAAACATTCCTTTGTCTCTCACTTGCCATTGTTCCTCTTAAGTAGTCTCCTTAAGAACTTCAGAGGGGAGGGGTCATGGGAGATGATGAGGTTAGCATTTGGGTCTTCTTAGCTTTCTTGGCAACAATGCTGTGGAAACCTTGTGCCAGTTGTAAAGGAAGGAATTTATAATATTACAATTATTTACCTGTTGTCTTCAACATCTCCTGGAAACATTCAGGCAAGCTTTATGTACACACTTCCAGTGACAGAGACTGCTACCTTACGAAGTTGCTCTTCCCATCTTTGCACACTTCTGGTGAATAAAAAATCCCTTTGTGTGGCAAGCCAAGTCCAACCCCCAGAAACTTCCATCTCATGGCCCTCTCTCTACTCCTCAGAATTAGAAGGGAATGAATGGATCAAGCCTATTCCTCTTTAGTGTAGCAGCTCTTCAACGTGACTGTGGTTCCCTCTAGTTTTGTTTAGGTCAGATAACCCATGGGAAGGAGACATTCCCAGTTGTTGGCTGTTTCTCTGGAATTGACTTTTCTGCTTAGTGCTCAGCTCAGAGGAGCTGCTGTTGATTTTCTGACTGGGATCCTCTCTGTGTACACAGCCAAAGAGAGTGCAGCAGCTGGGGTGTAGGCAATGGCTGTGGATGGAAGTCATGGCCTGGTACATCTCCATGTCATTTGTCATTAAATAGCCCATTCTCCAGGGTCCTAAAGGAGACCTCTTTCTTTGATACCCAGGGATCCTAACATTGGCTGAGTGTGGAGTTTTCAAGCATATGTTACCCTTGTTTAGTTGCCAGATGAGTAATGGTACTTAGTATAACTGGGGCATTGTTATATACACCCAAAGACAGTGTTTATACATCACAATGAGTAAGAAGCCTTGATACTCATCTACGGGTGAGAGAATGGTGAACACACAGGAGCAGAATCTATGGAACCAGATAGACCTGGCTCAAATCCTGCCTCTACCACTTACTATCTTTTGGGCCCCTGGGTCAACTACTCTATCTCCCGAGACTTCATTGTTCTCCTCTGTTTGCAAACCTGAGAAGCAATAACAGCAATAATCTCCCCACAGGGCTGTTGTTAGAATAAAACAAGTAAAGGGTCTAATATAGTTCAGGATACATATAAGTGCAAAGAAATGTATTATCTTGTTAAATTTTTCCATTTACAGAATACATATATATATATATATATACACACACTAATATCTATATTAATATATAGCTATATAGAGATACATAGAGATGATAGAGATGTATATATAATGTATTATATATATATATGGTCTAATGATACCTGGGGTCCATCTGATCTGATGCTCAGCCTTCAGACAGGGTCATTGCATATATAAATACACTCTATTCAGAAGGAATCATGCAACCTTATCCTTAAAAAGTTCTCTGTTGGACCCAACTTTCATTATTCATGCTTCCGTCTCTCCATCTACAAAACACTCAGGTTGAACCGGGTGATCTCTAAGGTCTCACACTCTCTTCCGACTCTCATCTATTATTCTCATCGCTGTCTGCAGCTATTTTTATCCTTTTCTTGAGGGAGAGGGGCGGGGAGAACTAGCAGTCTTTGAAATCCTCCTCACTTCCAGGGGCTCTGTTGTGTCCTCTTTTTTCATAGCCTTTTATGCTTACTGCCACTCTAAGAGGGAGCTAGTGCTCCTTTCTCATAGATGGAAAAGGTCATGGAGCTTAAGAAATTGGCCAAATCACTCAGAGTAAGTGGCAGAGCTTCTTAATGTAGATGAAAACATAGACTCAGGGGAGGGGCTGTTTCTTCAACTCGGAGATACAAGCATCCCTCGCTCAGGACCCTCAGCCCCAAAAGAGAGCATCACGGAGCAAGAGAGAGTACATAGTCCCAAGAGTTAGCTTTTATTCTACCTCTGACTTGCATCTTGAATCATTCTTTCCCAGAGGATTTTTTTTTAATTACCTGTTATGCCTATCTTTACCTTTGCTGTCGCCCTGAAATGTGCCTGAGCAGAATAGAGAAAAATTAAAGACAGGGTCCAACGACCTGCAGGTCTGGGCTGCAAGGTTCAATTTCTCACTCCGTGACCTTGGGAAGGTTGCTTGCATCTTCTGAGCCTCAGTGTCTTCACCTGTCAAATAAAAAGATTGGACCAGATCCTTAAGCTGGTGTTAGGTTTGAAAGGAAACAGGAAACAGAACAGGGAATTTTAAAGTAAAGTTTATTCCCCGGTAATGGGCGGAAGCCATCACCGAGGTAAAGATCAGAATTGGGGGGAGAGGGGACAGGGAATCGGACCCAGTTGGGCTAATGGCGGTCAACAGCCAAAGCGGCCCGTGTCTTGCTTGGGGTCCTATTTAAAGGACGGAAAGGGAGGGGGTTGGGCCCAGGGTGGAACAGGAAGGGATGGGCCCCAAGGGCACTTTGGCCCATGTTGATTGGTGGTTCAATGTCTTGGAGATGTCTGTGGCAGGTGCCAGTCATGTGTTAAACTCCGCCCACCAGTTTGGGCGGGGGAGATAACCTTTCACCTGGGAACTTGTTAGAAGTTCAAATCTCAGTCCTTGCCCCAGACCTACTGAATCGGGTGCCATGATGAGGGAGCCCAATAGTCCATGTGTAATAAGCCATCAGGAGGCTCTTACCACAGTGAGGCTGGAGAACCACTGGACCAGGCATATGCTAAGGACTCTGCACCAGGCAGAAACTCTGGCAGGTATGACTGTGGCTGATGCCAGCCCTGGAGAAGCAAGTGTGGTTGACACTGAGGGAAGGCCTGTCAGTGAATCAGTGTCCTGGGTGTAGTGTCCTGCCTCTGAGGTCAGCCTCTAGTACACACCCTGGCTATTGTATCTTCCTTTCACTCTCAGTTTCTCATCAGCAAAGGGCAGGGGAAGTACGGTATTAATCTCCTATGTTTTCTGAGAATTGAATGATGCAATCTGTGGGAAGTACTTGGCACACAGTAGGCCCTTAGTAAGTGATTAATTACCCTCTCTGGGTCTCCATTCTTATGGTAAAATGTAAAAAAAAAAAAAAAATCATTCATTCATTCATTAAAGAACCCTGCCAAGTGAGGCTCAGTGGTTGAGCATGGACCCATGAACCAGGAAGTTACGATTCATTTCCAGTCAGGGCACATGCCTGGGTTGTGGGCTTGATCCCCAGTAGGGGATGTGCAGGAGGCAGACAATCAATGATTCAATCATTGATGTTTCTATCTCTTTCTCCCTCTCCCTTCCTTTCTCTAAAATTGATAAAAACATATAAAAATTTGAAAGAAAAAGAAAGACTCATGGATATAGACAGCAGAATGGTGATTACCAGAGGAAAGGAGGGAGAGGTATGGGTATAAAGGGGGGAATAAATAGTGAAGGAAGGAGGCTTGACTTGGGATGGTGAACAAAATACAGTATACAGACAATATGTTATACAGTTGTATACTTGAAACCTATATAATTTGATGAACACCAATGTCACCCCCATAAATTCAATAAAAAGTGAAAAAAGAAAGAAAGAAAACCCTCCCTTCATCTGGATGATGTGGCTTCTCTGAGCGAAGTCATGAGGTCGGACCTGAGGGAGTCTGGGAATCACAGGCGCCAGGCCCACCGGACAGATTCAAGGTTCGCCGTGTCTGAGTTTGCTCTGGAGGAAGCTCTGTGTCTTCACCTGGCCCTTCTTCAGGATGTGTGATCAAGAAGGGCATTACTTCAATAGTAAAAACCAACTCACCTCTAAGCCAAATGAGAGCAGAAAGTATTCCACTAAGCTCATGATCCCGGATCCCAGGGCAGGAAGGTGGCTATGTCCTGGGGCCCCTGTTGGTAGCAGAGACCGTCTAACCACTCTGAGTTTTCGGGCCTGATATCTCTGCTCCCCAGTCCCTATGGCGGTTAATGGTCACCCCGCAGCTCTGCAGTTTGTGGCCACCTGTACCCTCTGCCTCTCTCTGCCCTCTCCAGCAGTCTCCTCCTCTCCTGTCCACAAATCCCTGGGGAAGAGAATCTGGTTGGGTGACTGATTCTGGTACACCCAGAGAGTCTGGTACGCCCCATCCCAGTCCAATCATCTTTGGCTGGAGGCGGAATCACCCTGAGGGCAAGAGGTCAGTTTGGAAGCTCTGGAACACTGAGCCGACCATGAGAGATGTTCCTTTCAACAAAGATGGGAGAGAAATCTGTTGAGTCCCTCCTCAAGCACGAGGGCTGCTGATTGCTGACAGGTGCAGGAGATGATAAAAACCCTCCCATTTCGTGTCCCCAGTAAACAGTTACAGTTTATAAAGCTCTTTAAAATTGCACTGACAAGAAAGGCTGACTCAACAGGCACTGGGATATGGAAAGGGGATGTTTGATTCTATAAACACACCAAACTTCCGTGTAAACAAGGCGATCCGGCATCACATAGATTACTGTTATCTTCCGGGCGGGTTATGCATAATAGCAGCTTATTGAATCTCCCTGTTATGTAAGGTGGTTCTGCTGTAATGACAACATTTTTGCTTTGGGGTTTACAAGAGGTAATGGAATACAGGGGGGAAATTATCTTTACTGACGGCAAACAAATGGGCGTAATGTTGTGGAAAGCACTCCGGGATAAGAGTCTTTCCTCATCCGGCTGCGGCGTGGCTGCCCTGTGGGTTGCAGGCCCCTCAACTGCAGAACCACTTTAGACGATGCCCCAGGCCTGATCTCCGAGGACACCATCCAGGTTTTCTCTGCTCTCCTGTTGGTAGAGATTCTGTGCAATGTCCTCGGGATGGTGACATTGAATGAGAAGATTACCGTATTTGCCGGCGTATAAGACGATTTTTTGGCCCTGAAAAATATGCCTCCAAGTGGGGGGTAGTCTTATACGGCGAGTATATAACAAACCCTGTATTTTGAGTGGAAATGTTAGGGGGTCGTCTTATACGCCCAGTCTCTTATACGCCGGCAAATACGGTATTTTTCAGGGCCAAAAAATCGTCTTATACGCTGGCAAATACGGTATTTGCAGAGGGCTGGGTAGAGTTGAGGAGACGGACCAGTAAGGGCCATGTGGTGGAGGAGACAGGGTCTTGGGACTGTGGGAAGCTATTGCCCTGTCTCCTCGGGCAGGGAAGCCACCTGAGACTGGCAGGAAGGGAGCAAGGGACATGGGTGTGCATGTGTCTCTCCTGTGCCCTGGGACTCCAGCGGGTACCTCCCATTGGCAGAACACAGAGAAGCCAGGTCAGAAGGTTGCCCAGGGGGACCGAGAAGGGCAGATCCGGACCTGGAAGGACAGACAGGGAGCACAGGAAATAGGGAGGACTGCAGTGGCTCCCTCCCTAGCCCTGTGCTGTTGGCCCCGGACAAATGTCTATTTCGTCTCTCACAGAATCGATGTCACTTCTCCAGCATTAAAGCGCAAACGGGAACCCTTGTTGTTGTCTGTAGCGTGACCCCCACTGGATACACTTGAACCCCCAGACTGCATGAAGAGCTCTAGTTGCAGACACTTGGTTCTTGGAGGAAAAATGGCCTGGGGGTCCACAGTACCCCCCTCCCTTTGGGAGGTACTGGGGCCTGGGATGGTCTTCTCATGGTTTTTCCAGCCTTTCCGTTCCCAGCTACCGTGAGCATAAGGATGTCCAGCCTGCACCGTCGCCTACAGCAGCCTTAAAAACGGTCTTCTTCCCAGGCCCGACCTGCTCTGTCTTCCTCAAACCCCTGCGGTGAGTTCAGGTACATGAAAATGGGATAAAAAATGGCCTGGCATGTGGCAGATACTCAATAACCCATTTCTCAGCATCAACAAGAACTAGATTCATCTCTTTTCCTGGCCCGAGTTTCGACTTGCTGGGACTCCAGCTACTTGTAGATAAGCTCTCCAGCCTTTGTAGTAATCGATGACTTACAAATGGAGGGAGGAAAACCAAAGGCAGGCAGAGGAGAGAAAACACTTTGATCGCCCCGTTCCAAGAGTCCCTTAAATATATCCGCTGACTTAGTTTCCCCTGGACGAGAGGATTGTCAGAGAGGAAACTGAGTCTCTGAGAGGTCCGGAGCTTGACCTGTCTGAAGTCACACAACTGAGGCAGTGGTTAGAATCCAAAACTTTCCATCCCTGGCACCCAACGTCACCATCACGATGAAGGTGGGCAAATACGTTAACGATCCTTGAAAAGAAAGAAGAGACCTAAATGCCACATCAGGTCTTGAGACAGGAAACTCCCTTCCTATTATTCTTGCAAAGCAAACCTAGGGAGGAAAAAGAGTGAAATTAAGAGAAATGCGATTAGTTGGAGAGCTGGAAGAGGCAGGGAGTGATAAGAAAGGAGTGGCTTGGCGGAGGTGGCGGCTGCCATGACAGCGTGGAGATAACGAGCTGCATCTCGAGGATAGAGATTCTTCCTCTGCGCTGAGAAAATGCTATCCTGGACCTGTCAGGGGAGACATAACCTGCTTCCAAGGGACAGATGGGAAGGATAAAAGAGATGGAGGTGGGGAGGCTGGCAGAAGGGTGCTGATGCCCCAAGGACATTCTCAGCTTTGGCGGTAGCCTTGCTTCTGACCTTCCTAAGGCCTCCTCTGCACAGGCACTGTTCAAAGTGGGCAGTTAGGTAGCAGGTTCATTTCTGTACCCTTCAAAGAAAGTGTTTCTGTATCCAGCAAAGAGGACAGTCACGGGCCATTGGTTTCCAGCACTGCTACTTCCTCTCCGATGGCCCTTAAATGAAGAAGCTTCACCCCCCTTCTCGGAGGTTCACAAAGACAGCATCTGTCTTTCGGGAGTTTCAGGCTCAGCTGGACCTCGCCACACAGGTATCCAGGCCTGGTGCTTTTCCATCTCACCGATCTTCTCAATCACACCGGAGGTGGGCCTTGCTCTCCTCATTTAATTGAGTTCCAGAATAGAGAAATGAGGGGCCAGGGTCAAACAGCCAGGGACTGCATCTGAGTCTGCAGGTTCAAGGTCAGTCATGAGCTCCTGAAGTGGGGGTGGAGGGTGTGTGCATTGTTAATATACAAAATGATTGTAGGGGTCACATGTATGAAACTCTACAAAAATGTAGGACTTCTGGGTTTATTTTATTACAAGTTAGAATAGACTAGAAACAATTATATCTATAACCAGCACACTAAACCTCACATAGTACCAGCACATAGGTAGTATTGCCTTGCAAGAAGTTAGATACATGTTTTATTTCATTAAAAAACAGTGAGTTTGTAACAGTAAGGGTATACCTGACCACAATAGCAACCAAGGGTATAATGCTTATTATAGACTGAACCAAGTCTGAGTGAGTGAGGAGAGAGGCCAGAGCCGCCACAGCGGAGGAAGGAGGCATTTGGCACATGGCCTGCCAGGAAATCCCTCCTCTTCCTGCTGGTGTTCATGTCCAACTGACTGGAATGCCCTTGTCCCCATGGTCCCTCCATGGTTTCACCCGACATGTGGTCATCTGTTCATCTTTCAAGACTCAACCCTGTCTGCCTCCTTAAGGCCTCTAAACTGACCGCTGCCACCATCCTTCCATTTCTCTACTTGGTTTTACAGGCTCCTGTCACTGCCACTGTAACGTTTCCATCCCAGGAGTGCAGGTCTGTCTCCTTAGCAGCTGGAAGCTTTGGAGAAGCAAGGCACATGCAATGTTTGTAAGAAAACAGGGTTAATCCCTAATTCACCATAAGCCTACCACTCCTTTAATTTCATCTCACACCTTCATGTATTTGTGTTACCTGCTTGGTTCCTGAGTGCATTGAATTCATTAGCCCTAATTTAGACAAAGACACGATTCAGGGCATGTAAAGAGCATAAAAGAACCCTTCTCTGTTGTACAGGTTAGAAGGGGAGATATTTTAGAATTGAGTGGCCTGTTAAGGATTCTGTTAGGACAGTAGGGATGACCCAGGAGAGGGACAATGGTGGTAATGGGAAAGAAGGGGAAAGAGTAGGGGAGGCAGGTAGCTTTATTAAATAGGTTAGCTGGTGTAGGATGGATATGAGAGAGAGAGAGAGAGAGAGAGAGAGAGAGAGAACATAACCTGCAGCCTTTTTGGTGTATAGGTTGATGCTGCAACCACCTGAGCCACCCATCCGGGACATAAAGGAAGTAAAGAGTTAGCTGACCAGGAAATGTGGGAAGAGCATGCTAGGCAGAGAAAACCGCTAAAGCAAAGGCCCTGAGGCAGCAGCAGGGAGGCTGAGGGGCTGGAGTAGAGCAAGAGATGGGAGAGTAATAGGAAGACTGAAAGGTAAGAGGGTCTGGACTGCAGAGGGACTAGAGGTTGTCATAAAGATGTCAGCTGTTGCTCTGGAGAAATGAGGACTCATTGCAGGGTCTTGAGCCAAGAAGTGGGTGATCTAACTTCTTTAAAAGCATCCTCCAGACTCTGTGTTGAAACTGGGATGGTGAGAGGCAAGAGTGAAAGCAGAGTCTTATTAAGAGCCAGGTGCAAGAGAGAGATGGTACAACTTGAGAACAATTTTTAGGATTTTGAAGCCAAAAAGATAAATAAAATTAGGTGACCACTAATTTGTGAAGGTGAACAAGTCCAATCAGGTGTGGAAAATTCCACTAGGTCTCTGGTCTCACCCAGTCCTGATTGTCCTCCACCCTTCTCTCCTGTTATGATCCTGTAATAATGAAAGGCTAATATGATGCAAATCTACTGAATGGGGGAACGACCTATCGCTATGATACACACTGACCACCAGAGGGCAGATACTCAATGCAGGAGCTGCCCCCTGGTGGTCAGTGCACTTCCACACGGGGAGTGCCACTCAGCCAGAAGCTGGGCTCACGGGCTGGAGAGTATAGCAGCAGTGGAGGGAGCCTCTCTTACCTCCACAGCAGCTGACTGCTGGCTTAGGCCTGCTCCCCATGGGCTCACAGATATCCCCTGAGGGCTCCTGGACTGTGAGAGGGTACAGGCCAGGCTGAGGGACCCCTCCCCCAAGTGCACAAATATCGTGCACCAGGCCTCTAGTAGAAAATAATGATATCTATAACAACAGTAATCCAGCAGCACCTGACCCTTACATAGCATCCAGTACAAGCTGAGCAGTGTTCTCGGGGTTGCACGTCTGTGAACCCTTCCATAGTATGAGGCGGCTGTCTTCTTATCCCACGACAGAGGTGGACACTGAGACACAGGCAGGAGAATGACTTGTGCAAGGTCACGTAGTTAATAACTAGTGAACCAAGACTTGACCCTGGGCTGCAGAACCCCAAGGCCTTCCCTCTTTGCCACTATTTCATGCTGTTACCCAAGTTGTGGAAATGTAAATTCAGGGACTTCTATCTAGTCTTCACTTCATGAGTATCTTTAATTCCTAGCTGTCACCACCTCCTATAAAGTGAGTCGGGCATAGGAGTAGAGAATTGAAGGTCTGGGATGATTTTTGAATCAGCTACTTATATATAGCCATTATGCATGACTGTCAGTAGTGCATATCTTTATATTTGTGCAACCATTCCGTTCTTAATTGTGTCAATGCTTTATGAATTAGGCTATCTTTGCAATTTTTTTTCTCTTAGGAGCTATCCTCAGTTTGAGGGATGTGGGAGTTAGGTTGGATTGTTGTCCTTTTTATTGTATTTTATAAAATAAGCCTAATAGTTTTGCTCCCTAGTCCCATGAACAAGAGTATCCTGGCATCTTCTCAGATTTCTACAGGGAAAAAAATTATTTCAAATTTCAAGCCAAAACACCTCAGAGAATCCTAAGATCTTGCTATTTATTTACCCATTTTTCTGAAATGATTGCAGTCTTTTACTTTTTAACATAATTATCAAGGGCATAGAAAAATTGCTTCAAATACCTGTAACAAGTTAAATTAACAAAACCAATTTGATCTTATACATTTCAGCTTTTAGCTGCCCCTAATGTGTTCACTCAGTCATAACATGCATCTAGGCAGTGCCCCGATCTAGATGGTTTCAATTAAAATGGATTTTCTGAATTGGAATGAACATTCTTCAGCTTTGAAGGGTTTAGAAAGAAATGGTGGGCGAGAGGGTGGCGGGGATGGGGGGGGGGAATGCTGATGGAGGTGATGCTGTGGGTGTATCTGTGCGTGTCTGTGCGCATGTGTGAGTATTGGGATTTGCAGCCTCGGCACCCTTGGCCATTGGAGCCAGATAATTCTTTGTGTGTGTGTGGGGGGGGGGGTGCGAGGGGGGAGGGGGGGCTGTCCTATTCCTTTAGGGTGTTTAGCAGAATCCCTGGCCTCCACTCACTAGACATCACCACCCTCCTCAGTGGTGACAATTAAGCAAGTCCTCTGTTCTTGCGGAACACCCTGAGGGACCACCATCAATCCTGGAAGCGGGGGAAGTGGGAGGTGGGGACCACTGCGCCATCTTGTGACCCTGTTGGGTAATGACTACTGCTTGACTTTGCTATGTGTCTAGTCAGATGGTTTGTCTTCTGGACACAGATGCTGCGAGTTCTGTAAGTCCGTGAGTCCCATCCCACCAGAATGAAGCTCCGTGCATTCTGGGTACTGCTGTGTCCCAAGCACCTGGCACAATGTTGAAAGCCAATCTAGGAAAACAGTCCTTTAAGATAGGCACCTCTGCCCTAACCGGTTTGGCTCAGTGGATAGAGCATCGGCCTGCGGACTGAAAGGTCCCAGGTTCGATTCTGGTCAAGGGCATGTACCGTGGTTGCAGGCACATCCCCAGTAGGAGGTGTGCAGGAGGCAGCTGATCAATGTTTCTCTCTCATCAGTGTTTCTAACTCTCTATTCATCTCCCTTCCTCTCTGTAAAAAAAAAAAAATCAATAAAATATGTTTTTAAAAAAAGAAAAGAAAAAAAGATAGGCACCTCTGAGGTGTTACTTAGCAGAGAAGCTTTCTGTGCCTCCAGTGGAGTGGAGGACCCTCCCTCCTCAGTGTCCTTCCCAGAATAGACACCATAATAGCACCTACCTCATGGGTTGTTATGGGGATTACAGGTAAGGTGACCATATATTCTAACTTGCTTAAAACAGTTCTGCCTGTTGCTCTGGTACAGTTACTAATAATGCCATTTCCACTCTCAGAAGTGTCCTGGTTTGGCTGATAAATCACGAGACAGCTGTTTGCTGCTGGTTCTCAGGCTACTGATACCCACTGTTGTGACTGGACTGTCGCTATGCACTTATGATTGCACATGCCCTCAGCAATAACCATCTGGAAACTAGGGGGTGGGGAAGGTGTGTTGCTGACAGGTCCTGGAAATTACACGGTACACTGGGACCACGCAGTGAGGGCAGGAGAGGGACAGGGAGAGAGCCTGGGCCTGGGATTTTGCTTTTATTGGGGTCCAGGATGAGGCCCTAGGTTGCTCTCGCTTCCTCTTTATTGGTGAGTTGGAAACATAGGAGCAGGAATTCAAAGCACGGGAAGAGACCCGGCAAGTGGCCCGAAAGGTTCGTTGTGGAAACCAGCCATGATCTCGAGACGAAGGAGTCCGGAAGGCGGGGCTGGCTCTCTCTCTGTCCCTGTCTGGCAGCAGTCCGAGGGAGCCCTCTCCAAGGTGGGCGCCTCTTGGAAGTGGCGACCAAAGCTTAAGTTGGACCCTCGCATTGGAAAAAAGAAAACCAGCTGGCGGGCTCACACTCCAGCCACCAGAACGGAAGCATCAGCACCTGGACAGCGCTCAGAATGGGCCTGGCATGTGGCAAGCAGGTCACAGTCCTCATCACTCTCCAGGCTGTGTTCTTTTGTTGTTTGTTTTTTGTTAATCTGCACCTGGGGATTTTTTCCCATTGATTGAGAGAGAGAGAGAGAGAGAGAGAGAGAGAGAGAGAGAGATTAATGTGAGAGCAACCAGAGCCAGGGATTGAACCCAAGCCCACTATGGAGTTACATGCTCTTGGCTGGGAATTGAACGCTCAACCCTTTGGTCCCTGGACTGATGCTCTAACCACTGAGCTCAGGACCAGGGCCAGGCTGTGTTCTTGATGGAAATGTCTCAGTGGCTTTCCATGTGGTTAGCATGATGTACACATGTTTCCAGTAGCTGACAAGTTTCTTAACTCTAAAAGCCTTCTCTCTCCACTCTCCATGCCCATTTTGAAAACATCCGTTTCTCCAAAGTTATGACCTCTGGGATATTGAACTGTTCTTTGTCTGAAAAATTCCTTCCCTAACTCTCATCTGTCTAACCCCATGGTCAGCAAACTGTGGCTCTTTGACCCTTGGGGTGTGGCTCTTACACAAAATACCATGGCCTGGGCGAGTCTATTTTGAAGAAGTGGCATTAGAAGAAGTTTAAGTTTAAAAAATTTGAATCTCAAAAGAAATTTCAATTGTTGTACTGTTAATATTTTGCTCTGTTGACTAATGAGTTTGCTAACCACTGGTCTAACCCAACTTGCTCTTCATATCTTGGCTTATGTGTCTCCTCTTCCAAGAAGCCAGCCCTGAATCCACAAACTAGCTTCCTTGGTTCTGTGTTGCAAGAAAATCTAGTACCCAATGCATGAAATTCATGCACTTGGGGGGGGGGTGTCCCTCAGCCCAGCCTGCATCCTCTCCAGTCTGGGACCCCTGGACATCCTCTCACAATCTGGGACTGCTGGCTCCTAACCATTCGCCTGCCTGGCTGCCTGATCACCCCTAACTGCTTCTCCCTGCCAGACTGATCACCCTCTAACCATTCTCCTGCTGGCCTGATTGACACCTAACTGTTCCCCTGCCAGCCTAATCACCCACAACTGCCCGCTCCTGCTGGCCATCTTGTGACAATGTGGGGCAGCCATCTTGTGACATGAAGGTGTGATGGTCAATTTGCATATTTCCTCTTCATTAGGATGCTTTCTGTATTGGGCTGGAGGTTGTGAAATTATGTGGCTTTTGACTATGTTTTTCTCACCATTGCTCCCTGGGATAGGATTTACATTAGGCTGTCAACAATTATGTATTTATTAGATGAATAAACTGATTAGAGTCAGAGCCTGGCTCTTTTTCTGCCTGTGAGTTTCTTCCATTTACTTATGCTCTTTGAGATTCATTTTCCTCATTATAATAGCAACTACCTCATCATGTTCAAAATAAATGTGATGATGCATGTAAAGTTTCCTGCACATAGTAGGAGCTCAATATACATACATAGATAAGAGCCACACCTCTTTGAAACCAAATCCTCGTCCCCTCTCAGAATCGTCATTTTATTCCTCCTGGCCGAACTCAAGGAGTGGGCCACAATCTCAAATTCTTCCTCATCACACTTGAAGGATGAGGTTCTGGTCTCGGATGGAGGGGGATGTTGTCATAAAGGAGTTTCATTTTCATAATGCTGGATTTGAAGGCAATTTAAAGTGAAAAGAGTGCCGTGTGTCCCAAATGGTTAATGATCCTCAGCGAGCAATCTGTCCAGCACGGGCAAGATTTCTTCCGCAATCTGACAGCTGGTCTATAATCAGGCTCTGCTTGGCTGCTACCCGAGCCCCTCCCCCAGCTCTCCACGGGGCTCCTCGAACACCCCGTGGAAGGAAGAAGCCCAGACCTTTTATTACATGCCTCTCTGATTTCCCAGACGCTCCTCAACGGACGGGGACGGGCCGATGCCTGCCAGATGTTGCTTTACCTTGGGGGAGAGGAACGCCTCCTCCGAGTGCTTTGGGGTTTGAGCTTGATAAAAGTCTAAAGCTGGTGTAAGTCTTTCCCATCTTCTTTTCTTCTGTTCATTCAATGAACATTAATGTAGCCACCACTACCTCAGGGACGGCGGTTGCAGAGACAAGCCACATAGTTTCTGCCACTTAAGCTCTCAATTAAATAAGGGATACAGAGCAGTTAAGCAGACTGTTGCATAAAGAGCCATGGCCGCTCTGGAAGGAAGGTGACGTGGGGACAGAGGATGGGTGTCCCACACATTCTGTGCTGGGGTCTGGGAAGGCTTCCTGGCAGAGGTGACAGGAAGGGTAACCACAAATCAAACAGAGAGGGGAGGCAAGGGTATTTTCAGAAGAAGGAAGTATATGTGAGAAGACGCAGGGAGGAAAGCAACCTAGCATGCAAGGAAATGGCAGGTTATCCAGGAGAGGAGTTTTATGGGAAGCAGAAGGTAATGGAAGTGAGGACAAAGAGGGAGACAGGATTAGGTCATGAAAGCTTTAGATGTCATACTCAAGATATTCAGCTTATTTTAGGCTATGGGACCATAGGAAGTTTTAAGCAAGGATGAATTTCAGTCAAAAAGACCAGATAAGGGACCAAGCATCCCAACTAGACCTGGTATTCAGTGTCCCGGCAGACTGCTGGTTAGCCACTCAATCTCACCCAGAATTCCCAGCTCCTTGGTTACCAGGCAGCCAGGTGTGGCTGAGTGACAGAGCCCGGACCAAAAGGATACACCCTCAAGTCATAGGAGGAGCTCCAGAAAGGGGTTTAAAAGGGACAGCCTTGGCCAGCATGTATACCTGAGACCCTCTGTCTTTCTCTCTTCCTCCTCCCTGGCTGTTGGACATGAAGCCCAAAGGTACAGCATCTTGGGACCCTGAGACAACAAGCAGATGCTGAAAGACACGAGAATCTTTTGCCGTGAGAATGTTAGAATCCACCACAAAAATATTGGGGGGAATTTTTGTTGGGCTTGTGATGCATCTGTAGATCAATTTGGGGGGAAGCTAACATTTTTTGACCTACTGGGATTTTTCATCTCGGACACATATCTTCAGTTATTTAGATCCTCTCTACATGCGTCTTTGTTTTCCATGTGCATGTCTTAAACACATTTTGCTAGATCTACCCTTAATTATTTAATATTTTTATGCCATTGACAATGGTATTGTTTCCATGATCTTCCTTTTGATTATTTATTGCCAGTGTATATAAATACAGTTGATTTTGTATATTGACGTTGTATCCTGCAACGTTGCTAAATTCACATATTTGTTCTGGGTTTTTTGGGGTTTTTTTTTTTTTGTATAGTTCATGTGATTTTAACGTAGATGATGGTGTCAACTGTGGATTCAGACAGTTTTCCTTCTTTCTCTTTGACTGGGGTTCCTTTTATTTCCTTTTCTCACCCTATTACACTGACCAGAATTTTCAATATGATGTTGAGGAGAAGTGTTGAGAGAAGACACCTTCATCTTGTTATAGATCTTAGAGGAGAATCATTTAGTCTTTCACTATTAAATGCTCTTTATAGGTTTCCCAAAGATAACTTTTATCAGATTCAGAAAGTTCCTTTTTATTCCTATTTTCCTGAGATAATTATTTTTTAAATCAGGAATGAATGTTGAAATGCTTTTTGTTCCTTTTTTTTTAGATGATCATCTGACTTGAAAATTTCTTAGTCTGTCCCTCTGATGAATAGCGTTGATTTTCAGAAATTTAAGGCCAGCTGATTAGCAGTTTTGATTTCACCTGTAACTTTAACTTACCCTTTGCCGTGGGTATTAGTTTCCTATTATTATTGCAACAAATTACCTGAATGTAGTGGCTGAAAACCACCACATTTAGTCTCTTGCAGTTCTGGATGTCAAAAGCTTTAAATAAATCAGAAAGGGTTTGAAGGAAGGTCTCAGATGGGCTGGTTCCATGGGGCATTCATTCTGTGCTTCTCTCAGCTTCTGGAGGCTGCAGGCACTCCTCCTGGTTACATTATTCCAGCCTCTGCTCTAATGCCATGGCCCTTTCTCCTTTGCCTCTGCCCTACCAACCCCTACGGTCCCTCAGAGAAGGATTGCTGTAGGTATAGCAGGCCCACCTGAACGATCCAGGATAATTTTCCCATCTTGAGATCCTGATCTTAATCACATCTGCAAATTCCCTTTTGCCTGTAAGTTAACATTTGCAGGTTTGGAGAATTAGAATGTGGAAATATTTGGGGAGTCATTATTCAGTCTACCATATCATGTCACATAACAAATTCACCGATGTTGGGGATCAGGATATAACATATTTAGGGGACCATTATATATATTCTTCTACAATATTCCTTTTACATATGGTTGTTTCTTCTGCGTATATTAATACACAAATATTGGACATTCTGGATCTGTTCTTCACCCCTCCTAATTCTCTCCTGCTTTTTCATCTCTTTGTCTTATTGCACTCTATTCCTAGTCTAATAATTACCTGGTTCAGTCTTTCAGTGCGTTAATTGACTCTTTAGCTATTTACATTGTGTCATTTAACTAGTCATATATTTTGCTAATTATATTATTTTTAAGTTCCAGAATGATAGTTCTGTTTCGTAGCAGACAGTTTTTAATCTCCCTGAGGATAGTGACTATATTTTCTTAAAGTATTTTCTGTGTGTCCTCAATTTGCTTGGGAGGGGATAATTTTTCTGGTTATTCATTCTGATGCCTTTTCCAAGGTACATGTTGGTTCAGATATTTGATGGTTCTTTAGTTTGTAGTAAAGGCTGCATACACTGAACTCAGTGTATGAGATCAAGTACGTATCTCTCTTTGATCTCAGCAAAATATAGAGTGTCCCCAAAATGTGTATGCACACTTTGAATAATTACAAAGGTAGTGTTTATTAAAATACATTTCATTTTCAAAACTGAGCTATCAGCCCTTAAAGCACATATACATTTGGGGGGGGGGGACATCCTATATATGGCATAAATCTCTGCCTACCTGCCCATGAATGGAACTTCTGGGCAT
Organism: Vespertilio murinus; assembly: GCA_963924515.1. Lineage (NCBI taxonomy): Eukaryota > Metazoa > Chordata > Mammalia > Chiroptera > Vespertilionidae > Vespertilio > Vespertilio murinus. Next base: position 188,490,444 of record OZ004707.1, read on the forward strand.
TAACCAGAGCACTTCATTGCTGATTAGTATTTGTGCTTTATCATCTGGGCGTCAAACTCTGGGCATGGAACATAGTAAGTCTCCCAAGGCAAACCTGTACTTCCGACTACTTTGCTGGCTACTTTAATTAAAACGAACTCTTTCAAAATAAAATGTTCTATATGAACATATGTATATTCTCACAGATTTACTTCAGACCGTGCTGTGTTTATTTCTCCAGTGCCAATGCTCATGCGAAGAGCCCTTCCGAGAAAGTCGGTCTGTTGGTTTAGGTGGTGGTTCTCAGGGCTTTCCCCCAAGTCAGAGCCATTGCCGCCAGATGTGCAGTGAGGAGCAGGGAGAGAAGTGTGAGCAGCGGCTCCACATTGAGTGCCCGGGTTCCCTCCAGGTCTTGGCGTTTGTTGACTCTCCGTGTGGCAGTGTTCGGGACAGTCTATGGGGGAAACCTGCTTTCCGTAGCTTCTCCCCAAAGTCAAGTTCCTCTGGCCCTTTTTCTCGTATAGAGCAATGCAATGTGCTTCATTTTTTCTCTCCCTTTGATATTTCTTCTTCTGTGCGTTCTCATCATAAGTGGAACTGCTGAGTGTATCCATCCTCCGCTGTGGTAGGTAGTCACACACTGCTCACCAAAGGCTCAAAACCATCTCCATTCCCACCACAGCAGGCAAGCGTTCCCATTTGTCCACAGCGTCACACTGCGTAGGATCAGCAGGCTTCCTAAGCGTTGCTTAACCAGAAGGGCTGAAATGGTACCTTATAGTTTTAATTTTCATTTTGTTCTGGATAATGGGGAGGTAGAGTATCTTTTCATATTGCATTAGGTTTCTGTAATCTCCTCTGTGAATGAACATTTTATTGGTTAATGTAACTTGTTATTTTATTTTTTAAATCCTCACCCGAGGATATGTTTATTGATTTTAGAGAGAGAGAGAGAAAGAGAAAGAGAAGCATCTAGTATGTGAACGAGAAGCAGTGATCAGTTGCCTCCTGTACATTCCCTGAGTGGTGATTGAACCCTCAGTCTTCTTGGTGTACGGTAGGATGCTCTTACCAACTGAGCCACCTGGCCACGGCACTGTATGTTGTTATTATTTTCTTCCATATTCTAGTTAGTAATTCTTATTGATCACATTGAATTGCAAATATTTTCTGGCAGTTTGTGATCTGTCTTTGTACTTTATAGTACCTTTGATTTGTAAAATTTATTGATTTTAAAGTAGTATTTAAATGTAACTTTTTGTTATGCTCTGGGCTTTTGTATGTTATTAAAATAAAACTTTGCTACCATGAGTTTGTATAGATAGCTGTCTCAGTTTTTTAAAATAAAATAAAAGTCTTATATTTAGGTCTTGAGTTCACCTGGAATATATTTTTACTTACATAAGAGTTAGAGATCTATTTTTTTCCTCTATGCACAATCAAATACCCTCCACTTTTCATTCAATAAACAATTCTTTCCCCACAGACCTGCAAAGACAAGGATTATTTAATTGTTAAGTTTCTAATGTAATTTTGTTTCTGGGCTCTTTATTCTGTTCAATTGCTTGATTTGTTGATTCCTTTTAAAATGCCATATTTTGTTAAATACTCTGTATTTATAGAAATTGTGCTTAATATCTGATAGAGCATGTCCCTTCACCATGTTTTTTTCTATTTTAAGCAGAATTGTCCAAATAAATTTTAGGATCCCCTTGTTAACATTCACAAGTAAACCTGTTGGGATTTTAACTAGCATTATTTGAATATTTAGATGTATTTGGGAATAAGTGATGGTTTACAGTCTTCAGTCAATGTATATAGGCTATGTCCCCATTTATTACATGTCATTCATAGTAATGTTTTATAATATTCACTGAGACAGTCTTGCACATCTTTCTGTAGAATATTTTTCTTTTATGAACTGAAATACTTTTCTGCCTTCATCAATAATCATTATCAAATTAATTTTCATTGTTGATGTAGAGGAGAGCAACCATTTTTTTTGTATGATTGTCTTATGTCCAAACTCCTTGGCACATGATCTTATTAATTTTAATAAGTTATTTATAGGACGTTCTTGGATTTTCTAAATAATCCATCACAGCCTCGGGGAATCAGGACAGTGGTCAGTCCTAGCATTGTTTGTATCTTGTCCGGTTTTGTTAAGAAGGCCTCTGCATAGTGCTGTCCATGCTGAGTTCCGCATAAGTCTAGGGAATGTCATTGACATAGTGATGCCTGCTGTGTACCGGCCGCGACCTCCCGGAGAACCAGTGCTGGCCAGCAGCTGTTACACTCGATCTTAACCAAAAAGCTGAGAAATGCCAAGGACTGGGATTCTAGTGCTTTGTCCATTAATTATTATTTTCTGCAGGGCTGTTTTTGTAGGGTTTTTTTGTTTGTTTGTTTTTGTAGATACACTTCATGCAGTTAAGTACACTCTCTCTTAATTAAATTGCTAAGAATTGTAGTCCTTGTGGGTACTAATCAAATTATTTTTTCATTCTCTATTAAGACAATCACATGCTATTTTTCTGTATCTCTCAAGATAGTGAATTGCACCAATAGATTATCTAATGGTACACTTTTGTCTTTCTGGGGAAAGACCAACTTTATCATAATTATGTGTATGTGGAAGGTGTGGGGAGAGGGCCATGTTAGATCTACTAAATTATTTTGATCATTTCTGGTCTCTCGGTTCCTTTTCTTCCCACAGTATTGTGTGGTATTGGTATAAATGTCATACTGGTTTCATACAGTGAGATCGTAATGTTGACTTAATACTATTTTACTTCTTTATGGGAGTGTCTATAATATTGGAATTTTCTGTTCCTTGGATTTTTTTAAGTTGACTCAACTGTAAATCTATGAGGATATATTTACAAGTCACATTCAGTTTCTTTAACGGTATTGGTATATTCTGGTATTTTTCTTTGTAAAGGTTTTAGTAAGCGATGTTGTCCATTTAATATAAGTTTTAAATCTATTTAGCCAACTTTTTAGAAATAGTGTTCTTTCCCTAGTCTTTGAATCTTCATTCCATCTGTAAACGTGCCCCTCTTTCCCATCTGTCTTTGTATTATGTACTTAGATTTTATCCCTTTTATTCTTAACAAATCATACCAGCCTATCTGTTTTATTACTTTTCCAAAAAGCTGTTAGCTTTGGTTTGTGTCTATTTTAAGTTTGTTTTCTATTTTATTGTTCTACGTTCTTATCTTTGCTGTTTTCCTGCTCAATTTTCTGTTTTTAACTCCTTTTTATCTCACTGTATATTTCAAGTGGCTATTTATCTCATCAATTTTCAGATCTTAGCACACTTTTTTGAGAACATTAGCTTTGGCCCAGCCAATGTAGCTCAGCAGTTGAGCATCAACCTATGAACCAGGGGGTCATGGTTCTATTCCCAGTCAGGGCACATTCCTGGGTTGTAGGCTCAAACCCCAGTAGGGAGGCATGGAGGAGGCTGCCAATCAGTGATTCTCTGTCATCATTAATGGTTCTGTCTCCCTCACCCTTCCTCTCTGAAACCAATCAAATAGTTTTTAAAGAGTATTAGTCTTGTTCTAAGTACACCTTCAGCAGTAGCTAATAAATTGTGATATGTAGTATTTACATTATTCTATTCCTTATTCTTTCTTGGAATATTTAAATTTTAGTTTTTTAATTTTTTAAAAATTTAAATTGTATTGTGCTAAAAAATGTGGTACATGTGCTAATACTTTTTGGAAATTTGTTGATACCAGCTTTATGACCTGGTTATCATTCCTTTTTTACGAATGTTTATTATATGCTCAAGAAGAATGTATATTCTTCAAGTTGAGAATAGGGTTCTAGTAGGACTTTTACTAGTAGATCAAGCTTGTTGATTATGTTGCTCAAATCATTTGTCATTGTATTGTCCGATTTTTTTATATACTCAGTTATTGGTCTGCTTTTCCCATTGAATACAGAGCAGTGTATTAAAATATCCTGCTGTTATCCACTATAATACTGGTCCTTTTCTATTTAATTTTGTAATTATGTTTATTTTCTATCATAAATTATGTACATATGTGTGAATATACCTGTGGATGTATGTATATAAATACACATAATTAGAGGTACAGGTGAATCTAAAAGTAAGACAGGTTTAGGTGATATTAAAAAGGGGCTTACCTGATAAAATAAGGAGTCTGAGTTCTACCATGAAATTCAGCAAAACCAGTTGCCATTCATTTAGAACTTACCAAGTGGGAGGCACTTGTACTGGAGTCTTTACACAGAGTATGACCATTATCTGCACTTTATAAATAGAATGGGCAAGGACAGATTTATTTTCCAAGGTCACACACATTCAACAGAGCTATTGCATTAAGTCCCTTTGTGCAGTTTCGCCCATCAATGAAGTCGGTAAACATGGCTGAGACAGAGGTGAATGGTAAGACTGGTTACTAGGAAGATTATGCTGTTGTTCTGGTAGCACAGGGAGCGAGAGCATCACTACTACTCTCAGCTGCTCTCAGCTCCAAGGAGAAACCAGGAAAACAGAGGAAACAACAAAGGAGGACCGTGTGGGTGATGGCAAAGGCCTCTACGTTTTCTCTTCATGAGATGGGAGGTCACTGGAGGGTTTTAGCGGAGGCGTGAGATCCCACGGAGTTTAAAAGGGGCACTATTGTGGCTGTGGAGAATGGATTGTGGGAGGACCAGGTTTAAAGCAAAGAACTGCGCATTTTTTCTATTGCCTTATTTACGGGGATAGGATAATTGGGCCTCCCTGGTAGGAAAGCAGAGGTGAGGAATACAAGACTATTGAAGAGGCCAGTTTTTGGAGGGCCCACTGAGCAGAGTGGTGCATGGGTGACTATATTGTCCCTCTGAAGAGGAAAGGAAGTGAGAGGAGATCTCAGAGATGTGCAGAAATGGGAGCAATACGAAGGCCAGGGACAGGGAAGTATGGGTGATAAGAATGCAAGTCATTTTCCTTTTGGCTAACATTTATTCCCTATTTCAGAAAATCCCCAGAGAACTGGGGAAGAGACAGGGGCTTTGCCACTCACAAATATTCTGGCTGTGAGAAATGATTGACAGCTGCAGATTGTGGGACACCAATGCATTCTCATTTAACACTTTATACAACTCTGAGAAACGTGGGTTATTAGCCCCAATTTATAGATAAAAAACTGAGACTCAGCAATGTTAGCTAACGTTTCTAAAGCCAACCACTAACTAGTAACTGGCAGAAATGGCATTCATACAGAATTTTATGGCCCTAAAATACTTGCTTTTTGAGGACACCGTGCTGGAAAGAAAACGTGGTGAGAATTACTCTGTGGTGGATGGGAACTCAGAAGGGAGCCTAGGAAACTGCAGCAGCAGCTCAGACAGAGATGTCCTGGAGGTGTCACTGTGTCACCAGGGGTAGCTCTCACTGGTCCTGGAGACAGTTCCTCCTCCCAGAAGTCAAGTTCAGTTCCAATTCTGGCTTCCTAGGGGTCAGAAGCCAGAGCTCCTGAAGGTGCCCCAGGCTGTTTTTCACCACAGGCCCTAGGGACCCATGCTATTCTGAACCCTCACTGCTCTTGCTGCCGCCTGATGATGGGACATGCTGAGACCACACAGAGGTGGATGCATTTCTATCACTATGGACCCTGAGCGCGCGCGTGCATGTGTGTGTGTGTGTGTGTGTGTGTGTGTGTGTGTGTGTGTGTGTCTCCCCACTTCTTTAGATAAAAATATCCAGCCATCTTCTCTTTTGCTTTTGTTTGTTCTAAAATTCATAAGGAAAGGAATCAGATCATCACAAGAATTTAATGTTTCTAGGGAATAAGATAAGAGAACACTCAAGGAAGAGTCTAAAAAATAGATAAAACAACCCTGGCCAGTTTCTCAGTGTTTAGAGCATCGACCCGTGTACCTGAAGGGTTGCCCATTAGATCCCCAGCCACATTCCGGGCATGTGCGGGAGGCAACCAATCCATGTGTCTCTCTCACATCAGTGTTTTTCTCTTTCCCTTCCTCCCTTTACTCTAAAAATCAATGGAGAAAAATATACTTGGGTGAGGATTAATAAAAAATAAGTAAGTAAAATAGAGACAAATGGACATGACAATTTCCATTAGCTGAGTAGAACAAGAAAGAGGTGAGGTCACTTACAAAATCTGTCCATCCCTTCTGACGGCACAGGCTCCATTACACCAAGTTCCTGCTCTGTGTTGGGTATGGGATGTTAAGCTTTTCTCCTACCTTTCTCATTACATTTTCATGCAAATCTAGAGAGGTGTTCATTGTTAGTGCCTTTTACAGATAAGAAAAGTGACATGCTCAAATATTAAATAATGTGTTTGTTCAGTTCTAATATCAGATGCAGGATTCTTTTTTATTATTTTTATTCTTTATTTAAATTCTTTATTGTTTAAAGTATTACATAAGTCTCCTTTTTTCCCCATTGACCTCTCCCCAGGCACTCTAGCACATGCCCTCACCCCCCTACTGTCTGTGTCCATTGGTTATGCTCACATGTACGCATAAAAATCCTTTGGTTGATCTCTTATTCCCCCCTCCCCTGCCTTCCCTCTTAGGTTGGTTGGTCTGTTCAATGCTTCTATGACTCTGGCTCTATTTTTGTTCATCAGTTTATGTTGTTCATTATATTCTACAAATGAGTGTAGAATCATGTAATATTGATCTTTCTCCGACTGGCTTATTTCACTTAGCATAATGGTCTCCAGGCCCATCCATGTTGTTGCAAATGGTAAGAGTTCCTTTTTATGGCAGCATAGTATTCCATTGTGTAGATGTAGTTTTTTAATATGCTTATCTGCTGATGGGTACTTGGGCTGTTTCCAAATCTTAGCTACCATAAATTGTGCTGCTATAAACATAGGAGTGCTGATTGGTGTTTCTGATTTCTTGAGATATAGCCCTAAAAGTGGGATTACTGGGTCAAATGGGAGTTTCATCTTTATTTTTTTGAGGAAACTCCATACTGTTCTCCACAGTGGCTGCACCAGTCTGCATTTCCACCAGCAGTGCACCAGCGTTCCTTTTTCTCCACATCCTCGCCAGCACTTGTCGTTTATTGATTTGTTGATGACAGCCATTCTGACAGATGTGAGATGGTACCTAATTATCATTTTTATTTTCATCTCTCAGATTATTAGTGACTTTGCGCATATTTTCATATGTCTCTTGGCCTTCTGTATGCCCTCTTTTGAAAAGTGTCTAATTAGGTCCTTTTCCCATTTTTTTATTGGATTGTTTATCTTCCTTTTGTTAAGTTGTTCAAGTTTCCTGTACATTTTGTATATTAAACCCTTATTGGAGATAACATTGGTAAATATGTTCTCCCATGCCATTCTTTTGTTAAGTTGTATGAGTTCCTTGTAAATTTTGGAGATTAAACCCTTATCGGAGATAACATTGATAAATATGTTCTATTTTGCTGGGCAGAAGCTTTTTATTTTGATATAGTCCCATTTGTTTATTTTCTCCTCAGTTTCCATTGTCCCGGGAGCTCTATTGGTAAAGATATTGCTACAACATACGTCTCATATTTTGCTGCCTATGGCTACTTCTAAGATTTTTATGGTTTCCCGTCTTACATTTAAGTCCTTTATCCATTTTGAGTTTATTTTTGTGTATGGTGTAAGTTGGTGGTCTAGTTTCATTTTTGTTCATGTATCTGTCCAATTTTCTCAAAACCAATTATTGAAGAGACTATCTTGACCCCATTGTATACTCTTGCAGAGACAGGTTTCTAACCCAGATCTTTCTGATGTCTGAGTCCAGGACTCTTTCCACCACATGAACTTGCTTCCTTTTCTAAGAGTGGCTGGAAAATTAAAATGGATAGAAGGAAACTGAGATCCTATAGAAGGAAAAGGGAAGCAGAAAGATGATTGAGTCTGGCTCATTTGTCTCCACAGCCTTGACACTGGATCAGACCCAGTGCCCTCATTAGCCATCTCTACTTGGTGTTTTTGTTTATTCTCCCCAGCCTCATCCTGTGAACTTGCTTCCAGACTCTGTTCTGCTCTTTCTGGGCCCCTCTCCACTTTGCCAAGGCCCTCCTCATTTATTAAGTATTAAGTGCCTCCAATGTGCTGGCCACTGAGACACCAAGGGACACAATTATGGTTACAGTTCACAAGGAAAAGGGGGCAAGAAATGAGATCAGATCTAGAGTTTGGCGTCTATCTCTGGTTTGGTTTCCAGATTCATAAAGGCTATATTTATTTATTCAACAAATATTTGTTGCATATATACTAAGTCCTCAGCATTGGTTTTTTGTTTGTTTGTGTGTGTGTGTGTGTGTGTGTGTGTGTGTGTGTGTGTTGCCCTCCCCCCCAGGGATACAGCCAAGAATATAGTAAAATATAAACTCTACATGGAGTTTATATTCTAGTGGGTAGGAGTTATACAATAAACAAATAAACATCTATAGTATGTCACTTGGAAAGAGGCACAATGATAGAGAATAAGGGGGTAGCAGGATGGCAGAGTGCAGGTGGAGTTGTTACTTCAGGAGGTTTGCAAAGACTTTTGCAGGGAGCTGTCACACTCACAGAGTGCTGAATGATGGGAGAGTGAGCCATGATCTGGAGGTTGTGGTGGAGGTTGTTGTGGTGGAGGAATAGCCAGGAGTGGCAAAGAGCCTCCTGTGTGATGTGCTCAGAGAGAGAGCTGGGAGTATTGGTGATGACAACAGAGAGGTAGCAGGACACCAGAATAATTCAGGGCCTGGGGTCAATTGTAAAAGTTGGGGGTTTTAATGAGTAATATGGAAAGCTATTTGAGGGTCTTGATCAGAGAAGTAAAGCATTCTGACATGTTTTAGGATTTCAGTGGTGGTTGTATAGAGAGCAGATGATTAGAGACAAGGTCTGAAGTGGGAGGACCAATTAGGAGGCTAATGCAGTATTCCAGATCAGAGATGATGGAGCTTTGGAACAGGGTCATATGAGTAGGAGTGTTGGGAAGCATTAGTTATAAAATGAACTAGAGTCACCCCAAAAATAATTGTTACTAGTGCAGAAGCCAGGAACTGAGTCCTAGAGAATAAGTCTAATATTTAATCATCAGGAGGTTGGAAGAAGTCAGTAAAGGATATTGAGAATAACTGATGAGTGGCCAGAGATGTACAGGAACCAAATGGAAACTGTACTCCAAAATGGAATGGCCATTGCACTGAGCCAACCTATTCTGACATCTCAGGGGTGGGAACCTGTGATGATGTAAGGATAGCACTCTTGGCATGAGTGTTGGTGTCTCCACAGTTGACACAGGCATCTTTTTCCACATGGCTTTTCATAAAACAAATGACATGTCAGAGGAAAGACAAGAGCAAAGCCCAGAAGGAATCTAAACTGACAGTAGACTTGTGAATGCATGTGAGACACCTAAAATAATTGGGGACTAGCTTAAAGGAACCCATTTATAGTAATCAAGCCATTATACCAGGGGTGGGCAAACTTTTTGACTCGAGGGCCACAATGGGTTCTTAAACTGGACCGGAGGGCTGGAACAAAACCAACCTGACCATGCTGGCACTCTCATCTTGGGCTGCTGGTGAAGGAGCGGAGGGGAGAGCAAGAGAACCATCTGCTCTTTCAGTTCCACAGGCCAGATAGAACAGCCGAGTGGGCTGGATCTGGCCTGCGGGCCGTAGTTTGCCCACGGCTGCATTATACAATGTATAGTCATTGAGGTTAACCAGTTGTCCCAGTCATTGGGGTTGACTAGTTGACTAAGTCATTAGAGATTAACCAGTTGGTCCAAGTCATCAGTACTTCAAGAGAGCTTTGTAAAGAGGGAGCAGATGACATCAGTCACCTCTGGAGCAAGTTAGACTATCTGACTTCCTGATTGTAGGTTAGAAACCCCATTTGTACTCTCCAAGACAATTGTGGTTCAAGGTATTCCTTTGTCATTTTTTGTATTGTTATATTGTGATTATAATTACTTTTTTGTATGGTAAACAACAACAAAACAAACAAACAACAGCAATAAAACACAGAGAATATCAAAAGAAAGCAGTCAGTAAAAAAAATGTGCAAACCTATGATTGGAAAGGGTTAATTTCTTTTACCATAACAAATGCTCTACATTGAAAAATGAGCAAGGATAACAACATACAACTATAGAAAAAGAAATATAAATGGCCAGTCAATGAGAGGAATGTCAAATCTCATTTGTCACTTAAAAATGCAAATTTAAACAATGAGATATCATTTGTTACCTTTCAGATTTACAAATAGTAAAAAGATTGATAACATCCATTTTTGTCATGAGTACACAGAAACAGAAACCGTCATACGTAGTTGGTGGAAGCATATATTGATGCATTTTAATGGATTAATTTGTCAATATCAATCAAAATATTAAATAAACTTTTAATTTTAGAATTGCTTTCAGTTTACAGAAAATTTGAGAAAATAGTACAGAGGGTTCCTAGGCATCCCTCATCCACTTTGCACTATTATTAACATCTTACATTGCCATGGTACATTTATCTTAATTAATGAACCAAAAACAATCCATTAATGTTCACCAAACTCATTACTTCACTCAGATGATGGTCTCCTTAGTTTTTACCTAGTGGGCCTCTTCTGGTCCAGGATTCATCCAGGACATCATTATATATTTAGTCATTATGCCTCCCAGGCGTTACTTGCCTTTGAAGTTTCTTGGATGTCTTGTTTTGATGACCTTGACAGTTTTGGAGAGTGTGGTCAGGTAGACTTCCCCTCAGTTGGGATTTTCTGATATTTTCCTTACGTTTCTATTGGGATTATGTGCTCTAAAAAGGAAGAGCAAAAGGGTAAAATGCCATTCTCATCCATCCTATCAAGAGTGCATACTATCATAAATTCTCACTGTTGATGCTGACCTTGATCACTTGGTAAAGAAAGTGTTCATCAGGGGGTCTCCTCTGTATTCTCTTTTCCCTCTTTTCTTGGAATCAAATTGCTATGTACATCCCCCACTTAAGGAATAAAGAGACTTCAACTTCTCAACAGTGGATTATCTACATGAATTATTTGGAGATTTTCTGCAGGGAGATTAGTCTCTTCTCTATTTGTTGATTCAGTAATGTATTTACTACCTCAGTATGGATGGATTCATAAATTTTTATTTTATAGCTCAAGTCATAATCCAATACTACTTTATTTTGTTGCTTAAATTGTTTCATCTTTTCCTTTGGGAGCTCTTTTAATTGGTTCCTGTGTCCCTTTGACATACCCTGTCATTGTACTTAAAAAACACACACACATACACAAAAAAACAACAACAACACTTTCTCATTTCTCAAATTCACTTTCTCATTTCTCAAATTCTTTCTCCAAGGAGCCCTGGTTCCTTTTATTAGAAAGTGTAATTAGAGACCAAGATGCAGGTACAAGATGCTCGTTGCTACTAAGGTGTCCTTGGTTCCAGGTCCTTTCAGGTGACAGAATGAGGAACTCTTGTATGTGCATATTAATCACTTATGTAAACAGCTGTATCTATAGCAAGCAAAACATTCACTGATGCTGATGTCTCCTGTTCTACTCTCTGCCCCAGGGAGCTTTCTAGCCTTGGACTCCTGCTGGTTTGTAACCTACCACTGCAATAAATCCAGCATTTATTTATGTCATTGTTCAGGTTCAGTTTATACATATAGTGGTTTCAGAATTGTTAACCCTTATCTTCTGAGGAAACAACTTTAGCAACTTGAATAAAGGATTTAATTGCAACTTATTTTGCGTTTAGTCTTACAGACTGGATTCATTTCCAAAGTTACTTAGGTTGGCACTCCCTTCGGGGAGGTTGTTTCAGACACTTGTAACGTAGTTTGATTCTTTCTGTCACATTCTGCATTCTGTCTTGGATCTCCCAATTTCCTAAATGATTATTTAAAAATCTTGGCTACCTTTGACAAATGCATAGTGTCATATATCCACAATTATCTATAATAATAAAAGTGTAATATGGTAAGTAGACTGGGCGTCCTTCTAGATGACCTTCCGGAGGAAACAACGGCAGCAGGGGTGGAGGCCGAGGAGGCCCTTGCGTGAATTTCATGCATTGGACCTTTTTCCACCCTAATTAATTCTGTTTCTCACCTAATAGGCCCCTCCCCTGACCAAATGCCTAATAACCAGTGATCTGTCTACCATAACTATAGTTTTGCCTTTTTTAGAATGTCATATACTAGTAAATACAATATAGTCTGTAGTGCTTTGGGACTGGTTTCTTTCACCTAGCAATAGGCATTATTAACAGTTATCCATATATTATGTGACTTAATAGCCCATTCCTTGTTATCGCTGAATAGTATTCCATATATGGATACATCAGAGTTTGTTTACCCAGTCACCTATTGAAGAACATCCGGTTGCTTCCCATTTGGGACTATTATGAATACAACTGCAATAAACATTTGCATTCCAGGTTTTGGGTACATGTGATCTTCCAAATCAATTTTGTAAAGACCATAAAAATGTGGTAGTTGGATTGTTGGTAAGACTATGATTGGTTCTGTAAAAAACTAATGAACTGTCTTCCAAAATGAGTGTACCAGTTTGCAATCCCACCAGCAATTAGACTTTACATTGCTCTAGGTCTTTCACAATAATTTATATTGTTAGTTTTGTAATTTTAGCCTTTCTACATGTCATGGTATTTAATTATTGTTTTAATTTGCATTTTCCTGATGACAAGTGATACTGAGCATCTTTCTCCATGTTCACTTAACATCTACAGATCTTTTTTTAGTGATACGTTCATATCTTTTGCCCATTTTAAAATTGGATTATTTTCTTCTTTCTATGGTCAAGGGCATGTATCTGAGGTGAAGGAGGTAATTAATGGATGTGTTTATCTCACAACGATATTTCTCTGGGTCTTTCCGTCTCTCTTCCACTCTCTCTAAAAGTCAATGGAAAAATACCCTCAGGTGAGGATTAAAAAATAAATAAGCCCTGCTTTACTTTCAGAAACATCCATTTCCCTCAAACTCCAGTCCTCACCACCACACGCCAGCATCTCTCACTACAATTTCCTAGGTTTCTAGGGAATGACCCATTGGTTGAAAAATCCTAGAAATATTCTCAGTGCCGGACAGAACACAGCAGTGCCTTTTCCTGCTGGGCCAAGACTGGCTATTTTGAGAGCAAGATAAAAATCTCTCATTCATCACTCACATGTAGGCAAAAGAAGCAGGCAAGAATGAAAACCACTCCGCTTCTTGTCTTGGGTAATTGCTGGTTTGCTTGCTGCCAAGTAGTAAATTCGGGGATTGCTTGAAGGCTGGAATGAGCTGGCAGCCAAGATGGCCTCCTCTCCTCCCCAGTTCAGGAAATTAGGCTCTTTCTGCTTTATTTTTCCTCTTTGGAACAGCAGGTGCTTTTTAGAAGCCTTGTCCTGAGTCTGCTTGGTGCCCGGGCCTTGGGTTCTGAAGGACGGAAGATGGAATGGTTAAAGGAAAGGTGGGCTGTGATACTGCACAGAAGAGTAGAGCTGTGTAGCGGGAATCACATTTTGCATTCAGGAAGGCAGAGGTTCCTTTTTTCTCTGTTTTTTGTTGTAGTTTGATGGCTTGTTTGTGTTTGAAGATGTTTTTAATCTTGTGGCCACAAGGCTTAGAAAGGGCAGTAAGAAAATGGGGGAAGCTTCTGGAAAGAGTAAAGCATCCGATGCCCTTGACCTTGTGCAGGTGGACTCACTGAGTATTTCCTGACGGACCAATCCCCTCGCACGCAGCAGCACCTGGGAGTTTCCTCCCCAAGTCAGTGGGTGTGGAGGTAGTTTTGCTGCTCTGGTGTCACAGCGGGAATGCTGGGAGAGAATTAGGGGAGAAGAGGGAGGACTAGATCGGTTTGTTCTTACAAAAAATAATGGGCTGATAAGGGAGATTTTCTCCCTCACAATTAATGTGAGATGTAACCTTCTCCTCTATGAAAGACAACATGTTTGATCACTAGACATGTAGGAATTTAATTAGTTTCCAGAAGTATTTATGGAGCAGGTGTTATGTAGAGCTGACACTGAGCTGAGCATGGGGAAGAGTAAGAAACTTCCTGGCAAGTGATAGGTGAGCAGACGAATAATCACTCTCTCCTATGGTAAGAGCTGCCATAGAGATGCTCAAGTTGGGTGGGAGCAGGCATGAGTGCCCACTTCCAGTCTGGAGACAGTCGGGAAGGGAGACAAGGAGCCATCTGAACCGGAGGTAATCTGGCAGTTGGGAAAGGGCAGGGGTTTTAAAGTCTATCAGAGAAAGTGTGCATTCTCTTGTTCAGCTCTGTAACCTTGAGAGAGTCACTCCCCCTTTCTGAGCCAGTATTCATTCATTCTAACAGAAAGATTGCACCACTTCACTAGGCTCCTGTGGGGGTTAGAGGAGATCTAGTCATCTCTAGAGCAGCACCTAGCCCATGGTTCCTCGCAGCAAATGGTAGCTCAGTGGTTGTAATTAAGGTCAAATTGACATCTCCATTTCAGTGGAGTGGCTGTGGGGGAGCAGGTGACTCAGATCTCTCACTTGGACAATGAGACAGATACTGAGGGCAAGCACAGTTAGGTTTGGAGAAAGACGCACCAAATGAGGGTGATTTGGAATAAGTTGCAGCTGACATGCCTGTGGATCTGGGGAGGGAGGGTCATTAGGGTGGTAGGTGGAGGAAGGAGGCAGGAGTCACTGATGGTCCCATGGGGACTGGGACCATCAGGGCAGCTTGGCACCTCCTCCACCGTGTTTGCAATTCCCATTCACCCTGTGGAGGACCCAGTCTCTTCATGACTCAGACTTCATTTGCCTCATTTCCCTGAACCCTTTGAGGGCAACTGCAGGCAGACATGGGCCCTTACTTGTATCATTAACTCAATCATTCATTTTTTGGATTCTATAAATATATCGAGGGAGCTACTATATACCAAAAGCCGATGCAAAGTCTAGAGAAGCTACATCAAATGAAATAGTTGATTAATTTGCTCACTAAGATTACATATATGTGTGTATTTAAACTTGGGCAACTCCATGCCCCTCCTTACTCACTGGTGGTTTAATATTAATAGAGGAGGGCATTTTTTACATCCACTCTGGATGACATTGTGGCAGAAAGGAAGGAAGGAAGGAAGGAAGGAAGGAAGGAAGGAAGGAAGGAAGGAAGGAAGGAAGGAAGGGAGAAAGAAAGAAGGAAAGAAGGAAAGAAGGAAAGAAGGAAAGAAAGAAAGAAAGAAAGAAAGAAAGAAAGAAAGAAAGAAAGAAAGAAAGAAAGAAAGAAAGAGAAAGGAAGGAAGGAAGGAAGGAAGGAAGGAAGGAAGGAAGGAAGGAAGGAAGGAAGGAAGGAAGGAAGAAAGGAAGGAAGGAAGGAAGGAAGAGCAGAAAGGCAGTGCCGGCAGCCAGGGAAAGGAAGACCCATTCTTGCACGAAGCTTCATGCATGGGACTTCTAATTTTTAATAAGAAACACACACACAGACATCTTTACTCTTTGTTCTTTGCAGGACTGAACAACAAAGCCAGAATTTAGCAGAGTGTTGACCAACCCTTCCAGTGTTCTTTCCCCCTAAATCCCACTCACAGCCCCATGTTGTCTCATGCTACCACTTCTGTACCATAACAGGGGTCTTTTCCAACTCTCAAACCTTGTATTCCCTTCTGCCTATTTCATTAACATCTACTCTCAGGCAGCTTAGCTAGAAAAGAAAGCTAATCACTAAATTCTGATAACTTTGTTCTCTAAAACAAATAGTTACTGAGTATTTAATCTATATGTGGCTCTGTGCCTGGTGCTTGGGTGTTGGTCTCAGAGACGAATCATAGATCCAGTTCTCAATGAAAGAACACTTTGGTGGGAAAAAATAATATGTGCACATAATTGTTTTCATCCCTGTACAAAAGGTTATTGAATGTGGTTCCAGGCATTGTCTAGAAAGCTAGGGTACAATGGTGAATGAGAAATACCCACAATCTCTCCCTTGAGGTGGATCAGAGTGTGTAGAGCCCCAGGAGGAATGCTGCATTTTTGTGAGTTGAGGGGAGTGATATGAGAAATCCAAGAAGGTTTTGGTGGGAAGTAACAGTTAAGTGGACCTGTGCAGATGAACTGGGGTCTTTATAAACAATGCTGTTTATCTGTGAGTGTGGTTAACAGTATAGATCTGGAAGTAATGGCCAGGGTCTGAATCTTTGTTTTCATGCTTAGAGGTTGGCCATGGGCAAGTTACTTAACCCCTCAGTCTAACATTGTGCTAGTAAATGTTTAACTACAAACTTTCCAAAAGGAAAGAAGGGAGGAAGGGAAGGAGGAATGGAAGAAAGAAGAGATGAAGGGAGGAAGGGAAGAGGGTAGGAAGGAAGGAAGAAAGGACTGCTTTGTAGATCTGCCATTTTCTATGGTGTAAATCATCACACCATGTCCTCCTTCAAGTGACTAACATGATGTTGTTTAGTTCTTTGACCATGAAGACACAATGGACATAAATAGCCTCAAAAGCATGGATAGTCATAAAATAACTAGGAAACAATGATTTTTTAATATTTAGCATCTTTGTTTGAAATATAATTGACACAGGTGTCAGGTTATAAAATTGAATTGGTAGCAATGGCTATCCTTAACCATCAGGCAGAAGGGATGAGAAAGAAAAGGAAGGGCATGTCACACAGAACATTTGTAGAGGACATAGCCATGTAACTGGAGGGAAGCATTTCGTTTTTAAGAAGAAGCCCCACAGTGGAAAAGTGAAATGTCTCACAGAAGGGTGGCTTCATTGTCAGGATAGAGGATAGGGTAAGTATATAACATGGGCTCCATTAAAGAGTACCCTTGAGGATGCTGTGGTTATAGGAAGAAATTAGGGATGTGAGGTATGGGGCATCTGGTCCACCCCTCTTGGTTTAAGATGGTGGGAGCAGGATAGAGGAGTCAGTGATTCTTTGCTCCTCATGGAGCAGACATTTAAACCCATTTTTTGGATTTTCATTCCAGTGTACTTTTTGCTGTCCCACAACTTAGAAAAAAAGGGGCTCAGATCCATGAGTGATAGGAAATCTGCAAGGCATGTGAGATGGAAAGTCTATTAGCGGTGACAGTCTATTGAATGAATAATTACTGAGATTGTTTAGGAAATCAAACTAACTTCCAACTGTGTATATAGGAAAGACATTGAAAGAGGAGGGGACAGAGGCTGAGGAGGTCAGGGAGGATCCGCTGATGGGAACATAGCCAGTCACTGGCAGGGCTGGGATTAGAACTGGTCCCCACCCCCTCAGTCCTCCCTTTTCACCAGAATCAAAGGTCTTGAGAGTATGTTTGTAGTAGATGTAGTAGACCTGGGAACTGTCCTCCCATGAGCTGTCCTTAAAGAAGAAAAAATGATCCATAAGAGGAGTTAAGGCTCAACAAAACCTTCTGCATGATAAAGTGAGAACCATCAAGAGTCCAGCTCTACAGTTATAAATGGGGAACCAATGGGCAGTAGAGTTTGCACACAGGTTATGATCATGCATGTCCCCAAGTGTTACTGCTATGAACTGGCTCTTATTCTACAGCAGTAAGCCCTCCTGGCTTCAACCAACTGTGGCATTTATAAAGTTGCAGTCTCATCATCACTCTGCTAGATGGTTGAGGCAGTTTTCCCCATTTTACAGATGGGAAAACTGAGGTGCAGAGAGGTGAATCACCTTGCCCAGTGTCAGATGGCCACTCAAGATGTGAAAGGGATGGCATCCAGGATCCTGACTCAGTGGCTAGGAATGCATAGCTCATGCACCACCTGCTTTTCTTTCCTCCCCACTAGACTATCCCTTTCCCTGTGTCACCTTTCCCTTCAGATTTCAGTGAGCATTTGTAACACTTCCTTGTGTAGAAACCTGTCTGTTCATAGTCAGGAATGGTATTCCTCTGATCTCATGCAGTGTCTGGCATATAGTAGGTACTTTATCTGGTCACTATGTATCATAATAGTTAAGGATCAGAAATCACAGAAAGCTGGTTTGAAATCATAACTGCATTGTCTATTAGCTGGGGGGCATTAGATAACTTAGCCACCCCATGCCTCTGTTTCATTATCTGTAAAATCATGTACATTGAAGTCCAATAGATACTAAGTGTTTAATAATTATTACCTATTATTACTCTTAATAACCATTGGACATCATCTTTAAATAAACATGCTAATACCCAAAAGACAGGCATTTAGTGACCCCGACTTGCCAGCCCAGAGTCCCAGCTGGACCTACGTGCCAATGAAGTTGGAAGGAAAGAAAGAACTTACTGGACTTTTGCTAACATGTGGGGGGTAGAGATAATTCAGCCCTCTGCAAGTGAAAATTAATCATCTTGGCTTCACTCAGCAGGCAGGTGGTGAGAATGCCAGCTTGCCCTCTTCCCTGCCACTGGAGGGACTGTTCAAGAAATGAAGAAAGAAAATGGGATTGTGGGAGGAGGCGGCCCCAAAGACCACATCCTCCACATCAAATATGGGCATTATCAGCTTCCACTCCCTCTTCTCCGTGGCCACTTAGCCACCCAGGGTGACGGGCTCCCAGCACAGCAGCCTCGTGCTCTCGGCATTGTTACTCCTTGATTAATCTGGCTTCAATATGTCCTAACAATACACACTTTATCTATGAATGCTGAAATTGCAATTTAGTCTACAGTAGTAGATGCATGCACTGGGAATGTCCCTGCTGCATACACACACAGGGATTACCGTCTCCTTAGAACCTCGACCATTTTCCTGAATGGCTGGTGGTCAGTTTCCTGAGCTCACTTCTCACAGTATTGAGCAGGACACTGCTGTATTTCCTTTCACATAGGCAGAGCTTTTTATGTACTTTTTGTCCCAACCGCTCAGCAATGTCCCTTCTGCCCTGATGCTAATGACACCTGTATGACATGGTTTGGGTTCGTATCGCGATGTCTATTTTGCACATGAGGCAACATGAAGATGCAGAGATTTTATCTGTCTTCTCTTCCAGACTCCTAATCTTTCCACAGGAATACATTACATACCTGTTACCTAGACAACACCCATTTTCCTTTTTCTCACTAAGATAGAACAATGTGCCCAGTTAATAATACCCACCTCTCTGTGTTTTTCTACCGCTAAGTGTGGCCATGTAGGCTTGCACTGTCATGTGATATGTGGGAACCGGCTCTAAAGAGTACCAACTGAGCATGCGCCTTTGGCCTTGTGGTCCTTCCTTCCCATTTCACCTGTAATGTCAACATAGGAGTGTGGCAGCATGAGGGACAAGCATGGGGACAAAATGCTAAGGCTGGAAGAGGGAAATAATGACAACAGCCTGGTATGCTTGTGGCACTGTGGAGCTGCTGCAGCCACGTGACATAGTCCACTTCAGCCTGCCTCTGGCCACAGTGAGCCATGGTTTGTTGGGTTAGTTTTGCCGACAAACCTGATCCAGAACTTAACATTTCCCTTCTGACCATAATGCCCTTTAATTTCCTTTTCAATCAAATAAAACCCTGCTGAAGGAGTTTATTATTAAATCTCATATTATTAAATCTGCTCAAGTGCTCCCATGTCTGCTCGAGCTTCCCAGAACTTCCCAGAGTAATTTAGGGGCTCCTTCCTCTGGGCATCCGTAGGATCCTGTAGACACTTCCTTCACCACAGCATTAGATGGGGTATTTGTATGTCTCTTCTCCCCCAACAGACACCTGGAAAGCACCAGGTCTATTGAGTATTGGTGCCCAATCCCATTTCCTACAATTAAAATTGCATTACCTGTGTGGGATCATCCGCTGGTATCCCCACATCTTTGTTTCTTTTTAAAGATCTCCTTGCCTATCTTAAGGAATGTTTCCCAGAGTTCCAATTTCCTTCCTTGAATGATCTCATTGCTCTCATAGTTCATCACTCTGAGAGGGTGCTGATGCCTCTCATCCCAGAGTTCTGCTGCAGAATCATGGATCCACCATCACCTTATAGCTCACGTTTGTATGTCTAGCAGGGAGGAGCACTGCTTTGGAGTCTATCTGTCAGGGTTCAAGTCCCAGCTCTTCCATTTATTAAATATGTGACTTTGGGTTGCTTCCTTCACTCTCTGTGCCTGTTTCCTTCTCCGTACTTGGGAGAGTAATTGTACCTGTGTAGGGTGTTGTAAGGGTTAAGGGCCCTACTATCCATGTAAAAATACTTAGAGCAGTGCCATACTCCTAGTCAGTATTGGTTATTATGACTGTTGTCACCAGACAGGACCATGTGGATTGTCCCACAAACACTTCCCCTCAATATGTCCATTCTCAATTCATTTCTTTCCCCCCAAACATAGGAACCTGCTCACCTTCCGATTTGCCTGTCTCAGTTAATGCCACCATAACCTCTCCAGTCCCCTCCAGTCCAAAACCTAAATTAGACATTGCCTTATCCTTAATCCCTCATCCAGGTATTGGAAAAGATCTGTCAGCTTTATCCTCTGAATATTCTTAACTCCATCTTCTTATCACATAACTCCATGTGATTAAGCATCTTCCTAAACTATTGGAATTGTCTATAACCTGTGCTCCTGCTGTATTTTTATACCCATTGAATTTTTCCACCACCTTTTGGCCGTAATCATTTTTCCCTTGTGCCAATATGACACTGCCACTTCCTAATTAAAACTCTCCTACAGCTCCTCATCACCCCCCCCCAGGACAAGGATAATAGCTCCTCGTCAAGCAGTGTTTCTTGATTGCCTGTTCTTTGCTCATCTGTGGTAGCCTCACATCCTACCAGCCTCTCCACCATGACAGCACTGGCGCCATCTTGAATTGCCTTCCCATCCTCAGATCTATCACCTTAGTTTAATCCTCTGTGTCTTTCCTACATTAGTCTTTTCACCTACTATGCCCCCTTTTCTTTTTTAAAAAGATTTTTTTAAATTTATTTTTATAGAGGAGGGAAGAGAAAAACATCAATGTGAGAGTGAAACATCAATTAGCTACTTTATGCATGGTGCCTCCTATCAGGGATTGAGCCCTCAATCCAGACATGTGGCCTGACCAGGAATCAAACTAGCAACCTTTAGGTGCATTGGATGATGCCAAATAAACTGAGCCACACTTGCCAGGGCTGGAGTGCCCTTTCCTAATCTTATAGAAAGAGGTCTTTCTGCTCATTCTTCACCTTTTAGTTTGGATGTCACCACTTCTGTGTATCTTTCCCAGATTTCCCAGACAGATCTGGGAAGCTCTTTTTATGCCCCTGTTACATGTTCAGATATGTCTATCAAATTGCAAATCTCATTGGATTGTGTCTGCTTTCTTGCATGACTATCTTCTCTAGATTATAAACTTCTTGTGAACCAAGACATGGCTGTTGTTGTTCATCTTTTATAGCCCTAGTATGTATCCCAGTGCCTGAAATAGTTGATACTTTATATTTATGGAACAAATAATTCTCTATCACAAGTAATACTATTTGATTCACAGATGACTGAGGCTGGAGTGAGCATTGTTATCTCTCATTCTACCCCTTTTACTTCACAAGGAAACACCCGACTTTCAGAAAGGGAGGGTAACTTGCTCAAGGTCACGCAGTAAGTTAGTGACAAAGCGAGGATAAGAGGCCCAGGTTTCCTGCTTCCTAGTTATAGGTTATTCCTGCTGTACTTCTCTTTTACAGAGATGATATTTTGGTAAGGATATATTTTCATAGAGACACGGGTTCAGCTGTACATATCAAAAATCTAAAATAATGAACTGGAAAAGATAAAGTTCCTTTTCCTCCAGCAACAGTCTGCCAGGAGCAGGTCCAAGGCTGTACAACTCCTCATGGTGACTGAGGCTCGGGCCTTCCTGTCCTGTGGCTCCATCCAGCCTTTTGGTGCTGCTCTCAGCCTCATGGTCCAAACTAGCTTCCCACCCACTGCTTTCCCGATGGTAGGGAAAGAGATGAAAGGAGTGTGTGAATTGTACACCACACTTTTCTTATGTGGCTGCACTTGGGTTTAAGGGAGGCTGGGAAAAGATTGTCACCTCCAGGTGGCTGTGTGCCCAGCTAAAAATTAAAGCTACTTTTATTTGATACAAACAAGAAGCCTGCTAAAAAGGGAGAATCATTGAGTTGTCCCTGTTTCAGAGATCATAAAACTGAGGCCCTGAGATGTGTTAAGAATACTGGCTTTGCCAAGCTGACATGGCTCAGTGGTTGAGCATCGACCTATGAACCAGAAGGTCATGGTTTGATTCCCAGTCATGCTTTATTCCCAGTACAGGCTGTGCAGGAGGCAGCCATTCAATGATTCTCTCTCATCATCGATGTTTCTATGTACAGTCATCACTGCTATTACTATGGGGCAAGGTCAAGGCCTTCCCTGAGAGCAGTGGCTTCATCTGTGTGGTTGGGCTCAGCATTGTGTCCTCACATTGAGTACAGTCCCTGATGTAGAGTAAGTGCTAAGTAAATATTTGTTGAAAGAATAAATTAAGTTAATGAGCCAGAACTGGAACCCAGATGGCTTCAGCTCCATGCCCTGTGCTATTTCTATGCCACCAGAATGCCAGTCTCCCTATGATCCCTCCTTCTGAACATAAGCCACAAATCTACATGAATCTTTGGATCCAGGAACAATACCAGCCACAGCTCCCAGAACTGGAGCAAGTAGGGAGGTTTCATGGCAGACTTGAAGCTTTTCACCTGGGCCCCAACTGAGATAAAGAGCCTTTGAGAAATCTCCTTTGCATTCTGAAAAGTTGGGTGCCCTTACTTATCTCCCATAATCCACAAAGGCCACTGCAAACCCAGTTCCAAATCTGGTTGGCTGTCCACTGCAAACTCATTTGCATTTCCTCTTCCAATGGAGAATCCTTCTATGTGTTGGTCTCCATGAAGACCCTCTCCTTCCTCCTCTGAGGGCTCCAGTTTGTGCCAGTCTTAGAATGGGCACACAGTACCATCCAGTTACAGCCAAGCCTTGCTTCCAAAATTAATCAGCAGTTGGCAACTGATCATAAAATCAAAATGCTTGAGGGAAAGATCTTAGAAGAAGAAAAGGTGATTTATATCCTGCAAAATGATTACCACACTCTTTAGTTAATGTACATCACTTTATATAGTTATACACTTTTTTCATGTGATGAAAATTTTTAAGATCTTACTTTCTTAGCAACTTTCAAATATACAATATGGTATTGTTAACTATACTCATTACGCTGTACATTATGTCCCCAAACTTTTTTATTGAGAATGTAAATTGGTACAGCTGCTATGGAAAACAGTATGGAGGTTCCTCCAAAAATTAAAAATAGAACTACTATATGATCCAACATTCCCACTACAGGTGTATATCCAAAGAAAATGAAAACAGGATCTTGACAAGATACCTGCATTCCTATGTTCATTGCAGCATTATTTACAATAGCCAAGACATGGAAACCTAAGTGTCCATCAACAGGTAAAGAAATGGTGGCATAACTATACAATTAAATAGTATTCAGCCATAAAAAGAAGGAAATCCTGCCATTTATGATGACATGGATGGACCTTGAGGGCATATGCTAAGTGAAATAAATCAGAGAAAGACAAATATTGTAGGATCTAAAAAAAACAACAAATTCATAGAAATAGATAACAGATTGGTGGTTCCCAGAGGTGGGGTACAGGGAAAAGATGGTGGAAAAGGTATAACACCCAGGTGTTAACCATTGGTGGCTTGATATCAACCACAGTGAAAGCATTTACACCACAGAAATTGGCATATACTACATATCCTCTTAGGGTTGTCATAGTCGTTTTTAAGAACTATGTCACAGTTCTCCCTGGCTGCATGGGAGATTGGAAATAGGAATTATTTGTTGAGCACATTGCCTTTCTTAACAAACAAGAGTTCTGTTTGCAAGGGGAAAGCAAATGGACATTTGAAAGGGAGGAAGTTAGGTCTACTATGAAAGACTATAAGATATTTTTGCTGTCTTTTGTCATGGTTTGCCTAGGTAGGATCGCTTCAGTGCACATGGTTTTCTTTGCCCAGCTGTCCAAGTCATAAAGTAGGAGGAAAGAATCCTGCATCTGTGAGGTGGTGAAACACAGGGTGAAGGAAAGAGTTGGGCATATGTGGCTACAACACACCCACCTCCAATTATCTTGATACTATTTAGAGAAACCACCCTCTTTCTGCCCGCAGCCTTTCTGAAACACGGTACAGTGAACTGGGCTAAGCAAGGAAAGGCTAGCGGGTCTCTTAAACATTGGTTTTACTCGGGGAAAGTTCTCACCAGGGATTCAGGTCTTAAACCCAAAAGGAAGCTGTCAAACAACCATCCTATTTTGCAAATGCACAGATCCACAAGGCAGGATTTTTAATAGACTGACAGAAGGAAGGCCAAATAAATTCCTGATTTAACAGAGCTGATCTAAACATCTCTTTATATCCAAGGAGCCTCCAAGTGCAAACCCCTCTCTGGTGATGGTCTCTGTAAAAATGAATCCATCTCACTTACGCCAATGAATGTAAGTACTCCCTTAAAAGGCTGTGAGATTGAGTGCCTATGAGTGTTTTGATTTAATGGATGTAGATAAAATCCCCCAGGCATACAGACTAGTGAAGAAGTAGATAGACAGAAACAAGGAGCTAGACCAGGGCCAAAGGATGCCTGGTCAGCTGGAGTCCTGCTGTTTCACCTTTATCCACATTCTTCAGACCGTGCTGTGTCTGCACATCTAGGAGAAGATGGCCTGGGGTAGTTTTTTTTGTTTTTCTTTTATTTGTTTTTTGCTTGCTGTTTGCTTTGTTTTTTGCTCTGTCTCTCTGCTGTCATCTGCATTGCTCTTTAGAACCTTCATTCACATTTGATTTCTCTCTGAACTGAGCTGTAGAATACTTTGCTCGGTGACCATCCCCTACCTGACATTTTTCCTCCCCTGTAACAAGAAATCAGTGGCAAGGGAAGCCAGTCTTACCAACCGGCTTGCTTGGACCTGAAGTGGTGGGTAGGGGTGCCAGGATTGAACCCAGACTTTCTGAAGCAAACCCTAATAGTCTTTCTCTTACATAATGATGTCTTCCAATGGACAGTTTGTGACCTGTAGTGTGGTTGAGGATACAAATTTTTGCTCTGACTTGATTTTACTTAATTGAAGTTTAACTTTTATAGTTGGATGTGTCTAGTGGCACAGCTATGGATGTCTCACCCTTAACCTTGCATGTTCTCACCCACATGGGTTGCCTTGTTTTTGCTGTCTGCCAGCCAGCTCTTGATCAAGAGGATTGCTTTAACTTCCCTGAGTTTCTCCTTACTTCACTCATTTCTCGCAGAAAAGGAGCACCTGGGAACTGAACTTGACAACAAACGCCTCCTTTCCCCCCTCCATCTAGTCCTCTCTTTCACTTTCCCCAGGTCCCTCATGCCTCTAAGTGAACATAGGACTCTCTTCAAGGTGGGGGAGGAGGAAGAAGTTGAGTGAAAATACATTCTCCTAAATAAAGGATGAGGGGGAGAAGGAGGAAGGAAATGCTAGGAATTCTCAGGAAGGAATTAGCCATACCTTATTACAAGGCAAGGATAACAACACTGAGAAATCACCCAGCATCTAGTGATTCCATTGGCCATGGAGCACTCACTTTTTATTTTCACTGTGGTGGCTGTGGTTTCAAAAGAAAATATCCTACTGGGAGCAAAGTGTGTTAGAGTTGAGAGTGGACATCGGGTTCCTCCATAGTCAAGCAGCCACGTGTCCTCGGAAGTAAAGGCGGGTGAGATTGTGATCAGTCCGTTCTGCTAAGGCCTAGTCCCTTTTGAAAGTTGGGGTCCTCCATCTGCCCCCATTAGCCAGAATGGGCCCAGCCTCTGAGACTAGCACACCTGCTCATGGCCGGGTGTGGAGGGGGAGTGAACGGTAGGCTAGCGACCACAGGGGAGATGGCAGTGGTCATTTGGAGGTGACGGGGCTGTAAGCGCTCATCCTGGCAGAGCTGCACACAGCGGGAGCCGAATCAAAGCCCAGCCACCTGCTGCGAGAGCCAAAGGGAAGAGCGGGCGCATTTTGAAGGAAGATGCAGTTGTTAATATTAATGATGCAACAGATGTGTTTTTCTTCTTTTGCTTTGTAGTTTAACCTCAACCACCTTCTAAGTTCCTTTGTTTCTGACTCTCTCCAGGTAGGGAATTCTGCTCTGTTCTTGGTAATAAAAGGAGAAGAATTTTGGTCCAAGGGTGTTTTTGGAGGGAGGAGTTGAGGGGCCAAGAAAGAAGGAGGGGGAAAGGGAATTTTGCAGGACAGTGGGAGGGTCAGCAGCATGAGAGGACGGGGCAGGCAGAGGCCCTGGGGGTGTTAGGACAATGTCTAATACTATGAGGTTTAGAGCTGATGGCTCTGTGACACCTGCCTGTTATTCCAAAGTCTCCGGTGAAACCAACATACGAGTATTTTTTCTATCTTATCTCTTTTGGGGAAGAAGATAAATTTCATGACAAGAGAAGGTGAGTTCTGGGAGTAGAAGAGAGAATAAAAGAACATCTGCAAAACTGCAAGAACTCAGAGGGAGAAGCAGGACAAGGGAGGTGACAGGGGAGGAAGAAGAGATGAAAGGGCCAGTGTACATGGACAGCGAGAGCAGAGCATGGCCAGGATGCAGACCTGGAGGGCACCCAGGAGCAGACACCAGTGTGCATCAGGCCTGGCTTGAGCTGGCCACTCCCAGTTGTCACACACATACATGCTCTGGCTGTCACTTGGCTGGGACCTCCCTGTTTATTATTTCTGTGTCTCCAGGCAGTGACACTGCAGTCAGGTGGGAATAGGGTGTCAGGTCCGATCACTCCCCATGTGACGTGAAGAGACTCGTGCTGACGGAAGGTGCCACTTCCTTGGTGTGGATGGGCACATGCATCACCAGCAATTACTGCGGCTCCAGGGGCCCTCCCTTCCTAGTGGAATGGGCCGAATGTGCTTCCAAGGCAGACAGGAAGCAATCTACAGGGCTTTAAATTACAGCCCAGGAGTCCCTGCGCTGGCTACTGCGATGATCAAAGAGCGAGAGGTGGGGGATTTATCATCCTCCTGTGAGCCCGGTACCATGCTGGCTGGTTCACATCACTCGTCTGAGGTCAGCATAGGGCCCAAGGGCCTGGTCTTCGGGTTGCAGACCTCATTTTGAATTCTGAGTCTGCTACTCATTCGAAGTCCTGAGTAAGTTACTTCAATCCTATTAGCAACGATCTCCTAATCTGTAAAACCGGGATGGGAATAACTACCTTGCAGTTTTATTTAGGACTAAATAAAATGATTTCATTTATTCACACAACAAATAAGCTGTATTTGAAAATCTATATAAAATGCAATCACACACACACACACACACACACACACACACACACACACACAATTTCCCTATACCACCCTGGGATATTGGAGTTAAAAAAAAAAAAAAAAAAAAAAAAAAAAAGCCTTCACAAACCTTATATTCTATTGAAGGGAATCAGAAAATAAGGCAGCCAAAACCAGTTTGGCTCAGTGGATAGAGCATCAGCTTGCGGACTGGAAGGTCCCGGGTTCGATTCCGGTCAAGGACATGTACCTTGGTTGTGGGCACATCCCCAGTAGGGGGTGTGCAAGAGGCAGCTGATGGATGTTTCTCTCTCATCGATGTTTCTAACTCTCTATCCCTCTCTCTTCCTCTCTGTAAAAAATTAATAAAATATACTTTAAAAAAGAAAGTAAGGCAAACAAATTATTACAAAGAAGACATAGCAGAATTCCTGCACATAGTGGACTTAGATACATGGAATAATTTAAATTTCATATCATTCCTATGAAGCAATGTCACTCCCAGTGGAGAATCAGAAGCTGTTTCAATAACTGGCTCAAGATCCTGTATCCAGATCTTTGTTCAGTTAGGCCCACTGAGGTGATGACGAGCAAGAGGAATCTACATGACACAGTGTCACCTGCTTCTTGAGTCAGCTGGTCATGCATGACCTACAAATTCAAACCAAGTGGAAACTCCCAGACAACCACTCACAAGTCGCTGAATCATCTTTGAGTATGTGGGCAGAACTAACTCATATTCACGGAGGTGGCTAAGAAATGCCTCCCCTGGGTCGACCAGCTGTCCCACTTTGCCTGAGACTGAGCAGTGTCTCAGGGTGGGGTACTTCCTGTGTTAAAACCTGGGAAGTCCCAGGCAAACTGGGACCAGGTGATTACTCCAGCTAAGCCCAAAAGCCAGACTTTATTTCCTAAGCTACGTAGTGAGGCTGGAGTGCTTACAAAGGCAGAAAGAGGTAGGGAGAACCACCAAGCTGAAAATAGCCAGTAAATCAGGCAGTGGAGACAGGACGAGCAAGGAAACTCCACTCTGAGGCAAAGCTGCCAATGCCTGAGTCACCTCGTTTTACCAATTTCTCTGTGGGATTTGGTTCTGGAACACGTGAGCCATGAACAGTGATGACCAGGTCAAGTACTACATAACCATGCGAATGCATGTGGATGGCTAGTCAATAACTGTTTATATAACTGTAACTTCTCGGGCGTTTGCTATCTGCACCAATATCCATCCTCAAGCTCAGGCTCAGTTCTTTAGAGAAACATGCACCACGAAACTGGAAAAGTGCTGAACCAAGCATTAGGTCCCAGCTCCGCTCCACCACTAGGGTGCCCTCACCAAGTCACTCAATCTCTGTGCATTTGAGTCCTCATTTGTAAAATGGAGACAAACTATTATCTCTATAATGACAGTGGATTCACATAAAAATAAAATTAAACAATGTATGTGTTTGTGTACTTTTGACTTTAAGGTCCTAGGGTCTGCTAAATTTGAGCCACTTCATACCCAAACCAATCTTTTGATCCCATAAGAGCTAAGTTACATGATCATTCCCTGCCCCATTTCATTGCTCTGCTATTTCTTATCAAATGCAGTGTGAAGTGTTACCCAGGTATAATCTGCATATCGTCCAGACTCTGCCTGCAGGTGTTTTTAACATAACTTTAATTTCTATCGAGGATATACCTGACTTAGAAGCCAGATAGCTCTATTAGGCCTGTTATGACAACCAACAGTCCCTGCCCTGCCCTTCCTCCAATCTCATCTTTCCCATTCCCCAGAGGCAACTACTTTCAACTCCTCTAGTTGTGTTTTTGTAGGGTTTTTATGATTAACCTTAGTATCTCAAAATAATCTATAATAATAAAAGCATAATATGCTAATTAGACCAGATAGCTAAATGACCTTCCGGATGACCTTCCAGATGAAGTCAGGGCTTTGAGGGCCAAGCTCCTTGGACTAATTTCGTGCATCAGGCCTCTAGTATTACCTATATTGCAAAATCTTAATCTGCGTGTTTTGGTCATTATATACTGACTTCCAACTATTAGATGATAATTTATCTCATGAAGTATTACCGTGATTGTAACCACAATCACAGCTGAGCCAGGTACTACACTCTGATGTCATTGCCTTTCTTGTTTCAGGCCCCCACCCACATTACCTTGAAGTTAACAATTGACTTTTTCACTAAATTACCTAATTTCCCATGTTCCTGTCACAAATCTCCAAACTCATGTCCCTGTGTAAATCTCCCTTCAATGTACTCAGACACCTTGGGGGTTTTTTGTTGTTTTTGTTTTGTTTTTTTATCAGATTGCTTGGAGCTGTTTCCTGGAAACGCTGTTCTCTTGCTCCAGTCCCAGAGACCATCACAGTCACCTTGGGAATCTGCTCTCCTCATTCCTGCACTGGTTCATCTGTCCCTTAGCTCTCATTCTTTCTGTTTCTTCCTTATTTTGGTAGAGCTCTCCTTCAGTGGCTTCTTGAGAAAGGCTGAAGAGGAGGTGAACTTTAAAAGCTTGCATGTCTAATAGTTTATTATATACCCATAATGAATTCTTTTGTCTGAGTATAGAACTGAAGGCTGTTCAACATTTTCATAATCCCATAAGAATTGTACAGGGATTCTTATTTTGTCTTTTATGTACATTTGCTATTGGTGTGCAGTCTGATGCTCTTATGATACTAGGTCTTTTGATCGTGACATATTTTTTCTCTAGAGAGACTTTAGGGATCTTCTTTTTGTCTCCGAAGTTCTGAAATTCCATATTGATTTGCCTCTGTGTTTATCTATTTTCATCCATTAGTCTTGATCTTCATCCTTTAGTCTTTGGTTACAGTTGGTCTAAACTTATAGGCTTGCATTTCAAATCTACAACTCACCAGCCACGCATCTCAGAGGAACTAGTTTGGTATCTCTGAGTCTTAGTTTCCTCATCTTGAAGATGGGAATAAAAAATACAGATCTAGCCAAAACCGGTTTGGCTCAGTGGTAGAGCGTCGGTCTGCGGACTGAAAGGTCCCGGGTTCGATTCCGGTCAAGGGCATGTACATTGGTTGCGGGCACATCCCCAGTGGGGGGTGTGCAGGAGGCAGCTGATCGATGTCTCTCTCTCATCGACGTTTCTGGCTCTCTATCTCTCTCCCTTCCTCTCTGTAAAAATTCAATAAAATATATTAAAAAAAAAATACAGATCTGCAGGCCACTATACTGGTTGAATGACTTATAGTCTAATCATGTCAATGAATGGGCAGTACATCCGATTCACAAGTTAATTTTCATGATTTTCCTTCCCAGTGGATCCTCTGATGGCCCAGCCCCTACAGGAATGCTGCTCACTCCTCACACATTTCTCACTTTTGCAATCATACGTTATTTATTACAATGGTAAGGAAAGCCACTTAATCTCTGTGGGTTTGAGTCCTCATTTGCAAAATAGAGATAAATTATTACCTTCTCTATAGTTTTCAATACAGCTGAGGTGAAGGTTTATTTATTTTTTCCAATATGACATTTTTCATAGAAATAATTTTTAAAGGGAGTGATGCAGACTTCCTTGCTTTCTTAAGCAGCATGTTGAGATTACAATTTCACTCCTCCTGGATATACTGACTTTCTTTGTTCAATTCCTATGTATTCTGTTTGATTTTAAAATGATTTCTCTTACAAACTGAAAAAAGAACACAAGGTTTTTCTTATTACAAATTCAATATAATCCCACTGAACAGAAATAAAAATTGCCACTTAGGAAAGAAGAAAAAAGAACTCCCACCAACACAGAAATAATCAGAGCTTTCTCACACACACACACACACACACACACACACACACACACGTGCATGCATGCGCATATCCACACAGGTCCCCCAAGAGGCTGAAAGAAGATGATTGATAGCTTTGACTACCTACAAATTAAAAGTTTCTCCATGTCAAAACCCACGTAAACAAAATTAGGAGCAAACAGCAACCTGACAAAATATTTGCACTAACATGACAGATAATACAAAAGTTCATAACTGAAATATATAATTACTTCTCGTTTCTTAATCTTGTCTCTCCAGCCAGACTTTCTGCCTCTTGAAGGCAAAGGGGACTTTTTTGGTTTCCCAGTGACCCCATTTCAGGGCTACTTCCTCCATCCTTTCTAATCGGAGTGGGGTGAGTTGAAGAAGAGTTCATTTCTCACTCAGCCTCATAGCATCTCATGCAGCATTGATGTTTAATAAATATTGGTTGAGTGAATGACTGTATAGAGAATGAAAAAGTCATTTTTTCCCTATGAAGTTCTGTTGTGATATATTGGATTTCTGTAACGATTAGAACCATGCGTCTCTTTTGATCTTGTTGCCAAGCCATCAGCTGTTGAATCTCCTGCCATCATTGCGTCTCTGCCATCATCTAGGGTGCTGTTTCTAATCTCTTGGCCACAGGAAATTAGAACACTTAATATATACCAGGCACTTCGCTTGGTGATAAGAACACAAAAACAAACCCTGTCTGTGGCTCCTTAAATAACTCTCTGTCTTGGGAGGGAAGTCGGATGCAGCTCAAACAATCATCATTGACTTTGATGAGCCCTGTGCCGGAGGGACACACCAAGGGAGGAGCGCATGTCAGAAGGTGGGCTGGCTGGATTTGTCCTGTGGGAAACAGCAGAGCTTCCTACCTTCCCCCAAACACCTGGATGGAAAAATAGGGAGCTGAGGGGCTGGGTGTGCAAAAAGAATTTTATATTCAGAGGTGACCACCTAGGTTGAGAGTGATGATCTGAATTATAGACAAAGGGAAAAGAAGTATAATTTATTGATTGCCTACAATAGCCCCAGCATGTTGTCAGGAACCCTGTTATCTAATGATTCTCCCAGTGGCTCCTTTGACAAAAGAGGAAACTAAGACGTTAAGCAAAGTGATCAATGTCCTGTAGCCAATAAATAAAGGGCTCAGGCCTGGCCAGCATGGCTCAGTGGTTGAGCATCAACCTATGAACCAGGAGGTCATGGTTCAATTCCCAGTCAGGGCACATGACTGGGTTGAGGGTTAGATCCCCAGTGTAGAATGTGCAGGAGGCAGCCAATCAATAATTCTCTCTCATCATTGACGTGTCTCTCTCTCTCTCTCTCTCTCTCTCTCTCTCTCTCTCTCTCTCTCTCTCTTCCCCCTCTCTTCCTTTCTCCCTCCCTCTCTCTCTTCTCTCTCTTCATTTCTGAAATCAATAAAAATATTTTTTAAAGAAATTAGAAAAAAAAGAAAGGGCTCAGGATTTGAATGGAGTGCTGTCTGCCCTCATAGCCTTTATCATTGTTGGTTTTGTTGTGTGAGGGTTGGGGTCCTTAGAGGACTCTTCTCAGTTGGCTCAGATGCACCTTAAAAAGATGTGGACATTAAGACAAAGTTTATTCTAATGTCTTTTGTTCCAATAGGAGGGCCCTAGCTGGGGTGGGTGGGATGCTAGTTGAACCATAATTCATAATCATAATTCGCTTTACAACTTCATACTCAAACTGTAGAGAGAAGACCTGGGCTCAGGTTGCCTGCTTGGGTCAGGTTCAACTTGCTGTTGGAAGCTCTTTTCCTGCAAGCACTCAGGGGAACCCTATAGTTAATGACTCCTCTGATCTGAAGGTGCTGCTAACCTATTATCACCCTCAACACGACACTGGGGCTGTTTGTTTGTTTTTCTGAAATTGGCTGCATCGATTCCTGCCCAATGTTAAATGTTGCCCGGCTATATGGAGGCACGGAGGAAAGAGAAGAACTGATCAAAGACAGAATGGATTGTTTATACACAGGAGTCAGCCTTTTACGAGATGCAGAAAGTCCACCCCACAAATTCCATTTCTTCTCCCATCTAACACAATGCCTGGAGGTCCACCAGGAGCATCAGAGCACTTTCAGAGCTGGAAGAGCTTATAGAGACCATCTAAGCACCAGATGTACTAACTGAGACCCACTGGGGGGAAGTGGCTTCCTAAAGTCATCAGAGAGGAACTAGCATCTTTGTTCAGCCTTTCCGCCCCAGTGCCAGGCACCTGCAAGTCTCCCACTACATATTTCTGTATATATTGATTGAGTCTTAGACACAGCACTTTCAAAAATTATGACACCACAATGGGAAGGTGGGAACTCTTAATAGACAAAATGGTTCAGGAAAGGTCTTAGAGGCAAGGAAACTGGGGGTGTGATTTAGGAATAGCAAGTGTTAAGTACAGTACAGGGTACTTACAAGTACTAGGGACTAATGAGAGAGGGAGCCAAAAAGATAGGTTAAGGCTACAGATCGGTTAAGGTTAAGGAGAGTCCTGAACACCACAGTAGGCATTGCACCTCTGTTTCTGGCTTGTATCTAGTGGCCCCAGACCATTTACGCGGGATGGTATGTGTGACTTGACTTGGTATTTGTCTTCTTCTTTGAATATGGCAATGCTCATTCATTTATTCACTTGGCAACTGTTCAATGGGTGCCAACAACATGTCAGATACTGGGCTAGGTTCTGGAGATCTGGTAGGGATTGACACAAATAAGGCTTCTGACATCATAAAGCTTGCATTCCCACTGCAACACAAATGAATGAACAATAGCATAATTGTAGATTGTGCTGCAGGCTCTGAAGAAAAGCAGAATGATGTGATAGGTACAAGTTGTGGGAGGTATTGTAAATATGGTCGTAGTAGGCACCTTAAGAAGGTGACATTTGAACTGAGACCTGAAAAAATGAGATGGAGCTGACCATGCACAGGAATGGGAAAACCCTGGCTCAGTTGCACAAAATCACTTGTATAAGATGCTAGTGATAAAAGAATGAGATAAAAGAATCAGTCTGGCCAGTGTAGCTAAATGTTTGAGCATCGACCTATGAACCAGGAGGTCACAGTTCAATTCCCTGTCAGGG
Source organism: Vespertilio murinus (assembly GCA_963924515.1). Taxonomy (NCBI): domain Eukaryota; kingdom Metazoa; phylum Chordata; class Mammalia; order Chiroptera; family Vespertilionidae; genus Vespertilio; species Vespertilio murinus. The sequence goes on from OZ004707.1 coordinate 188,524,560, forward strand.
CACATACCCAAGTTGTGGGCTTGCTTGATCCCCAGTGTGGGGCATGCAGGGAGTAGCCGATCAATGATTCTCTCATCATTGATGTTTCTATATCTCTTTCCCTCTCTTTTCCTCTCTGAAATCAATAAAAATATATATATTTTTAAAGAGAAATCAGAAATCACACAGGTAGTCTCTGTTGTGGATAACAAGAAATGGAAGATTATAGGAAGGGGTGTTGGACAGTGGACAAATAAAAAACAGGACTGATCCAATCCAAGCTACAATGAAAGAATAAAATCCTTTCAATAACTACACTAAGCTTAATGGTTCTCAAACTTGAATGAGCACAGAAATCATCCAGAGAATCTGTTAACAAAGCACATACTTGGACTTCATCCCAAGAGATACAGAGCATTTTTAACTAAACACCTCCATTGACTTTGATGCAGGCCAACACATTTGGAAAACCACTGAATTAAAGAGACGAGGAGGGAGGACTACCGTGCAGTTGGGTTCAGGAGGGACGTGGCAGACGTGGGTTTCAGGGAACAGTGAATCAGAGGGTGTGGGATGTACCACTAGCATCTGCTTCCATACTTTACCATAACCTGATTTTACCTGGATTCTTTGTGGTCAGATTGGCCATCTGAGTCATAATGACAGCAGAGAATGCTAAAGAACTGGATTCTCGGAACCCTAGAATCCCTGAGGAGATCAGGTGGGAGAATTATTACAGAATGGAGGAAAATTATTGCTAATGGGACCCCAGTAATAGTCATCACACCCACATTTCCCTCCACTACTTCCTCTCACATTCAGGTTAGATAATAATTCTAGGTTTTTCTGGGAAGATAAGGAGTTCAAGGTAATGCATTTCAACAGGCTTGCAGTCCCACTGGCCCAGCTGGATGTCAGTATTAGCATGGCGTGGGCTGCTGAAGAGCACTTCAAAATAGGGCAGAGGCAGTGGCAAAACAACTGGCTGTGTTATTCCAAAGCCATCTGAGCAAATTACATGGAAAGTAAGCAGGAGTCATTATGATTTATATAAATATATGTTGCAGATTTCATTAAGATTAGGCCAGCTTTGCAGTTATCACTTGCTGGGCTGTTTGCCTGGTCCTTAATCTTCATTTGCAAATGCTGATTAGCCTCATAAAGGACTCCTGGTGGCCAGAAGTAAACCCAACCCTCACCTTGCTTTCTTCTCTCCAGGACCTCAGCCAAGGAGATGACTACCTGGGGATACAGCCTGGAAACTCAAAACACATCTTTAGGTAAGGTACCTGAAGACAAAAGGGGTACAGACACACCAGTACAAAATCCTCCTCAAATCAGAGTCCTTTCTAGGGCACCAGGGAGGACAAAGGATCAGTGTCCCCTCTCTCATGCCCAGGTGCAGTTGGGCATTCAGACACAGGGACACTCAGAGGGGCGAATGGGATGATGATGGTCCCTCATGTCGGTGGGGCAGTAATGCTCGATTCATTTAAATTCTGCTATTAAGCCAACAATGGCAAAAAGTGAGACAGACATCAAGGATACAGAGACAAAAATATTAAAATGCTAAAAGTCCTTGCCCTAGAGGAATTTGCTCTGATATAGAGACTGGTACACAAATTTGATCTTGGGTTGGGGTGGGTGGGTGTGAAGACCTCATCATGATGCATATGACAAAGGGATCAGAGGGTTTTCAAGTCTTGTAGAAATTCCATCTTCTTTTTTTTTTCCAAATGAGGTCATATGCAGAACCTCATACAATTGCTAGAGTAATCTTTCTAGAATGTCAACCTGACCGTGTCACTCCTTTATTCAGGGCAAGGGACTGCAAATTCCTTCTATAAAGGCTAGATAGCATATATTTTAGATTTTGCAGGTGAGACACTCTCTGTTTAAACTACTCACTCTACCCTCACAGAGCTAATGAAATGAGACACAAGTAAATGCATGGCCATGGCCGTGTTCAATAAGACTGCATTTGCAAAATCAGGCAGGTTGCCAGATTTGGCTGGTAGGCTGGAGTTGGCTCATCCTTGCCCGAGAGTTACTCACATGTTCCCATCTCCTTAGCAGGAGACCCAGGCCTTCACAGTCTGAACCCCAACACCTGGTGGACCACTCTGTGCCTACCCCCCACCAGGTCCTCTGTGTAGCCCAGTGGAACTTTTCCATGTAACTGGTAAATATTATGACCTTTCACAATGTTATGTCTTCATACATACTCCCCTCATCCGAATTGTCTTTCCTTGAAATCATCAGGGAAGTACCTCTGTGTTCTTTGTGTTCTAGCTCCAATGTCCCCTTGCTGTGTCAGGATGTTTGTGTCCCTACCAAATTCAAATGATAATCCTCATGTCCCATGTGATAGTGTTAGGAGGTGGGGCCTTTGGGAGGTGATTGGGCCATGAAGGCAGAACTCTAATGAATGAGATTAATGCCTTTATAAGCAATGCCCAGGAGAGCTTCCTTGGCCTTTCAACCATGTGAGGAAATAATAAGTCTGCACCCCAAAAGATGGCCCTCACCCAACCATCCTGGCATCCTGATCCCAGATGTATAAGAAATAACTTCCTGTTGTTTTATAAGCCCCTCAGTCTGTTTTACCACAATAAGACATCCCTCATCTCATTTTTTGTAACACCTGCTTGTTTTGAAATACTGATTACTTGTGTGCTCATCAATTCCAGCAGAGTCTGAGTTCCTCAAAAAATTGGGACCATGCCTTTATTCCTCTCTGGATCCCAGCTCCCAAGATTAAGGAGTGTTTGTGGATGAAACATACCCTAGGAAGTGGGAGGCAGTCAATTAAAGGCAAACACAGCTCTCTGCCCCTGTATCTCCTGGACCAGAAGTATCATGGTCCATTGTAAGCAGATGAAACCCTCGTAGATAAAACTCACAACCTCTCCTTTTCAGCCCAGGGGTAGAGGCAGCTCTACCAAATGCCTCCTTTGTCCTGTAACTCGGAGAGTCAGCCATCGTTATGCTCTGCCTCTGTGGCTCCTGCCACCCACTCTATTTCTTATTTCTGGGCCATGAATCTGCTGCCCAACTGCCAAGCCTGCAATATCCTCTCTGGGGAGCCATTCACTGTTTGCAGTCCCACTGGACCAGGCAAACAGCCCAAGACTCTCCCCTGTCTTTCTCCTCCATCTCCTCCTTCACTTTTATTTTCACTGCCATATCTCAGCCCCACGATGGGTTAAGAATTATGGAATCCCATTTAGTGCTTTGTATGTAGTAGCTGGAAGTTTGGCTTAAAACTGCATTTTCAACACATATTTTGAGATGTTTCCATGTATTTAGGACACACCAGTAAACCAGATAGAAATATTCCAACCTCTCAAGAATCTCAAAGTTCATTGGGAGAGAAAGCAAAGACATGGGTTGGTAAGCATTACAGGTAAAGGCAGGGGTCGTGAAAGGAGGAGCTTCTAAAGCACATCTGGGGTGGTGGGAGGTAGAAAGTCAGGTCTGTCTTCCTTGATTCAGTGACATCTGAGACAAAGCCTGAAATAGGCAGACTGAGGAGGAATTAATTGGGCAAGTGAGCAGAGACAGAAAAAACTAAGCAGGATGATAGTAAAAACAAAGGAAGGCCTGAGAGTAAGAGCATGAACCCCAAGGTCAGTTCTGGTGAGTGGGGGACCCCAGCCAAAATCTCAGTAAGAGACAATACTTGGAATCATTTAAGTAGAAGCCATATCATTCCAGGGAGCCTGGCTGTGAGCAGGCTAGGCTACGACCCAGGTCCTAAGCAGAGAGCCAGGAGTGTGTGAGTTCAACAACTATGAATGAGCCACTGTCATGAGGAGGCAGGTACAATGGTGAGAGAGACAATGATGGACAGGCAGCTGTTCAGAAGCTCATCAAGCCCATTCAGGGGATGGGGGAGCGCAGAGTCAAGTTCTCAGAGCAGCAGGGACATGGAGAGTCATTCAGAAAGTAAGACAGAGTCAGGAAAATAGAGAAAAGGAAAGACCCCGGCTGCAGGAATCGGGGCAGCAAGTTAGTCCAATTCCAGACGCAGCTCGCTTGCATTAGAACCCATCACTATTCTCTCCTGCCCACCTTGGATCCCACCAGTTCTTGAGCTCAGGGTTGCTCTGCAGCATCACTGGTTTTATCTGGGTCCTCAGTCAAATGGCCCTGAAGACCAACAGCAGTTGGCCCAGTCGAGGGCCATTCTAGAGGCAAGGCTTCCTTTGGGTTGATGTTGCCAGTGATGTGCCCATCCCTTCTTTCAACATGTGGCTACCATTTTATCCTTTGAAGTAAAAAGGAAAAACAACCTATCCACAATCATTAGGTTCTTCTCACCAAGATTCATTTTAGCTTTCTCCTTTCACCTTCCATGTTCTTTCCATGAACACCTCAGTGGCTCTCCTTGTGAGCCTTTGCGGCTCTGGTGTTAAGAGTTCAGCCCTTAGTTGGGCCTCCAAGAACAGACAACAAAGGCTGTCTTCTAAGGAGGATTTACATATTCAGCAGCCTTGAACAGAGGAGGCTGCAGAAGCCTTGATCTCCACATGGTCTATGGCCAGGAGGTGGAAAGATAAAACTGTTCCGTGGAGGACCCAAGGGAAGACTGAGCCGTGGCTACCTGAGTCTTATCAAAAGAAAAACAGTTGCAGCACTTTTTATTTTAATAAGTAATTCAGGAGGAGATGTGTAAGTAAGAATCTGAAATTAAATTTACCAAATATGCTGAGATGGTCCTTGGAGAAACTTTATCTCTACCGCATAGGCAAACACGTCAACTTTGGGGGTGTCGGGTAATTCCTGCATGGCAGAGATTGAATTTGTTCTTTTGTAGACAGTATTATTTGGCACCAGGAACAGGAAACCTCGGTACGTATTTCAGCAAACACAATTCCACATTGTGAGGGAGGGTTTCTGGGGGCTCCTTAGGGATGTTGGCTACAGGACTAGTCCTCATCTCCCAACTGATGCAACTTGGGAGGTGGGGAGAGCAGGCATCCTCAGGTGCCTTTGGCCAACTGGCAAGTCTCAGAATTTGGGCTGGACAGCTTTTGGGGAAAAAAACTGAAGTATATTAGCCTGACATATCCCGAGAGACCATGAAGCCCATTTTATTTACCTAAAATGAATTTTAGTCACTTTGGGGAATAATTTTTTCATTCACATGTATGTATAAACACATGCATGCTCACTTATCCAAAAGTATAATTCCATTTGGAAGAATGCTGTGCCGCCTCCGCCAATTACAGGCAAATGTTCATTACCGTTAAAGGGGAAATAATGTGGGTGTGCAAATAAGTTGCTCTTTAGGAAGAAGGTGAGACAGAGGGTGGGGAACTACTGCTCCTTTTACCACCTTGCTGTGGCTCACGATACCTTGGCCAGATGCCAGTTGCTGGGTGTTGGGAGAACAAAAGCAGCCACTATGCCATTTGCTGAAGCTATGCCTTGGGTCAGTGCTTCATTCCAAATGTGCACACATGACCCTTTAGGTACTGTTTTACCACTGGGCACCTTAGGCTACTAATGGTAACCAGGGCTTCACTACTTTCAAACCAGCCAGGTCACATAACCTATCTCAGAATCACATCCTTGGGAGTCTAGTGCCTATCGTTGTTTTAGGTATCAAATATTATATTCATCAGGGTGTAGTGACAGATGGCAGAACTCCTTTCACAGTTCCTAAGAGCTTTAATACAGGGAATTATTGGAGGAGCTAGAGAATCAGGCTGGGGAATTGGCTTCCAATCAGTGCTAATGAGATAACACTGATTGGCTGCCAGAGGAACTATCACCTTTATCAGAGGAAGGAGGCTGGAGAGCAGGAAGGCACTGTAGGGACTCTTGTTCCAAGGTCATGTTGAAGCTTCAAGGTCGATACCAGCAACACAATGCCTCCTAAGTGTTAACCTTCCCTGTCTAACTTAGGTCTGATTCAAGTCTTGCCAGGTATGTCTGAATGCAAACCCAAAATTATATCCAAAATCTTAGCTGCAAGGGAGTCCAGGAAACGTCATTTTTAGTTTTCCAGTTTCTGCAGCACAGAAGAAAGAATACTTCAGAGATGGTCAGCAAATGGGGAGGGAGCAACCTACCATACCACTATGAATTTCATGCAAGTGCCCAAATTATGAGTCAATTGGCCAAGCTCTTGTTGAGATATTTTTGTGCACAAAGCACCTTGGAGGGTACAGAGATGTATGAGGTGTGCCCAATGAATATGTTCACTGATTTAACAATTTATCTGGGTTAATGCACTGGAATGAAACTTCCCTTTAAAGGGGACCCTTTGCAAATCTTATGTGATATGGTCTTGACTCAGAACTTCTCTAGACTTCCTATTAGAAATAGCCTGTACTTCATGAGCACACACTGATATGTGCACCTCAAAATCGGTGTCATAATTTTAAAGTCACACCTGTCAGAGTACTAGTGCCTGCCAGGCACGGTGCTCTGTGCTTCACATACATTATCTTATTTCAGTTACACAGTAAATGGTACTGTGAAGGAGGTGCTGTTCCCATTTCCATTTTACCACAAGAAATAGAAACTCAGAAAAGTTAGGTGACTTCTTCAAAGTCACACATTTTCTAAGTGTCAGGTGGGGTATGGGAATGGAGGACTCTGTGAGGTCAAAGACCATTCTCTTCCCATAACATTCTATTTCCTTCCTTAACTAAGAGAATGGAGTTGTTTTCCTTGCTTCATACCCACCACATCTCCCAGGCTTAGATCCTGGTGACTTTCGACTCTTCCCAAATAAGGCAAACTCTCTTCATGCACAAAGATGCCTTTGACTTGGTCACTCTTCCTGTAGAAATGCAGGTGATTATGACCTGGGATCTGCAGCCAGTCCCAGGGGGTGGAGGGGCGAAGAGGCAGGAAAGTTCCAAATCATGGCTTTATGACTTCTGTAAGCCCAATGCTTCCCCAGGAAAAAGGGGCAATAATCAGCTATGTACAATAATCAGAGGGTGTATTAATAATTACCAAGATTTATAAGATTTTTGTTTAAAATTTAGACATGTGGCTTCATTAGTACACCTTAGTAATATTTGGCCCCATTCATATGTTACTAAAAATTCGTTCCTTCCACTTTCCCCCTTCCTGATGCATTTCCACTTTCTTCCTTCCTGAAGCAATATAATATTGAGGTCGAATATGTAAGCTCAGTTCAGTTTTGATAAGTAGCTCAAATCCTCACTAATTACATGTTTCCTCTTAATCCTCATCCTTCTCATAAGTAAAATGGTAATAATCATAGAATTTATACAGTTTGAACAGATTAAATTTGATAATTCACTGAAAGCATTGGCATGCTCTCTGGCAAATCGTAAACACTGAAGGTGTGAAATATTAATTACTAATCATATACAAAACTCTGCACTGGGAGCCCTGAAAGTTCTCATCTCTGATAATTCAACAAACATCCACAGGGGGGCAAGGAATTAAAAGGGGGTCTGGGAGGGTCTCTGCCTGCCAGTTGCTCACCATGTTATGGAGGAGACAGACCCATAAACAAATCAGTGGAGGTGAAAGTCTATAGCACTCAGCCACAGTATATACCTATCCTGGCTACAGTGCAAGCAACTGAGTGAATGTATAGTGTTTTTTTGTTTGTTTGTTTGTTTGTTTTGTTTTGTTTTTAAAAATATTTTTATTGATTTTAAAGAAGAAGGGAGGGGGGAGAGAGAGAGAGAGAAACATCAATGCTGAGAGAAATCATTGATCAGCTGTCCCCTGCACACCACCTACTTGGGGATTGAGCTGTGCCCGGGCATGTGCTCTTTACCAGAATTGAACCGAACCCAGGACCCTTCAACCCACAGGCCAACACTCTATCCACTAAGCCAAACCAGCTAGGGCTGAGTGTATAGTTTGACTTGGCTATACTGTCTGGGGAGGCTTCAAAAAGATGATGCTTGAGATAAATCTAGAAAGATGGTTTCCAGGAGGTGGAAAGAAAGGGAATTTCAGGCAGGAAGGAAAGTAAGAACAAAAGCAAGCTGACATGAAGGTCATAGTGGGCAATGGGCATATCTCCAGCATGGGAAGCAGGCTTGAGAGTCTGGTTGGAAATCACCGTAATCAGTCACATACAGTGTCAGCTAGCATTGCTGTAAACCATGCAGGCCCAATGCTCCCCATGGCCCAGTCCCTGCAGTGTCACCTGCAAAGCAAGAGTCTACTTGCCACGAGGTAATTACAATCAAATCTTTCCCAGCTGTTTGGATGGGAAATGGCCAAGGATAAGAATACAGTTGATTCCAAGAATTCCTAATACTCTCTTCTAGGTTTGTGTCCTGCTCCCCAAAGTCTCACACCCAGAATCTACAAAACATCTTGGCCATCCCTCTCTCTTACCCACCCCCAAGTCCCTATCTGCAATTCCTTCATCCCATGAACCAACCTCCACCCCATCCACAGCCACAGCCCACACACCTGCTTTGCTCACACCTGTTGGCCAATCCACCTGGGATTCCCCACCTGGTTGTGCTCCAAGATGGCGCAGCAGAGGCTTGGATGGGCTGGCAGAGCTCCCGTGGTTGAGGAAAAAGAAGCACCTCTAGCTCAGGGATCCTGGAAAGAAGGCTTTGGCATCACGTGATCCATATGTTGGGATTGTGCTGTTTGAGAGGATTTGAGCAGATGGAAAAGGAGGAAGAGGCCATGGGAGGGGGGCACCATAGAGGGGGAAGACCCCACATCAATGTATCCTATCCAGGCATTGAGAATGCCTGTGTGCAGGCTTTCTGGGGAATCGCAGCATCTGGAGGCAGAAGGGACCTCAGCAGAAGGCACCTCAGGTATTCTATCTTGCCCATTGGCCTTAGAGAAAACTTACCTGAGCATCCCTTCTTTGACCAGACTTACAATATAGATTCATCACCTGAGGAACCTGTGGTGTTACTGGTCATGCGTGTCACAGAAATGTATGCCATAGGCAGGTGTGTATTTGTCTCTTCCTTTGAAAGGGCCTGAATTTCTGAGATAAGGGGCTTCATGATCTACTTTACCAAGAATGGGATTGGAGGAAGGCAGTGTGGAAGGCGAGCTCTTGGGGTTGGGACTAATTCTAACTCTACCTGGGCTCTGCTGCCGACAAGCATTGTGGCATTGGTCAACTTAAGCCTCTCTGAGCCTCAGTTCCCCAAACTGTAAAATGGGATGTGCAATTGCACCTTCCTGCCTGTGTGGCTGTAGGGATCCATCGAGACAATGTGCTCAAAGCACTGAGAAGGGGGACCGGCACCAAGTCCCGCTCAGTCGGTGGTAGCTAATATTATCAGTTCTGTTGAACAAACACATTCTGCCGGCACCTTGCAGCAAAGACTCTAATATGCTTAGCGTCCACTTCAATTTTATTTACTGTGCTGCTCTTGTCGTCTGGGCCATAGTCAGTATTTACAGGCTAAAGGTTCTGTTGGCAGCATCAGCATTGACTGAGGGGACACTCGGCTGTCCCTTCCCCACCATGGCCATGCCACACAGCCCTCGGGGGACAGCCGGGCCCTGCCAAGTATGCCTGCATGGACCATGTAGACAGAGGGCTGGCACAGCCTCTATCCTGGCCGGGCAAGGTATGCCGGCAGATGTTGGCTCCAGTGTGAACGTTGCCCGGGAGAAGCAGCCACCGGTGTCGGCTTTGTTAATTGCATTGCCTCCTGGCACAGCAGCCTCACACGGCCCTGGAATAGCTCCTGCTGCTAGAAAAGGGCCCTTCCTGCCTCTCATTTTGTGGCAATTTCTTTCCCAGGGACAAAGCCTGGCTCAAGTCACCAGATCTGATTTTCAGTAAAAGGCCCTTATGCTGTGCCCAGCTTTCCAGCTGGGCTGCTCTCTAGACTAGAAAGAAAATTAACTTGGCCAAGCTCACCTGGAGAGCCCATAAGCTCATTAGGGCTGTACCTTCCATTTGGACATCGGCTTCTGCCACGAAACCTTCTCTCTTAAAGGCACAACACACTGCTGGTTTGGTTCATTCCCTGCCAGAGAACCCACAGAAGCACATAAGCATCCCTCCATCTATCATGTTTCCCATGATGCTTCTCCTTCTGTGTTCCAGGCGTTGCCATGTTTCACGGCTGGAAGGGGTGGCCTTTGTTCTCACAAATCTTGATTCTGATGCTGGTTTCGTCGAGACATAGTTTCATGACCTTTGACAAATGATTTCCCTTCTCGGGGCTCAGTCGCCTTGAGTAAAAAAATCTGAATGATACAGCCTCGCCCGTCCTGTTACAGAGATGAAATGAGTTAAGTAATTTACTTGATACTGTGCCTGCAGAAGCATCATAAGTTCTCATTAAATGTTCTTGCAAGTAACTGGTTGCAGAATAAATGAACATACATCTCTTTTAATAGCACAGTTAATTTCTCAAGTGTCCTTTAGGTCCAGATAACCAAGAGACCCAGGGTTTCCTACAAGGGCCTCTCCATTGCTCCGAATGGTCTGAGAATGCTCCATCCCCACTAAGGAGGCAGCTCTGCTAACAGATGTTCACAGGGTGCTGGGGAGTTGGTTGGCAGGTGGGTCACATGAAAGCGTGGGTCCGCATTAGCCAGTGAGCCTGTGCTTTGCTGCGGTGACACCAATGCCAGTCTGTTCCAGGATGGTTGTTCCAGGATGCGGGGATGGAGGGCAAGGCAGTCTCCACTCCAGCGGAAGGCAGATCTGGGGTCCCAGAGGCCACCGTAGGCCTAGTCTTCAGATATGGCAACACTTGAACTGCAGGTCCTGATGCAGATCCTTGTGTGGGCCAGAGCTGGTTAGCTACAGCTGGTTAGCTAATAGGGTTGGGTGGAGAGACTCAAAAGAATGTAGTTGGAAAGGGTGCAGGTGCAGAAGCCAGACCGCTGTGTTCCAATGCGGTGCTTCCTGTGCACCGTTACTAGATCCCTCTGTGCCTCATCCCCACAGCTGAGAAATGGGGGCCTGTTAGTCATTGCTAAGGTGGTAGGGTGGATTACATGGTTTGACACACACAAAGCACTAAGAACAGTGCTTGGCACATACAGAGCATGCCATGAATGTGAGCTTTATAGAAATGAGTCTTGGGATGGCTGCTCCCTGCACACATGAGCTCGGGCAGTTTGTTTCATCTAACTCTGGCTCTCTCCTCTGGGAGATGCTGTAGATGGAAGAATGACCGAGTTCCAAGTCAGGAGTTCTGGTTCCCGTCCCCATCTTCCCGTAATGAACTCTGGCCACTGGCAAGGAGTTCGGTTCCACTAGTCCTCTGTATTCCCACTTACACACAAGAGAGTGGGATCAGGTCATCTCTGTAATCCTGTGAGTCCAGAGATAGCTGTTCCCATTCTCTTGGGATATTTTGCTGAGTACAGCTTGATGTCAACGATCCATTAAGTCTATGCTGTAATTTTTACTGTTCAGATATAATTCCAGTTAGTTCATGGGGTTGCGTCAAATGGGAGTTTGCATGAAGTCTCCTTGGCTGATTCGAACAACCCTGGGAGAGAATAATATTGACAAAAACTACTAACCTTGTTTCAGGGCTTACCATTGGCCAGGTCTCTGCTAAATACTTTTCAGCTCTATTTCATTGAATCCCCACATGGCCCTTTGAGTTAGGTGTTGAAACCAAGGCTCAGAGGCATAAGGAACATGCTTGGTGCTCCACAGCTGGCAGGTGGTGGAGCTTGGGTTCAAGAATGGGACTGTTTGATCCATAGAACATGATTAAACCCACCCTCTGGAGAGAGACACTGAGACTCAGTCAGCAAATCACATGTCCAAGTTCACTTATAAGTCAGTGTCACGGCCAAGACAAGAAAGAATCCAGGCTTTTTCTCCCCTGACTGGAGCGTGCTGCACCCTGTTGCCTCTCCGACCTGCTTGCTTGAGCAGCAGATGAATACAAATGAGGGCTGATTTGCATTCATTTCCAGCTAACACACGGATTTCCATGCTCTCTGCTGCACACCTCTAACGTTTACAACCTTGTGCATCTACCCTCTGGGCTTCATGGACCAGCCCTTTCCCTCTGGCTCACTCCATGGCGCTGAAAGGAAGGCAGTATCCTTCCTGTGAGCCTATCAGAGCCGGACTCCAGTGAGGGCCAATGTGAGCCCAGGCAGGACACTGGCACATGTCACTGCTTTACCTGGTAGGTAAACCAGAGACAGAGGCACCTAAGTGCGGGGGACACTACCACCCAAGATGAACAAACCATGATAAATCCCTGGGCTGGCTGCAGTTACACGAGGTTCTGGAGGAAATTCTCTAAGCTAATTGAATGTGGAATAATACATAAAGTGGGTGGCACCCCACGGGGATGAGAGGAGACACAACGTTCCCTCTGTTAATGGAGCTGCATTAACAGGGCATCTGTCATTTTGGTACCAAGTCTCAGGCATTATCCTTGAAGGAGAAATCCAGGGAAGACACTCTGCTGTGTTTGAAATAGAGGATTAAAATTTATTGGAAAATTGATGAATTCATTAATGAAAGATAAGTAGTAGAGCTGAAGGGCCAACTGCAAGGCTTAGCACAAAGTCGGAGGTCAATGGATGTTTGTTGAATTAATGCATCTATTCCTTGAGCCATGCGGTCCTACACCGCTGCAGTAATGCCGGGTCAAGTGATAGCATTTACAGAGAGAGAATTCTGAGTCCTCACCTCAGGCTGCTTGCCCACCAGCTCTCTCAACCTGGAAGGGTTGCTATCCACTCTGATCCAGCTTCCTTGTGTGCACATTTATTTGAGGCATTTCTTAGAAAATTAAGTGAAATATCTATAAAATAACTTAGTAATTGCCACATCCATGTTGCTAGATTTATCCATTTTGACCATTCGAATACAACTCAGAATATTTATGTGTTCATGCTTTCAAGTCTCAGTTTTGAAGGAGCAAGTCTGTTCTTCCTCACAGATGGAAGGGACCATATAACCAGCTTGGGAAAGCAAAGTTCCTCTGAATACGGGGTTGGGGGGTTGGAGGGGGTGCAGAGGAGGTATTATTTGAGACTGAGCACTAATGGCCTTGGTCAAGTTAAGCCTCTCTGAGCCTTGGTTCCCCAATCTTTAAAGTGGGGAACTGTCCTGAGGTGGAAATGCTGCATGTTGATGTCATCCTCTTGGGGCCAGAGATAAAGTCGCACCTCTCTGGATGGGCAGGTGATAATCTGACCACCAAGCTGATGAGAAGAGAAGGTCTGGGCAGGAAAGTAAGGATGCAGAGAGTTGGCCTTGAACTGAGTGGGAAAGGAACATCTTCTTTCCTCTGAACCACCAGGCAATTGGGGCCTCAGGGTTGAGAATGGGGACACCCTCGAGAACACACTCCTGGTAGAAACAGTGTCCGTGGCCCTTTGACTTGTGGAGGTGGTCTGGAAGCCAGTCCAGGAGGATGGGTCTGGGCCTACAAAGCCACATTTCATAGACATAAGGTCCACAGCATGCTAACGTAATTAAATTGGATGTCCTGATATATTAATGGAAACATGATGATAGCATGTCTCCCCAGCTAGGAAACCCAAGGAAGCTGCCACAGAGAGCTTACATTTATTTTTATTTCATGAGACTCGAGAACCGTGTAACAAACATGATTTCTGTAACCACATTGGCTTCTTGAAAGCTCAGAGGATAATTTTTTAACAACTCTAACACTCATTGAAAAATGTTTACTTGAGAGCCTACTTTGTCTCCTGGATGCACTGTTTTTTCCTTTTTCTAAAAAAAAAATTGTTTCTAATTTATGCTCTCTTGTCTTTTTTACATTCTCTTGTAAAACTCCTGAAATTCTCTCTGAAACAAGGCAGGGTATAATTAAACCGTGTGATACAACTGTCGAAGGAAGCTGACACCATCTTGAGATGCATTAATCATCATTTGTTGCACTCCCATCGTTTTACAATTTACAAAGAACTTTTACATCCATTATTTCATATGATTTGCATAGTAACGCTTTGAAGTAAACAGGGAGTATTTTCCCCATTTTATCCAAAAGAAAGCTGAAGATCAGTCTGGTTAAGAGACTTCCTTAGAGCCTGGCTGGCATGGCTCAGTGGTTGGGTGTCAACCTATGAATCAGGAGGTCTTGGTTCAAGTCTCAGTCAGGGCACATGACCGGGTTGTGGGTCTGATCCCCAGTGTAGGGCGTGCAGGAGGCAGCTGATCAATTACTCTTTCTCAACATTGACGATTCTCTCTCTCTCTCCCTCTTCCTTCCTCTCTGAAATCAATTTTAACATATTTTTAAAAAGAGACCAACTTAAAGTGGTTAGGTCCTGGATTTTAATCCATTACCATCACACTTCATCATTTCCTTCCATCACATAAAGCTGAATACACATATGAAACATAACATTCTCATTGTACCTGGGGAGACCAGACCACACTTGAAATATGCTTTAATCCTGTAAGCCTTGTTGTATTACCAATATCGGGAAAAGTCTGGATGCCATGTCATATGGAGAATGATCAAATGGCCTAGGAATAATAGCCTCAAGGATACTAGTGAAATGATACAGAAATAATAGTCTGAATTCTAACATTGGCATGTTAGCTGACTTCAAGTATTGCACCATGTCAGTGGGCACCCGTTCTTCAAAGTTGAATGGTACAAATTGAACCAATGGACAGAGAACAGAGGAGTCCATGAAGTTGCACCTGTTTGTTGATAACTTCTCCAACATCCATAAAATTATCCATGTCAGTAAGGATAATCTTGGCTTTAACAAATATAAATCCCAGCTCAAAGAGGATTAAACAATGGGATATTGTCATCTCACAGAGCTGGACACTGGGAGCTGTGGGTGGGAGGGTCCAGGCATGGAACTGTTAGGAGCTCAATAGAATGGGTCCTTTCCATCCCATTCTGCTGCCAGTAGCTTCATTCTAAGTCTGACCAGCATTATTGTCACAGCAGCTGCTCGTGGCAATCAGGACTCTATATTATACTATTCATCTCCGCCAAGGAAGGAGGAAAAGCTCTTCTCCAAGGATAGAATATAATCTTTCCTCTCCATCTGATTGCTTCAACTTAGGTGATGGCCCAACCCCAGCCAGTAACAGTCACCAAGGGAATTCCACACACTGATTGTATTAGGCTAATCAGGAGTTAAGCATGGAATTTACTCAGGGCTCGAGTGTCTCCCCTGAGTCACGTGGACTGCATGGGTGATAAGGAGACACACAGATAAAACCTGGGTTCTGTTGGAAGAGGGGAAGGATCGTAGGGCAGTCAACAGTGTTCATTACAGTCCCCTTCCCACATCATACCAGCCTTGGAGCACTTGACTTAGACTCAGTCAGTCATTGTATTTCATCGTCCTGACCCAGCGGAATGTTAGGTTTAATCCTGTCTGGTCTGAGTAAAGCCTCGTGATTGTTGCTTGATTGGCTGGGATAAAAGCTCTTTCTGTCTTCCTCCATGTAATGGTGGTGTGAGGATAGAAGACCCTAGAACTGCTCTTGCCATTATTTTTAATTTTTTTTTTAATTTCACATTCAACATTCACTGACCCACACTGGCTGGGACACTCTTGCCATTTTTAATTATTACAACAGAAAAGCAGCTTAAGGAGAATGCTGACACCTGGAGGATTTCAGGGCACAAAGAATTTCTAAGAAATGGGGCAGAACCCTGAGGACACTTCAGATCTTTGACCAAACAGCACCTGGAACCCACCCTAACTCTGAACTTCTCATGTGCTGAGTTGATCAATTCTCATTATTTAGAAATACAGCTTTCACTGTGCTCTCTGTGTCTTGCAATGTGAAAAAGCTCGCCGACACAGCAGAATCCAGTTCAATCCATTGAAAATGTTTCTAAACATGAGAACTGCTTCCAAATGAAACAGGCTGCCTCCCGCTTCCCATCTTCCGTCCCTGGAGGGGATTATGCAGAGACTAGCCAACAATCTGCCCAGGAAGCTATTAAAAAGGAATGTCTACATTGGTGGGAGGATGAAAAACCACTTGCTAAGTACACTTTTAATTGGGAGATACTAATAAAACTCCTATTAAACCAAGATTCAGGTAAAAGTGCACGAAAACTTGTGTAGGAGACTCCAAATAAAAGTCAAAGAGTCACTTGTGTGAAAGATGAAGTTCTTTCCCTCTGAAGCAGAGTTAGAGTAGAGGTATGACTCATTCATTTCTTCTTTGGTTCATACATTCTTCTTTGATTCACTCATTCATTTAGCAGATGTGCACTGATGTTCAAATATGTGGGAAGCACTAAAGAAACAGGAATAAACAAGAGCCAGGAGCCTGTTTTCATGAAGCTCACATTCTAGTGGTCCTGGTCTAGTGGGAAGACATGGCCTTTGGATTCTGAGTGGCAGTCATGGCCTCTCATAGACATGTGACCTTGGGATGACTTGTTTGATCTTCAGTCTTTTCATTGGTTAAATGGGAGCTATGCCTCAGACAGTAGCAGAAAGGTGGAATGAAATAATGCACATATCTAAAATACCTAATAAAGGTCAGGAACAAAGAGGTTAAGCAATAAATGATATTTCCCTTGCACACTTAATAGCATTAATAGCCACGGGTTAAAAGGAACACTCCAACATGACACCTTCTGCATGGCCTCCAAAAAGCTCACACGTAGAGAGTAGGAAGTTATGCAGAACTTTGGAAGAAATTGATCTAAAATGGATCAGATCAACATAATTTGAATGAGAGGCACAGGGTACCTAAGTCATTTGTTTATTCATTCTTTCAACAAAAATGTGTAGAGTATCTCTCCACTGAATGAGAAGCTGTTCTAAATGCGTGGGACCTAACAGGGACCGAAACAGAAAAGTTCCTTCTCTCAATGGACTTATATTCTCACTAGAGGCCCAGTGTACAAAGATTCTTGCAAGAATTGGTCTTCCTTCCCCTGGCTGCCGGCACTGCCTTCCCTCAGGCCAGAGCTGCCTTTCTGCCTTTCCATGGTGCCCAGAGATCTGGAGCAGCTGGGGCAGTGCCAAATGCTTGGCTCCCGTGTCTACAAATTAGCCTTCCATCTTTGTTGGGTTAATTTGCATACTCACTTCTGATTGGCTAGTGGGTGTCACGAATTCACTGTCAATTTGTAACTTCCTCTTTTATTAGTGTAGATGGAGGTGAAAATACAAGGAACAAAATGTCAAAATGTTTCATGGCTTCACTAAATACTAAATAAATAGTGCTAAGAACTTGTACTGAGGAAATGGGGAAGAAGTAGAGGGACCAAGGGTTTGAGTTTCCAGAGAAGCCTTGAGAATGCAGGCAAGCTGGAACTAAAGAGGAACATGTTAAAGCCCTGGGGTGCCCCTTAGTGAAAGGAGAACTGCGATGTGACATGTGGAGTTCACATCTGTATTTGAAAACTGCACAGTGATTGCATGTCAGGGGGATGTTGATGAAGCTGTGCATGTAAATATGGGGAGAAGAGTCATTTTATAATTGAATGGAAAGATTCTGCTGAGTTCAAATCCTGGCTTTACTACTTAGTAGGTCACTTTGAGCAATCTGTAACCTAGTTCATAGAGTTGAGATGAGGATTAATTGAGAGAAATCCTATAAAGTACTCAACATATAGGAAGCTTGAAATAAATTATTGCTATTATTATTAACACCATGATATCAAGGCACATTAACTGAAGTGTATTCATTTTCTGTGATTTTAAAAAACAAATTTCCAAGAACTTAACTTACAAAAATACCCATTTATTAACTCACAGTTCTGTGATTAATCTGTGTATGCTTAGCTGGGCTCTGCTCAAGATATTGCAAGACTGAAATCCTGGTGTCAGCTACACTGAGCTCTTATCTAGAGGCTCTGGGGAATAATCCACTTCCAAGCTCACCTAGATTATTGGAAGAATTCAGTTCCTTGTGGTTGTAAGACTGAGATCCCCATTTCTTTGCTGCCAGGGTCATTCTTTGCTCCAGAAACCGCTCATATTTCTTCTCACATAGCCCCTCCATCTCCAAACCAGCCACTTTGCATCTAGTTCTTCTCATACTTCTAATCTCTCTGATTTCCTCTTATGTCACCAGCCAGAGAAAACTCTCTCTTAAAAGACTCATATGATTATGTTAGCTCACCATGAACAATCTCCCTATCTCAGTCAACTGATTAGTAACCTTAATTACACCTGAAAAAATCTTTTTTGTCTTTTAACTTCACATAGTGTGACAGCTCATCATATTCACAGGGGAGGGGATCGCACGTGGAAGAAAATAATTGGGGAAACTAATCAAACTGGAAAATAGAAGAGCTAGGATTTGTGTGGTCATGTTGAAGTTATATTCAAATAGCACCTCACTTTTCTCAAACATTAATCTGGACAGCCTCCCTAATCCAGTACTTGAGTAGCCTATAATATTCCAAGTCAGTGATATGGGTTCAATGACCAATCTTCTGAGACTGATTTGGATTCCTACTATATGACCAATATACTTGTTATGCTTCTCATGTTAATGTCATATATAATGAATGAATCTTTTTTGTCATTATCCAAATCATTGAGGAAAAGATTAAGTAGAACAGAGATACAAAGGGGGTTGGCCATCTAGCCCAGCCGTGGGCAAACTATGGCCTGTTTGGCTGTTCTACTCGGCCTGTGGAGCCGAAAGAGCTGAGGGTTCTCTTGCTCTCCCTTCCACTCCTTCACCAGCAGCCCAAGATGAGAGTGCCGGCATGGTCAGGTTGCTTTTGTTCCGGCCCTCCGGTCCAGTTTAAGAACCCATTGTGGCCCTCGAGTCAAAAAGTTTGCCCACCCCTGATTCTAGCCCCTGTTGACTTCCTCCAGGTTCGCAGGACCTGGTAATCAACACTTTAGATTATAGTTATACAACTTCATAATTGTCTTGTTGACTCTGCTAGCATCAGAACCTATGCTTTGTATTACTCCTTGGAAATCCTGATGGATGCAATCAACTTCTTGATGCAATCTAGTTATCCTCTTTCCCCTGCAGGTCCCTCATCTCCACTCCCACAGTCTTGGCTCCATGTGCCTCAACATTAGTCATCAGCAGCCTTGGGCTGGATATTGGCAAGTTTCAGCAGTATTGATGGTATCTTTGTGGAGCATGATTATAGATTGCTAGAGAAGAACAGGGGGTAAAATTATAAGATATCACCTAGTGATGAGAGGGCTAATTAGAGACCACATCATATTCACTCTGCATTCCAATGGCTTATTTTATAAAGAGTGTAAAAAGCACTGTGTGATCTACATTGCATTAGAGGATGAGGCCAGATAAATATTATTTTCTGTTATTCAGGATCTGTTTTGAATCCTGGTTGGGTTGCTGTGGCCCAAGAAATTCTAGAAACATGACAAATAGGGATACCAATATGTGTCTCACAAATTTACCTAGGATAAAGTAAGATGATGTACTTAAATTTCAGTCAGAATTCATGGACCCTGATACCAGTAACTTATTTGGGCCAGAATCCATATGCTCATTTAAAAAGGGTAAATGATTATTTTTATTCTTTTTAAAAGATCTTTTTATTCATTTTAGCTTTTAATAACCTTTAATTAATATTTGTATTTTTAAATATTTCCTTGAAGAAAAGAGAACAAGGAGAAAGAAATAAGAGAGTGTAATTTTCTCATATTTACATCACAATTTTATAATTGGCATCAAAGACTCAGGCAAGCTATCTCTTCCTTGCATCTCTTCTTATTCCAAAAAATTTCTAAAGAAGTCCCTTTTGGTTAGTGTGATGTTAGCACAGGAATAGACAGACAGATCAATGGAACAAAATAGATAACCCATAAATACATTCCAGGATGTATGTGATTTTAAAATGGGATAAAGGAGACATCACACATCAACGAGAAAAGGAAGGATGATTTAACAAATGGTGCTGGGACGTCTGGGTAGCAATTTAGGAGAAAAAAATCAATTTTAGGCCTGTACTTCTCATCATGCACAAATCAATTCCAGATGGGTTAAAGAATTAAATATAAAAAAATATCAAATCTTAGAAAAACTAGAGAAAAACAGAGAAGTGAATAAGAGTTCAGTCTCTTGAGGAGTAAGAACTTCCCCAGCTCAAAGCAAAAAAAAAGAGAAAAAACCACACAGGAGATCAACAGATTCAATGTCTTATATATAATTGTTTAAATCCCAACATATAGACATGTAAATGCCAAAATCAGACTTGAAATAATAGTTGCAGCAAATATTACTGGTAACAAAGTGTTAACTTTTCTATAAATGGCTCATATTAATCAATATAAAAGAACACTAGGACTTAGAGCAATAAATGGGCAAAGCCACCCACAGAAAATTCATCTATGAGGAATATATATCTGATTTAAAATGTGGGAAAAGTATACACTCACTAGCAATTAAGAGAGTGCTATATTTTAACATTAAAGTCTAAATTTTAAAACTGTAGAATTGGCACAATTATTTTGAAATTAGAGTATCCAATCCCAGTGAAAGTGTAGAGAAATTATCCCACTTACCTACTGCATCAAGTGGTATGAATTGGTGTCATACTTTTACAAAATATGTTCATACTTTGCACTAAGATACTTGCAAAGATTTCAGACAACACTAAGCTGCATTTAGAATCTAAGCTAACAATAGTTTTACATGTTCAGGTGAGAAGAGAAATAGAAGGAGGGGGATTCATGAACAAGAGGATCTCTGCAGCATAATTTAAAATAATAAAAACTTATAAGTAATATTAATGATAAGAAGAAAATAGGTTTAATTATAATGTATTCACCCATGCTATATATGGTGTTAGTAGGCCTATCAGTCCAGGTTCCCAAAGGAAACAGATGATGAATTCAAACTAGAATAATGGGAGGCTGGCTCAGGAAAGAGACTGCTTACAAAGGCATGGGCAGGGTGTAGGACAGCTTGTGACACAGACTTAGTAAGGAAGAGCCCTGGTAGCTGTAAGCCTAAGGAGGTGAGAGAAAGGCAATAACCAGAGCTTTGGAAGGATGGTCACAGGAACACTCCACCTTGATAAGAGCTGTGACTTCTTTAAGCCAAGTACCGACACAGCCATCCTGAAGCCACCCCATAGGGAAGGGTCTGGGATAATAAAAATTCTAATAGCATTCCCCTTTATCTCCCCAATGACGTCCCAGGGTCCTCCATTGGCTAATGCCATTGTGAGCTGGAGGACAAGCAAGCATTTTGATGGCATGCACACAGACTTAGCCTTTCAAGAGGTATGTATAATTTTGAACTAAGAATGTTGGTGCTAACAGAGCAGTTTGGGCAGGGAAGGCAAATGTATATGAACTTAAAATTTATTCCAATCCCTCTTGGAAGAAAGGGTTACCCTATCAGTGCAGGCAGGCATGCAGTGATCAACATTTTACAAAGAGCTGACTGGCTTCCCTTGGAATGGTGCTCTATCCCAAGTTTAGAGTTGGCTTCAGGCCAGTATCGATGAGGGGAAGTCGGTGATGCTGGGGCCATGCGAAGCCTCCATCTCTGCTGCCACGCCCACTTTGAACATGGACCCACTGAGCAAGCCCCCGAGTGCCTAGGGGATTGACATCCCTCTGATTTATAAGAGTTTCCTTGGTAACAGATGTCCTCAGACAGGAATTCATGCAGGATAGAAATACCTTCACCCTCTTTACCTATCTGGGAGGTCCAGGTCCCCCCCCCCTTCCCTACAAACTCCTTTGTCCCACTCTTCTGATCTAGCAGCCACTCAACCATTAGTCCTCACTCATGTGTCAGTCCATCTGTCCTTCCTCGTGAGGGACAACCAGATGGAGTGCCTGAGATTCTTCCCCCTGGAATACTTTCCTCCATGACTCTCTGTGGGACATCCCAGAGTGCGGCTGAGATGCAGCAGCCATCCACTGCCTTCGTACGCTCTCATCCTCTTCAGGTCCATCATCAAACCAGGCCCACATGGTTCCCTCCACCCTTCCCTGATCATAGGGACTTTCCATAAACTTAAAGGGGTGAGGTGAGTTGAGGGACAAGAAGCAAAGCAGGCGACAAAGTTCCAAAGGAGTCTTCCCACCGGGAAGGGCACTTTACTAGTATCTTCCAGAACAACCCAGACATGCTCCACATATCCCATTTCTACTTTACAATGAAATGCTACTGTATGTGCCAATTTTATGCTTCAGTGTATTAGATCACATCAAAGCCACAAGGAGCCACAGCCCAGGCCTCCTCATTACGTGGTGTCTCACGGTTCCCACTGGGGTCCAGTAGCTGCTTTTCAAACAGAGAATAACTGTCACAGAAGAGTCCTCATTACAAACCCTAGAAGTCAAGCACCTCTCGGGGCTGGCTAGAAGCTCATATAGAATCACTGTTGTTATAGACGTCTTCAATCCCATTAGGCCTATAGCATCAAAAAGCTTTGTAATGCTCTGCACCACAGACGGGATGTGCTATAGAGCCTTATTTTGCTTTAAGCCCCATTCAAAACTGTCGTTATTATGAGTTACTCAATAAATGGGCCAAAGGAGCACGACCAGATACGATGCATGTTGCCTGCCACGGACAAAAAGGCCCACCAAGCGCTGCAGTTTTCTTTGTGATGGGTGATGAAAGCACACAGCCAGGCTGACTTCAGGGGCATAATACAGATAAGCATAGGCCATCAGACCTTTGAAACTCCGTCAAGAGGACAGGCATTGGACATTTAACAGAATTAACTTTCTACCTTCTGACATTGATGTGTCTTATTAAGGTATGTGGGGCCAGGCCAGCATGACTCGGTGGTTGAGCATTGATCTGTGAACCAGGAGGTCATGGTTCAATTTCCAGTCATGGCACGTGCCCAGGTTGTGGGCTCAATCCCTAGTATGGGGCAAGCAGGAAGATGCCAACCTATAATTCTCTCTCAACATTGATATTTCTGTCCCTCCCTCCCTTTCTCCTTCTCTCTTCCTCTCCAAAATCAAACATATATATTTATTAAAGGTATGTGGGGTGCTTGATATTTTCTGCTAACCATTGCCAATTAGCATAGTGTCATCATGTAACAGGCCAGGGTGATAGGCAGGTTATGAGAATAATCATGCACCCCTACCCACTCTCAACTACAAGTGACAGAGACCCAGAGAGTGGACATAGCCCAGGGTCAAAACAATAAAGGTATACTGCTTTACCAGGTTAGTACACACAGGCTGATTCGGATTTTGCTTTGTGACTGAGATGGGACAGAAACCACTTGCGAGGTCCTATCTGTGTGTGCCAGGAACTGTGCTGGTTTGTTCTGGTGAAGAGACAGCATCCAGGACCATAGCTGCGAGGAACAGCATGGGTTGATTAAGTCTGTGATAACCTACTGCATCCTTCGTGGTCAAATGCCCTTGCAGCAGCAGAACAGATGAGTTAAATGGGAATCGAATAGGCTTCATTACTCCTGCAATCTCTCAAAGCTTTGCTGGAAGCACTAATTTCTGCTTTATGTGATATTGCCCTGGCTTACCACTTTGTTCTGGATGTAGTGTTAGTTCATGTCACTTGGCCTGGACCCTTCCAACTGCCATAACCCTTACTCCAGCAACTCTTCCAGTATGGATATATATTCTAATTATAGTGTGCGATACACACACACACACACACACACACACACACACACTAGAGGCCCAGTGCATGAAATTTCTGCACTGGTAGGGTTCCTAGCAGCTGCCTCTGCCAACCTGGCCTCCCTTTCTTCCCCCGGCCAGCCCCACCCCCTGGTTGAACTCCCAGCCAACTTCCTGATTTAGGGGACAATTTGTATGCTACACTTATATTATATGGTATATCCTAAATATAAAATATACATTTATATTACATTATTACATATATTCTAAATATAGCATGTAAATTTGCCTTAATTATATGATTAAGATTAGTAATAGATGTTTATGGGGGAAAGTAGTACAAATAAAATAAAACATTTGTTTTTCCTAGATTACAGATAGTTTTATTATCTTCATAAACCTATTTTTCAAAGTGGGGTGGGAACTAGATTATAAGCGCTTTAAGAATAGGAACTATGGCCTGGGCCAGTGTTGCTCAGTTGGTTGGATATCCTCCTGCACTCTGAAAGGTTGCTGGTTTGATTCCTGGTCAGGCACATACCCGGGTTGCAGGCTTGATCCCCAGAAGGGGGTGTGCAAGAGGTAGCGAATCAATGTCTCATTATCATATCGATGCTTCTCTTTCTTCCTCTCCCTGCTTCTCTCCCTAAAAATCAATTTTAAAAATTCTCTAAAAAATTAAAATATTAAGTATGGCTTTTAAGTAAAGCTCTTAATCCCCAGCATCCATTATGGTAACTTCAAAATAACAAGTATTTATTTAATTTTAGATAATAATAAAAAATATAAAACATGCATTTAGAAAATGCATTATTTTTCAAGGATGTACAGAAGAAATTTTTCTAAAAATGATAGTATGCTGGCCCATAAAGAAAGTCTCAGCAAATTTAATGAGCAGGGTCTCTGGCCACAGAGGAAATAAGCTTGATATTAGTAATAATAAGACAACTGAAAACCCCCAACATGGTGGGAAACTAAGCAGTGTGCTCCTACATAACCTGTGTCAAAGAAAAAAATATTTATCTGAATGATAATGAAAATAATTTCCATAGAGAGAAATGTATAGCTTTGAAAAAAACCTGAAAACCAATCATCTACATACCTTTCTCAAAAGATTTACCAAAGAAGAGATTGAACCTAAGAAAATATAGAGATAAAAAATAACATATACATTGATGAAATATATTTAATGTGTACATTATTGTGATTTGGTATATATTCTGAAAGGATTTCCACCATCTAGTTAATACATCGATCACCTCACAAATTTATCTTCTTGGGGGAGGGGAGAAGGCAATAAGAACATTTGGGTTCTACTCTCTTAGCAAATTTTAATTATATAATACAATGTTATTAAATACTAGAGGCCTGATGCACGAAATTCGTGCAAGGGGCTTGGACCTCGCAGCCCCAGGTCATCCGGAATGTGGACCCCGGAAGGTCATTTGGCTGTCCTGTCTAATTAGCATATTACACTTCATTATTATAGATAGTCACCATGTTTTACATTAGAGCTTCAGACCTAATTCATCTTATAATTCATCTTTTACAAACCTCTTTCTATTTTCTCTACCCCCAGGCCCTAGCAACCACTTTTCTACTCTCTGTTTCTATGAGTTTGACTTTCTTTTTCTTTTTCTGATTCCACATTTAAGTGACATCATGCAGTATTTTTCTTTTTCTGTATGGCTTATTTCACTTAGCATAATGCCCTCAAGGTTCATCTAGGTTGTCCAAATGGCAGGATTGCTTTCTTTCTCATGCTTAATAATATTCCTCTGTGTGTGTGTGTGTGTGTGTGTGTGTGTGTGTGTGTGTGTGTGAAGAAGACGTGATATATACATCTTTTCACCCATTAATGGGCGGTTAGGGTTTTTTTATGGCCTAACATGTGATCCACCCTGAAGAATTTCCCATGTGCACTTGAGAAGTTGTATTCTGCTACTATTGAGCTGGAGGTTCTGTAAATATCTGTC
This sequence comes from Vespertilio murinus, assembly GCA_963924515.1. NCBI lineage: Eukaryota > Metazoa > Chordata > Mammalia > Chiroptera > Vespertilionidae > Vespertilio > Vespertilio murinus. Next base: position 188,549,987 of record OZ004707.1, read on the forward strand.
CTAATTATAGTTTAAATCCAGCGCTTCTTTACTGATTTTCTCTCTGGATGACCTTTCCATTGTTGAAAGTGGATATTAGAGTTCCTTACTATTATTATATTGCTGTCTGTTTCTCCCTCCTGGTTTGTTAATATTTGCTTTATATTTTTAGGTGCTCTCATATTGGGTGCATAAAAATTTATAAATGTTATATCCTCCTGCTGGATTGATCTCCTTATAATCATATAGTAGCCTTCTTTTGCTCTTATGATATCTTGGCTTAAAGTCTATTTTGTCTGGTGTAAGTATAGCTACCCAACCTTTCATTGGTTACCATTTTTTCAAGGAATACCTTTTCCATCTCTTCACTTTCAGTCGGTTTGTGTCCTTAAAGCTAAAGTTGAGTCTGTTGTAGGCAGCTATAGTTGAGTCCTGATTTTTATCCATTCAGCCACTCTATGTCTTTTGATTAGAGAATTGAATCCATTTTCATTTAAAATAATTATTGATAAATCAGTACAGATTTACAGTTACAATTTTGTTAATTATAATCTGGCTATTTTGTAATTCTCTTGGTCCTTTCTTCTTCTCTTGCCTTTTCCTTTGGGAATATCTGATTTTCTATTATAGTATGGTTAGTTTCCTTTCTTTTTTATCTTTTCTGTAGTTGCTACAGGTTTTTGCTTTGTGATTACCACAAGGCTTACATAAAACATTTTAGATTTACAACAGTTTATTTTAAGCTGGTAATAGCTTACCTTCAAATGCATATCAAAACTACATTTTTACTCTTCTCCCCCACATTTGGTTTTCAGTGTTATAATTTACATTTTTTACCTCGTGTATACATTAACAAATTATAGTTATTTGTAATACTTTTGCTTTTAGCTTCATGGTACATTTATAAGAGATTCATCTATCACTGTTTCAACATTAGACTATTCTGAAATTAACTATATATTTACCAATACCAGTGAGATTTATACTTTTTATGTTTTCCTGTTACTAATTAATATTCTTTCATTGCAGCGTTAAGAAGTCCCTTTAACATTTCTTATATGGGTGGTAGAATGTGATAAATATCTTTCATTTTTGCTTATCTGGAAAACTGTCAATTCTGAAGGACAACTTTGATTTGTAGAGTATTCTTCGTTGGCAGAGATTTTTTTTTCTTTCAACCCTTTTAATAATACATCATACCACTTCCTTCTGGCCTGAAGAGTTTCTGTTGAAAAATGTGCTAATAGTCTCATGAGAATTCCCTTCTACATAAAACGTTGTTTTTCTCTTGCCACTTTTCAGATTCCTTATTTTTAAGTTTGACAATTTAATTATATTATGTTTCAGTGTGGGTCTCTTTGGATTCATAATGTTTTGAATCTCAGGATGTTTTTGAAAGGGCAACACAAATGCTGATATGTATGCCAAGATAATAGACAATAATAATATTGTGGCAAACAAATTATTGGTCACTTCTGGACTCCAAATAATATACTATCTTTATGTTCTTGTTCCACCAAGTAGTATATACCCTTCTTCAGTCATTCCTCTTTTCCTCTTACCTGCTAACGTTTACACTTTTTCTACTCTTATATTGTCAAAATTAATAGTGTTAAAAAATTTAAATTATATTTACATCTTCATGCTTTTCCTACAACTTGATCCTAAAGTATAAAAATTAATAAATAATTTTAATATTTCTAGGGCTTTTCAGATATTGTTCACTATAAAGCTAGAAATTATTGTGATTACATTTCTTTTTCATGGAGCTCTTACTTTATTACCCTGGAGTTTTTAATTGCCTGTGCTTTTTGTTTTTCCAGATTTGGAAGTTCTTAGTTCTCAATTTTGTTTAACATCTCCTTCCAATTATGTTTTCTTTCAAGTCCTTTATCCTCTTTTATTAGTTGCCACCTCTTGCTTCCAAGTTTTTTCAGTTTTTTCATGAGCTAATGAACCTTCTCCCTTTTTGTACATAGTTGTAGGACACTTTTCCATTCATGGAACATTGAAAAGAGGAGATAAATGCATTTTTAAATTCAAATCCCTTGTACATTAAGTATATTTAAAATTGTCCTTTTCTTATTATCAATTTTGAGAATGAAACCATGGTTACACCCTTAATAATGAAGACATAAGCACACTTCTCTCTGCCTAAGTGTTTGCGTATAGAAATTGGAGTTGAGTCCTGGATTATTACCATTAAATACTTCACTTATTTCTAAGCTGCTTAAATTTACTCTTTCACAAATAGATTTACATTTAAATTACATTTTTCGAGTATATTAACAAAAATCACTGAGTCCTTTTGATTTTTAATTAGATTTAATCTCACAAGACCTTCTCAGGAGAGGGGCTGTTCCCCATCGTTGCTGAAGATCCTACAAAATCACTGCCCCATTCATTAGAGTGAGAATAAAGAAAAGTGCATCTCCCAACAAAGTCCAGTAGAGCCTCCCACCTTGAATATTTCCCTTAACATTTCTATTGTTTTCTATCTCAGGCAGTACCATTTCTAGTCACAGCAAGACCAAGTGGTGAGTGCATGAGCTTTGGAGTCAGAAACTCCTAGGTCCAAAGTCACCTCTAATGTAACTAGCTGTGTGACCCAATTAAAATTTCCCCTTAAGCCTCCATTTCTTTATCTGTAAAATGGCTACCACAGTGCCTGCCTCAGAGGGTCATTGTGAAGAAAAATTACATAATGCCTAGAACACATTTCCTACGGTGCTTGGCACATAATAAATCTTTTTCAAGTGCTGGCTCTTACTGTTATTAATTGTGGTTGGAAAGTGTCTCCTCAGTAAACAGATATGCTGTATCATTGCACAGGCTACAATCACTCTGCTCATTGCATCAAGATCTCTATAATCTACCTAATAAAAGAGTAACATGCTAATTGACTGTACCTTCACAATGTGCACCAGCCAATCAGGAGTGGGTATGCAAATTAACCCATCAACCATGGGTTAATTTGCATATGCAGGTGTGAACAGTCCAGTCAGGATGCTTGCATCATTGCCATGCCATTCCTTATCACCCCAGCCACTCCGGGCCTCTGGACAGCATGGGAAGGCAGAAAGGAGGCTCTCCAGCCAGAACAGAAAGGCTGCTCTGGCCAAAGCAAAGGCAGTGCCAGCAGCCAGGGGAATGAAGGCCCATTCTTGCACAAATTTTCAGTGCATAGTTATAGTGGAGAGAATATAAGGGACAGAACAGTGGGTGCCTTGTCTCTAATTCACTGATGTTTCCTGAGCACTGAGCACAGTCTTACATATGGCAAGCCCTAAATAAATATCTGTGGAGTAAAGAAAAAGGAAAAACAAAACTTCTAGGAAGACATAACTCTGCTTGACTCCTGGCTCAACCATTTCCTAACTGTGTCACTTTGGGCAAGTCACCTAACTGCTCTGTGACTTCATTTTCTCATCTATAAAATGAGGGAATGTAATCATTTCTAACCATTCGAGCAGAATTAGTCTCATATAATAGCACATGTTAAAATTCTCCATAAACTCTGCATCAAGGTTCACATGTCAGTGTGATGTTGTGGTCACAAAGTAATGTCAAAAGTCCTTCCAACAAAGTAATCATTCCTCCTGCTTTGGGCCTACATTTCTCTCTTCATGAGCCTTCTGGCCCCCAAACACTATGATCACGGGGGCATCCCATCCTGAGCTCCTCTTTCTCCCATTCTATCCAAGCCAAGCTGTCATTTTGGGCTTTGAGACCCTCTCCTCTTCTGTGTTGGTAACCTTGGTAATGGGTTGACTTGGTGTGCCTGGTGTTTGAACGTATGATGCCCCAGAAAGTCTCTGACTGTATATAATTCTTCTGTTATCCTTACCCTTGATTGAGACAATTAAGAACTCCTTACTCTCTGGTTCCTGTCTTGTGGCACCAGCACCAATTTCTAGCCCTCTTCTCCCCTGACACATACACATACTCTCCTCTGCACACATGGCTACAGTAAATTTATAAGAAGGTTATGTTTCTAAAATCCAGACTTATGGAAAGCTGAAAGTTTGCTATTTGGGTCAAAAACGAAGTGGGGCAAAGGAAGGCTATGAGGACCTCTAGGATTTTTTTAAATTGGTAATTACCAAATACATCAGACAACAAAATAGGATAAGGCAAGTGCTTGGTGGCGTGTGCATGTAGCCATGGGCTGAATTAGTGACAGTCTCCTGAGGGAGGGTTCAGAGCCGTCCCAGAAAGTTCAGCAGAGACATCTGTTCCAATGAAGACATCTGCTCCATGAAGGCAGTGCAGTGGGAGTACATGAGAAGAGAGAGTGAGGGAATGAATTAAAATGGAAAGCAACTGAGTATCAAGTATCTTAGGAAATGCTCCTGGCACTCCTCATTCTAAATGCTTCGTGTAGATATGTAGATGTTGCATATACTCTAGTCAGCTGAAAGGCACACCCTAAAAGCAAAGGTCCTGTAAAGACCCATCTATCCACAAGCATCACTGTGTCCTCAATGCATGCCCAGCTCTGTGCTGGCTCCTCTAACAATCTTCTGATAATAATTTCTGTCACTGAATCAAAATGGCTTGGGAAGTTCTAGAAATAAAATGTAGAAATGATAGCAACGAATCTCATCCATAGCAAGCATTTGATCCTCATCATCAGAGTAATCACTGAAATGAATCTTGGACAACTTTTCCTGAGTAGCTATGGCCTGCTGGGCACTGTTATAGGTGCTGGAGACACAGAGGTGATCAAGATATCCACCCTCCCTTATGGGAGGAAGATCATTAGTTCCTTGGGGGATCTGTCCAGATCAAGGTGCCTCCAACACTCTCCAGAAGAGACATTGTTTGGGTAGGTAGGTAGATAGGTAGGTCAGAGCTCAGTTGAGGGGCCTAGATCCAGATACAAAGGCCCTGGGGACTTTAACACACAAATGTGCTTTAGGTCCTAAACTAATATTAATGGCAGCTAAGCTTTCAAAGCTCTTGGTATGCACCCAACATTATGAAAGATACTCTATACTGACTGCCCTATTCAATCTTCAATACAACAATCGATGATGTAGATGCCATCACTTTACAGATAATAAACTAACTATGATGTAGCATCACTTTACAGATAATAAAACTGAGGCTCAGAACATGTAAATAGCCTCACACATCTGGTAAGTGACAAAGGTACAACTCAAAACCTACTCCATGTTCTCCAGTCTTCATACTTGTAAACGCAATGTTTTCAAGTATCAATAGTTCAAATATGCAAGTATGTTTTCAAGTTTAATTTAAGTTGATTGGTGCACATACCAACCTCACCTTTCCACCCACCCAGAGGTCTCAGCCTTTACCAAGATTTTCTTCAGGGAGAAACACCCAATACTGCTTTGCTACTCCAACCGGGGCATGTTTCTTTAATTTCTATATTGCAATAAAACTGGAAAATGTGATCAGATAGTTTTCAAGTCTCATTAGTCAAATTAATATTTGTACTGCAAGCAACCTGAAATTTTGGCAACTGCAATGAAAAAGGCTTAGAGGAATTAGGTACAAAGATTGCTATTGGAAGAGCAATTAAATAGGTTGTTTCATTTGGAAGAAGAGAAACAACTTCAATTTATGAAATAGTATTTTTTAAGATTCCCTGGGATGAAGTCAGCCTAAGGATACAAAGCCCAAATGCAGCTACTCAGAGGCTCTGGATCCATCAACAAGTCACTTCTCCCTCTAGACCTCAGTTTCTCCATCTGTCAAAGGAGAATTAGAATTGCTGCCATGGTCCTATGGAGCTGTGATGGATGCCGATGAGATAATAGATGGGGAAGCGTGGTGATGTGCAGAAAGTGCTAGACAAAGACAAGAGCTCATTTGAGTAGTGATAATGTGTGTATTGAAACCCACAGGGTGCAAGGGACGATGGGCCTCGGCGACTATCAGGATGGGCCAAGACCCTCACTTGACAGATGGAGAAATGGGACAAGATGAGATAGTTGGCTCATGCAAGGTCAGTGACAGAGCTGTGGTTAGTGCCTATATTTCTCCCTTTGGTCTTTATATCCTTCAGCTAAGATGCCTCTTGGTGCCTGGTGGGTGGGGAGGTGTCATTACTACCTCCTGCCAGAAAAGAACCTGGAACAATGCAAAGAGCATGGGTCTTAGTAAGATAAATGGCTTAGCCCTGGAAGAAAAATATGCCAACCTGAAGCTTACAGAGGCTTAGTGGTTCCACATTTCCAGGAGTATAGGTGATATAACACATGCATCAGAAACAACAATACCAGCTCACATTCACTAACTGCTCAGTGTGTGTCTGAACCATGCAATAAGCATTTTACCTGCACGTATGTCTCACTTTATCCTCCCAGCAATCTCATGAGTTGGGTGCCATCATTGACCCCATTTTATAGATAGGAAAACTGAGCCTTAGAGATGGTAAAGAAGTTGCACCAGGTCACAAGCTATCAGAGGTAAAAACAGAGATTTACCCCAGCCGGTTCTTCTTATTTGTTTCCAGATTTTAACCACCAGACACATTACAACATTCCACCGAATCCTAAAGTGCTTGGGGCGGCAGTGCTAGACGCCTCACTATCCAGTCGGCCCAGTTCACTGCCGTTTTCTCTATGGCTTTAAACCTGGAGGAAACTTTGGCTCTGACCTTTCACTTTCTCACGCAGCAGGGAGAATTTGGAAGGGCAAAAGGCACAGGCTCCCTGCATTCTTGTTCCCGCATTTTGCCCCCACTCTCCCTGTGCTCTCCTCTTCTCTGCCTGTTCAAGTCTTACTCTTCCATTAAGGCTCCCCTGCGATGTCACCACCTGCAGGTCTTCCCGGCTGCTCAGCCTTCGGTGGATTCTTTCTCCTCCAAGTCCCTCTGCCACTTACATTGTGTACCTTCTATGTGGATCCCACCTGGCTTGGCCTTCTGATAACTCTGATTTTTTTCATTTGCTGTGACAGCTACCTGTCTATCTCCATAATCTCACATCCTCAAACACATCCACAGCTCCTCCAGGGCGATGTCAATGGCTGTTTTTCTTGGGTTCCCCGTAGTGTCTAATGGGACAAGATGGGAGCCAGTCAGCAGTAATCAATGTTTTAAATGAACAAGAACAGTGGAAGCCGAAACCGGTTTGGCTCAGTGGATAGAGCCTCGGCCTGCAGACTGAAGGATCCATGGTTCTATTCTGGTCAAGGGCATGTACCTTGGTTGTGGGCACATCCCCAGTGGGGGTTGTGCAGGAGGCAGATGATCAATGTTTCTCTCTTATTGATGTTTTTACTCTCTATCCTTCTCCCTTCCTCTATGTAAAAAAAAAATCAATAAAATATGTATTTTTAAAAAAGAACAGTAGGAGAAGGCAACTTCCCACTAAATGGAAAGATCACTTTCTCCATTGGTGACTTTTTTAACAATGGGGAGACCGTCCTTGAGAGGTCAGTATTAGCTATCATTGGAGGTGTGGGCACAAAGGATTACTCGGGATGTTCTGGGTGGGATTCCTGCTTCAGGGGAATTTGGTAGAATAAGCCTCCAAGAGCCCTTCTAGCTGTGATCAGAGTCTATGATCCCACAGCTGAGAGAGTACATGAGTGAGTGAGTGAATGAGTGAGTAAGTGATGTGCAGGTGTCATTCACACATCTTGGACTCTCTCCCACAGCCTCTGAGTCACAGCACTCCACATAACTCATTCTTTTATATAAAAAAAACACTGATGTGAAATAAGTGGAGAGCATACTGTATTTCCTCTATTTTCCAGATGAGGAAACAGACTTATCCAAGTAAAAGTAATCTGCCTGAAGTCAGCAGCTGGTTGCACACGAGTGCCAGCCTTCCCAGTCCCAGGCCATTCAGACTTTGCTTCAGGAACCCAGGGCAGCTCACTGTGGCCCCTCGTCCACCCTCCTTTCTGAAGCATAGAGGGGAAGCTGAGAGAAATCCTGGAGAAACCTCAGCTGCTCCCTGTGTTCTGAGCCCTCGGCCACAAAGCCATTTGGGTTTTCACTTGAGTTCTTCTGTTGGGTCCCCTTCTCTCCATAAACTCTGCACTTTGTGTTCTCCAATGCAAAGGCAGGCTCTGGAGTCAGGTGGGCTGGATTCAGTTCTCAGCGCTGGCTCCTTGGCCCTGTCACTTGACCTCTCTCAATCTTGGGATGACGGCCATGGTTAGAGCCCACCACAGCAAACTGTGGTGAGGACAAAATGAAGTTACCTGGAAATAGGTGAGAAGATGGAGCCTAGAACAGTACCTCTCACATAGTACAGACCCAATATATATTTGGGGGTCGGGAGTAGGGGGAGAATACTTTTTTTTTTCTAACTGTGTAATCTTGGGTAAGTTGCTTGCCCACTCTGTGACTCAGTTTCCACATCTGTAAAATGGAGATAATTATTATAGTGACTCCTACTACCCAAGGGTTTTTTTGTGTTGTTGTTTTTAGAAATAAGCATGTTAATGTATAGAGAGAGCACTTAGAAAGTGCCTGACAAATTGCAGGGGTTTGAATAGTGTCGCTGTTAATGCTTTTCCTTCCTGATGAGTGATCATTGTACACACATCCTCCTGCACTTGCTTCATGGTGTGTGTTCTGCCTCTCAATCAGGTCCTCCCACATAGACCACAGCATCTATCATTTTATTACCACTATTTGTTTAATGATTCCTTCTTTTATTCCTTCCATAATCAAGCTTGTATACTTTTTTTTTTTTGCTGGAAACTTCCACACTCTCTGCTTTTCCCCCCTAACCATATATGATGGCATTAATCATGTCTTTAAAACACTTCAGGACTATGCACCAACACTGAAAATGCTTGTAGATACTAAGGAATCATTCAATGGTAGATTCTCATCAACAATGATCACCAGAGAAGGCAGGTCAGAGTGCTGGCCTTGGTCCTGAAACAGAGATTTGGGTGTGTCTGGGAAACCCAGAACTTACTAAACAGATGGCTTCCTGACTAGAAATCATGCTTCACATTGCGATGTCTTTGGGGGTTGTTGACTAAGAGATCCCATATATTCCACCTTTTAAAATATATATATATATATATATATATATATATATATATATATTATTGATTTTTTTACAGAGAGGAAGGGAGAAAGAGAGTTAGGAACTTCCATGAGAGAGAAACATCGATCAGCTGCCTCCTGCACAATGCCTACTGGGGATGTGCCTGCAGCCAAGGTATATGCCCTTGACCAGAATCGAACCTGGGACCTTTCAGTCCGCAGGCTGATGCTCTATCCACTAAGCCAAACTGGTTTCAGCTCATCCATTCCACCTTTATCCCCACTGTCTATCTCAGCCCTGCTTCACAGAAGGTGCTCACTAAAAGTTGATCAATGTATGCACCTTTAGGAAAGCTTCTCCATTTTTCAGATGTGATCAGAAACTATGACGGAAAGGATAAGTAACATGTTCCAACTCAAGATTTTCTCAGCCTCTTCCACTCTTAAAAGCCTAGTTCAAATGCTAACTCTTCCATTAAGACATTCTTGAAGTACCTCAAACTGAAATATAGATTTATTTCCCCTGGACTCTTTTAATTCTTTTAATTGGATAAATGGAAGGACTAAAATAAGTCCATATGACTTTTAAATTATTATTACAGGACTTCAAGTATCCTTGAGAGCACAGTCTATGTCTGGCACTTAGGAAATACTAGGGAAAACATTTTCACATGAATAACTAGATGAGAAGTGGCAGACTGAGAACCAGAATCTGGAGTCCTGTCTCTTTCCGGGAGATCACTCTGCCTCCCATCCAAATGAACCTGATCTAGGTGGAACTCCTTCCAATGATAGGCACCAGAAAGCCATCTATGCTCATGTGCTCTTTAGCTAATGGGGCTTACTCCAGACAGGTGCTAATGGTTCTGTAACAACTGAGGGTGGAGACAGTTTGGGGGACAGAATGGGAAGAATGGTCCAGACCCAATAAATCACTGGGCCTCTCCCATGGTTCAGATTTAAACGAGGAGGCAGAATTTAGATGTCTATTAAGCACCCTTGGAGAATAGAGAGGCATGACTATAATGAGATAAATTAGCAGGTTCCTGCAAGAGAAAATTCCCATCATAATGACCTTGGCGAGCTCTTAGCCAGGGAGACTCTAAATGCAATTGCATGAAAAATAAGGAAGTGGGCCTTCTTGTTAATACATCTTACATAACTGTAGAGCATAATCTTTTTACTTGCTTAGAAAGGGGCTGAGCAAGTCTTGATGTATCACCTGAGACGTGTTACTTCAATATCTCTCTCTTTCCCTGCCCCCCACCCCCTCCACAGCTTCTCAAAGATAGGGCCAAGCCTAGGTCCTTCAGGATGCCCCCTGATTTCAAGCCCTAAACTCGGTGTGGCCCATCCTGAAGCCCTCTAATCCCAGGTAGGTGTCACCTGCAGACTCTGGTGTGCTAGTCTAGGCAAAGGCCATAGTTGATCTTCTCCCCAGGAACTCCCAGGAGGGTGTGGTTCCCAGACTTTCTACTCAGCCACAACCTAAGGAAGGATGCCCTTGCTGCTTTTCTTGCTAACGGGTGTCCCAGTCTTAGAAACCAGATTCTGCCTGCTTCCTGTGTTCCAGGCACCCCCACATGCCTGTTACCTGGTGCCCAAGCCTTACCTGGGTGACCTTCCATGCCTGTGGCTCATCCTGCTTTCTAGCCTTCCATTGGACTTCAGCCCCCATCCCTCTCCCTACCCTTGCTTGAAACCTGCCAGTAGACTTTCCAATTCTCTTGGACACTAAACTATTGCCCAAAAGTTTAAGGTCATACAAGATCTGGCCCTTGCTCACCACCACATCTCAATCCACATCCTTCAGGGATCCAGTGACTCTGACCTTCTCCTGGTTCCCAGAAAGTGCCTCCACCACAGGACTTTTGCATACAATGGCTCTTTTGATTACCTTACCTTAGCAATGCTGGGCCAGGGGCTAGGGGTAAGGTGGGATGCTTTAAAGTCTAAGGAAGTAAGGCCAAGTGCGTATAAAAGGGCAGTGCCAACTTTCCTCGCAGTGCCAACGTGTGTCTTGTTGAATAAATTTAGAAAATGGAGCCAAAGTAATGGACCACTTAGACGACTCCCAAGAAGTCCAAGGGACAGGATATGGGGAGAGCCGGCCTCCACGGTCTGATTTTCCTTCTGCAACACAGCCATGAGCCCCACCTCTGTTTTCAGGTGAGTGGATACGAGGGTGGCCTCCTTTAGGCTTTTGATGTGTGGGGACTGAGGGAGGCCGATTCCAGTCAGCAGGTGGGAAGGCAGCTCACTTGCAGCCCCATCTTGCAATTATTTTAGTCAGGCTCTTGGCTTACTGCAGATGTATGGATCTCTCTCTCTCTCTCTCTCTCTCTTTCTCTCTGTCTGTCACATTTAAAAGGTGCTACAAAGAGAAAACTTTTAGCTGCAATGGGATCAGATTGTCTGTTTGTTTGTTTTCCCCCTTCTGTCTGAGCAAATGGAATTTAGAAGGATGAAAAGTGTGCGACATCCCAGCTAGAAGGATCCACCAAGCCCCTAGTCTCCCGTACTGAGCAGGGGCTCAGGCAGGGATAGGTGCTTGCCTGGTAACACACAGCACATTGGAGGAAGAGCCATATCTGGAGCCAGGCCAGAGATCCTTGACTAGAGAGCCCTTGCAGGTACAGGGCTAACCTCCTAAAACTGGTAGGTGATACTAAGAGTAATGATACTACCGCTGATATGGTGCTTCTCTGAGCCAGGTGTCACTCTATCTGTATATTTATTGCCGAAACCAGTTTGGCTCAGTGGATAGAGCGTCAGCCTGCAGACTGAAAAGTCCCAGGTTCAATTCCAGTCAAGGGCATGTACCTTGGTTGCGGGCACATCCCCAGTAGGGGGTGTGCAGGAGGCAGCTGATTGATGTTTCTCTCTCATCAATGTTTCTAACTCTCTATTCCTTTCCCTTCCTCTCTGTAAAAAAAAAATCAATAAAATATACTAAAAAAATAAATTAAATAAATATATATTTACTGACCATGTTAATGCTCACAGCAACCCTCATAAAATATAATATACTATTACCTCCCAATTTCATAAACAGAAGCTGTGTCATTTGCCTAAGATCAAAGGCCAAATAGCGGGCTGAACTGTGGTTGCAATCAACCTATACAATTGCCACTGATCGGACATAAGGATTCCACGCAGGGTACGAAGCATAGAGATGGACATCACGCAGCCCCTGCCTCTGGGAGTTCATGGTCAACTGGAGGAGGCAGGTGCAAAGACACTGATGATGCTTATAAGGACATAAGCTATAAGCAACTTCTGAAGATACAGCGAATGAGCAGCATGGAGGGGAAAGCTGGACACAACCAGAAACCCACTGGCCAGGTGGCAGAGAAGCATGAGTTTAGAGCCATCCCAGGAAGTTCCGTGTTTATAAACCGCCCCTTCTATGGGACTGGTTATGGCAGCCTGGATGGGCTAAGACAGACAGGCTCATGGAAACACATGGTTAGGGCTTCCTCCAGATCCTCAAGAGAATCTCCGGCAAGTGGGGTCCTGACTCTTCAGCTTCGTTTATTGCCTTGAAGGTAAACCCACCTCTGATTGTGGGCCCTGGGAGGAGAGAGGCCTGGACTGGCACCAGTACCCTTTGATTCATCTTATGCTGGCACCGGGCAGGAGTACCCAGGACCGTCTGTTGTGTCCCTATCTCTCTGGGAGAACCAAGGTGACTTTTCATCTCCCTTTAAAAAAAAAAAAAAGACAGAGGAAAGACTAAGAGGACAAATCACCCTGTTCAAGGAGAAGCATTCACAATGGAAGAGCCATTTCCATTTCTCTGAGAAATGATGCCCTTAATGACGGGCCTGCTGGTCGCATCCACTGATCCTGCTAAGTCTGCAGCTCATTAGCCAAGTGGCCAATTGGCCATCAGCCCCTGTAATTAAAGAATCACATTATTTGCAAGGGGGTTGGTGTAGATGCCTATGAGCTTGAAGAACAAATGCAGCAAGCATTGGCAGACTGGCAGAAGCTATCACAAGATGCTATCACATCTCCTGGGCGTCAGAGTGTCTGCATGCTACAATGCCATTCTTTAAGCTGGCTTCTGAGTATCGAGTACAGAGCGTGGTTCTGAGAGAAATAGGAGCAAATTTGACAGGGAGTCCTTGAGCCCAACGGCATAGACCAACTGCATCTTTTTAAAACCTTTTGGCAAAAATATGTTTTCTTTTGAGAACAGAAATTGGGAGATGTGTGTAAGACCATTCCCATTCCCACCTTCCCCAGACATGAACGAGGGCACAAGCAGGACCGAGCAAGCCTGGCTTGGCATCCTTGGGGACACTGGGCACTGAGAAGGACAGCGATAGTACTTCCTGGTCCTACTATGTGCATTTCTCATCCTCAGAACATTGTATTAAACCTCACAGAATTCCACAAAATTCTGGTTCCTCCCATGATAGCAACTTAGATGCATTTGTTGAAATACTGAAATATCAAATCATTTGGGAGAACACATTTTGATCACTGCCCCTGCCTGCAGTTGGCCTGTATGGGGTTCAGCTCCTGGACTCAGAGCTCAAACCTCAGAAACAAGGCACCTGCTGGGAACCTTAGCATTCACTCAATCTGATGTCCCTGTTTCTCCGTGGAGAACAAGACTCAGAGAAAAATGACCTGGCCACGATCACAGAGTAAGCGGGCAGCAAAAGCAGTGCAAGTACTGAGCCAGGCCTTAAACTGTCTTATTTGTCCGTCTGCTTTGCCAGAAACTTACAGTGCCTTCCAAAGAGCTGGCCGCCCCCACAGCCTTCTGGACAAGGCCTGGGTCTTCCTAGCGGTAAAGAGCCCCTTGGCCTTCTGCCATAAGCTTAATGCCTCGCCCACTCCAGACACCTGGTTACGTGTTTGCTCCCTGAGACTTGGCTCCCAGCTCTGGTGGAATTAGGAAGCACACGTTTACCTGCTCCCATCCCAGACTGCCTACGTGCATCGTTGAGTTCTCACCTGGAGCACCAGGCTGATGCCCATCAAGCAGGGATGGCTGGGACCTGGAGACCTGTGGCAGCCGGGGGTCTCAGCACCTGTGCAGTAAGGGGGTCAGGCAGGTCACAGCTGGCAGCCTCCCCGATGTCCCTGGGCTTACTCTCCTGTGAAAGAATCTCCAGCTCAGCCCCCTCTCGACCCATATATCTAACCAGGAGGTCAATGGCATTTTTGTTGCTTTTAGTTCTCCTTCACTCTTTTTTTTTTTAAAGATATAAATGTGGACATCTTTAGAGAGAATATAACAAAATTCTAAAAGGTGATAAAATCACAAACTTCACAAAAATCTTGAAAATATTGTATGTGTATTAATTCAATGCCTGGCAATACTTCTCTGCGTGTGTGTGTGTGTGTGTGTGTGTGTGTGTGTGTGTGTAGTTTGGAAATTGTTGATGTCAGAAGAGCTGCCTTTTATTGGATTTACTGGGGTGACAATGGTTAATTATATAAGTTTCAGGCATGCAATTCTATAACACATCATCTGTACATTGTATTGTGTGTTCATCACCCCAATATACATCTCCTTCCATCGCCACTTATCCCCTCTATACTCTCCTCCACCTCCCCCATTCCCCTTCCCCTCTGATAATTACCACATTGTTGTCTGTGTCTGGAAGGTTTTGGTGGATTTTTTTGTTTTTGTTTTTTTTTTCTTAATCCCTTCACCTGTTCCACCAAGCCCCCTATCCCCTCCCCTCTGACAGACGGCTGTCAATCTGTTCTCTGTAATCTACGAGTATTTCTACTGTGTTTGTTTATTTTGTTCATTAGATCCCACATATCAGTGAAATCACTTGGTTATTTGTCTTCTCTCCTTTACTTTAATGGTCCAGTGGAGCCATTAGATTCTCCTGCTCAGATCATTTCATAGCCAAATCCTTCCCACTATTCAGATTTCGTTTAAATATCACTCCTGAGCAAGGCCTCCCAGAAGCATCTGTCATAGTAGCTTCTTAAGGGCAGGGACCATGTTCCTCCCCCCTGTGCTTCCCAGGCCTAGCAGCTGGCGGGCACATGGAGGCTTCTAGGTAGAGAGTGGAACGCTGCCACCGGAGACACAGCAACAGTTCAATTCAAGTGGAAGCTGAGATGTGCATCCGGCCACTCTCAGTGTCTGGAGCCAGTGATCAGTAGGC
The DNA here is from genome assembly GCA_963924515.1 of Vespertilio murinus. NCBI lineage: Eukaryota > Metazoa > Chordata > Mammalia > Chiroptera > Vespertilionidae > Vespertilio > Vespertilio murinus. The sequence goes on from OZ004707.1 coordinate 188,565,098, forward strand.
AAAGAGGGCTCCTGATCTTGGCTACCAGGCAGGAACTGGGATATTGTTACACAGGCAGGGTAAGAAGGGGCGTGTGTCTGGGAGGAGAGATATCCTGAGGTGCCTCCCATGTCCTGTGATAAAGATCAAACAGAAAACTACAACCCAGCACAGGCGGGCCTGCCCGTGACCCATCCCCTTCAGGAGTAAGCGTTTGAAAGGTACAGAGCCAACTGCCTGCTGAGGGCAGAGGGAATGTGAACTGCATCTGGTAAAAGGATGTTATAAATATCAGCTACCACTACACGGCCAGTTGCAGAACCAAGAGCTGTAACAGTTATGAGTGTTTCTTATTGTGATGCGAATACATTTGCATATATATTAACTATTTTTCTTTCCCTCCCTCATTTCCCTACCATGTAACATAACATGTGCTTAATGGTATTTAATCTTATAGCTCCATAGTCAAGCTATAGTATAGCAAAGGGGGAATGCAACTTAGAAAAAGAATGGACATCACCCTAAGATGGATAAAGGACTTTGCCTCCTTTTGGGGAGGAGACCATCAGTATGTGTTTAGTTACATATAAAACCATGTTAGGGGGAAGCAGTATTCTGCTATTGTCCTTACGGAGGAGTCAAATATGGCTAAAAGCTATAGAAATATATGCCAAGTGGACAAAGAATGAGGGGTGTGTTGATCCAGTAGACTGGACTAGCCTCCCAGAATTCACTGCAGCTCCAGGGCACATTAGCCACAGGAGTCATTTCCATGGGATTTGGAAGCAGAAGGGGAAAAATGGAAGCTCTTACAACACACACACACACACACACACACACACACACACACACACACACACACCATGGAGGTTGGTACAGAGTCAAGTACTGTGACTGCTCCCACCTGCTGCGCCACCTTGCTGACACAGCCTCAGTGACTCTAGCTCCTGCCCCATTTGGTCCCTTGACCATTCACATCCTGGGCCAGTGAGGGCAGCTCCGTGGCAAAGGGGGCCAGCTCCTGCCAGTCGCATAGGTCACTGCTGGCCCCACTTCATGTCCTGCACAACTGCCCATCACCAGATCTAGAAGCAGCAGCCTCACCTAAACTCGATCTCTAGTTCTCACCACCACACAAGGTCTAATCCCTATCATAAATGCCTTATCCATATAATTGGTGGTATTTCTGCTTATCTGATGTTTGATCAAATCTTAGCTGGAGGGATAGGAGGGTTTCAGGGACCCCTTCCTTCCTCATGCAGCTCCAGCCACCGGGCCCTCTTCCTGCCCCTGGAACGTGACAAAGCACATGCCCACCGAGGACGTGGTACCTTTTAGCCTCTGCCCGAGAGACTCCTCCCAGAGACCCTCCTGCCCGGCTCTTCTCATCAGGCATCTCAGCTCAAATGTCACACCCACGGTGAGGCTTCCCCTGACCACAGCCGCTAAAACAGGCCCATCACTCCTATCACCCAGCACCATTGCTGCTGACCACTCTCTCAAAGTCTGTATTTTCTGTTCAGATACCAGTTGTCTACCTCTGGAAGCTGTCTGAAGGTGGGGATCTTGACTATCTTGTCCATCACTGTATCCCCCTGCCTGGTGCAGAGCCGAGCACAGAGAACAATGCTGATGGAATGAAAGAGCGACCTTGTTTGAGTTATTTTCCTCCGGGAGCCTCAGGGCCTGAGCTGTCATGGACTGACCCAGCCTTTCTCCAGCGCTGTCGGGAGGACTGGCCGAACCTGCAGCGGAAGAGTGACGTGCATGGTGCCTCACAGGGTGTTGGCTCTCAGAGCCCCGGTCCCCTTGCCTGCACCACGCCCGCTAGGAGCCTCCCAGGACCCTGGGAGCTGAGCTGCAATCATTAGCAACGAGTCAGATCTCTGAGATTCCTGGATTGGAGAGGATACTTTTACTTCGTTTTCTTATTATCTGTGCTATCTTCACAAGGTGCCAGGGTCCCCTTGTGCTAACAGCTCTGGTGGGCTCTGTGCCTTCATCTTAGAAAACACTCTCACAGCTTCCACGCCTGGTCATTCTTATGACCTGGCCTTTGTCCACCCACGGAGCCCCACAGCACCTGTCCAGTCAGTGCCCACCAATCACACTGACTTTGGCATCCAGCTGGCTTCCTTGCCACCACCAAGAAACCCATAAAGTTGGTGTCAAAAGAATGAAAAAGAGGTGCCAGGAGCAGGAGAGAGAACCTGGTTATGGTATAGAGCCCCCGGAGAAGGGGCAGGGACCATGGACTTGAGTCACTTCAGGAAGGGACTTCAGCAGGGACAGGCATAAACTCCATATTCTTGAGTGTGACCCACTGTGAGATGTGCATCTCACATCACAGCCCAATGCCTGTGGTGCCGTCATGGGGACCATGGGAGGAAGGGTTTAATGGAGCGTGTCTGACTCCCACTGTGTGGGAAGTACCCTGACAGCTTCTGTTCTACTCCATTCTGTACCATGTTGTTTATTCCTCCTCCCTCTCCTCCTCTTCCTCATTCTTCTAGGCAGAACCCATTACATTGATTTCACAGCTGTGACCGAGTCCTCTACCAGGCTTGGGGAACCTTCTTTCTGCCAAGCGCCATTTAGATATTTATAACATCATTCAAGGGCCATACAACAGTATCAACTTAAACATCAGTCTACTATATTCAGTTAAACAGTTAATTAACACACTCCTACTCTCTTGGCAGGGCCAGACCAAATGATTTCAAGGGCCTTATACAGCCCGCGGGCCAGACGTTCCCCACCTGCAGACTCTATGCTCCCCAGGGGCAGGGGGCAGGGCCATCTTGTTCACAGCTCTATCCCCAGACCTAGAACAATCCCTGGCATACACTTGTGCCTTCAAAAACCTTTGTATAATAAATGAATCAGGACATATATCAAGAGTTACATATTGTAGCATCTCCTAACAAGTTTTCTCTCTGCACAGTCTCTTTGCTGACCCTTTCCAAGTCCACGATCCTCAAAGCTAAGTCAGGTGGATTGTGTTTTATTATCTGCACTCACTGGTCCTTCCCATGCCATGAACCGCTCAGTCAGTTCTAAGCTCAAATGTAAATCTAATCATGTAACTCCTCCATTTCAAACCTCCTGTTTGCTATTCTAACTCACACTCATCTAATACATACAACATGTGGGAAGGCAGACATGGTTTACCGGTTCACATTCCCAGCCTGACCTTAGGGCCCTTCCTTTATTTCTCTCAATTCAGCTACCTCTTAAGTGCATCATCCCCCTAAAACTTACACAGGACACCCTTTTATGCCCATGCTTCCGCTTCCACTTGGAATTCTTGAAAAACCCTTGCCTATCTCACTTGGTTGAAGTAGAAACTTGTCTGCATTCTAGTAGGGCAACAGCACAGTGGAACCATCCCCCTAGCCCAGGGGTGGGCAAACTTTTTAACTCGAGGGCCACAATGGGTTCTTAAACTGGACCGGAGGGCCGGAACAAAAGCATGGATGGAGTGTTTGTGTGAGCTAATATAAATTCAAAGTAAACATCATTACATAAAAGGGTACGGTCTTCTTTTTTATTATTATTTCAATAGTTTAGAACAGCCATCCGGCCCACGGGCCGTAGTTTGCCCACGCCTGCCCTAGCCAGTGCCACCCTGGGCACCTCGCTCTGTATATAGTCCCACCATTTGCACCGGAGATATCACTTCTTACATTACTTTTGAGTTAAGTTTTGCTAGCGATTTTCTCCCCAGGCTGTGAGCCCCTTGTGGACAGAAATGAATGGAATGTTATTAATCTTCATCTTGTATCTCTGACACCACACACACAGTGAGCATTGAAGGAAAATGAGAAAATGGGAGGGAGGGAGGGAGAGGAGGACTCAAATCAAGCTCCTCCACTTCCTTATCGCTGCCCTGTGTTGTGTCCATCACTGTCGAGCTCACAGCATCCGTCTCCGTTATTGCTTCTACCAGCCACTGAAAAGTGAAATGATTATGAGGCTTTTACAACAGTTTATCAGTTGATGTGTTCTCACGGAATTAGACGGCGAGCAGATGCCAGCTTCGCTGATATCCCCACTGGTACACAATCTTAATTCTTTGCAGATCTCGCAGCATCCGTTATTTTGAGTCTGAAAATCTCTAACCTTCTAACCTTTTCCCATGAAAAGGATACTTTAATAACTTGAAATTTTATCATATCAAGTGCTTCGAGAACATCACATTCCTGATCTAACAGGAATGTCTTTTGCTTTCCTTGGGTTCTAAATACGGTTCCCTCCACAGGGACCCCGCCTTACTATCTCCTCTCCTCCTTTCTATCCCACTCCTCTTCAATACATTTGTTCCTGTTCATTCCTTGTGTCTTGATTTGGCCAAATGAGCTCTTCCAGATTCCTGCACGACCTCCATGTCCCTTTAACCAAAATTCTCTTTTGTCGGGTCACTTATTCAATCGATATTTATTGAAGGTCAGTATTGTGCTTGGTGTGTCATAAACAATAAAGAAGACATAGCCCCTGACCTCCAAGGAAGGTGAAATCTGGTCGGGGGCAGGGGGAGAGAGGTGGGTGCCATGGAAATACACAATAGTAACTTCTGTGATAGGTCCAACCCTGGGATGGAGATGGGGAGGATTTCCAAGAAAAGTGACATCGAGGTAAGAAGCTGAATAGAAAAGAAGGAGCATGTCACACCACAAGTCCTCTGAGCACTTCTCATCCTCCCACAGAACACAGAAGTGGTGTTCCTGAGAAAACACAACCTTTGTCAGGAAATTGTGGGACAGGAACAATGGTTTCTTTGGGAGAGAAAGAATTTGGAGGAGAGAATTTCAGGCTCAAAATAGTAAAGTTGTGTTTCTTCCAAAGCTTTCAGAACTGAAGGTGTTTTTGATAGCTCAAAGTTTCTCTTGTTATTGCAAGCTAAAAATAATAAATTGATTTTAAAATGTTTCAAAAACATACTTTAATGCAGCTCTGTTTGTCCTTCAGTGCATAGGTCATCTCTCTTAAAACCCTTGACCATGATCTTGCAGTTCTGAGTATAGCATATACCTGAGTAAACTAAAAAAACCAATATCAGGAGGTTTTAAAAATAAAAGCCCAACAATATCAAAGGGGCCCTCAGTAAATATTACTTTTTACTCTGCATTCCCAATTCCCGGCTGTTATCACCAATATAGATCTTCGTAATGCACACTGTGCATCTAATGAATTAGTGTGTGGCTTTATAGACAGTGGGCCCCTTGAAATACCTGTTGCATGAAAAGACCTGGAGTCCATTATGACAAACACTTGTTTCACCTTTCAGGTTTGAACTGCTTCACTTTAGGTTCAGTATCTGGATGCAATGGCTATTCCACAAGCCCAACATTTTAGACCTGTTTTATTAAAACAAATTGCAATTTTATACTTCATCTTTAGGCACCTGTCCCACTCCTGTGTAACCCCAAAGTCCTGTGACTGCTGAAGGTTCAGGGCCCCTCCTCTGGCCCACACTAGCTCGGGCACTGCACTCCTCCTTGTCACTAATCCCATGCTCGCTCTGTCCCTGGGCGTCCCTCTCCCAAAGCCTGGCTGAACCTCTCTCCTGGTCTCCTTCTGGATGCTTCTAAAGATAAACTCAAAGAACTTTTCCTTTTATGAATTTTACTATTAACCATAATGAAAAAAAAATGGCAGTGGAGGGAGAAGATCAAGGAAGGATACATGATGGAAAAAAATATTTGCAAAGGTCCCAGATTTTCCCAGGTTTCAGAGCCATGGCCCCCAGTGCTCACCCCTAACTCTTTGCCAAGAGTCCTTAGAATTCACACTGAACTTCTGACCTCAGTTTTAGCTCCCGAGGACACACACAGCTCACTTAGTCTTTTCTTTTCCCTGCGTGTAGACCTAGATAATTCAGTCAAGGTGGGTCCACAGATATAAACCTAGTAGACATTGAAGCATTTCTTCATCTTAATGAACTCATTGGAATTTCCACGAGTAGACAGGGAGACACAGATTTCCGCATTAGGCAAATACTGAGCACACACCATGTACCAGGCACGATGTCATGTCTTACACACCCATGAGATCACTCTCACTTCACCGGTTTAATTTCATGGTCACCTGGGACATAAATATCATTCCAAATTCTTCCTCGTTAATTTAACTTCTTCACTGAGTAGGAAGTTGTGAAGAAAGAACACACTTTTGTGTATTCCTAATTACTCCTCCCATCCCTTTTCCTCTCCTCCCTGAAGTAGAAGGCATGACCTATTCAGTTGGTGAGTCTAGGAGAACACACTTGCCTACATGATGGAGTTACACACCAGCCACAATTCTGGCCCATTTTAACCAAGAAGTAAACTTCTTCATGGCAGAGGATCACATTTTCCCTGAGTTCCTCAGGACTGTGTGGGCTGAGTTCACTTTAGGAAGCCCATATGTCTTAGCTCAGACTGCCATAACAAGATGCCAGGGATGGGGTGGCTCAAACAACATTACACTTGTTGGAAGCTGCAAGTCCAAGATCAGCATGGGTGAGTTTTGGTGAAAGCTGTCTTCCTGGCTTGCAGATGACTGCCTTCTCCCTGTGTCCTCACATGGCAGAGAGAGAGTGGGGAAGAGGAAGAGAGCTCTCTAGTCTCTCTTCTTAATCAGGCACTAACCCCATCATGAGGACCCCACCCTCATGAAATCACCTAACCCTAATTACCTCCCAAAGGCCCTAGCTCTAAACACCATCACATTGGGTGGAGAGGGCTTGCACAGGTGAACTCTGGAGAGACACAGTTAAGTCCATATGACCACATGACTGAAGGACCTTATGCCACATTCTCCACCCAGCTTTGATTAGAAATAAAGGCACTCCTCGATGTCTTTCTTTCTGACTTAGCTGCTCATCTCTAACTCGGTTCCTAACTCTGGCAGAGGATAGCACTCTACTGAGCTCTCTCCAAATGCTAATTGTCCTGCTCAACAATTTGCAGAATTGCGGAAGGGATTCTACAGAACTGTTACATTCCTCTAGATCCGTGTTTCCCCTAGATCCATGTTTCCCAAATGGGGTGACTCAGATCCCTTGCTTTATCAAGATATATTAAGATGTGACCATGGGGGGAAAAGATTTTGTGGTCAAAGAAGTAATGGAACATTTTGTTCTCTACTGCCCCGTGAAATTGTTGAGTTTGAGAGGTCCCTTCCTACGGAAGCCTGATGAGGTCAGTGGAAGCTGGAGTTTCCCACTCGTCCTTCATCAAAGAACCTTCCTCAGTTAAACAACAATTGGCCTCACGGAGAACAGATGCTCCTGGGCTTGAGAATGCCAGTTTCAGTTCACGCCTTTCATGCTCCACCATCTCCTCCTGACTGCTGGTTCATCGGAATCTGTCTTACATCCTCTCAAATTTCAGCTTCAAGCCCTCTTAATCAAGGGAGCAAGTTTGCTTCTCACAAAGCCCTTTATTTCCAGTAGCCTCTAGCGTTAGCAACCTCATTATTCTAGCATCTCAAAGCATAGTCCAGAAGGCCATGACCCATTTCTTTGAAATTTTCTACAAGGTTCACTCCACACACCCTTCCTTTCTCTTCTCAATTACCATCCTGTGTGGTGTGAGTCAATATCCCATGTCTTTGAAGGCCTTCAGTCTTCTTCCTCACACATCAGACTATTAACACTAGAGACAAGTGTTGGCTGCTGCGGTTGGATCCGTGTTGCCCACACATCCTGGAGAAGTGGGTAGTGATTGCTCGGTCCCATACTTCTTGGCGGAGGCTCAGTCACTGCAGGAAGTCAGCTCCCCGCCAGATCAGACAGATCCTGTCTGCATGCAGACACCCCCACACAGCTCAGCAGACTTCCAGGCCACCCTGGAGTCTTTCCTCCTAGACCAGTAGTCATAAGACTCCATGAACCTGCTGTGCACGAACCAGTAGTCATAAGACTCCATGAACCTGCTGCCCAACTCCTTTACTGCTGTCCAAGCCTGAGCTGCAGCAACTCTCCCAGAAGGGCCAGCTCTGCCTTCTGCAGGCAGGGCCCCGACCTGCCACCACTCCAGCTTCAAAGCCTTCCCCTTCCCTTGTTCTTCTACACTACATCCTTCCTCGGACCAGCCTCGTGTCACTGGTTTTAATTCCTTCTCTGCCTCCCCTGGATCTTTTTTTTTTTTTTAACTGTCTCATTGTATTATGTCTCCCACCCAGACAGGGACTGTTTCATCCTCACTAATAAGAAGGAGCAGAGAGAGAACGCCCTTCCACCTTCTCCCCAGCAGGGTGCCCAGTTTACATTTATAGAACCCGGTAACTGACAAGAGCCTTCAGGCAGAAAGACAAATGTAACTCCTTCCCTGCAGGTCACTGGAGCTCTGTCCACACCTCCTGGGCAGCAAGATCAATGGCAATCTTTGTGGCACCTCCTGCCACTCCCACACTCCTAAGCGCTAAGCAAACTCTGATTGCTCATCCTGTCTGCCACGGGGATTCTTGCAGGGACCCACGGCACATGATTTTGAGACAATCTGACCAGCCCTCCACCTCCCCCCCACCCCCGTCTACTCCCTACTTACCACCCCCCACCCATCTGATAATGCAGTATTCCCAAACTTACTCAACCACATGACACTCTGAACACCATCACAACTTTTATGCACTGGGGGATTGCAAACAGGCCCGTGCGTTAGAGAGTGCCATCACTTGCCTTCCCTGGGAATTGCTTCCTAGGGCTTTGTGTGTTTGATTCGGGGTCCACACTTGGCTCTCCAGAAACACACATGCTTTCTGTGTCACCAACTGCAAGTAGCGACCCTGCCCAGAGCAGCTCTCCTGCTCCCTGCCAGCCAGAAGCGAAGAGTCAGCCTCAGCTCCCAGTCTCAGATGTTTTCAAATGTGAGTCAGATACCAAGCCCCTCTTATCTCCCCTCTTCTCCTCCCCTGGCTCCGGGGGCCGCATGCCAAGCTCTTACAAGGTCTTCCTGAAGCTTTTCTTGCTTGGCTGGAGCTGTGGGGGAGGCACCCCTGCTCTGTGTTGGAGAGGGGACTCCAGGCTCTCTGAAAAGCCTTCACTTTTCCACCTCTCTCAAGTTTTTCACTGCACCCGCCTTCCCCTTCCCTAACACCGAGGCTGGTGCAGCAGAGATGGGTCCCTTCGGCGTGTGGGAGTGAAGTAGAGACTGTCGTCCTTGACCTTTGAGGCCTTGGCGGCAACGGGAAGCAGCTCGTTTAATATTCTCTTATGTAAACTTCAGAACAAATCATCCTTCCATCGCTGGTGTGCGCATATGGGGACGTGTGGCTATGAACCACATTAACATCCTGCAGAACTCAATTTGCAAAACCCGGGGTAAGAGATTTCTCATTAGCGTGCACCAAACAGCGACAGCCCAGCTTCCTTCGGAGAAAACACTAGCTGAGAGTCTCGGGCCGAGTGAGCCAGAACACCTACCATGTTTTGCTAAAATCGCAGCCGGGGCTGTGAAGCTGCCACTGCGCTTGGCGTGCGCTCTGAGCGGAGGGGCTCGGGTTTGAATCATCGGGCTTCGTTTGGGACCAGCAAAGTGCAATTACACAACAGTTGATCGGGGATCCTCGGTGATGGTGGAGGCTGCGAAACATGCAAAACGCAAGGGTCCCACTTAGAGAAATTCCCTAGGACCCCGAGCTCCGCGTTATGGGGCTGATGGGCTCACTTACCAACTCCATATCTGAGATTCCACTAGCCTTTGCAAAGCCTCCGTGGGCATGAGGAAAGACACCCCACTCTGGGCAGATGAATTAGAAAGAGGAAGGAGCCTGGGCCAGTGCACCAACATACCACAGCCGAGCTTGGTCTACATCCCGCCCAACTGACCTTCTGGCCAGTTGCCTGAGCCATGGATAAGCTCTGCAGGTGCGAATGGTGACCCTAAACCTCCTGAAAATAATGTTACTATTTCTACTCTACATGCAATGCATACTCTTTATAAAAAAAAAATTACTTCTAAGATATAAAAGGTTAGCTCCTCTTCCCACACTGCAAAGGAATGTCTGCCGTTTCCTGGGTATATTTTAAACATTTGTGAGCCTACTATAAAAGTGGCTTTCTTGCTTAATATAACATTAGCATGTAAGCTCTCTTCATGTTCTATAAATTCTTTATCAATGTCACTTAAAGTGGCTCATCCATAGATATCAATCAGAAAGACATCCCCAAATCTTAGGGGACTCAGAAAAAGGCCAAAGATAGCTGCAAATGAACAAAGGACTCCAGGGACTAACTTTCTGAAAGAGATGAAAAGAAAGTGATCTATAGACAGGTAGAAACTTAGAAACCCAGATTTTGGCAGGGCCTTTCCCAGCGTCGGAATGCAAGTCTCGAAGGAACTTAGGATTGAAGCTCAAAAAGGCTGGTACCCACGGTGGCCCAGAGCTCTGCATTGGAGGACAGTGAGGGCCAGCAGTGCCTCGCCAGGCACATCATGCCAGCTTCTCAAAGGACAGCACTGTGGCCAGATACGTAAAAGTCAGCCCTTAGAAGCAATCCGAGACTTTGCAAACCTAACTAGCCCCCTCTGAGACGTTCTGATGTCCACGGAGCACCATCCGCCTGCATCTGGCCGGTGGAAAGCGGCAGGAGGGTTTCCAATCACCCCGGGGCCAGGCTCTGATGGAACTCAGGGGGACCTGCAGGCAGTCACCCCCTCACTCAGCGGCTTGAGGGAGACCAGAGATGAAGCTCGGTGAGCGCCTTTAGCCGGTGTTACTTGTGTTGAGCATTCTCAGGGTGCTCCCATCCCCTTTCTGAAAGCAGCTGACCAGACAAGGTCCCCACGCCCCTCTCTGTCCCCCTCTCTCCTCTATCTGAGTCAGTTCTGTAGAAGCCAGCTTTAGTCTATTCCCCTTCGGAGGAAAATTCAAAACTGCACCTCCCATGACTTGAGTTCCCTGAGTTATTGAACGAACTGGGTCACCCTACGCTGAACTAGAACCGTAGGCAGGGTCCTATTGGAGAGGCCTGGTGCTTCCTGCCTGGCCACAGGGCTGTCCTTGTGGAGGCCCCGGGACAGCGGAGGTGGGTCCTGAGACCCTGGCAGCACGGGATGTTCGGGGCACTTCTCAGTTGCAGCCATGTTCACCCAAAGCCCCCGTCCCCTGCCTCGGGGTCTCATTCTGTCCCCCAGCCCCTGGCTTTAGCAGCTCTGGGCTCTACACTGCCACAGCCTTTACAATCAGGCTGTGAGCTCAGCCCTCAGCCGCTATTATGGACATAAGAGACTCATTCCAAAGGACCGCAGGGGCTCTCTGATTTCACTCCTGTGCCCTCTCAAGGACATCACGCCTTGCAATTTGTCCTTTTCTCTGTGAATACTCTCGTGCAGCCAGATGCGATCTGCCCACATGAAGTCTCTGAAATCTCTATTGTTGCCATAGTGACTAAGTAGCTCAGTCCTTTGATCTCCCCAAATCCTGGCCTCCGCCAGCATGCTCTCCCATGCTACCACCAGCCATACTTTAAGTAACTGGCACCAGCACATGCCACAGATGACGAGTGTCTCGTATTCCCCAGCAAGGAGGTCATCAGAGTATTCATTAGAGAGGCGAGCAACCAATGCCCTAATTCCATTTGACTAGTTCTGGTGCAATCATTGTATCAACCAGGGTCCTGGCTAGAAGTTTAAAGAAGGAACTATTGCCCTGGCTGATTTTTCTCAGTGGTTAGAGCACCAGCTCACTGATCCAAGGGTTTTGGGTTCAATTCCATCAAGGGCACATACCTGAGTTGCAGGTTCGATTCCTCGCCCCGGTCAGGGACGTGTGGGAGACAACCAATCAATGTGTCTCTCTCACTATCAGTGTTTTTCTCTCGCTCTTTCTTTCTATCTCTGACTTTCCTTTCCACTCTCTCTAAGAATCAATGGAGAAAAATATCCTCAAGGAAGGATTAAAAAATAAATAAAATAAAGGAACTATTTATGAATGCATGGGCAGAGGTAAGGAGCAACAAGAAGGGAAGGCCAAGCCCCTGAGGCGATCCCCAGTAGGAGCTGTAACCAGCTCTAGGTCTAGAAGGGATGAGGGGTGGGAGTAGGTACCAGAGCTGGCAAAAGCCAGAGCTAGAGAAGAGACCAATCAGAGTAGTGACTTTCGGGGGAGGAGCACAGGCTCTACTAAACAGAGGCCTGATGGGGAGGGGTCCAGAGAAACCAATACACTCACTGCTGTCCCCTCCAGCCCACTCTTCTCTGCTGCCAGCTACTCCATTGGCCAGAACCATCAGGAAGCTGGGACAAGGAGACGAGGCAGGTGCTGTTCATGGAGGCCAGCCTTCTGGGCTCACAGCAGGTGGAGAAGGGCAGGAGCACATCTGAAGAGGCACAGAAAGTTCCCGTGATTCAGGTCTAAATCTCGTCTCTACCTCAATGTTCTCCACACAAAACCTGAGTTGGCCACCATTTTGTCCTTCCAAAGGCCCTCATTAGAACCCGTTTCTCTTCCCTCCATAAATTCAGAATTTCACCAGCTAGTACAACCTCACGTAAGGGAAGTGAGTGAGGGTCACTGGATGTTTGGGCAAGACACTCAGATTTTAAAATAAATCCTATCTAATAAAAGAGTAACATGCAAATTGACCATTACTCCACCACACAAGATTGCTGCCCCTATATGGTCAAAGATGGCTGCCCCCATGTGGACATGTGGACACAAGATGGTTGCCACAAGATGGCCAGCAGGGGAGGACAGTTGGGAAGGACCAGGCCTGGAAGGGAGGGCAGTTGGGGGCAATCAGGCTGGCAGAGGAGGGAAGTTGGGGGGACCAGGCCTGCAGGGTAAAGCAGTTAGGAGTGACCAGGCTTACAGGGGAAGGCATTTAGGGGCAAACAGGCTGGCAGGGGAGCAGTTAGGCATCAATCAGGCTGGCAGGGGAGTGGTTAGGGGGTGATCAGGCTGGCAGGCATAAGTAGTTAGGGGCAATCAGGAAGGCAGGCAGGCAATAAATCAGTTTGGAGCCAGCAGTCCTGGATTGTGAGAAGCATGTCTGACTGCCCATTTAGGCCTGATCCTACCGGTAGGATCGGGCCTATATGGGCAGTCAGACATCCCTCAAGGGGTCTCAGATTGGAGAGGGTGCAGTCTGAGGGACACACATGCCCATGCACGAATTTCGTGCACCAGACCTCTAGTAATAAAGGCTGTACTTTATTTTTGTTGTTCTTACTATATGTCTTCCCTCCACCACCCCCCTTTTTTTTTTAGTTGTTTATCCTTTTTGAAAATATTTCCAACCCCACCTAACTTTGCCCACCCCTCTGAGCAGCCACTCTGGTATGCTTGTTTGCTTTCCTTAAATGTCTGCATGTCCCTGGAATGTGTAATTTTTTTTATGAGCACTGGAGTCTTTAACCTATAGGAATGGCTTTACATTCTAGAGTTCATCCTGTTTCTTACTTTTTTAACTCAGCTTAAAGATCAATTCATGTTGCTGTGTATATAATTGGTGGGCTGTTTCTAGCTAGTACTCTATACTTAGCACCCAATCATTTCACTTAGTCTCTCCCTCCAGCAATGTCTCAGTGGCTCTTATATCTCCCAGATACCACAAACAACAATCTGATGAACACCCTTTTATACACATTCTAGTGGACCCGAATAAGAATTGCTCAGAGCCATATATTCAAGCTTGGCTTCCTGGGTCAGAAGGACTCTTATGTGGGGGTTTTCTGAACACGAGTTATAGTGTTCATTTTATTTATTTACTTATTTGGGTTTGTTTGTTTGTTTGTTTTGTTAAGCCTGACCCGAGGATAGAAAGTGAAAGGGGGAGAAACAGAGACAGAGAAACATCAATGTGAGAGAGACACATCATTGGCTGCCTCCCGCACATGCCCTGACCAGGCCCGGGGATCCAGTCTGCAACTGAGGTACTTGCCTTTGACCAGAATCAAACCCGGGACCCTTCAATTTGTGGGCTGATGCTCTCTCCACTGAGCCAAACCGGGTAGGCCTAGTTCTCTTTTTAAGGGTTGCTCAGTTGTCCATGAAACTTTCAAATGATCGAAATTGTTCTGTTATGAACTATAGAACTCTACCGGTATTGTAGCATCTCTATGCTTTCCCCTGGACTCCTTAATTTTACAATCGTAACCTGGGAATACAGGATGACAGAAATGAAAGGGGCCAAAGCCAGCCAACCCCATTTAGACAATGAGGAGAGCAGAGGCTAGAAAGGAGGCTTCTCATTCAGTTGAAACTTCTCTTCAGTTGAGCTGCAAGTAACTTTATGGGATACCCTACATCAGGGAGAGGGCTGTGTGACCCTGGCTGCAGTCTGGGGAAGCCAGGATGTCCTCACTTCACAGATATGCCAACGGAGGCACAAAGTGCCTGGGATGGCAGCGCCGAGGAGCACAAAAGCTGTACCTCCTGACTCCACGTCTCTCGGGTTTGCCTGCGACACAGCACTCTGAGCCCTCGGAGGGTGGCTCGAGATGCCTCCGCTGAAGTTAAAGCAACAGAAGCGCAGGCCAGCCGGGCTGCATTAGGAACCAGGTGTGCCTGCCTGTGCCTCAGCAGGAATGCCAAAATAAATTGAGTCTCCCAGACCTCTTGCCCTCCTCTAATGGCTACAATTACACTGCTGGCCACTGGCTGCACGGAGGACTTCACCTCTGCTTTTCGAAAGCACATTTTTTAAAGTTAAATTTAGTTGGAAATAATGAAGAGGTTCTCAATATAAAAGTAGATTTAGGAAAGCGTTCACCTTCTCTAGGAGAGCACGCTCTAAATCACGGTGGTTAATAGCTCCTATAAATGGAGCCTTTTACCCTACCCTAGGCACTAATGATGTCAAATGCATCGCCCTTCCCCCACGTGACTGCTAGTGAGCACAGACCCCCTCTATCCCTACTGTCCCCAAGACTCAGCTTGTGGAGGCACACTGGGATGCCTCCTCGGTCCTGGGGCCCAAGCGTCTTCCTTCTCCAATGCCGCCCTCTCCTGGGTGTGCGAGTTCACAGTAAAACACTTCCTGGTTCTCATTTGGTTCTTTCTCCCAGTGTGCTCACTTCTTCCCAGGAGAGAGGGGAGATCATTGTGGCATAGTCTAAACCCCACCCTGAATCTGATACTTACGTCATTGGCATGTGAGAGATAAGGTAGCTTGCTAGGGATTTTAGGGGACACTCCCCGGTCACCCGAGGGGTGGACAGGAGTGTGGGCTGTCCTGCCCTCCACTGGGACCTGCATTAGCATTGGTCTTTCTGGAAATGCAAGCAATAGGTTTCTATCTAAGAGACAAAACCACAGCACCTGACCACCATTGGGAGGAGCTGTTGGTGGGGAGTTTTGACTGCTAGGCTGTAGGTTTGCTAGCACTGATGCTTGCATGTAGATAAAGTCTAACCCTGCTGCAGTTTCTGGGGATCCGCTCCATGCTCTCCTGATTAAACCCAGCAAACCACCCCTCCTCCTCTGATCCTGTCGGCACCAGCGATGGGAGAACCTGAGACCGAATTCCCAGCCACTCTGTCCACAGAGGGCACACTCCCCCCACAGCAGGTGAAGCGAGCCTCGAGCCCAGAACCTGTGCCCACCACTCCTGTCCTCCTGGTCTACCCAGTCTCTCTGCAGAACCTCAAGACTCTGCAGGTCTCTCCTGCCCGTCACAAGTCAGCTAGCTCTCAGGTGGGCATCAGTGGTTATTGTCAAATCTTAGACAGGATGGGATGTTAGGGATTAGCTTTGTACACTGCCCATCTGGAGCAGGGAGGCTGTCCCCAGCACGCAGGCAGCTGGGCCCCGGCTTGGCCTGGAGAATGTGTGGCTCCTCCGTTGTCCCTGTGTGACTCCCACCTTGGGGAAGAGCAGCCTGGCTCTGGCCTGACATCCCCTTTCTGCATGTCGGCCACTTTGGATGACCCAGCTCCCGGGGCTGCCAGACCCAGACCAGCATGCCTGTCACCTGACAGCCGGTTGGGGCATGCGGGGCTGTCCTGAAGCTTGTCTTCTCTGCATAAACAACCCCTCCCTTCCTCTGGACTCGCCCAAGTAAACTCTGGGCAAAGGGACTTCTCCCCAGAAACCATTTCCCACTTCACCCTTGGGCCTCCTGGGGAATGAGGAATTCAGACTCCTACAAGGCACTCCGAGAATTTACACAAGTGTTTAGGGGGAGGTCGGGGCTGAGAGAGCCTTTCATTGTCCCCCAAGGAGACCAGGTGAGCGGTCTCACAGCCTCCTCAGCCTCTGGGTGCTGCAGAGTTGAGTAGAATGATGATAGGAGGAGAAGACCCTCCCCCCTCACCACCACCCCTGCCCCCGGTCTCCCTCCCACACAGCACAGCACAGGCAGGAGGACCTTAGGGCTGTGCCTGGGCAGGGGGCTGAGAACCCTACAGACGATATTAGGCAAAATAAAGTCTATAATGCCAAGGAAGCCAGTCCAGGCAAAAACCCAGAAAAGGGCAGAGAGGGGCAGACACAAAAGGGGGGAACTGAGGGGCGGAGAGTCACACTGAGGTCACGCTGGACCCCCTGGCTGTGCGGAGAGAGGCTGCTCAGCCAGACAGCAGGTGGCTTCATTCGCCTTGACCAGGTTCGGCCAAGGAAGGTATTTAAGTCTGTGGCCCTGCGCTTTCAGAAAGGAACCTTGGCAGCCACATCCTGGTGGCCAAGCCCATGCCCTCCCCTCTCTCCAACTAGCTAGGGGAGTCGCGTGGCATTGGGGGGAGCAAAGCTTGATTAGTTTGGGTCCGCACAAGGCAAGAGAATGGGCAGGAACGTGTGTGTGTGTGTGTGTGTGTGTGTGTGTGTGTGTGTGTGTGTGATCATGTGTATAAATGATTGCATTAACTCAAGGAAGCATATCAATGGATGGCACGGAACCATGACTGGAGAAGGTCAAGCATTGCCTTGGCGTCCAAGAGGCCGCACCTCCTGCTGCTTAGGGCTGGGCTGACCTTTCCAGATTGGATATTACAAGGCCCCCTGAGGCCACGGTTGAACTGTGCAAGTCTGGTTTCATTTAACATTGTATTAAACGAGTATATTTATGAAACAACCATTAGTTCTATAGTTCCTTGGGAAAAAAAGGAAATGCTTATGAGACTATAGGATATCCAACCCTCTGGAAGCAGGCTGAGGATAAACATTATGGCAGAGTTTTCAACCCACAGAGTCAGTAGCCTAAATGGCACCTCCCCTTCGCACACACCTCCAGCTCACCTCTGCCAAGCCGTCCAGCCACCTTGTCCACTGGCTCGATGCAATCCAGTTTTCAGAGTCCAGCACCCTTTTGTGCTGACTCTAGACTGAAGCTGGGCCCTCCCCAGATGACCTCTTCCCAAGCTGTCAGCAGAATCTCGAAATGAATTCTAACGTTAATAGAATTGATTCCCAGCTGGATGCTACTATCGCATGCCTTTTCCTTCTCCGGAGTTCATGGGAGTCCCTTAGGAGGCAGACACAGGCAATGGTGTCACTGCACCTGCTCACACCATCCCTCACCGCCTGTACTCTTAGAACCAGCCCCCGCCTCACCCCTGCACCAGCCAGGCCCATTCTCAGGAGGCTTCAGAGAAGTCAAAAATAGCTCCTCATCCCCAAAAAGCTCAGGCCTCTGCTTTAACATGAAAACCTTTGAGGGTAGCTTTTTTTTTTTTACTTCAAAGTCAGCATGGCGGCCAAAGCTTCAAATACAAGTCAGTGCTAGCCTGTGATGGGCTGGTGTCTTCAAAGCAGCGGTCTTAACCTTCATCTAGGTCACAGACCACTCTGGACATGAGGCAGGGAGCCACATGCCACGAAACACACAAGCTCAATAAAAAAGGTGCCTGTGGTTACAGTGGGCTTGTGGACACCCTGAAATTACCCATAGACCCCAGAGTAAGAATTCCTACTCTGATATCAGAGCTACGGTGTCCACATCAAAAAGTCCTCCCTCAGTCTTCTCTGAAAAACCCCAATGAGCATGACCCCTCTGATCTCACTTTCAATGTCTTCACTTTTCCCTCCTTCTCAGAGATATGCTCCTGACATTAAGTAAGCACATGTGATATTGGTTGTATTTTCAAATATCCAGCATCCATTTGGATTGGTAGGTGCCTATGTCTGATCAGTTTACTTTGAAAATTACTCCTGCATTCATCGTTCATCCATCCATCTGTATAGATCCTCCCATCTAACCCTTCATTCATCTCCAGTCTGCCTTTTTTTTTAAGAAACTTCTATGTTCCAGGAACTGTTTCAGGCACTGGAAAGACAGGATAACATAAGACACAAATCTCTGCCTTCATGACATTTGCAGTTATGTGAATAAAACAGCCATTACAATGTAATGAGATAAATGCACTGGGTGGGGGGGGTGGGGAGAGAGAAAGGATGCTCTGAGCATACAGAAGAGGAGGTTAAGCCAGGTTTGAGAGCAGAGGATAAGAAATACTTTATAAATAAAAGTATATGTAGCTGAGAAAAAAAGGATAAGCAAGCGTTACCCAAACATAATGAGCAGAAGAGCAGATGGAAGAGCGTACAACCATCTAGACTGCAGGGATGGGGAACCATTTTCTGCCAAGGGCCATTTGTATATTTATTACATCATTCTCGAGCCATACAAAATTACCAACTTGAAAATTAGCCCGCTATAGTTGGTCAAACATTTCATTAACTCACCCCTAATGCCTTGGCAGTGCCAGACCAAATGATTTCATGGGCCTTATATAGCCTGTGGGCCAGACGTTCCCCACCCTCTGATCCAGAGGTTTGAGTTTTCTCCTGAAAGCCATGGAAAGTAACTGCAGAATTTTACGCAGGATAACAACAATCAGATTTGAGTTTCCCAAAGATCACTCCAGCTCTCCACAGGAGAGGATGGGTTAGAGGGATCCAGACTAAAATTAGGTAGCCAGTTAGAAAGCCATTGCAATATTCCAAAAGGTGGCCAGACTTGATCATGGCAGCAGGGTTGGAGAAAAGTGAGTGCTTCGGTGAGATATGAAAGGCAGCCATGGTAAGATTTGGTGACTGGCTAACTTCAGGGGTGGGACTGAGGGAGACGGAATTGCTAAGGAATAACGCATGGTTTCAGTGTGGGTAACCAGATGGCAGGGTGCGCCACTTACAGGAACGATAGAAAATAATCCAATCTGTCATGGAGTGGGGGTGGTAAGATAAATGCAGCTATAAACAATTTGAGCTTAATTGTCTGCAAGGTATTCAAGCAGGAGACCAGTAGCCAATTGGATCTAAAATGCAAGGAAGCTCCAGCTTGGCAATACAAATTCAGGGGACACTCGTGCACACGTGGTCCCTAAGGCCTGGAGTAGAGAGAATAGAGCAGAGAATCTCAGCAAGGAAAATGCTGCAGCCCCCCTCAGGGGACATCCTGGAGATGGGTCCCGGCATTGTTTTGCTGTCACTATGACTGGAGACACTGGTCTGGCTTTTATTGAGTGGGGGGATAGGGGGGGTAGGCATGCCAGGATGTACACATTGGACACTTTCCCACACAGACTCCTTCCTTCATTTTGCATGACTCTGTCCCTGGTTACAATGCTATGAGCTTAGACTCTAGTTCCAAATAAACACAAAATATTTCTTGACATTAGACTGTGACTATAAGGTAAGGTAAGGGAAGATTTTTCTATAAAGATGACTCCCATATTTTTATTTCCAGCCCAGATTCTCTCCTGAAGTTCTGACATCCATCTGCCTGGTCAACATCACCACTTGGATGTCTAACAAGCAGATCAAACCTAAATTGTCCAAAATTGTCCAGCAAATCTCCCCTCTCCCTCCCCACCTGCTCTACTCTCTTACTCACCTCCATGGACAGGGACTTCAAGTCATTTATGCCAACACCCTCGACTCCTCTCTTTTTCTCACTTGTGTGCAATTCATCAGGAAATCCTGGTGGCTCTATCGTCCAAATACCTGCAGAATCTCACCCCATGTTCCCTTCATCATACCATCCTCTCGCTCCTGCCTGGCTTGTTGCAATTGTGCCTAACCGACCTCCTGACTGTCATTCCTGCTCTCCTAGCTTATGCTCAACAGCACTGAGAGTGAGCCCAGCAAAACCTGGATCACATCATCCCTCAGCTCTAAGCCCTCTGACAACTTTCCATTCATTTCACTTAGAGAAAAAGCCAAAGCCCTGACAATCACCTACACGGCCCTGCAAAATTCCTCCCCTGGGCCCCACTTACTCTCTCATCTCATCTCCTTTACCCTCCTTCAAGCCTTAACACAAACATGGCAAGCACAACCTTGAATGGCAGCCTTGACATTGGCTGTTCCCTCTGCCTGAAATGCTATTCCCTCAATTATCCAAACTGGCTAACCCCCATATTTCCAAGTTTTGGCTCAGATCTCAACTTCTCAATAAGGCCTACCCTGACCACAAATTTTTACAATGGCAATTCTATTCCAGCTAGCCTCCCGGATCTTCCTTATCTTTCTTCCACAGTTCTCACCTTCTCACATAGTATGCCATTTATTTATTAATCAGGGGCTGTTAGTTCTTTTTGCTATCTTTCCATCTCACTAAATGTAAGTTCCATGAGGGCAGGGATCTTGTTCACTTCTATTTCCCAAGCGTCTAGAATAAAACACGGCAAGTAATAAATACTCAATAAATATTTATGGAATGAATGAATGAATGATAGTGAAATCAGCCTCTTATGGCTTCCTCCCAAGGCACCTATCCTGGTTTAGATTTCATGAGAGATTTTCTTCTTGATAGGCAAGGGTTAGCATTCAAAATTAAAAAAAAAAAAAAGTATCCTCTCTCTCTCTCTCTCTCTCTCTCTCTCTCTCTCTCTCTCTCTCTCTCAGAATAGCCCCTGAGCAGCAGCAATAACAAAAATCAGAGCTTTGCTTTTCATGACTGCTGTCCCTTCTAGTAGCTCAGACCCACTGGGAACCTCAGCTATGTCCTTGGTTTAGGCCATGAATGTGGAAAGGTTAGACAATGAGTCTGGGGTAGTTCAAGGTACCCAGAGGCTGTCAGAGTAGATAACAGTTGATAACTCAAAATACCACCTTCTAGCCGAAACCGGTTTGGCTCAATGGATAGAGCATCAGCCTGCGGACTGGAAGGTCCTGGGTTCGATTCCAGTCAAGGGCATGTACCTGGGTTGCAGGCACATCCCCAGTAGGAGGTGTGAAGGAGGCAGCTGATCAGTGATTCTCTCTCATTGATGTTTCTAACTCTCTATCCCTCTCCTTTCCTCTCTGTAAAAAAAAATCAATAAATTATATTTTAAAAAATACCACCTTCTATATATCTTTGAGCAGCTCTGATCTTTGGGACATTATTTAATTAAGCCACAGTCTTACTGCCCCTAATCTTCATCACATAGCCTTGGTTCTGCTTTCTAGAAAGAAAAAGGATACGGCTCTACCTTCTTCCACATGGAAGTCTTTCACTGGGTTGAAGACCGAGGTGAAGTCCCAAGGTTTTTCATTCTCTCTCCTTCTGTCCCATCTCCTCGTCTTCTCACTTAACCATCTCCTGGCCTTTCAGCCCTTTCTGCTAGGACACGAGTTTCAGTGTCTTCGCAGTATCCTCTGCGTGGGCTCAGATTTGTCTCTTTCCCTCCTACAGTTCAGGACCCACGAATGGACACAAGATTCTCAATGGGAGGTAGCAGGTGCATGGAACAGAGCTCCACCCGGCATGTTAGTTATTTGGGCAGCCGCTTCACATTTGTCCAGAGGTTTGAATTTATCCTAAAGGCAATGGAGGGTAACTACAGGGCTGTGAGCAGGAGAATAATGGAGTTTCTTTAGCATCACCCCAGCTCTCCGGAGAAGAGAATGGATTGGAGGAAGCACACTAAAGGCAGGGAACCAGTTCGAAAGCTGTTCCAGATGGTGGCTAGTTCATCTGAAACCTTTGGCCCCTAAATTCTTCTAATACATGTTCTGTGCTGCTAGACTACCTCTGCCATCTGCTTTTGAACTTGGGATTTCTGTATCCCTTATTCAGGGGCTTAGAGACAAGGACCTTCATTTTTGGTTTGTTTGTTTGTTTTAATCTTTTAGTCAATCGCTTACCTCTTTGCACTCCTATAGCAGGCTTTAAGTTTTTGGCATCATTTTCCTGTGCATACGGGTTAGTTATTCTTACCCTCCCCCGCCCCGCCCCTGCCCAAAAGCCTGAAGCTCCCCTTTAAGAGAGACTCTGGGCCATTTCGGCTTTCTATCCCCCACAGTCCAATCCCTTGTACACAGCTAACCTCATGGCTGTTGAATTAAACTGCAGCAAAAGGGGCTGAATTAAAAGCTACTTTTAAAATGCAAATATGCTATCTGGGCCCCACAAGACATTAAGGTACCCATTAAAACCTTGGCACAGAGTAAACTATTGGATCAGCTAATAACTACTCGGTGGCAGAGAAGGGCTGAAACACGAGAGGGTACAGTTTGGACCCGAGAGATTCCAGAAATGAGACAGGGCCTAGAGCAGGGAGATGGCTGGAGGGCAAACAGGTTGGAACTTATAAATATAATAATAGTAAAGGGAGCGTGAACTTGGAAGCCAGATGACACTGAGTCTCAGTTCCGCTGCTGCTGCGTTCTCGCTCTGTGACCTAAGGAAAGTTAATGAACCCTTCTGGGCCATTGTCTTGCATAGTTTGATGGCAGAGATTTGTCTAACTCATCCCTCTTTCCGATCAGTAGCAGGTGTCTCCTATCCTAGCCATGTGGTAGACTGCTGCCTGGCACGTAGTAGGTGCTCAAAGAGTGTTGGCTTAATGACTGAGAGGGACTGTGGGACATCAGCCTGACACAAGTGAGAAAGCAGCTCCCTCCTTGTTCACCATCTCGCTCTAGGTAAGCCCTTCCGCTCACAGTGCTTCATTTTGAAAATCTGTGACTCAGAAATTCAATGCCTTCCTCTCGGTCTATCACAAAGACTACTGAGAAGGTACGCAAAGCACGTTGCACACAGGAGTTAAATAAGCATTGATTCTCTCCATTCCCGTTGCTCACACACCTAATGTGTCTCCACACACTCCAGACCACAGAAGACATTGCTTGGTGAAAGGTTCGGAGTCAGCCAGGGTCACACACCCATGACATGAGGCCATGATGCATCAAAAGAACTTCTATTCCAGGCACCTGGGTGCAGGTGCAGGTGGGCCGAGTCCAAAAAAGGAATCCGTGGTGACTGGAGGAGGAGGCAGGGTTTTATTGACTTCTGCTGGCTGCAAACAATTCTGCTGACATAAGGGTCCTGTCACTCATTCCTCCCATCGCCAGATGTCTAGTGGTTATCTGGGCCAGTGGTTGGCAAACACCGAGGCTCAAGAGCCAATGCGGCTCTTTGTCCCCTTGAGTGGCTCTTCCACAAAATACCATGTGCAGGCGCGCATGTACAGTGCGACTGAAACTTTGTGGCCCATGCACAGAAGTCTGTTTTGAAGAAGTGATATTAGAACACTCAAGGGGCCAAAGAGCCACATGTGGCTTGCGAGCCGAGGTTTAACAACCACTGATCTAGGCTATGCGGTGCTCAAGGCGGCAAGCTTTCTGCAAGATAGCTGCTAAGCATTCTCTCTGCCCTGTTTTGTTCTCTTTAACCTTTTCACTTGGCATCTGGCTCTCCCTGAAATGTTCCCTTCCAAATGGATTTCCGACCCAATGAGACATGGATTGTTTTTGGTGGACTCTCCCGAACTCTTCGCACGAGAACTTGGACGGAGGCTCTGTGCACTCAGCTGCTTCCCGCCAGAGAAAGGGACGAAAATGTGCACGTGTCCACACCCCTCGGAGCAATAGCGGTAACAGCCCGGCTGCAGCAGCCAAGCTCTGGCCCGTGTGCCTGTGAGCTTCCAGCAGCCCTCAGATACAGGGATGTGAGCCCCTTGGAAGCAGAGTTTACAACTCACAGGTGCAAGAGCGATTTTTCAATTAGCCGTCATGCTGTTCTTCCCCGTGGTCTTCTGGAGCCCTGTGGGCGGAGGGGCTGGGGCCCGGTGGGGACTCAGCACAGCAGTTACAGCTCAGCCCCGGGATGTGGATCCCAGAGGCTCCTGATCTCTCAGCGTCGCCCTGTGAAAGTCCACTTAAAAGAACGGGCAGGCCGAAACGGGTTTGGCTCAGTGGTAGAGCGTCGGTCTGCGGACTGAAAGGTCCCGGGTTCCATTCCGGTCAAGGGCATGTACATTGGTTGCCGGCACATCCCTGGAAGGGGGTGTGCAAGAGGCAGCTGGTCGATGTTTCTCTCTCATCGATGTTTCTAGCTCTCTATCTCTCTCCCCTCCTCTCTGTAAAATATCAATAAAATATTTAAAAAAAAAAAAAAAAAAAGAACAGGCAGGCTCGGGAGCAATCTTCGTAAATTCTCGCCAATGCCTGGACCTACTCAGAGACCCCTTTCTATCTGACCAAGTTGAATGGTCCTCTCGGCCCAATTGTGTCTGCAAATCTCAACTTTCTCTCTCCACATCTCTTCTATCCGTCTGCACCTGTCGCCCTCGCTCCTCCAGGTTAGGATGGATGAACAGAGCAGCAGAATAACTTGCACTCCACCTTAAAGGGAGGAGGAGTCCGGACAGGAGGGAGGGAGGCAGACAGGCGTTCCCGGTGGCCAGGGGCCCGACTTGGAGGGAGGACCACCCAGAAGCCAGTGTCTGGAGAGTGGAGGAGCAGTGGGGACGCAGGGAGATGAGGTTGGAAACAGGTTGGAGTCAAGTTGGTGAGAAGCGCGATGGCCTTATGAATGTATTTTTACCTTTATTATGGAACCCGTGGGAAACTATGGGAGGTCTTAGAGAAAAGGGATTTTGTCACTGGCCCTGTGCCTGTGCTGACGACAGACTGAAGCAGAGACTAGAAGCCGTGAGATGAGTGAGGTGTGTTCAGATTTCTTATTTGGGGGAACAGAGGGGATGTAACTCAACCCTACATGTTCTGAGCCCAGTGGTGTAGCAGGCACTTACTTCCCCAAGGCTGTAGGGAGCTGAGATATGAATTTTACCCTCAAGATGCATCATGCAACACAAATGCACACTCAGCGAACACTGACTGGATACCTACATTTGACCACAGATGACAGAATACCCAAGAAAGAGTGGCTTATGCAGCAGAGCTCTGAGTTAGCTCACACGACAAGAAGTGTGGAGTTTGTCATGAGCGTGTTAGCCAGTGAGTAGCTAGATCAGCCATGGGCAAACTATGGCCTGCAGGCTGGATCCGGCCCGTTCGGCTGTTCTATTCGGCCCTTGGAGCTGAAAGAGTGGAGGGCTCTCTTGCTCTCCCCTCCGCTCCTTCACCATCAGTCCAAGATGAGAGTGCCAGCATGGTCAGGTTGCTTTTGTTCCGGCCCTCCGGTCCAGTTTAAGAACCCATTGTGGGGCTCGAGTCAAAAAGTTTGCCCATCCCTGAGCTCGATGGTTCCTTCTCCCAGTTCTCTCTCTGGATTCGGACGGTCAGTCACCCTCCGGCCTGCAGTCCCCACGTGGTTAGAGGGCCTGGCTCTGAGCCAGCCACAAACCTGCCATTGGCTCGTCTGGTGTTGCTTTCCCAGATTTGCTGCCTTTGCAGCTCCCTGAATTCGGATCCATAAATCCAGCCAGCCTCCCCTGGGGGAAATCCTTTGTCCTCCCAGCATTCCCCAGGCCCGAATGCTCAGGCACCCTACTCCTTTCCCAGCTGAAACTGCTCCCTGTAGGTCTCAAGTGCAAAGGCTCTTTTGTAATTTAAAGACATAAAATGTCGCCAACCTCCTCTCTCAGGAACACTCCCTACTCCAGAAGGTGCATAAAGGTTAAAATCTAGGGTGAATGTAGAGTTGCTTGTAGAGAAGTTTCAGTTTTATTAATCAAAATAGGATTGTAGCTTGGCAGCAGTGACTCTTTATACATTTCCTAAAAAGAGAGATGGGTGAGTTTGTGAGATAGTCTTCTCAATCTACTTTACAGACAATTCTAGAACACTCATGGGTGTGAGGACCCTAAACAATAACCCATCATTTTGGGGAGGTCTCTGACCTCTGGTCCCCAATATTTGGTGTTCACAACAATTCTAAGGAGACTTTTTAAATGAGAAAGGCAGAGCCCTGGCCAGTGTGGCTCAGTTAGTTGAGCATCGGTTGAGCATTGTCGGTTCAATTTCCGGTCAGTGCACATGCCCAGGTTGCGGGTTCCAACCACAGTAGGGAGCGTGCAGGAGGTAACCAATTGATGATTCTCCCTCATCACTGATGTATCTATATTTCTCTCCCTCTCTCTCTAAAATAAATTGTTTTACAAAATAGCCCAGCTGGTATGGCTCAGTGGTTGAGCATCGACCCATGAACCAGGAAGTAAGGGTTTGATTCCCAGTCAGGGCGCATGCCCAGGTTATGGGTTTGATCACCACAGGGAGCATGCAGGAGGCAGCTGATCAAGGATTCTCTATCATCATTGATGTTTCTAGCTCCCTCTCCCTCTCCCTTCCTCTCTCTGAAATAAATGAAATAAAACAAACATATTTAACATGAGGAAACCAGGACCATAAGATTTTTTTTTAAAAAAAGGCATAGCTGGAAAAGCAGAGGTTCAGTGTCAAGCAAACATGTATTCAAACCCATGCCCAGACCCATGCGGTGTGGGAGTTCTTCCTTCCCTCTCTACCCCTGCACCCCTCACCCCACTGAAGTGAAGCTAACCTCTGCTTCTTCACTGCCGACCCCTCCATGCCCGCACCCCGCTCAGCGCCAGGCTCTGGCCCAGAACGTGCTGGGTGATTTGTCATTTTACAAAACAAATACAGTTTGGGTGAGAAGAGAGCCAAGTGATAAATAATCTCAGAGCAGAAAGCTACTGTGGAAGTTTTAGAGCAAAAGAGAAAAACAAAAACAAACCCCAAGAAAGCATAAAAGCTCAGGATGATTTATTTCATAATTTAAAAATCAAAATTGCCTTCGGGCGGCAGGACTTGTTTGCCCAGCTTTACCCTGGAGTGAGTCATAATGGCTAAGTTATATACCCTCGGAAAACCAGGCCTTCTCTGGTGGGAACGCCGAGATGTCATTAAACCCGGGACCGTGTGCAGCTGTGCCAGACTCAAATGGCCTTTGAAATCGAGACCAACCGAGCGGCAGCCTCAGGGCCAGTGCGTGTTCCTGCACGCCCGTCCCCACAGTCCCATCCACCACGTGGCGGGAAAGAATTGTGGGGAGCAGAAAATCACTTTGGCCTTAGGGACAGGGCCCAGGAGAGAGGTGAGGACGCGTATAAATTCAGTGGTTAGTGGGACAAGGGGAAGGAGGCTACTGATGACACAGGGCCAATTGAATTCTGTCTGCCGTGGGACCCGGTCTGGATACCGCCACAGGAAGTCCGGGCCTGGACCGGTTATCCACTGCCAGGAAAACACCGCAGAACAAGCAGTCCCAGACCGCAGAGGCACACAGGTGCAAGCACGGATTTTCCTTTTCTAACAAGCCTGTGGGCCAGGTTTAGCTGTCTCACTGGTCTTGCTGTTGCATCTCTGGTCCCCTGGGGGATGACTGATCTAGAACAGTTGCACTCACATCTGGCCGGCTGGCTATTGGCTGAAGCCATGGAGGTGCAGGGGAGAAAAACATTTCGCCTTGACCCTCTTAGGACCCCTGCCTGGGTCCAGAGATGAGACTGACAAAGACACGGTAATAGGAGAAAAGCATATAAATCTAGTGGCTAAGTTTTAGATGAGGTGCCTTCAGAAGGAAGCGAAGTGGTTAAGCCCAAGTAGTTTAGACTGAGTTTGATGAGGTGTGGGCAGCGATGGAGGAATATGACAAAGAGGAAGAGGTGCATGCAGTAGCCAGAGGGAAATTTTTAAGATCTGTTCATTTGGATTCTTCTCTGCATCCCTTTCTCTTCAGAGATAAAGATGCTCTTTCCTCCAGGTGTGGGGTGGGCACTCCTATATGAGCTGCTGTGAGAGACAGTTTCTCAGATTCCCTCAGCTTCAAGCCTCCAGTATGCAGGGTGCCATCTTTGGGGTGGCAAGTCCTGAACCCCATCAGAGACAACTGGCCCGCACGTCTGCTGTCATAGTATTTGTTAACATTAACATCAATAACATCAATAGAGTTAAAAACACAGCTTCAGAGCCAGTCTGCCTGGGGTCCACACCTCAGTCCACCATTTAATAATTGCATGCTTAGTTAGCCTCTGCATGCTTCTGTTTCTTTATCTGTACCCTGGGGATCATAAAACTGCCTACCTACTAAGGTTTCGTGAGAATTCAAAGAAACAAACTAGAGAGCGCAGCACAGCGCCTAGCACCCAGTAGGAGCGCAGTCGTGTGATGGAATACTTTGTGAATGTGGGAGGAGGAAGGAGGTCTCTCAGGACATCCTCCAGACACGGATTTCCCATTGACATGTGTGGGCAGCGTGTGAAGAAGTTTCATGGTAGGAAGGGTGACATTTGCCCTTTTCACCTCCAGAGATGGCCCCCTCCTCTGGGCCGGCCGCCTTCCTTACGAGAGAAAGAGCTGCCTTATCACGTTTCCTTTCTGTCCACCCTCCCATGCGCTCTGGGGAAGGAGAGCGGCTCGAAAAACTGCCAGCTGCCATCCCTGGCAGTTCCATAAGGTAATTAGGTTCTAAGCAGATACACGCACCCACCTGCCGAATGGGCCCTGACGGGTCTTAGGAAGAAGGGTAAGAACACCATCCGCAAAGAACAAACACCGGCCCACAAATAAACCAATAAAAATGTCACCGGTCTCTGGACCAGCGTTGCCTCGGCAGACAGGGAAGCAGGGTTCTCAAACGAAAACATATTTTTGCCATCTCATTTGGGTTTTCAGGGTGGATTTTGCATGACGCCCGAGGCTGCCTTGCAGGGGACCTGGGAAGGCCTTCTCTGATTAGTGGGGCTGATGATCCCCTCTGAGAGGTGAAGGCTGCTTGAAAATTCACCCCACTAATTAGCAACAGCCCGGGCTGCCTGGGGTGGGCTAGGCCCTGTGGGGAGTTGTGGAGTTGGCCACGTGGGAAGACTCATGCTGGAAGCTGTGGTACCTTTGGCAGGGGAGAGGGGTAGGAGCAGAACAAACAGATGGGGGGGGGGAGATCTAACATTTTGAGCACCTCCCTGCGATAAGCATTCTCAATGGAATTGCATTTAATCCCCACAACAAACCACAAGGGGCGTGTTTTAACTCCCGTCTTCACGGACAAGGACACCGAACTCCAGACGGGTTAAGTACTTGCCCAAGTTACACACCTAGGAAGGGAGTGAAACCAGGGCTCTGGTTCACCTCTGCCCTCCTCCTCTTCCAGAAGGCCGCCCTTTCCGAACACTGATGGGAAGTCAGGGCCTTGCCCTGAAGCAGCTCTCCCCACCACGGGCGACGTCTGTCGCCTGCGTGCTGAATGACCCAGTAGCACGTTTACCACATGCCGTGAGGGACTTGCATAGCTGGGAAGGGGCAGGGTCAGGGTCACAACCACAATGTATGGGATCCCAAAGCTCAGGGTTGGCAGTTTGTGGGATGGGCGGGGCTGTTGTGGCTGAGCTTCAAGGGAGAGGTGGTGTGTGAAATGGAGGAGGAGGCATGAGAGGTGGATGGATGGGGACTCAACACAATCACAAGCTGAAGTGACACATACTGGCAGGCACCTGTCCCCATCCTGGCTGCCAGCGCCCGTTCCTTCCTCTTTCCAGTACCCTCATCCCCCACCCAACCTCATCTTTCCCTTCCCCACTACGCACCCCTGCCTTTGTATCCCTGTCCTTCCCATACACACACACACATCACTTTTATCTGGGGGAAGGCATTACCCTAAACTCCTCATTGCTACCAAAACCACATGGGCTGGGGCCAGGGATGGATGGACCCACACCTCTCCCTACCCATACCCCTCCTGCGTGTGGTTGGAAATTTTTTTCTGAATGAAAGATCTACTGAAGATTCCTCCTTCCCTTCTTTGCCTCCATGCTTCTGCCTACACTCCTGCTTCCTCCTGGGATGCCCACCCAACTCCATCTGACCCAGCCTTCAAGGTCAGCTCAAGGTGCACTACCTGCTGGGAACCTTTGGATCGTTCGCCCATTCATTTAACAAGCACTATGCGCCCATGACCTTGAGGTGCTGGGGAGTCCGCGGTGGCCAATATGAATGAAATCCGTGCCCTGATGGAGCTTCCCATTTAGGACACAGAAAATAAACAAATGCAGCTGACCCTTGAACAGCAGAAACCCCCGTGCAGTAGAAAATCTGTATATAAC
Organism: Vespertilio murinus; assembly: GCA_963924515.1. Classification (NCBI taxonomy): domain Eukaryota; kingdom Metazoa; phylum Chordata; class Mammalia; order Chiroptera; family Vespertilionidae; genus Vespertilio; species Vespertilio murinus. The sequence continues at coordinate 188,595,229 of OZ004707.1, forward strand.
TCCTGACTCCCCAGAAAACATAACCACTAATATTCCACTGTTCAACGGAAGCCTTGCCAATCACATAAATAGCCAATTAACTCATATTTTGTATGTAACACGCATTAAACACTATACTCTTAGAATCAAACAAGCGAAAGGAAAGAACGTGATAAGGAAATCATAAGGAAAAGGCATTTACTGGATTGATTGGGGGAAAAATCCATTTATAAGTGGACACAGAGTGTAAACCCATGTTGTTCAAGGGTCAGCTGCATACAAATGAACGCCCAGATCATGCCACGTGGCGATCCGTGCTGTAAAGAAGAGGGGCCGTGTGTGGTGATGGGGTGGAGGGGAGGGCTGAGCTACTGCAGGCAGTGGGTGAAGGGAGGCCTCTCTCAGGATAAGATGACCTTGGAGCGGGCCCCTGGGTGAAATGGAGCAGATCCGGCCAGACCTGGTCAGGAAACAGCAAGGGGGCCATTAACCTGGAGCAAGCGACAGGGAAGGAAGGCTGGTGGGAGATGGTGGCCCAGCGGGAGCAGAGCCTTGCTGCCCCGCCCAGAACGGGCTGCTCTCTGCTTTCCCTTCTCCGCACAACCCCAGGCCATGTCCTTCATCTTTGTCCGCTGGTGGACATATCAGTCCTCTGTGGGGCTGGGACCCACCGGGGCTGAGGACGCTGTTCTCTGCATCATTGTGGCCCTAGAGCAGGGGTGGGCAAACTTTTTGACTCGAGGGCCACAATGGGTTCTTAAACTGGACCGGAGGGCCGGAACAAAAGCATGGATGGAGTGTTTGTGTGAACTAATATAAATTCAAAGTAAACATCGTTACATAAAAGGGTATGGTCTTTTTGGGTTTTTTTTAATTCAATAGTTTTATTCAACCGGATCCGGCCTCCAGGCCGTAGTTTGCCCAACCCTGCCCTAGAGCCTAACACAAAATGGCTCTCATGTCTCTGGCACCAGGCACAGGTTAGGAGGACTCACTGGAAGGTCTAGGAGGCAGTGGTGCGTGGAGTCAGCCATCACGGCCCCTGTAGTCCAATATACCGCATCCGCAGGGTCAGCAATCTAGTCTAACTGGTTTGATCTCACGCATGTGCGGTGCTCAGAGCCAGGAGATGTGACGTCTGTGATCTGCGTGCTAGTCATCAGATGGGTTGCAGCCACAGGGAAGGACCCCATGGGAATGCTAAGTGGTAGATAAAGGAGCCGGGAGGCTGAGACTCAGGACAGAACTCCAAGCGCAACTTCAATAGGAAACCGAGGCAGGAAGCCTGGGTATGAGCCCAGCCAGGTGAGGCTAGGACTCAGTGCCCCGTAGATGCCCGGCTACCCCCAGGTCTGACCAGTCCTAGACTTGTAGCTGCTGGAGTAGGGTCTGGAAGGAGCCTCCGCCCGGAGACTGAAGACACATTATTCCTGGCCTCTGCAGAGACACAGAGACCACCTGCAGCCAGGGATGCACAGAGAGTTCCGGTGATGCCGACTTCTGCTCCCCGGCTGCACACATCCTGCGCACCATCCCTTCCCCCTGCCTTCTCCCTCGTGAGCTCCTTGGAGAGCCTCACGTGGCTATCTGGGAGGTGACTGGGGGGAGCACTGTATGTCCAACAGAGCTCTCCTTTGAGCTCATTCTGAGCTCGAAAAGCAATTTGTAGCTGCAAATGCATAACAACTCCTGGACCCACCCCCCGCTTCTCCTCCTCCCTCCAGTGATCAATCAGAGCTTTTAATTAGCTCCCATGGCTTTCCTGTGCTCCTCCAGACTCGCTTCCCTGTCTCTGGTGAAGCCCCCAGAGTGGCTGGACATGAAGAGGGCTTTTCCTGCGAACAGTCGACCTCCATCTCGGCCGGCACCACGCACTCCTAAACCACGTGAAGCAGCCTGGTGCCTCTGACACCAGTCACAAGATGGGCAGAGCTCAGAAAAGCAGAAGGCTCCCCAGACCTCCTTGTCAATAGCTCATTTTACAGACACACACACAAAAAAAAAAAAACTAAGAGAAAGAAAGAGACAGAGAGAGATAATTCTCTGTCATTTAGCTTGATTTGAGCCTTTGAAGAAATTGCCTGCCTCTCTAACTTACTACCTCTTGGTTTATTTTAATCTCTATTATTAGTCTTCGCTTTTTGGTGACTTTATATGAAATACTAGGGGCCCAGGGCACGAATTGTGCACCTTGAAAGGAACTGTCGGCCGAGAGGCTGCAGTGGGCATAGGGGTGGGCCCATCCTCTGCACCCCCGCCCAGCCCCTCCTGCCATGACCCAAGTCCCCTATCTGTGCTCAGCCCTGCTCCCGCCGCCACCACTCCCATGTGCTGACAGCGCCAGCCCCACTCACACCCGCTGACAGCATGGAGAGACTGGGGCTGGTGCCAGCAGTGGGTGAAAGCAGGGCCGACATCATCAGCGGGTGTGAGCAGCAGCTGCTGCTCCAATCACCCCTCAGGAGCAGGGGGAGGTAGAGAAGCCCTCAGGGGCAATTGGGGCCAGCAACTGCCACTCACACCCACTGATGGTGCTGGGTGATTGGGACCAGCACCAGGTACCAGCAGCAGGTGTGAGTGGCAGCTCTGTGCCAGCAGCAGGTGCAAGTGGAGCTGTCACCAACAGCGGGTGTGAGAGGCAGCTGCCAACCCCAATCACCCCTCAGGAGCAGGGGGAAGTTGAGAAGCCCTGAGGGGTGATCAGGGCAGGACCATGGCACACAGGAGCAAAGAATTTTTAGGAACCATCAGAGGTTCGCCCTGATGACAGCGACCGGCTCTGCACCTTGGTCTGGCGCCCCAGCTCACCTGCTCCACCATCCCACTGCAGCCAATGCCTGCCATATTCGCGTTCTGCCACCTGCTGCCAACGCCCACCATGTTCTGTGCACGCCCCCTAGTGGTCAATGCACGCTATAGCAACTGGTTGTTCAGTTGTTTGGTTGTTTTGCCATTCAGTCTATTTGCATATTACGGGTTTTAAAAAATATATATTTTATTGATTTTTTACACAGAGGAAGAGAGAGTTAGAAACATCGATGAGAGAGAATCATCGATCAGCTTCCTCCTGTGCACCACCTACTGGGGATGTGTCCACAACCAATGTACATGCCCTTTACCGGAATCAAACCTGGGACCCTTCAGTCCTCAGGCCGACGCTCTACCCACTGAGCCAAACCAGTTTCGGCCAAATTAGGGTTTTATATATATAGATGGACATTCTATAGCACTGCTATGGAGACAGCGCCTTACAATTTTAAATGGGCAGGAGCTTGGAAAAGAGCTTAGAAAGTGGGTGCATCTATTAGCATTCCTCCCTTTTCTGAAAAGACCTACTCTGTTCCCAGGCTCAGGAATACCCAGGTCTCTATTTGGGCATCTCATTAAATGGAAACTACAATAACCATTAGATTTAGGCATAGCAGGAAGCCTCAAGGAGCACATGACATTTGAGCTGAGTCATGAATGACATGGATGAACAGCCATGGGGCGATCTAAGGGAAAAGGCTCCCAGGGACCTCATGTGCAAAGGTCCTGAGGTAGAAATTAATCTTATATTTAGAAAGAGAAGAAAAGCCATCAATCTAAGAGTGCCACCCATTTAATCCAATACCAACTACTTCCTTTGATTATCATTCTATGTAATTATCTTTTTTAAGTGTATTTTTTGTTGATTTCAGAGAGAGGCAGGGAGAGGGAGTGATGACAGAATCATTGATCAGCTGCTTCCTGAATGCCTCCCACTGGGAGGTCGAGCCTGCAACCCAGGCATGTGCCCTCACTGGGAATAGAACCTTGACCTCCTGGTTCATAGGTTAATGCTCAACCACTGAGCCATGCCAGCTGGGCTATTTAATTATCTTTAAACATACTGATCACTACCTGCAAATGTCTTACGCGTTACTATTTTCTGTCCTCACCCTTAACATGCAAACTCTATAAGAACAGGGACCTCATCTACCTAGTTTATTGTTGTATCCACATTGCCTAAAATAGTAGTAGGCACAGCACGAATATTTGTTGACTGAAATGAAGGAATCATTACCGAGTGGACTACAAGACATGGTTAGAGGAGGCAGAAGACAGAACATGTTGGGAGTTCAACTTCACTCGGTCGGATGAGGAAGTAAAGAGGAGAGTCATAGGATCACAGTGTATTTTAAAAGCACGCTCTGCTGTGTGGAGAATACTGGTATACTGTATGGAGCAAAAGGAAGATGCAAGTGGACTGCTGAGGTGTTTGTGCCACGGTCCAGGCGAGAGAGGACAATGGACTGCCCTAGTGTTGCAGCTGTGCACATGGAGAGATATGAATGGCTTCAGGATGTGTTTTGGAGGCAGAGTGTTAAGGACTTACTCCTGACTTGAATGTATTGACTGAGAGCAAGCAAGTCATTAAGTCAACAGTCCCCAAATCCAAATCTCCAGGACAGAACCTTCCTCCAAGTTCACATACTCAACATCCTAGTTGACATTCCTATGATAAGTCTAAAAATAGAATCTTTATCTTCTTTCTACTGAAATAAACATTCCTTTTCCTTATCTTTATCTATCACTTCAGAGAAGGACCCTGATTGGCCCATTTTTGGATTACACACCCATTTCTGGGATGAAGGGATCGGGGAAGTATGATTGGTCAGGCCTGGGTCACATGGGTGGAAGAAGGCTATGATTGGCTAGTTCCCCAGAGCCACATAGAATTGGGAGAGGCAGTCAGCCAAAGGATGGGAGTGGGGAGCAATATCAGAATGCTTGGCAGACAAAAACAACAGATGCCAACCACCAATGGCACACTACTGGCTTCAAGATGGAAGATAAGCCCTTTAGCATGGCATACAAGGACCTTCGCCATCTGGCCCTGTCTGCCTTCCCTGCCTCATCTCTCAGGCCTCTAACTGTGCCCTGGTGGCACCAGGCCGCCTGCTATTCCTGGAGGAGACTCTGCTTTCTACTGTATGCCCAGCCCTCTGCTGAGAATGCCCTGCCTGCGTCTTTGCCCAAACTCTGTTTTGTTCATGTGCATTGTTTTAAGAGAAAGCCCTTCCCAAGACTCAGGCTGCCAGGGACTCTGTGCTTCCATCATTCATCCCCTGCAGCCTTGGAAGTTTCTGCTTAGCCCTGTGTGTGCGCTGGGCTGGGAGCTCCTTGAGAAAACAGCTGTGTCTTTTATCTCTATTTCCACTCACATTTGCAAAGCCTCTGTGAGCATTTGCTGCCCTCTTGAATAGGAAGAGAAAATCAGGGAGAAAGGAAAGGAAGGAGGGAGGGAAGGAGGGAGGGAGAAGTTTTAGCAATAAGTAAGAGAGTGTGTCATAATATAACAGAAGAATGAAGACTCTGGGGAAGATACAGAGGTTAGCTCTATTTCACATACAAAAGTTGGACCAAATTTATGGCTTGGACAGGAGGCAGTGTGAGGGCAGAACACCGGCACATATCCTGAGGCAGATATGTGGAAATGGCCAGGTAGCACATTTCTTTCTAGAAACTCCCAGGTGTGGAGCAAGAGTGACCGTCATGCACAGCTGGTAGAGTACACATTGGGACAAGCCTTTGGGGGAGCAATTATGGCAGCATCTTAAAAAGTTGAAAATGAACATACACGATGGCCCAGCTCTTTCTGTTTGTCAATGTAAAAATTCAAATCAGCCTCCATGTCCACTGGCAGGAGAATATGTAAATAAACCCTGGTGTGTTCATATATATGAAGATAATACAGGAGAGAAAGGATAAACCAGCACTACCTACGTCAAAACGGGTACATCCAAAAGAACATAGGGAAAGAAGTTGTAGAAATACATGTAAAGTATAAAACAAAGTTTTTAAATGTGCAAAACACCCCAATAATTATATGTAGCACAAGTATAAAGTGTGCATGGAATTATTAAAGAAAACATAGGGGGAAAGCTTAATGACATTAGTCTCTGAGGCAATAATTTCGTGGGTATGACACCAAGAACACAAGCAACACAAAAGCAAAACTAGACAATTAGGACCATACTAGACATATCCTGGATTTTGACAGCACCAAAAATCTGCTCTACCTGTAGTACCAAACTCTATCTTTCTTAATCTCATTCCCTCACTGAGGTCTCAACTTTCCTAAATACTTGATTTCTATCCCCAGCCCCCAAATCCATTTCTCTTCCTACCTTCCCTGGAATTAATGATTTGGTTGCTCTTGTGACATCACCCTCAAACTCATTTCTGCCTGTTGATTTCTCACACCTACCTGACAAGATCCATACCTGAATTAAGTCACCACTGGAGCCTGGTGCTACAAGGTATAACAGCATGATAATTTGATTGAGGATGTGAGGAGGGGAAGGACCTCAGTTGTAATCTCAGAGGAGCCTACCAATCCTGTATAATAAAAGCCTGACATGCAAATTGTTCGACCAGAAGATCAATGAGGAGTTTGAGTGCTCACTATGATGTGAGTTGACCACCAGGGAGCAATACAGAACATAGTGGAGGCACTGCTGGCCCCCATGGGTCCAGATGAGAGTGGGACCATGATGGGATGGTGGAGCAGGTGAGCAGGCGGCACAAGGCAAAGGCAGGTGCAAGCAGGGTCCAATCACCCCACCAATAACCTGCAGACAGCGACCATCTGTGGCAGTGGGGTGTGGGGTGTGGGGCTGCCGCCAGGCTCCCAGGCACTGAGGGAGCTGGGCAGGGGACCCAGCCCCTGATGGATCACCCCACAGGCAGGGGGTGGAGCAGGTAAGAAACACCAGACCACAGCAAGGTGCAAGGCAGGACTATGGGGCTACGAGACTGGGGCAAGAGCTGGGACACAATTTCTGCAGACCACCCTGAGTGACCCCACCCATGCAGGAATTCATGCACAGGCCTCTGGTTCTTAATGTTCATAGTAAGGCTCTCTTCCCCCATGGAGCAATTTGACTCCTTTATTTTTGCCAAACTTTCTACCTTCCCACTTCCAGCCACCAGGTCCCTCCCCCACCCGACTCCAGCTTAAGATCTCCTTCACAGAAGAAATACAAGCCAAGGGCAAAGGACCATCCACATGCCCTGCTCAGACAATGATCCCATTTTCTATCCGATGTCATCTGAAACTCATTTACCTTTTTTAATAGTTGGAAGAAATATTCCTCTCCTCCTTAAGACTAAACTCGCCATTTTTTCTTCCTAATTCCTCTCTGCTTCTACCTCCTCAAAGACCTTATTCCTTGACATTGGTCTTGATAATGACTTTTTGGATTTCCACCACAAGCAAAAATAAACTAAATCACACTAAAAATGTTCTGTGCCACAAAGGAAACAATCAACAAAATGAGAAAAGCACCCTGCAGAGTGGGAGAACAAATTTGCAAACCAGATATCCAATAAGAAATAAATATTCAAAATATACAAGGAAATTTTACAACTCCATAGTAAAAAGACAAAAAAAAAAAAAAAAAGACAAAAAGTCAAACACGGGCAAAGGACCTGAATAGACATTGTTCCAGTGAAGACATACAACTGGCCAGCAGGTACATGAAAAGGTGCTCAGCCACTAGTTATCAGAAAAATGCAAATAAAACCACAATGAGGTGTCATATTATACCTTTTGGAATATCAATTATCAAAAAAAATAAGAGATACATTGGCAAGAATATGGAATAACTGGAATCCCTATACACTGTTGATGTGATTATAAATTGGTGCAGCCAATATGGAAAATAGTATGAAAGTTCCTCAAAAAAAAATTTTTTTAACTACCATATAACCCAACAATATATCCAACAGAAGCAAAATCACTATCTCAAAGAGATACCCAGTTACCATATTTATTGATTGTATCATTGTTTACAATAGCCAACATAAGGAAGCAACCTAGGTGTTTATCTGTGTATGAATGGATAACAGAAAACGTACGGTATGTATATAAAACTAGAGAGCATTACGCTAAATGAAATAAGGCAGACAGAGAAAGACAAATCTTGTATGATATCACTTTTTTTTTAATTTGAACTCATAGAAACAGAGATTTGATTGGTGGTTGCCAGGGGTTGAGAGGGCCAATGGCAAGTACAAACTTCCAATGATAAGATGAGTAACAAGTTCTCGGGATCTAGTGTTCGGCATGCTGACTGCAGTGAATAAAACTGTACTGTGTCCGTGAAACGTGCTAAGAGTAGATCTGAAGCATTCTCACATTTTTTTTTAAAAGTAACTACATGAGGGGACAGATGTGTTAATTAACTTCGTTATAGGAATCACTTCCACGTCATCACACTGTGTACTGTAAACGTACTACAGTTTTGTCAGCTGCACCTCAGTAAAGCCGGAAAACATTAGTTTCCAAGACTACTGTTAATATAAACATGTTAATACAAATAAGTAAAATGTTTCCCCACAATAAGCTAAAAGCGAGTAAAAATTTTAAATTAAAAATAATATTAAAAGAAGGTACTGGGGAAACGTTCCAAGCTCAGAAGGTTGCATGTTGAAAAGCTCCCAGGAAGAGGACTTGGCCTTCATGGAAGTGCCATGTGTGAGGCACATGACATGACTCGTGGAGGCTAAAGTGAGGTCCAAGGAGGGCTGGGAAAGAGATGGGCAGGTGGGGGGGGGGGGTCAGGCAGGAGGTGAGGGTCAGGGAAGGGCACTGTTGGTAATGTTCAACAATCAGGGCAAGAAAGAGGGAGGGGGCGGGGCTTAAAGATGTTTGCATAAGGCATTGTGGAGATTTGATTTGCATTTAAGGAATATCCCCCTGGCTACTATGTGGATGATTAACTGGAGAGAAATCGGTTAGCACAGTGGTGGGCAAACTGTGGCTTGAGAGCCACATGAGGCTCTCTGACCCCTTGAGTGTGGCTCTTCCACAAAATACCACGTACCCTAATGAAGTTAATAACATGTACCTACCTATATAGTTTAAGTGTAAAAAATTGGGCTCTCCAAAGAAATGTCCATCGTTGTACTGTTGATATTTGGCTCTGTTGACTCATGAGTTTGCCGACCACTGGGTTAGCAGTCATTGTAATCATCTCGCCAAGAAGTGATGAGAGCCTGACTGGGCAGAGATAGAGAGGACGGAACTGAAGAGTGCAGAGGGAGCATTCGCAGCAGGTGGCGACCAATGGCACGTGGGGGCGAAGGGAGGAGAGGTGAAGAAGGATGGTGACGCGTCGTGCTCGGCGACAGTGGAACGGGTGTGATCGCTGGAATACGGAACAGAGGAAACAGGGCCAGTCTGGAGAGAAAGACACACGTCAATGTCAGCTTGCATTTCTGCTGCCCGGAAGACTCCCAGGGGGCGGGTGTTAATAAGCAGTGGGTTTCTCAGGCCTGAAGCTCATGAGAGAGTGTTAGTGAAAATCACAGGGACCTGTGAGCCATCCGCAGGGAGACGGTGGTTAGACCGGGGTCAGGGAGGACTTCACCCGAGGAGGGGGCACCGGCGAGAGGAGAGAGGACCTGGAAGGGGCCCGTCAGAAAAGGGAAGATGGAGGGGACGCTTCCCTGGTCTGCCCGCCTCTCTGCCCACCCCTTCCTCACTCCTCTCGGGGAAGGGGGGAGAGATGGGCAGAGAAGCAATCCCTGGCCCATGTACTGTGCTTGCTTCCTGAGAAAAAAAGAAAAGAGACAGAGAGAAGGAAGCCTCCCCACTCGAAGAACAGCGTTTTACTCCCTTCATTTATCACATGACCTTTCTTTGGACTCTTTTTTTTAAAAAATATTTTATTGATTTTTTACAGAGAGGAAGAGAGAGGGATAGAGAGTTAGAAACATCAATGAGAGAGAATCATTGATCAGCTGCTCTTGCACATCCCCTACTGGGGATGTGCCCGCAACCAAGGTACATGCCCTTGCCGGAATCGAACCTGGGACCCTTCAGTCCACAGACCCACACTCTATCCATGGAGCCACACCGGTTTCGGCTCTTTGGATTCTTTCTCCCAAAACGTTGACCTTGAACTTGACTCACCTGTGCCAGCTCTTCTTTCCTTTGGAAAGAGGATGGGGAGAGACATGAGAAAGACACGGGAGACTGGTGTACCTTGGAATGCCCAGCCTTGGAATGCCCCCTGCTTTCCACAGCAGCTCATCGCATTCTGCGCAGAGACAAAGCGGGGACTGAAACAAACCCTCTGCGTCCAGTTACCCCGCAAATGGAAAGCCCTGGGCGTTCTGGGGCAGAGCCAGGACGGGAACCGGTGGCCTTCACCAGCACTTTCAATACAAAATGGACGCATCCCTGCCCCACCAGCAAGCAGGCCTCTCCTTTCACCTGAGAGGCGCTGGGATTGTGGGATTGGATCACGGGGAGCCGACCTGATCTGCAGCCCGCGGCGTGGGAGTGAATGATTTGATGGGCAGCGCGCGGCCACGGGCTAATTGAAGGGCTAGCACGGTGGGGCGCTGGGGTGATTGCCAGATTGATGGTCGAAGCTTTTGTTTCCAGTCCAGACAGCAATTAAAGACCCTGGCACGGCTCTTATCCACCAGACATCCAGTTGGCTACGGGACTGTCTGCACCTTGTAATTTGCTGCAGACCCTCCCGGACCCCACGCTGGCCCTGCAAACAGTTCCCCAGGGCGAGGGCTCGCCCTCTGTGCTGCAGGCCCGGGCCTGTCCGGCCCGGTCCACTCTGCAGTGGAGAGCTGCAGGGTTTTTTCTCCCCTAACAAAGACCTGAACGTCTAATTTAAGAAGACAGTGGCGTGATCCGCTTCTGGTTTTCCCGCCGTGTACGGGAGCAGGCCCGGGGAAGTGAGAGACGTGATCTGTCGGGAGCCTTTTCCCAATCTCATCCGGGCAGCATTTCTCCTGCCCCCGTGTGCAGACCTTGCCTCCGTTCTATCTTCCCGAGATTACAAGCGGCAGCTGTTTGTGTAGCCGATTCCCGGGGGAGGGGAGGGGAGGGGTCCAGGTCTTATCTGTTAGTTCAGAATGTTTTCCACTTATTTTTAAGGGAGAAAAGTCAACAATTCAGAAACTATTAAAAAGGAGTGAACGGCAAAATGGCAGGTAGCGCTGAGTTTCCTTTCATAGGCTTCCTGGCCAGGGGGCTGGAGGCAGGGGGGCGGGTAGAGGAGGGGAGTGGAGGGCTGACATTCAGCATCTCTCTAGGCAGCTGCTTATACAGGGCACTGCCCGCTCCCCAGGCCCAGCCAGCTCCCAGCTACCAGAACGGTGGTTTTTTCTCTATATCCATGCATGTACTTTTATTTTGGTAAAAGTGTGTTTTTTAAAAACTCTGTGTTAAGGGCAAGAAGAATTCCTTCTTTTGTGCCTAAAAGGGATGCACAGGAAATTGAATCTGGGTAGGGACCCAGAGGGTGCTGGGGTGAGCGAGCCCAGCGGGCAGAGCAGGGAGCAGACAGGGCTCTGCATCTCCAGGCACTTCTGGCCCCTCTCCTGCCTGCCCCATCCCTAGGGCAGTGGTCAGCAAACTCATTAGCCAACAGAGCCAAATAGCAACATACAACGATTGAAATTTCTTTTGAGAGCCAAAGTTTTTAAACTTCTTCTAAAGCCACTTCTTCAAAATAGACTTGCCCAGGCCGTGGTATTTTATGGAAGAGCCACACTCAAGGGACCAAAGAGCCGCATGTGGCTTGAGAGCCGCAGTTTGCCCATCAAGGCCCTAAGGCATTGTCTTCAGAAGCGGACAAGAGAAGCCATTGCTAAGTGAAGTAAGCCAATCAAAGAAAGATGAGTATCACATGACCTCACTCGTGTGGCATCTGATGAACAAAACAAACTGATGAACAAACTAGATCCAGAGACCTAGAAGCATGGAACAGAGGGAAGGTGGTTAGGTGGTTTTTAGGGGGTGTTGGGGGAGAAGAGATCAACCAAAGACTTTATGTGCATATATGCATAATCCATGGACACAGACAATAGTGTGGTGAAGGCCTGAGGCGGTGGGTAGGGGCGGGCTGAAGGGGTGGGGTAAAAAGGAGACGTATGTACAGTAGGTCCTCGGGTTACATCGGAGACTGGTTCCTATGGTGCAACGTAACGCGATTTCACGACAAGTCGGAACCCACCTACATTAGCATCTACATCACTCACATGGAGCATGTACACAGCAGTAACAAAGAGAAGCAGTAAAAAAAAAAAAATTAAAAGATAAGAATTCCTGACCTTTACTTGTGGTAAGTACAGTAAATAATAATAAACATAAAGCACATATGTACATATGTTGAAATGACAGAACTTTTTTTTTTACAAATAAATGGGAGAAATACGTCGAGAGCGATGTAACCCAAGGACTGTCTGTAATGCTTTCAACAATAAAGTTTTTTTTTTTTTAAAGAGAGGGAAGCCATTGCCCCTGTGCCTTAACCCAGACACGTCCAAGGACGTACACCCCTCTCCGGAGTGCCTGTTCTCCTTCCTCTCCCCTTCCCCAACCTCCAGGGCCCTCCGCTGGCCAGGTTCCAGGGGAAGAGGAAGGAGCATCATAACATTGGCGCACAATAGTACAGCCTTCCACGGTATCACAGTGAAAAGGAGATTCTTTACTCATCATGCAACCCTTCCTCCTTCCTCCTGGGTGTCGTGATGAGGCTCTTACAGTTGGACCATGTTGTGCCCATTGTCTTGTAGCCCAGTGACGTTCAACCTTGTTCATCTCATGGCACACGTGAACTAATTACTAAAATTCTGTGCCACACCAAAAAAAAAAAAAAAATATATATATATATATATATATATATATATATATATATATATATATATATATATATATTATCTGCCGATCTGACACCAAAATAAAAAATAGACATAATTTTGATTCATTCACCCCAGGCGGCTATTGCTGTGTTGGCTGCTATCATTTTATTTTTTATTTGACAATCTAAGGAAACAGAGGGCATTGCCCTGACTGAACAGTCACGCACTGCATGTTTGAAGAGTTCCTTCGGCACACCAGTTGAAAATTTCTGGGATAGACCGGGAGAGCCCTAAAGAACTGCAGGCAACTTTAAGCACAATGACCGCATGTTAAAGGACCAGCGCAGTGGCCAATAGAAAGAGTAGAATTAGGAGACAACACTGAAAATCAAGTTGGGAATAAACAGGCAATGAGTATCCATGGGCAGTAAAAATACACAAGCTGTATTTTTTAATCCCATTTTACTGATGCAGAAACAGAGACTGAAATCATTTGCTCAAGTTTACTCTACCAGTAAGTTGTTAATTCCAAACGTGTCTAATTCCACATGTCTAATTCTAAACTTATTCACGGAAAACAATATAATACTGCCTTTCCATGACCCCCCATCTGTATTTTTAATATTGAGATTTTTTTAAAAGAAAATATATTATTTTATAAACACACTAGAAGCCCAGTGTATGAAATTCATGCACAGGTAGGGTCGCTAGCAGCTGCCAGCTGGGGCCTCCCTTCCTCAGCCTTCCTTCATTCCACGGTGCCCCCTGGTAGTCAGCACACGTCATAGCAAGCGAACAAATTCCAGTCGGTCAAACTCCAGAGGGACACTTTCATATTAGGCACACACACACACACACACACACACACACACACACACACAGAAAACATATACAATGATCTTTTTGCAAAGATTCTCATTTCAAGTTATCTTCTCTTCTTTGTCATTTGCATTTATATGTCCCCCCTGTGATCACAGATCCAGTTTCAGCCCTTCTTCCTCTTCAGACTACGCTGCGCGCACATTTTTATGGTTTTCCACGGTCTTCCTAGTCACTTTTTAATAACTGTGTAATATTTCAGTGAGTGGCTATGCAATGAATGCGTAACTTATGTAATGATTCTCCCACTGTTGGAGGTCATTTCCAATTTCACATAATATAGCAAACACTGCCTGCAAGAGTCTGGGACATGGCAGGTAGTTTTTCTCTTTTATTGGATTATTTCTTCATTTTCCGTAGCAACAAGAGAATATGCTACAGGCCAACAGGTCTGGAGCGTCTTCGAGTCCTGGGTGTGGGGTGCCGAATCGCCCTGCAAACGTGTTTGACTAATTTGCAGTCTCTAAGTGTAGCGTCACTACAGCCCCCTGCTCTGTTCTTCATTACACAACAGAGACACGGGACCTCCGTGTTTTCTCCTGGTAACCGGTGCAGTGAACACTGTTCTGTGTTTAACGCCCACTTGTATTTCCTCACATGTGAGTGATCTGTTCATACCCTCCCCCCGTCTGCTTTAGGAGTTTTCCATGGTGTGCTGCCACGGAGGGCTGGGCGAGGGGGTCCAGGTAAGGGGGCTTGTGTGACATCCAAGTGCTTCCATGGGGCGTGGGCTTCCTAAGGCCTGAGCCCATTTTGAGCGCACGACAGCAAGCCCTGGGTGTGAGGCCCCTAATGGGGCTGTTAGGGGAGATGTTGTTACCGAGAATTATTGGGCTCATTCCAGGCTTTAAATTCATTTCCTAGCTCAGTTTCACCACGTGCCATAAATAACCTGAGCTCTGCAAACAAATGTCACCCAGGCACAAGAGCCAGCTGAAATTAGATTTTAAAAAATAAGAATAACCTGGAGCAGTTACTTGATTGTTGCGTATGTCATAGTGTATGCCAAGGTCACCACTGACCCCTCCCTCCGAGCCTGCGCACACACACACACACACACACAGAGGCACATATGCACAAATAGACACATATAGACACCCGTACAGAGATATGCATATATACATGCATATATACACATAAAAAGAGACATATTTATACACGTGTGTGTGCATGTGTGTGCATATATATATATATACACACACACATTCAGAGACACATATACACAAACATATACACATACATACATATATACACGTGTACAGAGACACACATATACACAACCATACACACATATACAAAGAGACATATTTATACACACATACAGATATACACACATAGTCACACATACACACATGCCCATACACAGAGAGACACACATACACATGTACATGTGTACATACACGTGAACACACACACGCACACACACCCATATACCATGGTTCCTGAGAGAAAAACAGCCTCACAGAGTCATTCCGGCCAAGTGCAAGGGAATGGAGCAAGATGCTGACAGGTAAGTAATTGCTAGAAAAAAGTAACATTTTTGCTTACACCACCCTTCAGGTCTAAGAGAGGGTGGTTACCGGGAAGTGTGTGAGAAGATGAAAAGGGGAGACAAACAGCTTGGCTCTCACGCGTGTCTTCCCAGGTGAGGAGCTATGGGGGTTTAATTGGGTAACTCAGTGGGAAGCGAAAACGAATAGACGTACACAACCCCAGTCCGGGGGAAACCCAGTAGGGGGTGATTTAGTGACTCCGGTTGGCAGCCACTGGCTTCAGCGGCAGCCTCAGCCTCACTCAGATCTGAGGGATCCTTAATTATTCCAAGGACCCAGAGTTTCCAAGCAAATCAGAGGGACGCACGCCACCCTGGGGACCTCTCAGGCCGAGTGCAAGCAACCATGTGAAATTACTTGTTCGCACCGGAAGGAATCCCTCCCATGTGCCCAGAACTGAGATTTCCCCCTCAGAGCAACCCTGGCCGCAGCCTCGAGGGGTGGGCGGGCGGGGGTCTTGGTCTCAGGTCAGCCTGACTAAAGCCCGGTCTCCTCCTGCCCTGTGCTGAGGAGGCACTGGCCACGTATCATCATCAGGATATAGGAGATTGCCCTGTGCCTTGTCTCATTAGAGGGATGAGGGAGGGAGGGGAGCGACCGTGGCACCCGAGTCTTCGACCTTCCTTCCTTTCTTCCTTTTTTAATATGTTTTTATTGAGTTCAGAGAGGAAAGGAGAGGGAGAGGGAGAGAAACATCAATGATCAGAGAGAATCACTGATTAGCTGCCTCCTGCACACCTCCCACTGGGGATCGAGCCCACAACCCCAGACCACAACGGTAGGCCCTCCTCTTTGCCTTGCCGGTGCCCTGAATGGAAATTGAACTGTGACCTCCTGGTTCATAGGTCGACACTCAACCACTGAGCCACACTGGCTGGGCTGTGACCTTTCTTAAATGATGCCTGCATGATGGGTATGAAGGGGAGGCTGGTGTTCAAAGGCTACCGCTGCATGAACCAGCCACTCCTGTGTGACTTCCCCTCATTGAGACCCCGTGACCTCTTTTGCTACATGAGGTCATTGGTTACTCTGGATTTGAAAGTCCATCCTGGCTCTGTATTTCTGACATGGATCCTATAAGTTAGAGAGTTTCCATAACCAAAGACTGCAACTAGAAAGCGTTTGAGTCTCTGCTACCTTGGAATCCAGAAGTGAGTTTTGGGGGGTACAATTCAGGAATGGAATGTGTTGGGGCGGAGGAGTGGTGGCTGCGGGCCAGACACTGATGTCCCCCAGATCGCAGCGGTAGGCCCTCGTCTTGGCCTTGCCAGTGCCCAGCCCAGAACTGGCATCTAAAGTCTGTAGAGAGAAAGAGAAATCCCTGCCCAGGTGGCTCAGTTGGTTGGAGCTTCATCCCATACACCAAAAAGGTTGTGGGTTCGATTCCCAGTCCGGCCACATACCTAGGTTGCAGGTTCAATCCCCAGTTGGAGCATATAACAGGAGACAACTGATCGATGTTTCTCTCTCACATCAACGTTTCTCTCTCTCTTAAATCAATAAACATATCCTTGGGTGAGGATTAAAAAACAAAACAAAGAAAAGAAAGAGAAGGAAAGAAGGAAAGGGAGATAGAGAAGGAGGACAGAGCAAGGCAGCTGGACCAGTCTCCAGAAGTGCTATGGTACTTCCTTTATTTTGATTTAAAAATTCCTTAACCTTCGGCGGCAATGAGGACGCTTCTAAACTTGTGCAAATGAACCTGCAAGAATAGACAGAGGAAGAAGTACCCAGAGAGGGAGCAAAAGGGCAAGCGAGACCTCGGTCCCAGGGCCCATTGGAGGCCGAGGGGGTGTGGTCAGCAGTGCCACACCTGCCAGGAAGTCACGAGTCAAAGGATAGAAGATTCTTGGCTTTGTCAACAAGGAGGTGACCGGCAGCTCTCCGGGCAGGTGCAGCCCCTGATTCCATGAACTTTCGTTCACTCCCGAGACAGAGCTCTCTCTCGGGAGCCTGGCAGGGGCTGGGGGGTGGAGGAGGGGTAGGGGAGAGGGAGGCAGAGGCAGCCCGGGGAGAAGGGACTCGGGGATCTTGCATCCCCACGCGGGTAATGAAATCCTGCTTAAATTGCCCCCCAAGCATACCCCCTCCCAAGCCAGGAATTGGAGCGAATGGGAAAAGCATTCCATATGTTCTGATTAGCTACAACCTCATTACCATGCTTCGCCTCGCAGTGCAGCCCTTCAGTTAATGAAATCTGGTGCTGGAGCAATGAGTGCGGGGCAGGGAGGGGGCTCTGAGGGAGGCCGTGCCGAGCTGTGGCTTTCTTCACTTGTGAGGCCTCCTCCCCCACCCTCATCCCGGAAAGAGAGAGAACTTTAAAAAAAAGGCAAGGGGGGGGGGGTGGGGAGAACTTGAAACAATCTCCAAATCCAAACAACAAAAACAGCGATCGCTATATTTCAAAGCCAGTGCAAATTAGACTAAGCGGCCGCAGAAGCCAAATGGAAATCGTAATTCTTCCAGTCCCTTGCTGCTCTGACACGTGTAATAGGTTTGGCAGGGAGTCAAGGAAAGCGGGGGCCAAGCGGCGGTTTGTTTCAAAGAATCTACAGGCTGCACGCTGTGGGGAAGCCAGGCTGCTGCCCAGCCGGGCGGAGGTGGCGGGATCGGGCTGGACTGGTCAGATCCCCGTTGGAGGAGGGTCCTGGAGCCCCCGAGAGACCAGAAGCCTGCAGGAGGCAGGTGTGTGAACAGGAGACTTGCCCAGCCAGGGGAGGCCTGCAGACCACCCAGAACCGGAGAGCCATGAAGCCACCTCCTTCCTGGAAGGCCGGAGGCTGCCAGGAAATGGCCCTGCTTAGGTTCCTCATGGAGGCCAGGAGAAGAGCAGAAGGAGACTGGGAGGCCTTCTGATTTCACCCTTGGGGGTATGGGGTATGGGGGGGGGGCCATAGCTGTCAGCCTGCCTGCTTCCCAGAGCAGGGAAGTGAGCGCCAGGGAGCTCAAGGGGCAGGTCCAGGCCACAGAGCTGGGAAACAGCCAGGGTCCGGATTGCAACCCAGTTCTGCCGAGCTGCAAAGCTCATGCTCCCTCCCCCACACCCCCGTCCACCCCACCTCAGGGGCAGCCCCCCGCTTTCCTGTCAAGCACCAGCTAAGCAAATATTTTCAGTTTTGCAGACCAGATGGTCTCTGCTGCAACCACTCACCTCTGCTATTTTAGTGCAAAAACAGCCGTAGAGCCACAGACTCTATATGTAAATGAGTGGGCATGGCTGTGTTCCAATAAAACTTTATTTATAAAAACAGGCGGTGGGCCAAATTTGGCATGTGGGCTACGATTTGCCAACCCTGCCCTCCACTAATACAAAAAGGGGGAGAGGGGGAGGATATTGCAGAGACTCGTGGGTGGGGGGAAGAGTAATTCTTAAGACGGTAACAAATGCAATCTCAGGATATAAGGGTTCAGGCAGAACTCAGTCCTGCGTAGGAGTCCGGCTTTGTGCCCACATAAGTTAAATAATCTACTGAGGTTTTAGTCTTTGTTTCCTATGGTATTAAATGGAGATAACAGCCATGCAGAGTCATAAGAATTAAAATAGTTGCCCTAATTGGCTTGGCTCAGTGGATAGCGCGTCGGCCTGCGGACTGAAGGGTCCCAGGTTCGATTCCAGTCAAGGGCATGTACCTTGGTGGCGGGCACTTCCCCAGTAGAGGCTATGCAGAAGGCAGCTCATCGGTGTTTCTCTCTCATCAATGTTTCTAACTCTCCACCCCTCTCCCTTCCTCTCTGTAAACATTCAATAAAATATATTTTTAAAAGAAAAAAAAGGAATTAAATTAGTTGATACGTGTACTTAGCATAGTCCCTGATACATAGCAAATATCCAGTAAATATTGGGTGCGATTATTTCAGCGGATACGCAATCATCATGGCTGAGGACACAAAGTCCCTGTCGGAGTAAGGATGGTGCCCGTGGCCACACAGCTGGGAAGGGTCAGCGCTGGCTGAGGAGCTGGTCTCTCCCTGAGTCAGGAGCTTCTTCTCACTTCCTCCCACTGTGGCCGGAAGGACAAGACTTTGGGAGGACAGAAACAACAGCAGCAAGACATAACCGCCGGCACCAACGTGTGGGCATCTGATCTCTCACGGGGTTGCCTTCACAGTGTCCAGGGATCATTGTCTGGAGCTTCGGGTGGACAGGGACCAGTCCTGCCACACAGCGCCATGTGGCCAGTCTTGAAAATAGCACATGGGTATAGAAAGCCTGTGGCTGCAGACCAGTCAGCCGGCAGTCTTCACACTGGTCGGCTCTGCTCTGGACCATGCTGGAAGGGGTACTGGCATTCCATCCTTGCGGGGTAGGCGGGCAGGGAAGGTCCAGGTGTTCCCGGAGCTGAGTTATTAAGTGCTCATGCTCCAAGTGGACTGGACAGAAAGCTCCAGCAAAGAAGCTGAAGGGTCTTAATTCAGAAAAATTGGGTGGAATTTGAAAAATGGCTGGTTTGTGTGATTCCTGGCTCAGGTCCCTCTTTCTGCGTGTCTTTGGGGTGTATATTAGTTTTCCAGAGCTGCTCTAGCAAATTGCCACAAACGAAGTGGCTTCGAAAACCAGAAATGTATTCTCTCACCGCTCTGGAGGCTCGAAGTCTGAAATCCAGGTGTGGCCAGGCTCCCTCTGGGCTCCTTCCCTCCCCCAGCTCCTATGGCGGCTCTGGGCTGCGGCCCCTCCCTACAGTGTCCGCCTCCATCTTCACAGTGTCTTTCCCACTGTGTCCCTCTCTTAAAAGGACACTCGTGCCGGGCCAGTATGGCTCAATGGTTGAGTGTTGACCTATGAACCTGGAGGTCAAGGTTCAATTCCCAGGGCACATGCCTGGCTTGTGGGTTCAACCCTCCCATGTGGGGCATGCACGAGGCAGCCAATCAATAATTCTCTCTTATCATTGATATTTCCATCCCTCTCTCCCTCTTCCTTTTTCTCTGAAATCAATTAAAATATATATGTTTTTAAAAAGGATACTGTTCATTGGATTCAGGGCCCACCCAGATCATCCAGGTTGACCTCCCATCTGGAGACCCTTACTTTAGTACATCTGCAGAGATAAATTCACATTCACAGGTACTGGGGATTGGGACATGGCTGTATCTTTTGGGAGAAGCCTGTTTAATCCACTCAGGGTATCTCATTATCTGGTGCAGAAGCAAAGCCGTGTCTCCTGATTCCATTGCACCCCTGAAAGTCACTGTGACAGGACCTTAAGGGATATCGAATGCACCCCTCTCCACTGCTCCTTCTATTTTCCTACGAGAAGTCACGCAATTTGCCCATGTCACTCTACTCGGAGCAGCAGAGCTGAGCCTAGACCAGCTGTGGGCAAACTACGGCCCGTGGGCCAGATCCGGCCTGTTTGGCTGTTCTATCCAGCCCTCGGAGCTGAAAGAACGGAGGGTTCTCTTGCTCTCCCCTCCACTCCTTCACCAGCAGCCCAAGATGAGAGTGCCAGCATGGTCAGGTTGCTTTTGTTCCGGCCCTCCGGCCCAGTTTAAGAACCCATTGTGGCCCTCGAGTCAAAAAGTTTGCCCACCCCTGGCCTAGGGACTCTGGCTCCTAGTCCTGCTCTCTCTCCTTGTATTTTTCCAAAGTCAACGATGGCCACTCAATGGGATTTTGCTTTTAGAAAATGCGCCATGCCGCCAGGTGAAGGGCATCTTTTCCCTTGAACTTGAGTTGCAGTGGATTTCAGCTCGGTTCTGAAAACAGCTTTTGGGTGCAGAATCTTCGATGACAATGCTGATGCTTCTCGCTCTGCCCTCTCTGCTCAAGTGCCACTTTACGGCCATCAAACAGACATGGGAAATGGTTGGCTTGAATGTAGGCATTATGGCTGGAGACGGGCAAGAAAGGGCTCCTCCCACCGCTCCTGGGTGAACACATTACCACTGGGGACAGGCGGCTGAACCCAACAAGAGAGGGTGGGGAGGAAGGCAGCTGGCTGTCATGCCCTGGAGTTTGACAGAAAATTAATGCCGAGTGCCTATTGTGTGACAAACACCGTGTGAGCACATTTTTTTATGGAGAAATAAATGATCGCTCAATAAATATCTATTAAGTGCCTATCATGTGTTCTGGACCATATAAATGGAGCGGATAATTTAAAAGAGTTTACTTAAGGCAAGCATTTCTGTGTTTATCTACCCAGCTGTGATGGGAATTTGGCCTGGCACAGGCTCAAGTCATGCCACGAAGACAAGACATTTCACCGGGAGATGGGGCTGCGGGAAGAGCAGGAAGTTGTGGGCACTGGAGGCTCTGAGCGCCCCGGGGCCTGGTCTGGTTAGAAGCAGGAATGCGTTGCTAGGAAGTCCATTGCCTGAGGGGTCCAGAGAGAGCGTGCCTGGTGGGGTGCAGGGCTACAGGAACGCAGGGAAGCCTGGAGGCCTGGACTCTTGAAATAGCTACACTTTCCCGGTGTCGTGGAGGTAAGTGGGTTTTTGCTGACTGAAGGTCGCCCAGAAATTCCCATTGCCTGTCAGCAGCAAGATACTTAATGGAGCAACACACTTAATGGAGGGTGTGCGTGTGCCATGGTGAGTTCTCTTAATTAAAATTTTAATATGTTTGTGGTGAGAGGGCTCGAGGTCATTTGAGGAAAGAGAATTAGATGCACTTGAAGTGTTTACTACGACGGCAGGGAGGTGGGAGACGCCCTCAGAGTGGCAGCCATCATTATTAGGTGGGTCGTGTATAGGGACGCCTGTCTAATACTCACTCCCTGGGGGCATTCACCGAAGGCAGCCCGGAGGGAACCCTGGGCGGTGTGTCTGACTTCGCATCTCCGCTCAACATAGAGCGAAGGCTGGGTTCCCTCCCTTCTGGGTCTCCATCTCCTTGTGGCAAAGAAATGAATGACGGGGGCCCCTGAAGTCGCATGTCCCCCCAACAGTGCGGGCCCAGACCACTAGCCAACACATGTGGAGGCCCTGTTCTAATGGGTTAAGTGATGGTGAGAAAGGCATGGCTGCTGCCTGGGCTTCAGAGTTTCCACCTGAGGAATGGGGTTTCTGATCCTTCTGGCAAGCGTAAATATCAGTGATTCCGTGACTCTCGGTTCAAAGCCGTAAATCTCAGTTCAATTGCATCGGGGTTGGAGTCACCGCGCTCAACTTCCGAGGCCACTTAAAGATGAACACAAGCCTTTGCCCTGAAGTGTTTTCCAATCTCATGAAGGCAATAGAGCCCACACATCATGGGCCAATATTAAAGAGACAGAGGATGCGTTGCTTTATGGCTGAAGGTAACGCTACACAGGACGTTATTTTTCACAAAATAAATGGTCTAGATCAGGGGTGGGCAAACAGCTGCACAGGGACCAAGCTCCGCCCCTCCGTTGCTTCCCAGGGCAACACCCTGATTTTGTAGACAGTTTTATTGGAACACAGCTGCCCTGTTTATTTAATTATTGTCTATGGTGACTTTTGTGCAATTCAATTCATAGCGAAGTTGAGTAATTCTAACAGAAACCATTTGGTTCATGAAGCCTAAAATATGTACTGCCTGTCCCTTTAAGACCAAATTGACTGGCCCTTGTGTAGAAATGAAAAAAGGATATACGTATCTTCCAAAAAGGTTCCATCATGGTGAGCTGCAGTGGTCAGGGAAGGCTCTCCAGAAGAAATGGTTTGGGGAGAGAGTCCTAAGAAGTGGGCGGGTAGTGGGGAGGCAAAGAGAATAAGGGAAAAGCCTAGAACAGAATCCTAAAGTGGAAGGAACCTTGGGGCACCTGTGCAGCTTGTCCTCAGGATGGAATCCTCTCTGGATCCCACCTGACAGTTAGCTGGTCAGACAACCTGTGTGGGAACCTTATGGTTAAGGCAAGCATGCCCTGCACGAAGACAACGGCCATCACAGTCTCCACCCCAGGGGTGGCTGGGAGCCACGAAGCCCAGTGAGCGCTTCCTTCTGGAAAACCGAAATCTGCTTTCCTGTAACTCTGCCTGGCTGTCATTTCCTGTGTCAGCCCTCGGGTATTTGGGGATGTAAATGGGTTGCTTCCAGAGTTCTCTCTATACCAGGCTGGAGTCTCCATAGGACAGTTCCCATCTGTGGTGCTCAGGCTCTTGACCATCATCACTGCCTTCCTCTGAACACACTCTTGTTTTGAACCCATTTCCAGGACAGTACCACACACTGGCCTCCCTGCTCCGGGGATCTTGTTCTTCGGTGGATCTTTGGCTCCGGTCCTCTCTCCCCCAACTACTTCCCTCGAGTGCAATGTGGTTAAAAGAACCCTGACATTAGCATCAATTCAGACCTTCATATAATCCTGGCAACCTCTTTTTATCTCTCTCTAAGCCTCTGTCTCCCATCTTTTAAATACAGGCTGTCGGATTGCTATGAGGGCTCGCGGTGATGGTTATAAAGAGCCCAGGACATGCTGAACACTCACTAAGTAGTAGTTATCTTTATTGTTCTAGGTCTACTAATGAAGTCTGATATCACAGGGCAGTTGTCTGCGAGGCCAGCTCTACTCTTTGCCAAAAGTCCCCGCATCTGTTCCCATAAAAAATTTATAATTTCTTTTTTTCTGGGAAAAGCTACCTCCTAATTTGCCCCAACGGAGGCCTGAATCCAATTATGAGCTGGCCTTCTAGGTTGCATGGCTCCCCCTGCGCTCATTCTCTTCGGGTTCGTGCGAGCAGCTCCGTCTGCCTGCGCAGTTCCACGAACCTGGCTTCCTCGCTTTGACCTCCTCCTTCTCCCTCCCTTCTGGCTCATCGGAGCAGCTCGATGGGCTCTGACTGTAACTCATCCCCTGGACTCCATTCTGCTCCCTTGAGTGGCTGGACCATAAACCTGATAATGCCTCATAGCCAGTGCAGCATGGGGGCTCCACGATGCTGGGGGCCAACTTTGTGCCACGCCAGCAGGACCAAGGGTGAATCTGATCGGGGCCGGTGAATGATCGAGAAAGTCAGACGAGAGAATGAAAGCTGAGTCTCAGTGGGACGCTGTCCTCTCAGATGGAGAGCTAGTGACAGCGCCACAGACTACAAGCCGTGTCTTTATTTTATGGCCAGATGCCAGGAGGCAAAGTAAGGGTGTGGTCAAGATGTTTACAACATTCTCCTGAGTTTTGATCCCGCTCAATTACATGCACCTGAGCTCTATCAAGCCCACATCACTCAGACACGTGGGGCCACGTGTCCGGACCATAGGTTCAGGCTTACAACTACAGCTGTTGGCTATACTTGTGCTGGGAGGGCTCTGCCCTCCAAGCTGGGACTTGCACATGGCCATGAGAGGACTGTGCCCTCTCATTAGTCCAAGGCTTGACCCTGTCCAAACACTGCAGCTTCTCTCCACACAACTTCATTTCCATTTCCTTTTATTCTCAGTAACTCCACGTGGTTTGGTTAAAACTTTTCCCTACATCCTCATTCCAGTGGAGGAAGGTCAGATGACTCAGATCCAGCCAATCAAAGTGTTCCATCACTATAGCCAATGTGACTGGTTGAAGAATGGACATGTGACCCAAGTCAGGCCCAAGAGACTCATCTCCAGCATGATACTCTTCCCCCCACCCCACCCAGATCACTGAGAAGCAGTGATCTGGGTGGGGTGGGGGGAAGGTGACAATCACTGTTACTATAAGCAGACATCTTTTCTGAGCATCGTGTCAAAACAGAAGTTCCAAACAAAGTTATAAGAAAGAAAGAGACAAAGTCCCGATGATATCCTCTGAGCTTCTAATAAACCACGTACAAACTCAGTAGTAACCCTGGACTTTGTCGTTTGAGGAGCCACTCTAGTCCCTTTTCAGCAAGTTTGAGTTGGGGTTGCAATCAATTGCCCCCATAAGTGTCTTGCCCAATACACAGGGTCTGAAGATAACAGTCTAAAGCCAGAATCTACAATAGATATTAGGGGTCACTCTTCTTCCCAGCCCTTATATTTCTATATCCATGGTGAAGCCGTATGTAACTTACACCTCTCCTTCCTGGTATAGTGATGACTGATACGGTAAGTGATATCAGGAAACAGAAATAAGCACATGCGGCCTCCTTTCCCACCTGGGCCTCCCTTTCTGACCAATCTATCTTCTTACTGGGTCCTTTCCCACGAGCTCACACATCAGGGTCAGGGCCTGCACCTGCCTTCTTGTGGAGGGTCTTCAGGATCATCCTTGTCTGACCTCACTCTATGGCCTTCTTTGCAAGTTTAGGACAGCTATTCTGGGTAAGGGAACAACTCCACAGGCCCCGCCCACTCCCCTTGGATGCTTTATCCCAAGGTCTTAATTCAGAGGAGAAAACTAGGGTGCCTGATTGTCACTGAAGAGCCATGACACCCTCCCCACTTAAGCATTGTCTACAGAAGAAGTGGCATTCGTCCCGTTCTGGGCTCCATGTTGAGAGAAAGGGTGCAACAAATTCTCACCTCTCAGATCCAGGCGGCAGAATGGGTAGGAGGATGGAGCGTGGAGAACCACATTTGGGGACCTACCATGACAGAAGTCATTTATGTTCCTCATCTAATGCCTCACCCGCATGTGGGGATTGAGAAGTGTGCCAGGACAGTGTGACTTTTTAAGACTCTAAGAGGGCTCAAGAACTGGCTCCTGAAGGAATAAACTCTTGCCACTGAGTAGCAAGGCTAGTGCCCATATGAGCCTAACAGAAAATTCCTTGATGTCTTTCCTGCTGCCCAGAACAAAACTAAATTGAAATAAAAGGCATGATTCCATAATGCAATAAATAAGCTATAGGGTGAAGTGAGCTGACCCTCCAGGGATTTCTTTAGCCACGGGTCTTGAAAAGGCATCCTCAGGAGACTTTTGTACCTCTTTATCTCTTTATGCCAGAGGAACATGACCTCACCATGTTTATGACACAATGGCTGCAAAACCCAACTTGGTTGATGTCTCTGAAGTGCTTGGCAAGGACTAGCAATTGCAATGGGGTGGGTTCAGATGGCAGGAGTGAGGTCGGAGAAAGCTCACTATCCTTTTGCATAACTGACTTGTACCATTATCTGGGTTTCTACTCAGACTTTCTTCTGTAAATAATTCACAGTAATAGGCAGCGAGCTCACTGCGAGGGCGTGGTGAATTATTTACAGCAGTGGTGGAATGTGAAACCTGACAAAATCTGGATGGAAAATTGGGGAATGTGTTAGAGATAAACAAGATCAGGCCTTCGTTGGAGGAGCAGGTGATCACAAGCAAGCTGAATAATGTTAGTGCACTTAGAGAGCTGGGACCTGCTGAGTGTAGCCGCTAGGGTGGAGCAGAATCCAAAGAGCAGAGTTCAAACAGTCACTTCAGGAAGCCCTCGCCTGCATGACTTGAACCCCAAGCAAGGCCCACGTAAGGAATGTATGCACAGGGTGTCTCCTCCACTGGGCAAGGTGGGAAGCAGGGGGAGACTGAGCGGGGCTACATCAGAATTCATTTCAGCAACCAGGAGCAGGAAGAACGTCTGAGAGCTCTCAAGCCCTAATAACTTCCATCATTGCACAAAGGCACCACCTGTATCTATGGACCTGACCTTGGCTTAACCAGCTCTGTATCGTTTCACTCTCATCACAACCACCTGGTGACCGTCATCACCCTCATTTTGTGGATAACAAAACTAAGTGTCAGAGCAGTTAGGTAAGGGCTGTGGCACACAGCTGGGACCTTGACTCAGGTCTGGCTTCGCCACCGTTTTCTTCCCCAATAAAAACACGTGCCAGCCCTCCGAGAGTTTCTTCCAGTTCACATATGTACAACCCTTCGTCCTTCTTTATTTTTGCCCTCAGAGATACAGACCCAGCATTGCCCGGTGTGTAGCATTAACTCCAGGCTGAGACAAACCTGAGTTAGAACCCGTGCCCCTTCGTTCCATGGCTGTGTGACTCTCTGGCCAAGTTATTCAACCACTCTGAGCCTGTACCCTCACTGGTTCATCCCACAGAGATAAAATAAATATAGTTTATTTTATAATATAGTGCTCCTGTGGAGCACCTGGTCAAGGTAAAGGAAACACACACAAGCGTGCCTGCCCCATGGAGCCATCATTCTACTGGCACGTTGAGGAGACAGTGGTGGGGAGAGGGAAAGAGTCACGGCAACTAAAGTAAGCAGACTCCATAGGGGTGGGAAGAAGTAGGTTTACAGTTGTAATACAAATAAATAACACAACCATTAACAAATAATAACACAAGGATAAACTGTGTCTTGCATACCCACACCTGTAAACCGACTTTTGCCCACCCCATGTTAGAAGGCGTTGCCTGCTGAGGAGATCGAGAAAGCAAGAGGAAAGAGGAGTGGATGCAATGTAGGGTCCAGATTTAAAGGTCGTGGTCAAGGGCTCATTCAGATGGAGATACTCAACACAGACTCGAAGGAATAACGAACAAATCATGCAGGCATCTGGCAGGAGGATTCCAGACAGAGGGAAGACCAAGGGAAAAGACACTGAGATTGTGGCCGGTGAGGCAATGAGAGCTCACTTGGCAGGTGGGGGAGCCGTAAGGAGGCCAGAAAGGCTGGCGCAGGGCAGCAATGAGACCTGAAGGGTGGTGTGACACACAGGGCAGGTCCTGAGGGAGCCTGTGCTGAGGGAGCCCTTCTCCTGGTGTCAGGCAGGGGAACGCAACTGGTTTTCAGTGGAGGAGCCATCTGATCAGACTTTGGCTCGAAAAGGCCCTTGTTACCTATTATGAGGTGAATACTGTTTGAGAGATAAGTGTTTGCTTTCCACCAGACACAAGGCAATAGTGGAGGGTGACAACACCAGCAGGGGCTGGCTGGTCAGCATTCAGTGCAGTGATGTTGGAAAAGCACCCAGCACACAGTAGGGCTCACAGTACCCAGCACACAGTAGGGCTCAATCAATGACAGCTGTTATTACATAGACCCCTTTTCACGGGAAAATCACTTTTATCCTTATTCCCATTCCCATCTTCCCCAGGGGGCTTTATCATGTAAAGAGCACATTAAGTGTATGACTTTGGGGTTTTCTTTGCATAGCTCCACATACTACTAAGAAAAAAAAATCATAGACCAGATTCTCTTTCTGAAGGATAGTGTATAATTGAACAATGAGCTTCTCCTGTAAGAAAGGAATCAGCTTTAATCAGTAAAAGACTTTGCTATCTGTAACTGTTCTGCTAAGAATAACAGTCCCAAACCTGAGTGTGTTTCTGCTTCATGCTATTCTTTCTCTCTAAACTTCTAGACACCTAGGGAGGGAAACAGCAATAACCCCACAAACAACAAGCCCTTTTGGCCTCACCCATGTTTTTTCTCTAAGAGAGAATTCACAATAGGATCCTTTTGCCTATTAGGTTCAAGTTTATGAAACATTTTTAAGTGAATACGTAAGGCCTAAAACAATGACAGTGTGAAAATGTGTGCATATTCATAAATATTATCAACAGTAGGACTATGCTTTTGCTTTTGTACTTTACTAATAGCCCTCCACATGAATCTGTGCACCAGTAGCTCTCTGGGGTGCCTGGCCACTCTGCACCCTCTGACCCGAAGCTATCTGCGGCCCGGAGGCCCATCCGTGGCTGGACACAGAACGCTTGCCTCATCGCTGGGACAACAATACAAGTGTTCTGCACCCAGGCCTGGCCAGAGGCCCATCCAAAGCCGGCAGAATGCTTGCCTCATCACCTTGGCGACGAAGCAAGCATTCTACCAGGACTCTCAGGCTGCCTGCTCTCAGCAGCTGCCCCCCACCCCCAGGACTGGAGGACTCCAGCAGTGGGGCTGAGAGGACTGGGCACCGCCTCTGTGGCTATGGGCGCCGCCATCTTTGTGATGGAGTGAGTGATAGCTAATTTGCATATTATCCTTTTATTATATAGGGTTTTTATTGCTGATACTATTGCAGATGTCCCCAACCCCCCACCCTTGCTATCTCCACCCAGCCCCCACATCCCTTCCCTCTGGCCATCACCACATGTCTGTGTCCCCGGTCTTTGCATACGTGTTCTTTAGCTAATCCTCATGCTTCTTTCTATGGAAGCATTGTCTTTGGAACCTTAGCTTTCATCCATTCCCCCTGCCCCATTCTTCTTTCTATGGAATCATTGTCTTTGGGACCTTAGAAAGCTTATCGGTCTCTTTCTGGTGGACATGGAGGATTTTCCTGGTTCCTGCTCAGAATCATTTAGTGAGTTCTAACTGTTTTTCCTGAAATCTAAACAAAATGCTAAGCTTTAGGCTTTATTTTTTTTTCTGACACTGGGAACTTAATGGAGTTGGTTGGTGGTCATTGATATTGTTGCTCTTAGATTTTGTATGAATTCAAAGATATGTTTATTCATTCCACAGAAAATCGCTGACCACCTGCCATGTGACATTGGGTTGGATGCTTAATATACAAAGAAGAAACACAGCCCCTGCCCTCAAAAGGCTCCCAGCCTAGTGACAGAGTCAGCCAATGGACAATTCGACGGAGCAAAGCAAACAGTACCTTGGTGGTCTGTGCAAAGCAATGTAGAAACAAGAGAGTAGGGACTCTAAAACAGAGTCGGGGAAACCTTCACAGAGGAGATGACATTTGGCATGAAGATTATGAGATGAAAGGGTATTTATTTCCAACCCAAAATAAAATAGAGGCAGGAAAAGGAAAAGGAACCACTTATGCAAGAAGGAACGAGGGCCTGAGGGCGCTGGTTCAATGGAGTGAGCCGGTTCTAGGGAGAGAGCTACACATATTCAGAGCAGGGATAGTGAGACCATCCATTTGGAATGTCTGTTCTCACCCCGAAAATATGATGGCCAGCCAATCACCCAACATGTGTTGAGTCTTTCTTTAGCATGTGCCAGAGGCTTCAGTCCTGTGGAAATATCTGGGGGTTGTGTCCTTCATGTACCAAGTCCTAGGAACAGCTTCTACATGATTCTGAGTGGTCTCTTTTCCCAGGGAAATTTAAAAGAAGTGTATTAGTCAGCTCAAGCTGCCATAACAAAATACCATAGACCAAGTGGCTTAAACAGCAGACATGTATTTCTTCTCACATTCTGGAGCAAAGCTATCAAACTCACGTCCCGCAGGTCGCAGGCCTTGTTTATTTGGCCTGTGTCAGCCTTTGAGTTTGGCATGTTTGTTCTGGAGAATAGGAAGTCCAAGATCAAGGTGCCAGAAAGGTGAGCGGCATCCTGAGGCCTTTCTCTCTTGGCTGGTGAGTAGCCACCATCTCACAATGTGCTCACATGACCTCTTCCTTGTGCATGTTCTTGCAGGGGGGTAGGGAAGAGGAAGAGAGAGAGAAAGAGAGAGAGAAAGAGAGAGAGAGAGAGAGAGAGAGAGAGAGAGAGAGAGAGAGAGAGAAGAAGGGAAGGGAAGGGAAGAGTTCATGCTCTGGTGTCTCTTCTTATGAGGGCACTAATATCATCAGACCAGGGCCCTGCCCTTATGACTTTCTCTCCCCCTAATTATCTCCAAAAGGCCCCATCTCTAAACATTATCAACTTGGGAGTTAGGACTTCAATATATGAATTTGGGTGGCCCACAAACACTCAGTAAATAATATTCAATCTGTCTTAGGTTTCTCCAGAGAAACAGAGCCAATAAAGGGTGTGTGTGTGTGTGTGTGTGTGTGTGTGTGTGTGTGTGTTTATAAAATAAATCTCTAAAAAACACAAAGATATTTATTAGCATCAACTCATGTGATTACAGAGGCTGAGAAGTCCCAAGAGTTGCAGTCAGCAAGCCGGAGACCCAGGAGAGCTGATGGTGTAAGTCCTAGTCAGAAGGTCAACAGGCCCAAGACCAGCAAAGGCCAGCATTTAGGTCCAAATGCAAAGGCCAGAAAAGACCAATGTCCCAGCTCAAGTAGACAGAGAGGCAGAGTCCCCAATTATTCAGCCTTTCTGTTGCATTCAGGCCTTCAACTGATTAGATAAGGCTCGCCCACAGGAGGGAGGGCAATCTGCTTTACTCAGTCTGCCTATGTACATGTTACACTCACCCAGAAACACCTTCACACACACACCCAGAATAATGCTTGGCCAAATTTCTGAGAGCCCCATGGCCCAGTCAAGCTGACCATGAAATTAACCATGACAAGAAAATTGGACACAGACAATGGCAGTCTCTGAGTGTCACACCAGGTATCCTACAGGTTCTCCTGTGGGAAGGGTGTGATGTCTCTACTGTAGTGGTGTGGAAACTTCAGGAAAGGGGTCTTGATGGGAAGAACATGCTCAGTGCCTCCATTCGTGTTCGGGGGGAATGGGGGACAATGAGCATGCTCTCCCCATCTAGTGTTCGTGTTCGAGTGAAAAGCTCCCATCACTCTCAAAGCCCTGGGTTCCCGGAAACATTCCCCCTCCTCCATTCAGAGCTCTCTATTTACCTAATTTTTGTTGTAAACCAGAAAGCTATTCAACCCCCTGCTGTGGTACAAGACACTGTGACAGATGGCAGTGTCCAGGCTGGGGAGTACGTTGTATGTTTCTGCCAATAAAGCCAGCCAGGAAAACAGAGGGGTCATCACTGGTGGGCAAATTAGGCCTGGGTTTGTTTTAGATGCAGAGTGGTGTGGAAAAAAGGCAGCAGCTACATCTCCCAGCAGTGGGGCTGGGAGATCCCCAACCTTGTGTGAATATGAGAACTCCAGAGTCCCACTGACAGTCACAGTCGTGCACAGCAGAAGCCTACATGAGGATTTAATTAGATCACGTATATTCCAATGACTGAGCTTGGGATATAAATAAATGAAGGACTGTTCAACATAGTGCTGGAAGTACTAGCTATAGCGATCAGACAAGAAGAAGAAATAAAAGGCATCCAAATTGGAAAAGAAGAAGTAAAACTGTCCTTATTCGCAGATGACATGATACTATACATAGAAAACCCTAAAGAGTCCATAAAAAAATTATTAGACTTAATAAATGAATTCGGCAAGGTAGCAGGATACAAAATCAACGCCAAGAAATCTATGGCATTTCTATACACCAATAATGAACTTACAGAAAGAGAGACAAAGAAAGCAATCCCATTTACCATCGCACCAAAAAAATTAAGATACCTAGGAATAAACTTAACTAAGGAGGTAAAAGACTTATACGCAGAAAACTACACAACACTGAAAAAAGAGATAGAGGAAGATGTAAACAGATGGAAGAACATACCATGTTCATGGATTGGTAGAATCAACATCATCAAAATGTCCATACTACCCAAAGCAATCTATAGATTTAATGCACTCCCCATTAAAATATCAACAGCATATTTCACAGACCTAGAAAGAAGTCTCCAAAAATTTATCTGGAATAAAAAAAGACCCCGAATAGCCACAGCAATCCTGAGAAAGAAGAATCAAGTAGGAGGGATCTCTGTACCAGACTTCAAGCTGTATTACAAAGCCACTGTTCTCAAAACAGCCTGGTACTGGCACAAGAACAGACATATAGACCAATGGAATAGAATAGAGAATCAAGATATTGACCCAAGGCACTACGCTCAATTAATATTCGACAAAGGAGGCATGAATATACAATGGAGACAAGACAGTCTCTTCAACAAATGGTGCTGGGAAAATTGGACAGATACATGCAAAAGAATGAAACTAGACCTCCAACTTACACCATACACAAAAATAAACTCAAAGTGGACACAGGACTTAAACATAAGACAGGAAACCATAAAAATATTAGAGGAATCCACAGGCAGGAAAATCTCAGACATATGCCGAAAGAACTTCTTCACTGATACTGCTCCTAAGGCAATGGAAGCTAAAAATAAAATAAACAAATGGGACTACATCAAAATAAAAAGCTTTTTCACAGCAAAGGAAACCATCAGTAAAACAACAAGAAACCCCACTGCATGGGAGAACATATTTGCCAACGATATCACTGATAAGGGTTTAATCTCCAAAATTTACAGAGAACTCATACAACTTAACAAAAAGAATATAAACAACCCAATTAAAAAATGGGCAACTGAGCTAAATAGACACTTTTCTAAAGAAGACAGAAGGAAGGCCAAGAGACATATGAAAACATGCTCAAAGTCATTAATCATCAGAGAGATGCAAATCAAAACAACAATGCGGTACCATCTTACACCAGTCAGAATGGCTATCATCAACAAAACAGCAAACGACAAGTGTTGGCGAGGATGCGGAGGAAAAGGAACTCTTTTACACTGCTGGTGGGAATGCAGACTGGTGCAGCCACTGTGGAGAACAGTATGGCGTTTCCTCAAAAAACTAAAAATGGAACTCCCATTTGACCCAATGATTCCACTCCTAGGAATATATCCCAAGAAAATGGAAACACGGATCAGAAAGGATATATGCACCCCTATGTTTATAGCAGCACAATTCACCATAGCTAAGATTTGGAAACAGCCGAAATGCCCATCAGCAGATGAATGGATTAAAAAACTGTGGTACATCTATTCAATGGAATACTATGCTGCGTTAAAAAAGAAAGACTTCCTACCATTTGCAGCAACTTGGAGGGAGATGGAGTCCATTATGCTAAGTGAAATAAGCCAGGCAGAGAAAGATAAACATCACATGATATCACTCATTTATGGAATATAGTGAATGGCATAGACTGATGAATAATAACAGACCCAGAGACTGAGTAATATTGATCAGAACCCCAAACACCAGAGAAGGAGGGGATCGCTGGGAGAAAGGGGGAGAAATCAACCGAGAGACTTGTGGGCATACTCATGAGCCTCATTAATGGCCACAGATAAATGGGGGTGGAGTATAGGTGGAGGGTGGGGGATAAGGGAGGGATAAGAACACATATGTAAAACAATAATAATAATATTATTATAAGAGAGAAAGAGGAGAGAGAGAGAGAGAGAGAGAGAGAGAGAGAGAGAGAAGAAAGTGTGAGGTAACCAGAACCCCAAGAACACCTGAGAACGCCTTTACCGCCAGGCTAGCAGGAATCAGCTGTACGGTAATATAACCTGGGGCTATTGGGTAAGTATTTCTGGACCTATGTTCCTAATCCTGCATGGGTGGGAGCCCTTACCTGGGTTGATCCTCCTGCCCAAAGTAGTCACTGATGATACCAAACACCTTAGTCATCCAGGAGGACTACTGGTGGGACAAGGAAGTATAACTACATAGAGCGCACCACCCAGCTCCCCTTTTGTAGGACACAAAATTAAGCTACTGCTCCTTTGTGTGTAAAATTAAATAGAAGATTCTGGCTTGTGAGGACACCAAAGGAAGGGACCATCACTACTTCCTCCTGGGAAAGGTGTAGAAAATGAAACAAAAACCTTGCCTAAGCAAAAAGAAATTGACAACCAGTTTAAAATGGAATTTCCATGACCTAGAGCAAAGAATATCCTTACATGATATTATTCTACAAGGTCATTACAATTGTTCCCAGATTTGGGTTATCCCCATTACCTATAATAGTATCTCCCATCAAGGACTATCAATAAAGAATGATTTATTTTATTAATACACACACACACACACACACTTTGTTGGCGGTTGGAGACAAAAGCAACACAACTATAGATATTTTAGAATTACAACAGCATATTATACAATTATCCCCAAAAAACATACAAACCAATCCTTTGAATGTCTGACAGCAATTTAAAAACTATATGAAAGGACCTCATCCCTTCCACTAGGCAGAGGGCCTCCTGAGAAGGCACCTGAGCATTCTATATTGGCCTGTCTTGCCCTTGTGGCCAAAAATGAACCTTTTCTCATGGTCCAGATGCCCACAACTGTTACCTGACCTATTAGTTCATGCCAAGGCTGAAGCACCAACGTGGCTGGCACCACGGATGTCCCACCCGCCCAGTGGGGGGAGCTAGGCCCTCTCTGGAGAAGAAACATGGAGTCCCAAAAATATGAGCTCAACGCCCGGACCTTGCCAGCAGGTGAGGGGTTCCCGAGGCAGGTGCTGGGTGTGGAGCCCATGGGGCATAGGTCACCAAGGAGACAGAACTAAACCTCACATCACCCTGCTTGGCCCCGGAGGATGGCTGGTTAGCCAGAGACGGGTAAGATTCCTCATGGAAGGAACAACCTAAGACAGGCACAGTCACAGAGGGGCCATCAGGAGAGAACTTGGGGAGCAACGGAGGTGGGGCACAGACCCTTACCACCCCTCCTGCAACCTGGCAGGCGCCTGAACATTCTCCCATTCTGAGGGAGGTCTCCTTCCCCCATGGCTGCTTCACTACACATGCACAGCTCAATTTGGGACCCATGTAACAGAGACGTGGCTGACAGCAGCTGCCATTTCACTGCAACAAGACTTGTTTGAGAGGCCTTGTATCCATGGTGGGGGCAAGTGGGTTTCTAATTTCCAAGTCCAGCCTAATAGCTAGAATGCTCAGGCCCTTCTCAAGAAGCCAAACAATCAATTCCACTAATACACACATGGTAAATAAGATAGTTGCTAGAGTGTTGAGTCTGACATATGAATAGTACCCAATTTCTCAGAGAAAATCAATGTGGCTAATAGAAGTAAATTAATATTCTAGAAAAACTGAGTGTACTGTACAAAATGCTGTTCCTATAGTATTAACAAAAATTCTTATTGGCAGAGCGCCTCATGGTAAAATTGCACAACATGTTATGAACCTAATGCAGTCATAGTGTAGCGCAAATAATTAAAATGTAAAAGATATCAAGACTAACAATAAAATCCCCAGAAGTCTCCAATTATCTAAAGTAAAAAAGGGGGTGACAGTGGAAGAATATCATGTAAGGAAAAATATACTGAGAATAATTTACATCTAAAAACTTTTTTTGTACTTAAGAAAATTAACCTTTATTTGAAACGCTAACAGCAAGATATCCATAAAAATACACACATGGAGTCAAAATAAGCAAGAGGAAAATTATTTGGGGGAGTGGGGTGGGGATGAAAAAGAATCCCAAGTCAAATTTAAAGAGAATATCTCTGTATTAACTTTTGGTCGAGAATATGTTTGTATAGTTTCAGAAAACAACTCTGAGACCACCTGGAATCCAGTAACAGAGAGGAATAGACAGAAGTGCTCCAGCCATGAAGACAGAAGAGACAATTCAGAGATGGAAGATGCTGAGGACGCCTCACCATACCAACAGACAGCGGCTGCCTATTGCTGAAGGATACCCACGATCAAACAAGAGATGGTCGGACCTGCATTACCACCATTTGTCCACCAACCAGATCTGAAATATCATGGCTGACATGTACACACAAGGAACTATTTGACATTGAAACTGGGACTCAAAAGAACTGCTGGCCCAGAACGGAACTCACTACAGACTGATTCATTTGCCTCTCAGGATAACCATTAAGGCTTATCGCAGTTTAGGTTTTTATAAGGGTATTTCTTGGATCACATGACCTCACACATCTAGACGAAATAATGAACAACATAGACTGGTGAACAAAGATAGACCCAGAAAAAGAGAAGCAGCGATCAGACTCTCAAACCTCAGAGGGAAAGTAGGGGAGGGTGGGGGTAAAGGGAAGAGATCAACCAAAGGACTTGTGTGCATGCACTATGGACAATAAGGGGGTAGGGGAATATGTAGGGATGGGTTTGGGTTGGGAATGGGGGGATAAGGACAATTATGTGATACCATAATTAATAAAAATCAATTAAAAAAAAAAAAAAAAAAAAAAAAAAAAAAAAAAAAAATAAATAAATGAAGGATACCCTAGCCGTTTTGGCTCAGTGGACAGAGCATCGGCCTGTGAACTGAAAGGTCCCAGGTTCGATTCCAGCCAAGGGCACATGCCCGGGTTGCGGGCTCGATTCCCAGTAGGGGGTGTGTAGGAAGCAGCCAATCAGTGATTCTCTCATCATTGATGTTTCTGTCTCTCTCTCCCTCTTCCTTCCTCTCTGACATCAATAAAAAAATATTTTTTTTATTTTTTTAATATATTTTATTGATTTTCCACAGAGAGGAAGAGACAGGGATAGAGTTAGAAACATCAATGAGAGAGAATCATCAATCAGCTGCCTCCTGCGAATTCCCTACTGGGGATGTGCCTACAACCAAGGTACATGCCCTTTTTTTTTTTTTTAATATATTTTATTGATATTTTACAGAGAGGAAGGAAGAGAGATAGAGAGCTAGAAATGTCGATGAGAGAGAAACATCGACCAGCTGCCTCCTGTACACCCCCTACCGGGGATGTGCCCGCAGCCAAGGTACATGCCCTTGACCGGAATCGAACCCGGGACCTTTCAGTCCGCAGACCGACGCTCTACCACTGAGCCAAACCGGTTTCGGCAAGGTACATGCCCTTGACTGGAATCAAACTCGGGACCTTTCAGTCCGTAGGCTGACGCTCTATCCACTGAGCCAAACCGGTTTCGGCAAAAATATATATATTTTTTAAATAAATGAAGGAAACGTGAAGATGGTCAGACAGCCTTGTGGAAAGACAGAGGACTGTTCTCACCAACTCAGCTGTTAGACCTACAAAGGAACCTGGCAAACGCCTTGCCCTTGCAGGGACAGGGAAGACAGGCTCTGTATGTGCCTTTCACTTCCGACTGTTCCAGTCTCTTCCAAGGATTTAAACTCCTCTGCTTTTACGGCTCATCTCACACATCTCCCAGCTTACCCGCATCTCACATTCATATAATTTATGTCATATTAATATATGATATAGTACATGAATATACTTTACTATTACTCTGATATAGAAAATCACTGTAATTTACTATATCTGAGTCAAGTTGCAAGGGACAAGTTGACCTACTGTCAAATTCCGTAAGTAACCAAACGGATATTGATTTGGATTGTAAGGTGTTCTCTGACAATGTTGGAGCGCGCCATCTCTTCTCGGGTCTCAAATCCTTTGAGAGCTTAGCTGCTCCAGGCCCTGCAAGTACCCAGGGGAGAGACGGGCTCCGGAACTTTGTAACTGGGTGACTTCAGCACGTGGCGCAGCTGAGCCCCACTTCATTCATTGACGGCAGTGAGCGAGCAATGCCTGTTCCACGCCGCTTCTGAGAAAGGCCCCATCGTGGGAACGTGCTGAGTGCAGAAGTGATGGTGCTGGGACTGGAACTCAGGACTGCATTCAACTTCTATGTTGGTCTCACTCTATAATGGCCTCCTCAGTTGTTCTAACACCCACAGAAGGATGCATCATTTGAAGTCAGGGTGTGGAGCGGGCGACCAGCGAGATAGAAATGCAGGAGCTTCTGGGGAAAGCAGTGAGCGTGGTTCCCCATTGACATGAGCGCCTTTCTGAGCTCCCACTTCCCAGAACTCCTTGAGACGTTCTGCTGCCCTCCATGCTGATCGAGTCAATGAGTTGCAACAACACACGCTGCCCCCAGGAGAAGGCGGCACTGGGCCGTGACTCCCAGGCTTAATGACGAAGCTGTAATTGTGTCTCTGGGCCAGACAGCTGCCAGCTTCCTGAGGACGGAGCTCAGATCCTTCACATTCTAAGGAGGCTCTGTTTAAAAATGAACACAGGGAGAGCCCTGGTTTCGCTCGCTCTCCTCCACCTCGTCCAAGGTGGAAGGATGGGCGACAGGACTGTAATTGGTCCAGGTACCTGCAGAATAAAGTAACACAGACACGCGGCTTCCGCAGCCATGCAGGGGGAGGCTGGGGATGTGATATCAGCTGGTGAACATGCGACAACAGAAATAGGCTCCACCATCCCGAGTACAGGCCGTAAATAAGGCAGCGAGCCCACGTTAACGGGCATGGCACGGGATGTGAATCTCGATCCGAACCCTAATGGGCAGAAGCGGGCTAGAAGCGCCTCTTGACTCGCTTTGAGTGATGTCTTGGAAATGCCTCCTAACAACCATGAATTTCAATTCGGCTTTAATAATTCTGACCAAAGCAGAACCTAATAAGGAAGTAATCAGGAAATCAGATGGCAGCAAACTTGAGGAGACTGTGAGCGAATTGTGTGAAGGCTAATCAATAAGTGGGTAATCGGGGATGTTCTGGTCCTGCCCGGCGCCCCACCCCCCTGAGATGAGCAGGGTCTGGCAGTAAGGAGCGTGTCTGAACTGGGAGAAAACCCAGTGAAGATAAACAAACAAAACAAAACAAAACAGCAAAAGGGAATGGAATGAGAAGCAATGCCCAGGTTGTGGGCAGAGGGAGAGGGGAGAAGAGATATTTTCTCTGTTATTATTATTACTATCGCTGTTTTTTTACAATCCCATGGGCAGATGTTCTCAGATAAGCATCTTGGTAAGTGGCTGAGGAAACACGGAGGCTCCATGCTCCCTGTCAGTCTCGGGCTCAGTACCTGATGGCCTCTAGGGGGTTCAGCTATGTTCCTTCTACTCTAAAATTGCCGTCCCCGCTCAGCCAGTGTGGTTCAGTGGTTGAGCGTCAGTCAACCTATGAACCATCAGGTCCCGGTTTGATTCCAGGTCAGGGTACACGCCCAGGTGGCAGGCTCGATCCCCAATAGGAGGTGTGCAGAAGGCAGCCAAACAGATTCTCTCATCATTGATGTCTCCATCTCTCTCTCCCTCCCCTTCCTCTCTCTGAATGCAATAAAAAAAAAAAAAACATATAAAAACTAAAATAAAGTTGCTATCCCCTACTTATCCCCCAGGGGAGGG
Organism: Vespertilio murinus; assembly: GCA_963924515.1. Lineage (NCBI taxonomy): Eukaryota > Metazoa > Chordata > Mammalia > Chiroptera > Vespertilionidae > Vespertilio > Vespertilio murinus. The sequence continues at coordinate 188,634,786 of OZ004707.1, forward strand.
GCTCTCCGAAGCCTGGTTGCAGAGAGGGACCAGGCTCCTCGCATGCTTCCTCCAGGTTGTCTCTCGGGCAATCCCACAGGCACTCTTTGGTCTTCAGCCTTTTGCTGATGACCACCCAAGAGAAAATCAGGGGTAAGACAAACTCGGGAAACTGCAATGAATAAATATTGCTGGTGTTCTTACCATCATGTCCTGGGCAGTGCTGACCATTGGAGCTGGATGGAGCTGGGAGTGGGCAGGGAAATGCACGTTAGCAGTTCCAGCTCTGGGCCAGTTGCACGGGGTTTAAATGCCAACCCTGGCATCTGTTAATGGCAAGTCGTTTAGGGCTTTGGAACCTTTTTGTGCTGAACCTTCTTTTTTCTAAACCACTTTTGGGAGTTTTGTTTGCTTTCTCTTTTGTATGATTTAAAAAAAATAAAGTCTACCAGGATGAGTTATGTATAGGATTTAAGATACTATATACAGACACATGCACATACATATATGAGGGTGCGTGTTGGTACACAGACATTGTGATATAAATGTATAGACATAGATCTAAACACAGACGCAGATGTAGACACCGCTCATATACATACCCTAGTGCCTAGTTGGTGTTCATTTGGTAGCAATGACTAATTTTGTCCTGGAAGAGTCTCTGGTGACGGCTCTGTGTTATTACCCTGGGGGTGAAATTCAGCCAGCCTTCCCCTTCCTGCCTGCCTTCCTGGGAGGGAACAGCTGACTAGCACATTCCATCCTGATGATTCCTTGTCTGGTCTTACAATGTAACTCTAAGGAGACATATGTAATACTACATGTAATACTTTAAACAATAAAAAAAAATGTAAAGTAACTCTACCCAGTCCTATCATGAGAAGAACAAGTATATGGTCCCATACTGAGGGGCATTCTAAAAAATACCTGACCAGTGCTCCTCAAAACCATCAAGGTCATCAGAACCAAGGTCTGTCACTGAGCAATGGTCACAGACAGAGACGCTTAATGAAACATGACAGTTCCATGTGCTGTGGTATCTTGAATGGAATCCTGGAGCAGAAATAAAGGCATTCAGTAAAAACTAGTCAAGACCAAATAAAGGGTGGAGTTTAGTTTTCAGAACTATGCCAGTGGGGCTCCCTGGTTGTGACAGGTGTTCGATGGAAATGTGAGATGTCGCTGATGGCAGGAACTGGTGACGGGTATTTGAGAAATCTGTATTATCAGAAGCTGGCAGATTATGTAAATCTAAAATGTCTACCTAAATATAAAAAGTTACCCTAACAGAGTAGTAGGTGTCTCCAGATAGTGTGGCTAATTTGAATATTTGTAATAATAACAATTACTGAGTATTGCCACGGCCCGGAAACAGGAGTAAACTTATCACCTGGAATTATTTCACTCAATCATTCCAATTGCCCACAAGGTGGGCACTAACATCCCAAAGATGCAGCTGGCTGGTAGGGATTCACTTTATAGTCACATTATATTTTCTTATTAGATGACAGCCATTTGGAAATCTAAAAGCATTTCTTCCTGGAAAAAAATATTATTAGAAGTCGTATTTTTAGAAATGTTTAGAAACATGGAAGATTGAGCTGGCTTAGCTCTCTCTCCGACCTCCCAATTATAGAAATGATAGATTAAATATAAAAATAAAAATAATTTAATATATACTCAGCCTGGGAGGGGTGGGGAAGAGACCAGAAGATTCCCGATTCTAAAAACAAAGAGGAAGTTCAGAGTCCAAGCATTAAGCATTTGAGTTGATGTCACAGTGGCCCAGCAGCATTCGGTCCAGAAACAGAACTAAGGGAAAACACATACCCAAGGCTTAGGAGAATATGGTTTAGGGGCCTGAAAGGGTTGACCCTCTGAAAAATACAAGAACAGAAAAGCAGCAAGGAAGACTGTCTTCTGCCTGTGGATCTGAGCAGAGAAATAATGTTTTAAGAACAGTCAAAAGTACCACAGTGGATATGGGATCACTATTTACAATCCTTCCATGGTATGAGAAACCCAGAGCAAAAACTTAAAGTGTAAACTAATCAAGAAATAGCAAAACCTGTGAGTCTCAGAAGAAGCAAACCTATAATTATCCTCTCAGGTTATATTCATATCCCAGGACACACGGTTTTCCCATCGAACTATTAAACACAACAAAAACACAACCAAATCTATCCATCTATTTTGCCACAGTAACAAATTCAAGGAAAGAACAATTTGATCGTAACAATGGATTTTTTAAAAAAAAACATTACTACATTCAACACCAATTTATGAGAGGGAAAAAAAAGTCTTGGTAAACTAGGAATAGAAGACTGCTTTAAACACAAAATCCTATGGCAAGCTTCAAATTCTATGATGGAACATTAGAAAAATATCTTTAAATTCTGGGATAAGGTTTACATTGTCCTAGAGGGCTTAGCTAACACAGTAAGAATAGAAAAATAAGATTAAGACACAAGAATTAAGAAAGGAATAAACAAAAGATAATAATTCAAAGAAATAATTTTCTATATAAATAGCCAAGATAAACTATAGACATATTATTAGAGCTAATTAGAGTTCACCAACATTGATAGTTATAAAGTCAGAATGCAAAAAAAAAAATGGAACCCCCATATTTAGCTTTATAAGAAACTCTAAGACATTTTTCAGAGTGACTACACCATTTTACATCAGCAATGCATACTGGTATCTGATCCAGTTTTTCTGTATCCTCACCAGCATTTGATGTTGTCACTATTGTTTATTTTGGCCATTTTGGTAGGTATGTAGTGATATCTTATCGCAGTTTGGATTTACCTTCCCCTAATAGCTAATAATGCTGAATTTCCTTTCATGAGCCTATTTGCCACCCACACATCTTCTTTGGTGAAGTGTCTGTTCATATCTTTGGCCCATTTTCTTATTAAATTGTTTCTTTTACTGTTGCATTTTGGGACTTCTTCATATATTCTAGATACTAGCTCTTTCTCAGATATGCAGTTCCCAATTATTTTCCCCTACTCTGTCACTTGTCTTTTAATCCTCTTAACTGGTCTGTCACAGAGCAGAAGTTCTGCATTTTAATGAGGTTCAATTTATAATTTTTTATGGGTCATGCTTTTGTCATCAAGTTTAAAAATTCTTTGCCAAGCCTAGGCTCTGAAGATTTTCTCCTATGTTTTCTGGTCAAAATTTTATATTTTTATGTTTTGTATTTTTATGTTTTGGGACTCATTTTGAAATAACTTTTGTATATAGTGTGAGTGTTTGTGTCTACATTATTTTTTTAATCTCTGGCTATCCAATTATTCTAGCACTATTTATTGAAAAGACTGTATCATTCTTCCATTGACTTGAAAAGACAAAGGAGCCAAAATAGCTCAGATAGTTTTTAAAAGAGTAAATGAAGTGGGAGGATTCACTTTACCAATTTCTAGATGTAGTAATTGCTATAGCAATTGAGGCTGTGTAGTCATGGCAGACAGATAGACAGATAGATCAATGAAATACATTAGAGAACACAGAGATAGCCTCACACAAGTATGGTAGGCTGACTTTTGTTAAAGGTGCGAAAGCAATTCAATGACAACAAAATCAAATGAACCTCAATCTAAACCTCATACCTTATTTAAAAATTAGCTCAAAATAGATCATAGATTTAAATGTAAACTATAAAACTCTGAGAAGAAAACAGAGGAGAAAATCTTTAGGATCTATGACTTGACTGAGAGTTCTTAAACATGACACCAAATCACAACCCATAAAAGGAAAAATTGATCATTGCCATCCCTTGTCTAGTATGTGATCTGCCTTTATCAATAAGTGCTGTGTTAATATAATGGCAAGGTTATTATCATCCAATATCTAATCAGCAATGTAAATGGCAAAGTGACTTTTCCACTTTCCTAAATTAGTAGGAAACAGATACTAAAAGCAGCAAGGTTTGGTGGTCTCTAAACTGATGATAGAGCCTGACAGACCAGAGTATGCATCCATTATTTCTTCATTTCTTTCATTGAAAAATTATTCTTTTCTTTCTGTTATCTACTTATCATCTGTAGCTCCCAATAAATTGGCATTTTCCAAAACCACGTTAACCTGTGATATTGGCACAATTAAGATATTTACTGGTCTACTATACAAAAGAATTATAATCATAATACCCAAAAAAAGGGCAAAGGAAGATCTTTAATAACAGTTCTCCTGGAGTGTGCAAATGGGGTTTCGGCCTATAATGAAGAAGTCAGATACTCTAACTTGCTCTGGAGATGACTGATGTCATCCACTCCCTCCTGAGAAAACTCTCCTGGAATACCAATGACATAGACAACTGGTCAACCCAAATGATTTGGACAACTGGTCAAGCCAAATGGGTGGACAACTGGTCAACCCAAACGACTCAAAAGAATAAAAAGCAGAACGGTTGTAGACTTTTCCACAGAATATTCAATATACAAAGAAATAGAATCACATCTATAAAATCTTGAGTAAAGCCAAAACCGGTTTGGCTCAGTGGTAGAGCATCGGTCTGCGGACTGAAAGGTCCCGGATTCGATTCCGGTCAAGGGCATGTACATTGGTTGTGGGCACATCCCCAGTAGAGGGTGTGCAAGAGGTGGCTGGTCAATGTTTCTCTCTCATCGACGTTTCTAGCTCTCTATCTCTCTCCCTTCTTCTCTGTGAAATATCAATAAAATATATATCTTTTTTAAAATCTTGAGTAAAGGAAAATATGGCCCAATAATATTTACATTACCAAAATTCCATCAATTATAAAAGCAAAAGACAAATATTATTTTTAAAACCTCCCTTTCTCTACTATTCTGCAATTATATGTCTTAACACAATCTAATTAGTTTATTGTCATGCTCAGCATTTGTGCTTATTTAAACTGAGAATTCATGTCTTTCATAAATTCTAGTAAAGTTTCAACCATTAATTTATCAAAGGTTGCTTCTCTTTTATTTTCTCTGTTCTTTCTTATTAGATGTTCATCAAACCTTCTCACTCTAACCTTGTTCTTCTTCATTTCTACCTAACATATTTTATCTATTTTTTTATATTCTACATTCTGAATAATTTCCTCAGAGCTAGCTCCAGTTCATCAATCCTCTCTTCAATTGGGTCTAATATGCTGGTTAATTCAACCATTAAATACAATATTTTCCTGACCCAAGGTGTATGGCAAACGGGAGGCGATCAACAAGGTGTCCGCAAGTGACTGAAAAGGATGGTGGGTGTGTATGTGTGTCCATGCACCATCTCCTACAACTGTGCAGTCCTTCCCACAGAGAGCTCTGCAGGGGCTGTGAAACGGGGGCGGGGGGGGGGGGGGATGCCTGCTCACTTCTTCTGCGTCTACAAATCTGAATGTCTTAGGTGTACATAGAATCACTGCCGTCCTTCACAGCTGAGACGTGCTGCTGATAAAGTTACATCCCACGCAGGCTAACTAAAATATTGGCCATAATGATGCACCAGCAGCAGGTCTGAGTGCCCCCTCCCAGCCTGGGAGCAAAGCAGGCCTGCAGACACGCCCCTGGTTCCCCCTCCCCCTGCCCTGCTCTCAGCCCCACCCCGCACCAGAAGGGCTGGATACTTGCTTTACCACCCATAGAAGTAAAACCAAACGTTAAGTTACAAATAGATCAGGACCTGCCTGCCACTGGGCCTTTCTCTTCCTCCAAATGTGTTTGCCCCACAGTGTCTACTGCTCACACACACAGAGCAGCCGAGAGGGAGGGGTGGGCTCTGACTTGAATTCTTTTTCACTCTTCTTACTTCTGCTCTCTCCTTTTTCTTCTTCTTCTTCTGTGAAAATAACTCCCCTACCCTTAGGACAAATTATTCCTCCCCGACCCGGACAGGCTGTCCCACTGCCAGCTCTGCACGTGGGTCCTGGTCTCCTGGTCTCCTCTGTTGGCCCATCACCATCCACGGTCACTGTCACTTTCTAAAGAATGCCAACCAGAGCGGTCTTTCCCCAGTGCGGGTGCCTTGCAAGTCCCGCCAGCTCTGCCCCAAGACTTGGCAGGTGATCTGAGAAGTGGGTCCTGATGCCGCCTGCAGACCCAAGCCTCGTGCCACCTCACTGGGCCCTGCTCTGTGTTGTGCCCTCCACCTGGAAGTGCCCGCTGTTCTTGCGCTCTTTTGCCTGGCTTGCCATTACTTACCCTTTTTTTTAATGTATTTTTATTGATTTTAGAAAGGAAGCAAGAGGGAGACATAGAAACATCAATGATGAGTGAGAACCATTGATTGGCTGCCTCCTGCATGTGCCCCCACTGGGGATCGAACCCACAGCCTGGGCATGTGCCCTGACTGGGAATCAAACCATGACCCCCTGGTTCATAGGACAATGCTCAACCACTGAACCACGCCAGCAGGGTTCCATTACTTCCCTTTTAAGCCAAATCTCAGAAGAGCCTTCTGTGACCCCATCCCTTTCCCTGAGCCCGGGTTGGGCCTCTTTCCTTTGCACTAAACTGGGTCCGCAGGCCAGATCCTGCCTGTGCTGTTTCTATGCATAGAGCTTTCCTGGCACATGGCACACCCATTCATGACTGTACTGAGCGGCTTCCAGGCTGCAACGACAGGTCCAGTGGTTGCCACAGAGAACGCAGCGGGGCGTTGCAGGGGCATCTGGCAAAGCCCAGGCCTTGGCAAGAAAGGTACGCCCACCCAACCTGAAGCCCCATGTCCTGACACATACCACATTGTACTGAAACCCTTACCCGTCCCTGCACCAGATGGTAACACTCTTGAGCTGATGTTCTCGGTCGGTGGGTAACGGTCTGATTCTGAAGTCCGATGGCTCAGTTGGCATACTGGCTTCGTTACTTCCTAGCTATGTGGCACTGAGTAAGTTCCTTAGCCTCTCCCTTCCTCTTTCCCCACCAATACAATAGAGACAATGAGAGTACCCACCTCACAGGCTTGTGGAGAGTATTAACAGAGTGCGATGTAAATTTCTTATTACACCGCCTCGCATAGGGAATGTACTATGTCAGCATTGATCTTTGATTGAAATATTAATGACAAAGGAACAGAATATCTAAAGTTGGGGCTCTCCAGAAGAACCTGTGCCCTCACCCTTCCATGGCATCTGGCCGGGATGGGTGCTGTGTCCATCCTGTGTCCTGCTGGGCCAGTCTCCCATCTCCGGTCCTCCCACCCACTCTCGAAAGATGCTTTGATGAGATTAGTCCTCCCGGGTAGAGGAACCTTGTCGTGCTCGGCTCTGCCCCTGGTGCCCTGCCTGACAGGCACGGAGCGCTCCAAACAGGGTTTCTCAGAAGCCCTGGTTGGCTGGTACCTCCACAGTTCGCTAGAAAAGATCCCGGCTGTCGTCACAGACTTAGCAACGGGGCTGCGTGATGCCTTCTAGGACAGAGATGAATTCCCTGGAAAAGGCTCTTTGCTACATCCTTGGGGGAGAATAACAGAACAGTTGAGTCTGGCATAGAAGTCTACAGACAGGAACTCCATGAGCATCTCATAGCATCCCCATTACACACCGTGCATTTAGTCCTCCCACATATGCCCTTTTATTTTGTGTTCATTAAAATCCGGCTCTAAAAGAGCACTTCTGGCCCTAGCCAGTTTGGCTCAGTGGATAGAGCCTGCAGACTGTAGCATTCCAATTTGGATTCTGATCAAGGGCACATGCCTCTGTTTCAGGTTCCCCAGCCCTGATCAGAGTGTGTGCAGGAGGCAACCAATCAGTGTGTCTCTCTCATCTCGATGTTTCTCTCTGTCCTTCTCCTTTCTGCTCTCTCTAAAAATCAATAGAAAAAATATCCTCTGCTGAGGATAAACAACAACAAAAGACCACCTCTGGGAGGATTTGTAAATAGGTCTCTCAACAGGGTGGGACCTACCTCCCCGAGGCAAGATTTTGGCTGCCAGAATGGGCCACACTGGTCACAAGAATTGAGCTTCAACCCAGTTCTTACCTGCTGGCATTTCCCGCATGTCAGTCGATAACCATGCTTGCAGAAACATTAAACTGTGAATGCCATAAGCCAAACCAAATGGCTCCCTCTCGCTGACACCACTCACTTCTTGCTCGCTTCCTCTGCCCCTACCTTGCCAATCTCTACACACTGTGCAGTCGTTCTCCTGCTGCGAGTGGAAACTGCCCAGCCGGAGAGCTCCGTCTGCGGCAGAGGAGGTGTTTCCTTTGGTGTGTTAGTCTGTCCCCTCCCGCCACCCCAGCCACTTGCCACTTGTCTTCTGAAGTCCATGAGGCCTTCAGAGCAACCGTTTCTGCACGTGTTATTTACCAGAGCCAAGTTCACAGCCACTGGCTGGAGGAACCATACTGGTCTCCTCCAAAGTCCCATTAATGGGCACCCAAAAGAAGTTCATTAAAGCAACGCAATGCCGTTAATGCAGCTAATGTGCTTCCCCCTGTTCCAACAAGCTCATGAATAATAGATGAAGGGGGAGCTTCATCTGTTTTAATTAATGTGGTCCCAAAATTAATTCAATCCGGTACAAAATTAACAGGCAATTAAGTCGCACTGGCCCAACTGGACAAAAATATGCCATTCGTTGGCTAGAGAAGCAACCTGGAAGTGGACGAGGGCTGTGGTCCACTCTCCCAAACCTGAACACTGAAAGGAGAACCACCAGCTCCCATGAGGCCACAACTTGGTCCACTTTCTGGGTCTCATAATTGAATCAAAAAACCTCATCACTAGAAATTTCAGCATTGGTTTGTTAGGAAATTAGGGGCGGGAAGGCTCCAAATGCATAAGAAGATGGCTTTTGTTTTGGTTTTATTTTGTTGTTGAAACCTCCAAATAATTTATAAGATTTACTGTGCAATAGGACATAAGAGCAATTATCAACTGCAATACTTGGGCACATGCAATAAACATGTTTGATTCTCAGAAATTATCACAGTTTGTTATGTGCATGAATTTAGCAGACTCCTGGTACCATTATCCATTTGGCAATTACATATAGTCCTATCTAATAAAAGGATAATATGCAAATTAACTGCCACTCCATCATAAATATGGCAGCACCCATAGCCACAAGATGGTGGCTCCCAGTCCTCTCAGCCCCACCAGAGTCCCCCATTCCTTGGGGGAGGGGGGCAGGTGAGGAGCGGCTGCTGAAGGTGTGCATCATGACAGCCTGGCAGAATGCTTGCTTTGTCAGCACAGCAACGAGGCAAGCATTTGAATCCAGCCACAGAGGACCTCTGGCCGGGGCGTGGAATACTTGCATCGTCACCCCAGCAATGAGGCAAGTAGTCCTTGTCCAGCCACGGATGGGCCTCTGGGATGCAAGGAGTCTCTGGGCAGTGAGCGTGGAGCAGCCAGGTCCGGCAGAGAGCTACTGGCGCACAGATTTGTGTGCAGGGCTACTAGTGTTATAATAATAGTCTATCTTAAAATAGTGCATTTCTTCTCTGTATCTTTGCATGCTTAATGAGCACTCTTTCCTTAACCTTCATGATGTCCTTTAAAATTAGGAAGATATAAATATTGTTGAAACTATTTTGGAAATAAAGATATCAGGGTACAGAGATGGGGATAGACAGTGACAGCACTATAGGTAGCTTTAAAGGACATAGATTTCAACCAGGAATCTTGTGCTCGATTTCTACCTGCCTTTTCTTGAACACCTCCAGGGATGGGGAACTCATTACTGCATGAAACTGTACATTCTATCTCTAAAGAATGTGATTATTAAATTGATCTGAATTTTATCTCCAGCAGATAAAGGCTATTTCTATCACCAAACAAGTCTGGTTCCTCTTACATCTGGCATCAATTCACCAACCCAACTCCTTCAGTCAAACTTCATGACGTGGGAGACAAAATGGTGGAAGACTAGATGGATGGGTTCTGAGCCTTGTCCCGAAGCAGAAAGAGAGAGCAGCTGAGGGTCGCACTGGGAGTGTTTATTAGCAAGCTAAGAGACAGGCGAATTCCAGGAGAAAGTGGGGGTCTGCTAATCAGGGTGCCCCTGACACGGAAGCACCCACGGCGGGGTCCCTTCCCAGAGCTACCTATGGGCATGGACGGGGAACAGGAGACAGAGCCAACAGGAGACAGAGCCAAAACTTGGACCTAGATAGCCTAATTCCACAGTCCAAACTTGGTAATCATGTTTGTCTTAAATTGTGGGGCCCAGAAATGATTGTTTTTCAGGGCATTTTCTGATCTAAGCAGGAGGAAAACCAGGACCTTGATATTCTCCCAGTGCAGCTCAAGGCTATACTATTTTCTTCATGTGGGCTTTTTCCATTTAGACAGTCCACCACTAGGATGAACTCATTGCAACTTGTATCATCTTGACTCCCCTGCTTTGTCTAGCTGCTCAGTGAATCCAAGGGTCTGGCTTTACCTTGGGCCTTTATAATACTTCTCATTAAATTTGGTCCAGAATTCTAAGCTTCTGGAATCTTCTGGGATCCTGACTTTCTCATTCAACACATTTTCTCTGCTCCCTGCCTCTGGTCCTTCACACATTTGATGAGGGTGCCTTCCCTAACTTCATCCTGGAGCTGATAAAAAATCAGATCAGACAGGGAACCATGCCATTAAAGTTCTTGCTCCAAGAGCACATCGATCTATTCATCGGCACCTCCTAGGCAGGATCAGGCCTGGAAAAAATAGAACGTGGTTCACCTTCTCTTTAAGACCAAGGCTTTGTTGTTGTTGTTGTTGCTCAGTCTTCTCCTTTTTCCTAAAGTAATTCTGGTTAATAAAACACATGAAGGCAGAGTAGTAATCAAACTCTAAAACTAAGTGATAACCCTTTAGGGGCTTTCATGTGCCCGAATGTAAAACGGGGAGGAAATTAAACTGTAATTTCCAAAAACATTCTCGGTTCTAACAATCCGGGGAAATGCCAGGTGTGCCGGGCTCTCCAAGGTCCGGACTTCGCCTCCCTTGAAAGCCTTACATGCCATCACTCTCTCACACATCGCTCTTCAACCAACCACAAAGCTCACACATTCCCACGATCACATTCTCTACCACTTCTCATCTGCAGAACAAGCACAGTGTGTTGTTATGAAGAGTGGAGGTGATGTTTTCTGAGCAATAAGCACCGTGCCTGGTATCATGGCAGCTATGATTGAGAGAAAGAGAAGGCACTTCAGGTTCAAGATGATGAGGATAGAGCATCATCTAAGGCACAAACGGGAGTGATTGGAAACAGCAATGAGGCCCAGGCAGGACCCCGATGGAGACAGTTCCTAAATCATGTGGTATCTGTCCCGGGCCCTCTCAGCTATTGAGTGTAGACATGAGACAGCTCAACATAATACATATGAGATCCCAGGACTTAATATGCAGCTGAAGCAGGTGATATTTAGCACGTGTGAATGTATTGATGTTTGGAGACTTATACTCAGACATCTGATTCCTATTGAGGAAAATAAATTAAAACTATTTATATTTTTTCACCCTCTTACAAAAAGTGTGGTGGCCAAAGAAGAGGGGCTATGCCTCAGGACTTCCAAGGCCTTCCCAGAATAGAGCGACTGAAATCCAGGCCAGGTTTTCATCAAGCCCTCCAGGCCTAGGAAATGTGACCAGTGATGTGGCTTCTAGAGAGAATGGATGTTTGCAATAAAGGGGTGACCTCTTTCCCTCTGCAGAAAGTTTAAATATATGTATTAACAGCTTTGAAGTTAAGAGAGAGTCAGCAAAGATGGTATTTTTATAATACCATCAAGGGAAGTTCATCAGAGACCGGACACCCTGTTCCTCCTAATGCCTGAGTAGCACACACTGATGTCAGCTTATCTTTGGGTCCCCACGGAGTAAGTCAAACTCTTCCTCTGTTCCCACTTCTAGAGCAAGCCTGACATACCATCCTCCTTTGGGGGATTTGGTGGAGGTTTTCCCTAAGTAAAATGTTCTATCCCCCTAACTGGTTTGGCTCAGTGGATAGAGCGTGGGCCTGTAGACTCAAGGGTCCCAGGTTGGATTCTGGTCAAGGGCATGTACCTTGGTTGTGGGCACATCCCCAGTAGGGTGTGTACAGGAGGCAGATGATTAATGTTTCTCTCTCACTGATGTTTCTAACTCTCTCTCCCTCTCCCTTCCTCTCTGTAAAAAAAAATCAATAAAAATATTTTTTTAATTGAAAATATTTTTTTAAAGTTATCTCTCCTCCCTGTTGGGTCTGATCAAATAATTAAATCGATACTCCCTCCCCTGGGAATTGACCTTTAGACCACTTCACAATGGATATTCCACTTGCGTAGACCAAATTCCACTTGCTAAGACCATTATTTCTCCCCTCCGGACTTTCCCAGAATCCGGACCTGCACAGAAAATTCTCTGCCCAGAAAAAGCCCGCCTAGAGTCCTTTGAAAACCTCTGTCTCTTTGTCTTTGGATGCTAGCGCCATTCTGGGGCTCAGTTCATTTGGGTATCAAGATGACCTAATAAATTCATAATTCTTCACCCATTTTGGCCTTGTATGTTCCTCCTTCGTCGACCCTAACACTCTTCATTTACTAGTTTACTATTAACCACTCCCTAGGTAAATATGTATACACACACACACACACACACACACACACACACGCACCAGAAGCTCCTACAATTCCACTATTAGGAATTAATCCTCTCCTGTTATGCTTGGCTGTCTTCCAGCCATCGTCATTTCAGATGCAAGTATTCCAGAAGGGGTGATAATCATGCAATTTACATTTAGTTATCGACTTGGAGTTTGTAAAGCACTTTCACTTCTATTATGTCTTTGGTCTTGCACATCTTCTTCAGCTCCCCATACCCAACACTAGCATGCAGCAAAGGCTAGCTGCTTAGGGATAGATTTAAAAAATGAATGAAGGAACTGACACTATGACATTTGTAAAATAGGAATTATTGTCTCCACTAAAACCAAGAGCCAACCAGGTAAACGAATTGCTCCCAGTGGTGAAGCTTGAACCCCTAGACACAAAACAAATAAAAGAAGGTATCAAGTCCAATCAGCCATCATCTTCCTTTGGACCAAAATGTCTGAAGCCAAGTGAAAGGAACCAAGAGTGATATTGTGATTTATAAGCAATATGTATTTGATCATTCAGATGACCAAAAATCTATTCTTTGTCCTGACTGGTGTGGCTTAGTTTGTCAGATATCTTCCTATGAGCCGAAAGGTTGCTCATTCGATTCCAGGTCAGGGTACATGCCCGGGTTGCAGGTTCAATCCCTGGTAGGAAATTAGCTGTACACTGCATCTTATGGAATATGGAAGCTGAAGGCCTGTTCAAACACTTTTGTTGTCTGCAGTTACCAAGATAAAACATCTCCAATTTGCATAGGAACACAAGGATTGAACAGTTGAGATTGGAAAAAAGTCATGTGGTCCAATGAATCATGTTTTCAGTTGCATCATGCAGAAAGCAGCGTGAGAATTTGGTGGAAACAGCATGAAAGTATGCACCCCACATGCATGAATACAACCCTTCAGGCTAGTGGGGGCAGTGTTATGATTTGGGGCATGTTTTTCTGGCATGATTTGGGCCCTTTAATTCGTGTAGAACAACATCTGACAAGATAATACGCCATGCCACGGTGCTCATATTATGCAGGAGTGGTTTCAAGAACATGAAGGAGACTTTACCTGCAAAAGAGAGGTTATAATAGGCAAGTGTGGAGGGATGGAATTTCCTCAGTGTTGAGAGTGATCAGAGTGTTTTGTTATGGGAATGAAGTAACATTTAGAAAGCACCTAGGGATGGGGGCTGGTTGCCAGGAGAACCAACCTGTGACTAGAGGGTTGGAACCTTAGTCCCACCCCTTGATCTCTGGGGAGAGGTGGGGGGAGGGGGGCTGGAGATGGAGTTCAGTCCCCAATGATCAATGATTTAATTAATTGTGCCTACATAATGATGCCTCCATGAACACCCAAAGGACACATGGAGATTTAGGGAGAGTGGTGTGTTCAGAGAACATGGAAGCTTCATGCCCTGTCCCCATACCTTGCCCAATGCAAGGTGAAATATATCCTTTTACCGGTTGATCTGGCAAGTAAAATGTGTCTCTGAGTTCTGTGAGCCGCTCTAGCAAATTAACCAAACCCATGGGAACCTCTGACTAATAACCAGTCTGCCAGAAGTACAGGTAACAACCCAGACCTGTGATTGGCATGCTGAGTTAGAGGAGGTCATTGGAACATCCGATCTCTAACTGCTTGGTCTGAAGGACAAGCAGCAGCAGGCTGTACTTGAAACTGGTGTCTGAAGGGAAGTAGGTGGAAGGCCTTGCAGGGCTGAGCCCTTAGCCTGTGGAACCGATGCTACCTCCAGATAGACAGTGTCAGAATTGAATTAAATGGTGGGATGCCCAGCTAGTGTCAGAGAATTGCTTATTGTTGCTGTGTGAGAAAGCCCCTCCCCACCCCACCCCACACACACATTTGGGATTGGGTCCAAGGACATCAAAAGAGTTGGTGGCAGTGATGGATGGCATGGGGTGGGGTATTGGGCTGGGGAATGCTAGACTTGCAGCTCAAAGGTCCAGGGTGATCAAGCAGCCATGAGCTTAATCCTCCTCTTAGCCTTGTTTTCCTAATTTGCAAAATGGAGTTAGTCATGTCTTCATGGGCCAGGTTCTTACGAAGATCTAAATAAATGACAGCTATAACAATACTTCATAAAAATGCTGAAGAGCCATGCAGATGATGATAAACAATTAGGAGGTGATCATAACCTGAGCAAGCCATAGTTTAGTTGCCTTTAGTCTCATTAAAGACCCATCTTCCTGATCGATGATTCTCTCTCATCGATGTTTCTAACTCTCTATCCCTCTCTCTTCCTCTCTGTGAAAATCAATAAAATATATATATTTTTAAAAAGACACATCTTAATAAATCTCTACATAAGTTTAAAAGAACCTCTTTACCCACTTTCTCCATCCTAACTCTCCTGCCCATGACCAGGCTCCGTAGGCATATCTTCAGGTCTGTTTGAGGGTGGTTTTCCATAGCACTGCTTTACCCGTGATTTTGTACCCAGTGCTTTTCTTGCTACCTTGCTCATGCAAAATTGCAAACTTAATTTTCATTGAAATTAATTATTAGAAAAAAAGAAAATTCTTCAAAATGAGCTACATAAATGAGAAAGCAGCATGAGGCCATCACATGTTTATTGCAAACAGATCATTAGAAAAGAACCTAGGGCAGTATAAGGCTGGTCCCTGATTCCCGGTTTGAGGAATAGCCCTGGTCTTAGGCTTATGTTCTGACATCCAAACCCTGGGTGTGCCATGGAGTCATCCTATCTTTGGTGTTCCTTAGTGTACAGTCTCTGCTCCAGTCTCTGCTCCAGACCCCATGACGTGTGTTGCCAAATTTCCCTCTTTCTAGGAGATCTTAACTTGATTTCCACCTGCAAAGACCCCATTTCCAAATAAGGTTCACATTCACAGGTACCAGGGATTCAGACTTGAACAAATTTTGGGGGGAGACATAATTCATCCCACAACAGACACCTTAACTAAAAGGGAGATGTTATCCTTTTTAAAACACTTGTTTGAGATAAGCACTATTCTAGATTCAAGAGACACCGAGACAAAAACAAACAAGAGACCTGCCTTCATGGAGCTTACATTCTAGAGATGGTAGGGGGAGGGCGCCCAGGACTGACCACTAGCTAGCAAATGTAGTACATAAACAAGAAAACCCAGGCAGTGTCTGCAAAGCAATGAATGTCACTGATGGTGGTAAGGAGTGGCTACGTTAGACTGGGCCATCTGGGAAGACTTCTCTGAGGAGGTGACACTTAAGGGAAGCTGTGAATGAGAAGCAGGAGACAAGCAGAGGGTGTGTCTCACATTGGGGCTCTCTGGGAGCAGAGAGAAGGCCAGCATCAGAGCTCTGCTTCTCTGAGTGCTCATGGCTACGTCCTCTTGTTACCTACCAAATGGTCACTCTTCTCCATTCAGAAGGAAGCCAGTCAGATTGGCTCAGCTGATTACAACTGCTTGTGCCTGGCTGGACATCTCTAGGGGCTGGAAGATGTGCTGTCCCTGGTCCACTCTATCGTAGAACTGTCATCTCTGTCTTGGGACCAGGATGTGCTGCAAGATCAGACATTGATGCCACTGTGCCATACACAGGTGCTGCAGACAGAGGGCGCTACCAGCACTGTGCCTCCATGAGAATCATAGAAGCCATTCTGGATTTGATTGTGAGAAATACTCAGCCATGCTGGCTTCAATGAAATGAATGTTTGACAGAGCACAGGGTGGCTCACAGAATCAAGTGCAAAGCTGTGGAAATGGGTCTTGGGGAAAATGGGAACTGGGATAGCCCTGGGTCTCTGGGAGTCAGGAACAACCAATGGTCTCTTTGGGCAATGGAATGAAATGAGTGGGTGCCACCATGTTCTTCTGTGCATGTTACAATTCAGATGCCAGGGAAAGAGCATTTGATTGACTGAGCTTGCGTGGGCACCCTGATTGACAGCCCCACCAAAGCTGCATCTAATGAGCAAGGGGACATCTCCCAGAATAAAATCTGGGTTCGGAAACCAAAAGAAGAGATCATGTTACTAAGGCAAGCAAACCCCCCAGCTGTCCTTCACAATTATCAGCAAACACACTTCCCAGGGCTGGGTCCGGTTTAAATGGAAGCATCCACAAAGCTCTGTGGAAGTTTCTGGATTCACTGATGAGTGCCGTGGCTTTTTGCCTGTTTACTTAAACTTTTTAAAGTTTCCAATGGCCATGCCATTCACTCTCCTCCGGGAAGGCTTGTGCCAGAGAGCCAGCGCGTCTCCTTGCAGTCAAACAATCTGATAAGCAAACACACTGGCATTTGAAAGGCCAGGTCTGAAAATGGGCTCTTTTTCCCCAGGAAGTAACTCCTATTAGGGACCTGATGAGGGATGGGAAGAGATAACATGCCCTGCCGCTGAATGAGTTTGAACCTTAGTGCTGTCAGCTGGCTCTGGATGTGCAGGAGCTGATTGCAGATTAAGCAGCTCCTTCAAGGTGGGAGGATGGGGGGGAGGAAGGGGGGCGCTGTCCCAGGAATACCCGGTCCTGGGAATAGCTGGAGAAATGGACTGCCAGGAGTGGATTGACTCCCCTTTCTCTGCTCAGGGAAATATCCAAATGGCTTGAATGCTGGCCCCTTCTGTGGAAATCAGCACAGTGGGAGAGACAGGTTTCTATGTTGAGGTCAAACCTGGGTGGTCCCCCTGGAGCCTGGCAGCTGACCTGGGCAGGGTCCGAGCCAGAGGGAGGGTATCACCTCCTCTGATGAGGGCAGAGCCTAGGAGGGGCTCAGGTCTCACTTCTCCACCCCTCTCAGGATTCTATCCCGAAGGGGACTTGGGACTGCCTCATTCGGTAGGCACATGCCTGGGGTCCCAAGGAAAACCCGGGGGTCCCACATCCCCAGGAATGGGGAGCTGTCTGCCTTGTACTCAGGAAGCTCCTAGCAGTGATGTGAGGGCTCACAGGACTGGATGGGCTTCTGCCTCAGCCACCTACCAACTGGGCAATCTCTCTGTTTGCAGCACTAAAATGAGCATAACAGCAGGCCCAACCTCGTAGGGGTGTTAGGAGAAATGTAAATTAGTTAATGGGATCAAAGTGCTTGAAACGATGCCTGATGTGTAGTTAGTGTTGAATAAATGGGATACACGATTGTCATCATTGTCACCAGAGGGAGATGAGCCGCTTGCCATGCCCTCTCCAACCCTGAGCTTTTATTTACTGAACCGAATCCATCTCCCCTGATGAGGAAGAAATAGGAGCTCGCTAGCTGTTCACAAATAGGTCCATAATCTCGGGCCCACGCTGAGGATCGTTTTTGCACCCCGTCCTCGGTTTTACTAGCCATGCCCTCTGAACTCCAAAAAGGAGGTTTCTTCACCCCAAAAAGACTGAGATTTGACCAGATTTGGCCTGGAGACCAATGTCATCTCTCTTCACCCGGCCCCTGATGGGCAGCCGACATCAAATGGGTGATCTAAGAGATGGCTTGTCAGGATGGAGAACACAGGCGAATAGACTAGATATCCTGGTTGAAGTCCCTGCTGTCTGTGGATCAAACATTTCACCTCTTGGGCCTGAACTTGACTTTCAAAGGTGTTGTAGAAATAGTGCGTGCAGTTGTGGCTGGGGCAAAGGGGAGGGCGCTTCTTTCCCATGCCATGTGTTTCCTTCCACATGGAGAGAACCTCCTGGCCTCTCTCCTCCACACTTATCCCTTCCCAGGGAAGAAGAATATTTTATCTCATGATGTATCAAAATGTATGTGCAAGCATGTGTGTATGTTGGGAAAGAGAGAGAGAGAGACAGGCAGACAGACAGACTGCCTCTTAACTCTTCTACTCATCTTCCTGCCTGAGAAAGCTCACATTTTCTCTCTCCCAGTTGCTGTAGGTTTTACAGGAGGCATAGCCCTACAGAGCACACTCTGACCTATAAGGGTATTAGGTCTGCTGTTGGTTGAGATTACCAACATCTTATACATCAAACCATAAACTGTGGGGAAACAGACAAGAAGAGAAATGTGAGAGGAGCAAATAATGTGTGGGGAAAGAGCCTTCTCGTCTATGCAGGTTGGGACTACGCCTTGTGGTACTTGGTGAAGTGCAAGCAGTGAGTTGAGTCTTGTTCTGGGTCAAAATATTTTTCCCACTGAAACGCTCCTGTGGGCATGGCTTTGGGATTATTTCACCCTCTTGGAACTGTTCTCCCAGGACACTGAAGGGGCCAAGGAGAAACACCACCATCACCACCCAGCAATGCCCATACTAGAAAGACTGAGCCATAGAGCAAAGGGGCACAATCAAGCCCCCTTACCCCCACCCCCACTCCCTGCTAGTCCAGGCAAAGCAGCTGTCAGGACCTCACCACTCACATTTGACCCTGCCTGGCTCACCCTAGATTTCTGAGCTGACAACCAACAAGAGGTCAAGGGCAGCCATTGGCTCAGCGATCCTCCAATCCCTTGAGATAGTCACAGATTCTAGGGGATCCTGGCCACATCTCTCTCCATCAAAGACACGGCTAAGGAGCAAATGACAGGAGAGATACGGGCAGGTTGGTGATCACTTAAAAACATATGAGTCCTTACCTATTTGGCTCAGTGGATAGAGCATCAGCCTACGGACTAAAGGTCCCAGGTTTGATTCCGGTCAAGGGCATGCACCTTGATTGTGGGCACATCCCCAGTAGGAGGTGTGCAGGAGGCAGCTGATTGATTTTTCTTTCTCATGGATGTTTCTAACTCTCTATCCCTCTCCCTTCCTCTCTGTAAAAAAAAATCAATAAAATGTATTTTAAAAATAAAATAAAAATATATGAACACATTAACAAAATCATAATATTGCAAGCTGCCCGGAGTGAGGCACTCCAGTGCTTTATAGACCTTATCTGGTTGGAACCCCATCCCTCCACACGTGCCTATTATAACGTCTCTTTTACAGGTGAGGAAGCCAGGTCAGAGAGGGCAGGTGGGTTACCTGACGTCACTCAGCTGGCAAGGAGCAGAGCCAGACCTTTCTAGTTAGCCGCATCTGACTCCTAGGCAGTCACAGGGCTGAGGATTTGGCAGCAATCCCAGTGAGGCTGAGGTTGGTGAGAAGAACGTCTCTGTTGGAATTCCTACACCCACCACCCGGGAGCCAGGCTCTGCAGATCAGGGTCTCATCGCATCAGTGGGCACCACGCCATCCCATGGGGCTGCTCAGAGCAACTTCCACCTATCCGGGCTGCCCAGAGAAGGCCTTTTCTTGCTTGTTACGGGGAAGATTTGGGGAGGTTAAGTCTTCCTTTTCATCAGAGAAATTCCCTTAGCTAGATGGTGAATCGCAGTATAAGTCAAAGCAGCAGGCAGCCCTGCGGAGTGGGGAGCCAGGACTTGATTCAGACTCAGAGGAAGAGGGGAGGGCACTGCAGGTGGCAAAGGGGGAGGTGAAGGAACTGGCTCAGGCCCTGCTTCCTGGGAGCTGCTCCCAGACAAGGTGAGGAGGGCACCCCCGGGCTGACAGCGTCTGCCCATGAATTTGGGTCACACGGTGATCTTTCCCCTGCCTGGTGGCATCCTGGGCGCGCACTGTATTGTGGGCAGTAAAAATGGCGCGCCGGGGATTTTCTCAGCTGCCCTCGGTCTCCTGGCCTCGCCCTGTTCCCAGCAGGCCCTAATTGCACAGCACAGCAGGTCACACAGATGGCCCTTTGTCTCTGCCCCGCCAAGGTCAGCAGTGGTCTGGGAACTGCCGGCCTGGTCCGAGCTCTGCTGTGGAGGTCTGAAATAGCTGCTCTGAGTCAGCAGGGAATGACTTTCTAGCTGGAGAAGCCGGGACCTCGCCCAGGAAGGTCTTTTTTTTTTTTTTTTAAATCACTAGACGGCCTAAAATCATCTGCTTATCAAAGAGGAAGAGAAGGGAGTTCCATTTTCCTTCCACCGCACCTGCTCCTCCCAGCTGCTCGTCCAGGGGCCAGGGAGAGTCTCCCAGGACGGTCTGGGTTCCCAGATGCAGGCCAGCGGCTCTGTCTCCCTCAGCATTGCCTTACTCACCCCTGACCCCCGCTCCTTCTCAAACCCGCCCCGCCCACCTCGGCTCCACTCCCCAACCTGATGCACAGGCTGCAGCCTCCCAGCGTCCCGGCTTTGGCTCTGTGTTCTGAGCTCTCTCATCTCTTCCTTCTGGGCACAGACTGGTAATTCTGTAATAAACCTTCAGTTTGGCGTGTCCACAACAGTCACCCCGTTAGCAGATCTTGGGGGGAAACCCTGGAAGCCTGGGTTCCATTGCTTCTCGTTCGCCATCACAATCCAACAACTTTGATCCTGAAGACTTTGCCATTCAACTGAATGGGTGCCTACTTCACACCTGGCCTACACCTGGTGCACACCTGCTATGGGTACAGCCTGGCTGGGTGATCTAGGGGACAGACAGATAGCTCGAGCTACTGAAATTTAAAGAGACCAGCAAAAAGAAATTCTTTTTTTATTATTTTTTTAATATATATTTTTATTGACTTTGGAGAGGAAGGGAGACGGGAGAGAGAGAAACATCAATGATGAGAGAGGAAACATCGATCCGCTGCCTTCTGCGCACCCACCACTGGGGATCAAACCTGGAACCCGGGCATGTGCCCTTGACTAGAATCAAAACAGGGACCCTTCAGTCCACAGACTGATGCTCTATCCACTGAACAACACTGGCTAGGGCAGTGGTCAGCAAACTCATTAGTCCACAGAGCCAAATTTCAACAGTACAACGATTGAAATTTCTTTTTGAGAGCCAAATTTTTAAAACTTAAACTCTTTCTAATGCCACTTCTTCAAAATAGACTCACCTAGGCTGCGGTATTTTGTAAAAGAACCACACTCAAGGTGCCAAAGAGCCACATGTGGCTCTCAAGCCACAGTTTGCTGACCAGAGACTAGGGCAATTCTTAATATATAACCTGTGACCCAGCCAGTGTGGCTCAGAGGTAGAGCATCGACCCATGAACCAAGAGGTCACTGGATTGATTCCCAATCAGGGCACATGCCTTGGTTGTGGGCTCCATCCCCAGTGGGGGGCATGCAAGAGACAGCCGATCAATGTTTCTATCTCTCTATCCCTCTCCCTTCCTCTCTCTGAAAATCAATTTAAAAAAAAACACTTTTAAAAATATATAACCTGTAGACGCTGGGATTACATAGCTATTATGTGAAAACAAGGCATTACTGTTTTATAATACATTGTAAATTACCTATCAGGAAAGCATTTTTATGTCAAATTATATTGTTAGGGTACTATTTCACTCCTAACAAGGGTTATCATCAAGGTCACCATTTGGTGATGCCTAGAATAGGTGCTCCATGATAAGAAAGAAGAAAATTCAACTGCCATTACAATCCCAGCATGGCTGGTCTACGGCAGTCCCAGCTTGAACTTGGAAATGTCAACAGGGCTGCTCACCTATTCTTTGCTCAGACTCTCATCATCACCAAACATGGCGGGGCTCCAACGTGGCTGCCCTTCTGTGTGACCATGATCTTGCCAAGGAACACGTAGAGCCAACCTCACTGAGGTGGCACCTGACCCTTGTCCATCTTGGCCTAACCCCAGGCAGTGACCCTCACCAGCAAAAGAACAAAACAAAAACCTACGGTGCTCCCCGGAATCACAACAGCAACAAATAAAAATTTAAAAAGACACGAGAATAATGGCCAGCCCTTATGGAGCGCTTATGAAGCACCAGGCATCCTGCCAGGGACCTGACGTACCGTGGTTTATGTAATTCTCTTAACAAACACAGGTGTGAGATATTATATCATCTTGGCATTTTTCAGATCAAAAATCCGAGACCTGGAGAGAGTGAGTAACTTGCCCAAGGCCACGCAGCTGGGAAAGGGTAAACCAAGATGCAAGTTGATTTTCGTTGACCTCAGAACACGGCAGCACAGAGCTGGGGTACCTCGCCACCACCCTCCGAATTCTTTAGAGGGGAGGGGCTTTGTATTCCATTATTGATGAGAGAAACTGGCTTGATGGATGGCATGTCAGTACATTAAGTCTCCTGGAACAGGGCTCACGTGGATGCTCAAGGCTGCTGTCTAGCTGAGACCGGCCCCCGTGCTCTTCCACCCGGTGGTGGAGGTATCAGCTTCGTACCTGCGTCCACACCAGCTCTTCTGTCCTCTTTGGTGACCTGCCTGCAGCCTCGGCACTTGTAGCTTCTCCCTTGCCCAAGAGCGATGGTAGTAACTACTGACTGCCTCTCGGTGGGATCTTTTGCAAAAATGATGCTTCATTCGAAAACCCTGCACTATTAATAAAAATTGAAGCCTTATCTGAAAGATGTGGAAGATTCTATGGGAGAGTAAAATAACATCCACTGAGATCCCTTCCCGCTATGATCTCAAATAGGATGTCCTCTCAAGTTTGGAAGCAGGTCATGGAACTGGCCGCTAAATCCCTTGTACTTGCAAATGGATGTAACCACTGATGTCTTTCCATGCAGCCGCCTCGTGGTTTTCATCTCTTTCACTAACTCCATCAAAGTCCTGTTGCAAAACTTCACTGGTCATCCACATCTCCAAAATAATGAATAGTTCGTTTTCCAAGCAAATGTTCAGTTACAGGGGGGAAATGGTACTCGGCAAAAAAGGACACCTTCGTTGCTTGGAAACACATTCATGTTAAGGGGGACCATTTCTCTCCCTCTCACAGCATTCCCCCCGGAGCCCACAAAATAGTCGCTGCTGCCTCTTCCTCCCACATTTCTCTTTGTCTCCTTGATAGCAGGAAAAGTGTGGAGCATCCATTAATCCACTTTTTTTTTCCTACGGAGCAGAGGATAATGTATCTCCATCCAGTCTCTCTTCCTTCTGTTTCTTCCTCTCTGGCATCCACCTCCCCAAAACACACACATTTTTCAAGCTCCTGCAGGGGGGACATCTCAATTCCAGATGGTAACTGCAATTCCAGGGGAGTGGGGTTATAGCATGTCTGTTCTGACTACGAATGCAGAGCCGCCTTCATTCCAACTTCCCTGGTAATAAAACTGATGCTTGATCTGCCCCATTTGAGTCCCATGTATTTCACTCAATGGGTTCTAAACTCAGGAGTGGGAGAAAGGGTAAAATTTATTGGGCCTCTTAAGCCCTAAAAGAGCTTGTTTTGTGCTTGATGAAAGTGGTAGATTGGAAAAAGTGGCCATAAATTATTTTCCTCCCGATGCCCACAGCCTCTCGAGATAGCTCCTCTCACACATAGTTGGAGACTGGGCTCATGCCTTGAATCTGGGCTGGCCATGTGATCTGCTTTGACCAGCAGAATGGGAACAAAAGCCACACACACACACACACACACACACACACACACACACACACACGTGAGAAGCCCCTGGGGATTTGCTCTTACAGACTCACTGTCTGGCTTTCCCTGGATCCCAGATTTTGAACAAGCCCAGACTAGCCCGCTGGAGAATAAGAGTCCATGTGGAGAGAGGGCTCAGCCATCCCAACCGCAGAGACCAGAGCGGCCATCACAAACCAGCTGGCCTTGCCAACCCACATGAGCCAGCCCAAGAGAGATGCACTGAGCCCAGTGCAGACCAGAAGAACTTCCAGCAGAGCCCTGCCCTAGCTGTCAGCCTAGGAGGAAAGAAGACATGGGTGGCATATATCAGTATGCCTGAGTGTCAGACCCAAAAAGACGGCCTCAGAGAAAACTCCCCACTGTCCTCCCCTTGAATCCCCTTCTCACTACATTTTATCAAGACGTAGGAGGGACCCTGAAGACCTTCTACAGAAAGATGTAATGGCTTTGAGGGACAAATCTGGAAGCCCCTGGTTGAGCCTCCAGCAGACAGTTGTATTTTCTGCAGAACCTAAAGAACACCCCTTCTCAGGAAAACCTGCCTGGAGAAAAGCTTGGTGGGCATTTTTGGCAAAGTGGCTAAGGCAACACTTGGAACTTCAGCCCAATGTTTATCATTATGGACACTGCCAAACATCCCCGGGCTGTTCAGCCATTCTCACTGCTCTGGAAGGGCTGGGTGGTGGCAAGTTACCCAGTTTCCCAGTCTAGAAGAAATGCTTTTGTGGAGTGTGGTCCGCAGGGACAAAGCCGGGTCCACTTCTCTGTAGACCCTAGGGAAGAGCAGGATTCTCTTGATGCTTACTGTTGTCTAGGCAGCCTTGGGTGGAGCGGGGGTCATCACCCTTGCCTTGCTGACAGAGATGACATCCCAAATGCGCAGGACCTGCCAAAACTGACCTCAATAACTCAGGGACAGAGGGGATTCTGCGCCATAAATTACACTCGGAGCGTCTTTGGGAATTCTGGGCCTCCTTGACACACATCCGACCTTGCCTGGCAATGTGAGCCGTGGGAACAATGATGTGCTTTACTTACCTTTGCGAGTCACGGTTCGGGGGACTTATTGCCAACAAAACAATGTGGAAAGTGATTAGATAGCAAAAATGGTGTTGTCCTACAAAGTCAGCTTCAAAATTTATTTCTTTTTTTTTATTATTTAGTCAAATAACAGCAGGCTTCCCGCTGAAATTCACATTTCAGCAGAACTTATATTTACATTTTTTATTCATTTGCAAAATTGGGATTTATTGCCTTTTTTAAGAAAGTGGCCATAAATGTTTTACAGGGAGTTGGGGGGGGGGGGGGCGCGCGGGTGGAAGAGATGAGAGAGAAATAATTCTTTGTGAAAACTGTTTGTATATTCTGTTCCCATGAAGGAAATCAAACTCCCACGTGAAATAAATCACAAGCAAAATTTTGCTTGTGTGGCCCTGTATATCAGAACTGACAGCTTTCATCAGATGATCAGAAGTCAAGAGAGGATGAAAACTAATTGTCATTTAAAAAAGAAAAAAGAATGGGGCCCTGGCTGGTGTTCTCAGTGTTGGCCCAAGCACTAAAGTGTCTCCGGTTCAACTTCCAGTCAAGAGCACACACCTGGGTTGCAGGTGGGGGCACATGCAGGAGATAATCAATCTATGTGTCTCTCTCACAAGGATGTTTCTCTCTCTCTCTCTCTCTCTTTCTCTCTCTCTCCCTCCTTCCCTCTCTCTATCCCTCTCTTTCCCTCCCTCCCTCTACTCTCTCTAAAAATCAATGGGAAAGATATTCTCAGGTGAGGATTAACAAACAAATAGAACAGAGTGGGGAGGAGTATAGTAGAGAAAGAACATGTTAAGGGGTCAGGCTTTTTTTTTAATTTTTGCCACTTACTAACATGATTTAAGAAAAAGAAAAATACCTCTGAGTTCTGTTAGTAAGAATGTGGCTAATAATTTTCATCAAATATGGCAACTGTAAAGATTAGAGGAGGTCAGGTATTTGCCTGGCATACAGTAGGCACTCAATAAATGCACCCCCTTCTGCAGGCTAATTATTTCCTTTGCATTCTGTTCAAAGCCATTCACAATCTGGACCTGACTCAAATTTGCAAGTTTTATCTACCATCACTCCAAGCATTTTGCCTTCTATCCCTGCAGCCCTGGCCTGATGTACAGCTTCTGGCAAGTTCCTTACCTTTCTTCCCTGTAAAATAGGTACCTGCCCCGTGGAATTATTGTGAGGAGTCAGTGAGGTTGTGTATTTAAAGTACTTGGAATCATGTCCTGGGTATAATAAGCACTCAAATGTTAACTAGCTATAAAATTTCTATTCATCACCATTAGGATTACACTAGAGGCCCGATGCACAAAGATTCATGCAAGAATGGGCCTTCCCCTGTCTGCTGGCACCGCCTTCACTCAGGCCCTGGAGCCGCCTTTCTGCTCTGGCCCCGGAGCTGCCTTTCCACCTTCCTATGCTTCCCAGAGGCTCAGAGTGGCTGGGGTGGTATGAAAACATCTCATCCTGCCCCCAGAAGCTCAGCACCTGTGTATGCAAATTAATCCACCATATTTGTTGGGTTAATTTGCATGCTCACTCCTGATTGGCTGGTTGGTGTTGTGAAAGCATGGTAAATTTGCATCTTATTCTTTTATTAGTGTAGATGCTCCCTCCTATCTAACCCTGACCTCTCCCTCTCCATGTTGTCATAGATACCATGTTATTCTCTGCTTTTTGAAATCTTGCTCATCCTCAGTCCCAGCTCATTGCTCCCTCTCAGGCATGGCTGCCTCTCCTGGGCTGCCATGAGTTCTCCATGTGCCTCTCCTGTCTCACGACTACATCATGTGATTGTTACTTATTCATCTGTCTGTCTCCCCTGTGAGCTTCTCAGGGTGAAGACCTATGTGTCACCAGGAAGGACCCAGCAAAGAGCCTGGCTCATGGAACCTGCTCAGGGAATGTTTGTGAAAGTAAGAGAAAGAACATATGTATGGTTTCCATCTCCTGGAAACAAATCAACACCCCTTTTTAAATTTTTTTATCCATTTTTATTTTAGTTTCAGTGAGGAAGAGAATGGATTTAGACAGGTAAAAGCAAAAAGGGAAAGTCTCTCTCGATGCAGAAGTCCAGGTGGCCAGCGTCTGCACAGCTGGGCGCAGGTGCCCAGCCCTCTCTTCCTCTGCTTTCCTCTGCTGGTTCCACACGGACCTGCACGAGCCACACTCCCCACAGGGCGAGATGACCTCAGACATGCTCAAAGGCCCACGAGTCTCTGAGCAAAGTTCCTCCTTCCCCCTCGTCCCATAAATGTCCCCAAATTGGAATTCATCAGCCTGATGCCCACACTTGGAGAGAGGCAGGAGGAGACGCATAGCTTCCCAATGGGTTGAGTGCAGTTGCCCGAAGAAGAGGAAATAGATGCTAAACAGGCAAATACATGCACGTCCATTGCAGGCTCCCCACCTGGCTTTCCTGCCCTGCTTGCTTCCAGGCCCCAAACCCTCACCTTGCTTCCAGGGCTCCCAGCAACACCCACCTCCTGCTCTCTGCAGCGGCAGTTCGCCGATGGCCTCTCCCGTAGCGTCTGTGGCACTGTGGGGAGCCCCACAGCCACCCTCCGTCCTCCTGTGACCTGTTCTCTTATGTGAGCCTTTGCCCGAGCCTGCTGCCCTGTGTCATCAATGTGCAGCTCCCTGCCCATGGCCAGCATTGGTGTGTTAGGGGCCCAAATATAGGGTACCCCTTCCCTACTCCCATACAAGACCAAGGAAGGAACAAGCCACGGAGTCAGGCCGTGGGGATCTGAAATGCCACCTTCACGCTATACAGCTGTTGGGGACTGAGGGTTAAGTGGGAGGCAGCCAGTGGCTCCCTGAGGCTGCGGCCCAAATTGGGCAGACTTGCCAAACACCCACAGCTTGGAGGAGCAGAGGGGTGTGCTTTCTGCGGGCAGGTAGAATGCAGGGGAAAACAGAAAGAGTCCTAGTTAGGGATACCCCGTTCCTTTTCCAAACTAACCAATCAGGTAAGTCTCTGCTTGCCCAGAGGAGCGATGGAGGAGAGAGAGAGGGGTGTCACTCCATGGAGATCCTTCCTCACTGAGTGGGAGGCACGCGTCTCCCTGACCACCAGCTTGGTCCCATCTGTGTGTGCACTTCCGGAGCTGGGATTCTGAGAAGGAAACCTTCTGCTTTCGGGCCACGCGCTCTTTGCCAGTGGCGGGAAGGAGAGCGTGGGATGTCATCCCTCTTGGACAGGAGCCACCTCTCCACGCTGGACATCCCCAGGAAGATCCCACCTCACACTCCACCAACGACGGGATGGGGCGGGGGACAGGAGGGAGGGAAAGGGCCTTGTCGCTGACCCAGAAAACCAAGGCGATGGCAGTTCCTTCATCGCCCGGAAAACAAAGTGTGCGGCAGCCAGCGGTTTCTGCTGACTCCGGCTCCTCTGCCCTTCCATCCAGAGCTATTGCCTGCCCTTGGGATTTATGGTCATTCTTACTCCCTGAAGACATCCCGTAAGAATGCCCGTGCATTCAGGACGCATTGTTCCGGCTTCCCTCACTAATTATTTTCCCCCCTCGGCTACCCATCAGCAATTTTTAAAGGCAGAGGATGCGTCTTAGAGACAGTGGAGTAGGAGACACGCCATACACGGTGCTGGGATTCTGTAGACACTTAATTAAGCGCGAACCAAGCAGTAGCTTTCACAGGGGAAGTTCACAGGACACCTCTCCCCTCCCCCCACCCCGGGTGCCATGGGAGACCCAGGGGAAGTAGAGAA
Organism: Vespertilio murinus; assembly: GCA_963924515.1. Taxonomy (NCBI): domain Eukaryota; kingdom Metazoa; phylum Chordata; class Mammalia; order Chiroptera; family Vespertilionidae; genus Vespertilio; species Vespertilio murinus. The sequence continues at coordinate 188,663,357 of OZ004707.1, forward strand.
GGGGAGCCGGGCCTTGAACAGACAGCCATTCCCAGGCTACTTCCTATGAATGGGAAATGGCAGGGCAAAAGCAATCACATCTTAATACAGTGATTTGTGTTAAGGAGATGGCCCGCTACACGGGCAGGGTCCTTTTGGTGAGAACATGGAGGCTTTCTGTCTGTGCTCTGTCCAAGGAAAATCTAGGCTTCAATTGACAAATTATTTTTTTTGTAATTATTCTTTTTTATTTTAATTTTTTATTAAATTATTATCTGTGTATATATCTTACCATTGCCCCCCCATACATGTCCTCCTTCCTCAGAGTTTTGTGTCCATTGGTTGTACTTATATGCATGCATACAAGTCCTTCAGTTGATCTCTTATCTCCCCCAGATCTCCCTACCCTCCCCGCTGTATTTTGACTGTCTTCTTGTTGCTTTACTGTCTCTGTATCTATCTTTTGGCTCATCAGTTTATAATGTCCTTTATTATCCATAAATGAGTGAGGACATGTGGTGTTCCTCTTTCATTGACTGGCTTATTTCATTCAGCATGATGTTCTCAAATTCCATCCAGGTTGCTGCAAATGATAAGAATTCCTTCTTTTTTATGGCAGCATAGTATACCATTGTGTAGATATACCATAGTTTTTTTATCCAATCATCTGCTGACGAGCACCTAAACTGTTTCCAAATCCTAGCTATTGTAAATTGTGCTGCTATGAACATAGGGGTGCATATATCCTTTCTGATTGGTGTTTCTGATTTCTTGGGATATAATCCTAGGAGTGGGATTACTGGGTCAAATGGGAGTTCCATTTTCAGTTTTTTGAGGAAGCTCCATACTGTTCTACACAGTGGTTGCACCAACCTGCAATCCCACCAGCAGTGCACAAGGGTTCCTTTTTCTCCGCAACCTCACCAACACTTGTCGTTTGTTGATTTGTTAATGTTGGCCATTCTGACAGGTGTGAGATGGTACCGCATTGTTGTTTTGATTTGCATCTCTCGGATAATTAGTGACTTTGAGTATGTTTTCATGTGCCTCTTGGCCTTCCTTCTGCCTTCTTTTGAGAAGATTCTATTTAGGTCCATTGCCCATTTTTTAATTGGCTCATTTATCTTCCTTTTATTAAGTTGTATAAGCTGTATGTAGATGTCAGAGATTAAACCTTTATCAGTGATAACATTTGCAAATATGTTCTCCCATACAGTGGGTTTTCTTGTTGTTTTGTTGATGGTTTCTTTTGCTGTTGACAAATTATTTTGTTTTCAACCCACAGACCTTGAAAATCCTATAAACTAATCCTGTTTCCCTTGTTACATTGGCTGCCAGGAAGCTCAAAGCCAATATTCAACCCACTGACAACAACGTTATAGGACCTTGTAGCAGGCATTTTACATACTAATCTTAGTTTTACCTGGTGTTTCTGTTCCTTAGCCTGGTTTCTTGGTCCAAGTTAGTCTGCTCACTGGGTTCAAGACTCCCTGGCCTCCACTGACCCACAATTTCAGAAATAGATCCCAGCTGCCCTGCTCTGCTTCTCTGCTCCGGGTTCCAGAAGATGTTCATCATTACATACAGCTGGTCGCTGTCCCCACAGAGGAACAGGAAGAGAGGCCCGAGATGTGGTGGTTTAGTGCCTTTGGGGAGAAGGGACTGGCCTAGAGAGAAATCCCTAGAAACAGGGCTGAGAGCAGAGCAGACCATGAAGGAGAGTTAGCCTTGCCGAATGGGGCTGGTGTCCCAGACAGGCACTTGCCGGGGTGGGGCAGGGGGACTTCCTAAGAGTGGGGACACTTACATAGGCTGTAGAAGTTGGAGTCACAGGGGCTTCAACTGTCTTGCTCACAACTGCTCCCCTGGCGTCTGGGACAAAGGCCTGGCATACAGCTGTGCTCAGCATACAGTTGTGTGTCAAGTGAGCGACTTAATCAATCAGGAGGTGGCCCGGGGCCTGGGCTGGTTCTGAGCGCACAGGTGAGTGTGGGGAGAGGCAGGGCACAGAGAGCTGGAGCTGGTAAGTTGCAAGAGGGAACGTCCACTCGATATTGCAAAGTCACTGCCCTGGGGTCCGGAAATCTACATGTGAGCCGCTGGATGGGGCAAGCCCAGCTGATTTAACCATCCCATCAACAGGCCTCTCGTGTAAGGTGACCAGATTTTAACATTGGCAAAGCGGGACACCATTGACATGGCCGCTGAAAACCGTATATTTCCTTCCTGTTCTCCCGCCATCCCCTAGCTTGTCGTGCATCCTTTCCAAAAATCGGGACTTTTTTAAAGCGGCCCGCGGGGCAAATGGTTAAAAATCGGGACTGTCCCGCCAAAAGCGGGACATCTGGTCACCTTACTCTAGTGACCCCACTGATGAGCGAGGCACACGGGATAGCACAGAAAGGGGTAAAATGCGATCCCTGCCAGACTTAAGCTCCTGGGGTAGCGGGAATGCAGGCAGAGCGGTGGTCTGCGTGGGAAGCACCGTGATACGGGGAATATCCTTCCCTCAACTTGACCTCGAGTCCAGGAAGGCTTCCCAGAGGAGGGGACATAGAACAGGGTTCTGATGGCTGAGAAGGCGTTCCCAGGGAGAATGCTGGGCCTGGTGGAGGAGAACCCGAGGTCCCGTGGCATCCACGCGCTCCGTCCCTCTGCTGATCGGCATTCCGTTTCCCCAGCTAAACCTCCTCACCACCGGGTCTCCCTCTCTCCTTGCGGTTGCCTTTCAAATCAGGCCTTTCATCTGGAGTCCCTTTGAAGCCCGCCGGCTAGCTCTCTTCCACCGTTCAAAGTGCCTCCTGCACCCGCTGCGCCTCGGCAGTGCACTGAGCCGTCGCGGTGGGCGGTTTAACCGGTGCGCCCTTTGGGAGAGTAATTTGGAAGACGGTTTCAGAAGTCTCTCCTACATGACCACGCCTGCGCTGTTCTCAATAGCCCTGCTTCCGGAGGTCCGTCCCAAGAATGAGGTCTCAACTTTGCAAGGAAAAAAGGAAAAGGCTTGATGCATAAACATGCACTACACCAGTGGTCGGCAAACTCATTAGTCCACAGAGCCAACTGTCAACAGGACAGCGACTGAAATTTCTTTGGAGGGCCAAATTTTTTTAAACTTAAACTTCTTCTAACGCCACTTCTTCAAAATAGACCTGCCCAGGCCGCGGTGTTTTGTGGAAGAGCCACACTCAAGGGGCCAAAGAGCCACATGTGGCTCGTGAGCCGCAGTTTGCCGACCCCTGCACTACACCCTGCCCCCACACAGGCGCACATCTAACGATGGTGGCTGTTTCCTCGCCGCCTTGATTATGGGCTGGTGTGCGACGTGCCTTCGATATGCAAGAGTCGCAGAATGTGGCAGAAGTCACAGGGTACTAGGTCTGAGCCTAGGAGGCCTCAAGAAGCTTTGTTATTTTTGTTCTCTCTCTCTTTCTCTCTCTCTCTCTCTCTCTCTCTCTCTCTCTCTCTCTCTCTCTCTCTCTCTCTCTCTCTCTCTCCCTTCCTCATATAGTACCTTTTATAGATTTTGTTCTGCCACATGCCCAGGGTAGCTGGAGACCAAGCTAGTCTGCTATAGCATGAGAAGCCATGGCCACGGCATGTGCAGACTGAGCCACAGCTGACTACAGAAACCATATAAGCCCATCCAAGCCCAGAAGAACCACCACCCAACCAGCAGATGCATGGGTGATAATGAATGCTCTTGCTTAAGCCACAGAGTTTAGAGGTGGTGTGACCCAGCTTTATGGTGGCAACAGATGCTGATACAGATGTGATGCTCTACCTGTCTCTAAGGATCCCTTGGGTCCTTTTGTGACCCAGGCTCTCCGGTGGGTCCCTGGGAACGTTCACCCAGCCCGATCAGTCCAACAGGGGAAAGAGCAGCCCTCCCATGTCCCGGCTGGAGGGGAGGGAGCGGGTGCTCTTGGATCTCATGGAAGCTGAGGGGCCTCGGGGAGGTGAGGGATGGAGAAGTGTGACCGACTTCATTCTTAGCAAGCTCCTTTCTTCTGTTCGTCCTCCAGTTACAGCAAGCTGCAAAAAGAGTGCCATTTCCCTTCCATCTATCTTCCCAGGTTGTTAAATATTTCTAGTCTAAGCTGAGTTGGCAAAGATTCCTCCCTCAGCATCTGCACTGCTTAGTATCTGAGACCCTGCTGTGAGAAACTATTATATTCCCTGGTGAAAAGTAGCAGAATTATAATAATCTATAATAATAAAAGGGTAATATGCTAATTAGACCGGATGTCCTTCCTGACGGAAGGAAGCTGGTGCTGGCAACCAGGGGAAGGAAGGCCTTCTTTTGCATGAATTTTCATGCATTGGGCCTCCAGTGGTGATGATGATGATGATAAAAGCTACATATATTGAGTCCTACTACATGCCAGGTACCATTTTAAGCATCTTACATGTGTGAAGAGAGTGAACCTTCTTAACTATTCTATGATGCAATTATTCTTAACCCATTTTACTAATGAAGAAACTGAGACACAGAAAGGCATCCATCTTTTTTGTTAAATTTTTCTGACAAGCAAATGACCCAGACTCAGACTAATTTGGATAACATCCAAAATCACTATTGTGAATCACAAAGATAATTATTTATTAAAGCTCTACTATAGGTCAATGCATTTAATTGAATTCCCACAAGAGCCCTTTTATGTGTATATTACCCTCATTTTCACCCTGGGAAATTAAATTTTAAAATATTTCATCCCCCTGTATGGCTAGAACATGGGAAAAGAGGGATTGAACTTGGAGCTCCCTGCCTCCGCTGGAAGGCAGACCCTCTGATTCAGGAATGAGACTCATGAATTCCTACTTCTCTTTCCTCCCGGACCCTCATTAGGGCCTAGCACTTGCAAGCAACCAGGAAATGCTATTGCCATCAAAGCAGTGATCATTGACTACTCTTCCTCTCTCCTTCCCTGGGCTCTCTGAGGTGGCACCTTACAGCCTGGTCACTGCCCGTGTCAGGATGATGGATGTAGGTCAGCGATGGAAACTGCTGCGGGCAGGCACAGAGCCCACCGCCCACGGTGCCCTGGAAGATGCCTAATGCTCTGCCGTGAGAGGCGTGTAGGCTGTCCCGAAAGTCCAGAGAATAAACCCACTTTTCCCCTTGGCACCCAGCACAGCAGAAGTGCTGGCAGGGCCAGAAAAGCCGGAGCCTGCAGCCATGGAAAGGGGACAGGCTATCGCTCCAAGGATGGCGGCCACAGGAAAGTGACCCAGAGCCATGGAGAACCTGGGCCCCCCAGGAAGAGAAGGATGGGTAATAATGAATCCTTTGGAAACTCTGGGTCCAGAAGATGATGTTTCAAAAGGGAGAGCTGAGTCTGCATCCACGTGGGAAAGGAGGCCCCAGAGAGCAGGGTGCGAACAGAGGGGAGGGAGGGAACTAACAGGGAGCGTCATCCTGCTGAGGGCCAGCGCTGTTCTAGATGGTCTCTCCTCGGGTTCCTGTGACAACCAAGGGAGCCAACATGGTGGGGTGGGTACCGGGGAAATTGGTGGGAACAGTCAGAGAAAACCCAGCGCTGCCTCCCAGCTCAGCCTTTTCCCACTGAATCCTGTGCTTCCACACTGACGGTGCCTGGCCATGCCAGCAGTCAGCAGCTATGCGTTGCTGCCGGTTGTCCAGGACCAATCCAGAGAGGGTCGGACCTGCATTGCCACCATATGTCCGTCATCCAGATATCGTTGCTGACATGAACACATAAGGAACTATTTGACATTGAAACTGGGTCTCCGAACTGTTGAACAGTGAAATTGGGACTCAAATGTTTTTTGTTATTATATGTTTATTTATAGTCTGCAGTTGCAAGATTTTTTAAAGAAAAGAAATGGGGGAGGGGGGAAATAGTTATAGAAATAAAGAACCATTGAACAGACTATCCAAACTACAGCGGGAAGGCAGGGAGGTTCCGAGGGGTGGCTGTAAGAGTTCAACCGAAGGACTTGTATGCATGCAAGTAAACATAACCAATGGATTCAAAACCGTGGAAGGGGTGGTGGGGGGGGGCAGGTGAAGGCCTATACTGGGGTGTAGGGGAGGCTGGAGGGAGGTCAAGGGAGGAAAAAAGGAGACATACGTACTACTATTTATAATGCTTCAAACAAAAAATAAATAATTAATTTAAAAATTAAATAAAATAAGAATAAATCCTGTGCTTCCTCTGGCAAATGCTTTGACCTCCTGAGCTGGTTTCCTTGTCGGTTAAGGAGAGATGGGTACTGCCCAGCACACGGGATGAGTGAGAAGTTCCGGCGCACACGCTCCGTGAAGAGCAATTGCTGCTCTTGTTCCTTTTCCTTATTCTTCCCGCTGCTGCCTTCGCGCTCACGATCTCCTCTGGCCCTACCTAGTTACACACTCCAGCCTGCTGGGTGGCCTGCGTGACATCCCACTGCCTCCGGAAACCTGGGACTCACCACTCCCAGGCCCTTCACAGGATCCTCCTGTGACTCCTCCTTTGTCCCAGTCTGCCCCTCTGTGCCTTCGGCTGCTGAGTCTGTCTCAACCCCAAGGGCCCCTCCCTTCCCACTAAGGTCCCCCACGCCCACTTCCCCCTCATGAGGTCAGCCCCAGCCTGGTACCCTCTGCTCCTGGCTACCCGCCTGCTTGGCTCCTGCCACGAGCCCCACCACCCAAATAGGGTCTGAGATGCATGCAGCTCCTCAAAGCCGAGGCCTGGGCACCCAGCTGTCCTTCTCGGAGCCAGCCTCTGCATCCAGGCCAGTTTCTGCAGCTCCCGCCTCCCTGGTCCCGGCTCCCTGATCCGGATTATGAAGCCTGCGCTGCCCACACTCCGGCACACTGATCCCCGAGCCCACCCAAGCACAGATAAGCCCTTCCCTCCCAGAATATGCTCTCCTCATGCCCCCGCAGCAAGCGCAGAAATCCAGGACAGATCTGGGTCCCTGGCCAACGCGGGGGCAGAGCTGGCTGGATGGAGCACAGGATTACCCCCCTCTCACGGGAGGGGCTGTAGCGTCACTGGCAAAGGGCATGGAGACAGGAGGGATGGTCCACGGGGAGCAATAAGTTACCGGCCACCACAACTCTGCCACCCACACAGGGGGAGCCTGGGCCGACCTGTCTCTGAAGTCCCCCTCTCGGTGCTTTGTGCCCGGCTCATGCGGGGTCTCTGTGTCACCTTCCCGCCGCAGAGAGCCCAGGGCAGGCTTCTCAACCCTCCCGGGGAGACACGTGCCCCCCCCTTCCCCTCGTAAAGAGGGAAGGAAGGGTTCTATGCCGGCCTGTGTTGCTCAGTGGTTGAGCATCGACCTATGAACCAAGAGGTCGCTGTTCAATTCCCTGTCAGGGCACATGCCCAGGTTGCGGCCTGATCCCCAGGAGGGGGCGTGCAGCCAATCTATGATTCTCATCCATCATTGATGTTTCTATCTCTCTTCCTCTCCCTCCCTTCCTCTCTGAAATCAATAAAAATGTATTTTTAAAAAGAGGGAGGGTTTAGGGTGGTCTCTCTCCAGCAGGGCCCCCTGTCACCACCGCAGCGGCCTTCCTTGTCCCCTGGGAGGGTGGGACCCAGAGCCACGCTCACACCTCACAGGTCTCCCTGAGGTTGGCCGTGGGGAGGCCGGCCTCTCCATTCTCGGTGGCCTGGGTGGAAACAGAGAAAAAAGAACACCTTGCAGCTCATCTGGCTGCCACGGGCATTAGCTATTCCTCCGCTCTGCACCGGGAGCCGGGCTTCGGAGCCAGCAGGAGGGGAGACGGCGCAGGAGGCGGGTGGGGAGGAAAGCACAGAGGAAACAATGCCCTCTCACGGGCCCCGAGGAGGCTTATGCTAGGAAGCATGGGTGTTCGATAAATATTTGTTTGATTTCGTTAAACTTTCAATTTGCTCCACCTCCACTAAAGAGCTCTGGCCAGAAGCACCACTGGGTGACGCCGCAGAAAATTAGCAGCGGCACAGAATGTGAGCGGAGAGATAATGGGGGAAATTCAGACCCAAAAAAAGCATTATTTATCTTAAATTTCTATGAATGCCAACCTGGCCCGGGCACAGTTTTTTAAGTGGTATGCACGCGTGTACACACACACACACACACACACACACACACACACACACCATATTATTATCCAAAGCAAATAAATGTACGAGGCCTATTTCTCACTGAAAGGAAATGGCATGAAACAAAGAAAAAGTGCTAACGCCTAGGAACTGTGGTTAATAAAAGCACAAAGCTGGCCGGCTTCTATTCTTTAATTTCTGCATTAACGTTATTACCAGGCCTTTGCATCTGGTGGGCCGTGGGCGGGGACGGCACTTTACCCTCCATGTAAAACATAGCGTCCCTGCCTAACCCACAGGCAGCATTTCCTGGCCCTCCGAGCCAAGGCCACCCTGTTGGGCACAGACAGTGCAAGGAAGAGCCGACCTGAAGGGACTGGAATGGGGCCCACCTCTTGCTTGCAGCGAGTGGGGGCATCAGGAGGCCTGTTGCATTCGGGGAATGCAAAGAGCTTCTGCAAAGGTACTGAGGTAGCAACGACACAGAGTATTCAGGGAACCAAAGGCCGCTGTGGCTGGGACACTTGGTGGCAGAAGGATAATGCCCGTGGGTGAAACTGGGGAAAGATCGATGGCCAAAGCGTGCTGGACCTCGAAAGTCACGGTGGTTACTATGGTATTTGATTGATGGCACCAGCGTTTGGCTTACTTCAGCACGTCTGTTGAGCAGACAGGATTGGTTGGCACGTACAGAGTCCAATAAATAATCAGATCTTTCCCAACTCCTGTTATAAGACCTCCCCTCTTGTAGATTTTTTGTTCTACATGCATCTTAAATGTCTTCTGAAGCAATGTTCTGGAAGAAAGGAAAACAACACAACACAACCAATTGGCCATGAAGAAGAATTGATCTAAAAAGCACAGGTCTCTTCCTTCATCCTATCAGGCAGCTGAGAGATTGAGGTCCATAGCAAAACTGGCCGTTCCTGTCACTCTGGGACCACAGCAAGACAATGTGTCCCAGCCTCCTCTGTGGTTGGTTGGGACCTTACGGCTGAGTCCCGCCAATGGGTTGTGGGCAGAAGTGATGCATACCGCACCCATGCTTGCCCCATAAACACTTTGAGGTGAGTGTGCATTCTCTCCATTGCTGTCGGCTTATTGGACCTCAGTGCCCAGAGCAGCCATGGAAGCCACCTGTGGAAGACGGGGAAGCCACCATCAGCCTGGATCCCTGAAGGACTGTGTGGAGCAGAGCCTACTGCCTTCTTCACGCTCCCTTTTCATTGGACTTCCTGTGAGGGTGGAATACACTTCTATATGTGTCGGTGGGTTTTGGAATGTACGTATTAACAACTGACGTTGCATTAATTAAGGCAGAGCCCAACCTGGCATCTGGCTTATTTCCTCAAAGACAGTTGGGGTTGACTTTCTCATCCTTTGGAGTTGCAGAAAGGAAGACTTGACTTGTAACCCTGGAAAGCCTCTCTCAAAGAGGAGATGCTAAGTTGGTTGGGACAGGATACGGGCCCAGCAGGGGGCTGGAATCTTGGCAAGAGGGCCATCCTGGAATCCCCCGTTATGTTTTATCAGTCACTACTGCACAGTCATATCCCCTCCTTCTGGGCCAGCTGAGAGCAGAGCAGAGACACAGCCTGAGTTGCTGAGAGAACACCTAAGCCTTAGGCCTCTTCATAAAGGTTTCTCTGCAGGGTCCGCTTGTAGATCCTGAGACCTGGGAGCTTCCGCCTGTCGACCTCCAGTATTCTGAGCAGGTCTGTGAACCCCCTCCCAATCGCTGACATTCGGGGACAGCAGACTCTCTATGGTGGGCATCGGTCCCTGTTCCACGTCAGCAGAGGTTTGGGATTGGTCGTTTTCTGGTCCTAGTCAATTTCACTGTTGGAAACTTCCAGTAACAGGGAGGAGCCTGAATAAAGGGCAATGTTCAGGAGATCTATGCCTCTTTCAGACCATTGGCCACTGCTTTCTCTTTGGTGCTGAGTATTGAGTCTTTCCCCTTATTATGGGAGTCCTCTCCCTAGGGAAAAGGGCCTGGTGTAATTTCTACCTCAGGCAGTTGAAGGGGAAAAGCTGAGCTGTATATAAGTGTGTGTGTGTGTGTGTGTGTGTGTGTGTGTGTGTGCGTGCTGAAACAAACCTCTGTGGCAATGACAATTCATTTGGGTTTGACAATAGCAAAGCTTTAGGTGTTCAGTAAAAGGTGCATGTTACTGTCACCCAGCAGAGAGAGGGCAGTGAACAAGTGAGGCGTTGCATGCCCCGTGTAAAGATAAATGGGTTGTTGAAAGCTCTATGAAAGGAAGTCTGAACGATGCAAAAAAGCATGCGTGGATTTGGAGTCAGCCAGCCCTGAGCCAATCTGAACTTCACGGTGCACCTTGGCCAAGTTCCCTCAGCCCTCCAGGTGGAAGTTTCTGTTAAATGGGGATAGCAGCAGCTACTGCAAGGCTCTTGGGAGGATCACCTCCCACTCAGAGTAGATATTCAACAAATGGTCACCTATATGACCTTCCAATCAATGGACTCCTTTGCCCTATGCATTGTCCAGTTAGTTCATGTGTGTTTGTTTGGTTTGGGTTTGGGTTCAGCTGACAACCTCAGACATTTCCTACTTGTATACCTGAGAACCTAGAGCAAAATTGCAGAGCTGCACCAACCAGGATATAGTTGCTACGGTAGCCTCTCCCAGCCACATATTTTTAAACTTAAATAAAACTACGTTAAAAATACAGATTTAGTTCCTCAATTGCACCAGACACATCTCAGGCTCTCAATATCCCCATGCAGCTAGCAGCCATGGGCAAACTACGGCCCATTCGGCTGTTCTATCCAGCCCGCGGAGCCGAAAGAGCCGAGGGTTCTCTTGCTCTCCCCTCCGCTCCTTCACCAGCAGCCTAAGATGAGAGTGCCAGCATGGTCAGGTTGCTTTTGTTCCAGCCCTCCGGTCCAGTTTAAGAACCCATTGTGGCCCTCGAGTCAAAAAGTTTGCCCACCCCTGAGCTAGTGGCTACTGTGCGAGGCAGAGTGGGTGTGGACCATCCCCACCATCACAGAAAGCACCGTGGACAGCGCTGGGCTAGGAAACAGTGTGAGACTCACAGCTACTTTCCAGTCACTCCAAAGGCCTGATGAAGACCATTCGTTTCCCCGCAGTGAGACTTCCCAGGGTTAGCTAACGCTCCCGGAACAGATGTGGGTCCCATCCCAGCTTCGACACATCAGCTGTGTGATAATGGGCAAGCCTCAATTTCCCACCCCTAAAGCGGGCATTGACTAGCATCTCCTTCTCTGTGCTGACTGTAAGAATGAAATGAGATCCTGACCATACTCCACACATGCCTGGCACAAAGCAACGCTAGCTCTTCTTACTCCTGCCACTTCTTTTACTCATTATTGCTGTGGTTACTGCTACTGCTGACATAGAGTTGGAAGGAGCCACCTACAAGCTCCCACCACATCACAGATGGGGACATCGAGCCACAGAGAAGGAATTCTGCCTGGAGACGGGACCAGGCCCGGCTCTCCTCATCCCATCGATGGCCTCTTTCCACCGGTCTGTGCTCTAAAACAATTCCGTGGCCATTTTAGCTCTTCGACTTTCAAGCTTTGTCTATTGGGTTTGAATATTCCATCTCTGACCAACCGTGAAACCATGGAAACTGAATGGCAAATTGAAAAGGCAGCAAACAAATTAGCTTGCAAAGCCCCACAAATGATATAATCGCTCCAGTATTTAAGCGGCAGATATTCTCTGCTTTCAGCCAAGGCCTTTCTGAATCGCTTTTGTAAACCTGCACTTGTGTGTCCCACGTTCAGCCTCAGCCCCCACGACATTGTGCCAGATTCCACGTCCATCCTCAACCCCGTGGACTCAGAGCCAAGCTTAAGAGGGAGGGACCCCTTCCCCCTCCCATCCTCTGTGGGAAGGCCCAACCCCAGGAACAGGTCTGAAGCTCTGTCTCCTTCCTCCTCCGGAGCTCGGAGCATAAGCAAATAGGAGCGGTGACCTGTGGGTGAGAAGGGAGGAGGAAGGAGGATTGTTTGGAGTGGACCAAGGGGAAAATTAAAAATGAAAGCTCGTCACAAGCGTGACAGGCACTTGTGGTAGATTGCATGAACAGTCCAATTCTTCACCCCTCGAGGAATCCACACCTTTTTACCATGTAACTAGGCAACAGAGCTTTCCCACTGCTAGGGCATCATTCCATGGACCTGTAGGATATTCTTTGGCCAGAGGAATGGAGCTTGCTGCCTCTGTCATCACCATAAGAAGAACATGCCTGCTCACCCAGGAGGAAACAGAAGAGTAGATTAAGTCAGAGATGCCTCAACTTAGCTAACCTAGACAATTCTAGATTAAAGAAGACTGCATATTACTCCCACCCCTGCTGAGCCACAAAACATGGACAAGTCCAGCTGAGATCAATAGGGAACTCACCTTGGACCAGCCAATCCATTTCCAACCCACAGAAACATAAGCTGTAATAATAAATGGTTGTTGTTGTAAGCCACTGACTATGAGGGGTGTTTTGTTACACAGCAAAAGCTACCTAATACAGTATCCTTGTTTCCTCTCCTCCTCATTAGCTGTAGCCAATCCATCACCAAGCCCCAAATAAATCTAATCACTTCTTTTCCAATTCCAAAGCCACCAACTTAGTCCATTTCAACATCATTTCTCAGGTAGGCTGCTGATCACTGTTCTCTCACCTGTACTCTTGCCCGACTCCAGTCCATTCTCTACCCAGAGATTACAATTCTTTTCTCAAAGCAAAATTGAATTATGTCTTCCTGGATAGAGAGAGTGGGTCAGTCTTAGACTAAAACCCTAACTCCTAATGATGCCTTCCAGCCCCTGCTGATTCTCCCACTCCCCCTCCATTTTTTGGAACAGGTCACACTTCTTCCACCTGAGGTCTTCCCACATGCTGGTTCCTCCACCTGAAATGCATTTCCCTTTGCTCGTAGCATGACTGACTCTCTTCCTTGATCTCATCTTAAACTCTACCCCCCTCTGACCTTATTTCTAAAGGAAGGCTCCTTCTGTTTGTTCCAACTCAAACGTATCTTTCTTTCTTAGAATTATTGAAACTGGATGATGTTTTATTTCTTTATCTCTCTACCTTATTTACCCAAACGTTATTTGTTGAGCTCTTATTATGGGCCAGGATTTGACCTAGATCCTGGGGAGATAGCAGTGAAGAAGGCAGACCCAATCCTTACCCTCATGGACTTTCCTTCTAGTGGGGGAGACAGGGAACAGGTACTACCTTGTGGCCCACAGACCTTGCTCTCCTTGAGTGTGTGGTCAGCAGGTTAACCAAGGAAGACTACATAAGCTTGAGACTACACTGGACTTATTAGAATTGGCTGCCAGTGGCATGGAGGAATAGATAACAAATATATACACAGACCCAGCTCAAGGCCAGTTTCTTCAATACATCATTCGGTGCCATCCCTTTGAGGTGGCATGTTCATCCAGCTCCTCTCCATCCCTCCCCAAGCCTTGAGTTGTCTGTCTTCCCTGTTGTTGACTTCCCCTGCAGAGGGTTTTCCTCGTGATCATTTGAATGGGCCCCAATACCTGAGCAACTGAGTGTGGGAGATGAACTCCCAGTGGCCCTTTGTACCCCTGGGCCCATCCTACCGAACCCCAACTTGTTCCTGGCTCACCTCACCCCTGCGCTCATCAGCGAGCTGGCCTCCGCTGAGCTGCACCCCCCTCATGTTTTCTGTCTATTTCTCCACGCAGGCATGATGATTTATACCCGTTCTCATGAAGTCACTAACTTCCCACTTTATATTTCTTCTTGCAAAACTTGATAAGTTTCCCTTCTCCAATGCCATAAATTTAGCTGCTGGTAAATACTTCTCCACTCAAGATAGATAATGTAATTTCAGAGAGTGATCGTGAGATGAAGAAAACAGAGCGGGGGGGAGACAGAACCGAGTGGATGCTCCACTGCCTGCTCAATAAATAGTTGTTGAATTACCAAATTAGCAAAATTATTAATATGCTGTGAATAAATTACTAGTAAGCCTCCTCCTCTCTGAATCCAGCTTCTCTCTCCCTCGCCATTTCCTTTCTGCTTCTGAGAGTGGGACTGCATAGCTGGCTGATTCTTCCTCCAGATATGGTCCAGGTGGAGATCCAGCGCATTAGTGCAGACTGAGCTATTGTAATAAAGAAGCTGGTTAAACGAGATAACAGCTGGCATCTCTTTTGCCTGATGACCAAAGATGTGGTCCACGCTGACAGGGGCCCGGTCTCCTCCATTCCTTCCCCTGTATGATTCTGCTCCTGCCTGACCACAGCCACAAAAGACGGGACGGTGTCCTTCCAATCCCCATTCTACAGACGGAGAAACAGAAGACACTGCCCAAGGCCTCACAGTCAGCCAGTGTGGAAGCTCGGACTCACGCGGAGACCCTTCTGGTTCTGACCCACGTCCTTGGCCACCGAAATAATTCTGCCAACCCTGAGGCTTACTGAGCTCAGGAAACCAGTGGCTTTCTTCAGCCCTTGTGGGATTCAAATAAGGTAGTTCTGCCATATTTCACACACACAAATATTAATCTTCTCACACTTAAGCTTGTGCCCCAGAATCTTTCTTAAAATATCAGCTATCTCTGCTCTGTGTGAGCAAAACCAAAACAAATGGAGAGACAGAAACCCGTTTTTAAGAGGGGAAAAACTGGCTCTGATGGTGGTGGTAAGATTTTTTTCATATATTATTTTTTTAGGTTTAAAAATCAACATGCACATAAACCAGTTGGATTTCAATTTATTATCTGCAATATCGCTCCTCGTTTGGTTTGTAGTATCCCAAACAGAAGCAAACGTTTCTAAGTGCTCCGATCCTGAATACATTACAGCTCAGAGAATTCTGCATTCAAATCCCAGCTCCCCTGTGTCAAGTGTAAAACCAATCTGGGCTTAGGATGGGAGAGACTTCATTCAAAGAGACGATTGCAGTCGGGAGAACACTTGGACTTCAGAATCTTCACGCATCTCAAAATCCGGGCGAGAAAGGCTCTTTCTTTCATAGGGAGGGGTTTCGGGCTTGGAAGGACTCGGGGGAAGGCGGGCCAGCGGTGAGGCTGAGCAGACTGCATGACCGACGGACCGAGGCGGTTCAGCAGGCTTTCTCCTTGTGGCCGGCCTCATGGAACAAGCTGGCCTGTACCGTGGCGCTGGCTTCTGCTGGGGGGTGAGCCATAACAAGCAAAATGGAGATGGACTGGACTCACAGAGAGAGAGCAGGCAGGCAGCTCTGGCGGTGGGACGGGATGTTGGGGGAAGTGGAGGGATTGAGCAAGAAAAGGAGAGAGAATTCGTGGACATGGACAACAATGTGGTGATTGCAGAGAGAGGGGGTGGGTGGAGAGGGAAGAGGGCATAGAGGGGATACACAGTGATGGGAAAGCATGGAATTTAATTTAATTTTAACAAAATGTTTAGGAGCCTATAGGAAGGAGGGAAGTTTGCCTGAAGATTGGTCAAGCCACGCATGGGGGTAACGGTGAGCACGTGGCCACCCACCTCTGAGCTGGATGACCTTGGGGGAGTCACTTCACTGCTCTGAGGTTGAGCTTCCTTCCTCCCTTCCTTTCTTCCTTCCTTCCTTCCTTCCTTCCTTCCTTCCTTCCTTTCTCTTTTTCTTTCAAAATGCAGACAGCATCTGATTTCCACCTCAAAGCATCATGAGGATCCATGAAGCCCTTTGCAGGGAAACGTGGATCTCTGTCCCAGGGGCCTAGAAGGGTGCCCAGGACATAGGGGGTCCCTGTCCACGTCCACAGCCATCCTCGCACACCTTCAGCGAGAGGGCTGGGCGAGGCCTCAGGCACTGAGGTTTGGCAGTTGCTCTGAAGCTGTGACTGAGAGCGAGGCTGTCCCCACGCCCGTGCTGGAGTCCCCTTCCCTTCCCCGCCAAGACGGCACCCCCGAGGCACACACTCGGTACCCCTGTCCTCCGACCCTCTGCAGACGGATTGGAAAAGCCAATAAAAGAGGAGATTCTCCTCTCTGTTGCTGTCTCATGCATCTGGCGAGAGACAATAAACCCTTTTCATCAGCAAGGACCTCCTTCAGGTGCATTTTCTTTTCTTTCTTTTTTTTAAAAAAAATATATTTTATTGATATTTTACAGAGAGGAAGGGAGAGAGATAGAGAGCTAGAAACATCAATGAGAGAGAAACATCGGACAGCTAGCTGCCTCTTGCACACCCCTTACTGGGGATGTGCCCGCAACCAATGTACATGCTCTTGACCGGAATCGAACCCGGGACCTTTCAGTCCACAGACCGACGCTCTATCCACTGAGCCAAACCGGTTTCGGCCTTCAGGTGCATTTTCGACTGTGATGCCAGAACGGAGCAAAATGCTCGAAATCTGGACACCTCCCGGGCGGTCTTTGCTTTTTAGGATACGACCTAGAGGATGGGAAGGGGGGCTGGGAAAGAAACCAGGGGGGTGAAGAAAAGGGAGCATCGCTAACCCCCCTCTGTGTCCTTCCCCAGCAGAGGGGGCTGGCAGGTGGCAGGTGACAAGGTTCACTTGTCCGAGGGCCTGGGAGCACCCACCCCCTCACGCACTGTACCCGAACCGTTTTGTAGACGGATTCCAAGACCCCA
Source organism: Vespertilio murinus (assembly GCA_963924515.1). Lineage (NCBI taxonomy): Eukaryota > Metazoa > Chordata > Mammalia > Chiroptera > Vespertilionidae > Vespertilio > Vespertilio murinus. Next base: position 188,679,976 of record OZ004707.1, read on the forward strand.
TGCTGAGCTCAGGGGCTCTTCATGACCCAGCGCTGCGCCCTCTCATCTCAGCTCCTCCCAATCCCTCCTCTGACCCCTGCGGCCACATCGCCCGCCTGGCCCTACTGTTCTTCCATCGGGGCAGGCGGGCTCATCCCTCGGGCTGCCTTCCTGGATGTTCCCTCAGCCTGAAATCAGACCCCCTACTCACTTGACTCAGGTCTCTGCTCCCCTCCCCAGAAAGGGCTCCCGACCCCCCCACCCCCCGTGTAAAACAGCAACCCCACTGCCTCTGTATTCTCTTGCTGTGATTCCTTTTTTGCTCCTGGGGCTAATTAACACTTGAAATGATTTTTTAAATCTTGTTAGCCAAGTCCTTGTCAAGCCCCTAGAATGTAAGCTCCATGATGTCCATGGCTTGGTCTTACAGTATACACCACCAAGTCCCCAGCACCAAGAATGTCACTCTACACATAGTAGGTGCTTTATGATTATGGCTCTGTTATCTCACTTAATCCAGCCCGGGAAGTATGGCCGGGGTTCCCATTTGACAGATGAGGAAATGGGGGCCCCCAAAAATGGAGCCACTGTCCAAGGTTTGGCAGCCTGGCTTTGATCCCACATGCATCAGCTGCCTCGTTAGGAGCAACGCTGTTAGAAGTGAGTTGCCCACATTCTCTTAGGATGAGAGCTCAGTCTAAACCCTGCAGAGCGATGGGGCCACAAACTCCAGCTCATCCGGGTGCCAGCCACGTCCATGACCCAGCCACACCTCCAGGATCTGATATTCGAAGTCCCATTTGCCCAGATCAAATGCATTGAGATTGCCTGCCATCCTTTTGAAATTATTTCTTTTAAGCAGCTAACAATGGACACCCTTGTCCACCTTAATACCATCCTAAAGGGACATGCAGTGGGAGCCATGGTCCACGTGTTACCCGATTCTAGCTAAATAGCAACTCAAATAGCCAAAGCACTACTTCATGGGCACTCTCTATTCAAAGTCAAGGTGTAGGTGAGATGAGGAAGAGCCCTTGGCTGTGCCAGGGCCTGGCTAGACCCCTGAAGCCCCAAGGAGGTGGCATGGAGCCTGGCAGAGAACTCAGTTTTAAGAGCCAAATGAACATGAGAGTTTCCCTTCCATTTGCTACCTGCACACACAATGGGAAGAGGGACGTGCAGAACCTCTCTGGGCCTCATTTTCAACATGTGCCAAATGGGGGCTGGGAGACATAGCGGTGCTACCAGAGTCCATGGGTCCCTGTGAGGAAAGGCAATCTTGGGCCTCTGAAGAGCTTGTCTGGCTGGCTGGCACACCTCGAGGGTTTCATGCACGGTAGTTGACACATGTCCCTTCGATGCGCCTGTTTCCCTGAAACCAGTTGCCCCCGGAGTAGGGTCTTTATTCAGTGTTTAATGAAGACGATATGTGATTACCTCCGGGCCAGAGGAGACCTGCTCATTCTTTGAAGAGCATTCGTTGATCACCTGCCTTCTGCAGGGCTCTGTGCTCCGCTCTAAAAGAGACAGAGATGAAGAAGTCATGAACCTCCAAGAATAAGTCCCTGGTGGATACGTCTATGCAGGTTAATATTGCAGTTTGCCTTCTAAATTAACTTTCTTTCCTCTTGCTTAATTAGCATCACTTCTTCTACCTGCTCGGCAATTGGTTCCATGAATTGTGAAGACCGTGAATAACTGTGGGGATAATAGTACTTGCTGGGTTTGCACTTTATCGCATCCTCACCTGTTTGATTCATTCAATGGGTATTTACTGGCCCTGCCCCATGTTCCAGGCACTGTGTCAGGTGCCAGGGACATAAGAGTAAGCAAAGCGACGACTCTGCCTCCAGGGAGCCCTATCTAGTTGGGAGCTGTGGCAGTTTTCAGACATTTCTGCAAATTCTTCGATCTTCCTATGTAATAAAAGCTCAATATGCAAATAGACTGAACAGCAGAACAACCAGCCGCTATGACAGGCACTGAACACCCACCAGGGGCGCAGCCAGAAGCCCTTAACCGGGCTCACGCTGGCAAGCACAGCTGTGGTGGTGGGCCTAAGCCATCAGTCGAACATCCCCCTAGGGCTCCCGGACTGTGAGAGGGTGCAGGCCGGGCTGAGGGGCCCCTCCCACACCCCTGAGTGCATGAATTTCATGCTCCAGGCCTCTAGTTTTCTCATAAAAAGGTGGGGTCTATATCCCTCACCTTGACCCTGGTCCAGCTTTGATGATTGGCTGGTCAACGGAGCGAAGAGGAAGTGATACAATGTGGCTTCCAGGCTGGGTCATAAAAGCCAACACAGCCTCTTCCTGGCCAAGGGAACGCTTGTGCTGGAGCTGCCAGGTGAGGAGTCTGACCATCCTGAGGATGCCACACTGTGAGGAAGCCCAACTAGCCCACATGGGGAAGTCCTGAGCCTACAAGAAAGGACAGAGATGCCAGACCGGGTCTCACCTGCTCCAGGCCCCAGTTGCCTCAGCCACCATCTAGCTTCCACCATGTGAGAGACCCCACGTCAGAACCACCCAGTTGAGACTTTCCTGCATTCCTGACCCACAGAAACCAGGAGAGGTCATGAAATGATTCATGTTGCTCTAAGGCAGCAAGTTTGAGGATGGTCTGTATCGATAGACAACCAGAATAGGGAGAAATAAACAAACAAACAAACACTTTTAACACTGCTAAGAAAAGGAAAGCAGGGCAAGAGAGTAAATTGTCAGGGGTGTCCCCAGGGGATGCCTCCTTGGGCAGGACGGGGGGAGGGGAGACAATTACACAGAGACCTAAGAGAAGGAGCCTCATGACTATTTACGGGAAGAACATTCCCAGAGAAGAAAGCAGCAAGTGCAAAGGCCCTGAGGCAGGAGTGTGCCTAGCATGCTCAAGATCAAAGAAGGAGGAACATATTAGCTGGGACATGGGAAGGAAGGGAGGAAGGTGAGAGGGAGGGGCAGGAGGGGCCTGATCGTGCAGTGCCTTACAGGCCAGCATCATCAGGATAGACCAGGGTTGGGCAAACTTTTTGACTCGAGGGCCACAATGGGTTCTTAAACTGGACTGGAGGGCCGGAACAAAAGCAACCTGACCGTGCTGGCACTCTCATCTTGGGCTGCTGGTGAAGGAGCGGAGGGGAGAGCAAGAGAACCCTCCGCTCTTTCGGCTCCTCGGGCCGAATAGAACAGCCGAACGGGCCGGATCCGGCCCGCGGGCCATAGTTTGCCCACGGCTGGGATAGACCTTAAATATCCTCAAGCCAAGAAGAGAGTTCTCACTAGAAAGAGAGTCAGCCGGCATCTCGATCTCGGACCTGCGAGCCTGCAAGAACTGGGAGAAAATAAATCTCTGTTGTTTACACCACCCACCTGTGTCTCCTCTCCCGACTCCCGGGGCCTCTTCCTCTGCGCACACACGCACACACACACACACACACACACACACACACACACACGTATGCACTCTGGTCCCAGCAAATGCAAAGCAGACAGCTCTGGAATGCTAAACAGTCCGCAGACTAAGCCTCTTGTTTTAATGATTCTAATTTATCTCCAGCATTATCAATAATAAATCAAACTAAGTGGAATTAAAACAACTTCCCCCGCAGCTGTGTCATGTTCTGTTGGCAAAGACAACCCCCTTCAAAAGGCCTGGCTGATCCCCAGCCACCTCGGCCGGCCACGGGGCGCAGGTTCCTCCTGAATGTGCTCCACAGCTTCCCTCTGCCGCAAAAGATGTTTTCCACCCGTGCCTAGTGCTTACTGCCTGCCTGGCACGTGCCACACACAGTTCTAGGGACACCACACACATTACCTCATTTAACTTAAGCCTATGGGGTGGGAATGAGTATGGTCCCATTTTACTGATGAGGAAACTGAGGCACGAAGGGGTTCTGTGACCTCCTCACAGTCACAGAGCTGGGACCCAAACCCAGACCTCCCCAGCCCCAGTCCCGCATCCTCTCCCAAGACGAAGTCATCTGGTCTGCAGAGGGCGGCCTGATGTTCTGGCAAAGGCTCCGGGTGTAGAGGTGCAGGTGGGTCTGAGTCCCTCCTCTGCCTTCAGTGACAATAGGTGCTCAGGGATTGCCCAGACTTGCTGCCTTCCTTAGATGGGCAGCTTACAACTCTTACAGAGCCACCATCTACACAACTCTGGAGGGGATCATGTACAAAGCACGTGGGAACAGCGCCCCCTGGAGAAGAGCCTTGGGATGAAGACAGCCCTCACGGAGTTGCAGGGAGATGTTGGATTAATAGCTGTGTAACTGTGTGTGTACATGGGGAGGAGAGGGCAGGGTTGGAAAACAGCCCATTCGGCAACGCTCGATGCTGCCTTGGTGTGCAGGGAGACAGAGGGCATGGATATGCACACATGCACAGTTCGGCCCCATGGAACACATTTCCTGATTATGATGAAACCTGTGAGTGAGGTTTGTCAATGATGAGAGTCTGGAAACCGCCCTGAGTTAAGGTCGGCCTCTCAGACTTCTCTCCGGTGGGTTGAGAAATGGCCACACGGCTCTCCAGCTTCTCCCACGAAAAAGAGGCACCTGTCTCTCACTTTGGGGCCTGGAGTGGCCTCGTGGCTTGGTCTGGCCCACAGAAGGTGGCACACGTGGCCCTGGTGGCTTAGCTCTTAGTCTCTGCTCTGGTGGCTTAGCCTTGAGACTTATGTGAGCAACTCCAAGTTCAGGTGAGGCTCCTGGGGGGGGGGGAGAATCAGTGGTCCAGGCACCCCCACTGCCCATTCCACAGCCAGGCCACCCCCAACACAGAGCCACTCGGCTGACCAACAGCTGGCCACAGGCACGTGCAGGAGACCAGCCAGGATCGGGAGAAATTAGCCAAGCCCTGGAGCCCAGCCCTAACACCACCTGTGGAATCGTGAGCTAATAATGGCTCCATCCTTAAGTCATTAAGTATTGGCGTAGCCTATTACGTGGCAAACACTAACTGATAAGACGTGGTGCCCTCAAACCATCAGGGTTCTGGTTGTCAAGGGCGGGTCTGCCCAAATATCACATGATCGCACTCATATGTGGAGTCTAATTAACAAAATAAACTAACGGAGTGGATCCAGAGACACAGAAGCATGGAGCAGAGCGTGGAATCTCAGAGGGAAGGCGGGGAAGGGCGGGTGGGTGGGAGGCAATCAACCAAAGACCTTGCATGCATAAATGTATAACCCATGGCCACTGACAATAGGGTGTTGAAGGCCTGGGACGGGGGCTTGAGGGTGGGGGCAGGCTGGAGGGGGTCAACGAGCTGGGGGGGTGGAATATATGTAATACTTTCAACAGTAATAATTTCTTAAAAACAAAGGGAGAGCCTGCCTGCCATAGGAAAAGCTCCCTGACTTCAGTGGATATGCAGTACACTTGCCCCTAGCTGGCCTGTCTGAGCCCCGGAAGTGGCAGGAATGTTCTGTTTGTTGCTTCTACAACCCAGCACAACCCAGGTCAGCTTTGCCTCACCCTCACCCCTCCTTGCTGTTTCCCAGTGGCGCACAAACATATCAGAAAGGAGACGTGGTCGTCTCTGCACGGCCGCTAAGGCCTAGCTTGGCAATCCGTGCGGGGGCTCTACAGCGAAGGCGGCCCTGGGACCCAGGCTATAACGGGTGCACTCTGCAGGAAGCCTTTCAGACGGAGCCGCAGCCCGGGACCCGCTGTGGGCAGCAGCCCCGTCCTCACTTCCAGATGCCGGGGGGTTCAGGAGTCGAGGAGATTTTATAGGACTGGCTAGTGGCATGATGGGGCTGGGGAGCTTTCAGAGAAGGCCCCAGCCTCAGGAACTGCACCCTCTTTCCTCCAGAGCCTGCCAAGCTGACGCCTGAAATTCTGCCCTTCCTTCCCGTCATCCCGAGGCATGGAAAACGCTCCGGCATTAGCATGTATACGGTCTGCGTAGCAAAGCCAGCGCAACCAAAGCGAAAAGGCGATTTCCTGGGGGTGTTTGCACAGCACAGGACGGACAAAAGATGAGTGTCCAGAATGTATAAAGAATTTCTGCAGGCCAATAACGGAAAGGCAAACCGCTCCAAACAATGATGGAGAAGATAAAAGCCATCAAAACACGATGCACGGATGAGTTCACCTGAATGGCCCTTCGATGTACAACAAGGCGCTCAGCCTCCCTGGGCAGCAGGGAGAGAAAGACAAGAAGCAATCTGAAGATGCCCACTCTCGCTCCTACCAGGAGGGCAAAGATCTCCACCAGGGGAGCAGGAATTCATGCAGCCACTTTGGTGAGAGAGTGGCACAGACCCTAAGACCCAGCCATGCCACATCCCAGATCTAAAGCAAAACATCTCCTCAGACATGCTCAGACAGCCTGCCCAGGGTGGCATCACTGTAATAGCAAAAAATTAGAAACAACCCAGGTATCCATTTAGAGAGGAAGTAATAAATAAACCATGACATAGTCATACTGTGGATTCCATACCAATCTTAAAATGAGTGAATTAAATTTGCATGCATTGTCATGAATAAAATATGTTGGTATAAAAAGCAAATGGTAGAAGGTTAGGTAAAATATTCCGTTTATGTAAAATTTTAAAACTCTGGAACAATCCTGGATATGTGTGGTTGTGGGGGGGCGGGTATAAAGTCCCATGCTCTGGCTGGTGTGGCTCCATTGGTTGGGCATTGTCTCACCCACCAAAAGGTTATCCGGTTTGATTCCTGGTCAGGGCACACGCCGGGGTTATGGGCTTGATCCCCGGTAGGGGGCGTACAGGAAGCAGCAGATCAATGTTTTGCTATCACATCAGTGTTTATCTCTCTCCTTCTCCCTTCTTCTCTCTCTCTCAAAAAAAAAAACAATCTTTTTTAAAAAAGTGAAAATTTACAAATTACCCACCAACATTAGAGTAGGGCTACCTCTTGGGAGGTAGGAAGGGGTCAGGGAGGGAAGAGGTCAGCAAGGGGACCTCCAAGAGTATCTAGAGCATTTAATTTTATTTAGAAAAAAAAAGAACCAAGATATATAAGGCAAAATGCCAACACTTATTAAACTGGGTGATGGATACACCGTTGTTCATGATTTTATTCTCAATACTTTTCTTTCTTTCTTTCTTTCTTTCTTTCTTTCTTCCTTCCTTCCTTTCTTTCTTTGTTTCTTTCTTTCTTTCTTTCCAAGGGCTGGCTCTTGGTTGCTGTGTGGCTTGGGAAGACTTTCTAGACCTCTCTGTGCCTCCATCTTCTTACCCATAAATCAGGTAATAACAGTACCTTTCACATGGTAGAAAGGATGAAAAAAAATAAGCATGTGCAAAGTTCCTAGGCCGTGCCCAGCAGTAAGCACTAAATTCATCTTGGATATTAGTGTGGCGTTATGGTTAAAAGCTAGCCAGCCTGAATCCTTAAACTCAGACACAGACTCCTGGTTGCCAGGGGCTGGTGGGAGGCGGGAGGAAGGGGAGTAACTGCTTAATGGGCGCAGGGTTTCCTTTTGAGATGATAAAATGTTTTGGAACTAAATAGAGAAGGCAATTTCACAACGCTGTGAATGCATTAAATGTCACTGAAATGTTCTCTATAAAATGGCTAATTTTATGTTATGTGAATTTCACCTCAATTAAAACATGAGCGAGACTGGCCAACATGCATTCCCAACCCAGTTCACCATGTCTTCGCCAAATCGCTACTGCCTCTCCTGTCAAAAGTAATGATCACGCTTTGCCCATAGGTCACATGTGAGAGCTAAATTAGGCCGTTATGCAAATCAGGCCGTGCGCAGGAAGCACTTGGCACCTAGTACGTGATGAAGAAATGACACCGATTATTCTTTGAGTTTAAGGGCTGAGTCGGGAGCACGTTGGGAGTGACCACGCCTGCCTTTTCCTGGACTCGATGGGCACATGCATCCCCGGAAAATGGCGCTGCCGAGCACACACAGGACCTGGAGAGATAGAATGTGGGGGGTCCTTCTCCAGAGCACCCCGCTGAGATTCATCTGGGGAAAGCCCTTATCTGCAAGTCAAAAGCTCTTGCCCTTCACGCTTTCAAAACAGTAAGTAACTCAGCAACCTGCCCTATACAATCAAGCATATCCTATATAATAAAGCAGTGATATGCAAATTGACCCTCACACCCTCACAAGATGGCTGCCCATGATCAGGCCGGCAGGTGGGGTTAGTGAGGAATGACCAAATGACTGAACAGCAGGCTACATGGGGCGACCAGACCAGCAGGGGGGTTAGTGAGGGACGCCACTAGCAGGAAAGACTGCCTCTGTGTACTGTGTTCAGTGTTGTTTGAAAAGAAGTCCCCCAGGAATTATGATAGCACCTGCTCTGGCCTAGGGGAGTGGGGGCGGCTGTAATTAAAGGGACCAATGTCTGCACCACCCTTCTATCATCTGGTCAAATTGCAACAGAAGGAGGGGAAGGAGAAACCACACAGAGAGACTTGTGAGGTATAAATCATAAAAACCAACCCAAAAAAGACAGAGATATTACAAGTGGAAGACCAGGTGCGCTCTCTCCAAATGATGCTGAATTAAGCCCAAATACCGGATTGTCTCATTTTGTGCCCGCTATCCAAACAGATGCCGTAGCCTTCGGGAAAGTACTAAAAGTGCAAGGGCAGACCCTCACACTAAAAGTGCAAGGGCAGACCCGCTGCTATGCCTAGACCTCCTGCTGCTGTGTCGATGCTGGAACATGCTGGAAAAGTGGGTGTTTATCAGTTCCTTACTCCTTGTGTACCTCTGTGAGGTGGAACTCATTAGCCAGGTTTTGTTGTTTTTAACATAGAGGGGTGGGCCTCAATTTCCTCATGTGGAAAATGGGGGCAGTACACACGCTTCAACCCATAAGGTTGCTATGTGAGTTAAAGGAGTTAAAACCTGTGAAACACCCGGAAGAAGTGGGTGCTCAATAAAATCCGGCCACAAGAATGATTCTAGTTTACCCCCTGAACACCAGCCACGTCTTAAGGTTCGACACGCTGCCTCAGGAAATGTCAGCGCATTGTCCAGACCAGCCATGGGCAAACTACGGCTCTGAGGGGGCCAGATCCGGCCCGTTCGGCAGTTCTATCCGGCCCGCAGAGCCGAAAGAGCAGAGGATTCTCTTGGTCTCCCCTCCGCTCCTTCACCAGCAGCCCAAGATGAGAGTGCCAGCATGGTCAGGTTGCTTTTGTTCCGGCCCTCCGGTCCAGTTTAAGAACCCATTGTGGCCCTGGAGTCAAAAAGTTTGCCCACCCCTGTTCCAGAGGGTACAACAGAGCCAGGAAAAATGAAACTCCGACCCCTCCTGCTCCATTCTGTCCATCACACCCCACGTGGCTCCTCCAACAGCTCTCACCCGCCTTCTCCCACCTCAAACCCCCCCCCACACACACACACATCCTTGACCCAGTAACTCAGCCTCACATTCCCAAGCTACACAGAGTCACCCGCGAGGTCACAGCCACTTCTGAAAGGGGCCTTTCTCCTGGCGAGCTGAGTGGACGCCAGAAGGTGCGGCCCCAGATGAAGGGGAAAGCTAGCAGGAGACAAAAGGAAAGCAGCCGCGAGAGGGTTTCCGGCCTGGCCCGTCACCTACCACTCAGCCCACCCACTTTCCCAGCCAGAGACGGATCCGTTGGTTGCAGCACGGAGCGGGGAGCCCACAGTAACGAGTCTTTAATTACGAAACTCCTTTCCCCTTATTGCGTTTGTGTGGCCCCGGTGAAAATGAGAAGTGGCAGTTCCTATTAGAAATGTTAATTACTTTCCCGGGTAATTAGACTCACTGGGTGCCGTGAGCACCTGACCTCGCTTCATAACAGCAGAGACGGGAGGAAGGGAAAGATATTGGTTGAAGGAAGGTGGGGGGAGGTGGAGAAGAAAAAGGAGGTGTTTATAAATGCTGAGAAAAGCAAAATCACCAGAATTAGCCGAATGGAAAGCGAATCTAGAGGGAGGGGAGACGGCGAGGGCTCCCCGAAACGGGGCTTCTGAACACCGGGGACCTTGGCCCCGTGATGATGATGAAAACAGGGACAAGTCCCTCCGGAAAGTATGGGCCCACCAGGCCTCCTCTTGCAAATGAGGCAACTGGGGCTCTGAGCTGCTCAGGGACTTCCTGGGGTCACAGGGCGGGCGGGGCAGGGCTGGGGTGGAGCCCGGCCAGCATTTCCTCCTCCGTCCAGTCCCTTCAGGAGCGTCCACGGCCCCTGCAGGACAAAGTGACACAGTTCCAGTTCTCTGAGGGCTTGCAGGGGTGGACAAACTTTTTGACTCGAGGGCCACAATGGGTTCTTAAACTGGACCGGAGGGCCGGAACAAAAGCAACCTGACCATGCTGGCACTCTCATGGTGAAGGAGCAGAGGGGAGAGCAAGAGAACCCTCCACTTTTTAGGCTCCGCAAGCTGGATAGAACAGCCGACCGGCCCGTAGTTTGCCCACGGCTGGCTTAGGGTCTGGGTTCGGACTGATAACGGAGCTACTGCTGGGAAGGAAGCCCACAGGAGGCTTGATGAAGAATAACTGAGCGAGAGGCCCTCGGTGTGGATGGAACATCAGGAGGACTTCTCTGCGGAGGTGGGGGGTTTTTTGTTTTGTTTTGGGGTTTTTTTTGTTTGTTTGTTTTGGTTTTTTCCCCAAGAGTCCTGCTATTTGGAGAGTTGGGGTGAAAGAGTATGTTACCTGGTGTGTTTGGGCTCAATCACGTGCCACCAACACCCATGTCCGCCCAGAAGCTCAGAATGTGACCTTACTCTGAAGTAAAGGTCTTTTCAGATGGAATTCGTGACGCTGAGGTCACACCGAAACAGGGTGGGCCCTACAGCCGACATGACGAGCGTCCTTAGAAGAGAAGAGCCGAAACCCGTTTGGCTCAGTGGATAGAGCGTCGGCCTGCGGACTGAAGGGTCCCAGGTTCGATTCCGGTCAAGGGCATGACCCTTGGGTTCCGGGCACATCCCCTGTAGGGAGTGTGCAGGAGGCAGCTGATGGGTGTTTCTCTCTCATCGATGTTTCTGACTCTCTGTCCCTCTCTCTTCCTCTCTGTAAAAAATCAACAAAATATATTTTTAACAAAAAGAGAGAAAGAGAAGAGATATGGGCAACAGAGGCAGAGCTTGGCGCGATGCTGCCACCAGCAAGGGGCGCTGCGGGTTGCCGGAGCCACCGGAAGCTGGAAGAGGCAGGAAGGACGCTCCCCAGAGGCTTCCGAGGACGCGTGGCCCTGCGGACACCTTGATTCTGAACGTCCAGCCTCCAGAAGGGAGAGAAGAGACTTCTGTTGGTGAAGCCACCCAGGGTGTGAAATTTGTTACAGCAGCTGCGGGAAAACTAAGACACCCACCCGGCCACTGCAACCCCTCGCCTCCGGCACTAGAGACTAAATTCCCAAAATCAGGCCTCGGGGAGGCCGGTGTAGTGGGCACCTCCCCCCGCTGACAGAACCAGCGTCTCTGGGGACGGCTCCCCGGAAGAGGGACCCTGACAGGCCACCCAGGTTTTAGAATCTCTGGGTCCAAACACTCACCCTGAAGGCCCTTCTAGAGCAGCGTGTGTGTGTGTTACTCTAAGGACTGTCCACTCCGGCCGCGGCCCTGCGCCCTTCCACGCTGACCGAGCGCACTGCAGGTGTCTCTCCGAAAGCCCAGACATCCACGGTGCGATGCGGGGAGATGCTCGCGCCCAGGGGAGAGGCAGGCTTGGTCCTGGGAGTCATTAAAGAAGCTGTTTACAGAGCCCGGCTCTCCTTTTAATTTGTTTGTCTTTTCGATGGTATAATTGAATCCCAGCCCCGGGGCTCGGCGGAACCCCGCCAGGAAAGACAGAAAGCCGTCCACACCCAGGAGTGAGTGACCGTCATTTCCAAGGCCACAGGCGGTGCGGGCGGCAGACAGGCCTGCACCCTGCCAGGCTCCTGGGGTCCGGCCCGTGGGTCCGACCTGGACTTGGCCAATCAGACGAACCACGGGTCGGATCCCAGGTCTGTCCTGAGCCACCTGTGTGACCCAGGGCAAATTTCTAAACCTCTCTGTTCTTCCAGTTCTTCAACTGTGAGCCCACGTGTAACACACCCACCCGGCGGGGTTGCAGGGAAAGACCAGTGCCCACGGAGGGCCCGGTGCACGGCGGTGCCTCGTAAGCCATGAGTCATTATTCCGGTCCGTAGGGCATGGCACGGCACAACCTGTCCGAGCTGGAAGAGGCTGCGGAGAGGGTGCCCACTGACAGGGCGTCCGCACCCCTAACGGAGAACCCCGTTCGTTACCGTCCCTCTTCGTGGCCATGGCCGTGGGCAAGTCACCTAAACTCCCTGAGCACCGATGGCCTCCTCTCCCAAGAGGAGTCCCCATCCCACCCACCTCTCCTTGCGACCGACCATCCAGTAAGATGACATGTGAAATGGGATAAACTCCCAAACTTGTTACAAACCCTCCCCCGCCAAAAAAAAATTAAAAATAAAAAATAAAAATACATTGCTATTATCTAGTCCAGTGGTCAGCAAACTCATTAGTCCACAGAGCCAAATATCAACAGTACGGTTAAAATTTCTTTGGAGAGCCAAATTTTTAAAACTTAAACTTCTTCTAACGCCACTTCTTCAAAATAGACTCTCCCAGGCCGTGGTATTTTGTGGTGGAAGAGCCACACTCAGGGGGTCAAAGAGCCGCATGTGGCTCTCGAGTCGCAGTTTTCGGACCCTGGATCTAGCCGACTGGGTCATAAGCTCGGTTGCAGGTGGGAACCCCCAGGGAGCTTCTAAAAACTGCCAGTGCCCACCCCTCTGGCCAGGCCACGTGGGTGGCACCTCCGGGACTGGGGCCTTGGCACCACCAGCAGCTGCGGTACTAGAGAGCCCTGAGCCGGCCCAGGCTCCCGTTCGGCAGGAGAGGAAGAGGTTAATGGGGGGGGGGGGGGGGGGAGACCTATGCAATACTTTAAACCATAAAGGTGTTTTTTTTAAAGAATAATCATATCCATTTCAAGTAACGAGGGTGAGAATTAAACAACGTACTATACACGAGCAGGCCTTGTATGCAGCCGAGTCTGAAACAGCAACAGCCCCCCCCGCCCCCGGCCCTCCCATCTCCATCACAGGCTCCCAGTGGTCCCCAGGTGACCCCGGAGATGCGCTCATTAAGCAGTTTAGAGCACAAACCCAGCCGTGGCTCCGGTGCTTGCACGCCCGGATTAAATGCTGGCCGCAGCATCTCTCCCCATTACGCGCCTGCCTCCCAGAGCCCGGGCTGTCTCCCAGGGAGGGCGGGCGTAATAGCCGTGCCTGAAGGGAAGCTGCTACTGAGAGGAGGAAAAAAACAAAAACTAGGGCTAACGGACCGTGAAGAGGCAGGCCCCGTGTTTGAGCTGAAAATCCACTTCCCTGAGTGCGGGCCCGCATCGCTCAGAGGAAGGCTAAGTCCTCCCGGCGGGAGCAGAAGCCGAGTGCTCCATCCCGGGCCCGGCGCTGCCTGCTCGCTGCCTCCAGGGCCCTTCCTCAAGATGGAGGTGAGCATCGTCTGCGGGGCCAAGGCCAGCTCAGAGTGCCACCACTCTGGCCTGCCTCCCCGGTGGGGCCCCAGCACACGCCAACCTTGGTTCCAAAAGCATCTCTCCTAGTCATTCACCGGCCTCGCTTGGAACTTGGGGCTTCTCCATTTTTAAAGTGCCTTTACTTCTGTTTCCTCTAAAGCTGTGCATCCCCTACCCAGAGAGCAACAAAGCCAAAATGCTCAGAACCATTTTCTGCCACCACGGATTCCTAGTCACTTGGCAATGACCTCTGGGTTAACCCCACTGCCCTGAGGAGCTGGGGAGGGGATAAACTTACTCCCCGGAAATTGAGAAGAAAATCCATCAAATGACCAGAAGCCCTTTCCTCCATGCCCTCTCCAGCTCTCTCTCTCTCTCTCTCTCTCTCTCTCTCTCTCTCTCTCTCTCACACACACACACACACACACACACACACACACACACACCAGGATCCATTTGAGAGCTTTAAAAGCCCAGTCAGGCCGAAACCGGTTTGGCTCAGTGGGTAGAGTGTTGGTCTGCTGACTGAAAGGTCCCAGGTTCGATTCCGGTCAAGGGCATGTACCTGGTTTGTGGACACATCCCCAGTAAGGGGTATGCAGAAGGCAGCTGATAGATGTTTCTCATCGATGTTTCTAGCTCTTATCTCTCTCCCTTCCTCTCTGCAAAAAAATCAAGAAAATATAAAATAAAATAAAATTAATTAAAATTAAAATAAAAGCCCAGTCAGCCCATTCATTCGAGGTGATGGGTGCCAACACTCGGGTTTCACACATCAGGGAGGGCCACTGGCCGAGGGGCCAGGTCCTCTACGACCTGACACATACACACTCCACCTGTGCTTCAAACGTCAGAGACCTCTGGGACCAGCCTTCCGGCCAGCACCCAAGAACAAAGGGTTCCTCGGGTGGATGGAATAAGGGAGGGTGAATTGCCTATCACCACACCCATCTTACAGGGGAGGAGGCTGAGGTGATCAGAAGGGACTTGCTCGTTACCACAGCCAACGGCTGTCAGAGCTGGCTTCCGACCGGAGTCAGCCGCGCCCAGAGAGGTGCATGATTCTCGTCACGTCAAGTTCGTCCTCACCCAGGAGCCGTCTTTGCCGGCTCCCGGGCGCTGAGAGAGTTGGCCTGGACCCTTTGAAGGCGAGGCAACTCCCTGAGGCCCGTGGCCGTCAGAGTATAAGGAGCCTACAAATTCCCGGGGAGCTCATTAACCAGACCAAGCAACGCTCCTGTGTGGTCTGGACCAGTTCTGCCCACACGTCCCTGTGCGCACACCTTCCCGGCGTCTCGTTCAAGGGCAGGTTCCAACGCAGCTCGCGGGGCGGGCGAGGGCGAGAGAGTCTGCCCATGTCACGGGCTCCCGGTGGCGGGCATGCTGCTGGCCCTGGACCGCACTTCGGAGTTGTAGGGTCTGGAGTGAAGCTGCCAGCCCTCGAACCCCAGCGTCGCCACTCCTCGCCGCATGATACCTGCACGTTTCTGAACCTCCCCGAGCCTCAGTTTCTCCATGTGTACACATGTGTATCGGTGCCCTGCCGCCCCATGGAGCTGCTTTTGTAGGACTAAAGGAAACCATCCACCTAAGTCACTCTGCACAATGCCTGATGCATTAAAAAAAAAAATTGAATAAATGATGGTGATTGTTGGAGCCATGATTATTGTTATTGGCGAGCCTTGCGGCACATTACAAGCTTTTAAATTCCCCACTAGCTCACATGTATTCATCGCTTCCTGTCGCTTCCCCCAGAAATGAATGCAGAGCCCGCCGTAGCAGAGCGGTTTACATTGGTGTAAAACACATTGTCATGCAGATTTCTGTTCGGTCGGTGATTACACCGGCCCTGGTTTATGTGCCGTGGTTGACTGAGCCCGGGCCCTGCAGCTAAGGTCTCTCCACTCTGGCTCGGGAGCTTAGCAGGGAGCACCGTGGCGGCCGGAACATCCCGGGCTCTGTCCATGCGGCCTCTGCATCCCACAGTCTACCCCGGGGCCTAGCTTCCCCTCCAGAGAAGCCCAACACGCAAGAGTGTGTCATCCTTCGCCTGCATTGTGCTTGCTGCCAACGTCCCATGTCCCGTGGGCACAGACGCCGCAGGGCGTGGGCACCAGGAATGGGGCTCCATGGGAAAAGCCACCAAGGAGAGGTCTATCTCATTAACTCTTTCCACGCTAAGCCCCTTGAGCACCAGCTGCAGCCTGCCCCGGGGCATGCTGGTCCTGGAAGCTTGTTGAATACTTCTGTCCCCGCAGCCACCTTGAGATGCGGTGAAGGGAAAGGGTGATCCCCGTTCGCCCAGGGCGGTGAGAGCTGGAGGCCACGGGAGTGTCAGCACCGGGGACTCGGGCTCGGGGTCGTCGCTCTCTCCTCCCCCCTGTCCTGGGAGCCGTTAGCTGGAAGTGTTTCTGCCGGCGCCTCCCCGCCCTGTGTGTTTCCTTCCTCCGAGCTTCCTGGTGGCTGGTTATTTATAAATGAACATTTAAATGCATCAGAATAAGTGCTATTTCAAGGAACCCTGTGGTGACTCACTGAGTAATTAAAATAATCATTTATTCCATAAGCACTTATCAGCTACTCGGTCTGCGCCAGGCACCGCAGGGGTGTAGGTGGGGAGCGAGGGAGGGGCGCGCAGAGTTAGGAGCTTCAGCTCTTGCCCTCAGAGAGCTGAATCGCTTATTCTTTTCCCCACAGATCATTGTCAGGTACCTACTCTGGGTCCGACTAAGTGGTGGACCCTGCACCGTGTCTGCCCTCAAGATGCTCACAGATTGACTGTAACATCAAGAGGCAAAGGACCCCACACCATGGTGGTCCTTAGGTGCTAGCTGTGTTGGGGAAGGGCCCTCTGCAGGCAGAGGTGGCCAGGACTCTGCCTGCTGTGGAGACGGGGCTCAAAGGCAGTTTCCCAGGTACAGCGATGCCCCAACTGTCCCTGGGCGCAAAAGCTACCCCAGTAGACAAGACCCTGTGAGGGCCATGCAGGCCAAGGTAAGAAGACACGAGAGACAGTACAAGTCACTGGGTGGAGGACACGGGGTCCCCTGCATCCAGTGTGCACTCACATTTGACAGGTGAGGACACGAAATTTCAAATGGCCGCGCAGGGTTTCACAACCATTCCCACTGGACCACGGATCTGCCCCCACGTCTGCGGACTCCCGAGGTTCCATGTTGTCTGCAAGACTACCAGTCAGCCTCGCTTTGGTTGGCCAGGCCATCTACCTCATGGAGTTTAAAAAATCCAGGCCCTAGCCCGCACGGCTCAGTGGGTAGAGCATTGGCCCGCAGACTGAAGGGTCCTGGGTTTGCTTCTGGTCAAGGGCTCAATCCCAGGCCCTGATTGGGGCACAGACAGGAGGCAACCAATTGATGTGTGTCTCTCTCTCACATCGATGTTTCTTTCTCTCGGTCTCTCCCCTTCCCTTCTATCATCTCTTTAAAAAAAAAAAAATCAATGGAAACATTTAAAAGCCAGGAGTCTCCGAGTCCTGGAATGAACATCAGGGCTCCTCGGCAAGCCCTGAGAATGCAGATGGCAGCTCCATCGTGAGGGGAGCCATTCACAGCCAGGAGTCTGAGCTGACAACCTGCCCCACGACCACCCAGGCAGGTGCCCACCTTTCCCGCCCTCTCTGCTCCCGTCTGGCTCTCTGAGGCCTGGGCAGGAGGGAATGCCCTTCCCATCTGGACACGCCTGAGCAGCGGGCCGCGCCCCAGAGCGTCCGCTGGTGACGTCAGTCACTGCCCGAGCTCGGTTAGCACCCGGAGGCCAGCCTGTCGGACTCCTCTGGGCCGCGCTGCCTTTCTCGGTAAAACTGGGACTCGCATGAGGTGGGTCCTGATAACTGGGTCGGCTTCGGCACTGCCAGACCCTCTGCACCAACACCGTTCACCGAGCCCTCTGAGGTGGTGGAAAGGCGCTAAACCTGTGCCATCCAGTGGGGCGGCCACAGGCCAGGTGTGGCTGCTGACACTTGAGATGTAGCCTAAGGCTGTGGTCAGCAAGCTGCAGCTCGAGAGCCACATGAGGCTCTGTGGCCCCTTGAGTGTGGCTCTTCCACAAAACACCACGGCCTGGGCGAGTCTATGTTGAAGAAGTGGCGTGAGAAGAAGGTTAAGTTAAAAAAATGTGGCCCTCCAAAGAAATTTCAGTCGTTGTCCTGTTGTTAGGTGGCTCTGTGGACTGATGAGTTTGCCGACCACTGGCCTAAGGAATTGTTCATTTCCTATAAATGTAAATGGTTTCCATTTAAATAGCCACATGTGTGTGTTAACGAGCATATTGGGCACTGTGATTCTAGAATGACTATCAAGAGACCCTCTGGGTCCTATGAGACATGGAAGCCCATTGGGCATGCCCAGTAACATACCCATGGTAACCCCTATGGGGCGGCTTGAGGGGCCATTAACTCCCCACAACCTCTGTCAGCCACCCGGCAAAGCCACCCGGGGGGGGGGGGGGTGAAAATTTCCCTTTCAAAATGCTTTCTGTACAAACAAGTTTTAAAACTGTTTGTCTGGCCGCCCTCCACAGCTGCACCGTGTCCCCAGCTCTTCCTACGTAGGCATGGCGCTGCCTCCACAGCCGCCCACACTGGCTCAACGTTTCTTAAAGGAGTCAGTCTTTTCAAACGTTTCAGCATCAAGTTTATTTTCATACGGGGTTCTGCAGGGTTGGCACAGCCTGGGCTTTTAGGGTGGTATGTTAGGCCTACACGTGTTTGAAGACTCATCTATACCTCTCGTTTGCCCACCGCAACATTAATGCGCACCTTATTAGCATCCGGAGCTATTGGCATCCTTGGGAGGCTGTCACCAAAGGCAACTGTTGACCCAGGAAAGCATTTAAGTCTTTTTTAAAAAATATTTTTATTTTTATTTTTTTTACAGAGAGGAAGAGAGAGGGATAGAGAGTTAGAAATATCGATGAGAGAGAAACATCAATCAGCTGCCTCTTGCACACCCCCTACTGGGGATGTGCCTGCAACCAAGGTACATGCCCTTGACCGGAATCGAACCCAAGACCCTTGAGTCCACAAGCCGAAGCTCTATCCACTGAGCCAAACAGGTTTCGGCAAACATTTAAGTCTTAACACGCCTTTACCTCCTTGATTCTTACACACCGGCTCTCATTTCATGGACCCCAGATCTGAAGCTCGGAAGATGTACCGTATTTGCCGGCGTATAAGACGATTTTTTGGCCCTGAAAAATACGTATTTGCTGGCATATAAGACGACTGGGCGTATAAGACGACCCCCTAACATTTCCACTAAAAATACAGAGTTTGTTATATACTCGCCGTATAAGACTACCCCCCACTTGGAGGCATATTTTTCAGGGCCAAAGGGTCGTCTTATACGCCGGCAAATACGGTAAATGCCTTCTGCGCCAAAGATAGATTCCAGTTCACGCAAGGAAACTCAGCCACCAGCCTCCCCTCCCGCCCGCAGAGGTCGCATGCCCTCGGGGATCAATGGGAAGGCAGGGACGTGGCCGCCCGCCTCACAAGTTGTGACCAGGACCTCGCGTGACAGTGCCAAGCAGTGCCCATCTACACTTCCCTCCCCCCCTTTTCTCTGCCAACTGAGCAAGAGCACCCACCGTCTGCCAAGCTCCCACTGCTGGTCTGATTCACCGCAGCTCCCCGCCCACCCCACTCTCCATCCATCCCCTGCTGGATGCCCAAAATGTCCAACCCGCCAGTAAGGCCGGAGACAGACACCAGGAGAGAAACGCAGGTCACAAGGGTGGGGAGCCAAGGCTCCCTCCCCCGGGATCCCGGCCAAATCTCCCCCGTCTCGGCCCAGACAGGCTGGGAAGCTGCTGTCCTGGACGCTCTGCCCAGCGCTCCGCTCACGCATCCTCCTCCTGGCAGGAGCAGCCCCGGGCCCCGAGGAGGAGACAGCTGCACGCTCCTTCCCACCCGCACCCAGAAGGCGCCTAATTAAGGCTGCATCTTCTTTCACCGCCGCCAGGATGGGCGCCACGGGGTGGCTCCAGGCACAGATGCCGGGAGTGCTGACCCGGGGCCGGGCCCTTGGCCGGCGTCG
Organism: Vespertilio murinus; assembly: GCA_963924515.1. NCBI lineage: Eukaryota > Metazoa > Chordata > Mammalia > Chiroptera > Vespertilionidae > Vespertilio > Vespertilio murinus. Next base: position 188,699,490 of record OZ004707.1, read on the forward strand.
GAAGCCTGGGGTCCAAGCACGGAGGCCTGCAGGCGGCAAGACGGGATGCGGCCCCAGCGTGGAAGCTGTTTTTCTGGAAGGAAGTGAACATTTTCTCAAAACGGGCTCGGAGCCAAGCTAGCTTTTGAAATCTTATTCCCGAATTTTTGGATCTCTGATGAGAAATTATATCAGCCGGGGCCCTGGCAGGAAACAGACGCTCACTCAGATGGTATTTTTGAAGATGTTTTTAATGAAGGGACTCTGGTGGCCACACAGGGGTGGGCAGGATTCAGGGGGCCCCCCATGTGATGTGGAGGCACCCAGGGACTAGCAATGGCAGGAACTGGGACATCCCTCCCCCCCCCAGGCCTGAGGGACAAGGGGTGGAGGGAGTTACTCTCAGAGTCTGTTTGAGGGCTGGAGCCTGCTAAAGAGGCCACCAACATCCACTGCCATAAGCACAGGGAAGCAGAGAGTGCGATGCTCTCCGACCCCAACCTCCTCCCCTCCCCGCCTCAGGCTTCCCCGCTGGCTATTCCCAACCAGGAGACCAAGGTCAAGAGCCCTGCAGGTTCCACGGAGCAGGGTTGGGCAAGGGTGAGGGTGGACATGGGCCGACGAGAAGCTCTGAGTTTTGGCGAAACTGACCTAAGATCGGATTTCAACTCTTGCACGTATGATATAAGTGACACTGAGCAAAATCCCTCACGTTTCTGAACCTCAGTATCCTTGTCCATCAAAGGCATATTGTCCAATTTGGAAAGTCAGCATTGATGATTGTAAAGGACTTTTCGAGTGGCTGGCACAGAGGAGGCAACCATCGATGACGTGGAGGTGGCTGGAGAAACCACAGACCAGATACCTGGGTTTCCCATCCTGGCTCCGTCACTCCCCGGTGTGTGGCTGGTGGCAAGGAACTTAACCTATCTGAACCCACGCACGTCACCTGCGAAAGAGGTGTTTATAGAACGAGTTAGTATATGTGACGTGTTCGGCACAGTTACCTAAAACAGAAAGTGTCAATACATTGCTCCCATTGCTCTCTGGCTGCTGATAAAGATTGAGTAGAGAGTAACTCACAGGTGTGCCCGGAGGTGTGCTTCCCTCTTGTAGATTTCCTTCCCCCAGCAGGAGCTTTGAACTTGAATTTCAGGTGTCCATTCAGCAGAGCCTCTTCCATGCTTGCAATTCTCTCCAAGCTGATACTCGCAAGTCCGGAGCAGCCAGACCATTGATATTGAGACAGACTTGGCTCCCACCCCTTCCCACACACACACAATCCGACTGTTCCTACACCCACAGGGGAGAGCACACTCGGAGGCCTGGCTGGAGGAAAAGAAGCTGGGCCCCTCCATGTCCTAAGACAAAGGTGATGATTTCCCTAAATCACGATGAAGCTGGAGACATAGTCCAGACAATCCTTTCTCTGTTGAAGAAATAGATGTGCCTTGACCCAGGCTCACCTGGGCACCCACAATGTGCCAGGACCTGGGTGCACTTCACTGAACAAGGCAGACACGTGATGCCCTCATCATGTTTACAGCCTAGACGAGGAGTCTGGAGTTTTAGAGTGAATTACAAATGTTATAGTTGTTATGAAGGTAACATAGGGAATCACTGCTGGTTAGATGCACGAAGATCACTTGCAAAAGATCACTGTTCCATCATTAGCAGAAAAAAAAACACCAGATAAAGTTAATGTCACACTTTTCTTTAAAATCATCATTGAGTGGTGGATGCAAAGAAGTTTAAGTGAGCCAAATTCCAAGGAGGAACCAGTGAGGAAAGAGCACCCATCATTCCCACACCCGAGGTTGGCGGCCTGATCTGGGCAGAGAAGTAGGCAGAGGAACTTTGCTGAAACAAGGGTACACCAGCAAACTTTTAGTGACAATGTGGGCTGGCATGACAGATTGGGATCTAGAAGAGTCCAAAAGCAATAATGAATCTCTTGGCCAACCAGTTCCCCAGAGGAATCGTGCTGTGTGGGCAGCTGTGGAGGTGGAGCTGGGAAGCAGAAATGGATGTTGTAGCTTTGTGCTTCGGTTGAATCTAGAGATGAACTGAAACTAGCCAAAGCTCTAAGCCAAGACCCTCCTGACCCAAACTCTGATAAGATCAAAGAAACGGTCTCTCGGCAGTGGCAGCATGGAAAGTTAGATGTTGGGATAAAGGATAACAGAACTCTGTTATCTCTTTTGAAACCAAAAGTCAACTAAATTAATTAAGTTTTACCTCAGCCCAGCTCAGCTTGATCATGGTAGGATCTGAAGGATCTCACCCTGGGTTCCTGACAAGGAAAAGGGTGTGCCTCTCTGGGGGGAAAGATATATATATATATATATATATATATATATATATATATATATATATCTTTATATATATATATTATATATATTATATATATAAAGATATATCATATATATGTGTGTATATATATGTATATATACATATATACTAGTTTAGTCTCTACTGTTTGTTTAATTAAGATTTCCAACATACTATATATATATATATATATATATATATATACACACACACACACACACACACACACACACACACAGAGTAGGTCCTCGGGTTACATCAGAAATCCGTTCCTACAGTGTGATGTAACACACTTTTTACCAAAAATCGGAACCCACCTACATAAGCACCTATGTCACTCACATGGAGCACATACACAGCAGTAATGAAGTGAAACAGTACACAAATTTTAAATAAAGATAACAGTCCCTGACATTTACTTATGGTGAATAAATAATAAAAATCATAAAGCACATATGTACATATGTAGAAATGACAGAACTTTTTTTTATAAATAAATGGGAGATAGCAGCATAACCACGAAATGACGTACATCGAGCCCGTGTAACCTGAGGACTGTAAAAGCCTAAGTGACCATTACGACTAAACAACAGGAACAGCTGGTGGACAGTCGCTATGATGCACACTGACCACCAAGGGGCAGACGCTCAATGCAGTAGCTGCCCCCTGGTGGTCAGTGAGCTCCCTCAGCCAACTTTCAGAAGCCTCTCCCCCCAGCTGATCCCCCTCCTCCCAGCCTGCCAAACTCCATGGCCTCTCCCCTGGGCCAGCCCCCCCCCCTCAAAAAAAAAACTGACCCGCCAACCCCCCAGGATCCCTCCCCCTGGCCAGCTGGCCCCCATTAGGCCAATCACCAGCCAGGCTGAGGGACTCCACCCTTGCATGAATTCATTCACCAGGCCTCTAGTTAAAAATAAGGAGACCTACAAAGAAGAAGAAAAATATGACCCATAATCAAGAGAAAAGATAGTCAATATAGGTAGATCCACAGACAACCCAGACATGGAAATGAACAAACAAAACCTCTAAAATAACTGTTATGAACACTTAAAGAATTTTAAAAGAAAATATAACCCCACCAGTGTGGCTCAATTATTAAGTATTGACCTATGAACCAGAAGACCACAGTTCAACCCCCAGTCAGGACACAAGCCTGGGTTTTGGGCTCAATCAATAATTCTCTTGCATCCATCACTGATGTTTCTATCTCTTTCTCCCTTCCTCTCCAAAGTCAATAAAAAATATTTTTAAATAAAATATATGCAGAAAAAATAAACAAATAAGGAATTTTAGAATATAGCCAAAACTGGTTTGGCTTAGTGAATAGAGCATCGGTTTGTGGACTGCAGGATCCCAGGTTCGATTCTGGTCAAGGGCATGTACATTGGTTGTGGGCACATCCCCAGTGGGGGGGATGCAGGAGGCAGCTGGTTGATGATTCTCTCACATTGACGTTTCTAGCTCTCTATCCCTCTCCTTTCCTCTCTGTAAAAAATCAACAAAATACATTTTTTTAAAAGATTATCCTAAAAAAAAGGAATTTTAGAATATAAAGCAAAAATGTGTAAAAATAACTAATTGAAAAGTCTAGAACTTAAAAATTCAATATTTGAAATGAGGAGTTCAGTAAATTGACTTAACAATAAATGGGAGTCGGCAGAAGATAGAATCAGTGAACTCAGAGAGCAGTCGATGCAAAATACCCAAATTAAAGCAAAGAGAAAATAAAATATGGAGAGGGGGCAGAGAGAGAAAGGAAAAGAAAGAGAGAAAGGGATGGGGCTATAATATAATATCTAATAATCTCATGTGTGTATCACTGAGAAGGTAACATAGAATTGCCACGGAAGCATGTAGTCCACCAGCATGTCCCCATCTCCGGCCTTTAAATGTGCTGTTCTCTGAACCTGGTACTCAGAGAAGCAAGTGCATCACTCCTTCCCATCCTTCCGGGTTTGCTCTCATGTCTTCATCTCAGTGAGGTCTCCCCTATCCACCCTACACAAAATGTACACTCACCTAGTCTCCCTCTCAGAGCTGCAATTCTTCTCCCTCTATTTGCTTTATTTTTTTTCCTTAGCCTTGATCACCATTAAAAAAACATATTTCACCATTTATCATGTTAGTTACTATTTTCCTCTGCTAGAAAAATACATTTTTTGATAGCAGGAATTTGTATCTGTTTAGTTCATGATAAATCTCAAGCACCTAGAATATAGAAAACACTAAAAAAAATATTATGATCAAATAAGAGTGAGAATTAAGCCTACTCAAAAGCAAACAAAGGCAGGAAGAAAGAGCCTTAGGCTATGACTGGAAAGATGAGTGTCTTAGGCAGGTCCTTTTTGAATGCCAGTGGCAGAGATCTAACTCAAAATGGGGTAAGCACAGTTGATAATGCAGTGGTTCATGTGGCTGGAAAGCTTCAGGTAGGTCACGATCCAGGTGCTGAAATGATATGGGAAGAAATAGCCTCTCATTATCTCGGGTTCGAGTTTCCTCTGTGTGAGCCTCATTCTCGAGCAGGCTTTCTCCAGGGCGTAGTAAGGAAGGGCCCAGAAGCTCCAGTTGTGTGTGCTTTCAGCTTCAGTAAAGCAGGAGGAGACACCTTCTTTCCCAATAGTTCTGGAGAAAATCCCAGTGCTGTGTTCACTGGCCAGGCTTGAGGAATAGTCAATTCCTGATTGCATTCACCATGGCCAGAGACATCCAGAGCACGGATTGGTCAGGCCTGAGTCATGTGACCAGGAATTGGGCTGTGGGATCACTCCTACCAAACCACACGGCCTGAGAGTAGGGGTTCCTCAAAGGAAAACTCAAGGTGCAATTTTTTTCTTTTTTTTAAATTTCTTTATTGACTAAGGTATCACATATTTGTCCTCAACCCCCCATTAAGGTGCAATTTCTAGAAGAGGGAAGAACTGCTGGGCCGATAACAGCACATCGTTTATATAAGCATCATCTGGGATGCAGAGATAAAGCAAGCAAGAGTGTCCCAAGTGGGTGGTTGAGGCAGGGAGAGCAGGAAGCATTTAAGGATAAGAAAGAAGTTCTATTCCACTGGAAAGAGCAAGAAAGGAATGATGGGCAATGGGGAGGTGTAAGGATTAACTTTGTGGACCTTACAAACCATGTCTAGAAGCTGGGATGGATTATTAAAAGCAAAGGAACGCCCCTGACACATTCAAGCAGGAGATTTAAATGGGTCACTTGTTTTAAAGGGATCCTACAAACTATCCTACTTCAACGGATCAGACAGGAATAAAGCAGGAGCCAGCCACCCATCGGGTGTTACCATTGTCCAAAGGAGACCTCACACTGGCACCGCCTAGGGCAAGCAGGTTGCCCTAGAGTCAAGCAGAGCCAAGTTTTATTCCTGCCTTCGGCACTTGGTGGCTGTGTGGCCTTGCGCAAGTTACTTAACCTCTTGAACTTCAGCGTCCTTGTCTGAAGAACGAACACATTACGTGAGCTCACAGAGCACTTGTGACATCTCAGTGACATTGTGCATCCGAAGGTTGGGATCAGTGCCAGGCAAGCAGAGCGAGCCGGAAGAAATGGGCTCCATTTCCTGCCCAACCCTCCCTCCGTGGTGCCTACGGACCTATTCACACCCAGCTTCCTACTTGGCAGCAATCCTTCATGGTGCCCCAGTTTTGTGATATAATTTTGATAAATTAAGCGCAAATAGTCAAGAGTCATCTCATTCATTACGTTCAGCTTCAGTGGCAATGACTAGCTGCTCCAGGCCTCCTGGCAGGTCACGGCAGCTGCTGGGTAGCCTCGAGCTATTGCTTAGGCCCTATTGGACCATGAGTTCATATGTCTGGGCTAATAAGGAGGAAACGGCGTTTGTCAGAGAGAAGCTTAGATATACCTCTTCAACTCTTGGGGCCTTGGTGAGACCCCTACAATGAGTTACTCTCATTCCCAGAAACTACATCCCTACTGCCCATTCACACTCACAAGAAAGACTTCCTCATCGCTAGTCACACCTGCAACAGCTACAAGGCAGGGGGTAAGTAAGAAAAAAATAACTCAAAACCAGGGAGTGTGGGTGTGGCCTGCGACTTGGCTCTAGCCAACAGAATACAGCAAACGTGATGGGATATAGGAAATTTAAAATTTGAATTTGTGACTAGGTTCCATTAGGTCAGTGTTTCCCAAACTTTTGACATGTGTACCCCTTCTATAATTTTCATAACGCTGAGTACCCCTCGTCAAAAAAAAATGGATGTATTTTAATAACAATCAAAATATATTTATTTTTTTGGTACATACACAAAATAATAATAAACGAAAAATAAAATTATTCATAATAAAATATAAATAAAAGTTATATTATAAATAACATTTATTTGCACACCGGACCATCTCACGCCTCACAAGACTGTCTTGACTTGACTCATGAGAAGGTAGAATTAGGCACAGGTAAGCACGGTGCAGTGCATGTCCCCACCAAACTCTTCCCGTACCCCTGGGGGTACGCGTATCACACTTTGGGAAACACTGCATTAGGTTATGGTACCCATCCTGGTGGACTCTCTCCCACTTGCTGGTTTTGAGTGGGCAAACAGCCACGCTGTGTGTCAAGGGACCACAGACAGACTCCGGGAGCTCAGGGAGGCCTCCCCAAACAGCCATCAAGAAACGGAACTCCTTAGTCGCAGAACTTAAAAAACTAAAACTTCCAAGAGACCTGTGACTTTGGAAGTGGATCCGTCTTCTATCCAGCATCCAGAAGAGAGCCCCGCCCTTGCCATCACCTTTAATTACGATCTTGCAAAGGAGCCACCTAAGTCACATCCAGATTCCCAACTCGCAGAAACCGTGAGATAATAAACTGTGAGTTGTGTTAAGACACAGTTTATAGTGATATTGTTACGCGGCAGTAGATAGCTGATGTATATGGTAAGCGCTAAGTGAGTGAATTAATGGCTCAATGAATCAAAATTAGAAAAAAATTTCTAATTGGCAAAGAGGCAGGCCAAGACAATTTGAGTCAACACACATATATCTATTTTAAGCTCTGTTTATGCAGAGGATTAGCTAACGGGGCTGGGAACTGGTAAGGAGGGTTCATTCATCAGGGTAGGCCAACCACCATAACAAACAACTCCGAGACCTTAATGAGGTTTAACGCAATGGAAGTTTATTTTTCACTCGCATCAGAATTCAGCCCGAGGGATAGAGGAGGAAGAAGGGGGCTGACCTCTGCTCCATCTAGTCATGAGGGGACCCGGCTCCTGCCATCTGTGCTTCCCCATCCCCTAGGCCAGTAGCAGGCAAACTGCGGCTTTCGAGCCACATACGGCTCGGGAGCTGCGGTTTGCCACTCTGTTGACTAATGAGTTTGCCAGCCATTGCCCTAGGCCTCGGAGTCTTCCCCTGGGTCCTCTGCATCCGACTGGCAGACGGGGAAAGAAAGGCACGTGAAGAACCATGGGTGGCTGTGCGATATGGGGGGGGGGGGGAGTCAGGAAGTGGACACGTCACTCTGTCCTCTCTCCTTGACCACAACTGGGTCACATTCGTTGACTTGATGACAAGGGATCCTGGCAATGTAGTCTAGCTCAAGCCCACAAAGAACAGGAAAGGGATCGGTGAACCCAGACTTGTCTCTGCTCCAGAAATGGAATTCGTAATGATAAAAATAATAGTCAAGAACAGCCTTGCCCGGCCAGTGTGCCTCAGTGGTTGAGTGTCGACCTATGAACCAGGATGTCATGGTTCAATTCCTGGTCAAGGCACATATCCAGGTTGCAGGTTGCTGGCTCCATCCCCAGGGTGTGGTGTGCAAGAGGCAGCCAATCAATGATTCTCTCTCATCACTGATTTCTCTCTCTCTCTCTCTCTCTCTCTCTCTCTCTCTCTCTCTCTCTCTTCCTTCCTCTCTGAAATCAATAAAAAATATATTTTTTAAAAGAACAGCCTTGACCTCAAGTAATTGCTAATGTACTGAAACCGCCATCCTTCATCTCGCCCCAGTTTTGCAATATAATTTTGATAAATTAAGTGCAAGCAGGCAAGTAGCAACTAATTATAACACATGATACGATATGAGATGTTCTTGAGAGGGATGGAGGGACAGGAGGCAGAGAGAGCAGGAGAGGGGCCACCTGATGCGGTGGCACTTGGCCCTGAGCCTCAGCTCCGCCTCCTGCTGACTATGCCCCCTGGTTAATGTCTCCCCTCCTCCGAGCCTCTGTTTCCTCCCATTCAAATTGCAGGACATAACTCCGACTCTCAGTGCCTCCATTTCCAAATCTAGTAAATGGAAATAATATCGCTTCCCTCACAAGTTTTCTTTTTTTTTTAAATATATTTTATTGATTTCTTACAGAGAGAAAGAGAGAGGGATAGAGAGTTAGAAACATCGATGAGAGAGTATCATCGATCAGCTGCCTCGTGCACGCCCCCTACTGGGGATGTGCCTGCAACCAAGGTACATGCCCTTGACCGGAATCGAACCTGGGACCCTTGAGTCCACAGGCCGATGCTCTATCCACTGAGCCAAACCGGTTTCGGCCCCTCACAAGTTTTCTGTGCAGGTGAGATAGTTCCGTGTAAAAAAATAGTGTCTGATATATATATATATATCTCCATCCATAATTATTTCATCACTATTATAAGTTGTTGGGGCCCTCAAGGACTTGGAAGTGCTTCATAAAGAATAATGACTTCTCCATGTGGCAGATGGCTGTTACACAGCCCAGTGCTTGGGAAGCTCAGAATAAACACAGATTCATTCTTTCCCTCGGAGATTAGAACGGGCTTCCTAGAGGAGGTGGCATTTAATCCATGCTTTGAAGGATCAGAGCTATCATCACTCCATGAGCTGTGGCCTGACAACCAGGCCCTCCTCCTCGTCCACGAGAGGTACAGACTGAGGAGGGCGGAGGTGAGCTCCACGGAAAGGTGACAGTGGCCACACTTGCCCGCTCCTGGGTAGAGGCAGGGACCCCGCCCTCCCTGTCCGCTTCTCTGCAGCTGGGGTAACTTAACCAGAAACCGAAAAGGGAACCCCAGGTGATGCAGCCACTAATAAACTTCCAGGATTCATTTCCTCCAGGAGCTGCTGAGGTGGAAATTTTAAGTAATTTCCCCAAAAAAAGCTTAGTTAAATTCACAAGTGATTGGCTCCTAATGAATTAACAAAGCCTGTTAGGAAGCAAATTACTGAACTTGAAGGTGCAAGTCCTGGAAAACACGTGTGCTCTCCTGTGGCACTTGTCTCTGCACCTCTGCCACGGACAAAATATTGGGCTGCGTATATCTCTGGGTTGACTCGCTGTAACCATTCAGCTAGAGAAGCTCTACAGGAAGATACCCAACCAGCACTGTAGACCAGGAGGGCAGGAATGGGGCACCTGTGTCACCAACTGACAAGTTCATGGTAGACATCACTAGTCCATCACAGCCCCATTAGGGCCCCAGACGGTTCCCTAGCTTAGGCACAGCTTGGCGATCCCCATAGAGCCCACCCCTTTATGGAAGATGAAAATGAGCCCCCCCCCCCAAGTAGAAGCGATTAGTCCAAGATGTTTGCTCCAGGGCTCTCCCTTTACAATCTCTAGACAGTCCATCTAGTGTGGCACTCAAAACAAAATGTAGGTGTTCAGTCTAGTGTCCGTGCTTCTATGCCATGCGATTGAGAGCCCGACGATCCTGCAGCCCTTCCCTCCTGTCGTAGTCTTAAACCTGCTATTCGCTGTATGTAGTGGAAGTCTGGACTTAGGAGGTAACAGGACATGAGAGTCAGGAAGAAGGGGAGAAAAAGGAGGAGACGGGGGGAGGGGATGAGAGGGAAAAGGAAGAGGTGGGAAATGAGAAAATCTCTCATGCATGCTTTGCATTGGGAATCTGACTAACACCTTTATGGCCGTTAGTATTATATTTAACTCTCTCTATCCCAGCTTCATAAGGAAGGGGAAATGAGGCTCAGGAAAGTGACGTTACCGCCCAGGGTCACACGGCTCCTACGTGGCAGAACTAAGATTCAAACCAGGCCTCCTACACCAGGTGAGTTCATTTTGTACTCCCACCAATGAATTCACTCGAGAGCAAACCTCTCTCCTAGCCTAGATATCAGACACCCAGTCTTCCGTGTGGATTGAGAAGGCAAATCAGCTGGACCAGAATCCAATGCGGGTCTCCTGACAACACGACTTCCTCCCTTGGCCCAGGCTCTTCCGCCCCAGAGAATGAAGATGCCCAGGCAGAGAACGTCATCCGGCGGCTGAGAGCGCTCCGGTACCAGATGTCCACCATGTCCCTAGCCAGATCTCTGTCCCTCTCTAGTGATGATGTCGGTGCTGCTAGAAATAACTTAATTTACTGGCTGCCTATATTGATCCACCCAACAAATATTTATTGAGTGTTTCCTTTGTTCTGGGCACTGGGCCAGATCCTGGGAACACAGCAGTGAGGCTGGGGGGGGGAGAGACACAGTTCAGGAAGCTTGTATTATAGAGGAAAGAATAAATAATGAACATGTTTATAAATAAATGAAGAGAAAGAGAATCATTTCAGAAGTGATAAGATCACCTGATGAAGCATAACTGGGGGGTTAAGTAGAGCGAGTCCACTTCAGACCTGCCTCGCTGAGGAGGAGACTTTTCATCCAAGGCCTTGAGGATGAGGGCTAGCCATCCATGCAAAGAGGAGAGAGGAGAGTATTGCACGCCTAGGGAATGTCAAGCCAAAGTTCGAGGCGGGAAAGCTTGTGTTGGAAGGAGTGGAAGCAGGCAGCAAGGTAGGGCAAGAGTTGTCAGCCCGTTTGAAAGATGAACAAACTGAGGGCCGGAGAGTCGGAGCACCTGTCTGTCTCTCACAGGAAGTCTGAGCGGCCGGCCGTGATGTCTGCTGGGGAAGAGTCTTCTGTGTTCTCCTCTTCTTAGTCCAGCAAACTATTTCCTGAGCAACTATTGTGTCCCTTCCTCTGAGCTCACTACCTTGGGAACGGTGCCTGCAGCCAGAGGAATGCAAAGTGGCTAAGCCCGCGCATCCCAGTGGTTGTTGGGTGTGAGTAAACCCCAGGTGCCTGATAAGTGCGGGCACTCCGCTGGATGCGAGGTGGGCGGGGGTCAAAGACGGACAAGATGTGTCTGTTCCTTCATTCACGCACTCGCCCAGGTCGGGCACCCGGTTCACACTTCACAGCCCTTTGCATTCACGTGGTTTGATTGTAGCACAGCCATTTGGGAACAAAGTCTTCAGAGCCAAAGTCATCTGTGTAACCTGGGGCAAGTTACTCAACCTCCCTCCCTCCATCAGAAAAATGGGCATCCCATCACGTGCCTGGATGTGTGGCTATATGTCTCCATGTGATAGCATGGGGAAAGGGCTGAGCCCAGATCCCAGCACAGGGCAAGTGCTCCTTAAGTGGTGGGTAGTCTCATTATCACCATGGATGTTGGTTTTGACCTTCCTATCAGTGCCTTGAAGTAGGCGTTTTATCCTCATTTTCCAGAGCTGAAAGTTGTGGAGACCCACGTGGCCAAATATTCCAGGAGCCAGAACTGAACCTGAGCCGTGGATCCTGCCCCCCAACCCCCCAAAAACAAACAAACAACAAAAAAAAATTCATGCCTCTGGATTCCAAATAAGGTATTTGGGAGGCTTGTTAGACCCCAGAGTAGAAAATTTCCTGTTGGATGCTTCCTGGATAGATGGAGTCCCTGAGGCCGTCGGTATGGCCGCCCACGCTAAGGTATACGGGGTGGGGAAGTGGGCAGGGCATTGACAGAGAAGGGAGAGGCAGGAACCTGGGGGCCATACGAAGGCCCTGCCCTTGCCCAGCCTGGTCCTCACCTGCAGAGCTGTGCCAAGTCTGTGCACTCACTCCTGCATTTCTCACACGGGAGCCGGGGTGGACACTGCCAGTCATTTACCCACAGCTGCTCACAGCCAGTATCTCCCTGTCTTCCTCTATTACTGAGACTGAAAAGCTAAAACAATTTATTTGCCACCTGCCAGAAGAGTTACATACACAGATGTGGCCGTACATACACACAGAGGTAACCCCTCAGGGGATCGTTTCCTTTCTAGGAGAGGCCATGCGTGCACATGTGTGTGCACATGTGTGTGTATGTGTGTGTTTCTGTGTGTGTGCATATGTGTTGCCCTTTCCCTCTTTTTTCTACCGGAAGCCTCCTGGGGATGCAGCAGCCACTCTGCGGCATTGCCGGACAGCGTGGGGCGTAGGTTTATAGGGTAAGGAAGGGGAGCACTTATTTCACTTGGCAAGTCATTCTTATTGAGCCACCATGAAGGGGTTTCCAGGATGTGTGGCCCGAAGCAATCCTAGTACAGGCAAGGACTTGCAAACCTTTATCCAGGCAGCCCCGTTCTGGACAGTTCTCTGCTGATTGCCACGCCTCCTCCCCTCCATGGGCCGATCTGATCTTCTAGACGTTCCCAACTGGAGTTGGGAGGTTGCTCACGCCTGCCCACGCACCGTGGTACTTCTCTTCCCAGCCGTGATCCCGGCCTCGCGATCGGATGCTCCCTCAGCCTCCTGAGTAGGGCGCCAGGAATGATTTCCTTCTCGGGGGAGACTCGCGTAGAAATGACTTTCACACTGATGTGGCCGCTGTGGTTTCGTCCGATGCTGTTTCAGGGCCCAGTGTCCCGGCGGCTCCGTCTGCCACGTGAAAACGCCACGGCTCCTGGAATGTTGGGCTTCAGAGGGGCCGTAGCAACATCTCTACCCGTGCCTCCTCTCCTCGGCACTGCCGTGAGGATCATGAAGAGTATGACGCTATTCCTACTCTAGTTCTTTCTGCTTCCTCGGTGAGCCTTTGAGAAACAAAGGGACAGACTCAAGGGAAGCTCCACGCACAGCCCACACCGTAACAGCAGGCCAGACAAGGAACAGCGAGAACCAGACCCTCCGGTCAGCAGGGAGACCAGAGGCGGGCTCCCTGCTGTCAGGGAGATTCACAAGGACTTGGAAATGAGCTCTGAGAGGATTCGTACCTTGGACAGACGGTCCTCACCCAGGCTGTTTTAGAGCCCTATGGAGGGGCCACCGTGGGAAGCAGGGCAATGCAAATGACTCTCGCCCACGGCAGTGAAGGTGAATTGCATCTGGTAGAGACATGATTGATTTCCACCTGGTAGAAAACAAACAGCGCTAGCCATTGCATTTCACTCCCCATGGCAGCCGTGCCTGGCAGCAGTGGGGTGGGTACAGCTGAGGATTGCCCAGGGAGCTTCCAGGGAGTCTGTTAGGTCAAATCCACTTGCATGATCATCGTCAGGGATTGTTTGCCTATTTTGTTCTCACTTACTTGCGAGCATATCGTGGCGTTTTCCAGAGACTCAATGACCTGGGATGTTGCCACCATCGCTCTCACAGCTAATGGAAGGTGCACTTGGCTGTGCAATGTTCTCGTTTTTAATTTCTCACACAGTGAATATTGGAAGATCTAGCCCAGAAGACGAGAGCTCTTGGAGGTCCTCAATGATTTTTGAGTCTGTAAAGGCATCCTGAGACCAAAGAGTTCAAGAACGACTGCCCCGTAGAATATTAATTTTGCATCTATTAGCCAATTTATTTTAGCAATCCTAATTGGTGTGTGTGTGTGTGTGTGTGTGTGTGTGTGTGTGTGTGTGTTTTCTGGTTTTACTATCTCACTCGTCCCTCCATTAATTCGTGAGTTAAGTAAAAATCTTTGTTCACTTCACATCTGTACAAGTGTCATGTTTTTAACTTTTTAAAAATCATAGGTCAAAACTGAACCTAGAATAGAAGAGAGGGAAGTGAGGCGTGGCCAAAGAGAAGGTCAAGGGTCTGGGACCAGGTCGAGGACACCCCCTGAGGTGACTGCTTGAGCTTTCCCTGTGTACATGGGGGCCCAGAGCCACCTGGGAGCCAAGTGAACCCCCAGAGTCCTTTCTTTCTTGATGTTACAAAACATAACGGTTTATCTTTTATATATTTTTAATTGATTTTTCACAGAGAAAAAGAGAGAGGGATAGAGAGTTAGAAACATCGATGAGAGAGAATCATTGATCACCCACAACCAAGGTACATGCCCTTGACCGGAATCGAACCCATGACCTTTTAGTCCGCAGGCCGACGCTCTATCCACTGAGCCAATCTGGTCCCGGGCACGGTTTATCTTATAACTTACAACCGTCAGTATCTTCGATCCTCTTTCACAGGAACAAATAAATGAAGCGGGTTCTCTTCCTTGGCATCCCACAGAGAGGCCAAGGGGTAAAAGAAGTGTTTGGGTGGTGTTAAATGATAAACTGAGGCACACTTAACAAGTTTAAGAGTTTATTTGAGCAACAACAAACAGGAAGTAATTAGGAGCTAAGGGAGAGTCTTTTATAGAGAAAAAGAGGAAGCAAAGCAAGGAAATGATTGATTGGCTATGGCCAATGTTCTCGACTGGTTGTCCCGCGGTTTGGATTGTGTAATCTTGAGGCATTTGCAGGCTTAGACTTTGGGCTGCTGACACAGGCCCCCCGTGGCACTAATGGCCTCCTCATTTAATTAGCTCAACAATCCGCTGAGGGTGTCTCAGGTGAGGCCCGGCGCTGAGACGGGGCCACACGGAGCCCCAGGATTTATGTGTGCAGCTACCCAATTGGGAGGAAGCGAGCGGGAGAGCTCAGGTCACACACGTTGTTTATGGTTTTCCCTTCTGAGGAAAGGGAGGAAGTAAAACCCACACTGGGTGCCTTTGATTTAGGAGCTGTGATGAATCAGAGAAAACTTAGCGCGCTGGTCAGCAGAACCTGACCTAGAAAAAAAAAAAGTGTCCTAATTCCTACGTGTTATTAAACTTTGTCTCCCAAAGTGAAATAAAGTACAGAGCCAGTAGAAATCAAGCCCTCTTCCCTCTGCGTTGGTCTTAGAAGTAAGGGATCCTATAGGACTCAGAGCCCTGCTCCCTGTCGTAATCGCCTCATGGGAGACAGGCGGAGAGAGCAAAGCTCTGCTGAATCGAGCTGGGGCGAGGAGATGAAGGATCTGAGCTTCTCACCCAAGCCGGGGACTGCAGATGGTCAGCCTGCAAACCCATCCTGGTCCGGTGACACCCTGAGACGCAACCAGCTCTTCCGTGGTCCTCCCCACCACGCAGGAAACGGGAGCAAACGGGAGGCAGGCGGCCCCTGAGTCAGACAGAGAGACGCCATTCCCTTCATTTACCGTATTTGCCGGCGTATAAGACGACTGGGCGTATAAGACGACCCCCTAACATTTCCACTCAAAATACAGAGTTTGTTATATACTCGCCGTATAAGACTACCCCCCACTTGGAGGCATATTTTTCAGGGCCAAAAAATCGTCTTATACGCCGGCAAATACGGTAAGTGCTTGGGGTAAGAATGTTGACTTTAGTAACCCCGCGTGGGTAATTTACTGTCTTTCCTCCAACAGACATTTTTCTCCGCAGGTGCTTGGCACTGTTCTAGGTATGCAAGCGAGAGCCCTCACTCGCGGCCTACATAAATTATCTCCCTTAATTCTCTCAAGAGCTGGGTGAGATCGGCACTTCGTACCAGAGGAAAGCGAGCGCACAGAGGTTACGTAACCTGTGCAGGGCCACCCAGCTGGTGAAGCCCAGAGCTGAGGTCTGAACCCGCCGCACCAGGGCTCAGGGTCTGTGCCCTTGGCCACCGGGCCACATCCCTCCTCTGGACAGAAGCGCTCTGTCCTCTTAGACGTCATTCTGAAACAGCGGAGAAAAGGCCCGGGTTTGGGACCTCAGACAGCAGCCAGAATGCCTTCCCTGCCGCTGCCCTGTATCCCCATGAGAGCAGGGGCCTGGCCTCGCTCGCACTGGTGGATATCCTGGCCTAGCATCAAGCCTGAATGTTTGCCGACCGAATGAATGAGGGATCCTGGCGGGTAATACCTTTCATTACCCCTTCTCCCCTCTCCTCCCTGCCAAGCGTCACTTGTCTGGGGCTCAGAAAGGGGCTCTTAAGGATCATGGAGCCTGGCGTCGGAAGACAAGTCCACACATAGGGGAGACCTTTGTTATGTAGGGGTGGACCTAGGGACTCATGGGGATGGTCTGGAATCCAAACCTCCATAATAGCACCCTACTTCCTTGCAGGCAGGACCCGGGGTGGACGGTGTTGGTGGGCATCAGCTCCCACCTGCCCAGGGGAAGGCTGAAGGACCTACCCTCTCTCCCAGCCCCTTAGTCTTTAGGTGCCGGGACATGAGACTCGGGTTCAGTGAGTCAGGGGCTCCTTCGGGAGGGGAGGGGTCGGCCAGGGATCCAGACCAGCAGGGCCAGAACTGCAAGCTTTCCAGGCTGTCCCTATGGCCTGGCTGCTGCTGCTGCTGCTGCTGGTCTTGCTGATGAGGGGTGTCTAGCCACCTACTGCTTGTCTCATACACCCCCAATATCTTTCCAACAGTTCCCGTGGTGCTAGAGGCAGCTATTGAGGGCTTAACTGTCTCTCCCCCAGTTCACAAGTTGAAATCCTAGCCCCTAGTACGTCAGTGGAGCATGGTATGAAACGATCATATCTGGTCCAACCCACCCCTTTTACACAGAAGGAAACTGAGGCTCAGGGATGGAATGTGCTGCCCATAACACCCCCCCCCCCACACACACACACACACACTAGCTCATGACTGGCATCTATCTGTTCCTGATGCTGGGGGGGAAAGCATATATGGCCCAGCCAGCGTGTTCAGTGTTGAGTGTCAACCCATGAACCAGGAGGTCATAGTTCAATTCCTGGTCAAGGCACACGCGCTGGTTACAGGTTTGAACCCCTGTAGGGGGCGTGCAGGAGACAGCAGATCAATGATTCTCTCTCATCGTGGATGTTTCTATCTCTCTCTCCCTCTCCCTTCCTCTCTGAAATCAATGAAAATTAATATTTTTAAATAGTAATAAATAAATAAAAGCACTTATGATCTCCATAAGCTGGAGCAGGAAACAGTGTGAAGAGAAGAGGAAGTAGAATGTGCTGCTGGCTGGAGCAGCCCTGGGACATTGGTCCTTGGAGGAAACTGAACAAAGGATGGACAGGCTTGACAATGGGTTGCCTGTCCTCAGGTGGCACCCTCCTCCTTCCCCTCCCCACAGACAGCCTGGCCCCGGGGTGCCGGCCCACACTGTGCTCCCCGGAGCTGGCTTACCCTCCCTTACCTTCCAGCTAATACCTTCCATTACCCCTTCTCCCCTCTCACCATGCGTTGGTATCATGTGACTTCCTAAAAGGGACACCATAGAACCAAAGGAACTGGGTCCTGGGGGGCCTTGAAACTCTTCCAGAATGGGCATCGTACTGACGGGCCCCAGAACTAAACTAGTTAACTTTTACTTAAACTAGTCAAGTAAACTAGCTTTACTTGACTCCAACCGAATCCAAAAGTCTATGACCTGGACATGGGGGGAGCGGGGTGGTCTGCCCTGTACACGGCCCGGGCCAATGAGATGATTACTGGGCATGGAGTGTTAGGGTTTGGGGGGTGGGGGGAGGAGAGGGAGAGGCAGATAAACTGGGGGAGGCTTGTGAATGGGGTGGCGCTGTAGGAAGGGTTTTAACTTTGAGTAAAGGTAGATTCCCTACAGCAACGGGAAAATAATTGATTTGTTATTTACCTCTCCCTCTGTCCCCCAAGGAGGTGAATCTGGTGACTCCGGGGTCTCCTGCCCCTGAGGAGGGAAGAGTGTGCCTCCCGGGAGGAGCCCAGGCTGAGCTGAACTGCTTTGCCAAAGAAAAGGAGAGAGATGGCGAACCCCCCGCCCAGGGAGGAAATCTGGGTGAGGACAGCGGACTGCAGACACCTGGTCTAGAGCCGGACTTGGCCAACCCGGGAGCAGTCCCTAAACCTCTCTGCCTCAGTTTCCTCCTCAGGACACGGGGATGCTAATGGTCCCTCATCTTCTTGTGGTGGGTTCCAGACACAGAGCCTCGTCCATGACCAGGACCCCCAAGGGCTGGCGTTCCCCAGGGGCAGCGTCTCCCGGAATGCCCCTCTTTCAAAGGCCGCTTGGTGATAACAGCAATCCCCACGGCGATCCCCAGCTCGGTGGCTTTCCTCTCTGCATGGCTGTGGTGCCAGAAACATGGGGTGACAGCGAGGAGAGCAATGCCCCGGAGAGAGGCCCCCCGAAAGGGATGCAGCCCCCTCCCTCGCAGCCTCCTTTCCAGCCGGGGACAATGGGCCCGCACCAGAACCGGGAGGAAAATTAAATGAAACAAAACGGTCCATAATTAGAACGGCAATAAAAGCAGGGGGGAGGAGGCGGGCGCTGAACTCTATTAATAGTGCTAATAAATGTTCCGGGATAATACCGCTGTGTTCTGAACCTGCCCGTGGGAGGTGTTGCTTACCCTCATTTGCATATTAATTTGGAAGGAAAATGCCGGGCTCTTTCTGCTGGGATAAATCAATTCCAGTGGAAGTTCTCAGATGGGAAGCCGCTAATTCCTCTTCCCCTCTCCTCCCGGCAGGAAGACACCCAGGGGCTGCCAGGAAAATATTTTTTAAGAGCCACCACGGTGTGAAAAAAAACGTAGGCCAGAAAGCCACAGGCCGAGGGCAGGCCCTGCAGATGGCCGAGCCCCGATGGGCTAGGGAAGGCCCAGCTGAGCGGGGAGGGGTGGGGGCTGAAGAGCCAGGGCGGGTCTGACAGGCCCTGGCATCTCTCAGAAACAGCGCTGGAGCGAGGATGGCAGGTAGGTTCACCTCAAAGCCCCTTGTGCATCGATTGGTACTGGCTGTTACTGCAACACAGAGTTGGGGAGGATTGGAAAAGTGCGGTGATCGCTTAGTGATGTCTGCCCTGAGCGAGGGCAAGGTGGCTTCGTGCTATCTGCCATGCTGCCCCAAGCAGAGTCATGCTTCATATCCCTTAGTGCTTTGTGTTCAGTGTCACTGGGTAGGCAAGGTCCGTGGACACTGGGCATCTGGGGTCTCATGCCCCTGCACAGGGAAGGGTGGGCCTCCCAGAAGGAGCCCAGGCTGAGCTGAACTGCTTTGCCCAGGGTTTATGTTCAGCCACTCCAGCCCTGACCGAGTGGACACCCCCTGCAGAGAGGGGAGAACCTGGTCCAAGATCACCCCCTGGAGAGGTCTTCCCTGGTGCTCCTCCCCTCCAGCCTGTCATCACAGTTCCACCCCACCCAGGGCCAACCTGCTCCAGCGATTACAAGGAGAGGTGATGTGGGGACCAAGGTCAGGGGTTCCAGTCCCAGCTGATTCCTACTGGCCGGGTGGCCATGGGCTGCTCACCTCCCTCATCCCTAGGGTTGGCATGAGGGACCACGTGAGCTGGTCCTCCTGAGCCTCTGATTGGCCACTTTCTGCCTCCCCACCAGCGTGGGCACCACCAGGGCCGGGTTTGGCTTTGTTAACCATGGCATCCTGGCACTGAACTGGGGTCGGTTTCCGGAATCTTTGTTCAGCCTGAGCTCTGCTGGGCGCCAAACGTGGCAGCCGGGGGAGGTTTTACGGGAAGAAATGTGGAGAGACTGTCCACAGGTGAGGTGCAGAGACCCGGGACGCAAAAACCAGGCTTTGGGGTCGAACGAATCTGGGTCCGAGCCCTCGTGGGGACGTTGTCTCGTGGTGGGCCTCAGAGCTGGCCGTCAGCCCGGGAGCCTGCGTCCTTGCCTGAGAAAGGGCTTCAGCCCCACTGCAGGGCGCAGTGGGGTGAAACAGGCCACCTGCTCCGTGTGTCTCGGGTGCTCCTTCCCGGCAGGGCCCCCACAGAGCTCTCTCTGGCCGTGAGTCTCCCCCACCCTCCTGACCCCACGGTGCTGCCCGTACCACCAGGGGCGCAGCGTTATCTGCCGGCCCTGCCTCCGCCGTAGGAGGAGGGACGCGCTGTCTCAGTTACACTCTTCGCTGCAGGAGGGAGGGGGAAGCTCCTGTTTTTGTTTTTATGTTGCAAAATTTGTCAACTTGGCGCAGTTGACAGACTGCCTCTGTGTCACCGCGCTGGTTCCTTTAATTGCCTTCCCTGCGTGTGAGCATCTCTGTGTGTGTGTGTGTGTGTGTGTGTGTGTGTGTGTGTGTGTGTGGCTGGCTTGAGCAGGAAAGCATCTGATTCCCAATGATGGGCCTATCTGCTGGCACATCTGACATGACCCTGAACTTGAGAGGCCGTGTTTGGGGAGGAGACCCCTCTGGGAGTCCGGAAACAGGACTCTGGGCCGCACTCTGCCCCTCACGTTACAGCAACAGCAACAAAACCAGTAATGCCAGCGTGGCAGGGGCTAACATGGGGGTCTCTTTCGAGGTCGATTTCAAGTCCCAAGAGGCCCCACGTTTCCTGCTGGCCTCCTCTCCAGGGTGTTGAGGAGGTAACACAACCCCGGTTTTGCAATCCTTGGCTGACCAGCTCCCCCTCCCCCTCTCTGACCCTATTAAACGCTGGCGCTGCCTCAGGAGGGCTGGGTGTTGAGAGTTGTCAGGGTGCTGGGAGCTGACCCTGGCCCAAGGCGATGGAATGGGGGTGAGGGTGCGTCCTTCTCCCCTCAAGCCCCGCGAAATGGGCTTCACGGGGGTCCGTGGAGAAACCTGCCTGGGGCCGTGGGTGGTTTGCTGTGTGACAGGTGCCTGGGGAATCTACGGCAGTGGTTCCTCATGTTGTGGTGACCCCCAACCATAACATTATTTTTTATTGCTACTTCATAACTGTAATTTTGCTACTGTTAATAAATTAATCTCAATGTAAATATCTGTCTTTTCCGATGGTCTTAGGCCACCCTGCTAGCTGTTCTCAACCTGTGGGTAATACCTTGCTAGCGGTTGAGAACCACTGCTACAGAGCCTAAGACCATCAGAAAACGTGTGCCCTGAGGTATCACCTGGCAAGTGGAAGGGTTGAAACGAAGTGACAGAGCTGCGAATCCACTGCTTGTCACGAGTCGCCATGCTGAGACGTCCAGGTGAAAAATGCCCTGTGAGCCCCAGTCCACCTGAGACACGGGCAGCTGGGAAGCGGGGAGAGGAAACCATGAAGAGGCGCTGAGACAGGAACAGCGGGAGCTGCAGGCACACGTCAGGGTATAGTAGCTACCCGGTAAAGGGGCGTTCTCAGAAACTGCCATGACCAGAAGGGACTGGGGAGCCGGGATCTCCAACTGCAATGTGGTAGCCGGGATGAGATCCTGGGGCAGGAAAAGGACATTTGTAGGAAATTGATGAGCCCCAAATGAAGTCCAGAGTTGGGTCCATGGTAAGGTACTGACGTCAGTTTCTTAGTTTTGACAAATGAACCAACAGCAATGATAACAATGGGAGAAACTGGGTGAGGGGGACAGGGGACACGCTACTATCTCTGTAAACCTGAAAGTCTTCTCAAATAAAAAGTTTATTCTTAAAAAGTAGAGTGCATGCCGAAACCAGTGTGCTCAGTGGATAGAGCGTCGGCCTGTGGACTGAAAGGTCCCGGGTTCGATTCCGGTCAAGGGCATGTACCTTGGTTGTGGGCACATCCCCGGTAGGGGGTGTGCAGGAGGCAGCTGATCGATGATTCTCTCTCATCGATGTTTCTTAACTGTCTATCCCTCTCTCTTCCTCTCTGTGAAAAAAATCGATAAAATATATATTTTTTTAAAAAGTAGAGTGCATGATCCTATCTAATAAAAGGGTGATATGCAAATCGACCATCACTCTGTCACGAAGACGGCTGCGCCCATAGCCACAAGATGGCGGTGCCCAGTCCTCTCAGCTCCACCAGTGTCCCCCAGTCCTGGAGGGGTGGCCGCTGAGAGCGTGCAGCATGAGGGCCTGGTGGAATGTTTGCCTCATCGCTCCGAGGACAAGGCAAGCATTCTGCGTCCGGCCCCAGATGGGCCTCCGAACAGTGGACACAGAGCAGCCAGGCCCCGCAGAGAGCTCCTGGCACACAGATTCATGCACGGGGCTACTGGTGTGTGTATAAAAAGTAACACCTCTTCGTTAGAGTTACTTACATAACAGCCTACACCCGGCCCCTCTCATGTCTCTGGAGGTCCCCTCAGGAGCCCTGTGAGGTGCGTTTCACACAGTGCTTGCACACAGTAGGCTCTCAGTGGACAGTCACAGATGGGGTGAGTAGATCTTCTGCACAGAAGGAAGCTGATGCCTAGTGACGCCGAGTCCCTGCCCCGGAGTCGATTTGATCCCGAGGCCCAAGCTCCTGGACTCCACCGCCCGCCGGCGAAGGGGTCAGAGCCTCTTCGGACCTGGGAGGCCCCGGGCTTCTCTCTGCTGCCACTTCCGGCTCTAGTCAATCAGCCTCACCGTTTATGCTTGAAAAACATAAAAGCGAGACGCTACAGCCTCTCCGTGCCCCGGAAATCAGCACCATAAATCTCAATTCTAAAAGTTAATGGTATTTGCTTTTGCATTTATGGCATCATTATTACCGAGCCGTCTGTTCGGGCTCAAGGTGGCTGCAGCAAATGGCTGCTCTGATGGATTCCCTCGGCCCTCCCCACCCCACCACGCTGTGGTCTGGCCTCCCCCCACGGAGACAGCCACGCCTGGCTGCGGGGCACGGCAGAGGGGAAGGGTAGAGGGTCCATCCATCCCCTCACATCAATGCAACCCGTGGCTCCCTATCATCGCGATTTCACCGTAACTACCTGTTCCAGCGATAGAGCACCCTCCTCCTTATCCACCTCACTGCCCCCCTGACCCTCCCGCCCCCCACCTTCCCACCCCCAGCCTCCCACTCCCCACCACACAGCCCTGACCTCCGTGGCTGCAACACGCTAGAGCAAGATGAGCAACAGACAAACGGGGAGGGAATAACTCCAGAAGTTCACAAGGCATGGAGGCTGCCTTCCGGGCTGGCCTGGAGCCCACGGAGATGGGTGTGAGGGCAGTCACGACCGGTCTTAAATGCCCCCGAGCTAAGACACACACACACACACACACACACACACACACACACACACACACCG
This sequence comes from Vespertilio murinus, assembly GCA_963924515.1. Lineage (NCBI taxonomy): Eukaryota > Metazoa > Chordata > Mammalia > Chiroptera > Vespertilionidae > Vespertilio > Vespertilio murinus. The sequence continues at coordinate 188,722,692 of OZ004707.1, forward strand.
AGGTCGGGAGGGGGTGCTGAGGGAAGGGAGCCATCATGGACTGGACGGGTGGACTGGGTCACTGTGACCATAGGGGCCAGAGCACGGACCCATGAGGGGACCTTGCCTGGAGAGGCGGGCTTCCACCCAAGATAAGCCCGAGCCTTCCAAGCTCTCGTGCACTCCCTGGAGCACGTGATGAGGCAGAACAGTGCTGTCCCCAGGCGTGTCTGAGCAGGGTCCTACGGACCGTCAGATACCAGATACACACACACACACACACACACACACACACACACACACACCCGGGTGTTTGTCCCAAACACCGTCTGGTGCTGGCTCCCCCTGGATCCTCTCCTTCCTGCATTCAAAGCCCGCTCCCCACCCAGGGAGGGAGGGGCTTCTAACTTGGACCTTCCCGCCTGTGCTTGGGATCCAAAGAGATGTTGGCTGATAATGATGATGTCGACTTGGATGGGAGCGTTTGCTCCTGGCATAAATGGACGCGGGGGAGAGAGGCCCTGGCCCACGGGATCTTAGGAGAATCTCTGGTATCTGACGGCCCGTAGGACCCTGCTCAGACACGGCTGGGGACAGCACTGTTCCGCCTCATCACATCCCCCAGGGAGTGCACGAGAGCCTGGAAGGCTCGGGCTTATCTTGGGTGGAAGCCCGCCTCTCCGGGCAAGGTCCCCTCGTGGGTCCGTGCTCTGGCCCCTGTGGTCACCGTGACCCAGTCCCCCCGTCCAGTCCATGATGGCTCCCTCCCCTCAGCACCCCCTCCCGACCTCGGTGGGGACTTCAGGCCCCTCCCCCTCTCGCCCCCACCCAGGGGTGAAGGCTGGGACGCCAGCATCCCTTCAAATCGGGTGGCCCCCCAGGTGCCACTTCCCAGCGCACAGGGCCTCAAAAGGGGGCGCCCCTGCTGCTCAGCGTCTTCTAAACACGCGCCCCGATTTTCCGCAGGACGACTGCCAGCTCTCTGATGATAGGTCAGCCACGTGAGGCGAAGCTTGCTTTCCCGGCTCCTCCAAGAATGCCCCTGGGCATACGCGGCCGCGCTCTTGCCAGGCCTCATAAGATGTAATATTTACCCGGGTGCCAGGGCGGCGTGGCCCAGCTGCGGCTCGCCTCCCAGCCGACCGGCCAGCATCCAGGCTCCAGGCCCGGTGCCTGCCCACCTGGGCCAGGCCCGAGGCCCCTGTCCCCACGGAGCTGTCCTGGTGGCAGAGCTGCCCCCACGACCTCATCACAAGGATCCCCGACTCCTCCGTTCCGAACCTTCGCCCTCGGACATCCACAGGAGGGGCTGGAACAGAGCAGCGATTGTGAGCGTGAGCCTGCAGGAGGGCATGGTGGATGGGGATGGCGGGAGAGGGAGAGGTTCCGAGGTCCAAGAAGATTGAGAAACCCTGGGTAAGACCCAGTGGCGCTGGTTTCTTTGCTGTCAGACTTCTCAAGGCTGTGTGTGTGTCGTCTGTGTGTCTGTGTGTCCGTGTGTCTGTGTGTGAGAGAGACATGCCATGGGTCAGCCCTGACTCCTGACCAGCCTGTGAGTGAGGGGTGTCCACCGTGCCCAGTCCTCAGCAGCCCTACTCAGTGCCTGTGCCCATGGCTTCTCTTCTGGAGCCCGTGCCCCTGGCCCACCAGCAGACTTCTCAGTCCTGGGTCTAGTGAGATCCTGGGAGATGGCAGGGCTGCGAGGCACAGGGGCGGGGAAACGGCGAGGTGGCCAGCGTGGGTTCAGGCTGCCCCGTGCTGGGACTTGGTTCTGCCCCTTCCTGGCTGCGTGGCCCAGCGGAGCGGGGGTGTCGATATTATTAACCTGCTTGTCTGGCCACGGTGAGGATTGACTGGGAAAACATGGGTGAACACATCCAGCAAAGCGGCTGGCACACAGTAGGCTCTTCTAGGCTGGTTTCTATTTCAACACCTAGTATCCATCCTTTTCCTGTGGCTGCTGTAAGCAAGCCACAACCCTGGTTGGCTTCGCAGCGGGCAGAATCCTTTCCTCCCTTTCCCAGTGTCTGGCCGGTCCTGGTTTCCTTGGCTTGTGGCTGCATCACTCCAGGCTTCACACAGCCTCCTTCCCTCTGTTTGTGAGTCTGCGTCCTCTCCTCTGACAAGGACGCCGGTGTGTAGGGCCCACCCTAATATCGGGATGGTTATAACCTGAGATCCTTGATGGACCGCATCTGCAAATACCCTATCCACCCTGGGGTTCCGAGTAGACATGAATTTTGGGAACGCTACTCAAACCTGGTGGAGGGACCCAGGCCAGGGCCTTTGTCCTGAACTTCTGCACCCCCCATGCTCCCCGCCCCTCCACACACACACACACACACACACACACACAAAAGGCCACCTCTTTTTTTAAAAAATTTTTTACAGAGAGGAAGAGAGAGGGATAGAGAGTTAAAAACATCGATGAGAGAGAATCATCCATCAGCTGCCTCTTTCACACCCCCTACTGGGGATGTGCCGGAAACCAAGGTTCATGCCCTTGACTGGAATCGAACCTGGGACCTTTCAGTCCGCAGGCTGATGCTCTATCCACTGAGCCAAACCGGTTTCGGGGAAAGGCCACCTCTTGCACGTCTTTCACTCACACAGTCAGCCTGCAAGCAAGACCTTCCTGGTGTCTGAGCCCAGTGTGTGCAGGCACTCTCCGGGGCTGACCTGGAGCGGGAGACAGGAGTTCAGCTCCCAGGCATTTCTTATCCTGGGTTAGCCAAGGGGTGCTCTGGGCACTGCCAGGGCACGGTGGGAGCCCACATGGGAGGAGGCAGAATGGGTGGAGGGGAAGGTATGCCGGTCCTAACGCGTTTCTTCCCTGCGCGGGAATTAGCCCTGAGACGAGGCTCTGCGTCTCCGTTAAACCTTAGACCACAGCGCCTCCTGGCGGCCGATCCGAGTCCGCACCGCTGCTCCCGGGTGCTCACGCAGCCATGCGCGGCGGAGGTGGCTGTAAATGAATTTAGCATCAGCACAGTTATTTAAATTGTTTTAATTAATCACAGATTGAGCAGTAAATGAACCACTAAGTGGAGAGAGAGCACACAGAGTGAGCGAGAGAGAGAGAGGTAAAGGGAGGAAGGCAGCGCCGAGGTGATGGCTTAAAGAAGCACAAATAGCTGAGGAAGGGGCACGGGAGAGGGGGAGGGGGGGCAAGGGGAGGGAGGGGAGCTGGAGGGACAGAGCTGAGGTTTACTGCCACTCCGGACAGGTCTCCTCTCGGCTCCTGGCGAGATGCATGGAGGCAAGAGACGGCCAGGTGCAGGCAGGATTTGGGAGAGGCGCACAGCCTTGGGGTGGGGGCACCTCCTCCCCTACAAAAAGGATGGGAGGCTAGCAAGAGTAGGGGGCGGGGGTGTAACCATCGGTAAGGATAGAATCCGTTCCTTGCACTGTGCTCACACTTTTATATCCATTGTTGTGTCTGAAACACACACCAAGCACCCTGACCCAGCGACGCCAGGGGCTGGCTGCAGGCGCTTACAGGTGCATAACCTGCCCGGATCCGGCTTCCCGCCTGCAGGATGAAGGAAGGGGCTGGAGGAATTCAGGAGGAGGGTACCTCAAAGCCCCCGGACCTATGGGTCTCCCCACCCCCAGCCCCTCCCTCCACACACACACACACACGTGATGCTCTGGGCCGGCCTCCCCAACTGCAAATCATATTTACCACCCTTCACCCACCTGGCCCGGATCCCACAGACAGAGCCTGCAGGCCTGTTCCCCACAGCCCAGGAGCCAAGAATGGGGGGAGAGGGGGGTCCCATTTTTATACAGTTGAACTGTCAAAAGAATACTATTTCATGGCACCTGGAGATTGTATGAGATCTAAATTCCATAAACAAAGTTTTATTGGAACACTGCCACACTCGGATTGTCTGTGGCCGCCGACGCGACACCACGGCAGTGAACCCTGAAATATTGACTTCCTGACCGGTGAGGTATGAAGGCTGGCCAGCCCCTAATTTACGCACCATCACTCGTGAGGCGCGCGATTTCTATGTGGCACTAACAAGGTTTGGAAAGGCTGCCGAATTAAACTATGACCCTGTGCGTTCATATAGCCTAGCCGTTTTAGTTTACCTGTTTTGAAGGTTATTTTAAACCAGTGGTTGGCAAACTGCGGCTCTCGAGCCACCTGCGGCTCTTTGGCCCCGTGAGTGTGGCCCTTCCACAAAATACCAAGGCCTTGGACGAGTCTATTTTGAAGAAGTGGCATTGGAAGGAGTTTAAGTTTAAAAAGTTTGGCTGAAGCCGGTTTGGCTCAGTGGTAGAGCATCGATCTGCGGACTAAAAGGTCCCAGGTTCGATCCCGGTCAGGGGCATGTATGTACCTTGGTTGCGGGCACATCCCCGGTAGGGGGTGTGCAGGAGGCAGCTGGTCGATGTTTCTCTCTCATCGACATTTCTAGCTCTCTATCCCTCTCCCTTTCTCTCTGTAAAATATCAATAAAATATATATTTTTTTAAAAAGTTTAAAAAGTTTGGCTCTCAAAGGTAATTTCAATCGTTGTGCTGTTTATATTTGGCTCTGTGGACTAATGAGTTTGCCGACCATTGTTTTAGACTATTTAGACATAGCTTTGCATCATCCTTGTGAGTACAGAGGAAGGAAAATGGATGCAAAATAAATAGGCTGAGGTGCTCCCAATGCATCCTCAGGCCCAGAGACCAGCTCTTCTGAATCACTTGTGACTCAAAACCCCGTTTGTCCTTGTGCCCACGAAGGCGGCCTCTGTGTACCGGAGGCAGCATTTCTTAAAAGGATGCTCCACCATCACCTTGGATTTCCTTCCCAGCTCTGTAACTAGCCCCAGCTTACAGAGGGGAAACTGAGGCCCTAGGACAGGGGTGGGCAAACTTTTTGACTCGAGGGCCACCATGGGTTCTTAAACTGGACCGGAGGGCCGGAACAAAAGCAACCTGACCATGCTGGCACTCTCATCTTGGGCTGCTGGTGAAGGAGCGGAGGGGAGAGCAAGAGAACCCTCCGCTCTTTCGGCTCCGCAGGCTGGATAGAACAGCCGAACGGGCCGAAACCGGTTTGCGCAATGGATAGAGCTTCGATCTGAGGACTGAAAGGTCCCAGGTTCGATTCCGGCCAAGGGCATGTACATTGGTTGCAGGCACATCCCCGGTAGGGGGTGTGCAGGAGGCAGCTGGTTGATGTTTCTCTCTCATCCACGTTTCTAGCTCTCTATCCCTCTCCCTTCCTCTCTGTGGAAAATCAATAAAACATCATTTAAAAAAAAAAAAAGAACAGCCAAACGGGCCGTAGTTTGCCCACAGCTGCCCTAGGAGGTGTGTGACATGCGGGAGGGGCCGCAGCTTCCCAGTGGGGGACTGAGGCTCCCGCCGAGGCTGCTGTGTGGGAGTCTGTGGCGTGGCCCCTGGGTGGCCTGCCTCGGGCTGGGTCTCACCCGGGGCCTGGGGCCTGGGGCCTGCGGCGGCGGCGGCTGCACACGGGCTGTGAGCGCGTCGGCCTCATCCTGGCAGTCTTGGGGTGTTGCCTGGGCACCTGAATCGCTGCGGTCCCTCCTTCCTCACCCCCATGGCCGTGGCCCGGAGAGAGGCCTCAGTGGGCAGCCCTGGAGGCTCCCCTCTCGAATGGGGACGGAGACAGACAGGTTCCCACCGGCGGCGTGGCTGCTGGGGCAGGTGGACGCAGGACTCCAGGCCGATCACGGGAGATATAAGGTCCCCTGGGTGAGGCCGGCGGAGCTGGGTGTCCCCTCACTGACAGCCGGGAGCGTCGTAACCGAGCCACGGAGAGAGTGTGCCCAGCACCGGGTCCAGAGCCGGGGAAAGCCAAGGGGTGGGGAGTGGAGCATCCCAAAGGTCTGGCCGCCAGGCTGTGCCCACCGAGGAGACCTTCACAACCGGCACAGGGGGTGTCTGGTGAAGTCGGGGGGGGGGGGGAGCGGCGGGAGAGAACTGACTGGAGAGCAAGGCCACAGGAGTAGCATCAGGCCACTTCCTGGTGGCAGGTGACTGAGGAGGGAGGGAGGGAAGTATCAAGCCAAGAGGGACACACCCATTCTGGCGCCTGATCTCAGCCCCACATCAGCTGTGTTCCCTTCCACACCCGAACCTCTCTCTCTCCGCATCAGTTCCCTTCTCCGCCACACGGGGAGGGTACAGCCCTGCCTCCAGCGTTGCCAGGCAGACAGAGGAGGTCATCCCCCCCAGGTGCCCAGTACAGCGCACGGCAGTGCTGAGAAGTGCCATCCGTGGGTGCTACTCGGCTTCCCTAGGCTGCCGCCTGGTGGCCACTCCTTCCCACACTCCATCCACCTCCATTCCAACCTGTCCCGGCTTGCACACAGTCCTGAAGACGCAAGCTGAGCTGTCGCCTCCTCCAGGAAGTCCTCCCTGGTTTCCCCCACTCCGCGTCCGGGTAGATGCCTCTCTGCGCTCGTCCCTGCGGAGCTTTTGAGATCTGCCTCTTCACCTGGCACGTTGAGGGCGCTCGGGGGTTGCGGGGTGAAGGAGGCAGGGAGAGAACCAGCTGAGGAAGTAGGGACTGGGGTTCAGGAACGAGGCAGAGGTTTACTGGTCAAAACTGGGGACCAAGAGGTGAACGGTGAGAGGGGCTGCGTTGCCCGATGCCTCCAGACTGCTGGTCACAGGGCTGTTTCTCATCCAGACACCGCATCTTCCCGAGCTCTGGCTGTATTTCCGCACCCGGTTTTGGCACTAAAGATACAGAAGGAAACCTATTCATAATTCCTCTCATCGCTCTAAAAACAGACACACAGGAAATGCATGAAATACAGGGTCGTTTCAAATCCGATTTGAAGGAAATGGAAAAGCGCCTCGGTGTGGGTGGGGGGCCTGGGGCAGGGAGTTCCTTTCCTTGGGGCAGCCAGGGCAGCTGCTGGAAGAGAGACCGACATGAGTGGTGAGAGAGGGAGGAAGCAAGAGCGAGGCCTGGGGGAGGGCTTTCCGCACAGAGGAAGCAGCAGGTGCCAAGGTCCTGTGGCAGGCCCCGGTGTGGTGTGCTGGAGAAACCGAAAGAAACGGGGAGGGAGTGCGTAAGGGAGCAAGTGGGGAGGACGGTAGGGATTCCGGTCAGGAAGGAGCGTGCGGGCCAAGGCGATCTCGGTGCAACGAGAAGCCTTCCCATGTGGTAAGCATGGCCGGGCTTATGTTCATTAAAAGAGCGATCTGGCCGAAACCGGTTTGGCTCAGTGGTAGAGCGTGGGCCTGCGGACTGAAGGGTCCGGGTTCAATTCCGGTCAAGGGCATGAACATTGGTTGCGGGCACATCCCCGGTAGGGGGTGTGCAAGAGGCAGCTGGTTGATGTTTCTCTCTCATCGACGTTTCTAGCTCTCTATTCTATCCCTTCCTCTCTGTAAAATATCAATAAAAAATATTTTTTTAAAGCGATCTGGCGTGAGGATGAAGCCGGGAGGCGGGTGTGCAGGCTTTCACGGTTGTCCCCGAAGAGGCGATGGCAGCTTGAAGAGGAGCGGCAATGGCGGAGGTGGGGGGGGCGTGGCTGGGGGTCCGTTTGGGAAGTAGAGGCGACAGGACTCTGGGGGCACACGGTGCCCAGGCGGTCCCGGCGAGGAGGACTCGGGCCGAGAGGTGGCTGTTTTCTTTCTAACATGGCTGTCCGTGCAAGTTTACTTGTCCCTCGTGCTCTGAGCCTCCCCTCGAGCACCTGCCATTGGTCCCACAGGCGGCCACCAATGGCGGGGGGACGCCCTCCACCCCCCCACCCCCCGGCCTTCGCTAACCGGGGCGCCAGAGGTAGTAACTCTGCCCGGCCTGTTAGCATTTGCCAAGAGACTGTGTGCTTTGTCTCTTGGAGCCCCAGATCATAACAGCAGCTACTATTTATTGGAAGCTGAGGAGATGCCGCAGCGCGCTCAGTGCTCACTGGCCGTCGTGGGCCGAATTGCAGCCCCAGGAGCGAACGGCATGTGGAGTCCCGACCCGCTTGGCAATGGGGCCTCGGCGGGCGTGATCAGGGGGAGATAGGTCATGGGGGCAGGTCCTCACCCCCGCGGCCAGTGGCCTCGCAGAGACAGAAGAGCTGCAGAGACAGACTCCCGGGGGCGAGGCCACGCGGCGGTGGAGGCGGAGGTTGAGGTGCTGAGCCCACAAAACCCAGGAACGCCCAGGTCACCGAGGACCAGAGACAGAGCCAGGACACTCTTCCTTACTACCCCCTCCTCCCCCACCACCACCCCTCACCCCCAGTTCTGCTGCTCCCACTTCAGGGATGTTATCTGTGGCCAAGCTCCGCGCCCACCGGGTCTTATGAAGTCCACAGTTGGGGGCAGGGAGGCCCTCGGTCTGTGTTCCACCCAGGCGTGCTGGCCTGCAGGGCTCTGCGCGTCCCCAGCCCTGTCACACTCGTGTATCCCTGCTGCAGACGTGAGGTGGCTTCCCAGCTCTGCCGTCCCCCTCCTGAGCAGCCCCCCCCCCCCAGAAAGTGGTGCAATGTGGGTTTGGGAGACACACAAACCCAAGTTTGACTCTAGATCTGAGTGCCTAAGCCAGGTGACCTCACCCCCCAGGTGCCTTGGTTTCCTCATCTGTCCAATGGCATGCCAGGCCTTTCTCTCTGGCCTGTGGTAAAAACTAATTAAATCTCCCGGCAGGTCTGGCACACAATCGGCATCCCTGGCCCCACCGGCAGAAAGATCAGACCGACCGGCATGACCAGCCTTACATTTTGTTCAAAAAGGAATCCAGGAAACAGCCTTGGGGGAGGGGGTGCTCTTCAGTCTAAACCACGCACAGCTGTGAGTTTACTTGTCCCTAAAGCACTTCTCATGCAAGTCTCCCCTCCCCCCCCCATCCCACCCCCAGCAATACATAACAGTCTTCAGTGAACTGGCCTCCAGTAAAGGAGGCTCAATGTCCCACCCCCTTTCCCACCAGCTCATCACACCATGGGGTCAGTGGTCAGTCAACCTCATGGACTGTGGGACATTCACATCCCATGACGCTGTGCAGGTGAAATGCAAATTAATTTTATTTGCATATGCAAATCTCACAATCAGGAGGCAGGATTTCATGAGGAGGCCAACGAAAGTGATATTACTGAGTGGCTCAAATCCCACACAGCATCTTTGACAAATGAGTAGTTCAGCCCCAACTCCTCCGCTAACTAGCTGCCCCATGAGCAAGCAACCGCACCTCACGTGCCTCGGTTCCCTTATAATGCATGCGTAGTGTGCCCACCGAGAGCTGGGGGGGGGAGGGAGGGAATAAACCCATTAAGATATACTCAGAGCCTAGCACATGGTAGGCACTCAAAAATGCTGGTTATTAGCTCTAGGCTGAGAACTTTAATAATTAACAAAGAGGAAATCAATGAGGATAATGAATAAGTACCTCAAAAGAGAGTAATTTAAATATCAAAGCGCTAAGAGAGGCCCTTAGGAAAACCAGGAAGTCCTCAATCATCTTTGCAAAAATGACCCTCTTCCTAGCTGTGCCATGAAAATCTAGTAAGAGCTGGAGGTTGTCCTAAAATGCCATTATATCATCATGTCAGAAAAATTCCGCCCGAAAGGGGACAAGGGGACGCATTCCAAAAATGGGTGCATTGCCAGAACCGGTTTGGCTCGGTGGATAGAGCGTCGGTCTGTGGACTCAAGGGTCCCAGGTTCGATTATGGTCAAGGTCATGTGCCTTGGTTGAGGGCACATCCTCAGTAGGGGGTGTGCAAGAGGCAGCTGATCGATGATTCTCTCTCATCGATGTTTCTAACTCTCTATCCCTCTCTCTTCCTCTCTGTAAAAAAATCAATAAAATATATATTTTTAAAAATAAATAAATAAAAATGGGTGCATCATTTTAATTATTGCAAAATGGTGTGAAGCATAAGCTACAAATGACTGAAGTCCATTGTATTTAGCTTTACGTTTCAGTGACAGGCTGGTCTCACCCAAGGGGATGGTGCGTGGTGCTGGCGCTAGGCAGAGAGAGAACGATGTCCGAATGGACCGTCCGGAGATTGCCCGTGCATAGCACAGTGCGGTGCGCCCGGAGGGGACCCAGGCCAGGACATAATGGGAGGAGGAGGTTCTCTCTCTCCTTTGATCAATGGTTATTGGCCAGATGCTGTTCTAGATGGTTGGGGTACGGCCATGAACAAATGGACAAAGAAGCCCAACTCTCATGGGCTTTCAATCCCATCGGCAGGAGAGAAAGGTGATCAGCCCTCAGCCATAGACATCCTAAATAAGAAAATTACATGCAAGTAAGACGGGGCTAAGGGCTACAGGAAAACAAACGTGGGGTCAGGGGGTCAGAGAAGAAGAGGTGAACCGGGAAGGCCTGGTTGGGAAAGCGGTGTGCGAGCAGGCTAGAAGGAATACTATCGTGAGCCATGAGACTGCGTAGGGAAAAGCATTTCAGGCAGAGGGAGCAGCACATGCAAAGATGCAAGTGTGTCTGGTGCATTCCAGGAGGTCTGTGTGGCAGGGGTCAGATTTCACAGGGCTTCACAGGCTGTTGGCTCTCCTCTGGATTCACCGGAGATGGAGGTTTGGGGTGGGGGGGAGTCAGGGCAGGTTCTTGAGCAGGGAGACCAGATACGGCAGCTGCGTGGAGCTAGCCTGGAGGAGAAAGGAGAAAAACCAGAAACCTCCTGCAGTTGTCCCAGGAGGAAACACGCTGTCTCACCCAGGGGCCGGTGGTGGGGAGTGATGGGGTTCCGGACACAGCTGAAAGATGTAACCCTCAGCAATGCCGATGGTTTAGATGTGGGCTGCGAGGGGAAGGAACTGGATGATTCCTGGGTGTTTGATTTTGGCCAGTCCGGGCCCAGCCCTGGAGCTGAGGTCAGTTCCCCAAACTGAAGTGCCGCCACCCAACAGGGCAAAGATGCCATGAGTGGTAGAGAATCGGCCACAGCGGACACCACGGCCCTGCCACCCGCCCTGGGAGGCCTTGGAAAGAACAGCACACATCAGGTGGAGACTGATGGGTGCCCAGCACCGTGCTCTGCTCCTGTAGTCTCGCTTAACACTTGCCACAGGCCTGGGACATAGACATCGCTGGTCCCAGTTTAGAGATGAGAGACTACGAACCGGGAGAGGTCGCTCGAGAACGTTCACACCGCGCGTAAGTGGCAGAATGAAGAAGTGAACCCGTGTGGCCCTCCCTCCACCACTTGCCAGCAGGTCATTTCCCCTCTCTAGCCATCTGTCATGTGAGAGAGATGACCCCCAGGGGTCTCCCAGTTCTACCCAAGTGCCATCCCCTCCAGGAAGTCCTCCCTGGTTTCCTGGGTGGGTGACTAATCTAGCCTTCCACTGAAACCGCATAAGGTGATTTCAGCTTCTTTTAAATTTTTATTTAATAAAAATTGTATATATTTAGGTGTACAATATGATGATTTTATGTACAATACATATTATGTACAAAACATGAAATGATGTTTAGTCAAACTAATGTGTGTGTGTGTGAGAGAGAGAGAGAGAGAGAGAGAGAGAGAGAGAAGAGAAAGAAACATGGATGTGAGAGAGACACATCGATTAGTTGCCTCCCGCACTCATCCTGACCAGGCAACCCTGGGATCGAACCTGCAATCCAGGTACATGCCCTTGACCGGGAATCGAACCTTTGAAACTATATCCACTGAGCCCACACGGGCCAGAGTTGTGAGGCATATTTAGGTGATCCGCCTCTGAAGAGATGGAGCCCGTGGGTGCAGAAGAAGCAAGGACCTACATCACTGTGTAGCTACATAGCCTCCGCCCCTTGGCTCATGTCTCCCTTCAACCCGCAGAGCCCAAGATGAGGACCGTGTGTGCCCTGATGGATGGCGATGCGGTCGGAAAGGTCAATTGATCATAATTGGTACATCAATGGACCCCCGTAACACAAGTTACCCGCTTAAGACCCAGCAACGCATTATTAATACTCCTAATTTATGGGCTCATTTGAGAAGTCATCGGGGACAACAAACCTAATAAATGGTGGGTGAAAGGGGCTCCAGACGGCAGCACGCGGGCCCTTCCGCTCAGTGGGCGACAGCCGCTGAACTTCTGAGACAATCATAGCAACTGTCGCCAGGGAGACGGGCTGCGGGAGGGAACGCGGAGTCAGCGGCGGCGACAGCGGGGAGCAGATTACCCAGAAAGGACAGAGTGCCCTGGTCCAGCGGGGCCTGCAGGGGGGAGAAACCGCTATCAACCGTGCGCCTGCTATAAGCAGGCACCTCATTTGCACTGCCTCGGTCAGGCCACCCCCCAGACGCGCCTTTGTGGTAGCCGCCCCAACCCCATTTTACAGGTGAGACCCCCAAGGCCCCAGGGAGATTACGTCACTTGCTCAGTGAACAGTCGAGAGGAGATTCCATGGTGAGAGTCCATGCAACTGTCCATGCTCCTTCCTAATCACTGCACCCTCTGGCCCCATTCTACAGATGTGGCCACTGAGACCAGTGATGTGGCCACACACGGCAAGGCAAGGCGGAGCTAGGTGGGGACCCCAGCATCCTGATGCCTGTTCTCTTCTTTCTCGGATGCCTCCCTGGCTCTCATACTTGCTCTCCCGTTCTCATTGTCCTACTCTGCTTCTGTCCCTTTATAGCGTTGATTGCCTGCCACGTTGCATCTTTATCTAACTCCCAGCATGCTCACAGTCATGAGCTGAGGGTCCGAGCCGTTCAATTTTATAGCAACTTGAAACCCAAGATGGTGGCTTCGACTCAGACTCGTATGCAATTGGTTTACACACACACATCTCAGGGGTGTGGTCTTCCCTGTGGTACCGAAATAACTCAAGTCCAAAATAACTCAAGTCCACTTGTGAAAATTCTCCCTGTGGCCCCCTCCCTGACCCCGAAGTCAGAAAGAGGCTCCCCACCATTTGTGCCTGTGAGGTCTCTGTGCCCAGAGCCGACCAGCCCTCTCACACTGACACCTACTTGGCAGGTTACAGGCCTTGGATCTCGCTAAGTCTCTTTGCACACCTCTGCTTCAGTGTGCTGTGTGCATTGTTCATGACTACGTATGTCACCAAAAAGGCCGCCTCCCTTCCTCTCTCCATGCTTTCGGGGGACGTGTCCATTATAGCTTCCCAGCGACCAGCTGTGCTGCAGGCTACCGGTTGATCCATTCATCCAATAATCATGTTTCCCCTTCTCGTCACCAGGTTACTGAGAGTGACAATGTCCCCAGGTTAAAGTCTACGTGTTCCAGCCCCACTTCCAGCTGAGAGGGGAGGTTTACTGAGACAAAGGAGAAAGTCATTAGGCGGCGTTCCCTCCAGAAAAGCTCTTGAGAAAGGGGCTGACCCAGCTTAGAAACCAGTCCTTTTCCCCTTTCACCTGGAACTCTAAACCACCGCCTGGAGCTCCAGCAGCCAGTGTGGGCTGTGAGGCAACCTTGAGGATGGAGCTCCGAGGAAGGGAGGTAGAGCCTGGTGACAGTGAATCTGCCCACTCAGCTTTAGCCTCTCCATCCGGGGCTCCATTTACAAGACTGAAAAATAAATTCATATTTCTAAGACTTTTATTTCCATACTAGAGACTCAGTGTACAAAATTCCTACATGGATGGGGTAGTGAAGGGGGGAATCTGAGCCCAGCCTGTATCCTCTCCAATATGGGACCTCTCTCACAATCTGGAACCACTGGCTTCTAACTGCTCACCTGATGCCCCTAACTGCTCCCCTGCCAGACTGATGGCTCTAACTGCTCTCCCCTGACAGCCTGATTGCTGTGGAAATACTTGTGGAAATGCCTGTGGGAATGAATACCTGTGGGAATGCTGTGGGAATGCCTGTGGGAATGCCTGTGGGAATGCTGTGGGAATGCTGTGGGAATGCCTGTGAGAATGCCTGTGGGAATGCCTGTGGGAATGCCTGTGGGAATACCTGTGGGAATGCCTGTGGGAATGCCTGTGGGAATGCCTGTGGGAATGCCTGTGGGAATACCTGTGGGAATGCCTGTGGGAATACCTGTGGGAATGTTGTGGGAATGCCTGTGGGAATGCTGTGGGAATACCTGTGGGAATACCTATGGGAATGCTGTGGGAATGCCTGTGGGAATGCCTGTGGGAATGCCTATGGGAATGCCTGTGGGAATGCCTGTGAGAATGCCTGTGGGAATACCTGTGGGAATGCCTGTGGGAATACCTGTGGGAATGCCTGTGGGAATGCCTGTGAGAATACCTGTGGGAATGTTGTGGGAATGCCTGTGGGAATGCCTGTGAGAATACCTGTGGGAATACCTGTGGGAATGCCTGTGGGAATGCCTGTGGGAATGCCTGTGGGAATGCCTGTGGGAATACCTGTGAGAATACCTGTGGGAATGCCTGTGGGAATGCCTGTGGGAATGCCTGTGGGAATGCCTGTGGGAATGCCTGTGGGAATGCTGTGGGAATGCCTATGGGAATGCTGTGGGAATGCCTATGGGAATGCTGTAGGAATGCTGTGGGAATGCCTATGGGAATCCCTGTGGGAATGCCTGTTGAAACACCTGTGGGAATGCCTGTGGGAATGCTGTGGGAATACCTGTTGAAACACCTGTGGGAATGCCTGTGGGAATGCCTGTGGGAATGCCTGTGGGAATGCTGTGGGAATGCCTGTGGGAATGCCTATGGGAATGCCTGTGGGAATGCTGTGGGAATGCCTGTGGGAATACCTGTGGGAATGCCTGTGGGAATGCCTGTGGGAATGCCTGTGGGAATACCTGTGGGAATACCTGTGGGAATGCCTGTGGGAATACCTGTGGGAATGTTGTGGGAATGCCTGTGGGAATGCTGTGGGAATACCTGTGGGAATACCTATGGGAATGCTGTGGGAATGCCTGTGGGAATGCCTGTGGGAATGCCTATGGGAATGCCTGTGGGAATGCCTGTGAGAATGCCTGTGGGAATACCTGTGGGAATGCCTGTGGGAATACCTGTGGGAATGCCTGTGGGAATGCCTGTGAGAATACCTGTGGGAATGTTGTGGGAATGCCTGTGGGAATGCCTATGAGAATACCTGTGGGAATACCTGTGGGAATGCCTGTGGGAATGCCTGTGGGAATGCCTGTGGGAATGCCTGTGGGAATGCCTGTGAGAATACCTGTGGGAATGCCTGTGGGAATGCCTGTGGGAATGCCTGTGGGAATGCCTGTGGGAATGCTGTGGGAATGCCTATGGGAATGCTGTGGGAATGCCTATGGGAATGCTGTAGGAATGCTGTGGGAATGCCTATGGGAATCCCTGTGGGAATGCCTGTTGAAACACCTGTGGGAATGCCTGTGGGAATGCTGTGGGAATACCTGTTGAAACACCTGTGGGAATGCCTGTGGGAATGCCTGTGGGAATGCCTGTGGGAATGCTGTGGGAATGCCTGTGGGAATGCCTATGGGAATGCCTGTGGGAATGCTGTGGGAATGCCTGTGGGAATGCCTATGGGAATCCCTGTGGGAATGCCTGTTGAAGCACCTGTGGGAATGCCTGTGGGAATGCCTGTGGGAATGCTGTGGGAATGCTGTGGGAATGCCTGTTGAAACACCTGTGGGAATGCCTGTTGAAACACCTGCGGGAATGCCTGTTGAAACACCTGCGGGAATGCCTGTGGGAATGCCTGTGGGAATGCTGTGGGAATGCTGTGGGAATGCCTGTTGAAACACCTGTGGGAATGCCTGTTGAAACACCTGCGGGAATGCCTGTGGGAATGCCTGTGGGAATGCTGTGGGAATGCTGTGGGAATCCCTGTGAGAAGCTGTTTTCCTTAAAAGAGCAGCTCTGAATCTGCTCCCACACTGAGAAATAATATCCTAGTCCATCAAGCTAAGTCTTGATGGACTAGGATATTATTTACTTAATAGTAATACTTAATATTTTCTTCAACGTACATCTTACAAATCTCCTAAGAAGGCCTTAGGAAAATCCTAACCCTGCACCCACAGACACCTACTATTCAGCAAGTATCACCTCCTGGCGAGTCCCCCAGATGACTGAGTAGGAAAGTGGAGCCCTGCATGGCTAAAAGGAGGAGTGCGAGCCACACGTTGTTGAATAAAAGCCAACTCCACGTTGGAGAGCATCTGCCAAAAATGACAACCGGGGGTTGGAGCAGTTCATCCTGAGCCATTTCTTCTGACAGTAATGAGGCCGTTCCTGGTTGGTGACAATAAAACCATGTCATCTGCATAGAAAAGACTCTTAACTTTCTGTTCCTCGTAACAAAGGCCATTCATTCAACTCATCCAAAAATCCTTCCAAGTCATAAAATGCTGTTAAAGGGAGCAGGGACCAAAGCTCAGGTTCTTGTGCTCTGCTTGAAATCATGGTTGGCTTCCCCAAGACACACTTCCTTCTGACTTCTGTCCTCTGTGCTGAGGGGCATGTTCTGTCCCTGAGCCTGGAGCTGGGGAGGATTAGTACTGAGCGCCTGTGGTTTAGCCCTCAATTGGTTTCTCTCCACATAATTAGTTTCCCGCCACTGACTTAAAGGCTGAAATCAGTCATTGCTGTTGCAATTCTTGTATTGTTCCTGACAAGTTTCATCACACGTGATATGAAAAGGTCCATAGTATAAAATAAATATGCTGAAACAAAATATCAGCCAGACACCCTCAGCCTTGCACTCTATAAAGGAAGAAAATTGGCAGATGGTTTTGTTGGAATATCAAGGAAAACAATGGGTCCATCATTTGGGGGTGGTGGGGTGGACTAGAGAATGAACCTTTAGAAAGTGGGATCATCCACCCTTTGGGTCCATCCAGACAAGACTTTATATGTGTAGAATTAACTAGAAAGTTTTTAAATTTCTTGCGCACACACACCACGGAAGTCATCGCCAAGATGACTCCCATTGATTTCCCACCCTCCTGGTATCCACACCCTTGTGTAGTCCCCTCCCATATTGTGCCAGGTTGGTCTATGTGGCCAATGCAATACATCAGAAGTAATGGTATGTCACTCCAAGCTTAAGTGCCAAAAGACGCCGCAGATTCTGCCTTGGTCTCTTTCTTAATCTCTCTCTCTCTCTCTCTCTCTCTCTCTCTCTCTCTCTCTCCCTCCCTCCCTCCCTTCCTCCCTTCTTCCCTCCCTCCCTCCCTTCCTCTGTTATCACTAGTCCAGGGGGATTTAGCTTCTATGTTGTAAGCAGCTCTATGTAGAGCCCTACATAGTGAAGACTAAGGCCTCCAGCCAACACCCACGTAGGCGAACCTTCTTGGAGGCAGGTCCTCCAGCCACGGTCCAACCTTCAGATAACCAAAGCCCAACTGACATCTTGACAACAACTTCATGAGAGACCCTGAGTCTGTACCACCCAGCTAACTCACTCCAAAATTCCAGACCCTCAGAAACCCTGTGACATTAATTTTATCTTGCTTACTGGCGGTCTTTATCAAACCAAGAACTACAATGACAAAATCCACATTTACCCAAATCAAAATGAGCCAACAAAGCCAGTTTTAACTGGCTAGCAGCACCCTTGATAACGAGTAAGGAGCTAAGCCCGAGGCATCTCATGGCATTTCAAGAGATCTCAGAAAAAGCAATTCACTCCTCTCTTTGCAATACTCCCATTCTCTGAGGTGCAACTATGAGTTCTATTAGCCTTGCACGTGGCCATACGTATGGTCAAGGTAGGAGGGGTGTTCTCCCTTCGTCCCTACCTAAAAATCACCTTCCTGAGCATAGCAATAAATAAGACAGACTCACTGTAAGACGATTTACAGCACTGTGTCCTTCAAACTGCTTACCACAATTTGAAATTATTTTATCCACTTGTCTGCTTGTTTATTGTTGCCTCCTTTGTGATCTGAAACAGGGCAGGGGCCATGTTGGTCTTACTCAGTACTTAGCCTAGCGTCAGACACATAGTAGGCACCAAAGGAGTGTTTGCTGAATAAAGGTCTTGGCCATGCCCTAGCACTGAGAAATACTAGACTCTATAAATCCCCTGGAGAGGAATGGTCCTCGGTGTTTATCCTGTATAATAAAAGGCTAAGATGCAAATTGTCCCCTCAACCAGGAGTTCCACCAGCAGGTAGGCTGGCCAACTGCCCATGCCCCTCCCCCTGGCCAGGCTGGCCGGTCCCCACCCATGCACGAATTCATGCACCGGGCCTGTAATATATGATACTGAACGGCCAGATGGTTATGCATTCAGAGATCATAATAATCTGGCCGCTCAGTGTATAGATTACATATGATATTGCATATGTAACAGTTCTTCCCCTGTTTCCAGAGCAGTTCACGTAGCACCTGCAAGCCCTACACCAACCTGATATTCTGGTCTTTGGAGACTGTTCTGACTGACTGCAAATAAGTGATATAAATGGAAGCTTTTAACCCAGAACCCCGGGTCCAAGCAGACTGAAATATGAATCGACTTTAAGCCAGGTCCAGCGTCTGGAACCAAATTTATTAAAAAAAAAAAAAAAAACCTCCCTATTCTGTCCTATGTGCTAGGTATTGCCACCCGCTGTTCAGGATGCCTCTCTGCCCCAAGTGGAAGGAAACTTGCCTCCGAAGGCAACAGCTCCGTTAGCCAGCCAGGGAGGGGGTGCGGGGAGAAGGGAGGCTGGCTTCTGAAGGACTCTGCCTCCTCCTGGCATTAAAGTGTGTACAGCAGGCACTTCACTGTGCATCCACCCCACGGGTCATTTCCTCCCAGCCCAGAAAGGAACTCCGTTTCCCAGCCCCCATGCATGGGGCAGGGCCATGTGACTCACCCTGGACACAGTACGTGAGCAGCAGTTCCAGGAACCACTTCCAATTATAGAACTCCCTCCTGTCCCCGGGAAACTCGGAGCCCAAGACCGGAGGACGGCAGCATCGCACCTGGGAAGAAGCCTGGGTCCCTGAACCAATGTCCAACTACCCTGACTGTGACACGGCTCCCAATATTTTAGGGTTTACGGGTGCCCAGGGTCCCCTAGCTGGACCCGATAGCCTGACACCTCCATGGGGAACAGCTTCTAAAACTGGCCCCCTGGCTTTCCCTGTTTCCCCTCTCAGGTGAGTCCCAAACTCTCCCGACTCACCCTCCTCGGGGTGTGAGGATCAGCCTTCCCCACCCCCACCCCCACCCTCTGACCGAGGTCGAGATTCTAATGTCCTCATTCCTGCGCACACTCGCTCCCGGGACACCTGTCACTCTCCTGTACGTCGGCTCCTGTGCCCAGCGTGGCATTCTGGAGCTCCAATAGGGCACCTGGATCACACCGTCATGGCATCCACTCCAGCCCCTTGGCCTGGCCTCTGTGTCCCCACACATGTGCAAACACACCTGACAGAGACTTCTGGTGCCAACACCCAGCAGGCTGCACCCTGGCCCAGCCTCCAGCCCGAAGGAGACCCATAAACCCTCCCGGCTGAGTAAACACATTTTATGGGGCCAGCGGACACTTCCTGGCCATCCTGTCCCATCTTCCCTTGTCCTGCACCGGCCGGGCCAGTTCCCCCGCACAGCCCAGGCCCCCCAAACCCATCCTCTAGCCCCCCTCTGTCCCCTGCCCCTTCCCTCCCACCCCCCTCCCCCGGACACCTGCGTCCCGGCCCTAAGGAGGGTGGAGAGTTTCTTCCTTATCAGCCGTTTTACTGCCCCCTCCTCCCTGGTTACACAGCCACTGGGAACAGAGCTCCGGGCCCGGGCAGGCCATGCCCGCCAGCTCCCAGCCCACGGCTCCGGGGCACAGAGAAAGGCTCTGGGGTGCTGCCTCGGGGGCAGGGAAGGGCCTGCAAGCCAGAAAGAAGCAGAAAAGACGCCAAAGGCAAGCAGAAGCATCCTGGTCCAGGTGCCCACGGAGAGGTCTCTGAAGTGAGGTCGGGGAGCGAGGACAGTCAGGGCGGGACCAGAGCCACTGGGAGGTCCAGCACTCAGCTGGCCCAGCCCATTGGCCCATCGGCCCATCGGCCCATCAGCCCATCGGCCCATCGGCCCATCAGCCCATGGCAAAGAGCACCTGGCAGCGCCCCATGACCCCTCCCTAGGCCGCCACCTGCAGGCCGTCGGAAGTACTGGCGCTCGGAAGGCGCATTCCTGGAGCTGAGAGACGGGTCCCGAGGTGGGCTCTCTGGGAACACCCTCATCTGTGGCGCGGCCCCCCCGACGGAGTCGGCCACCTGGGACCCAAGGGTGGCACAGCAGCCTCCCAGAGGCCTGGCCGGAGCCAGCGGGAAAGGCCACAGGCCAGAGAAAGGGCAAGAAGGTGGACCCGCTGCCCCAGCTCTCCCCTGGGTCCTGGCTTCTCCTCCGTCCAGCCCTGTGCCCTGCTGCCCGCTGGCCGGGACCTCGGGGCCTGGGCCGAGGCTAGCGACTGAGGCCGCCCGCCCGAGAAGACCCTTTGGCAGCAAGACCGACGCCAATCTGGGTCCAGCCGGGCCAGCTCTCCCCCGGTGACCCGCACCTTGATCCCAGGAGTGAGGGCAGCGGCCCATGCACGTCCCCGGGGAGGCGGCGGTGCGCCTGGACACCCCGACATGAGGCTCCCGGCTCTCCACCCCTGCCCGCCCTCCTGAGCCCAGGAGTCTCGGGGGAGGAAGCAGCCACCCGCCACCAGCACCACCCTGGGCATCCACAAGCCCCCTCTGCCCTCCTCCCGGCCGCCCAAAGGGAGCGCCCAGGCCGGGTATGGAGAGGAAGGACTCGGGGTGCTCTGAGGCCCCCAGGAAGCTGGGCCTGTCCTTCTCCATCGAGGAGATCTTAAAGCGGCCCGCCGAGAGGAGCGACCAGGGCAGACAGGAAGGGGCAGGTGGACGGGGTACCGGGCGAGCGGCCGCTGCAGGCTCCGGGCTGGAGAGGACCCCCCAGGAGCAGCCCCAGGGTAAGTGTCTTGGGGTCATTTCTTATCCGTTCCTGAGTCTCCACGACCCAGTTGGGTTACTCAGTGGTGGCAGAGAGAGGGCTCTAAAACCCAGAGGTGCCAGGCATGGGGCTGGGGGGCCTTCCATCTCTTTCTTTCTGGCCCAGAAGGGCGGCTGTTCCGATGCCACACCAGGCTCAGTCAGTTGCGGAATGCAGGGACGGGGGTCTGTCCTGCAAGCGGCCCCCGTGAGAATGCTGCTGCCAGGTACTTACCCAGCATTCACGACCCGACGGGCACTGCCCGGAGGCTGTGTGCCTCCTATTTAACTTCAGCATGACCATAGCCCAGGGGTGGGCAAACTTTTTGACTCGAGGGCCACCATGGGTTCTTAAACTGGACCGGAGGGCTGGAACAAAAGCAACCTGACCATGCTGGCACTCTCATCTTGGGCTGCTGGTGAAGGAGCGGAGGGGAGAGCAAGAGAACCCTCCCCTCTTTCGGCTGCGCGGGCCGGATAGAAGAGCCGAACAGGCCGGATCCGGCCCGAGGGCCGTAGTTTGCCCACGGCTGCCACAGCCTGACAGATGTGAACGGAGAGCAGTGGATGGTGTCCCCGAGTTGCCCAGCGAGTAAGAAGAAGACCCGAGGTCCAAGCCTGCTCAGGCTGCCCCTAAACACTGCGCAGCCGTAGTGGCTGAGGTTTTGCCCTCATCTGCCCATCCTGATCCGCCCCCTCCTGGCCAGTGCTCCCCCCAGGGCCTGTTCCCAAAGAGCAACGACCAGATCCAGACCCCTCCCGGGCAGCTGGCTCGGGGACGGCACCTCTCAGAGCAGGAATTGGTGACATCCGTCTCAGGGCCACCCTGGCCGGTGCGAGCTCAGGAAAGTCCCTTTCCCGCTCGGGCTGAGCTTCGCCCTCGGTGACACGGTTGGGTGAAGGAAGGGGAAGCCGAGGTGGTGTCTCAAGGGTCCACTGGCGTCTGAGAGTCAGTGAGCCCACGGTTCTCACATGAGGGTCCTAGTTCTCTCCCCCTTCCCGCCCCTTTAGGCCAAGGAAGGGCTGGGAAGGAAGCTCAGGGAACCACACACAATCCCACGGCCCCCCAGTTGAGTCTCCGGAGTGGGGCCTGTGCCCAGCTGCAGGGGGAGACCATAAAGGACCCCCCCATTCCCGGGGTAGCTGAGCTTACTAATGGGGAAGGAGCCTCAGTGTCGTTTTCAGTTCATTCATGTTCCAGTGAATTGGATGAGCATTCACAGAAATGGTTTTGAGAGAGAAGAGAAGAGAGAAGCGGGGAGAAAGAGAGGAGGGGAGGGGAGGGGAGAGGAGAAGAGGAGAATGAAGAAGAGAGAGTGTGTGGAGAAGAGAAGAGAAGGGAGGAGAGGGAGAGAGAGATATCTGATATCCCTACCGGAGGAACTGCCCTTCTCCTAGCTGACAATGGCTGGTTGCAAAAGGCAGCCGGCCACTCATCCTGAACCTCCCTAAAGACACCCATGTGTCCACACCAGCTAGAGCCAGAGCAGACCCCGGGGGTAACCACCCAAAGAGCAGCGCTGGGTTAGACAGCGCCCCTGGCTCCTAGCACTCCATGGCCACCCTGCCACCCAACTGTCACAGGCGTGAGCCCCCACCTTATAGATGATCGAGGAGATGATAGATGATAGAGGGGAAGCCCCATCAGCTGCCAACACTACATGAGTGTTAGCCCTGGAGGCCCGAGACCACCCACTCCAGGCTATTCCTGAGTGTGGCTTAAACCCATCCCCCTCTCGCTCTGCTGGAACCCCGTGTTTCCGAGACCAGTGAAGGTCCCCCGGTGGCTTTCAAGATGACTCTGAGGAGCGCGCATACAAAGACGAGATGATTTATGTCAATAGTTCTAATTATCGGTGCACGAAGCTTCTGTCTAGGACCCAGGATGTTGGTTCCCCATGTTTCAGTCACAATGTGAGGTTTTCCTTTTCAGTCAGTTTCCTCACTAAGTAAACAAAAACGTCTATTTGGGAAGCTGCTAAGCAAATAATAATACAGACGGGACGCCAACCTGGCGGAAAGCACAGAGGTCGCTGGCAGAAACTGTGAAGGAGCCGGAGTCTGTGATACGCTGGGCGGGGGCGACGGGAGGCTGGGGTTGCAGGAATCTGGCCCCTACGCCCAGCTGGCACCAGTTCACAGGAAGCCCTCAGGCGAGCCTTGGATCTTTGTGCCTCAGTTTCCCCACCTGGAGCACGAAAGAGAGAGCATTCCTGAGGTCCCTCCCAGCTCTGACGCCATGACCAGCTCCAAGGTAAACTGGGTGCTGAGAAGCCTTGGTGGTTTCACTCACGGCGATTTCCCACGCAGAAGCTTCCTCCCAGCAGGGGGTGTCTCCCCACCAGGCAGGGCAGGACAGGGTGGCAGGAGGGGGGCCTTTCCCTCCCTCACAGGACCCCCACCCACCCCACCCCACCCCACCTCTTGGCACGCAGGACCTCCATCACCCCAGTAATAGCCACAGAGGAGGAATTCCTCTGGCCTCACGTGCCACGTCAAGGGCTCCACGGTGTGGCTGGTGGAGGTTGACTGGCATACCCGGGGAGCTCCTAAAAATGCAGCGTGGCAGGCCTCACACTGGCCCTGAGACAGATGTCACCAAGACTCTGACTCTAAGTCTAGGATGGTGCCCAGGAATCCCAGATCTAACCAGTGCTCCCAAAATCATCCAAGGACGTAAGGGGTCCAGAGGCCACTCTTTGGGGAGGCTGGGGCCCAGGGAGGCAGAGTGGCTCCTTCTGAGCTGCAGAACCAACACCTACAAGAGCCGGGGGCCGGCCAGTCATCCAGGCCAAGGCCAGTGCTCCGCTACCCCGCATCTCCGGCAGCAGCCAAGGTCGTCCGTCCTCCCCACATCGTCCCACCCTCACGGGGACCCTCGTTGTCTAAGGCTTGGACCCTCCCAGGTCTCGAGCCAATAAAACATTCCAAGAGGGTCTCCCAGCTTAAGAGGATGCTGAGCCCAGCTGACAGCCCCCTCCTTCTGAGAGAGGCCAGCTCCCTGGAGACCCAGGGTGTGTCTCGGGGCTCATTAATAACCCTGTCCTTAGACCCGCTCCCGTGAGAGCAGGCAGCAGCAGGGATAAAGGATGCAGAGCTAAATGCCTGCACTTCCCCCAGGATAAGTGTGGTTTGCGCTCTCTCTCTCTCTCTCTCTCTCTCTCTCACACACACACACACACACACACACACACCCCTTATCTCAGTCCCTGCCACCCACCAATCACAACCTACCGTGGCCATGGGGACATTCCTACAGGTCTGGGGGGCCTAGATGCTGGTTCTAGAACTGAGAAGCTGACTCCTTCTTAGGCCTTGTGGGCAGTACAAGGCAGTGCAATGCAGGACTCCTGCCTGCAAAAATCAAACATTGCGTTCTTGTAGGATCCCCCCAACAAGCGGCCCTGCAGGGAAGATTTAAGCCCGCGTGCTGAAGGCGGTGGCCACTGTGCAAAACCGCAGCTTCGATCCTTTGGGAAATAGAGCAAATATACTCCTTGGAATTACAGGGGGCTCTTCAGCCCAGGAAGTCAGCCCCTGGCAGTAGCGAGTGAGTGGCCCTGGAGCACACAAAGGTCTGAGGGACGCAAGCAGGGCGCTGACAACGTCACCATGGTAACAGGCCCCCAGCGTGCCGGAGCTGGGAGGAGCCCGAGTGGACGGCGGAGGCTCGAGCGTGGGCTGTAATTTAAATTTGATGTATTCATCGTATGCTTCATCCGGGCATGCAGCGAGCTGCCGCCTGGATGCCTGGTGGCAGGCTTATCTATTGCTGCACACACAAAAATTGTTCCCCCAACTCAGTGGCTCCAGATAACCATGAACTCTTACGACGCCACTCAGATTCTGTGGGTCGGGAGTCTGGGGGTGACCTCCCTGGGTGGTCTGGCTCAGGGTCCCCCCGGTGAGACTGCGGTCAGGGAGTCGATTGCCGTCACCCGGAGGCTGGGCTGGAGTAAAAGATCTGTTCCCACCATGGCTCGAACTCGCGGCTGGTGAGTGGCACCAACCGTTGGAGGAGGCCTCAGTTTCTCCCCAGGCAGGGCTCTCCACATGCTGCTGGAGTGTCCTCCCCAAATGGCAGAGGGCGTCTCTCAGGGCGAGTAACCCAAGAGGGAGGGAGCCACGTGGGAGCCGCCCCTTCCAACAGCCCCGCCCGTCCGTTATGGGAGTCGCGAAGGTGGGCCCGCTTTGAAGGAGACAAGGATGCAAAGGGTCTTCTCTTTAAGCCACCGCAGGTGCCGGCTGGGAGTGGGGATGCTGCTGGGAGTGGGGATGCTGCTGGGAGTGGGGATGCTGCAGGGAGCAGAGCACAGAGCACACGCACGGCCCGCCCTCAACCAGCGGGGGAGACCAGTGCCCATCCACTAATCACGAGGAAAGCGCAATGGCGGCCGTGCTGAGTGCTGGGATGGGGGGGGACACCGCTCTCTGATGCCTGTTCTCAGGGAGGTTTGGTCCATCCAGGCGGCCAGGGAAGGTTCCCCAGAGGAGGTCGTGGCTGCTGCTGTGGCCACAAGGGAACCACAGGAAGCCCCTGACCCACTGGAGAGCAGAGGCCAGTGCGGGTCTGCCCTGCACCCCACTCCTGCCCTGCACCCCACCCTCCCGCCATGTCCAGGAGGCGTCCCTGGCCTGCGGGAGGGCTCCCAGGGGTGCCCTGGGCCTCCTCCCTCTGAGCACCCTGCCTCAGGAAGACAAGGAGAGGCCCTTGCAGAGACTTGGCCCGCCCGTGTGTGCGCGCGAAGCCCCCAGGGCCTGAAGCTGAGCAGCCAGGCCCGTTAGCAGACCCCAGAGAAGGAGCAATCAGGGGAGGGAGCCGAGCGTGGAGAAACATCGGTTTATAATTAGGTGGCCTAATCACCTGTGTAAATTGTGTATTTCTTATGATCGATGTGCTAAACGGCTCAGGTTTAATTAAGTTCTGCCGCCACACTCTCCGTGAAGACCCACCGGGGTGCGATTCACAGCTTGCACAATTAATAACGGGGAGAGGAGCAACCTGGAAGGGGGGCAGTTTCCCGCCACCTTCCTCACCTCTCCCCTCCCCACCCCACCCCACCCTCTCCTACCCTACCCCACCCCTGTGCCCTCCAGGGTGCCCTCGGCCAGCGCGGCCGGTGTGCTGCACTGTGGCCACCAGCTCCTGGGCCTAGGCAGGAACTCAGGGTTTTCTCCCTCCCAATCCAGTTCCCCTTCCATGGCTCGGAAACTGGGGCCCACCACCCTCATCGTCCTCTCTGACTGGGCCCGGGAGATCCCAGCCCTTCCTGGGGATTGAGAGCCTTGTCCGGTGCATGAGCTGGTCTCCCCAACCTCTCTTCATTCACGGAGGTCCAAAATCCTACGGGCTGAGCTCTGTCTGCCTTCTTTCCTCTGTTCCCTCTTCCACTGATGCTCTTCTGCCTTCTGTCACCTGCTTCCTCGCTTTCATACCCACTGTGGCCTGTAACTAAAGCCAACGGCAAGGTCACTAACACACCTTGGCCCCGCCCCCTTCCATCCAGAGGAGAGGAAGAGCAAGCGGAGGGTCCGAACCACCTTCACCACAGAGCAGCTGCACGAGCTGGAGAAACTCTTCCGCTTCACCCATTACCCAGACATCCACGTCCGCAACCAGCTGGCAGCCAGGATCAACCTCCCAGAAGCCCGGGTGCAGGTACAATCCTCCCGCTCTCGCCCCACCTCCATGCACCGGGCCGTGGTGAGACAGTATGGATCCCAGGCCCTCTGAGCCTGCCCCATCTGAAACTCACCATCGGTTTTGTCCCACAGATACAGTCATTCGTATCTGCTAAACGTTACGCTCCAGGAAAGGAGGTAGAAGGTGATTTCTCTCCTTGGAGGGTGAAGATGGAGTGAGGTGGCATTGCTGATGGCCATCGACAGATGCTCCCATTCCCTTCCTCGCCCCTTGGCTGCAGCTTCAGAACATTATCCCCTCTGCAGCCTCACTCACAAAATGCCTCTTGACCATTCAGACCGGGGTCAACACAGTTTTCCTGGAAAGGGCCAGGTGGTAATCATGTTGGGCCTCAGGGGCCATTCAATCACTGTCACATCTATTCGACCCTGCCATCGTAGCACAAGAGCGGCCACAGACCATACACAAACAATCGAGCATGGCGGTCTTTCAATAAAACTTTATCGATAAACACTAAAATATGAATTTTGTGTAATTTGCCTGGGTCACCAAATATTCTTCTTGTGTGGATTTTTTGCAGCCATTTAAAAATGTGAAAATTTCTTTTTTTTATTACTGATTTTTCACAGAGAGGAAGGGAGAAGGATAGAGAGTTAGAAACATCGATCAGCTGCCTCCTGCACACCTCCTACTGGGGATGTGCCTACAACCAATGTACATGCCCTTGACCGGAATCGAACCTGGGACCTTTCAGTCTGCAGGCCAACGCTCTACCCACTGAGCCAAACCAGTTAGGGTTAAAAAGTATTCTTAACTCATGGGTAAGCCATACACAAACAGGTGGCAGACCAGAGTTAGCCGACAAGCCTTAGTTTTCCAGCCCCGGGTCTGGACCACATGGCTATCCCTTTGACAGCCGAGAAATGGAGAGGACCCTGGGTCCACGGTCTGAGTTCAAATATCAACTGCCTAATCTGAAACTTTCTTTTTTTTAATATATTTTATTGATTTTTCGCAGAGAGGAAGGGAAAGGGATAGAGAGCTAGAAACATCTCTGAGAGAGAAACATCGACCAGCTGCCTCCTGCACATCCCCCACCAGGGATGTGCCCGCAACCAATGTACACGCCCCTGACCAGAATCAAACCCAGGACCCTTCAGTCTGCAGACCGACGCTCTATCCACTGAGTCAAACCGGTTTCAGCCCAACCTGAAACTTTCCACAGGCTTCTCCCTCCTCCTTGTAATCCTTGTCTAATTCCTTCACCCCTGAGTGTCTGTGGCTTTTTCCACGGTTGGGGATACAGTCACCCCTTGTCACTAACCAGGCTTAGGTCCTGCCCTCTTGGCACATCCCCAGTTTTGCACGTACCATTCTAGCTGGTTGCCCTGTTGGCATGCTCTCCAAAGGTTTTCTAAGTCACTCTTTTTTTTTAAATGTATTTTATTGATTTTTTACAGTGAGGAAGAGAGTGGGATAGAGAGTTAGAAACATTGATGAGAGAGAATCATCGATCAACTGTCTCTTGCACACCCCCTATTGGGGATGCGCCCTCTACCAAGGTACATGACCTTGACCCGAATCAAACCTGGGATCCTTAAGTCCGCAGGCCGATGCTCTGAGCCAAACCATTTAGGGCTCGCTTTTTTTTTTTTTTTTTCTTTAACAAACATGATGGGCTTATTTGAATTCAAAATCTCAGTGAGGGCCCAGGTCAACATTCTACTCTTTACCTTATCCCAACCTACTTTTCTCCTGGCTAAGGATGCCCCTGCCTCAGACTTCTCCCCTTCTTCTTTCCATCGGAAATTGTCACCAGCTGAGTTGGTAGCCCCAGCTCAGTGGCTCACAAGTTAGCGGCATCTGGTCAGAACGACCCGGTACAAACGGCCGCGTGTCAGGGGCAATCAGGATGCTCGTGAATACAGGGACGGCCCGTGTTCCCACAGCTGCTGCGGGGCCCACAGGAGTTGCAAATGGGTGGCCTGCCAGCCAGAATCAGCCCGCGGTGGGTTTTGTTTGGTCTGCACAGTGTCGGAAAGCTGCGAACTTTCACATAAAAATCAGGATTTCTGTCATAGAAATGGGATGAGCCTACCAGGCTGGGCCCCCATTTCACATGGTGGCTGGTGGCTGAAGCGGAGAGGCCGCCCCCTCAGGCTTGGTGGGCCATGGACCCCCATCACTCCTGATTACGGGGCACCCCGCCACTGCCCGCCCGAATGGTCCGACCCTGCAGGCAGGCGTTGGAGGCTGTGGTCCCTCTCCCCGCTCAGAAGTCTGACCCCAGAGCCAGAGAAATCCTGGGTGTCCTGAGCTTTCTAAACCGCAAAGTCTCTCGGGAGGCGTGGTCATAAAGCATGTTGGGGGAGACACGAGATGGACAAAAACCCTTTGCTTACCTCCATTCTCTCTCTCTCTCTCTCTCTCTCTCTCTCTCTCTCTCAGATCTGGTTCCAGAATCAGAGAGCCAAATGGCGGAAGCAGGAGAAAATGGGCAACCTGGAGGTCCCGCTGCAGCCAAGTGAGGCCGATGTGGCCCCAGCCACACAGCTGGACGTGGCCGTGAGTGGCTGAGGCACCAGAGGCTGGGGACCCGCTGTCTGGGAACTTCCCCTCCAGACCTAGACGGGAGTAAACACCTCCGGGGAATTTTATTTATTTTATTTTTTTTAGAAAGAGCATGGGCAAGAATGTTCTGGAAGCCCGTGGGGACCTGGGACAAGTCACGGCCTCCCTCTGTCCCCGTGCCCGCACCCATGGAGTGGCCATCACAGGCTCCTCCCTCCCCCTTGATTCCTTGTGTAAAACGTCACAGTTTACAGAATACGGTCATGGAGTAAAGGGCGGGACCCTGGGGTGAACCCTGGGGTCCGACTGCCCGGGTTTGGGTCCCAGTTATGCCTCAGCAGCAGGGTGGCCGGGAAGAGCCACATGCCCCTCTGAGGACAGGATAGTTTTGATGAGGATGAAAGTTGGCCGCCCATTGAGACATCTGTTGGTATACCAGATGGCTAACCTCTGGGGCGGCAGCACTGCACAGAATAGACAGTCCTGTGGCGAAAGGTTTGTGCAGCTGGGAGGCAGGGTTTATTTAAAATATATTTTTATTGATTTCAGAGAGGAAGGGAGAGGGATATATATATATTTATATATGATGAGAGAGAATCATTCATTGGCTGCCTTCTGCACTCCCCACCCTGGGGATCGAGCCCGCAACCCGAGCATGTGCCCATGACCTGGAATTGAACTATGACCTCCTGGTTCATAGGTCAACGCTCAACCACTGAGCCACGCCAGCTGGGCAGGGTTTTTATTATTTATCCTCTTCCCCCCCCCCCCCCCCCCCCCCCGCTAACACAGAAACTGGGCTCTGAGAAGCAAAGTGACTTCTCCACGTCCAGCAATTGCTGTGAAAGGTGGAATAAGGGCCAGGCTTCCTGGCTCCCGCCCCTGCCCCCTCCCTCCCAACCCCCCGTGCATACATTTCTCCCCAGGTTGGTCCCACCCCCTCCCCACTGCCCACGTCGTGGGGGGAAGGTTGGGGAGCTCCAGGGCCGCCCGGGGCACAGCTGAGGACTCACGGGCTCCTGACTCTCCTATGACAGGGCCCCCTGCTGCCGCCTGCGCTGTCCCGGCTGCTGCCTCCCCCGGGGTGTTATCCGCCGGATCAAGGTCCGCCGGCCTCTGCCTGGTTTCCTGCTGGAGTCACTCTCCTCCCACACCACCCATGGGAGACACCACCTCTCCCCGGCCCTGTCATCCTGCAGACCTGCGTCCCTGCCCTCTGCTTCCTTCCGCCTCCACACCCCAGGTGGAGCAGCATCTGCGCCACCTCCACATAGGGACCGGCCGGACATCCGCTCCCCGCTCCTCCCCAGGTAGCGACAAGTGGCAGGAGGGTGCCCCGGCGTCTGGGGGAGTCCAGGAAGCCGCCCCAGCGTGCCCCTCGGGAGGCTGCAGCAGGCTCCTCAGCAAGGTGGCCCTCGTGGCTCAAGGACAGAAGCGTTCAGACCTCAGGGGGAGCTCTGGGACCAGGAGGTCTTTGTCTTGCACCTGTGCTTCCTCCAACATGCTGTGTGACCTCCAGCCAGTCACTGACCCTCTCTGGACCTCGTCTCTAACAGGAAGCAGCTGGACAAGATGACTCCTCAGGCCTTTCCTTCGGTGAGGTGAACCACGGTGAGAGCAGAGGCATGGAGGGGGCCAATGAGAGGGTGTTGGCTCTCTCATTCATGGCACACGGATTGAGCACCTGCTGAGCGCTCCCCAAATGGAGCTGGATATTGGCATGAGTGGCCGAGGCTCCGCCCCTCTAAGCTCGGTCCAGGTTGGTCGAGGGGACAGTGCTGACCTTCTCCTGCAGGTACAGCCTTCGCCAGTGACCTTGCAGTTGGCCCATGTCTATCACATTCTGTGTGGCTTTGGTGTGAATGTCTTAAAAAATATAGGGAAACGTTTTTTCATTGTAAACAGAACTCAGTGTCTCTGGTTATTCTATGGAATTGGGGAGGGGTGTTGCCATTTCTGATCCCAATGAAGAGTAGACAGCAAGATCTTTGCAGAGTTTATTTCTCGGGACTTTGCAAGGGGCCCAGCTGCAAGACCAGCCTCGCCTTTCCTGAAAAGCCTAGCGTTTCACTGGCCTCCGCTGTTTCCTTGGCAGCGTGACCTCGAGCTGGACACGTGCCCTGTCTGGGCCTCAGTTTTGACTTCTGTAAATTGGCCTGCCACCTGGCCTGCCTCGCAGAGCGGTGGGGCAGGGGCTGGAAGGAAGGAAGTGGAAGTGCTTCCGCAAAGCGTGAGGCGGGGCCCATTGCGGAGGGATGTTGCTGTCCCAGGTCCCAGCAGGAAAGTGGCTGCTTCCGGTTCCGGCCCCGGGATGCGTCCCACCTGCTCGCAGGGAGGCCGTGCCCTGAGCCTCCCTTCCGCATGAGCATTGCTGAGAGGTGTCCTTCTGGGGGCGGACAGAGCCTGCTCCGTGCTGGGCAGGCTGGCCTGACCTCCACGGGCAACCCTAGAAATTCCAGGGTCCTTCCCCAAGCCCCAGCCCTTCTGCAGTCTCCCTGGATCCCACCCAGGAGGTGGACTGGGACTCAGCAAGCCTGGGTCCTCGTCCTGCGTGCTGCCTAATCTATGTAGCCTTGGCATTCCACCTCTCCGGCCTCAGCTCTCTCACCTGTCAATCGCGGGCAGCAAGGCCGGCTCTGCTTCAGGCGTGCAGTGGGCCAGCACCACAGAGCACAGCCAAGGAAGCGAATGAGCTTTGCAAACTTAGACTCAAAAACCGCCCAGAGCCCGGGGTTTATTACTGCACCTCACCTCCAGCAAAATCTGGATGGAAGGGGAAGTCTAGGGATTCAGGAAGCAAACGAACCGATTAACAAACAAAGACGGGTAGCTCCTCACTTATTGACTCAGGTATCCGGCACCCACTTCATGGCCCTGAACTCAAAGGTGCAAATGTCATTTTCATCATTTCGCTACAACTGGGTTTACTTCCTGTGTGGTTGGCAGAAAATGCATTCTGGTAACTTCTGTGTTACTTACTGATTCCTCAAACACTCAGGTTTAAACTCAGTCACATTTGAGTTTAAATGTGCCCTCTGACCCTCTGCGACCCCACCCCCACCCCCCACCGCCCAAGTCTTTGCCAGGTTGAGGGTGGGGGTTGGGAAAGGGTTTATACAAATGCCTCTGAGTTCTCTCCAGAGAGGGGAAGTGCACTTCCCGGCCTCTGCCTCTGTCAGCCACTTCCGGTTGTCCACTCAGTGTGTCTCCGCCGGTTGGCCTTAAGTGTGAACCCTCCTCCCACCTCAGCCAGTCCCCTGTTGGGGGCTCACTCTGCATCCTCCACTCCAGACGTAAACGCCCTCCTGCAGTCTCTCTCTGCCTCCCGGGTTGTCTCTCACGGACAAGATGGAAGCAGACGGCTCCCCACACCCCGGGGGGGGGGCCATGGCAGCCCTAGGCCAGGCAGCAGGCTCTCTTTTGAGACTTCTCGCAGCCATTGCGGACGTCCTGTTAGAGGCAGGTCATGGGTGAGAGTGCAAATCTGCAGGCTTGGCAGTGGAATGGAGAGGCACAAGGCTGCTCTGCTCAGGGTCCCGATATTAGTCTGGTTTCAGAGAGAGAGAGAGAGAGAGAGAGAGAGAGAGAGAGATTGATTTAGTATCAGGAGTTGCCTCTCATGATCTATGGCACTGAGAAGCCCCACAACCCGCAGTGATCAAGCTGGAGGCCAGGAGGTAGGAGCGCCACTCTGAATTCAAAGCCAGGAGGTGATGCCCTGGTTCAGAGACAGGCAGAGAGCAAGTTCTCCCTCCCTCCGCCCTTGGTTCTATTCCGGCCTCATGGTCACCCTCGCTGGGAGGGCAGGTGCTTTACTCAGTCTCCCAATTCAAATGTCAGTCCAGGAACACCCCAGAGGAATGTTAAACCAGTCTCCTGAGCAGGGATATGGGGCGGGGGGGGGGGGTGCACGTTGGGGGATGGGGGGAGGGCAGGGGGATAGGGGGGGCAAGTTGATGTGTAAAATTAACCATTATAGTCCCCATCTCCTGTCCCAGTCATTGCCCTCCGTCTCCCAGAATCCTCTGGAAATAGGGTGGGGCTGACCGCCAGACATTGTGTGACCAGAATGTTACCTTCAGTACAGATGTAACGGTGATTGTGGGGCCACCTCTTCCTCTCTAGGGAGGGATGTCTTATGCCCCTCCCCCTTTCACCCCCCTCCCCCACCCCCAGGACCTATCTTACTCCCTTTACCTTATCTCTGCCAGCTGTGTGACCTTGGACATGCAGCTGGCATGTCCCCTCCGTGTATATCCTCTGCAGAGCCACCCTTGTGGCTTAGGGTGTCTGCCACAATTAAATGAGTTAGTCATGTTTGGCACATGGTAAGCACTCCACGGATGTTAAGAAAAAAGTCATTTCCCCAACTCTTCCTTCTACCTCCTCCTTCAGAACTTGAGCAGCTCTTCTGATCCTAGATCCATCCCAGGGATTCTTAAACCATCAGGAGGTGAGGAACTCTCCCAAGAGTACACAAAGTCGTGTGTGTGTGTGTGTGTGTGTGTGTGTGTGTGTGTTCCCCAGGGAAAGGGTTCGCTGCTTTCATCAGCTTTTCAAAGAGCTCTGGGGCCAAAAATAACCATAATAAAGGGTCCCTATCAAGCACACCTGAGTCAATTCCTGACAGGTGCACACTCTAGCTGTGTGGACCAAAGACTTGAGGTCACTCTTTTAAGATTAAAATCATATGAAGATAAAACGAGCAAGCGCAAAGTTTAAACTCACTAATTAATGAGGGAACCGCCACGGTGGCATCACAGCAGTTCCGGGGAGAATTGGAAAAGTGGGTACATGTGGAGGCAATCTGGAATGCGGCTGTGAATCACAATGGGAGCAAGAAGGGTCCCAGGCCAGAGAAACACAATCGCATCTCCGTGGGACGCCATTCATTTGCATTTCTATGGACAGAAATCATTTGTCTTGTTACCAGTTCTGCAGATAAAGAGTTGAAAAGCAGCTCAAAGACAATGAAGGGTGCAGAAGTCTGGGAAGAGTAGGCTAGGCAGAACACCTAGCAATTTCTTTTAAATTTATTCTTTATTTATTAAAGTATTACATATGTCTCCTTTCTCCCCCCCCCCCAGCATTGACCTCTCCCCAACCATTCCCACCCCCAACACATGCCCTCACCCCCTACTGTCTGTGTGTTCATTGGTTATGCTTATATGCATACATAGAAGTCCTTTGGTTGATCTCTTACCCGTTCCTCACCCTCAGCAATCTTTATATGCCCATTTCAGGTTTCACAATTTTTCCAGATTCAGAGCTAATCGCTCTGAATCTCACCTTCATCATCAATTAAATGGGGATGACAAGACTTGCTTCAGAAGTTAGCTGTGAGGTGATATCAGATGACTCAGGGAAATGTTTTCTGTTTGTCCAACACTATGAATTCAGAAAATCATTCTTTACTGCCTTTCAAACTCTAGAATTCAAGTTAAAAGGCTTATACCTAGAATGTGTTTAGACAGACAGTAACATGTCTTTAATACCCGCTGGTTTTTGACAGTTCAGTTGCTAAGAAGGTGACAAGCCACAGGAAATGGACAAAGAACAGAAACTAGAGATTCACAGGAAAACATACAAATGCACACTAAACCCATGGAAATGTCCTCAACCTCTCATTCGTCATTTTCAAATGTCAATAAAACGGTATGAAATACATTCTTTGATCTGAAAGCGCAGGTTCTCAAAACAGGTCTCCTGACAGTGGCATGAAAGAGCCAGGGGTGCAAATGAGGGATTTCTGAAGACCTAACCTTGTGTTCAAATGTCTGAAGGGCCCACCTTAGGAAGAGGGAAGACTTGCTCTACGCAGCCCCCAAGGGCCACACTGGGACCAACATGGAAATTATAGGAAGACAAGGTTAAGGGCAATAAGGCCCTAACAGGCCTGGTTTTCCAAAGGCCCCTTCTCCCACCACTTCTCCAACCTTCTCTCCTTCCATAGCCTTCCTTGCGCCCTGCCTCCACCACACTACATAACTCAAAGCTCCCGGAACACTCTGGCTCCGTCCTATTTCATGCCCTTTGCCCTACACTTTCCTTGGCGAGGAATGCCCTCCCCTCTTCCCACCTATTGAGATCCCACTCATGCTTGCAGGCCCAGCTCACTTGCTGCCCCGGCTCTGCCCCATTGCCCTCCACCTCCCCTTTGAAATGATAACATTTCCCAAGTGTTCAGAATATGCTGGTGGCTGTTATAGGCATGACTTGGTAGTTTAGAAAGAGCTTATATTATCTTTACAGATAACTTCTCAGAGATAAATTACATGTTATCTTTTATAATGGTTCCTCCTTTTCACTCCCATAACACCGTGTACCTTTATTATGAACTTAGTGGCCCCACAGTGTCACACGCTTTAAATCTCACACCAAGTCCTATGACACAGATCCTAAGTGTCAGGGGTGGGTTAACCTACTGAGTGTCACACAGCAGAAGTCTCATTTGAACTCAGCTTTCCCGGATGCCAAATCGTTGAATTGCTATCGACAAAATTTATAATATGACTATATTAATGGTGTGTGTGTGTGTGTGTGTGTGTGTGTTCCTCTCCATATTAACTGCATCTGTTTTCATTTCTAGCACACTGTCTAGCATATAGTAAATGGTCAATGAATATCGTGAAGGGGTGGATAGATGAGTGAGTAAATCCTGCACTAGGCATAGCTATGTATATGCTTCCTGTCCCCCAGCCCCAGTACCCTCTACCATGGTAAACTTCTGAACAAGTAGCATAAATCATAAGCAGGACTGGGCTCCAGGATTGCATACAGAAAGGGAAAGCAGGCCTTGTGGGTAGGTGTGAAGACTCAGAGAGTGGCAGGGACTTGCCAAGGGCCCCAGGAAGACAACAGGGTGGCAGAAGGAGAGGAGGACCCACGAGGTCCCAATGTGCTCGCCTCCACCAGCACAGCCGCTCCGGGGCTGCCAGGGTATTGGGGTTTGGGAGAAGGCCTCTCTCCTCTTCCCCGGCTGCCAGGGCCCTGACCGCTGTGTGACCCCTGGGGGTGGGGACGGCCCTCCCCAGGGGGGGAAGGTTACAGCCCTGTTATCACCAGGAGGCAATAAAGTCATTTGGCGGTAATTAGACTCCTAACCTATTTAAGTCCTTTACAGCTTCCAAACAATTACCTGGAGGCTCTTATCTCCCCAAGAATCCTGAGATGTTATTTGAAGGGGGTCATAAACCTGCCTGGAGGGGTGGGGAATGAGGAGGGAAGACAAGGAAGAAAGATGGCTGCCCCTGGCGATGGGAAAAGAGAAACACTTAAGCTCCTTCCCAGGGCGTCCGCTCCCTTCATCAGCGGTGGGCCCGGCAGGCCTCTCCTTGTAGACTTGGTAGGAGAATAATGCCCTATCCCTACAAGGTTCCCCTCCAGAATGATGGAATCCTAGAGCTAGAAAGGCTAAGAAACATCTAGAAAAGGATTTCCCAAACCAGAAGCCCCGGACCTGGGTGGTTCCGGAGATGTCCACGGGGGCTGGGTGAAGAGTACTCTCCGGGTGAGTCCGTCGGGGAAATGTGTGAGCTGCAGCTTCCTGGTCAAGAACCACAGAGCCCACCGCATCCCAACGCTTCTGGGGAGATCCACGGGGGAGACCCCAGGACCCACGAGAGTGTGTAACTCCGTGAAACCCGGTGTGTCTCAGACTTTGACCTTTCCACCCCCACAGGAAATCTATTGATAAACTTCTAGAAATATGAATTATTTATCCAAGTTTCCTCTTCATTCTTGGGCTGAAAGTCTGAGTGGGTTTCTGTACAAGACAGTGAGCAGTCAGGCATCTGGGGATTTCCTTTGAAAGATAAGGTGGGGGTGGGGATCTCCATGTGCATGTCTCACCTGAGAGGCCACGTGAAGGGGAGAAAGGAAGGACAAACCATCTTTTGACAAACGGTTTGTCCTAAGGTGATAGGAAGAGTCTGACTCTGCAGGTACCAAAGGGGCAGAAGTGATCCCGTTAGAGAAGGGACCTTCGAACGGTCAAAGCCGCAGACAGCAGAGCCGATGGCCTCGGGAAGGAGGGAGCTTCTGGAAAGCCCGTGTGTGTGAGCCAACGCCGAAGAGCTCCTTGGGAGTGCAGCATTCAGTCAGTTAGCAAATATTTGGGCACCTTTTTGTGCAAAGCCCTGGGTGACGGTAGAAAAACAATCATGTGCAAAGTGAAAAAAAAATGTCCTTCTGGATTGGAGCTTATATCCTGATGGGGACGGAAGAGAGACAAACAAGAGCAGAGTAAACAAGAATAAATGTCATAATTTCAGAGAACTGTGAAGATCTCAAATGGGTGATGTGGCCATAACGGGACAGGGGATGATTAAATTAGGGGAGCAGGCAAAGCCGCTGTGGGGTCAGGATACGGAAGCTGAGACCTCACCCTGAGAAGACCCACGCACCTAGCCCAGCAATTCCAAAGTCTTGTAGCGGGAAGGCCGGAGGGCTGGAGCGTGGTGAGTGCTCGGGGGAGAACACACGAATGAGGGCAGAAAGATATGGCACATTCCAGCATCCTTCCCATTCTGGGAGTCCGTGGCAGCTTCCCTGACTTCGAAGAATGAGATTGCAGAGTCCTCCTCCCTTAACAAAGAATGCCAAGGATCTTCGGCTCAGTCCTCAGTTTCCTCATCTGATGGCGGGAAGCCATCTGCCTCATTTGCAAAGATGCTACATGGAAAATGACTGTATACCTACTTAGTAAGCACAGGTAAAGTACCAGGTGCTATGCTACACACTTAGTAAATATGACTCATTGAGCCCTCCTAACAGCCCAAGGGGGAAGGCACTTTTCACACTCTTATTTTATCAATGGGAACCAGAGAGTCTCTTAGCATGCCTAATACGTAGTAGATGCTAAGCACATCGCAGCTACAGTACGCTTAGGTTAAAAAGTTCCTGGAAGCTGAGGCCGGTTTGGCTCCCGGGTTCGATTGCGGTCAAAGGCATGTGCCTTGGGTTGCGGGCACATACCCAGTGGGGGGTATGCAGGAGGCAGTTGATGGATGTTTCTCTCTCATCAATGTTTCTGGCTCTCTGTCCCTCTCCCTTCCTCTCTGTAAAAAAGCAATAAATACCGTGTTTCCCCGAAAATAAGACATCCTCCGAAAATAAGACCTACCGACAGGTTTCCTTCTGAGTGAAATAGAAGGCATTCCCCCCCCCCCCCCCAGAAAATAAGGCCCCCAGGCTCTGTCTCAGAATGAAAATTAATTTACTGTAAACTGGTCGCTAGGGCCGCCCCGACTGGCGTCTAGCAACCAGTGATATTACGCGCAGTGCTGATGTCACTGCTGTGTGAATGGAGAGAAATCAGTGTGGAAACTTTGTGAAACCTAAACTGCAAGAAGTTGTGTTTTGGGTGAAGAATTCATGGGAGAAAATCACTGACAGTTGCATTGCAAATGCACTGCGAGCAGGCTACCTTGACAAGAAGTACTCATTTAAAGACAGTGCTATTGCTAAACGTGAGAGATTTGGTCCACTGGTTCTGAAAGAAATGGAGTCACAGGAAATTCACCAGGAAATTCAGGAATTGGATTGTTATGATGATGTTCCAGAAGATGATGACATGATTGTCATTGAATAAATGAGTAAATTCTTGATACTGTAGGATTCACAGTTTGTCTGGTTTGTGTTGACAACTACCATACTACCGTACCGTATACAGGTGATAAATTTCCTTTATTTTCATTTAACAATAAATGTGTACCGTATTCTTCTTCATGGAAAAATAATACATCCCCTGAAAATAAGACCTAGTGCATCTTTGGGAGCAAAAATTAATATAACTCACTGTCTTATTTTCTGGGAAACAGGGTATATTTTTTTTTAAAGGAAAAGAAAAAAAAAGTTCCTGAGAGAAGTAACTAAAACGCTCTCTGCAGTCTTCATGAGAGCTAGAAACCCTAGACATCAGTGGTTCAGGAGATGTTCCTAAGTGTTGGATGAAGAGTATTCATTCCTAGGGTGAGTCACTTTGGGAAATGTGTAAGCTGCAGCTCCCTGGTCAAGAATCACAGAAACACCGAAACCGGTTTGGCTCAGTGGATAGAGCGTCGGCCTGCGGACTGAAAGGTCCCGGGTTTGATTCTGGTCAAGGGCATGTACCTTGGGTTGCTGGCACATCCCCAGAGGGGGGTGTGCAGGAGGCAGCTGATCATGTTTCTCTCTCATCAATGTTTCTAACTCTCTATCCCTCTCTCTTCCTCTCTGTAAAAAATCAATGAAACATTTTTTTTAAAAG
This sequence comes from Vespertilio murinus, assembly GCA_963924515.1. Classification (NCBI taxonomy): domain Eukaryota; kingdom Metazoa; phylum Chordata; class Mammalia; order Chiroptera; family Vespertilionidae; genus Vespertilio; species Vespertilio murinus. Next base: position 188,761,921 of record OZ004707.1, read on the forward strand.
AATCACAGAGCCACGTTTTCTAGGAAGATCTACAGGACAGACACCAGGATCTACGAGAGTGTGTAACTCCGTGAAACCCAGTGTGTCTCAGACTTTGACCACTGAACTTTTCACCCCCACAGGAAATCTAATAATAGCACAATAAACTATTATAATGACAGCATATAAACCGGTATTGACTAGAGTTTGGAGAAAAGGGAACCCTTATACAACGGTGGTGGGGATGCAAATTAATATAACCATTATGGAAAACAGTATGGAGGTTCCTCAAAAAGTTAAAGACAGAACTATCGTTTTATATACCCAGCAATCTTATTTCTGGGTATATACTCAAATGAAGTAAAATGAGCATCTCAAAGAGATATCTGCCCTCCCTTGTTCATTGCAGCGTTGTTCACAACAGCCAAGATACGGAAACAACCTAAACACCCATTTACAGATGAATGAAGAAAGAAGATACGGTGTGTGTGTATGTCATGGAACATTGTTCAGCCATAAAAACTAAGGAAATCCTGTCACTTGCCAAAGCATGGATGACCCTGGAGAACATTGTACTAAGTGAAATTAACCAGAAAAAAAAATAACACACTGTCTGATCTCACTTAATATGTGGAATCTCAGAAAGTTGACCTCATAGAACCAGAGAGTAGAATAGTGATTACTGGAGGCTGGAGGGGAAGGCGGGGGGAAGAATATAGAAAAAATGGAGAGAGATTAATCAAAGGGTACAAACTTTCTATTATAAAATGAATTAAGCTCTGGGGATCTGATGTCCAGCATGGTGACCATGTAATATCCTAAGAGGTAGACTCTATTTTGCTCTCGAAATATGCTAAGAGGTAGACACTGCACCAATATTAATAATGATGATGATGATCGTGATCATAGAAACTGTGTGAGGGGATAGATGTGTTTATCCGTTTGACTAATAATCACTTCGCAATATATATTGAACCATCCTGTTGTACGCCTTAAATACATGCAATCTTTACTTGTGAATTACACCTCAATAAAATGGGGGGAGAGTCTTGCAGGCAAAGAAGAGGGTATCGAGGGCATCACGTACAGTCACATGGGCTGTGCACATTCTATGGGACCCTGAGGGAGCTCATGCTTCCTGAGCCCCTACCCCGTTCCTCCCTTCCCATCCCTGTGGGGTTCAGATAGCAATTGGCCCCGTCGAGATGATGAAGCTCAAGTAAAAGCCCGCCACCCACAGGAGGTAGCAGAGCATCATGCACCAAAGGGCTTTGCTCTGGCTGCACCAGGACTTGAGTGGGGGGAGCACCTGACATTCAAGAGATCATTTCCCTGGGGGGACCCGGAATATAGTACATCCAGACCAGGAGAGCTACATGGTACCCTTCCACCTTAACTGTCGATTAACAGAGGGAGAAATGAAGACATGTTCCCTACTCTGTTGGGGAAACAAAGGGATTTTTATTACAAAAAATACATCTATAACACATTTTACCGTGTAAAAGGGCTTTTTAAAAATCCAGAAAAAAATTGTCTTGTAAAGCAAACAAGGACATTATTTGACATTTTTCTATTTAACCTTAACTGCTATCAATTTATTCCAAACACTAACCTCTTGCCAGCTCAGACAATTTCCTTATCATATGTCTACATCCCGAAGACACGTGCCTCTGTATTGTCACAGACCCCTGGCTAAGACGTGGCATCTACTTCTGCTGTGACTGAAGACAAGTTACCCAGTGGCGGGCTCCCCATGCCTCTGACTTCGTCCGCCCCGACACTTCCGTCTGTTCATGGGAGCTGTAGGTATCCCGGGATGTTGAGTGTGTTCATAAAGAAGCGCAGGTAGCATGAGCTACAGGAACACACAGGTTTTACTATTTGGAGCTGAATTTCATTACAACTGGTTTGTTTTACAATCTTCTGTATTTTATTTCGCCGATTTAAAAAGCATTCTTCAGCCCAGCCAGAGTGGCTCAGCATTTGAGCATCAACCCAGGAACCAAGAGGTCGCCGGTTCGATTCCTGGTCATAGCACATGCCTGGTCTGCAGGTCCACTGCCCTGGAAAAGGGGGCACAAGCGGAGCAGCCAAACAATGATGTTCTTCTCTTGTCAAGATTCTACCTCTGTCCTGTCTCCCTTTCTCTCTCTCTACAAATCAATAAAAACATTTTTAAATATATTTTATTGATTTTTATTTTTATTTTTTTTTACAGAGAGGAAGGGAGAGGGAAAGAGAGTTAGAAACATCAATGAGAGAGAAACATCAGCTGCTTCCTGCATACCTCCTACCTGGGATATGCCCGCAACTTGACCGGAATCCAATGTGGGACCTTTTAGTCCGCAGGCCGACACTCTATCCACTGAGCCAAACTGGTCAGAGCAATAAAAATATATTTTTAAATACTATATTTTATTGATTTTTTTTTTTTTACAGAGAGGAAGGGAGAGGGATAGAAGGTTAGAAACATTGATGATTGAGAAACATCAATCAGCTGCCTCTTGCACACCTCCTACTAGGGATGTGCCTGCAACCAAGGTACATGCCCTTGACTGGAATCGAACCTAGGACCTTTCAGTCTACAGGCCGACGCTCTATCCACTGAACCAAACCTGTTAGGGCTAAAAACGTATTTAAAAAAAAAAAATACAGAAAAAGGACCCATAGCGTCACCAGGCTGCCAGAAGATTCCATGGTTCCAAAAAGGTAAGAATTGTAGTGAGACCGGTTTGGCTCAGTGGTAGAACGTCGGTCTGCGGACTGAAAGGTCCCGGGTTTGATTCCGGTCAAGGGCATGTACCTTGGTTGTGGGAACATCTCCGGTAGGGGGTGTGCAAGAGGCAGCTGGTCGATGTTTCTCTCTCATCGACATTTCTAGCTCTCTATCTCTCTCCCTTCCTCTCTGTAAAATATCAATAAAATATATATTTAAAAACAAAAAGGTAAGAACCGTGCCCTGCAGCTGCCTTACTTCTCTCCCAGGAGCCTCCCCCCTTCCCAGACCACGGAAGCCTTTGTCCCACTCAGGCCACCGGAGGCCCGGCATCTCGCAGACCCTCTGCCGCCCTCTCTGCTGGCACTTTCTCTCCGGGCAGAAAGGAGCTGCAACGCACTGAGCCTCCTGCCTTTACCTGTGGAGCCAGTTCTCCCCAATCAGACTGGCTCTGCCGTTTACCTTGTTGAAGAGAGATGTTCTGTAGTTTGAATGCTGATCAATTGGGGTGGTTACACCCAAAGCAAAGACCAGGCTTTCCCTGCATCGTCCCCGGCAGCAGTGGACACAGCTCACCAACTCCGCTGATGCCAACGGTGCTGTGTAGACGGGCTCACTGTGTAGACGAGCTCGCAGTCCCTCCGTGGCCGCGGAAAATGCCGCCAGAGAACACGTGGCGAGTTGAAAAATGGAATTAAAGGCTGTTTCCAGGGGATGAAGCCTTCTCCTGGAATTACCTGACCCGGGTCTTCGAGCGCCCAGCCCTGCAGGGAACTTGGGGTGATGCTTTAGATCTTCAGGCTCACAAGGGGCTGGAGGGTCACACGTGTCAGGTCCCATGGCGGGCAGCCATGGAGCAGTGTGCTCTCCTGGTCACCGTCCCACAGCTCATGCTCCAGGGCGCGTCAAAGCCCTCTGGGAAGATGCAGAACAGGGCAGAGAAAGAGGTCGCTGGGCTAGCAATGGGAGATTCCAGATCCGGGCTGAGCTCTCCTCACCTGCTCCCACACCCCTGGGCCTCGATGTGCCCATCTGTAGAATGGGAGGAAAGGTTGGATAAGCCCCTTTTGAGGCCTTGGGTACAACGTCAGAACCACTGAGGGAGTGACTCCCTGGGAGGGTGCTGCCCACCCCCCGGGCTGCTGGGCCCCTTTCGGCCTCGGCCCAGCCGGGCAGGCAGCCCCATCCCGGCTCCAGAGCCACAGCCCCTGCGTGGAAAGGAGCCCCTCCACGAAGGCAGGACGTCCAGGGGGCCTCTGCCAACAGGGACAGGAAGTGCAGGGAAGAGTGTTTGCGGGTTATTTGAACAGATTTTAGAATTCCGTTTCGACTTTGCTATGGTATCTCTTAGTGTACCTCTTTTATTGCTTGCTCTCTGGATCTTATCACTGACATCCGTGTTCTTCCCTGTTGACTAAGTAGCATGAAAATGGGGATAACTAGTATCAGCAAAAATACCGATTCTGAGCGCTGACTATACGCAGAGCAAACTGCTTTATCTCCACTATCTCATTTAGTTCTTCGATGAATGCTGAGCGAGGTAAGTCAGACTGAGAAAGACAAACAGTAAATGATCTCGCTCACATGTGGGATATTTACAAAGCCGAACTCAGAGAAACAGGAAGTAGAAGGGTGGTTGCCTGGAGCGGGGCTGTAGAAATGGGGAGGTGCTGGTCAAAGAGCATAAACTTTCCGTTTTGAGGTGAATAAGTTCGGGGGGGGGGGGGGGGGCGGGTCTAATGGACAGCAGGCTGACTATAGTTAGTTCCATATTACATACGTGGAAGTTGCTGGGAGAGTAGATACTAAATGCTTTCACACACGATGGCAATCAGGTGAGGTGGTGGTAGTCACTAACCTTATTGAGGAAATAATTTTGCAAAATATACATGTTCAGATCATCACATGCACACCCTACGCTTACACAATATATCAATTATAAATATAAAGCTGAGGGGCAGTGGGGGGGGGGGGCGCGGGGTGGTAGTGATGAGATAGATGACTTCTATCTCTCCATGGCACATGAACCTGGCCCGAGGCACCCTGGGTGGATGACCTGCCCATGATCGCAGAGGCAATGTCGCTGCCTCCATCGTCCATGTTCAGGTGAAGGGAAGGGAAGGGAAGGGTAAAGGAAAGGAAGGGAAGGGAAGGGAAGGGAAGGGAAGGGAAGGGAAGGGAAGGGAAGGGAAGGGAAGGGAAGGGAAGGGAAGGGAAGGGAAGGGAAGGGAAGGAGAGAAATAGAGGTCTGGCCTTCCAGGAGTGGAAAAGCATGAACGAAATTCCCAAGGCCTGGAGAGCAAGGCTGTTGGGAAAGCAGCAGCTGATCCACTGGAAGAGAGAGTCGGGAGGCAGCTGGGTGTGAGATCCCAGGAACTCTGATTCCCCAGGCATGGGCCCTTCCTTAAAATTTCCTAACGGGTCAGTCAAGCCCAGGACAAAGTGTTTTCTTATCCAGCATGTGATCTCTGCATGTAAGGCCCTAAAGCAAAGTTCATTTTCAACTGTCAGATGACCCCCAGGAAGGACACATTCATTCCTTCCCGGGTGCTCACAGAGCGCCTACTGCAGGCCGGAAGCCGCATCAGCACTAGCGAGTCGGTCACAAAAGACAGGGCCTTTCCACTGTGTCCTCAGGGCCATTCCACTGTGTTCTCAGGGCCATTCCACTGTGTTCTCGGGGCTTGCTTCTCTGGAGGGGACTTCTAGACAACTCCTTGGTTGTCACGGAGCCGCGTGCACAGAGGTGAATGTGGACCGCAGGCCGAGACCTGCCCTGGGGCTCAGAGCGATCCAAGGATGAAGCTCCGCACAAAACCAGGGCAGACGTCCCAGAGGGAGCCAACCTCCTCCCCACGTTGCCGAACGCTTTCTTCGGGGGCAAGGAGCGGCCTGCGGACCCTCCCCCATTCCCGAGTCACCATCTCTCACAGGAACCAGTCACAGAAGTCACATCAGGGATTTTGGAGAGGCGACCAGCGCAGAGCCTCTTGGGATGACGGGGTATTGCAGAGGAGAGCTGCCTGGCCCAGGAGCTTCCGGGAGGGCCTGGGCTTCCGGGTGAAGCGGGCCACCAACTTGAGCAGCTCATCTAACCAACCACAGCTTGGAAACGCAGGGCCTGCCCGAGAGGTGGGACTCCTAGGTCCACGTTTCTAGAGCCTGTTCTTGGAACATAGTTGCCCTGTGATATCTGAGGAGGGACTGTATTTAACAAACATCCTTTGCTTGTTTTCATTGCAGGACTTCTCAGAGCTTTGGGTTTGCTGAAATGCACGTGACTTTCTACGATGGGCCACAGGATGCCATGCTTCCCAACCTCTCTCACATGACTCACGCAAGGAGGCGTGGGTACAGAGTTCCGTAAAACTCTGAGTTCCCGGGCGTGGCAAGTGGATAAAGCCGATGTGGGCTGGTGGGCCTACAACACACACAGGGCAGAAGCTCAGGCACAGAGCTTGGGATGAGGGGTTAATTAAGGGGTGAGGGGTTAATTACAGGCTGGGGTCCAGAGCACCCTCCCAGGTCTGCTCAGTTGGTCCTGGCCTGTGTCTCTGGGATGGTCTCCTCTGTCCTCCAGCAACTCCCACGGGCAAATAACGTGTCAATAATGCTGAAGGAACGAATACATAAGGCAGGGGTGGGCAAACTTTTTGACTCGAGGGCCACCATGGGTTCTTAAACTGGACCGGAGGGCCGGAACAAAAGCAACCTGACCATGCTGGCACTCTCATCTTGGGCTGCTGGTGAAGGAGCGGAGGGGAGAGCAAGAGAACCCTCTGCTCTTTCGGCTCCGCGGGCCATAGTTTGCCCATGGCTGACATAAGGGAGTCACCATGGTCCATTTCAGAGGGATCGATGAAGACCCCATAGTCAGCGGTGGCAGATTGGGAACTCGAATCCCCGCCTGCTGCCTCCTGGCTTCCCCATCAGGCCAGAGCCTTCGGGCCCCGAGAGGAAGAGGGACTTGCCCAAGGTCACACCGCAGGGAGTGGGAATCAGGACGTGACCCCAGGCTTGTCGGACACCACATGGCAGGCTGAGCTAGCTCACTTCGCTGGCCACACGCGCCCTCCCTTTACAAGTTCAAAATGGGACAGAAGCCAGGGAAGACGTCCTCCCCGGTGGCATGCAGGGGAGTCCGAGAAAGTGGCACCCCACCCCAGTGCCTGTCTTGGGGGCACCACCCAAGCCCACAGGTTTTTATCTGTCCTGTCTGAGAACCATCAGCAGCGCACTGTCCCCCCCCCACCACCCCCACCCCTAGTTCAGGCCTCGGGGAACCTCTGCGTTGATTTCAGCGCCCGCCCGGGGAGGGTTATCAGCTGCCAGGAAATGCCCTGAGGTCGTGAACTTCTGAACTCCTCGCTCACCTCCACCTGAACCCAACGAAACAGCCTCCTTGCTGTTATTACTCGTTATTACTTTATAGCCTTGATTGTAAATTCTCCGCTGATCCACTTTATGGCTGTGGAATAAAACATGTACGTGGGGCTTAGGAGGAGACGCTGTCCCAGCCGGGAGGAGGGGTGAGGGCAGCGGGCCACGCGGAGCATCCCAGGCTCCCTCGGGCAGGGCCCCCGGGTCCTCAGGGGGGAGCCTGGGGACCCTCACCTGTCCTGGGAGGGTGCGGATCGCCCTCCTGCCCCGCAGACTCCCCCCTCGCACAGACCTCTACGGAGCCCCGCCCAGTGCTCTCTGGTAACAGAGGCCGTAAGCCTCACCCCTGCCGCCTTGCGGGCCTCAGTTTCCCCATCTGTAAGGACAGGTGCCCAGGACGGAGGTTCCGTTTATTTTTTTATATATATATTTTATTGAATTTTTACAGAGAGGAAGAGAGAGGGATAGAGAGTTAGAAACACCGAGGAGAGAGAATCATCGATGAGCTGCCTCCTGCACACCCCCTACTGGGGATGTGCCCGCAACCGAGGCACATGCCCTTGACCGGAATCGAACCCGGGACCTTTCAGTCCACAAGCCGACGCTCTATCCACTGAGCCAAACCGGTTTCAGCGGAGGTTCTGTTTCAAGATCAATGACAGCATGTCTGCAGAAACCGGTTTGGCTCAGTGGATAGAGCATCGGCCTGCGGACTGAAGGGTCCCAGGTTCGATTCCGGTCAAGGGCATGTGCCTTGGTTGTGGGCACATCCCCAGTGGGGGTGTGTGCAAGAGGCAGCTGATCGATGATTCTCTCTCCTCGGTGTTTCTAGCTCTCTATTCCTCTCCCTTCCTCTCTGTAAAAAAAAAAAAAAAAAAAAATCATTAAAATATATTTTTTTTAAATGACAGCATGTGTGTCCAGAACCTTCCAGACATCCTGAGATACGGGTCTCCCTTGCTAGGTATGGGACTTCGGGGAGGTCACTTCGTCGTGCACGGCTCTGTTGTTTTTTCCCCATCTTTCCTCGCAAATCAATAACTGCTCACCGTGGAGGGGTTTTAATTGGGTAACGCCTGCCGCGTGCCCTGCTGATAAGCCAGCCTGCTGCTCGTCCTACGTGTCTCCTGTGGTTGCTGTTTTTATTATTATCATCACGGTTACACAGTCCCCTTCTCCTGGGCCACACAGCCCGCTTTGGGGGAAAAAGACCTTGGACTGGAGCCCCCTTCCCAGAAACCCAGGGGAAGGGGTCCTTCCGGACGGTCCGGCTCAGCCCTCCACCCCCTACACCCCGTACCCGGCACGCACCCTATTGGAGGAGGCTTCCCGCCGCCCCAGAAAACCACCAGCACCACGCCACGGCATCGCAGGGGAGTGACGTGAGCGTCTGAGCGCTGGCCTGCTCTCTGGCTCTCACTCCGGGAAGCCCCCGTTTCCAGCTTTGGCCAATGTCTCATGTCTCTGTCATCAGCTCCAGATCCCAGCCTGCCCGCTTGTCCTGGCCTCTCTCAGATGGCCCCCACTGGCCCGCGATGTAAAAGGGCAACGTGGGAGCCGAAACCGGTTTGGCTCAGTGGATAGAGCATCAGTCTGCGGACTGAAAGGTCCCGGGTTCGATTCCGGTCAAGGGCATGTACACTGGTTGCGGGCACATCCCCAGTGGGGGGTGTGCAGGACGTGGCTGGATGATGTTTCTCTCTTGTCGACGTTTCTAGCTCTCTATCTCTCTCCCTTCCTCTCTGTAAAATATCAATAAAATATATATTTTTTTATTTTTTTAAATATATTTCATTGATTTTACACAGAGAGGAATTGAGAGGGATAGAGAGTTAGAAACGTAGATGAGAGAGATACATCAACCAGCTGCTTCTTGCACACTCCCCACTGGGGATGTGCCCACAACCAAGGTACGTGCCCTTGACCAGAATCGAACCCAGGACCTTTCAGTCTGCAGGCTGACGCTCTATCCACTGAGCCAAACCGGTCTCGGCATATATATTTTTTTTAAAAGGGCAACTTGGGAGGTCTTCGTGGCACGGACACCCTCAGGGTCCTGTGTCATCGCCGATATCCAGGTTGGACCTACTGTGAATGTCGCACTGGAGTTTTGTGAGATGGTATTGCCCCCGGGGAAAACGGGGTAGAGGGGACCCGGGGCTTCTCTGAAACTCCCATCATCTCGAAAGAAAAAAAAAACGTTTTATTGCAAATGCGTGGCCTTGGGCAGGTCCCTGCTCTCAGCCTCAGGCTTCCCCGTCTGTGGCATGGGGGTGATCACGAGGACCCCCACCCCCCCACTGCAGACAGGAAGCACCCAGGGGCTGCCGGGGTGAGGAAATACAGGAAAGCAAGCCCGACACGTGGGAGTCAGGGCCAGGGGGGCCATCTGGGAGAGGCCAGGACAAGCGGGCAGGCTGGGATCTGGAGCCGGTGACAGAGGACCTACACGAGACGTTGGCCAAAGCCGGAAACGGGGGCTTCCCGAGTGTGAGCCAGAGAGCAGGCCAGCGCTCAGATGCTCACGTCACTCCCCTGCAACGCTGTGGCCTGGAGCAAGTGCCCAGCCCCTCCGAGCCCGGCCTGGCAGCCGGGGCTGCTCTGAAGACCAGTGAGGTCCCAGCGGTACGCACGTGGCATCGTTGCTGGCATGCAGTCGGTGCTTAGCAAGTGCTCTCTCCCTCGCTCCCCACGAGCAGCTGATGCAAGAAGGGCGATCCTCGTGGCCAGGGTCAGAGGGCGCGGTGACCCCGCTGCTTCGGCAGCCGGAGCCCTGGGGTGCTGGTGGTTTTCTGGGGCGGCGTCCACTTCCTCCCACTCCCTAACCCTCCTACAACGCTGTCTAGAGCTCTTCCCCCATCATCCTTTTTTTTTTTTAATATATCTTATTGATATTTGACAGAGAGGAAGGGAGAGAGATAGAGAGCTTGAAACATCGATGAGAGAGAAACATCGACCAGCTGCCTCTTGCACACCCCCTACAGGAGACGTGCCCGCAACCAAGGTACATGCCCTTGACCGGAATCAAACCTGGGACCTTTCAGTCCGCAGGCCGATGCTCTACCACTGAGCCAAACCGATTTCGGCCCATCATCCTTCTTGTCACTGTGGTGATGAGACCTCTTCCTCTTCCTTCCCCCGAGAATGGCCCGATGGCCCGACGGCCCCTCATGCCTGAGGGGTGTTTCCGCTGGCACAGGACTCTGGATGGCCCTCCCCCAGGGAGCCCCCTAGCCAGTCTGCCTTCTCTCCGCCTTCCAGAACCTTCTCATGCTCCTCTTCTAGGTACTGTCCTGGGTTTCCGGTTGTGCTAGGTCAGGAGGAGGGGTAGGGAACGGTGCGTCTACTCGAGCTTGCCGGAGGCAGACACCCCACACGCGTTTTGATGCGGTCGAACCTGGGTGCGAACCCAGGCCCAGGAGGCTCCGAGCGCAGGCCGCCTGAGCTTTGCAGGCCCGCTCCTCTGGGCTGTCCTCCTCCTGACTGCCCCCGCCGCCGTGGAGTCCGCAGAGGCCACGGGTTGAAACCTCTTCCCGGCCACGACAGCTGGAAGTCCTGTGGGTCCGGCACAGGCGTCTTGGTGGGACATGCGCGGGGACCCCCGAGGTCACATTCTATGAGCGTGGGAGCTGAGCCACTGAAATATGCATGAGGCCCCTCACCAAAGGCCGGGCGCCGGCTCTCTCCTTCCGCTCACCTATTATTCATCTATTATTCCGTGCATGCAAGTTCCCGGGGCCGCAGGAATCATAGCTGCCTTCCCCGTCGCGCCCTCACTTTGCACCGGGCACTTCGCACGTGGGCTGCTTTTGAGCACCGTCTCGGGTCTCCTCGGCCTCCCCTCCTGCAGCCGCTGCTGCGGGGAGCGGGCCGAGAAACCTCCACCAGTGGCCAGGGTGTGCGGGCCACCGTGGCCTCACCTCGGGCCCCACTGTGCAGGGCTCACCTCCTGCTGCCCCAGGAGCCCGGGGGACGCCACTCAGCCCTCACTCACCTGTGAGCTCAAAGCACAGGGCAGCTAACACCCCATCGCACGGTTCTCGGTCAACCGGGGACAGGAGCTGGTGACACATTCTCCCATTCTTTCCTCTGGCAGACGGTTCTGGAACCTCACCCAGAGCTTCTAGAAGGTACGTTGGGAATGGTCGCCTCGTCCTTCGTAGAGGTGGCCAAGCGCTCATCAAAATGAGGGCAGCTCCCTGCGTTGGCTCTCCTTCTTTCCCGGGTTTGTGTCCCCCGGTCCTCACTCTGCTTCCGGGGCCGCAGTCCAAAGAAACTGTCCCCACGCACACCTTCGGGGGAGCCCAGGAGAAGACAAGGGGCTCGGTCCTGAAGTGGCCCTAGAAAGCAGCCGAGGGTGACATTTGGGAACGATCCCTAACCCCTGGAATCAGCAGCACTCAGCTCCTGGGCCCGCCCCTGGGTGACCAGAAGGAGGGACGGATGGACAGAGAAACTCTGAGCAGTGGACTTGACCAGCATGGAGTGATGGTCGTGATGAAGATGGTGCCGTGAGCTGGCTTTTCTTAGCGGCTTGAGAAACCCTGCCAACAGCCAATGGCAAGCCGAGATCAGCTTATCAGATATCCACTCAAGCCAGAGCCCGGCCTGCGTGGCTCAGTGGTTAAGCGTTGACCTATGAACCAGGAGGTCATGGTTTGATTCCCAGTCAGCGCATACACCCAGGTTGCAGGCTCAGTCCCCCGTGTGGGGCATGCAGGAGGCGGCCAATCAATTATTCTCTCTCATCATTGATGTTTTTATTTCTCTTTCCCTCTCCCTTCCTCTGAAATCAACAAAAACACATACATGTTTTTTAAATATATGGCAGCAGTAAGCACCCCATCTCCTGCAGGTGCCGGATGGAATGTTCTGGAAGCCAGGCCTGGGCTCTCATTCAAGGTGAAAGTCTACAGAGAGAATGGCATGCGTGGCCACAGCAGGCCTGTGATAAACAATCAGGGAGCCGAGGGAGGAAGAGTGGACCCTGAGACCTGGGATGGGGACAGAGAGGTGACGTAGCCTGAGAACACTGGGCCAGATTCCTCTGAACCCACCTGGCCGGGGGATACCCTCTCCCTCTGTTGGAGGAGGGGCACCCCCTTCCCTAGAGACCCTGCAAACCTTTTCCTGAGGCTGATGCCTCACAGCTGACGCCCTACATGCCTCGCCTCGTGGCCTCCAGGACTGTCAGTAGCCTCAGGCCTCAGCTCCGCCCCGCAGGGAGGTCAGGGGGCTGCTCTGGGTGGAGGCAATTAGCACCCTGAAGGAGCTGTGAGACCAGCTGAAAAGTAGAGGCCTGGCCCTCGCCGGTTTGGCTCAGTGGGTAGAGTGCTGGCCTGTGGACCAAAGGGTCCTGGGTTCAGTTCTGGACAAGAGCACGTAACTGGGTTGCAGGCTTCTCCCCAGCCCAGGCTCTGGTCAGGGCATGTGCAGGAGGCAACCAATCAATGTGTTTCTCTCACAGCAATATTTCTCTCTCTTTCCCTCTCTCTTCTACTCTCTCTAAAAATCAATGGAGCTCTGGCTGGTTTGGCTCAGTGGATAGAACGTTGGCCTGTAAATTGAAGGTTATGAGGTTCTATTCAGGTCAAGGGCACAGGTTGCGGGCTCGATCCAAATTGGGGGGGGGGGGGGCGGGTGCAGGAGGTAGCCAATCAAAGATTCTCTCTCATCATTGATGCTTCTGTCTCTCTCTCCCTCTCCCTTCCTCTTTGAAATCAACCTTTTTATGTAAAAAAAAAAAAAATCAATGGAAAAATATCCTCAGGTGAGGATTTTTTTAAAAAGTAAAGGAGAGGCCTGAGCGGTTTCACCAGGGAAGGACGGGGACAATGAGCCACCATGGCACTCACCGGCGCCCTGGCACTCGCTGTCCCCGTGCGGACCCCTGCGGACACCCTAACGCTGCTGGGCTGGCCCCTGGAGGCTGGGCACAGGGTGGTCCAGAGTCGATCTCAGACTTCGATGCGGCCAAGGCCTCATTTCAGCATCACTGACGCCCACAGAGGTAAGACAGCCTTTCACAGGGCCGGGGACGGGAGTCTGAGACAGCTCCTGAGGGGAGACAGAAGAGCCCAGGGTTTGGCAGGACACGGCCCGGGGCCTGGTGGCATCCGCGTCCTACCTGCCTGCGTCACTCCTCCGCGGTTTTAAATACCACGGCTCGCTGACACCTTGTCACCTGCCAAAGTGCAGAATCCATTATGATTATCAATAGCGGTCATGGATAATTAAACAAGAAATGCACTAATCTCATTAAGCCACTTATTTCATTAATTTATTTTAATTCGTGTAATTAGTTAATATGGTAATACTTCCTTTCATCCAGAGACAGCCTGCGGGCTCTCCGAGCCCCGTGTGTGATTATTCATGGGCGTGCACGCGTCACCCGGGAAGAAGTTTGGGAGAGCTGGTCAAAGTCACAGAGCGCCTGTGGGGGGCGCTCAGCCTGTGGGCAGCCCCACGCCGTGGCCCACCCTCGGGCTCTCTTGGGTTTTTTTGTTTTTTGTTTTTTTAAATATATTTTTATTGATTTTTTTTTACAGAGAGAAAGGGAGAGGGATAGAGAGAAACATCGATGAGAGAGAGACATCGACCAGCTGCCTCCTGAACACCCCCTATTGGGAATGTGCCCGCAACCAAGATACATGCCCTTTGACCGGAATCGAACCTGGGACCCCTCAGTCCGCAGGCTGACGCTCTATCCACTGAGCCAAACCGGTTTCGGCTGGCTCTCTTGGTTTGCGCTGGTTGTGCTCACCGTCTGGAAAACCCTCTACCCCTTTCTCCCGGACACTAATGCGGCCCATGTTTTGTGACTCAGCCTATGGGTCACCTGCAGCAAGAAGCCCCCGATGGACCCCAGCGAGGCTCAATGCTCTTCAAAGACACCCTGCAAGCACAGGCCAGGCTTGTTGTGTGTCTTCTGGATTAGGATGCAAATCCTTTGGGAAAAGGGGCCGGGTTATGACATCTACAACCACACACACAGCCACCACCACCATCCATTGAGTATCTATTCCGTACCAGGCATTTTCCCAGGCACGTTGCAAAGATAGTCAACTTCGGTCCTCACCCCTACTTTGACAGGTGGGGAATGGTTTCTCTCTCTCTCTCTCTCTCTCTCTCTCTCTCTCTCTCTCTCTCTCTTTCTCTCTCTCCCTCTCTCTCTCCAGAATAAAGAACCACAAACTTCAAGCAGTAAGGAAACTTACCCAGCACCACCCATCAGAACTGAGATTCAAAGTCACGTTCAGATGCCCCCAAAGCCAAGTAGATCCCTTAACTACTATGCCAGGCTGTCCCCCGTGTCCCTGACATCCGCACCCCTGGCACTCACCGAAGGCCTGTGCGATGAATGAATGGCCCAAAGGCTCTCCTAACAAATGAGAATCCCCGAGAGACACAGAGAGGCCCCGGGCTGAGGAGGAGTGACAAGGACGGGTTAGAGGAACTAATTCCATTACTGTATCCATCCTTCACGGGTGTTTAAGGACGCCACAGATTTCCCTGCTGCTGATGGGATTACATTTTATTCTCAGGCTTAAAACCACAAACAAAAAAAACAATAATTCCATTAGTTGTTGGAAATGGTGATAATCTGGGTGAACATGAATTTTATCGCTGTGGTAACACCGAAGCCCAGCGATGATGATACATAAAAAGTTTCTGCATGTTGTGAGGTGTGCATTCCGTTGCCAGTACTCCATCAAGCATCATAGTTCCATTAGTAGTTAAGAATTGTAATCATACCCCTGACAGTGGTTTTTATTGCTATCCCTGTAAAACTCAAAGATAAGAAATAATTTTGCCGACTGGAAAGGGCTGATAGTAACTCAGCTGTGTTGGTGAGAGGCCTGTGGTTTGCTTTCAGTGTGACGAGCATCTTGATTGGGGGGAGGGGGAGCCACCGGAAATAGTGACTCCAAAGCCTTCTGGATTTTAAGCCATTTCTCTTGCTTTTCTAGTGCCTTCCTGCCAAAGAAAGAATGCACTCACAAGAGGTTGATGGCAGTAGCTCTGCCACTGTCTTGTGAGCTACCCTGGGGCTCAGTCTTCCCAATCTGTTGAATGGGACGATATGGATTCTATTTCAGTTTAGACCAGTGGTCGGCAAACTCATTAGTCCACAGAGCCAACTATCAACAGTTACAACGATTGAAATTTCTTTTGAGAGCCACATGTTTCAAACTTAAACTTCTTCTAACACCACTTCTTCAAAATAGACTCACCCAGGCCATGGTATTTTTTTTAAATACATTTTATTGATATTTTACAGAGAGGAAGGGAGAGAGCTAGAGAGCTAGAAATGTCGATGAGAGAGCTACATCGATCAGCTGCCTCTTGCACACCCCCTACTGGGGATGTGCCCGCAACCAATGTACATGCCCTTGACCGCAATCAAACCCAGGACCTTTCAGTCCGCAGACCGACGCTCTACCACTGAGCCAAACCGGTTTCAGGCCATGGTATTTTGTGGAAGAGCCACACTCAAGGGGCCAAAGAGTCGCATGTGGCTCTCAAGCCGCAGTTTGCCGACCACGGATTTAGACTAATATCTGGGGATACACCGGCACATGACAAAGATGGTGACCCTGACCACAAGGCGCTGATGGTTTGGTGGGAAGATAGGCGTTAATCCTATTCACGTGGTATCGGTAAGGAATCCGTCATGAAAACAGAAGCCACTCTGTGTGTTCCAATATGAGAAAGCTGAGGCTCACACACGGGTGGAAGGCAGGAGAGTGAGGGGCAGGGGAGCCACCCCCGATGAGCGGTTTTCAGGAGCTCACGCAGAGGCCTCTGGGAAGCTCCCCCGGGCCACGCCAGCCTGCAGCCCGGACGCAGGTGCCTCTCCAGAAACTCACCTGGAAGCCGCTTCCGGCCTCATCCCTGGCTGCCACACCTCCAGGGAGCAGTGGCTCTTTTTCTCTTCCGCGGGCCATCTCTCCCGTGAGCACTCTCCCTGACCAACGCCGGCCTGTGAGGGGCGAGGGGACGTGGCAGCTCCCAGCCTCCCCGCAGTGAGAGGGGTGACGCTGGCGCGGAGCTGGCCACGGACAACCCGGCACGATTAGGACGTTACCGCTGGATCGGAGCCCTGAAGGGCACGCACGAGGGCCAGACGGCGGCGGCGGGCATTTCAGAACAGGGGTGGGCTTCGAGCATATTTGAAAGACCCAAGAGAGCAAAAGACTGCGGGAGAACGTAACTCAGCAGAAGCTGGAGCTAAGCTTCTCACTCCCTGCACTGCTGGGCAAACGCACCCGCAGCGGCATGCCTCTCTGGTTTTGCACCTGAGGTGTCGGGCTGGCTTCACCCTGAGCCAAAGTGTCCCAGGGTCCGTGAAGCTACAGGGTGCTGAGCCGGGGGATGACTCTCTGAAGTCATTCTTTCCCAAGGAACAGCTCAAAAGGGAAGTTGCCGAGCCTGTGTCAGGCTTGAAAGACCTCTGAAGTCTACCTACTCCTGTGGCATTGCAGACTGTCCTTAACTGGGAGACCCTCCTTCCGTCTCATGCAGAAACCAGGTAAGTAAACAGGAAACTCGAGGTTCTGGTGGAAGCTGGGAGCCAAGAGCCTGGAGCTCTGGCCACCGAGGCACCTCGGGGCACGGGAGCCTGCGCCTCCAGGATCACGGGGTGCAAACCTGTGGTCTGGTCCAAGGGTCCCATGTGCTCATCCGGGAACTCACTGCATCTTTCGGCCGAGGGGGCGAGGGAGCCCGGGAATGGGAACCGGCGGGAAGCCGCACAGCTGCAGCATCCTCGCTTAGCAGCCTGGGTGGACTTCGCTTTCAACTAACCTGACCCGTTGAAAGGAAACGTACTTGCCTCTGCCCTGCCTTGTTCCCCAGAGGACCCACAGAGCACAGAGATCCATGCGAGACAAGACCGAGCGCCCAATGATGGGTGCCAGCAGATAGCAACCAGCAGAGGGGGGACAGGAAGAAGGGTTTAGCCCTGAGGTGCTCAAAGTCCCCGCCACTGGCCCCAAAGGGTCACAGATTTGACTCTGAACTTTCTAGCAATTGAAGCAAAGAAAGCATCTAGCACACGAGAACCCGAGAGCCAAGGATGCTTCCACCCGTTTATCAGCAGCACCACCCTCGGCGGGATCTGAGTTCGAACTCCTACAATAGAAGTTGACCTGCCAAACTTTAATTGACTCCTGACGTTCTGTGAGAACTCCCGGGGCATAAAGCAGGACAAACCTGTGCTAGGAAGGCTTCCCTGTCAGGAGGCCCTGGGGGTTAAAGGAGCCAGTGGCGCCTCCTAAATCCTCTCTTCCAGAAAGTTCTGGGTCCTTGAAATACAAATGCGAAGGCCATCACCGGAGCAGAAGGTGGGGCTCAGGACAGTTGTCCCCGGGGAGGCTGAGAGACAGGAACGCCTCGCTGGCTCCGAAGGCTCACCCACCAAGCTCTGGCCCAGCCATTCACCCAGGAGACCCGGATCCCGACTTGATCTCTTAGTCCACTTCCGCCTGTGGAGAGATATCACCCACTATGGTTTATTTACTCAGGATTTGCGTTGTTCATCAAACATCTCTTTAAAGCCTATACCGTATGCCACCACGTTCACTTTCTGTATCTCACCCAGCCTCAGACAGCCCTGGGAGGGAGGTAGATAGGATCGTTCCCATTTTACAGGCGTGAAAGCTGAGGCTTACAGAACTGAAAGCCACTTGCCAAGGATTGCACAGCTAGTAAGCGGCAGACCTTAGATCTGAGCCCTGTCTCCTGACCCTGAGCCGGGTGCCCTCTGTGTGGTAGATCTAGGGCAGTGGTCGGCAAACTCATTAGTCAACAGAGCCAAATAGCAACAGTACAATGATTGAAATTTCTTTTGAGAGCCACATTTTTTTAAACTTAAACTTCTTCTAACGCCACTTCTTCAAAATAGACTCACCCAGGCCTTGGTATTTTATGGAAGAGCCACATTCAAAGAGCCAAAGAGCTGCATGTGGCTCGAGAGCCGCAGTTTGCCGACCATGGCTCTAGGGCAGTGTTTCCCAAAGTGTGGTACGAGTACCCCAGGGGGTCCCGGAAGAGTTTGGTGGGGATATGCGCTGCCCCGTGCTTAGCTGCGCCTAATTCTACGTTCTCATGAGTCAAGTCAATTTCATCCTTCTCATTGATCCAAATAAATGTTATTTATAATATAACTTTTATTTACATTTTATTATGAATAATTTTATTTTCGCTTATTATTATTTTGGGTATGTACCCAAAAAAATAAAAAAATAAATATATTTTGATTGTTATTAAAATACATCCATTTGCCAAAACCGGTTTGGCTCAGGGAATAGAGCATCAGCCTGCGGACTGATGGGTCCCAGGTTCGATTCCGGTCAAGGGCATGTACTTTGGTTGTGGGCACATCCCCAGTAGGGGGTGTGCAAGAGGCAGCTGATTGATGATTCTCTCTTGTCGATGTTTCTAACTCTCTATTCCTCTCTCTTCCTCTCTGTAAAAAACCAATAAAATATATTTTAAAAAGTAAAATACGTCCTTTTTTTTTTTTTTTGACGAGGGGTACTCAGCATTACAAAAATTATAGAAGAACCAGGTGAGCTGAACACCGTGGCAGCAGGATTTGCGTCCTCGGGTGCAAAATTCAAGCCCCAAGCCGCCCCTTGCAGGTGTGCCGTGTACACGCACCTTGTACATCGGGGCAGGGTGCCTGCTGGCTAACCCAGGGGGCCCCGCTCTTGGCTGTGGCACAGCTTTGCTATTTACTATTTTCACTTTGTGCGTTTATTTGTTTTCTGGCAGGTGGCAGGGACGTGCACCGAAGAATGGGCACCGCCTCCTACTTTACACCACGGTGCCCCGTGGGCCCCCAGGCGCTGGCGGGAGCGCTGGCTGCGGTGTGGAGTGTGGACACTGGCACAGAGGAGCCGTGGAGAACTGCTCGCCCCGCACTTTCCTCTCCGGTGGAACCACCAGGCCTGACTCACCTGCCTCTGAGATCAGATAAGATAACGGGCCTGAGCGTGTGGTGTTCTCGTGGGCGTAGTGTTCTCGTGGGCGCCCGGGCCTCTGCCACGTGTAGGGGTAAAAGGATGCTTGAGGAAACTGCGGGAGAGCGCCGGCCCCGAGGCCAGGCCCCGTCCGCCCGTCCGCCCAGGAGGGAACAGGGTTTGCGCCTCCTTGTCACCGGGTGGCAGGCCGCAGGCGGGTGTGAGGTTGTGGGCAGGCCCTGGGCTGAGCAGGCGGTGACCTTTGCGAGGAGGGGGGGGGGAGGACTCATGTCCACGCTGAGAGGCAGGGAGAGGAGGTGGGCAGCGTGGGAGGCCGGGAAGCAGACAAATGCAGGAAGAGAAATGAGGGAGGGAAGGGGATGGAGGGGGGAGAAGAGGTGGAACAGAGCGGCCAAAACAGACGGAGAACAGAGGAAAGAGCAGAGAGGAGAGAGAGTCAAACCTGAGACCGAGGAGCATGAGAAAGACCAGAGATCAGTGTGTGTGTGTGTGTGTGTGTGTGTGTGTGTGTGTGTGTGAGAGAGAGAGAGAGAGAGAGAGAGAGAGAGAGAGAGAGAAGAAGAAGAAGAAGAAGAAGAAGAAGAAGAAGAAGAAGAAGCCGAAACCAGATTGGCTTAATGGATAGAGCGCCGGTCTGCGGACTGAAAGGTCCCAGGTTCGATTCCGGTCAAGGACATGTACCTTGGTTGTGGGCACATCCCCAGTGGGGAATGTGCAGGAGGCGACTGGTCGATGTTTCTCTCTCATTGACATTTCTAACTCTCTATCTCTCTCAATTCCTCTCTGTGTAAAATCAATCAAATATATTTTAAAAGAAGAAGAAGGAGGGGGGGGAGGGAGGGGGAAGGAGGGAGGAGGAGGAGGGAGGGAAGAGACAAAGTGAGAAAAGCATTCAGACCCCGCAGGCCTCACCCTGGACACAGACAGGCCTTTGTTTTCCCATCTCGGCTCTGCAGCCCGGCCGGGGACAGGACCCCTGACGACCCTCGCCTCGGTTTCCCCATCCGTGAGGCCCGGATGACCTTCCTGGTGTCGCCCTGCCCCGCCTCCCTGGCCCACCCGCTCCTGGGGCTGCGGCAGGCATCGGAGATGCCAGGTGGCGCTTTGGAGCCTGCTGGTGGCGGTGCTGGGACGTGGTGACCGGTGGCAGGCTCTGTGCGGCTCCGGGTCGGGCTGGCCCCGGGGGTCCCAGGGCCTGGCAGGCAGGCCGGGAAGATGGGGGGCTTTGTTTGGCTCTGGGGGGTGGGGGGGGGCATCTGCCTCCTCTCCCCACAGGGGAAGGCGGGTTCTGGGATGTTCCCTCTCCAGCGCCCTGAAGCTCTGACGGCCCACGGGTGCCCCCCTGCCACCCCCACAGCCCGGAAACAGCCCCCGTGGCTGCCTTCCCCCTCTGCTCGAGGGGAGAGGGCCCCTAACGCAGTGGGAGCGGGGCGGGCGGGGCGCGTGCTCTGGGGAGTAATCGGTGCGGAGATAAGGCCCGGCAGCTGCGGGAGGCGATAGGCAGCCCCATAAACCCGGGTCGCCGGCAGGGCGCGGGGTGAAAAGGTAAAGCAGGACCGGCCGGCACCCGCCCTGCCCCAGCGCCAGGCTCCGCTGGAATTCCGGCGTGGGGGTTGTGGGCAACTCGGGCAGCGGGCACCTTCTCTGCTCCCCCCGTGGGGTGGGCCCGGGCCTGGGACAGGTGTCTGGGGGTGGGAATTAGAGGCCCACCCACTTTTTTTTTTTTTACCAACAGCCAGGGCTGGCAGCCAGCTGGGCACAGGGACAGGCGGACCACTGGCCAAATATTGAGCCATCTCTGTCCTGTGCCCACGGTCCTGCCTCCCCCTGGGCCATGCCCTCTCCCCACCCGCCCCGGCCTCGGGCAGCCACAGGGTCTCCAGGGCCCTCTGAAGCACGTGGTGCCCCAGTTCCGATGTGACAGTATCCAGGTCCTGCCATGGTTACATACTCTGATATCTCCCCTCAGCACCCCAATCCCCAGGTGTCTGAGGGGAGATGCCCCCCCCCATGTTTGCAAGCAGGAGGCCAGGGCAAGGACCGGGGTAGGGAGCAGCCTCTATGCCCCTGGGGGCTGCTGCGCCTCAAAGGGACTTGGAAGGCACAGAGAGGGGCGGGTGCCGCTTGGCCGGGCTCCAGGCCTGCTGTCCCCGGGAGCCGTGGGGCTCCCCACAATCTGCTCCAGACCTGGGGCAACCAGGGGGATTCAGAGGTAGTTGGGCCCGACCGCATGCTCAGCGGTGGAGCATCGACCTATGAACCAGGGGGTCATAGTTTGATTCCCTGTCAGGGCACCGGGTTGAAAGCTCAGTCCCCAGTAGGGGGCATGGCGGAGGCAGCTGATCAATGATTCTCATCATTGATATTTCTATATATCTCTCTCTCCCTCTCCCTTCCTCTCTGAAATCAATAAAAACATACTTTTTTGGGTTTTTTTTAATATATTTTATTGATTTCTTACAGAGAGGAAGAAAGAGGGATAGAGAGTTAGAAACATCGATGAGAGAATCATCTATCAGCTGCCTCCTGCACACCTCCTACTGGAGATGTGCCCGCAACCAAGGTACACGCCCTTGACCGGAATCGAACCTGGGACCTTTCAGTCCCCAGGCCGACGCTCTATCCATTAAGCCAAACCGGTTTCGGCCAAAAAAAACATACTTTTTTGAAAAGGTAGTTGGGGGGGAGGGGGCGGGGAGAAGTCCTCCAACCACACCCCACTCCAGCCCCTTCATTTTTTCTGTTTCCTCAGAGGGAGAGATCACCTCTGGTCACACGTCAGTCATAGCACTGCAGCGAGAGCTGGGTCCCGGTCCCCCACGACGGCGCCCGGCTCCCCGGGACCTGGAGCTGGGAGGCCTCGGGAGATGGCACCCGCTGACCAAGTGGCTGGAGGGCTGGAAGTTGGGTGAGAAGAAGCTGGTCGGCCGCCACGACCCCTTCCCGGTAGTCACCGCCTCTCATCTTGATGGGCTGCGCATCAGGCCAATCGGCTTCTCTCAAAGGCCTGTGACCAAAAGGGCGGGAACTGGGGGCCCGGGTCGCTGACGTGCATGGGTCAGCTCTGGACTCACACACTCTGTAGGCTGGGTCCACGCGGCCCCGACTCTGAGTTGGAGATGTGTCCTCGGGCGGTTTCTTGGGCCCTCCGGATGAGTCTGTAATTCAGAGCAGGTGCGGGACTGGGCAGAGGGGAAAGGAGCTGAGATGCAATTAGAAGCTCCTGCTAATTGCTGTCGAGCTGGGACGGCCTTCGTCGTTGTCCCAAATGGCATTCCCGGACCCATCACCATACAGGTGGGCCCCACCACGGGGGGTGTGAGCCAGGACGAGGTCACGCCCGCCCTCCGAGCACAAAGCCTGGAAGGGGACTCGGCTGTGAGCCATCAGCAGCCCCAAACCTGGCAGCTGGGGAAGGAATGGGTGCCTGGGGCCTGACGGGACAGCTGCGTGGCACGCCCAAGGGGACAGCTCGGTATCCACAGATACATGTCTCACCACCACCACGTGACAGAAGACTGTGTCCGAGGACTTGGTAAGAAGCCACGGTCAGAAGAACGTCATGGATGCTGGCCAGGGGGCAAGGCCTGCAGCCCCTGTGCTGATAGCTCTGCAGAAGGGGGCGGCGTCTGGCACCACGGATGCTTCTCTTGCCCTCACCCTCGCCCTCTCGGTGGGTTACCAAGAGTTCCATGCCACCTGCAGCCGGGTGCCGGAAGGCTTCAGTAAGCATGGCGGGGCAATCCGGAGGGTGTCAGGAGAAGAGAAATCCAGGTGCTCAGAATCGGAGGGGGGGGGGGCAGAGAAAACCCCAAACAAGTTCTGCTACTTTTCATTCTCATTGGCTCCCATCCCCTCTCCCCCACCCCTCCTCCACCCCGGAGCTAGAAGGAAGTTAGAGACAAGGGACTACAGCCCATCCTCGCTACAGATGGGGTCTCCCAGAGCCAAGGAGTCACAGCCTGCACACCCACGGAGCCCCCCACCCAGCCCAGGGCATTGGACACGCAGGCTGGGGCCTCTGCCACCACCCTCTGCTGCCTCCCAAAGGGGCCCAGCACCCCTGGTCTCCCAGCAGGTCTGGCTGCCTGCGGTGGACCTGGCGCCAAGAGTTCTGTCGCCACCTTGTGGCAGGACCAGGATGTGCCCAGGATGGCGCTGTGCCGTGGCAGAGATGGAGGGGAGGAAGCACCCAAGAGGGGGTGCCCAGCCGGTGTTGCTCAGTGGTTGAGCAGCGACCTATGAATCAGGAGGTCACAGTTTGATTCCCTGTCAGGGCACATGCCTGGGTTGTGGGCTCGATCCCCAGTGTGGGGGGTGCAGGAGGCAGCCAATAGATTATTCTTTCCCATCACTGATGTGTGTGTCCCTCTCCGAATCCCTTCCACTCTAAAATCAATTTTAAAATATTTTTTTAAAAGAGGGGAAAGGAACACCAAACATCCCTCACCCCCGTATCACTGTCGGTTTCTCCTTTTAGATCCAGTTTTCACCCCAAACTAGTAACAGGGGGGACCTGCAACCCCATTGTGGGCTGAATTGTCTCCCTACAGAATTTATCTGTTGACGTCGTAACCCCCAGGAACTCCGCGTGTGAGTGTATCTGGAGAGAGGGTCTTAGAGAGGGGATTGTGTTAGCATGAGGTCATAGGGCAGGGCCTCACTCAATATGGCCGGTGTCCTTATAAAAAAAGATCAAAACAGAGACACACCAGAGGGAAGGCCATGTGGAGACACGGGGACAAGACGGCGTCTACAAGCCAAGGAGCGAGGCCTCAGAAGAAACCGGGCCTGCTGACACCTTCATCTCGGACGTCCAGCCTCCAGGACTATGAGAAAATAAATGCCCGGTGTGTAGCCCCCCAGCCTGTGGCCCTCCGTGACAGCAGCCCTAGCACAGGCTCCAGCCCGACTTCCTCCGGGTCTCCGCTTCTCTCCTCCCTCTTCCTCTATCCGGCTCTCTTTCTTTCTCCATCTCTGAAGATAACCCCTTGGCCATTCATTCTACAAACGTTACTGAGCACAACAATGGACCAGTTTCCGGAGACAGAGAAATGAAAAGAGAACTTTTTAAAAATATATATTTTATTGATTTTTTACAGAGAAGAAGAGAGAGGGGTAGAGAGTTAGAAACATCGATGAGAGAGAAACATCGACCAGCCGCCTCCTGCACACCCCCTACTGGGAATGTGCCCACAACCAAGGTACATGCCCTTGACCGGAATCGAACCTGGGACCTTTCAGTCCGAAGGCCAACGCTCTATCCACTGAGCCAAACCGGTTTCGGCGAAAAGAGAACTTTTATTCACTCAACAAACATCCACTGAGCACCTATGAGGTGCCCGGCCCTGTTCTAAGCACTCCTTTATGATGATAGACAAGACAGGAGAGAGCCTGTATTCATGCGGACGGTCTGGTGGGGGATTCTGGCATGCAAACACCTGGCAGGTCCAGGTCCAAGTTCTAGGTGGGCTGGCAGGGGTGCCTGCCTGCTCAGGAGGAGGTAACACGTCCAGGAGAAAGGGAGAGAAGCCAGGGGGAAGAGCAACACTGTTCTGCGCCTGGAGGCCTGAGGAGGCGCCCTCTCTCCCCCTCATTCTCCAGAAAAGCGTCCACCACTAAGCAGTGCCCAGCGGGTGTGGGGACCCCATGAGCCGGGAATTAAAGGATTTCATGCTCGGGTGCCCATGGATGGAAGGAAGGGGCGCTGGCCCGGGCCCGGGGGACAGGCAGTGGCAGGAAGAAGAACAGGAAAGGAAGCCCCAGAGGCGTGAGCCCTCCCCACGGGACACCTGTTCCGATCCGAAAGCTCATTCTGGTGTTTGGATGTTTCCTCTCCCACCCCGCTTTGTAATTACAGCAGGACCCAACGTGCGATAGCGCTGAGTCACCAAGTGAGATGTAATTATTCTCCTGGCTCACGGAAATTAACGGCTTCAGAGAAAACACGTGCTTCCACGTGGCCATTTGGCAAAGCAGGTGTCTCCCTCATTCCTCCAGCTCCCCCCCCCCCTTGAGGCGGGGAGCCAAGAGCCAAGATGGAGGCTGCTCCCCCAGGGGCAGGAGCGAGGACACGTGGCTACTGTGTCCAGAAAGCGGTCCGGCTCGTCCTCCTCCTAGGTCGGAGTCTTCCCAGGGGTCCGGAGTACAGACTCATTCATCCAACATTCCTTCTTCAACAGCCGTTCGTGTGTGCCTACTATGTGCCAGGCATTGGTCATCCTCGGTCTCAGGGAGACGAGGTGAGCCAGGCAGGTGAGATCCCTTCTAAAAACTGATTATGTCCTGGATGGGAGACGAGACCAGAAACCATCCTATGTCAGATCGTGAGAAGGGCTGAGCAGAGAGTTTAAACAGGGTGTCGGGGCACACAGCTGGATGGCTATTTTAGACCCAGAGACAGGCTCTCTGACAAGGTTGCATTTAAATGTATTTCTATTGATTTCAGAGAGGAAGGAAGAGGGAGAGAGAGATAGAAACATCAGTGATGAGAGAGAGAATCATTGATTGGCTGCCTCCTACACGCTCCCCACTGGGGATGGAGCCCGCAACCTGGGCATGTGCCCTTGACCGGGATCGAACCTGGGACCCTTTAGTCTGCAGGTTGACGCTCTATCCGCTGAGCCAAACCTTGGCTGGTTGCATTTAAATTGAGGTTTGAGTAAAAAGAAAGAGATAGCAGGGCCAAAAAGGGGAGGGGGGGAGAGGGGGGCTCAGGGAACAGCCAAGGCAAAGGTGCTAAGGTAGAGATGAAAGCGAATCAGATGTGTTGAGACAGGCACGCACCGCAGAAGAGTCCTGTAGATCAGAGTGTATGTTTTCATTTTAAGGACAAAGAGAAACCATGTAAGGGCTTTAAGGGGGAAGGGGGTGCAGGTAAGCTTATAAACTGATTTTTTTTTTATCTTAATTACACTCTGCTGTGTCGAGAATGGGTTGTGGGAGAGGAATAGGAGCCGGGAAACTGGGGAGGGGACCTCTGCACCCAAGATGATGTGGGTATCCGTAGCTGTCTCCCCTGCTCCCCAAAACTACTTCCTCTCCACACCCCGACCCCCCTGACATCTCATTCTGTACAGACCTCCGTACAGCAGCTGAGAAGGTGTTTTCGTTGTGTAAGGACATTTGATGTTGATCCTCTTCGCCGGTGCTGTCAACCCCACTCACAGATGAGGAGACTGGAGCTCAGAGAGGTTGAGTGGCAGAGCAAGGGAATGGAAGCATACCTCTGCCTGGTGAGAGAGATGGCTTTGGAAAAACAAAAGCAGCTGGGAGACAATGATATCTAGATCTGCAGTGCCCAGCGGCTACGTTTTTGAAAGAAAGGATTCATACAATCTAATGCCCTCCACACCCACCCTCTTCCAAGAAGCCCCGTGTGAGGAGACACGTCCTAGCACTTGGCGTCCGGAGCATTGCTGCAGCCAGGGCAGAGGGGCAGAGGGCAGAGGGGCAGAGGGCAGAGGGCAGAGGGGCATGCACTTTGGAGCCAAAGGTCCTCCGATGACGTTCCACATCAGCCACTTCCCGCTGGGCCACCTACACCCTCAGTCTCCTCGACTAAAAGTGCAATAACCGACATTCAGGCGGCCGCAGGGCCTGGGGCACCTTCTTTGAACCTTCTCCGTGGGGAAATCTCTATCCTTAGGGTTAGTTTGGCTTTCTTGAAACACCCCTCAGCTGCTGGGAGTCGGAGACCACGTGGGTGCAGACAGCAGGGACACAGTTTGATGTTCAACACGTGTTCCGTGTGCAGCTCGGAGCCTGGCTGGCTGAGCCGCTCCTCCTCTGCTCCTGGGATCCCACCAGTCCATGCTGGCCTTGGCCCGGGCAACACCCCCACCTAGCGGCTACTTTCTCCTCCCTCCTGGATGGAAGAGCCGGGTGACAAGGAGGCCGCTGGTGGAAATGCAGATGCTCACCTAGCAGTTCAGTTCAGGGGCCTGAGACGCCACCTTTCTAAGGCCCTCCCGGGAGATGCTGGAACCCGTGGTCCTCAGGCCACACGTGAGCCGGGATGACCTTGAGCCGGGCATCCCTGAGCCGAGCTGACCAGCAGCAAGCTGGCAGAGGCTCGTCCACCATGCTTTCGGGCGTCAGTGGTCCCAGCGTGCACAGTCTCCTGCTGGTCTGAACTGAAGAAATAGCATTGGGTTGGGCTGTACACATAAGGAACCGCTTTCTGGTGTTACAAAAAAAAAGGCATATATGGAAAAAGTGCCCTCCAGTATCGGATACGGGGGCAGGTGCTGGAGATGCGAAGACAGGAGTTCATGGCCAAGGTCATGGGGAGTGGTAAATGCTGATTTCTTCACAGAGCACACGGACTATCTCCGGAGAGACCAGCAGGAGGCAGGAGAGGGCTGGCAGAGCAGAAAGGGCCCTGGATTTCAGAGTTCAAAGGCCAGCGGTCTAACTAACGCTAGTTGTACCATTATTGGGCTGTATGACCACAGCCAAATGAGTTGCCCGCCTTCATTTTCGCCAAGTAAAAGGGGGGAGAGGGATGCTGGTTGATATCGGGAAGAAACTTTATGGTTATAAGATTTTAAGGTCCACGAGGGACTGTACATAGCAAGGAGGCACCCAGACAACTGTACCGCCCGGCTTTGCAGCTTGCCTCTGCACTCGCTGGCTCTGTGACACTGGACAAATTACTTAACCTCTCTGTCCCTTGGTTTCCTCATCTGCAAAAAAATAAAAATAAAAATAAATAATAGCACCTTCTTCCTAAGGTTCTTGGAAAGAATAAATGAATTGACATGTAAAACACTACCTTGGTATTGTCACCTGAGTATTTACTATTATAACATGATGTGCTCTTGATTCCTTATTGGTCCTTTAAAAACCTCCTTAAGCCGAAACCGGTTTGGCTCAGTGGATAGAGCGTCGCCCTGCGGACTGAAAGGTCCCAGGTTCAATTCCAGGCAAGGGCATGTGCTTTGGTTGCAGGCACATCCCCAGTAGGGGGTGTGCAGGAGGCAGCTGATCAATGTTTCTCTCTCATCGGTGTTTCTAACTCTCTATCCCTCTCTCTTCCTCTCTGTAAAAAATCAATAAAATATATATTTTTTTAAAATAAAAACCTCCTTAATCATGCCGAAGCCGGTTTGGCTCAATGGATGGAGTGTCGGCCTACGGACTGAAGAGTCCCCGGGTTCGATTCCGGTCAAGGGTATGTACCTTGGTTGCGGGCACATCCCCAGTGGGGGGGGTGCAAGAGGCAGCTGATCGATGATTCTCTCTCATCGATGTTTCTAGCTCTCTGTCCCTCTCTCTTCCTCTCTGTAAAAAATCAATAAAATATATATTTTTTAAAAACCTTCTTAAGCCAGGCAGAGTGAGAGGAATTCTGAAATGGCGTTGGTTCTAAATTATGGGATACTTTCCAAGTGAGGCAGCTTTCAAGAGCTGGGCGTACTTTCCGGCCAACTCCCCCGACAGCCCATTGGCTTATGATCCAGCCTAGCCTATCAGAGCTCTCCAGCCCCCAGGCTCAATGATTGGTTCAGGAATGAGCACGTGACCCAAGCCGAGCCAATCAAAGGAATCTCTGGGGCTAGGTCTTGGGAAGAGACACCACTTTTTCCCCTCTGGGATCCATAACTGTGGAAAGCTGGAATCCTGGAGCTCCCTGCTTCGTCATCTTAGCTGCCGGAGAGCCGGCCTGAGGACGGGCCGAAAGGAGAAGCGATCCGGACCCAAAGGGGGAAGGAGGACTCTGAGGACCCTATCGGAACCCCTGCCCCAGACACTCCCGACTCCAGGCACCCAAACTTCTGAGGCCAGTCGCTTCTTTTTTATTCCTTACGCTGGGCTGAGTTGGGTTTCCTGAAGAGTCCTGTGGCAGGTGTTATGGAAGGTCTCTCTTCTGTCCCCTGAGGTCCCAGCAGAGCCGCCTTCTCTGTGGAGGAAAAGGAAACCCCTTTCACTGAAATGGAGGAAGGGGGTGAGTGTGCCCATTGTACAGATGGCAAAGAGGAGGCGGCAGGGCATCAAGGGCACGGCGCTGGCAGACCTCGATGAAGCCTGACCTGTCCAGCCCTAAAGGCCATGCTTTCTACCTTAGACCACGTGGCCGCCCTTGGATCCACCGCTCCCCTCCTCTCCCTCCCCCGGAGGAATTCATTCCTCGCCTGAAAACCTTGATGTTAAAAGTGGGTTGGTGGTTCTCGAAGGGGCGGTTGTTAGAAATGCAAATTCGAGGCCCCACCCAGACCTCCTGGATCAGACACTCGGAGGGTAGGGCAGGCCAGGAATGTTTCAACTGGCCCTCCTGGAGATTCCGTTGCAGGCTCAAGTGTGAGCCCTCCTGCCAGAAGAGCACACATCAGCTTCGTGTTCGTTTAATTAGGTATTTGCTGAGCTGCCGTGTGCCAGGGCTGGCAGGATAGAAACAAGCCAGACGAGGCCCTGACGGCCAAATTCACACTCCGCACCCGCTGAACCAACATCTCTGCTGGGGAGGCCTCTGCAGCCAGCATCCTGTGTTCTTGGCCATGACAAACGCCTGGGAACGTCCAGGCCTTCATATACTCGCTCCCCTACCTCCGTCCAATCCACCGGCAGGCCGGCTGCTCTCGCTTCAGTACCCAACTTCAAGCTCCCCTCCCTGAGGCCCCCCTGCAGAATGCACTGCCCCCCCCCCGCCCCGCCCCTGAGAGGGCCTCACAGCGGGGTCTGCAGTCCGTGCTCAGGGCACTAACCACCTGGCATTGCAGCGCCTACTGAAGGTGGTCTCTCCCTCCAGCTGTAAATACTGTGAGGGCAGATGCTGTGGTCTCTTTCTCCTCTATCCCCAGAGCCCAGCGCGGGGCCTGGCTCGCAGGGGAAGCAAATAAATATTTGATGAATGGATTCATAAGGGAATTAGAGGCAGCCCTGAAAGACGTGAAAGGCTCAAAAGCACAGCGTGTGGTCCAGAGCCAGTGGCACCAGCATCAGCACCAGCACCAACATCTCCTGGGAGGCTCCAAGGGATGTCCAATCTCAGGACTGCCCGGACCCACCGCATCCCAGTCTGCATTTAACACGATGCCCAGGTGCCTCGTGGCTTTCCGAGTTTTGAGAAACCCTGCAGGGGCTGTCTCGCCCTCTGCGGTCACGCTGCGGGCATCATTATCTGGGCTTGTTTGCGCGCAGAACGAGGTTTTAGACGGCTAAGGCTACTTTTTCCTCCTCCTGGGACAACTCCCTGACGTGACACCTTCCAGAAAACAGAGGGGCCCGGGGACACGGGCCCACACACCCAGGACACAGCTGCTGGGACCACCTCGGCTCTCCCCCGGATTCTGGGCGCCCCAGAGACTTCCGAGGAAGATGCACAGAGCTTAGTGCTGGCCGGGAACCCGCCGCTCGCCGAGAAGGAAGGCCATCCATAACGGCGGGGAGATCCATGGCCCCGAGATCGATCCTGGTATATTTATGGAGCGTGGGTCCCAGCTGCAGGGAGGTTCCGAGGGCCAGACAGCGTCTCCGAGCTTCCCTGGGACCCTGCTTCCCTTCCCAAGAATTATGGGATGTCCTTTGTCTCCGCTCAATGGCGCCCTGGAGTTACAGAGCCATTTAGGAAACGAATCGGCTCATTTTTTTTCCGCCTCCCCCTGGCTCGCGGTGACAGGGCGCCCACCCCGGCCCAGGAGTTATGAAAGGGACGAGATGGGACGGACACTTCAGCAGCTCCCTCCCTCACCAGCCGGCCCCGAAGCCTTAACTCCTCGCCAGACGTGGAACATTTCGGGAAAAGCAAAAAGGTGAAAGTGTGAGGTAGGCATTTTATTTTATTCCAGGTATGTTACCCCTTGGAGTAAAGAACATGGCAATTTTTTTTTTCTGAATATTTTCCCACGGTTCCCGCCTCTCGACATGCCATACCTAGTAATCCCGAGGAGAGACAAGGCACTTTACCTCGCTGGGCCTCAGTTTCCCCATCTGTGCGGGTGGTGCTCCCGCCTGCACCTGCAGGTTACTCTGGGGGCTATTTACGAGGTGTGGGTGGAGCTAAGGAAACCTTCAGGGGGATGGCGAAGGTTCCTGAGCCTGGAAACATCTGGTGCCACCGTGGGCCCCTGAGGTTGCCAGGGAGGGGGCTCGTCAGGAAGAGTTGTAGCCGGGAAAGGCCGGCAGGAGCTGGGCCTGGGGCTGTAGAGGGGGACGCTGTGAGGCCCAGGAAGGGGCTACCACATGCCATCCTGGTGAGAACATGCTTCGCCGGTGCTTTCTGTGTGTGGCATCCCCGAGCCTGCTGCTTCCTCTGCCAGGGAGGCTGTCTCAGTCTGTGTGGGCAGCTATAACAAAAACAACCCAGACCGAGAGGTTCCTGAACCACAGATCTTTACTCCTCTGAGTTCTGGAAAGCCTACGGTCAAAGAGCCAGCAGATCCACATCTGGTGAGAGCCCACTCCTGGCTCCTGGAGAGCCTTCTTCTCAGTGTGCCCTCACCCGGTGGAGGGAGTGAGGGGCTCTCTGGAGCTTCAGTAAAGAAGGGCACCAATCCCATTCGTGAGGGCCCCCTCCTCGTGACCTAATCACCTCCCAAAGGCCCATCGCCTAATGCCACACAGTCTTGTGGGTTAGGTTTCAACATATGAATGGGGGGTGGGAGACACACAAGCATTCAGTCTACACAGAAGGACTGTCTTTCAGTCCTCACTGCGTGGACTGAAAGTCCATCACCAAGTGTCTGCAAGACCCTGAGTGACTCCATGCCCTCTGTGGGCCTTGGTTTTTCCCATATGGAAATGACTGGATCTACACCCAGTGGTGGCTGCTGGCCAGGGGACATTCCCCTTCTAAGAGCTGTCACTCCGTCAGAAAGATGCCCTCAGCCCAGAAATTTCCAAAGGGAGCAGGAGGAGGAAGAAAAGGGTCTCTCTCCTCTGATGGACCAGCAAGCACTCAGAAGTATAAAGTGACACAGTTGGTGAGAAATGGCAGAGAAAAGGAAATGGGGAAATGAACAATTTCCAGCCAGCAAAGTGGCTTTGCTCCCAAAGGAGCTAAGGAAGGCGCTTAAAGTTCAACTCTCTCCCGGAAGACAGAATGAACGATTCGGAAGCCAGAGGCTATGAGCACAAGGTGAGAGCAAACGTTTACCAGAAATATCACAGGACAGGGGTCCGTGTCCTTCTGTTCAAACAGAGCACACAAATCGGTCAGGAGAAACAGTAACCCCTCGTGGGGAAATGAGCAAAGAACAGTCAATTAATAAGAAGGGCAGGAATAAATGGTTACAAAAAAAAATAGAAACTCTAACTAACATAGACATGTACATTAAAATAACTATTAGACACAATTTTTTTTACCCACGAGAGAAGCAAAGTTCTTTGCTATTAATAACTGTTCGTTGGAACGTGCCAAACAGAGATGATGTATTCCCTTAATGGGTGTAAATTTCCCCAACTTTCTTTGAACGCGCAACAATAGCCATTGAAAGTTCATATCCTTTGGTCATTTAATTCTGTTCCTCAGAATTTAAGCCAAGGAGATAATTAAAGATATGTGCAAAGATTCCTATAATGAAGAAGTAGCAGAAACTACCCAGACATTGACAAGGAAATGGGTAAAGTACATTCATATAATGAGCATATAGGTTCATTCATGTGATGAAATGCAAGCATGTGTGGGAAGTCACTTTTTTCCAAAAACATTCAATGGCATGAAGAATCACTCACAATATAATGTTAAACGAAAATATAAGACACAAAACTGAATATGTAATGATACCCATAGGTAAGAATATGCAATGTTGGAATACATAAACATGGGCATGGAAAGGAACAGGGAGGAGGTGCATCAAAATGGTAACAGAGAGTTTCATCAGAAAAAATTGTTTAAGATATAAAAGGCCTTTGGCCGAAACCGGTTTGGCTCAGTGGTAGAGCATCAGTCTGCGGACTGAAAGGTTCTGGGTTCGATTCCGGTCAAGGGCGTGTGCCTTGGTTGCGGGCACATCCCCGGTAGGGAATGTGCAGGAGGCAGCTGGTTGATGTTTCTCTCTCATCAACGTTTCTGGCTCTCTATCTCTCTCCCTTCCTCTCTGTAAAATATCAATAAAATATATTTTTTTTAAAAAATAAAATAAAATAAAAGGCCTTTGGATAAAACTTGGGATCCTCCAGGAACAATTAGGCTGCAATCAGATCTCCTTTTAAACCATCCTATAGACTCTTCATAAAGAGCTAATATGCTAATTAGAGCGGATGGCGGAATGATCTTCCAGAACGACCAGTGGGCGGGCCTCAGGGCCGAGCCCCTTGCATGAATTTCGTGCATCAGGCCTCCAGTATGAAATAAGCCTTGAATCCCACTCTAAGTAGAATTACACATCAAGAAAAAAAATATTCATTCTACAAACACAGAGTACTTTTATGTCCAACGTTATAATAGGTTTTTAAGCTATACAGACAAATAAGTCAAGAGACCCCAATACCAAAGGCCTTGTTTGTGACCAGATAGGGAGAAAGTAGCCCACCAGTGTGGCTCAGTAGTTGAGCATCAACATATGAACCAGGAAGGTCACAGTTCAATTCCCAGTCATGGCATATGCCCAGGTTGTGGGCTCAATCCCCAATGTGGAGCGTGCAGGAGGCAGCTGATCAATGATTCTCATCATAAATGTCTCTCTCTCTCTCTCTCTCTCTCTCTCTCTCTCTCTCTCTCTCCTCCCCCCTCTCCCTTCTCTGGAATCAATAAAAATATATTTTTTTTAAAAATAGGGAGAAAGCATGCACTATTAATTATGGTAGAATGCAGATGGCCCAATTAGAAACCTAAGCAGAGAGACTAACTCCCAGCACCCAAGAAGTGCAGGTAAACTCTTTGGAGGGGATGGGGGGGGGGAAGAGAGGGGAAAGCTGATTTAATAAGTCTTGAAAGGTCTGTAATGGTCAGCCAGGTGGGTGAAGAGAAGGCAGAAAATGCAAGGTAGAGGGAACTGCGTATGTGTGGGAGGCAAAACGATGCCCACCCCAAAGATGTCCATGTCCTCACCCCTGGAGCCTGTGAACATGTTGCTTTACATGGCAAAGGGGACTTTGCAGGTGTGATCAAGGTTGAGGACCTTCATGTGGAGAGATGAGCCTCCAGTATCTACTTGGGCCCAACCTAATCACAGGGGTCCTTTACATCGAAGGATCTTTCCTGGCAGAGTGCAGAGGGAGATGTGACTACACAAGAGTGGTCAGAGAGATGCCACGTTACTGGCTTTGAAAACCGAGGAAAGGATGCAACAGCCTCCATCCGGAAGCTGGCAAAGGTAAGGAAGCGCGTCTTCCCTGGAGCCCGGAGAGGAATGAGGCCTTGTCAACGCCCTTGATTCTTAGCCCCGTGAGGCATGCTTCAGACTTCTCACCCACGGAAACATAGCAGAGTAAACCTATGTTGTTTCAAGCCCCAAGGTTTGTGGTCACTTGTTACAGCAGCAATAGAAAACCAGTACATTGTGCGAAGGCCTGGAGGTGGGAGACTGAGCTGCATATGGAAGTAAAGATGGCGAGCAATATGTATTGATCACCTGCCAAAGCTTCTGCTTTGTGCAAGACCCTCTCCCAGCTCACACACCAGGATAGAAAGTGGCCGAGGGCTCAGGGAGGCTCCAAGGAGGGCAAGGCCAGTGTGTCTGGGGGCTGGGTCAGGGCTCCATTGAAAAGGAGGTCGCTGAGTTGGGTCTGGAAGAGTGAACAGCCACGACCAGGGAGAAGGCCCTTTCAGACTGGGGAGCAGCATGAGCAAATTCACTGAAAATAGCTTGTCTGGGGAACGGCATGCGGCCCAGGGCAACCCAGAGCATGGACGGAGCCGAAGAGTTGGGGACCCCAGCTGGGCAGGAATGACCAGCTGGTGAAGGGCCTTGAATGGTGGTGGGTTAAGGGGTTTGAACTCTACCCTGTAGGGAACGGGATGGGGCATTTGGTTCTTGGCAGAGAATGAGCCTGCTTCTCTCCGAAGTCCCTGGTGCACTGGGACTCTCTGGAGAAGAGGACTTCCAGGCCTGGGCCAGCAAAAGACACTCAGACCAGGAGGCTGGGCGGCTGGGAGGCTGGGAGGCTGAGCCATTGGGGAGGCCAGCCTGGGACTGGCTGGCACCAGCTTTCCTCACACCTGTCCCCTGTCCTCTAGCATCACTCCTTTCCCATGACACATTCCCCAACAGCAGCAGATGGGGATTGAAGGCCATCACGCTCTGCCAGCCTCCTTCTCCCCCGAAGAAGATTGGCCCAGACACTAGGGCAGGCCTGGCCTTCGGGTCAAGGAGCCGTGGCTCTGGGGGAGGAAGGCGGAGGGCAGGGAGCAGGCAGGCCATGGCCCCTGGGGTCTCCTTCCCCCCAGAGGTGGGGCTCCGATGCCCGTGTCCCCACCACGCAGGGAGAATCAGCGGCTTTGGCCACTGCCTGGACACCCCTTGCAATGCCTTCCGCACTTTGGTGAAAGGGACTCCTTTCTCCGTCCTTCCGGGCCTGTGGGGCTTATCATAAAAGACTCTCTGCTTCCGCGTCTTCAGGAGAGGATGCCTTCTAAATCCATTACGTTGCCAACGCCTGCACTCGCAGGCCAGCGAGAAGGGTGCGGGATTGATGGATGTACCTGTCATATTTATGGTTTGTAGCCGTGTGATTAATGGGCTTTGTGGTTTATAATGCAATGCTCATTTCACTCTCCTCTTTAAGCTCCAGGTGATTTATCGGGCCTGGCATGGCGGCGCATTTCAATGGGATGACAGTGATAACACGTTATCACCCTGGATTATCAATTAGTCTCCTCTGAGAAGAGGGTCTCCCAGAGTCAGGATGAGAGCAGGATGGGGAGAGGGGATGCTTCTTGACACGCCTGGAGATCCCGGCCTTTCTCCCGGACAGCCAGCTCTGTGCCCGCCTCTGCTCCACCAGCTTTGTCTCGCCCAGGGACTGTGGGCGTCTGGAGGGTGGACTGAGAGGGCCCCTGGAGGGTGGACTGTGAGGGCCTGGAGGGTGGACTGTGAGGGCCTGGAGGGTGGGCTGTGAGGGCCTGGAGGGTGGACTGTGAGGGCCTGGAGGGTGGACTGAGAGGGCCCCTGGAGGGTGGACTGTGAGGGCCCCTGGAGGGTGGATTCTGAGGGCCTGGAGGGTGGACTGTGAGGGTCTGGAGGGTGGACTGAGAGGGCCCCTGGAGGGTGGACTGTGAGGGCCCCTGGAGGGTGGATTCTGAGGGCCTGGAGGGTGGACTGTGAGGGTCTGGGGGGTGGACTGTGAGGGTCTGGGGGGTGGACTGTGAGGGCCTGGAGGGTGGGACTGAGAGGGCCTCTGGAGGGTGGACTGTGAGGGCCTGGGGGGTGGACTGTGAGGGCCCCTGGAGGGTGGACTGTGAGCACCTGGAGGGTGGACTGTGAGGGCCTGGAGGGTGGACTGTGAGGGCCTGGAGGGTGGACTGAGAGGGCCTGGAGGGTGGGAGTAAGTCCAAGCCTCCCTATCTCCCCTACCTAGTGCAGGGCTGGCACATAGTAAGTGCTCCACACACGCACTCAGAAGGGCCAAAGGCAGGGTTAGCGGGGACCTGGGGCAGAGGCAGGAGCAAGTGCTCACAGTGGGCAGACAGGCGGGAGGCATCCCCTCGTGCAGCTCACAACCTGCACAACTGAACACAGCGCACGCCTGTCCCACTTCTGGCCCAACCCTTGTCTGGACTTGGCGACCCAGTTGGACTCTCTGATTTTTTTAAATATATATATATTTTTATTTCAGAGAGGAAGGGAGAGGGAGAGAGAGAAAGGAAATCAATGATGAGAGAGAAACATTGATAGGCTGCCTCCTGCAGCCCCCACACTGGGGATCAAGCCCGCAACCCAGGCATGTGTCCTGACCGGGAATCGAACCATGACCTCCTGGTTCATAGGTCAATGCTCAACCAGAGCCTCACCAGCTGGTCTGGACTTTCTGATTTCGACCTTTTGTGCTTCTCAGGGCTTCCGTTCACATTCACCACTGCTCCCCTCCCACTTTGGGCTGCCCTGCCCACACCCCGCCCCGCAGACCCAGCTCTGGTCCCAGGAAAGCAGGTGTTGGTGAGAGCCCCGAATGAGAGGACACAGACACCGAAGCAGAAGATGAGTCAGTGAGTTAGAGGCTGGCACAGAGGAAGCAGAGAGGAACGCTGACAAGGAGCTCCTTTAGGACCCGGACCACAGAGCCATCACCTCTGGATCCCAGCAGCCCCCGTGCCTAGCACAGAGGAGGCACCCATCTGATGGGAGGGGCCAAATGCAGGAGGACGGAGGGAAGGGAGAGAGAAGAAGGGACAACCTCCAGGACGGAACCCAGACAGGCAGCCCTAGCAGCAGTTCTAAGGAGCAAGGGTGGGAACGTGACAGCCATTAAGTCAGCTGCTGTCTCGCAGCCGAGGGAGGATAATGGACGTAGAGGACATAACAGCAGACACAGAGAGAGGGCACACAATTGAGGTGCATTGGCTGGCGGGCTGGATGGGGAGTGCCGAGGGGCAAGGAGGGATTGGGATGATTTCTGAGTCTCTGCCTGATAAAAATCGTGAGTTGGGGAAGGTGGGGAGAAGGGCAAGGGTGAGAGGCAGTAGAAGCAGGGGTCGCTTGTGGAGTTGCACGTTTGTGAAATGTCTGTGAAATATACGAGTGGGAATAGACAGCTGCCAGGGAGGCGGTTGGATACACGCACCCAAAGTTCATGACCATGAGGGCTGAAGAGAGGAGTCAGAGACAGACGAGGCCCAGGAGGAGGTCAGCCTTTGGAGGCTGAAGAGCCAGACAAGAAGCGTGTGTGGGAGATCCGTGTGCCCCGGGGAAGCGGTGGGATGGGGGGGGGGGGGGTGTGAACCGGAGGAGGAGCAGATTCTATTCGTGTGGTCCTGAGATAGTCACTGTAAAACAAGCAGATTGTCAAATGACAGCGGGGAGGGGAGGGAGATCTGGGGGAGATAAGAGATCAACCGAAGGACTGGTATGCATGCATATAAGTATAACCAACGAACACAAAACTCTAGGGAGGGAGGGCATGTATGGGAGGTGGGGGGGGGGGGCCAATGGTAAGCTATGTACACATATAATACCTTAATAAATTTAAAAAAGGAAAAAAAAGAAGCGTGTGTGGGCGAGAGCAGGGCAACAGGAGGAAAACCAGCGAAAGTGTGGCTGCACGAACCCAAGACAGGGCGGTGTTCCCAGAAGAACAGGAGTGACCCCCGGGATGAGAAGCTGCGGAGAGCCCGGGTAAGTCAAGAACACAAACCCCATTACATGTGGCCGCTCGGGGTTCACGTTGGGAGGAGATGTAGGAGCAAATGTCTGATTGGGGTGGAGAGTGAACGAGGGCAGAGGAATTCATTCGAGTGAATGACAGGAGTGTAATAAACTCTTTCAACGTGTTTTACTGAACAGGGGGACAAAGAAAGGGGGAGGGGTCGGCAGGAGAGAAAATTGGAGTCAAAGAAGGGTGTTGTTTAAGTTGGCAGTACTACAGCCCTGGCCGGTTTGGCTCCGTGGATAGAGCATCGGCCTGCGAACTGAAAAGTCCCAGGTTCAATTCGGTCAAGGGCACATGCCTGGGTTGTGTCCTCGATCTCCAGTTGGGGGCATGCAGGAGGCAGCCAAGCAATGATTCTCTCTCATCATTGATGTTTCCATTTCTCTCTCCCTCTTCCTTTCTCTCTGAAATCAATTTAAAAAATTTTTTAAATTAAAAATAAAAAGATGGCCAAAACCGGTTTGGCTCAGTGGTAGAGCGTTGACCTGCGGACTACAGGGTCCCAGGTTCAATTCCGGTCAAGGGCATGTACCTTGGTTGCGGGCACATCCCCAGTAGGGGGTGTGCAGGAGGCAGCTGATCAATGTTTCTAACTTTCATCCCTCTCTCTTCCTCTCTGTAAAAAAATCAATAAAATATATTAAAATAATAATAATAATAAAAAGATGGCAGTACTACCCCTTGTTTGTCTGCGATGGGAATGACCCAGACTTTAGAAGGAAAATAGATGCCGCAGGAGAGAGGAGTCGCTGCCCCAGATCTAGTGCACAGGTGGAGGGGGGTCTGGAAAGGGACAGCTCATCGTGTGCACCAGGAGAAAGCAGATCTGGACACGCACAAGCCCCGCACACGTGAGACGCTCAGTGTACGTGGGAGTTACACCCTACCGCTCGCCTGTCTTCTCGGCCCAGACCCACTGCCTGCTCTCTGATCTCTGCTTCTTCCCCACAGACCCGTGGCCGCCTGGGGTGCTGCTCGGCCCTTCCCAGGCGTACCTCCAACCCCCACCCCCGCTGTTCCTCACCTGGCCTGCCAGAGCTGGCCTCCGCTCTCAGCACGCCCATCCCCGAGGTGTCCGGCAAGGTGCCAACAAGCGGGACCGGCCCCGAAAGGCAGGAGAACGTGGCTGTGCCCTTGGGGACACAGAGAAGGTTCAAGGAGTTGGCACCCCAGGAACTGGGCCACCTGCACAGCCACACAAAGGCAGGGACCTCCTGCCGAACGTTAAGGACGTGTCGAATGGAAAACGAAAATGCTGTGAGTCCCCTGCGAATGGAATCACAGTCAACACATTCAGGGACGTAAGAAACTGCCATCACTGGCCAAAACCGGTTTGGCTCAGTGGTAGAGCGTCGGTCTGCGGACTGAAAGGTCCCGGGTTCGATTCCGGTCAGGGGCATGTACATTGGTTGCGGGCGCATCCCCGGTGGGGATTGTGCAGGAGGCAGCTGGTCGATGTTTCTCTCTCATTGACGTTTCTAGCTCTCTATCTCTCTCCCTTCCTCTCTGTAAAATATCAATAAAATATATTTAAAAAAAAAAAAAAAGAAACTGCCATCACTGAATTTAATTCCTCTCTTAAGCTTCCTTGTTTGTTTGTGTTTGTGTGTTTGTTTGTTTGTGGCAGCAACTAAACCTCACTTGGTTTCTGGTCTCCTTTCTACTGGGAAGTACCCACATCCTCCAGAGCTTAAGTGATGTCAAAGCACAGGTGTAAAGCAGAGTCTGATCTTCAGGCACCTCACCACTTGCGTCTCCGTAGAGTCTGCACGGCTGTGTCCTTGTCCCGGCAGCAGGGCCTGCAGGCCCTCTCACAGCTGAATTCCACGTGGGGCCTTCAGAAAACCCACTAGGAATGAGTGGGGCTTCTCGTGGCCTCTGAGATGCAGTGGGGTCCAGAAGAGTCATTCTCTGTTTCCCGGGAAACAACATGAGCCTCACCCACTAACCTCTACCTGACAAGCACCTACAAACATTTCTACTGAATGTCACAAGCCAAGCGGGGCTCAGAAGGACTAGGGTGTGTTTCCACTTTCCCAAGGCCTGTGCAGGAAAAGGGTCACATGTTTCCTCTGCTATCAGATACCAACATTACTTGGGAGATTCTGTCATTTCTCCTCCTCTTTGTTTTCCCCGGAAAGAAAGAACAAATAGAGCTCTTTCTAGGGACCAAACAGCTAAGCTCCAATTTTCACTGGCTATTGTTTCTCGCTTTCTTATTCCAGAAGATTTGTACCTC
The DNA here is from genome assembly GCA_963924515.1 of Vespertilio murinus. NCBI lineage: Eukaryota > Metazoa > Chordata > Mammalia > Chiroptera > Vespertilionidae > Vespertilio > Vespertilio murinus. The sequence continues at coordinate 188,802,470 of OZ004707.1, forward strand.
CTGGGAGGGGTGGGTGTTAAAGCATATGTATTCTTGAGTAGAGATTTTATGTGGTGAGTTCATCAAAGCTTCAATTTTTTTTAAATTTTATTTTAACCTTCATCTCTATATGAAATCCATTTTTTTTAGAGCCACATACCCAATAAGAACCCCAAGCAGGATAAATACAAATAAATCCTCACCTAAGCACATCACAGTTAAACTGCTGAAAAGATAAAGAGGGTATTTATAAATTGTCAAGAGAAAAATGCCACATCATATACGGGACAATAATAATAAAAAGGACAGCTGGTGTCTCAGTGCAAACAAAGGTGGCCAGAAAACAGTGGAACAGCACCTTTGAAGTAATGAGATAAAGAGACATGTTGTAATCTCTGGAAAAATCACTTTCAAAAACCACAAAGTACAGCTAACAATAATAAAGGAGATTCAATTAAATACTAAAAATTACTTGACTCGCCCAAAAAAAAAAAAACAGTCAAGAGACCTAGCTGGTTTGGTTCAGTGAATAGAACATGGGCCTGTGGATCAAAGGGTCCTGGGTTCAATTCTGGTCAAGGGCACATGCCCGGGTTGTGGACTCAATCCCCACTGGGAAAGGGAGGGGCAGTGCAGGAGGCAGCTGATCAATGATTCTCTCTCATCATTGATGTTTCTATTGCTTCCTCTCCCTCTATTCCCTTTCTCTATGAAATCAATAAAAAACATACTTTAAAAAAAAAAGTCAAGCCGAAACCGGTTTGGCTCAGTGGTAGAGCGTCAGTCTGCAGACCGAAAGGTCCTGGGTTTGATTCCGGTCAAGGGCATGTACATTGGTTACGGGCACATCCCCGGTAGGGGGTGTGCAAGAGGCAGCTGGTTGATGTTTCTCTCTCATCGACATTTCTAGCTCTCTATCTCTCTCCCTTCCTCTCTGTAAAATATCAATAAAATATATTAAAAATAAAAAAGTCAAGAAAGGAGAAACAGAGAATAAAGAATAGATGAATCAAATGAAAAACATATATCAAGATGGACGATCAATTAATGATCAATTAAATAGCAAAGGACTAAGAATTGTAATTCTAAACCAGAGAGTTTTGAGTAAATTTTATAAAAGAACTAACTACATGCTATCAGTAACAAAAACTCTTTCAATATCAAAACTGACAGACTAAAAATTTTTTTAAAGTATTTTTTAAAAAGCCTGTAAACGCTAACCACAGAAAGCTGGTATGTCTGTATTAGACAACGCGGGGAAAAGGATAAAGTGAACAAATTTCTTGAAACACACAACTTGCCAAAACCAACACAAGAAGACATGGAAAGTCCACATAGCCTTATACCTGTTAGAGAAATTGGATTATTCATCAGTAACCTTCCCACAAGGATAACTCCAAGTCAAGATGGCTTAACTAATAAATTATAACAATAAATAAACAAAACAAACTGTACAGAAACTCTGTCATAAGTTGAGCTCCCCAAAAAATAGGCTTTGAGAGAGTTTTAGTGAAGTGGTTCATTGGAGGGTGTTCTTAGGAACACCTGTCATGGAGCTAAGGAAGAAAGATTAAGAAGGAGACACTGAACAATGATGGAGTTGCAACAGAGGTGTCAGCCCCTTTAACGCTGTCCCGGAGGAGGGGTCCAGACCCTTTGTAGTCCCACATTGATCTAGTCATCGTGGGTCGATTAGGCAAGAGGCCAGCACTGGTCCAAGGGCAATGCCCGGGCAGGAATCATCAGCAGGCACCATCCCCAGAAGCTGGGAAATGACTGCTTCATTTCTGAGAGCGAGTATCTGGAGTGGATGGGGGTACCACAGGGTCTATTATAAACTTTCTCAGAAAGTAGGAAAGGAAGCAACGTTTTTGCAACTCATTCTGAGGCCATAGCAAAAACTGGGAAATATATGACAAGAAAGAAAATTACGAGCCAATATTCCCCTTGAGCATGAATGCAAAATTCCTTAATAAAATGTTAGCTGCTTGAATCTGCAATATAGTAAAAGGATAATACATCATGACCGAGTGCTGTTTATTCCAGGCACTTAAGATTGATTTAATATAAAAGGAGAAAGCAATGCAATTCTCCATACTAGAGGAATAAAAGATGGAAATCACACAATCATTGCAAAAGATGCAGAAAATGTATTTGACGAAACTCAATTCCCATTCATAATTTTTTTAATCCTCAGGAAACTAGGACTAGAAAGGAGCTTTCTCAACCTGATAAAGGACATCTGAAAAATCTACAGTTAGCATCCGTCCTAATAGTGAAACATTGGATGTTTTCTCCCTAAGATCGGGAACAAGTCAAGAATATCTGCTCTCACTACTACTCCCTTTTAGCATTGTACTAGAAGTCCTATCCAGAGCAACAAAGAAAAGAAATTAAGGAAATAAAAAGCACAAAGATTGGAAATGAAGACATAAAGATATCTTTACACACAAATAAAGTTATTGTTTGCATAGAAAACTCTAAGGAGTCTACAAAAACACTAATAAAAGCCAATAGGTGAATATAACAAGTCCACAGGATATAAGACTGGCGCATAAAAATTAATTGTATTTCTATGTACTAGAAAGAAACACTGGCATATTAAAAATTTTAAAACAACCTAATTAAAAACAGCATCAAAATTTAATTACCAAAGAAAGAATCTAACAAAAGATGTGCAAGACCTCCCTATTAAAAATTAAAGATCTAAATAAATGAGGCGACACCATGTCCATTCTCTCACATTTATTTATAATTCAATGCAATCTTAATTAAAATCCCATCAGGCTTTTTGAAGAGACTGCTATGCTGATTCTAAAATATATGGACATGTAAAAGGCCTAAGATGGTCAGAGAGTCTTGAAAAAGAACAAAGTTGAAGGACTTTCACTATGATTCCAAGGTTTACCATAACACTGAGTAATCAAGACAGTATGGTATCAATGTAAGGCAAGGATAGAGGGACTTAAAGTATGACAAAGGAATAAGAGACAATCAAGATTGCCAGGCATCTTTTAAAAATAGAATTACAGAAATAAAATCATAATTAAAAATTTAAATTCAGTGGATAAATTAAATTCAAAATAGCTGAAGAGTTGATCAGCAAAACAGAAAACAGATTTGAAGAAAATGTCCAATATGCCCATGAGATAGAAATGGGATAGAAAAACAAAAAAAGAAAAGTAAAGACTAATAGAGAATAGAGTGAAAATGTTGAACAAATGTCTACTTAGAATTCAAAGTGAGAGAACAGAGTGAAGGAGGAAGAGGCTATATTTGAAAAGATAAAAAAGAAAAATGTTAAGATGTTAGCAAAACTAATCCTATATGATAAAAGACTAATATGCAAATCAACCGAATGGCAGAACAACCAGTCACTATGATACACACTGACCACCAGGGGCAGACGCTCAATGCAGGAGCTTCCCCTCGTGGTCAGTGCGCTTTACAGGGGGATCGCCGCTCAGCCAGAAGCCGGGCTCACAGCTGGTGAGGGCAGCAGTGGTGGCAGGCCTAAGCTGGCAGTCAGACATCCCCAGGGGGTCCTAGACTATGAGAGGGAGCAGGCTGGACTGAGGGACACCCCACACACACATACCAGTGCACGAATGTCATGCCCCAGGTCCCTAGTGAAAGACATAAAGCTAAAAATTCAAGAAAGCTCCAAGCAAGATAATTAAAAGAAATCCCTATCTTGCTACATCAAAGGCAAATTTCAGAATATCAAAGATCCTAGAATGTAGGCTCCATGATGGGAAAGAGCACCACCCACATCATAACCATCAACTAATACTTGAGCAATGGATGAATTAAGCAGGAATGTTAAAAGAAGTCAGAGAAATGGGATCTATTACCTACAAAGAAATATTTAAATTAATAACTGACTTTTTAGCCACCATGGAAACCACATGAAAGTGAATTAATATTTTCTAAGTGCTGAAAGTAACTGCCAACCTAGAAATCTGTACTAAGGAAAAAAAGTATAAGAATGATCTCTTACCCTTTGAGACATAATAATAATAATAATAATACCGATAATCATCATCATCATCATCATCATCATCCTAAATGAGTTAAACTCTCCAGCTAAAAGATAGAGACTGTAGTAATGGATTAACTATCCAATTATATGGGTTGGCAAAAGGTTTTCCTGGCAGCCTGAGGTGGTTTTCTGTTCTGGTGCAGTTTCTGGGGTCTGGTTAGCCTGGAACAAGAAGATGGATGAATATTTATTCATCAAAATCCTACTTGATGATATTCACAAGGAATTAATGTGGCTTACGCAGATGCATGTCGCAAAACAGGGTTTTTATGATGAAATCAAAGCTAAAGAAAATCAGGGTGAAAGATAACATGAAATCAGATTAGCTCACAATGCATCCATAAGGCCTTGATGGAAGTTGGCTGACAAGTTAACCCTGAGACTCCCAGCAGCAAAAGCAAAGAGGAAAACATGGACATTCCATTCCCAATGTTCAAAGCATTCAGTACAATCCAGTCAAGAGAATGGCAGCTATTCCTGGTACAGAGATCTGAAAGAAAGTAGTCCTCAATAAAGGGAAAGTATGCAAGGTAATGAACACCACTTTCAACATATCCCTATAACGAATCCAATAACCTACCTTTTTGTCCTGATTTCTTGTATGTCCTTCAATGAAGGCCAATAGGAAAGCAATTCTACAAGGGCCAAAACGGTAAAGTCCAAATAGACAGCTCCCTAATATCCCGCTTGACCCAAGGACAAAATTGATAAGAACTGGGTAATGGTTCTTGACTGTGGGGTGTGGGCCACTCTGAGGATCCAGAGAAAGCACAGGGGTGTCAGGAACATCTCCTGGAAGAAGCGACACCTTTGATGAGTCTCCATGCCCACGAGGTCCTGCTGCGTTGGTCTGTTACCCTTGGATCCCATTAGAGATAAATAACAACAACAACAATGATAACAATAATAACAGCAGCAGAAACATCCATATAGGTAAAAGCCTAAATGACCAAATGACCGAACGACTGGTCAACCAGTCGCTATGATGTGCACTAACCACCAGGGTGCAGATGCTCAACATAGGAGCAGCCTCCTGGTGGTCAGTGCACTTCCACAGCGGGAGCACTGCTCAGCTGACCTACGGGCACCAGATGCTGGGCTCACAGCTGGTGAATGCAGCTGCAGCTGCAAGAGCCTCTCCAGCCTCCGCAGCAGCACTATGAGCAGCGCAGTGGCGGGCACAATGGGGCCAGAATGAGTCAGAGCAGCTTGGCACCTGGCCCGGGCTCAGGCTCCTCCCCAGCCACCCGCCACTCCACGCACTACTACCGTGTTTCTCCAAAAATAAGACCCACTTACAGGTTTCCTTCTGAGTGAAATATAAGGCATCCCCCCACTCCCAAAAATAAGGCCCCCAGGCTCTGTCTCAGAATGAAAATTAATTTACCCTAAACTGGTCGCTAGGGCCGCCCCGACTGGCATCTAGCAACCAGTGACGTCACGCTGAGTCCTGATGTCACTGCTGGGTGAATGGAGAGAAATCAGCGTGGAAACTTTGTGAAACCTAAACTGCAAGAAGTTGTGACTTGGGTGAAGAATTCATGGGAGAAAATCGCTGACAGTTGCATTGCAAATGCACTGCGAGCAGGCTACCTTGACAAGAAGTACTCATTTAAAGACAGTGCTATTGCTAAACATGAGAGATTTGGTCCACTGCTTCTAAAAGAAATGGAGTCACAGGAAATTCACCAGGAAATTCAGGAATTGGATTGTTATGATGATGTTCCAGAAGATGATGACATGATTGTCATTGAATAAATGAGTAAATTCTTGATACTGTAGGATTCACAGTTTGTCTGGTGTGTGTTAACAACTACCGTACTACCGTACCATATACAGGTAATAAATTTCTTTTATTTTCATTTAACAATAAATGTGTACCATATTCTTCTTCATGGAAAAATAATACTTCCCCTGAAAATAAGACCTAGCGCATCTTTGGGAGCAAAAATTAATATAAGACATTGTCTTATTTGGGGGGAAACAGGGTACATCCCTCCAGCAGCCCAACATCCCCCAAGGGGTCCCATATTGCGAGAGGGTGTAAGCCAGGCTGAGGGACCCCACCGGTGCACGAATCTGTGCACCAGCCTGAATTAGTCCATAACATGCTTATATAGGACCATGGATCAGGCACTTTTTTAAGCACCTGGACAAGTTTTGTAAACCCCTCTCCCATGCGCACACACAATTCTTCAGCAAGCTTGCATAGATTTTCTTTCCCAGAAAGGAGTAGACATTAAAGGCCCACACAGTAGGTTTTCTTAACAAGTGGACTAAGACAGAGACACGCTGTTTCCTCTTTTAGAAAGCTAAGAAAGTTTAGACAAGAAGCAGGAAGGCCAGTGTGGAGTGGCTGCAGCAATCTTAGAATGAGATGGTAGAGAAAGGATTACATGTGTACAGTAGGTCCTTGGGTTATGTCGGAGACCTGTTCCTATGGCGAAACGTAATGCAATTTTTGCCGTAAGTTGGAACCCACCTTACGTTACTCGCATGGAGCACATATACAGCAGTAATGAAGTGAAACAGTAAAAAAAAAAAAAAAAAAAAAAAAAAAAAAAAAAAAAAAAAAAATTAAAAGGAAAATAACAATTCCTGACCTTTACTTGTGGTAAATAAATAATAAAAAAAAAACATAAAGCACATATGTACAATTTGCAGCAACCTGGATGGAATTGGAGAACATCATGCTGAGTGAAATAAGCCAGCCAATGAAAGAGAAACACCACATGATCTCACTCATTTATGGATCATAAAGAGCATCATGAACTGATGAACGAAAAAGATAGATACAGGGACAGTAAAGCAACAAACAGACTGTCAAATTACAGTGGGAAGGGTGAGGAGATACGTGGGAGATAAGGGATCAACCGAAGGACTTGTATGCATGCATATAAGCATAACCAATGGAAGCTAAACGCTGGTGGGGGGGGGCATGTATGGGAGTGAGGTGGGGGCCAATGAGGAGATATGTACACATGTAATACCTTAATTTTAAAAAATTAAAATAAATAAATAAATGGGAGATGGCGATGTAACCACGAAACGACATACGTTGAGTCCAACGTAACCGGAGGACCGCCTGTATGTGGTAATGGGAGAGTCAAGAATGTCAGGCCAACGTGATGAAAGGGGCCGTGGAGAGGGAAGAGTTAAATCTGGGTGGCCTTGCCCAAGTTGGTTTGCTCCTCTGTCCCCCTCTATAACACAAGGGCAGTCTCCGACGCTCTGAGTATGTGAGGGGGCACGAGGGCACAGCCGCGGTGCAAAGGTGGGTGACGCTCAGCGTGTATGCCGATAGATCTTACGTCAATGGCCTTGAGGTGCTGCCGAGCCTGCTGAGCAGAGGCCAGAGGAACTCACAGCCACTGCAGCTTTGTTCTTGGGTGTCTTGTCTTCATTGGTCCCGAGGTTTTAGAAAGGCTACCAGGTGCCATGCACTGAGCTGGGGACCCCAAGTTAAGACACAGCTCCTACCCTGGAAGAGCACGCAGGCCGCAGCCCCGACTCGGGGAAGAGGGCGCTCCTCAGATGCTCAGAGGCCGGCCTGGGAGACAGACACAAAGAGCCGAGGGAGACCGACCGGGCCGCGCTGCTGGGGCTCACAGGAGGGCCGGGTGGATTCCGGGGCTGCCGCTTAGAAAGACTGTCAGTCACGGGAAAACCCAGGAGGAGGGTTTTGGTCTCGAAAACAAGTAAATCTTAAAACCTTATTACATGGGGAGAAAAAGGTCAGAGGGATTTGAACTCCATTAAAATATAATCAGGACTTCTCAGCACATAGGTTGTTCCCTGGCCTATGAAAACACAAGCTTTTGTCAAAAAAAAAGAAATAGCTAGCTAAATGCCGCTGTGACCCTTGAGAAGTGGCCTGGTGGGGCAGGACGGACAGTGGAGAGGGACTTTGTCTCGTCTGTCCTTTCCGAGTCAAACCACCTCTGTTAATGTCCCCACGTCTGAGCCCTGCAGCTGCATCTGCCCTGCTCTTTCCCATGAATCCACAGTGGCCGGTTACTGCACCTACAATGTGCCAGGCGCCCCACCAGGAAGTCCACCTGCCTTTATGATCTCTATTCGCAGGGACAGGCTGTTATGATTTCAACTAGAAGCCCGTTGCACAAAGATTCCTGCAACAGGCCTTCCTTCCCCTGGCTGCCAGCACCGGTTTTCCTCTGGCACCCGGGACCCAGGCCTTTGCTCTGGCCTCCGCCTTCCATCTTCGCTCCAGCAGAGCCTTCAGTCTCCCCTCCAGTCGGAGCACCGCTCCTGTAGCTCCCTCCACCGCCCACCCTCTCCCTTATGGCAGGCGTCCCGCCCTGCCCTGCCTGGCCACTCCATGCCTGCATGCGTGCAGCCTAGAGGCCCAGAATGGCTGGGGGCGGGGCCGCCTTCCTCTTTGTTGGGTCAATTTGCATACTCACTCCTGATTGGCTGATGGGATCATAAAGTGATGGTCAATTTGCATATTTCTCTTTTATTAGTGTGGGTGTGGCTGAGGCCATGGAGAACTGACATTACTTCCTGAGTTCAGAGGGCTGTGTGGCGTGGACAGAGCTGGCTCTCGCTTTAAACCATGTGCAACTGCCAGTGGTTGAGCATCAATCTATGAACCAGGAGGTCATGGTTTGATTCCCAGTCAGGGACATGCCCGTTGCGGGCTCCATCCCCAGAGGGGGATGTGCAGGAGGCAGCCAGTCAATGATTCTCTCTCATCATTGATGTTTCTATCTTTCTTCTTCTCCTTTCCCTTTAAAAAAAATATTTTTTTAACTGTGCAAGGAAATAATTCTGTAGACACCACACCTGACTGTAAAGCCCCGGTTGGATTAGCTGACATCATCCACCCCCTTGCAACGGGTCTTCTCCTGACCTCGGCAGCTCTGCAGCCAAAATGAAGGACTCAGGTGACCGAAGAAAGACACGTGTACTCAGCACTCGCCTCTCTGCGGCAGGTGCTCATGAAGAAACAGTCACGAACGGATGGAGCTGCCCGAAGTAAAGCCGGACGTCCCAGCCCCCTTTTCCTCCTGCCTCAGTCCCTCCCAGAGCTTTCCGCCCACCCACCCCCATGACCACAGAGCCAAGCCCCCGCGCAGACCCACACACACAGGAATCCCAAATTAGCTCAACCTGCCTCCCAGCTGCTGGATGAGCCTAATTAGACCAAATTAATAATTTATTCAAGCAAAATGAGACATGCCAAGACTCTCCGGGGAGGCTGGAAAACGATGATGCCATCTTATTAGAGAAATGTGTCAACACCTCATGCAGACGCTTTGATTTGGGGACGGACGCGGGAGGCCGGCAAGTTTGACATACTTCGCCTTCGGAGACCAGCGCTGGGTCCTCCCTCCTGCACCCTCCAGGCCTGGCACCTCCCGCCCCAGGTGGGGCGCTCCTGGGCTCCCCCTCCTCCTGCCCTTCCTCCCCCCTCCTCCCGCCTCTTCCTTCACCTGACATGTCATTAACCTAAACTCTCAGGATCACGCTCCCCCGCCAGGAGGGAGAGCCGATGACAAGCTAATATTTCCATGTCACACACTGAGTGATTCCTACATAAAAATTAACAGGCACTTGACAAAGTCATAATTACTAACTAATGATGCATTATGCAATTTCCATAATTAGTCGTGTTATTGATATTTCCTTCCGGCCGCAGAGCCGGTGGGGCCACCTTTATGTACAGCGAGAGAGAGGGCTAGTCTGTGTGTCGGCGAAGAGAGAACTTTGGGGGCCAGTCCCCTCCGGAGCTGCTTCCTCTCTCCAGAGCAATACGAGCACCCCCAATCTACCCAACCCATGGGCACAGTGTCCATTTGAGGACGTTGGATTTCTCACGTGTCCCAGCGCTTTGAGGCATGTCACAAGTACAATGTGGAAGTTGAAGACTTCTATGGGACTTTGCAAGCAGCCTCCTTCACTCACCATGCTCACAGCACCCCGCCCCCACCTCCCCCTGGGAAATTGAGTCTGTTAACAACCCATTTTACAGGTGAGAAGACTGAGGCTTAGAGAGGCTGAGATTGACGTGCCAAGTGCACAGTGAACATGCAACGCTGGGATGCAAATGCACATCTTCTGATTAAAAGCCTGGGAGGCTGCCCTGGCCAGTGGCTCAGTTGGTTGGAGCCATCGTCCTGTGCACCAAAAGATTGCAGGTTTGATTCCCTGTCATGGCACATACCTCTGTTGCAGGTTCAATAAATCCTCAGTCGGGGCTCGTGCAGGAGGCAACCAATCAGTGTTTCTCTCTCTCTCTCTCTCTCTCTCTCTCTCTCTCTCTCTCTCTGTCTCTCTTTCTCTTTCTCTCTCTCTTTCTCTCTCTCTCTCTCTCTCTCTCTCTCATCAATAAAAACATATATTTGGTTGAAGATGGAAAAGGAAACTTGGGAGGCTGAGGCATCTAGTGGGGTCAGACAGCAGGTTCAAGCACTAGCTCATCCTACAAAGTGCTGTGAGGAATAAATAAATTCCCATTCTTACCCGATGAATTCTATTACCATGTGTTACATTCCATCACCTTACAGTGTTATTCGAGTGACAGGATACATACAGGAGAGAAGCCACCTGCCCGGGGAGTAGAGCATCGTGGGAGGGGCTGTTTCAGAGGGACGATCAGGGGAGGCCTCTCCTCTCCAAGGAGGTCAGCTTCCTGGGGACCCAGTGACAGGAGGGAGTGTGCACACTCCTCACTGGATTGGAGAGGGGGGTTTAGGCAGACGTCTCACTCTCATGGGCTTTCTGTTTGGGGGGGCTGTCTGGACCTGTGAGTAAGGGTGACAGGAAGTTGCCCTGGCCAGTAGATTACATTTCTGTCAGCCTATCACCTGTCTCCGCGTGAGAATGGAGACGAATGGGACTCCCTGGGGGCGGGGCCTCGTTCCTGGGCTCTCCACTGGGGGCACCCAGTAACCCCGGGCAGCACCCAATAATCAGGGTGAGGGGGCGAACAGTGCTGGGGGACCTAGAAGGGATCATGGATGCCCCCAGCTCAGCAAAGCGCCTCGTTAAGGGTGAGGGCTCCGTCACCGCTCTGTCCACCTCCACCTCTACTGTGTGTGCTTCCTGGCCATTGACCGCACCCAGCGCCGTGCCTGCGCAGTGAGAGACACAACCTACACACGCGGAGCTGGAGCTGAGAGCTTTACGCGGTTATTTCACACAAGCTGCGCAAAGACCCCAGGAGGTCAGAATCATTATTATCCCCAGTTTACAGATAAGAAAACCGAGGCACAGAGAGGTTAATTCACCTGCCCAAGGTCACACAGCTAAGCAGCAGAGCCAGGACTGGAACCCAGGAAGTCTGGCACCAGCATCTGTCACTAATTTGTGGAGATAAGAGAGGCAGAACCTCTGTCCCACAAAACAGAGTAAGGGCTCCGCACATAATTACTTAATCAATTAATTGCTCACGCAAGGATTGAGGAAGAGGGGAGCGGCTCTGGCCACAGAGGCCACACGGACGCCGTCCCCTCTCCATGGTCAGCATGGATTTACCCTCGTTGAAGCTAGGAGGTCATTTAAGTCATCATTTCAACTCCCTGCAGCTCCCGGCAAATCAGAAAAGGGCAACCTGCGCTGGCCACTGTGGCTCGATGGTTAGAGCATCCGCCTACCCACCAAAGGGTCATGGGTTCAATTCCCAGTCAAGGGCACATACATGGGTTGCAAGTTACATCCTGACCCCAGCTGGGAAGTAACCAATCGATATGTGTGTGTCTCTCTCAAACCAATGTTTCTTTCTCTCCCCCCCACTCCCCTTCTACTCTCTCTAAAAATCGATAGAAAACATACCTGACCGGCCGGCACGGCTCAGTGGTTGAGCGTCGACCTAAGAACCAGGAAGTCAAGGCTCGATCCCTAGCGTAGAGCGTGCACGAGGCAGCCATCAATGATTGTCTCTCATCACTGATGTTTCTATCTCTCTCTCTCTCCTTCTCCCTTCCTCTCTGAAATCGATACAAATATATTTTTATTTTTAAAAGAACAAGAAGAAATACCCTCCGGTGAGGATTAACAGGAACAACAGAAAGGGCAACTTGCCAAAGACCTTTTCCTTTGAAGACTGGTGGGGAAGGAGGCGGGGTGCAGGGGGGGCGGGAGGCGGAGGGCGCTGTGGGTTACAGCAGTCAAGATTAGATTTGAAATAATTTATGAGGTGTCGCCGGAAAACGGGCCTGTAAGTGGCGCCCAGTGCTCCTTCCCCGGCCATTTCTCTTCTCCCCCCCGCAGAGGTGTTCCCGCTCCGCTCTCCGCCTCCCTCCCACCTCGGAGCTGTGCACCACCGGCACATCTCCGAGGGGCCGGGAATTCAATCAAAATTACATGTCTCGGGCTGTCTCCTGGACGAGGGAAACAGTTCCCTCTCGTTGGCGCCTGGAGGCTCAGGGGCCGGGGGCGGGTTAATAACAATAACGCTGTGTATTCGCAGGCCACCGTTCAGCATGAAGCTCCGCAAACATCACCTTGCAGCGCCTGTATCATTAACGGTACGGGAGCTTCAGCCCGAAGACACGGCCGGAACGGCCCAGGGGCTGGTGAGGACTGACAGCGGCTTCAAACAGTCTTGATCAAAGGGCTGGTGCTCTGTGGAGCCGCCAGAGCCAGCGGCTCCTTGACCCTCACCCTCCAGCCCAGGCCCTCCTGCCTGAGGTCCCAGTGCCTTCGCCAGAGGTGGAGCTCAGCCAGGGCAAGGCCCAGGGGCTGGGTCGGGTGGGGTGCTTCCTGCTGTCCGTCACAGAACGTCAGACTGACACCAACAACCCAGGGGCTGCCGGGGCCAGCACAGCATCTCCGTGAGGCCAGGCTGAGTCCTTGCAATCCTCTAGTCCTCCCCTCGTGGTGCAAGAGGCTGCTGCTGCCGAAGCCGGTGTGGCTCAGGGGATAGAGCGTCAGCCTGCGGACTGAAAGGTCCCAGGTTCGATTCCAGTCAAGGGCATGTATCTTGGTTGCGGGCACATCCCCGGTGGGGGGTGTGCAGGAGGCAGCTGGTTGATGTTTCTCTCTCATCGACGTTTCTAGCTCTCTATCCCTCTCTCTTCCTCTCTGTGGAAAATCAATAAAAAAAAATTTTTTAAAGTCACTTTTCGTGAGAATTTTCAACTGAAAATATTCAAGAACACCCGAATTGTGAGTGGTGTGTTTATTTTTAGAATATTCATTGCCAATTGATTTTTTTAAATTAAATTCAAAATATCGTGGCTCGTGGGGATGGCTTCCCTTTCGGAGGCGTGGCAGTTAACTGGTTAAGCCCCTAGCAGTTGGGTTTTCAATTAGTAAGCAATAAACACATCTGTTTTCGTTATCTACTGCTGCACAGAACTGCCACAGACTTCTCCCGTTTAAAACAATGCACACTTTCTGTTGAGATTACATGAAATGCTGAAGGGTATTCTTTAAGAAGGGGAAGAAGAAGAAAAAGGTAAAGATAAAAATTATGAACAACAAAAAAAGACATCAAACGCACACCTACCAACAAGTGAATCTAAAAATCAAGTGCATAAAAAAATCTGAAGAACAGAATGGACTGGTGAATCTAGTGGAATCAGGGACATAGAAAGGGAGTGGACTAACAATTCTCAGGGGGAAGGGGGCCTGAGGGGTGCGGGAAGAGATTGGACAAAAGTCTTACACCTATGGATGAAGATAGTGGCGGGGGGGGGGGGGGGTAAGGGCATGGGGTGGGGTGGGAACCAGGTGGAGGGGAGCTATGGGGGGGGGGGTGTGAGGGGAGGAACACCTGTAATAATCTGAACAATAAAGATTTATTTAAAAAATAAAATAAAACAATGCACATTTGTGCCGAAACCGATTTGGCTCAGTGGATAGAGCTTCGGTCTGCGGACTGAAGGGTCCCAGGTTCAATTCATGTCAAGAGCATGTACCATGGCTGTGGGCACATCCCCGGTGGGGGGTGTGCAGGAGGCAGCTGGTCGATGTCTCTCTCCCATCAATGTTTCTGGCTCTCTATCCCTTTCCCTTCCTCTCTGTAAAAATTCAATAAAAATATATTTTTTAAAATACATATTTGTTATCTCGTCCATTCTGGAGGTCAGGAATGTGGGCGGAGCTGAGCTGGAGCCTGGGCTTCCGGCGTGTTGAGAGGCTGCAGTAGGGGTGTCTGCCGGACCTGGGGTCTCATCAGAAAGGACCGGTTGGGACAGGATTTGGGCCTCTCCACAAAAAAATAAATAAATAAATAAATAATAAAATAAAATTCTCATTCATTTCAGTATCCACAGAAATTAACACAGGGTTTGGCACATGCTAAGTGCTAAATAAATGTCTGTTGAATGCATAAATGATTGCATGAATAAATGAATGGGGGAAAAAACCCAGTGCCTTGCAACAACATCCACGCACCCAATGTCAACCTATCGGTTGGCAAGAGGTGAGTCTTGGAAGAGCTGCAGCGGCCTCCGTCATTCCTGCAGCCCAGCCGATACTCCGGGCTCTGCGGCGCCGGGCCTGGTCTGGCCTGCTCACCCACCTCCCCATCTCTGTGTTTCCACTGCCGAGTTCAACGCCCGCCCGGAGCCTCCGGGGCCTCACAAAGGCTTGGGGAAGGAACGAGCAAACCAGTGGATGAGTGCGAGGCTCTCTCACACGGGCAGCCGCCGGCCGCCGCGACGGGAACACCTGCGGCCCTTTGACTGGGGTTCACAGAGGGTCTCGGGGCGCGATAACGAACGTCACAGCCTGTGCAGTCTGTCTGCGCAGCCCCCCGCGTCTCCGTGCATGCCCATCTGAGCTCACCAGTAGCTCACGCTGAGATTCACTGAAAAGGCCTTTAATTCCGCTCACACATCCCCGACCGATCCGGGCCGGGCAGCCATCTCTTCCTCGCATCGCGAGGCGGCGGCGGCGGCCGGTAGACGTTTTCTCCTCCTCTCCCCGGCTGAGTTACTGTCCGCTTTTGTGGGATAAATTGCTATAAATTGAGCTACCAGCACTCCAAAACGGGGAAATATATTCCCGGTGCTCTGCGGGCCGTTGACAACATTATGGAAAGACACAAAGTGTGTGTCCGAGTTGATGCGCGTGGTGATGAGTGGTGATGGATGGGGGGCGGTGGTGGCCTCGGCAGAGGGACGCGCTGCCTGCTTCCCGCCGAGGCCCCCCGGCCCAGCCTCTGAGGGAGCGTTAGAGGTGGACCGCTAGGAAGGGTACAGCTCTGAGGATAAACAAGGGAGCCGATCGCTGGGGAGACCAGCTTGGGAATAAAGGAAGAGCAGGCCAGAAAGCAGCGTTCTGGGGACATTGTTGGTTCCCCACACACACACCCCTACTCCCTCACACGCTCTTCCCTGTCCTGTGACCACCTCCCAGCTTCCAGGGGCTTTGCACCTGCCTGCACACTCTCTTTGGAAGCCAGGCCTTGGGCTACGGGGGTGGCCCTGCAGCTTTGCAGACCCCGGGACGCAGATTTTGGCCAAAGACTGTGGGGCTTGCTCAGAGTGGTCAGAGGGCCCCTCGGGAGCTGTGGCCCGTGTCAGAGGACAGGACAGTGGGGACATCCCCATGGGGCCCACTGAGGGACGTCCCCAAGGGCCCCTTTGCTCTCAGTGCTCCCCATCGCCGTGCCAGTGCAGGCCCCTGGGGACACAGGTCGAGCCTGAGCTGGAGAGAGGGAGGCGAGCACCAAGGGGAATTGAGGTTCTGAGCTGCAAAGAACCAGAGACCTCGGGACCTGCTGCCCTGTGGTAGAGGGACAAGGTAGCACCCATTGCGCCCCAACCTGGTTGAGAGATACAATGCACCCACAGACACCAGCCGCTGAGTACCAGCCACTGAGTACCAGCCTCTGAGTACCAACCACTGTGAGTACCACTGAGTAGCAGCTGCTAAGTACCAGCCACTGAGTACCAGCCACTGAGTATCAGCCACTGAGAGCCAGCTGCTAAGTATCAACCACTGAGTACCAGCCACTGAGTACCAGCCTCTGAGAGCCAGCGCCAACTCTTCTCCTAGGTGAGCTCGTTCCATCCTCTCAGGAACCTCAGGAGGACATCCCTCTGGCAGCCTGGAAGCCCTTGGGGGATGTCTGACTAACAGCTTAGAGCGACCTCAGAGGCGGGAGAGGCTCCCTCCACAGCTGCTGCGCTGGCCAGCCATGAGCCAGCTTCTGGCTGAGCAGCACTCCCCCTGTGGAAGCGAACTGACCCCCAGGGGGCAGCTCCCGCATTGAGCATCTGCCCCCTAATGGTTAGTGCATGTCATAGCAACCAGTCGTTCAGCCCTTAGGGTCAATTTGCATATTACCCTTTTATTATATAGGATTCCAGGAAAGGTCAAATACAGTGGCAGGAAGCAGGTCAGTAGCTGCCAAGGCCCAGAGATGGAGGGGGGCGGGGATAGACATGTTCTACATGATCATGACAGTGGTTACCCCACCGTACGCATTTGTCAGAAGTTAGAATTGGCCACTTGGGATGGTGATCACACTGAATATGAGTTAAACCTCCATAAAGCCGGTGAAAATCCTGGGGGGTGAGGGCATGTATGGGAGTGGGGTAGGGGGGCGGGCAATGGTAAGATATGTACACATATAATACCTTAATTAAAAATTGAAAGAAAAAAAAAGAAATCAGATGAAAGGTGGCAGAGTAGAAGGGACAGAGGAGCTGGAGTAATTATCTGGCTGGAAGGAGCCTTAGAGATGAAAGAGACCTTGAAGCTTAAACTCTTTGGGCTTTTACAGCAATTCCTCCTCTGACCTCACGGAAGAGGGGAAAGTGCTTCTAAACTGGGCCAGCAGCACCCTCTAGTGGACACTGGGAGGAAAGCCTCAAAGGGCCCAGAACGGACCCAGACACACCCACCTGAAGCCTGGCAGGTCCATGGGGCCATCGGCTCCCAGGGATTTCTCCTCAGCCTGCACCCCCACTCTCCCGACCCCAGGGTGCATCATCCTGGTGAGAGGCTCAGAGATGAGCATCTACCTTTGAGCTTCCATTTCCTTTTCTGCAAGTCAGACGTGCCTTCGTCAGTGCCACTTCAGAGGGTGGCTCGAAGGCGTTCATAAGGTGACACACGGAAGTGCTTTAGACAAAGGGCGTTTTGATATGTAAGTTATTTTTCCCGGAGAAGGTAGTGGCAGTGACTTGTTTCTCCATGTCTGAATCAACTCTTCCGGAGAAATCACCTTTCCTCGGCACTCGAGGCCCCAGTCCCACTGCGCAGGGTGGAGAGGGTGTGTGAATGCACCTCACGCACTGCAGACCCCCAAAGAGTGAGTAGTCACCTCCAGAGTCCCCCACATTTCCCTGCCTCGTGGGCCAGCACAAGCTTTCTAAAACGTCAGGGTGAGCGAATGAATGACTCGAAGGGGACGCTACACAGATGCCAAATGAACGAAGCTAAGTGAGCTGTTTTGTTTTCTTTTTTTCCTCTGACTGTATTTTGGCGTTAGTTCCGATTTAGAGAAAGTTCCCAAGAATAGCACAGACTTCTCCTCAAAACAAGGCCATTCTCTTACACAACTGCAGACCAATGACCAGAATCAGACAGTTATCCTAAATGCAATACGACTGCCTACTGCATGGGCCTTAGATTTCACCGATTGTCCCGATGATGTCATCCAGACGAAAGAAAATCCAGAGCCATGCACTGCATTCAGCTGTTTTATGTCTTTTTGGTCTTCGTTAATCTGCCAATAGTGCCCGAGTGTGTGTGTGTGTGTGTGTGTGTGTGTGTGTACACGTGACACTCACAATGTCCACGCACATGTGGTGGCATTTTTAAAGACTTTTTAGCCCTGGCCAGTTTGGCTCAGTGGATAGAGCATTGGCCTGTGGACTGAAGGGTCCCGGATTCGATTCCCCGTCAGGGCACATGCCAGAGTTGCAGGCCAGTCCCCAGTGAGAGGCATACAGGAGTCAATGATTCTCTCTCATCATTGGTGTTTCTATCTCTCTCTCCCTCTCCCTTCCTCTCTGAAATCAATAAAAATATATTTCAATAAAAACAAAAATAAAGACTTTTTAAAGAGTCATTTTAGGCCTGGCCAACGTAGCTCAGTGGTTGAGCATCAACCCATGAACCAGGAGGTCACGGTTCAATTCACAGCCAGAGCACATGCCCAGGTTGTGGGCTCAGTCCCCAGTGTGGGGCGTGCAGGAGACAGCCGATCAAAGATTCTCTCTCAACCATAAAAATACTAGAGGCATCCACAGGCAGCAAAATCTCAGATATATGCCAAAAGAACTTCTTCACTGATACTGCCCCTTGGGCAATGGAAGCTAAAGAGAAAATAAACAAATGGGACTATATCAAAATAAAAAGTTTTTTCACAGCAAAAGAAACCATCAGCAAAACAACAAGAAAGCCCACTGCATGGGAGAACATATTTGCAAACGATATTACTGATAAAGGTTTAATCTCCAATATCTACAAACAGCTTATTCAACTCAGTAAAAGGAAAATAAATGAGCCAATTAAAAAATGGGCAATGGAACTAAATAGAATCTTCTCAAAAGAAGACAGAAGGAAAGCCAAGAGGCACATGAAAAACTGTTCAAAGTCACTACTTATCCGAGAGATGCAAATCAAAACAACAATGTGATATCATCTCACACCTGTCAGAATGGCCAACATTAACAAATCAACAAACGACAAGTGTTGGCGAGGTTGTGGAGAAAAAGGAACCCTCGTGCACTGCTGGTGGGAATGCAGACTGGTACAACCACTGTGGAGAACAGTATGGAGTTTCCTCAAAAAACTGAAAATGGAACTCCCATTTGACCCAGTAATCCCACTACTAGGAATATATCCCAAGAAAATAGGAGCACCAAACAGAAAGGATATATGCACCCCTTTATTCATAGCAGCACAATTTACAATAGCTAGGATTTGGAAACAGCCTAGGTGCCCGTCAGCAGATGATTGGATCAGAAAACTATGGTACATCTACACAATGGAATACTATGCTGCCATAAAAAAGAAGGAATTCTCATCATTTGCAGCAACCTGGATGGAACTGGAGAATATCATGCTGAGTGAAATAAGCCAGTCAATGAAAGAGAAACAGCATATGACTTCACTCATTTATGAATAATAAAGAAAATTATAAACTGATGAACCATAAGTTAAATATAGCGACAGTAAAGCAACAAGCAGACTGTCTAATTACAACGGGGAGGGGAGGGAAATATGAGGGAAATAAGAGATCAACCGAAGGACTTGTACACATGCATATAAGTATAACCAATGGACACAAAACTCTGGGGAGGGAGGGAATGATTTGTTTTTTTTTGGGGGGGGGCAATGGTAATATATGTACACAGATAATAATTTAATAAAAAAATTAATTAAAAAAAAAAGAAAGCTTGGCTCCACAAAAAAAAAAAAAAAAGATTCTCTCTCATCATTGATATCATTGATGTTTCTCTCTCTCTCCCTCTCCCTCTCTGAAATCAATATATATATATATATATATATATATATATATATATATTTGGATTTCACCCTGCAGACCCCGAATGAGTAGAAAGAGAAGACAAGAACAACTCCATATACATCTCTGGCTTTATGCTCTTGGTTTGGTCTTGTTCTGTATATGACAAAGTAGAAATTGTATGTATTTAAGGTGTTCAGCATGATGTTTTTATATATATACCTATTTATATACATTGTGATATTATCAATCAAACTAATTTACATATCTATGCCGAAACCGGTTTGGCTCAGTGGTAGAGCATCGGTCTGCGCACTGAAAGGTCCCAGGTTCGATTCCAGTCAAGGGTATGTACATTGGTTGCGGGCACATCCCCAGTAGGGGGTGTGCAAGAGGCAGCTGGTCGATGTTTCTCTCTCATCGACGTTTCTAGCTCTCTAGCTCTCTCCCTTCCTCTCTGTAAAATATCAATAAAATATATTTTTAAAATAATAATAATAATTTACATATCTATCACACACACCCCAATAGCTACCCTTTGATCACTATCTTCCCTTTCCCTCTCTCCCCAGCCTCTGGTAACTACCCATTCTCCTCTGTTACTGTAAATTTGAGGGTTTTACTTTCTGGTTTTGTGGGCTTTTTTAGAATCCACCTGTGACATCATGCAGGTTTGCTTTCTGTGTCTGGTTTATTTCACTGAGCATAATGTCCTCCCAGTTCATTTCCTTCTTTTATGTGCGATATTCCGTTGTAATATTTGTTCTTCTTTACCCAGTCACCTGTCAACACTCGGGCTGCTTCCAAACCTTGGCTATTGTGAGTAACATTGGGGTGCAGGTATCTCTTCAAGATTCTGATTGTGTCTCTCCTCCCCCCACCCCCACCCCTGTGTCTGCCCGGAAGTGGAATTGCTGGATCATATGGTAGTTTTCTTCTTGATTTTTTTTTTTTTAAGGAGCCTCCAATACCATTCTCCACAGCGGCTGCACCCATTTACCTTTCCACCAGCAGCACACAGGGTTACCTGTCTCCACTCCCTCCCCAACACTGGCTCTCTTCTGACTTTTTATAATACCGTGTTTCCCCGAAAATAAGACATCCTCCGAAAATAAGACCTACTTACAGGTTTCCTTCTGAGTGAAATATAAGGCATCCCCCCTGAAAATAAGACCCCCAGGCTCTGTCTCAGAATGAAAATTAATTTACCGTAAACTGGTCGCTAGGGCTGCCCCAACTGGCGTCTAGCAACCAGTGACATCACGCCGAGTCCTGACGTCACTGCTGTGTGATTGGAGACAAATCAGCATGGAAACTTTGTGAAACCTAAACTGCAAGAAGTTGTGACTTGGGTGAAGAATTCATGGGAGAAAATCACTGACAGTTGCATTGCAAATGCACTGTGAGCAGGCTACCTTGACAAGAAGTACTCATTTAAAGACAGTGCAATTGCTAACCATGAAAGATTTGGTCCACTGATTCTGAAAGAAATGGAGTCACAGGAAATTCAGGAAATTGGATTGTTATGATGATGTTCCAGAAGATGATGACATGATTGTCATTGAATAAATGAGTAAATTCTTGATACTGTAGGATTCACAGTTTGTCTGGTTTGTGTTGACAACTACCGTACTACTGTACCATATGCAGGTAATAAATTTCCTTTATTTTCATTTCACAATAAATGTGCACTGTATTCTTCTTCATGGAAAAATAAGACATCCCCTGGAAATAAGACCTAGCGCATCTTTGGGAGCAAAAATTAATATAAGACACTGTCTTATTTTTGGGGAAACAGGGTAGATGTGCTGAAGGAGTCTCTCCCTGTGGCTCTGATCCGCCTTTCCCCGGTGCTTTCTGATGTGGATGGAGCCCCTTTTCTTGTACCCCGTGGCCATTTGACTATTTTCTTGCGGGAAAATGTCAATTGAGGTCTTTTGCCCACTTTTCAACCAAATTGTTTGGTTTATTTTGCCTCGGAGTTGTACGAGTTCTGTGTAGACGTTGGATAGGAGCCTCCTATTAGACTTATGGGTTGAAATATTTCCTCCAGTGCGCTGTGCTGCCTTTTCATTGCGACGCTGCCTTCGCTGTCTGAAGTTTTGCGTTTGATAGAGTCCCCACTTTTTTTTTTTTTTTTTTTGCATTTGTGACTGAGCTTTTCGTATCATAACCCAAAAAATAAAAATAGAAAGCCTTCCTAAGACCAGTGTCAAGGAGTTCTCCCATTTCCCTCTAGGAGTTTGATGGTGTCAAGTCATATAGTTAAGCCATTAGTCAATTCTGAGCTGGTTTTCGCATGTGGTGTGAGAGGGAAAGGCACATTCTTTGGATTCCAAGGTCCCTTCTCCTCCCCAACTTTCAGTGTCTTCTTACCTTTCTTTCATGCACAAGGTCAAGAGTTTGTCTTTGTATTTAGCAGGAGAAATAGGGAAATACATCTTCCCAGAAATGCCAGAACTGGGTGACTTTATATATATGTTAGAGGTCCCATGCCTGAAGATTCATGCAAGAATTGGCCTTCCGCCGAGACCAGTTTGGCTCCATGGATAGAACATCGGCCTGCGGACTGAAGGGTCCCAGGTTCGATTCCTTGGTTGCAGGCACATCCCCAGTAGGGGATGTGCAAGAGTCAGCTGATCGATGATTCTCTCTCATCGATGTTTCTAACTCTCTATCCATCTCTCTTCCTCTCTGTAAAAAAAAAAAAATCAATAAAATATATTTTTTTAAAAAGAATTGGTCTTCCTTCCCCTGGCGGCTGGCACCGCCCTCGCTCCAGCCAGAGCTGCCTTTCTGCCTTCCCACGCTGCCCAGAGGCCCGGAGTGGCTGGGGCAGTGTGGGATGCCTATGTCATCGCCAAGGCAATGACACAAGCATCCCACCCCACCCCCCCCCGCCACTTTGTGCCTGTGTATGCAAATTAACCTGCCATCTTTGTTGGATTGGTTTGCATACTCACTACTGATTGGCTGGTGGGCGTGTTGCAAGGGTACAGCCAATTTGCATCTTTTTATTAGTGTTTATTTTTTATTGATTCAGAGAAGAAAGAAGAGGGAGAGATAGAAACAGCAATGATTAGAGGAAATCATTGATCAACTGCCTCCTGCATGCCCCCTACTGGGAATCAAGCCTGCAACCCAGGCATTTGCTCTTGGCCAGAATTGAACCCGGGACCCTTAAGTCTGCAGGCCAAAGCTCTATCCACTAAGCCAAACCAGCTAGGGCCTGGGTGACTTCTTGAGTTTCTTTTATCTTTCATGTCTCTGCTTAGCAGGCTTAATGTTTCCTCTACCTTCCTGACCATATGGAATGTAATTACTGTTTTGAACAGCCCTGTCTACTAATCCTATCATCTCTATCTTTTCTGGTTCTGCTTCTATTGGTTGATTTTCCTCCTCATTACGGGTCATATTTTCTTGCTTCTTTGTATGCCTGCTCATTTTTGTTGTTGTTAATCCTCACCAGAGCATATTTTTTCCATTGACTCATTAGAGAGAGTGGAAGGGAGGGAGGGGGTGAGGGGAGAGCGAAAGGCATCGATGTGAGAGAGACATCGATTGGTTGCCTCCCACACATGCCCCGACCTGGGCTGGGGATCAAACCTGCTACCCTTTGGTGCATAGGTTGACGCTCTAACCACTGAGGCACACCAGCCAGGTCGTACCTGGTAATTTTTGTTGTTGTTGCCATTTTTTAAAATATGTTTTTAAATGATTTTTCACAGAAAGGAAGGAAGAGGGATAGAGAGCTAGAAACGTCAATGAGAGAGAAACATCGACCAGCTGCCTCCTGCACACACACACACACACACACCCCCCCACTGGGGATGTGCCCGCAACCAAGGTACATGCCCTTGACCGGAATCGAACCGGGGACCCTTCAGTCCGCAGGCCGACGCTCTATCCACTGAGACACACTGGGCTCGGCTGTTGTTGCCATTTTTTATTGAATGCCAGATATTGTGAGTGTCGCCGTGCTGGGCTCTGGTTATGTTGTATATCTGTAGATAGTCTTGCACTTTGATACAATTAAGCTACTTGGAAACCATTCAGTCCTGCCAAGGCTTGTGTTTAAGCTGTGAGGCGGGACCAGAGCAGCCTTTATCCCAGGGCGAAGGGTCCCCACTACCGAGTGCTTTAGCAAATGCCCTGGGTGACGAGGTGTTTCCACTGCGGCTGATGGGGACCCGCAGGCTTCTCAGCCCTGCATGAGCCACAGAGATCGGCCCTCTAATCCTTTGGGCCGTTCCTCCTGGGCCTCAGCTAGTTTCCTTGCGCCGACCGGTCCTTAGCTGAACACTCAGGGGGACTTTCTACTGAGGTCCCCAGCTCTCTCTGCCTGAGAATCCCAGCCTCCTTGACCTCCCAAACCCCCCGCTTCCTCTCAACTCAAGGAGACCCCATGGCTCCCTGGGGCTCACCCTTCCCTGCACTGCAGTCTGGAAACTCCAGGCAGGGAGCTGAGACCATCATGGGGTTGCTCTCTGGATTTCAGGGGTCACCGCCCCTCTGAGGTCACAGCACTTACATGGCTTTGAATAACGGCGCTGCTACAGTGCAATGCGACATAGCACCCCACGTTGCTCAGAGATGGCAGACGGCCCAGAGATGTCTAGTAACTTGCTCAAGGTCACACAGCTAGAAAGTTAGCAGAGTTCAACTTTGATCTAGGAAGTCAGGCTCCTGAGTTAATGCCCCTAACCAGGAGGCCACACTGTCTGCCGTGAATATATGTCTGGGACAGGGGGGACATATACTCATTTCATTTCCTCTGAGACCAGAGAGGAAGAGGAGAAGGAACTATGGATGCTGGGGATAGGGATGAGGCTTTAACTATGTTCCTATGTTTCCTTTACTAATACACACACACACACACACACACACACACACACACATTCAAAAACTGAAGCTAAGTAGAATAATATTAACATTTGTTCAATCTGGTAAGTGGGTACATCGATATTTGTATTTTGAAATGCATTACAATTTTAAAGTACTTTCCTGTGGTTAAAAAGGAAAAGGAGAAGAAGAAATAGTCACCACCACAGGCAGCGGGAGAGAGAGGCAGGCAGGTCAGAAGGTGGAGGCTGGCCCCAGGCCTTCCACACTAAGTACAACCTCCTCCCTTCCCGCCTCCATGTGGCCCAACTCCCCCGCCCCACCCAGGAACTGGCCCCCAGGGGAGGTGACGTAGCCCCGAGCCTCCCTTCACCAGGTTTCTCCCACCAGGATGCCCCCCCAGCCCGTCCCTCTTCGCCCCACCCCGCAGGCAGGGACCACCTCAAAGGCAGAATTCCCCTTTCCTGTGGCCCGGGCACCAGGGAGTCCCTCTGGGCCCCAAACAGCAGAGAAGCACCAGCCAGCTCACCCAGGAGGGAGGGGAGAGTTGGCTCCAGAGATGAAGCCTGGAAGGGCGGGGGCAGCTTGACCCAGCCCCAGGTTCACACACACACACACACACACACACACACACACACACTCATACACACATGGCGTGGATGAGAGACACAAAGGACCTCTGGCCTCCCCCTGAAGTTTTAAAACAGCCCAGGCACGCTGGGGCGGAGGTATGCGAGGGCCACGGCTGCGGTCCCGTGCCCACTCCTGGATTTGGGCCGTGGGGTCCACACAGGACCTGCCGGGTGGACTGAGCAAACCAGACCCACATGCTGCCTCTCACCCTCCCGGGCAGTTTTCGCCCCCGTCTCCTGAGTCCCAAGAGAAATGATGGGTCCCAGTCTTCCTTCAACAGCATTGTGGACCGAAAAGGGGCCACACGCTAACCCGACAAGCTCAGGGGAGGCCTGCACGAGGCCCTGCAAACTCAGAGACCTAAAGTAATTAAAGCGGGAACTAAAAGCCGTTAAGGCGGGCAGGGTGTTTGAGGCCCCGGAATCTTCCCTGACAAAGGTCAACCTGCACCTTAACTGAGCCTGTTGTCTTTTTGCATCTACATTATCATTGAAATGTCAGGGTAACTTCCCTTTTTCCGGATCCCTCGGGGCACAACCTAATGCCCGGGGCGCCAGGGTGGGTGCCACAAATTCCTTCATTGTTATGGTTATCCCGTTGATTGTTGACTGTTAACTATCCTAAACTCACCTGAGTAAAAGACATTTGTGTGAATCATTTTACTTTTTATCCAGAGGCTTCCCCTCCCTTCCCCCCTCCCCTCCCCCCAACCCCATCTTCACTCCCACTTCGCTTTCTCCCGCCTCCCAAATCTATCGCCAATGAATTTCCTGTAACCCCCTTACGTCTCCTCCTTGGATTGTAACTTAGAAAACAAGATGAAGAACTGCCATTCTCCAGGGCATTATCCCAATACTTGAGATTCTGTCAAAGTCGACAGTTTGGCTCAAAAAAACTCACAGAAATTCTTTACAGGTTCGAATGTTTTTATGTTAACAGCATCCAATCAAACGGGGTCAAACGTAGATCCCATCTTTGAGGAACAGGGAAGTGAGTGACACAGAAGAACTGTTGCAATGCAGCGTGGGAAGTCAGGAACTAAAGTATGTTGTCAAGTCCGTGGGAACCCGGAGGATGGCTTGGAGAGGGGGCATTTGCGCTACATCCTGAAGAATGAATAGGAAGTTTCTGGGTGCGGAGCTGGTAAAAGTGGGGGCCACTGCAGAGAAGGAAATGCGTGCACAGTGGCATGTTTGCATGTGCAGGGCATTGCATGCTTAGGGGATGGTGAGGAGGCCACCGTGTCAGGGATGTGAAGAATCAAGGCTGGAGAGGAATTTGAGGCAGATGAAGGGAGTTCGTTGTAGGACCCCAAGATGGAGGAAGTGACCTTCCCCACTGCCTGTTCCAGGATGTGACCTTTATGGTTAAAGATTAGACAGGGAGGAGGTTAGTTCTTTATGGTTGAAGATTAGGCAAGAATGAAATCAGTCCCCCAGAAACTCCCTACCCTGAGGACTTACCCAAGGGGACTGTTGACTAAGCATAGACCCTGTCATAAAACATGTAATTAACGAGCCCACCTGCGTGTGGTGTTTATTTCCTTGTTTCCTTCTTCCCCCTCCATGAGTAACCCCACCTGCGTGTGGTCTTTATAAACTCATGTTCTGCGGTTGCTCGGGGCTCCAGGAGACAGCTCTGTTGCTGTCTGCCTGAGAAGCCTCTGTGCTTGTACTATTAAAACCTCATGCTTTTTGCATCAAGTTTCGGTCTCGGCGTTTGACATGGGGTCGTCGCCCCCTCCCTTGGACTCACCGGGGGTCTTGGGACCTTACATCGTGACTTTCCTTTGTAAAGAGTTTGCTCTTTATGGTACCGGTAACATGAAGCTGCTCAAATTAGCTCAGCCCTAGCTGGTTTGGCTCAGTGGACACGTTGGCCTGTGGACTGAAGGGTCCCGGGCTTGATTCCAGTCAATGGCACATGCCGGGGTTGCAAGCTCGATCCCCGGTAGGGGATGTGAAGGAGGCAGCCAATCAATGATTCTCTCTCATCATTGATGTTTATCTCTCTCTCTCTCCCTCTCTCTTCCTCTCTAAAATCAATTTAAAAATATATTTTAAAAAAATGATAATTAGAGAGATAAGAGATCAACTGAAGGACTGGTATGCATGCATATAGGTACAATCAATGGACACAGAACTCTGGGGAGGGAGGGCATGTATGGGAAGTGTGTTGGGGGGGGCAATGGTAAACTATGTACACATATAATACCTTAATAAATTAAAAAGAAAACAGAAAAAATAAAATATTTTTTAAAAATTAAAAAATTAAATTAAATAGAACTAGAAAAAAATAATAATAATTAAAAATAAATAAAATGACATTAGCTGAGACATAACCTCATCTTAGCTGTGCTGTATTCTGAGAGCTACAGGCAAAGGACTGGGAAGTGGAGAGGGGTCCATGGAGGATGGGGATCCGTTTGAAAGATATTGTAATAACCCAATGAGAGAGGAGGTCATCTACTGAGGCACATCTTTCTTTTCAACTGGAATCATGGTTTTTATGAACCTGTTTTACATTTCCCACAAAACACACACACCCCTAAGCTCCTCAAAAGCAGGAACAAAGTGTCACTGCCTCCTTATTGGGAATTTATTGTTTGTCTTTCCAGAACAGAGTCCCCCATTCTTTTGTGGAACTACTCCTGTCCCATTCCAACTTCATGGTACTGCCAGGAATGACAGTTCATCACAACACTGGCTGATCACATGACCCAGAGCTAGCCAATCAGAGTTCTTCCCTGGGATTTTTGTTTCTCCCCCCCCCCCCCCCCCGAAAGGCTGGTGTGGGAAAGCTCTCTTTCCTCTCTGGCCAGGAGACTGTAAGGATTTAAGTCTGGGCTACCTGTGGCCATGATTCCAGGCCCTTGGGGACTGCCAGACTGAGAGAATAGAGCGAAGAGGGAGGGATTTGCATAGCAGGACCCAGTCATAGTCATCTAAATCAATGGTCGGCAAACCATGCTTCTCGAGCCACATGCGGCTCTTTGGCCCCTTGTTTGTGGC
Organism: Vespertilio murinus; assembly: GCA_963924515.1. Lineage (NCBI taxonomy): Eukaryota > Metazoa > Chordata > Mammalia > Chiroptera > Vespertilionidae > Vespertilio > Vespertilio murinus. The sequence continues at coordinate 188,830,374 of OZ004707.1, forward strand.
TCTTCCACAAAATACCACTTGCAGGCTGCTTGAAACTTCATGGTCCATGCACAAAAATCGGTTTTCAGCTCTCAAAAGAAATTTCAAATGTTGTACTGTTAACATTTGCCTCTGCTGACCAATGAATTTGCCGACCACGGGTCTAGCCAGCTTCTCTCTGGCTGTTGGTGTTTTTTTTAACATGAGCCATGAATCTCTTCCTGTCTCTGAATGTAGGTCCCACCACTCCCAGTCAAAAGGGACCTGACTAATGTACTAATGCACATCCCTGCAGCCTCTCCCATCAGGCCTAGGAGACAGAAGCTGTTCAAAACACAGCTGAAAAAGGCAAAGCATGGAAGAAAAAAAAAGTGGTCTGAAGAAAAGGCCCAAATTAAGCACAACTCGATGGGCCATCCCCTGCTACCACCGTGCACTGGGCAGCGTCATTTGAGGCAGGTGGACCAGAGCACAACCCCAGCCCAGGGGGCACCCAGGCTTCATCTCTCTCAGATACCACGGGACAAGGCATCCTATCCACAAAGCCCACTGTGACCACGTCCCTCTCCATCTCAGGCTCCCATGAGGATCCTCCTTTCCCTCTTTCTAAGTTTCAGAAACAAAGGAAGTGCCCAAACCACTTTGGCTCAGTGGACAGAGCGTCGGCCTGCAGACTGAAAGGTCCCAGGTTCGATTCCGGTCAAGGGCATGTACCTTGATTGTGGGCATATCCCCAGTAGGAGGTGTGCAGGAGGCAGCTGATCGATGTTTCTCTCTCATCGATGTTTCTATCTCTCTATCCCTCTCCTTTCCTCTCTGTAAAAAATCAATAAAATATTAAAAGAAAAAAGAAACAAAGAAAGCATGACGGGGTATTCCATAGAGGCTATTTTTCCACTGAGGCTCAGAGGAAGGTTTTGTATCTCTTCCAGGAGCTAGGACCTCCTGCGCTCCCCCCCTACCCGGAGTGCAACCCCAGACCTTTTGGTGAAATTCACTGCCTTTCTTTTTAGTGAGGAGGATGGTGATTGAACTAAATGAAATGTATGAGCTCATGTAATTTTTTGAAGTATAATATATAATATATATGCGGTACTGTACTCTTATGAATACTTTTTGATGAATTTTTTGTAGTTTTTAAAAAAATATATTTTATTGATTTTACACAGAGAGGAATTGAGAGGGATAGAGAGTTGGAAACATTGATGAAAGAGAAACATCGACCAGTTGCCTCTTGCACATTCCCCACTGGGGATGTGCCCGCAACTAAGGTACATGCCCTTGACTGGAATCGAACCCGGGACCTTTCAGTCCGCAGGCCCACGCTCTATCCACTGAGCCAAACCGGTTTCAGCTGATGAATTTTTTAAAAATATATATTTTATTGATTTTTTTTACAGAGAGGAAGAGAGAGTTAGAAACATCAATAAGGGAGAATCATCGATCAGCCACTTCCTGCACCACCCCTACTGGGGATATGCCCGCAACCAAGGTACATGCCCTTGACCGGAATCGAATCTGGGGCCTTTCAGCCTGCAGGCTGACGCTCTATCCACTGAGCCAAACCGGTTTCGGCTGCTTGCTGCTCCTTACGGCTTGGCTTGTTGCTCCTCAGCCCTGCAGCGGAGGCAGAAGAGGCTCCCACTACTGCCGCTGCTCTCACCAGCCATGAGCCCAGCTTCTGGTTGAATGGTACTCCCCCTGTGGGAGTGCACTGACCACCAGGGGGCAGCTTCTGCTTTGAGCATCTGCCCCCTGTGGTCAGTGAGCATCACAGCACCCGTCATTCTGGTGGTTCCGCCTTAATGATCGCTTAGGCTTTTGTTATATAGATTTGCATTTACACTCTGGGAATAAATTCAACAACTTGCTCAAGCGTTTTAACATCTCAGCGTCTCACAGTTATAAGAGTAATAGTTAAATAAAATCCAATATTCTACTCAGTGCACAGGGAGGGAGACCATGATGTGGTAAAGAGTCCAATAATCTGGTTTCTTGCTCATCCTTATTTGATCACTAGTTGGCAGTGTGGTCTGAGCCCAATAATTTTGCTTCCCTTGGTCTTAATTTCTAAGTATATAGCATGAGAAGTATGATTGCATCACCTTCAGGCCAATTCTGCTCACTAGGACAAGGGTTTTCTAATCTTTGATGGAATCCAAAGCCCAGAAAAATACCCACGTGCATGAACACATAACTTTGCATAGAGATTCATGGAGTTCACAACTGTAAAAGCCAAACTCCATTTCCAATGTCTCTGCTCCACAGTATCTAGGACACCGCTGCTTGTATTCCCCTTGGTGACAAGGAGCTCACTACCTTACAGAGTAGCCAAATACAATTAAACTGCTCTCGAAAAATGAATTCATCTTCGTATTGAACCCACTGGCCCTAATTCTCCAGAGGAAAACAGAAAGATCCACCTCTCCTCTGTGTATGACATTTCTTCATTTCTCTGAAGGCTGTCTCTAACTTTGAAATGCAAATGTGTGAGGAGAAATGCAGACGATTGCCATACAAATTATTCAACAGCGTGCTGTTATTAAAAGAAGTTCTTCCGCCCCACCCCAGCTACGCCAAACACCCAAATGTAGATGCTCAGATCCAAATAGGCATCACTGACGATCAATGTGCACTGATCTGGGTTCTGCAAAGAGGGGAATTCCTGCATAAAAAACATCTGGAAGGAAACTGTCGAGTCTTTGGGAAAGAACGCCGCATTGAGAATCAGAAACCTTGGAGGACTCTCCTGCCTCCCACTGCAACGACCTGTGTATCGCTAGGCAAGTCCCTTCACCTCTCGGAGCTCTTTTCTCATCTGTAAACTGGGACAAAACCCCCATCAGGGGGGGATGCCGTGAGGATTAACGCCAGTTCCCCCGGAGGCGCTGGTCCAGCTGCGCGGTGCATTCGATGCGCTCGGCGCTCTCACGCCGGCGGGATCCCCCGCTACGGGTCGGAGCCTGCGCTCTGGGCTCGACTGAGCCTCCCTGGCCGCTCGCGCTTTTCTCTCCGGCTCCAAGATGGCGGCGGGCGGCGGCGCGGAGGCGGGATCCAGGCGAGCCGAGTGAAGGTAGCGGCGAGCGGAGCCCCCGCGAGGCCGGGCCGAGCCCCCGTCCCGAGGCGGCGGCGGCCCCGCCCCGCCGCCCCCCGCCGCCCGGGGCCCGCGACACCGCTCCGGGGGCGCCCCAGACCCGCCGCGGCCTAGCCCGGGGGCCGAGCCGGGGACTGGAGTAGCGGCCGCAGGCCGCCCCCGGCGAGGGGCTGGAGCGGGCCGAAGGAGGAGGGCGGGCGGGAGCGGTTCAAACGGGGAAGGCGGGAAAGCTGCGGGGCCGGGAGGGGGCGTGCGGCCGCCGCGGGGGCCTGCGGGCCGGGGCCGCCCCTCCCCCGGCCCGGCCGTCTCCGCCCTCGGGGCGCCGGGAGGCCGCCGGGGACGCGGGAGCCGGGTCGGGGCCGCGGCGCGGCTGGGGACCCGGGGTGCGGGGGTCCCCGGGGCTGTCAAGCCGAGCGGGCCCTGGAGCCGGGGCGATGGGAGGGCGGGCTGGGTCCTCGCGGGCAGCGGAGGATGCAGGGAACTTTCTTCCTTTCCTTCCTCGCCGTGGAGCTCGGCTGGACTGGCCGCGGCTGCAAAGCTGCCGGGGGAGCCCCCGGGGGTTGGCCGCGGGCACCGCCAAGGCGGCGGGTCCCGGGGGCTCTGGGTGCACGTAGCCCCGCGTCGCGTGGGCTCTCCGCGCGTGGCCCAGCGTGATCTTCTCCGCCAGGGGGGCCCGTTTCCCCCGACAGCTATTCACTTGTAGATCCATTCGCTTTTTTTTTTCCCCGATGTCACGCAGAAGAGGAGCGACATCGACCTGCCTGCTTCCCGATGGTTAGGCTGGCGGCTGGTTATGTGTCTGCTCATAGAATAAATATCTAAGTAAATAGGCTGCATCCAGAGTAAAGCCTGTTGCTGGGAGGAGGCTGGTCCAAAGGTGTACTGCTGGCGTCTTGGGCATGTGTGTGTGTTGCCCGCCGATCTGTGCGGCGGTCGCGGTTCCGTTTCATTGCACTGGGATGAGGGGGGACTGGGTGCCCACCCCGGGGGTGGGGGCATCTCTGCAGTTGGCAGAGCTGGCAGGGGCTGTGAGTGCTGCATGGGTAGGTTCTTGGAGAAGGGAGTGGCAAGAACCCGAGAGTGAGTCGCTCTTGTGCTGAGATTGGAGGAGATCTGGACCCCAAAAAAATTTAAAAAAAAATAAAAATGAGAAGATAACACCTGCTGCTACCCTAAGAAGTAAGGACAGCAGAAATGCAGAGACTGGCAGCCGCTGGATGGGCGTCTTCCTCCCCTGCACCGACCGGCCTTTGAAGTTCCCGATCGGAGTTCTGGACGAAGAGAACGCCGTCTTGGACCAGGCGCCCCTCCCGGACTGGACCTGGAGGTCGGGATTTCGCTCGCCGCCCGGTTTCAGGGGCGCACTTGGTTCCCTCTGTCAGAATCCGCTTACATCCTCCGCTGAAGAGGCTTGGTAGCGATGGCTTAGTTTGCCTCAAGAAAATCTCCTTCTGAAACTTTTAAAATCTTTTCAGTATTTATCGCTTGGGCTTCGAAGATGACACAAAGTACAACCGGAGAGTTTGGATTTTCCCCTAATTCCTTTGCTGATCCAGAAAGCTGTGCCTGAACATGACGCGGATACTCACCTGCGGGAAGAGAAGCTCTGCCTCCGCTTTTTTACACCCTGAAAACTCCCCAAAAAGCCATTCAACAGTTTGCACATGTTATAAACTCCAACACTGTAGAATTCAACAGACCAGGTGTTAACTCCTGTTTTGCATTTGCCAACACTTTAATGTCAGTTTCCATTAATCCTTACAATCTGCTGCCTAACCCTGAACTCTTAATGTATCATGGATGATATCCAGCATTCGGAAGGAATACGGAAAATCATCTGATCTTACATATCTGTGTCGCCCTGACTCTGCCTTTCTTGCACACTGCTGCTTGAGACTTCTTTATCTGGTTTCATCTTCTTAAGTTAGCAGCCAAAATTAACCCTCGGCTGCAATAATATCCTGATTTTAAAGGACTTAGAAAGTTAGGCGCCATCAGTTGCCTGGCTGTGTGGCATAGCTCATTCATTGTGTTTAGTTATTGTTTTTTAAACCTGTGGCTGCTCCAATGTTTTAGTGAATTGGACTTCAGGCCTCATTCTCTCTCTCTCTCTCTCTTTTTTTTATTGGTTATTTAATCCTATAATTTATAAAATGCTCTTCAGTGTTTTTTATGGAAATTTAAAATAGCAGGCCTAATTCTAATACATATTGTGCCTTTGAGGATCAGCTTCTAATTTTATGTTCCCTTTCACAACTTAAATTCACTGATTGTTTTTCAAAGTGATGGAGAGCACTGTTTCATAATGCAGTGAGAGGCCAGTGTTTTATTTATTTATTATTATTTTATTTATTAAGGTATTATATGTGTGCATAGGAGGCCAGTGTTTTCTTAGACTGTCGTCAGAGGTACTTCTGTTTTGATAATTGTGCAACTCTTATGTTAGTTTTGATACCAAAGGGGAGACCTGGTTATAAGGCTCCGGACCTGCCTCCGCTTCCTACAGAAGTGCATTTTGTTGTTGATAACAGATGGTGGCCATATTGATGATGTTGAATAGTTAAGAGTTTTATTCCCCATTTCTCAAACATTCTTTGCCAAAATTCATTTGGCAGGGGAAACATTTAACTTGGGGTTATCAGCCTATGAAAACTAATGGGATCTACATATTTTTCTAATAAACTCAATGTTTCAGGGCCAATGAGTTGCTATGCTATTTTCAAATGAGTGGCTATAATTCCCTGTGACATTCCCCCTCCCCTCACTCCTTCTGGATTTCGTCCACTTGGGTGGAAAGAGGAGGACAGTAACTTCTATTGGAGGAAGTTTAATGCTAAACATTAAAAAACCGGCTGCATTATGTACCTTGCCTCCTCATATTTGTACATGAGACCTAACTTTATATCCTCTTCATTTCCTTAGAAAAGGTCTTTGAGCAAGCAGTTATTCAGCTTATCTTTAAAATAATTCAGTTCATTTTGTTGTTTTTCTTCACTCTAGCTTCTCTTACCTTGACCACTCTTCATTCCACTTCTTAGGAAAGTAAAGAAGTGCTTTTTTATGTTTCTCAACCTTGTAAATCGTTCTGGGTAATACTTCTTTTTTCTTTGCACTTTCAAATTAGGCAAATCTGGGTGTTGTATTTTATCTGACTTGTGCTATTAAGTTGCAAATTTCCCTTGTTAATGAAATTCATCTTTTCTTTTATAAAAGTTACAATTTCAATTGATCCACACTTACATAAAGGGATTGGCAATGTCTCACTGAAGTGTGCTTCAGTATTTCTAAATTCCATTATAGTAATGCAGGTAAAGTAAAACTTAAATGACCAATCAGATCAACTTTTAAGCATTTCTCTAACTGGCTGAGAATATTTTCAATATATTTAGTATATAATCTTTTCATTTCCTGCAAAGGAATTGTGACATTGCCTGTCCTTAAAGTATTTGAAGAACTTTATCTTAGTGTGTAGTTCACAGATTGTTTTCTTCAAAGTCCAAATGGACTTGTAAACTTAAATGCCAAAAAATAACAAATTCAAGACATAAAATTTGTATATTACAATAATTTTTCAAATTAGTGAAAATCTTAATGATCATCAATATTTTGTCACCAGTTGACAAATATTCGTTCTTCCTTATTTTCACCTAGCCTTTAAACTTTAAAATGTTAAAGGCTGGATAGTGTTGAAAGCTGTCACAGGGCCAACTAATATAAGAAGTGCACCTATTTTTACACTTCTGTGACTCGAGCAAATTCATATAGCCTAACAAAAATCCATGAGAAAAATATCCTTCAGCCCTAGCTGGTTTTGCTCAGTGGATAGAACATTGGCCTGTGGACTTAAGGGTCCCAGGTTCAATTCCAGTCAAGGGCATGTTCCCAGGTTGTGGGCTCGATCCCCAGCACTAGGTGTGCAGGAGGCAGCCGATCAATGATTCTCTCATGATTGATGTTTCTGTCTCTTCTCCCTTCCTCTCTGAAATCAATAAAAATAATTATTAAGAAAAATATATATATGTGCTTATAAGATCTTTAATATCTTAATGTCATCGTTATATCTGTCTAAATGGCAATGCAGTAGATTTTAGCCTGTTGCCAATCCAAATGGTAGGACTTTGTGGTCTCAAATGTGGTGCAATCTGTCTTCCTCCGCATCCTGCTTTATCTGCATTTCGTAACCCCGTTGAGCCTATCCCTCTGACTTAATGTCAGTGTTTACTCTATCTCAGTGTTATCTATCAGTCCTGTTGGCATTTCAGAAATTCTCATTAATTTTGAAGTAATTTTTATGTGGGAGGTATTTTATATACTTCCTCAAACAACCACTTTTAATTCGTGAATCAAATCGAATTGAGGCAAGTGCACTTCCGACAGCTTCAACCCCACTGTGTGTACAAACAGAAGGAGGAAGTGACAAAACACTCCTTTATTTCTTGCCGCCATTCCAGTCTGCCCTTGGACCACCGCGCATTTCCAGCTGGAAGGTTGCGCCTCCACAGTGATTTCGCATTACAGGAAGGTTTTCCTTCTTTGTTTCTCAGGCCTGGTCCTGTAGGCGGGAAGGAGCCGGGACACAGTGACACTTCTCAAAGGCCCCGCAGGAACGCCATGGCTTATGATGACGCCGTGAAGAAAGAAGGTATGACCCCTTAATCCGAGAAGCATTTCAAAGGGTGTGTCCTCTTCAATCCTTGCAGCCCGTGGACCTAGAGACCAGGACTGGCCACCCCAGCCTGGCCTCCCAAGTGATGATCCAGAGCACTGTTAAGCCTCCACGTCATTCCCAGCCCCCAGCCTGGGCCCATGGAACGAGCACCAATACAGGGTTCCAACACAAGAGTCTGAAACGTAGCGTATTGGGGCGATCCCCTGCAGCACTCGTGGTCCTTGCCAGCTCCACGTGCAGGAGTTGGGGGGTAGGAACCACACATTGGACTCCCACAGAGCAGCGCAGCACGTGAATCCTTATTCTTTCAGCCGTACCTCTGCAAGTCGGCGTCCGCCTGCCAAGTCACAGCTGAGAAGCATGTCTGAGAACGCACTCTGGGCCTGTGCATAGCGTAGACGTATTGCTCCTTCAGGTTTGAGTCTTGTATTCGCAGCCAGGTCTTCAAGAAACATTCTTGTCTCCTTGGACGTAGTGTTCAGGGGACTTACTGAAACGGAGGGACCGTTGCATCACTGTGATGTGATTTGCCTGTTACTTACTTGACTTTCTCATTTCCTTTCCTTCTCGAACCTCTGCTTCTCAGATTGCTTTGATGGTGATCACAGCTTTGAGGACATAGGACTAGCAGCTGGCAGAAGCCAACGAGAGAAGAAACGTTCTTACAAAGATTTCTTAAGGGAAGAGGAAGAAATCGCTGCTCAGGTCAGGAATTCTTCCAAGAAGAAGTTAAAGGTAAATTCTAAACATTTGAATTAGGAAAGTTTTAAACTTATCACATATGGTATTTCCCAATAGTTGGGAAAAGAATTTCTTTTAAAAAGCTTTTAAAAAGAAAAACCAACATTTTAATATCTATTTTTATTATTTCCTATTTTACTTTATTTCCCAAAGTCAGACATCATCGAAAAACAAGATTGGTTCCAAGCCACTTTTGCCTCCTCATCTCATTCATTGGCCACTTCTTCCTCTCTAATTCCAGGATAGTGACTTTTACTTCTTGGGGACGGACACGCACAAGAAGAAGAGGAAGCACTCTTCCGATGATTACTACTATGGAGGTAAGGACGGGAAAGGGCAGCAGGGGGGACAGACGCATCTCTGGTTCTTGGAGTCGGGGTAGGGGAAAGGGATCCAGATGTTGCTGACTCAGTGGCCTATTTAACAGGACAGTGGTTCTTGTTCTGAGTGCCGATAAACCAGTGTGAAGGAGGAGAGAGGTGGAGGGCTGGTATTTTGGAGGATTCAGCATAGAAGAACAGTCTTCATTTGTGATACACCAGGTACCAGGTTCCTTCTCTCCCCAATCACCCACTTATCTTGTGCCCGATGTTACCTAGCATCCCTTTTGCCATAAGTAGTCCTGGGCCCTCTGGCCTGCACCTCCGGGTTGATTCTCAATCCAGGGAACATCTGCTCACAGACCGCCTTTTCTTAGCTGTATTATGCACATAGCTGACAAGACTAACTCTTTACTAGAATGGGTTTGTCCTGAACACAGAAACAAACAATGCTCTGTCTGCAGTAAACCTAAATTGTAACGCTAGCTGACCCTTGAACAACGTGGGGGTTTGGGGCACTGACTCCCGCACAGGTGAAAAGCCACGTATAACTTTGACTTCCCGAAAACTTAGCTAATAATAGCCTATTATTGACCAGAAGCCTGACCAATAACATAAACAGTCAACACATATTCTGTATGTTATATGTATTACATACTTTACAATAAAGTAAGCAAGGGAAAAGACAATGTTATTAAGGAAATCATAAGCAAGAGAAAATACATTTATAGTATTTATTGAAAAAAATCTGCATGTAAGTGGACCCGTGCAGTTCACACCATGTTGTTCAAGGGTCACCTGTCCTCAATCCCACAGCTACAGCCTATTCTGGGTGTGCTCTCTGTGAAGACTCAGGGAAGAAAGACAGCTGTAGTGGCGAGAACTGTCTCCAGGGTCAGAGGCAGAGTCTACCAGGCCAAGAAGCACGTGGGCATCCTCTCTGAATGTTAGGAGTCAGTTGAAGGACCTCCCCTTAAATCACTCCTGTTGGCTTCTTCCTCGTGTCAGTTGGGTGTTTGGGGGGGGGAGGAGGAAGAGGGGAATCTTGTTGGAAGTTGCTTTGTCACATGGACACTACTTCTCTTGATTACTTCTAGATATTTCGTCTTTGGAATCGTCACAGAAGAAAAAGAGAAGGTCCAGCCCGCAAGCTGCTGATACAGCCATGGACCTGCTGAAAGCGATCACTTCCCCGCTGGCCGCAGGCTCCAAGCCCTCCAAGAAGACAGGGGACAAGTCCTCCAGTTCTTCCGGCCACTCGGAGAGTAAAAAGGACCATCACAGGAAGAAAATAAGTGGAAGCAGTGGGGAGCTGTCCCTGGAGGACGGGGGGTCCCACAAATCCAAAAAAATGAAACCGCTCTATGTGAACACCGAGACGCTGACCCTCCGTGAGCCTGACGGCCTAAAGATGAAGCTCATCCTCTCACCAAAGGAGAAGGGGAGCAGCTCAGTTGATGAGGAGTCTTTTCAGTGCCCCTCCCAGCAAGGGGCTGCGAAAAAGCCCTCCAAGAAATCAGCTCGGGATGAGCAAGGTGCTTTACTCCTAGGACACGAGTTGCAGAGCTTCCTGAAAACAGCCCGGAAGAAGCACAAGGCATCCTCAGACCCACATTCCTCTTCTGGCCCTGAAGGCTGTGGGTCTGATGCCTCCCAGTTCCCAGAACCCCACAGTGCTAATCTGGAACTCTCAGGGCTCGACCCTGTCCTCGTAGAATCAGACTCGACCTCCGGAGGGGAGCTCGAGGCCGGGGAGTTGGTGATAGATGATTCTTACCGGGAAATCAAGAAGAAAAAGAAGTCCAAGAAAAGCAAAAAGAAGAAGGACAAGGAGAAGCATAAGGAGAAACGCCATTCCAAGTCCAGGAGAAGTTCGGGACACTCTGCTGCAGTGGTGGGAGAGATCGCCGTGACTCCTGGCCCTCCTCCCAGCATCCCCTTCCCTGGAGCCGCCGCCCCGCCCCCACCGCTTCCTGGCCTCCACACTGATGGGCATGGTGAGAAAAAAAAGAAGAAGGAGGAAAAGGAGAGAGAGAGAGAAAGAGGAGAAAAGGTAAAACACTTTTTAAGGTGAGGTGGGGTTAGACGAAGCAGGGCCCTGGCTTCATCGGGTTGGAGCATCGGCCCATGCATAGAGGGTCGCTGGTTCGATACCGGTCCGGGCGTGTACGGGAGGCAACTAACTGATCCGTGTTTCTCTCTCGCATTGATGTTTCTTTCTATCTCTCTCTCTCTCTCTCTCTCACTCTCTCTCAAATCAATTAAAAACAAACAAACATATCCTCAGGTGAGGATTTAGAGAGAGAGAGCGAGAGAAGCAGGTTTGTCCTTGATAGTAGTAGGTATTTGTGGAAATGAGCAGCCGAGGTGAGCCACTGGAAATGTAACAAGGTAAATCTCTTGGAATGACACAAAGTATAAAATATTACCAATGGCCAAGTCTGTCTGGTAAGACAGCAATCTTCATTATTGGTGGTTTTTCTTGATGGAGTCGTTGTCCCATTGAGTGAAGCATAGGTGGGGTGGCCAGAGAAAGCTTGAAGAAGAAGGATGTAAGTGGAAGGGAACGCACAGAGGCAGAGATGTTGAGGAAATAGCATTGCAGAACTACTGAATTCCAGCTGCCCGATACGTCTTTCTCCCTGAATGGCCTGGGCAGTTCTCACCCCCAAACCTGCATCTCCTCCTTTCTCTCTCTCTCTCTCTATTCCCCTTTTCCTGCCACTCAACCCAAACTCAAAACTACGTGCTGCCATGCACTGTGTGGACCTGAACTTGTTTCCCACGCACTCTTACCTCCGTTCCTCTGCTCCTTTTCCTCTAAGCCCTCCTTCCCCTTCTCACATGTTGAAGCTGTGCATTCCCTTCAAGACTTAATCAAATGGCATCTCCTAAGACATCCAGACCCTCCGGGCAGAATTAACTTCTTGATTGATTTGAGAGAGAGAGACAGAGAAACATCTATTTGTTGTTCCACTTATTTATCCATTCATTGGTTGCTTGTATGTGCCCTGACTGGAGATTGAACCCACAACCTTAGCATATTGGGGCGCTCTAACCAACTGACCAACCCAGCCAGGCCCAGAATTAACTTCTGAACTCTCACAGCACCTTGCTGTCTCTCCCTTATTGCATTTACTGCCATCCTTATGCGTGTTCCGTTCCCGTCAAAGACTATTAGCTTCTCACAGGTGTTTTAACTCCGTAGAGGCTGTCTTAGTCACCTTAATAGTGCCTTCAGTTCCTTTGTCCTTGGTAAGCATTTTGTGATATGTGAAATGAGTGAGTATGTTAATGAAAACATGTATGGAAAAGCGCAAGGTGGGAGCAAATGGTAGATAGTTTTAAATTCCAAAATAAAGGATTCGGCAGTGGGCACTCTGGGGTTATGCGCAGGATTTAGATAAACCTAAATATGTTCTAAATCGGCGGTCGCCAACCTTCCAGACCTCACAGACTGCCAGTGGTCTGCAGCCTACCGGTTGGCGACCGCTGTTCTAAATGATAATTTCAGAATAAAATGATGGAGCTGTACCAGGTGGTTTAGACTGAAGAGAGACTTGAGACAGCCTAGAAGCTTATTCTGGTCCAAAGTCAGTTGTCAAAGCTGCTAGAAATAAACTGGGAGGCAGGTTCAGGAGCAACTGAAGTGGAAACCGACATGGTGGCCACTGGGCTTGGATGTGGGAAGCCAGAAATACAAAGGAGCATAAAGATGCCCCTTAAGGTTTGGAACCTGAGTACCTTGGAAAATAAAATTATACTCTCCTTAGTGATAGGGAGTTACTTGTAATTTCCCCCGTGTGGCTACCAGTTGCTAATGAAAAAGAATTATAGTTAGGGCAAAAGTCTTATTCTGAGTCAGTATTTGATTGTGATTGTCCAAACCCAAGGCAGTCATACTTTGAATGTAATAATTTATCCAGCAAATACTTATGGGACACATACTGTGCTTTTTAAACTTCTGTGAAGCTTTAAACAAATATCCTGTCCTGGGTTTTGTTTCAGTATAAAAAAGACCTACCTACAAGTCCACCCAGACCAGTGGTTCTCAACCTTCCTAATGCCACGGCCCTTTAATCCAGCTCCTCATGTTGTGGTGACCCCCAACCATAAAATTATTTTCGTTGCTACTTCATAACAGTCATTTTGCTACTGTTATGAATAGTAATGTAAATATCTGTGTTTTCCAATGATCTTAGGCGACCCTGCTAGCGGTTCTCAACCTGTGTAACTGCAAAATTACAGTTATGAAGTAGCAACGAAAATAATTTTATGGTTGGGGGCCACCACAACATAAGGAACTGTATTAAAGGGTCGCAGCATTAGAAAGGTTGAGAACCACTGACCTAGGGGTAGGAATGTTTCAGGAATCCTGTTCCCTCGATCTACAGCGAGCAGAGACCGGAGGGCCAGCTGTAGAAATGCTGAAGGCCTCTGTCCCCTTTCTCCCGGAGAGTCTGTGACCAGGACTGGAATGAAAATAGGAAGCAAGAAGACTGGCTGGTTTGGGAGAAGATAAGTTAGGTTGACAGTTAAGATACAAGCATCAGAGATTCAGCATATCTAAGTGGCTACGATTTTGAGCTGTGGAGCCAAACCACTCGGGTTCAAATCCTGGCTGTGCCACTGGCAAGCTCTGCGGTGTACAAGCTGCACAGCTTCTCCGTCTGTAAGCTGGGTGGTAATAGACCCTAGCAGACCCTTAAAGATTGAGTGAGATAATGCATGGGGACGCGGTTAGGGCTTCAGCGTGGCAAGGTGCCACCGCAAACTCAAAGGGGCACCATTAGGTATTTTAAATATATTAAATTTTCTAAGAAACAGCCGTACTTGACATCTGTCAGAAACCTTGTGAATTACTAGCTCAAAGTAATTCACAGCTTCAGTATCTTCTGTACATGTCTTTTAATAAAGACACATCTTTTCAAAGCTGGGTTTTCTGTAATTTGATCAAAAGCAAGTACCAAAAAAATAAAAATAAAAAGCAAGTGCCATGTAAAAACTCACGTAGGCACCATGAACCAACTAAGTTGGGGAACTTTGGCTTTGCACAATGCTCAGCACATAGTGGACATTTCATAAATATTGTTATAATCATCTCACTAGAATTTCCAGAGAACAATGGAAACATGAGACGTAGAATTCAGTAGAACGGTTGAAACTAGGGTTAGCAGTTGGATGCTCCCGTGCAGGAAATGAAATATGTGAGTGGACGGGAGGGCTTAGAGCCCAGAGCAGAACCTTGGAGAACTCTCACCTGGGAGCACTAAGAGGGAGCAGTGTGTTGGAGGAAGACCAGAGGGGTCAGTGTCGGGCAGTGAGAAGATGCAGTCTCGGAGGAGATGGTCCCGTGGAGAGAGGACACACTGTTAGGTGCCGAGGGGAGGAATGGGAACAGCGGGGCGGAGCTCAGGAATGGTGAGAAGCGAAGGCAGCAGGGGTGGAACCTACTGGAGAACTTTGACTGATAGAAAGAAGGGAAATTGGACTTTCTCCCTGTGACAGGTAACGTTTCAGTGTTGAGTTCTAGGTGGGAAGTGGGTGTTTTTGCTTGCTTGCTTGTTTGTATCTTTGTTGTTGAATCTTGCTTTCTAAGAAGGAGTGGAGAAATCACATGGTAATATTTTTTTAGCACAGCAGTTTTTAATTAAAGGAAACATTTCATATATACCAAGTATATATGAAAAATTCTAAAACAAGTATATAAAGAAAAATTCTAAAACAATCCCATTTTAATCTTAAATGTGTCAAAAACAAGAAACATTCCCCCAAAACATGACTTTTCTACAAAGCTAATAGCTAGAAAAGTAAAAAAGCGTGATCTTACTTTCCTGAATGTATTTCTCTTGTTAAGTACAGAAAAGTGGTTATATGTTCACTGTTTTCTAACATACTCAGCTGAACTCACTGGGCAGCCTTGAGCATTCCTTGTGTTACTTATCCGTGATTTCTCTTTAAATAGGACTTCCTCTGCTGTATCTGTTTGCTCATTTGTACTGTTTTCCGTTTATTCAGGAGATACAAGTGGCTGGTGAAACCATAAAACATGGTTCACTGGTTGTAACTAGTGAATAAAAGAGCTCACTGCGAATGTGAGCAGGGTTAATCTCTGTAAGATTATGTAAATCATTATTAATGACTCCCCTTACAGATCATCCCCCTGGAGTGGAAGTTCTTGTGTGTATATAGGAGGAACAGGACATCGTAACATTTCAAAGTTTTATTAAATCACAAAGCCCACCCACTGCCACTCAAAACAACGTCGCCACTTCGGAGACGAGTCCTTTCGTTAAATGCATTTCCAGAATGTCCACATTCCTCTAAGCAAACTATGGCTAGCCAGGTGGCCTGCTGCTGGGCACACCGGGCATTGTTGCCAATCTGCTAAGCTAAATTCTGAGCTATAATTAGACTCGTGATGGCACTGTATACATTCTCTGGTGGTAAGACTGAAGCTGACCAGCAGCGGTGAGTGGTGAAAGCTAGCAACTTCCATCTCCCGGGTGCCTGCTATGTGCCGGGCTTTCCTGGGCATTTTACATGCATAGCAGTCTTGACTGGTGGGTACCATTTGGCAGAGGAGAAAGCTGCAAAGGAGTGGAGTCAGAATTTTAACATAGGTTTCTTAACCGCAAACCTGTACTCTTTCCATTCTGCCACATGCCTTTTTAAAACTTAGATGGCTACCCAGAGCCATAATACATTTTGACAAAGCTAAAAGTAGATTGTTGTAGGTCAGAGGAAACCAATATAGTGTGATGCTGTCTGAAATTAGTCCTACTAAGACGTAGGTAGAGATGTTTTTATTTTTATTTTATTTTATTGATTTTTTACAGAGAGGAAGAGAGAGGGATAGAGAGAAACATCGATGAGAGAGAATCATCGATCAGCTGCCTCTTGCACACCCCCTCCTGGGGATATGCCCACAACCAAGGTACATGCCCTTGATCGGAATCGAACCCAGGACCTTTCAGTCCACAGGCCGACGCTCTATCCACTGAGCCAAACCGGTTTCAGCGGTAAAGATGTTTTTAAATTGAAGAGGTGGAGTATAAGGAAGTATAATGAAAGCTTGGACTCAAATTCAGCAGACTTAGATTCTTGTTCTGCTACTTTGGCCTTGTCCACTTGAGAATGCTTCCTCACTTCAAAGGAGGTTACTGAGACTAAATTAGGTGATACACGGAACGCACTTAGCACAAGGCGCGGCTCAGTAAACAGTAGTTTTACAATTACTGTTGCTTTCAGCCTAAATTCCTCAAAAGCATAAAATGAAAGCATCTTTTAACAACCTTTTCAACCACTAATCACATTAGACTAACCAAGGAAACTATGCTTTAATGGTTTTGGTTTTGTTTTGCTCTGTTTTTTAATATAACACCCAGCTTTTAGGAAGCAACCTCTCCGCTATCTCATCTATTTGGAAACAGTTAAGAACCAAAACAGGGTCTCTAAGGAGCAAAGGCAGATGTTATAAAGCGAGATTCTGCAGCTTCTGGGAGCACTTCAGGAGTGTTGTGGGGAGTAACATTGCCCAGAGATGAATCACACGGCCTCTCTGAGCCTGTTCTTTGTGGAATAGCGCTCTGGAATTCATCTTCTGCACCTGCAAGGTGTTGTGGAAATCGGATGAGATCATACAAATGAGTGCACACTGGCCTTTCATGCACACAACTCTTTCTTACTTAATACTCAGGCACTTGCCAGGTGCTGTGGACAAAGATGAGTGGGGTAGTGTCAGCCTTGGTGTGGTAAGAAAGGATGGAAGGTGTTGGGTGTGATGACCCCAGCAGAGAGAGGTGCTGAGGGAGTGAGGAGAGCGGGAGGTGTCAGAGAAGTTTCCTGGGGGAGCTGTCATCTGAGCCGAACCTTGAGGCCAAAGCTGAATTAAGGAAGAGGGTGGAGCTGAGGAAGAATTAGTAAGTTACAATAGCAATAGCTATATTTGTAGAGGTTTTGCTCTAGAGTGTTCTCAGCACTACACGAAGTTTTTTAATCTAGGGTATATCAGTGAATTTTTACAAGAACCCAATGAAGTGTCCGTATTATCTCCATTTGACAGAAGTAAGCCCCAAAAAAGTGAAATCACCTGCCCGGGACACACATCTGTTTGGTGGCAGAGGAGGAATGGGAACCCTGATGGCAGGATCCATTCTCTCCACTAGACAGAAAGTATTTAAATTGTAGTCAGGGCAGTATGATGAGAGGCAGAGTACAAAGTATGTTTTAGGAAGATTTCTATTCAGAATGGTCAAAATGAAAGCTTTGGTGTAAAAACCTTTCTTTGCACCCTGTCCTTTAGCCAGGTCAGACTTAGGATCCCAGTCCAGTTCATTGGCAAGAGCATCAGTGGTTGCCATGGTTCTGAGTACGGGCTCCAAAGCCGGACTGAGTTCAGGTGCTGGCCCTGCCACTCCATGGACCTGTGACTGTGGATCTCCGTTTCCTCGTGTTTAAAATGGCACCACCTATAGGGTTGTTAAAAGGCCTAATTTCTACAGGTGTCTCCTACTATTCGTATTAATGAAGAGATCGGACCCTGTCAGCAGCAGAAGAAAGCCAAGTTCTATTTTTAAGATTTCTAAGTTATGTTTTGACTTAACCCTCAGAAAGTTTATCCTTTATTTTTTTTATTTTTTTTTAAATATATTTTATTGATATTTTACAGAGAGGAAGGGAGAGAGATAGAGAGCTAGAAACGTCAATGAGAGAGAAACATCGACCAGCTGCCTCTTGCACACCGCCCACTGGGGATGTGCCCGCAACCAAGGTACATGCCCTTGACCGGAATCGAACCCGGGACCTTTCAGTCCGCAGACCGATGCTCTACCACTGAGCCAAACCGGTTTCGGCAGAAAGTTTATCCTTTAAAAGCCATTTTTAAACTAGAGTCATGAGAAGGCTTGAAGAGTAGTTTTTATCATATTCTCAGAGTCTCAGACCCCAAAGAGTTAATGAAGCAGGACTGTTTCATAAAGAGCACTAAGAAGTTGCTTTTTGAAAGATCTTGATACTGTAACAAATGTCTTCAAACATTTAAAAGGATGTTCTGGCTGTAAAATTACAACATTGTGAGTCACAGTAAGTGGACCTGTTACAAGTCATTTGCTACAATTAGCACTGATGTATCCAAGTTTTCAAAATATTAACATTTTATTAAAGGGCAGTCCATGTTATTCCAGATCCACCGTGGATCACTTGCAACACTTGCTTGAGAAGGTCTAGACTGGAAAAAACTGGCCTCGCCTTTAGAATCACTGGGAATGTTTTGTATGTGTAGAGAGCATCCACTGTGTGTTTCTAACTACTAATTTATAGAAATGCCTGTGCCCTGGAGACGTTTTAACCAGTCAGTTGAATTTGGAACTTGAGTGCCCAGACTGAAGTTGCATCTTGCGCAGTGATGAGATTTGAAGGTCAGCACGTGAGGTGAAAGCCGTTAGGCAGAGTTTCCCTCAGAAATGCCCGAGGAAGACCACGGTGAAAGCCAGAGGTTCTGATCCGACAGAGTGCCACCCGATGCAGCGAGGTTTCCTGTCTTCCGCACAGTGAAGTCGTGGGCATGTTTGCAGGAGCCACCGTTTATTGTTTTAATGTTAGCTACACTTGATGAGTAGCGAGGCGCATACCCTGAGAGACATACAGGAGCTGTCTGGGGAAAGCAGGTTTATCCCCTTGCACACCAAGGAATAGGTTCTTGGAGAGGAATCCCCAGACTGATCAGTCCAGTCCTCACACATTCATTCATATTTTCTCTCTCTCTCTCTCTCTCAGCTAAATGTAGAACTTGGGTGAGCTTGGTGTGCTGTGTGTGTAGTGCTGCTCCATTGGGCCTTACTAGAACCCTCAGAGCACTTGGGGATGTGAAGCTGCTACAAAATGAATGAAGGAGAAGCAGCACCCGGCACTCTAACCTCTTTAAACAGGGCCGGCTGCACCAACAGGAGAGTGAAAATGGGACCTTTACTGTTTAAATGAAACGTTTGAAGTAAAGGCCGTGTTGCTCTTTCTGTGTGTGAAAAAGCTTGTATTGGCTTTTTGGATGCCACAGTTCTATTTTGAAAAAGGCAGGGGATAGAAAAGAACTCAGTGGGTTTCTAGTGTACATAGCCAATTACCACAGCCTTTCTCCGTTACCTCCCAGAAGTCCGGCTAGCCCCGCTGGGCCTGCGCAGGCTGAGCCGGGGGCCGTCCAGGTCCTCACCCGAGGCGAGGGCTCTTCCGGGTGTTGGCAGCTCCTGGCACCTGTTTTCAAGTCCAAGGCCAGCAGGAAGGTCTGCCGTTGCATCTTGTTTCCTTCATGGGCTCACCTAATGCGTCAGGCCCACACCGGATAATCGTAATGACTGACTCAGTCACTCACTGGGACCTTAATCCCACCTGCCATCTCACGAACAGTAACCGTGGGAGTCAGTATCCCATCGCAGTCACCGCCCTGCCCACACTCCAGGCGAGGGCATAATCAGGCCTTGTAAGCCAGGGGGCGGAAATGGTGGGAGCCACCTTGGATTCCTGCCTACCACATAAATAACATTACTGAGTCCCTCCTGAAGTGCCAAACACTGTGCGATTAATTCCCACCTTTTCATACAAATGGCATTTTCCAAGTTTGACCCATAGGGAATTAAAGCTCGGGGAAATGAAGTAATGTGTGTAACTAGCGGAGAGTATGATCAGGATGCTAACTTAGATCTGCTGGCCTCCACAGCCCCGCTCTCTCCATTGTGCCACACTGTCTGCCCGGCCCTGCCACTTCTCCCTCCTTCCCAGTGTGTTTGCTCTCCTCCAGCCTCACTGTCATGGTTGTAGGCCATCTTCACCTGACCCTGGCACTATTAGAAGAGCTGTCCACTTTTATGTTTTATTCAGGGTCAAATAATTAGAATAAGGAAAAGCTGGGGAAAGATGGCGGGCCTTTAAGCTCCGAAGTGTTTCCCACTATTTTGTGCTGCTTTAACTGCCTTAGAATGTGAGCTCATCCTCTTAACTACTCGCCCCACCCAGGCAGGTACTCATGAATGCAAGTTTGTTTTCTATGTAACTGAATAAAGTCCTTTAGAAGAGTTTCCAGAGGAATCCTTTCTTTAGTAAGTGGGTTTGGAGCTAATGTATCGGCCAGGAGCTGTGTTTCATTTTGTCAGGTTTTAATTTTATGTTATAGCTGTAGGCGGCCTGGGGGAATAGGGGGCATGAAAACTTCTACAGTGTTATATCATGTTTGGGAAAACATTGTTAAAACTCCATGCTTGTTTAATAATATGCCCAAATGAGCTATGGACTCTCGCAAGCACATCTTCTTTCTGTTGTCAGTATTTAATAGTGAGATTGATTCTACGGATGAGAAAGATGTGGCTAAGTATAGACTTCCACAAT
This sequence comes from Vespertilio murinus, assembly GCA_963924515.1. Lineage (NCBI taxonomy): Eukaryota > Metazoa > Chordata > Mammalia > Chiroptera > Vespertilionidae > Vespertilio > Vespertilio murinus. Next base: position 188,850,553 of record OZ004707.1, read on the forward strand.
TTCTTTCATCGTGTACTCCAGTAATTGGCAGGCTTATGGCTAAGCTATTTAAAAAGGTTAGTTTAAAACTTTTGAATCTGAATTTGTAACAAACTTGCTACAATTTCCATATCCAAAGAAGTGCTGTCTCATTGAAAGCACTTACTTTGAGAGCTATCAGGAAAGTTTCTGTTTCTCAGAATGGTTTCAGAATTGCTTTTGTTCGTTATTTTTTAATTTTTCAGTTACTTGATATACAGTATTATATTAGTTATATTTGATTAGACATTTATGTAACTTATGAAATGATCCCCTGGATAAGTCTAGGACTCACCTGACACCATACGTAGTTACTACAGTATGATTCACTCTATGCTGTATGTATTTTATATCTCGAGACTTTTTATAACTAGCAATTTGTGCTTCTTAGTCCCTTCCCTTTTTTCATATAGCCTCCAATCCCCTCCTATTTGTCACCCATAAAAAATTAGAATTCCTTTTGGAATCAAGGTCAGAGCCATCACATAAGCTTTTTATTGTCATCAGTCTCTGCCAGTCTTTGGCCTTTGAGGATAATTATTTTTTTTAAAATATATTTTATTGATTTTTCACAGAGAGGAAGGGAGAGATAGAGAGCTAGAAACATCGATGAGAGAGATACATCGACCAGCTGCCTCCTGCACACCTCCCACCCGGGGATGTGCCTGCAACCAATGTACATGCCCTTGACCCGAATCGAACCTGGGACCTTTCGGTCCGCAGGCCGACGCTCTATCCACTGAGCCAAACTGTTTTTGGCTGAGGGTAATTATTTTATGAAACATTAAAAACTAAGGTGAATAAAGTTGAACTCAGGTCAAAACAATACGCAACTCTGAAGTCAAGAACGGGACCGTGTGTTTGTTGGTTTGTTTTTGTCATAAAATCTGACACTTAGGGAAACAAAAGTTCCCAGTAACTTTTAAAGCACCAAACATTCGTCGTGATACCTGCAGGACCAGGAAGGGCTGTGTTGGGAGCAGAGGAAGGACAGATCCACATACCTTGATGCTTACAGATGAAGTTTTAAAGGGAAGCATGCTAAACACTCCGTTTATTGGATAAATATTATAAAGGGATAGTCGCTTACAGATGCAGTTTTAAAGGGAAGCATGCTCAATAAATAAATAAAAATTTAAAAGAAAAGAAAGCATGCTAACCACATCTCAGTTTATTGGATAAAGATTATAAAGGGATAGTTCTTTTCTTTTTAAATAGTAACTACTTCTGTAAGGAGGCAACTTACTCTCTTTCGTTGGCCCATAATGCATCGCCCAGGCTACCTAACTGGTACTCTTTCTGGTGTTGTCACTTCAGTTGTCATAACTACAAGCAAATCACTACTTTCTGAGTTTCCCTTTTCTGGTCCTCAAATGAGAGGTTTAGACAGGTGCTACCTAATGAATCTTTTCAGGTAGGAAACAACTTTTTCCCCCTCGGTCTATGGATAGTTGTAAAATGGAATGCTTAGTAGTATATCATCTTTTATTGTATTTTTTAATATATTTTATTGATTTTTTTTTTTACAGAAAGGAAGGGAGAGGGATAGAGAATTAGAAACATTGATGGAAGAGAAACATCGATCAGCTGCCTCTTGCACGCCCCCTACTGGAGATGTGCCCGCAATCAAGTTACATGCCCTTGACCTGAATGGAACCTGGGACCTTTCAGTCCACAAGCTGATGCTCTATCCATTGAGCCAAACCAGTTAGGGCTCATCTTTTATTTTAAATATCCCTCATCAAATTGGCTGTTTCTCAAAAACCATGCTTTGCTCTTGGAATTGTCATAATACAGTGAAGAGCAAACATACTTCAAGTAGTAGAAAGTAGTTGGAGCGAAAGAGGTTCATCCTACATTGACTACCAAAGAATTCTCTTGATGCCCCAACCAGTTTGGCTCAGTGGATAGAGCGTCAGCCTGTGGACTGAAGGGTCCCAGGTTCGATTCCGGTCAAAGGCATGTACCTTGGTTATGGGCACATCCCCAGTGGGAGGTGTGCAGGAGGCAGCTGATTGGTGTTTCTCTCTCATTGATGTACCTAACTCTCTATTTCTCTCTAAGAAATTAATAATATATATATGTTTTTTTTTATTTATTTTTATTTATTTTTATGTTTTTTTTAAAAGAATTCTCTTGTTATTTACTTATCTCACTGAACCACAAGACTGTGAACAATGAAATAATGGTAGACTACAAGTGACAGTAAAAGCAGGATCAGGAAAATTATAAGATTAAAAATCAAATGCAGAGGAACAAAAGAACAAAGATTTGGCTCTCGGCTTTCACAGTTTAAAGGGAAATTATGTGGTTGTTATTTCAAAGATGAGAAAAGTGATCTCCCAGGAGAGGTAAAGAATTTTCTCAGACTCAGTTCAGAAAGAAACATAACATGAGATTGTACACAGGAAGGCTGGGGGCTTTACAGGTAATTACTGCGCAGCTGCAGCGGTCTGAAGCATCTAAAAAAAGAGTTAGCATGCGCTTTTACCTCCTAAGCAATACTGATAGACATCTCCGGGTGATAAGAAGCAGGGATTAAGTTAATGATCCTCTTTGGGAAAGCTGTTAGTAGAACGCTTTTCTGGGTGGAGAAGGGTGTTAGATTCAGAGTTACTCAACTTGTGTTCTGATCAACCCTGTTCTGCTCCTATGTGGCTCCAGCCAAAAAAGAAGAACATGTCGGCCTACCAGGTGTTCTGTAAGGAGTACCGCGTGACCATTGTGGCTGACCACCCCGGCATAGGTAAGGACATTTCTCATCTTCGTTTCCCCTTCCCACGTGCGCCTGGAAGCAGTGCAGTTAATTCAGCCAGGAAGCAGCTTCACCCCTAGTATTAAAGGAAGCCATATCTTATTTTTATTTTTTTCCAGCAGATCTGCAAGTCACTCTGGATTTTGTCTCAAGTTCACCCCAAACATAAAAGTGATAAGCTTTTTAAAAAATTATTTTATTGATTTTTCTACAGAGAGGAAGGGAGAGAGATAAAGAGTCAGAAACATCGATGAGAGAGAAACCTCCATCAGCTGCCTCCTGCACACTCCCTACTGGGGATGTGCCTCAACCAAGGTACATGCCCTTGACCGGAATCAAACCTGGCACCTTTCAGTCCGCAGGCCGACACTCTGTCCACTAAGCCAAACCGGTTTCGGCAGTGATAAGCTTTTTATTTATCTCTCTTAAATTCATAAAATGGAAAACAGTAAAAGTAAACATTATGAAGCTCAGTACATAAATATGCAGCTGCTTATTTCCAAGATTCTCCTGTTGACCTTTTCCTTAAACTGCCCCTGGGTGCGCAGTAATGAGATGACTTACATTGTTCGCATTTGTCTTCGTATTAGAAGTCAGTGAGGTGAGAAAAGCACTGCACCACAGACCTTAGACAAGGCACTTAACCTATATAAATCTCATTTGCCTGAGATGCAAATAGTTTCCCAAATTTCTCATCACGGTGTTGGGAGGCACGTGTGAAGGACCATGGCAGATAAGAGTGCGCTGTGCAAAGCCTGACCTTGCCATGCACGTGCAAGGGCAGCGCACGCCTCTGGAGGGCGCTTCTGAGCAGCCGCAGGGAAATTCTTCTTTGGTACCGAGCTCTCGGAAATTCAGTAAAAATCTAACATCTTTTTTTTTCTTTTTCTTTTTTTTAAATGCTTTATTGATTTTTTACAGAGAGGATGAGAGAGGGATAGAGAGTTAGAAACATCCATGAGAGAGAATCATCAATCAGCTGCCTCTTGCACACCCCCTACTGGGGGTTTGCCTGCAACCAAGGTACATGCCCTTGACCAGAATCAAACCCGGGACCTTTCAGTCCGCAGGCCGACGCTCTATCCACTGAGCCAAACCGGTTTTGGCCTAACATCTTTTCTTAAACTCTGCAGCACATATTTTCTTTAAGTTAATAAGCCCTGAGTTGTGGGATCAAATTAAAAGACACCAGAAAGATGCTTAGGGAACAGATCCCTAGAGAGGAGATGTGAGAGGATTTGAGTCTATCTCATGATCACCAGAGAGGTCCCTTCCCTATAGAAAAGAATCAAAAAAACTGGTGAGTCCTAGCCGGTTCAGCTCAGTGGATAGAGCGTTGGCCTGCAGACTGAAGGGTCCCTGGTGTGATTCTGGTCAAGGGCACATGCCTGGGTTTCGGGCTCAATCCCCAGTAGGGGGGCATATAGGAGGCAGCCAATCAATGATTGTCTCTCATCATTGATATTTCTATCTTTCTCTCTCTTCTCTGAAATCAACAAAAATATATTTAGAAAAAAGAAAAAGAAAACTGATGGGTTTGGGTTGGTTTGGTTTTCTGAAAGAATATTCTGCTATTTGGATCTGATTTTCAAACACTTCTCCCAGTTTTTGCTCTCGTCAACCTTCTGTTTTGTTGATAGTTAAACCTTTATTTTATTGAGTCTTTTACTATTTTATGCCAGATTTTGGGGAACTTAGTAAAAAACTGGCGGAGGTGTGGAAGCAGTTGCCGGAAAAGGATAAGCTGGTAAGTACACTTTCTTACAGACGTATTTTAATCGCTTTATGCCTTCCAAAATGTACGATTCGCCCATAGACACCCAGTCAGAAAACACCGAAACAGTGCAACAGTGACAGGTCAATGGAAAATGGTTTATTAGAGGGCAGTGACACTGGTTGGTGCCAGTTTACTCTGGGTAAAACTTAGCTGCACGGAGGCTGTTTTTTCTAAACTTTTCTAATTTTTCTTTGCAACAGTCTTACATTTGAGCCAAAAGATGACTTAATTTGGGCAGTGCTTAAAGTGTTTAGGAAAAAATCCCTTTATTGCTAGTCAGCCCACGGTCTGAGAAGTAAGGAAAGGCATCCATTTAGTAGTCACTGCAAATAAGAAAGCCCTGGGACTGTGTTAACTAGGGAGCCAGGTTCCAGACCATCCTCCTCCCCGCTACCAGGTAATGTCCCGTGCTGTGAAGGGCTGTGATGACTGGTCATGTCTGAGTCTTAGGCCGACACGAAGGCGGTCTAGGAATTGGAATTACCATCTTGCTTAAAGGTATAGCTCATCCGGGTAAAACAACCAAACTATTTCTGGCCCAGGTAGTTCATCTTTAGTTTCTATTTTTCACATCAATGTTAGCCTACTGTTGACATTGCCAACTAGCAAGTTAGAAGAAATATTTAAACCACATGGACAGTATACCGAGCCAGATGTTTACTCCATGATTTCACATTGCGATCTTAGAGGTCTAAAACCAGTGCTGAGAGCTGCCCATGAGCCTTGAGCAATGTTGGCAGTGCTCTACGTTCGAACGGCATGCAGTGTCTGTGCCTGCCCGTGGCCCTCCGCTTGAGAGTTAGCGTCAGCCCTCTGCACTGTCCCCTCTCGTTTCTGTATTCTACTCTTCCACGGCTGCTTTCCCTTTTATTTTTACTTTTTGATTGATTTTATTTTGCTGAATCTGATTGCAGATTTGGAAGCAAAAAGCTCAGTATCTGCAGCACAAGCAAAACAAAGCAGAAGCTACAACTGTGAAAAGAAAAGCATCCGGCTCAGAAGGCTCCGTGAAAGTAAAAGGTAGTGGCCACACCCCTCTCCTGCTCTGCTTTCCCCGGAGCACGGTAAATTCTGCTGCCTAGCTGAGAAATTGGGGAGCAGCCCACTTTAGAAGCAGACCTTGATGCCCAGGTATTATTACTGAACGTTATAGGTTGAAAAGGCATTTAGAAAATATAAATCAGAAATCGGCAAACTTCTTTGGTAAAGGGCCAGAGAGTAAATACTTGAAGCCTTGCAGTGCTTTTTCTGTGACATATTCTTTGTCTTACCTACAACCATTTAAAAATGTAAAAATTATTCTTACCTTGAGACCATACAGAAACAGTCATGGGCCAGATTTGGCCCACAGTCCATAGTTGTGCTAATTTCGGACATAGCTCCCAAACAGGGAAAACCAGGAAGGGCATTTGTGTGGTGCTCAAGGCCACAGGAAGCTTGGTCTCTCTTTCGTCTCTGTTCTCAGCTTCCTCGGCAGGAGTGCTGTCACCCCAAAAGAAGTCCCCGCCCACCACCATGCTCTTACCAGCCTCCCCGGCCAAAGCCCCTGAGACGGAGCCCATTGACGTTGCTGCGCATCTGCAGCTGCTGGGAGAGTCCCTCAGCCTCATCGGACACCGCCTGCAGGAAACAGAGGTGAGCAGCCGTCCGCAGCACGACTCCAGGGTCGGATAGAATTTGAGTCCATCCATTCCTCCCACGTAGACGCACTGAGCAGCTGCTGTATGCTATATTATGCCAGGTGGTTAGGATGCAGTGATAAAGATAACTTAGTCATAGAAACATCTGGAGAATTGGAATCAAAGTTTACACTAATGTCATCTTATTGAAGCAGCGGTGCAAAAAGAAATTTGAATACCTTGTATTTTCCCCGCAGCTTTATTAAGATACAAGTGACATATAACCCTGTAACTTACTATTTTTTAAATGCAATGGGAAAACTGAGTACAAATCCCATGGAAGTTTTGATCACTTGTAGTTCTAAGACAGTTTGAGTTTTCCTGCACATTTCCAGCACGGTCTTTAACAGACGGATTGGGTTGTATGGAGGAATAAGAGTTCCTCTGCTTTTTTGAGAGTAGGTAACAAATAGGGAAATTGAGTTCTCAAGCTCTTCATTACTCTGCACTGCAGTTGAATTACACAGAGCAGTGTGCCCTCCGGAGATCTTGATCCTTTTCCGTTTCAAAATCACTTACCCTGCAAAGCTGTCATGTTCCATTTCTATCACCATATTCCCTCTCTAATGTACTGCCCTCGTGGCTAGCTCAGTAGCATAGTATTCCAGTTTTCCCACTGGGTTCTACTAGGACATTTCAGCAAAGAAATCAGTCTCAGCTACTAAAGCCATTTTAAGTTAAAAATCAGTGTAGGAATATCAAACCATTAATTTGCTTCTATGTGGAAGTTGAATTATTACTCAACAAAAAAGTGCCAATGGCCACAAGAGATGACATTGTATCTAAGTTCTTTGACTAGTTTCAAAAATTTAGCATTTGTAACAGTAGTCTACTCTAGATGTGTAGATACGGCAGAACAGCTAGAGTCCTTTCATGTAGGCGGATGTCTGAATGGCTGTAGATACTTCCAGAATAAAATAGTCTGAAATCCTTGGTTACTTTTCATATTTAGACAATTGTATATTTTCTAAAAAGTTAGAATTTAAAAAGATATCCATATTCCAGATTTTTCTTCATATTTCCATTTAGTTTAACAAGTGTTTGTTGAGGATAAGGCATTACTCCAAAACTTTTTGGAGTAGACCAAAAAGGGAAAGAATTTTGCAGACTCTCTAGTCTGATTTTTTTATATAACAGTCTAATTGAGATGTAACTCACCTACCATAAATGCACTTTTTAAAAAGTTAATGGGCATTAGTATAGCCACAGAATTGTGGGCCCATTTCTACTATCCAGAACATCTCGTTATCCTGAAAAGAAAGCCCATTCCCCTCAGCAGCCTTTCCCTTGTACCCTCTGCTCCACTCTTTCTGGGACTTTAACTTCTGCCTGTGTCCTCACAATTAGGATGCTGTTTTCATGTACCACTTATTTATGTTTATTTAAAGAAATCTCAGTGTTTTCACGATATCTTCAATATCATGAATGTGGTATTCTTTTTTTCCTAATAAACGTCAAAATGGATATCACAGTAATTAATGTTCACCTATATGCTACCTGAAATTACATCCTACGCTTTAAGGAACATGGATTTTATAGAATTTTCTCACTTAAGACTGAATGCCTGAAGCCTAGTGACTAGTGTAGTGACTAGTACCAGCTTTCACAACAATTTGCCCAGCTTGCCTCACTTCTAACCTGTCCTCATTCCATTGTTCTGTGCCTGCTGACGTAGAGTAGTGATGGAGAACAGAGAGAGGGGGCAGTGAGAGGGAGCTGTAAGGCTAGATAGCAGCAGTTTGTCTCATGGAGATGTTGGAGAGAGACACTCCAAACAGGAAAACTGAGCACATCCGTTTCTAACCTCAGGGTCTCCCACAGAAACGGGTTAAAGGAGGCCCAGTAAGACCCCACTCCCACTTTAACCAGATCTTTTAGCTCTCATGTATTTTGGGGTCCACCTATGGTTTGTGGGTTTGTGTTTGTGTGTGTGTGTGTGTGTGTATGTGTGTTTTGTTTTGTTTTCATATTTTATTAATTTGAGAGAGGGAGAGAGAGAGAGAAACATCAGTGATGAGAATCACCAATTGGCTGCCTCCTGCACACCCCCTACTGGGGATCGAGCCGGGAACTTGAGCATGTGCCCTGACCAGGAATGGAACTGTGACCTCCTGGTTCATAAGTCTGCCCTCAACCACTGAGCCACTGTAGCTGGGCCAGTAAGTGTTTCTTAAGAGCTTACTGTATGGGCAACACCAGTAGTTATTGGGAGGCTATAAAAAGGAATAGGACATGGTTCCTGCCCTCGAGTTGCTCTCTACCAGGAGAGTCCATTACAGTTGTATAAAATATTATCTATAATTAACTGTAAGGCAAAAGTAATGGAAGAGTATTACTTATTTTCTTTGAATAGTTACTCAGTCAGCTTTGGTTCAGAGCGCTTTATAGTAATTCTTTCATTTAATTTACACAGCAGCTTCCTGAGGCAGAATTTTTGTCCCTCCAACTTTACAGACGGAAATAAACAAAACAGAGACTTAGAGGTTAATTAACCAGGTGCTGAAGCAGAGCTTGAATTTGGTCCATGCTCTTCACCCATCCCGCCCTGACTCCCATGGAAGTGAGCGATAGGAAACGCTGGGCAAGATGGGGGGGGGGGGGGGGGTTGGTGCTGGCGAGGCCTGGACACTAGGCAGTTATATGAGTGATGGTGATTTCAATAGGAAGGGGTGCTAGGAGGAGGGTCCCCTTTTCTCATTATAACACACTGAAATTGAGAAATGTCCAAAATCAGAGGCCTAGCAGGCAGCCAGAAATGCAGTTTTGGAGTCAGTCTAAGTTATTGGTAATAGTAATAATTACTGATACTTTTGAGCACATATCATGAACCAGGCACAAAGCCAAGTACTTCTATTTTTTTATAATATATTTTATTGATTTCTTACAGAGAGGGAGAGGGATAGAGAGTTAGAAACATTGATCAGCTGCCTCCTGCACACCTCCCACTGGGGATGTGCCCGAAACCAAGGTACATGCCCTTGACTGGAATCGAACCTGGGACCTTTTAGTCCACAGGTCGACGCTCTATCCACTGAGCCAAACCGGTTTCGGCTGTACTTCTACCTATTGTCTCACTTAAGCCCCTCTGTGCCGCAGAGCTGTTAGTGGTCTACTTCATACGTACAGCCTAGGAAGCAGCTTGCCCGGTACAGAAACAGTGGCTGGACTGGCCGAGCTCGTGCCGCCTCCAAGGAGATGTAGCCTCCCAGCACTCCTAGTTGAAGCAGATTATGCAACAGCTGGGCAGGGGTATTTGCAGCAAGCAATCTTATTTCTTAGCTTGAATCACAGAGATGCGGACAAGGTGTTAAAAGGGATTATATTTTCTTCTTTTTGAGAGTCAACAGATCAACATAGAAAAGTGATATTGTCAGCTATCAAAAGCCACATACATGGAGAAATACGTGCATATTTATATTACATGCTAATGTGTAGGGCTGTAGAATTCTCATGGCTGTTGCATTTGAGCTGTGTTTGTGGCCTTCATAAGAAAAATACTTTTCCATGCCTGATCTCCGCAAATCTTCCCAGCAGCTCTCCAGAGTAGAGGGGGCATTTGTTACTATTCCTAAATATAGGCTTCCCCCCTACTATTCAGGACTACTCCAAAGTTGGATGGAGGGTAAGATGAGTAAGGAATATAACAAAGAAACCTGGGAATTATAAAAGTTTTCTTTCTAAACAACTTACCGAGTTACCAAAGCAGATACCTTCTACTTCTGCTTAGTTTCCCAGAACTGCCTAAGACTTAAAGAAAGTGAGGAAATGGCCCTAGCTGGTTTGGCTCAGTGGATAGAGCGTCTGCCTGTGGACTGAAGGGTCCCAGGTTCAATTCCAGTCAAGGGCAGGTGCCTGGGTTGCAGGCTCAATCCCCAGAGATGGGTGTTCAGGGAGCAGCCAATCAATGATTCTCTGTCATCATTGATGTATCTCTTTTCTTTTCTCTCTAAAATAAATAAAAATATATTGTAGGGAAGAAGGGAGGGAGGGAGGGAGCGTCAGGAGTGGGGTTCCCGGTACAACCGACGCCCCTCTCATGCTCTCCCCCCAGGGCATGGTGGCTGTGTCTGGCAGTTTGTCAGTGCTTCTGGATTCCATCATCTGTGCGCTCGGCCCCTTGGCGTGTCTGACCACACAACTACCTGAACTGAATGGCTGTCCCAAACAGGTCTTGGTGAGTGTCCCTTGTTTTCCTTGGAGTTTCAGAGCCAGAGCCTTTGGGAGCCAGAGGCCCCGTCTTAAAGAGCTCCATCAGGCACAAGTGCCTGCGGCTGCCTGGCATCGAGCGTAGAGGCTCCCCCACGTATGGGAGCGTGATGCTGCCTCACTCGCTGAATGCATGCCATGCTTCCAGTGAAGCCAAACATGCCACTCCCTAAAACAGTCCTGTGGAGGGAAGGTTCTAGCCCTTGAGGTTCTGCAACCCCTGTGTCTCCTATTTGTTCCGCAGTAAGAAGTGCAGGAGTCTTCTGCCCCTTCTGTCCCGGGGTCAGTGCAGTAGCCAGCAGAAAGCCTTCTAGCATAACAGACACAGGGTGCCACCTTCATTCTCCCCGTTTTCCCAAACTCGGGTTTCTCTTTCTCACCTGGGTCCCCCGAACAAAGAAACATGTGTCCGGGAACCAAGGCTCAGAACTCTGCAGTTGAACCTTTCCCCCTTGTCTTGCAGGCAAACACACTCGACAACATCGCTTATATCATGCCTGGACTGTGACAGCAGAGAGCCCTGGGACAGAGACCTTGTCCTACCCCATTGCTGGTTTGTGTATATATGACCGTTCCAGATCTCTTCACTGGCCACTGGGTGTAGGTTTTAAATTTTTATATACATACACATAAATATATATATAATGTACAATATATACATAGGATTGTAACAATTTCGCTTTTAATAATTTTATGAAATGGCAAAGGTTTAGCCAAGAGGAAACCTTGGCATGAAAATGGGCTTGGGATTCTTTTTTTTTCCTGTGGTGGATAAATCTGCCTTAAAAATCAATGTTACTTGAGGGCTGGGGCTTGTTCTGGGTGCCAAGTGCATCTCTTTATGGACAGCTAAAATGTGATTTTTTTTTTCCCAAGCTCAGTTGTACCTCCAGACCCATCACTGACCATTTGCCTTACCTGTCTTACAGTCTGAAATGTAAGAGGAAAGATTATGGGAAGATGCCAGTTGACCGAAAGTGCTAAAGCCTTTCAACTTGAAGTGTCTTAGGTGGGAGCTGATAAAATCGTTCCCGCCTGAGAGTTATTGCGATGGCTTAGGCGAACCTAGTAGGGGTTCATTCCAGTTCCTGCGATACAGGTGTCCGTGTCTCAGCTTTTTGTAATCATTGGCAGCCTCGGTAGGGGCCAAGGAGTTCTGTGAGCCCTGGCAGCATACAGCGCCTTGAAGAGGGTAAAGCTGTCAGTGCCGCCGGCTGAACTGCATTGTGAGCTGACCCAGAATCTTCGGGCTGCGGAATGAAGAGCTGGTATCTTCCATCTGGCAGCATTCGCTCAGCCACCAGGTCCTCACGGGTTCTGCGTAATTGCTGGGTGGCTGTGGAAGATGAACTTGGCCCAGTGGGATTCTTGGGTTCATCTTATTGGCTCCCCTGGTGGGCAGATACACAGTGTTCTGCATTCCACACAGAAGTGAATTGCAAAAAAAAACGTAGTTGATTCTCATGTAGGTTTATTTATGTGCGCGTGTGAACGTGTTTTAATTATGTGTATTTAACTCTTTAAAATCTTAGATTTTAATTTATCCTGTAAATTTCTGTATATATAATTTAATAACAAAAGCCTCCACCAGCAACAGCATGTGGAAGATACAGATTGTTCTTTCTTCCTCCCTTCCTTTGAAAACTCCAAATCATCTGCATTTGAAGGTATTGTGCCTCAAAAAGGAATCATTATGTCAGGATTCTAGTTCTTTATAATTCAATAATGTGAAGAAAGTAAAATAAAAAGGAATGTTTTCATTCCCAGCTGCCCTTATTTCCAAAGAACCAGACTTGCTTCCTAGATCCAAAGAGGACAGCCGAGCGCTTCGGGGTTGTTTTTAAATGTGTGAGCCGCCCTGCCAAACGCCAGCTCTGCGGAACTTCCTTCCCAGGCTCCACGGGGCTCCGAGGCATCAAAGTGGGGGTTTGAGGACAGTGCAGCCAGCCCGCACCCTGTTGAACACCCCCTTCCCCCCACCAGAGTGGTCGCGGGGCTGTTTTAATGGTGTTCTGGCTGCTGAATGCCTGTCTCAGCTCAGAGCAGTTTTGAGATTTAATTGGGGAAACGGAAGGAAAGGGGAATGTTTGGGAACCAAAATCAGGAACAGAAACCTTGTTTTGATTTCGTGTGTTAGAACCTGTACCATGCCTCATCTGTACCCACGGAAGTTTCCTGTTTGACACAGGTGGCAAGGAGGGGCCTGGAAGACATGGCTAGTGCGGAAAGAAGTCAGTCCCACCGTGGTCATTGTATACATTCATGAAATCCCGATGAGGACCTGCTTTTTGTTTGTTTTCCTTTCAAATCCAATCCTATTGTATTTGTATTTAAAATTTGTACACATTTGTATAATAACCTGTACCTTGTGGTATTTGGTACTATTAGAGGAAAAACTTTGGATTCAGACCTTCTTGCAATTTTTATATCATTGTTTTATTTTTGTTTTTAAAATAAATCCTAGTGGTTTGATCCAAATTCCATTACAGTTGTATAAAGAAATAAAATTTTGTACTTATATTATTAAAAATCACATTTTTAATATTTATAGTCCAGTCTCAGCTATCTTTTCCCTGCTGCCAACCGAAGTTGCTCTGAAAGTATAAAACCTGTTTTTCACACTATGCCTTACCATAATATATATATTATTTTTTTTAATCTATCTGGAATAGAGGTTCCTATCGTCTTGCTCTGTTTCTGTTAACTTTTACATTGTGGAGTCGCTCATGTTTTCTCTTTTGCAAACTACAAACCCAGTGACTGATAAGTATAGCTCTGGTTCATTGACAAATAAAATTGCAGGTACATTAGTGTGTACACCTAGCTCAAGAAAATACCAGTCTTGTGTAAAGTTCACATCTGAATCATATGTTCCAATATATTTCATGCTGTTTCAGTGCTGTCTTGACTTCAGTCACGTAATCTTTATAGATGTCCAAAGTCCCATCTATAAAACAATGTTAATGTCACTTCCCTATCTCTAAGCCAGAAACCAGCCAGGCTGACATGAATGTTTAGAAATATTGTGAACATTTAATATATAGAGATTTGACCTTTCAGTGTGTAAAAATTTCAATGCAAACACAAGGTGTTAATAGCCATAAATAGTGAAATAACTTATTAAAAGGCTAACTTCTTATGGAGTAATTTATATATCTTATCTTATTTAATCCTCCCACAAGCCTTATTCCTCTTTACCAGTGAGGAGACAAATGCAGAAAAGTGCTTTTCCTAAGGGTATACGGCTAGTAAATGGCAGAGCCAGAATAAGTGGGCTGGTATAGCCAACCCCAAAGCCTAAGCTCTCTCCTACCCAAAGCCACTTTCAAAAGTAAATTGTGTATGTAATCCATCAGAATCTTTCTTCAATATTATCTATAGTATTTAGCAAATGTGATGTAGGAAAACCTCCGAGACCTTTCATTGATCTTATGTCCTTTTGTCCTAGCTGCATTTTATGACACAGGCCTCACTTTTCTTATCATACTGTTGTCTTTAACACGTTCAGTGCCATGTCCATCACCGGTGACTGACACTATACTTTCTGCCTGGACTGGTCAGTCGCTAGTGCCGCCAGCATATTGGTGAAATCAGATATCGTGGGCTAAATAGAAAGGAAGACAAAACAGACTTGGCGCTTAACATGTTAAACTTTGGAGGCAAAATATCTTTCTTTTTTTTTTTAATATATATTTCATTGAGTTTTTACAGAGAGGAAGAGAAAGGGATAGAAAGCCAGAAACATCAATCAGCTGCCTCTTGCACACCCCCTACTGGTGATGTGCCTGCAACCAAGGTACATGCCCTTGACCGGAATCGAACCTGGGACCTTTCAGTCCGCAGGCTGACGCTCTATCCACTGAGCCAAACTGGTTTCAGCAAAATATCTTAATTTTTGTCTTAAGTACATAAAGGATATAATAAATTACATTTATGCAATATGTCATCTTAAGGGACCTAAAGATTTACCTTCGGGAAGGCATTTGATATTAATAGTGCTAAAAGACTTAAAAGGGAAAATTAAAACATTTACTGAGTTTGGTTTTTATTAGCAAACGCATTTAAAACATAGCATTTGCCACTTATATTTTTATCTATTGTGTTGACAAAATCCATATACTTCAATTTCTAGTTGAAAAGCTATGTAGTATTCTGTTTACATGGATTTGTTGTTGTAGTGTACCCCATTTTACATAGGACGCCTCAAGAAGTCAAATTGTGGAGTCATTTATTAAAAGCCGGCAGCATGAGAGGGAGCCATTCAGCACTCCAAACCCCGCAGCCTCGAACAGCTTGCCACATCTGGCTTATATGGGCAGAATATCACAAAAGTATCCATTACATCTTTGGGTCTGGAATGAGGACCCTGTTTCTCGAAAAGCATTTTTACAGAAGCGAAATTGAGCAAATGAGTTATATAAAGTATCTATGAATCACTAAATCAACAGAAACACATTATCTGGGACCACTTGGGCAATTTAGAATAATTGTGCTGTCTTGATTCCGGGACCAATGAGTCAACCAAAACTCGTTATCTGTAGCTACTGAGACAATTTAGGGTAATTGAGCTGTCCTGGTTCCCAGAAGAATGTGCTTCGATGACCAGTGAGATCACAAGCAATGGGATATTCAAACCATCACCAATGGAATATTGGGGTAGCATACACAAGTTCAGAAAATCAAAATAACTTTCTACTGTCTTAGCAAACAAGTACAGAACCCAAACAGCAGTTTCTACCTGGGATGATTGCTACCATACTTCAATGTGATTCCACTCCCTGTTTAGGGGACACATGATAGTTTCTGCTTTTTTACTATAAAAGAAACCTTAAGGCTGTTTTGTTCTTGGCAGTAAAGCCAAGATCTTCTCTTAATCACTTTAAACCAGAGTGATGATGTAGGAAGGCAAGAACTTGCGGTAAATCGCCCCACGCAAACTAATGGAAGAATCCAAAGGAAGTTCATGCTAAGTACACTCCATACAGCCAAGCAATAATCTTAAATGAAGAAAAATAGGGATGGTATCTGACACGAAGTTCATCCAATGTACATCTCCCCTTATAGTCCAAAAACCATTATTGAAAGGTAGATTGACTCAGATGTTCATGTTATTGTGCTGGACAACAGTAAAGCAGACATAGTATTCCAGCCCTCATGAAGCATCTAGACTGATAAGGGCAAATGCATTTATTTAAGTCTCACATGCATTATTAAAACCCTTCAAAGCACAGCAATTATTAACTTCCATAACATTTTTATATTGTAAAGAAGTTAGCCCTTAAACTGGTTGACATTTGTTAAACAGGTTAACACGCAGAAGTGATTATAAGTTCACCTTAGATTTTTCATCATCCTAAATTTGTGCAGAGTCAATTTACTAGCCTTTCAAGTTTAAGAATCACACATGCTTGATCAATAATTACTAAAGCCTACCAAAGCAGTGGTTACTGTCTCTTGGAGTCTTTAGAAGAAAAAAACATAACCCATCGATCTGGCATCTAATGTTAAGTGACATCTGAAACATGGCCAGGACAGGAAGGTTGAAGAACACAGAATTACAAAGCTGGGAAAGGCCTCTGAGAGCCTTAATTTCTCAACTTGGGGTCAACAGCTGTGCTTCCAGGACTCCAAAACTCTCCGAAGTTACTATATTGGATCTCTGCCTTTTCCGAAAGGCTCGTGGCTTCAAATTCTCAAAGGAGCCTGTGACCTAAAAAAAAAGAGAAGAGTTGTGAGTCCTTGAACTAATTCCAGCCTCCCGAGAAAGTGGGAAGCTGTTGGAATCACCCCGTAAATGAATGAATGGCACAGATGAGTCCCAGGCCCCACTCGCGACATCTGCGTGCTCTCTGCTGCCTGGAGCGCTCGCCCGTCCCACGCTGAATTTATTGAGTTGGCTATCTGTCAAGTCAAGAGCTCCAACTCCTGGCTCTTGTCTCCTCTTTGAGATAAGTGAATCTGGGCTGCACGCACGCCTCAGCTTGCACCCGGGAGACCTCGGGCTCAGATAGGAAGAGAGTCCTATCAGGACAGGGAGGCAACAGGCCAGAGAGGGGGGTATCTACCCCTCGGTGGGTGTGCAGCCACCGTGACGTCCCGAGGACTGAGACATTTACAAAGTGAGCGCTGCCCGCCGAGCTTGCTCTGCAACCTTAGCTAAGCCACCGCTCCGGTCTGAGACCCGGTTCTCCAGGTGTGTTACCAGATCGCCAGGCCACGCCCCCAAACCTTAACTACGTAAGCATTGGGGGCGTGGCTTAGGGAGCCCCACGCCCCCGGGCTCCCTGCCGCCCTACGTCGTGCGTGACGTCCGTCCACGGCGAGCGAGCCTCAGTGAGGTCACGGCCCTCCCCCCTCGGAGTGCCGACCCTCCGCAGGGGTGGGGCCCCGGGTCCGATTCCAGACTCGCTCCGCCCCGCCCCCACGGGCGCCTCCTCGAGGGCCAGCCGGCGCGTCACGTGACGGGTCGGCGGCGCTGGCGGTTGCCGTCAGCTGATATCACGGGTCGGTGGCAGCGGCGGCCGCGGCGATGGACTTTCTCCTGGGCAACCCGTTCAGCTCTCCGGTGGGACAGCGCATCGGTGAGTCCCCGGGGCCTCGCCCGGCCCTGCCGCGAGGCTCCGAGCTCCCCTAGGGGCGCCCGAAGTCCCCAGCCGCACCCCGGAGGGAGGCCGGGCGGGGAACGAGGCTGGCGCGCCTCTCTCCCAGACCCGGCCCCGCCCCGTCTCCCACCCCTCTTGATTGACAAGGGCCGTGGCCCATCAGGAAGCCTCGGCTCGTGATGGGTGCCTACGGCGGCCAGTAGGTAAGAAGAGGGGGCGGGTCCTCTCGCGGCTCAGCCAATGAACGGCGGCCGGGGTCGCGAATCCAGGGAGAAAGTTTGAAGGGTTAAAGGGACTACGTGGTTTTGCAGTCGTTGGTTTCTTCCGATGTCTCGTCGCCTCTTTCCCCCCAGCCCAAGGTCTCGGCGCCCGGTCTCTGGCCCTCTCTTCCCTGGCTCGCCGGGCCCTCAGATACCTGAGAAGGGCCACACGTCCATTCTCCTGGGACCCGAGACTAGGGCTTGGCGTCTAGGCGGCGACTTGGGTGTGGGGGGCGGGGGGTGGTGGTGCTGGGCAGCCCTGCCTCCCCGGCCGGACCCTGGGAGCCCGCTGGACCCGGCGGCCAGTCCTGGAGACCGAGGCCTCGGGACGTGCCCTCCTCGGCAGCCCGCGCCCACCAGCTTCGGCTCCGCTGGACGTGGTCCTAGAAACCACCTGATGGCGCCTCCCTCCTTCCCCAGCAAATGGCACCGCCGAGCACCCCGGCCTTGGGCCTTGGCACCGCGCGCCCAGAGCCCAGGTCTCCCGACTCCCGGCTCCCTGCGGGCGGGAGACTTACTGGCTCTGTGACGTTGCCTCCGTCGCCTAGGTTTCCTCTCCTGTAATTAGGGGATAATCGTGGTCCCTGTCTCCGCGGGGTTGTTGTGAAGGTGGACTCGTTAAGTAGCACCGTGCCTGGCACACTGCCAGTGCTATATAAAAAAGAAAGAGGTGATATTTATTATCATCGTTACTGAAATACCAACAAGTGGGGGAGGGGGGCGGAGGGGGGGCGTGCAGGGAGGGGAGAGAGCGGTCCCTAGAAATAGCTGGACATTAGGTCCTACAGGTTATTCCCCCTGGGAGGACCCACAGGCCGAGGCCCAAACTGCTGACACTCACCCAGGAGCAGCCTGGCTGGGCCTCTTTGCATGAAGACACCGCAGGCAGTTCAGTGAAATTCTCTCTCCGTCTTTTTGCTGTTTTTAGCCTGAAATCCAGACCGGGAGAATTTGATCTTTTAGGCAGAACATTTGATCTTTGCATTCGTACTGTTCTGGAAGCCAGACCTCACTTACGTCTGTCTACCAGCTAGCTCTGTGTTGTAATCGCCACTGTGGCTCGGTTAATGTGGCTCATCCGAGGTTTTGTAATCAAACCTCTCCAAGAGGGGTGTGGCAGCACAGGATATCCACACCAGGAAACCCCTGGACCAGGGAGGGGGGCCTGCCCTCTCAGGACCACCGCCTCGGCCCCGCTCTCGCACACAGCACCCCCCTCCCTCCCAGGGAGCCACTGTGTTGGAGCTGAAAAGAGGAGGCAGCTCTCCTTTCATCTGTTTCCCCAACTACAAATGGGGCTGCTTTCATCACATGCCAAGTCTGAGACTGACTTACTATAAAAAAGAAAATCTGGCCAAGCCAGCCACATTTTCTGTGGCTTTCTAGAAAAGCTCGCCTGGACTCTGGGCCTCAGTGGTCAGAGAAAACAGCTCCTCTCCCTACGCTGATCAAGGGTTGCCTCCTTGGGCAGCAAATACTCTATCCAAAGACAGTGCCTCTAAATCATAATGCCTCTAAAAAGCACAAACCAAGTTTTGCTGCTGGAAGGGACCTTACCCCGCGGCTGTTCTAACTTATGAAAACACTGCAGGCGGAGCCCCACCCCAAGAGATCTGGGGTAAAGCCCTAGAATTGGTATTTCTCACAAGGTCCCAGGGATGCTAATGACACTGGGTTGGAAACTACATCGAAAATCTAGTCCAACCGAAACCGATTTGGCTCAGTGGATAGAGCATTGGCCTGCGGACTGAAAGGTCCTGGGTTCGATTCCAGTCAAGGGCATGTACCTTGGTTGCGGGCACATCCCCGGTAGGGGGTGTGCAAGAGGCAGCTGGTCGATGTTTCTCTCTCATCGACGTTACTCTCTCTTCCTCTCTGTAAAATATCAATAAAAATATATTTTAAAAAAAGAAAAGAAAATCTAGTCCAGCCTATTGCCTTCATTTAAAAAAAATATGTTTTTATTGATTTCAGAGAAAGGAAGGGAGAGGGGGAGAGAGAGAATCAATAACAAGAGAGAATCATCTGTCGGCTGCAAAAATCATCAGTTGGCTGCCTCCTACATGCCACCAACAGGGATTCAAACCGTGACCTCTTGGTTCATGGGTCGACGCTCAACCACTGAACCACACCGGCTGGGCCCATTGCCTTCATTTTGCACAGGACACTGAGGCCCAGAGAGGGGAAGCTGGAAAGTGTGACTCACCCAGGATCCCAGTGAAATGATAGGAAAGCTGAGATGAACTCCCCAGAGCCTCTGAGATTTGAACCAAAGCAGAAGAGGCTGTAACAGGAAAATTAAATGAAGAATATCAGCCATCGAGTTAATGCCCTCAGCATTCCATGTTTTTTCGTTTAGATAAAGAAGCAGAAGTTCCACCGATATCTGTGATTATTGGTGACCTGGTCGTTGCAGCTTGTATGTCTGCAAACTGCAGGAGTGAAATAACCTCCAGGCTGCCGACTCCGTCCCTGTTGAGAGTAGAACCCGTAGAACTGGCGCCCCAAGCGCAGTGGTTCTAATGATGTTCACCAGGGGTACCATTCACAGAGCTCCAGTGCTGCTCCCTCAACCCTCCCCTCCGCGCCCCCTCAAACCCCAGGCATCGCCACCTTGCCCCCGAGGTCTTCTCTGACCCCTTCGAGTCCAACATCGCTTCTGTGCCCTCCTAGCAAGCACCCGGGCTCCCTCGCTGTCTGCCTTTGCGCTCCGAGCTTCCGCTTCCTCCTCGGTGGAATGGTGGTTACAGCAGCATCTACCTCTCAGTGGGTGTGACAATGAAGTGAGATATTCCTGGAGAGAGCTTGCCAGTGTGCGTGCAACAGTAGCTCTTGCTGTCATCATCAGCATTTGTATTATTGCCACCATCATCGCACCAACAGGGCACTGCCCCATTACGTTAGGAGAAAAGGAAGGTAACGGTTTGTGAGCAAATTTCACATGCCGCATGCCATGCTAGTCTCCTAGGTATGACTCTTCCCGGTGGCCTACAAGAGATGCCTCTCTTCCCCTTTTCACCAAAAGCCCAAGGGGAGGTGTCACTGCCCACGGCCTCACAGCTCATCAGGGTGGGTGGCCGGACACAGAGCCCTGCCCCTCACTCGCACCCTCATCACGCGGCCTCTGGCTGGCCGCTGCTTAGTTGAAATTAACATCAGTCCCACCCTTCAAGGTCCACAGCTACTGCTTCCCCTACAGGCCGCCTTTCCTGGCTCTGACGCGGGTTTCCAGCTCCCTCTCCCTCGCCTGAGAGTAGAACTCCCAGGAGCCGCAGGCTGTGGCTGGAAGGATCCCAGAGAACTAGGACTAGGCAGCGTTGACACAGCTGTCTTCTTCCAAGGATTTCAAAACCTTTTCAAGGTATTCTCTGAGGACACACTCACTGGCCTCCTTTTAGAGACAGACGTCAGAAGGCAACCCACCAATCCACTTTCAATTTCTGGCTGTCACCTCACCGCTGGGTCTTTGAGCCAGAGACCCAACGGGCTCATGAAAGCAAGCTACACACCAGCAGTGACTGTTTTAATGTGGGCAACCCCGGGGACCAGCCCCCAGTCACTGGGGTAGGGGAGCGGGTAGCTGGATATGATGGGAGGTCTCAGAGCCTAAGATTGAATGAACCCTGGGGTGGATGGGAGAAGGGGGAAGGTCAGGGAGAGCTGCTCTCGGAGCCACAGAAGGAATCGTGGACAAGAGACCATAGATGTCCACTAGGGAGAGAATACCTCGGGCCCTCTGGGATGCCATTTTGGGAGTGATGAGCTAAAACCCAAACTGGACCCTCAAGCAGCATTGTCGAGGGGCCACTAGCTGGCAGGCAGGAACCCTGGGTCCAGCTCCGGCTCTGTTCCCGCCACGTTCCCTCTGTGTCGCCCACGCCCTTGTTTGAAGAGTAGCAGAGCACCCCCGTTCTCTCTCTGTTCCCCAGGGGATCAGTGAGGAACAACTGAGGGGACAGGTGAGGACAGGGCAGGATTGATCCCAGAGGGAGAGAGGAACTGATGGCCATTGTGGAGGGACGATAGCGCCGATTCCACAAGGCTCGGAGAGTCCAGTGCCAGCGCAGATAGCTGTCCCTGCCGCCTTTTGGAGATGACCTGGCGCCTTGTTTGGTAGTGAACTCCCTCCCCTGGAGGGGTGAACGCAGAGGCCAGAGGGAAGGGGGGCTGTAAAGCGGAGTCCCGCTTTGGCTGGCGCGGTGGACGAGGCCAGTGTCTGCAGACTTTCTGTAAGCAGTATACTTCTGGTTTTGTGGGCAATTTGGCCTCTGTTGCAACTACCCAACTCTGCCGTTACGTTACAGAAGCAGAGGCGGCCGCATCTGGCCATGAGTGAGCGTGACTGTGTCCAATCAAACCTTGGACACTGAAATTTGAATTTCATGTAATTTTCACATCATGAAATATTATTATTCTTTGGATTTTCTTCCAACCATTTAAAGGTATAAAGGCCATTCTTACTTTGGCCTTACAAAAACACCGAATTTGGCACATGGGCTCCTAGTTTGCAGGCCTCTGGGTCAGACCAGCTGGCCAGAGACGGAATGTTGGGAGGACAGTGGCTTCAAAGTGGGGTCCTGGGGCGCCCACATCGGGGATGCTTGAGGTCACTCCAGCCGTGGGCCCCCTGAGTCAGAATCTCTACCCCATCGCACAGAGAGCCAGGAAGCCCTGAGTCCTTGATCTCTAAGAGTGGGAGCCATGTTAGAGCCACAGTCTGTCTTCAGGGTCACAGGGAATGGTCGAGAAAGGGCTCTTGAGCCAGACCACGTGGTCTGAGTGCGGGTTCAGACTGCATCGGCTTTGCTACTTGGGGCAAGTTCCCTAACCTCTCTGAGCTTCAGTTTCCGGCCTGTAAAGTAAGGGTAATAATAGCACCTATCCGTCGGGGTTGTTGTGCTGTCATGTTGTGAAGCATTTGGCACGGTGCCTGCCAGACCACCCGTGTCCATAATCGTTAGCCAGTGTGGTTTTCATTGGTGGGTCCTCATTGCTGGGGCGCAGTCTGGGGTGGTGGCAGAGCCAGGGTGCCAACCCAGGGCGCTGACTCTGGTGCAGCCTGTGCCGGTCTTGGCGTGAGCGGGAGAGAGCAGTCACTGGCTGGGTGGCAGCCGCATTCACAGGTCAGGTTTCAGGGTGCGGGGAGAACCGATTCCCACTTGGGAACTGGAGCCTTTGACTGCCCTGGGATGGAGCTGATGAATAGGTTTTGTTCCCTCACTGAGCTCAAAGAAATAAGAGTAAAGTCCCGGATTTCCGCTCTTTTGGTTTTAATGAAAAAAACAAAACCCCTCAGTGTCCTCTAATTAGCGTGGGGCCATCACCCATGGGCAGCGGGGAGATTGGGGACCAGTTAACTCGCGGCCTCCCCGCCCTGGCCCCGGATCGAGCCGAGGCCCTCCGGGCTCCTCCTCCGGCACCGCCTGCTGTTCTCTATCTGCCGGCTGCCTCCAGTTTTATTTTCGTGGTGTTTCCTTTTGTTGGCTCACCTTTTTAAATTCGGCCTCTTCCTGTGTAATTATACCCATGAAATCATTACTTGGATGAGCTAGTTCATGCCCTTTTCCTAGTCCACATTAAATGGAATATTTAACTCTAGAAATGTCTTTCAATGTGCCCGTGAGACCATCTGACATGATCCTGGGTAGCACTTGGTCAGGACTTGGACTTCTGCGTCAGAACATCTGGGTTTTTTTTTTTTTATTAAGGTATTATATGTGTACATAGCTTACTGTTGCCTTCCCCCCACCCCCACCCCGACCTCCCATACATGCCCTCCCTCCCCAGAGTTTTGTGTCCATTGGTTATGCTTATATGTATGCATACCAGTCCTTCGGTTGATCTCTTATCTCCCCCAGATCTCCCTACCCTCCCCCCCCCTGTCATTTGACAGTCTGCTTGTTGCTTTACTGTCACTATATCTATCTCTCTGTTCATTAGTTTATAATGTTCTTTATTATCCATAAATGAGTGAGGTCATGTGGTGTTTCTCTTTCATTGACTGGCTTATTTCACCAATTCCATCCAGGTTGCTGCAAATGATGAGAATTCCTTCTTTTTATGGCAGCATAGTATTCCATGGTGTAGATGTACCATAGTTTTCTGATCCAATCATCTGCTGAAGGGCACCTAGCCTGTTTCCTAATCCTAGAACATCCGGGTTTAAATGCCAGCTCCACCCCTTCCTAGCTGTGCCCCCAGGCAAGTGACAGACCTCCCAGGGACCGATGCCGACGGACTGTGGGAACCTTGGCAATGATGGAGCGTTGACAAGTGCCATCGAGAGCCAAACTGCTGCGCAGGCCCAAGGACAGACCTGGGCTTCGCTCCTGGGGGGGCAGGTAGAGCAGGGAAAGAAGGGAGGAGGAGGAGAGGGGACGGGGGCCAGCCGGACCGCACGAGGGTGACAGTAGAAGGGGAACTGAAGGTCGGGCAGTTGTCCCCTGTTGGATTGGAACTTGTTTGCATTGGTTACTGTAAACCCCTGGGGTGGTTAACTTTATGTGCAACTTAGCCGGGCAATGGGACCCAGATATTTGGTCAAACTTTATTCTAGATGTTTCTGTGAAGAGATTAATGCTGAGGAAAGCAGATTACCCTCTATAGTATAGTGGTGGGCCACGGCCGGTCAGTGGGAAGAAAGACTGGCCTCCCCCAAAGCGGGAAACCTGCCAGCAGGCGACCTTTGGATCTGAGCTGAGCCTGTCCCCTGGGTCTCCAGCCCACAGGCCTACTTGTAGATTTTGGACTTGATCACATGAGCCAATCCCTGAGAGAGAGAGAGAGAGAGAGAGAGAGAGAGAGAGAGAGAGAGAGAGAGAGAGAGAAATAGATCACTAATCACTAACATCTTTCAGGTAGGGGGAGGAAAAAAGAATGTCATATACACCTTGGCCAGCCACGTCAAGCCTCTGCTTCACAGCCTTGCTCTGTCTTATCTGATAGGTTTTAAACCCCCCTCACCTGCCCTGGCTGTTCTGGCTTGGTTCTTGGGTGTCCTCCCGTGCACTGAGGGGTTGCTGGTTCAATTCCTGGTCAGAGCACGTGCCCAGGTTACAGGCTCCAATGCCAGTGCGGGCATGTGGGAGAGAGACAGCCGATCGATACTCCACTCTCCAACCGATGTCTCTCTCTCCCAACATTAATAAAAAACTTCTTAACCTAGTTGAGATATTTTTCATTTGGGTACTATAGTTGTTACACCAACTTTGACATTGCAGGCTGCCTTCTGCAGAGTATTTTAGGGTTCTCTTGCGGCCTGCGGTTACCAAATGGCAGGGGGAGGCGGCCAGGGTTCTGAAGGAAGACTGCTCAGCAACTTAGGAAACTGGTGCACCTTTCCAAGCTCCGTCTGGAAGGGCTGTTCATTTGAAAAGTTGGCTTCAGCCCTAACTGGTTTGGTTCAGTGGATAGAGCGTCATCCTGCGGACTGAAAGGTCCTGGGTTCGATTCCGGTCAAGGGCATGTACCTTGGTTGCGGGCACATCCCCAGTGGGGGGTGTGCAAGAGGCAGCTGATCGATGATTCTCTCTCATTGATGTTTCTAACGCTCTATCCCTCTCTCTTCCTCTCTGTGAAAAATCAATAAAATATTTTTTTTTAAAAAAGAAAGAAAGAAAGTGCATTCTTTCATTCCGTAGTTAGTCCCGTTCTGCAGAGGAGGAAGTGGGGCCCAGAGGGTTGACTGGAGGCACCCCCTGGTGAGGGCCTGAACTGGGATGTGTCTGTGGCCAGACCCCACACCCCAACTTTGCTACCTCATTGCTTCTCCATAGAACTGAAAGGGACCTGCTGGATTCCTTTTAAGTAAAAATGTCTGGGTCCGCCTAGAACAGCCGTGGGCAAACTACGGCCCGCGGGCCGGATCTGGCCGGCTATTCGGCTGTTCTATCCGGCCCCCGGAGCCGAAAGAGCGGAGGGTTCTCTTGCTCTCCCCTCCGCTCCTTCCCCAGCAGCCCAAGATGAGAGTGCCAGCATGGTCAGGTTGCTTTTGTTCCGGCCCTCCGGTCCAGTTTAAGAACCCATTGTGGCCCTCGAGTCAAAAAGTTTGCCCACCCCTGGCCTAGAAAGAGTCTGTTCATGATGGTTCTGTCTATGTTTCCCCTCCTACCCTCCCCTCCCTCCCCCCCCCCCCCACACACACCTTTAGCACATGGTTTCATCCGGGTGCTGCCTCCCGGAGCAGGAAGCAGGCAGGGTCCCAGCTGCAGCTGCCCAAGAGAATTCCACGTATGTGTCAGGGGCCAGAGCGGGGTCACAGGTCACAGGGCCACTTTTAGCTGCAGGGAGACTAGAAAAGCTGAACACCATGGACCAGGGGAAAGTATCTTCATGACAGCCCCTGGGAATCCCCTCCGTGCGGCGGGGTTAATGAATATCTAATGTAGTTCCAGGTGCCCCGATACAGTGCCATTCCAGCGTGAGCGGGTAAGCCAGTTCCGCACGGCGTTTCCGGTGGAGGCCAGCTGGCCTGCGTCCCGGCGGGAAGGCTCCGGAGAGCAGGTCCGGGGCAGCGTTCCCAGGAAGAGGATATCACATGGGGCCGATCAGGAAGGGCTGCCATTTGAAGAAAGATGTGGTTTCTGCACATAAGCCATCAAGGAATCAATGGGGGCCAAAGGGGGGGCATTTCATTTAAATTAACGTGTTGTTAAGGTTCCTTGTGCTGGTGAACATGGCTTCATCCGTCATTCAGTCATTCAGCAAACATCCTGCAGGTCTGTCACATGCCCGGGCCCGTCTAGTGTAGAGAATTTGGTGATGCATGAGCTACAATTCCCACCCTTGTGCTCACAGCCTAGTGGGAGAGGCAAGGAGATCTCTAGAGGTATTTTACCAACTCCACTCGCAGGGCTTGTCGCGGTGGTCTGTGCGAAGTGCTGGTGGCCCGAGTGCAGGCGCAGCCTGCGGGTCAGGCAGGCTCTGCAGGGAGAGTCTACCTTGGACTGGGCTTAGGAGCTCCAGGTGAGATGGAGGGGAGGGGAGGGAAGAACACCTTCCTGGAAGGAGCACAGAGCCTGAAGGAGCCGGACGGAGGGCAGAGGCCAGGGTTAGAGGAGGAAGTGGGGAGAAGGGCTGGGCTGGGTCTCCATCAGCATTTGGCCGCCAGGCGCCTGTGAGGCCCAGGGTGACTCCGAGTCCCGTGGGGAAGGCTGTCATCAGGGGACCTGCCGCAGGTGACAGGGACCCAGCCACCACAGGCCGACCACCACCGCTCGCGATGCTTGCCTAACAAGGGGTCTGAAGGTGCGACAGTCAATGATGTCTAACATCCAGGCTCTTTCTCTGTCCTTGGCGTGTTGTTTTTTTGGTCTGAGCTAGCCACCTGCCAGGCTCACATTCCAGGCACCGTGCTCCCATGCTAGCCTCCCACGAAAGGAAGGCAGGAAGGAGCGGGAGAAAAGGCTTCCCCTCCTGGGCTGTGCGCTGTGCCCAGCAGTGCCGCCGGCGGATGTCCCCTTGCTCCCCAGGGGTCAGAGCCGGCCGCTTGCCCACTCTGGGCCAGGCACCCAGGGTATGAGATCGCTGCCTGGGCGGCAAGAGGGAGGGTGGCTCTCGGGTAGGCCAGGAGGGCGGCTGCCGCTGTGGGCGTGGCGTGGTGCCTGCCTGAGTCCCTCCTCCCGCCTGAGGTTGGTCTGTCCCTCTGTCTGCCTCAGCGGCCACTGCCTTCTCCCCTGGCCGCCTCCTCCTCCGGGGACCTCCAGCCTCCCCCAGGTCACTCCCCAGCCCCTCGAGCCCTCCTCCTTCCCCCCGCCCTTGTTCATTCATCCTTGATTCTTCACTCAGCCCATGCCTCTCCCGCCTTCCAGGCCTAGAGCAGAGCTCATGCTCCGCGCTCACTCCCATGGTGCCTCCTGCTGAACCCTCCGGTGCCCTCGCCGGTGCTCCTCCTCCTCGCAGCTCCACTGGACCCCGAACTGGCTTCCGTCCCCTCACTTGTCCATTTTGCGCTGAGAATGCCTGTCCAGCCTTTACCCTGACCACCAGGACACCTCAGGGCTGGGATTCTCTTCTCCACCTTTGCTTCTCCGGCACCTGGCACGGAACTGGACATGCACAGCAGCTCAGGGAGCACGGGGCGGGCGGGAGCGGGACAGATGGCAGGGAGAAGGCGTGCAGAAGGCAGATGCCAGAGGGGACGGGCCAAGAGACACCCGGGCGGAGGCAGATGGAGGGTGGGAAAGTAAACAGAGGGGTGTTACAACAGATTGCAAACGTCATATTTCATTCATCAATATTTCAGTGTGTGACTAAAAGTTACCGAATAAGATTATTATTTTAATACAAGCCATAACCGTAATGCTATTATACACTTTTAAAACTTGTACCGATGTGTTTTCAGAGCCTGAAAACAGTTGAGACTAGATGACAATCTTCACAAAGGGTCACTGTGGGTCCTTTGAGTGATATGAGTAGGGACTTTGACGCTGGAAAAATGGCATCAGAAAATGTGAAGTGACTAACAGGAAATGACTGTGCGTGCGCCGGGCATCAGAGGGGCTCTCCGGGGGGTCCTGTGGGAGCCGCAGAGCTGAGCGGCACCGCTGTCTTCTCCACCGGCCACCAGCTCCCGGCGTCTCCCTGCCCCCGTCAGGGAGCTGGTGGGACTAGGTCTGCCTTCCGCCTGGTCTTTAAGGCATTCCCTTGTTACAGACCCTGTATCATTGGACCTAAGACATCATGGGTGTAAAAAGAAAAGGCTGCCAACTGAGCTCTGATGGGTCATCCTTTGTAAGAAGCACCCCAGTATCAAGGGGTTCAGGAGTGGAAAGGGGGAGCTTGGGGTCAGTGGAGCAGAGAGCACTCTCCAGGGTGGGGGTGGGGACTCAGCAATGACCTGGAGCAGCGAGGCCTCTGGAGGCTCAGCGAGCCCTTTTACAAACTTTGACTGAACCCCTAGTCTGCCCACCAGAGATAGGGCTGGTGAGAAAGAGAGATGTCCCCAAGAGCTCAGCGCCCACCAAGGCAGAAAAGATCCTCCAGGCAGAGCAGGGTGAGAGCGTACGAGTTTAGGGCCCCACAGGCCAGGGCTTGCCCCCTCCCCTCCCGGGCCCTGGGCATCACCTGCCCTCCCGCCCCCCACATCAGGTGGGCGAGGACGTGTCTCTGGTGGCCACTCTTTCCTGCTCTCAGCCCAAGTCAGGTCATGGTGCCTCGCGGCTACTGGTCACTGCTCCGTCCCTGACATTGTCTGGCTGACAAGTCAGTGTTCTCGAAGCCGACAGCCTTATCTTGGTTTGACAGGTGAGAAAAGGGACACTTAGAGGGCTTGGGTGCTGGCCCAGGGTCTCCTGAGTGACGAGGCGGGGCCAGACCTGTCCCCTGTCTAGCCTGTGCCGCCGCCCACCTGCCTGCGCTTGCCGAGGTGTCTGGCCGGCCCGGCATGGGGGGGACAGGCTGCTGGGCAGTCGGGCGGGCCCGCCAGTCCTAGACGACGTGCGGCCTAGCGGCTGGTGGAGGCTTGCTGGCCCTGGCCTCCTCCGAGCTGGGACAAGAACCGAACTGCTTCCGGGGCCTTCGGAGGTTGCCACCGACAGCTCAGAGGTCAGACGTCAGCTGTCATTCTCTGGGAACTGGTCGCCATTGTCCGAGTCCCTTATTCCCCCTTCTTAAAACAGCTAGCCGAGCTACTTTTGTGGTTAAACACAGAAACAAAACAAATATCCCAGGTGCCTGTGGGTTTACATTTCTGCCCTTAATGGGACACACCAACTCATGGAATCTTCATTCAGGAAGTCTCCCCGGTCCTGTCCACGCCCAGACCGGAAGGGAAGGAGGAAGGTGCGTGCGTGGAAGGGCCCGGCCTGATCTGGGCCCCCCTCGCCTGCTGAAATTGTTCCGATGGGCCTGTCTCTCTCCTCTTCCTCTACCCTTCCTGTTTAGTGTGCCTGAAACTCCCCTTTTTCTCCCCCCCCCCCCCCAACCACTCCATCCTCTGAATGGCTCTGCCCAGTGCTGGCCCTGAGGACTGAGGAGTTTGCCAGCTGTGCTCAGACTCGTGCTCGAGGTCCCTCTGCACCCACCTTGATTCCTCGGGATGGCATCCTGACAGATATCCCAGCTGCCCCCTAGCCCCTTCTAAACCCATGCCCCTCCCCGGAGAAGAGGGGTGTCCATCATGTTCAGGGGTCACTGGGTCGTAGGGATCTGGTAGAGGATCTACTTCCGGGCTCGCTGGTGGAGCCAGGGGTCCGGGAGGAGGAGCAGGTGCCTGCGTGGTCCGGGGAGCCTCGGGGGCAGCAGAGCCCCGATCCCTGATCCCCGATCCCTGAGCGAGACGGGCAGTGGCTCCCGTGGCCACTCCTCCTGACCACCTGGCACAGCCGCGCACCTCCGTTTCCCTGTCACGTAGTGGAGGCGGTAATGTGCGCCTTGCACGTGTGAGGATCACACGTACGGGAGCAGCCGCCTGGCGGGGGCTGCGGTGCATAACCGGGGAAGGAAAGCGTTGCTGTCGTGGAGGGGCCTGGAGGCCTGGCTGGGTGCTCGGGGCCTTTGAAGGACTCGGGGCCCAGACGGACACAACCACTTTCAAGCCCCAGGAAGTCTAGAGTGGGCAGCAGGGAGAGTGGGCGGGAGGAGGAGGCAGTGGTCCGAACGCAGGGGGGAGGCCGGCTGGGCATGGAGGCGGGCGGGGAGGAGACGGGAGGATGGGCGTCGGAGCTGGGCGTGCCAGTCAGGGTAGTCCAGGTGTCGGTGACTAATCCTCCCGGCCTGGGGGGGTCACTGAGATGCGGCTTCTGAGGGGGCAGGTTCTGCATGGTGATTAGCCACCCCCCCTAACCCCAGAGTGGGTCCGCCCTCTGCCCAGAGGGCCTGTCCATCCTCGGTTCTTCCCATTAGCTCAGTAAGTGTGAGTCCCCAAGCGTGGAGAGGGTGACACAAAGGAGCCACACACCACAAAATGGCAGGGTGCACAAGTCCATCTCTCACCCCTTTGAAGGCAGCCCTTCCTCGTCCCTC
This sequence comes from Vespertilio murinus, assembly GCA_963924515.1. Taxonomy (NCBI): domain Eukaryota; kingdom Metazoa; phylum Chordata; class Mammalia; order Chiroptera; family Vespertilionidae; genus Vespertilio; species Vespertilio murinus. Next base: position 188,880,813 of record OZ004707.1, read on the forward strand.
CCCAGCCCTGATCCAGGGATACAGCAACCCCTCCCTGCCGCCGGGTCCCTGCCGGCGTGTGTCCCGGGCCGTCCTGGCAGCCATCCCGCTGCAGGGCCCAGGGTAGGACTCAGGGTGGAATGAAGTCAGGCCAGTTTCAGAACCCAGGGCACAGCAGCCACAGGTCAGGGAGCTGGGATTGCCTGCAGGATGGGATGGGCCGCCTGCCCGGCTGGAACAGGGCCTTCCCAGGCACCCGGGAAGAGAGACGGCCGCTCCGTCCTGACAGGCCTGGGCGCACAGCCCAGCCTCTTTGGGTGCCGCAGGGTTGGGGCCACAGCCATCTGGTCCGCCATTGCAGCCCCAGCGAGTGAGCAGGCCTGACACTCCGGCAGCTCTGCAGCCCCCGAGTCTGTCCGTCCCTGTGACCGGGGTGATGCCCGCCTCCCTTGCAGGACGGTTGTGCCATCACATCACGTTCCACTTGCCAGTCATCGAGCACTCCCGGTAGGTGAGAGCTGGCTGACAGTGCGGGGCCAGCGGGCACGTGAGCCCGGCGGTGTGAGCACTCACGCCTGGAGCCAGGGAGACGGCCTGGTGCCCGAACCTTAAAGCGCTGATGAAGCCCTTTGCCACACACTTACATATGGAAGAAGTGCATGTGTGTGCCTGACATTCCAGCCAGGGGCGCGTGCGTGATGGAATGTGGCTGAAAAAAGCAGCAGACAAATCGTCCATGCGCTGTGGTGGGACTTACTTAAAAGCTGTGCTGTGGCCCTGACTGGTGTGGTTCAGTGGATAGAGCGTCATCCTGCGGACTGAGAGGTCCCAGGTTCGATTCCAGTCAAGGCCATGTACCTGGGTTGCTGGCACAGTGGGGGGTGTGCAAGAGGCAGCTGATCGATGTTTCTAGCTCTCTATCCCTCTCCCTTCCTTTCTGTAAAAAATCAATACAATATAATTTTTTAAAAAAAGCTATGCTGCGGGAAGAATCTAAAGGGGTGGCGTGTTCCAGTGGAGGGCAGCACTTCGCTTCTGAAAGAACACGTGTGAGTGTCCGCCCATCATTGCTCCCGTGATGAACACCAGGCAAAATCGTGTATTTATAAAAACAAAACAAAACACTCTGTGTTGCCCTGGCCAGTGTGGCTCAGTTGGTTGAGCAGCATCCCCTGCATCAAAAGGTCACTGGTTCAATTCCTGGTCAGGGCATTCGCCCAGGTTGTGGGCTTGATTCCCAATGGGGGGCATGCAAGAGGCAGCTGATGGATGTTTCTCTCTCCCTTTCTCTCTCTAAAATTAACAAAAACATTGTTAAAACACACACACACATACACCCCTCTCTATTGGCACATGAAAAACAAGCACTCTGAAGTCAGCGCTGCTGGATTCGAGCACCTGCTCACCCGCTCAGTGCTCTGAGCCACGGCTTCCCAGCCGTCACAGGACAGCGCTCTCCCATCCCAGTGTGGCTTCTAATGAGAATTAAGTGCCGAAACCGGTTTGGCTCAGTGGTAGAGCGTCGGTCTGTGGACTGAAGGATCCCGGGTTCGATTCCGGTCAAGGGCATGTACCTTGGTTGCGGGCACATCCCCAGTAGGGGGTGTGCAAGAGGCAGCTGGTTGATGTTTCTCTCTCATTGACATTTCTAGCTCTCTATCTCTCTCCCTCTCTGTAAAATATCGATAAAATATATTTAAAAAAAAAAAAAGAATTAAGTGACAAAATGGGACACTGTAGGTGGCATAGCTTACACAGCGCCTGGCCCATCTTAGGTTCCCAGAAAGCATCCTCTGTCCTCCCTCCTCTCCTCGCTTCCCGCCCACCCCCCATCATCACACCACACCCCACCGTCTGAGTTTATCACCTGGGACCCCACACGCCCTTGTGACTTGTGCTTTCCCCTCCTCAGAGAAAGCTACCGATGGCTCCCTGCAGAGCGAGGACTGGGCCCTCAACATGGAGATCTGCGACATCATCAACGAGACGGAGGAAGGGTAAGCTGGGGCCCAGGCGGGACGGCCAGCTGCAGTCAATGTTGACCCTGCCCACCCCGCCTCCGGCCGAGAGCCCCACCCCTTCCACCACCTCTGTGCACAAAGGCAGACCCCGTGTGCCCCTCGGGGCCAGGAGGGCTGCAGAGGGCATCTGGGCCCCACGCCGGGCACGCATTTGGAGCCACGGTGCTATCAACCCTGGTCCCATCAACCCTGGTCCTATCAACCCTGGTCCCATCAACCCTCTGGGCAGATGGTGAGAGGCCCGGAGACTGGGTGTGCGGCTGGCCCGTGGCCCCGGACGCTCCCGCCCATTAACAAAAAACAATGTTTTTGTTAATTTGAGAGAGAGAGAAGGTGTGTGGGGGCGGGGGACATAAATCAGCTGCCTCTGCCCATGCAGCCTCTCAGCAGCACCCAGCCCGGCGGTCTTCCTGAGACGTCACTGGGCAGCGTCTTCCCAGGACAGGGCGGCTGGCAGCTCAGACAGAGGCGGCCCGGACCTCTGTGTGCTCTGTGGGCTGGAGGGTGTTAGGGACTCCGGCTTCCTCAGCGAGCAAGATCAGGCTTTCATTTCCTTACCGTGTGAAACCACAGGCCGGCTCGGGATCACGGCGAGGGCAGCGAGACGACGCAGAGCTGAGCTAGCCGTGGCTGAGCATTTTCGGTGTGCGGTGCGGGCCGCGGAGTCCTGCCCAGCGCCCAGGAGCCCTGCCCAGCTTGTACTACGGGGGTTGGGGGAGCACTCGCCCGCACTGGCCAGCCGTGGACCTGGGCGGGTCACTTTAACTCTTCCCAGTCCTTCTAGCCATAAGCCCAGGGCCCTCAGGGGAGCAGAGCAGGGGTCCTGCGTCCACTGCCCTCAGAAAAGCCAGGAAGGGTGGGGAGCGGGTGGGGAGGACCCAGCAGGAAGGGCCGCCAGGCGCGGCCTGCTGTGGAAAATCAGGGTCAGCAGTGGAGCAGGATCTGGCTTCCCTCTCCTTTCTTCACGGGAGTCCAGTTGTCCTGGGAGAGGCCCTCAGCCTGCCGCGCTGTGTGACAGAGGGGCAGGCGGGGAGCCCGAGAGAGGCTATGGGTGACTGCAGCGGGCAGTCAGGACCAGTCGGGAGAGCTGACATCACGCAGGGCCCTTGCGGACTGAGAAGGGCTCAGTGCGCACCCTCAGGTGCGTGTTGTCACTTGAGCACCTGTGTTCCCAGCTCTGCTCGGGCCTGGGGACCAGCAGCGAGCAAGGCGGGCGTGACCCTCGCCTTAGCAGGGCCGCGTGGTCTTGTTCCCCAGTGTGTCCCCGCACCTGGCGTGAGGGGAAGGATGGACGGGCACAGGAGCTGGCAGGACGGGCATTAGGACTCTGCCTACAGTCACGGGTTCTTCCCTTCAGTCTGCACCACATCCCCCGGGGCGTCGTGAGCACCCACACCCCTCAGCATTTGGTTCAGGGGTTGAGAGGGGTCCAAGGTTCTGCGTTTTTAACCAGCTCTCACATGCCCCCCCTCAGCAGCTCCGGGGACCACACACTGAGAGTCATTGCCACGGATCCTGGTGACCTACCCAAGGGCTCTGGGGGCAGGTGGTGTGATGTGGTTAGAGCCCGGACACACAGGAAATGGCCAGGAATGGGGGCAGTCCACAGGAGCCGTCCCGTCTCAGAGCCCCTGTCTCAGGCCCCTGCCTCAGCCCATCCTCCTCTTTTCCTCTGTCCAGTCCCAAAGACGCCTTTCGAGCAATAAAGAAGAGAATCACGGGGAATAAGAACTTCCACGAGGTGATGCTGGCTCTCACGGTAAGTGCTGGCTGGCTGGCTGGCCGTGGCCAGACCGGGGTCCACTGGGGTGGCTCCCCAGGCCCAGAGGACTCCTGGCCACCGGGGGCCCCTCTTCCAAGCGCTAGGCAAAGTGCTGTCCTGACTACACTGCTGGTGGGCACAGAGTGGCAGGAAAGTTCTCTCCAACCGACTGGCTGGTGAGCGAGCAGGCACACGGAGGCCCCGTCCCTCCGAACCAGCCGTGGAGAGCCCGGGCCAGAGGGCCCGAGGGTGAGCCCACACTTCGGGCAGGAGCCTGGCAGGCGCAGACGGGTGCTGATTGGCGCTAGGACGTCCCACCTAAAAAACAAATGCACAGCAAATGTCCCAACAGGACGAGCCAGGCATGAGTGGGCATCCTGGCTGTGGGGGCGGGTTTGCTGGGAGTGGGCTGAGAGCTCCGTGCCAGCCTCCGCCACAGCAGCCTCATATCCAGGTGGCTCCCCCACGCTGAGAAGTAAAGGCAGCTGCTGCCATGAATAGGAAGAAGACCCTTGGAGGGAAGCTCGCCACCTTTCCTCCGCCACAGGGTCACCACCTGGTTTCCCCCTGGAGAGCCACCTCCCTCCAGGCTGGACTCGGCTCAGAAAGAGCCTAGGACAGGGTCTGTGGGGACCGAGGCCACTTAGCAAAGGGCCTCTGGCCACCAGTAAGCCAGCCCGATCCCACATCGTCCCTGCTTCTCCGAGTGCGGGTCTCTCCTCAGGAAGCCCACGCACTCTGGGACATAAGCAGAGGGGGGGGCTGGGGCCCTGGGCGCTCCCCTCCTCTGACAGGTGCTCACGGGCACCTCCCGGCCTCCAGGTCTTGGAAACCTGTGTCAAGAACTGTGGGCACCGCTTCCACGTGCTGGTGGCCAGCCAGGACTTCGTGGAGGGCGTGCTGGTGAGGACCATCCTGCCCAAGAACAACCCGCCCACCATCGTGCACGACAAGGTGCTCAACCTCATCCAGGTGAGCGCTGGCCGGCGGGCGGGGCGCGGAGAAGGTGATGATGCTGCTGCCGCCGCCTCCATTTCTCGTTTGGGACTACCTGGGCTGTCTGTTGCTTGGCCATTCAGAGTGTGGGGAGACTCGTCAGCATTGAGCCTTGCTGTGGAGTGGGGTGATGTAAAAGGACCAGCAACTCAGGGGCAGAATTGCTCTTCTCTGGGACAGGGTCGGTGAGCTTAACAGGGCCTTACCTGCCGTGTCCCTTTGTCCCTCAGTCCTGGGCCGACGCGTTCCGCAGCTCGCCCGATCTGACCGGTGTGGTCGCCGTCTACGAGGACCTACGGCGGAAGGGCCTGGAGTTCCCAATGACTGACCTGGACATGCTGTCGCCCATCCACACGCCCCAGCGGGTGAGGAGACGCGGGGACGGGGGCGGGGAGGCAGGGACAGGCACCAGCCGGTTTCTGCGGCTGCTTTCCGGTCCCTGCGGGCCTCGCTGACCCAGGCGTTCGCCCTCTAGACCGTGTTCAGCTCAGAGACACCGTCCGGACAGAATTCCGCGGGCACTGACGCCTCTCATCGTGGGGATCCCAGCCAGCAGGCGACTCCCGTGTCCACCCCGGCTGTACTCGCCAGCGACACACCCTTAACGCCGACCCCTGAGCAGGTAAACGAGCCGGGGTCAGAGCCCCGAGGGCACGGTGGAGACTCCTCACGTGTCGGGGAAGACCCCTGTCGGAATGAAAGTGACTGTGGGGTCTCTGCTGGTCCTCACAGCCGCCCCACGTGCCTGTTCCTCCTGTTTGGAGGGATTCACTCGCCTCGAGCCACACGGCTCAGCAGAGACAGAGCTGGGGTTCGAGCTGAGGTCTGTCTGGCTGCAGGCCGGCTCTGCCTGAGCGTCGGCCAGCCTCCAGCTGTGTCCTGGGTAGGGCCTCGCCAGGGAGAGGAAGTGCCTGCGGGGACCCCTCTGCCCACAGCAGCTCCTCTGCCCTCGTGGGTTTGCTTATGGCTCAGTGACATTTGAGCAGAGGCTCTGGCTAAAAGCAGTTTAAAACGTCCGCACAAATAATCCTGAAAACCCCTTGCATTGCATCCTGCTGCTTCCCGGGAACCCCGAGAAGAGGGGGCGTAGGTAAGGTTCCCGGGGGGGCAGGCCAGGGCCTGGAGAGCTTGGGAAGAGCACCCTCCTCAGACGAGGGGTCACATGGCTGAGTCGGCCTCTGTCCCTCAGCGTGTTCCCCCTAACCCCCATCAGCCAGGAGCAGTCTGTGGGGGCTGAGGCTGCTCTCCCTGTGAGGGGCATCCACTGCCAGGCTGGCGTTCGCTGGGTGCTTGGGCATCGGCTGCAGGGTGTGGGTCAGGGCCTTGCACTGCCGGGGTGCCCCTGGGAGGCGTTCTGCGGACTTCAGACCCATCATGCCAGCCACGTGTAGAGCTCAGTGCCGGTGAGAAAGGCACAGGTATGTGCCAGGACTAAGTGGAACTTGACTTTCCAAAGTGCACCAGCTGGTCTCTGGTGCCGTAAGGTCTCCAAACCAGCTCACCAGACAGCCTTTCAGCCCCGCCTGTTTGAAGAGAAGCTTGTGTACTTAGGTTTCATAAAATCACCTCCCAGAGTTACAGATATTACTGGAGAAGTTTTCATAGACAGATCATTCAAGGCACAGGAAAACTGTAACAAGGGTATCTACCCAGTTATGATTGTAAAGCAGTTTGCCTGACGCCTCGCAGCTGCGTGGATGAAGACTGACTACATCTAGCGCAGAAGGTTCTCGGTCTGTGTAACTTCAGAGCCGGGGTCTCCTGGGACTCATTAGGTCTTCGACGCCCAGGGATGTAACTCAGGCTCGTAATCGGGTCCCACATGCCCTGCACTCACTGGATTTGCGAGCAGTGGTTTTTCCGCTCACTTACACCAAGCACGCTCATTGAAGAGGCCAGATGTAGCAAGTGCTTTCGGGGTTAGGAAGGCGACAGTGAACCGTGTGAATGCACTGCCTGTGTCTGAACACTGCGTCTTCACCTGCGGTAAAGATGGGTGCCTCGTAAGACGGTGGTCAAGTTTGTGTTTCTAAATATTTTTATTGATTTCAGAGAGGAAGAGAAAGGGAGAGATAAGATAGAAACATCAATGATGAGAGAGAATCGTTGATTGGCGGCCTCCTGCTCAACCCCCACTGGGGACCAAGCCTGCAACCCAGGCATGTGCCCTGACCGGGAATCAAACCATTGACCTCCTGGCTCATAGGTCAGCGCTCAACCACTGAGCCACGCTGGCAGGGCATGGTGGCCAAGTTAGATTAGCAGTGTACGTTTGCGCTGAGGCACTTAATCGGTGTTGGTAAAAGGTAGCTGCTGTCACAAACATCATAAATTCACATGGTGACATTCAGATTCTGAGATCCACTCAGTTACTCGATTTAAAACGAAGGAGCCTTTCCCAAGGTGTAAGCCACTTAATACGAGACCCGTGAGGTTTCCATGATCAAAGGGGCTTCGGCCAGATTGATTTTGGAACTCGGGCGGTGTGTACTGTGCTCCCGAGGAGACCTGGCCCTGCAGAGCCACCAGCGTCAGATGGGGCTGCTGTCTGCCCCCTCACTAGGTGAAGGGACTGCAGCCTGATTTCCACGATCCCCCGGCCAAGACCTCCGGCCCTTTGAGCACTGAGAACCTGCCAGGTCCCTCTAACAAGTGCTGAGTCTGTCTCCTACTCCAAGTGGGGGCGGTACTGGGGCTCGTCCTCAGAAGAGCCTGGGACACAGAACCACAGACAGACCAGGAGCGAGACAGCAAGCCTGGGAGAGGAGAGGGAGGGGGAGTCCACCCCCCGGAGGGAAGCGGCGCCGACTCCTCTCCGGGGGATGCCCTTCGGGCCTCGTTAGCTGCCGTGGGCCCAGGAGCCCTGAGCTCCAGCCGCGCTCTGAGTGCATCCGCCCTCTCTTCTTTCCTTTCGGCCTCTCCCTGCCCCAGGCTCCCCAGTTTGGCGATGATAAAGGTTGGTGGATCCTCTGTGAGGGGGGATTGTGGGGTGGGGAAAGCCCACTCTTGGGCAGGGCTGCGGCTGGGAGCTGAGTGAGGGTACCGGAGGCCGGCTCCTCTGGGTACCACACCCGCTGGTGGCACCAGGCTCAGCCCCTGTGAGTGGCGTTGGCTTCGGGCCCCGGCCTCTCACCGGGCGGCGGTGTGTTTCAGATCGGGAAGCTGCGCAGCGAGCTGGAGATGGTGAGTGGGAACGTGAGGGTGATGTCGGAGATGCTGACGGAGCTGGTGCCCACCCAGGCAGAGCCCGCAGACCTGGAGCTGCTGCAGGTGAGCCCGCGTCCGCCCCAGTGCTCACGTGACCACCCACACTGGTTCCGTGCTTTCTCGGCACCCCTTCGGCACCACAGGAGCTGCAACACCGGGGACTTGGGACTCCATCAGATTGGAATAGCCCCTCTGCCTCAGTTTCCTCATCTGTAAGATTGCACTCACAATAGCCTTCATGGCATGAGACAAGGCTTTGCCCACTGTGCCTGGTCCAGAGAAAGCTACGGATAAATGATATTGAGAAAAAGCTGGTAGGCAAGATTTCCACCTTTCAGATTAGGAGGTGGCAGACAGGCATGAGAGAGCAGCTGTGTCGGGCTGGGGCCGGAGGGAGCTGTGGGTCTTCGCTCCTGTGGGTCAGATGTTCCCGCAGTCACACCCCAGCTGGTGAGGGATGAGGTTGGGCACTGAAGCAGGAGGAGCTGGGTTTGGGGAGGGGCACCTTCCCCAGGAAGGTCATTTCATGGGGGTACCGAGAAAGCTGGGGGGCCTCAAGGCCCAGGAGCCACAGAACATGAGAAGGTGATGGTGTGATGGTCTCATTGTGGTCTGTCCTGCTCAGCCTCGTGCTCCTGAGGGCAGGGCTGACCTGAGCTGACCTGTGTCCCTGCTCTGGGTCCTCCCTCGGGTTGGGAGAAGAGGGAGGCAGAGTCTCAGAAAGGACATGTGGCTATGAAGACCACACGAGGGCTGTGAGAAGCGTGAGGGAGCCAGGAAGCGCAGGGCTGCTGGAGAGAGTTAATCTGTGTCCCGAGCGCAGCCTGTGGGAGTGAGTGATGCTGGAGAGGCAGGCGAGGTGCCCCAGGGACCTGGAGCACTTCCCGTGTTCCAGGCTCCAATGTGCATGCTTAATGCACATTCACTTACTTAACCTTCACCCTCCCCCGTGAGGCAGGAGCTCCTATCCCCGTTTTCCAGGTCAGCAAACAGGTGGAGAGGTCACTTGATGTGCCCAGGTTCCCACGGCTGGTAAGCAGCAGGGCCCTGGCTCCAACTGCTGCTCATGCGCAGACAAGGAAGTAGAAACAAAGCCATAAGTGCTCTTGTCGTGGAAGGAAGCGAGGGGAGGCCCACCGGATGTTGAAAGTCACTCGGAAGGCAGATAAGGAAATCCCAGGAGAGGGCCTGACCTTGGAGGGAGCAGAATAAAAGGGTCCAGAAAGATCCAAAATTAGTATGTATTTAGACATGCACTGACGCAGTGACGTGACGGCTGAATGCAATGTGGGATCTGGAACAAGAAGGGGTGTTGGTAGAAAACGGGAATCCTGAACAAAGCCTGTAGGTTAGCGTGTGGCGTTGTAGCATGCTAATGTCGTAGTTCTGACAGAGGCCAGGCCAGGGAGGAGTTGAGTGAAGAGTTACAGAAACTCTTGGCAGCTCTTCTATAATCTAACATTATTCCTAAACAAAAGTTTTTTTTTTTTAAATAAGTCTGAGAATAATGAGGCAAAAATTCAAAATTTGTGTTTGTCGATAATAGTTGGAGTCATCTGGGTGTTTTTTTAAAATATATTTTTATTGATTTCAGAGAGGAAGGGAGAGAAGGAGAGGGGAGAAACATCAGTGATGAAAGGGAATCTTTGACTGGCTGCCTCCTGCATGCCCCCCACTGGGGACCAAGCCGGCAACCCTTGGCATGTGTCCTTAACTAGAGTCAAACCGGAACCTTTCAGTCCGCAGGCCATGCTCTACCCACTGAGCCAAACCAGCTAGGTTCACTTTTTATGTTTTGGTACCAAAATACCCCAGTGCACCCGGAGAAGCTGCAGTTGGCTCGGCCGGGCCACCTGGCAGCTCTGTCCTTCAACTAAAAAGATGGCTGCACAGAGCCAGCTGGTTGGTGAATGTGAGCGTGGCACACAGAGTGGAACTCAGAGGCTCGTTTGTGGAGCCCCGGAAGCTGCCCTGTGGAGCTCCAGTCCGGTGTGGTGACCGCTCTCCAGGGTCACCAGGGGCCAGAGCCCTTCCGGGAGAGATGGCCTCGCTCTGGTCCGGTGCCCACGCTTATCCTACTTGCTTCCGCGGCAGGAGCTCAACCGGACGTGCCGAGCCATGCAGCAGCGGGTGCTGGAGCTCATCCCCCGCATCGCCAACGAGCAGCTGACGGAGGAGCTGCTCATCGTCAACGACAATCTCAACAACGTGTTCCTGCGCCACGAACGGTAAACCCCCCCCAGCCTCCCAGCTGCCCTCCCTCCCCTCCCTCCCACCCACCTGTACCCTGGTCTGCCCACACAGCTGCCCTCTCAGCTCCTCTCACACACCAGGCCGGCCACCCAGGGCATGTATCCTCAGCTGCCTTCTTCCGGCATGGGCATCATGCCCCGCCTTCCACTGCCTCTCCTTCCTCGCCAGTTAGCCCTGCCCGGTGTCCCTGCGTCCAGCCCCTGGAGAGGGCAGCGTGAGCCCGCAGCCAGGCAGGCTGACCTGTCCTTGCTCACCCCACCACTGCCTGGCCCTGGGGCCTCAGACCCCTTGCTGGCCTTAATTAGGGCTCTGACTGCAAGTGCACACAGCGTTTCCGGCTGGCTTGGAAAGGCGTTGATTGGATGAACAGCCTCTATTAAACGCATAGCCTTTAGAGTCCAAAGGAGCGTGAACAGCGAGGCCTCCCAACAGGGCAGGAGGGACAGGCAGATCCTAAGGCGGCTCAGGGGTCTCTGGGCAGAACCTCCGAGACCAGAGGTTGCCAACCTTCCGGACCTCACAGACCACCAGGATCCGCGGACTACAGCTGGTGACCGCTGTCCTAGACCATGTCCCCCCGGTGTCACCATCAGAAAATGGGCCCAGATGCTTCTCACCTGGTGTCATTCTGTCCAGGGGCAGGTCCCGGGAGAAACTGGCTCAGCTTTGCTGTGCCCACCGGTTGGGGGCCAGGAGGGCCCCGGACGGCCATCCCACCAGGATCGCGGGAAATGGGGAAAGAGCGGGCCTGGCATTTGCCTGGTGGAACTTTCCGTTCACAACCGCTCATACTGTGTCTGCTTGGTGCTCACATCTGGGAGGCAGGTTCCCCTCGCACCCCCTTTTTAGCAGACAAGGAGGCAAGGTCAGAAGTGATGTAATGTACCCACGGTCACACCGTTGACAAGGGGCAGGCCGGATTCGAACAGACCCAGACCCAGGTCTTCTTAACCCCCTTCGCCCACCGCCAGGCCTATCTGAGCGTGGCCAGCGGCTCGGGGCAGAGCAAGGACGTGTGTCTTTCACACACCAACCGGGCCCTGGCACACACACACACACACACACACACACACACACACACACAAGTAGATTACTGAGCCGCTCCCACAAAAGTCCTCACCCCTGCCATGTGCCGCTGCATCCCATGTTCTCCTGAGCCTATTCCTGCTCATGTGTCTGACGCTGATCATGGCCCGAGTGGCCAGGTCATTGATAATCCAAATTGGGTCTCTTCTGCACTGAAAGAGGCACCATTAATAGGCACCGCTGTGCTGACGCTGAGCCCACAGGAACAGACTGGAGGAGAACGGGGGGTGGGGGGGGGACGGGGGGGCCACGGCACATGGAGGGCTCTGCCTGGCTGTGCGGGGCATCTCTCAGCCCGTCTCCCTGATTCGCTCTTTCTGTCTCGTAGGTTCGAGCGGTTCCGGACCGGCCAGACGGCCAAGGTAAACGGCTTCGCTCTCACCGGATCGTCCCTGGTTAACAGGGAAAAGGGGGGCGGTGCTCACCACCACCCCACATCCTGTGCAGGATGCGCCTTCTTATCCAGGCTCCTAGAAAAGTTCCCTTCTAGCTTTTTTAAAAAAAAATATATATATATATTTTATTGATTTTTTTACAGAGAAGAAGGGAGAGGGATAGAGAGCTAGAAACATCAATCAGCTGCCCCCTGCACACCCCTCACTGGGGATGTGCCCGCAACCAAGGTACATGCCCTTGGCCGGAATCGAACCTGGGACCTTTCGGTCCGCAGGCCCATGCTCTATCCACTGAGCCAAACTGGCTAGGGCCCTTCTAGCTTTTTACGTCACTGTCTCTTTAAACTCTGCCGCCAGCTAGTGCCTAAGGGTCTGCCCCCCCTCCAGAGGGAGCAGCAGAGCTCGAGGCCAAGGGGAGAAGCCACAACTGCAGACAGAACTCGGGAGGCAGCTCCTCGGGCCAGAGCTTCTGGCGAGGGGAGTGAGCCAGCGGCACGGGCCTCACAGCGGTCTCCCTCCCCCCAGGCCCCCAGCGAGGCCGAGGCGGCGGCTGACCTCATCGACATGGGCACTGACCCAGCAGCCACTGGCGGCCTCTCGTCCCAGCTGGCAGGAATGAGTAAGTGCGGGCCCCCCTGCAGTTCTGGGGGTGCCGTCCTGTGTTACAGTTGGAGCTGGTGCCCCAACGGCAGAGTGTTAGCCCAGACCCCACCACATCGGGGTCCCGGGCTGAACCTTGCCACAGGCTGAGCGTCTGGGACAAGACGTGGGACCCTCCCTCACAGCCCACAATGGCTGAGCCCCCCCCCCCCCCACTGTTCTGGGGTGCCCTTGACACTGAAGTCCCCACGGCCTGAATCTCCTGGGTGAGCGTGGGCAAGTCCCTGGAACTTCCTGTGCCCTTTCCTCCCCTGGGATGGGCAGGAATGGGCCCTCCCTCACAGGGGGTCATCAGGACCAAATGAGATCGGGCATGCGCCAGGCTCAGAGCAGTGCCAGGCAGGCAGGACTGGGCACTGCTCTGAGCCCCTGGCACACGTTAGCCATCAAATCCTTGACCTATCACGGTGATTGGTCTTATTGTTACTGACTGCCTGCCTGGTGCCAAGCCCAGGAAGTCACTCCGAGTGAGGAGGCGGCTATGCCCGTGGTCCCGCAGCCAGCAGGTGGCCGCCGCTCATGCATCCTGCCCAGTGTGCACCCGCCCCGTGCTCCCACCCAGAGCCAGCCCTGGGCCCGGCAGGGAGCAGCTTGGCCACGGCGCGTGCGGAGCAGCGGGCGGGGTCTTACGTGCCTCTCTGTCCCCGCAGACCTGGGCTCCAGCAGCGTGCGGGCCGGCCTGCAGTCTCTGGAGACCTCCGGCCGCCTGGAGGACGAGTTTGACATGTTTGCCCTAACGCGGGGCAGCTCCCTGGCTGACCAGCGGAAAGAGTGAGTGGCCTGCTCGCTTCGGCAGCACATACACTAACATTGGAACGACACAGACAAGATTAGCATGGCCCCTGCTCAAGGATGACACGCAAATTCGTGAAGCGTTCCATATTAAAAAAGAGTGGTCGGCCCCCCTGAAGTTTGGCTCACTCCCCATCAGAGGAGACTCTCCGGGCCCCTGAACCCACTTGGTGGGCAAAAGCACACAGCCCCCTGCTGTCCCCTCAGGGGGCAGAGTTCCTTCCCCTTAGGCAGCCACGGGGCCCACGGAGCCCGTGGCCAGGCGGCAGACCCAGGCGGCAGGCAGAGCTGGATGAGGAGGCTGGCCTGTAGGTTGGCCAGCTGCGAGCCAGAATCTCCTAAGACCTGATCAGATGAGGAAACTGAGGCTTCCTCGGGGGAGCCTGGTCTGAGGTGAGGACAGTGTCTGCGACTCGGGTTCCCTGCTCTGTGCGCCTGCACCAGGCCCCGGGCAGCCAGGGGGGCTCCTGTAAGTCCTCGGCTTGTCCAGTCATTTCCGCCGTTCCAGGCCCGCCCACCCCACTCAGGTCTGCCCACTCTGCACCGTGCCCTTCCATAGGGCCGCCCACTTCCAGGGAGATGCCCTCACGGGCAGGGCACGTGGCCAGCACTCGCCTCAGCTTCCCGTGACGGACTCTGCGGAGGCGTGTCAGAGCGGTGTGCCGAGGCTCGTCCTCGGCCCCTTGCTCATGACCCGGCGTCTGGGCTGGGCTGGCCAGACAGACAGCCAGGACAGCTCGGGATTAGGGACCTGTCCCAGCGGACCAGCTCCCTGGTGGCCATTCTGGTGTCTTTGGAAGCGGTCAGTGGGCCTCTGAAGGACCAGAACCACCCTCTCCACCCTGGCATATCCAGGGGCAGCCCGCCTGCGCCCAGGGGTTGCCCACAGCCTGCCCACTGGCCGGACCCATCTCTGGGAAAGGGAGGGCTGATGGGCCATGAGCCACATCCGTATTCAGGCAGAGTCTGTGTCCCAAACCTAAGGCTCTGGGACCAGCGGCTCATGGTTGCCGTGGAGTTAGGGCCCGTGAGGCTGCCGTGCAGGTGGAAGCTAATGAGTCCGGTGGGACCTGACAGCCAGGAGGTGACTGCCCACGAGGCCCCAGCAGGTGGCACACTGGCCACACCAGAGCGCCCAGCGCCAGCCTGGCTGATGTTTGCTGCTGTGGAACAAGGCCCGAGGAGAGAAAGGAAAGCACTGGAACATTCTCTCCAGGCCTGCAGTCTCGGGGCCGAGATGTGCATGCGGACCCCGGCCGTGCAGGGCTGAGTGCCGGGGGGGTGTACCGGGCACTGCGACTCAGACAGCAGGTCGGGGGCGAGGGTCAAGGTGGCTGTTTCAGGCCATGGGAACAGCATGTGCAAAGGCCAGAGGTGGGAGAGAGCGGGGGTAGGGCCGGTGGTCTGAAACGGCATCCTGTGCCTTCTCAGGCCATGGGTACCGCGGGCCCCGGGATTGGCTTCCACCCAGCAGGAAGTGCCGGTGCCCCGCCGGGGCAGGAGCGTGCCCAGCCCTTTGCCCTCCTGCCTGGCTCCCTCCTGCTCCAGCTGCATCGTAGCCCTGGTCACCTGACTGGCCTTTGGTCTCCTCCCCTTGCCCTGTCCCCTGGGGCTCTCAGACCCTCCCAGGCCTGTCTGCCTGGTACCTGGCGCCAGCTCTGCCTCCACTCACCAGGAAGCCAGCTCTTTGGCAGCCTCTCTGTTTCTGCCCCCGCCCTGACAGCTGGCACAGTCCCGGCCTCTCCGCCTGACCAGCCCTTCCGCTCGGGGCACCAAGGAGAGGAGGGCGTCTGAGCCAGCAGGTCAGGGGGGGCTCCGCCAGGCTTTGCCGGAAGCAGGGAGGCCCTTCCTCCGCCACTCCCACATCACTGTTCTGGGGCACAGTCCCCTTCCCCCCACGCTGCTGTGTCACCCTAAGTGGTCTCACGGCCAGCGCCCTCCCTCCTCTGTTGGCATGGACCTCAGATACCCGGCCGGGTCTGCGGTCCGTCAGGCTGTGACGTTGTCCTTCGGCGGGTGCTGGGCCCTCCGCTGCTGCGGGCACGGCTCCTGGCGGTGGCCGAGCCGGCCTCCGGGCTGTGCAGGTGTGTGCGGGAGAGGAAGAGGGAGATGGGGGGGTGATTAGGAGAGAACATGCAGTTCTTGGAGGAAGGGAGCATCGGTTTCTGTCTGTTCCAGGGCCAGACGTGCCCTGTTCTGCCTTGTCTCCGGCACCTGTGCCCGGGCACGGGGCGGCAGCGGGACTGTCTGCGCCTGAGGGCGCGGCCTCCCCGGCCAGGGCTTTGCACAGTCTCTGGCATCGCGTCCTCCTCGCTGCGCTCACTGCCCAGATTTGGCCAGGGGCACTCAGCTGCTCTCCGAAGGACGAGAGCACTCTGCCCACCACCCGCCCTCGGGTTGGCCCCAGGGAGACCCTGCAGATGGCCGGGCCCCAGCCCGATGGCCAGGAATGCGAGTCCTGCAGCCGTGCGTGCCCTCACTCATGGCCGGCCCCCCCGGGGACTGCACATCTTATGGGCGAGTGGACCCCATCTCTCCAAAGTGGCTGCGTGGGGATTTGGGGGGCTTATTCCAGAGGCCCCTTTAAGTACCAGCCTGCCCCATTCCCAGGAGCGTGAACGGGCACGGCAGGCATTCAGTGTAACAGCTCCAGCTTCCAAAACCTGCAGCCGGGGCAGCCTGGCCTCAGCAGAGGGTGGGTGCTCCCCCGTCCCGCCCTGGGCAGGGATGGCCCTTTGCAACGGGAGTTCTGGGCTCACTCCTTCACCTCAGTGCTGAGTCTCACCTCCTCTCTGCTCTGGTTCAGAGCGAGCATGACGGCTCTCCCCAGCGTCAGGACTGCCTCCCCCGCAGCCGACAGGGGCGACACCAGGCCCCTCGCTAGCCCAGGTCCTCCTCCCACTCCTGGTTTATCCTCTTGATCCCCCTGAAACTCCACCTCAAACCCACCAGACACCCCTTCCCTGCCTCTGCCTGGGAGCTGTGGCGTCTGCCCCGTCCCTCCCCAGCTCCTCACCTACCCTTCCCCCTCCCCCCACCAGTGGCCGGCTGGCTGGCACCCCCAGAGGATGGTTAGAATCACCCTCCACCTGCTATCAGACTGGGGTGTCGTGCACTGAGCCAGCGCCAGAGGGCGCCTCACCCAGCCGCCCAGCCGGGAGCTTAATTCCCCTTTCAGACTCAGCTTTGCCCGGACCCACGGTTTGTAAACTGTCCAATGGGAGCTGCTCAGTGTCTGGAAGCCTTAGTTCTCCTCCCCCGAGTTCGGCCAAATCTGATGTTGGCCGTTGGCAACCCGGTCCTGTCGTGGGCCAGCAGCACCCCTCCCTCCTCCAGCTCATCCCCGCCATCCCCTCCATCGTCACATCTGCTGGCACACCTACAGCGAGGGCAGCGCTAACGGCCATGGGGCCTCTGTTTCAGGGTGAAATACGAAGACCCCCAAGCTACGGACGGCCTGGCTGGAGCCCTGGACGCCCGGCAGCAGAGCACCGGCGCGGTGAGCAGAGGCCTGAGGGGGGCAGGGGTGCTTTCCCTGGGCGTGCCCCCTCCCTTCCCCCGTTGGGTTCTCCTCTTGGCCCTTTGTGGCTAATGTGAGTATTCCCGTGTTGCAGCTGAGGAAGCTAGTCCCCAGTTCACACGGGAGAAGATTAGAGCAGAGACTCAGACCTGCCCCCCCCCACGGCCCCCCAGCTGTGTCCTCAGCCGGTGACCCCTTCCCCGCCTACGGCCTTCAGCTGCACCGGAGCTGCCAGCTGTGCCCACAGGGCGATAACAGGATGCGTGCGCGTGTATTGGTCCAGACTGAGCTCAATCAGCCCTCTGCCTCAGCCTCTCTAGAGACCTGTTCCTAGGAGTGGGGACAGAGAGGGGCAGAACAGAGACCTGGAGCTGCAGTGGCAGCCCCTCCCCCTCCCACCACCCGCCTGGCATTTCCCCCAGCTCCCTGCCTGCCTTCCCACCCTCCACCCCAACCATCCTGGACATCCTCCTAGTGCCATTCACCTGCCGGCTGTGCATTGAGTGGCCGCCAGGGGCCAGCACCGAGCAGCTCTGTGGGTGACCCGCCCCTGGGCCAGAACTCCAAGCACACTTCTCATCCCTGTGACGTGTGTCTGAGCGCTGTCTGGACAGTGAGGCTTGTGTCCCGGGAGGTGGACAGAGCTGCTCCTCAGGCGGTGGTTGGAGATGGCAGGGCCGAGGCGCGGCCAGCAGGGAGAGGGCTGGGGGCTTGAGGCCGGGCCGGGGTGGTCCAGGGTGGGACTGGCTGGAGGGAGGCAGAGCCTGAGCGGCAGCCGGGAAAGTGAGGGGCTCCGTTCTGTGTGAGGAGGGAGCGGTGGGCAGGTGTGAGCAGAGGGAACATTCATCCGGCTTCCAGTATAGAAGGGCCCTCGTGGAAGGGGGAGAGCAGTGAGGAGGCTGAGCAAGCACTCAGCCCACCGGGGTGCGGTGGAGGGGGGAGCCTGGCTGACCCCAGAGACCCCCAGCCTCTCAGGAGTCCTTCCCTGGTCAGAACAGGCAAAACCAGGGACATTGGAGGGGAGCCTCCGCCATAGCTCCTGTAGGCGGTGGTTCGTCCAGCCTGCACCCACACCAGGCCCCGCGCCAAGCTCTCCACACCCCCTCACAGGTCGTCACAGACCCTGAAGGGGCGCCCTCCCTTTCCACAAAGCGGAACCGTCCCAGAGGGGCTGGGCGAGACCACTCTGACGCCCTGCGCGTGGCCTGGCACCCGGAGAGGGATTTCGTCTCTGGTGCTGCTGCCCGGCTCCCCGCTCTGGTCCGTCTGGCTCCCAAGCCGGAGCTGGTACCGAGAACCCGGGGGCTGCGCTCACAGCCTGCCTTGTCCGAGGGCCGGTATTCCGGCTCCAAGAATCTGGATGAACCGGACCCTCTGGGAGTCAGCCAAAAGCACCTCCTCTCGGGCCACCCGGCCTCGTGGGGAGGGGCTGACGCCACTGCCCAGGGCACACTCCCAGCCCAGAGACAGTCCCTGCCCGGGGCACAGCAGCTCAGCACGCCCCGGCCTCCCCTCACCACCTGGCAGCTACCCGGGAGGAGAGGCCCAGACTGACCCGGGAGGCTGTGCATCCCCGGTAGCCAGGGGTTTGGGTCACTTCCCCAGACGAGGGCAGGGCTTTCCTCCCGCGCTCCGTCTGGCTGCGGTCGGGCTCGCCATGGCCGTCAGACCGGATCCAGGCAGCCACATCCCGCATGGAGTCAGTGCCCGCTCGGAGGCAGCAGGCTGGGCCCGGTTCACCGTCCTGAGAGGTGGCATGTGTGCCAGGCCCGTGGGGTCTGTCCAGGGTGGGCGGCAGGACTCCTGTCTTCCTCGCTCACCAGTCTGCTCCGGGCCTGAGGTGCCGTCAGACTGGGAGCCCGCGGCCGGTGCTGCCTGCCCCGCATCCCGAGGGGCACCCTGTTGGCCAGGCCGCCACGCCATGGCCCTGCCCCGTCACCGCCTCCCTCAGCGTGACCCTTTCTCACCAGACGGGGGGCGGCGGTGAGAAGAGCCTGGGGGCCTGGATGGTGAGACCAGGCATGGTGAGGCCCCCCGAGAGTTGGGGCTGCCCTCGGGGCTCCCACCTGGCGCTGCTGCCAGAGGGGCAGGAGCCTTGGACCCAGAGGAGAGAGCGCCTGCGGCCCCGCCCAGCACTCGGGGTGGCCCCAAGCCCTCCACTCCTTTCTCGGCCTCTTGGGACCCACTTCTGGCAGCTGGGAGCTACTGGGGAGGGCGCTGCTGGTGCTGGTGCCGCTGGGAAGGCCCTCCTCTGCTCGGGCTTCCTGCTCCCTCGGCCTCGCTGGAGGAGAGCTGGGCCGGCCTGGCTGGCTGGTGGCCGGCTTCCTGAGCGCCCGCTCTGCCCGGCACGGGCTAGGCTCCCCCCCACCGTCTCCCTCAGGCTCACAGCGGGGCGGGAGGCACTGCGGTACCCTGAGGGTGACCGTGAGGTGGCCTGCCCAGAGCCACCTTCTCCGGGCCGAGCCACGTCCCGGCTCTGGTCCCGAGCCTGCCGGAGCTTCAGTCCGATCCTTCCGCTGGGGAGCCTCCAAGAAGGAGGCCCGCCCCTGGCCACAGAGCTGTGTGACCCGGAGTGACAGGTCCCGTGGTCAGCCCCCGCCCCCCGAACCCCCAGCCTGGCCTTTTCCGGTCATCTCGGCACCTCCCTCCCTCCCTCCACATCGGCCCCTCCACCAGGGACTTGGTCTGTGAACGTGCAGGGAGATGAGCTGGTGCCCCTTCCCCAAATCGTGCCCCCACCCAACCTGATGAATGGCTGAGCCCTCCCTGGGCTCCCTGCCTTCCCCCAGCTGCCCCCCCTCCTCCCCGCCGCCTGCAGCCTCGCCCACACCCTGGGGTGGGAGCCGGAGGTGCATTTCTCCCCCTGGCCCGGCCTGGCTGTCAGGAGGCTAGTGAGAAGGCTCAGGGAGGTGGCTGACCCCCCTCCTGCTCACTGTCCTCTCCCTTCCAGATGCCCGTCACCCAGGCCTGCCTCATGGAGGACATCGAGAAGTGGCTGTCCACTGACGTGGTGAGTCGGGCCGCTCCTCACCCACCTGACGGGGCTCCCAGGTTCCTCATGAGGAAGAGCTGGTGCTAGGGATGACGGGGGAGCATTGCTGAGGGACCCTCAGCAGCTGGCAGTGCCCCACCTTAGAGCAGGGCCCGGCATTGCACCCCTCCTGGTGTCCCCGGGGGTGCTGGCCGAGGGCAGTCAAGGAGCCAGGGCAGCGCTGGCTCTGCACAGCCCGTTTCCCGGATGAGGAGGCTGACGGCAGCTGAGAGGGGTGCCGTGTCTGCAGGAGGGGGGGGGCATGCAGACTCCCCAGTGGGGTCCTTCCCCAGCATCGCCTCCGAGGGGCCACGAGCCAAGTTCCTGGGCACTTGCAGGCCCAGCGGCTGCCCAGACCGTGTTTCCGCCCGGGGTCAGGGAGGCCGTCTGTCTGTCTGTTTGGCAGAGGCTCCCGGGCCCAGCCCCCTACGAGCGCCTGGCCTCGGCCTACCCCCCCCCCGCCCCCCACAGGGCTGAGTCCCTCCAGCTCCCTGCACTCCAAGGAGAGGGAGTAGCGTTATTGAGGACCGCTGCCACCGCATCTGAGCTTGGTCCCCAGCCTGTGGGATTCTCTTAGCTTCCCCCCCTGTGGTTTCCCCGAGCAGAGCGCCCAGGCCCAGAGCCAGGCGGCCCCCGGCCAGAGCTGAGGAGCAGGCGGGTCCGGGGCCCACAGTCTGCGCCCGGTCGCTGGTTCAGCAGCCAGCGCGCCGCCCGCCACCTAACCTCTGCTCCTGCTTCCCCAGGGGAACGACGCCGAGGACTCCAAGGGCGTCACCAGCGAAGGTAGGCCCTGCCCTGCCCACCCCCGTCCCGCCCCCCTCAGGCCTCAGAGCCACCCCAGCCTCTCTCTCTCTCTGTGTTTCTCCAGAATTCGACAAGTTCCTGGAAGAACGGGCCAAAGTGGCCGACCGGTTGCCCAGCCTCTCCAGCCCCTCGGCGGAGGGACCCCCGGGGCCCCGCCCCGGCGCCACCCCTCGGAAGCAGACCCGGGACAAAGACGACGACATGCTGTTTGCCTTATGAGCGGCTGGCACCCTGCGCCCGCCCGCCTCTCCCTCCCTCGGTGTCAAGGCTCCCGGGTGGCGTGTCACCCTGCTCTCCTCGAGGCCGGCCCGGTGCGGGGAGTGGGAAGGCGCAGGTGGACTGGGCCAGCTGGGACCCTGGCACTCCTGCCCCCCCCCGCACCCCAGCCGACCACCTGACTGCTGAGGCCGGAAGCCTGCGCGGCAGGCTGGCTGCTTGGTCGCCCCGGGACTCCTGCCCGGTGACCCACCCCGAGGAGCCCCCCGGAGCCCACACTGCCAGCGAGGCGGCCGGAGCGGGGACAGAAGCCTCTGTTCAGCCTCTGGCCCCTGCCCTGCCCTGCGCGGGCCGGGCCCTGGCCAGCTGTTGGGGCGGGTGTGGGCAGCTGCTCGCCGCCCAGGTACGAGCTGCACTTGGTGGGCAGAGCGCCCGGCCTGGCTGCAGGGAGGGTTCGGGGCATGCCTGGCGCCCCTGCGGCCCACCGTCCCCTCCACTGCCTTTCCCCTCCCCTTCCCCTTCCTCTTCCTGCCGCCGGGCTGGGCCCCACCTGCTGGTCGATCCTCTTGTCCTGGGAGAGGTACCTTTACGTCCCCGATTAAAGGTAGAAAACCAGCTGTGACCGTTCAGTCGCCAAGTGGGAAGTGACCTCGTGGTCTCTCAGGGAGGGGCCGCTTTGGCACTGGGCCGGGGCCATCGGGCGGCACCTGCAGGTGGCCGGGCGGAGCAGCGGGACTGGCAGCCGGCAGCCCCCCACGCCTCACACAGGCCCAGCATGCTTTGACCCGCCGGAGGGAGGCCGCTGCTGTCCCTCTGAGTGACGTTCCTGCGTGCTCTGCCTGCTCAGGGCGCCTTCACGCTGCTCCCCATCCCCACACCCACCCCCCCAGCTCCTGCCCAGCAGCACAGTGTGTGTGTGTGTGGGGGGGGTGCTCCTGCCGGGAGGGATCGCCATCCTGGCAGGCACTGGACTAGGCCACCCGCGGGCTTGTGGACCGTCACGGGCCCCGGGCAGAGCAGTTACCGCCTGTCACAGACGCTGAGGCTCAGCTCCGTCACGCGCCATGCTGTCTGTCACTGGGCCCCTTCTGCGCCTCGTGCCCCACGTGGACACAGCACCCTGTCCTGCCTGCTTAGATCGAGCAGAGGTGGCCAGGTGCTGGGGCTTTGGCCCCGATCTGCGTGTCCACTGGCTGAATCTTGCCTGCCCTGCTGCCATGACAGCAGGTCACGCAGAGGCCCTTCCCGGGCCACCACACCACCTGGACCTCGTGTCTGAGCCGCAGCCGGAGTCCGCTCAGTCCACGTGGTGGAGAGGGCCTGGCGCACTGGGCGCTCTGACCTCGCTGGGTGACACGCCTTTCCCGCCGGGCTGCATGGCTGTGGGTCCGAGAGCGCTCTGGCAGCGGCGGCGGGGCGTGCACACCCTCGCCCGCATGCGGTGCGGCCAGCACCTGGTCCGCTCCGACTCGCACAGACTTCTCAGGGCCTGGCCAGGGAGCCCTGGACAGAGGGTGGGCTCCCTGAGCTCCCGCCCCGCCCCTGCCCCTGCAGCCCCCAGCTCTGAGTCCCCCTCCCTCCCACCACGCCCAGTGAGCCGCTGTGTGCATACTGGCCAGGCCTGTCCACACCTCACAACAGCCCTGGGGAGCCAACAGCTTCGACCACTGCTTTCCAGGGGGGAAACTGAGGCGTGGGGAAGTCACATACTCAGTAATGGGCGAGTGGGACCCGGACCTGCGCTGGTGGCCCTGTTCATGGCCCAAGTCGCCAAGTTGTTTGTTCTTTCCTGCGGATGGTATCTGCCGAGTGCCGGCTGCACACGGCGCGGGCCCCGGGCTGAGGATATGGGTGAATGCGGCCGCCTGCCAGCCCTGTTGGGCCACATGGGCGGAAAGGAGACAATAACGACCGACGGAAATTCAGGAAGTGCCACCTGCTCTGGAACGAAGGGAGGGGAAACTGAGGCAGAGTGATGGGAGCTGGAGGTGAGGCTGGGCCCAGCGCAGAGCCAGGCGGGAAGGGGACCAGGGAGACCACCCACATCCCCGGAGGGGGCAGCACTGGGCCTCCCCCCACTGAGGCCCCTCCGGAGGGGCAGCTGGCCAGGCCGGGTTTCCGGGCGCAGGCGGTTTGGACCGCTCACTCAGCCACAGGGAGTCTGTGGCCCCCACAAAAGTGGGCCGGCTGCTGCGGGGGCTTGGCCTGCGCCCACAGGACAGGATTAATGAGGCGCCAGCAGCGCTGACGGCCCAGCTGCCTCAGAAGGCGGCCCGTGTCCAGGGGGGGCTGAGGGGAGCCCAGTGGAGGGAGGGCGGAGAAGGGGCGCCTTGGAGGCAGCCCCCGGGGCCTGGGGGTGCTCACCAGAGCTGCCTGGGAGCCCTGGGCAGAGCCCCTGTGTCCTCCTGGCTTCCCTGAGCCGCCAGGACCCACCCAGTGTCAGCATGCCACCTCTCCACTGTCACAACAGCAAAGCCCGCCGTGGCCGCTTCTCATCGCAAACTGCTCCGGCAGTCACCCTCATGGGGTGGCTGTGAGGGTCAGTGGGAAGGACAAGGACACGGCACCTGCCAAGAAGATGCTCCCCACGTGTCCTCACGGATGGTACCTCCATCCAGGCACCGGTGATCCGGGACTCTGGCTCTCTAGGGTGCTCGCTGCCTCTACTCCACGCAGCCTTTGCCCCTCTCCTGGGCCTGGACAAGCCCTCTCTGAGGCGGCAGGAGCTCGGGTGAGTGCTCCACGGTGGCCACGAGGTGGCAGCAGAGCTACACACTAGCCGGTCCCGCAGTGGTGCACGGGGAGGGTGGGTCTGCCAACCAGCTCCTGCACTGCCCCTCTGCCCTGGGTGCCACCCCACCGGTCTTTGTCCCGAAACCCAAGCCCCACACAAACTGCCCTCTGCCTCCACACCCCACACACCTCTGTGGGGCTGGGAGCTCGAGTGGGAAGGACCGACAGCAAGCATGTCAAACTCAAAGGCAAACACAGACCAAATAAGGTTTAAGTTTATATGGGCTGTAAAAAAAACAAAAGCTTTGATTTTCATAGAAATGTAGGTTTATTTCCATGGAGACATGCTGAATACAAAGGGCTGAAATGAGTCATCGTTAATACAAAATAGGACGTTTTAATCAAAGTATTTTTTTCTTGGACATTAACTTACCAGACACTGAATAACTGCACAAATTAATAAGCTTAATGCAAATAAACCTATTTCTCTTGTTCTCCGAAAGCCAAATACTTCCTGTTGCGCACACCAAACAAGTCAGTCCAAGACTAATGACGTGGCCATCGGCTGCTAAAATATTCGCTGCTGGTATTTGTGGAGAGAAACGGTGGCCCACGCACAAGACACCTGAGGGAAATGAGTGCAACACGATTATCATAATCAGTTATTAGCAAACAGTAATGAACGTTGTAGTTCGTTATTAATTATGTATAACAGGATGCTGTAAAAATTAAGTTTTAAAATGTTTCTTACATAACTTAATATATTGGCTGGGCTGCAAAAAATATTGGTTGTGGGCCACATGCAGCCCCCGGGCCACAAGTTTGACACACTTGCTCCATGGGAGACTCGACGGAATCCCCAGCCCTCATATACACCTGACCCTCAGGGTTCTGGGGAGGGTTCGACGAGATGGCCTGGGGGCCGGCAAATGGGAGCTCTGGGTGGGCACCACCCAGCCTGTCCCCCGTGAGCCCCCTGAGCTATGGGCACCTTCTCCATGGCGCGTGTGCACACGCATGCATACACACGCACACACACACACACACACGCACACCACCTCGGTGTACACAGCATTCGGATGGTATTTCCTGTTCTACCTACATGTGCAGAGAATTGGAGTTCATGCCCGTAACTCTGTCAGTGCAACGCCAATGGTTCCTCCAGCACTGCCCTTCCCTGTGCGACTTCCTTCTCTAACAGGGACAACCCGTCCCGCTATCCTGACCGCCTGCTCCATCCTGTCATAGCCCCCTCCCCTGCCCCGCCAGCCTGACGCCCTCCTCACCCATCGCCTGGGTGCACCCAGAGCCCCTGCCAGACCCTCACCAGCACAGCCTCCGACCCCCACCCGGCAGACGGGAGTGGAAGAGGAAGGAAGAGGAGGCTTAGTCTTATGGGTGATCAGATAAGCCCCAAAGTGATGTCTGAGTCCCACTGTCCTGCAAACCCTCCGAGCATGTGTGCCCTTCAGGCCTTTACCCCGCAAACTGCCCCTGCCCGCCCTTTGGATCAGAAGCCCTTGCTCAGTGCATCAGTTACCTCGTGTGGCCACAAGGGGGTGCCACAGACAGGCTGGTCCCGCGCAGACCGCAGGAACAGAACGTACTGTCTCAGTTCTGGGCTAGAGGGCCCGGTGCCCGCAGGAGGTTTCCTCTTGGCTGGTAGACACCCATCTTCTCCGAATGTCTGTGTCCTCATCGCCTCTTATAAGGACACCAGTCAGTTTGGATCAGGACCCAGCTCGCCTTAATAACCTTTAGCCTCAATCACCTTTCCCAAAGCCCTGTCTGCATTCTCTCGGGGTCCGAGGTCCCGAGCGCTACGACTTGGTCAGATGGATGGGGAGGGAGGCGGGGTGGAGACTCTCTCAGTCCATAACCGGCAGGCGGACCGATCGCCCCTGCACTCCCTGGGCATCCTCCCAGGCTCACCGCTCTGCTCTGGACCCAGCCCCAGCGGCACCACCCTGACCCCCTCCCTCCCCGCCGCCTCTCTCTCCTGAGGGCGGCCTGCAGATCCATCTTCCGGCCAGCCTGGTCTTTGGAGCCAAGAAGGACCAGCCATGGGGCCAAGGGCAGGCCAGATGGGGGAGAGCGGAGGAAAGGCCACAGGAGCGGGAGCCTGGGCACGGGCCGGCCTCCTGGTCCCACCCGCTGTGCCTCGACTGGGACTCTGTGGCTCTCCCTGCCCTCCCCAGGCCAGCCTCACCCTCTCCCCCACCACGGGGCTCACTTCTGCTGGGGCTGCCCTTCCAGGCATGGCCGACAGAGGGCGGAGCCCACAGCAACCAGGGCCTGAGCCCCCGTGGGTCAGAGTCCCCTGGGCAGGGCCACGGGGATATGGCAGACAGGGACATGGGCCCCGGCCGGGAGGGGCTGCCTACCACCCAGTTCAGGGGCCTGGGGGCTCCTCTTTCTGGCGGGCCAGGCCCGGGAAGAGGCAGCCCCACCCCAAGAGCTCAGGGAGGGCAATGGAGGGGTCCCCCCATTGTGAGGGACCCTGCGTCTGGCCACACAGCCACTGACTGACTCGCTGCTTGATCTGAGGCCAGCCCTTCCCTCTCTCTGGGCCTCAGTTTCCCCACCCATTGCCGAGGGGAGGGAAGTAAGTGATCCTCAGGCCTCTTCCCCCACAGCCATTCTGCCCACTGAGCCTCCCAGTTCCACAATCCTCCCTCCAGAGAGGAAAGCAGTGAGAGACGAGAAATCCTCCCAGCAGATGGGGACACCAGGCCCGGCTGCGCCCACTCCAGCACCCGCCGCTGGAGGTGGGGGCACCCGCCACGCAGGCCGCCGGGCAGTGGGGGTGGTGGGTGGCGGTGACCAGGCTGGGGTGGCCTCCTCACAGGGAGGGGGCCGGGGGCCCCGGGGAGCTGGGCCGGCTCAGGGAGGAAGTGAAACCCCATTGGGAACATCCTGCACTCGCCCCAGCCCCGGCCCAGAACGGGAAGCAGGCGGCCCCTGAGAAAGAGGAGAGCGGACAGTCCGGGCCCCCCGCCCCCTGCCCGCGGGGGCACTTGGGGGCGGCACGCTGGCCGCTCCCGAGGTGGAACGAGAGGGAATCTTCCCTTTAGGGAGAGAAGTGTGCGGCTCGGGAAGGTGGGCTGACTGTCCCCAGGTCACACAGCTGGGACGCCGACAGGCCCCAGTCCTCTCTTCTGGAAGAAAGTGTCCGAATGGAGGTGGGAGGAGATGCTTTTTTTTAAACAAAGAAATTTAATATATTTTACTGATTTTTTACAGAGAGGAAGAGAGAGGGACAGAGAGTTAGAAACACTGATGAGAGAGAAGCATCGACCAGCTGCCTCCTGCACACCCCTACTGGGGATGTGCCCGCAACCAGTGTACATGCCCTTGACCGGAATCGAACCCGGGACCTTTCAGTCCGCAGGCCGACGCTCTATCCACTGAGCCAAACCGGTTTTGGCGAGATGCATTTTTTAAATGTGTTTTTATTGCCCTGGCCGGGTGCTCAAGTGGTTAGAGCATCGGCCTGATGCACCCAGGCTGTGGGTTCCATCCCCGGTCAGGGCAATGCAAGAACCAACCAATGAGTGAATGAATAAATGGAACAACAAAGCTATGTCCCTCCCTTTCTCTCCCCCCCTCTCTAAATCAATAAATACAAAGTTAAAATATGTACATGTTTTTATTATTATTAATTTTAGAGAGGAAAAGAGAGATAGAAACATTAATGATGAAAGAATCATTGATTGGCTGCCTCCTGCATGCCCCCCACTGGTGATCAAGCCCACAGCCTGGGTATGTGCCCCGACTGGGCATCGAACCGTGACCTCCTGGTTTATAGGTCGACACCCAACCACTGAGCCACACCAGCCGGGCAGGGATGAAATGCATTTCACTCTGGGGCGGGGACTGTGTTTGAGGCTGCGTGGGGCCAGAAAAGTCACACTGTGTGTGTGTGTGTGTGTGTGTGTGTGTGTGTGCAGCTGTGCACAGGCAAATGGATGTGCGGCCCCACATCTGATGGCTGGAAGGCACCGCTTAGTCTGCAGAACCCTCCTGGCCACCTGCCGGCAGGAGGCGGGCAGGGACGGGCAGGGCCCTCCCCAGCGGGGGTTGAGAACAGCCAGTGCCTCCTGGCCCCCCCCTCATCCACCCCTCCTTGTCCCTCTCCTCGCACCCATTCACCCCTGGCCCATCCTGCACGGAGGACACGTGCCAATCGGCACCCGCTGCCCAGAGCCCACCGACACCTGCCACTCAGAGGGCACCAGGGCCCCTCGCCCAGCCAGGACCACAGGGCACCCGCTGACGGGAAGGTCTTTCTTGCCCCCTCCTCCACCCCACCCCGCCCCCCTCCCCAGCGGGGCCGGAGGGAGGCCGTGAAGGAGCCGCCACTCCCCCCGCCTCAGGTCCCTCCGCAGATCCCTGAGGGGGGGGCGGGGGGAGCCACATCCGCTGTGAGACTGAACTCTGAGGCTGGACGGGGTCAGGCCTCCAAGTGATGGGAATAAGGGGCCCAAAGGTGGGGGGATGGGAGGCCGGGCGTGGCCCCGGGTGGTGGGGGGAGGAAATGAAGGACATTATGATGTCACATCGCGGTCGGGTTTGTGAAGAGGCTTGCCTCTGCAGGAAGAGGCAGATGGCCAGAGGTCGCAGGGCCACGTGGGAGAGGGGAGGACAGCTCGGAGACCCAGGGAGAGCCAGCCCGCCCTCCCGCGAGGCTCAGGGCTGAGCAGTGGCCCAGGGACCAGAGTCTCGGTTGGATTCCGGGTCAGCGCACCTGCCCGGTGCGGGCTCCATCCCCAGTGCATGGAGGCAGCCAGCCGATCAGCGGTTCTCTCTCATCATCGATGGTCCTGTCTTTCTCTCCCTCTTTCTCCCTCTCTGAAATCAATAAAAATATATATATATATATATATTTTTAAAAGAACCAGAGAGGGCAGTCAGGGCCAAGGGGCCGCCCCCACAGGTGGCCAGGTGCCGGTGGGGAGGGGGGAGCAGGGTCCCCGGAGAGGGTTTGGAAGGACAGATCTACTGTGAGACGCCACGGGAAAGTGTCCTCTGTGGACCGAAAGTCACCCTGAGACCTCCCGCCCAGGCTGCTCCCGAGCAGGGTAGGTCTGCGGAAATGGAGCGGAAGGGGTGAGGTTTCGAGTCTGAGTCAGCAGGGGCCCCCAGGACCCTCCGGAAGAGGCGGGAGCAGCAGGGGAAGCAGCCCAGGGGCTCTGACCGCCGAGGACGCTGACCCTCACTGGACGCGAGGGAGGGGACTGACCATTAGCTCTGCCCTCCCCCTGGGCAGAATGAATGTCAAAAGGCTGATCTGACCGTGCCTCACAGATCTGCACCCCCAAACCCCAACGCGGCCCTCAAACCCTTCTCTTGCTCTCAGGTTAAAGGTGAACTTGCTGCCGAAACCGGTTTGGCTCAGTGGATAGAGCATCGGCCTGCGGACTCAAGGGTCCCGGGTTCGATTCCCGTCAAGGGCATGTACCTTGGTTGTGGGTATGTCCCCAGTAGGGGGTGAGCAAGAGGCGGCTGGTCGATGTTTCTCTCTCATCAATGTTTCTAGCTCTCTATCCCTCTCCCTTACTCTCTATAAAACATCAATAAAAAATATTTTAGCCGAAATCGGTTTGGCTCAGTGGATAGAGTGTTGATCTGCGGACTGAAGGGTCCCAGGTTTGATTCCGGTCAAGGGCATGTACATTGGTTGCGGGCACATCCCCAATGGGGTGTGTGCAGGGGGCTGCTGGTCAATGTTTCTCTCTCATTGATGTTTCTAGCTCTCTATCCCTTTCCTTTCCTCTCTGTAAAAAAAATCAATAAAAAGATATTTTTAAAAAATATTTTAAAAAATAAAATAAAATAGCTGAAACCGGTTTGGCTCAGTGGTAGAGCATCGGCCTGCGGACTCAAGGGTCCCGGGTTCGATTCCGGTCAAGGGCATGTACCTTGGTTGCGGGCACATCCCCAGTAGGGGGTGAGCAAGAGGCAGCTGATTGGTGTTTCTCTCTCATCGATGTTTCTAACTCTCTATCCCTCTCCCTTCCTCTCTGTAAAAAAATCAATAAAATATATTTTAAAAATAATAAAATAAAGTAAAATAAAGATGAACTTGCTGGCCCGGCCCCCAAGGCCGTGCAGGGGAAGGGCAGGGTCTGCCGGACCCCCCAGGAGCCCAGCCCTCAGACACGTGCCGTCCTTCACCCGGACCCCCGGCCTCCATACCTGCTGCTTCCTCTGGAACTGCCCGCCACCCCCAGGCCGCCTACTCACCTCTCGGGACCCCGCTCAGACCGTGGCTCCTGACCTCCTGACCAGGCCACTTGTCCCTCTGGGGCCCCTCCGCGGCTGCCCTGGCAACGGGGAATGGAACGGCACCGCGGCTCAGCGCCCATGCCTTAGACCTGTCCTCATCCATGCCCAGGGCATATCCGGCCCATGTAGCTCAGTCCCACGTCGCTGCACCGTGAACAGACTGGACAACCCCACGTACCAGGGAGGCAGAGGCCGGCCCCGCGGAGGGGCTGGCGGTGCCACAGAGGAGCGGCCACCTCCTCGGACGCCAGTCCCCGGGGCCACGGCGACCCTGGCGCTCGGACTTGTGCAGCCCAGTTTCCCCGAGGCCTGTGCCCGGGGGAGAATCCGCCACACCAGGCTCTGGTCACGCCTTTCCTCCTGGGCGGGGCTCGAGTTCGAGCTCCCTGCGTGTCCCGTCTGCTCCCTCACGTCGGGGGCTGGGGAGGGAGCCGGGGGGCAGGGCCGCAGCACGTGCCCTTGTCCTCGCCCACCAGGACGGAAACATACCCACAGCCATCATCGCTTTCCACCGAGACGTTAGGACGAGCCGGGCGCAATGCAAAACATTTGGCTTGGATAGTTCCGTGTCACAGGAGCCTGGGAAGCAGGTACTATTGTTATCCCCATTTCACAGGCAAGAAAACTGAGGCCCAGAGACACGTAGAGACTTGGCCAGGTCACGGGACTTATTCCTCCTGGATTCAAAGCCAGGTCCTAGGGATGTGCTTAACCACCAGGATTTATTATTATTTTTAAATATATTTTTTATTGATTTTTTTTAAAAAAAATTTTAAATTTTATTTTATTAAGGTATTATCTATGTACATAGCTTACCATTGCCCCCCCCCTCACCTCCCATTTATGCCCTCCCTCCCCAGAGTTCTGTGTTCATTGGTTGTACTTATGTTCATGCATACCAGTCCCTCGGTTGTTCTCCTATCTCCCCCCAGGTCTCCTTCCCCTCCCCGCTGTCATTTGACAATCTGCTTGTCTTATGGTGACCATCTCAGGACCCCATGAATAGAGTCCGCTCCTCATTTGGCAGTCTGCTTGTTTTATGGTGACTATCTCAGGACCATATGAATAGAGTCTACTGCTCCTCTGGTTTTCACCGCCCCTTCCCCTGGGTCCCACTGCTTCCCCTGGGACTCACGGCTCGCCCAGGGCACACTGCACCCTGGGACACTCGGCTCACCCGGGGCACTCGGCCCCCTGGGACACTCGGCTCACCCGGGGCACTCGGCCCCCTGGGACTCTCGGCTCACCCGGGGCACTCGGCCCCCTGGGACACTCGGCTCACCCGGGGCACACGGCCCCCTGGGACACACGGCTCACCCGAGACACCCTTCCCCTTTGGGGGGGTACGGCTCACCCGGGGCACACGGCCCTCTGGGACACACGGCTCACCCGGGGCACTCGGCCCCCTGGGACACACAGCTCACCCGGGGCACATGGCCCCCTGGGACACTTGGCTCACCCGGGGCACTCAGCCCCCTGGGACACTCGGCTCACCCGGGGCACACGGCCCCCTGGGACACACGGCTCACCCGAGACACCCTTCCCCTTTGGGGGGGGTACGGCTCACCCGGGGCACACGGCCCTCTGGGACACACGGCTCACCCGGGGCACTCAGCCCCCTGGGACACTCGGCTCACCCGGGGCACTCGGCCCCCTGGGACACACAGCTCACCCGGGGCACATGGCCCCCTGGGACACTTGGCTCACCCGGGGCACTCAGCCCCCTGGGACACTCGGCTCACCCGGGGCACACGGCCCCTCTAGGGTGTTGGGGTCGCATATTGGAGGCGCTGCGCTAGCTCCTTGCTAGCATGGTGGGCAGGCTGGGACAGCTGCAGTTGGGCTGAGATGGTTGCAGGCGGGGGGGGACCACCTTCAAAGGTGTCTCATTCAGTGTGGGAGCAGAGCAGCTGCAGACATGGAGGCTAAGTTCTGAGGTCGCCCACTCCCTGAGCCCAAGGCTTGGTGAGCTCTGTTCTCAGTGGATTTCCTTTATTCTCGGCGGCAGTGGCGGGTGGTGGTGCCAGGTGCAGCAGTGACGGTCACTCCTGTGGTTCAATTACCACTGTAGTTTTGAAGTTCACATGGCAGTGGTGGCGAGAGCTTCGGCTCGGCCATGCGGCATCGGAGGAAGGGCTCGCCTGGGCGGCTAATGGAAGGCGCCCTGCCATTTCCTCACCAGCACGCTCCATCTCCCTCCCAGCATGGTGGGTGTGCTGGGAAGATTGTGGGCGGGCTGTGATGGCTGCATGGGGAGAGTCCTCCCTCAATGATGTCCTCTTTGGTGCGGATGTGGAGCTGCTGTGGATGCAGAGGCTAATTTCTGAAGCCACACTCTCTGTGAGCCCGGGGTGTAGTGAGCTCTGATTTCGGTGGATTCCCATTCTTGGGGGCGGCGGCGGGTGCGGCAGCGATGGTAGCTCCTGTGGCTCAATTTCCCCTGTAGTTTTAAAATCCGCATGGCAGTGTCTGATGCTTTGGCCTCGCCATGCGGCAGCGGAGAGAGGATTCTCCGGGTCTGCCAACGGAAGGCGCAGCGCCAGCACAGCGCGCACGAAGGCCTGGCAGAGCAGGCTGCAGGTGGTGGCAGCAGTGGAGGCCGCGGGATCCACAGGTGTGGCGCAAAGGCAGGGCCGAGCTGGTCGCGGGCGGTGGCGGAGAGTCCCCGCGATGTCTTAGTCTTTCAGACTTAGTGAAACGCTTCCCCTGAGCCAGGAGAAGCAGCACCACCACAAATATTGGCCAGCTCAGTGCTGCCCCTCTACAGGTGATAGTAGGGGCATCCTCACCCCGGTAGGCCTTTGCTCTTGGAGGTCTTAACCAGTGGAAGGCAGCACGGTACAGAACTGCCCCACCTTCTCAGTCCTCCGGTTTATTGATTTTTTACTGAGAGGAAGGGAGAGGGATAGTTAGAAACATTGATAGGAGAGAAACATCGATCAGCTGCCTTCTGCACACCCTTCTGCTGGGGATGTGCCTGCAACCAAGGTACATGCCCTTGACCGGAATCGAACCTGGGACCCACAGGTCGAAGCTCTGTCCACTGAGCCAAACCAGTCAGGGCGACCACCAGGATTTAAAAGGAAAAACAGCACAGCTGGCATGGCTAAGTGGTCGAGTATTGACCTATGAACTAGCAGGTCAAATATTGACCTATGAACCTGTCAGGGCATATGCATGGTTGCAAGCTTGATCCCCAATATGGGGCATGCAGAGGCGGCTGATCAGGTAGCTGATTGATTATTCTCTCTCATCATTGACTAGAGGCCTGGTGCACGAATTCCTGTGGAATCAGTCCGAAACCAGCTCTTTGACATCCCCCGTGGGTTCCTGGATTTTGAGAGGCAGCAGGCCAGGCCAAGGGATCCCACCGATGCATGCTCAGGGCCAGGAAGGGACGCAAGTTGGCCAGCCTGGGAGAGACCACAGCAGGGCTCCAGGGCATATCTGGCCCGTGTAGCTCAGTCTCAATCGGCCGGACCCCAGCAGCAAACTAACCTACCGGTCAGAGCATCTGCCCCCTGGTGGTCAGTGGACGTCATAGTGAGCAGTTGAGTGGCCTTAGCATATCATTAGCATATTACACTTTGATTGGTTGAGTGGACGACCAGACACTTAGCATATTAGGCTTTTATCACACTGAGTGGCCAGATTATTATGATGTCTGAATGCAAAATAATAATCTGGCCACTCAGCAGTGTGTGTGTATATGTGTGTATTAGAGGCCCGGTGCATGAATTTGTGTATGGGTGGGGTCCAGCCAGCCTGCCAGGGGGAAGGGACATCGGCATTGGCCGGCCTACCCACTGGTCAAACTCCTGGTCGAGTGGACAATTTGCATATTAGCCTTTTATTATATAGGATAGACACTGAGAGTCCAGATTATTATGCGTTCAGAGATCATAATAATCTGGTCACTCTAGGATGTTGCAAACCCTCCCTCCCTCTCCCTTCCTCTCTCTGAAATGAATATATATATATATAATTTTTTAATAGAAGGAAGAACAGTGTCATGTATATTAATAGATCCTGTTTCCCCTTGCTCGTGACCATTTCCCGTTTGACACAAAGGCACTTTTCCTGTCCTGCACAATCAGTCACAGGCTTGATCAAAGCAAATTAAAAATCTGGTACTGAAATGCTTCTGAATTCTCTCACCCTCCAGCGGGTGAGACAAATCTAGAGCATGGAACACTTTCAACGTAACCAACCTGTCTCTTCAAAACATTCTTTGAGCCCTAGCTGCTTTGGCTCAGTGAATAGAGCGTCAGCTTGCAGACTAAAGGGTCCCAGGTTCAATTCCCGCCAAGGACACATGCCCGGGTTGCAGGCTCGGTTCCCAGTAAGGGGCGTGCAGGAGGCAGCCAGTCAATGACTCTCTCTCATCATTGATGTTTCTCTCTCTCTCTCCCTCTTCCTTCTTCTCTAAATATCAGTAAAATATATATTTTTTGAAACCACAATTCTTTGAGTCTATGGAGTCTATGTCACGAAGGACACTGACAAGACAACGTGGACTGAATTGGGGGCGGGGGGGGGGGACCCTAAGAACTGTTTTTGGAGAACCAGGCGGAAAGTTGCCTGTGGGCTGATACTCAGGGACATTGCAGAATCAGCATTCCCTCTCTGTGGCATCATCATGACAATGTGACTGTGTCCTCGCTCTGATGGGTGAGGTGCCCTGGTGCCTGCAACGTACGGTACTCTCCCGTTGCGTGATGATGCATGAAAACAAGCGAAGAAAACAAGCGATGAGGAAAGAGCGAGAGAAACAGACACAGTGCGTCACCAGCAGTGTGGGCCCGGGGATGGGGGCCGTGGGGTTGGTGGCACCATCCATTTCAGCTCTTCGGTGGGCCTGACATTTCTCCTAAGTGAAAAGGGAGAAGGAGGGAAGCGACGGGAAGAGGTGGCCGATGAGCCTGCTAACTCAGAGCCCCTTCCGGCTTTAGCGTCTGGGACCCTGTGGTGCCATGACCTAGCACCTGCAGGTCTGGCCTCCCCCGGGGCCTCTCTCTGGGTGGCGGGCAGCTCCGCATGTCCTCCAGGCCTTCCCGGGGCCCGGCGCTGCGGCCACGCCTCTGCACGGAAGGACACGGGGCTCAGGGCCAGGGCCCACCCTCAGGGCCCCATTTTAACTTCCCTCCTCTTCCTCACCCGATCTCCAAACACAGCCACCTTCTGTCCGGCATGTGTGGCTCTGTGAACCAGGACCGTGGTCGGCAAACTGCAGCTCGAGAGCCACTTGCGGCTCGTTGGCCCCTTGAGTGTGGCTCTTCCACAAAACACCACGCCCTGGGCGAGTCTATTTCTGAGAAGTGGCGTTAGAAGAAGCTTAGGTTTAAAAAACGTGGCTCTCAAAATAAATTTCAGTCGTCGTACTGTTGATATTTGGCTCTGCTGAAGAATGAGTTTGCCGACCGCTGAACCAGGAGGCCATGGTTCAGTCTGTGAACCAGGAGGTCACGGTTCAATCCCCCCTGTGGGGCGTGCAGCAGGCAGCCAGTTAATGATTCTCTCTCATCACTGATGCTTCTCTCTCTCTCTCTCTCTCTCTCTCTCTCTCTTTCTCTCTCTCTCTCTGTCTCTCTCTCTCTCTCTCCCACTTCCTTCCTCTCTGAAATCAGTAAAAATATTTTTTAAAAACACAATTCCATTCTGAGGTATTGGGGATTAGGGCCTTGACGTATGAATTTGGGGGACCACATCTCTGCCCATAACAGACCTAAGGCTACCTTGAGCTTCACCCCAAACTCTAGAGGGGCACAAAGAGGCCTTTTCAGTCCACCTGGGCTCCTGGTAGGAGGGAGAGCTGTCCCTCCACCTTCTCCCCCACCTGCCTGCTCCCCCACCATCACGCCCAGCGCACGGGACCCACACCAGCTGCCTCGCCAGCTGCTCAGGCCAAAGCCATGCCACCCAACCTGGGACAAGGCTCCTCCCCCCTGGATGCCGCACAGTGGGCCTCTCCCTGGAGCCCGCAGGTCCCCACTCCCAGCCAATCAGAGCACGGATGTGGTCCTTCCTCCTGCTGTCACTCAAACTTGCCCCACCCCCAGCCCCATGATAAAAATTACATTTTCTATAGAAACGTGGGGTGTAGAGTTATAAAAATTAATAATTTACTTTTACCTATACTCGAGTAAAACACTCCAGAAACCTTATACATCTACAGTTGACCCAGGAATTCTGCTCTTGGAGTTCTAGTTAAACCCATTATCCAAAACAGCATAAAACACTTTTTAAAAATATATAATGAGCCAGAAATTATATATATATATATATATATATATATATATATATATATATATATGTGTGTGTGTGTGTGTGTGTGTGTGTGTGTGTGTACTGGACAGAGAGAATGAGTAATAAAGCAAATATATTTTTATTTGCTCAGCTGGTGTGGCTCAGTGGTGGAGCATTGACCTATGAACCAGGAGGTCATGGTCTGATTCCTGGTCAGGGCACATACCCGGGTTTCGGGCTCCATCCTGTGAACCTCATTGTTTATGTTTCTATCTCTCCCTCCCTCTCCCTCCTCTCCGAAATAAAAATGTATTAAAATAAATAAAATAAGATGGCAGCTGAGGACTGCAAGAGCATAAGGATGAATATAGGTAAAGCCACGCTGGCTTCATTACTCTACATTTGTTATCATTGCATTCTTTCTTTTTTCCCTTCTGATTTTGAGAGAAATGTCATTAAAACACTTCTGGCGAGCCCTGGGTATCCCCGAGAAACCAGCTTACTCACCTGTGAAGTCGGCCACTGCGCAGGTGCCGGCTGCCTGTCCCTCAGCCACACTGGGCAGACAGCTGAACCATGAATGAGCGTTTGTTACAATAGCACAGCTGCCTGGGGGAGCAGCAGGTCACCTTGGAAATAAATCCTGCTCTCGCCCACCCGGCCAGCTGGCTGCTTACAGGCAGGAGAGAGCTGTGTGGAGCGTATGAGTGTGTGCGTGCGTGTGTGTGAGTGTGTGTGTGTGTGTGTGTGTGTGTGGTGGTGGTGGTGGTGGTGGTGGGTGGGGGCAGTCTAGCCTTCAGACGCCCCATAACCAGGCGGCTGACCTTCGGGTGGTGGAACCCTCAGCCCCGCCCGGTCCTGGGGCCGCAGAACGGCCCGCATTCCTGAGGCTCCGGAACAGGGTCAGGGTCCAGGCGCGGCAACCCAGTCAAAGCATGTCCTGTCCCCGGTCTGCTTTGAAAAGGCATTTCTTTTTATAGCCCTGTTTTCCTTCTTGCGACACAACCCCCCGGCCCCTGGGTTCTGTAAGAAAACCTTTACCCACAGCGAGGAAGGTGGATAATCATTACACCACCGCGTCCCATGCTTATCACACGCCCTTCCCCCCTGTGACCCGCTTCCCTGACCTGTGAAGACGCTGCCTCCCCCTGCTCCTCCCTCCCCCCCTCCCCGTCCCTCCCTCTGCCTCACCTTCCCATCCAGACCTCGGCGGCGGGGAGGGGAAGGCAGGCTCCTGGTAGGAAAGAGATCCAACTATATGAAAAAATAAAACAGACAGTTCTCTGACGTGAATTACGCCCCTCCCCTAGTGTGTGAAAGCCGCTGAGATTGTTTTTGTTTGTTTTTAAACACCCCTTCTTACCTTTCTCTCCCACTAGGCGAAACACACAGGAAGCACCCCTTCACCAGCAGGGCCGGGCCCCTGAACGGACTGTTTGCAGCCTTCGGAGCGGTGCTTCCCTGAAAGGGGCTTGTGCTAATTTGAGACAACAGTGATGTTAAGCAAAAGGGAGGAAAAGGTATAAAACAGACATTATAATGGCAGCCAGCCCTAGCCAGTTGCTCAGTAGTTAGAGCGCCGGCCTGTGAACTGAAGGGTCTCAGGTTCGATTCCCATCAAGGGCACTAACTTCAGTTGCAGAATCCATGCCCTAATTTGGGGGGAGGGGGCGGGCAACCAATTGATGTGTCTCTCTCACATCTATGTTTCTGTCTCTCCCCCTCCCTCCCACTCTCTCTAAAAAAAAAATGGCAGCCACGTTATTGGCATAGAAAAAGATTAAAGACCTATTTCTTTTTTTTATTTTATTGATTTTTCACAGAGAGGAAGGGATAGGGATAGAGAGCTAGAAACATTGATGAGAGAGAAACATCGACCAGCTGCCTCCTGCACGCGCCCCACCAAGGACGTGCCCACAACCAATGTACATGCCCTTGACCAGAATCGAACGTGGGACCTTCCAGTCCGCAGACTGGCGCTCTATCCACTGAGCTAAATCGGTTTCGGCAAGAAAGACCTATTTCTTAAACTGTATTTGTGTTATTATTTTTTACATATAATCATAATGTATATATGCTGCTTTGTGAGTATGATTTTTTTTTAAAAAAAAAAAGAACAATCCAAAGACAGGAAGAAAATATTTCTAGCCCTGGCTGGTGTGGCTCAGTTGATTGGACACTGTCTGGTGCACCAGAAAAAAAAAAGGGGGGGGTGTTATTTAGCCCTAGCTGGTTTGGCTCAGTGGATAGAGCATTGGCCTGTGGACTGAAGGGTCCCTGGTTCAATTCCCAGTAAGGGCATATGCCTGGGTTTCGGACTTGATCCCCAGTAGGGGGCGTGCCAGAAGCAGCCAAACAATGATTCTCTCATTGATGTTTCTATCTCTCCCTCTCTAAAATATTTTTTTTTAAAAAAAGGATTATTTAACAATCTTGTTTGTTTAAAAGTCAAGGATGATAATAGACCCACGGGATGTCATTAAGTGAAAGGAGCTTACCTCAGTTTTAAGGTGGGGGATCGGGCCCCAGAGAGACACTAAGTGCGCCTTGAATTGGGCAGACGGACATGGTCCCACCACCCAATCCTGCCAGCGCCCTCCCAGGCCGCTTCCGCAGTTACCACCCTGCTGGAGAGAGACCTGTTTCGCAGGCTGTATTCGTGTTACATTACTGTTTTTTACATATGATTTGTTAAGGTCCCCAGCGAGGCTCTAAGCTGCCCCACAGCCCTGCGCGGGGAGAGGTGGCCAGGCAGGGGTCGGGGTCCCATCCAGGGACCGTGGGGTGCCCGATCCTGCTGAGCAATCCTTTCCCAGCCGGCGCGAGGCAGCGCCTTTCTTGCTGAGTCAAGGGCACGGGCGGCTTTTTGCTGAGTCACGGTCCCGAGGTCTGTTTTCGCTGAGTCACGGTCCCGAGGTCTGTTTTCGCTGAGTCACGCTCCCAGCGGCTGCTGGCCAAAGTCCAGGCGTCTGGTGGCGCAGAAGCGGCGACTCCCTGGGGCCAGGCACGTACTGGCTGACCTCAGAGTCCGCAGAGCCAGGTCCCCCCTCCCCTCTCCCCCTCCTCCCACAGGCCCTCAGCCCGTCGTCCTCCCGGTCCCCGATGTAGGAAAGGGATCTTTCTCCGTAGACCGCAGAGCAGGGTGGGGTGGACATGGCGGTCCCAATTGGAGGGACAGCGGCCAAGCAGCCGGCCTGAACGTTCCCCAAAGGAGACCGTGAAACGCCGGCTGCCCGGAGCCAAGAAGCCGGACACGGAAGTGCCAGGCGGGGCCTGGGGTTGGAACCCGGGGCGAACAGGACGTGGAGGCTTTAGTAAGGAATGTGTATGGGAGTCAGATCCCGGGGTCTGTGGTGGAACTGCGGTTATAAAAACTCTCCTGCTAAGGAATCTGGGGGTAAAGGGACATGATGTCAGCAACTTATTATCAAATGAGCCAGAGATATGTATTATATATATAATGTACTGGTCTGTCTGTATGTGATGGAGAGAATGAGGGATAAAACAAATGCGACAGAATACTGCTGAGTCTAGGTGACAATATACAGGAATCCTCTGTACCTTTTATTTTTGCAGCTTCCCTGGACGTTTGAAATCACTTCAAAGTAGTTTACTTTTAGAGAGAAAAAGCAAAGTTTATCAAGATCAGGTGTCTGTGTCTGAGATTCAAAGCTCCCGAATGAGAGTAAGGCTCGTCAGATGTTAGGGGCCCCACCCGACTCAGAACCATCCAGAAATTTCTAGATAGGAAAAGGCTCCGGCGGAGTCCCGAGAGGAACCAGATGTGGCTCTCTGACCAAACCTGAGGTTCCTCTGGGCCAACTCCTCCCATCCCCGGCCCGGCCTGAGCTTCTTGCAGATATTAAACTGGCCTAATTCTCACCACATCCCCTTGAGCTGATGTTGTCAGACGAGAAAATAAAAAATAAAAGCTGAGCCAAAACCGGTGTGGCTCAGTGGATGGAGCGTCGGTCTGCGGACTGAAGGGTCCCAGGTTCGATTCCGGTCAAGGGCATGTACCTTGGTTGTGGGCACATCCCTGGTAGGGGGTGTGCAGGAGGCAGCTGGTTGATGTTTCTCTCTCATCGATGTTTCTAGCTCTCTATCCCTCTCTCCCTTCCTCTCTGTAAAAAATTTATAAAATGTATTTTAAAAAAATAAAAAATAAAAGCTGAGAGGAGTTAAAGTGCACACACCTAAGTCATGGATACCAGATTCGGCTGCAGTTCTTTTGCTAAGAGCTCATTGCTTTATTTTTTTAAAAAAAATTTTAATAAATGATTTTTATTTTTTTAAAATATATTTTATTGATATTTTACAGAGAGGAAGGGAGAGAGATAGAGAGCCAGAAACGTCGATGAGAGAGAAACATCGACCAGCCGCCTCTTGCACACCCCCTACGGAGGATGTGCCCGCAGCCAATGTACATGCCCTTGGCCGGAATCGAACCGGGACCCTTCAGTCCGGAGACCGACACTCTACCACTGAGCCAAACCGGTTTCGGCTCATTGCTTTATTTTTATTATTATTATTTTATATATTTTTTACAGAGAGGAAGAGAGAGGGATAGAGAGTTAGA
The DNA here is from genome assembly GCA_963924515.1 of Vespertilio murinus. NCBI lineage: Eukaryota > Metazoa > Chordata > Mammalia > Chiroptera > Vespertilionidae > Vespertilio > Vespertilio murinus. The sequence continues at coordinate 188,921,381 of OZ004707.1, forward strand.
AACATCGATGACCGCAACCAAGGTACATGCCCTTGACTGGAATCGAACCTGGGACCTTTCAGTTCGCAGGCCGATGCTCTATCTCTTGAGCCAAACCGGTTTCGGCAGAGCTCATTGCTGTAAACAGTCCACACAACCTGGAAGTGCCTTGGTCAGGTTGGACCAGGCCCTGGGCCACAGTCAGGCTCCAGGCCCTCACGGGGCCTGTGCCGGCGGGGGCTGGACAATGCTGGAGAAAGATGTTGCTTTGACTACCCTGCCCCCGAGGCCTCCAGCTCAGAGTCTCTGGACAGTTGATGGTTGTTGAACTTCAGGTGTGTGTGTGTGTGTGTGTGTGTGTGTGTTTCTTTCAATTTAATAAATCTTTATTGCTCAGATTATTACAATTGTTCCCCCCCACCACCACCACCTGGTTCCCACCCCACCCTCTGCCCTTACCTCCCCCTTTAGTTGTGTTTTAGAGACAGATGTACCTGATCTTGAGTCCCAGGTGAGCTGTGTGACCACAGGCAGGGAGTTGAACTCAGCTAAGCCTCATTCATGAAAAATGTGGGGACTGGCTGCCTAATGCCAGGCTCTGGGATAGGGAGGTAAACCCCACAAGGTCCTTGCTGCCCTCATAGAGTTCACCTTCGGGGTGGGGGCCCCGGGACACAGGGAGCTCAGGGGAGGCCCCATCGGGTGAAGGGACAACATCAGGAAAGTCTAGGCTGAGCCTGTCCCACAGCTTTATGAAGGTATAGCTGCTCGGGCCCGGTAGTTCGGTCAGTTGGAGCATCATCCAGATACCGAGGTTGCCGGTTCGATCCCTGGGCGGGATGCATGCAGGAGTCAAGCAATGAATGCATGGAGGAGTGGAACAGCAGATGGATGTTTCTCTTTCTCTAGGGACAATTAACGGGGAAAAAAAACATTTAAATTACCTTTTTTAATAAATGTAATTGATATACAAAACTTTACATATTTTAAGTATATAATTTGATTAGTTTTAATAAGTACAACCAGTTTGGCTCAGTGGATAGAGCATCAGCCTGTGAACTCAAGGGCTCCAGGTTCAATTGTGGAGCATGTCAAGGGCATGTACCTTAGTTGCTGGCACATACCTGAGGATATGTTTTCATTTATTTTTACTTTTTTAATTTAAAAAAATATATATTTTATTGATTTTTTACAGAGAGGAAGAGGGAGGGATAGAGAGTTAGAAACATTGATGAGAGAGAATCATCGATCAGCTGCCTCTTGCACACCCCCTACTGGGGATGTGCCCGCAACCAAGGTACATGCCCTTGACCAGAATCAAACCTGGGACCCTTCAGTCGGCAGGCTGACACTCCATCCACTGAGCCAAACCGATTTTGGCTCCATTGATTTTTAGAGAGCTTGGAAGAGAGAGGGAAAGACAGAGAGAAACATCAGTGTGAGAGGGACACTTTGGTTGCCTCCTGCAGGAGCCCTGACCTGGGCCCCAGCCAGGGAGGAGCCTTCACCCTAGGTACATACCCTTGATCAGAATCGAACCCAGACCCTTCGGTCCATCCACTGAGTCAAACCAGCTGGGGCAGGCTATGACATTTCTTAGCTCCTCCAGCAGCTGACCTTCGTTTTTTCCTCTAGGAATGAGGTGGAAAAACCCTAGATCACCTTCTTGGATTCTTATTATCCAAGCAAGTGGCGTACCGAAGCTTAGCCAATGAGCGGCCAGAAAAGGTGTTTCCTCTGCAGCTCCCGAGCAGAGGCTGTGGGGCTGCTGAGGGCTGGGCCCCCTGCAGGTTTGTATCTCTGCTGGGAGGGGGGGGGGGGCTGCGTGTTGTCCTTTCTGGCCCCTCCTCCTGAGCTGGTCATGACTGTTATGGCACCCTGGCCTAATTTGCATATCACACACACACACACACACACACACACACACACACAGATATTTCACAGATATTTGAGAGAGAAACATCAATTGTTCCACACATTCATGCATTCATTGGTTCTTTTCTTCTTTTCTTTATTAAGGTATTATATATGTGTCCTTATCCCTCCATTGCCCCTCCCCACCTCCTACCCCCCAAACCCCTCCCTCATGCCCTCACCCCCCTGGTGTCTGTGTCCATTGGTTATGCTTATATCCATGCATACAAGTCCTTTGGTTGATCTCTCCCCCCCTTCCCCTCACCCTCCCCTACCTTGCTTCCCGCTGAGGTCTGATCATGTGATCAATGTTTCTCTGTCTCTGGATCTGTTTTTGTTCATCAGTTTATGTTGTTCATTGTTTTCCACAAATGAGTGAGATCATGTGATATTTATCTTCCTCTGACTGGCTTATTTCGCTTAGCGTGATGCTCTCTGGGTCCATCCATGCTGTTGCAAATGGCAGGAGTTCCTTCCTTTTCACAGGGGCGTAGTATTCCATCGTGTAGCTGTACCACAGTTTTCTAATCCACTCATCTGCTGGCGGGCACTTGGGCTGTTTCCAAATCTTAGCTGTGGTGAATTGTGCTGCTGTGAACATAAGGTACATCACTGGTTAATTTTGTATGTGTCCGGACCAAGGATCAAACCGGAATCCTTGGCATATTGAGATGACACTGTAACTGAAACTGGACAAGCAATGCCTGTCTGTACTTGAGTCAGTGAAGGAGAAACAGGGTTGAATCATATATGAGCGTTTATTCCAATAATGGGGGCAGTATGGGAGAGCAGGGTCCTCACAAAAATCTTACTGGGCACACACCCCACCCCCAAAACCAGCTGTTTGTACTGGGAAGGACAAAGATTACATGGGAAGTGGGCAAAAGGAATAAGAAAGGTTACAGGTTACGGGCCATGTGGGTGGGCCCCATTGTTTGGGCAACAAGATTGTTAATCTTTCCAAGATAATGGAGGGCGTTCCAAGGTTGATTCCTGGGCCCCGGGAATCAGCTCCCAGCCGGGTTAGAACGTGCTTTCTCCAATCAGAACCACACAATCAAGGCTAATGCTTCTCATAACTGTAACTATGAGAAGTAAGATTCTCTTCCTGCCCCTAGCATAACCAACTCAGCTACCCAGCCAGGCCAACAGTCTTTTTAATTTCAGCCATTTAAATAGGTGTGTAGTAAAAAAAAAAAAAAAAAAAAAAAAGTGGTGGTATCTCATTGTGGCTTTAATTTGCATTTTTCTGATGATCTATGAAGTTGAACATCTTTTCATAACATTGCCTTCTGAAGAATAAAAGTTAGTTTGTTTTATAAAGTTCCATTGGTTGAATTTTCCTGTATTTGAGAAATCTGCAAAGTGTAAGATCACCAAGATTTTCCTCAATGATTTGTTCTGTAGAATACATTTTACAGAGTTAGCGCGTTCTTTGTGGTCCAGAATCCCTTTCTGGGCTGAGTATTGGAAGATGACGAGCTTGGCAAATGGGTGAGAGGGCATTTGGGGCTGGAGGACCGGGACTGAGGGGAAGGTGTGCCGGGCTAGAGCGCTCGTACTTTCTCCCGAGGGCCATGGGGAGCTGTTGGGAGCAGAATCTGAATGTTGGGGACTAGCTATAGCTATAACAAATATTTTCATTTTATTTTTAATATACTTTTTATTGTTGATCGTGTTACAGATATCTCCCCTTCCCCATTCTTTTTTAAAATTAATTTCTTTATTAAGGTATCACATATTTGTCCTTGACCTCCTATTCCAATCCCCCACCCCCCTTCATGTCCCCAGCCCCCCCATTGTCCTTGACCACTGGTTAGGCTCACATGTGCGCACACAAGCCCTTTGGTTGATCTCTCCCTTTTATCCCCACCCTCCCTTTGAGGTCCAACAGCCTGACCCATGGCTCCTTATCTCTGGGTCTGTTCTTAACTATAACAAATATTAGTCATGCTCTGTTAACCTCAGTTGCTTGGTTCTGATTACAGTAAGCACAGTCTAACCTGGCCAGGAGCGGCGCACCCCCGGGTCCTGGGACAGTCAACCTTGGGATGCTGCCCATTCCCGTTGGAGAGCTCCCAGTGGCCATGGAAAGATCAACCACCTTGTTGTCCAGACAATGAGGTCCAGCCCCCAGGCCGCATTGCCTACTTCCCGTGTCAGGTTTGTCCTACCCGAGAGAAGCAGCTGGTGTATGGGGGTACGGACCAGATATTTGTGGGTGACCTTCTGCTCTCCCATACTGCTGGCATCATCGGAATAAACACTCACGTATATGATTCAGCCCTGTCTCTGCTGCATTGGCTCACGTAGCGGCAGGCAGCCGGGCCCCGTGGCTGTCTGGTTTCAGAGCGACAGAGGCTGTGGACCAGAGCAGGGGGGCAGTCCCCTCAGTTGCCTTATCTGCGAAACTGGGAACAAGAGGGGGAGTGAGGGAGATCAAGAATGGATGGAAGCCGAAACCGGTTTGGCTCAGTGGATAGAGCATCGGCCTGTTGACTGAAAGGTCCCGGGTTCTATTCTGATCCAGGGCATGTACCTTTGTTGCGGGCACATCCCCAGTAGGGGGAGTGCAAGAGATAGCTGATTGATGATTATCTCTCATCCATGTTTCTAATTGTCTATCCCTCTCTCTTTCTCTCTGTAAAAAATCAATAAAATATACATTAAAAAAAAAAAAAAGAATGGATGGATGGAAAGGCGTTCCATCGGCCAGCTGGTCTTCTCCTGACCTTTTTGGCTCCCATCCCTCCCAGGAGGCTCACGATCAGCACCCAGCGTGGACGAAAAGGGGCCACCCGCTACCCTGGCTAGCGCAGAGAAGGGGGGCCTGGCCACCTTGCAAACTTAGAGACCTCAGTAACCACAAAGGACAGCCGGAAATGAAAACTTTTTCCCTAACTGAGAGCCTTCAGGGTGGGCAGCCATGTCTTAAGGCAGTATTTTCCCTAACTAATGTTCATCTTCACCTTCACTAAGCCTATTTAAGTTGAGGTGTCCAATGAACAGGCCTTTGCAGAAACAAAGCAATTTCCCCTTTTCCGGACCCCTCCAAGCACAGGCTCCAGGAGCCAGACCACGAACCCCGTCACTGTTGCGGAGTTGGTTGCTGACTGCTAGCTATACTGCACCCAGCTAAGTAAAAGAAGTGCGTCTATCACTTTACTTTTTATCCAATCCCGAGGTCCCCCCGCCACACTCTTTGCCAATCGATCACCAATAGATTTCACATAACCCACGTATGCCTCCTCCTTTGATTGCCATTCTCCGGAGCGATCTGTTGAGATTCTGCTTCCCGGCAATTGTCAGGTTTGGCTCAAGTAAACTAAAAAAAAATTCTTAAAAAAAAAAAGGACCGCTTCACAAATTTGCGTGTCATCCTTGCCCTGCTCATCATTGCCATATCATCCTGAGTTTGGTACATGTGCTGCCAGAGCGAGCACCAAGGAAATTCTCTAGCTTTTGGATTTTTCTTACGTTAACACCAGTATTACATGTTTGTTCACCTTTTCTGGCGACTAACTTCCTTCCGGAGCTCTTTCCCGAGGAGTGCTCCCCTCCTGTGTGTTACATGCGTAGCAAACATGTCGTCCGGTCTGTGATGGGGTTTCAGCCCTGCTGACACCCAGGCGGCTCCCTGTCCAGTGTGGGATGTTTTCTTTCTTTCTTTCTTTCTTAAAAAAAAATATATTTTATTGATTTTTTACAGAGAGAAAGAGAGAGGGATAGAGAGTTAGAAACATCGATGAGAAAGAATCATCGATCAGCTGCCTCTTACACACCCTTTACTGGGGATGTGCCGGCAACCAAGGCACATGCCCTTGACTGGAATCGAACCTGGGTCCTTTCAGTCCTCAGGCCGATGCTCTATCCACTGAGCCAAACCAGTTTCGGCTATGGGGATGTTTTCTGACACGGGCTTGTCTGCGTGTGTGCTCCATTTAGGCTGCCCGTGGCCACCGGGTCCGTGCCCTGCGGGGTCCAAGGCGTGTCCTCTGGGGTCTGCGTGGGCTCAGCAAACCCTGTGTGACCTCACTTATCAGGGGTGCTCAGGAGGGGGTCTCTCTGTTTTCTCGGGACACGGCCCAGCGGAAACAAAAGGTTCCCCCTTAGCCGGGGCCTGGCCTCTGCTTTCGACTAGGAGAAGCTCCAGAGCCACAACCCGGCCCCTCCCCGCAGCCCGGGCCAAACCGCTTCTCCTTTTCCGGGCTGCGGGCGGCGCCGGGAGTGCTGAGTCGAGATTTCCTCCTTCGCCACGTGCAGCTGCAATTCTGCTGTGTCATGGTTGTGGGGGGACGCGGGGAGGCAGGCGGGTTTTGCTGAGTCACTGCGGCTTCCTCAGCTCCCTGCGGTGGGTGAAAGGGCGGCTTTCCAAGCGGGCAGGAGGAAGTGAAACGTCCAGAGGACAAAAGACTCCTGTTTACCACTTTGTTTGCAAAGCCCCCATCCGTGCATCTCAACATTTGCCTGACCCTGAGCTGCCCAGCTTCCCCCATCGCTGTAAACCGGCCAGTCTGTCTTCCCAGCCGGTTGAACCCCAAAACTCTGGAGTTACCCTTGAGGGCAATTCTCCCTCACATCCCCCTCCCTATTCGGAAATCCTTGCCTCCACTGGGATGGGTCGCTGCCACCCCTGAGCCCCCCCACCCTCTGCCACCTCTCCGCCTTCTGCCACCGCCAGGGAAAAAGTTCTGGTCTCTCCAGGACTCGGGTGCTCCGGCCCACCCAGAAAGCCCAGGGGTGTCCTCCCTATTCTAAAGTCTGTAGCCTCGAATTCACCCGCAAGGTCCGTTAACCCGTTCGATGCCGACGTGACTTATCCTCTGGAGGGCAGGGTCCTGGGCTGGCGGGGCTGCGGGCCCCCTGGGGTTCTAAGGAGAATCCGCTTGCTCCGGGCTCTGGCTCCCGAGGCGGCCTCTTTTCTGTCCCTGCCTCCACCTCCACCTCCACAGCCAGCGCGAGCATTTCCTAGTCTCTCTCCCGGTCCTCTGCTTTCCTTGCCACACCCCCGTCTGTGGCTGTCCCCCTGCAGCCCCCTCTTACAGGGCCTTGGTGATTGCATTGGGCTCACTTGGTCTAATCCGGGATAATCTCCCATTACAAGATCGGTAATGCACCGGCGTCTATCTGCAAAATCCCTTCTGCCCCGGACAGGAACGCATTTGCAGGTTCTGGGATTAGGACGTGGAATGGGGGGAGGCGGGCCGTTTGCCGGATCACAGGAGAAGACCTTCTGGATCCTTCCTGGGGCTCGAGGAGCGGGAAGGGGAAGTCAGGAAGCTGAGTAAGCAGGGGGGGGGGGGGGTGCGAGCTCCACTGTGGGCCCGAGGACGGAACCGGCGGCCTGCCCGGGGTGGGGGTGGGGGTGGGGGTGGGGGCGTCTGTTCCCGCCGAGCCCCGGGCTGCCAGTGGAGTGAGAGCAGCCCGGCCTGAGGGCTACGAACCCCTGGCCACCGGGGCTCCCCTGCTGCCCGCCAGCCCGCACCTCTGGGACGCGCTGCTCCCCCCGGCTCCTCTCGAACCCTGGACTCCGGGGCCCTAGGCCCCATCCCCATCCCCGGGGGCGGGTGCTGGGAAGCAGCAAAACCACACACAGCTGCTCAGAGTTCCAGATGAGCTGCCCTTTTTTTTTTTTTTTTTTTTTTTTACACGTTCTGTTCCTAAAAGCTTTGCTTTGTTTTCCAAGGCTCATGTGACCGCGGCCCCAGGCCCCTCCCCTCCCCCCGCGCCGGCGGGGCGGGGCGGGCGGGCGGGGTCCGGGCCGCGGTCAGCTGGCGGGCGGCAGCCACGTGACCCCCGTCCGGGTATAAATAGACGGCGGCCGGGCTCCGCTCTGTCACTCGCCCGCCTTCCTCCGCCGTCTGCACACGCACCGGAGGGAACCCCGAGCCGATCCCAGCCGATCCCGAGCCGGTCCCGAGCCGATCCCAGCCGATCCCGAGCCGGTCCCGAGCCAGCGCCGTCGGAACCGATCCCGATCCAGAGCCGGTCCCGAGCCGATCCCCAGCCTGCGCCGTCGGAGCCGGTCCCGATCCAGAGCCGATCCCCAGCCGATCCTGAGCCGAACCCGAGTCAGCGCCGTCGGAACCGGTCTCGATCCAGAGCCGGTCCCAGCCGATCCCGAGCCGGTCCCCAGCCAGCGCCGTCGGAACCAGTCCCGAGCCGGTCCCGAGTGAGCCCAGCCGCCCAGATGGAGCGCCCGCAGCCCGACAGGCAAGCGCTGGGCCGGGGACGGGGATGGGGACGGGGCCGGGGCCGGGGACGGGGCGGACCGGGCGCGGGGACCTGCCCTCCCCGCCGCCCAGACGGAGCCGGGAGCCTCGCGCCGAGCCGCCCGCCCGGGGCTGGGAGCTGGGAGGGTCTGGGCGCCGACCCTCCCGCACCCGTGAGGAGCTGGAGGGGCGGGAGGTGACTCCCCTGCCCGCTCCCGCCGGGACCTGGGCGACCCGCGCGGCGTTGCCAGGTGTCCGGCTGCGGGGCTGGGGTTTGCACTTTGGAGGGAGCTCGACAGAGGGTCCCCCCCCCGGGCTGCGGGGCTCTGCCCACGGCCACCCTGGGCCAGGCCCACCCTCCCAGCTGCCAGACCTGCTGTGGCCGCCGGTCCCCTTTGACAGCCCGGGAGGCAGCAAGCCCGGGGCGCCCCGCCGGCAGGTGTCTGGCTGGGGTTTGGACTTCGGTCATCCGCCCACGCGTGGCTCCTTCCCTTCTCCCAAGAACTTGTCCGCATGCACGGAACAGGGGGTGTTGTTCCTCCGAGGGGGTGCCCTCCGAGGGGGTGCGGCTGGGAGGGAAAGGAGAAATGGCAACTCTGTGGGAAAGAAGTACAGACAAACCACAGAAATACCCCCAGAAACTTGTTATTTTATTCTTAGGAAAGCTCTGCTTTACTCGGGCATTTTAACACACCTATTTTTATTTATTTATTTATTTTAAAAATATATATATTATTGATTTTTTTACAGAGAGGAAGAGAGAGGGAGAAAGAGTTAGAAACATCGATGAGAGAGAATCATCGATCAGCTGCCTCTTGCACACCCCCCACCGGGGATGTGCCCGCAACCAAGGTACATGCCATTGACCGGAATCGAACCCGGGACCTTTCAGTCCGCATGCCTACGCTCTATCCACTGAGCCAAACCGGATTCGGCTATTTATTTATTTTTTAAACACACGTATTTTAAAATGACTATATCACAGGGAGTAATGAGGTTTGGACCCGAAACCTCCACAAAATAAATGAGTTCAATCTTTGCTCTAAAAGCGCCTCAGTGCACTCAGACGCCAAGGCCAGGGCTCACCCCGCCCTCTGCCCCCCGCTGCCTGGGTTGTGGGCCTCCTCCTCCCTGTCCTTAGAACGACAGCCCGGATTTCCCCCCTGGTTTGGGGGACCACAGTACAATGCCTCCCAGGGACTGAAGACTGTTGATGGGCTTGCATCTTTTTTTTTTTTTACATTTAAAAAAATTTATTGATTGATTTTTTAGAGAGAGAGGAAGGTGGGGAAGAGAGAGAGAGAAACATTGACTGGTTGTTCCCCTTGTTTATGCATTCCTTGGTCGATTCTTGTATGTGCCCTGACCGTGCATCAAACCCACAACCCCGCTGGCGTTACCCGGATGAGAGTCTAACCAGTGGGCTACCCTGCCGGGGCCATGGGCAGCTGGGAATGATGTGGCCCGTGGGCCAGATGGGTGGGAGGCTGGACTTGTTTCTGTGGAGAAGCCTGAGAGAGCTGAAACCTCCTGAAGGCCTGCCTCCAGGCCAGGGTGCCCTCGGAGCTCAGCCTCTGGAGGAACCCTGCTCACGCCCACCCCTTACTCACCCCCGCCCCTCCCTCCGCAGCATGCCCCAGGATTTGTCAGAGGCCCTGAAGGAGGCCACCAAGGAGGTGCACGCCCAGGCAGAGAATGCCGAGTTCATGCGGAACTTTCAGAAGGGCCAGGTGACCCGGGAAGGCTTTAAGGTATGTGTCCTGGGGACGCGTGACATGTGACGGGTGTGGGTGTGCCCCGGGCTCGGGCAGGTGTGTCTGCAGGTCTGGGACTGGGGATGCCGAGGGACCCGATAGGAATGTCTTGAGAGGATCGTTTTGTAGATGATGATGATGATGACATCGAGGCTCAGAGAGGGGAGGTGACTTCCCCAAGGTCACACAGCAAATGCATAGCCTGTCACCTCGTATGGTGGAGAGGCCGGGGCAGCAGTGCCATCAACGGAGCACCTGTTCCAAGCTGGGCGTTTTACACACTTGGCATCTAATGTGTGCCCAGCCCTGAAGAGGAAGAGAAGGAAGGGAAGGCTCGAAGAGGTTAAGTAATGAACGGACGGTCACAGGGCCGGTAAGCACATAGGAAAAGGCCGGAGGCAAGCCAAGGTTGGTCTCATTTCAGAGCTTACGTCCTGACTTAGTGCTAGTCTACCTCGAAGGCAGGAGGTAGTAAGGGTTTGAGCTCCACCATTTTCTTAAAAAAAAAAAATTATATATATATATATATATATATATATATATATATATATATATATATATAAGCTGCCTCCTGCACACTCCCTAATGGGTATGTGCCTGCAACCAGGGTACATGCCCTTGACCGGAATCAAACCCGGGACCCTTCAAGTCTGCAGGCCGAGGCTCTATCCACTAAGCCAAACCGGCTAGGGCTGAATTGCATTTCCTTCAGCCCTCCTTTATGCTAGACGCTGACTTTGCTATTTCTCGGCATCGTTGTGCAATTCATGCAAATAGGACGCACTTGACAGAACCAGACAAGGGCCTAGTGTTGAAGCACCAGCACGAGGAAGGGCTTTCTCGGGCTGCACACGGAGGGCGGGAGCTTCATCCGCCGCTCCTGCCCCTCTCCCTTCCCCAGCCCGGCCTCCCCCGCTGCCAGCCTCGGTGCCGCGGCGAAGGGGGATTTAACAAGGCTTGTCGGCGGGCTGGGGCCTCTGCCTACATCCTGTGGGTGCTGGCTCTAGCCCTGGTTCCCTCTTCTTCTTCCTCTTTCCCCCTCAAAGAGATGACCTACACCCGGTTGCTGCTAATGGCAGGGGCAGCGGGAACAGGGAGTGGCTGCCGGAATGCCCCATCTGAAGCCCGCCTCCCCTCCCAGAAGGGAGATGTGGATTTTACCGCTAAGCCACCGAGTTCAGAGTGGGCACGAAGTCCGTGGGAGGGGTTGCTTAGATTATGCGGAAGGAGGTGGCATTCGTCACCGCGGCCTCTGATTCAGGGCTTGAGTGCCAGTCTGTGCCCAGTGCCTTACCTGTGCCTCTGCTTGATCTTTTAGGATATTCCCTTTGCAGGGGGTGGGGACCGAGGCTGGACTTGCTGTCCCTCAGACCTCACATCTCCCAGCGAGGGAGAGTGGCTCACCCCTGCTCACACAGCTGGAGTGTCATGTGTAACAGGAGGTCCCCAGCCAAGGCACACGGGGTGTGCCACCCCGGCCCAGCAGCCAGAGGTGGTGGGGCGCAGCGTGGGCCTTCAGGAGGGGGAATGGGGCCCTGCGCCGGCCGCCCAGAGGTCAAAGTAGAGGCACCTGTGTCCCTTGTAAGCGCTTTCATTCAGGCACCCCCTTGCTCAGAGCCTCATGGCTTCCCAGCAGCCTCTGGGCTCGATTCCAGTGCCATTTTTTTGGTTAAATATATTTTATTGATTTTTTAGAGAGAGGGATAGAGACTTAGAAACATCGATGAGAGAGAATTATCGATCAGCTGTCTCCTGCACACCCCCTACTGGGGATGTGCCCGCAACCAAGGTACCTGCCCTTGATCGGAATCGAACCTGGGACCTTCCAGTCCGCAGGCCAATGCTCTGTCCACTGAGCCAAACCGGTTTTGGCTCCAGCGCCATTTCTTACCACTGTGCAACCTCAACATCTCCACCCCCCTGAGCCTTGGTTTGCTTTTCTGTAGCGTGGGGATGTCAGCTCCTGTGTTTTTGTGAGGATTAAGTCGGGCCACGAGTTTACCCTGTGGGTGAAAAGGCTTCAGGCTCAGGAAGTTTTTTGTGTTTGACCAGTGCCGTCCGTTGTTTGTGAGCGATCCGTGTGGGGAGGTCGGAGGGGCTGGTGGGAGGGGCTGGGCTGCTGTCGGGAAGGGGGTCCTGACCTGCTCTCTCTCTGTCTCTCTGGTTTCAGCTGGTGATGGCCTCCCTGTATCACATCTACAAGGCCCTGGAGGAGGAGATTGAGCGCAACAAGGGGAACCCGGTGTACGCCCCCCTCTACTTCCCCGAGGAGCTGCACCGCCGGGCGGCCCTGGAGCGGGACCTGGCCTTCTGGTACGGGCCCCGCTGGCAGGAGGCCGTCCCCTACACCCAGGCCACCCGGCGCTACGTGCAGCGGCTCCAGGAGGTGGGGCGCCGGCAGCCCGAGCTGCTGGTGGCCCACGCCTACACCCGCTACCTGGGCGACCTGTCGGGGGGCCAGGTGCTCAAGAAGATTGCCCAGAAGGCCCTGGGCCTGCCCGGCTCCGGCGAGGGCCTGGCCTTCTTCACCTTCCCCAACATCGACAGCGCCACCAGGTTCAAGCAGCTGTACCGCTCCCGCATGAACTCTCTGGAGATGACCCCTGAGGTCAAGGGGAGGGTCATCGAGGAGGCCAAGACCGCCTTCCTGCTCAACATCCAGGTGAGGGTCTGGCAGCCCGGGCTGGACCCCAGTTTGTTGCTCCTCTGTTATATCGGAGGCAGGTGGGGTGGGGTGGGGGAAGATATTGGGGGGCACGATCTGGGAGGGCAGAAGCCTGGGTTCTAGTTCTGCTGGGTGATCTTAGACAGGCCCCTTCATCTCCAGCTCAGTTTCCCCGTCTGTATGTGAGTAGGCCATGGTGCCTGCCTCCTAGAGCCGTGAGGGTTAAATGAGTTTTTACCAGTAAAGACGCTGTAACGGGGCCTAGCGCAGGAGCGGCCCTCTGGCGCTAGCTGCTGTTCTCGTGGGGGCACGGGCGTCACAGTTGTAGGACACGGAGGACACTCAAGCTGGGTGTGCCCCTGAGCGTTGCCCAGTGGGCACTGCAGAGGCTGTAGGTGCCCCAGGTGTGGCCTCTGACCGGGGGCCTCTGCCCAGCTAGGAAGTGCCTCCAATCCCTGGCACTTTGAGGAAAGCCTGGAAGGAGGGGTTCATAGACAGAACTGATTTGGGGTGGGGGGTGACGCTCCTCCTAGCCTGGATGTTGTTCAGTCCTGTCGCTCCCCCACCTGGAGGCGCTCTGGGGACGGGACTCCGAGCTCAGTGTCTCCTGGCTCCCCACCCCTTCCTTGCAGTCCCCCAGACAGCAAACCAAACCTGGTCGGTGGGCCTTCCAAGAAAATCCATGGCTCTCAGAGAGGTGAAGAAGGATGGGATTTTGAGCCAAAGCCCGTTGGAGGGCTGGCTCTTGCCCCCTGACCCCTGGTTAGCCTGAGTCCAGGCACTTGACCTGTAGGAGCTGCGGCTTCCTCATAGCAAACCCCGGCTCACGAATGCCCCCCTGAAACCAGCTTTCCCGGGGGGACTCCCAGAGTCGTGAGGAAAGCAGGCGGCATAGACGGTGCTCTGCATAGAGACACGAAGGCCAGGAATGGTGACAGGGAACCCGCAGTCCGGGATGGGTATGGGGGAACGTTTGGAGAAGAGCAGGCAGGCACGCGCATCAAATGCACTTGTAACATCTTATCTCTTAAGCTGGACGAAAGGTACAGGAATAGTCAATATTTTCTTTAGGGGCTTTGTCCTAAATATTTCATAGCAAGATGCCCCCTCCCCCGGGAGCTGGGCCAGGGCCTCCTTCGCTGACATTGTCTCCCTGACACTGACACCCTCGCTGACACTGTCTTCTGCCTTCCAGCTGTTTGAGGAGCTGCAGGAGCTGCTGCCCCGGGACGCGGAGGACCAGAGCCCCTCGCATCCGGGCCTTCGCCGGCGGGCGGGCAGCGGGACGCAAGGTGAGGGCCTCCGGGCAGCGGCGTCACCTCTGGCTCCAGTATCTCTCCACTCCTCTGTCTTCTGAATGTTTTAAATAAAAAGTGGGGTGCAGGCCAAAGGGCAAGAGGTCAGCCTTCGGTGCATCATTCCGGGCACGCCGTGTAAGCGCCCCCCGCCTCAGTTTCCCCATCCCTGAAACCAAGGGCAGTTGAGTTAGTCCTAGTTCACTGGCGCTGAAGTGGAGACTTGCACACAGAGGACCCTCCGAAGTCAGGACCAAGCCTCCCTCCTTTTTTAATTTTTATTTATTTATTTTTAAATATATTTCTTTATTGATTTCAGAGAGGAAGGGAGGAGAGAGAGAGAGAGATAGAAACATCAATGATGAGGGAGAATCATTGATTGGCTGCCTCCTGCATGACCCCCACTGGGGATTGAGCCCAGGCCTGTGCCCCTGGCTGGAATCGAACCTGGGACCCTTGAGTTGGCAGGCTGGCGTTCTATCCACTGAGCCACGCTGGCTAGGGCAAAGCCTCCTTGGGATTTGGGTTCCTTTGAGGCCCTTGAATGATTCCTGAACAGAGACCCCTGATGGGGGTTGGGGAGTCTGCAGCCATTCCCAGCTGTCACCTGCCATGGGATGCTAGAGAGACACGTAACCGTGGGTCTTGCTGCGTATTAGTCCCTCCCTCGTGTGCCTCAGGCTCACCACCTGCTTGTGCCAGGACCACGTGGCCCCCCATGGGAACATGGCCAGTCCCTATGGGATTGGCTGCCTGGTGGGATGAGGTGACATTGCCTTAATGCACCAGTTCTCAGAGTGTATGTCCTTAGAGTACCCCCGGGGGGCCTGGTCTCACAGTGTGGGCTGGCTGAAAGGCAGTAGCAGACAGCCTGGACAAGTAGTGAGCTCCCTGTCTTTGGAGGTATTCAAGCAGTGACTAGAGGGCTGCTTGTTTGTTTACTAGCAGAATCCTGTCATTGGTGGGGGGACTGGGTTGGAGGCTGCTGACACCCCTCTGTGCTGTGTTTCCCAGACACCCCACGTCTGTCTACCTGTTGTTTCTCAGACACCCCACCTCTGTCCACCTGTTGTTTCTCAGACACCCCACCTCTGTCCACCTGTTGTTTCTCAGACACCCCACCTCTGTCCACCTGTTGTTTCTCAGACACCCCACCTCTGTCCACCTGTTGTTTCTCAGACACCCCACCTCTGTCCACCTGTTGTTGACATATGGACCCCCTTTCTCTTTCAGACTCCACGCCCACGGAGACCCCCAGAGGGAAGGCCAGCGTCTTCTCCCAGGCACCCCTCATCCGATGGGTCCTCACACTCAGCTTTCTGGTGGCAACGGTTGCCATGGGCCTTTACGCCATGTGAGCGCAGCGTGTCGGCCCCTGGGCCGTGGACTCTCTTTCTGGAGAAGGCAGATCCCGTGGGCATGAGGAGCTGTGTCCGCTCCTCCCGTGCCCCCCTGTCCCCCTCTCTCTGGCAAGGAGGAAGGAGTCGGCGCCGTCTTCCCAACCAAAAGCACATCCAGCCGATGACCCGAACCTCCATAGGGACCGAGGGGTCCTGCCGGGCCCTCAGACATCCCTTTCCCCCTCCCCGTTCCTGCAGCAGAGCCCAGAAGACGTGGCCAGGAGAAGTAGCAACCGCCCCAACCTCCAACGCCCCGGGTTCACGGTCTGCTCGTTGGCGTGCCTGACCGTTGCCCGGTGGGCCCTTTTCACATGAATGTGCCAGGATGTTGTGTCTTTGTCTTGTTTTTGTCGGAGCTGCTGTTTTGTTGCCAGCTCAGCCTGCCGGCGGTATTTTGTTGTGTTCCGTTATAATAACAGGGTTGGGGTGGGTTGGGGGGAGGGGAGGGAGGGTGGTTGGGTTGGGGGGGGAGGTGTTTAACAGCACTGTGGCCTTGGTCTCTAACTTTGGAATAATAAACTGCATTGTTGATAGAACCCCGGAAGTGTTGTTCTTGGGCTCTGCGCCCCTGGGGACGGCCCTTTCCCTCTCCTGTGCCTTGGATGGCCGGCAGCAGGGATGGAGGTGGGGGGCATGGCTGGCTGGTTGGATGTTTTTTTTTGTCCTGAGAATAGTGTCGGTGGGTGAGCTTCAAGCAGGTGGTGGGCAACTCTTTGTGGGGGACCCTGCCTGAGGCAAGGCTCTCCTGGACGGAGGAAGGGCTCGCCTGCCCTCTCAGGCTGACATGAGCGGGTTCTGGGATGCAATCCGAGTCCCGTGCTGTGAGTCTTCGGGACCGGGCGACACCCCTGGGCTGAAGTCCCTGCGGCTCTGCCCCATAGCTCTGCCTGTAAGGTTAGCTGTGCACCTCTCTGAGGGCTCCGCTCCGTTACCATGAAACCAGTGAGGCCTCACCTGCCCGTCTTGAGAAGCAAATGGGATGCATGTAACATGCCAGCACTGTGCATGATGAAACGAGGGCGGCCAGGGTTTTGAGTTGTTGCTGAGTGAGTCTTGTACTGCCCGTCACCTCACGTATGTCATCTCATTGAATTCTCACAGCAAACCTGGGGAGAGCTACCGTGCTCTGAGTGTTAGGAAGGGTTTAAGCCCTGTCTGCTCAGCTCCATCCATAACCCAAGACTTCCCCTGAGTCCCCAAAGCCCCTGGAATATTATTTTATTGATTTTTTTACAGAGAGGAAGAGAGAGGGATAGAGAGTTAGAAACATTGATGAGAAACATCGACCAGCTTGGCTCTTGCACACCCCCTACTGGGGATGTGCCCGCAACCAAGGTACATGCCCTTGATTGGATTCGAACCTGGAACCTTTCAGTCCCCAGGCTGAAGCTCTATCCACTGAGCCAAACCAGTTTCAGCCCCCTGGAATATTATTAATATGCAGCCCCCATCTGGGAGAGGGAAAGCCTTTTGCTGGAGGGGTCTGGGAGCAAGGCATTCCCTTAGGAGCGAACACCTGAGCCCTGGCTGGTTTGGCTCAGGGGATAGAGTGACGGCCTGTGGATTGAAGGGTCTGGGGTTTGATTCCAGTCAAGGACACATGCCTGGTGTGTGTGTGTGTGTGTGTGTGTGTGTGCAGGAGGCAGCTGATCAATGATTCTCTCATCATTGATGTTCCTAAGTCTCCCTCTCCCTTCCTCTCTGAAATCAATAAAAGTAAGCCAAGCAACCGATAAATAAGAAACCAGTACGTGAGGACTGGGAACTAGCAGGTCCTTTGTCCCTTTCCCTGCTTTGTCCCTAAGCCTGGAACCTTGGGCAAATCACTTCAAGTCTCCTTTTGTTCACGAGCACAATAACAACACACCTCCCTCCCACGGCTGTGGGAGGGCCCAGCGTGTCCTAACGCCAGTCCGGACGGTGGCATCAGAACCCTCCCCACACACGGGGGAACCCTGGCCCCACCCTGGGAGGCTCTGGTTTTGAAAATGTGGTTGGGCTGGTGTCTGGACTCCTGTTTATGACAAGCTCCCCGGGAGATTCCCAAGGGCGACCGGGCCCAGCAGCCGCTGTTGCTGATGAAATGTGCATGTAAGTGGTAGGTACCCACAGGCGGACGGAGCCTCCAGTTTTCTGTAAAGGGCATGGGCATTCATTGTTTGTGGTGACAAAGACAGGAAGTGGGGGCGGAGAGAAACCACCTGGGACTGTACTAATGGGGGAATGGCTGGAAATTGCATTCTGTTCACACTATGGGAAATTCAGTAGCTCTTGAATGAGTTCCATTTCTTTCTTTCTTTTAAAAAAATATATATATTATTGATATTTTACAGAGAGGAAGGGAGAGGGAGAGAGAGTTAGAAACATCAATGAGAGAGAAACATTAATCGGCTGCCTCCTACATACTCCCTACCGGGGATGTGCCTGCAGCCAAGGTACATGCCCTTGACAGGAATTGAACCTGGGACCCTGGAGTCCACAGGCTGATGCTCTATCCACTGAGCCAAACCGGTTAGGGCTTGAGTTCCATCTCTGTGTCCACCCAGAGGGGCTTCCATGAAGTGTCAGTGAGAAAAGCCCGTTTCAAATTCGTTTGGTGTGTATGTGTGTGTGTATTAATTTCAGAGAAGAAGGGAGAGGGAGAGCAAGGTAGAAACATCAATGATGAGAACCATTGATCGGCTGCCGCCTGGACACCCGCTACTGGGGATGGACCCCACAACCCAGGCATGTGCCCCTGACTGGAATTGAACTTGGGACCCTTCAATCCACAGGCCAACGCTCTATCCACTGAGCCAAACCAGCCAGGGTTGGTTTGATGTATTTTCTTATACACTGTAAAAATACACATTTTAAACACTCCCCGTAAGTATATGTTTGTGTGAACGTGGTGGCAAAGAAAAGAGTTATTCCCAGTTTATGTTGGGGGATGGAAATGAAAAAAGGGGCAGATTATGCAGCCCTTGTTGCTGCTGGAGCATGCGTCCACTTTTGCAAAATCTTCCTATTTTTCAAACTTTGCTGGGCATCTGATCGTGCATTTTCTCAAGTGATAAGCATCTCCAAATAATTTAAAATCTTCAATTTAAAATGAAACAAAACAAAACACCATCTGAGTGTATGAAAACGCTGAGTCCCAAGATCGGATGACTTCGGTCCCAGATACGTCAGGGCAAGCATGTCAAACTCAAAAGCTAACACAGGCCAAATAAACAAGGTTTAAGTTTAAGTTTATGTGGGCCACAAAAGCTTCAATTTTCATAGAGAAACATTGAATACAGAGAGTTTGAATAAATGAATCATCATTAACAAAACAATAGAACATTTTAATAAAAATTAATATTTTTCTTGGACATTAACTTACAAGACACTGAATAACTGCACATATTAATAAGCTTAACGCAAACAAACCTATTTCTTTTGTTCTCCAAAAGTGAAATATTGCCTGTTGAGCTCACCAAAACTACTGACGCAGCAGTTGGCTGTTCAAATATTCGCTGCTGGTATCAGTGGAGAGAAATGGTGTGCCTGTGTGTAAAGCGAGTAAAGGAGGTGAATGCAACACGATTATAGTAATCAGTCATTAGCAGACGCTGTAGTTCGTTATTAATAATTATGTATAACAGGATTTGTCAAAATTAAGTTATGAAATTTTAATTGAAACAATTTAAAAAAATATATAATTTATTGATTTTTTGCAGAGAGGAAGAGAAGGGATAGAGAGTTAGAGACATTAATGAGAATCATCGATCAGCTGCCTCTTGCACACCCCCTACTGGGGATGTGCCCGCAAACAAGGTACATGCCCTTGACTGGAATCGAACCTGGGACCTTTCAGTCCTCAGGCCAAGGCTCTATCCATTGAGCCAAACCGGTTTCAGCTGAAACAATTCTTTTTTTCCCCCACCATTTTTTAAATTAAGGTATTATATGTGTACATAGCTTACCATTGCCACCCCCCCACCTCCCATACATGCCCTCCCTCCCCAGAGTTTTGTGTCCATTGGTTGTACTTATATGCATGAAACAATTCTTAAATATCATTATATTGGCTAGGCCACAAAAACATTCATTGTGGGCCGCATGCGGCTCTCGACTTTGACATGCTTGCGGTAGGGAGACTGGATGTGTCCACTCCCAAGATGACCACTGGGAGGAGAGTGTCCGGTGAGAACAGGGAGCAGGTGTGCAGGGCTCAGCCCCAGGGCAGCAGGCTCCCACTGTGGGTGTGTAGTTCTCAGGGAGCTACACCTCCCAACCCTGGGTTCTCCCACCCCATAGCTCTGAAAGGGGCCTCTTTCTCCCCTCCCTCCCTTCCTCCCTTCTCTTTTTCTTTCTTTCTTTCTTTTATTTTTTATTTATTTCAGAGCAGAGGGAGTGGAAGAGAGAAACATCAATGATGAGAGAGAATCATTGATCAGCTGCCTCCTGCATACCCCTATTTGGGATGGAGCTCCCAACCTGGGCAAGTGCCCTGACCTGGAATCTTAACCACAACCTCCTGAGCTCAGAGACTTTTATTTTTTAGAAATATTTTTTTATTTAAAAAATTATTATTTATTATTATTTTTTTTATACAGAGGAAGGGAGAGGGATAGAGAGTTAGAAACATCCGTCAGCTGCCTTCCACACACCTCCCACTGGGGATGTGCCCGCAACCAAGGTACATGCCCTTGACCAGAATCAAACCCGGGACCTTTCAGTCGGCAGGCCAACGCTCTATCCACTGAGCCAAACCGGTTAGGGCTATTTTTATTTTAAAAAATATTTTTTTATTGATTTCAGAGAGGGAGAGAGAGGGAGAAACATCAATGGTGATAGAGAATCATTGACCGGCTGCCTCCTGCGCGCCCCCTACTGGGGATGGGTTGAGCCTGCAACCTGGGCATGTGCCCTTGGCCAGAATGGAACCTGGGACTCTTGAGTCCAAAGGCTCTAATCCACCGAGCCAATTTATTTTTAATTTTCTTTTTTCTCTGTGCCGTTGAGTGACAGCTACCTCTGACACCGTCCCAGGACGAGGATGCACTCAAGGGTTATCCGCACCAGCTACCAAACCCTGGCCCCCCTGCCTGGCGCGGGCCTCAGAGGCTTCTAGAAAGGCTTGGACACAGTCCACGAAGCCCCGGCCCAGCACCCAGGCGCCCGGAGGCCCGCCCCGCCGCCATCTTTGCGCCCTTTCCGCTCGCCCCGCCTATCCTCCCGCCCCCCACTCAGAAATTTCGCGCCAAATTGCCGGTCGACAAAATGGAGCCCGGAAGCCTGACGTCACGAGCCCCCGAAGCCAATCGTCTAGGAATGCCGGCCCGGGAGGCGGGGCTAGAGGACGCAGAGCGGTCCAATCGGTGGCCGCGGAGCCCAGGCCAGCCAATGGGGACGCGGCGGCCGCGGCGTGCGAACTCGGCGTCTAGTTTTTCCCCGCGAAACTGTGTGGCGGAGCTCGGGGGTGCTGGTCTCTGCGAATTCGTGGGGCGCGGGAAAGGAGAGGTGAGGCCGGCGGGACCGGCGGGTGGGGGCCGGGAGCTGGCCCGCTGGGGGTCCGCAGGGGACTGCGGTGGGGGCGGCAGTGGTTTCTCCCGGAGGCCTGGGGTCGGGGTCCGGAGGGGGAGGGGGACCTGGGTCCGGGCCACCCCCTCCCCCGCCCCGGCACCGCCCTGAGTGGGAGCGGGGACACCCCGCCCCGCGTTCGGACCCCCGACCCCTGACCCCTGACCCCTGACCCCCGACGTCGGGGCCCGGGGGAGGCCGCGCGCGGCCCCCAGCCCGCTCCAGCGCCCTGTCCCCGCGCCAGGTGCCGGCATGTCGGGCTTCGACGACCCCGGCGTGTTCTACAGCGACAGCTTCGGGGGGGACCCTGCGGCCGACGAGGGCAAGGCCCGCAAGTCGCAGCTGCAGCGGCGCTTCAAGGAGTTCCTGCGGCAGTACCGCGTGGGCACCGACCGCACCGGCTTCACCTTCAAATACAGGTGCGGGCCGGGCCGGCCGGCGGGAGGGGGGGGGGTGCGCCCTCCGCGGCTGCTGCAGGCCTGGGCACAGCAGCCTGGGCACAGCAGCCTGGGCACGGCAGCCTGGGCACGGCAGCCTGGGCACGGCAGCCTGGGCACGCCGCGCCGCTGGGGGCACAGGCAGTCCGGGCTCCGGTGGGGACACTGGCGAGAGGCAAGGAGCCCGTCCCGCTCTAAGGACTTTGGCCCCAGAGGTGCTTCATCCGAGCCCCCCGCCCCCCGCACCCGGTGGGGTACAGTTTTGCATATTTCGTGCCTGAAGTTTGCGGGAGTCACCTGTTGTGAGTTGGCCACCAACCACCCAGCTAGAGTCATTGGGCCCTTTGGTTCTTCTTTTTTATTTTTTAAATATGTTTTTTGTAGATTTCAGAGAGGAAGGAAGAGGGTTAGATAGTAGAAACGTCAATGATGAGAGAGAGAATCACTGATGGGCCGCCTCCTGCACACCCCCAACTGGGGACCGAACCCACCACCTGGGCATGCGCCCCTGACCGGAATCGAATCCGGAACCCCTCAGGCTGCAGGCTGATGCTCTATCCGCTGAGCCAAACCACCTAAGGCCCTTTGGTTTTTTCCAGATCTTGTTCCTATGTCTTCTTCTTATTGTCCTTCCACTTACCGCCAGACACCTCAGAAACTCAAGCTCTCAATGGTGCAATAGGTGAAGCTTGGAGTTATGATTTACTTCATTCATTCATTCATTCCAGTCGAGTAACCTCACTGATGGTGCGCCTGCTGCATGCCAGGCTCAGTTCCAGGTGCTGGGCTGCAGCCCTGAAGGAGCTGGGCAGGTCCCTGCTCCTAGTCCTCGTGCCACCTGTGGCGACATACCACGCCACTGTAGTCCTTCAGATGCAGAGGACAGGAGTTTGCAGGTCCAGGCTCCGGCAGGGTGACTTCCACGGGAAAGCCTCTCCGGTCCTCAGTTTCTCCATCTGTAAAACGGGCACAGCCATTCTTGCCTCCATTTGTTCATGTGCCAGCTGACATTGACCATCTACTTGCCTGAAACTGTGCTGGACACTGTGACACAGATAGGAAAAGATTCATGCTGCTCGCCCTCAAGGTCAGTGGGAGCGAGGCATAGAGACCCAACAAATAATTGCAAGGTGAGAAGTCACCCCAAAGAAGGAATGTAAAAGAGTTAGGCGAGGCTTGCAGAGGTGACCCCTGAGCTGACGGCGGGAGGCATTCCGCGGCAGTTGCAAGGGCCGAGGTACGGGCCGGCCTGTTAGGGCCAGGGCTCTGTGGCTTCCAGGCCAAAGGTAGCGGGGATGAGGCCTGAGATGGGGCTGGGAGCAGGCTCTGGAGGGTCTGTGGTCCCCAATGTGTTTTTTGGGACAGTCGTCCCAGGGGATACTCTGCAAGAAGGGTGTCTCTGGGCGATGACAGGACACACACCAGTGAGAGGTGCCCACACTGACCTGCGTGCAGGGGCCTGAGTGTTGAAGCGAGCTTCCACGGAGCTCTCTTTGGGGGTGGGGGGCCCTCTGCTGGCAGCGGGGGCCTCTGCGGGGTAACGTCGGGAAACCCCTGGAATGCGATGTGTGTCTGAGAAGAGTGGTGGAGCGGTGCTGGTGACCTCGAGGGCACATTCGGGGCGCAGAGCACCTCAGCCAGCCTGTGTCCTCTTCCCTGCACCCTTACCCCCCCGTCCACCGCCCCCTGCCCCCTGCAGGGATGAGCTCAAGCGGCATTACAACCTGGGGGAGTACTGGATCGAGGTGGAGATGGAGGACCTGGCCAGCTTTGACGAGGACCTGGCCGACTTCTTGTACAAGCAGCCGACCGAGCACTTGCAGCTGGTGAGTGGGGTCCTGTCCCGCACCCCGGGCTGCCCTGCGCCAGGCCCTGACAGCCTGTCCCCTCCGCCCCCAGCTGGAGGAAGCCGCCAAGGAGGTGGCCGATGAGGTGACCCGGCCCCGGCCCAGTGGCGAGGAGGTGCTCCAGGACATCCAGGTCATGCTCAGGTCGGACGCCAGCCCGTCCAGCATTCGGAGCCTGAAGGTGGGTTTGCTCAGAGGTTGGGTGCAGGGGCAGCGGCTGCCGCACGGGGCGGAGGGGCTTTGGGGGCAGGCTGGCCTGCCTGGGTGCCAGCCCCGTGGGCCTGGGCCGGATTAACTCACTGAGCTGCTGCTGGGGCCCTGGAGAAACCGCGGTGAGCTGAAGGACAAGCTCCGTCCTCTCCGAGGTCATTACTGCCCGGGAGACCGAGGAACTGGAGAACAGCACCATGACACCTTTATTTACTTTTAATATATTGTATTCATTTTTTACAGAGAGGAAGGGAGAGGGAGAGAGAGTTAGAAACATGGATCAGCTGCCTCTTGCACACCCCCCACTGGGGATGTCTCCGTAACCAAGATACATGCCCTTGTCCGGAATTGAATCTGGGACCCTTGAGTCCACGGGCTGACGCTCTATCCACTGAGCCAAACCGGTTAGGGCTACCCGTGACAACTTGAGGTGACCGGAAATGCAGTGAGGAGATGAGGAGGGTGGCGAGCAAGCGGCAGCCTCTCTGGAAAGGGTGGAGAGGGCTTCTTTGGGGAGCTGCCACCGAGTGAGACCTGAGGATGGGAACAGGCAGCACACAGACCGTTGGGGCAGAGCACTGGGTGGTGGGGTGGTGTGTGCCAGTGCCAAGTCTAGAGGTGAGGGCATGTGGTGTGCAAGGCCAGGTTGAAAGCTGCCTGCGTGGCTGAAGGGATGAGGAAGCAGGAGAGGGGCAGAGCCTGTCTGTCCTCTAGTCGTTTATCTGTTTAACTCCACAAATACTGGGTGTGCGGCTGCACTCCCGGCGCTGGGCTGGACCCTCACTGTGGACAGGCCTCTGTCCCATGGCGCTTACAGAGAAGAGGGAGCACGGAGATGAGTCATGAAGAGAAAAAGTTGGGCAGCGTGACAGTGGCTGAGGGAGGCCTCCGAGGAAGGGGAGTGGGGAGTGAGTCCCCGAGAAGCCTTCCTTGCCTGCACGATGGCAGGTCCGCTCCAGAAGCCAGGGGCGGGCTCTGGAGGCTGAGGAACGAGTGGCTTCCTCTCTGTCCCCAGCAGCAGGGAGGGTCTCCAGGACCGTGATGGGACCACACTGGGTTTCAGGCGTCGGGCCCGTCTGCGGAAGTGGAGTTGGGCTGCTCTGCGGGGCAGCTGTGTCATCAGAGGCCAGCCTCCGCTGCACCGGGGTCAGGGGTCAGCCTTCCGTCTGGCACTCATGGGTAAACAGGAAGGCCTGCTTCGGGGATGTGATTCCTAACGAGGGGCAGAGCCCACTCTGGGAAGATCACTTGTCAGGGATGCTTAGAGGCCGGGCTAAGGCCACCCCAGGCCTCTCCGACTGAAATTCCGGAGTGCCAGGGTTTGTGATTGTCTTCCAGAAACCATGCTCCGTGGTGGCTGCAGCAGTTTCAGTGACCCCTGGGCATGGCAGGCCCTTGTGTTTCTCCCGCCCTGCAGGCTTTGGGGGAAGAGAGCATTAGCATGAACCTCTAGCCTGTCTGTCTGTCCCGGGAAAACTGGGAATGGGGGAAATAGATGAGGGGGAAAAAACTTAGTATTTTTGACTTTTTATTCTAAAATATTACAAAAAGGTAGGGAATTGTGTAATGAATCTATACCTTCACCTAGATTTAATGGCTGTTAACATTTTGCCTTCCTTGCTTTTCCTCTCATCTCCCCTCAAAGCATTTAAAAAAATTTTTTTTTTGATTTTTTTATAGAGAGGGAAGGAGAGGGATAGAGAGTTAGAAACATCGATGAGAGAGAATCATCGATCAGCTGCCTCTTGCACACCCCCTACTGGGGATGTGCCCGCAACCAAGGTACATGCCCTTGACCGGAATCGAACCTGGGACCTTTCAGTCCGCAGGCCGAAGCTCTATCCATTGAGCCAAACCGGTTTTGGCACCTCAAAGCATTTTTAAAGTAAGTTACAGACATGGCACCTTGTCCCTAAATATCCCAGTACACGTTAAGAAAAGACTCGCATGCGTAATCTCAGGTGTACC
This sequence comes from Vespertilio murinus, assembly GCA_963924515.1. NCBI lineage: Eukaryota > Metazoa > Chordata > Mammalia > Chiroptera > Vespertilionidae > Vespertilio > Vespertilio murinus. The sequence continues at coordinate 188,946,609 of OZ004707.1, forward strand.
AGGCTGGCTTTAACCCACCGCCCTCCATGCTCTGTTACAGTCCGACATGATGTCACACCTGGTGAAGATCCCGGGCATCATCATCTCCGCGTCAGGGGTCCGCGCCAAGGCCACCCGCATCTCCATCCAGTGCCGCAGCTGCCGCAACACCCTCACCAACATCGCCATGCGCCCCGGCCTGGAGGGCTACGCCCTGCCCAGGAAGTGCAACACGTGAGTGAGTGGGCTTGCGCGGCCCCAGGGACCGTGAGGAGGTGGTGGGAGGAGGTGGTGTGAGGAGGTGGTGTGAGGAGGTGGTGGGAGGAGGTGGTGTGAGGATGCTGCAGCAGGTGGGGGCTGGGGCAGGGGCGCCACTGGGAGAGGCACAGAGCTGCTTGTCACTGTGTTATGTGTTTTCCAGTCTCCCCTGACTAGAACCTTGGCTCCATAGGGGCAAGGGACTTTTTGTCCACTGCTGTGTGTCTGGCACATAGTAGGTGTTTTGCTATGATATTGCTGTAGTAGTTAAGTAATGATTTCAGTATATAGGGGTATATAGAAGCCTAGAACTGGGAATGGTCTCCAGGTGCCCAGACCCTTAGGGATCCTGGGAACTTTTTAAAAATATATTTTTAAAAATATATATTTTATTGATTTTTTTACAGAGAGGAAGAGAGAGGGATAGAGAGTTAGAAACATCGATGAGAGAGAATCATCTATCAGTTGCCTCCTGCACATCTGGGGATGTGCCGGCACCAAGGTATGTGTCTTTGACCGGAATCGAACCTGGGACCTTTTAGTCCGCAGGCCGATGCTCTATCCACTGAGCCAAACTTGTTTCGGCTTTTTAAATATATTTTATTGATTTTTTTACAGAGAGGAAAAGAGAGGGATAGAGAGTTAGAAACATCAATGAGAGAGAATCATCGACCAGCTGCCTCTTGCATACCCCCTGCAGGGGATGTGCCTGCAACCAAGGTACATGCCCTTGACCGGAATCGAACCTGGGACCTTTCAGTCCACAGGCTGACGCTCTCTGGGATTCTGGGATTTGATTGGGAGATTAGTGAGGTCATTGGCAGTCTGGACCCTCTCTACCTGTGGGACACAGACCCTGTGAGGGGCCTGGGAGTGTGACTTGCCTGCCTCCCAGCAAGTTCATGGAAGATCGTGGCCTGGAGCAGGTCTCCCCATTCCTAATCTGGTGTGGTCCCCCAGAGCTATCTGTAGGGTCTTTTCCCAGCTTATCCTTCATTTGCTGCTCTCTCCCGGGATGGGCTCTGGGCTCTCGGGGTGGCTCTGGTGACGTTTTCTCCCCCACACAGGGATCAGGCCGGGCGCCCCAGGTGTCCCCTGGACCCGTACTTCATCATGCCCGACAAGTGCAAGTGCGTGGACTTCCAGACGCTGAAGCTGCAGGAGCTGCCGGACGCTGTGCCTCACGGCGAGATGCCCAGACACATGCAGCTCTACTGCGACAGGTGCGCAGGCTGGTGGCCGGCGTCCCCGGCTGGGTCCCAAACTGGTGCTGGGGGTGGACAGCCAGCGTGGTGGTCGGGGAGGAGAGGAGGCTGGTTGGGGACACTGGCTCTGTGCCTGGTACCTCCCTCAGTTTCCTGTTGTCTTCCATCACCTGCAGGGGCATGTCGGCCCCATTTGGCTGATTGAGGACATGTCACTGACTGTGGAGGAGCTTTGAGCCTGTGCCCTTCCTGGGCGGCTCTGTCCAGCCCCCTTAGAACTGGGGGGCTCCGGGTGGCAGAGCTAGGCAGCCAGCAGCTGGGAGGGCCTCCGCCCTGCCTGACACCTGCCCCCGCCCCGCCTTGCTGGTCAGATTCTTCCTTGGGTTTCGTTGAGCGATTGGGAAGGGGGAGAGGGTGCCGAGCTGGGGCCTAGCCCCCTTACAGTAACGTGGGCAGAGGGCTTGGAGATGGTGACAAGGGTCCCTTAACTGGGCTGCACTCCCTGGCTGCACTAATGGTCTGTGCACGTACGTTTTTCTGGGGAGCAGACTTACGGGTTTCATTTGCTTCATTTTTTAAAAGATTTTAAATTGATATTTTAGAGGGCGAGGGAGAGAGAAACATCAATGACCAGGGATGAAACCCACAACCTGGGCATGTGCCCTGACCAGGAATCGAACCGGCAACCTTTGGTGCGTGGGACAACACCCACAACTGAGCCTCACTGGCCAGGGCTCCTTAGCTTCTCCAGTGGCAGTAGAACCTGTAGAAGTCAGACTCCTAAGCAAATTGCACGAACTTGCTGAGCCTCAGTTTCTTGGTCAGTAAAATGGGGGTCAGTCTTGACAGTCCTGTCTCTCACCCAACGCTGTGAGGTTTAAACTGGAAGGTGCACGTCAGACACTGAGCAGTTTCCAGTACAGGCTAAGTGTTCACTGTAAGATTGTGGCCCAGCAGTCTGGGTCCACAAAGCCTCAGTGGGACATAGAAGAGAGGAGTCCTAGAATCCTCTGCCGAAACGTTAACAGTGACAGTGGTGGTCCTCAGAGCTGTGACTCTGGCTGGGACCCCCCTGGGTCCGCAGCAGTCGGGCAGGTCCGATCGGTGTTGTCTCCCAGGCTCAGACTGCAGTGACTTCTTCGCCATCACCGGCTTCTGAGTGGCAGTGTGCAGACACGTCCCAGTGTTTCCTCCGTGCCTAAGGCTTCCTTGTTCCAACATCTTGTTTTTCAAAAGAGGAAATGTAGGCCCAGAGGAAAAGGCTTGGCTGAGCTCCTGGAGCCGGGAAGGGGCAGGAGTGGGAGGAGTCCTGGCAGGGAGGCTGGGTGGGTGGGGGCTTCCCTGAGATGGCTAAGGGCTGACGGCAGAGGTGGAGGGGGGCTTTTTATTTTTATTTTAGCTTTTTTTTTTTCTTGATTGTTGAAAGTATTACACATGTCTCCATTTTCCTCTGTTGACCTCTCCCGGCCGGTTCCTGCCCCCATTATTTTTACTTTTTAAATTTTATTGTTCAATTACAGTTCACATTTAATATCATTTTTCCTGTTTTATTTTTTTCCCCATCACCATTCATTCCCCTCATACCCTCTTCCACCTCCACCCATCCCTCTCCCCCATAATCACCACGCTGTGTCCATGACCATGAGTTTTTTTTTTTTTTTTTAAATATATATTTTATTGATATTTCACAGAGAGGAAAGGAGAGAAATAGAGAGCTAGAAACATCGATGAGAGAGAATCATCGACCAGCTGCCTCTTGCACACCCCCTACCGGGGATGTGCCCGCAACCAATGTACATGCCCTTGACCGGAATCGAACCCGGGACCTTTCAGTCCGCAGACCGACGCTCTACCACTGAGCCAAACCGGTTTCGGCATGACCATGAGTTTTTTAAAAATATATTTTTTTATTGATTGCAGAGAGGAAGGGGGAGAGAGAGATAGAAACATCAATGATGAGAGAGTCATTGATTGGCTGTCTTTTTTGCATGCTCCCTACTGAGTACCAAGCCCATAACCCAGGCATGTGTCCTTGACTCGAACCTGGGACCCTTTAATCCCTAGACCAGGGGTGGGTAAACTTTTGACTCGAGGGTCACAATGGATTCTTAAACTGGACCGGAGGGCTGGAACAAAAGCAGCCTGACCATGCTGGCACTCTCATCTTGGGCTGCTGGTGAAGGAGCGGTGGGGAGAGCAAGAGAACCCTCCGCTCATAGAACAGCTGAACGGGCCAGACCTGGCCCGTGGGCCGTAGTTTGCCCACAGCTGCCCTAGATATATACTCTACCCACTGAGCCAAACCAGCTAGGGCAGACCATGAGCTCTTATTTTGCTCAATCCCTCCACACCACCCACCTCCCCCATCGCCTCCAATCTCAGTGTTTTGTATTCATTTCAGATGCACAGCATAGTGGTTAGACTATCATATGTTTTGAGATGGGGCTTCTGAGGGCTCGGGTGGGCTCCCCTCTGCCCCCGAGCAGCAGAACAAATGAGCTTGTGAGGCAGTGGAAGGGGCACGTCACCAAGGGTTATGAGCGTTGTCCGAGTAACTGAGTTGCACAAGCGGGGTGGATGATGAGGGGAGACCCGTTTTCTGGGCTGTGGGATCGGCAGGTCTGGGGCAGGTTGCAAGGCCTCTGGTGGAAATCTATATGGGCTGCGTGACCGGTGGGTAGTCGGGACTCTGTCTCCAGCTCTCACCCGCTTTCCCCTCCCCATCTCCTCAGGTACCTGTGTGACAAGGTCGTCCCTGGGAACAGGGTCACCATCATGGGCATCTACTCCATTAAGAAGTTCGGCCTGACCTCCAGCAAGGGCCGAGACAGGGTGGGCGTGGGCATCCGGAGCGCCTACATCCGGGTCCTGGGCATCCAGGTGGACACCGACGGCTCCAGTGAGTTGGCTTTGGGGCCCCGGCCTGGCCCTGCCGAAAGGCCGCGCCCACGTTGTCTCCTGAATTGTTGGCCTCCTCCCTGTTCTCGCCCCTGCACTGTTCACACCGCGGTCAGGGTAAGTGGTGCTGTCACGGCCACAGGCACCACGTCAGTCCTCGGCTGAGGGCATTTCCACCACTCTCTGCAAGATGGAAGACTTCCCAGGAGTCCACAGGGGCCTCCACGATCTGACCCCCAGCTCCTCTGACTTTCCCCCTCCCCCCACTCTTCCCCTCACTCTCTGGACCCTCGAACTCGCAAGCGCACTCCTGAGGGGGAATGGGGCTCTGTCTGTCTTCTGTGCTTGTGCTGCCCCTTCCCTCCCCCCTGAGACGCCCTGAGCGAGCACCGGTTCTCCCTCACACAGCTCTCATGCACCCTCCCTCCTCCCCCCTCAGGCCGCAGCTTCGCCGGGGCCGTGACCCCGCAGGAGGAGGAGGAGTTCCGGCGGCTGGCTGCCCTCCCCAATGTCTACGAGGTGATCTCCAAGAGCATCGCCCCCTCCATCTTCGGGGGCACGGACATGAAGAAGGCCATCGCCTGCCTGCTCTTTGGGGGCTCCCGGAAAAGGTGGGGGTCTGGGGAGGGTGACTTGGCTCACAGAACAGCTGCCAGGTGGTCAGCACATGAATGCTCTTTTCATCTTCCCTGACTCAGCCCTGCCTGCTCTCACAGGCTCCTCGTCAGCTGGCTGGGGACGGATCCATCATCCCCCCAGGGAGCGCCATCCCCAGCCTGGCTGGCGGGCTGGCTGGGGGGGGGGGGCCCGGCGGGCACATGGGGAGAGCTCTGGGCTCGCAGCCTCTGCCGTGCTGCTTCTTTACTGCGTGACCTTGGGCAAGAGACCCCACCCACCCACGCTTCCACACATGGTGACGACCGGTGCAAAGCCCAACACGGGACGGTGTGTGTCTTTGAAACTATAAAGTAATAGAGACTTAGAAATCAATATGACTATCAGCTACTATTTACTGAATTCTTACTGTCCGCTAGGCCTTTTTCTAAGCGCTTTAATGTGTGAAACTCAGCTAGTCGTCACCATAGCCCTGTGAGAAAGCTATGATCACACCCATTTAAAAAATGTATATATATTTTATTAATTTTTTACAGAGAGGAAGGGAGAGGGATAGAGAGTTAGAAACATCAATGAGAGAGAAACATCAATCAGCTGCCTCCTGCACACCTCCTACTGGGGATGTGTCTGCAACCAAGGTACATGCCCTTGACCGGAATCGAACCTGGGACCTTTCAGTCCACAGGCCAACGCTCTATCCACTGAGCCAAAGGGTCAGGGCCACACGATGTTATAAGTGAGGCAGTTGAAGCATAAAGACCTGAGGGAACTTGCTCACAGGCACATGGAGGGCCAGGAGCCTGCCCAAGAAAGCTTCCTTCTTTCCAGCTACGAGGCTGGTTATCAGATAGATGCCCACTGTGTGTGCCCCAGCCCAGCCCCACGTGCCAGTTTCCTTTGACACCCCCCACCCCTGGGAGGCAAGTTCCCATGGGGCTATGAACGGGGTCTCAGCCCAGAGCCCCTGCCTCCCCACTTGCTCTGAGGCTTGTGATAGGTCGGGGGGCTGACTGCCAGCCGCCGTGGCGACCAGCCTGAGCCCCAGGCCTCGGGGGGTTCTTGCCTTGCCCACCTGCGGGTCCTCCCCTAGGCTCCCGGACGGACTCACTCGCCGAGGAGACATCAACCTGCTGATGCTGGGGGACCCGGGGACGGCCAAGTCCCAGCTGCTCAAGTTTGTGGAGAAGTGCTCCCCCATCGGGGTGAGTACTGAGGAGCTGCTCCCTGTGGCTGCCCAGCAGGGAGGAAGGCCGCAGGGCAGGCCCCCCGAGATCCCTTAATCCCCCCGATCCTCGTGGTGGGCAGGATTGCCCAGAATCTCCTCCGCATTCCCCTTGGTTGTGGTCGGGTGGCACAGGAGGAGAGGGAAGGAAATCGACAGGTGGGTGGTTTTGGGGTAGCGGGCAGAGCCCCGGATGAGAGGCAGGGTGGGGTTTGGGCTTCAGCCTGGCCAGTCGTTGGGTGTGGGCCTTGAGCAAGTCACCTCTGTTCCCTGAGCCTCAGTTTACCCGCCCAGTAAATCATAACACCGACAACAGCCATGGCCACCCTGGAGGGCCAGGCACTGCTTGAAGTGCCCGTCACCTAGTTACTCCTCCGTGCACCCGACTGCAGTAGGTGCGTGAGCCGTCCTGTGGGTGAGGAGACGGGTCAGAACAGCTACGTGTCTTGCCAGTCGTAAGGGCTGGCACAGGGCTTTGAACACAGGTGCCTGGTCGGCCGGGGCCTCTGCAGTGAGTGCTGAGTGTGTGTCGGGATCAGAGTGGGGCGAGGATGCCTGCCTGTTCAGTGGACGGGTGTACAGGTGGGGGGGTGTCACTGGATAGATAGGAAGTGTGTGCGACCAGTGCTTGTGCCAGAGTTGTCCAAAGGAGTGTGTGTGAACTGCACATGTGAGCAACGTGTGTGATGCTAGGTGTTTAGCCATCTTAAAGTGGAAAAAGAAAAAGGTGAAATTAATCCTAATAATATTCTGTTTAGTCCCGTGGTCGGCAAACTGTGGCTCTTTGGCCACTGAGTGTGGCTCTTCCACAAAATACCACGGCCTGGGCGAATCTATTTTGAAGAAGTGGTGTTAGAAGAAGTTTAAGTTTAAAAAATTTGGCTCTCCAAAGAAATTTCAATTGTACTGCTGATATTTGGCTCTGTTGACTAATGAGTTTGCCGACCACTGGTTTAGTCCAACATATTTACACATTTTCAGCATGTAGCTTAATGTAAGAAACTAGGAGATACTTTGCATTCCCTTCTTAGCACCAAGTTTGAAATCCTGCACTTACACTCTCCTCAGTTTGGGCTTGCCACCATGCAAGGCTCAGTGACAGCCTGTGGCTGCAGGTCTGTACGAGGTGACATGGGGCTCGGGGTCGGGGAAGCTCTTTCCCGGAGTCCGGAGTCTGTCCGAGCTCTGAGGCCACTCCTCTCTGGGCCTCACTTTGCTCCTCTGTGAAGGGCCATCATGGTGATCTCGGCTGAGGCTCGGGCTGAGGCAGGCTCAGTGTCATGGATGTGAACCACCCAGTGGGGGCGGCCTCCAGGCCAGATGGGTCGGGTGTCCTCATCCAGCGGGGGCTGATGTTCCGTCTGCCCTGTGCCAGCCGTGATGTGTGACCTTGGCTGAGTCACAGCTTTCTGGTCCCCTTGACTTGGGGGTCAGCATGGAGCTTGTTGGGCCCTGACACCTCCTCCCACGGACCCCCCAGGTGTACACGTCTGGGAAAGGCAGCAGCGCGGCAGGCCTGACGGCCTCGGTGATGAGGGACCCCGCGTCCCGGAACTTCATCATGGAGGGCGGAGCCATGGTCCTGGCGGATGGCGGGGTCGTCTGCATCGATGAGTTTGACAAGGTGAGGCTGACGGGTCTGTACAGAGTGAGGTGGTGGCACCTAGTGGTCTCAGGGCAGGGGGTGCGGGGCTTGTAGTCAGTCCCCTGCCTGTCACTGCCAGTAACTGGGAAGTAGCTTGACCTCTCCCAGCCTAAGTTTCCACGTCTGGAGAGGGGAGAGGAGAGCCAAGCCCACAGAGTTGTCACCAGGATGAGAGGTGTCACCAGGATGACGCTGGGACCAGGAGGGGTCGTGCTGTAGCTCTCCTGCTGGCACTGCCCACCCTCGCCTGGTCTGATGGTCCCTTCTCTGCCCATGCAGATGCGAGAAGACGACCGCGTGGCAATCCACGAGGCCATGGAGCAGCAGACCATCTCCATCGCCAAGGTGGGCGGTCCTCCCCTGAGCCCAGTCAGCTGAGGTCTGGCCTGGTTGACCGAGCCGAGGGTGCTCTAGCGCTGTGCCAAGCCCTGCCGCCCGGGCCTCTGTTGTGGCAGCGGCATACGTGCCCGGGTCCTCATCTCTGTCTGTCACCCGCTGCCCTCGCTCCTCAGGCTGGCATCACCACCACCCTCAACTCCCGCTGCTCCGTCCTGGCTGCTGCCAACTCGGTGTTCGGCCGCTGGGACGAGACGAAGGGGGAGGACAACATCGATTTCATGCCCACCATCTTGTCCCGCTTCGACATGATCTTCATCGTCAAGGACGAGCACAACGAGGAGAGGGACGTGGTGAGTCAGGGCCCAGGGCCCCCGGGCTCGGCTCCAGCCGGGCCCCGGTCCTGGGGAGGGCAGCACGGGGCTTGGCAGGAGTCCTGATCTTCCGGTAGGGCCGTAGTGCGTTGCCCAGGAGGCAGCAGATGGGGCTGCAGAGAGCATTGAACCGGGGTGCAGAGTTCTGCCTCCTGTGGGTAATTGGGGGTAAATCTCTCCCCCCGGCCCACACCCTTGCATGTGAGATGGGGAGTTGACATTTGGGTACAAGTGATAGAACCCCACCCAGTTCTGGTCTGTAAATTTCTGAAAGGAACTTGGTGGCTTATGGCATGGACAAGCCCAGAGGTTTGAGGCCCCACTGGTGTCCGCAGGGCTCCTGTCTCAGCTGCTCCCCCTGGTGGCAGAGGAGGCCCTGGCAGCTCCGGGCTTTGGTCTCAGCAGCTGACAGCCCGGAGGAGGAGGCCTCCCCTTTCCCACTGGTTCTGTTCCACAAGCTCCCTCCCTGCCTGCTGGACCTCGGTGGGGACCCAGGCTGAGGGGGGCCTGCCAGCTGACCCAGGGTCCCCCCTGCCCTAGATGCTGGCCAAACACGTCATCACTCTGCACGTGAGCGCGCTGACACAGACCCAGGCGGTGGAGGGGGAGGTGGACCTGACCAAGCTGAAGAAGTTCATCGCCTACTGCCGAGCGTGAGTCCTGGATGCTGGCCCGGGCTGGGCTCCGGTCCCTGGGCGGGAGGGACCCTGTTCCTGGGCCGGCTCCTCAGAGGACGCCTGAGGTGATGCTGCCCTTTGGGGTTCCAGTTCCTGTCTGACCTTACACAGGTCACTCGGCTGTCAGCCTTGGTTTCCCCGTCTCCAAAATGAGGGCGTAGGATTAGGTGGTGTCAAGGACACCCCCTCAGCTGACTCGGGGAGGCAGGGCAGTGTGGTCATTGTAGACACAGGCTCTGGGTATTGCCCACCCCACTGTGTGACCGTGGGCAAGTCATTTCACCTCTGAGCCCTGCTGTCCTGGGTTGGTGTTCCCTGGGGTGTTTGTAGGGATTGCACAGGATGAGGAGTAAGTGCTGGGCACAGCCCTGCACCTAGTAACACTCAGAAACTGGCACTTGTAGCTTCATTGTTCTTCTCACAGACTGTCAGTCATAGTAATCACGCGTGGGGTACTTGTTCTGTGCCTGGCATTACTCTCAGTATTTATGGACAAGTGAAACTTAGTTCTTCCCTAAAGCCTAAGAAACTGGTGTATTGTTGTTGTATTTTATGGATAGGGAAGCTGACAGACAAAGAAAGGTTACATAACTTGTTGAAGGTCACAGTAGGTGTAGTGGAGCCAGGATTTGAACCCAAGTACCAGGCTCCAGAGGCTGTGCTTTTAGCCACTATGCCAAGGTATTTTTTTGTTTGTTTGTTTTTAAATATATTTTTATTTTAAAGAGAGGAAGGGAGAGGGAGAGAGAGAAACAACAACGATGAGAGAGTATCATTGATTGGCTGCCTCCTGCAAGCCCCCCAGTAGGGATGGAGCCAGCACCCCAGCATGTGATCAGAATTGAACCCGGGAGCCTTCAGTCTGCAGGCCGATGCTCTATCCACTGAGCCAAACCAGCCAGGGCTGCCAGGGTTCTTGACCTACACCTCGATTGTGTCTTGTTGGAGCTAAAACCTGAGAGTGGAGGAATCTTTGCCCCTTCCCTGTGAGGGGAAACGCCAAAGTCGGGGTCCCTAACTCACCACCCTCCCTGGGGTGATGGGGTGTAGTGCCCAGTGATTTCTGGGTCTTCACTACGGTGCTGAGCTGCTCGCAGCTTTGAGGAGCTGGCTCCTTCCACCCAGCCTTGGTCTCCTCCCCTCAGGATGGGGCTGGACTGGGTGGTCCGTGACTCAGTGACTGTGTGGTGTGTGGTGTGTGGGAGGGGAGAGGACCTGCCTCCTCAGGATCCACCTGGTCACTCTCCTTCCTGGGACAGTCCGGCATGCTCCCTGTCCCTGGACAGCAGCCACTGCGAAGCCTCTTGGGGCGTCACCGCACATCACACCCAGCTGTGTTGGCTGGTGGGGAAGTGTGGGTCGAGGCCGTGTGAGCCCGCAGGCCGTGGGCCCCGTGCTGCGGATGGTGCCCTCGTTCTGTTCTGTGGGTGAGGCAGCCTTTGCTTCACGACGTGAGCCACATGCCACCCGGCAGCAGGAGGGCAGACGTCACCCCTGTGAGGGGCCTGGCTTCCCTCTGCCTGTTTTCTGACGAAGGCCCTGTTTTTCTCTCCGGCTGTTGACCTCAGGCACCTGTCCAGAGCCCAGGTTTTACTTAAATCTCTTCTAAATGACGCTCCTAGCCTGTTGGGGGCGAGCATGTGATTGTAAGCCTGCTGAGGGCAGGGAGGGTGCCCCACGCTTCCTTCCCGGCCTCATGGCCGCCCCCCTTCCCCGTCCACAGGCGGTGTGGGCCGCGGCTGTCCGCCGAGGCCGCCGAGAAGCTGAAGAACCGGTACATCCTCATGCGCAGCGGCGCCCGGCAGCACGAGAGGGACAGCGAGCGCCGCTCCAGCATCCCCATCACCGTGCGGTGAGCGGGCGGGCCCACTGTGCGGCGGGCATGCTGGCCCCGGGCGGGCCATCGCTAGCCACACAGCGCAGGCCCAGGGAAGGCGGGTGGGGGCTCCTTTTGGAGTGTAAACAGCCGTCTCCCTCTCAGTTGGCAACCAACTGAGCCACACTGGTCAGGGCTGAGGGCACGTGCAAACTCCCACAGGATGTTTGGACTTAGGACTCGGTGGCCACACCTTACTCACAGACACCGGGATGCGGAGAGGCTGGGAGATGTCTTCTGGTGGGGTGTCAGGTGGCGGGATAAACCTTCCGTGACTGAGGGGGAGAGGAGGGCAGGGCAGGGGGCACCCAGCAGTCTCCCTGTGGTCTTACCACCTCGGGCAGGTGCTGCCTGGTGCCAGGAGGGGTGGGAGGGAAGATGGGCTCAGGCCCCCGGTGTCCCGTTCCCCCCACAGGCAGCTGGAGGCCATTGTCCGCATCGCCGAGGCCCTCTGCAAGATGCGGCTGCAGCCCTTCGCCACGGAGGCGGACGTGGAGGAGGCCCTGCGGCTCTTCCAGGTGTCCACGCTGGACGCCGCCTTGTCGGGCACCCTGTCAGGTGAGCCGGGGCTGCGGGCTCGGGACTCGGAGGGCTGGAGGTCCAGTGTGGCTGCTCCCCCTGCTGTTCCTCCCCTGGCCATTGCCTCCCGATGGCAAGAGCCGCTTCCCTCCGGCCCCTTGAGCACAGCCCTTCGAGCCAGTTCCTTAGGAATGGGTGCGGTTTTATCATTGGCCAGCACCCGGAAAGCTCTTTCCCTGGTCTTACTTATAGCTGGCCCCTGGAAGCCAGCTGGCCATTTCGTCCTTCTCGCCTCAGGAGGGCACCAGCACTCACAGTCAGCTCCTGCTGTCCTCAGGCCGCCCGTGGCAGCCGCTCTCACCAGCATCACAGCCAAACCTGTGTGAGGCCCACAGGGCCCGGAGGACCTGGCCCTGGTGCCACTCTGGCCCCGCACTGGGTTTGAGGCAGTCACACTGCTCCTGCCTCATGCTTCGTACTGACTGCCCTTGCCGCTGTCTGAGGCATCCCTCCCCACACGCAGCCCCCGCCCTGACTTCAGGTCCCCAGTCGGCCCCCACTTCCCTGGCGCACTCTTCCTCTTCCCGTGATGTCCTCTTCTGGGCCTGGTTCCAGCCCTCTTCCTGGGGATGGAGGCTCCATCTCCAGCCTCCCCCTGTGGGCCGTCGGATCCCAGCACCGTGCCCACCCCGTCTCCCTTCCGTGCCCGCAGGCGTGGAGGGCTTCACCAGCCAGGAGGACCAGGAGATGCTGAGCCGCATCGAGAAGCAGCTCAAGCGCCGCTTTGCCATCGGCTCCCAGGTGTCGGAGCACAGCATCATCCAGGACTTCACCAAGCAGGTGGGCCCGGTGGTGGGAGGGCAGGGGTCTCCTCGAGGCTGCCACAGCCCAGTCGGGTGGGAGGGCAGGGGTCTCCTCGAGGCTGCCACGGCCCAGTTCCCGCCCACAGCCCCGGAGCCCTATTGCCAGCGGACAGACTGGTCCCGACCGGTTCCCATCTTCCCTCCCCTGGGGACGGCTGTCGTCCTTTTTCGTTAGGGGAAGAGGACAGTGGCTGGGGTCCGGGCGGAACCACACCAGCCTTCCCCAGGCCCTTCCTGTCTACCTCCCGCCATCGCCCGGCTTTGGTGGGTGAGGACGGCAGACCAGGAGGGTGGGCCTCCCAGCTCATGGGGACAGTGCTCTTGACCCCACAGAGGAGCTGGCTTTCCAGACGTTAGGGAGAACTGGCCACCGTCTTTACATCTCAGGGACAATGCCAGCTCCTGGTCTCCGCCCCCCTCTCGGTCTGACCCTTAGAGCAGCGTCTGCAGGAGGTAGTGTGACGTCCGCTCTGTAGGTGAGCACACCGAGGCTTAGAGAGGCTTGCAGAGGTGAAGAGCTGAGGTTCTAGAGTCGAGCTGAGGTTCTAGAGTCAGACGGCCGTGATTTAAGTCCCAGCTCTACCACTTACCTGCTGTGTGGCAGCTCTGTGCCTCGGTTTCCTCCCATGTAAAGAGGGGAAGGTCGTAGTGCCAGCTGCCTAGCTGTCGTGGCGATGGAAAGAGTTGTTTGTGAAGACAACAGCCCCGGGTGCGTGCTAGGCGCTCAGGAAGTGTGAGCCCTTCCATGGTCAGGGGGTGTGATGGGAAGTTCCCGGTGAGCAGGGGACACGGGCTCTCTTGGGGGCTCCGCAGGCCCAGGGGGCAGGTGGGTGGGTGCCCGGGGTCTCCTCGGGAAGCAGACCTGTGCATCTGGCCTTGTGTCCGCAGAAATACCCAGAGCACGCCATCCACAAGGTCCTGCAGCTCATGCTGCGGCGCGGCGAGATCCAGCACCGCATGCAGCGCAAGGTCCTCTACCGCCTCAAGTGAGCCGCGCCTCCGGCCCGCAGCAGGAGCGCCCCCGCCCGGCCTCCCCGCCACCGCCTTCCCGAGCTTCCCTCCGCGCTCCGGGCCCGGGGGAGCGGCCCCCGGCCCCCGGCCCCGAGGAAGGAGCAGCCTGTCTGCTGGCTGCCTCTGGGCCCAGCCCAGACAGGCCCCGGAGTGTGCTTTTGGGGCTCTCTGAAATAAAGCCGAGTGTTTGGATAAGAGGAGGCTTCTGCTGGGTGTCTGACCCCGTCTGCCACTTAGGCTCTCACTTTGGGTCCCGGGTTCCAGCTGCTCTTGGGGATGATAGAGCCGGTGTCTGCCCTGGTGACAGACAGTTCTGCAGGACCCAGTGTGTGTGGAGGTCTTGGTAAGGTGGGGGGCTGGAGCAGCCTCAGTCGGTCCCCAGTAGCTGTGTGGTTGGGCAGGGGATACGGTTTTGCAGTTTGGCTGGATTCACCGTCTTCTGTGCCTCCATTTCCTAGTCTGTCACAGGGACGGCACTGGTGTGTCAGGATAAATGAGCTACCGGTGGTGAGTGCCTAGGAAGGTGGAGCTGGCTGTGAGGTGAGGCTGGTGGCGTTTGATATCAGGGCCATGGGTATCCCCCAGGCTGTACAGCAGAGTAGGTGGAGCTGGAAGTCTGGGTGGGTCTCTCCTAGGAACCGCCCATGCGCTATGTGGCCTCGGGAAAAACACGTGACCTCTCTGAGTGTACACAGCTCAGTAAACTGGAGGTCTAGGATTCATCACCCTACATTGTGAGATCTGAATGGTAGAAAGCACTAGAACAGCAGTCCTGGAGAAAGCGAACAATGTCATCATAATGCCACTGATTTGCCTGATGCCGAAATACCAATTTTAGTATAATTTTGTTTTAAAAAGGTAGAATTCAAAAAATGAAAGAAAAATCAGTGAAATAAAATATTTTATATCTAAAATGCATTTAGTAACATAAAGCCTCAAGCAAACTGGGAATTTAGAAGTATATTTAAACATTGTATTCTATCAAATTTATTAGCACATATAATGTTTAAAAATAACCACTCAGTAAAAAATGAAGACGTGAAAAGCCAGGGCTTTCATCTTTCTAAAAACACAAACAGGAAAACGGGCCGCAGTGTGGTCATTGTTGAATCAAAGGTATCTTCGAGCACCAATTTCCAGCTGCTGAGAACTCCCCGCTGCACCTTTCAGGGAGATGGAGCGATGCGAGCAGCTAGATCCATTTCCTCTGACTCACTGTGTTCTCAGCCCGTTTCTTCTTTGGTAACTTTTTAAAGAACATTTTAAACAGTATTTTGTCCTCTTTGGATGGTGAGCATTTCCGGTTCCTCTTTGATCTTGTTCTGGCGGACACTCGGCAGACCTGGCCCTCTGTTTCTTGTCTGGCACGTGATCTCCAACCCTGCAGTGGTGGACTGCGTTAGAGATGAAGAGGGGTCTTTCTCTGGGGGGTCCGCTCGCCTGGGTCTCGTCCAGTGATGTCTGTTGCCCCGTCACCCCACATTTGTACAGTGGAATGCACTTAATCCCCCACTGGTCATGGGTGCTGGTGCTGTGGTCACCTCCATTTTCTAGGGGGAAACAAACTCAGAGAGGCACATGTCTCGAGGGATGGCAGGGTCAGGATTCGCGGTAGACAGTCCTGGTCCGGAGAAGGTGCGGCTCGGGGAAGACTGCCCTGGCGTAGCCACTGTGCCACCAGGGTAGATGGCGCCACTTCAGTTCCCCCCTCTGGCAGGCACATTGTGGAGGGACCACCAGAGGAGCTGCTAGCTTGGCTGGGGCTGGCGTGCATGGAGACCAGTATTCTAAAGAGAGCAGCTCATGAAAGAAGGCATTTGTATATTTTTGGACGCTGTAACCATTTTCCACATAGGTATTTAAACATGGGTATGCCAGTTCTGTATTTATTTGACAATCAGTGATGTAATGGAAACTGCGACTGTAGATGAGCAGAAGCAGACGCTGGTTTTAAAAGCAAACAT
The DNA here is from genome assembly GCA_963924515.1 of Vespertilio murinus. NCBI lineage: Eukaryota > Metazoa > Chordata > Mammalia > Chiroptera > Vespertilionidae > Vespertilio > Vespertilio murinus. The sequence goes on from OZ004707.1 coordinate 188,962,051, forward strand.
GGTCTTGGCCAAAGAGTTTCTGACACAGCTTTTGGTAATATACAGCTAAAAACCAAGCATTTCTCACTTAAAATATGAGATAGTAAAGCATAATGGTTAGGAGCATGGACTGAGAGCCAGATGGCCTGGGTTCAAATCCCTGCTTTGCCACTTTGTAGTTGTGACCTTGGGCCCTTACTGCATCTGGCAGCTTTACTTTCCTCATCTGTACAATGGACATCACACCGTCTAAGGATGTGAGGATACGGGTCATGTCTCTACAGCTCACACGGCGGCCTGGCAAATAGCAATTGTTCAGGTGGGTGCTGACATTAAAGTGGCAATTAACGAACTCTTCAAAATGGGCTCACAATCCAGGGCACGTGTGCCAGTTAGCATTGCTCGGTGGTGAGCGTCGGCCTGTGAACCCGGCTTAATAGCATGGAGCCTGGGAGTTTCTGGAAAGACAGGGCCGGCACAGAACAGGAAAACACAATTACTGAGCCTTCTAGAGTGAGGAGGGAGGCCAGGGCTGAAGTCTAATGCCACCGATCTGGCTGTGTACCCGGAGTTCAGTTTTTAAAATTTTTATCTCCTGGGTCTCCATTTCCCTAGATTTTAAAAAAATATATTTTTTATTGGTTTTTTTACAGAGAGAGGAAGGAAGAGGAATAGAAAGTCAGAAACATCGATGAGAGAGAAACATCGACCAGCCACCTCTTTTACACCCCCCACTGGGGACGTGCCCGCAACAAGGTGCATGCCCTTGACCGGAATCGAACCCAGGACCCTTCAGTCCGCAGACCAACGCTCTATCCACTGAGCCAAACTGGTTTCTGCCATTTCCCTAGACTTATTTAAGAGGATAAGGATAGTGCAGACGGTGAGGCTTGGAGAATGAAGTGTTTCAGAGTGGGCATTGGGTACCTGCTGAGCAGAAGGTGCCTGTGCTTAATAAGGTGGTGCCAAGATCTGACATTAGCCCTAACCTGCTTGGCTCAGTGGATAGAGCACTGGCCTGCGGACTCAAGGGTCCCGGGTTCGATTCAGGTCAAAGGGCATGTACCTTGGTTTCAGGCACATACCCAGTGGGGATGTGCAGGAGGCAGCTGATTGGTGTTTCTCATCGATGTTTCTAATTATCCCTCTCCCTTCCTCTCTGTAAAAAAATCAATAAAACATTTTAAAATATCTGCTGACATTAAATGCTGTCTATTGGGGACCCCAAAGCAACAAATTGGCCTTTTACCTTGTCCGGAGCCATGCTTTTTAAACTCCAAGCAATCAGATTTTTTAAAAATAAAAGTGGGCCCTCCTGTCCTCCCAGGAGTGTGAGGACAGTGTCCATGAGGGGGCGCCAGAGCACCAGGCACAGCAGCCGCCACTCTCCCACCTCCCTTTGCCTGGCTATTCTCTGGCTCTCACTGGCTTCCCAGGGGCCCCCTGGCCCTTCCTGGGGAGCCTAGAAGCTGGCTGAGCCCCAGCAGCCCGGACTCGGCCTGAAGAATCCTCCAGGTCGGCATTCACTGCTAGCTGTTTAGACAAAACCTTTGCCAGGTGCAGACGCTGGAGGGGTGCCCAGCACCCTCTTCTAAAGTTGTTGCTTAGATGAACAAACAAAAGTAAGAATCAGTTCCCCTGTCCAGAGCTGCCTCCCAAAGGCCCACGTTGCAACCACAGGTACAGTTAGTTTCTTGGGTCTCCTCCTAGATGTAGACACATCAAATGTTCGCGTTAGACCAGGTCTGGGGGCCTGGTCCCCTGGACCCAGCTGGTAACACGGTCACAGCCAGGAGATGAGTTTGAGGATCTCTTGGCTCCCAGAGTCCCCCAGCTTCCAGCCCACCCATCCCTTTGAGGGGCTGGTGGTACTTAAGAGGGCATCCCCTCTAGCAGAGGGAGGCCGGGCCTGTGTTCCCCTCCTCCTCCAGGGTCCTCACCCCAGAATGGTCCTCCCTGCTAGTGGGACCCACACTCACTCTGCCCCCATGGAGGGAGGAGCAAAAGACTCCCTTTCCCTGGGCTTGCCCAGCCAGATGGGGCTCGGTGGGGGGCCCCCCAACAGAACCCTGCCAGGTCTCCCCTCTCTCCAGCTGGGAGGGCAGAGGCGTGGACGCCTTCCCTGCTCTCTGGGCTCAGGTCAGGGCCCCTCCGAGCACCTCCTCCCTGTGGGAACTCGTCTCATTGGGTTTAGTTTTCTTGGCTCTCTCCTTCCATCAGAGGGTGCGCTCTGGGAGGACGGGCTCTGCTGACTTGTGTTTCTTCTCAGCGCTCAGCACAGAACGGACACCCCATGGAATCAGCTACCCAGTAGTTCCCACCGGAATCCACACGTCCCCCTTCTCCCAGGCCCACTAACCAGTCCACACCCCTCCCTCCGGAGTTAGCCACGGTCCCGGCTCTGCCCAGTGAAACGGGAGCCGAAGTCACACGGCTTCTCCGTGGGGACCTTCTGGACGAGGACGTGGTTCTTCCAGCTCCCTTCCTGCTGGGCAGGGGCGGGCACGTCCCCGGGGGTCCTCGGTGAGGACAGCAGGAGCACGTTGCACGGGTGAGAAACAAGCCTGTGGTGGCCCAGTCATGTGGTGTGTTTGGGGCAGTTGTTCCTGGATGCACAGGCATGTACTGTCGTTAAAAAAAAAATCCTGCCTGGCCGGTGTGGCTCAGTGGTTGAGCACCAACCTATGAACCAGGAGGTTGCGGTTTGATTCCCGGTTGTGGCACGTGCCCGGGTTGCAGGCTTGATCCCCACTGTGGAGCATGTGGGAGGCAGCTGATAGATGATTCTCTCTCATTATTGATGTTTCTATCTCTCTCTTCCTCTCCCTTTCTATCTGAAATCAATAAACACAATAAAAAAAAAATCCCTTTTAGCTTAAATGAGCCAGAATAGATTCAGTTGTCTGTCATTGGGATCTGACCTGTATGCACACCTTCTCCCGAGTAGATAGAACAAAATCACTGGAAGTCCCTTCCCATCCCCAGGAAAAAACAAGAGCTTCTTATAATATCAGCAATCATTCCCAGGGGAGCTTTCTGATTGGCTCTGGTGGGTCAGTCCTTCTGTCCTGGACCAATCACAGTTGCCAGGGAGTGAGTGGGACAGTGACTCATTGGTCAGACCTGGGTCACTTCCTCTCACTGTGGTCTGGGTCAGGGCCTGTTGCTAGAAGAGGGGATGAGAAAGCTTGGAGCAGACACGAAGCATTAGCTGCCAGCCTGCCTGCCGCTCCCCGCCACAGGGCGGCACTGTCCCCTAGTCCCTCGGAGACTTGGCTGTCATTAGGCAGCGAGGACGGGAGATTATTGCAGGAGTCCCAGGGTGATCATGCCTGTTCCCCAAACCTACCTCCATGGAGGGGCGCACTCCTAATATGCTTCCGGTGGGGATGGAGAAACGGCCTCAGAAGGAATGGGTTGCCTGGGAGGCGGATCAGGCAGGGAGGTGGGGGTTTGGTCCAGGCCTTCCGGTTCCCATCCTCGCTGTGCCCGGAGCCAAGCCTACCTGGGCCGTGAGGGTAGGGTCCACTGGCCAGGGTCCCCCCTCAGCCCAGGACTCATGCAGAGTCACGAAGACGGCGGTCACTGCGGCGGGCGAGCTTCTGTGGAAGTGCCTCCCCCGGGGCCTGGCCACAGCAGGCTCCTCCTTGTGGCCGCGACCATGAGAGTAACAGCGGCACTTAATTCCCCTTCTGCAGAGCAACTTTCGGTTGCCACGGCGACCAGACTACTCCCAGGGAGCGGGCTTATTTTAGAACTTGGTCCACGCGGCAGCGGCTTTGTCCCCGGGCCCACCTGCGGCAGCCTTTGTCCTGTGGGCCTGCCCCCTGGTGGCCAGGCCAGGTGGGGCAGGCAGGAGGGTCCCGGGAGCCCCACTGGGCCTCCGCCTCAACCCCCCCATCCTTTCGCATGTCCCCTGGCCTGACCGGAGGCGTTGGCCTGCCTCCACCTCGGCCTGCCCCCGCCTCTCCGGCCTGTCTCCCGGAGGGCGAACAGGAGACGCTGTGCTTTGCTGGGTCTCCCAACCTGGAGAGAAACTGCCTCGCACAGACCTTGCTCACAGGCACCCACCATTTCTGTGCAGATGCGGGTTTGATCGGTGCAGTGGGGATCGTGTGGTTGGGGCCGCCTGGGGTCCTAGCCCTTCCCCTGACATCGTTTCATGGCATGTAGGCGTGAAAATCTGTGACGAAGGATGTGCGTGAGGGGCCGTGAGAAATGGGACCGGGCTTGGAGGCAGAGCCCGAGCAGGATAAGCAGGCTTCTGCGAAATGGGGACGTGGAGCCAGCTGATCCTTGAAGCCCCTAGAGCAGCCGTGGGCAAACTACGGCCCGCGGGCCAGATCCGGCCCATTCAGCTGTTCTATCCGGCCCGCGGAGCCGAAAGAGCGGAGGGTTCTCTCGCTCTCCCCTCCGCTCCTTCACAAGCAGCCCAAGATGAGAGTGCCAGCATGGTCAGGCTGCTTTTGTTCCGGCCCTGCGGTCCAGTGTAAGAACCCATGGTGGCCCTCGAGTCAAAAAGTTTGCCCACCCCTGCCCTAGAGGCTCTGAGGTCTGGAGGGTCTGTGACCCATGAACTTTCCAGAATGTTCTTGGCACGCCAGGTGTTACGGGGATAAGATGGGAGGAGGCATGGGCCTGCCCTCAGCGACCCACACAGCCAGGCCACAAAACCAATCCCGGAGCTGTAACTCCCGAATTAGCGGGAGAAAAGTACAGAATTCCGGCGGCAGCATTGCAGATGGCTGCACTTGAACCTCATCTTATCGCTGGGGCAGGGACCCCGCTTCCAGAGGCTCCAAGGGGGCCGGGCTTCCATGGAGGCAGGCGAGGTACTGGCTTTGTCTCAGTGCCCTCAGAGCCCCGCGGGGAGTGGGCCCGCTGGGCACGTGTGAGGGGCCTGGAGTCTCAAGGCGACCGGCCTAGGCGTGTGCAGGGCGGGACTGAGGTCGGCTGGGGCTCTGCTCCCTCCTCGGGGTTGCGGGGTTGGCGTGTCCCGCAGGGGCCGCCGTGCTGGCCTGGCCCTCAGAGCAGCGCCCTCCTCTGGCCAGTCCGGGAACGGCGTGTGCCCTCCTGGCCCCGTTCCTCCCAGCCTGGCCCCACACCTTCTGGGTCACTGCCGGCAAAGCCCCTCACGCTCCCTGCCCGCCCTCAGGGAGGACAGGGGCCCAGGGAGGGACCCCATGGGGCAGGGGGAGCCCAGATCCGGGTCTGCAGACCTGGCCCCCGAGAGCCATGGATTGTGGTTTCTCCTCTGGAAGGGAGGACACACTGCCCACCTCCTGGCCACCTTCTCCCCCTCCTCCACCACCGAGGTCCTCCCGGTTCTAAGGGGCTCCGCCTGTCTGTGCCGTGTGATCTGGGGGCGCTGCCACACCTCATCCAGCTCCGCTTTGCCATCGGGCGGGTGGGGGTGCTGGAACACGCCTCCCGGGACTATTGTGAGAACGAAGCGAGGGCTTGGGAAGGAACGCAGCAGCCCACGGTGAATTCTGGATCAACTCGCTTCTCCTCTGTGTGACCCGGTCCCACCTCTCCGGGCCTCAGTTTCCAAACCAGCAACATGGGGGGTTGAAGGTGGGAGGAGAAAGCACTGTCTGTGGGGGGTTAGGGTAAAACGGGACAGTGCCCAGAGAGGCCTGGCAGGAGCCCCCCGAATGTCACCCGCCTCTCCTTCCCGCCCCCCCCCCTCCCACTGGGGCCTGGGGAGGAAGGGCTGTCTCTCTCCAAGTGGGTGAGGATTCCCCCCGGCTTGCCCTCCGCCCTGGCCCCGTCCCAGTCTCCACACTGCCCCTCCTGGGGCTCAGCCCCTCCCCCACTGGAGAACCAACTGGAGCCGGAGCCACTGCCCTCCCTCCTGCTCCCCAGGGGAGACCCGTGCCTTGTACGGCCTCGGCTGCACCTGCTCCAGCGCTCCAGAGCAGGTTCTGGTCTGTGTTCCAGAGCAGGTTCTGGTCCGTGTTCCAGGGCAGGTTCTGGTCCGTGTTCCAGAGCAGGTTCTGGTCCGTGTTCCAGAGCAGGTTCTGGTCCGTGCTCCAGAGCAGGTTCTGGTCCGTGCTCCAGAGCAGGTTCTGGCCCGTGTTCCAGGGCAGGTTCTGGTCCGTGTTCCAGGGCAGGTTCTGGTCCTTGTTCCAGGGCAGGTTCTGGGCCGTGTTCCAGAGCAGGTTCCGGTCCGTGATCCAGATCAGGTTCTGGTCCATGTTCCAGAGCAGGTTCTGGTCCGTGTTCCAGAGCAGGTTCTTGTCTGTGTTCCAGAGCAGGTTCTGGTCCGTGCTCCAGAGCAGGTTCTGGCCCGTGTTCCAGGGCAGGTTCTGGTCCGTGTTCCAGGGCAGGTTCTGGTCCGTGTTCCAGGGCAGGTTCTGGTCTGTATTCCAGAGCAGGTTCTGGTCCGTGTTCCAGAGCAGGTTCTGGGCCGTGTTCCAGAGCAGGTTCTGGTCCGTGTTCCGTTTGTAGTGAGGAGAGAGCCCTGGCCGGTTTGGCTCAGTGGATAGGGCGTCGGCCTGGGGACTGACGGGCCCTGGGTTCGATTCTGGTCAAGGGCGTGTATCTCGCTCGCAGGCTCGATCCTCAGCCCTGGTTGGGGCGCATGTGGGAGGCAACCAATCGATGTTTTTCTCTCTGTGTGTCTCTTCCTCTTCCCCCCCACTCTCTCTGAAAACCAATGGAAATATATCCTCGGGTGAGGATTACAACCACAAAACAAAAACAGACAAAACATAGACGGGGAGAGTCAGGAGTCTAAAAGGAGAGCCGGGTCTGCCTGACCCCGGAGCCAGCGCCCTTTCTGCCCGCCCTGCCAGGTGGGCCGTGCCCCGCGCCCACACACCGCTGCAAACAAAAGAGCCAGAGAACAGTGGGTGCTGAGGGCGCAGCGAGCGAACGGACGACCTGCAGGCACCCGGGGGCGGGGACGAGGGAGTGAACGTGTGGAGGCCCCGCGTCCCCCTCCCCCCTGCTCAGCCCCTGTCGTCCCCCCGCCCCCCCTTCCACGACGGACCGCCCCCCCTCACCTGCGGCCCACCTGCCTCTCAGGGTGCTCTGAGAGGGCTGGTTGCCTTGGCAACCATAAGTTTCCAATTGAAGCAAAAAGTTCCTACTGCGGTTTGCAATAGAGAGTGACAGGGGTGGAAGCCGCGGAGAAGGTTGCCACAGCAACGGGAATATTTAAGTCAAACTTCGTGGTCTCAGTGTGGGGAGATTAGCCTTAGCAAGTCAAATAGACTCGGGCCCCCTTGCCGGGTGGGGCAGCCAACTGCGTGCTGTGGGGAGGGAGGCAGCTGGCCTACTGGGTGCTGTGGGGAGGGAGGCAGCTGGCATACTGTGTGCTGTGGGGAGGGAGGCAGTTGGCCCACTGGGTACTGTGGGAAGGGAGGCAGCCAGGCCTACTGGGTGCTGTGGGGTGGGAGGCAGCCAGGCCTACTGGGTGCTGTGAGGAGGGGGGCAGCTGGCCTGCTGTGTGGTGTGGGGAGGGAGACAGCCAGGCCTGCTGGGCGCTGTGGGGAGGGAGGCAGCTAGCCCACTGTGTGCTGTGGGGAGGGAGGCAGCCGCCCGCCTCGGGGCTCATTGTTTCAGAGGCGATGGGTCTGGGTTGGCGCAAGGCTTGGGACGGCTCTTGTGCCCTCGTTCATCCCCACGTGGGGCAGCGCTTCTTGTCACGCCTTTGTTAACTAGTCTGTCGAGGCTCGGGGTAAAGCAGGGCTGGGATTTGAACTCGCGTCTGCGGCGCTGGAGCAGGGCAGACCCGGGGAGGCAGAGCCGGGGCGAGGGCTGGTTCTCCCTGGGAGGGGCTCTCCCTGCACACGTCCTCCCTGGCCCCCTTTTGTCTTTCCCGCAGCACCGCTCCTGCCGCCTCGTCATCCCAGACACAGGGGTCCCCGCTCAGGCGCTTTCCTGCAGACGGTCCCCTGGATTCCCGTCACAGTACCAGGACCTGAGTCCCCCGCCTCTGAGACAGGAGAGAGAGGGCCAGAGATGGAGGCAGAGGAGAGAGAGCGTGAGAGCAGAGACAGGCAGGGACAGAGGACGGAGAGGAGGCCAGGGCAGAGGGAGAGGCGGAGAGGAGGAGGGGGAGGCAGAGAGGAGGAGGGAGAGGGGAGAGGAGGAGGGGGAGGCAGAGAGGAGGAGGGAGAGGGGAGAGGAGGAGGGAGAGGCGGGTCCTGGGAGCGGGTGAGCCACAGCCGGACCCGGAGAGACAGACACTCGGGATGGGGTGTCTGGGGGGCCCGGGGGAAGGAAAGGCTGGGGCAGTCCCCACACTGCTGCTCCCTCCTCTCTCCCCTGCGGTGCTCTCTCCTCCTCAGCCCTGCTCCGGCCCAGCCCCCCTGCCTGCCCCGGCCGCGAGGCTGCAGGAAGGCTGGGAGGCCGGGGGCCCCCCCGAGGCCGGCCTGGCTGGGGCTCAGCTGCGTGACGTCCCTCTCGGCCTCCGTTTCCTCTTCTGTCAGATGGGAGAGCAGTGCCTCCCTCCCCGGGACTGCGGTGCACACACGAGGCGGGGGCGCAGAACGGCCTAGAGTGCTGCTCGGAGGGAGACTTCTCTTTTCACCCCACACCCCCTCCTCCCTCTCTCTTCTCTTTTCACCCCACACCCCCTCCTCCCTCTCTTGGCTCCACCCCGCAAGCCAGGACATTCTCCAGGGCCTCACCTCCCGGAGACCAGATCCGGGCCTCCTGGAGCTCTCGATGGGTAAATATTTAGACCTCGGGGTGTCCTGGGGACTGTCATCTCCCTCTGTTAAACAAACAGATGTCACCGAAGAAAAAGGGTCCCCCGAGCATCTACCCCCGGCCCCCCCTAACCCTGCCCCCCTCCCTCCTTGGCCTGCAGCAGGCCCCGGGCAGCAGGAGCTGAGGGCACCGTGCAATCCGCCCGCCCCGTCCCCACGGGCCTGACAGCCTCCGTGGTGTCAGGACCCCCTGGGCTCAGAGAAGCTGAGCAGCGTGGCCAGGGAGCACGGCTAGTCACGACCGACACGTCACCTGAACTCGGGTCTGCTGCTCACACTCGACCTTGACTGGCTTCTTTCTCTGAAACCCGGTGGGGCCGGGACGCAGAGGGGCTGGATGGAGAGCAGCCGACCCCAGGACGGGAGCCGGCGCTCTGGGCACAATTTATGAGCCGCGTTGGGTGCCTGGGGAGACCCCGGCAGTGGCTCTGGGCAGCCTGTCCCCCCCTACCCCAGTTCCGGGTTTGGGGGTGGCCACCCTCTCCTGAGGGCAGCTCACGCCAGGGGTTCGGGTGGGGAAGGAGAGGGCAGCGCTGGGGCAATGCCAGCAGACTTGGGCGCAGGGGCTTGGGGTGCCTCTTGAACCAGGACTCTGGTTTATATTTTTATTTATTTTTTATTTTTTTAAAAAATATATTTTATTGGTTTTTCACAGAGAGGAAGGTAGAGGGACAGAGAGTTAGAAACATCGATGAGAGAGAAACATCGACCAGCTGCCTCCTGCACACCCCCTACTGGGGATGTGCCCGAAACCAATGTACATGCCCTTGACCAGAATCGAACCTGGGACCTTTTAGTCCGCAGAGCAAAGTGTGTCTCCTTGCTGTTGATTTGTGACCCAAATCCGACTGTGGATGCTCCGAGGGCTGCAGCTGGAACCAGCGCTCCCCTGAAGGGAGTGGGACGCTCCTTCGGGAGCAGGGAGACTGGAGTCGGCGGCGAAGGTGGAGCTTGGGTTGCGCCCTTGTCTTGTCCTGTGACCTGGGGGCAGGCAAGCTCTTCCCTTCTCCAAGCCTCGGTTTCCCCATCTGTGCAATGGGGTGATGGTACCGTAGCTCAAAGCGACTGTTCCGCACCGTCCAGTCCGGGCTTGGGACACAGCAAAGCATCACAGTCTCACAACCAGGAGTAATGAAACTTCAATTCTTTAAGTTCCAGGAAACTCCAAAATGGGCGGGAGGGTTGGGGTCAGGGAGAAATGGATTCCGAATTCATGGCAAACACTGCTCTCAGTCCTTGCCACTGAAGCTGTAGCTCTTCTCTCCCCCATTTTTATCCGTTAACCACCCCAATTCCCCAGACAGCCCAGGCTGCCTCTCCGCGGCTTCCCGCTCTTCCCAGTCCCTTTTCTTGGAATTTAACATGTGGGCCCCAGCACGTCCCTCCTTTAGGATTCTTCCCCTGAGCCCAGTGCCACGGCTCCGCACACAGGGGCGGGCGGGGCGCTGACAACCCTTGGGGAATGGGGGTGTGGGTAGGGGAGGAGGAGTAGGGTGGGAAGGAGGAGAAGAGGGTCCCACGGTCACACTGACTTTCCCTGTCGCTCGGTAACAGGGCACAATGCCGAGAGCTCACATTAGGGCCTGCGTGCCAGGCGCCGTGCGAACCTAGCTCACATGACCCGCGAGGCCAGGCCTGTGATGGTCCCCGCTGCACGGCTGAGCAATCGGGCGGGAGGTTCACTTGCCCGAGGCCTTACGACTGGTAGGTTAGTAGGACTAAGGTCAGGGTCAGGCTGTCTATTAAAGAGCCCACATCCTGCTGCTGCTCTGGTCTCCACCACTTCCTGGGGGCAGGACCATGGGATGGAGTTCAGAGGCTGGGGTGGGGCTCAGCGTGGGGAGCTCACTGACCACGGACTGATCCGTTGGCTGGAGGAGGAGCTTTATGAGCCACAGTGTGTGTGTGTGTGTGTGTGTGTGTGTGTGTGTGTGTGTGGTATCTTTGAAAAGCCAGATTTAAAAAAATATATATTTTATTGATATTTCACAGAGAGAAAGGGAGAGAGACAGAGAGCTAGAAACGTCGATGAGAGAGAAACATCGACCAGCCGCCTCCTGCACACCCCCACCGGGGATGTGCCAGCAACCAATGTACATGCCCTTGACCGGAATCGAACCCAGGACCGTTCAGTCCGCAGACTGACGCTCTACTGCTGAGCCAAACCGGTTTCAGCAAAGCCAGATTTTCTTATGCAAAGTGGGGGGCAGCCACAGGCAAGGTGTGGGCTCTGGTGTGAAGGGACGAGCCTGGGGACCTAGGTCTCCATCTGCAAGGGGTTCTCGTAGGCGCTGAGCCCAGCCGCGGCCCCCTAACCTGCAGAAGTCGGGCGCAGACAGCCGGCCCTCCCTGGCCTTGAGAGCAGCCGGTGGAGTCTCGTGAGGAGTCCTGGCAGGGTCTCCCTCCTGCTGTGCGGTTTTAGACCAGTTCTGAGGTCTTTCCGAGCATGGATTCGGTCTTCTGGATGTAACACTACCATACAAAGTTGTTGCAAGGCTAAGAGCTCGTGATACAACGTGTCTGGGAGGAGCCTAGCCCGTGGTGAGCAGGGGAGTGACCCGGGTTTCTCAGCATGGCCGCTGCTGGCCTCGGGGCTGGACAGTTCTTTGTTAGGGGCCGGCCCGTGCACTGTAGGGCGTTCGGCAGCACCCCTGGCCAGAACCTACTCGGTTCCCGTGTGACAAACAAAAATGTCTTCAGATACTGACAGATGTCCCCATGGAGACAAAATCAATCCTGACGGAGAGCCATGAGAATAATCATAGCTATTGTTATCTATACCTATAGAAAAAAGTGTAACATGCAAATAGACCAGATGGCAGAACGACTGGTCGCTATGAAGTGCATGGACCACCAGGGGGCAGACGCTCGACGCAGGAGCTGCCCCCAGCCTGCAAGCCCTGATCACCCGGTCACGGACTGCTGGCCAACCTCTTGGTCCTTCCTCCCAGCCGGCAGGCTCCTATTGCCCAATGGGGAGCAGGGAACCAGGGGTGGGTGGTGGCGGATGCGGGCAGTGCCAGGCCAAGACAGGTGCAAGCGAGCAGGGCCCCGATTGCCCCGCCGGTCACCCCATACACAGAGGGTGACCCGCATTGGTGGCTGCCTGTGTCCGGGGAAGATAGGCTCTGTTCGCAGACCAGGCCTTGGGACTCTACCCATGCATGAATTTTGTGCGCTGGGCCTCTAGTAGATCAATAAAAAGAGGGATTGCCAAAACTGGTTTGGCTCAGTGGATAGAGCATCGGCCTGCAGACTGAAAGGTCCCAGGTTCAGTTCCGGTCAAGGGCATGTACCTTGGTTGCGGGCACATCCCCAGTAGGGGGTGTGCAAGAGGTAGCTGATCAATGTGTCTCTCTCATCAATGTTTCTAACTCTCTATCCCTCTCTCCTCCTCTCTGTAAGAAATCAATAAAATATATATTTAAAATAAATAAAAAGAGTGATTAAAATTTTTTTTAAAAAAGCTCACAATGAAGGCAGTGCCAGGCCTGGGATGCCAACCACCCTGCCAACATCCAGGTGGGCAAACCTGCCGCCCCTCCTCCGAGAAGCCTGCCAGCATCTGCTTCTAAAACCTCTGCTTAGCCCGGCTGGCATGGCTCAGTGGTTGAGCGTCGACCTATGAACCAGGAAGTCACATTTGATTCCTGGGCTGTGGGCTCGATCCCCAGTGTGGGGTGTGTGGGAGGCGGCTGATCGATAATTTTCTTCTATCATTGATGTTTCTATCTCTCTCCCCCTCTCCCTTCCTTTCTGCTTATAAAACGATGAGAGAAACAGGGAATATTGCTAGCTGGGAGTGGGGGTATCTAATCTGGAGAAGAGAAAACCTGGAAAGACATCTGTCTTTGAACAAAGCATCATGACACTCACAGGGGAAGAGAGCCACTTACACCTTCCTTCTCCTGACTGCGGGGGCTGGGTTCTCCCGCTCCTCTGGGTGAGCAAATCAAGGCTTAGGAGGTTCGGTGGCTCCCCAGAGGGTCCAGGACCCAGGCCGCTGAGGCCTCTGGTGTGGGTTTCTCCGTGTGGGTGTATTCGTTCCCTGTGGCTGCTGTAACAAATGACTAAAAAATAGAAATGGATCTCACACGTGTGTAGATCAGAAGGTCTCAGGTGGCTATTCCTGGGCTAAAGCCGAGATGCAGGCAGGGATGTGTTCCCTCTGGGGAGAATCTGCCTGCATTCCTCGACTCCTGGCCCCTTCCACCTTCCCAGCCAGGGATGGCGGTGGAGTCCTTCTCACGTCGCATCACTGTGACCTTCTCTTCTGCCTCCCCCTTCCCCTTTTATTTTTATTTTTTCTTTAGGGAAGATTTGTTTTTGTTTTTAATTTCTTTATTAAGGTATCACATATTTGTCTTCATCTCCCCATTCCCACCCCCACCCCTCCCCACTCATGCCTCCACCCCCCTATTGTCCTTGACCACTGGTTAGGCTCATAAGTATGCACACAAGTCCTTTGGTTGATCTCTCCCTTTTATCCCCACCCTCCCTTTGAGGTCCAACAGTCTGACCCAAGGGTCCTTATCTCTGGGTCTATTTTTATTCATCAGTCTATGTTGTTCACCGTTTCAGATAAGTGAGATCATGTCCTACTGGAAATATACTTATAAGGATTGAAAATGAGACAGGCAGTAATGGTTATGCCGGAAGGCATATGAATCAGTCTGTAGTGAGTTTCTTTCTGGGCCAACAGTTCTTTTGAGACCCAATTTCAATGTCAAACAGTTCCTTATGTATATATGTCAGCAATGATATTTCAGTTCTGGATGGTGGGCAAATGGTGGTCATGAAGGTCCGACCCTCTCTGGTTTGGTCCTGGGCAACCTGCAGTGACACACAGCTGCTGACTGCTGGTATGGCAAGGCGATGTCAGGTCTGCCATCTCTGGTCTGCTTCTCTTCTGTCTTCATGGCTGGAGTAGTCCTGTCAATTCCTCTCTGTTGCCGGAATCCACATGGTCTCAGAGTTGTTTTCTGAAAATATACAACATATTCTCGACCAAAAGTTAATAAAGGAATATTTTCTATAAATTTGACTTGGGATCTTTTTTCATTTTTTGCCCAAATGATTTTCCTCTGGCCCTCTTCCCCTTTAAAAACTTTTTTTTATTGTTTTTGTTGGGTTTTTTTTACAGAGAGGAAGGGAGATGGAGAGGGTCAGAAACATGGATCAGCTGCCTCCTGCACACTCCCCCACTGGGGATGTGCCCGCAACCAAGGTACATGCCCTTGACCGGAATTGACCTTGGGACCCCTGAGTCCGTAGGCCGACACTCTATCCACTAAGCCAAACTGGTTAGGGCTCCCTCTTCCACTTTTAAGAGCCCTGGTGATGATACTGGGTCCACCACATAATCCAGGATATTCTCTCTATCCTGGATTTCACCCGCAGCCCTAATTCCCCTTTGCCATGTAACATAATTCATTTACAGGCTCCAGGGGTTAGGAAGTGGACTTCTTTGGGGAGCCACTATTTCCTGCTCCACCTGAGGTTCAGAAGGGGAAGGGACTGTGTGGGCACGTGGCCATTGGGGAGGCTGGCAGGTGTGCCCAGCTGGAGCTGAGGGTCTGTGAGGAGGCCGTCTAGACCAGGGGTGGGCAAACTTTTTGACTCGAGGGCCACCATGGGTTCTAAAACTGGGCCGGAGGGCCGGAACAAAAGCAGCCTGACCATGCTGGCACTCTCTTCTTGGGCTTCTGGTGAAGGAGCGGAGGGGAGAGCAAGAGAACCCTCCGTTCTTTGGGCTCCACGGGCCGGATAGAACAGCCCAACAGGGGCGGGCCATAGTTTGCCCACGGCTGGTCTAGACAGATCAGATGGCACGGACCAGAGGCAGCAGATGGCTTGGAGATGTCTTGGGCCCGGCTGGGGACTCCTGACTTGCTTCTTCAGTAATGGGGAGCCACAGCAGGCTCTTCAGCGAGGTTAGGGCAGAAGCACACTGCGAGCTCTCTGTGGGAAAAGCACCTCTGCAGAGAGGTCAAGGGCGGGGCAGAGGGGTGGCAGGAGAGCCGCCCCGAGTGAGGGGTGGGGAGGGGAAGGGATGCCTGGAGGACTCGTGCTGTGATAGTGGAGACAGGAGCTCTGTCCTGCTCCTTCCTGGCTGCGTGCACCTCCCCTCTTCTCTCTTCTGAACCCGTTTCCTCGTTTCCTCGTGGGGACGGAGACCGTGGGCATGAGAGCCCAGGGCAGGGCTCCCAGCCGTCATCCTATGGCCACTCTGCTTCCTCTCCTGCGAGCCCCTAGCCCCGCCCCCACGTGGCACTTGGGGTCTCCATTCGGGGGAGCAGGTGCCAGCAGGGGTGGGGCTCGGGAGACGCAGGAATGACAGACGCAGGAATGATAGTCGGGGGGTCCGGGGCCAGCGTGCCTCCCCAGCGCTGCCAGGCCCAGGGTGGGGAGGGGTTCCAGGAGCAGGCCTGGCCCCCGGCTTTAAGTTCTCACACAGCCGGAGGGCTGGTCCTTTGCAGGCACGCTTCCTCATTCATTATCTCAGCGGGGCCTCGCTGGCTGCTTTCAACAGCCAGTCCCCCAGGGCGCGGGGAATGAGGCTCAATTACACGCAGCTCACGGCTGTGTGAGGAGGTTCCCGGCTCCCACAGAGCGGATTCTGCTTCCTCCTCCCGTCCTCCGCCCTGCTCAGGAGGTCCCCCGCCCTGCTCAGGGCCAACAGCTCCGAAGGCACCGCCAGGACCTCATTCCCGGGTCTGGGCGACCCCCAAACTCCCCCTTCTCCGCATCACACCTCCTGGGGCCTCAGGTCGGGATGAGAGACAGGAGAACCTGGGCTCGAACATCGGGAGCAAGGAAGGGACCAGGAGACTCGGAGACACAGCGTCCAGGCAGCTCGGCTGGCACCTCATGTTGGCACCTCACGCTGCAACCTGTGGGGGTGGGGGGAGTGAACTTGCTGTGTCCTGTCGGCGGGTGGCATGCCCGCTGGAGGGAACGGCAGTGGGACCTGCTCGGAGTGCCCTGCGTGTTTCGGTGGTTTGCAGTGTTTCTCCAGACCCGCCCCACGTCCTGTGATGAGATCGGTTACCCCCAGTTCACAGACAGCATGGGGAAGCTGGGGCACGGAGGGGCTGTGGTTCCCTCCTAAGCCGGCAGGACTGGGGGTGGGGTGACTGGGGCTCGGTTGCACGGCCCCAGCTGCTCCTCCTTGGCCGCCTCCATGGGGGCGATGGGAGGTGTTGGTGGGGGACCCGTGTTCTGTGCTGGGCCGCTCTCCGGGACTGGGTGACCCAGCACCACAGGGTGGGAGAGAGTGGGGTGCGGGGGGGGGGGGGCGGCTCACACAGCTGGGACTTACTGCCCCACTGTCTGGAGGCGAGAAGCCGAGGTCAGGGCGACCTCGGGGCTGGCTTCTGCTCTGTCTCCTCGGGTGTCTTACCGCCTCTCCCTGGGCATGTGCCTGTCTGTGTCCTACTCACTTTTTTATTTTTTAATATATTTTATTGACTCTTCACAGAGAGGAAAGGGAGAGGGATAGAGAGCTAGAAACACCGATCAACTGCCTCTTGCACACCATCCACCGGGGATGTGCCCGCAACCAAGGTACATGCCCTTGACCGGAATCGAACCTGGGACCTTTCAGTCCACAGGCCGACGCTCTATCCACTGAGCCAAACCAGTTAGGGCCCTACTCACTTCTTACGAGAACACCAGAAAGATTGGATGAGGCCCCCCTTGTGACCTCATTCCACCTTGGTCACCTCTTTGAGGGCCCCATCTCCAAAAGCAGTCATGGGCAGGGGTGCTGGGTCTGGGACACCAGTGTGTGGATTTAGGGGAGCACAGGTCAGCCCACGAGAGCTGAGCCTTGGGCTCCTCCCCGGCGGAGGCAGCACCGCCTCCCTTTCCCAGGGATCAGAGAACCTTGGGGTTCTTGTGGGACCCACAGGAAGGGGAGAGACTGGAGATGCTGCCATGGGACTTCCTGCCAATCTTGGGAGCTGTGTTCAATTCCATCCGCTTCTTGTTATAAGCACTAGAGGCCCGGTGCACAAAATCCGTGCACAGGTAGGGTCCCTAGGCCCGGCTGGTGATCAGGGCCGATCTGAGCCTTCCGGCTGCTGGCTGGGGCCTTTCTTCACTTTGTACCACCCCCTGGTGGTCAGCCCACATCAAAGTGAGTGATGGAACGACTGGTCTTCCAGACAAACACCCAAGGGGACACGTTGCATATTAGCCTTTTATATATCTAGATAGATGTTTAGCTTACTCGGTGTAGCTAACATGGGCCATGACACAGAGTTCACCAGGCCCAGGGGTATCAGAGAAAGATCCTCCTCTCTCCCACACCGCCCCTCAGGCTCCGCCCACTGTGGCCAGCTCCTGCAGCTCCTTGAGGGGGTCCCTGCCAACACCACACGCACACACTTAGATTAGAGCTTCTCCACTCCAGTGCATGCAGAGACTCCGGGGAGTGGGAGGGCCCAGGCGGCCCAGCCCACCCACATCAGTGAGACCCGGGTGTGCGGGCAGGCAGGGCAGAAAGATGGCTGTGCCTGTTCCCGACTTCTACTGCACAGGCACCTGTCCTCCACTTGGGAGAGGGGGAGGGAGGGAGGGAGGGAGCACCGTCCTCCCTGTGAGAGAGGAGGAGGGAGGGGGGTGGCAGCCTCACCTGGCAGCAGAGCCTCTCTCACACACTCCAGTGTCCTGTGGGGCCACACCACTTGCCAGGATCCCAGCCGGGGTCAGGGAGCAGGATGCAGGATGCAGGTGGGGTGGGGTGGGGGTGGGGGAATGGCAGCGTCTTCCTTCTTGGGGCCACTCCCCTGGAAGGGTGATCATAAACCACGGGGAAGCTGTGAGACTGAGCTGCACTAATGGAGAGGAAGGGGCTCTGGGCGTCAGCCAAGCAGGCTCTTCCCCACAGGCAAGCTCATGAAAGTGCCGGGAGGGACGCAGGGGGTGCCATTACCCAGAGTGCCTTTCCTCTGACCAAGTTCCCCCTCTGCCACCAGCTTTTGTTTTGCTGGCTCTCCCCCCAACCCCTTTCTCCTCCACCTGCTGAACTGTGTCTCCTCATCTCTGCTTTCCCAGAGGCTTATCCTGGGTTGCTGTGCACCCCCACCCGGCTCAGTTCCTCCTCCCTCTGTTCTTGCCTTTATCCTCTGCCCGGTCCTGCTCTTTAGCCTGCCGCGCTGCCCCTGCCTGGGCTCTCCGGAGTCAGGGACACTGGTTGTAGGGACTGAGGTCCTGGACAGGACAGGAGAGGAGTTGTCACTGCTCTCAGCCCTGAGCAGCTGGTAGAGAAGAGTCAAGTGGTTTTCCTGCATCCGGCCCAGCCTATGCTGGGCATGAGTTATCTCTTTTACCCATCTAAGCATCCATCCACCCACCTACCCATCCAAGCACCATCCATCCATGTATCCACCCATCTACCCACCTATCCAGCCAAGCACCCATCCACCCACCCATGAACACATCCACCCATCCAAGCACCCATCCAAGCACCCATCCATCCACCCATCCACCCATCCACCCATCCATCCACCTATCTGCCTTCCAACTCACCTACCCATCCAATCACTCATCCACCTATCCATCTACCCATCTACCCATCTACCCTACAACCCACTTACCCATCCATCCACCCATCTACCCATCCACTCACCCATCTATCTACCCCAGCCATGGGCAAACTATGACCCGTTTGTTTGACTGTTCTATCCGGCCCGTGGAGCCAAAAGAGTGGAGGGTTCTCTTGCTCTCCCCTCCGCTCCTTCACCAGCAGCCCAAGATGAGAGTGCTAGCATGGTCAGGTTGCTTTTGTTTCGGCCCTCCAGCCCAGTTTAAGAACCCATTGTGGCCCTCGAGTCAAAAAGTTTTCCCACCCCTGATCTACCCACTTACCCACTCACACCCATCCATTTACCTATCCATCCACCCACCCACCCACCCACTCATCTATCCACCTACCTACCATATCCATCCATCTGTCCATCCATCCACTCCTTTATTCATCTGTCATCCACTCACCCACTCATCCATCCATCTACCCCCTTACCCATTCACACTCATCCATCTACCCATCCATCCATCCATCCATCCATCCACTCACTCCACTCACCCATGCATCCACCTACCCACACCCATCAGCTTGGGGAGGCACTACCCTCATCCCTGGACAGGCAAGGCTCCCGCACAGCTTGGGGAAGTAACTTCCTGAAGTCACACAGCTGAGCAGAACCGAGTGAGGCAGTGCTTCGAGTGGGGCTGACACTAGTGGGGGATTGGCACCTGAGCCCCTGTGAGCCTCTGGGAAACCCCACAGAACCACCCTCTAGGCCTCCTTAGGTGTCAGACAAGCCAATAGGTATCCCGTGGTTTTGTTCTTTGAGCAAGAATTGTTTCTTTGGCTACCTACTGTGCATTGCCCAGGTACCTTGGGAATATGCATTTTTAATCATTGATTTTTAATCAATGTTTTTTTATGGAAATTGCTCAGCATACTCAGAGGTAGAAAGAACAGTATCTACTCTAATAAAACAATAAGATGCAAATTGACCATAACATCATGACATCTACCAGCTAATCAGGAGTATACAAATTAACCCAAAAAAGATGGCAGGTTAATTTGCATACACAGTCTCAAGCGGCCAGGGGCATTCTGCACCATCCCAGCTGCTCCGGGCCTCAAGGCAGCATGGGAAGGCAGAAAGCCAGCTCTGGGCCTAGCGGAAAGGTGGCTCCAGCTGGAGCGAAGGTGGTGCTGGCAGCCAGGGGAAAGAAGGCCCATTCTTGCATGAATCTTCGTGCATCAGGCCTCTAGTTCTAGTAATATGAGCCCAGCACCCAGGTCCCCGGTCTGGTTTCAGCTCCTCCCTCATCCCCCCCTCCCCCCCCAGTTATGGTGATATCTCTCCCAGACACGGGAAGGCATCTGAGCATGGAGATAGATGCCTACCATCCCATTCCTGTGTTTCTGGAAACTTCTGTGTGGGTGGAAGGGGCAGGCCTGGAGGAAGGGTGGTGCTGTCCTGAGGCACCCAGGGAGCAGAGTGACAGCGAGAGCCCCTCGGGGACTTGCTGAACTACAGGAAGCCCTGGCGCTTCCTCTGGGCGAGGACCTGGGAGGGGGTGGGGAGGGGTCGAGGCTGCTGGTGGAAATGACACATAGCTGGGACCTCTGAATCCCAACCCGCTGGACTGCAGCGCTGAAGGCCCCTTAGCCGCCCCGCAGTGGGCCCCTCCATGGACAGAGGAGGAAACCGAGGCTCAGGAGGAGAACCATGGCCCTCCAGGACACACACTGAATCGAGGGCCAGGCGAGAACCCAGGGACCGGCTGTTTGCTGCCTGGTGTCCCCACAGTGGTGACAAAGCCCTAGGGTGACCCCCCGAGGAGGGGGTCCTGGTGCCTGTGTCTCCTGGGGCTTTGTGGGGACACTGCCCCCCTGAGAGGGAGGTTCCTGATGTAGCATCTCCAGCTGTCTGTCCCCCAGAGTGGCCTGGGGACCCTGAGAGTGGCTCCCTGGCTGGGCGCTCCCAGGAGCACCCACAGCCCAGCTGGGGGATCGCAGTGGGAGTTCCTGGGCTGCAGAGCCTGTCAGACCAGCTCCTCAGACGCAGCCAGCGCCATTTTCTCTATCTCATACAAACACATGTTCTGAGCTGCTTGTCCCTCCAATTTCCTTACCTTTCTCTCTCTTCTTCTCCTCCTCTTTCTTCTTCTTCTTGTTTTAATCCTCAACCGAGGACATTTTCCCATTGATTTGTAGAGAGAGTGAAAGAGAGGGGGAAAGACAGAGAAGAATATCAATGTGAAACACATCGATTGGTTGCCTCCTGCACACACCACAACCACGGACCAGGCCGGGGAGGAGCCTGCAATTGAGGTACGTGCCCTTGACCATAATCAAACCCGGGACCCTTTAGTCTGCAGGCCGATGCTCTATTCACTGACCCAAACCGGAAAGAGTTTTCCTTGTCTTCCTCTTCCTCCTCCCTTTCTTCTTCTTCTTCTTCTTCTTCTTCTTCTTCTTCTTCTTCTTCTTCTTCTTCTTCTTCATATATTTCATTGATTTTTTTATAGAGAGGAAGGTAGAAGGACAGGGAGCTAGAAACATCGATGAGAGAGAAACATTGATCATCTGCCTCCTGCATATTCCCCACTGGGTATGTGCCCGCAACCAAGGCACATGCCCTTGACTGGAATCGAACCTGGGACCTTTCAGTCTGCAGACCAACACACTCTATCCACTGAGCCAAACCGGTCTGGGCCTTGTCTTCTTTTTAACAACCCACACTCACCTCCCCCTTTCTCTTTCCACTTCCCTCCTTCTCTCACACCTCCTTCCGCTGCTGGGGCGTAAACAGGATGGGGAGAAGGGATAAATCACAGCAGCTGGGCCTCTGCCGGGGAGTCCAGTGGAGGCCCCGGGGAGGGGGTGGAGGAGGGCTGTGGGGAAGGGGCCTGAGGAGCATGGGGGCCAGCGCTGTGTGGGGTCAGCGTCAGGCAGTGATGGGCCCCAGAACCCTCAGTGAGGCAGGAGAGAGCCGGTCCGCTGGGGAGCGTGTCCTCTCCTGTTCTCTGTCCCCCCAGCCTGACTCCGCCATAGGAGGAGGGGGGGGAGGTGTCGGGGCAGCGGGCGGGAAGGAGAGTCCCTCGTGGTTTTAGGCACAGGGAGATGCAGTTGTCTGCTTTTCCACTTCTGGACACAGGCCCGTCCTAAACCTGAGCAAACCCAGACCGTGTGTGGGTCCCTGCCGGCCGCACGAGGTGAGGGGAGGGCTGGCCACTCTCAGGTGCTGACCCTGGGTGGCCCGGGAAGGTCTGCTCGGTGCTGCTGGCCCGGAGGAGAGGGCCTGGGGACCCCACTGCAGGGCGTGGGGGAGAGGAGAGGCCGGCCCCGTCCCACCGCGGGCGGAGGCTGCGGTCCGGAGGCAGTGACAGGCCGCGGGCAGAGGATCGGAACTGAGGAGCCAGGGCAGCGGAGGCCTCTCGCTCAGGGCTCTGCTTAAACGCCACCACCTCCTCAGCGCCTTCCTTGATTACTCGGCTCAGAGGGGTCACATTCTCCGTTTCAGCGCTCTGCCCTTCAGTGTACAAAAGCTCATTGTAATGTAGAATCAACTCCATCCTATGTCTATTTAATTACTTTTGTGTGTCTCCCACTCTCCTGCCGCCTAAAACAAAGCGGGGTCGTGTGGGTGCTCAGTAAATATTTGTTACCAGTCACCACACGTTTGCGGGGTGGCTGTTTGCGGGAGATAAGGCTCACCTGGCCTTGGGCGGTGGCGCAGGGCCTGCGAAGGTGAAGAAAGGCTGTGTTTAGCTGCAGTGACGGAAAATGCGATTATCGGTAGCGTGCCCCGTCAGGACATCCACTGCTGACTCTGCAGGATGTCCCCATGTAAGGTCCTGAGGTTGATTCTGACGCTTACCCCAGTGGTCAGCAAACTCATTAGTCAACAGAGCCAAATATCAACAGCACAACGATTGAAGTTTCTTTTGAGAGCCAGATTTTTAAAAGTTAAACTCCTTCTAATGCCACTTCTTCAAGATAGACTCGCCCAGGCTGTGGTATTTTGTGGAAGAACCACCCTCAAGGGGCCAAAGAGCCACATGTGGCTTGAGAGCCGCAGTTTGCTGACCACAGGCTTAACTGCATCACCAGGCAGCCTGGTTTGCTTTGTCTTTCTTGGTTCAGGCTTCTATAACGAAGTATCAAGATAGGATGGCTTTTTATTTTTTTATTATTTAAAAAATATATTTTATTAATTTTTTTACGGAGAGGAAGAGAGAAGGATAGAGAGCTAGAAACATCAATGAGAGAGAATCATTGATCAGCTGCCTCCTGCACACCCCCCACTGGGGATGTGCCCGCAACCAAGGCACATGCCCTTGACTGGAACCAAACCCAGGACCCTTCAGGTCGCAGGCCGACGCTCTATCCACTGAGCCAAACCGGTCTTGGCTGGGGTGGCTTTTAAAAAAACACAGAAATTTGCCCAGCCAGCATGGCTCAGTGGTTGAGCATCGACCTAGGAACCAGGAAGTCACAGTTCGATTCCTAGTCAGAGCACATGACTGGGTTGCAGGCTTAATCTCTCTCATCATTGATGTTTCTCTTTCCCACTTGCTTCCTCTCTGAAAGCAATTAAAAATATATATATTGAGAAAATAATAGAAATTTATTTCTTACTAGAGCCCAACGCACAAAGATTTGTGCAAGAATAGGCCTTCCTTCCCCTGACTGCCGGCACCACCTTCGCTCCAGCCCGGAGCCGCCTTTCCACCTAGAGCCACCTTCTGCCTCTTGCCTTGTTGAGTCAATTTGCATATTCCCTTCTTATTGGCTGTGGATGTCACCATATTTGTTGTGGAGTTACAGTCAATTTGCATATCCCCTTCTTATTGAAGCGTTGGTCAGACTGCTGACGTATTGTATCCTCACCTGGCAGAAAGGGGGGTGGTGAAAAATCTTTGGGTCCCTTTTCTCAGGGCACAGCCCATTCACAAGGGCTCCATTCTCATGATCTAACTGCCCCCCAAAGGCCCCACCTCCTAATACTGTCTTATTGGGGGTTAGGATTTCCACATGTGACATTTGGGGGACCCAAGCATTCATTCCACTGTACCGTCTTCCACTCACACATCCTCGCATGTGGTGCTCGCCCTTGGGCTTGATGTCCCATGGTCGCAAGACGGCTGCCACAGCTCCAGGCATCACAGCCCACACCACAGGCTCCAAAAGAGGAGGGGGCAAGGGAGCCTTTTCTTCTCTCAAAGAGGAAAGTCTTTGCCATGAAGCTCGCATCCACTCACCGCACTCCCGGAGAGTCCTCTCTTCCTGTCCCTCTGAACGGGACCCAAGCCCGCACAAGACCAAGGAGTGGCAAAGCACACAGCCTGTCACGCTCTCCTCGGACCGATGGACACCACCTTGCAGTCATCTCCTGGTAGTGCGCAGCTCAATGGCAGAAGGCTCTGTTGGCGGGGAAGAGGGCAGACAATGGCAGTGCCTGCTTCGTGGTCTCTAGAGAGCCCCCCAGTGTCCTGTGGGGTGGGCAGGGCGACTTTTCAGGGTTTTTCCCTGGTCCTTGGGGGAAAGCCAGGCCCAGAAAGGCCAAGGAATGTGCTCAACACCACACAGCAAACCAGGAGCGACGAGAACTTAGCTCACGTCTCCCCTCGTCCCAGAACCTGGGGCAGGGGTCCGCTGGGCACCTGTGTGCACTCTCAGCCACTTCTCATCGCTCGGGCTGTTGCCTGTTTCGTTGGCATCTTTCCCCCTCGAGACTGCAAGCTCCCCAAGAGCAGGATCTGCCCTCTGCTGTGTCCCTGCACCTAGAGCAGCGTGTGGAGTGAGTGAATGAATGAGTCACGTGTGTGTGTGTGTGTGTGTGTGTGTGTAAATAATTCATTTTATAAAGAGGAAGGGAGAGGGATAGAGAGTTAGAAACATTGATGAGAAACATCGGTCAGCTGCCTCCTGTACTGGGGATTGAGCCCCAATACCTGTCCTTGTTCAGAATCAAACCTGAGACTCTTCAGTCCTCAGGCCGACGCTCTATCCACTGAGCCAAACAGGTCAGGGCAGTGGTCGGCAAACTCATTAGTCAACAGAGCAGCAAACTGCAGTTTGCTGACCACTGCTCTAACTAATGAGTTTGCCAACCACTGACCTAGACTCTCTTTTTAAAAAAATTATTTTCATTGCTACTTAATATATATATATATATATATATATATATATATATATGTAATTTATTTTTTACAGAGAGGAAGGGAGAGGGACAGAGAGTTAGAAACACTGACCAGCTGCCTCCTGCACACCTCCCACCGGGGATGTGCCTGCAACCAAGGCACATGCCCTTGACCAGAATTGAACCTGGGACCCTTCAGTCCACAGGCCGACGCTCTATCCACTGAGCCAAACCAGTTCTGGCATGATCTAGTCTCTTGATTCCAATAATCACAAGGCTGTTGTTCCTTGTGATTAATCCCCTATCAAACTCATTAGTCAACAGAGCAGCAAACGGTGGCTCGTGAGCCACATGTGGCTCTTTGGCCCCTTGAGTGTGGTTCTTCCACAAAATACCATGACCTGGGCGAGTCTATTTTGAAGAAGTGGCGTTAGAAGAAGTTTAAGTTTAAAAAATTTGTCTCTCAGAAGAAACTTCAATCGTTGTGCTGTTGCTATTTGGCTCTGGTGACTAATGAGTTTGCCGACCCCGGGGTTAGGGCCATGCATGCGTCCGACGTGTCTCCACGAGGGCTTCCTGGCAGCAGGCACTTGGTGCAGAGCGCTCCGGTCCTTCGCTAGGCAGGGTCAGAGATGGCACTGATGCCTGATTTCACCGGTGTGAATCTGCCGCATGGAAGAGAGCAAGCGGAGACGGAAGCTGCAGCCAGTCCCGGGCGGGGGAGCCGCTCCTGAGCAGGATGGAGACCACCTCAGCTCTCAGCTCATCAGAGGTCCCTGCAGGGCCGGCCCCAGGGGAGTGGCTGCTGTGTGGGCGGGCGGCTGCGTCCAGAGGTGTAAGCATCTTCAGGAGGGAGGCAGGCAGGGATGAGTTAGAATGGAAGACCACAGGGGCCGCTTCCTAGGTGTGTTAGCTGGCTCCCGAGCCTGTGACCGCAACGTGCACACAATTCTCTCGACCGCCCCGTTAATTTTTTTAATTTTATTTTATTGATTTTTTTATAGGGAGGAAGAGAGAGGGATAGAGAGTTAGAAACATTGATGTGAGAAATATTGATCAGCTGCCTCTTGCACACCCAATCCTGGGGATGTGCCCACAACCAGGGTACATGCCCCTGACTGGAATCGAACCCGGGACCTTTCAGTCCGCAGGCCGACGCTCTGGCCACTGAGCCACACCGGTTTCGGCACGACGGCCCCGTTTTGATCTTAAAGCCGGGGAAAGGGAAACAGAGGCGGTAGGTGACTTGCCCAAAGCCGCAGAGCTAATTACTGTGATGGATTCAGGTTTCAAACATGGGCATTCAGTGCCCTAAACACCTCCCCCTCCTTTAAACATAGTTTTATTGATGTCAGAGAGGAAGGGGGAGGCAGAGAGATAGAAACATCCATGATGAGAGAGAATCATTGATGGGCCGCCTCCTGCAGAAAGGGGGGTGAGAAATCTTTGGGTCCCTTTCATAAGGGCATAATAGTCCATCCACGAGGGCTCCACCCTTATGATCTAATTACCCCCCAAGGCCCCCACTTCTCATACAACCCCCCCCCCCCCCCCCCCCGGGGATCGAGCTCGCAACCTAGGCATGTGCCCTGACCGGAATGGAACCATGACTTCCTGGCTCACAGCTCGATGCTCAACCACTGAGCCACACCTGCCGAGCCTAAGCCCTTCTCTTCACCACTCCCTCTGGCGGGCCCTGGAGCCCCGAGGCTCGGGTTCTAAGGATGTGGACTCGGGCGAGGTGAGGGTGCCTTTTCTAAGATTCCATAACTGGGCGCCGACCCTGGGATGCTGAGACGCGCTGCTGCCTGCGACTCTGAGTGCTGTGTGGAGAGCCAGCCCAATCCTCCCGGGATCCATCTGGAGCCTTTGCTTAATTGGAAATCGCTGGCTTGTTTGACTTCATTGCTGTTTAGTGTGGCGGGGAGGAACCCCAGCCCAGCATCCTCGGCCCGGTCCCTGCCGAGGCCTCGCCATCCACCCAGAGCCGCTGCCAGCCCTCTGTCCCGTTTGGCCGCAGTGACGCAGGGAGACGCCAGCCCCTGAGGATCCGCCAGACTTCAGCGGGCGCTGCCCCAGGTGGGGTCCTCCAGGGGGTGACTGATGGGGGGGGGGGCTGCTCTGTGGGCGAGGAGGGGGAGGAGGCCAGGAGAAGCAGGGAGGGATGGGAGCACACAGCAGCCGTCTCTTCCGGGTCTGTCCCTCCGGGCGGCATGGGAGGCCCCTCCCGGGAGACGAACCAGCTGCAGGCTCCCGGTGAGAAGCCTCCTTCGCCTGCCTCCCCAGCAGCAGCAGCAGGAGGAGGGGGACAGGCTGAGGCTGATCAGGAACCTTCTATGGGGCGAGGTCTTCGCACTTATGGGTCATGTTAACTATGGATCATGTTAACTAATGGATCATGGAACTACTAGTGTTCCCTGGATAGTGGGGCTCTGGCCCCCTCTCCCAGCCTGGCCCTGCACGTGGCACCCTCCTTCCCCTGGAGCTTGCATTTCAGGGGAGACAGTAGCTGCAGGCAGATGTCTAGAGGCTCCCATGGAGGGCCATGCATTGTTCTAAGTGCTTCATCGCGCAAACCCACTTCACTCTCTCAGTGGTGCTGTGCGTGCGTACCCTTATCGGCCCACTGACAGCTGAGGAGCGTGAAGCAGAGATGCAGCCCCTGAGCCCGGCCCCTCGGCTTGAGCCAGCTGCAACCTCTTTAAAAAATATATATATATTATTGATTTTTTACAGAGAGGAAGAGAGAGGGACAGAGAGTTAGAAACATCGATGAGATGAGAATCATCGATCATCTGCCTCTTGCATACCCCCTGCTGGGGATGTGCCCGCAACCAAGGTACATGCCCTTGACCGGAATCAAACCTGGGACCTTTCAGTCCGCAGGCCGACGCTCTATCCACTGAGCCAAACCGGTCTCGGCAGCTGCAACCTCTTTGTACACCCAGGCGGCTGCCTCCGGAGTCCGTGCTCTCGGCCACAGCTCCCCCAGGATTCCAACAACGACATAAACACAACGTGCCATGGCAATCGGGGGTGAGTGCTGTGGGGGAGCAGCTGGGGGTGCTGGGGAGCAAGGAGTGAGGGAGGGCGTCTTCAGAGAGATGATAGCTCAGTGGAGACTGAGAGCAGGAGTGGCCGGACCAGGCGAAGGAGGGAGGAGAGGGCATCGCAGGCAGAGGAAAGGCCGAGGCAGGAAAGCTTAGCTCAGGGAAGACGCCTAGAGCCAGGACAGCAGAAGCAGCCGAAGAGGCCGTGGCCGGCGTTCTCGGTGGTTAGGTCGTCGGCCTGCGCACCGAAGGCTTGTGGATTCCATTCCTGGGTTGTAGGCTCGATGCCTGGCCCTGGTCTGGGCACATGCGGGAGCCAACCCACTGAGGTGTCTCTCTCACTTGATGTTTCTCTCTCTCTCTCTCTCTCTCTCTCTCTCTCTCTCTCTCTCTCATCCTCCCTCTTTGTCACTCTCTTTAGAAATTGATGGGAAAAATATCCTTGGGTGAGGATTAACAAAAAAAATAAAAAATAAAAAATAAAAAGAGGAGACTGCGTGTGAGGTGGGTAGTGGGGAGCACCGGGGCGAGGAGGTGGGGGAGACGGGGAAGCTGGAGGCACCCAGTTAGGTTTTCTCCCTCCTGCAGCAGGAAGGGCTCAGGGCAGGCCAGGGCTCCGCGATGCACACAGGCCCCGCCCAGGGGGACGCAGGCAGCTATGGCAGGATGGGATTTAGGGCTCCTGGAACCCCAGCTGGGGAAACAGCCCCTCACACTCACCAACCGCCCTGAAAGCCCTCCACGCTGGCTGTCCTGGGTTCTGGAAGGCCTGACTCCTAGTCGGTCCCCGTGCAAAGCGGCCTCGGGGAGGTGTGACGCCCGCGGCCTGCCAGCGGCTCGGCGATGAACAGCTTCTCCACCGAACAACCAGCCCCTGCTCTGACCCGACGCCCTGCCGGGCGCGGCGGCTCCAGGGGGAGGGCTTTGCTTTCCAGGGACCCCGTGCCCGACGGGGAGACAGCACAGTGAGTGACCCTGTGCCCTGGGACCTCGGCTGTGACTGTGGGGTGTCCAAGGCCAAGGGGTGCTCTCAGGCCGGGAGGGATGTGCCCAGGTAGAAACAGGAGGTCGGAGGTCAGAGGTCAGAGAAGGCTTCCCAGCAGAGGTGGGACCCCGGCCAGGCATGGGTGTGGGCGCTGGGCTTTTGCATTCAGAAAAGAACTGGGATCATCACCCCATTTAGCAGAAGGGAAAGCTGAGTCTCGTTTTCCCACAGGCCTCCTGAGGGGCACAGCGGGGGTGCAGACTCTGACTCCAGAGGAAGAACTCAGACCTCGGAGCTGCGTTGCCCGGGAGCTATTGCAGACACCCCGGGGGGAGCTGGGCACGGGCTGGCCAGGCCGTGCGAGAGCGTGGGACTGGGCATCAGAAGGTCCCCTCCGGAAGCCTCTTGCCCCCCATCTGCAAACAGCGCCTCCCTTTCTGCACCACAGGCTGCTGCGGGCCCAGGAGGTGGCAGAGGAGCCAGCCTTGGGATGGAGCCCTGGCAGCACCTGGAGGGCTGGCTCTGGGCCAGGAGGGCGGGGGGAGCCGGGGAAGGTGG
Organism: Vespertilio murinus; assembly: GCA_963924515.1. Lineage (NCBI taxonomy): Eukaryota > Metazoa > Chordata > Mammalia > Chiroptera > Vespertilionidae > Vespertilio > Vespertilio murinus. Next base: position 188,991,017 of record OZ004707.1, read on the forward strand.
ACGGAAGGAGCCGGGAGCAGGGCTCTGAGATGGATGGCGGCTGCTGCCCTCCCCCCTCCTGCTCCCTCCCTCTGCCAGGCCAGTGTAATCAGGGCTATCTATCACCCGCCTCGGTGGTGGCAGCCTTCTCAGCAGCAGCACCACTGCCAGCTCCTCCATATTTCATCAGCTGGAGGGAGAGGAGCAGGGGAGCGGGAATGTGTGTGTGTGTGTGTGGGGGGGGGGGGGTGGAGTCAAGGGCTGCCCATTGCCCAGCTGGGGTGGCTCAGGGGCTGAGCATTGACCCATAAACCAAGAAGTCATTGGTTTGATTCATGGTCAGGATACATGCCTGGGTTGCAGGCTTGATCCCCAGAAGGGGGCATGTAGGAGGCAGCTGGTCAATGATTCTCTCTCATCACTGGTGTTTCTATCTCTCTTTCCCTCTAAAAAAAATCAATAAAATCATATTAAAAGAAAAAACCCACAACAACCAAAAACAACAACAAAGGGCTTCCCACCAACCAAGGCAGCCCCTTTACCCCAGCCAGTGCCCCCAACATAGTTTCAGTCAACTGGGTCAGGCCACAGGCCAGGGCTCTGTGGTGTGGATTGGGCAGATGAGGCATGGAAATAATGTAGAAGTGATGAAGGTGACGATGGTGATGATGGCGATTATGATGGTGGTGATGGTGCTCATGGTGATAGTGATGCTGATGGTGATGATGGTAATGGTGATGGTGGTGGTGGTGATGGTAGTGATGGTGATGGAAGTGATGGTGGTGATGGTGATGGTGGTGATGATGAAGATGGTGGTGATGATGTGGTGGTGATGGTGATAATTTTCCAGGCACTCTGTAAGCACTCTGTGTGCATTGTACCATCTAATCCTCTCAACTTCTCCCAGAGGAGGCTCCGTCACGCCCCTCACCTCAGGCCCAGAGTGATAAGTAGCCTCCTGAGGCTCAGCTAACACCTGGTCAGGCTGAGGTTCGACTCTTCAATCACCTGAGCTCTGGCCTCCTTGCTCTAACCCTAACCATTGTGTACCCGGTGTGGATTCAGAATCAGCAGGCTTGGGTTTGAATCCTGGGTCCACCAGTTACGAGCTGAGCAATCTCAGGCTATGCCTTCACCCTCCGACCCCCAGTTTCCTCATCTGTAAAATGGCTGCCTTGTGGGGCTACTCAGAGCCAGCCCCCACCCCCCCCCCCCCAAATTCTCCAAGTCTTGGCTCAAAAGTCACCTTCTCAGCAAGGCCTGGCCTGACCACCCTATTGAAAGTTCCCGCTGCCCATTCCCTCTCCCCGCTTTCCTCTGTCCTTCTCCCATATCACACATCACCTTCTCCCCCATTCTGCCTTTGGTCTGTCTCCGTGGCCAGCATGCCAGCGCCGGGAGGCAGGGACCCCTGCTCGTCTGTCTCCCAGGGGCCTGGCCCAGCAGCCCTGTTTTCAGTGGGTGGGCATGCTCTCCCCTCCCTGTTTTCGGTGGGTGGGCATGCTCTCCCCCCCCCCCCCTGCAGGGCCTTGGGGAGCAGGAGAACCAGCAATGAGATCCAGCTGGCGGTGTGGGTTGAGCGGAGAGGCTGGGAGGGAGGTACTGACAGAAGGGGCAGAAAGCACACCGGATTCTGGGTCAGGAGGACCGCGGGAAGTGAAGCGAGGCCCAGGGAGGGGTGGCCGCCCCAGGTGGTGGGCAGGGTGCCATTTCAGGGTGGTCTCCGAATCTCCTCCCCTCCCCTCAGCTGCCGGGGTCCCTCAGCCTCATCCAGAGCTTGCCCCTCCCCATCATGCACACCCCAGCCCCCTCCTCTCCCAGAGGCCGGGGCCATCCAGACGGGGCACTCGCTGTCCCCCCCTCACCAGCTGGGCTCCTCTGGACTCCGGTCAGCCACCCCCACGCTCTCGGGAACGTGCTGATTCAGGGAAGCGGTAAGTCAGAGCGTCATGGGGTCTTGGAGAGTCCAGTCCTCTGAGCAGGGAAGGAGCTCAGAAAGGAAGAGCGGCCGCTCCAGTCAGACAGCGAGGTCGGGTCTTGGCCGGTCGTCTGACCCAGACTCAGGGGGCAGGAAGTCTGGGTGCTCCACCCACACTGCTCCCCAGCATCTCCCCCAGCTCTGGGCCTCTGGAGATGCAGCCTGGCTTTGAAACGAGAGAGCCAGGCCCCTGGCCGCTCCCCTTCCCGGTGGTTAAGGAGGAACCCCAGGCGGACGCTCCTTGTTAACCACTGCCCGGAGCTCACTCTGCCCCAGGGCCTTTGCACGTGCGGTTCCTCAGCCGGAGACACCAGTTCCATCCCGCCAGTCGCACCCCGCCCTCAGCCCCCCCCCCCCCTTCCTGCAGGAGGCCCTTGTGCCCGCCCTGTGGTGGAGCCGCCAGCTTTGACGCACAGGGCAGCACCTACTGTGAGTTTTCAGTTCGCCTCTGAGCTTTAAGGGGTTGGAGCAGTGGAAAGAGGCAAAAGCAGTAAGTGCTTATTCTTCCTGTTCCCCCGAAGGCCTGTGACCCTGGCTCACTCTCCACCCGCCTTGAAAAGGAGAAGCTGGCCCGCGTCCCTCTCAGCCGGCCCAGCCCGGTCAGCCGATACCTGCCCCCTCTTCCCCCCCGGCACCGGATATGCGGAGGGAGCCACAGGATCTTCCCAGGAGGTTCCATCGATGTGTCTGCAGGCGTTTCCTGCCAAGGTCTAGATCCGGTGTCCACACCTTCTCCATCGCGCTGGCACCGGGGCCGCCTCTCGGGTGGCTTCCAGCTCAGAAACCCTGCTCCTCGGAGACAAGCAGGTCCCTCTCTCCCTCCTCCTCAGAGAGCCCTCCTCCCCCTCCAGGCGTCCTTGGGAGAAGGAAGGGACACCATTCTAGGGACACAACTGGGCCGGTGGGTCGTAGGTGACAGTGCCCGCAGTAAGATGCAGCTCAAGCGTGTGTGTGTGTGTGTGTGTGTGTGTGTATGTGTGTGTGGTGGGGGGTGCAGCATGTGGTAGAGGGAAGGCACGGTGCAGGCACAGAGCCGGGGTCACACCCCTGCCAAGCTCTGCCGCTCACCAGCTGCGTAACGCCAGGCTGGTCACACCTTGCAGTTCCATGTTTACATGCATGATGACCTGATCCATGTATATGCCTCACCCGGAATGATACTCGGGACATAGCGTAGGACCTCCCCACTGTTACTACCGCCTCAGCATCCAGCGCAGTCCTCGGCACATGCTACACCGAGTGGCCCGATGATTATGATGCTCTCTGACCGCCTACTCATCTGGCCACTCAGTGTCTATCCTATAGAATAAAAGGCTAATATGCAAATTGTCCCCTCAACCAGGAGTTCGACCAGCAGGCCAACCGCCCCTGTCCCCTCCCCGTGGCCAGGCTAGCCGGACCCCACCCATGCACGAATTCATGCACGGGGCCTCTAACACACACACACACACACACACTCTCTCTCTCTCTCTCTCACTGAGTGGCCAGACTATTATGCGTTCAGAGATGATCATCATCTGGCCACGCAGTGTAGGTGCTCGGTACGTGCTGAGCATGTGACGGGGAGTGAGCGGCCGCGGGCAGCATGTTGGATCCGGAGAGAAGGTGGCCAGGAAGCGGCTGCCGGCCTGTCCAGCCGGAGGCCAAGTGGTGCGGTTCGGATCGCGCCCCCAGCTTCCCGGGGCGCACGCTGAGGAATAGCCTCAGAACGCCGGTGTTTTTCCGGAACTCGAAAGCACTGAGCAGGCTGAGAAAGACCATCAGGCGTCGCCGAGGAAGGCTGGCAGGGCTCAGGGCTGCCCACTTGTTGGGATTACTCATGCGCCCGGCGGTGCTGTGTGCGGGGCCTGGATCGGAACCGCGGGCTGAATAAAGGCTGGAACAAGATGTACCGCACTCCCCGCCCTGAGCGCGTCTGGGAGCTGCCGGCAATGTAGACGCTGCTGCTTTTCACTCCCCTACAGAGCACACATTTCCCCCCGGGGGAAGGAGAGGCCTGATGGCACGGAGGGAGCTCGGAGCGGGGCCAGACCGGACTCTGCGTGCAGCGGGACAGGAGGTGAGTGTCCTCTTTCCCCTCAGCTCACAGGCTCACGGGGGACGTCGGACGGGAAAGTGCATCGACCAGTGAGTGCTTTGGAGACACAGGAGACAGGGCTTCATTAGCCAAACAAAGGGACCTTTCAAAGCCAGGACATTGAAGCATCCGTGTGCCCTCCCGGCCCCGGGGGGCCGTGTGAGTCCATCGCTGCTCTGTGCTGCTCGTGCTCTGCATTTCCCGCTCACAGAGACGCTGGGGGGCTCAGCTCATCTTTCCAGCATAGGCGTTACCAGGAGCCCCTGGCCAATGGGCTGGCTGCTCATTCCTCTCCTCTCCTCTCCTCTCCTCTCCTTCCCTCCTCTCCCCTCCCCTCCCCTCCCATCTCCTCCCCCCTCTCCTCTCCTCTTCCCTGCCTCCTGGTCAGGGAGGAGCCTGCAACCAAGGTATGTGCCCTTGACTGGAATCGAACTTCAGTCTGCAGGCCGACCCTCTATCCACTGAGCCAAACCGGTTAGGGTGCCATGCTTTTTTTTTTTTTTTTTTTAAATAATATATTTTATTGACTTTTTTACAGAGAGGAAGGGAGAGGGAGAGAGTTAGAAACATCAATGAGAGAAAAACATCGATCAGCTGCCTCCTGCACACTCCCTACTGAGGATGTGCCTGCAACCAAGGTACATGCTCTTGATCAGAATCAAACCTGGGACCCTTGGGTCTGCAGTCTGACACTCTATCCACTGAACCAAACCAGTCAAGGCGGAGTACCATGCTTTCTAATAGTCCTGGGTAGGTGCTAATATGTCCATTAAAAAATTTAAAAAATATATATATTTTATTGATTTTTTTATAGAAAGGAAGGGAGAGGGATAGAGAGTCAGAAACATCAATGAGAGAAAAACATTGATTAGCTGTCTCCTGCACAACTCCTACTGGGGAGGTGCCCGCCCTTGACCGGAATCGAACCTGGGACCTTTCAGTCCGCAGGCCAATGCTCTATCCACTGAGCCAAACCGGTTAGGGCCTAATATGTCCATTTAATAGGTGAGGAAGTCTGAGGCAGAGGGAGGTAAGTGGACCAATGCCGTCAAGCTGGTAACATGTGGAATTTTGACTCAAACGCGGGGGTTCAAGTTGGTTAGGTCTGTCTTCTCGCATCTGTGTCTCCGGGGCCCAGTGAACGGCCTGGCACAGGAGTAAGCACTCCGCATGTGCTTGCCAAGGGAGACTTTAGGAATAAAACGCTTATTTTACAAGCTTATTACACAAATTAAGTAAGTTAGTACCAGTGGAAGCGTCTGGCGCGGGATTGAGTGGTGGTGAATCAATATTGGTTTCATTCACTGGTGGCTTCATTCATTCATCCTGCCTTATGGCCTGGGGCCGTTACTCCCAGCGGGTGAGAGAAGTCAGATGCTGCCCTCCCATCTTCCCTCCTTTGGCCTCATTCTGCTACCGCCTCGGCTGTAGCGACCCAGATCTTTCTCTCCCTCCTTTCCCTCTGCTCATCACGAGCATCTGAAAAACCTGTTGGGCTTCAGCTCCCCCAGCCCACCTCCCAGCTCCCGAGGCACCTCCCTCCCCGGGCCCAGGAAGACTCCCTCTGAGACCTTCCCTGGCCCCCACTGGCCTCCCACCTGGCCATGGGACTCAGAGCCTTTTGTGCCTGGTTTCTTTCATTGCACATGCAGGGTCTGAGAGTCGCCCATGTGGCCGCGTGTGGCCATGCTTTTCCTATTGGCTGCTGAGTAATATTCCAGGGTGTGGGTGTGCCACAGTTTATCCATTCACCAGTGGATGGACACCTGGTTGTCTTCCAGTTACGATTGTTATAAACAAAGCTGCTATGGGCACTCATCCAGAAGCCTCTGCGTTGACAGGTAGTGCCATTTCTCTTGTGTAAATACATGAGAGGAATTGCAGGGCAGGTAAAGGTATATTTGAGTTTATAACAAACTTCTAAGCGGGAACCACTCTTTGGTGGGGTGACCTGTGCTCCTTTGTCTGGGACCAGAAGATTCACAGCATTGTGAGGGTTGCTTTGCACTTTTCTTGGGTGAATTACAGCTTCCTGTGCTGTCTCTCCCAAGGACATTTGCATTCTAACCAGAAGTCAACTGTTCCATTCAAAAAACATGTCCCCCCCTTGCCCAGCTGGTGTGGCTCAGTGGACCCAGGAACCAGGAGGTCTTGGTTCAGTTCCCCGTCAGGGCATATGCCCGTGTTGTGGGCTTGATCCCCAGGAGGGGACGTGCAAGAGGCAGCTGAGCAATGTTTCTCTCTCATGGATGTTTCTATCTCTCTTTCCCTCTCTTTAAGATAAACTAATCTATATATATATAAAAGCCAAGCAACCAAATGGCCTGAAGGACCGGTAGCTATAATGTGCACTGCGGGCCAGCCAACCAGCCCCATCGGGGGCGGGGCTGGCTGGCCAACCTCCCTTGGCTCCTCCCCCTGGCTGGTTTGGCTCTGATCAACCCTGATTGAGGTGGGCTGGCCGGACCCAACCCGTTCATGAATTTGTGCATTAGGACTTTAGTATATACTGAGTGGCCAGGTTATTATGATCTCTGAACACTTAATAATTTGACCAATATATATATATATATATATATATATATATATATATATATATATTAAAGAGGCCCAGTGCATGAATTCGTGCATGGGTGGGGTCCAGCCAGCCTGGCCAGGGGTAGGGGACATGGGCGGTTGGCTGGCCTGCCTGTTGGTCAAACTCCTGGTCAAGGGTACAATTTGCATATTAATCTTTTATTATATAGGATATACACTGAGTGGCTGTATTATGCGTTCAGAGATCATAATCTGGCCACTCAGTGTATACATAAAGAAACACTCCCCCCACATTGTAAATCGAAGGACTAGCTTCTTCCTCCATGAGGAAATGTTTCCGTGAGCTGGCAGGTTGAAGGGGGTCACCCTAGGTGAGGTGAGGTGGGAGTGCCACGTGGGACACCAGGAACGGTGTGTCTGCCTGGAACCACAGCTAGGGCCCCTGAGAGCTCGGACCTCTCAGTTCTGTGAGGGAGGTTGACCGGTGAGGAAGAGGTGAAGATGGGAAGGGGTCCTCCCCTCCCCACAGGGTTGTCCGTCCCCGGCTCCACGCCTGCCGCCCAGTGCACGGCGGGTGCCTGCCAGGCCGCCTGCTGGAGGGGAGCTCTCCCGGGGACAGTGTCTCCTGACTCAGGTCCTCTTGCCCCTTCAGACAGTGGCAGGTCAGAGCAGGGGGGCCTGCAGGGAGAACTCCGTCTGAGCTCCTGCCTGGCTTTGACTCCATCCACTTCTCTCCATCCCCACCTCGCTCCAGGCCAAGCTGCCGGCTCCGGCTGATGACTCACTGACCTGCTGCCTCTACTCTAGCCCATCGGCCAGAGGAACCCTTTAGTTGTAATGTTTTGCTCTATATGTCTATCTATCTATCTATCTATCTATCTATCTATCTATCTATCATCTAAAGAAACACACAGTTCAAAATTAAAAAGGCACAAAGGACCCAACCAGTTTGGCTCAGTGGATAGAGTGTCAGCCTGTGGACTGAAGGGTCCCAGGTTCGATTCCGGTCAAGGGCATGTGTCTTGGTTGCGGGCACAACCCCAGTGGGGGGTGTGCAGGAGGCAGCTGATTGATGTTTCTCTCTCATTGATGTTTCTAACTCTCTCTCCCTCTCCCTTCCTCTCTGTAAAAAGTCAATACAATATATTTTTAAAATAAAAGGCATAAAAGGTGTGCAGCGAAGTCTCCTTTTCACCTCTTTCCCCCTTCATCTGGCTTCACTCTCTGGAGAAAATGAATATACTTACTGGTCTCTTAACAATTCTTCCAGAGGTGTTCTGTGCGTATATGAGTATGTAAATGCGTACAACTGACCTTGAACCACACAGGGGCCAGGGGCACTGACCCCCACACAGTCAAAAAGCCACACATAATTTTTGACTACCCAACAGATTAACTTACTAATAGCCTACTGCTGCCCAAAGCCTTTCTGATAACATGAACAGTTGATGAACATGTATGTTGTATGTTATGTGTATGATATACTTCCAATAAGGTAAACTAGAGAAAAGAAAATATTGTTAAGAAAATCATAAGGAAGAGAAAATACACTTACAGTATTTAGTGAAAAAATCTGCATGTAAGTGGGCCCAGGCAGTTCCCACCTGTGTGGTTCAAGGGTCACCTGCAGGTATGTTCTCTTCCTGCTGTGTGCCACACACATGTAGTCTATGCAGAACCCTGCGTGACTCTGGCCTGGCCCCGTTCATGTATCTTGGAGACCGTGCTCTCTCTGTACATGAAGAGTCACCCCCTTGCTCCTTTTAAAAACATCTACAGCTTTTCCTTGGCTGGCTGTCCCACACTTGGTTGACTTGACCCCTTATTGAGGGACATTTAACTTGCCCCCAGCCTTCCGAGAGATTTCTTTTTGAAACACAACAAAGATCGTGTTGTGACGCTGCTGATAGCCGCTCAGTGGCCTCCCATTTCTCTGAGGATAAAACACCAAGTCTATAATGTGGCCCCAGGCTCCAGTCTGGTCTGCCTCCGACTCCCTTATGGGGCCTCTCCTTTTCACCGAGCGTCCAGACCCCAGGCCCGCCTCCAGATGCTCCGGCATGTCTATGCAGTTCAGTAAGAATCCGTTGAATGGCCAAAACCGGTTTGGCTCAGCGGTAGAGCGTCGGTCTGTGGACTGAAGGGTCCCGGTTTGGATTCCGGTCAAGGGCATGTACCTTGGTTGCGGGCACATCCCCAGTAGGGGGTGTGCAAGAGGCAGCTGGTTGATGTTTCTCTCTCATTGACGTTTCTAGCTCTCTATCTCTCTCCCTTCTTCACTGTAAAATATTAATAAAATATATTTTAAAAAAAAGAATCCGTTGAATGAGAGGCTAATGAATGAGAGAATGAGAACTCCCATTTTACAGATAGGAAAGCTGACACCTCTCTGGACTAGAGCAACTGACCAGGTCCTTCAGGGCGGCAGAGGTAGAGCTGAGAGGGCAGTGCAGGTGTCTGCCTGGGGGGCTGGGCTCTCCCCACTGCCCCACCCAGCCTCCCCACCCGGAGACCCAGAGCCGGCCTGCTCAGCCCAGCTCCCTGCTTGTTGCCTCCTTCCTCCGTGCGGCTCTCCTCACCCTCTCCCTGGAGGTTTCCAAAGCTTGCCCTCCTCGGCACCTCCTTCCAGAAAACCAGCAGGCAGCTCCCGGACCCCCCTGTCCCTCTAGCCTTCCCTAGCACCCTCAGCACCCAGCTGCACAGACAGGACTGTGGGTGCAGCCTAGGATCAAGCCACCTCTCCATCCCCCTCCTGTTCAGGCTGCAAATTCTTCCTGTCCTCTCTCGATACCCAGGGCTCTGTGTGATTCTGGGAGTTCCCTACTTGGATTTATTCTACCGAAGACGCTTGGTCTGTGGTGAGTACAAATGTCTCTTAGCAACATCTTGCGGCTCATCTCTTCTTAGAAAGTATTGCTCTAGTGATCAACGGTCTATTTTTATAGATTGCTTCCTTCTCACAATTGCAAGAATTATATTTCTGGCAATCATATTTCTGTGTTTTTGTTCAACGATTCTACTCTACTTATACGTGGCGGGAATGAATGGTCCTCATTTCACAGATGAGGCTGGGCAGAGAGAGCCCTGGCTGGTGGCCCTGCAGTGTGGCCAGCCTCAGGGGTGAATCCTGATTGGTTAAAACTGAGCCCGATGATCTCATTCTCCTTTGCCAGTGACTGGTGGAGGAGCAGGCATGTGACCCAGTTCTGGACAATGAGATGTAAGGAGATTTTTTTTTCTTTACTAAAGCCCTGGGTAGCCCTAGCTGGTTTGGCTCAGTGGATAGAGCGTCGGACTGGGGACTGAAGGGTCCCAGGTGCCATTCTGATCAGGGCACATGCTCCGGTTGCAGGCTCGATCCCCAGTGGGGAGCATGCAGGAGGCTGCTGATCAATGATTCCCTCTCATCATTGATGTCTCTCTCTCTCCCTCTCCCTTTCCCTTCTTACCTGAAATGAATAAAAATATATTAAAAACAAAAACAAAAAAACTCTGGGCAGAGAGGGCTGCCCAGGGAGAAAGAACTTTTTTGGGGGGTGTGGGGGTGGGGGTGGGGAATAGCTCCTTCTAGCTTTGGATACTAGTTATAAGGCCTTGGGAGCCAGAGCTGTGGCAACCGTTGTATGGCATGAGGCAATCAGCTTGGGAATGAAAGGTCACGACGCCCAGAAAGACGTAGTGGGGAGAGCCTGCCCTCCAAGCTGCCGACGTGGCTGAGCCAGCACCCCAACCTGGGACGCCCCGCTGCAGCCTCCTTAGGTGAACACGGGCCTTCACCGTGGGGCAGGCCTGGAGCTGGCACTGAGGATGCCCTCCCTGACCCCCCGGGGAGGCCTGTGCCCCCTTAGGAAGCGCAGACCCAGCGCCAGGGGGCAAAGGTCGGGCCTGGGAGCCAGCCAACCACGTGGGCCGGAGCAAAGTCGCTCCCCCTGTCGCCACTCTTCTGTTTACTCCTTCGTGAACCGAGAGGTTGCGTGACATCAGGGGCGTCGCGTGACGACATCAGGGGCGGTGCCCAGTGACGCGCAGAAGCCCCTGGGGCCTCCCCGGGCCGCCGGCGCGTTAGCCGAGGACAGCGGTGCATGTCGGGAGGTGACTCAGCGAGGAGTCGGACGGCCTCAGAGTCTGTTTGTTCCTCTCCCGGTTTGTCAGCAATCCTTCATCATGCCCCAGTTTCAGGGAGTATTTTTAGTGGAAACAAGCCTCAGCAGTCAGGATGACACAATTCCTTCAGGGGCTTCAGCAGCACCTGTGGACGGGGCTGAGCCGGGGAACCAGCGGGAGGTGGTGGGCTCTCTGGCCCGGCGTGCAGGCAGGCGGGCTCGCGGGGGAGACCCCTGAGCTTGGCCATGAAAACAAACACATTGCCCTAACCGGTTTGGCTCAGTGGATAGAGGAGCGTCAGCCTGCGGACTGAAGGATCCCAGGTTCGATTCCGGCCAAAGGCACATGCCTGGGTTGCAGGCTCAGTCCCCAGTGGGGAGCATGCAGAAGGCAGTCAATCAATGATTCTCACTCACCATTGATGTTTCTCTCTCTCTCTCTCTTCCTTCCTCTCTGAAATCAATAAAGAAATATATATTAAAAAACAAAACAAAACAAAACACACACACAAAACAACACACAAACAACAAGTCTGCAGAGCTGGGATCTAGAGCCAGTGCCCTGCAGGCAGTCACCGTCTGGCCAGGGGGAGGACGCAGCCGGCCCCGCGCTGCCTCTGCTCGGACCAACACGACCTGCTTTTCCTACAGCGCTGGCTCTGATACCCGTCTCCTCACCTCTGGCCAGATGTTAGGGTGCAGGTAGGAGGAGATGCTGAGCCCTGGCTCCAGGCAGGACGCGCAGGACTGGAGGCAATGGAGAGAAAGGCCCGGAGGTGCACTCGCTCTGGGGCAGGGATGCTTGGCTGGCGGAGGGGCCGCAGCAGGTGGCTATGGGGGTCTTTTACAGCCGTCCCCCTCCCCTAAATGCCAGCTGCACCGCCATCAAAATGCCCTTCACATTTCTGCATGCGCCCTGGGGTGGGGGTGGGCGCAGAGGAGAGGGACCTGAACTTAGGCTCATGGAATGACTCCGAGTGGAATCGCCATATTGCCATTACATTCTCTCTCTCTCTCTCTCTCTCTCTCTCTCTCTCTCTCTCTCCTCTCTCTCTCTTTCCTCTCATCGGGTTAAGATCCGTAATGCCATCCAACTTGGGGATGCCTGCTGTCACCCACACAAATGCTAAAAAGGAACAATTTATTTCGCTATCCCAAGGGCAAATTTGTACTTATTGTTTGTACAGTTTTGATAATATTTGGGGTAAAAAAAATGCTTCTTACCTCAGAAAGACTGTCTAAAAGATGGAAGAGAACGCTAACCTTCTGTGCACAATTCCACGCACATTCATCGGGGCCTTTGGCCCACACTGCGTTCACTCTGCGGAAAACCATTTCTCCGCCGGCCTCTGGGTCGGAAGTCAGTGCCCCAACAAGGTGGGTCCGTGAGAGAGAGCCGGGAGATGCCGGAGGCCGGGCCGCCTGCACATCCCAGCCCGGTGGGTCTCAGGTGGGCCTCGAACCTGCGTCTGTGACAAACGCCCGGGTAGTGCTGCTGCTGCTGCTGCTGCTGATCCGGGACCTCATGGTCCTTCCAGGAGCTGCACTATTCTCACGATAGAATCTCTTTCCTGGTACTCAATACGTGTATTCTTTTCAACACATGGCTCATCCGTTTGTTGGAAAAATAATGACGGAGCGGCTACGGTTTGCCAAAGTGTGGGCACCAGGGACTCAGAGCCGGGAAAACAAAGCCCTCGGCACCAGCTCAGCAGCCAGCAGCCTCATCGTCATGCAAGAGCGGGGCAGCGACGGGTAACCGGTGAAAAACAAAAGAACGTGCCGGGCTGGGGTGAATGTTACAAAGAAAAATACAACAGGGCAGGAGACGCCATTGTAGAGAAGATGGTCAGTGGAGGGCTTTTTGAGGAGGTGACATTCGCAAAGACTCAAACATAAAGATGTGAGCGGGGCAAACATCTGGGGAAGAACACTCCGGGCAGGGGGCAGCAAGTGCGCGGGCCTGGGGGAGGGGCAGGTGGGTTCAGGGACCAGCGGGACAGCTGTGGGGCCGGACGGGAGGGAGCCAGGGGGCAGAGGAAGGGAGAGGGGTGAGAGGTGGGCGGGCCCGGGTCCTGAGGGGGCTTCGGGCACAGTGAGGACGTGGGGTTTGGTGGAAGGAGAGAGGCCCTCGAGACACGATCTGCTTTGTTCATTTCCTTTTAGCTAATCCTCACCCGAGGATACTTTCCCATTGATTTTTAGAGAGAGGGAGAGGGAGAGGCAGAGAGAAACATCGAGGTAAGAGAGACACATCAACTGGCTGCCTTCTGCATACACCCCAACCGGGGCTGGGGATCAAACCTGCAGCCAAGGTATGTGGCCCTCGACAGGAATTGAACCCGGGACCCTTCGGTCTGCAGGCCGACACCCTAGTCCAGCCGTGGGCAAACTACGGCCCGCGGGCCGGATCCGGCCCGTTCCGCTGCTCTCTCCGGCCCGCGGAGCCGAAAGAGCGGAGGGTTCTCTCGCTCTCCCCTCCGCTCCTTCACCAGCAGCCCAAGATGAGAGTGCCAGCACGGTCAGGTTGCTTTTGTTCTGGCCCTCCGGTCCAGTTTAAGAACCCATGGTGGCCCTCGAGTCAAAAAGTTTGCCCACCCCTGTTCTCGGCACTGGGTCTGGTTCCTGGAAGGGCCGCCAGGGAGAGGACGGCAGCCGGACGGCCACCCTCAGTATCTCAGGGCTGGCAAACTGCTCGGGAAGCCTTCATCGGGGACCGGGAAGGTGACGCTCCAGAGCGGGCCGTCCCAGTGGCCCGCCGTGGCCGGCGTGTCTGATGACAGCTCCCTTTCTGGGCCGCGCTCGCCTAACCCACGTCACGGAGATGCCGCCTGGGCTTCGGGGACCCAGCTGGCCGGACACCCGGGGGTTAGAGACGGCTGGTCCGGACGCCTGCTGGAATTGGGAAGGACTGGGGAGAGGAGCTGGGAGGACCGCCCGCCTTCCGATGAACTCCATTAGCGCCTCTACCTATAGCGCTAATGCACCTCCTACGTCACAGTAGGCGGTGCTCTGGCCCATTACACCCTTCCGGCCGCCGGAAGCCGAGTGTGGTGCGTTAGTCCCCATTATTCCTCAGGTGCTAGCTGGCAGGAGAGAGGATGGGAATCTTACATTTTCTTAAAAAAATATATGTTTATTGATTTCAGAGAGGAAGGGAGAGGGAAGGAGAGATAGCAACATCAATGATGAGAGAGAATCAGTGGTTGGCTGCCTCCTGCATGTCTCCCACCAGGGACTGAGCCTGCAACCCGGGCGTGTGCCCTGACCGAGAACCGAACCATGACCTCCTGGTTCATAGGTTGACGCTCAACCACTGAGCCACACCGGCCGGGCTGTCTCGGGCTTTGTCACCTTTTTAGTCCTCAATGATGCCTACGGAATTCAGAGGTCAGATGGAGCCTTCCTACCCATGACAGCTTGAAAAATGTTTGTTTTTTTCCAATTCCACGCCCTGCGGAAGCCTAGATAAAAACGTCTGGGGATTTGCGGTGTGGTGGGGATGTGGGGATTCCTGTTACCAAGGTCACCCCTGTCTCTGGGCTATTGCATCCCCTAGTATTGTCTTCACGCCACGCCAGCCTGATGAGACATGAAGCTCATGTCCTTCCCTTTTTTCTACTCTAACCTGATTGCAGACATGTGGCCCAGTGTTTGGAGGGAGTTGTATTCAGGGTGCACCGTCCAGCAACCAAAGGGAATGAAAAAATCATTCTAATCTTCGCTGCCATCTTTAAAAAAAATATTTTATTGATTCTAGAAAAGGAAGAGAGAGAGAGAGAGAGAGAGAGAGAGAGAGAGAGAGAGACATCAGTGATGAGAGAGAATCCATTGATTGGCTGCCTCCTGCAGGCCCTTCACTAGGGACCACGCCTGCAACCCAGGCATGTGCCCTTGGCCGGAATCAAACCTGGGACCCTCCAGTCCACAGGCTGACACTCTGTCCACTGAGCCAAACCAGCTAGGGCCCATCTTTGAAGTCAAACTATGAGGATCTCAAACCTACGGCAGTTTTTCGAGCCTCTTCTTATGCTTGCCCATCCCCATCCCCATCCCCACGTTCTCCTGGGCCTTTCTCCTCCCAACCCTTTCCACCCTCCTCCCAAGTCTCCCCGCTTCCCTTCGGCCCCCGTAGCCTCTGTTTCTTCATTTCTGCCCATCCTTCCAACTCAGGATCACACAGGGCTGTGAAATAGAGAGCAGACGACCGGACGGTGCTGGAGGTGTGTGGGGGGCAGCGGCATGTTTTATTAATGATCGATAGAAACCCACCCCCCTTTCTCCAGGTCACCTCAGGCACCTGTGCTCTGAAAAGACCTTCTAGCTGCCCGCCCCCGAGGTGGGCCCCGCAGGAGTCCCCCTGGAGTCATTGTGGTGGCATCTTTTTTTAATATATAATATATTTTTATTGATTTTTCCACAGGGAGAGAGATAGAGAGCCAGAAACATCGATGAGAGAGACACATCGACCAGCTGCCTCCTGCACACTCCCCACCGGGGATGTGCCCGCAACCAAGGTACATGCCCTTGACCGGAATCGAACCCGGGACCTTTCAGTCCGCAGGCCGACGCTCTACCACTGAGCCACACCGGTTTCGGCTGTGGCGGCATCTTCATGCCACCTGTCTACCCTGATCTCCGGGGTCTCTGCTGCGCTCCTCCCGGGAGCAAAGCCACGTGGCCAAGCTGCAGCCCAGCCTCCTGCAGAACGAGCCTGCCTGCTAGCACAGGGTTCGAGAGCACGGGCACTGGCGTCGGGGTGTCTGGGTTGGAGCCTCGCCTCTGCTGCTCGGCGGGGCGGCCGGGAAGAGCTTCGCAGGCTCTTGCCCCCCAGCGTCTTCATGGCGGGGGACGGCGGAGTGAGCGGGGAACCGCCTGGCGCAGAGATGGGACTGCACTGCAGGTGCACCGGCTCCCCTCTGAGTCGTTTAAATCCACCGCCAGGCCCCAGCCGGGTTGGCTCAGTGGATATAGAGCATCGGCCTTCGGACGGAAGGGTCCCAGGTTCGATTCCAGTCAAGGGCACAAGCCTGGGCTGCCGGCTCCATCCCCAGTAAGGGGCATGCAGGAGGCAGCCGATCAGTGACTCTCTGTCATCATTGATGTTTTTATCTTCTACCTCTCCCTTCCTCTCTGAAATCAATAAAAACGTATTAAAAAATAAATTCACAGTCAGGGAGCCAAGCAGCTGGCCCTGGTGGGGCACGAGGATGAGTTGTTAGAGCAGAGCGGAGGGCTGTGGGAGGTCCCGTGCCAGGCTGAGGGGGTTGGGTTTCAATGTTGTTATTATTCTACATAATAAAGAGGTGATATGCAAATTGACCCTCATGCCCTCGCACAAGATGGCCACCCCCATGTGGTCAAAGATGGCTGGCAGAGGAGGGTAGTTGTGGGCGATCAGGCCAGCAGGGGAGGTCAGTTCAGGGGAGGAGGGTGGGAACCAGGCCTGCAGTGGAGGGCAGCTGGAGGTGACTGGACTGGCAGGGGAGGGCAGTTCGGGCGGTGGGGACCAGGCCTGCAGGGGAGGGCAGTTGGGGGGAAACCAGGCCTGCAGAGGAGGGCCGTTAGGGGCAATCGGGCCATTAGGTGAGCAGTTAGGCATTGATCAGGCTGGCAGGGGAGTGGTTAAAGGGTGGTCAGGTTGGCAGGCAGGCTAGCAGTTGGGAGCCAGCAGTCCAAGATTGTGAGAGGGATGTTCGACTGCCCTGAGGGGTCCTAGATTGAAGAAGGTACAGGCTGGGCTGAGAGATACTTCCTCCCCCCGTGCACGAATTTCGTTCACCAGGCCTCTAGTTAATAATAACAAAGCAATAAGAACACACATCCTGCCAAAACCGGTTTGGCTCAGTGGATAGAGCATCGGTCTGCGGACTGAAAGGTCCCAGGTTCGATTCCGGTCAAGGGCACGTACCTTGGTTGCGGGCACATCCCCAGTAGGGGGTGTGCAGGAGGTAGCTGATCAATGATTCTCTCTCATGGACGTTTCTAACTCTCTATCCCTTTCCCTTTCTCTCTGTGGAAAATAAATAAAATATATATTAAAAAAAAAAAAAGGAACACTCATCCATGCTGCACTCCGAGGTGCCAAGCCCAGGACCACGGCGCTGGGTTCTCTTATTTCTCCCGTTTTACAGACGAACAAGCTCCAGCTCAGAGAGCTGAGGCCACACACCAAACCAGAGGCAGGGCCCGGTGCGGCTCGGGTCCCCCCTCAGGCCTCGGTGGGCTGCCGCCCTGGGGCTGAGGTTAATGCCCTTTTGGGTCAGAGTCCCAGGCCCCGCCCCTGCCTTCCCTGTCTGCGGTGTGTGTGTGTGTGTGTGTGTGTGTGTGTGTGTGTGTGTGTGAGAGAGAGAGAGAGAGAGAGAGAGAGAGAGAGCGGAGGAGAGGATCTTCTCCAGTGAGAGGGGGGCTGCACCCCCTCAGCCCTGGCTTGGCATCTTATGTGCTGGGAATGAGAAACCCGGCGTTGCTATGGAAACTGCCGTCCCGGCTCCCTCTGCCATTCTCTGTGGGAAGCTCCGTGTCGCGTGGGGGGTGGGTGAGAGGGCCACTCCCCCCGCGCAGGGTGTGGGGGTGCAGCAGGACCGCTCTGGGGTGGGGTGCGGGGTGGGGGGTTCGGGGGGGTGCGGGGTGGGGGGTGGGGGAGACGGTGGGAGCTGGGAGAGGGCTCGGGTCCGAGGGGAGGGCAGGGTTGCTATCGGGACGAGCCTGCCTTGGCCACTCAGGCTCGGAAGGCAAAGAGTTTGCGGAGCACAGTGACACCGCTGTTTGGCAGGAGCTGGGGCCCCGCAGCTACCAAGACGCAGGCTCGACCCCCAGCACAGCCGGCGCCCCGAGCCCCCGTTTCTCCCCGGCCAGACGTGCCGGTGTCAGCAGTCCTGTCCCCCGCCGGTGTCCACACGGGAGGTGGCGCCCAACCAGCGAGGGCCCCTTCTCCCTCGCCCACCTCGCCCGGTCCCACCCGGGGAGACGGTCTGAGCCCGCTGTACAGAGGAGGGGACTGAGGCCCGCCAGGGTCCCTGGGGCCTCCCCACCTCCAGCCCCCTCGCTCTTGGCCGCTGCCCGGAGCCGGCCTGACCACCGGCCTGACCGCCGGCTGTGCGGGCCGGACCCTCTCCCAGCCACAGGCTGAGCCTGCATCCGGCCTGCAGCAGACCCCCCCTTCACCTGCGATGCTAAAGAGGAAGACTCTCTGTGCTTCCTCCGCGGGGGAGAGCCGGAGGGGTGGGGGGAGCACAAGCCCCGCCATGGCCACTCCCCAGCACCCCTCTCCCCCCCAGCACCCCTCTGCCCCCAGCACCCCTCTCCCCCCCAGCTCCTCCCCCCCCCCAGCACCCTTCTCCCACCCCAGGAAGGAAAGAACACCTCCCAGGTGACTCTTAGCTCTTTCTGGGGCAGAAGAAGGTGGGAAACTAATTTTAACTTCCCAGGCTTTTTTTTTTTTTTTAACTTTTATGTTTATCAGTCTAGGGGTAGGACATTAGGTGCTCCTGATTTTTTGGGGTGGAGGGGAGTCGGGGGGGGGGGGGAAGGAAGCAGAGAATTGAAGTAGGCGGGGACTTGGCCTCCACCAGCCGGGCCCTGCCAACCCCAGCAGGGGAGGGGGTCCCCAGAAGGCCAGGGTCTTGCTGGTGCTCCCCGCCCCCCCCGGAAGTTCCTGCTCTGCCCCCCTTCCCAGAGCCCAGGGAAGGGTCACCCCGAGAGTTAAGAGGCTGCAGCCGGCCGCAGGAGTCTGTGGAGTTTGTGGAACCTGAATTTGCTGTGTGGCCTTGGGGGAGTCACCCCCCCCTCTCTGGGCCTCCGTGGTCCCCTCTGTACCGGGGTGACAGAAGCCGCTTTCTCGCCCACTCCCCAGGGTGGCTGTGGAGGCTCGAAACATTGCTGGGCGGACGTTTTCGGCCTCAGCATTGAGCGGGCAGAGCGAATACGGAGAGCGTCCCCCGAGGAGTGGTCAGAACGGGGCAGGGCCCCCGGCCTGTCTGGTGGAGGGGGGGACCAGGAGATCAGGCTCCATTCTGGGCCCAGCCCAGGTCACTCACACACATCCGTGGATGACAAATCCACGAGAGCTCCCACTGGGAATGGAGACGCAGGTCAGCCTGGAGAAGAGGTTCATGGGAAATCAGACAATGGGTCCTCCCTCCCCCCCTCTCCCCTCCCCCCCAGAATGGCTGTGATGAGACACGGGTTAGACAGAGACAGGTCCTGGGGACGAGCGAGCAGACACTGGAGGGCAGACGTCAACGTACAGGAGGCCGTGGGGGCGGGGGTGGGGGGTGAGCTTGCGTTACGCACTGCGATGTGCGTGGACCCGCAGGACCCTCTGAGGACGAACAGCCACACGTTACCCCCCTGCTGGCGGGCCGTGCGGGTGGGGGTGAGGGCCAGGGATAGGGGGCCAATCCGCCTGGGTTTGAATCTCCGCTCTGCCCCTAACCAGCTGTCCGGTTCTGGGCGGATTACTTCCCACCCCGGAGGCTCAGCTTGCTGCCCCGGAGACTGGGGCTGCTGTCACCTGGCTGGGCAGTAGCTGTAAGGGTTACGGTGTGCATACCTGCGTCCGTCCATCCGTCCCAGAGCAGAGCCCGGCCAGCAGTCAGGGCTCACTGGGTGCCGTGTGAGTGCTGGCCATTACTCCCTGTAGGCCCCATTATCCAGACGGGGAAACTGAGGCTCATGCAGATTCAACCATCTGCCCCAAGGTCACCCACCGCCCTTGAACGTGTCAGCACCAGCACTCCCGCCCAGCTCCGCCTGCACCCCTCACCACGGTCATGGTCCCATCTCCCCTCTGAGAGAGCCGGTGCCCCTGCCCCCGGCTGGCCGGGAGGCAGGGCCCTGAGGGCAAGTCCATGGCTCCAAGTCACAGAGCGGGACCAGGTTTGGCTCCAGAGCCCGCCTGCCGGCTTGCTTCCCACCCCACCACCCCTTCACCCCCGGGTGCCCTCCGAGGCAGGAACCGGCTGCCTGGGGTGGAGCCAGGAGCCGCCTGTCGCTGGCCACGGGCCCTTCAAGGCGGCACAGGCGACCTTTCTGCTCCCTTGCAGCCTGAGGTTGGCCGATCGGATGCGATGGCGAACGCAGAGGCTCTGGAGAAGGTCAGAGTGCGACGGGTGAGATAGGAGAGCGAGCCCAGATTTCTGCTGGTGGGGGTGGGGTGGGGTGCGGAGGGAGCAGGAAGTCCCATTCTTTGCCTGGATCAGTCCTTCCCTCCCCCTCATTCCCACCCCCTCCCCCGCCTTGTCTCCTTCTCCCTCCGTCCGTGTTACTGTCCCTCTCCGTGTCCCTTGGTCACCCCGCCCCGAGCAGCGCTCGGCCAAGAGGAGTAACTAATCCCCCGTCTTTCTTATCGGGTCCTCTCCGGTGTGGTTGCTTTTGACCGGAGACCACTCACAGACATGTGATATCCAGAGTCCGCTACCTCCCCTGAGTTTCTCTGCCCCAGGGCGCGCGGCAGCCCAAGGTCCCTGGATAAGAGGGCCGGCCGGCCAGATCCATGCGACATGGCCCACGTCAGTCCGGCGCCATCCACGTAAGAGGCCGGGGCAGAGACAGACCACACCGCATGTGTGCACGTCTGCGCCCGGCGCACGCTGTCTGTCTCCATCTGGGAGGGAGTGAAAGCTTCTCCCCGGGCGTGTGAGCCAAGGCTCCTGATACGAAGGAGGCCTGAGAGATGATGATAGCAGGCGGACGAGCCGGCTCGGGCGTTCTTGCCGAGCGCCGGTGAACTGGGGGCGTCTGAAGGCATGCGGCTTTCCTGCAGATGAATAAACGTCTTTCCTTCCCCTTCCATTGGGCGGAGGGTTTATTCTGTTCGAGGCCGTGGGGGTACAAAGCCCGTGGGGATAGACGCCGCCGACAGGCCACGGGGACACGCTCCTGTCCTTTGGGGATCTGGGGGCTCAGGGGGGTCCACGGGCCATTGAGGTGGAGGGTGTGAGTGCCTTGATGGGGTGGACAGAGGCCCCAGGGGGGTGGGGAGGTGGACAGAGGCCACGGGGAGGGTTCGTGTCCTGGCACTGACGAGGCGGTGCGGACATAGGCGTAGCCTTAGGCTGGCCCGGAGACAGAGCGACCCACAGCACACGGGGTCCAGCTGACAGCCCTCAGCCCGTGGGTGCGGCCCACAGGATGGCCCGGGACGAGGGTGGGCTTCGGAGACAGGCAGGGAGCCGACGGGGAGCGGATGGCCAGCAGCACTGCCGAGGGGGGCCGTGCAGGGCGGGTGGAGGGGCAGTGGGCTGTGAGAGGGTTGGGGGTAATGCCGACACCGGTTTGGCTCAGTGGTGTCGGACTGAAATGGTGGCCTGCGGACTGAAAAGGTCCCAGGTTCAATTCCGGTCAAGGGCATGTACCTTGGTGGTGGGCACATCCCCAGTAGGGGGTGTGCAGGAGGCAGCTGGTCGATGATTCTCTCTCATCCATGTTTCTAACTCTCTATCCCTCTCTCTTCCTCTCTGTAAAAAATCAATAAAATATATTTAAATTTTTAAAAAAAGGGAATGTTGGGGATGAGCAGAGGTGGGCTCGGGGGAGCTGGGGAAGGGTTGGTGAGGATGGGAGACCACCCCCGGCGCCATGGGGAGCCTGGAGGTCGGAGCGGGGAGCGCGGGGCGGAGCGGGTGCTGGTTAGCGGCTGGCTCCAGCGGGGGAAACATAAGCCCGGCCAGGTGGAAGGCAGCCCCTGCCCGCCATCTGTCGAAGGAGGGTCACGTACGTGCCACCTGGCTTCCCGGGGGGGAGATAGCATCTGGGCGGCAGCGAGCCCTCCTCCGGGAAGACGCCGAGGGGGCCGGCCATGACTTATTCAGCAGCGCAGACACCTGCGGCCGGCCGGGGCCAGCGCCGGCCCGGGCTGCTCGCCAGGCTCGGCCTGTCTCTCCCTCTCCGGGCGACCTGGGCGTGGGGGACGGGAGGGGGAGGCCGGCCCGGAGGGAGCAGCCCCGCCATCTTTAGCTGGTGGCAGTTGGGGAGGGTGTGTGCCCGCTCCCCTGGTGGCCAGCACTGCCTGCTGCCAGGGTCCCACCCCTCTCCCCCAAGAGCTCGGCTTCGAGGCTCACCATGGCTTGATGCTGTCGCCCAGCAATCCCAGGGCAAACTCACTGCCCCAGCACCCTGCACACCCTCTCGCCTTCTGTGTGTATGCCCGTGCCCACACCCATGTAAATCCATGTTCCCGTTGTGTGCTGGCAACCCACAGGTGTGCTGCGTTTTCATAAGTCCAAACTGGCTTTGTGTGAGCGTCGACGGAGTGAGCGTCATCGCTGGTGAGAAACCAGCAGCGTTTGGGTGCCACGGGGTAATTTGCCGGGCAGAGCCTGCTCGCACCCGTGTTCTCCACGCTGGTCTCACCGTAATCCTGTCGGTAGGGGCAGGTGGCGGGTGGCCCAGAGGAAGGTCAGGGGAGTTAACCACTGAGCAAGGAGAAGCCAAGTCCCCTTGACCCCATGCTCACAGAATCGCTTGACGAGACAAAGGTCTTGGCGGCGGCGGCCCTTAGAGCCATGGCATGTACTTTTCCAGGTTGTCCTGGCAGTTTCCAAAGCTGTTAATTTGATAATTTTATTTTTTTAAATGGTTTTCATTTAGCGAACTAGAGACCCGATGCATGAGGATTCATGTAAGAATGGGCCTTCCTTCCCCTGGCTGCCGGCACCACCTTCGCTCCGGCCCAGAGCCGCCTTCCCGCCTCCCCACACTGCCCAGAGGCCCGGAGCAGCTGGGGCAGCTTGGAACACCCCCGGCCACTCAGCACCTGCATATGCAAATTAACCCGACATCTTTGTTGGGTTAATTTGCATACCTTCTCCTGATTGGGTGTTGGGAAGGTATGTCAATTTGAATCTTACTGTTTTATTAGTGTAGATAGTTTACTAATAGCCTGAGCACAGTAACTGGACAGTGTTAAGATTAGCTACCTAATGCTGATATTAGGCAGTGTTCGAATGCTCACCAGGTGTGGTAAATGTGTTACGTCCCACCCGCTTTGGACGCATAGCCATGCAGGCTGTGACTGGCCCCAGCCAGGCTCCTCTCTAGCCCAGTTGGGCCACTCAGTTTCCCCGAGGGCAGTAACCTTTTTAAAAAGCATACAATTTTATTGATTTCAGCCAAAACCGGTTTGGCTCAGTGGATAGAGCGTCGGTCTGCGGACTGAAGGGTCCCAGGTTCGATTCCTGTCAAGGGCATGTACCTTGGTTGCGGGCACATTCCCAGTAGGGGGTGTGCAAGAGGCAGCTGATCAATGATTCTCTCTCATCGATGTTTCTAACTCTCTGTCCCTCTCTCTTCCTCTCTGTAAAAAAAAAAAAAAATCAATAAAATATATTTAAAAAAACACACACACAATTTTATTGATTTCAGAGAGGAAGGGAGAGGGAGGGAGAGATCAAAACATCAACAATGAGAGTCACACCCCACATGGAGACTCGAGTTTGCAACCCGAGCATGTGCCATGACTGGAAATGGAGCTGTGACCTCCTGGTTCGTGGGTCGATGCGCAACCACTGAGCCACACCGAAAGGGCTAATTTTTTTTTCTTTTCCTCTTTTTTTTTAAGCAGGCCCTAAGCTAAGCCCTTTACAAGCATGATCTCGATGAATCATGACTACAAGCCTATACAGTGGGTATCGGCATTATTCCCATTTTGCAGAGGGGGAAACTGAGGGCCAGGAGGCTCAGGGACGCACTTACAGTCACACTTACAGGCAGGAGGGGGTGGCGGCGCTGAGGTCCACATCCGGGCTGCCTGTCCCTAGCGCCCACGAGAGCCTCCCCCCGCTCCAGCTTCTCCACCACCGCAGGCTGCTCCTCCACTGCCAGGCACCCACGGAGGACCGTGGACTCGGGCAGTGGAGGGGCGGGGAGGAGGATTGCAGCAGCGACCACCCCGAACCAGGGTAACTGGGCGGCTCCCCTGCATCAGGCCCCCCCACCCCGGCTGCTCTCTGCGGCTCCTCGTTGCCATCCTTCCTTATGAGCGGCCAGCGGCTCCCCCGTGGGGAGGAGAGGGAGCGGGGGCCAGGCGAGCGTCCAGATGGCCCTGCTGGTGAGCGTGGGCTGCATCTGGTCTTTATGTAAGACTCGCCCCGCTTTCCCAGATTGCCTTCCACGCAGCCGGTTAAACACTTGTTTTGTGTTTACGATACGGAGGAAGAAATTAAAAGGCCCCCAGGGGGAAAACAGGAAGGAAAAAAAGCAGGAGCGGTGCTAGGGGCCTGTCAGGCAAAAAGGGGGGAGGGAAACCAGGTCTGGGACCGGTTTCAAGATTACGGCGAGCAGGTGGCTTTCCAGGGCTCGGGCGGTGAGACCCAGGATTCCACGCGCTTGAGCAGCGGGACGGGGGCGAGTCCTTCTGGCAAGGAAGCGGGGCGAGCGCACGGCTGGCGGTCGAGGGTGGGCTGGGGCTTTCTGCGCTCTCTTTCTCATTCTCCCAACGCCCTGCGTTACAGACCGGGAGACTGAGGCCCGCAAAGGCTCGGCCACGTGGCCAGGGTCAGACGGCTGGAGCGCACGCCCTGTGGTCTGCAGCCCAGAATTGCTTCGACCCCGGCATCCTTCATTCACCGTTCGCTCACCCATGCTTTCCTTCTCTCTTAAGATGTTCTCCTTTATGTGCCCGTGAGTTTTCTTGCCGTTCCTTGAGCACACCAAGCGCACGCCTGCCTGCCTCAGAGCGTCTGCACCGGCTGCTCCCGCTGCCGGGAGTGCTGCTCCCACACACAGATGTCCCCCCAGTTTGTCCCTTGCCTCATCCTGTGGAAGAAGAGGAGCCCTACCCTGCTCACTCCTCTCCCTGGCCCGTGCCATTTTTCTTCCTGGCATGAATCACTACTTGATCTTCCTTTATTTACTAGAGGCCCCGGAGCACAAAATTTGTGCACTGGGGAGGGTGTCCTGCAGCCCAGCCTGCACCCTCTTCAATCTGGGACATCCCTCTCACAATCCAGGACTCCTGACAACCAACTGCTCACCTGCCTGCCTTCCTGATCGCCCCTAACCACTCCCTTGCCAGCCTGATCACCCCCTAACCACTCCCCTGCCAGCCTGATTGATGCCTAACTGATCCTCTGCCAGCCTGATTGCCCCTAACTGCCCTCCCCTGAAGGCCTGGTCACTCCCAACTTCCCTCTTCTGCTGGCCTGATCTCTCCCAGTTGCCCTCCCCTGATGGCCATCTTGTGGTGGCCATCTTGTGTCCACATGGGGGCAGCCATCTTGTGTGTTGGAGTGATGGCCAATTTGCATATTACTCTTTTATTAGAAAGGATAATAATAAAAGCATAATATGGTAATTAGACCACACAGCCGGACATCCGGGACGTCCTTCCCTATGTCCTTTAGGACAAAGCCATGGCAGCTGTGAGGGCCGAGGGCAGGCAGCCATGGTGGTCAGCAGCAGCAGCGGCAGGGAGATGGGGGCGGCGCCTTCTGCTGATCAGCCCGGTCGACTCCCACAGAGGGAGGCCAGACTGCGGCTTAGGCCCGCTCCCAGGGGGACATCCCCTGAGGGCCCCCAGACTGTGAGAGGGGGCAGGCCGGGCTGAGGGACCCACCCCTTCCCCACCACCCCCTGCGCAGTGCATGGATTTTTGTGCACTGGGCCTCTAGTATGATATATTTGCTACATTACAGTTATTATCTCCTATTCAATAACTATCGACTAGCTCCCTTTCTCCTCTATAACATGGGCTTCTGGAGAGCAGGACATCCGTCTGTGTGGTTCTCCACTCTACCCCCAGCAGCTAGATGGGTGCCACACATAGAAGGTGCTGAAACAGGTTTCCGTTCACCGAATGGAGGAGCCAGACCCTACTGCGATGCTGAGGACGCACGCAGGGTGAAGACTGTCGCCTGCTCTCAGGGAGCCCATGATAGACCGGCAAAGTGAGTGGCCACGAGGGCATGTGAGTGGCTACGAGGGCATGGTGGGCAAGGGGGCTCCCAGTACGATGCTTCTCTTAGCCCCGTGGCAGGGCGAACTGGAGGACCCTCCCATGCCCGCTCTCTTTTCTCTTAACAACAGAACCCCAAATTTAGCTGGACGGGAGGCCACGCATTCCGGCAAAGGCCACTTTTCCCAGCTCCCCTTGCAGCGGTGTGGCTCTGTGATTCACTTGGGGCCAGTTTCCAGGAAGTATCCTCAGAGAAAGGGGGGGTGTGCCCGTCTTCCCCCCCTTTTCCCGCGAATTAGATTGTGGTGTGGCGCCATCTTGGACTGGGAGGACGAGGCCCTTCCCCGGGGATGTCTGACCCTTCGCCCCAGAATTAATTTAGCGGAGCAGAAAATAAACTCTCTTGCTTAATCCACTTTTATTTTGGGTTTTCCGTGCTTCACAGTTGAATAATCCTAAACCTAACAGCTGCAAGCCTTGTATGGAACGAGGAGGAAGTTCTAGGAGACTTCTCCACATGCCCTGAGATATCCACCCTCCCCCCAAACCCCCCCACCCGCCTGCCAAAAGGGCTGACGCCGTGGCTGGGACGTGTCCTGAGCGAGGCTGTGGGATGGGACAGGACCCGTGAGCCTTGTGAGTGAAGCAGCTTGGACAGCATTCATTTGATTCCCACTCATTCACTGGCCTTTTCTTTTCTTTCTTTTCTTTTTTTTTTTTTTTTAAAAATACTTTTTTATTGATTTCTTACAGAGAGGAAGAGAGAGAGATAGACAGTTAGAAACATCGATGAGAGAGACACATTGATCAGCTGCCTCTTGCACACCCCCTACTGGGGATGTGCCCGCAACCAAGGTACCGAAATCGAACCCGGGACCTTTCAGTCCCCAGGCCAACGCTCTATCCACCGGGCCAAGCCGGTTTCAGCCATTCACTGACCTTTCCAGCATTTATTCAAGCGTCCCCCCATTTGCGCGCGAAGTTCACTCGCTCATGTGTCCCTCCACTGAGACATTCCATGCAGCAGGTTCCCGCGGGGCTGGGGTTCGAGTTCAAGCCGGGCAGGGAAACGGCTCGCCATGGAGGCTCCTCCGGAGACAAGGAGCCGAGCAGGCGGCCGGTTCCCCAGGCCTCGGCCCTGCTGCAGCGTCGCTGAGCCTGAGGCGTGCCCACAAGCTGGGTGGCAGGAGCATGCTGCTCCCGGGGAAGGGGCACCGGGCCCTCCAGGTTCCCCGGGTCCCCTCCTCCTCCTGGGGCCGGGCAGGAGCCCCCCCCCCCCCCCGTCCCTTCCCCCAACATCAGAGCAAGAAGAAATTTTTTTGAAGCACATTCACTATGCTGTGAGTGGCTGGTTAGCAAGAGAATGGCTCCTGTGTCTTGCATAAAATCCTTAAGGCGTAAAACCTCAGCTTAAGACACGATGCTGAGAATATTCTAGAAGCGGGTCAGAAAAGCATAGGCCTTGTACATTCGCTCTACAGCGGAGCCGGGACCCCAGGGAAGGTGGGGTTAGAAAGACCACAGAGGCAGAAGGGACAGCAGAGGCTTCTGAGGCGTCCTGGGGAGGACGGGAAGAGGGGTTCGGTGGGGGAGAGATGGGGGGACACGCACGGCACGTCGGCTGCCGGCTCAGGACAAGCCGGTGTTCTTTCTGGGACTGGAAGGGGCTGTGTGTCCCTGCAGACACTGTGGTCAACGTTGAGGCTTCCAAGACAGAAACAAAGCAAATGGATCTATTTCTGCTTCTTCTGTTACGTAACAGCCGTCTCCACACGCAGGGGCTTAAAATAACGGCCACTTTACGATTCCTCGTCCTCCGATGGCGGGTCACGCAGGGTCCCGTTTCCCGTGGTCACGGCCGAACACACACACACATGCACACACACACACACCACACACACACACATACACACACATACACACACCACACACACACATACACACACACACACACTCACACACATACACACACATACACACCACACACTCTCTCTCTCTCTCTCTCTCTCACACACACACACACACACACACACACTCACACACACACACACTCACACACACACAGACACGAGCTCCATTCAGCGGGTGCCTGCAAGGTGCCCCACTCGGCCTTTCTCGCCCCTGGTCCCTCCCCCACAGCAGCCTGGACCCCGAGATAGCGAAACAGGAGCTCCCACGCCCCCCGAGGCCCAGGTCTGGGAAGGGCACAGCGTTACTCCTGCCACGTTCTGTAGGTCAAAGCCAGCCACACAGCGTCCCAGACTCCAGCGGGGAGAAAAACAACACAAAAAAACCCACTTAAAATATCTTATTGATTTTTTTTACAGAGAGGAAGGGAGAGGGATAGAGAGCTAGAAACATCGATCAGCTGCCTCCTGCACACCTCCCACTGGGGATTTGCCCGCAACCAAGGCACATGCCCCTAACCAGAATCAAACCTGGGACCTTTCAGTCCGCAGGCCGACGCTCCATCCACGGAGCCAGAGCGGTTTCGGCCAAACGCCACCTCTTAATGGGAGGAATCGCGGGCGGCCATACCGCAGAGGACCTTCCGCAGGAAGTTGCTAGAGATCACGGAACCCAGAAGGCAGATACGACGTGACTTACTCAAACCTGACTTACGCACAGCGTTTCGGAAGCGTGCTTGCTGCGCAGAGCGGAGGGCTCGCCGCTCACCGGCACAGGCTGGGGCTGGGGTCCCGCACGGCCGGCTCTGCCTCCCTCCTCCTGCCCCCCCGTGTGCCTCTCTCTTCCAACACCCCATCGGCGGGAGACCACGGCGAGGAGAGAGAACGCCACCAAGGCCGCAGTCATTAGCACCGGGAACACGGGGCTCTATTTCTGGCAGAGCAAATTTCTACCCCCCGCTTCCCGGCTCAGCACTTTGAGGTAATGAGCCCGCTGTAGTCGGAGGCATTAGCGGAAGCGCCAGGTGCCGGCCAGGAGAGGAAATAGACTCCCCGTGTGCACTGCACCTGGGGCCGGGGACCCGGCTCTGGGCGGCTCACATGTGCCTGCCGTATGCCAGGTGCTGCTGGGCCGGGCCGGCCCCTGCTCTGCTCGTGCGCTTCATCTTGCACTAGCCCCCCCTCCCTCCCTCTCTCCCTCTGGCTTTCCAGTCAACACGGTGCATTTCCAGGCCGGGCCACTCTCTCCCGTCCTGGCCTCTGCATGTCCTGTTCCCTCCGCTTGAGTCCCTCTTCCTCGGGTTGACACTGGTGCATGCCCCACTTCGCGAGCTCTCTGCCTTCTCTGCCGGATTGTCGGCTCCTAGCCCGGCGTTCTCTACGTGTTTGTCCAACCGCTGAGTGGTGGAACGAATGAGCCTCCGCAACAGCCCGCCTGACAGATGAGGCAACGGAGGCTCAAGAGGGGACTAGCTGGCCGAAACCGGTTTGGCTCAGTGGATAGAGGGTTGGTCTGCGGACTGCAAGGTCCCAGGTTCGATTCCGGTCAAGGGCATGTACCTTGGTTGCGGGCACATCCCCGGTGGGGGGTGTGCAAGAGGCAGCTGGTCGATGTTTCTCTCTCATCGACATTTCTAGCTCTCTATCTCTCCCTCTTCCTCTCTGTAAAATATCAATAAAATATTTTTTTTTAAAAAAAGAGGGGACTAGCTTGCCCAAGGCCAAGATAAGGCGAGGGGCAGAGCCAGGATTTAAATCCGAGATCGTTCGGTGGTCAAGCTTGTGCCCTTTCTGCCACGCCTGGCTCGAGAGGCAAGCGGTGGTGGACGGTGGTGATGGGGAGTGGGGGGAGGTGCTGGTGGCCCAAGCGAGGTCAAGCGCCTCTCGGTCCATTGCTCACAGGGAGCTGTGCCAGAGACACGGAGGTGGAACCGGGCCAGGCCGCCGGGCCTCGGTGTTTGGATGGGCCTGGGAGTCGGGCCTCCCTCAGTCTCTCTTGCCTTGAGGACTCACAGGCGCGTCTCTGTGAAAAGAGGTGCCAGGCCAGTGGCTCAGCCGGCTGTCAGAATTCAGAGGGCTGGGGGAAGGCCCAGGGTCTTTGGCCACATCTGCTTAAATTCCATGTCAGAATCGGGAGGTGTTAACCCCAGGGGGGCCGTCCGAGTGCCGCTGCATCGCAGCCGCATCCCTCTAGCAGAGAGAGACCTGGCCTTGGAGAGAGAGACCCAGACAGACTTGTCGGGGTCCCAGCTCCGCCAGTTAGAGCTGGAGTGGCCCAGGGACTTCACCTCCAGGAACCTCAGTCTCCCGGTCTGGAAGATGGAGCTGATGAGACACTCCTCATGGGGCTGGTGACGACATTACATGGTGCGGCATGTGAGAGCAGGGCCTGCCCGTCACAGACTGATAAACATTAGCCCAAAAGGCCTATTGCCCTTCCGCACCGGTTGTTTCTTCTCTGGCTACACCCTCGACGTGGCCCAACCTGATATAAGGATCGCACCTTCCTGGTCATCCCTGCTTCTTGCAAAAAACGGGGCTGTGGTACGTGCTCCGAGGACCAGGTGAGGCTGCCGAGGGTGTGGGTGTGCAGGTTGCTTACTACCCACGGGCACGCAGCGAAGGAAAGTCAGCGTGCGCTTCCCGGCTCCCCCAAGCTGGGAGCCTCCGAGAGGCGCTCTCCCCGCGGCCTGGAGGAGGCGCCTTTCTCATTTGCGTAAGAGCCACCTACGGGCCAGAAGGCACCCGGGTCACCCGCAGTGGGATTCGCCCACCTCAGAAATGTGCCATCAGGTGGGGCCTCAGAGAGGGTCCGACTCAACATTCTTGTTGCAAAGGAGAGGAAACTGACCGCTATTCACTCCGGGAACTTTTCCTGACCACCTACTGCGCGCTAAGGGCCATCTCCGGGCTCAGCCGAAGGCAGGCGGGGTCAGAGGCGGGAAGGGCACAGGCTGGGGCTGGTTCAACTGTGTTCCCGCTGACCTTTGGCCCGGGGACACCCCTCTGTCCGTGTTACTCCACCTCCAGGGACGTTGCTGTTGTTACTCCGCCTCCAGGGATGTTGGCAAGGGCCGTGGTGGAGGGCACGGCGCCAGTCTGCTCCGGCTTGCTGTTCTCTGCATCGACTGGCACCGGACCCTGCACCCTTGGTCCAGCTGGACTTGTGCAGCGGCTGACCCACTGACCCCCGCCGCCGCAGGCTGGAGGCTGATTCGTGGCGAGGAGAGGTGTGGCCACTATGCTTCGGAGCCTGGGCCTGCCGGGGCCGGACACCCAGGGAGAGGCCGTGCCGCCCTGGACGGTGCATTTAGAGCTCAGCGGGGGAAAAACCTGGGGTCTGGCTCTGGCCTGCCATTCATACCTGTTGAACTTGGTCAAGCCACAAGCCATCTCTTTGTCTACAAAAAGGCTGGGCTGCATGACCTCTAAGATTTTGCCAACTCTTGCTGAAACTGGTTTGGCTCAGCGGTAGAGCGTCAGACTGCGGACTGAAAGGTCCCGGGCTCGATTCCGGTCAAGGGCATGTACCTTGGTTGCGGAGGCATCCCCGGTAGGGGGTGTGCAAGAGGCAGCTGGTCGATGTTTCTCTCTCATCATCGTTTCTAGCTCTCTATCTCTCTCCCTTCCTCTCTGTAAAATATCAATAAAATATATTTAAAAAAAAAGATTTTGCCAACTCTGACTTTCCTTCCGGTCAGCGGTTCTCAAGCTCTGGCACATGTTAGAATCGCTGGGAGGGGTGGTTAAAACCCAGGGGATGGGGCCCCCACCCCAGAGCTTCCAGTTCGGGGGGGCTCCCACCCCAGAGCCTCCAGTTCGGGGGGGCCTCCACCCCAGAGCCTCCAGTTCGGGGGGCCTGCGGTCAGACCTGTATTCCTGCCCCATCTCAGACGACGCGGCTGCCGCTGGCTCAGGAACCACACTCGCTGCACATTAGGGTGGCTTGGGGAGCGCTAAACAGTGTGAAAATCCATCAGATTAGGCCCCGAGCGGTGAAGCCGGCATCTCAGAGCGGGAGCCAGGGCTTTGTAATTATTTCCTATCTGCCCCCGGTGATTTTTTGCGTCCTGCCAGGCACAGGAACTGCCGTTCTGGAAAAGCGGCGGGGGTGTGACAGGCCATCGACGGGGCAGACGCCGTCTGTCCCCCTGGGGAAACGCCTCTCCGATCCTCGCTCAGCCCCTCCTGGGCTGCCAGGCTCGGGACGGCCTCCCCGAGCCTCAGTTTCCCCTTCTGGAAGTGGGGGCGTCAGGACCGAACGGAACTCTCCCTCGCCGCCCTGCCCGTCCCTTCCTTCCTCTCGTCTCCAAGGAGAGCTTGTGCCATTCTCCTGCTCCGAGCGAGGCTGGGCGGCTGAGCAGAATTTAAAAAGCACTTATTAAAAAAAAAAAATCACAGCGTGCTAATGCTGCCCCTAGTGATGTGGGAACACAAGGCTGACTCAGGCAGGTCCCCTCCCCAAGGAGCTCACATGCTAACGGGGGCGACGGGCATGCGCCCCGAACACGAGGCTGGATGTCACACGGGCCGCGCAGGAAGTAATCACGATGAGGGCCGCGTGCGAGGTGCTCCACCGCAAAGTTTAATCC
The DNA here is from genome assembly GCA_963924515.1 of Vespertilio murinus. NCBI lineage: Eukaryota > Metazoa > Chordata > Mammalia > Chiroptera > Vespertilionidae > Vespertilio > Vespertilio murinus. Next base: position 189,023,087 of record OZ004707.1, read on the forward strand.
TCCCAACAGCCCGGGAGACAGCTACTCTCACAACACTCTTCACTTTCCAGGTGAAGACACTGAGGCTGTCCCCACTTACCCAGGTTTTGCTGCCAAAGGAGCCCAGAGGAGGACGCAGCACACAGCACGGTGGGTAGAGGGGTGGGCATCGTGCTTTGGAGGATGCGTATAAGCTCAGTGGGTCCAGAGAGGAAAGGTACCCCAGCCAGAGGGGTCAGCACACAGAGGCCTGGAGGAGGGAGCCCCGGCTTTGTCAGGGGCCCGGGAGGGGTTGGATCTGGCCGATGGGGTTACACGGGGAGAATCAGATCCCGGTGGGAGGCCTTCTGTACCGAGCCAAGGAGTTTGGATTTTTCCCTCTTACGCAGTGGGGAGCCCTAGAAAATTCTTGAGCAGGAGGTGGCGTTTTTAGAAACCAATTCAGGCGGGCTTATGGGAAAGGGAGCCCGGTGAGGAAGGGAGTGGCAGTGACCACTGGCCCGTGAGAGGTGGTGAGGCAAGTGGGGGGAGGAGAGGAAAGTGGGCACACACGGGAGGTGCACAGTGGCCGGTTCTTTGGGCATCGACCTCCTATGGGCCCCTGTTTATTGGCTGAGCCGTTCTTCCATTATGGGGGGCAGGGAGTCTCCCAGGACCCAACAGCCCCACATGCAGCAACCCTCCATATGGGGAGATGGTTGGTGGAGCATGACCCACTCAGGGTGAAGAACCCCGCTGAGGCAGGTGGCGGCTCCTGGGGGGGGGCCTCCGATCCAGCCACCGGCCACATTCCCAGGGTGCGGGTGGGGTGGGGGTGGGGGTGGGGGGACTGGCCCAGCGGCCCAAGCCGAGCCGCCTGACCTCAGCCTTCCAGGTGAAGTGTGCCACCCTGCCCGCCTCCCGCTGCCAAGTTCCCGGCCAGCTCCAGGCTCACAACCTCTTTGCGTCAAGCTGAGCGCACGCCCTCCTGGGCTGGAGCCAGTTCCTAGAAGCAAACTCTGGATGTGGAAAGAGCACGGGGCGTGGATCCCGCCGCTGGCTGGCCGAGTGACCTTGGGGACACCCATCCCTCAGATTTCACGGCTCCAGTTAGGGGACTGAGCACAAGCAGGGCAAGCGCTGTGCCCTCCGACCACTCCTTCCCCCTCCACCTGCCCCATCGTCTCTGGCCAACATCCCCGGAGAATCTCAAGATGGCACAGAGCAAGCCACTAATCAAAGCCCAAGGCCATGGTGGTACTTTGGCACATCGTACCCATTTTATAGATGACACGACCAAGGCCCAGAGAATTTCCATGACTGGCCCAGGGCCCATTATTTGGGAGGTTCCAGAGGCTGGGCTTGAATGCAAGCTCTTATTTATTATTATTATTTTTTTCTTATTTATTATTTTTAAATTATATTTTATTGATTTTTTACAGAGAGGAAGGGAGAGGGATAGAGAGCTAGAAACATCAATGACAGAGAAACATCGATCAGCTGCCTCTTGCAGACCCCCTACTGGGGATGTGCCGGCAACCAAGGTAGGTGCCCTTGACCAGAATCGAACCTGGGACCTTTCAGTCGGCAGGCCGACGCTCTATCCACTAAGCCAATCCGGTTTCGGCTGCAAGCTCTTCTTTACCGGAGCTGGGCCTTCGGTTTGGTGCCCCGAGAGCCCCACCATTTATCCAGAGGTGGGAGGGTGAGTCTGTGGGTGGGAGGAGGCCGGGCAGACAGCCTGCAGTCCCGGGGCCTGGAGGTGAGGAGTCATTCCGTGGCTGACGCAAAGCCGGGTTTGAGAGGGTTTGAGAGGCCCTGGATTGTGTCCCTTCCCTGCATCGCCGAGAGGGCGTTCTCTTCTCAGCCTCCAGACAGCAGGACAGAGGAGGATGTCTCCCTTGGATGCTAATGGGCCTTTAACACCTCTCCAGTCCTCGCCAATCTCCCCTTCTCACAGAGGACTCATCTCACGCTTAGCCAGACCCGCTTCCCGAGTAGAATTTAATAACCTCGGTCTGTATTCATTGTGTTTATTTTTACTCCTGCCTTCTATTTCTGGCAATTGATACCGGTTTCACGTGTAAGGCCGTGATAGAACGATTCTCAAAAAAAAAAAAAAAAGTGTGTAAGAAGGAAGACCTGGGTCTTGGATTTAAAAGCAGCATTAATAACGGCGTCTCGATTTAGCACCGGGAGAAAGACTGACGTCTGCCTTAATGCAAGGTGGGAGACGGGAGGTGAGAGAGGCGCGGCCCAAGGGCACCCGGTCCTCCCTGCTCCCCGGCGGGACTCCCTCCGCAGTGCTCGCCCAGGCCCGCCCGCCCGCCGCGCACACCTCCCCTCATTCACTGCTCCGGGCCCGCGGCCCCTTCCCCCGGCACGTGCGCGGTCCATGCGGCATCTCCTGGGGCGGGGGGCCCCCCAGACCTCGGGATGCGGCAGCTCGGGGCGCGCAGCCGGGCACCTGGGTTCCCGCGAGGGAGGCGGGCGAGGGAGGGAGCCCTGGCTTCGGCCCGGCCCAGCGCCGGCAGCCGCGGGCCTCGGCCGCCTGGCCGCCGCGGGTCCCCCGCGAGTCACCCGAGGCCGAGGCGGTGTGCGTGTGAGCACGAGCGCAGACGTCAGCCCCCGAGGCCCGTGCGCCTCCGGCCGCGGCGCGCGCCCCCGGCCACCCCCCCGGTCCCCCCGCCCTCCCCGCGGCGGCCCCGGCCCCACGCGCCCGGGCACGCGGAGCGCCGGGCTGCGGCGCCCCGGCGGCCGGGGGCGGGGCCAGGCAGCGGGACCCGCCGCCCATTGGCCGGGCGCAGGGCCGGGGGCGGGGCTCCGGCGAAGGCGGGGAGCCGGCTGCTGGAGGCGGAGGCCGGCGCGGGCGGCGGGACCGGCGGCTCCGAGCGGCGGAGCGAGCGGACGAGCGGGCGGGTCGGCAGAGGGACTCGCACGGGGACTGCAAAGGGCGCCCCGACCTGCGCCGGCCGCCGCCGCCGCCGCCGGGACCGCCGTGCAGAGCCTGGGCTCCGACCACTTTGCCGAGGCACCGCTGACCTCGCCCGGCGAGGCGTCCGCCTCCGGGAGAGGGGCGGAGGGAGGAGCCGGGGCCCCCGCCGAGGGAAAGTTCGCCGGCCCCGGGGCCGGAGGAGGTGGAGTGGGAGGAGCCGCTGGGGCGCGCTCGGAGCTGCGGAACCTCGGGGTGGGCGGAGAAGGGAGCGCCGGCGGCCGGGACGAGCGCGCCCATCCATCCACGCACGCACTCGGGGCCACCTCCAGAGGACCCCCTGGGAGTCCCTAAGGGTTCTCCCTAAGACCCCCCCACTCCGGGTCTCCCCACCCAACCGCTCTCCCCCTCCCCCAGCCCGGAGCCCCCGGCGGGGACCCCGGGACCCGACGTCCCCGCGCCTCCGGGCACCTGGCTCAGCAGGAGTCCCCCGGGCCGGGGCAGGGCCGGGCCGGCGGCGGCGAGCCGGAGCCCGCCCAGCGCCCGGGCCCCGCTGAGCCCTCGGAGCCCACCCATGGGGCACCGGCTCCCCGGGCCCCGTCGCCCGGCTGCGCCCAGCCCGGCTGCGGCCCCAGCGGCGCCGAGGAGGAGCCGGACGCAGTGACCGAGGAGCCGCCGCAGACCCCGGGGGACTCGGCGGAGGCTGGCTGCTCCCCGCGTCCGGGCGGCCCCCCGAGCGGAACCAGAGGCCCGGACCGCCCTCCGCAGGTAGGAGAGACGCGGGCAGAGGCGGGGAACCGGGAGCCGGGGGCCGGGGGCAAGGGGAGGCCAGGCAGAAAGGTCTGCGGGTGGTGGTGTGGAGGCCAGGGGGGAGCCTGACACGGTGAGCCCCGCAGAACGGGCTGTGTCCGGCCCATCGGCAACTTGGCACATCGAGAAAATGAAGTTAGCCGAGCTCGCATTTGCTTGGTGCCAGGCTGAGTGCGAGGCCCTTTCTTTATGCCTGGTGAGAAAAACTTATTGAACTTCGACGCTTATCGATTGGCGCTGGAAGCTTCCGCCGAAGAGCCTGTTTAAACGGGAGGAAGCTGGTTGTCGGGGAGGAAGGGGCGCTCAGCTTCCCCCAGGCACCCCCTCTTTCCCCAGCCAGCTGCTGCCTGCACACCTGGGAGGAGGGTGGGCCGGGATGTGGTCCATGGGAAGCCCCCCTCCCTCCGCGCCCAGCCCGAGGAGGACCTCCTCTGAGGAGGGAGGATGAGGAGGACCTTCTTCCCTGCACAGAGCTCCTGAGCTTTCTCTGGGCTGGTGCAAGGAGGGAGTTTCCTGAGTGACTGCCTTCCCAGGATGGGTGTCGTGTGTGCAGCTGGCCTGGGGGAGACCCCAAGCACCTCTGACCTCTCCTCTTTGCCCCCAGCCCTAGGAGGAGGAGGAAGGATATTGTCCAGGACCTCCTGGGGGGTAGGAGGCCAGGCTGGGGAGGGCAGCCAGCTCAGGAGCCGGTGATTCAGGTTTCCCCTGGCATCAGGGAGACAAGATGGGGGGAGAGGGGGCAAAACCCTCTGCCTGCTCTCCAGTCCCACCCCAGTGGCTGCTCTAAAAGCCCCTTGGCCACCCGGAATTGCCACAAAGCAAGGATCCTGTGTGCCAGGAGCTTGGGCCAGGCCCTTTGCCCAAGGTCGCTGAGCTGGTGAATGGCAGAGCTGGTTTGCTGACCGGCGCCGCCTGCCTGCTTGCCGCCATCCTGTGCCGCCAAGGGTGGTGAGGTTGGCTTTGCAAAGCCCCCAGGACCCATCTCAGCGTGGGCACGGAGGCTGGCAAATCCGTGTGTCCAGGGAGGCCGAGACGTGCCCTAGAGGAGGGAGGAGGCTCGAGGTGTGTGGGAGGGACAGAGGGAGGGAGGGGGGCAGGCAGTGACGGAGCTCTGGGTGCTCACAGGGAGGAGGATGCGGCCACTCTCTCACCCCGCCGTCCTGGTCACCTGACCTCCATCTTCCAGGCAGGCCCTGGGGGAGGGGCTCAGGGAGAAGGGCGAGCCCACCCATGCCTGTGCTGGGAGCTGGGGCGGGGTTTGCAGGAGAGCCCTGGGCAGGGTGCCCGCACCCAGCTGCCTGGAGGGAGAGGGACGGAGACTGGATGGAACAGGCCTCGGGGGTCATTTCCCCCGCCAGCCTCCAGCGAGGCTTCCCCGAGTCGCTGAGGATTGAGAGGCTCTGGCCTGGCCGGGGGTAGGTCTTCACTGCGGCCTGACGTTAATCCTGGCCTCGCCGGCCTCTGTGAGCCGGGAACCAGTCGGTGGTGGTCCCTCCCCTCTTCGCGGGGCTGTTGTGAGGTCATCGGAATAAGGTACACCAAGTTCCCAGTGGCTGGGGTGACTCTTCCTTCCCCCCTGGATGGCCCCACCCCACCTCTGCTCCGGCCTTCCTGCCCCCCAGGTGCCCTCAGAAAGGCCTGGAGCGCGGGGCCTGCCAGCCACAGAACTGCGTCCGTCCGGGCACTCACGCTGCGATCTGGCCCCTGGAACCTCCAGGTGGACTGCCAGTTCTAAAAGCGTTGAGCTGGGACCCGTGTCTCCTCCTCACCGGGCAGGTGTCAGCCTGGCTGAGGGTGAGGGGAGCAGGTAGCGCGGCAGAGACGCCGAGCCCACAGCGCTGCCCACAGCTCCTCCTGGGGGGGAGGAGGAGGAGGGATGGGGGCGGGAGGCGGAGCCCACAGAGGCGCTGTCACCTGGCACCCAGGTGTCTGAGCGCCTCACGCAGCCCCACGTGGTTGAGGCCACGTGAAGGCCCACAATCTTCTCTCAAAGAAGAAAGCCCCAGATGTTCCCTCTCCTTGTTTGCCTCTCCCTGCCTCCCTGCCTCCCTGCCTCCTCTCTCTGACTCCCTCCACTTCTCTCTGAGCCCCTGCCTCCTCTCTCTGACTTACTGCCTCCTCCCTCTCCTGCCTCCTCCCTCTGACTTACTGCCTCCTCTCCCTCCTGCCTCCTCCCTCTGACTTACTGCCTCCTCTCTCTCCGGCCTCCTCCCTCTGGGCCTTTAGCCCATCCAGTCACTGATATTAGCGGGTCCGTAAGAGGAGCCCTGGGGGTGGAGGCTGGGTAGGTGGTGATGGAGACAAACACTGTTCCCGGGGGCTGCTGGCCGCCTTCCCTCTCAGTCTAGAGCCAGACAGCGGTGACCACCAGCAGCCAGCTCCCTGCAGAGGGACTTGGGGAGGGAGGAGGCTGTCCCGGTGTGGGACCTCTTTCCCCATCTCTGCCGAAGGCCCCGAAGGAGACCGGGAAGGGTTCACTGCCCTGGACCCTCCATCCCTGGCTCCCACTGCCCACCTGTGCGTGAGCCCTCCTTGTCACAGCCCCCCGGCCCACCGGGCAGGGCGGGGGTGGAGGGAGAAGGCCCAGAGGCGGAGCCATTTGCTTCATGCACCCGTGGATCACTTACTGAGCGCCAGCTGTGCACTCGGCACTGGAATCCGGTGGGATAAATGGAAAGATGGCCTCAGACATGAGTAGGGTGGGGGGTATGGGGGGGCTTAGCTTGGACTCACTGTCCTGGCTCCCGTATTACCTCGGGGGCCAGTCGCGTAGCTTGAAGCACCAGGTCCTTCTTGGTGAAGGGAGGCCGATAGCAGGTGCTTCAGAGGGAGGCGGGGAGGAGGCTCCGAGGCAGCCCGTCCCTCCTTCCCCGCTGGCAGGCTGGCTGTGTAACCAGGAGCGGGTCACTAAGCTCCCCCGTGTGGCAGTGCCCCCTCCGTGTGGTAGGACACCTCACCTGCCCCCTGGGGTTACTGAGGGGTGAAGGGGGTCAGGCGTGTCCTCGTCACTTGGGACATTCTGGGATGTGTCACCTGCAAGATAAATGCCGGCTGTTAGTTCGTCTACACTCAGCACTGCGCCTGGCACGCGTGGTCGCCTGGAGTCGGCCTCCCTCCCTTCTCCTCCCCCCCCCCCCGAGGAGGAGCTGTGGGCAGCGCTGTGGGCTCAGCGTCTCTGCTGCTGCCTGCTCCCCTCACCCTCAACCGGGCTGACACCTGCACAGTGAGGAGGAGACACAGGTCCAAGTTCAACGCTTTTAGAACTGACAGTCCACCTGGAGGTTCCAGGGGCCAGATGGCAGTGTGAGTGCCCGGACGGAGGACGCAGTTCTGTGGCTGGCAGGCCCCGCACTCCAGGGCCTTTCTGAGGGCACCTGGGGGGCAGGAAGGCCGGAGCAGAGGTGCGGCGGGGGCTTGGTTAAGGGTGATGGTTGTCCTGGCTCCAGGCCTGGGGCCAGCCGTGCGCTGAGCAGCCTCACTGTGTGCCGAGCAGCCTCACTGGGTGCATCTCTTAGCAAGTCGTTCCCTGGCATCACGTGGTCGCCTGGAATCAGCCACGGCAGCAGTGTGTTCGCCACGGAGATTGACAACCGCTAGCAATTAGAGCTTTCTAAAAAGCTATTTTTTTGGGGGAAGCTCAGCGGCTGTCCGTCGGCTGGTAGGCTGGACGGAGGCCTGGATCCCCGGGCGGGACGTGTGCCCGGAGCCTGCACACAGGTCTGCCTCCGCCTCGGGCCTCGGCCTCGCGGCAGACAGAGCAGTACGAAGCCGGGGCGGGCCTTCCGTGTACCACATGGGCGAGCCAGTCCGGCCACTGACCTGGGGCATCGGGGTGGGCCGGCCGGAGCCAGCACGCACACCCCTTTGCGACTCCTCTGAGCCCCCGTCTTCCCCGCCTGCACCTCCCCGTGAGGCAGCCTGGGGGTCACTATTCAGGGGCCTGTATCCATTCCTCGTGCCTCTCCTCTAGAGAGGAAGGGCTCGCTGCTGGGGAGGGTGGGGGTCCAAGCAGCCCTCAGACAGGAGTTTAGCCTTTGAGCCGGACCCTGGGACATCCAGGGAAGGGGGTGACCCGGGGAGGGACTAGCCTGAGCTGGGGAGTCAGATCTCAGCAGAGCTCCAACCAGCTGGGGTGGCGGGGGCTCGGGGGTCCCGGGGGGTTCTCGTGGGTGTTGAGGTAGGAAAGGAGGGTGTCTGGGCTGTGACCGGCCTTTGCGGGGGGCTGAGGGGGCTCCCGGAGGGTTGGAGCTCGGATTCCTTGCAGCCTCGTCCACAAGGCGGGGGGCTCCCACAGAAAGTTCTGGGCCTGTCGGAACCGTAAGCCCTCGGAGTGAGGAGGACTTGAGTGGTTCACGGGTCACATCTCCCACCCATACCGCCCAGTGCAGGTCCCCGGGTGTCCCGAGGGGGGCAGACTCCCAGGGCCCGGGGGGGGGGGTGGAAATTCCGGGCAGCCCCACGCTCTGGCGTGAAGGACGTGGTCTGGACACGGCCTTTCCCGTCCGTGTCCTGGGACCACAGGCTTCTGGGAGGCGGGAGGCGGGAGGGGCGGGTGGCTCAGGGAGAGAGCGGAATCTTAATGAGTTGACATCTCCGGTCTCGCCCTTGACAGTAGCTGTGTGAGTTGGGTCCATTCTATAGGCGAGAACAGCGACTCCCAGGAAAGTGGGCGACTCGCCCAGGAGTGAGTGAGAGAGTGAGTGAGAGAGTGAGTGAGTGATAAAATGAGGGTTCGAGCCCTCGCAGTCGGTGTTGGAATGAATAAGCGGCGAGTGAGTAGGTGAGCGGGTGGGCGGGTGAGTAGGTGAGCGGGTGGGTGAAGGAGGAAAGAAACGAGGGTATGAAGGAATGAACGTGCAGAACCCCAGAGCCGCTTAGAGAGACCCTAGCCCAGGGGTGGGCAAGCTTTTTGACTCTAGGGCCACCATGGGTTCTTACACCGGGCCGGAGGGCCGGAACAAAAGCAACCTGACCATGCTGGCACTCTCCTCTTGGGCTGCTGGTGAAGGAGCGGAGGGGCGAGCAAGAGAACCCTCCGCTCTTTCGGCTCCGCGGGCCGGAGAGAACAGCCGAACGGGCCGTCGTTTGCCCACGGCTGCCCTAGCCCGCCCTTCCCATGTTGCAGACAGGAAACTAAGACCCGGTCAGGAGCCGGGCAGAGGAGGCCACGGCCTCCAGCGAGGGCGGCAGGGCTGCCCCGGGGCCTGCTGACAGCCCTCCCCCTCTGCCGCAGCCCCGAGCCATGATGAAGACGCTGTCCAGCGGGAACTGCGCCTTCAGCGTGCCCGCCAAGAACTCGTACCGCATGGTGGTGCTGGGCGCCTCCCGGGTGGGCAAGAGCTCCATCGTCTCCCGCTTCCTCAGCGGCCGCTTTGAGGACCAGTACACGCCCACCATCGAGGACTTCCACCGGAAGGTGTACAACATCCGCGGGGACATGTACCAGCTGGACATCCTGGACACGTCCGGCAACCACCCCTTCCCCGCCATGCGCCGGCTCTCCATCCTCACAGGTGGGTGCCCGGGCGGCGTGGGGGGGCCCATGGGCGCCTGAGCAGAGCGCTCGCCCGCCCATCGTCTGCGGTCAAGGTCACAGCAGGCCACACGGGCGCTGCTGCTGGTCCCGGCTCAGATTCCATTCTGTGCACCTCGGGCCCGTTGCTCAGGACGCTGGGAGCTGCCTTCCTGACCGGGAGCCGGCAGACAGACATGGGCTGGGGAGGGTCCCCTCCCAGGACGGAGGGGCTGCTGCCTCCCCCTCGGAGGTGGCTCCGTGGAGCCCCAGGGCCCCGGCCAGTCTGCTGGGCTCCGGGCCCCTGACCTCCCGTGCCCTTGGCCCCCGCTCAGAGCGGTACGAGCGGGCGCCCGGGAGGGAGGGCCAGCTGGAGGGCAGTGGTGGGGGGGCTGCCCACGCCGGGGGCTCGGTAGCAATGCCAGTGACGGTGGCGGTGATCCCTCACACGTACTGAGAGCTGTGCGGCTGGGCCCACGGTCTTAGAGTTCGGCATTTGTTTATCTAACCCTCGCCGGTAACCTTGGGGAGGGGTGGGGAAACCGAGGAACAGCGAGGTTCAGTCACTCCGAGTGGTAGCACAGCCGACACCTGGCAGTCTGTCTCAGGCTGGACCACTAAGCTATCCTGAAGCCGCTCAGCCCTGCGAGCTGGTGGGAGGGAGGGGGAGGGGGTGGGGGGTTGAGAGGCAGGTGGAGATAGTTTCTGGTGGTAACAAAGGGGGCAGGCCTAGAGACCAGGCTGCCTGGGTCCAAATCCTGCCCCCCCCCCCCCCATCCCCGGATTCCTGGATTGGTGCTGGGCATAGACTTGATCTCTTTGTGCCTCGCTTTCCTGTCTGCTGTTGGCATCCCGTTAGCACCCATCCCTGAGGCCACTGTGAGCAGGAAATGCGTTCGCCCACGAGGAGCGCTGGGTGGCGGGTAGCAGGGGCTCAGTGGCCGAGGGAGAGAAGGACAGCGGCATGTGTGATGTGCCCGCGGCCGCCCCCTGCTCAGCGGGGGCGAAGGGACGGGGGGAGCAAGTGACCCCCCCCCAGTCACCGGCAAAGTGGCCCCCCAGTCAGGTACTTCTGCACCCCGAAGCCCATGTCAGGCCCACCCTCCCCTCCCCCCACACCCTGCTCAAGCCCCCTCGTGGGGTGCCAGACTTGGGGTGACATAGTCCGTATTTCGGAGAGGGCAGTGTGTGAGTAGAAAGAGCCCTGGGTTGACCTGGGTTCCAGTCCTGGCTCTTCCGTCGGAGTGGCGTAGGCATGTGACCGGAGGCCTGGATCGCGTTCTTGCCGGCTGCTCGGAGGAACGTGCGTGGGGGCCCTTCCGGCTCAGGGTGCATATTGCTGGACTGTCAGGCCTTGGGGAGGGGCCGGGGTGCCCACCCACGTAGCCAGGCTGGCATCTGAGGCAAGGAGCGGGGGAGACGCAGTGAGCGACCACAGGCATGTTTTCAAAGTTCATCCTGAACGACACAAACCGTGTACACACACACACACACCCTCCTTTAACCATACAGACCGGGCTACAAAGCCCCCCTGACTCGTGCCCCCTCCCCCGGCCCTGCCCCCTCCGGAGGTGGCCACCCCTCAGAGTGGGTGGACTCTTCCGGCCCGCCCCCCCCCCCCCCGCCGGCCCATCAACATTCCTGTTTGAATCCGTGACGGGAGCGCTTTCGTCTGCTGCCCTTTCGCGTGCGTGTACATTCCGAGCACATCTGCCTGCCGCTCACGTTCCGCTCACCGGTCCGCGCCTCCTTTCCCAACCTGGCGCCGATGATGCGTACACGCTGAGAGCCGAGAGCCGAGAGCCGAGAGCCGAGGGCCATCCACTCCGCCGCCGCCTCCCCCTCCGGCTGCCAGCCCCGCCGCCGGCCCTGCAGCGAGGCGCAGCCGTGCATTTGAATGTGTGGAGGCTGCCGAGTCCTCAGGGGCCCCGATTAGCCCAATGGGACGGGCTGGCAGCCCAAGTGGAATCGGCTGCCAGGCTGGTACTGCCTGGCTGGTGCTTTCCTAACCAGCCCCACCGTCATCCATCCCACCCCACCCCACCCCATCCCGTCCCGCCCCACCCCGTCCCATCCCTTCCCACCCTAACCCATCCCACTCCACCCCACCCCGTCCCATCCCACCCCACCCCACCCCACCCCACCCCACCCCACCCCATCCCGTCCCGTCCCGTCCCCCCCAACCCCCCCACCCCACCCCGTCCCATCCCTTCCCACCCTAACCCATCCCACCCCACCCCACCCCATCCCGTCCCATGGAGCTGAGGGATCTGGGGCGGGCTGCTGGCCCTTTCTGAGCCGCAGTTTGCTCACCCGGACCACGAAGGTAGCACACCTCACAGAGGCCTTGTAGGGACCCGGGGAAACGGTGGGCGCGGAGTGTGTGGCCCGTGCTCGCTCCTGAAGGTGCGAGTCCTCATTATCACTGTGGCGCCCAAGACCACGGGCCGGCATCACTGCACCCATCTCCAGTGCCCCTCGGGGTCACCCCACAGGGCAGTGCTTCACGCACCCGGGGCGGACGGGGAAATGGGGTTTGGAGAGGTCGAGTGGCCCCCTGAAGGTCATCAGGTGGCCCCCTGAAGGTCAGGTGGCCGGTGAGCAGAGGAGGCAAGATGTACCCCAGGCCACCCGATGCCACACCGAGTGCCTGCTGTGCGTGAGGTGCAGGCCCCCTCCTCCCGTGGACATTGTGTGTGCTGTTGCTCTGCCACCGTCCCCACGAGCGCACGCGTGGCCCCGCCCTGCGGGGACACGGGGGTGAAGGGCCGCGTGGTCTCCTTGGCGGGGGGCGCAGCGGGCCGCCGGGAGCCGCCCCGCATGCTCACCGCCCCGGCTTTCTCCCCCCGCAGGGGACGTCTTCATCCTGGTGTTCAGCCTGGACAGCCGGGAGTCCTTCGACGAGGTCAAGCGCCTGCAGAAGCAGATCCTGGAGGTCAAGTCCTGCCTCAAGAACAAGACCAAGGAGGCGGCGGAGCTGCCCATGGTCATCTGCGGCAACAAGAACGACCACGGCGAGCTGTGCCGCCAGGTGCCGGCCACCGAGGCCGAGCTGCTGGTGTCGGGCGACGAGAACTGCGCCTACTTCGAGGTGTCGGCCAAGAAGAACACCAACGTGGACGAGATGTTCTACGTGCTGTTCAGCATGGCCAAGCTGCCGCACGAGATGAGCCCCGCGCTGCACCGCAAGATCTCCGTGCAGTACGGCGACGCCTTCCACCCGCGGCCCTTCTGCATGCGCCGGGTCAAGGAGACGGACGCCTACGGCATGGTGTCGCCCTTCGCCCGCCGCCCCAGCGTCAACAGCGACCTCAAGTACATCAAGGCCAAGGTCCTCCGGGAGGGCCAGGCCCGGGAGCGGGACAAGTGCTCCATCCAGTGAGCCGCGGGGGCGGGACGGGACCCCGGGGCGGGGTGGCCCCCGTGCCCGCACCCCCCGCCCGCCAGAGACCCCCCCGGTGGCAGCCGTGGGCACCCACCGGACTGGAGGACCCCAGCCTTGAACCTCTGGACGTCCTCTTGCCTTCCTGCCTCTTCCCCCTGATTCCACGGATCCCCCCGCCCGCCCCGGCCCCAGCTCCGCCGGGCGGGGACGGATTTCTGCCGAGCAGGCTGGGAGGCAGCTGGACTTGATTGCAGGGACCCACGCCGAGTCTTCCTGCCCTTGGGCCGTAAGAAAACTGATGCCAGAGGGGCCGGGACCCCTGCCTCCCCCCGGGCCCCCCGGGATGGAGACGGGATGAAAACGGCACCGGAGCAGCTGGGAGAGCTCGGGAGACCCAGCCCGGCCCCTGCACGCCCGGTCCTGACACTCCGGCCCTCCGGCTCTGCGGTTTCTACCCCGCCCCCCGCGTGGGCCCCGGCTGCCCGGGACCTCCAGCCGGGGGCGTCTGTGTGTGCGAAGGGGGTGCGGCCACGACTCTGGGACCACCTGCCTCCTTCCTCCGCCCCCAACCCCCCGTCCGCTGGTTTACTTTGTTGTCACAGCTGTTCCCCCGTCGTGTGTAGTGTGTAGGAATGAAACCCTTGTACTGTGAAAGCCTAGTGACCCCTCGTTGGCCACCCGCCGCCCAGTCCACGTCCGCCGCCTCCCCCGCGCCCCCATCAGGGGGTCCCCATGGGCCTGTCCGCCCTCCATCGGAGCTTTACACGTCACACTCGCTCGGGCCGGGCTGGGCCTGGCCGCTTCTGCCCCAGCACCCTCCCCCCTCCCTCCTCGCCTCCCCCCCCCCCCCCCCCCCCGCCCCAAGCTAGTTCAGGACAGAGGTCCACCTAGAACCGGGCTCTCCTTGGTGCTGGGCCCCCTGTGCGCTGGAAACAGGGCGAGTGATGCACTTTATGACCCCGAGGCCAGGGCCTTCCCCTTCCCTGGCCGCCTTCCCGCCACCCGCCCCGCCTCTGCCCACCCCGCTGTCCCAGGGCCTTCTGCGAGTGCGCACAGCTGGTGGGAGGCTTCGACCAGCAGCTGGGAGCCGGGGCCGAGCCTGGGAGGAGCCGGCAGAGAGGCTCCGGGTGGGTCTTTTTCTCGTGCCCGGGGGGGGGGGGGGGCAGTCCTGGGGACCGGAGGATTTGAACCTCCAGACCAAGCGCTCTTGTCATCCGCTCTTACGTGTGCACTTTGTATTTTAATCTCCTAAAAAACACGGATGTTTAGGGCCGCAAAGAACCTTATAATAACCGTCTCGGGATTCTTCCCAAGGCCCAGAGAGGGTAAGCAACTTGCCCGAGGTCACACAGCAAGTCTGTGCGTGGCAGACACAGGGCTAGGTCTGGGCATTCAGCGCACACCGTGATGTGTGTCCTCTCCTCACGCTGCCTCTGAGATTTCCTGTGGGACCGGTGTGCATTGTGTCCACATATGCAGCGTGCACGCATGTGAACACACACACACACACACACACAAGCCCTAGCCTCGGCTCTGCACACCCTCCACCCCCACCCGGCCCCTGCTGCCCACTGCAGCGGCCCCGACCTGCATCTGTGCCCCTGCCCTCCTCCCCTTCCCCCCAAACCTTGGCCGGGACAGGCGTGTGGCCTGGTCTCGCCCGGATCTCTGTGCGGCCTCTCCATTAAAGTGGGTTTGTTTCTAAGCTGTGTCCTTGACCGTGTGCGTTTCCCAGCGGAGGTGGCCTCTCCCCACCACAGCTGGCCTTTCCCTCCCCGAGTGGGACCTGCAGGGGTCCTCGCTCTGTTCTGCGTGTCCACGTTGGCCTTCAAGGTTAAGGATGTGGGGGGAGGGGGGCATACACTCCAAGCCTCTCCTCACCCAGGTCCTCTTGTGGGGAGGGCGGGGGGAGACAGGTGCTGAGCGTCTGTCTAGAGGGGGGGCCAGGGGGACTGTCAGCCCATTGGCGTCACTGTGCCTGAGTTCCACGTGGCTCCTGTTTTGCCCCCAGGGGCACCTGGCCATGTCTAGGAACCGGGTGGGGGAGGGGTGTCGTGCCCCTGGTGTCCGGTGGGAGGCGGCTAGGGGTGCCGCTGAGCCCTCCTGTGGCCGGGACAGCCACCGCGTGGGCGGTCAGCCCTGTGGGCCGGTCACTGCCCGGGCCTGTGTGCCCTCCTGGACAATGGGACAGGGCAGGGGTGGGGCGGCAGGTGGAGGGAGAGGGAGAAGGTCTTGTCCTGGGACAACCCTGAGCGTGCCACCTTGGACCGGGTCCCGCCTGGGCGGGGGAAGGGGGGAGGGAAGGGAGCGGGCCGGGCGGGCTGCGTGCCTCCCACCCTCGTCCCCTGCCGCCCCGGGTCTTCAGCTCCAGGAGAAAAACAAGATGGCAGAGTGGGGAGGTGGCAGAGCTGGGGAGGTGGCCGGCTGGGGAGTCCACACCAGAGCCATCGAGCTCCCTGTGGCCGAGGACTCAGAGGCAGAGAGAGGCAGGCAGGCCCCCGCGTGCAGGCAGCTCGGGAGCCAGAGCCCGCCCACTCACAGAGCAAGGTGCGCCCCCCCCCCCAGGGCTGTGGGGGAGGCAACACCAGGTGGCCCTGGGAGGCAGGGAGCAGGGGAGCGCGCCCCACCTCTGCCCACCCAGGAGCCCCGCCCCTCCATCTTGGCCCACCCCAGCCCGAGAAGATCAGTATGGGAGGCAAGTCGCTCCGATGCCTCCCCGCGCCTGGTTACTCCCTCTGCGCCTCTAGATGCCCTGAACAGGGAAGCCTCGGGGCGCACCACAGTGAGCCTCCCACGGCGTCCCCCCATCCCTCCACCCCCGCCCAGCCAGCCCACCCCTCCCTGTGCGACCCCAAGGGCGTCCCGTCCTCGCCCCAATGTCAGCAGGTTCGGCTCTGAGTGAGAGGTGGGGAGGAGGCAGCCAGGCCAGACCGCCCCCCGCCCCCCCAGCCCCTCGCAGCCCCGTGCTGTCCACGGGAGGATTGATATTCCCGTTACATAACCCGAGACATTCCGATCGTTGCTAAACAGAACACGCTCGCTCCGGCCCCACGTCCCTGCATCCCACACTCTCGCCCCGGAGTGGGGTGAGCCGGCAAAGGGCTTTGGCAGAGAGAGATTTCCCCGGCAGATCTCTCCTTAGCCCTGGGACGGGGGTGGGGTGGGGTGGGGTCAGGCTGTAGGAAAATTCTTCTCTCGGGAGACCCTTCTTCAGAGACAAGCCCAGGGCAGCCCGGGGAAGGGGCGGCTGGAGGTCTGATTTCAGAGAATTCTGCACTGCAGATTCCAAGTACGCGTTCTGTTCCACCTCCCTGAACCTGCCACTTAAAAGAGAAAAAACCTTCCGTCTGCGTCACAGCCTGGCCGGCGGGGGCGGGGGCGGGGGTGTGTGCGCTGAAGGGAGGCCAGCCGGGACGCGGAGGCAAAAGCTGCCGGGAACAGGGGGAGGGGGAGGGGGAAGGGAATGGGAACGGACCTGTGTTGAAGACCTACTGTGCGCCGAGCAGCGCGCTGGGTCTGTTCCCTGTACCCTGTCATTAGATTCTCCTGGCAACGCTTTGTAGAAGGATGACCGATCCCTTTCTGCGTCTGAGGGAAGCCGAGGCTCGGAGAGGTAAAGCCACTTTGCCCCGGGGTTGCACAGCCAAGTGGCAGGTCTGGGTTTGAGTCCACGTCTGATCGCAAAGCATGCGTCCTCCCCGGAGCTGTTGTAGCCGGGCCGGCTGGGGGGCTGCTCTGGAAGGAGAGGCCAGCAGACTGGACGTGGTTCAGGAGCCAGGCAGGTGCAATCCACAGGGGGGCGGGCGGGGGGGGGGGACCCTACAGCTCACAGCAAAAGGAGCGCTTGGCTTTTTCTGGAGGAGAGTCCGAGGTAAGCGTGCGAGGCCAGAGGGCGGCTCTGCTCCGCCCGCTCACTCAGGCCCAGTCTCCACAGTCGTGTCACCATCGGCGAGGTCGAAGCCACAGCCACGCCCAGGTTCCACGAGGGACCGGGAAACGCGTGCAGAGGATGCATCGGGCTTCTGTCGGCGCCCTGGACTCATCCCTTCCACTCACGTCCCCCGGACCAGCGCAGTCACGTGACCGCCCGTCCCACCGGCGAGAAGGGCTGGGAGAGGCAGCTCCCTGCTAGGCGGCTGGGGGCCCTACGGGGACCCATTACTGGAGAGAAAGCGGGGGGCCATCCGGGGGCCAGTCTCTGCCCAGTTGCCTCCTGCCGTGGGTCCGGGACCTCACCTGCAACCTGACCTAAGCTCCGCTCAGCAGCCCCCATCAGAGGCCGCCCTGACCTCCCGCTGCTTCTTTTCTTTTTCTTTTAAAGAAATATATATTTTATTGAGTTTTTACAGAGAGGAAGAGAGAGGGATAGAAAGCTAGAAACATCGATGAGAGAGAAACATCAGTCAGCTGCCTCTTGCACACCCCCTACTGGGGATGTGCCCGCAACCAAGGTACATGCCCTTGACCGGGATCGAACCCGGGACCTTTCAGTCTGCAGACCGAGGCTCTATCCACTGAGCCAAACCGGTTTTGGCTCCCGCTGCTTTTTCAAATGCCTCTGGCTCTATCTCCCCCTGCCCCTCGGTGAAAGCACATTGACTGGCCCACCATTTTTCTCATCTGTACTCAAGGCACTGCAGGTGGCAGACAGCCTCAGTGAAGAATCCTGGGGCCCTGGCCGGTAGCTCAATGGTTGGAGCATCCCCCGGAGCACTGAAGGGTTTGGGGTTTGATTCCCGGTCAAGAGCACATACCTGGGCTGCAGGTTCGATGCCTGGCCCAGGTTGGGGTGTGTGCAGGAGGCAACCTCCTGTGGCTGTCCCGGCCACAGGAGGGTTCAGCAGCACCCCTAGCCACCTCCCACCAGACGCCATGTGTCTTTCTCATATCAATGTTTCTCTCTCTCTCCCCCGCCCCCTCCCTCCTTACACACTCTCTAAAAATCAATGGGGAAAATACCCTCGAGGGGAGGATTAACAACAACAAAACCTCCTCAGCCCTTGAGGGACATCAGTCTTCTTCGGAGGACTTTCCCTTCTCCCCCCGCTGCCGTCTCTGAGCCCCCAAAGCTGGGGAAGCTGGGATGTCTCTCCTCGCCTGGCGCTGTGGGCCTCACTGACGGTCCATGCCCGCCGCGTGGTGGGCGAGGGCGCCTGCGGGCCACCTGGGCAGCCACACACCCGGCGTGGCCCCTCCGGCAGCGGCAGCCCCGCCGTGTGCCTCCGAGGAGCCAGCCCGGGCACGTGGCTTCTCCGAACCTCCGCCTCCTCGCCCCGAACCTCAGGACCATCAGAGGTGCACACGAAAGCACCAGGCAATGGGTAACCTGGGGTGCAAACGCCCGCCTGATGTGTGGTCACTGAGGTCACTAAGACACGGTCCCCCAATTCTTTGTCTTGCCTCCCTCCAAGAGGTGGGGCCCATGTCCCCCTCCCCTTGAGCCGGACCAGCTCCTGGCTGCCGGGACCAGCGGAGTGGCAGGCGTGATGCTCGGCGAGGTCTGGGCCAGCCCAGAAAAGGCCCCCGCTCGGCCTGCTTCTCCTGGTTCTCTCCAATCGGGACGCTCGCTCGGATCCCAGCTGCGGGGCCGTGAAGCCCCTCTTCGTGAAGAGGCCAGGCCGTGGTGCCCCGAAAACCGTTCTCGCTGAGCCCAGCCCAAATGCCAGACCCCGGCCGGCAGGAGGCTCCAGCTGCAGCCATTCCCGCCTTTGGGAGCAGGGATAGGCCCATCTGGCTGCAGGAAACGTGCTGTCTGGGCGCGAAAGGGGGCGAGGAGAGCAGGTGGGAGGGGGTTCCGTTACCCAGCTGGGAGCTGATGGCATGAACGAGACTCTTCTGAGACACGGGGCAGGGATGGCGAGGAGAGGGCGATTCCAGGGGGCAGAACTGAAGGCCTGGGCCCCAGTCCAGGTGTGGCTGTGGCACTGGCTGGCGAGTCCAGGGTGGGGCTCAGGATTGGCATTGGGGCAGCGGGTGGGTGGTGGTGCCAGTCACCGAAATGAGGCTCCAGGCGGGAGAGGGTGCGGTTGGAAGGCCATGCGTGGTGGAGAACGGGGGGGGGGGGGGGGGGAGACGAGTTGAGTTTGGGAGGAGGAAGGGAGAAGGGAGAGGTGGGTGGGAAGCCACGCGCGGGCAGCGGGAGCCGGCCGGGGAACAGGACAGCTGG
Source organism: Vespertilio murinus (assembly GCA_963924515.1). Classification (NCBI taxonomy): domain Eukaryota; kingdom Metazoa; phylum Chordata; class Mammalia; order Chiroptera; family Vespertilionidae; genus Vespertilio; species Vespertilio murinus. Next base: position 189,041,850 of record OZ004707.1, read on the forward strand.
AGAAGGAGGGGATGGCCCCCGTGTCAGACCCTGCCCAGGAGAGCCGGAGGGCGTGGGCCAGACGCTGGAGGAAGCCCAGCTGGAGGGCAGGCAGCATATCACGGACACCTGGGGGGGGGCACGGCAAGGGCACCTTCTTCTATTTATTTATTTTTTAATAATAGATTTGAGAGATAGAGAAAAGGGAAGGGAGGGAGGGAGGGAGGGAGAGAGAGAGAGAGAGAGAGAGAGAGAGAGAGAGAGACATCAATGACGAGAACCATTGATCGGCTGCCTCCTGCACGCCCCCTACTGGGGATTCGAGCTTGCACCACCCTGGGCCTGCGCCCTGACTGTGAATGGAACTGGCGACCTCTTGGTTCACAGGCCGACGCTCCACCACTGAGCCACACCAGCCGGCCTTTTCCTCTTTTTTAAAACGTTTTAATGAGCATGGCGGTGACATGGAAGAGAGACGCGGCGCCACACCAAGGGGGTGGTGAGTGCCACCATTATTCTTTGCGATGGAGGGGCTGGAACCTGTTGCAATGCTGTTGAGAAAGACCCAGAGAAGAAAGCTGACGCTGGAGGGAGAGAAGGGAGGGTGATGACGGAGGATGTGGGGAGGGCTGGGCTCCAGGGCGCAGGGAGGCTTGGCCGACCTCCAAGGGGAGGACGGCGGGGGAGGACGGCAGGGGGAGGAGGGCGGGGGGAGGGCTGCGCCTGAGCCCGCAGAGCCGCAGGGGGGCCTGTGTCCTCCCTCCAGGGTCGCCGGCGTCCTGGTGTGCTGCCTGCTGGGGACGAGGCCGGTCCCCGGGAGAGAGAGTGTGTTCTCCGCTCTCTGGTATTTTTACAAGAAATCAGACTGAAATAGAAAGATCCACATCCATTTATCCGAAAGGAGAAGGGGGCAGAGGTGACCACGGCTGCAGCCCAGCGGGGTGGGGACTGGAATGGCCGAGACGAGGAGAGGACCTTTTATTCCCCCCCCCCCCCACGCCGCCCGGGGCGCTGGGGCCGAGGCCTGGGGGCTCAGGGAACCGGGGGCGGGAGGGGCGGACGGGGGCCTTCATTGAGGGAAAGGTGAGACTCGGAGGAAGTAACAATTTCACGGCTCGGAAGGGTTTGTGGAATTCTAGCAGGAAGGACTTCCTGGAGGCAGGGAATTGTATTATTCTACTTAAAATAAACATAATTACACAAAAGGTTCGCTCCGCGCCTGCCGTGTCACCAGCTCACCGTACCGACGAGCCACTCAGCCGTGATTACTAATCACGTCCACGCATGTTTAAGGTTTGACTTCCCCCAGCTCCCCCAGGTTTTTTTTTCCGGAGGCTTATGCTCACGGTGGACCCTTGGCAGTCACAGGAGACCAGACGCATGATCTTATTTGTTTGTTTTTAATCCTCATCCGAGGATATCTTCCCTTTGGTTTGTTTTTTAGAGGGAGTGGAGGGGAGGGCAGAGGGAAAGGGGATAGAGAGAGAGAAACATTGTTGAGAGAGAGAGAGAGAGAGAGAGAGAGAGAGAGAGAGGCACATGGATTGGTTGCCTCTCACATGCACCCCAACAGGGGATAGAGACTGCAACCCAAGGCACGTGCCCTTGACCGGGCACCGAACCCGAGACCCTTTGGTCCCTGGGCCGGCACCAGACACACGATCCTTAAAAATGCCCCCCCTGGGAGCTACTGTCCCCAGCAAAGTGTGAGTGATGTGTGAAGCTGCCGTTGTGGGCGGTTAGCGGCTCTAAAGCAAGGACCTGGGTTTTTGACGGGAGGGGTTACTCCCCCGCCGCCTGCCCCCCTCCCGCCGGCTCTGCGCCGGCTCGGGGCCCCCTGGGCGGCAGGCAGACCCCCCCCCCCCCGGCTCCCAGGCTCCCATCGGAGCAGCACATGGTGGAACCCGGGAGCTGCCGGCTGGGCCGGCCGAAGGAGACTCTGCTCGTTAATCCACCCCCCGCTTCTGTGTCTCAGACGAACAGCCAGCACGGCTGCAGAGGTTTCATCTTTCTTGCCCTGATTAGCACTAGCGACGGGAATTCTTCCGAGGCCCTTCTCCTGCAGGAAACTGCGGATCCCTCGGGGCCGGCCGGCCTCCCTCGCTCGCTCCGTCCCCTGCTGACATTTCAGCCTCACAGAAACATAAACTCTGACGAGGCCCCGGCCTGCGGGTCACTTGGAGCCGAACTGCATGCTAAACCCTCAAACCTCAGGGACTTTGGGGCTTCCCAACCTTTCCCCTTCCCGGTGTAGCCTCTAAGCCACCTAATGTTCTACACTGCCTGACACACACGCACAGGTGCACACATGCAAACACACACTCGCACACATAACACACATATGTACATGCATGCACACACAGGCATATGGATCCGCTTATGTACACGTGAGCACCTACATGCACATAGGCAGATCACAAGACACATGAACACATGCTTACACACACTGGTTCACACCCATGCTTGCACACAGAGACACTTGTACCTTACCCATGAACACACGTTTGTGCATGTGGAACACAAGCACGCACACACATGTATACCACCATACACACAGGGACACATGCAATTACAGCCATACCGGCATACAAATGCTTGCACACACATGCACACACAACACACACACAGATACACCCTCACACACATGCACACACAACATGCATGCTTGCAAGACACACACGCACACGTGCAGAAGCCCGGCAGGCGCAGGCATGCACAGCGCCCTGCCAAGAACAAGTGAGGAGGAGGAAGCAGCCACATCATTCTTTTTCCTCTCGTTCAAATGACTTCTCTTTCTTGGCACCAACTTTGTTTTGATATATTCGTTATTTTTTTTTTAGAACACGAAGACATGGGACTGAAACCAAGTCCCCGGTTTTGCAGATGGGACATGCGATTTCTAGCAATGAATCTTCCTGGACAAGATGACATAACAACAGAGGAATCGGAGGCCCGGAGAGCTGGTTCTCTCTGCAGCTCCCCCAGGCCCCGGGCCTGCAGGAGGGGGGGCGGCACCGCGGAGGGAGGGACGCTGGACGGGAGCCTCAATCTCCTTCCCGGCGGCTCTGACACTCCTAGGCGGTGGGCACAGGGTCCCTTTGCTCCCCGTCTCCGGTCCCCTCCGCGGTGACATCTGACGGCTCGGGCATAACAGATGGAGACATCGTGGCGCTTCCCTAGGGCCGCGCAGCTAGAACCCGGGTGTGTCGGTGCCCACGCAGGGTCTAACCAGCCCCAGGGCCCCCAGCTGTGAGCATGCGCCCGTGCCCGGGGCCTGGCTAAAATGCCGAGTCTGAGCCAGCGGGTCCGGAGTGGCCCCAGATCCTTCCTGACCCTCTTTCAGGAGACGCCGCTGCGGCTGCACCTTCACTAGAAAGGCCTTACCGCCCTCCACACGTTCTGAAAGGTAGAGGGGGTTTGCCACCCCCTCCCCACCGCACCCCAAGCCCCTGGGCGGGACAGCGATGGCGTCACCTTCGCTCAGCACTGCCCTTTCCCCTTGGGCTCCGGGGCTCCCCAGCAGCGCCCTCCCCCCTTTTCCGAGCCAGCGCCTCCCCGGCCCCCCACCTTCACAGCTGTGGCTGTCGGAACACCCACGTTCTGGTTCGTGGCCTCAGAGCTCCTTACCACAGGGAGGCCCGGGCCGGTCCCGCCGCCTGCCGGAGCCTCAGTTTCCCCCTCGGTGTGACCAGGCGGCTGGGCTTGCTCTCTGCCCGGCTGCACTCGGCAGAGCCTTACCCCGTACCCTGGCCCCGGGCCGCTCTCCAGGGGGGAGGCCCACCCGTGGGTGCTTTCAAACAGCTGCCCAGGTGTCGGGACGGGCGCCCGGCTGAGCACCGCCGCTCCGGTGCCCGTGGGGTCAGCCCAGCGCTGTCGGGTGGGTGCCCAGGCCGGGCCTGCACGGGGACCCCACGGTCAGACAGACGCAGGCTCGGAGCGGACGGCGCGGCCTCGGCGGTTCCGGTGGCCCGGTGCCCACGGGCAGAGCCCGCCGGGACGCTGAGGGCGACGCCCCTCCCTGGCTTCCAGGTGAACCTTCCCTTCTGACTGGCACACGGCGCACATGCTAATTAAAGACTCAACCCCACACGTCAATCACCCGCAGACCTCCCCTGCCAACGCACCTTCCCACGGAGGGCTGGCAGCAGCACCTGGGTAGGTGCAAGGGGACAGGGAGGGGAGGAGGGGAGGAGTGTGTGTGTGGGGGGGCTGGCACAGGAGGCTGCTGGGAGCTAACCTGACATCCAGGCCAGGCAGGGGGCCCCATTAGCCAGAGCCCCCTTGGCTGCCGCCAGCAGAGCCCCACACGGAGCCCTGGCGAGGCCTCCTTGAAGCCTGCGGGGGGTGGGGGGGGCTTGGCTGGAGAGGCCCTTGGTTTCCATAGCGACCGGCCTCCTTCTCAGGCTGACAATGGACTCTGGCACTGGGGTGGCTTTCCGGGTCTACGAGGCCCAACCCAGAATGGGCACCAGACCCATCCAGTCTCCGCTCAGTGCCGCCTGCTGGTGGCTCAGGGCACATCCTGGGGCAATGGATGGACGGACAGAGACAGACGCCAGGTGGGCAGCCGCCCCGCCCCCACCGGCCCACCGGCCTCCATGCAGGTGGGATAAGGACGGTCAGTGGGCCCTCCCTGACGGTCAGGGGCGTACAGCCAGTGGCCCAGCGCGGGATGCTGGCGCCAGACCACCGGCGGCCACAAGCCTGGCTCTGCCCACAGGCGCTTGGGACCGGAGCGCGGGGCAGCTCCGTGCCTGCGGCCCATCTGGGGAGCTGCGGGGCTTCCTCACTGCTCCCGCGGTCCTGGGCAGCGAGGGTCTCCAGGGTCCAGGTTCGGAAGGGCTCCGCCTGGCCAGACACTGGTTCTGAGGGCCCCAGGCTGCCCCTGGCCGGACACTGGTTCTGAGTGTCCCAGGCTGCCCCTGGCCGGACACTCTCCCTGGGGATAACTAATTATCCCAATTCCAAGCAGGTTCGAACCTGGGGATGGGGGTGGGGATCAGGCATCGGGTTTATGGAAACCTCCGCAGGTGGTGGTGGAGCTCAGCCAGCGCTCAGAACCCATGGGGACGTGTAGTGTCGCCTGTGAGTTTTCCTCGGCTCCCTCCCCCCCCAAGTCCCCAGGGGCTGGCTGGGGGCGGGACAGCGTGGAAGCTGCCGTCTGCGCAGCGAGGGGGCCCCGCTCTGTCCTTCCTTCCACACAGCCCCCAAGCGCCTGCCGTGAGCCGAGCCGGGCTGCGCACACGGCCTGGCATGAGGCGGGGCCTGCCCCGTGCCCTCCCCGGCGTGTGGGGCGGCAGACGCGTGCCCATGTGTCACACAAGCACAGCACAGCCGCGGCCCGGAGGAGTGGCCCAGGGCGTCAGACTCCCGTCCGAGTTGCGGTCTGAGGCCACGGAGGCGTTAGCAGGTGAAGGGGGCCTATTCCAGGCGAAGGATCCCACGGGGCGGTGGCAGGTCCCGGACCACACCCAGGGGGAACAAGGCGCCTTCGGGGAAACCGAAGTAACAGGAGGGGCCCCAGCTGGGGAGGGGGTCTGGGGGGCTGGGCCGGGCCGGGACACGCAGGGGGAGGTGTTGGATTTGCCATTTCAAAGATCCTCCTAGCTGCTGTCGAAACAGATGGTTAAGCTCGCAAGGGAGCTGCCCGCCAAGTCCATTGGGCCGACGTGAGCCTGGGGCCTGGGAGACAGTCACCTGTGAGGGTCGGGTGGGCAGCCAGCACCCAGGTCTTCACACCCAAGTCTGGGTCCCTCCACTTCCCTCGCACCCGCTGCTCCCCCTTTGTCCCAGCAACCCCTCCATCCCCGCGACGTCATCGTCATCAACTCCGAGCTCCCCACCCGTGAGTCCGCCCCGATGACATCCCTCCCCAAAGCCACCGCGAGGGCGGTCCGCATTCTTTGGAGACCGGTCGGACTTTGAGAGGCAGCCAAAGGCAGTGTAAGGTGGCGGGTACATCGGCATCCATTGCTGCGTAACCAGCCGCCTCCAAACAGAGCCGCTTGACACACCGACATCTGCCCCCTCACTCAGTCTCGGCGGGCCAGGAGCCGGGACCGCGGGGCCGGAGGTTCCGGCTCCGAGTGCTCCTGCCGGGGAGGAAAGTCAGGGTGTCTGTCGGCCGGGGCTGCATCACCTGGAGGCTGGGCTGGGGGTCCAGTCCCAAAAGCCGTCATGAGGATAAGGACAGTCAGTGGGTAAGGGCAGTCAAGGCGGCCCCTCGCAGGGCGGACAGCAGACACCGGTGGTCTGGAAGCCCTGGGTCCTTGCCTTGTGAGCCCCTTCGTGGCTGCTTGTGTGTCCACAAAACGTGGCAGCTGGCAGACCCATTCGGCCTTAAAAAAGAAGGAAATTCGAACACATGCTACAACATGGATGGATCTTGAGAACATTGTGCTAAGTGAAAAGAGCCATCACACACACACACACACACACACACACACACACACACACACTCTCTCTCTCTCTCTCACACACACACACACACACACACACTCTCTCTCTCTCTCTCTCTCTCTCTCACACACACACACACACACACACACACACACACACACACACACACTGCTGTATGGTTCCACGTATCCGAGGCACCTGGAGCTGTCGGGTTCACAAACAGGTAACAGGGTGGTTCCAGGGGCAGAGAGGCGAGGGGCGGGGAGCTTTGTTGAGTGGGTGTGGCTGGCTGTTTGGGAAGATGAACAGCGTTCCGGGGACGGAAGGTGCTGACGGTTAGTTACACAATGATACGAGCCTACTTAATGCCACGGAGCTGTACACCCACAAGCAATTAAAATGATAACTCTTATGTCATGTGTGTTTTGCCGCAATAAAAGGAATCATGGGGGGGGGGTGGATCTCCCCAGGATCCCAGTTTCAAGACAAGCTTCCAGCCATCGGTCCTACTCCCTGGGAGAGACCGGACCTGCCCCTCTGAGGCAGGAAACCCATGTGTCCTGGCTATGTATCTGGGCTATGTCTCTGGGCTACGTCTCTGGGTTATGTCTGTCTCTGGGGTGGGGAAGACAGTGGTGACCCCAGCTCAGCCCCCAGTGAAAGGCACCCCCTACAGAGCTCATCATAGGGCAGGACAGACAGACATCAACCCACTAGCCAGGGGGAAGGGAACCCTGCAACTCTAGGAAAGGCTATCGGGGTACACAAAGGGGGAGTGGGGGACCCTGGGGAAGGCTTCCCCGGGAGGAGCTGTTCAGCTGAGGCTAGAAGGAGAATACCAGGTGACACTGAAACGAGGACGCCCTTCCGTGAAGTGGGCTCAACGCTGGGCCTCCCTCGGCCCCCCACTGAAACCAGGCCCGGCCCCTCGGAGCCACCAGCTGCCCCGAAGACAATGACAGGAGCCCCTCTGAGGCCTCCCTGCCTGGCACAGGGTCCCCGCGGACCCCGCGGATCAGCCCTCTCCCCCGATGGGAACCTCGGCCTCTGCCCCTCCACTCTCCCGCTCGGCCTTCCGCCGTGCCCCCACCCACTCCCTCGGCTTCGGTCCTGCATAGCGCCGGCCACACTTTGCACACGTGCCGTTTATGTTATTGGTCGTCTGCGTCTCCCCTGGAATGCACATTCCGTGGGGTCAGACGCTTGGTCTTGTTCAATGCTGAATCCCCAGTGCCCGTGTCATAGCCTCGGGGTAGCAGGCCCTCAGAAAACGCTTGTTGGATGAATGAGTGAATGAGGCACAGAGTAAGTTGTCGAGGTACGGACAGAGTGAAGAGGGAAGCCGTGACGGCCAAGGTTTGGCCCGGAGCTTTTGCGTGGCAAGTGCGTGTTGAATGAATGTGTGAACACATACTGACCTTGCGGGGCGTGTCCCGGCTTTGCCACTCCTTGGTCAGCTTCGCTCATGGCTCCTTCGGAGGTCTGTCTCCCTCTTTGTAACATGGGGGACTTGTATTAGACCGGTGATTTTTTTTAAAAAGTCTCCTAACCCTTCCCCCACTTTTTATTTTTATTTTTGTTAATCCTCATCTGAGGATCTTTTCCCATTGATTTTAGAGAGAGTGGAAAGAAGGAGGAGAGGGAGACTGAGACTTCCAAAAAGAGGGAGGGGGGGGGGGAGAGAGAGAGAGAGAGAGAGAGAGAGAGAGAGAGAGAGAGAGAGAAACATCGATGTGAGAGAATCATGTCATTGATTGGCTGCCTTCTGCACATGCCCCACTGGGGCTGGGGATCGAACCTGCGACCTTTCAGTCCTCAGGCTGATGCTCCAACCCTGAACCAAACCGGCTAGGGCCTCTCATGTTTTTAAAGCAGTCTTCAAATAAAACTTTATGTGGCAACCTGACAGGGGAGTGGAGCTGTTGTTGCTTCAGGTGGAGGTCTTGGAGCCTATTCATTTGTACCCCACGGAGAGTGGGGTGCTTCTGGGAACAACTTAAAACCCACCGGACCCCTGGTTCCCTGCATCCCAGTAATTAATGATACTGTTGTTGTTGTTTTTAGCAGTTAGCACCAGCCCTGCCCAGCTTGGCCACATGACTTGACATATTTCCCCAAATGCGGGCCTAAGTGACAGTGTGACATTTTCCAGTGGAGGCCTTCTGAGGCATTGCACGTTCCCCTCGTCCCTCTTGCACGCCTCCTGACCCTGCTCTGAGAACACAACATCCCAGATAAGAGCTGTCTGCTTATCCCGGGTCACGGGAGGAGAGACATGTGGAGCCAGCGTGACCCTGATCACAGCCTGGACCACGGCCACAGCATCTGGGCCCCTGCCCCAGGCGTGCAACGCAAGTGAGAAGTGCGGGAGTGAGTGAGAGTAGGTGTGCAGTAGTAACACAAGTAAATAATGCAGTAATTAATGAATAATAATACAGGAATAATCTGTGTTTTATGTACTACAACTGTGAGTCATTGCTGCAAGAAATTGAGATTTAGGGCTGCTTGTTATGCAGCATTACCTGCTGAAAACTGACTAATGCAGGTCCATCCCTTCTAGTCGTGGTGTGACTGGCTCTTATCTCTGAAGGAAGGGACCCAGGTTTGGAATTTCTTTTTATCAACCTTCTGGCTGTTTCCTCCCTTGTGATCCTCCCCTAAAATTTCTCCTCCTCCTCCTCACCGGCTGCAGAGGTCTCAAACTGGTGGGTCCTGACTACACGGAACTTGAAGACATGCTTTTTATTTTTATTTTTAAAGTTTTTATTTTTTATTTTTATTGATTTCACAGAAGAGAAAGAGAGAGAGGGAGAGACAGACAGACAGACATCAATGATGAGAGACAATCATTGATCTGCTGCCTTCTACACGCCCTTACTGGGGATCGAGCCTGCAACCCAGGCATGTGCCCTTGACTGGAATCGAACCTGGGGCTCTTCAGTCTGCAGTCCAACGCTCTACCCACGGAGCCAAACCAACTAGGGCAAGGCGTGCTTCCCCCCTCAAACCCCCCCCCCCCAAATTCTTTCATTCATTCGTTCTATTGTGTGTTAGGTTATTGTTTTATTCGTTTAACAAACCCACTATATGCCCACCAACCTACATATGAACACAATCGCACCGCCGCGGGCTCCTGAGCTGCCACGTAGGAACAGCCTCCTATTCAGTACGTGCTAGCGGGCAGCTGCTCTGCCGGGGCCGCAGAGACGGAAAAGACGCGTCCTTGCCTCCTTGAGATTCGGGATATTACACGCAGGGCCGGGAAAAGCGTCTGAAATGAGTAAACCACCATCAACACCACCAAAAGACTCCCTCTTCATCTCAAATTCAAAAAGCACCCGTCATTTCTAGTCAGCGAGGCCGGGTAATTTCTGAAATTGATGGATGCTTGTAGCACACACAAGGAGAGCATTTTGGCAGCAACAGAACCTTTCATCTGGCTCACAGGCAGCTAGAAACATCCCAAACCAGGCTTTTTAGCTGTCTTCTCTGAGACTAATTTTCACAAACAACCTCCTAAAAGAGGCCCGTCGTTGGTGAACGTGGGGAGAGCGAGCTCGGGATTCAGGCTAGCGTGGGGCCGGTTTCCCCGGGGAAGTCACTTCTCCTCCCCGAGCCTCAGTTTCCTCATCTGCAGCAAGGGCTTGTGTAAACAGACGGGCTGGTCCAATGACCTCCTATTGCCGAACCCAGTGTGCCCGGAGCGTGTTCTTGTCCATCTGCAAGTCCGAGTGGCTTGCTGCCCATGGGGGCAGGGGTCCCGAGGGAGTGATCCCAAAGAATGCTCCCTCTCCCCATCCCAGCAAGGCGAGGCTGGGCTTGGGGCCTCCTCCCCAGCTCCCCGAGCCCAGGATCCCTAACCAGCTTCCATATCACCTCCGCCTTTCCGGCTCTGACCCCATCTGCTCCCTCCACATCCCCTCCCCCAATGACCCTCAATGCACTCCCGCCCCAGGACCCTCTGGCTGGCTTCCTGAGCATGCCCAGCGCCGACAGCCTCGGGGCTTTTCAGTTGCCACGCCCTCTCCCAGAATGCACTTGCCCCCAAGCTCACAGGGCCCCAGCTGACTTCTCTCAGGCCCCTGCTCAAATGCCACTGGCCCCTCTCCCCACCCCCACCCCACCCCCACTCCACCTCCAAGAGGCCTTCTCCGTTCCTCTTCCTTCTGCTTCATTTCCCTCACAGTGCTCAGTACTACCCTGTTTCCCCGAAAATAAGACAGTGTCTTATATTAATTTTTGCTCCCAAAGATGCGCTAGGTCTTATTTTCAGGGGATGTCTTATTTTTCCACAAAGAAGAATACTGTACACATTTATTGTTAAATGAAAATAAAGGAAATTTATTACCTGTATAAGGTACGGTAGTACGGTAGTTGCCAACACAAACCAGACAAACTGTGAATCCTACAGTATCAAGAATGTACCATATTTGCCGGCGTATAAGACGATTTTTTTTGGCCCTGAAAAATATGCCTCCAAGTGGGGGGTAGTCTTATACGGCGAGTATATAACAAACTCTGTATTTTTAGTGGAAATGTTAGGGGGTCGTCTTATACGCAATGACATTCATGTCATCATCTTCTGGAACATCATCATAACAATCCAATTCCTGAATTTCCTGGTGAATTTCTTGCGACTCCATTTCTTTCAGAATCAGTGGACCAAATCTCTCACGTTTAGCAATAGCACTGTCTTTAAATGAGTACTTCTTGTCAAGGTGGCCTGCTCACAGTGCATTTGCAATGCAACTGTCAGTGATTTTCTCCCATGAATTCTTCACCCAAGTCACAACTTCTTGCAGTTTAGGTTTCACAAAGTTTCCACGCTGATTTCTCTCCATTCACACAGCAGTGAGGTCAGGACTCCACGTAACATCACTGGTTGCTAGACGCCATTTGGGGCAGTCCTAGCGACCAGTTTATGGTAAATTAATTTTCATTCTGAGACAGAGCCTGGGGGCCTTATTTGGGGGGGGGGGCAAGCCTTATATTTCACTCAGAAGGAAACCTGTACGTAGGTCTTATTTTAGGAGGATATCTTATTTTGGGGGAAACATGGCACTTGCTTTGCTACATGGAGCCTGGCTACCCCCCTCCTCCAAATACCAGCTTCCCAGGGTACGACCTAGGTCATGGCTCTGCCTCCGGCACCTAGCACCTGGCACCTGGCAGGTGCACCAGAGGCGTTTGTTGGAGGAGGGAGCAAACGAGCAAACATGCAGGGCAGGAGAAGTTCCCCCCCAGTGCCACTGTCTCACCCCTGGCCTTGTCCAGTAGATCCCAGTAGGCCTCAAGGTGCCCACCCAGCCCACAGGTGGTAGAGCGGGTGGAGTTCCCGGAGACGCAGTTGTGCAGAGGAGGCTGAGAACAGAGGCCGAGGAGGCTCCTGCCCTCGGCTCTGCAGGGGGCAGAGCGCCCTGAGCCACTTTCCTGGCGTCGGAACCTGCGGCTTCTTCTTCCACACGGGCCGCTCCGGCCTCCGCCCATCGCCTCCGCTGGTCTCCTGCCCCCACGACACGATGCCGGCGGGTGCCCCTTCTGTCCCAGGCCAGGAGCCCTCTCTCCCACCAAAGGGGCCTGCGGGGGAGGAAGGGACCCTGCTGGGTCTCCTGGGGCGGCTGGGTGTTTTGCAAACGTGCCCGTCTCCTGTCTCCTACCGCAGCCCTATGGGGAGGCCGGTCGTCCCCTGTTGTGGACGGGCGAAGCCAGGCCCCGCGCCTGGGTCACGCGCAGCCAGGAGGCAGCCCTGCAGAGCACAGCTCCCATTTCCAGTCCGTGGGCAGCCACGTGGGGCTGGGGCGGCGGCCCCGGAGCGCCCTGCCCCAGAGGGAAAGCTGTCAGTCAGCGGGGAGCGCATCCCCTCCTCCCTCCCACGACACCTGCCGCCTGCCACCTGGCAGTGTCACATGGCGCCCGGAGTGAGGCCTGCGGGGGCACCCCCGCCGCCCGGGAGGCTGTGCGGGAGCCCGGAGCTGCACATCGTGGGTGGAAACAGGACACCGCGTGCTCAGGTGCGCTCACGTGCTGGAGCGGGCTCTCTCTCTCTCTCTCTCTCTTACTCCCCCTCATTCTCTCTCCCTCGTCCTCTCTCCTTCTGTTATTCTCCCTTCTTCTCATTCTCTCTTGCTCTCCCTGATGCTCTCTCTCTTCCTCATCCTCTCCCTTATTCTATATCTCTCTCTCAGTTCTCTCTCCCTCATTCTCTCTCTCCTCCTCCCCTCTCGTTCTCTCTCATCCCCCAACCTCCCCCAGTGTCCCCCAGGGGCCTGCCAGCCTGCTAGGTCCTCAGCCCCCAATCGAGGGGCTCCCCCAGAGAAGCCTCCACCCTCAGAAATGGCAACACACCGTGGAGACCAGCCTGGCCAGCTCCCTCGCTTGTCAATCAAATCTAAGGCCCTGGCTGTCGGACTCAGGGCCGGCCTGCGGGAGGTCCGGGCCCCTTTAAGAACAGGCAGAGGGTGGGCGTATCCGTTCACCCTGGGAGGGCTCCGATGTCAGACCACCTGGGGTGTAGTCTGGGCTGTCTCCCAGCTGGCTGACCCCGGACAAGTTCCTTGACATCTCTGAGCCTCCGTTCCTCATCCACTTATAGCCACAGGCCCGGGTCCCTGCTCGGTGCCGAGATCCGCTCCTCTGGCAACCTCGCCAAGCCCATATTTTTGTCACCTGGTTTAGATCCAAGGGAACCGAGGCCCAGAGTGGTGAAGGAACTTGTCCAAAGCCACACAGCTGGGAAGCAGGGGAGCTAGGATTTGAACCCAGACAACGAGGCTTGGAGTCCCTGAGCCGGGCCCCTCTTCCAGTCGAGGCCTACTGTCGCCCGAGGATTAGGTGAGGCATCAGACACCTAGCACTGTCCTGGCTCAGCGTCGGCGCTCGATAAATAGCCATTGTCCCCAGCGGCGACTCCATGGAGCTGCCGGGAATCCTGCGAAAGGTACACATCCCGCTGGTAGAAGACGCACCAGGCACGGCACACAGCCCCAGGGGTCCCTGATCCTGGCGCCTGCCCCCCGGCCATCTTGGGGGCCCCTGCTCAAGCCCAGCCCCGTCATTTGCACACGAGGAAGGGCGAGGAGAGGGCACGTGGAGTGGGTCCCCATCCTCGACTTCATTTGATGGTCTGAGGTGGGCCTCACCAGCCCATTGGGCAGATGGGAAAACCGAGGGAAACGCCAGGGTCCCACAGCAAGCTGGCGGCAGGCAGGGCTCTCCTCTCCGCGGGGAGCGGCCTCCCCGGCTGTGTGCCGGCTGGCCCCGCGGCCACGGCAAGAAAGGCGTGGCCAGGGCCGTGTCCCTGTGTGGTTCGTCCTCAGCGAAGGCTGCATGTGGGGTGGGAGTGACATGGAGTCAGGGGTGGGTCTACCCCGGGCCACGCCAGGCCCAAGGCCAGGGGCTCAGAGCTGCCCTGGCCCAGCTCTGCTCCTGGCCCCCTGGCGCTTCCTGCGGAGGAGGAGGAGGAGGAGGAGGAGGAGGAGGAGGAGGAGGAGGAGGAGGAGAAGGAGGAGAAGGAGGAGGAGGAGGACGAGGAGGAGGAGGCAGAGGGAGAGAGAGAGGAGGAGCAGGAGGAATCCCGCAGGGCCAGCCCGACTTGGGGGGCCGCCGGGACCGGCACCAGGCCTCTCGCCGCCAGGCCAGAGCTCAGGTGGCGGCCAGGAGGAGAGAGCTGCCACCCGTTAATGCTCTGACTTTGGGCGACCCCGTGGCCCAGCTCCCACGTTTGCAAAAATGGCGACAGACCTGCTGTTAGAATGGGGCCATTGGACCATTTTTAATGGAGGCTGCCAGCACGGTCCCCTCCTTTGTCAAACCGGGAGAGGCTGCTGTGAGGGGTCCATGAGGACGTAGGCGGACTGCCTGGCACAAAACGAGTGCCAGTGAGTGGCAGCTGCCACTCTGCACGTTGCTGTCACAGTGCTGAGCACACAGGATACGCGCCCCTATCCATGGCGCAGGAGCGGCTGGGAAGTTGGTCAGCTGAGCAGCGGGAAGTGGGGTGGGGAGATGGATGGATGGATGGATGGGACGGCGGTATTGAGTGGATGGATGGATGGGGAAATTGGTAAGAGGATAGACGGATGGATGCAGAGGCAGACCAGTGGGTAGGCAGAAAGATGGGCTTTGGGGAAAACAGTAGGTGAATGGGAGAGTGTAATGGATGGATGGACAGATGGATGGATGGATGGAAGGATGGATGGATGAGAAGATGGACCAGTAGTAATCAGACAGAGACTGGGGCTGTTCAGATCAGTGGATGAGTGATGGATGGATGGATAAATGGATGGATGGATGGATAGATGGATAAACAGATGGATAAATGGATGGATGGATGGATAAACAGATGGATAAATGGATGGATGGATGGATAGATGGATAAACAGATGGATAAATGGATGGATAGAAGGATAAACAGATGGATAAATGGATGGATGGATGGATGGATGGATGGATGGATGGGGTAATTGGGTTGATGGGTGAAAAGATCAATGTATGAACCAGGGAGCGGGCTATAGAGGGAGGGGATGGAAGACCAGAGAGTGGATGGATGGCTGATGTTTCTTCCCCTTGAACTGAAGCTGGGGAGCTGGTGGTGGCAGCCGCAGAACCGGCACGGATGTGCACAGGATGGGGAAGAGAGAGAGGTCGGGAGCCGCTTGCTTCAACACGGCGACCCCGGAGTGGGCAGAGAGCCAGCTGATCGTGCCCCGGTGGCCATGGTTGGGTGGAAGCCCGCGGAGCCAGCTGACTGGGAGGAGGGCACGCTCAGGGGCCTGGCCTGCAGATGCACACGCTCCTCGATGCCAAGGGCAGTGGGAGGGCTGCCTCGCGAGGGCACAGCATCTGCCAGACTTGGCGGGAGCTGCACAGCCTGGAAGGGACCCTGAGCTGAGAGGCCTTGGCAAAGGCAAACCAGAATGTGCCCCCGGGGACCCCATGGCTGGAGCTGGAAGAACAAAATGTCTTCACCGCAGCTCCGCACAGGAGGGACCTGGCCGGGGAGGGGGCCCTGGCTGCGTGCCGACGGCCCCCGATGCACCGAGTGGCCGTGGGCAAGCCCCTTCCGCTCGCCAGCCTCCTTTCCTCACCGGCCACTGACGTCAGATCACCTCCAAGGTCACCTTGAGTGCTGACACCTTAGGAGATCACGGATTTCCAGGAGCATCCTGGGAGGGCGGGGCCAGCGGAGGGGCTGGGCTCGGAGGGTGTAGTGGGTAATGAGGGTGTAGTGGGTAATGAGGACCTGGGGAGGGCTCCCCAACTCGCTCAAGTGAGAGCCAAAGTCGGCCCAGTGGCCACCGTGGACTTGGGCGCTGCTCCAAACACCCCTCCTCCCTGGTGTCTCCTCCTGCCTCTGCCCATCACTTGCCCCACGGGGGCCTCACTGGGCTCTCAGTGTGGCTTGAACTTGCCCCACAGCCCCCATCTCGCTCTGCCTGCCCCCCCCCCCCCCGCATTGGACCACATGGCCACGCCCCTCAGGCCCTGCGTGGCCTGCTTACATCGCACTCCTTGCCCCCCACCCCAGCACTGCCTGTCACCCCAGCACTTCCTCCTGCCTGACACCCTCTCTATTTTGCTTACCAGTTGTCTTTCCCGGGAACAGAATGTCCATTCCCGGGGCAGGGACCTCTGTGCCGGGTTCGGTGAAAAGGCAAAGGAAACCTGGACCACAGTGGGGGGTTGGGACAGCCGGTGGAGAAAGCTCTCATCACCAATTCCCCCAAAGAGGAAGAAGCTGTGCCTACTTACTACCCCTGCAGGAGGAAGGAAGACTTTCTTCTCGCCCGGCAACAAGCCCAGCCAATGAAAAACCCTGCAGCTCAGCCAATGAGAAGCCACTGTCTCTCCCCCCCCCACCCCCAACTTTTACTTTCCTATCGCGAACTTGACTTGTTTGTTTTTGTTTGCTTTGGCTAACGTCCTCCTGGTCCCGCTCTCTTTTCTATGAAAACCCTCCATTTTTGTACACCTCCTCCGAGTTCCTGCTAGGTGAGATGCTGCCCAATTCATAAATCATTTCATAAGGCCAATTAGATCCTCACATTTCCTGAGCTGAGTTTTGTGTGTTTTCTTTAATAAGTCCTGGCACGCAGCGCTGCACAGAATTATCGGCGGTTATTCAGTAACTGTAGAGTGATCACGACGAGGGCAGGCAATTAAGGAGCGTTTACACAGGGCACCCGCATGAGGCAGACACGCCGATTAGCTCCCAGTTTGCAGAGGAGAGGGCAGACACTCGGAGAGGGAGTCTGCTCACGTCCCACAGCAAAACTGGGACCAGCCCAGCCGGAGTCCGGTCCAGGGTCACCCCAGGGGAGCTCACGGAGTCAGCAGAGTCTCCGTGGGACCCTGCCACCGTGGGACCCTGCCTTTGGGCAAGTCTGAGCCTCGGTTTTTCCGTCTGTAAAATGGGTCAGTAGCAGGCCTGCCTCGGCAGAGCTGTTGTAAGGACGGAGGACGCCAGTGGGTGTGAGAGCTTTAGGTAACAGCGGTGCCTGCCGTATGGTGCCCCCCACACTCCCACAAGCCTGGGCAGGGAGAGTCTGTGGTCCCCCAGACAAGCCCAGGGCCCCAGGCTTGGTTTAGGGGCCATGGTGGGCAAGCTGCGGCTCACAAGCCACATGCGGCTCTTTGGCCCCTGGTGTGTGGCTCTTCCACAAAATGCCACGGCCTGGGTGGGTCTATGTTGAAGAAGTAGCATCAGAAGAAGTTTAGGTTTAAAAAATTGGGCTCTCAGAAGAAATTTCAGTCGTTGTGCTGTTGATATTTGGCTCTGCGGACTAATGAGCTTGCCAACCACTGGGTTAGGGTAATCCAGGGTAACGCCACTCACTAGCTCGGGATCAGAGATCAAGTCCGCAACTGCCCTAGCGGCTGCCTGGAGGGGACTTCTCACAGCGAGGGGACGAGGGGAGGAGGGGACGGGGCTGCAGGGAGGAGCGGGGGGCAGGGACAGGAAGGCCTCTGCGTTCCCAGGCTGGAGGCCACGGAGGAGCTGCTCTTTAGTCCCTCTCCGCAGCTGGGCTCTCCCCAGTGGCTTTCCCACACCGCTGGCCGCTGCTGGGGACAAATGCGGAGGAGCCGCTCCCAGGGGGAGGGGAGGGCCTTGCGGAGAGGAGGACTGGGGAGGGGGAGGGGTGTGGGCTCGGGGCAAACACACATCCTGCGAGCTCGGGGCTGGGGCTGCAATTCTCCCTGGCAGCTCCGAGTCTCAGTGTCCTCGCCTGGGAAGTGGGTTCGGACTGGACCGCTCCCCTCAGAGGCTCAGGATCAGAAGACCTGAGCTAGCAGCCCCAGGACCTGCCCGGAAGCAGCTCCATCCTCCCCCCTCACCTCTGTGGGGTGGGGGCCAATGGTTCCCTCACTCTGGCCCGGGCTCCAGGAGGGTGAGGTGGCCGGGCTGAACTGGAAGGTCCCGGGCATCCTGTCCTCTGCCATTCTGCCACGCCTGGAAGAGGAACGAGGCCGAGGGCTGGGGAGGAAAGAGCCCCTAGTGAGCTCTGCCTGCATGCCCGCTGCTTCCGACCATTACCTCCCTCGCCTGCGTATAGCGTCCTATCGCTGCTGCCACCAATCACCACACGCTTGCTAAAACGACCCTCGTCTCCTACCTTGCCGCTCGGGAGGCCAGAACTCCCAAATCAGTCTCACTGGTGGAAGGGGTCAGTGGGCTGGTTCTCAGGGAGTTCCGGGGGAGAATCCTTTTCATTGCCTTTACTAGAATGGGTGCTGTCTCCAATCCCGAACCACAAGGCCTCTCTCCCTCTGCTTCTTCCACTCTGACCCCCCTGCCTCCCTCTCAGACGGATCCTGGCAATTACAAGGCGCTCATCGGATAATCCGGGATAATGCTCCCATCTCAGATCCTTCACGCAATCACACCTGCGAGGTTCCCTCCGCCAACTTCAGTGGTTTGGGGATTAGCATGTGGAGGGCTCGGGAGGGCCGCTGTCCAACTCGCTGCATCTGTCCAGACCTCCTGTCAAATCCCAGCTTCCGGCCCGCCGCAGCTGTGTGACCTCGGGCAGGGACCTCACCTCTCTGGGCCTGTTTCCTCCCCCGTACGATGGAGAATGCCACTGAGGATGGTTCGAGATGAGGCGGGGAAAGCTCTGAACACGGTGCTCGCTACCACTGTTGAGTGAATAGATACGGTAACCACAGTGATAATAAGAATAATAACTCCTGTCCTGATGGCGTGGCTCAGTGGTTGAGCATCGGCCTATGAACCAGGAGGTCTTGGGTTCAGTTCTACGTCAGGGCACATGCTGGGTTGTGGGCTTGATCCCCAGGGTGGGGCCTGTGGGAGGCAGTCAATCAATGATTCTCATCGTTGATGTTTCCATCTCTCTCTCCCTCTCCCTTCCTTTCTGAAATCAATACAAACATATTTTTATTTATTTATTTATTTTTAAAAAAATATTTTATTGATATTTTACAGAGAGGAAGGGAGAGAGAGAGCTAGAAATGTCAATGAGAGAGAAGCATCGACCAGCTGCCTCCTGCACACCCCCTACCGGGGATGTGCCCGCAACCAATGTACATGCCCTTGACCAGAATCGAACCCGGGACCTTTCAGTCCGCAGACCGACACTCTACCACTGAGCCAAACCGGTTTCGGCAATACAAACATATTTTTAAAAGAAGAATAAGAAGAACTTGTTTATTGAGGACTTAGTGCGTGCTGGATGCTGAACTGGGAGCTGAGTTTATGCCGGGGGAGCTATACAGACACAACCCAGGCGCTCAGGCAAGTTACACCAGAGCCAAGAAGACAGACTTAGAACAAATAATCACAAACGATTAGTTAATTGCCACGGAGGCCCAGCGAGGCCCAAGGTCACGCAGCCGGGAAGAGCAGAAGTGGGCGGGACTCATACCCGAGCCCGTCCGATTCCCAAGCCCTTATTTTTTCCATGACATTCCCCGTCACCCAGGGCTGTACTGTCTGAGGCCAGCAGAGGACCCGGGGCGGGAAGGGACGTGCCAAATGCAGACCAAGACCTCTGGGCGTCCTGCCCACAGCCCTTCCTGGGAGAGACGCGGAGACTTGTGGGGTCTCGCTCGGCCAGGACGCAGGAGGGACAGCTACACGCTCGGCGTCACTGGGTCTCCAGGAGGCCCTGGAGAAGAGACGGGTCATCTACCCTGTTTCACAGACGAAGACCTAGAATCTAAGTCTTGGGTTATATGGCACATACCGGCCACCTGGGGAGTTCATGGCCACACAGAGACCCAGGACACTCACTCAGAGGAGGGCCTAGCACGAAACCTCCAAGTGCAAGGCTGCCTGGCCCTAAAACCTGTCCTTAACCCTGGCACTCGGCCTCTGCCAGCGGGGCTGTCTGTCATGGGAGGCTGTGGTCCTGAGGGTCTAATTCCAGGGAGGAATTCTTCCTGAGAGCAGCCTTCAGGGAGACGGGTGACCTGCTGGCGCCACCCAGTGGCCTTTCCGAGACATGCCACGTACCCTTGAGAGCCTCCAGGACTCACAGAGGCCCTGGGAGAGAGGTTAACGGAACGTCCTCATTCTCCACCCAGCTGGTTCCCTGGAGCAAAGGGATGAGGCCGAGCTGGAAGTAAGCAGCATGACCAGCCTCATTTTTCTGTTGAGGAAGCTGAGGCCCAGACAGAGAACGACACACCCAGCGAGGCGGGGGCAGGCCCAGGTGGCGGAGGGACTGGAAGGGAGGTAGGGCTTGCCCTGAGCCCATCCGGCCTCTGGGGCCTTTGTGGAGGGTGCAGTGAGGCCAGGCTGGGACAGCAGGAGGCCGGTGTCCGCCCAGCTCCGGCAGGCACAGGAGCTCCGGGTCACCTGTGGGTAGGCAGGCCACGGAGGACCAGAGCGGCAGGACACGTGGCTCCAGGTTTGGCCTAGGAGGGCCTATAACCCAGGGCCACAAGGAGGGTGTGGCTGGTAGGAGCTGATTATGGTGGGATTCCTGAGGACAGAGACCACTCTTCTCATAGAGATATCTATCCCATGATTCCTTTTTTAAAAAATGTTTTATTGATTTTTTACAGAAAGAAAGAGAGAGAGATAGAGTTGGAAACATCGGTGAGAGAGAATCATCGATCAGCTGCCTCTTGCACACCCCCTACTGGGGATGTGCCCGCAATCAAGGTGCATGCCCTTGACTGGAATCAAACCTGGGACCTTTCAGTCTGCAGGCCGACGCTCTATCCACTAAGCCAAATTGGTTTCGGCTCCCATGATTCTTAAGGACAAACTTGGCTAGAGATATCCCATGATTCTTAGGGACAAACTTGGCTAGAAATATCCCATGATTCTTAGGGACAAACTTGGCTAGAGATATCCCATGATTCTTAGGGACAAACTTGACTAGAGATACCCAATGAATCATAGGGACAAATATGACGGGAGACATTCCATCAATCTTGGGGTCAGCCTTGGTTGGAGAAACCCCATGATTTTTAGGGATAAACATGGCTAGAGAAGCTCCATGATTCTTGGGCACAAACACAGTCCTTGTCCTCCAGGAGCTTGATAAGATTGCCTCATTGATTTAATGAGCAGTCACTGACCACCTACCCTGTGCCCTGTGAGGGTGCTGAGGACCCATGGACCAGCCAGGCCTGTTTCCTGCTCTGCAAGATCCCCTTCCCCATGGGGCAAACAGACCAGGAACCCAGACAGGCTGAGTCAGGGAGGCCCCAGGGAGACATGGGCTCTGCAGCCAGACCGATCGAGCTGATGACACTGACGAAAAGAGAGGCTAGCACTGATTGAGCGCCTACTGTGTGCCAGGCACTGGTGTGAGCCCTTTCCTTATATATTAGTTCTTTTGGTGAAATCCTGACTCTCTTTTACTAACTGTGTGACTCGGAGCAAATCACTTAACCTCTCTGATCCTTGAGATTCTCATCTACAAAACGAGAGCCATAATATCGATCTTGATCGACTATTGTGGGGCTTCAGTTAGATAGTGTGTGCGTGTGCGTGTGCGTGTGCGTGTGTGTGTGTGTGTGTGATATAGCGGGGACTCCATAAATGGTCCCCACTATCAAAATCAGTGCTGTCATGGGGGGATGCTGATGAGGCCCCCAGCCTCGTGCGTGTAGTAAGTGCGGTCCTAGGGTTGGCCTATGCTAGGGTGGCGTCTGAGGTCAGGAGAGGGCTGGAGGGAACGTTAGGATGGACCCCTGGACAGGGGAGACTTGGTCTGGCCTGGAAAGGCGGGGGGGGGGGCTGTTTTCTCTTCCTGCTCCTCCTGCTTTTTCTCCTGGCTCCCCAGAGCGAGCGCCCCAAGGAAGCCAGGTGGGAGCTGCCATGTCTTCTATGGAAGTCACACTCGGGTCACTTACACAGCACCTTCTGGTGACCCAGGTCCACCCTGCTCGGTGTGGAGGGGACGGCACAAAGGTGTGACTGGGGGGCCAGGAACTCCGGAGACCCGCCTCAGAGGCTGGCGAGACTGCGATGCCTCCGGGGGAAACCGTGAGCAGGATCCCAGCTCTTTTAAAAAATATATATTTTATTGATATTTTACAGAGAGGAAGGGAGAGAGATAGAGAGCTAGAAACGTCAATGAGAGAGAAACACCAATCAGCTGCCTCTTGCACCCACCCCACTGGGGATGTGCCTGCAACCAATTTCATGCCCTTGACCGGAATCGAACCCTTCAGTCCTCAGACCGACGCTCTACCACTGAGCCAAATCAGTTTCGGCAGGATCCCAGTTCTTGCTCTCACAGTTGAGTATGACTCTGTGTGTGTGTGTGTGTGTGTGGTATGTGTGTGTGTGTATGTGTGTGCGCACCCAAAATACAACACCACAAACTCAAAGAAACACCAGGAGCCCTTACCCGTTTGGCTCAGTGGAAAGAGCATCAGCCTGGGAACTCAAGGGTCCCAGGTTCAATTGAGCATGTACCCTGGTTGTGGGCACACCCCCCATTAAGGGGTGTGCAGGAGGCAGCTAATGGAGGTTTCTCTCTCATGGATGCTTCAAACTCTCCCTCTCCCTCTCCCTTCCTCTCTGTAAAAAAATCAATAAAATATATTAAAAAAGAAAAAAAGAAACACCAGGAGACACAATCTATGAAGCAAGGCGCCGTATAACAGCGTGGTCAGAGGGAAGGCTGCTTTGGGACGAGGCGCTGGGACTGAGGCCTGCGGGCGACACCAGCACCATGGGAAGCGCAGGAGGAGGGTGTCCTAGCAGAGGGGACAGTGCCCAGAGCACAGGAGGGGGTGGCGGAGAGGCCACGTGGTGAGGAACTGAGGCCTCCACCACAGCCAGCATGCCCTCCCTCCATGGGAGGGGCCACCTCTGCTGTGGATCCTCCAGCCCCGGCCCAGCCTCCAGATGACCCCGGCCCCACCAGCCCTGACATTGGCCTCCTGAGCCAGACACGGCCATGCCGCCGCCAATTCCCCACCCACAGACGCTGTGTGCGGGAATGCTGGCTGTTCTAAGCGTGGAGTTCTTCGTCATGAAGCCCTAGATAAATGGAGTCAGCGCTTACTCGGTGTTTGTACACATAGGTGGATAGCCCTGGCCCGTATGGCACAGTGGATAGAACCTGAGGACTGAAGGGTCCCAGGTTCGATTCCGGTCAAGGGCAAAATGCCCAGATTGCGGGCTTGATACCTAGTAGGGCGCATGCAGGAGGCAGCTGATCAATTATTCCCTCTCATCATTGATGTTTCTCTCTCTCCCTCTCCCTTCCGCTCTGAAATCAACAAAAATTTTTTTTAAAATAAAATGAATAGGTGGCCGAAACCAGTTTGGCTCAGTGGTAGAGCGTTGGTCTGCGGACTGAAAGGTCCTGGGTTCGATTCCGGTCAAGGGCATGTACATTGGTTGCGGGCACATCCCTGGTAGGGGGTGTGCAAGAGGCAGCTGGTTGATGTTTCTCTCTCATTGACATTTCTAGCTCTCTATCTCTCTCCCTTCCTCTCTGTAAAATATCAATTATATATATATATATATATATATATATATATATATATATTTTTTTTTTTTTTTAAAATGAATCAGTGGACAGGGAGTGATAGTCACAGCTCCCGCCCACCAAGCCCTGCCTCTGTGCCGGCCGCTGTGCCAAGAGCAACCATCAGAGATGGCCTCTACCCCGAGCCCATTTTGTGGGCGAAGAATTAGGCACAGGGAGGAGGCGAAACCACTCGCCCAGTGTCACCCTGCCAGAGCTTGGGCTTCCTGCCATGGCAATCTGGAGCCATGGGTTTCACTGCTATGCCACATGCCTGGGTGGCCCCCATCCCGTCCCAGGCCCCCCCCCCTGCCAACTCCCTGGGCACCCGGAGAGGGTCCCTCCCGAAGGCCGTGTGTCTCACAAGCACCGCCCTGGATCTGGGGGTGGGGTGGGGGAGGTGTGAGCAGCAGGACTGGGAAAGCCAGCCAGGCTGGCGGCCGGAGCCAGCGTCTCCCGTCCAGCCGCTGCCGCCGCCGCCGGAGGATGCCTGTCCCCTCCCTGTGGTGCCAGCTGGACGGCCCGGGGAGAGGGCAGCTTCTGCCGAGTCATTCCCATGGAGCTGGGTCTCGGTGAGGGGGTGAGGGGGGGAGGGACATCAGAGAGCTCAGGTTTAGTCAGCTTGTCATCACCGCGCTCCTCAGCCAAACCGCCGAGGCCCGGAGCCCAGGGCGCTGGCCGGGCCAGGGAGGACCCGGGAGCTCTGTCCTCTGGATCCAAAACAACATGGCGGGGGCAGAGCTAGAGGGAGCACTGCAAAGCCGCCAGCCCCTCCCCCTCTAAGAGAAGGAGGCTAAAGGGGGTCCCCGGTGGCCGGAAGGGACTGGGTGTGCAGAGCTGGGCCCCGGGGGGAGGTGCAGGCCGGGCACGGGCAGGTGGTTCGGGTCAGGCTGCACCTGTCACACACAGTGTATGGCCTCAAGCAGGGTCCTCCAGCTCTCTGTGCCTCCAAAAACGAACGCCGGGGTGGCACCCAGCGTCTAGGCGGGTCCAGGAATCTGGAGAAGGCGCTGCGTGTAAATTAATAAAGGGACTAGAAATACAATATAAACCTGTAATCCATGGGGGAGCCACTGGAAGCTTAGCGGTAGAAGCCAAATTCTCCCTGTCTCCAAACCCCGGGCTCTTTTTATTCCCGCATTTTCCCCTACAGCAAAGTAGATACACACATCAAAGGCAAGTCTGGTATACAGTGGGCGTTGCCAGGTTGGAGGAAATGCCTCTGGCTGTTCAGCTGTTTGGCCAGCAGGAGGCAGTCGCATGTAGATTAAAATGCCCTCAGCTGCCTGGTAACAGGCAATAATAGACGCAGATCTTCGGGTTTCGGGGGAAATGCTTCCGGCCATTCCCGTAGGGCTGCGGTCTGCCGCTCAGTTGGCTGACCTAAGCTGACCTAAGCATCTAAAAGAGGAACACATGTGGCTCAGTAGCTGAACTTTGACCTATGAACTAGGACAGCGGTCGTCGGCAAACTCCTTAGTCAGCAGACCGGCAAACTTCGGCTCACGAGCTGCAGGTGGCTCCAGAGCCGCGGTTTGCTGATCCCTGCAGTAGGCAATAATATGTATCTTCAGCCCTCACCGAAGGCTCAAGGTCCACCAACCTTCTGACGGTCTTCTTGCATCAAGGAGCTGCTGGGATTAGCCTCCAGCAAAAAACCTCATCTGAAGCCGAAACCAGTTTGGCTCAGTGGATAGAGTGTCGGCTTGCGGACTCAAGGGTCCCAGGTTCAATTCCGGTCAAGGGCATGTACCTTGGTTGCGGCACATCCCCGGTAGGGGGTGTGGAAGAGGCAGCTGATTGATGTTTCTAACTCTATCCCTCTCTCTTCCGAACTCTGTAAAAAACCAATAAAAAATATATTTTAAAAAACAAAAACAAAAAAACAGACAAACTTCATCTGAAAAGATCGGGGTGGCGCCAGCGCCTGTTCCCCAGGGGTGAGTCCCTGGTCACGTGCACCAGGGTCTCCACTTGTTGACCTGGCGTCTTCCCAAGGGCCTTCCACGGTGGGTGCTGTGCCTGCCACTCGCAGATGAAGGGCTGAGGTTAAGACTCCCAGGGCCTCACGGAGCTAACAAGGGGTGGAACTGCCAGGGTGCAAAGCAGAGCACTGTGCTGGCCTCCATCTGTGTTCCTTTGGCCACAGTCACTGCAGAGCCTGCTGCTGGTGTGACCTGCTGAATGCGGCCCCCGAGCCAGTAGAATGGCAGGGAGCTCCCCGTCATTCCAGAGGCCTGAGCGTGGGAAGGGTCTGCCAGGGCTGGGTGTGGGCGGAACTCAGAGCCGCTGGAGGTTTCTCCCTGCCCGCGGAGGCCAGGGTTCGTGACCCTCCTCCCCTCGAGACCAGGGGGACGCAGGGCCGGCTGGCTGCCTGAGAGCGGGAGGAACGATGCCGCCCTCCCGGCTCCCGGTGGGTCTGGGTTGGGACCTCCGCCAAGGTTGGCCCACCCATCCCGCACCCGCTGGGCCCCAGGGGGCGCCGCCGCCGGAAGGTGGCTCCTGCCTCCCAGTGACGAGGAGGCGGACGGCGGGGTGAAGGCACGGGGCCACGTGCCCACTTTGGTCTGGACCCTCGTCAGACACGAGAGGACACAGAGGAGCGGGCCGTGCCCGGATCTGTGATGTCACTCAGGGCACTGGACGGCTGGGAAGGGAGAGAGGGGAGTGCGGGCATCATTCACGGGGTGGGGGGGTGGCAGCTCCCTCCCCCACCCCCCTATCCCCCAGCTTCTTATCCCTCCAAGTCCATCTCATCTGACCTTCAGGCTGAGGTGGTCCCAGCCTCAGCTCCACCCTCCGGAAAGGGACTCCTGTTCTGGCCCGGGGACAGCGGCCCGAGCCCGGGACACGGCCAGAGCCAGCGGGGCCGGTGCTGGAGCCCCAAGCGCCCACCCGTGCCAGCCAGCGCCCACCGGCACCTTCCTGTATGGCCACCTCGCTGGAGGCAGAGCTCGCATTCCCATACACGGCACCGGCTTAAAGTGCGCCATTTAAAAAGTTTAACTAGCAAGAGACTGAACATAAACTGTGCACCTATGGATGAGGACAACGGGGTTGGGGAAAGGGCAGAGGGTGGGGTGGGAACTTGGTGGAGGGGAGCAATGGAGGGGGGGGGAAATGAGGTATATTTTTAATAATATGAACAATAAAGATTTATTAAAAAAATAAAAATGAAAAAATGAAAAGTAACTAGCAAAAAATAAAGCGCATAATTTATTGGTTTATTTATTTATTTTTAATCCTCACCCAAGGGTGTTTTTCCATTGATTTTTAGAGGAAGCGAAAAAGAGAAAGACAGAGAAACATCGATGTGAGAGAGACACATCAATTGGTTGCCTCCTGCACGTGCCTGGCCCGGGCCGGGGAGGAGCCTACGACCTAGGAGGTTGAGCAACCGTGACCATAATCCCTTTTGGAACCAGCACCCCAAAAGAAACCCCGTTACTCCACACCCACCCCCACCCGCTGCTGCCCTCGGCACCCACGAGTGGGCTTTCGACCTTGTGGACTTGCCTCTGAGACGTTTCTGCCGCTGGAACCTCACGCTAGGGGCAGCTCCTTTTGAAGCTCACCATCACCCTTTGCAGCAAGAAGGCGTTCTTTCCACTTAATTTTATTTTTTTAAAAGATATTTTATTGATTTATCACAGATAGGAAGGGAGAGGGATAGAGAGCTAGAAACATTGATGAGAGAGAAACATCGATCAGCTGCCTCCTGCACCCCCTTTCCCCCCATTGGGGACGTGCCCACAACCAAGGTACATGCCCCTGACCAGAATCGAACCCGGGACCTTTCAGTCCGCAGGCCGACGCTCTATCCACTGAGCCACACCGGTCTCAGCTCTTTCCACTTTAGAGGCGAGGGACCTGCAGCCCAGAGCGGTCAGGTCACTTGCCCAAAGCCACCAGCTCAGAGGGAGGGCGGGTTTGGGTCCTGTCTGTCTGGCTGCAGGGACCCCGGGTCACCCCACAGGCCTGGAACCCAGAGTTGCCAGACTGCTGGGCCTGGGGCAGGGGGGGATGTCAGGGGTGGGGGGAAGGCGGAGAGGGTGGGGCTTGTGGGGGTGGGAAGGGTCCTGGGGGAGGCCCTGGGACCAGTCACCAGGCCCCGGGATCCCTGGGAGGAAAGCAGAGAGCAGCCAGGCCAGGGGGCAGGTGGTGAGGGAGGGCAGGTGGGGGCAGGGGACAGCAGGTGGGGGAGGGAGGCCGCAGTCCCGGGCGCTCTGCCCTTGTGGCTGATTGGCCCACTCCCATCGCCTGATGTCGCCACCCTGCCTCTCCCTCTGGACACAGCCTCTCCCCTGCTGCTCCCAGCCCCTGGCAGGCAGGCGCCCCGCTGGCCCCCTCTGCGGCCGCCTCCTCCCCGCACCTGTCGCGTCTGGCAGGAGCGCCCGGGACATAATTATCTCAGCACCAGGGCAGTGGCATGCAGGGGCGGCCGCTGTGCCCTCACGTCCTCCCGGCCAGCCTTCCGTGGGGGCACTGCTCCCCCCTCCCTGGCGAGCCCCTCTGGGGAACAGGAGAACCAAGGGGCCTCGTGCAATTCTCTTTGCATTTTTATTTTTATTTATTTTTTAAAAAGTATATTTCTTTGCCCCGGGTGAGCCGTGAGTCCCAGGGGACCGTGTGCCCCGGGTGAGCCGAGTGTCCCAGGGGGCCGTGTGCCCCGGGTGAGACGTGTGTCTCAGGGGACCATGTGCCCCAGGTGAGACGTGTGTCCCAGGGGGCCGTGTGCCCCGGGAGAGCCGTGTGCCCAGGGGAAGCAGTGGGACCCAGGGGAAGGGGCGGCGAGAACCAGAGGAGGAGCGGACTCTATTCATATAGTCCTGAGATAGTCACCATAAAACAAGCAGACTGCCAAATGAGGAGTGAATTCTATTCATGTGGTCCTGAGATGGTCACCATAAAACAAGCAGACTGCCAAATGACAGCGGGGAGGGGAAGGAGATAAGAGAACAACCGAGGGACTGGTATGCATGAACATAAGTACAACCAACGAACACAGAACTCTGGGGAGGGAGGGCATGAATGGGAGTGGGGGGGGGGGGCAATGGTAAACTATGTACACAGATAATACCTTAATAAAATTTTTTTTTAAAAAAAAGTATATTTCTTTATTGACTTCAGAGAGGAAGGGAGAAGGAGAGAGAGAGAGAAACATCAATGATGAGAGAGAATCACCGATGGTCTGCCTCCTGTACGACCCCCACTGGGGATCAAACCTGCAACTGAGGCTTGCGCCCCTGACCGGGATCGAACCTGGGACCCTTCAGTCCACAGGCTGACACTTTATCCACTGAGCCAAGCCAGCTCTTTGCATTTTCAGAATGATTTCCGTGTCTTGGTGAAAAGAAGTCAAGTTTTAGAACGTGTGTATCCCGGCTGTTCTCAGCTCTGGAGCCCCATCCAGCCCCCCAGCGGCCTCCTCCGAACCATCACTGCCGCCTAGGAAAAGCTTCCCCTTAGGCGGACAGGGAAACTGAGGCTCAGATGGGCAGGGGCTTCCTGCGGGGGGAGGGCGGGCTGGCGGTGGGGGGTCCCGTGGAAACGGAATTCGGAAGGTGCGGCTGTGGCCCCCACCTGCGTGGGGGAGGGGGACTCTGGGACCCTTGGTGGCCTCGCACCAACGACAGCAGCCGCTTTCTACGCTCCGGTGCCCAGACTGGAGCCACTAACTTATCCACGTAGAGCTGACGTCGGCGTGGCAGGTCAAGCGCTGGGACCTTGGGCCGGCGGTTACCTCTGCGCCTCGGTCTGCTCATCCATGGGATGGGCGTGCACACAGGAGCCCCTGCCTTCTAGGGTGACAGGGAGGAGCAGATGGGTGAATGCCCCCTGCAGTGCCCAGCACGGGCAGGCTCAGGGCTTGGTGCGTGCGAGCCGTGGTGAGGCCTGGTGAGAGCGTCGTGGGGGCAGAGCCCACCCCTCCCTCCCTCCACCCCCAGGAGCAGCGGACAGGGCTGTGGCGACCCGGAGAGGTGAGGCCGGGACGGGGTTTCTCTGTAGCCGGACCTGGCCCACCCTGGGGCCCCGGCGGAGGCCACGGTGCGTGCGTGGAGGGTGCTGGTTGGGAGGCAGAGGCCAGGGTTCTGGCTCCGGTTCTGCTCCCACCTGCTCCTGACCTTGGGCAGGGCACCTGCCCGCTCCGGGCCGCAGCTCTTGCTCCGCGGGGAGGAGGCCGGGCGCCGGACGTCCGGGCCGGCCGTGACCCAGGGCTATTTTTGCTGGGGCTGCGGCCGTCACGCCGCTGGTCTTGGAATCAGACCCCAGCAGGTGCCAGGAGCAAAGGCCATGCAGCCCGACCCCCCCGGGGCGGGGCCCGGCCTGGCTCCCTCCCAGCCTCCTCGGGGCCGTGAAATCTGTGGTGGGGGCCGGGCTGGACCCCACTCCGAGCCCTGGCCTCACTGCCCCTGGATGACCGCCCGTCCTCACCCCCGCCCCCCACCCCCCACCCCCAGGCTTGTAAACGTTTTATTTTAAGCTGTTTATGAGGTCCCGGAAGAGTGACGGCATTGGAGACGGGGAGAGAAGGGGGTGGGGGGTGGCAGGGGGGCAGAGACGGCTCCTGGGTGACAGAGAGAGAGAGACAGACAGACAGACAGGGTGAGAGAGAAGAGAGACACAGACGGAGGTGAGCACAGCAGGCAGGCAGAGACAGAAACAGAGAGAGAGGACAGCGATGGGAAGAGACACAGTCAATACGCGGAGACGGAGAGAAAGAAGAATAGAACAGGATCTAAAGGGCGAGAGAAAAGACAGAGAAAGAAACAGTGAGGGCACGCCGAAACCGGTTTGGCTCAGTGGTAGAGCGTCGGCCTGCGGGCTGAAAGGCCCCGGGTTCGATTCCGGTCAAGGGCATGTACCTTGGTTGCAGGCACATCCCCAGTGGAGGGTGTGCAGGAGGCAGCTGGTCGATGTGTCTCTCTCATCAACGTTTCTAGCTCTCTATCTCTCTCCCTTCCTCTCTGTTAAATATCAATAAAGATATATTTTTTCAAAAAAGAAACAGCGGGGCAGGGCCCACAGATGGGGGAGACGGAGGGACAGGGGGCGGAGGGGGGCCAGGACGGAGCCGCGGGCACGAGGGCCCCTTCTCTGAGCCTCAGTTCCCTCACCTGCAAACCACACCTGAGCCAAGGGGCCACCAAGGGCCTGGACCCGGCCGCCCAGACCCTGTGCCGTGAGGCCCGTGGGGCGGGAGGGCGGGCGGGGCCCCGCTCCCACCTCTGAGCCTTCGGACCCAGAGCCGAGTCTCCCCGCGGCTGCCCCTCCCCACCTCGGCCTCACCCCTCTCCAGCCCTCAGCGCCCTGCGGACCAGGACAGAGTGCCCCGGCCCCACACAGGCTCTTCCCACAGGGTCTGGGGACCCCCTCTCAGCACAGGGGGGTCCCCTCTCCACGTCTCCCCTCCTTGGTGAGGAGCTGCAGCCTGGGCCCCTCACTGAGGGCAGACCCGGGCCCAGCACACTGCCTCCCCCGGGGGGCCGCTCCCGCACCCGGTGTGTGATGGGCAGCGGAGACCCCGCGCCCGGAGATGCTGCTTGCTGATCCCTTCAGTCCTCCTGAAGGCTTGGGGGGTAAGGAATAAGAAATCATTCTTTTTATTTAAAAAAAAAAATAGTTTTATTGATTTCAGGGAGGAAGGGAGAGGTGGAGAGAGAGAGAGAGCAACATCAGTGATGAGAGAGAATCTCTGATCGGCTGCCTCCTGCACGCCCCCTACTCGGGGTGAAGCCCCAAACCAGGGCACATGACCAGAATCGAACCCGGGACCCGTCGGCCCACAGGCGGATGCTCGGTGCACTGAGCCAAACCGGCCAGGGCAGAAACCGTTACTTTTATTCCCCCGATGGGGAAGCTGAGGCTCAGAGCGGTGGAATAACTCGCCCCAGATCCTCCCTGGGGCGAGGCAGGGAGGGCTCCAGAGCCCGGGGTGGTGACGCCTAAGGGTGCGCCACACGGTCCACCGTGGCGGGTGGTACATTCGCACAGGGCTCTGCCCATGGGTGGCCGCTCACCTCGCTGGGGGTCCCTGTCCCAGCGCTGAGCCGGGAGCTAAGTGCAGTCACCTCGTTTCACCCTCGTGGTCCACACTGCTGTCCCCAGCCCACGCCCTCTCCTCCACCCCCTCCCATCCTCTCAGGCGTGGGGAGGGTGTGATGCGGGGAGCGGTGGCAGCCATCTGGTGACCGTGAGGAAGGGGAACGGCGGAGAAGCAGGCCAGCAGCCGTGAGAGCGGCCCTGAGCCAAGCCCCGCTAGCCCTGGGAGCCGGGAAGGCGATGAGGAAACACTGAACCGTTAGGTCTTATGTTTTAACTATATTTTTATTGATTTCAGAGAGGAAGGAAGAGGGAGAGAGAGATAGGTACATTAAGAATGAGAGCGTCGTTGATCGGCTGCCTCCTGCATGCCCCCACTGCGGATCGAGCCTGCACTCTGGGCACGTGCCCTGACCGGGAATTGAACCAGGACCTCCTGGTTCCTAGGCTGATGCTCAACCACTGAGCCACGCCGGCTGGGCGAACCGTTACGCTTTAAACCGTTTGGAGTGACTTCTTCCGCAGCATAGGAATCAGAACTGCCGGTGTTTCATAGGCCTTTGGTGAGTTCCATGTTCCAGGTAGCTGGCCAGGTGATTTTTCTTTCTTTCTAGGAAAGCAGCCTCGTAAAAGAATTCAAGAGCTTCCATCACGTGGCAGAGCCCCCGGAGTGGCTCCTCTCTGCCCCCGTGGCACGCCCACTGAGGTGAGAGGTGAGTGAGGCAGGAGTGGCCGGATCTGGCCGGCCCGTGGCCTTTGAAACATCACCCACAGCCCAGGTGCTGGCCAGCCCAGCCTGTATGCACTCAGCGGGGGATTTGCCTTCCTCCGGCAGATTAGCGGGCCTCGCCCGGAGCATGTCATAGAGCGAACACCGTGGGTGGCGGCCGCCTCCGGGTGCCCGCGGAAAGGAGGTCAGGACTGGCTCCGGGGCGCAGGTTGCCGGACCAGGAGGCATCGGCCTCCCCTCAGAGAGTATCAGGATCCCAGCCCGTGGCCCATGACTCCTGCCCAGCCTTCTGGATCCCGCTTTCCCTGACCCCTCCCTGCCCATCCCTGCACCCGCAGACGCCCCTCCCCCTGCCCCTCTCCAGGGCAAATTGCCGAGAGCCGAGGTCTTGTCTCCTTCATGCCGCAGTTTCTCCGTGTCTAGCTGTGCCTGCCACGGAGGCCGTTGGCACACGTGCTGTTGAGTAAGTTGAACGGTCCCAGCCAGCGGCCGTGCAGCCCGCTCTTGGTTGCGTCTGGTTGATGGGGAGCTCACTTCTCCCCAGGCAACCAGTTCCACTTTTAGAACTCTAACCAGCCTCGATGGTGCAAAACGTCTGAATGTGGGACAGCTACAGGGCGTTCCTCTCCTGCACCTGGCCCGAGACAGCATTTTGAGTATTCATCCATTTTTTTACTTTTCTTTTCAGGAAGGCAATTGACTTTAAAACAAAATTTTTAAAAATTACCGTTGAGCCGAAACCGGTTTGGCTCAGTGGATAGAGCGTCGGTCTGCGGACTGAAAGGTCCCGGGTTCGATTCCGGTCAAGGGCATGTACCTTGGTTGCGGGCACATCCCCAGTGGGGGTGTGCAAGACGCAGCTGATCGATGATTCTCTCTCATCGATGTTTCTAACTCTCTATCCCTCTCTCTTCTTCTCTGTAATAAGTCAATAAAATACATTTAAAAAAAACACAAAAAAACAAAAAAACAAAAAAAATAAAATAAAAATTACCGTTGACATTCAATAGTGCATTAGTGTCAAGGGTGCAGCATGGTGGTTAGACATCTATGTAACATACGAAGCAATCCCCTTGGAAAGTCTAGTACCCCGCCCCTGACACAATACACAGTTATCGCCGACTATACGATTGACTCTGTTCCCTGCGCTGTACTGTCCGTCCCTGCGACTCTTTTGTAACTGCCCATCTCCACTTCTCGTTCCTTCACCTTTGTCACCCAGCCCCCGAACCTCCTCCCATGTGGCAAGCACCAGTCCGTTCTCTGTATCCGTGAGTTTGTTTCTGTATTGTTTATTTATCTTGTTCTTTAGATTACCCCTACCAGTGAAACCGTAGAGTGTTTTGTCTTTCTCTGTCTGACTTGTTTCACTTTGCTTAACACCCTCTAAGTCCATTCCTTGCTGTCGTAAATGGTAGGATTTCATTCTTTTTTATGGCTGAGTAATAGCCCGTATATATGCATGTACTAGAGGCCTGGTGCACGAAATTCGTGCAAGGGGCTTGGCCCTCACAGCCCAGCGGCCTCGAGGCTCTGCTCGCCGGTCATTCTGGAAGGTCGTTCCAGAAGGTCATTCTGCTGTCCTGTCTAATTAGCATACTAGCTCTTTATTATTATAGATAGGTAGATAGATAGATAGATAGATAGCACATCTTTTTATCCATTCACCTTTTGATGGGCATTTGGGTTGGAAAAGGCCATTTTTAATGGCTGGGAGAGAAGCTAATTTGTGGCATATAAAGAAGCCATGGGTGATGGAGAGGAAGAGGGGAAGTTGTGTTGACAAGGAGTTTTAGGAAGAGAGCAGCCTCGGGGCCCGAGGGAAGCAGGCAAGAGAGGAAAGACGGTTCTAAGACGTAGGATGTGGCCCCTGGGGATGGAGTGCGTCCTCCGTTACTTTGGTTGTTGGCTGTCCTGTGTCAGCAGAACAGGCTCTGACACTGAGCCACACGCGTCTCCAGTTCAGCAGGTTGGGCGTTATGTGTCCAGAGTAATTAGCAGTGGATTAATTTATGCTCAGACACAGGTTTCTCTTTGACCTTGTGACCTTTCCGTGTGTGGATGCAGAATCTCATTGACAAAAACTAGCTTAGCACCAGCCCTGCATGCACTTTCTGAAGCTGAATGGTTATCTGTCATGTGACTTCCATGAATGCTCTCCCCTTCACCTCTCACCCCAGCTCCTAACCTGTTTGAACACCAGATAGGAGCTGGCACCGACACAGAAGCCCCAGATTGGTGATTATCAATGACATCAGACAAATACTCAGTAACAATGAAATAAAGCTCATTGGTACTATAACCTACCCACCTCCATGATTTTAAAATCTCAATATCAGCTCTAGCTGGTTTGGCTCAGTGGATAGAGCATCAGCCTGCAGACTGAAGAGTCCCAGGTTCAATTCTGGTCAAAGGCACATGCCCCGGTTGCAGGCTCAATCCCCAGAAGTGGGTGTGTGCAGGAGGCAGCTAATCTTTGATCTCTCATCACTGATGTTTCTATCTCTCTGTCTTTCTCCCTTCCTCTCTGAAATCAGTAAAAATATATATTTTTAAAAAGACTAGAATTTTAAAACATTCAATATCATATCCTAACTATCCTATCTAATAAAGACAGAATATGCAAATTGACCATAACTCCACGACAAAGATGGTGGCACCCATAGCCAATAAGGAGGGAATATACAAACTGATGTTACAAGGCAAGAGGCGGAAGGCGGCTCTGGCCATAGCGAAGGCGGTCCCTGCAGCCAGGGGAAGGAAGGCCTATTCCTGCACAAATCTTCATGCGTCGGGCCTCTACTAATACGTATAAAGATAAACAAAATATTTTTTATAATAAATTGTTTTTCAATATTTAAGTGCTCAGGCAAGATGGTAGTAGAGGAGATAGGAAGTGGTGAGAGGCTTGTACATGTTCATAGAATCGCCATGTATGCAGTGCTTATGGGCACATGTGTTGGATCCGTGGCTGCACAGTCAGGACAGGTTGGGTTTTGCTGCAGTAACAAACACCCCACACACCTCACTGCTCCGCAGTGTATCTCTCACCCATGCCATGTTCAGTGTGGTGGGCAGGGGCTCTGCTCTTCCTGCGGAGGTGCCACCAAGACATGCACGGTCACCATCGCTGGGACCAGAGATGTGGGAGAGTGTTCACTGGCTCCTAAGACTTCTTCTGGGATCGACATTCATTGGCCAAATAAGCCTGTGGCTGCACCTCACTGCCACGGGCCTGAAGGAATGACCTACTGCCGTGTGCCCGAAAGGAGCAGACACCCATGGCGACTGGCACAGCCGCCGAAATCCCATGGTGGCCCTGCCTTGGTGTTGGGGTGGGGGAGGTTGCTGCCATTTTCTGAAATGGTGAACACGTGTTGGTAAAGTCCTTAATAAATTATTTTCTCTCACAATTCAGTGTATTTTTAAATAGTTCAAATATAATGTA
Source organism: Vespertilio murinus (assembly GCA_963924515.1). NCBI lineage: Eukaryota > Metazoa > Chordata > Mammalia > Chiroptera > Vespertilionidae > Vespertilio > Vespertilio murinus. Next base: position 189,077,407 of record OZ004707.1, read on the forward strand.
TCCTATGTAATAAAAGGCTAATATGCAAATTGTCCCCTCGGGAGTTGGACCACTTGCTATGACATGCACTGACCACCAGGGGGTGTCGTGGAATGGAGGAAGGCCCTGCCTGGCGGCTGGCAGCCAGGGGAAGAAAGGCCCTGTTCAGCCCTGATCGCTGGCCAGGCCTGGGGACCCTACCTGTGCACGAATTTCATGTGCTGCACCTCTAGTGTATAAATGATGAATAGAAATCTGTCAGCGAGACCCTGCTCTTTAAACGTGGTAGCACCGGCTCAATGGTTTTGTGTCTATTCCTGTGCCAAATGCCAGCACAGAGAGAGCTTTCACTAGTATATTCGAGGGTGATCTGTGATTGGACAGAGGCCACAGCATTGATGTGTCAGTAAGTGAAGGTTTTGGGGCTATTTTTTTTTTTTTAAGAGATACCTTTCACTTGTTTGGGAACACTAAATGAATGGGGAAGGGGAGGGAGACAGAGAGAGAGAGACAGAGAGCAATGAAACACACGATGAGTATGATTTAAATTCTCGATGAAAGGACAGGCGTGTGCGGGTTCGTGCTGGGCCGCGGCCGCCCGTGCCAGCACTTCTCACCTGGCACCCAGCTCTGCACCGAGGCCACGCCGAGCTCCAGGGGCTCGTCACACGCCCTCCTCTCCTCACAGCGGGCGCTCTGCCCCCGGCCTCCGTGCCCTCTGCACGGCTCCGTCCAGCTTCACCCGCAGGCCACAGTCCGTGGGCAGCCACAGAGCCGGGCTCACGGGGGTGGGCAGTCAGAGGGGTAGGCAGTCTCACCCGATCCCATCCTGCCCTGATTCAACCCTCAGCACGTGGTCTCCCTGACCGGGTTGCCAGTGGTTTGGGCAGAACCAGCCTCCTCCGCTTTCAATCCTGCCCACGCAACCTGGGCCCAAGTGCCCGGTGCCTGGGCGTTCGACTGAATTCCTATACACGCATGGACTTTCCCCCCGGGCTCCAGGGTCACCCTCTCCTATGCCCTCCCTCCCTTCTCTCCCACCTGCTCAGATATCACCCAAGTCCCGAGCCCGGCGCAGACGCAGATGCAGACGGAAGGACGTGGGCCCGTTAACCGGAAGCTGCGACACGGCCTGGCCAGCGAACCCGCCAAGATCGGACACCTGACCCTGCCAGCTCTGCACTGGGCGGTGAACTCTGCCCTGTTCAGCGGCCGTGACCTCGATGTGGGCTGGGGTCGAGGGCAGTGAGGTCGGGCTCATTCCAGGGGTCTGAGCCCCGGTAAGGACCCTGAGGGCAGGGCCACTGGGTTGCTTCCCAGAAGCCCCTGGAAATGGATGGCCCCCAGAGTTGGTGGTTTGACTCTTGGATGCTGTTCAAGGTCCTCCAGGCTTACGCACCCAGAGGGACCCGGACCACCAGACCCCCGTCCACGCCCTGTCCACGCCCTGCCCCCGGCCTCCTCTGCAGCCGGGGCCACCCGCCAGCGTTTTATTCTGGTCCCTGGAGTCAGACTCATGGGTTCCGGCCGAGCACTTGGCCTTTGCCGATATGGATTTTGTCTCTTGGCGAGTGTGTGTGCAAGCTGTCGCCCCGTGTCTGTCCTTCCCCTGTGGCCGGAAGGTCAGCGCTTGTCTTGGGCTGGCCGCCTGCCTCCCAGGCCACCGAGTGAGCCCGGCGCCGCCGCTGACCGGCCGTGCCCTTGGCCTGAGGCTCCCGTTGTTCTGAGCTGCCGTCTCCCCCGGTTCTGTGCCCCCCGCTCCTGGCACCGAGCGCCCCGTGGGACCAAGGTCTGCTGAGCGGTCCACTCTCCCCACCGGACGAGGCTCTCCCCTCCGTTCCCCGAGCCCAGCATTGTCCCCGCTGCTGGGTAGCGGCCCAAGGAAAGCAGTCCCCCACCTGACTCCCCCTGTCTGCCACATCCCCCCTCCTTCTCCCCCCCACCATACCCCCCCTGTCCTCCTCTCACCCCCCCCCCAACACCGAGTCCCTCTGTCCGCCTTCCCACCAACCCTCCCTGGAAGCCCCTTCATCGCCTGCCCGAGGGATGAGAACTCCGGGCGGAGAAGGTGGTATAACAGAATCTTTTATTCAACCAGGTGAGAGGGCAAGCGGCTGTCCCGGGCCCCCACGCCTCCCCGGGGCTGGGGGTGACTGTGCCCCCCGCCCAGACCTCCTTCTCGTTGCCAAGGGCCGTCCCGCCGTCTCAGGGCCGGGGGGTGGACCAGAGGGGCGCTGTGGCTGGGCTTAGGTGACAGCTTAGACTTGGGGACTGAGGGGAGGGTGCAGGGGTGGGTCAGCGTGGGGGTTGGAAGGAGCCGGGTTGGGATCTAAGTGAGAGGAGAGGGAGGTACACCCCAGCCTCTGCGGGCCCCAGGGAGCCGACGCCACGCTTCTCCCTGTTCCCAAGGTGACACCCCTCCGCGGGGAGCCCCGCCTTGCACCCCCCCCCCGCCCCCCAACTCCCAGGCCCTCCGCCTCTCCCACCCACCGCTCAGACACAAACCAGAAGCACACGCTACACAACTAGGTGAGATTCGGCCCCCGCCCCGCCCTGCAGCCGGGGCCCAGGGGGGCGGGGGTGGGCGTGGGGATGTCGGGGGGCTTAGCCCTGGAACCCCAGCTCCTTGTACTTGGCGGCGATGTCGTTCCGGAACAGCTCCAGGGCCTTCTTCATGGCCTCCTGGGCGTCGGCCCCGAAGTCGCCGCCCAGCTTGCCCTGCAGCACCTGGATGATGCACTCGGAGATGAACTGCGGGGGAGGGCGAGAGGGTGGGTGGTCACTGGGCCGCCTCCTTCTTCGGGGCCCCCAGTCCAGCACCCACCATACCCGGCGCCTCTGAGCGTCTCCACAGACTGACTCCTCTGCTCCCCACCACCCGAGGCAGGGGTGGATGGGGAAACTGAGGCCCGTCTTGGTCCAGGAGAGGGAAGGTTAAGCCCATGCCCAAGGTCCTGTACCAGGTGGGCCGGCTCGCCCACCACCCTCCGCTGGTGCTCAGGACAGGGACCAAGCTCAGCGCTGGGAGAGCTTGGGGGGTTGGGTGGGGGGGGGGGGGGAGATGGCCACTGCAGGGTGGGGGAGGGGGAGAGGGGTGGGGGGAAGTGCTCAAGGATTGTGGTTTCACCCAGCACTTTGCAATCGGGAGATCCAGGGAGAAACCATCCCCATTTGCGTGTATCTGATGTTCGCATTAATGGCTTAGTGTGGCCATTGCTTTAAATAGCCTACGGGGGGGTGGGCAAGGTCGGGGGGACAGGGCACAGAGCACCCCATTTCCTGTGCCGAACACAGCCCTGCAGCTCCGACAGGCGGTGGGAGGGAGAGAGGCGGGCAGGGACCAGGCCTGCGGCTCAGTCCCGGCAAAGTCCGGTCTCCCGTGGGCCCCCGGCAAAGTCCGGTCTCCCGTGGGCCTCGCCGTCCCACCAGGACCACGGAGGCGGGGGAAGCTAGCCACAGGCTGCCACAGGCTGGGGGGCCTCACGGATGGAAACGCTCCGGCGCCGTTCACCGGCCAATCACAATCCGACGCCAGCCACACCCGGCCTGGGAGCCGGGAGGGAGGGGTCGTGTGAGAGTCCCGGACAGGGAGGCGGCCAGACCGAGGTCTGGGCTGGAGCGTGCACCCAGGGGGCTGTGGATGGCCGATGGGTGGAGCCGGGGACGGAGCCGGGGACTACACCGAGGTCGGGTTTTCCCGTTTTCTCAGGGCACCTGGGGGTGCAAGAGACTGAAGAGCAAGCATCCACACCCAGGAAACACCTCTCTGAGCCTTGATTTGGGGACATACGTCACGTTGGCCTTTAATGTGATAAATGCAACGGAATGAGGTGTGGCCACCGGTGCAGGAGAGCAAGCCCGGCCTCGAACGTGGGAGACCCGGACCTCGGGCCCAGCTCCGCCCTGACTCCCCACCATATGTGACTCCACTGTGCAGTGGGGGCTTCGAGGACGCCCCCAGGCTCCCAGCTCAGCCTGTCCGCGTCTACGGCCGAGCCGCCAGCACCTAGGCAGCTGAGGGAGGGGCAGCTGGGCCGGCGAGGAGGGACAGTGGCCCCCAGCACCCAGCACCCAGCACCCAGCACCCGCTGCGGCCCTCACCCCAGGTGAGAGGAGCACGCGTTCCCCGGGGGGGTGGGGGGGAGAGCATTCACGGGGGGCTCAGTCCTCACTGTTTATGGGCAATGACGCCTGTCGGCACAGACCCGGGTCCTCGCCCGCTCGCTGGAGGTGCCAGCCTGGCTGCGTGGGTTTCTCCCTCAGCCTCAGCGTCCCCATCCCTGGGCCGCGGGGCTCGGCACCGGGGGACGACAGCTCTGCCCTTGGGGAGCGCAGGCCCCGCCAGGAGACAGCGGGGCACAGAAATACACCGCCGTACTGCAGGCCGGTGACAGGCCAGAGGAGGACGAGGGGCGGGCAGGGCCGGCGGGGGGAGCAGCTGACGGCCTGGCACCCAGGTGGTGCCCTCGGAGCTGAGCCTTGCATGACGGACAGGGGTTTGGCAGGAGAAGACGGGGTGGGCGGGGGGCACAGCGTGAGCTCATCTCTGGACGCTCGGTGGGCGAGGCGGGACGGCTTGTGTGAGATTGGGGGGTGTGGGGGGCCCGCAGGGGTTCAGGGACATGAGGTGCTGGTTGTTGATGGGGATATTGGGTCTCAGGGGTTCGGAGCGTGGGCTCCAGAGTGCCCCGGATCAAGCTGTGCCTCCTGGCTCATGAGCTGTTCGACCTTGGGCATGCTGCTTAACCTCTCTGAGCCCTCCCTTTCCAAATCTGTAAAATGGGGATTAAAAAAAGGTATCTGCCTGCCCAGCGTCCCTTCTCTCCTCCTTCCCCGGTCACAGCTAGTTGCCTTTGGGGCGGCAGCAGACTACCTTCGCCAGTTTTCCGAGCGGGCGGGTCTTATAACTAACGCCTGGCCAGCAAAGTGCACACAGACTGTCGGATGAGATTTCTGGGGCTCCTTAACGGCCTTAAGAGAGCCCCCCTCTCCTGCTGCTGCTGCTCCCTGTCTGCAATCTGGCTAGAAGGCTGGCGCTCTAGCTTCCATCTTGGACTGTGAGTCCGCGTCGGCGGGCAGAACAGAAAGAGCCTCTACCCCTGGGGCTCCCGTACCAGCTCTGACCCCCTCCCTGGAACCTCGTTTGTGTGAGAGCAAAACACGGAATGCAACGCCTAACCTTTGGGTGTGGTGGTGAGAATTCGGTGCCGGGGACCCAGGCGAATCCTATCACCATTATCCTTACCCCCAGGGGCTGCACCAGCCATTGGACCCTCTGTCTCCAGCTCCCTAGTGCTCCCTGTCCCCACATCCCCTCCTCCCCTAGGACGCCTGAGGCTCTGTCTCTTTGTCTGTAAATAGAGCGAGCCAGCAGCCCCGCCATCCCCACCCCAGAACGGGGCCCCAGCTGCGGAGCTGTGGCCACACGAGCCTGCATGTCACATACCCAGAGCCCTGCATGTCACACACCCAGAGCCCTGCATGTCACACACCCAGCGGCCCCGGGGCTGGAGCGGGGGCTCTGCGGGAACACAGACCTCGTCTGAACCCTGCCTCTGCCTCTGCCACTCGCTACCTCTGTGGCCGCCCCCGCTACCTGCCCTCTCCGTGCCTCCGCCTCCTCCTCTGTCCGGCGGGTGTGATGACAGCACCTCCCTGTGGAGAGAACGCAGGCGGGTGACCGCCCACCTGGCGGGCGAGGAGCCCGGAGCCCAGGGCAGGGACATGGGTCGCCCGGCAAGTCAGTGGCTGAGCTGAGAAATCTCATCCTTCTGAGATCCCTCCCTCCCTCCCTCGCCTCGCCTCTCCCCTCCCCCCGCCCCGGGCCCGCTCCCACCTCCAGGTACTTGACGGGGATCTTGTGCTTGGTGGCGTGGGACTGGGCCAGCGGCTTCAGCTCCGCCTCGTGCTGCCCCTTCTTCTTGAGGATGCCGCCCAGGGCCGTGAGCACGGTGGCGCCGTGCTTCTTCAGGTCCTCGGAGCCCTTCATCTCGTCCTCCGTCTTGAGGTTCTTGAACTTGTCGAACTTCTCCAGGGTCTCGGGGTGGCCCTTGAAGAGACTGCGGGGACAGGGAGGGCTGGCGTCAGGCCGGGAGCGGGGAGTGGGGTCTGGAGGCGGCCAGGCCTGAGTTCAAATCCGACCCCTCCCCGCCCCCTGAATTCCCAGCTGCGTGACCCTGGGCAAGTCACTTCACCTCCCGTGCCCCGGCTTCCTCACCGGGGGAACGGGGTGGCTGGGCCCCGCCTGTACACGGGTGCCGGAAACCAGTCCCTGTTTCCCTAGCACAGAGATGTGGGCGGGGAGCCAGGAAGGCTGGCCAACAACAGTCACCACTCTGACCACGCACCCTCTAGTTGAGACGTTGTCAGCGGAAGCAGCCTCCTCCTCTGTGCGTCCCGTGTAAGTCTCTGTTATTTCCTGCCTGGGCGCCGTGGGTGTTTCCCCCACAGCCTCAGGAAAAGGGGACGGCAGGGCCAGAGCCATGGGTGGTTCTCCCACTAGCGTTGGACTACCGCCTGGCCCCCCATGTCACCAAGTTAAATTTCTTCTGGTCTCCTTTCATTTGTGTGCGGGCCGTTCTCCACAACCTGAACCCTGAACCGGGGCCCTGAGCCACGCGGGACGTGAAAGGGGGTCCCACACACGTGCAGGGAGAATGAAAGGAGGTCATGCGTGTCCAGTGCCCCATGACATGTGCTGCAGAAATGCTTGCCATTGACGAAATTGGTTTGGCTCAGTGAATAGAGCGTCGGCCTGCGTACTGAAGGGTTCCGGGTTCGATTCCGGTCAAGGGCATGTACCTTGGTTGCGGGCACATCCCCAGTAGGGGTGTGCAGGGGGAAGCTGGTCGATGATTCTCTTTCATCGATGTTTCTAACTCTCTATCCCTCTCTCTTCCTCTCTGTAAAAATTCAATAAAATATATTAAAAAAAAAAAAAAAAAAAAGAAATGCTTGCCATTACGATGTTTGACGCCTCCCTCCTCTCCCTTGTTACCGCGAGGGGCGGGGAGGAAAGGCACCCCTGCATTGCACCCTGGCCTCACCCCACTTTCTCGAAGGGGTTCGTAGAGTGGGGGTCAGAGGAGCGCCAAGGGCGGGACAGAGGTGGGAGCCAAGGACCCTGGCTTTGGTGAGCACCTGCCGCGTGCAGGCCCGTGCTCGGCTCTGCACCTGCACCGCCCTTAGGGTCACAGTCCCTCCCTCACCCCACCCCATCCCCCACCCCGCCTCGCAGGTGTGACGCCCTCGTCCCAGGTCCCCGGGCTGGTGTGCGGCAGAGTCAGGCTGAAGTCAGGCCGGGGACTGCCTCGGCAGCTCCCTGCCGCGGGCTCATCCTTGTGCCGCTTACATTACTTCCAGCGCCGGGAGGCTCACTACCCGTGAGAGCCATGCCCCCCAGAGCAGACGGCAGATCTCAGGCTCTGCCAGCTCTTACTCTGAGAGGACCCCCTGCACCTCCTACGCCCCGTACAGTGCAGATGGCAACAGGCCCCAGGTCACGCGGCCGGTCGGTGGCAGGACCCGGACCCGAGCCCCACCTTGGGTGAAACCCCGTCTGCCTGCTCCCTCTCCTCCTGCCTCATGGCTTCGGCTCCTCACATGGTTCCTCCTCTGCAGCTTCCAGACTCTGCAACACCCTTAAACCCAGCGGCGGCGGGCACACGCCAGGGAGTGTCAGTGTCTCCCCGCACACACCTGGGCTCACATGCGCGCGCACGCATGCACGCACAAGCATGCTCCCCCCCAGCGCCGACAGGGACCCTGCCTTCCCCGGGAGCATCCTCCCCGGCTCGCCCGGGAAGCCCGCGGCTGTCCACAGCCCGGCCCAGTGCCACCACCTCCCCCCGGGGCCCCGGCCAAGCCTGAGTGCCACTGACAGCTCCTCTCCGGCACCTCCGCCCGAGGGTCCATACCCCTGGCTGTCATTATCTGGTGACAATGATTCCGGAACTCCTGCTGACAGCAGTGAGACCTGGCACCCGGGGGAAGGAGGGAGGGTGCGCACAGTGGGGACATGGGGAGGAGACTGTCTGGGCAGCATGGGGCCAAGGAGCCGGGACCCAAAGGGATCTCAGGCGTTCTGCGAGTCCCCAGGGATCTGGGAGGAGGGACCCGGGGCTGAGCATTACGGAAGCTGAGCGGTGGCCCCAGCTGTCTCCAATGTGCTGTGTGACATCAGAGAAGCCGCCCCACCTCTCTGGGTCTTGCTCACCCATCGGATTCCTCAGCCTCCACCTGCCAAGGCCGGGCCCCGCCTCAGCCGCTGCTCTGAGCCCGGATCGGTTCCACACGCTGCCCGGGAGTTTGTCCACCGAGGGCCCACGGCCCTCAGTGCCCACAGCCCTCAATGCCCACGGCCCTCAGTGCCCATGGCCCTCAGTGCCCACGGCCCTCAGTGCCCACGGCCCTCAGTGCCCACAGCCCTCAATGCCCACGGCCCTCAGTGCCCACAGCCCTCAGTGCCCCGGCCCTCAGTGCCCACAGCCCTCAGTGCCCACGGCCCTCAGTGCCCACGGCCCTCAGTGCCCGTAGCTGAGCGTCCCCGGCACAGCCGAGAGGCCAGACCCGGACCAGCCTGACGGGAACAGCCCCCAAAACGGGTGGCAGCATTTCCCCTGGCGTTTCAGCAGCGCCCCCGGCCCCGTGGTTTCCACCTGGCCCAGCTCCGCCCTGGCCGACCACCCCGGTCCCGTCTCCTGCCCGCCGGCTCAGTCACAGTCTGCCGGCGGGTCCGACAGGGAGGAGGCCGGCGCCCGTGTCCGCTGAACGGACGCCAACCGGACTCCGAGGACGCGGAGAGTGAGGGCGGGGGGCCTGCGGGCTCCTCTCGGCTCCGGCGCCACAGAGCCAGAGCGGGATGGGCCGGGCCCGGGGCCAATGCCGCGCAGCAGCGAGGGCAGGTGCGCGGAGTCCACGCTGCCTGGCAGTGGATGCCAGCCGTGTGACTTTGGGCAAGTTCCTTAACCTCTCTGATAGACCCGGTGCTCATCGGCATGCCAACCTCACAAAGGTGCTGCCAGTGAATGTCTGGGAAACACTTAACACAGGGCCTGGCAATCAGTTTGAATGTTCACTGTCCTCCTCCTCGTTTCCACCGCCATCATCACCTCCGTCGCATTGCCACCCTCGCCTCCCCATCGCCCCCATCGCCGCCCCCACCACCCTGCACCACAGCCGCAGCGTCACGGTGAGGGCCAGGGGTATGTGTGTGGGGGGTTCAGGCCGGGTCCTCTCTGCACCAGGAGAATCACCGGCCACCAGCAGTGACTTCCTATTTTTCCATGACCTCGAATTCCTTTGTACAAGGGGAAAATACATAAAGCAGGAGAACTTTGGGCAAGAGAGACGGCGAGGAAGGCGGGGGCCTGGGCCCCCTCAGCAGCCCCCTCGCTCCCGAACCCTCAGTTCTGGAGCCAGATGCTCCAACGGCCCCCAGCTTCCACGCTCTAGAACTTCATGGTCATGAGAGCCCTCAGCGCGGTAGTAACAGGCCCGCTGAGCCCAGCTGCCCTCGTTGGTGACCGGAGGCGTGGGAGACGTGACCTTCCAGGGTCATGATCTGGGGCAGGACCCAGCGGCCAGGTCACGCCGGGGCAGCGGCGGGCCTGGGAGCCGGCATCCTCTCCCTCCCCTCCCCCATCGGACACTGAGCAGGCAGAACCCGTTGGCATGGCCTCTGCGTGCCCCGCAGCCTAGGATGTGATAGGGCATCAGGCTCTCTGGATTCTTAAGGAGCCACGAGCCTCGGGCATCACGTCGTGTCCCTGGCGCCCGGCCCGGGGCCGGACTCTCCGAGCGGAGCCACCCGGGGAAGGGAGAGGAAGTTTCCCCAATGACACAATGCCCCCGAGTCTCCTTCAACTCCCAGGCCCTGCCTCGGGCTGGCGGCCCCCAGATCGCCCTGGAGACTCCCCCTGGGCAAACACTCTCGCACCCCGGCCTCCCCGCCCGCGCGCCTGCCGCAGGGAGGACCATGGACTTGGGGAAGGCCAGCGCAAGAAGGAAGGAAGGAAGGGTCTCAGGGACCGTGGCAGCCAGTAGGACGCAGAGAGGAGCCGTGGTGACCGGTTCAAGGTCACACAGCAAATGGGTGGCTGAGAGCTGATGTCAACCTGGGGGGAGGGGGACAGGGGGAGCCTTTTGTCCAATCAAACAGGACCCATGGCAACCCAGCGGCCAGATGACAGCGACGGGAGGAGAAAGGCCACAGAACTTCGTTGACTGCCCTTCCCCGTGTCTCCAGCGCCGGCCACCGCGGGCGGGCGGGCGGGAGCTTCAGATAACAGAGCGCCCAGGACGACCCTTCTCCCGGCTGGAAGCGGGTGAGGCCCCGGGGAGAGCGCAAGGTCATCTGAGTGGAGAGGAACACCCGGTCTAGCTCAGAACGAGGGAGAAAGTCAACTGCAGGTTCAAGTGTGAAGGACAACCCACTTGCTCGTGGCAACCCCACAGCCCCGCCTCCCAGGTGTGGAAACGCCGACGGACGCAGGTGTCTGACCTGCCTCCCCCCCCCCCCCCCAGCACGAGGGAGGAGCCGAGAGGAGACTCGATCCCCGTGTGGGGAGGAGGGCAGCGGGAAACACCAGCCACCCCTGTGTCCAGAACTTGGATTCTTTGTCCTTTGGTTTCCTCGGGAGCCCCTTGCTGTAGGAGGCAGGGTGTGCGGAGACCACTCTATACCGAGCTCTCAGACTCAAGACATGCCCGGAGTCCAAAGCCACTCATGGGCCTCCGTCCCGTGTTCTAATTATAATACTTAAAGGGCCCTAGGCTGGGCTTCGTCTGCACCGGTTCTGAACTCTGCACTCACTGCAGGCCAGGACCGGTGCTGGGCCACTTACAAGCATCTTGTATCATTCTCAGGTCGACTCTATAATGTAGCTATTGGGATGTGTCCCCACCCCCCCTCTGGTGTAGGAGAAGAAATGGAGGCTCAGAGAGGCTGTGTAGCTTCCCGCAGGTCACACAGCCGCCCAGGGTCAAAGCCCGGTCTAGAGCGACATGCCTCAGCCTGGACTTGTGACAGGGGTATGCCGTCCCCTCTCGGGCCCTTTCTGTCCTCATCTAATACGTGAGGCGGCTGCATGAGGCCCCTCTGGGCCCCTGTTAACTGTCTGTAGTTCCTCTGGGTGGGCTCAAAGCATCCAGCTTCTCCCAACTGCAGACATGGGTGTGAGATGGATCCCTTTCCTTTTCTGACTCCAACCCCGGACGTTTAAAAGCAAAGGAGGACCGAATGGGGGTGAGTTAACAAGCTCCACGAACACAGCAAACTGGACGACCTCGGGGCAAAGGTGCCACCTTGCTGTCAAGCACCCTGATCTCGGGGAAGCAGGGGACAGGGGACCAGGGAACCGCTCCCTTTTACCTGATGAGGACGGCTTGCCCAGTGCCCGGGATGTCAGCTTCCACCTTTCCCCAGGCGTTCAGCACCAGCTGCCATTCCCCGTCGCTGAGCCCCATGGCGTAGTCTGAAGGAGACAGAGAGAGCAGGTGTAGGCTGACTGGGTGTCCCGGTCCCGGCAGCTGGGGTTGGAGGCTGCCTGGCCCCAGAGGGGTTTTATACCTTCCCCGAATGCCTGACACGAATCACTTGACAGCTTGTTCCCTCCCCGCCCCCGCCTCCACACAGGGGTCTAATCTCCTCCTTTCTCTGGCCCTTACATGGAAGCTATTTCGGGGCAGGTGCCATTGTGGGGAGGTAGGACAACTCAGGCCACGCGGAGGAGGGGGTGGCTGTGTGTGTGGAAAGAGTGGGGAGGAGGTGGGGCCACTGTCTGGGCTCTCAAAGGCCAACACAAAGGGCACCACCAAGGCCGATGCCAGCGGCCTGAAACCCAACTCTCCCTGCTGCCAGCGAGGGGAACTGGCACGCTTCTATGCGTGGGCAGCAGGGGCCCGGCTGGCCTTTGTCAGTCTCCTGGTGCACACACTCCCCCCCCCTTTTGCCAGCATGCCCCTCACCCAGCCAGGAGTGTGGGGGAGCCCAGATGGGTTTATGCTCACAGCTGGCAGACCTGGGCAAACACTGGAGTCTGAATTTTCCTCACGCCATCCAGAACACCGGCTTCGTGGCCTTGCTCCAATACCCATGGTGCAATTCGTGGCTTCCTCCCCCCATTTATCTGCCTGTGGTCCTCTTGAACGGCTCCCTCACTGCGGTCTATTTCTTTGTTTCCATTCTGACTCCCCATTAGTGCTCAGAGACTGTGCTGGGCACCAGACCCTGTTCCATGCACTTCTTTACTTTTGGTAACTCCTCATGACACACACTACATGACAGCTAGTGGGCGGAAGGGCTGGGATTTGAACCCAGAGAGCGGGGCCCCCCCGAATACTTTACTCTGATGTTCAAGTGGACAGAGGCTCTGTTTTATGCATCTGTGTTATCTCTTGGGCCTCACAGTGTCTTGTACCAGATGTGAGTTGAATAAATGCTCATTGAATAAAACGATGGTGGCCTTGCATGGAAGGCAAGTGAAGATGATTGGCCGTCTTTAAATCCATCCATCCTTCCCTCCATCATCATCCATCTGTCCAAGATCCAGCTTTCCATCTTTCTACCCATCATCCATCCATCCACCCACCCACCCATCCATCCATCATCCATCCACCCACCCACCCACCCATCCATCCATCATCCATTTATCCATCCATTCATTCATGTAACACAGTTACAGAGGACCTACTGTGTGTCAGAAACTGTGCTACATGAAGAAGACACAAATCCAAATAAAACATCCCCTTGTGATCAACAAACTCCCAGTCTCCTTGGGGAGGTGAGTATCCTATCCTATATAATAAAAGCCTAGGTGGTGTCATGGCCTCATGTGATGTCATCACAAGATGGCCACCACAAGATGGCTGCCCTCATGTCATCATAAGATGGCTGCCACAAGATGGCTAACAGGGCAGAGCAGTTGAGAGTGATCAGGCTGGCAGGGGAGGTCAGTTGAGGGCAATCGGGCCATCAGGGGAGGGCAGTTAGGGGCGATTGGGCTAGTAGGGGAGGGCGATTGTGGGTGATCGAGCTGGCAGGGAAGCAGTTGGGGGACAATCAGGCTGGAAGGCAGAAGCAGTTAGGGCAATCAGGCAGACAGGCAGGTGAGTGGTTAGGAGCCAGCAGTCCTGGGTTGTGAGAGGGATGTCCAACTGCTGACAGTCAGACATCCCCCACGGGGTCCCAGATTGGAGAGGGTGCAGGTTGGGCTGAGGGATACCCCCCTCCCCTGCATCAATTTCTAGTGAGAAATAAAATTGCAGTCTAGCTTCTCTGGTGCGATGATCGAGGTATACACAGCCCTTTCTTCCACACGCACGGGCTTTTACAGTTTAGAGAGTGGCCCCTTGGGCAGGATTACCTCTGGTCTTCGCAATGGCCCTGTGAGGTCATGAGTGTCACCCCATTTCACAGCTGTGGACAATGAGGCTAAGAAAGAGTAAGCAGGCAGGCTGACCGTCCTGGGCCTCTAGTAGACGTGACAGTTAGGACTACCCCCCCCCTCCCCATATATAACTCGTTCTAAAAGTAACTGCCCTGCCCCAGCGCCTGCTGAGGGGAAGGCTTGGCAGTCATGTTCTCCACGCAACTCAATCCTGACTCAGCTGATTGGCCCAGAGCTGGCACCCGGCCTACCGCAGCCAAGGGCAGGGCTCTGCCCCGCAGCCAATCTATTCGCTACAGCAATCAGAGCCCCTCTGCAAAATGTGAGCAGGGCGCTGGGCAGGGACTGACTGGGGAGGAGGAAACGCAGAGGCAGAGAGAGTCCATTTCACGGCCAGCACTGAGTGAGGACCCCCACCGAGAGCCCTCCCTGCCGCCGCTCCGTGCTGACCTAGGCAAAGCCCGGCCAATCACCACGTGAGGATTTCCAGGGGTTGCCGCTTGCTGAATGGCCCCCTGGGTATCCTTCCAATGAGCCAGTTTATTTATTGAGTCAGCTGGTTCCTAACAACGCAAAGGGTCAGGTGCCCGTCCCTAACAATGTGCTCAGAATTCACCCACAAGTCTGCACCCAGGGTGCCAGCCAGGCGACTGACCCACAAGTCTGAACCCAGGATGCCAGTCCTGTGACCTCCAGGAGTCTGAACCCAGGATACTAGCCTGGTGACCTCCAGGAGTCTGAACCCAGCATGCCAGTCCAGTGACCTCCAGGAGTCTGAACCCAGGATGCCAGTCTGGTGACCTCCAGGAGTCTGAACCCAGCATGCCAGTCCAGTGACCTCCAGGAGTCTGAACCCAGGATGCCAGTCTGGTGACCTCCAGGAGTCTGAACCCAGCATGCCAGTCTGGTGACCTCCAGGAGTCTGAACCCAGCATGCCAGTCTGGTGACCTCCAGGAGTCTGAACCCAGCATGCCAGTCTGGTGACCTCCAGGAGTCTGAACCCAGCATGCCAGTCTGGTGACCTCCAGGAGTCTGAACTCAGCATGCCAGTCCTGTGACCTCCAGGAGTCTGAACCCAGCATGCCAGTCCTGTGACCTCCAGGAGTCTGAACCCAACATATCAGTCCGGTGACCTCCAGGAGTCTGAACCCAGGATGCCAGTCCTGTGACCTCCAGGAGCTCATCCAACTTTAACAGTGGAAGATGCAGCAGCAAAATGAGTAGCTAACAAGCCATAAGGATTCTTCAGGGGGGCATCATTCATTCGTTCATCATTCATTCATTCATTCATTCCATTCAACAGCCCACTCTGCACCAGGCCCCGGATCCCGAGGAAGGGTGGCTCTGAGAGGGTCTGCTTGGACCCTGGCAGCGTCAGCCTACTTCGGGTCACTCGCTCTCGGGAGCCCGGGAGTGCGCGGGGCTGACCGTTATCCCGCTGGGCTACAAGGAAACAAAGGCTTGGAGGAGGGTAAGCGGCGGAGCTGAAAACTCCTCGCACCTGCAGCTCTTCTCCCGGCTCCAGCCCGGGAGCGGCCTGAGTGTTTAAAATCTCATCAACTCCTTACCGGCGCCCAAGTGCTTAATGTGAAGCTGTCGCCGTCGGCCGGCGCGGCACGACCTGGCACACTCGGGGACCCTGCGGCTCTGCGGTCGATGAGCCTTTAACGCTTTACCATTTAAGCTAATAGGAGGGGGCCGGCATCTGTTTGTGCTTACACATCTCTACAACAGAGCCCGCGTTACCTAACGGTTGCTATGGCTACCTGGCGTCCCCGGCTCTGTTTGGGGACTATAATTATCCCTGTGACAGCCTTCGAGTGGCCAGGAGCTGGAGGCGCATGAAATAGGAAGGCCACGCTGCCTTTGTGCGCACAGCTTTCTGCAGCCTTGCACGCTCATGTCTCTCTCTCTCTCTCTCTCTCTCACACACACACACACACACACACACACACATGGGTGGCTTAGTGTGACTCCCAATGGGGCCAAACTGGACCCCACCAAACTCAGGCCTGCCCCTCCTTTCTCTGTGTCACAGCCTGGGCTGCTTCGAAGGTGAAAACCGGAGACCTACAGAGAATCATCCCCAAGTCTGCAAAGCCCGGAGTCTTGAGACCCAGAATTAGAGTTCTAGAACGCCAGGGTCCTCAACTTTCGCCACCCCACTCTGGAAACGAGGGTCCTAGCTTCCAGAATCACAGGAAGGTAGAGAGAGGGGGTGGGGAGGAATCTAGAATCACAGGGCCCGGCGTCCTGACGCTAACAGAGGACCCCAATGGCGTCTGGTCCAAGCTCCCCCTACAGGCCGCAACTCTTCCTAAAGAGCGTCGTTGTCGCGCATCACCTTGAACACTCCCGGGCGCAGCGAGCTCACTCCTGCATATTGAACCAAAATACGTCTTCCGGGCACACTCACTCCCTTGTCTTGGCTCTGTGGGGACGCAGAGGCCCCCTGGCTCCCCTAAGACGCTCCCTGTCCGGACTGGCCACCCGCAGGCCTGTACCTGGGTGTCCCCGCCCCCCCCACCCCCCCGCAAAGAAAGCCAGGAGCCTGTCTGGTGGGCAAGGCCGCCCCAGGCTCCGGTGCCTGGTGGTCCCACCTCTCATCTCAGACCGGCGGGGTGGGTTCCCCAGCAGGGCTTCCAGCACCCTCCGCACGGGCTCGGGTCCCCAGGTGGCTGTGCCCCAGCCCCCCCCCCCACCCCCACCCCTCCCAAGGGACACAGATCCAGCCCAGGTGACCTGGGAATCGCTAGCCCTTTGCCGCTAACAGCTCCCCGCAGGGACGGAAGAGGAGCGGGGATTACGCTTTAAGATGCCACCCAGGGGGCCAAGGAGGGAAAGAGCGAGAACATCTTGTCTCTTCAACGCCAAGGGCCCCCTCAACCTTGACCATTCCCTTCCTCCTCCTCCTCCTCCTCCTCCTCCTCCTCCTCCTCCTCCTCCTCCTCCTCCTCCTCGGGGAGCCGCACCTTTGGAAGCCAGCCTGGTCAGGCCTCCCGCCCGCTTGCTCCTCCCTGGGAGGGTCTGCCCTCCTGGACCAGCGCCAGGCCAGGCTCAGAGCCCGGCTGGGCCCGGAGCCGCCGCAGACCCGGCCCGAGGCCCTCCGTGGGGCAGGGGGGCCCCATAGCTTAGCCCAGACCCCACGGGAGCCCTCCCCCCGCCACCCCCCCAGCCCCTGGCAGCCTCCATACTGACCACGTCTCCCCTTCTCCCCAGCTGTCCTCCTGGAGCCGCCCGCCCGCCAGGCCCGGCGCGGGGCTGGGGGCGGGGAGAGGTGTCTTGTAGCAGCTGGGGAGGCACAGGGAACTAAAAATACAGCCAGGCCAGGCTCCTCCTCCGGGAGGCCCCGAGGGGCTTACTGGGGGCGGGGGGGGGGGGGGGGCTGGCAGGGACACAGGATCCCACCATTCCAGCCAGCAGGTGTAGCCTGGGTACACTGCCTCTCCTCCCCTCCTCCCTCCCCCCTGCCTGGGCGGGCTCCTCCAGCTCCTCCAGCCCCGCCTCGCACCTGCCACCTGGAGAGAGCCCGGCCCCCCTCCACAGCACCCCCAGGTCCTCGCCGCCCCCCCTTCCTGGCCCACCCCACGGAACAGCTCTCCTTCCGGGAATCCTCCCCAGCAGGTGTGCCCTCTTCCCCTCAGCTCTCTGCGCCTTGGGGTGCAGCTCCCCATTGCTACCCCGTGAGCGTCCTCAGAAGCAGAAATGCAGAAGCCACAGACACGCACTGCCCTTTCTGCACTCCGGGGCACTGCCCTCACCGCAGCCCTCCTCCACGGGCGTGTGTATGAGCCCCGTGAACGGGCGAGGAGACGGAGGCACAGAGAGGTTAAGTAACTTGCCCAGGGTCCCACAGGCTAGGAAATGCCAAGCACGAAATGAGAACCCAGGCAGAGTTTGTGCTTCACGGTCTAACTTTCGGACCCTTCCTGCTCCCCCTCTCGCCTTTACGATAGCACCTAGCAAAGGGCCAGGTCGGTAAGCTCTTGGAAGGTTTATTTCACTGAAGTGGGCGTCCACGGCCTTGTCTTCCTTGAGGGGGTGGAAGGCAAAGACAGTTGGAAGGCTTGACCGTTGGGAGACCCTGCTGCCCTCTAGTGGCGGCGATGAGAAAAGCCTCTACCCCTGCCCAGGCCCCTTCCACATTACCCTCCTTGTCCACAGGTCCACCCTCCCAGCCAACCGGGACAGGGACCGTTTACCTCTGTGCATTCCTGGCACCAATCACGAACGGTTTGACAAACTATTAAAAGATGATAAGCCATGGTCCTTGCTCTCAGGGACTCAAAGTCGAGTGGAGGAAACTCCACCAATAGGACTGGGATCTGAGCAGAGGGCTCTGGGAGAGTGAGAAGGCAGCGGGGCTACATGAGAAGACCCGATGGCAGAGGTGACAATCGGCTGGATCTAAAAGTACGGGGGGGAGAGGGGGTGACGTGGGGTAAGGGAGGGAGGAGAGCCTTCGGCAAGGTCTCCTAAGAAGAGGTAACAACCCGTGTGTGCCGAAGCCTGAGGGATGCAGGGGACCCATGCAGACAGGTGCTGTGGGAGGTGAGACCTCCTGGAAGGCCCTCCTGTGACCGAACCAGGGTGAGGGGCTTAGAAGTGACAGTCCCACGATCACTTGCGCTCACCTGCTGCCAGGCTCTGTGCTGAGCCCCGGGGAGCCCCGGGGGTGACCAGAGGGAGGGATGTGCACGCAGAGGTGACAGCGCTCCGATAAGGACAGTCACAGAGGTGGTTAAGTACAGGGGTAACGGCCTTGGGACCGATGCTTGCATGAGGTGCTTGGCTCACCACGTATTACTTCTGTGACCCAGGGAAAGTATCATAACTTTCCAGGGCTTTTGTCTTTTTATATGTCACTAGAGCCCTGGTGCACAAAATCTGTGCACTCGGAGGAGGGGGGTCCCCTCAGTCTGGCCTGTGGTCTCTTGCAGTCCGGAGCCCTGGGGGGATGTCTGACTGCCCCAGAGGCGGGAGAGGCTCCTGCCACTGCAGCTGCGCTTGCCAGCGGTGAGCCCGGCTTCTGGCTGAGCAGTGCTCCCCCTGTGGGAGCGCACTGACCAGCAGGGGGCAGCTCCTGCATTGAGCGTCTGCACTCTGGTCAGTGTGCGACATAGCGGCTCAATCGATTTGCATATTAGCCTTTTATTATATAGAATCATGAAGATTAAAAGAGGGGTGCACATATAGGATTCGGCATGGTGCCCAGTACACAGTCAGTGCTCAATAATTGCTCACTGTGATAGAAGGTACAAAGGAATCCTAAAGGAAGAAATGATGAATTCCACCACGGAACACATAACAGAGAAGGTGATGCCTGAACAGGAATTTGAAGGGCCAGTTGGGTTTACTATGAGCAGAGCGAGGAATGGATATTCCAGGCACGAGGACATGGAAGTTGGTGCGTTAAGACTCGGTTTGGTTGTGGCTGATGGAAAATCCAAGATAACCTAGCTGCAAAGGGAGAGCAGTTAGAAGTCCAGAGGTAGTGGTCCAGGGCTGGTATGGCACATACAACGTCAGGGACTCGGCCTCCATCAGCTTTAGTGCTCAGCTATGCTACAGACATGACCTTCACCTCTTGACCCAACATGGGTGCTTGAGCTCCAGCCATCATGTCATCATCCCAGCCAGCAGGAAGGCAAAAGAGTGAAGTGCACATTTGCTGCTTTTTGACAAACAAGTGCAACTGGTAATCCAAACCTCCTATCAGGATCCTGAACAAGCTCACACAGACCCCTGCGGGTCAGTTCCCACCCTGCCCCACCTCTCAGAGATAACCTCTGTCCAGGTGTGCGGTGTTTTTTTCCAGGTTTGGGGAAGGGTGGGGGCAGGGCACAGGGAGGAGGAGGAGGAGGAGGAGGAAGGAAGGACGAGGAGAAAGAGAAAGGGGAGGAGGAAAGGGGAGGGGAAGGGAGAGCGAGAGGAATGGGAAGGGGACGGAGAGGAGGAGGAAGAGGAGGAGGAAGAAGAGAAAGAGGTAGAGGAGGAAGAGGGGAGGGGAGGAGAGGAGGAGGGGAAGAAGGAAAGGAGGGGAGGAGAACCAAGATGGCGGCCAAGGTAAGCACCTAAGCTGTCACCTCACACAACAATTTAAAAAAACAACAACTAAAATCAGAACAGACTTCATCCAAAAACACAGGAAAGCTGGCGGAGTGGGAAATCTACAACTAGAAAGAAGGAGAGAGGCTCCCAGATCAGACTGGGAGCCTCAAAGTGCTGAGGTAGGGAGACGCTTGCATGTGCGCAGAGAGAAAGTTTGGCCAAATGCCTGGTTGGCGGGAGGGGAGGAATTCCCAATTGCACTGAACCCTTTCCGACTGCACTGAACCCCAACCCCGACTAAAACCCAGTGGACCCAGGCTCATACAGGTGGAGTCTGGACTGTAGAGAAAGGCATCCAGAGACACAGAGACTGGGAGACCGGGGGAGCCGGGAGCTTCAGTGGGCAGGGTCTACAGTCGCGCAGGAGTGAGTACGCTCAGAGGTCTGACTGCAGAGATTGCCAGGGCCTCTCCTGTAGCGGAAGGAGTCGGAGGCCCCAGACTACAGAGACCCAACCCAATTCCGGGCGAGCCCCTGGGGCACCCACGCTCTTGCATGGGGAATCTGGGACCGTCAGGGGGAAACTCAGGCGAGAGCACAAGGGTAGGGCTGAGAAGAAGCCAAGACTGGTCAGCTCAGACCCTGAGACTCCGCCCCATCCAAGCTGAGCACAGAGGCTTCTGCAATTTTGCAAGTCTGATCCTTTAAGACTGTCTCCAATACAGAAGGTATCCAAGAGTACACACAGCTGATACCCACATCCAATTGGCCTGAAGGTCAATTCCTCCCAGAGATACCAACAACAATAAAGACTTAGCTACAACAAGGCTGTACACGCAGTCCACAAAGGGGAGCACCAAGAGTGTCTACCTCAGGTAACTGGGGAGGCTGACCCACTGGGCCATATAGGACACCAAAGACACAAAGACATCCTACCAACTCTGGGAAGCAGCGAAAATACCGAGAAAAGGAAATAGATCTCAAACGAAAGAGATGGAGGATATAGAGTTCAAAACCATGGTTCTAAGGTTATGCAAGAATATCCTAGAAAAGGCCGATAAATTTCATGAGACCCAACTAAAGATTAAACATAAACTGACTAAATTGGAAAGTATTATGCAGAGATCCAACAGCAGAATGAAGGAACAGAAGAATCAGGTCAAAGAGCCAAAAGACACTCCTCTGGAGAAGCAAGAAGAAAAGAGAATCCAGAAAGTTGAAGATAGTGTAAAGAGCCTCTGGGACAACTGCAAGCAAACCAACATCAGAATTATGGGGGTGCCAGAAGAAGAGAGAGTGCAAAATACTGAAAACATATTTGAAGAAATAATATCAGAAAACTTCCCCCACCTGTGAAAGAATAGACTTACAAGAACAGGAAGCGTATAGAACCCCAAACAAGAGGAATCCAAAGAGGAACACACCAAGACACATCATAATTAAAATGCCAAGGGCAAAAGACAAAAAGAGGATCTTACAAGCAGCAAGAGAAAAGCAGTTGGTTATCTATAAGGGACCACCCATACGACTATCAGCTGATTTCTCAACAGAAACTATGCAGGCCAGAAGGGAGTGGCAAGAAATATTCAAAGTGATAAACAGTGAGAACCTACAACCAAGATTACTGTATCGAGCAAAGTTATCATTCAGAATGGAAGGGCAGATAAAGAGCTTCACAGATTAAAAAAAAAAAAGTTAAAGGAGTATGTCACCACAAAACCAGTATTATATGAAATGCTGAAAGGTATTATTTAAGAAGAGGAAGAAGATCAAGTAAATTAAAAATCCGAGGAACAGAATAAACTAGTGAATATAATAGAATCAGGGGCAAAGAAAGGGTGTGGATTGATAATTCTCAGGGGAAAAGGGGTGTGGGGGTGCAGAAAGAGACTGGATTAAAATCGTATAACCTGCCAAAACCAGTTTGGCTCAGTGGGTAGAGCGTTGGCCTATGGACTGAAGGGTCCCAGGTTCGATTCCGGTCAAGGGCATGCATCTTGGTTGCGTATACATCCCCAGTAAGGGGTGTGCAAGAAGCAGCTGATGGATGTTTCTCTCTCATCAATGTTTCTAATTCTCTATCCCTCTCCCTTCCTCTCTATAAAAAAAACCAATAAAATATATTAAAAAATAAAATAAAATTGTATAACCTATGGATGAGGACAATGGCGGCGGGAGGTGGGGGGGAGGTAAGGGCAGGGAGTGGGATGGGAACCGGGTGGAAGGGAGTTATGGGGTGGGGGGAAGGAGAAACAATTGTAATAATCTGAGCAATAAAGATTTACTTTTTTTTAAAAAGGGGGGGGGGGGGAGAAGGGAAGGAGAAAGAGAGGGGAGGAGAGGTGGGCTCTATAGGTGGGGTTGGGGAGGGGGAGTGAGTTCTGCTGAGTGACCCGGCAGATGGTGGTGCATTTACTAAGGCGCCGGGGCCGAGTCTCCCGTGGGCCAGCAGCCCCTGGAGAGCCTGCGGGACACCAGTCCAGCAGGCGCAGGGGACACGTGTGCCTACATCCCCCACCAGCAGAGGGCCCTCCTCCGCGGACCCGCTGTGAGGAAGGCCACGCCTTCCTGGAAGGCAGCTAGCTGTGTGGGCTGGAGGTGGCACGGGGCGAGGGTGCCTCCGGTGGACAGGACATGAGAGGACCCTCTCTCCCGGGAGAGCAGGGGCAGCGCCTCTCACCCCGCCTTGCACCCTCTCTCCCGACATGGACAGCGTGTACCCTTCCCTCTCCCTACAGCGCCACCCCTCTCCGCAGACCTCCCCCTCCGGGGCCTTGTGACCGAAGGCCCCTCTAGGGTGAGGATGTCAGCTCTGCTCCGGGGAGGGGGACGGTGGAAGCAGAGACACAGCATGAAACAGGGGCCCACCAGCCAGGGGGCGGTTTTCTCTCGCCTGTCTAACCCTGTCCTTCCTCAAAACCACGACCCCGGGTGACCCCCCGGACTTTCCTCCGGCGGGGCTTGGAGTGTTCCTTGGGAGTGAATGTGCTGCCCGGATTCTACTGAGAGGACTGGCCCAAACCCCCTGTGTGGCACAGAACACCCTGGATTTACCTGGGGATTTGGAGAAGCCTCGGTGTGCCCCATCTGTACAGGCCCAGAGGCTGAGGTCAGTAGAGCTACCGGGTTTCCCCAAAATAAGACATCCTCCGAAAATAAGACCAACTGACAGGTTTTCTTCTGAGTGAAATATAAGACATCTCCCCCCCTTCGAAAATAAGGCCCCCAGGCTCTGTCTCAGAATGAAAATTAATTTACCCTAAACTGGTCACTAGGGCCGCCCCAACTGGCCTCTAGCAACGAGTGACATTACACGGAGTCCTGACATCACTGCTGTGTGAATGGAGAGAAATCAGCGTGGAAACTTTGTGAAACCTAAACTGCAAGAAGTTGTGACTTGGGTGAAGAATTCATGGGAGAAAATCACTGACAGTTGCATTGCAAATGCACTGCGAGCAGGCTACCTTGACAAGAAGTACTCATTTAAAGACAGTGCTATTGCTAAACATGAGAGATTTGGTCCACTGATTCTGAAAGAAATGGAGTCACAAGAAATTTGCCAGGAAATTCAGGAATTGGATTGTTATGATGATGTTCCAGAAGATGATGACATGATTGTCATTGAATAAATGAGTACATTCTTGATACTGTAGGATTCACAGTTTGTCTGGTTTGTGTTGACAACTACCATACTACCGTACCTTATACAGGTGATAAATTTCCTTTATTTTCATTTAACAATAAATGTGTACCATATTCTTCTTCATGGAAAAATAAGACATCCCCTGAAAATAAGACCAAGCGCATCTTTGGGAACAAAAATTAATATAAGACACTGTCTTATTTTCGGGGAAACAGGGTAGCAGCAGAGGTCACCGAGGAGAAGAGAAGGATGCGGAGAGCATCTGGGCATTAAGAATTGGGAAGGGGAAGAGGAGATGGAGAAGGAGACCTCCAAGGAGGGTGGGGAGCCCTGGGAAACTCTGAGGACAGAGATGGGTCAAGTCTGCATGTGGAGGGTGGTCGAGAGGGACGCCATGGGGGAGTGAGGGTAAATAGTAAGGCCTCTCATGTTCTAGGCATGGGTGAGGGCTGAAGCACAATCAGATGTGTCAGTGTATGAGTGAGAGACCAGCTGCTATGACAAGCAAGCCCCCAGATCTCAGGGCCTATTCGTTTCTTAACAGTGACTCCATAGGTTTGGTTCTCCTTTACCTCATAATACAGTGCAAGCTGGGGGCCGGGCTCTGCTCCACACAGTGGTTCAGGGAACCAGTCTCGCCCCCAAGGATTTCAAAGACCTTGGGCCCCTCTGTACCCACTAGGCCAGCTAGAGAGAGAAACGAGTGTGAATAACATGCTTTATAACCTTGCGGACAGATGAGAAAGAGGAGCTGGGAATAAAACATTCATACAAACAGTGTCCTAATAACCCCCAGAGCAACAGAGGAAGTGCTTGGTATTTGTTAACGCTCTTCAGATATCCTTCTCCACATGACTTGATCACCCTTGATAAAGGCAGGAGGGGGGGCTGAAACCAGTTTGGCTCAGTGGATAGAGTGTCGGCCTGTGGACTGAAGGGTCCCGGGTTTGATTCCAGTCAAGGGCATGTACATTGGTTGCGGGCACATCCCCGGTGCGGGGGTGTGCAGGAGGCAGCTGGTCGATGTTTTTCTCTCATCGATGTTTCTAGCTCTCTGTCTCTCTCCCTTCCTCTCTGTAAAAAAATAAATAAATAGCCGAAACCGGTTTGGCTCAGTGGCAGAGTGTCGGTCTGCGGACTGAAAGGTCCCAGGTTCAATTCCAGTCAAGGGCATGTACCTTGGTTGCGGGCACATCCCCGGTAGGGGGTGTGCAAGAGGCAGCTGGTCAATGTTTCTCTCTCATCGACATTTCTAGCTCTCTATATCTCTTCCTTCCTGTCTGTAAAATATCAATAAAATATATATTTTTTAAATAAAATAAATAAATAAAAATAAATCAATAATAAGTCAATCAATCAATCAATCAATCAATAAAACATTATTTTCAACAACAATAAAAAAGGTGGGAGGGGGACGGTGAACAGGGCGGGGAGAGGGTGGCCCCCGGAGGGCGGGGGGCGGTACACGTCTGTGATGATTAGAAAGGCATCCTCTAAATGTGGGGACTTGAACGAAGGTCGGAGAGCTGGGGAAGCGAGCACACATGTGGAATATGTTCAGGAAAGCCCCGAGGTTAGGCCGGGCCAGTGGTTTTGTGAGGCAGATCGGTCCCGGAAAAGACTGGAACGCAGATAAGGGATGACTCTGAACTTGGGAATGTGGGGGACTCTTCAGCGGGCCCTGAGGACTGGCTGCGGTCGTGGCTTGGGTGGGGCGGCGAAGGGGGCTCCCGGCCCTCGGCAAGGTCGGCAGGGTCAGTTCCGTTAGACATAGTGGCCCGGCACGGAGAGCCGGAGGCAAACAAGGGAGCAGCTCAGGTGGCGGCCAGGTGGTCCCTGGGGGACGTCCCGCCTTCCTGTTTGGAGCCTGCGCTCTGGGCTTCCTGGAACCTCCGCTCTGGGCCGTGGGGACAGCGCCTCAGGAAGGCGCTGGCCTTGGCAGCAGGAAGCCAGTGTGGCCCAACTCCCCGGTAGCCTCTCTGGACCACCGTGACCTGGAGTGACCTCCTCGCCACCTCGCCACCTTCAGGGAGGCCTCCTTCCCCAGGAAGGCCTGCCCAGAGTCTTCGTTCGCCTGTGAGACGATGTCCACAGTTGTGACTGGAAACTGAACAATGGTTGTCGATTTTAAAATTATGTATTGCCCGGCCGGCGTGGCTCACTGGTTGAGTGTCAACCTATGAACCATGAGGTCACGGTTCAATTCCCAGTCAAGGGCACTTGCTCGGGTGTCGGGCTCGGTCCCTGCTGTGGGGCATGCAGGAGGCAGCCGGTCAATGATTCTTTCTCAGCATTGATCTCTCTCTCTCTCTCTCTCTCTCTCTCTCTCTCTCTCTCTCCCCTCCCTTTCTTTCTGAAATCCATAAAGTATATTTAAAAAATAAATAAAATCGCCGAACCGGTTTGGCTCAGTGGTAGAGCGTCGGTCTGCAGACTGAGAGGTCCCGGGTTCGATTCCGGTCAAGGGCATGTACATTGGTTGCGGGCACATCCCTGGTGGGGGGTGTGCAAGAGGCGACTGGTCGATGTTTCTCTCTCATCGACATTTCTAACCCTCTTTCTCTCTCCCTTCATCTCTGTAAAATATCAATAAAATATATTTTAAAAAAAATAAAATAAAATAAAAAATAAATAAAATCATGTATTGTTCAGCAGGCTCGATCCAAGGCCCCACCCCCATCTCCCCTCTCCTCCCACCCCCACCCGTCTAGGGAGGAGGAAGTGTGGTGGGGGTGGCGGGGGACCGTAGAATCAGAACCAAGAAAAGACCCCAGCTCACCCAGTGGGCTCCCTTGCTTCCTGCTGTGGGCAGCGTTCTGGTGGTTTCAGGGAGCCCACCACCTCCCACACTCATTCCCGAAGGTTGGGGCTCCTCCCTCCTGAAGACATTCCCGGTGGTGATGAGGTCACGGGGGACCCCAGCCAGCTGGAGTCCGACCTGCCCACCCATGTGGGGGACGTGCCCACCGCCACTGCATGGGGGTGAGCAGAGCTGGGCCCAGGGCCCCTGGCGAGGGTCAGGTGGCCTTGGACTTTGACCCTTGGCCGCTGTGACCCTTCTGGAGCCACCCCAGCAGTTCCTTGGACACCACCCAGCTGGGCAAGAGGGCAGTTCTGATGCTGGGGACCAACTCTCCGAGCTCATGGAGACACGCCCCCGGGACATCTTTCCCCAAATGCCAAGGCAGAGAGCTCAGCGGACAGCCCGAAGTGGGTGCTTCTGCTGTGACAGGGTGGGCGCCAGCCAGGGCTCTGCAGACCCGGAGGACCGGCTGGCTGGGAGGGAGCACTCTGCAAAACGCCATCCAGCCCGGCCCGGGCCAAGGAGCTCGGCCAGCGCTCTGACCTGATCCTCCATGGAGGACAGTCCACAACAGCACCCTCCTTACTGGGGCCTGGCTCACCACCCCTTCCCCCCACCCCCACCCCCCACCTCCTGGTTCTGGTGAGGACTTCCAGGAGAGGGAATGTGACCCAGGCTGGAGTCCGAGAAGCACAGTCCCCCCGCCGAGAGGACCGGTGGGACAGGGACACAGGCTTGCCCAGAGAGACCGCCCCGAGGACTCGTCCTACTGAACCTGAGGGGGACACCCTGACAGCTACGCTCCAGGAAACAGTAGGGCACGAGTGGGGTCAGGCCTGGGCTCTGCTCTCTGCTATGGAGAAGTCCTCCTGTACTGGGACGGAATGAGGCTGGGGCCGCAAGAAAAGCCCAGGGCTTGGGGGAAAGGAAAGTGAGAGAGCGAGAGACCTCTGACCTCTGACCTCCAATGGGGTCCCTAATCCCAGGACCTGAAGTTCCCAGAGCTCCTGACACCATGTGGATTTCCCTTTGGATCTGTGAGCTAGATCGGGAGCTCTCCCACATTCTATCCATGACCCGTTTCACACTGCAGCCCAGAACACATACACACACACACACACACACACACACACACACACACACGCACACTATAGTGTTATGACTATACGAATGTAATTCTCATGAAACAATACCTACCCTCATTGTGTATAACACCACCTGATACTTTCCGTTCTGTTCCTTGCCGTTTTCTTTACTGCAACGTTGAGACGCACTAAGTTGATTTCATGACACAATGAAGGGCTGTGGCCTGCGATATAAATACAGCCCCGCTGGACATAGCCTTCGAATCCATCTGTGTTTGGTCAACGCTAGTTCAACTTGGGTTTGTCACCGGTGAGCCGAGAAGATGCCCACCCCTCGCATGCCCCCCGCCTCCCGCTCCAGCCCCGCCAGCCCACTCACTCCTGGCCAGGCTGCCACGAGGAACAAGCTCACTCACTTCTGGAACGCAGGCTTCTGGGATGTGCTCTGGTGGAAGGAGCTGGGAGCTGGACCGAGGGTGGTTCTAACCAACCCCAGCCCTCAGCAGCGGTCAGACTGATGGTGGTTCTAACCAACCCCAGCCCTCAGCAGCGGTCAGACTGATGGTGGTTCTTACCAACCCCAGCCCTCAGCAGCGGTCAGACAGGGCACCTGGGGGAAGGTGCTCCGGCCACGAGTCTTAGTCTTGGCAACTCCCAGTTGGGCCTGTGGTCCCCACCCTTGAGAAGGAGCCTGTGGATGAAACGACGCCGCACCGGAAACACTCCGAGACACTGTGATGTCGAATTAGGCAATGTGTTTGGCCTTTGACCCGGTTCCAGGCACAGAGCTCTTAAAACCCTCGGTACTTCCGAAGGGATGAGAGTGGTAAAAGGTCCGAGTTGTGCTCTTGAGGCGACTTTTGGGAAGCTCCTAGCTCTCCTGAGGATGGGACCGGTTGCCAACAGGGCCAACCAGGCGATCGGAGGTTGGAAATGCCAGCCCACCCCTCTCCACCACTGGGCGGGGAGAGGGGCTAGAGATGTCAGTTCAATCGCTGATGGTTAGTGACTTAATCAACCGCGCCTGTGCAATGACCCCTCCATAGGAACCCCGAAGAGTGGGGCCCAGAGGGCTTCGCCCTGGTGAGCCCCTGGAGGTGCGGGAAGCTCTGGGCCCTCCCCGACACCTCGCCCTGGCTGGTCCGGAGTCACAGCCTTTATAGTAAACTGAGCATCTGGCGAGTAAGGCGCTCCTCTGAGCTCTGAGCCACTCTAGCAAATCAGTCAGGTCCACGGAGGAGGAGGTCGAGGACACCCGGACCGATGGCCTGCAGGTCGGAGGCACCGGTGAGGACTGCACCGGAGGTTGCTACTGGAGTTGGGGGGTCCTGTGGGACTGAGCCTCAGCCTGTGGGTCTGCCGCCATCCCTGGAGACAGTGTCAGCACTGAGCTACACTGTGGGACACCCGGCTGGTGCCAGAGACCTGCGTGGTGCAGGGGGGGGGGTCCGAATGCTGGGAGTGGGCGTAGAACTGTCTGGTCCCAGCGCAGGGCTCCACGTGCAGTGCTCTGCCCTCGGCAGTTCCCGTCCCTCCGGCCCCACAGTCGCAAACACCTTTCATGCGGGGTGGGGGAAGGAAGGGGATGTCCCCGCAAGCGTCTCTCCACTCCCCATGAAAGGTGAGTCCGGTGTGATGACGACGACGACGACGAAGCGTGGGAAGGTAAACTCACCCAGTCCTGTGAGAACCCCGGCGGCCGTGGGGGAACTGGTGCAGGAGGGTGATTAGGACAAAGGGCAAGGGCCTGGGACCCCCGGTCAGTACCCCTCTCTCGGTTCCCGCTAGCTCGACTCCAACGGCAGGATTCTGGATTCCGGGCTGCATGCATCCAGGCGGAGCCGTGGGGCGGGGATGCGACCTCTGCTACATTTGGCAAACTGCTCTCTGGGCAGCGCTCTCCAGCCCCGACGGAGGTTTCGGGAATCCAAGAATACCAGGGTCAGAATGACCCGCGGGCCCCTCTCCATCCCTCGTGACTGCCCCGCCCGGCTCACTTGTGCAATGAGGCTGCCAGAGTCCCGGGGCCTGTCAGCGCCAGTGGACATGGGAGACCTGGCTGGATTGTTATAACCACGCCCTAAAGCGCCCTGCTCTGCTGGCAGCAGTGGCTGGTGGTGCTGTGGGGCCAAAGGTGCCAGTCCGAAGCTTGGCTGTCTTCCAGGTGAGACCCCAGCCTCCCCTCCCCGCAGCTCGGGGAGGAGCGAGGGCACCTGTGCAACTCCACCCTCGGCCGAATGAAGGGCCTCAGAGGCAAAGAGCAGCACGCTCTATGGGAGATGCACTTAAAACGCACCATCCTCACCTTTTTTTTTTTTTTTTTGTCTACAGTTCTTTTTTATCCCTCTCCCTTTTTAAATCCTCACCTGAGGATATTTCCTCATTGAATTTTTAGAGAAAGTGGAAGAGAGAGGGAAAGACTGTGAAAAATGTCGATGTGAGAGAAACACATTGATTGGTTGCCTCCTGCACATGCCCGACCAGGGCCCGGGGTCAGGGAGGAGCCTGCAACCGAGGAACATTTGGTCTACTGATTCAAACTGCTAGGGCAGTGTGCAGCTCTAGAAGGAGGAGGAGGAGGAGGAGGAGACGACAATAAAATGGTAACAAATACTTATCCATCAACAATTAAATCTAAAAACCAAAATAAACGAACAAGGCATCTAATGAACAAAATAAACTGATGAATAAGAGGCATGGAGAAACCGGTTTGGCTCAGCGGTAGAGCATCGGTCTGCGGACTGAAAGGTCCCGGGTTCAATTCCAGTCAAGGGCACGTACATTGGTTGCAGACACATCCCCAGTAGGGGGTGTGCAAGAGGCAACTGGTCGATGTTTCTCTCTCATCGACATTTCTAGCTCTCTATCTCTCTCCCTTCCTCTCTTAAAATATCAATGAAAAATAATTTTTTTAAAAAAAGAGGCATGGAAACATGGAACAGACTAACGAATCTCAGAGGGAAGGGGGGTAGGGGTGGGAAGAGATCAACCAAAGAACTTATATGCATACATGCATTACCCATGGACATAGGCAGTAGGATGGTGAAGGCCCGGAGAGGGGCAGGTTCCTGGTGGAGGAGGACAATGAGGGGGAAAACAGAGGGAGACATCAGTAATACTCTCAATGATAAAGATATATTGAAAAATGAATAAATAACGAAATAAGAATTCTCCAGGGGGTTAAGAAGTACAAATTGGCATTTGTAAAATAGTCAAGGGAAATTAAAGGTGAATAAGTGGATGCTGCACCAAGTGGACACACTACCAGGATCTCACTGGAATTACAACTAAAATATAGAAAAACTTCCTGAATGATCAATGGGAGACTCGCTGGGGAGAACCCTCATACCCGAGGACAGAAAGTGGAGACCGCAGAGAGACTGGTAGGAGGGGTGGAGGTACAGAAGGGCTGGCCTGGCTCCCACAGACAGCAACTGAAGTTCCACAGAGATATCTCAGCTGTGGGGGGTTGCCAATGAGAACTCTGGGGTCTAATCCCCAGGCTGGATCCTGCAGCAGAGAGCACCAGAACTGAGGGTACCCACATAACATCTGGCTGTGAAAAGCAGCGGGGTTGCTGTCTGCCTGGGAGAGACACCTGGAAATGCAGGCACCCTCTTATAGGGCCAATGCACAAAATTTCCTGTGCAGCCACTCACCTGGTGCTCCAGCAAAGGGAGAGCAGAGTGGCCTGGAGCTGTGTGAGCAGAATCCAGGGTTAGGGGCTCTGGGATTAGAGCTTGAAAGGCAGACATCCCAGTTTCCCGTGCTGAGTTGTTACCTCATGCTGTGGAGGTCATCTTTCTCATGCAGACAGTTGCTATCGAGGCAGTTTTGTTTGAGGGGAAGACAGTTGATTCACAAAATACCTTGCCTCTCGGTGTGGAGTTTCTGAGGCCCATTTAGAGTGTGAGAATAACAATTAGCCTCCAGGCAGAAGCAATTGCCCCACCCTGTTGAGGAAAAAAAAACACACACACAGAAAAAAATCTCATCACACTGTGGATGACAGCCTGAGGGCTATTCAAGACTAGATCCAAGAGATACCGGAGAAACCAAGATGGCAGCATAGGTAAACACCTAACTGCAGCCTCACCCAACAATTTCAAAAAATACAACTAAAATATAAAGTGGACATTATCCAGAACTACAGGAAAGTTGACTGACTGGAAATTCTACAACTAGAAGGAAAGAGAAAACCAGAAGGAAAATCAGAGGAGCTGTAAAAGCCTAAGGTACAGAGTCAGACACGGTGCCCACATGGGGAGGGGATGGAGCCGGAGAGGAGGGGGGCTGAGTGCCTGGCTGGCATTCCCTAATGGGAAGGAGATAAAAGCTCAGGAACGTGCTGAACCCCAGTTCCGACTGCACTGAACTCCAGTTCTGGGCGAGACCCTGGGGTCCCAGACTCATACAGAGGGAATATGGGCTGTAAGGCAGAAGCTCAGGGGAGTGGAGCAAGGCAGAGCCCCGGAGTCGTGCACATTTCCTGCAGAGGACAGATGGTTGATTGGGCCGCTGGATTGCCCTAGCGGGGAGGAGACAAAAGCTCCAGACTGCTCTTAACCCCACTTCCAACTGCACTAAACCCCAGTTCCGGGCTCATTGGGGGAGAGAGTAGACTGCCTGACAGCGGACGAAAATCTAGGGCACCTTTCTCTCAGAGGTGCTTGCAGTGAGTACCAAAGGACACTGAGGAACACTGAGACTCAGGAACTTCATAGGACAGGGCTAACAGGAAGCCGAGGCTGTAGGCTCCACCCTGAAACTCCGCCCCATCCAAGCTGAGTACAGAGGCTTTTGCAGTTTTCCAAGTCTAGTCGAATAAAGCTGTCTCCTGGCATAGACACAGCTGATCCTCACAGCCAATTGGCCTGGAGGTCAGTTCCTCCCAGTGATACCAACAACAATCAAGACTTAACTACAATAAGGCTGTACACACAGTCCACAAAGGGGTGCACCAAGAATGTCCATATCAGATAACTGGGAGGCTGATCCACTGAACCATATAGGACACCTTAGCACACAAGCCACCCTACCAACTCAGGGAAGCAGTGAAAATGCTGAGGCAAGGAAATAGATCACAAACAAAAGAAATGGAGGACAAAAAGTGACTGGATATAGAGTTCAAAACCACGCTTATAAGATTTTTCAAGAATTTCCTATAAAAGGCCGATAAAATAAACAAGACCTATGAAGAAATGAAAAGGGATCAACTAGAAATAATAAAGGATCAACTATAAATAAAGAATACATTGTCTGAAGTAAAAACTATTATACAGAGTCCTAAAAACAGAACAGAAGACTGCAAGAATCAAGTCAAAGATTTGGCACACAAAGAGCCAGAGGACACTCCTCTGCAGAAGCAAAAAGATAAGAGAATCCAGAAAGTTGAAGATAGCGTAAGAAACCTCTGGGACAACTTCAAGCGAACCAACATCAGAATTATGGGGGTCGCAGGAGGGCTCCCAGATGGCACGAGGGCATAGGCCAGGTGGAGGGGTCCTCCTCCAGGGCACGAATTTTGTGCACCGGCCCTCTAGTTGTTAATAACGGACTGTAGCGTTCGCTAATGACCGAGGACTATCATCGTGTTGCATTCATTCCCCTCTCGCACCTTATGCGCAAGTGCGCCATTTCTCCCCACTGATTCCAGCGGTGAATATTTCCGCAGCTGATGGTCACACAATTAGTCTTGGACTGACTTGTTTGGTGTGTTTGCACGACAGGAAATAATCCGCTTTTGGAGAACAAGATAAATTTGTGTTGCACTTGTTAACTTGCGCAGTTATTCAGTGTCTGGTAAGTGAATGTTCAAGAAAAAAAACATTAATTTTTATTAAAATGGTCTATTATTATATGCTAAAAAAAATTATGGGGGGTCCCAGAAGATGAGAGAGAGCAAGATACCGAAAACATATTGAAAGAAATAGTGACAGAAAACTTCCCCCACCTGGGGAAAGAAATAGACTTACACATACAGGAAGCACACAGAACCCCAAACAAAAGGAATCCAAAGAGGACCACACCAAGACACATCATAATTAAAATTCCAAGAGCAAAAGACAAAGAGAGAATATTAAAAGCAGCAAGACAAAAGCAGGTAATTACCTATAAAGGAGCACCCATAGGATTGTCAGCTGATTTTTCAACAGAAACCATGCAGGCCAGACGGGAATGGCAAGACATATTCAAGGTGATGAATAACAAGAACCTACAGCCAAAAATACTTTACCCAGCAAAGCTATCACTCAGAATTGAAGGCCAGATAAAGAACTTCACAAATAAATTTAAGCTAAAGTAGTCCATACCGCCAAACCAGAATTATATGAATTGCTGAAAGGGGTTCTTTAGGAAGAGGAAGAAAATAAAGATAAAAATTATGAACAACAAATATGTAACTATCAACAAGTGAATCTAAAAATCAAGGGAAGTAAAAAACATGATGAACAGTATTAACTGGTGAATATAATAGAATCAGAGGTATGGAAGGGGAGTGGACTGATGATTCTCGGAGAAAAGGGGAATGGAGGGTGCGGGAAGAGACTGAACATAAACTGTGCACCTATGCATGAGGACAATGGGGGATGGGAAAGGCCAGAGGGTGGGATGGGAACCTGGTGGAGGGGAGCAAATGAAGGGGGAAAAATGAGGAACATTTGTAATAATATGAACAACAAAGATTTATTAGAAAATTTAAAAAATGGAAAAAAAAGACTAGTAGATCCAATCAGTCTGCAAGCAGAGGAGGTGTCTCTGAAGGCTTTGAGTCATTGCTTGATCTAATTAGTCAGAAACAGTGTTTTATATTGTCCTGAACTAGAGATTGAAAAGGATAGCAGATCTACCTATTACATAGGCACCCAAAATGAAGAGACAAAGAAACAACCTCCAAATGAAAAGACAAGAGAATTTCCAGAAGAAGAGATAAATGAAAAGGAGATAAGAAATGTATCTGATACTAGTAGCCCTGCGCATGAATCCGTGTGTCAGTAGCTCTCTGTGGGGACTGGCCACTCTGCGCCCACTTCCCAGAACCTCTCCATGGGAACAAAACACTTGCCTTGTTGCCAGGGTGAGGATGAAAGCATTCCACATCCCAGCCTGGCCAGAGGCCCATCCGCTGCTGGGTGTGGAACACTTGCCTCATCGCTGCAGTGATGAAGCAAGCATTCTGCCAGGCCGCTCATGCTGCCAGCTCTCAGTGGCCAACCCCCCTTCCCCTGGGAGTGGGGGACTCCGGCAGGGCTGAGAGGACTGGGCACCGCCATCCTGTGGCTATGGGCACCACCATCTTTGTGATGGAGTGATGGTTAATTTGCATATTATGCTTTTGTTAGGTAAGATAGAATTCAGAATTATGATGGTAAAGATGATAAACAGCATGAGAAAAGACAATAACTATGAAAACAGAATGACATAGCATGAATAAAAAACATATTGGGAGGAACACACAGCAGATTAGAGGAAGCTGAGGATCAGATCAGTGAATTAGGAGACAGGGTAGAAAAAAATCACTCAATCAGAGAACCAAAAGGGAAAAAAAACATAAAAAAAAACACAGGAGGACAGCTTAAGGGAGCTGTGGGATGACATGAAATGTAACAATATTCGCATAGTAGGTGTGCCAGAAGAGGCAGAAATGGAGAAAGGGGTAGAGAACATGTTTGAAGAAATAATGGCAGAAAACTTCCCTAACCTAGTGAAGGAAAAAGTCACACAAGTTCAGGAAGCACAGAGAGTTCCAAGCAAGAAGAACCCAAACAAGCCCACATAAACAAAATGAAAGACAAAAATCATGATCATATCAATAAACGCATAAAAAGCACTCAACAAAATCCGACATCCATTTTCTATAAAAACTCTCAGCAAAGTGGGAATAGAGAGAGCTTATCTCAACATGATAAAGGCCATAGATAACAAACATCATACTCAATAGGTAAAAACTAAAACCATTTCCCCTAAGAACAGGAACAAACAGGAATGTCGCTTTCACCACTCTTATTCAACATAGTACTGGAAGTCCTAGTCGCAGCAATCAGGCAAGAAGAAGAAATACAAGGCATCCAAATTGGAAAGGAGGATGTAAAACTCTCATTATGCTCAGATGACATGATATTGTACACAGAATACCCTAAAGACTCCACCAAAAAACTATTAGATTTAATGAATGAGTTTGGCAATGTAGCAGGATACAAAATCATTACCCAAAAGATCAATGTCTTTTTTATACACCAATAGTGACGTCTCAGAGAAACTAAACACACAGTCCATTTATCATTGGAACAAGAGAATTAAGATACTTAGGAATAAACTTAACTAAGGAGGCAAAAGACCTGTACTCAGAAAAGTACAGGATGTTGAAAAAAGAGATAGAAGAATATATAAACAAGTGAAAGAATATTCTGTGTTCACAGATTGGTAGAATCAGCATCATTAAAATGTCCATCTTACCCAAAGCAATCTATAGATTCAATGCAATCCTCATTAAAATACCAATAGTATATTTCACAGATCTACCACAAATTTATATGGAACCAAAGACCCTGAATTTATATGGAACAAATTTATATGGAACCAAAGACCCTGAATACCCTGTTTCCCCGAAAATAAGAAAGTGTCTTATATTAATTTTTGCTCCCAAAGATGTGCTAGGTCTTATTTTCAGGGGATGTATTATGTTTCCATGAAGAAGAATACGGTACACATGTATTGTTAAATTAAAATAAAGGAAATTTATTACCTGTATACAGTACGGTAGTACGGTAGTACGGTAGTACAGTAGTTGGCAATACAAACCAGACAAACTGTGAATCCTACAGTATCAAGAATTTGTTCATTTATTCAATGACAATCATGTCATCATCTTCTGGAACATCATCATAACAAACCAATTCCTGAATTTCCTGGTGAATTTCTTGCGACTCCATTTATTTCAGAATCAGTGGACCAAATCTCTCATGTTTAGCAATAGCAGTCTTTAAATGAGTACTTCTTGTCAAGGTAGCCTGCTCGCAGTGCATTTGCAATGCAACTGTCAGTGATTTTCTCCCATGAATTCTTCACCCAAGTCACAACTTCTTGCAGTTTAGGTTTCACAAAGCTTCCATGCTGATTTCTCTCCATTCACATAGCAGTGACGTCAGGACTCCTTGCAACGTCACTGGCTGCTAGACACCAGTCTGGGCGGCCCTAGCGACCAGTTTAGGGTAAATTAATTTTCATTCTGAGACAGAGCCTGGGGGCCTTATTTTCTGGGGGGGGGGGGGGGGGGGGGAGAGATGCCTTATATTTCACTCAGAAGGAAACCTGTAAGTGGGTCTTATTTTCGGAGGATGTCTTATTTTTTGGGAAACACCGTAGCTTCAGCAATCTTGAAAAAGAAGAACTAAGTTGGAGGAATCACCAGATACCAAGTTATACTACA
Source organism: Vespertilio murinus (assembly GCA_963924515.1). Taxonomy (NCBI): domain Eukaryota; kingdom Metazoa; phylum Chordata; class Mammalia; order Chiroptera; family Vespertilionidae; genus Vespertilio; species Vespertilio murinus. The sequence goes on from OZ004707.1 coordinate 189,113,784, forward strand.
AAGCCACCACAATCAAAACAGCCTGGGGCAGAGGGTGGGGGCAGGCTGAAGAGGGTCAATGGGGGAAAAGGGGAGGAGATATGTAATACTTTCAACAATAAAGATGTATTTAAAAACAAACAAACAAAAGAAAACCCAAAATAGCCCAGGGAATGTAAGGCACAGCCTAGGGACTTAGTCAATAACTACGTGTTAACTACGGGGGCATTGGGGTTGTTGGGGGGTCACTCCGTAAGTTATACAAATGTCTAACCCTGTGCTGCACGCCTGGAACTGATATAATATTGAATGTCAATAGTAATTGGACATTTTAAAAAATTATAATAAAGTAAACATTTTTTAAAAAGGAAAGAAACACACACACACACACAGACACACACACACACACACACACATACACACACACACACACACACACACACACACACACACACGGATACAAAAGTAGGGTGAGGGAGGGCGGATATGGCCTGTGATTGGGAGGGAAACAGGCGGATGAAGGGACAGGGGCAAACGCCAGGGCCCACCGGTGGCAGAGGGGGTCTAAAAGCGCCCCCGGTGAAGAAGGTGGCTCGGAAGGAGAGGGGACAACCCCAGGGTCCGGGCTGCCTGTCGCCACGTGAGCCATTAAGCAGAGACAGGGTGGAGTCATGTCCGAGCGTTTGTTCCAGGAATGCCGGCAGGATGGGAGAGCAGCAGGCCACCCGCAAAAATCTGCTCTGCACCGCCCTGAGCCAGCCGCTTCCGTCGGTTAGATGGGCAAAGGTTACACGGAAAGTGGGCAGGGGATAGGCATCACAGGTTACAAGTCTTGTGGATTGGGGGCAGGAGAGGGGAGGGGAAGGCAGGGGGGGGGGCGGAGAAGGAGGGGATAGGTCACAGAGGGCCGGGGTCTCGGGCGCCCTGGGACCAGATTACAGGTAACAGGGGCTGGGGTTGTAGGAGCAGGTGCCTCTGGGACTAGCTTGGTTCAACCACGAGGTCATAAATCTTTCCATGACAGGCAGTTCTCGGGCCAGGAGGGTGGACTGCATTCCCATGTTGGCTCCCAGCTCCCAGCCAGGTGGGAGTGTGCTTTCTCTAAGCAGAAGAGAACTATCACAGTTAACAGAGCATGACTAATGTTTCTTATAATCAGTAGTATAGATTCCAATATTCTATTTCTGCCCCTATTACAGGAACAGCGAGGACAAGGGCAGGGGCAGGAGGCTGCGTGGCTGCTCAGGCAGAGAGAGGGGCAGAGATACCACCTCCCCTCTGCCCTGGCCAGTCCCTGGCAAGGCCGGCTGAGGAGCCGAGGGCTCGGGACCTCTGAAAGGTGGGGTGCAGGTGTGGCTGAAACCAGCTGGGAGGGTGGGGCGAAGGAGGCCGTCTAGTGAGACCCCAGAGGCACAGGGCAGACACCCACACTGGGGGCACGGAAAACTGTTAGGAAAAGAGAAAAGGCCCTGATAGGACATTGGAACCTGAATTTGCCTCAACAACTCACTCACCCCCAAATGATTGACTTCCCCGGACAGAGTGGGTTTTCCATCCCAAAAGGCTGATGAACCTGAAGGCAAGTTTGTTTCTTTTCAGCAGGATGGCGGCCCCCTTCCCCCAGAGGAAGCTTTGGGGCTTTTACAAAATGAAGCAACCACCCCTGGCTCCAAAATGAAACAACCACCCCTGGCTCCCGGAGTCAGGGCGCGCGCACACACACACACACACACACACACACACACACACACAGCCCTACATGGGGCAGATCCCTTTGCTCAGCCGCCTCTCCTGGGGCTTCTGTTTCTCAAGAGCTGCTGTGGTAAACACCACCTCTCGCCCAGTGGCCGGCCTGGCCCGAGGCCCCAGGGCTGAGGGGAGAGACCAGGGAGGCCTGGCTGGCACAGCTGCCCGGCTCGCCCACACTCGGAGAGACACCCATCTCAGCGCAGGACCGCCCCACGGGCCCATTCCCACAGACGGGGTCTGCCACTGGCCCGCCGTGTGGCCACGGGCAGCCACCAATCTCTAGAAACTTCCGTGTCCTCGCCTGCAAAGTGGGAGGGTGGTTCCCCATATCTTAAATCATGGGGGCCGGTTGTGTTTTGGAGTTTCCAATGTTGGGGGCGCAGGTATTATCATGTTAGGCCTGATCCAATCATTGAATCAACATCCCCTCCCCCTGGGCACTGCCCTTTAGGCCGCCTCACCACGGACATTCCACCTGCTCAGACCATTCTCTCCCCCCTCTAGACCTGCTCAGAGAATTCTCCGCCCAGAAAAATCCTGCCTGGAGTCCTTTAAAAAAACCCTGACTCCCCGTCTTTGAGTGCTGGCACTCTTTGGGGGCTCAGCCCACCTGGTATACCTTTTATAATTCCTCTCCACTTTGGGCCGGCGCGTTCCTCCTTCCGTGACCCTAACAACACATTCTGTAACGCGCCAGCAGCCCTCCCTAGCCAAGCACGGTCACTACTTTCTCCCAGGAAAACAGAATGTTTTGCATGAAGTCGGGTGCGTGAAAACTATAAACTTGCTCCGATTCAGGTCAAATTTCACCACCCGGTGCGCCAGGAAAGAAGAGTGTTTTCAGAGCAGTTTGCATTTCACACTTGGGGTAAGGTGGGCGCTTCCCCGTCCCCCGCTGCCCCCGGGACGGGATATGACAGCCATCATTCCAGCTGCCCCTGTGGGGGCCCGGGGCTCCTCACCGGGGCTCTGTGCCACAGGAGCTGTTTTCAGACCCGTGTCACAGACGGCGAATCGAGGCCAAGGCGGTTGAGGAACCGGCGCCCTCACACAGCCCTCTGACTCTGATTGCACGGCCCCCTCCCCTCACATCTACTAGAGCAGTGCTGGGCAAACTCATCAGTCCACAGAGCCAACTATCAACTGGACGACGATTGGAATTTCTTTGGAGAGCCACATTTTTTTTCAACTTAAACTTCTTTTAATGCCACTTCTTCAAAACAGCCTCGCCCGGGCCCTGGCATTTTGTGGAAGAGCCACACTCAAGGGGTCACAGTTTGCTGACCGCTGTAAAGAAGCAAGAAGGAAAGTGAATGTGAAAACAGCCGCTTCTCGGAAAGCCCAGGCTTCCCAGAAGAGGTGCCGAGGATCACTGGCTTTTCTGCTTCAGGAATTTTAAAGCAGGAACTTTTCATGGTCCCTGCTCTGGCCAGAGGTCAGCAGCTGCAGGCAGGTGGCCGGGGGCGGGGCGGGGCGGGGCGGGGGCGGGGCTTGCGCCTGTGCCTGGTTAACAAAACCCATGGCCACTGGCCACTTCCCTCCCTGCCCTCGCAGTCTGGACGGACACTCACAGTGCCCTGTGGACCTGGTGGCCCCAGAGAGGTAAGGACTCTCAGGCTGCAGTGAGAGTAAGTGGGGCACAGGCAGAGGAGGGAGGCTGCTTGGGGGCCGGAGGGGTTGGCCTCGGACAGGAGCTGTGGTCAGGGCTGCTAGGGTTCAAGTCCCTGTGCTGCCAGTTGCCAACTCTGTGAGCCTGGGGAGGGTCTGAAGTTGAGATTCATTTTCTTTTCTTTTTTTTTAAATTGAATTTTAGAGAGGGAGGGAGAGAGACAGAATAGAGATAGAGATAGAAACATTGATTTATTTTTCCATTTATTTATGCATTCTTGGGTTGATTCTTGTGTGAGCCTGACTGGGGCTCGAACCCCCTGCAACCTCGGCTTATGGATGATGCTCTAACTGAGCCACCGGTCAGCGTCCTAAAGGGAGAGGGCCTGGCTCCCAGAACGTGGGAGACTGCGGGGCGGGCAGGCGGTTCCCTGGAGGCTCCCTGCAGGCGAGGCGCAGGGGTGTGGTCTCTGCTGAAGCAAAGCTGCTGGGTGAGTTGTGGGAAAATTGCAAAACCAACCCAGCTCTCCTGGGGTGTGGGTTTCTTCGGGATAACTGTGGGAAGGAGGGGGCCGGCCCCAGGCTGTGTTTTCAGAGTCACCCCCCTTGTCTTAGAGTGGAGGCTGGGGGAGCTGGTATTCGGGGAGGTACCATCAGGCAACAGAAATAGGAGCCCTCAGACGGGCTGGCGTGGCTCCGTGGTTGAGCATCAACAACCTATGAGCCGGTTGGATTCCCGACACATGCCAGGGTTGTGGGCTGGATCCCCAGGGTGGGGCGTACAGGATCAATGATTCGCTTTCACCATGCATGTTTCTATCTCTCTGTCCCTCTTCCTTCCTCTCTGAAATCAATTTTTAAAAAACTAAACAAAGAAAAGAAATATGAGCCCTCAAATGAAGTAACGTGCCTTATCCAGCCATCAACCCCACTGTCTCCTCTCCCATCCGGGAGGTCGGTAGGGAGGGGACCTTCAGGACCCAAGAGCTCCCTGCTGGCCCCACTGCCCTTCGCCCCCCGGTAGGACTAACATGAGAACAGGGGGTGCCACGGGTGCTGGCGGAGAAGGGCTCCAGGGAGGTTCCTCAGCCTCAGCACCGCTGACGTCCTGGGCGGGTCATTCTCTGGTGGGGCCGCCCTGAGCATCGCAGGGCTGGGCAGCCTCAGATGCCAGGAGCACCCCCACCGCCCACCAGTGTCTGCAGACATTACCAACCTCCCCCGGGGAGAAACCTCACCTCTGATTGAGGTCACCTGGAATCACGCTGGGCTCTCCCACTTACCAACTGCGTGGCATTGGTCTCCTCATGCCTCAGTTTCCTCATCTGTAAAATGGGAATGATGTTACATCAATTTCTCGGTGTCAGAGAGGATTCAAGGAGCCTGAAGTAAGTAGGTGCTTGTCTGGCTTATATGATAGCCATGGGCACCCCGGAGGCAAATCCCCCCAACCCAGTTTCATAAACTAGAGAGGAGGAGAAAAGCTTTTCTTTTTGAAAAAAAATTCCTTGAGCAGAAACCGGCTTGGCTCAGTGGTAGAGCGTCGGTCTGCAAACTAAAGGGTCCCAGGTTCGATTCCGGCCAAGGGCATGTACCTTGGTTGAGGGCACATCCCCAGTGGGGGGTGTGCAGGAGGCAGCTGGTCGATGTTTCACTCTCATTGATGTTTCTAGCTCTCTATCCCTCTCCCTTCCTCTCTGTAAAAAATTAATAGAATATATATTTTTTTAAAAATTAAAAAAATCCTTGATGCATTAATTCTACCTCAAAGACTATCCCAAAGAAAACACCAAACATGTGACCAACATGTCTGGAAGGATCAAAAGTTATTTATAAAAGAAAAACTGAAACTGCAAACAGCCCAGAGATGCCACAGCAGGGGAGCAATTAAACGCGAAAGGACACCTCCACGGGGTGAAATGCTGCACGGCCTCCAAGCTGTCTGAAACGCTTCAGTGACACAAGGAGCCACTAGGATATAATGTTAAGTGACAACAATTCATGCAAAACTGTAGGAGCAGCAGGAGTCTAAACTGTTTTTGCTTGTAGAATAAACGGCTGGCAGTGTTTATTTCTGGGCAATGAGAGTGCAGATGAGTCAGATTCTTTATGTCTAAATTGTCTCTTGTAAATCTGCATTCATTGAAATAATTAGAGGAAAACGGGCTGTAAGGGTTTTTGTAAAGTCAAAATAGGTAAAGGAGGATTTGTTTTCTAAGATTTTTTAGAAGTGGAACAGGAGGAGGAGAGGGGGAAGGAGGAGGTCATGAGAGAGGGGTCTTATCTAGAAGATGCCATTCCTCCACAAGCCCCGGGAGTGAATGCTAAGGATGAGGGGGTCGGGGTGTGGAGATGGGGTCGGGGTGTGGAGATGGGGTGGGGGGGGGCAGCTTGCGTGTGCAGAGATGAGAGCCAGCGTGTTCCTTTCCTAAGGCTGTGATAGGAACAGGGCCACCCACTGGGAGACCTTGAACCGCAGAAATGTACTCTCTCACAGTTCTGGAAACCAAGGTGTGAGCAGAGCCAATGCCCCCTGCAGGCGCTGGAGGAGAATCAAGCCTTCCTTGCCTTCTGCAGCTTCAGTGCTCCCTCCCCCCTCCTCCGGAGTTCTGGGATCGGGCCAGTCCAGTCCTTGAGCACAAGGACCCCTTGTGCTACCCTTTCCATCTCTGCTTCTGTCAGCGCATCACATTCTTTTCTGTGTCCCTCTGTGTCCTCTCCTCTTAGAAGAAGGATTTAGGCCCACTCTCAACCTAGGATGGTTTTTATCTCAAGATCCTTAACTAATTACATCCGCAAAGCTCTCTATCCCTCTTTCCAAATAGGGTCACGTTCTGAGGTTCCAGCTGGACATACAATTTGGGGGCACATTATCCAACCCGCTCCAGGGAGCAAACAGTCTTTAAAACGCGTGTTGGGATCACAAGCGGACACATCGCTGAGACAAAACGTACAGGAGGGTGTGTGGTGACAAGCAGCCCTGACCTTAACAGGTTGGACCAGCTTCCTGTCTGCACAAGCACAGGGCCTTTTTTGTACACGAGGGAAGCATCTCTGCAGGGTCTGCTCCCTGCCTTTGCACTTACCATGACTATGGGAGGTCCCCCCACAGCTGCCTCTTTTGGTTTCATGGCTGTGTATCATGTCATTGCTAGATACGACATAACTTATATCACCAATCCACTTTAAAAAAATTGCTGGGTGGCCTTTAGGCTTTTAAAACTACAGATAATGCTGCAATGCTCCTTTTTGTGTGTGTCTGCATACAATGTCCTCTATTTAAAAACTAGAGGCCTGGTGCATGAAATTCATGCACATGTGGAGGTGGTGGGTGTCCCTCAAGCTAGCCTGCACCCTCTCCAATATTGGACCCCTTGGTTGGTGTCCAACTGCTGGCCATCCCTCTCACAATCCAGGATTGCTGGCCTGCCTGCCTGATTGCCCCTAACCACTCCCCTGCTGGCCTGGTCACTCCAACTGCCCTCCCCTGCTGGCCCAATCACCCAAAACTGCCCTCCCTTGCCAGAAATCTCATGGTGGCCTTCTTGTGACTACATGGGGGCGGCCATTTTGTGACCACATGGGGTGGCCATCTTGTGTGAGGGTGTGGTGGTCAATTTGCATATTATCTCTTTATTACATAAGATAGACTTTTTTTTAGGTTCACAGCAAAATTGGGGTGAAGGTACAGAGATTTCCATATAGCTCCTGCCCCCACAGCCACCCCCATTATCAGCATTTTTCTACTGAGCCCACACTGACCCATCATTATCACCAGAAGTCCGTGATTTGTATTAAGTTTCAATCTTGGTGTTGTGCATTCTATGGGTTTGGATGAATGTATAGTGACATGTATCACACAGAACAGTTTGATTTTCAAAAAATGCTGTGCCCCACCTACTCACCCCTCCCTTTTCCCAATCCCTGGCAACACCTGATCTTTCCATTTGCAAAGTTTTGCCTTTCCAGAATATCTCGCTCGTAGTCAGAATCAGAGAGAGTGTAGCATTCTCCGACTGGCTACTTTCTCTTAGTAACAGGCATTGAAGGTTCCTGCATGGCTTTTCATAGCTTGACAGCTCATTTCCTTTAGCATCAAATAATATTCCATTGTCTGGATGTCCCGTGGTTTACTCATCCCCTCACCTACTTAGTAAGGCCATCTTAGTGGCTTCCACGTATTGTCAACCATAAATAAATCTGCTGTAAGCATCCCTGTGCAGGTTTTTGTGTGGACATAAATGTTCAGTTCCTTTTGGGTAAAATACCAAGAAGCACAGTTGCTGGATCATATTATGGTAAGAGTATGTTTAATTTTGTGAGAAACTGATACACTGTCGTCCAAAGTGGCCGCGCCATTTTGCATTTCCATCAGCGATGACCAAGAGTTCCTGTTGCTCCGCATCCTCACCAGCATTTGATGCTGTCAGCGCTCTGGATGGTGGCCATTCTCATAGGTGCATGCTGTGTATTTAAGTATTAATTGTGAGAAAATTGGCCCGGCCGGCGTGGCTCAGTGGTTGAGCAACAACCTGTGAACCAGGAGGTCACGGTTCGATTCCTGGTCAGGGTACACGCCTGGGGTGCATCCCCAGTGTGGGGAGTGCAGGATGTTTCTATCTCTCTTTCCATCTTCCTTCCTCTCCTGAAATCAATAAAACTATATTTAAAAAAATTTTTTTTGAGAAAAAACAGAGAGACCCCACATACCTCCCTTTACCCAATTTCCCCACCAGCAATGGCTTACAGAAGTCTACTATCACAACTGAGAAGTGGATGTGGATACAAACCACTTCCTCAGATCTCACCAGCTCTCCTCCACTCGTTTGTGTGGTTGTGTGCGCATGTAGTTCTATGCAACTTTTCACAAGGGCAGACTTGTGTGGTCACGGTCACAGTTAATTTGCAGAAGTTCCATCATGAGGACCCCTTGTGCTACCCTTTCCTGGACTCAGCCACCTCTCTGGCCTGCTACCCTTCCGCTCATCCTGTAGGTTTAACTTTCTAAGCCTCTGTTTCTGCTGCAATCACTTGTAAGAAGTGCATGTAGTTGGATTTCGCCTTCTGACCCAATTGAAGATTCTTTTTCGTTAGTAGAGGATTTGTATCCTGCTCATAATTATGAAAAATGCAGACACTACTGTCCTGCAACATTTATGGAGATAGGCAGTGTCCTCGAGACTTCACAGGTGAGGAAAGGGAAACTGAGAGCAGTGAGTTTCCTTGAAAGCACAGAACCGGTGAGAGACGGAGGCAGGCTGTGATCCGTTTGACCACACGGACTCTATACTAACGCCAAGGTCAGCCTTTTCCTCCCACAGCGTGAGACACATCAGCCAGACGCCCATCACTATGAGGATGGAAAAGACCCAAGACACCCATTCCAAGGTGGCAACTACAGAGACATTTCCAGTCTTTGAAGGTAAGCTCCCCTTCCTGGGGCTTGCATTGGCGGGAAAAGCAGAGTCCAGTGATGTCTTTGTAAGAGAATGATGGGGAGCAGAATGTCCCAGAACACGTGAGAATTCAAGGTTACACAAAAACCAGCAGTCTCACACACACACACACACACACACACACACACACACGCAACCTTCACTGGATTCCAACACTCGTCCCTAGTTCTGTCCTTCCCTGCTGCTGCCTCCTCATTGCATGGCTGAACTGGTGGCATTCTCCAGGGCTCAACCTTGGGCCATTCTTGGCTTCTGCCACTTTCTCCCCAGGGTTCACATGCAATATATATATTGCATGTGAACCCTGGGGAGAAATCAATATATATATATATTGATTTCAGAGATGAAGGGAGAGAGAGAAAGAGAAAGGGAAAGAAATGTCCATGATAAGAGAGAATCATCCATCAGCTGCATCTTACAAGCCCCCTTTGGGGCTCTACCCTGCAACCTGAGCATGTGCCTTAACCGGGAATCAAACCACAACCTCCTAGTTCATAGGTGGGTGCTCAAGCACCCAGCCACTCAGGTGGGGCTCACATGCAATGTTGGGGCTTTAACTACTTTCCACACTGTTGGCTCCCACATCTGACCTCACAGCCAGAACAAGACTCATCTATCCGCATCAGCATTGGATGTCTAATCAGGTATCTCGAACTCAGTCCACCCCAACCTGCACTCAATGCCCCACCCAGAAAACCCTTACCCATCTCAGTTGATGGGCGCTTCCCTGTAACAGTCCTTCAGGCCCCAAACCCGGCTCACCCTGAGGTCTCCCTTGACTCTGCTCTCACCCATCCCACACTCACTGACAAATCCTGTGGATCCCTTCAAATCCATCATTTTTACCATTTCTACCAACCTGCATCAAGCAGCTGCCGCCTCTTTCTCTGCCCATTGCAATAACGTCCTAAGAGATCAGCCTGTTTCCTCTCTTGCAAACCTAGTTTGTTTTCTAGCCCAAGCATGCGTTTTCACACCTACCTTAAATCAGAGCCACTGCCAGACCACGTGGTGACTTAGGACTGGTTAGAAAAAGCCTAAGCACAAGTGCATACAGCTCTGTGAACCCATAGCTCTACAAATGGATGACCACCATGTGCAATCAATCAACCAGCCAATCAATCAAAGTGCTCTTCTCTCCTGAGACACGCACCTCCCCCGATCCCTGACCCCCAGGTCTCACCACCTACCAAATAGATTCTGGGTGGAGTTTCATTACCACCACCACCACCCCCCCCCCCCCGTGTGTTTAGACAGGGCCTTTTGCAGCTCTCATGATATTATTATGTCCTTGGGACTATGACTGGTATACAAAGGGGCCTTATAAATCATTGCCATGTCCTGTGTAGATGATCTTTTAATCATGAAATCAATCCTATATAATAAAAGCCTACTGTTCTGAGTGTCCGTCATCTGGTCACTAGGCAACTGTCCAACCAATTAAAATGTAATCTATAATAATAAAAACATAATATGCTAATTAGACTGGATAGCCAAACGACCTTCCGAATGTCATTCCCGACATCTTTCTGGACAAAGCCGCTGCAATGGAGGCTGAGGCAGAGGTAGTTAGGGGCAATCAGGAGAGTGGTTAGGGGTGATGAGGCAGGCAGGCAGGTGAGCGGTTAGAAGCCAATGGTCCCAGATTGCAAGAGGGTGCAGGCCAGGCTGAGGGGACCCTCCCCCCCCCGCATGAACTTCATGCACTGGGTCTCTAGTTGGTTCATAATAGCCAATGGCTGGAAACTATCTAGACATCTACATATAAACATATATAAAAGACTAATATGCAAAGTGTCCCCCCAGGAGTTTGACAGGGAGACCGGGAGTTCAATCACGTGCTATGACATGCGCTGACCACCAGAGTGTGGCAAGGATGTGCGTGGAATGAAGGAAGGCTCCGGCCAGCAGCCAAGAAGGCCTCGATGGGCCCTGATCGCCCACCAGGCCCACAAACCCTACCCGTGAATGAATTTTATGCACCAGGCCTCTAGTATCAATTGAAAAAAGAATAAACAACCTAAACATATCCATTGACAGGAGAATAGATAAGAAAATTGTTGTGTATTTATATAATGAAATACTGCATACCAAACATTTTTTAGAACTGCTGATACCTGAAACGTTTATATGAAGTTCAAAAATAGGCAAACTAAGTAGTGGTTCTAGAAGTCAGAACAGTGGTTCCCTCTGGGGTGGGGTGAGTGCTGCCTGGGGGCAGTCACAGGAAACTTATCTTGGACGGTGATGACATTCCTCCAGGTGAAGATGTAGAGCAACAAGATGGCGATCTCTCCCCTGAAGAAAGAATATTTTTGAAAGAGTTTCCCATGATGAAAGCGGAACTAGAAACGGCCATCCAAAAGTACCGCGCCCTCGCAGACGACATCGACGAAACCCACAAGAAATTCACCCAGACCAGCCTGGTGGCCAACTCGATCGCTGTGGTCTCTGGGACCATGGGCGCCCTGGGGCTGGCCCTCGCCCCGGTCACCGCCGGAGGAAGCCTGCTGCTTTCTGCTGCTGGCCAGGGTTTGGGGGCAGTAGCTGGGGTCGCCAGCCTGGCCACCAGCGCTTTGGAATACCGTCACAATAAGCAAGTCCAAGCTCAGGTCAGCAGCGAACTGTCTGACCCTGACCAAAAGGTCAAGGAGGCTGTGAGCCGTATCGTGGAGGCCGGAAGGACTGTCCATCGCTGTGGGAAAACCATCGAGGGCGTCAGGAACAACATCCGGGCCTTGCAGTTAGCCAGAGCCTACCCGCGCCTGGCCGAGGCCGCAGAGCATCTCCTCGCCACTGGCCAGGCCTCGGCCCGGACCACCAAGATTGTGCGGAAGGCCTTCAGGGGCACCCCGCTAGCGATGGGGACTAAAGCTGTCTTGCGGAACGGCGTCTTGGCTGGCCTCTTCCTCGGCATGGACGTGAACGGCCTCGTGAAGGACTGGAGGCAGCTGAAGGAGGGAGCCAGGGCCGAGGCGGCGGACCAGCTGAGGGCCGAGGCTGATGCGCTGGAGAGAAAGCTGGCAGAACTCACCCAGCTCTATGAGAACCTGCAGGTGAGGCTGGGACTTGGGCCCATGGGCACCCAGGTTTCGGGGAGGGTGTGAAGGAAGCCAGAGTGTGCAGTTTGCATGGCTGCCCCTGGGACGAGGGCTCCTGGAGGTGACGGCGCCCAGCCCGGACGGGCCCGGCCGTGCCTCTGTGTCTCCCTCCAGGTCCCTCCAGGCCCCCGGGCTGGGAGGAGGGCCCTCCCAGTTGTACAGAGAGGACACCGAGCCACAGCGGGTGCCGGGATGGAGATGTGTCCCCCGAATACCCAAAGGCGGAGGTCCAGCGAGACTGTTTGGAGATGCCGCGTTGGGTTGTGGATGGGGTTGAATGAGGTCAACCAGAGACCCCGTTGGCCCGCACCTTGGTCTGGGCCCCGCAGCCTCCAGAAGGATGAGAAATTACTCGTGGTTCTCTGTCATGGTGGCCCTGGCTGGCTGGGACAGGCAGCTTCTGTGACCTGCCCATTGAAAGATGAAACAGGGAGGCCGGGGACCGGGATCAGGACACAGGTTTATTGAAGAGAAGAGGACCGCTGCGGGCTGCCTTCCAGAGGGGAGAGAGAGAGAGGGCCGGGGGTGCAGGCATCTTTTAAGGGGAGGAAAGAGAGGGGGCGGGGCTCAGGGCACTCAGCACACGCTGATTGGTGGTTTCGTGTAAGGCCTATGACTAGGGACCTAGGGACTTCGGAATGGGGGCTTAGGGTGTTTGGCCGGTGCTGATTGGTGGCTCAGTGCTCAGGCATGTCCGGCTGCAGGTGGAGTTTACGTCCTTTGTCATTCTCGGTGCATCAGTTGGCGAAAGGGAGGATCTATCCCCCCATCTCTCCCAGGTGGAGCGGCTCAGGATGAAGCTGGGAGCCGGACTTCAGCGCTGGCCCGGCTCTGCCCGCCTCTGCCCCAGAGCCCTCCTGAGATGGACGGTCTTGTTTCTTTACAGAAACGCTTGCAGGAAAAAAGACACTTTTTAAGGAACTTCTTGAGCAAGTTCCTAAGCATCTTCTTTGGGAAGTCATCTTCGGAGGAAGAGGAAGCGACGCTGCCTCAGCCCCCAGCGAAGCGAGGGGAAGCAGGCCCCCGGGCCACAGGTGAGGCGAGGCTCAGCCAGAGGCTCTGAGGGAAGCAAAGGGGCGGGCGGAGCCGGGCTGGTGGGCGGCAGAGAAATGCTGGGGACCTGCGGGCGGATTCCTTCCTGTGCGGTGTGGGTCCGGGCCCTGTCAGCTGGCGAGTGCTGGGAAGGTGAACCTGTCCTCTCTCCTCCATTGCCACCCCGAGTCTTCATTGCCCCTTGTTCCTGCAGGGAGGGAGGGAGCGGGGTGCTAACGCATGGCTTCCTCAGTCCCCACGCACTCTCTCCCAGTTTCCCCCTAGGCTCTCTCTGAAGTGCTGATGGTGAGACTTAGGGTCCCGGATGGGAAACGTGTCACTGGAAAACAAAAAAAGCCCTTTAAGGGAGAGGGGAAACTATTGTTTATTTGAGGCACATTGCACGCAGGCAGGTCCTCGGGGATGGCAGTCTAGCTCCGTTTTCGAGGGGCTCCGTTTATAAGATCCTTCACCAGGGTTTGCAGTGTGGTTCCTTCCCCATCAACTCACCTCCGTTTTTTTCTCTCTTTTCTCCCCCCTCCCGCAGCAATAGCTGGATAGGATCCTCCTTTGTCTGCACACAAAAGGACTGAAACCTGCTCCACCAGATTCCATCGGGAAGGAAGAGGCCCTGTATTTCCTAAGACCACCCCCCCCACCGATCCCCCACCCCCATTCCCTGCCTCCTTCCTACCTCCTTCCGATGGGACTTAGGAACTGTAGACACCTTCCTGCCTTCCCCGCTCACCTACCTTAAAACATATGCTTGTTAGCTGCTCTCTTGAAAGTAGTACATTGCCATTAAATACACTTTTTAAAAAATTCCATAATGTACAAAAATAAAATAAAAACCAGGGTGGGTGCTAACATGCTTATGGCTTTCTGTGGCTGTCATGAGACTGCCTGCTGGGGACCTCCCTCAGGCTGTGTTAGAACATAGGTCTGTTTTGTGTTTTTCCTGCAACCACTGGGCTCTCTCGTTCTCAGTGCTCTCCTTCGCCTGCAGACCTATTACTTTTCCTTGTGCTGCTTTCCCTCAGCCATATTTTAAGGGATCTGTGGGACAACATGAAATGTAGCAATATTCACATAGTAGGTGTGCCAGAAGAGGCAGAAATGGAGAAAGGGGTAGAGAACGTGTTTGAAGAAATAATGGCAGAAAACTTCCCTAAACCTAGTGAAGGAAAAAGTCACACATGTTCAGGAAGCACAGAGAGTTCCAAGCAAGAAGAACCCAAACAAGCCCACATAAACAAAATGAAAGACGAAAATCACGATCATATCAACAGACGCATAAAAAGCATTCAACAAAATCCGACATCCATTTTCTATAAAAACTCTCAGCAAAGTGGGAATAGAGAGAGCATATCTCAACGTGATAAAGGCCATAGATAACAAACATCATACTCCATAGGTAAAAACTAAAACCATTTCCCCTAAGAACAGGAACAAACAGGAATGTCTGCTTTCACCACTCTTATTCAACATAGTACTGGAAGTCCTAGCCGCAGCAATCAGGCAAGAAGAAGAAATACAAGGCATCCAAATTGGAAAGGAGGATGTAAAACTCATTGTGCTCAGATGGCATGATATTGTACACAGAATACCCTAAAGACTCCACCGGATAAGGGGACAGGATAAGGAAAAGTCACGGAGTACCGGGATGCAGGAAACCTACTTTCTCAGAGGAGAGAGAAATGTCCACAGATGCCGGAAGGAGGGAACCATACTTTCACAGGAGGTAGAGGAATGGTGCAAGATAAGGGGAGGGAAGGACCGGGGCACCACGCGTGAGCTTTGAACTTTGAAGCTCTTGTGCCCAAGTGTCATGATCCCCAAAGACCAGCAGGGAGCCAAATCCGATGCAATTGCAGGAAGCCTGTATTTATTTGGGAGTACTCTGAGCTCGGTCCAGAATTTAACACACCAATGGGTTTTATAGGGGTGGTGACGTCACTGCTTTGGCTGACCCTGATTGGTTGGGTAAGGGCTAGGGTCAAGTTACACAAAATGGTGTCTGTCGGGCTTCATTTCTCAGACTTCCCCCACCTGCAGGCAAGGGAGAGGGCCCCAGCACCCCCAAAGACGCCCCCTCCCACCTGGAAAGAGGCGGGCCAGAAACCCAGAGACCCACTCTGATTGGCCACCAGCCTTTGCCTGGGCGCTGCTGGGACCTAAATGGTCTGGGAAGGAAACAAGAAGCTAGAACCGAGGTCGGCAAACTGCGGCTCGCGAGCCACATGCGGCTCTTTGGCCCCTTGAGTGTGGCTCCTCCACAAAATACCACGGCCTGGGGGAGTCTATTTTGAAGAAGTGGCGAGGCTCCCTCTGCCCTCTTCTCTCACTCCCAGGTTGTCTTCCAGGAGGGGCAGAAGGTCTGGGGCTAGCTCCTCCCCCCATCCGCCTGGCCCCACCCCTCTGGATGGCCCCACCCCTCCGCCTGGCCCCACCCCTCTGTCTGGCCCCACCCCTCCATCTGGCCCCACCCCTCTACCTGGTCCCACCCCTCTTCCTAGTCCCACCCCTCTTCCTAGTCCCACCCCTCTGCCTGGCCCCACCCCTCCGCCTGGCCCCACCCCTCTGCCTGGTCCCACCCCTCTGTCTGGTCCCACCCCTCTGCCTGGCCCCACCCCTCCGCCTGGCTCCTCCCCCTCAGCCTGGCCCCACCCCTCCGCCTGGCCCCACCCCTCTGCCTGGCCCCACCCCTCTGCCTGGTCCCACCTCTCTGCCTGGCCCCACCCCTCTGCCTGGTCCCACCTCTCTGCCTGGTCCCACCCCTCTGCCTGGTCCCACCCCTCTGCCTGGCTCTACCCCTCTGCCTGGTCCCACCCCTCTTCCTAGTCCCACCCCTCTGCCTGGCCCCACCCCTCTTCCTGGTCCCACCCCTCCGCCTGGTCCCACCCCTCTGCCTGGTCCCACCCCTCTGTCTGGTCCCACCCCTCTGCCTGGTCCCACCCCTCTTCCTGGTCCCACCCCTCCACCTGGTCCCACCCCTCTGCCTAGCTCCACCCCTCTGCCTGGCCCCACCCCTCTGCCTGGTCCCACCCCTCTTCCTAGTCCCACCCCTCTGCCTGGCCCCACCCCTCTTCCTGGTCCCACCCCTCCGCCTGGTCCCACCCCTCTGCCTAGCTCCACCCCTCTGCCTGGCCCCACCCCTCTGCCTGGTCCCACCCCTCTGCCTAGCTCCACCCCTCTGGTTGGCCACACCCCTCTAGCTGGCTCCTCCCCTCCCCCTATCCGTACCCCTCTGTCTGGCCCCACCCCCTCTGCCTGATCCCATCCTTCTACCTGGTCCCACCCCTCCACCTGGTCCCACCCCTCTTCCTGGTCCCACCCCTCCTCCTAGTCCCACCCCTCTGCCTGGCCCCACTCCTCTGCCTGGTCCCAACCCTCCGCCTGGCCCACCCCCTATTTTGGCCACTCCCCCTCTGCTTGACCTCACCCCCTCTTCCTGGCCCCTCCCCCTTCCTGACTCGGCCAGGGCAGCTCTCCTGCCGGCTCCCTCCCCGCCAAGCTGCTCTCCACGGCTCAGTCTCCTCTGAAGCATCATCTGCTGCTCCACCTGGGGTTCTGGGAACAAATGCCTCACCTCCTGTCTCCACTAGTTACTAAGTCTTCGCTCCTCACCTAGGGGGCCATCACCTCTCCAAGCTACTCTGGGCAACCCACCCCCACTGGTCTCTCCTGGGTGGAGTGGCCCCGAGGGGGTGCCGGCCCTACGGTGGCCAGGCAGACCACGAGTTCTGAGAACGCTGTCCACTCTCACATGTGATGCATGTTTTATTAAGAAGAGGAAGCAGCACAGATCCCAATGGAAGTGGAGCAATCAGCTCGCGGGTGCCCCCTGATGCCACGCCCAACACTGTGTGGCTTTGCTAGGGCGATGAACCTTCCAAACGGCTCGCGGATTTGTCCGGCCGGGCTGAGGTCTGTGGCCTGGGGTGGTCAGCTGTCCTGCTCACGACCTATCCTCCCATACCAGAAGCAAATGAGGGGTCTCCATCACCAAGCTGGACCTCACAACGGCTGAGAACCGCAACTGAGGTTGGGGTTCCATTAGCACCTGCCTAGCTGTGGGTGGCCTTCTTGTATCATTCCGGCTCGTCCCAGTCCACCCTCACCAACCGGGAGCTTCAAGTGGCCCCTGAGTTTGTGATGGCACCCGTAAGTCACACTCTCCTGGGTCTGAAATCTGACTTTCAACCAAAAGGCCACTGTGCTCAGTCAGTGCCCAGGGTCACAGTCAAAGAAAGTATGTCAGAAAGCAATCTGAACCCTTTCTTGGACTCTCAAGGAAGCAAGAGGGAGGGAGGGATATATATTTTAAATCTTTATTGTTGAAAGTGTTACATACATCCTCCCTTTCCCTCATTGACCTCTCCAGCCCGCCCCGGCCCCTGACCCCTGGTCTTTGCCACCTTACTGTCTGTGTCCATGGGTGATGCATACAAGTTCATTGGTTGATCTCTTCCCACCCACCCACCTTACCCCACCTTTTCTGTCTGTTCAGGAGAGATATTCTAAATTCATGGTTACAATTCGGCTACCCAAAACCCCAGTGCAAAGCTGGCCTTCCTTTCTCTGATAGGCAAGCTCACGCAGACCAGGACTGTTCAGTGTGGCGGCCACTGATCGTGTGGCTATCGAGCCTTGGAAACGCGGCAAGTCCAATCTAAGGTGTGCTATAAGCGTGAAATGCACACTAGACGTTAAAGTCGTAGGAGGGAGAACTATATCAAGTTTTAGTAATTTTAGTTGATCACATACTGCTTTAAATACAATATAATGTGACTATAGAAAATGTTCACTTACAGGCGTGGCTTGCATTATGGTTGTACCGGACAGCACTAATGTAGACAATCCAATTTCAAAAATGAAGATAATGCTGAAACTGGATTGGCTCAGTGGGTAGAGCGCCGGCCTGCGAACTGAAGCGTCCTGGGTTCGATTCCGGTCAAGGGCATGTACATTTGGTTACGGGCACACCCCCAGTGGGAGGTGTGCAGGAGGCAGCTGATCGATGTTTCTAGCTCTTTATCCCTCTCCCTGCCTCTCTGTAAAAAAAAACAAACAAACAAAAAAAAAACAATAAAATATATATTTTTTAAAATGAAGATAATTTTTAAAAATATATTTTATTGATATTTCACAGAGAGGAAGGGAGAGAGATAGAGAGCTAGAAATGTTGATGAGAGAGAAACATCGACCAGCCGCCTCCCGCACACCCCCACTGGGGAATGTGCCCGCAACCAAGGTACATGCCCTTGACCGGAATCGAACCTGGGACCCCTCAGTCCGCAGACCGACGCTCTACCACTGAGCCAAACCGGTTTCGGCAAAAAAATGAAGATAATTTGAATCAGCTGGGGTTCATGGGGCTAATAGATAGCACCTCTTTTTCTCCCACCCAAGTTTAGATCTAAGGATGAGGTAGACCAGGAGGCAGGCAGGTGGAGGTCAAAGTGTCACGTGATGAAAGCTGTGGAAGGAAGCGGCTCTGGGTTGGTTGATCAAGCTGGCTTGCTAACACTTCACTCCAGAATCAGACAGCAGTGGCTCTCAACCTGTGGGTCGCCTAGTTCCCACAGGTTGAGAACCGCTAGCAGGGTCGCCTAAGACCATCGGAAAACACAGATATTTACATTACGATCCATAACAGGAGCAAAATTACAGCTATGGAGTAGCCACGGAAGTAATGTTATGGCTGGGGGTCACCACCACACGAGGAGCTGTATGTACGGAGGGTCGCGTCATTAGGAAGGCTGAGAACCACGAATGCTTCCTAAGCTTTTGTTTAATAATGCGTTGACCTTTAAGTCCCTGGTCAGCAGGTGGCCACCAACCATCCAGCAGACCAGCCCTGCTCTCAGCTTGACCCAATTGCTCCTCGGTGCCCGTCACGTCTGCTGTCGTCCGAATGGTCCTGGGTCTGCTGGTGGGCAGCGGAAATTTGCCCCCAAGAGGTTTCAGGATGGGTCAGATGAGAACATTCATGAGCCTGTCTCCTCCCACGCCCCATCCCAGCTGCTATTACGCCACGGCCAATATCTCCTCAGAGACTTTGCAATGAGATCAGCATTTAGCATAAAGATAGTCCCATCCTAAAAGGCCAATAGGAAGAAGCCATATTGCATATAAGCTCCCTCCTGTTGCAAACTTCCCAGGGAGAAATATTAAGGTTCAATTTCCTTGCAAATTAAAGTTGAAGGGAATTAGTCTGAAATCAAATTGTGCTGCCCTCGTGAGTTCAAAGTTCAAAGAAATCAAACTCTTTTTTAAAGTCCAAAAGCATCAAAATCCAAAATCAAATTCTCTTTTAGAGCCCAATGCAATTTTTAAAGTAAAAAAAAAAAGAAAAGAAAAAGAAAAAGAAATAATCCTCCCCAAAGTTTTTTTAAAATATTTTTTATTTAAAAAAAAATTTATTAAGGTATTATATGTGTACATAGCTTACCATTGCCCCATACATGCTGTCCCTCCCCAGAGTTCTGTGTTCGTTGGTTGTACTTATATGCATGCATACCAGTCCTTCGGTTGTTCTCTTATCTCCCCCAGGTCTCCTTCCCCGCCCCGCTGTCATTTGACAATCTGCTTGTTTTATGGTGACTATCTCAGGACCCCATGAATAGAATCCGCTCCTCCTCTGGTTCACCCCTCTCCCCCCACCTCCCGGGTCCCATGGCTTCCCCGGGGCACACGGCTCACCCAGGACTCATGGTCCCCCTGGGGCATACGGCCCCCTGAGACCCAAAGTCTTATTTTATCCTGCTTCAGCTAACTTTTTAAACTTAGGAATCACTTCAAACACAGAGAAGAGTGGAAGAAGAGGACAGAGAACCCCCAGATTCCCAACCATGAAGGTTGTGTCCTGTGCCAGGGGTCCATTCACTGCAGCTCAGCTTTCAAACCCACCCTGAGTGCTGGACGTGGAGTGCGCGGGGCTGTGACCTTGGAGCTGGACTCTCTCGACCTTTTCCCTTTGCGCCTGGCTCCATGGTGAGCTTTGCCAGTAGAGGGCGCACTGCAGGGGGAGGAGCTCTCCCCCTGCTCAGCAGCCATCGGAGGAATACCAGTGGGTATCGCCTCCAGTGAGTCCAACATCACCCCCAGAGGCGGTCTCCGGGTGGGCACCGTGGGCACTGCCTGGGAACCTTCCAGCCCGGGCTTTCCCATGGACCCCCTCCACCTCCTGAGTTTTGCTATCGCCCCCCAGCGGGCAGGTTCCTCCTTACAGCCGTGGCCTGCAGAAGCCTCAGCAAACTTCTCTGCCTACATTCCTTTTAAAGAATATATTATTATGATTATTGTTGTTGTTGTTATATATTATTGATTTTTTACATTGATGAGAGAAAATTCATCCATCAGCTGCCTCTTGCACACCCCCCACTGGGGATGTGCCCGCAACCCAGGTACATGCCCCTGACCGGAATCGAACCTGGGACCTTTCCGTCCGCAGGCCGACGCTCTATCCACTGAGCCAAACCGGTTTCAGCTAAAAAAAAAAAAAAAAAGTATTATTTATAAAACCTATCACCCTTCTCTGGGTGCAGTCACAGGTTGGTGTCTGAATTCTCCGATGGTGGGAGAGCTTGTGTGGCGAACACAGCCCGTGCGGTGAGGCCTGGAGCCCATGGGCACGTCTGGGGGTATAGGATGGACCCCTCTGCCGGTCCAGAAGGTGGATCAAAAGACGATCTTTTAAGAAAAGAGGAACCGGGGTTGGGGCAGCTGAGTGAACGCAGCCTCCCCGCGTGTGGCGCTAACGATGGTTTTGAACCTGGGTAAACGCAATGCCCTTTCTCTTGTTAACACGTGGAGTGTGCGTTCCAAGTCCATTGCCAGCGCTGTGCAGCCGCCCCTGCCATCCTCTCCAGGACTTGCCTCATCTTTGCGAAACCGAAACTGTCCCCAGGTGACAGGTGGCGGGGGCACTTTGTGTTTGTCCACCAGGGGGTCATCCGGGGATGAAACCAGAGGCCGGGGCTGGGGACCGTCAGGGGTCAGGTCAGCGGGCCACGGGCCACAGGCCGAAGCCTCGCCTGGAACTCGAGAGGCACGGGGACCCGGACGAGGGTTCCTTGCCCACGAGCTACTCTCGTGGGCCCGGCGCTGGCAGGCGGCGCCCCTGGGAGTGTGGCCGGGGACTCAGGCCGTCAGGCCTTTCCCGAGGCCTACGGAGCCCAAGCCGGCGATCAGAGGAGGTCCCCAGGCCCTGGGGGGACACAGGAAGAGGTGCTGGTTGTTAGGTTTGAAAGGAAACAGGAAACAGAACAATGGGGAATTTTAAAGTGAAGTTTATTCCCCGGCAATGGGCGGAACCCATCACGGAGGTGAAGAGATCAGAACTGGAGGGGGAGGGGACAGGGGACCGGACCCAGCGGGGCTGATGGCGGATCAGCAGCAGCAGCAGCCACAGCAGCACGTGTCTTGCCTGGGGTCCCTTTTAAAGGACGGAATGGGCCGAAACCGGTTTGGCTCAGTGGTAGAGCGTCTGCCTGGGGACTGAAGGGTCCTGGGTTCGATTCCGGTCAAGGGCACGAACCTTGGTTGCGGGCACATCCCCAGTAGGAGGTGTGCAAGAGGCAGCTGATCGATGATTCTCTCTCATCGATGTTTCTAACTCTCTATCCCTCTCTCTTTCTCTCTGTAAGAAATCTATAAAATATATATATAAAAAAAAATAAAGGACGGAAGGGAGGGGGTTGGGCCCAGGGTGGAACAGGAAGGGGCGGGCCCTAAGGGCACTCTGGCCCATGTGGATTGGTGGTTCAATGTCTTGGAGATGTCTCTGTGGCAGGTGCCAGTCATGTGTTAGCTCCGCCCACCAGTTTGGGAGGTGGGGGGGGGGGTAACCTTTCACTGGTGTGATGTGTTGGCATGTTTGTCCTCAGGGTCACGTCCTGCTTCGGAAATACCCCAACTACTGAAAGGAAAGCAAGGGCGGGGGTGGGGGGTAGGGGGTGGGGGGAGGGGAGGGGGAGGCCTGTGCCTGGTCCAGGTCCTGTGCCGAGCAAATACACTCTTCCCTCGGAGCTGTGGACCTTTCAGAGGTTTGATTGGGAGGAGAAAGTCACATAGTTCTGTGCCTCCTCCTGCCCGGTGGTAAGCGGTTACTTGTTTGTCCAACCTTTTGCCTTCTGTCCACACAGCGGTCAGCGCCCCCTGGACTCTGGAAACCTGGCTCGAGGCTGCCTCATCCCATCCGCCTGACACCCCCAGGCTAGAGAGACTCGCCTTCACGTGTGGGGACCCTGCACAGAAGCCAAAGGCAGACCGACTGAAGGGAGGGTCCCCGGCGTCCACAGACCTCGCCCGCGGGGAGAGACCTGAGTAAGTCCTCCGCCTGCCGCCCTGTGACATGCACGAGACATCCATGCTCTCGCCTCACGAGGTTGTTTGGGGCAGATGGGAGGAAATGAATGCGAAGTCCTTGGTGAAGGAACGAGAGGCCCAGTGCACAAAATCCGTTGCAGGGGGTGGGGTGGGGGACGGTGTCCCTCAGCCCGGCCTGCACCCTCTCGCAGTCCGGGACCCCCCAGGGGATGTCCACCTGCTGGCTTAGGCCCGTTCCCTTGAGTCGACAGTTGGAAATCCCTCTCGCAGTCTGGAACCCCTGGCTCCTTACTGCCCGCCTGCTCGCTGCTCCTTCCCGCTGCTGAGAAACTCGGACTCCTTCCTCTGCGGTCACACGCCAGGCAGTCACTCAGAAATACCTTGACATCGGCTGACTTATGGAATTCTCCCTTCTCTCCGTTCTCCTGAGACTCCGAATTCTCTTGGTCATCATTGTGTGTGTGTGTGTGTGTGTGTGTGTATTTCCCCCCCAAAAAATGTTACAAAGTTTATATGAATATGAGGTGCAGCCTCTTTTGTGGGAACAGGGAAGGAAGGGGTGGCTAAGTAAGGCCCACGGAGCTGCAGCAAGCACCAGCGGTGGGGAGGGCCGAGGGGGAGGGGAGGTTGGTACAGCGTGAGGCCCTAGGGCCGTGGCTAGGGAAGTGGGGATCCCCGCTGAGGGCCACGCTCCGAGGCTGACCTAATTGGTCAGAGGTGGGTGGCCGCATCAGCCATCTTTGGTGCTGTTTACGCTTCCCCCCCCCCCCCACCCCATCCTGTTGTAAAAGGCCAGAGCCCTGGATTCCAAAGGCCCCATCCTGCGCAGAATCCCTGGAAGGAAGTGAGAGGAAGAGGGTCGGGGAGTTTGCAGCTCCACCCTCTTCCTTCCCTGAGGCCTCGTTCTTCTGAGAGAGCTGGGAGGGGGGGAAGAAAGGGAGAGGAGGCTGTGGCTGGTGGGCGCTGTGTGTGTGTGTCTGTGCGTGCGGCTGTGGGTGGGTGTGAGGGCCGGGCACTCTCTCCCCCCTGTCCTGGCAGAGGGGCCCGCACGCGGCTGCTGCGGCCACCCAGGGGCCACGGCCACGGCGGCCCAGGATCCACGGCCACGGCGGCCCAGGATCCACGGCCACGGCGGCGGCGTGGCACTGAGAGGAAGAGGGACTTGGGGCGCCTCTGGGAGGCAGTGAGAAGACACCGGGAGCCTCCAGGGGCGAGGGCACCCTCCTCCACCCCGGCCTGTGGCCTTGGCTCCCCTGCCCCCTCCTGGGCACACACGTGAGTTGGGGAGGGCTCGGTGAGGCTTCTCAGTTCCTGGCCCCCACGGCCTCCCTTCCACCCCGGCCTCTTCAGGCCCAGCCTGTTCTGTTTCCGTCTCTCCATCTCCGTCTCTCCGTCTCTGCCTCTCTCTCCTCTCAGCAGTCCTCCCGGCCTGCCTGCCTCCCTTTCCTTCTCTTTCTCTCTCTCTCTCTCTCTCTCCCTCTCTCTCTTTTTTTTCCCCGGCTGGGAGGGGCTGAGGCCTCTTCCTGAGAGAGGCAAGGAGGAGGAGCTGGGAGGGAGGGAAAGAAAGGGAGGAAAGGCTGTGAGCTGGTGGGCCTGAAGGACCCACTGCCACCATGGGTGCGCCAAGGGTGGGGGCATCCCACAGGCCTTGCCGGAAACAGCTCAGGGAGGGCGCCTCAGGGCTGGTGGGACTGACGGAAGTGGGGATGCGGCATGGAGGTGGTGCCTGCGCCATCAAGAGGGCTCACAGCCGCCACCGCCAGGTGGGGAGTATAGACTGCCCTCCACGGCCCCGCCTCCGCCATCCCCATCCCCATCCCCACCCCCATCCCCATCCCCATCCCCACTGCCACAAGTCCCTGCCTGCCGGAGCCTGCTGCACGCATAGCCTGGCGTTCACTCATTTCTCTGGTCATTTTGGATGTTACGGGCCCTGGCTCTTTATATCTATAGATTAGAGGCCTGGTGAACAAAATTCATGCACTGGGGGTCCCCTCAGCCCAGCCTGCACCCTCTCCAATCCGGGATCCCTCTCATAATCCTGGGCCGCTGGCTCCTAACTGCTCACCTATCTGCCTGCCTGGTCATCCCCTAATGCCTCCCTGCCAACCTGGTTGCCCCTAAATGCCCCCTGCTTCTGGCCAGGTTGTCCCCAACTGCCCCCTCCCTGCCAGCCTGGTCACTCTAACTGCCCCCTTGCTGATCTAGTTGCCCCTCACTGCCCCCCCCCTGACAGCCTAATTGCCAACTGCCCCCACTGCCGGCCTGGTTGCTCCTAACTGCCCTCCTGCTGGCCTGGTCACCCCTAACTGCCCCCTGCTGCTGGCCAGGTCGTCCCCAACTTCCCCCTCCCCACTGGCCTAGTCTCCCCTAACTGCCCCCCCCCTGCCCGTCCGGTCACCCCCAGCTGCCAACCCTTGCCAGCCTATTCACCCCTCACTTTCCCCCCCTGCCAGCCTAATTGCCCCCAACTGACGCCCCCTGCTGGCCTGGTCGCCCCATGCAGCCTGCTTGTTCAGTCCTTTGTTCCATCATTTAGGTCGTCAGGGCCCCTGGCTTTTTATATATTAGGGTATGCCAGTCAAAATATTTGTTGTTCGGTGATTATCCCGGGGGGAGAGGGGTCGGGGTGGGGAAGGTAGGGGGGGGAATCAAAGGGATTTGTCTCTGCTTCCTTTTGTTTATCTGCAGTGTCTGCAAAATGAAGGGTGTGGGTTCTGAATAAAAAGCCAAGAAGAGAGAAGCATTATGAGTTTCTAGATACATTCTAAAAAGCAAATGTAAGACATTATCTGTCAAAATATCTCTACTTCTAGGCACCCAAGAGCATGTCACAAAAAGTATTCCTCACAGCTTGTGTAGGCGCCGCTCCAGCATCCGTTCTGTTCGCATCTCCCAGTGGTCTTCTTGGGGGATTCCGATCAGCGCCCGGAGCCTCGGTTCCGGACATTCTGGCCCAAGTTTTTCAGCACTTTGTTTTCACTCCATTTGCTCACTTTCTTCATCTGTCTGCAGTGTTGCTTTTAACGTTTTTTTTTTTTTAATAGGGTCTCTTTCCCCTTATGTGAATTCCAATCATCATTTATTTTTGTGACGGCTTTATTTTTCTCGTCTCTTCTTTCCTGAGCCTCCCCCAGTTAATTTCCTTGAGCCCTCAGAGCTATTTTAGGATCTTCAATTGTCAAGGAAATTGCTTTCCTGGCTTTAAAAAAAAAAATAATTGCCAAATCAGTGTTTGCTACTTTCATTGGCTTTTTGGTAACACTTTCCCGGTGAGTATTCTTTATTTGCCATTTATTTTTCTTGTTGTTGTTACTTTTTTTTTTTTGCCATTTATTTTTCTTGTTGTTGTTACTGTCTTTTTTTGTGTGAGATATATATATATAATTGATATTTTACAGAGAGGAGGGAGTGAGATAGAGAGCTAGAAACGTCGACGAGAGAGAATCATCGACCAGCTGCCTCTTGCACACCCCCTACCGGGGATGTGCCCGCAACCAAGGTACATGCCCTTGACCGGAATCGAACGCGGGACCTTTCAGTCCGCAGACCGACGCTCTACCACTGAGCCAAACCGGTTTCGGCCATATATATTTTTTTATTGCTGTAAAATATGACGTAAAGCTGGCCATTGTAACCATTTCTAAGTGTCCAGTTCAGTGGCATTAAGCACATTCATATTGTTGGACAGCCATCCCCACTGCCCATCTCCAGAACTTTCCATCTTCCCAAACGGAAGCTGACCCATTAAACACTAGCTCCCTAGGCCCCTCCTCCCCTGGCAACCACCCCTCTCCTGTCTATCTCTGTGGAGTAGACTTCCTAGCTTCCGCATATACGTGGAAGGGAATGGTACACTAGCAGTCTCTTGTGACTGGCTTACTTCACTCAGTTTGTTGAAATGACTTTCTTGGACAAAGACGGAGCTGCTCCCACCGGGGTGCCGCGTCAGCAAAGCTCAGATAACCTTCGTGTTCCTGTGGGTGCCCTGCTGGGCCAGAGACAGCGGGTCCCCCAACATCAAGCTGCCATTGGGGTCTTGTCACCCCGAACAAGGCCCACGGTGTGGCCCCAGCCAACCAGATCTTGTCTGTCTGTCTCTTTCTTGTTCCTCTTGTGTTTTGTTTTGTTTTGTTTTGTTTTACCCAAGAAAAGCTACCTGCCTTCCACTCATTTTGCATTTCTCCGGATGCAGACTGCCTGCTTCATGAACTGCTAAAAAGTTTGTTTGTAGCCGAAACCGGTTTGGCTCAGTGGACAGAGGTTTGATTCTGGTCAAGGGCATGTACCTTGGTTGTGGACACATTCCCAGGGCGGGGTGTGTGCAGGAGGCGGCTGATGGATGTTTTTCTCTTATTGATGTTTCTGACTCTATCTCTCTCCCTCCCTCTCTGTAAAAAAATCAATAAAATATATATTAAAAAAAATAAAGTTTGTAAAGAAGACCCAAATTGTCTTGTTTAATATATATTTTTTTAAAAACACACCAGTTAATATGATGTCTTTAAGGTTCGTTCGTGTTACAGAATTATCAGAATTTCATCCCTTCTTAAGGCTGAATAATATTCCATTGCAGCTATATTCCACATTTTACTTAGCCATTCACCCATGAATGGATATTGGGGTTGTTTCTACCATTAGCTATTGTGAATAGTGCTGCTAGGAACATGGACGCACACACATCTGTCCTAGACCCTACTTTCAATTCTCTTGGGGTGTGTCCCCAGAAGTGAAATTGCTGGATCATATGGTAATGCTCTCTTTAATGTTTTTAGTAACTGCCATTGTGTTGGCAGTGGCTACACCATTTTACATTCTCCCTAGCAGTGCACCAGGGTTTCAATGTCTCCACAATCTCATCCACACTTGTTACCTTCTGTGTGTGTGTGTGTGTGTGTGTGTGTGTGTGTTTATTTTTATAGTAGTCATCCAAATGGGTGTGAGGGGGGTAGCTCATTGTGGTTTCGATTTGCATTGCCCTATGTGATTAGTGACAGTGAGCATATTTTCATGTGCTTATTATTGGCTATTAGTATATCTTCTTTGGAGAAACGTCTGTTCCAGTCTTTGGCCCATGTTGTCACTCGGGTTGGTTGGTGAGTTAATATGTTTGTGTAGACCTTACGTTGGCTGCTGCTTTGTGTGGACCACCTACTGGTGGGAGATGCACCTGAGGAGGAAGCCAGGGCTGTGTGCTGGCAGACTGCTCTTTCTGAGGTGGGCCTTCGACTGGAGACTCAGTCCTCAGCCTGCTCACGGGGCACGTGCTGTCCCTGTAGGATGCCTCAGGGACAAAGGGCTTCCTCCAGCTATGGCGGCTGTTCCTCCTTTGCTCCCATCTCCACTGCTTCTTGGAACCGAGCCAGGCTGGTGCCAACCCGCACACTTTATTCCTGCTGTTTGGAAAAGGGACGTTAGTTTTTCACTTTGCGAATGTGCCTCCCCTCGAAGAGGGTCTTCCCCCCTGAAACCTGTAGCCGTTGCCTACCTTTTCTGAAATCTG
Source organism: Vespertilio murinus (assembly GCA_963924515.1). Lineage (NCBI taxonomy): Eukaryota > Metazoa > Chordata > Mammalia > Chiroptera > Vespertilionidae > Vespertilio > Vespertilio murinus. Next base: position 189,141,545 of record OZ004707.1, read on the forward strand.
CAATTACCGGCACCCTTTCTTCCCCCTTCTCCTCCCAAAGCCTTGCTCCCATTGCTTTTGGGATCCTTTTAACCTATTTGACCTATTCTTTGTTGTTGTTGTTGTTGTTGTTGTTCCCCTATTCTTTCTAGTTTCTAATAGATGAAGCTTGAATCATTTTTGTTGCTAGCGGATCATTGCCAAGAGAAGAGAAACTGATAACTTGGTCCATTCATCTTCACCCAAGAGTCCGCACAAAACGTTCTGAGCATCATCACCACTCCACACTCCAGACAGGAAGGAGACACGGCGTGAGAAGAACTAGGCTTTGGTTTCCTCCCTCTGCCTCTCCTGCCTCTTGGACAGCTTCCTTGGACAGTCTTTAAAGACTCCTTTTACCCCTCGTTCCCTCTACATGGTCGGCATTTCCCAGGGCTCCCCCCTCAGCTTGGCCCCGCCCCCCCCCCCAGGTGGCTGTCTCCCATGGAGTTCACCTGTTTGTGAACGCCCAGGCCTGCATTCCTAGATCTCCACTCCCCTTCTGAGTGACAGCGGGTCTGCTTTCATCTCTACCAGGTGGGCGGCGTCTCTTCCGGCCCAGACCCATCGCCACCTCCAGAGAGAAGCACAAGGAACCCCGGAGGCACCATGGCCATGGCACCAGCAAGAATCCACTCAGGTAACCCTCTCCGCTCCTCGGCAGTGTCTTCTGACCACAGTTCACCATCTCAACCTGTGAGGGGTGACCCTGGAGACTGGGCAGTGGCCCGGGGCCCTGGATGTGGGTGAGGATCCTGCCCTATTTCCCCATGAGGTCTGCTCACCCTCCTCCCCCAAGTGGAGGCATCTCATCCTGGGTCCCCTGGACACAAAGACCGTATTTCACGAGCCCCAAATCAGAATGCATATTCAGATCACCCCCTCCGGCCCCTGCGACTCTCAGCTTGGAGGTCAGGTCGGAGGTCATCCTGTGGTTGTGCAGTCAGGACCCCCAGAAGTCCCTGAACTTGGCCTTGAGCCAGCCACACCTCCTCCCTCAGGGTCCATGGTGATGCGAACCCTGGGCAGCACCTCCTACTCGCCCGGGTGGGCCTGGGTCTCCGGAGCACAGTCCTTTGGCAAAAACGGATTTAATCATGGGATTTAACCCCAGAGAGCCTCGTTGTTTTTCACATCTTAAGCCTTTATCTCGAATTGGTGTACTTTCATGTAACCGTCTCCCGTCATGGATATTTCAAATTGTGTCCACTTGTTTTCACCACTCCAAGGACCTGGTGGGCAGCCTTGCACGTGTCTCTGTGCACACGCCAGTGTGTTTGCGTGGCATGAATGTCTGCAGGGTGATGCCGAGTGTCGGGCCTGTGTACATTGTGTTACCTGATATTCGGAACCGTCCTTCCAAAGGCTCCAGCCACGTGTCTGAGAACACACCCTCCCCTCGCTCAGCGCAGGATGCTCCCCGCATCCTTTTCACTTCTGCCAAAGTGGCCAAGGAAATGGCGTCTCGCTGTGGCTTGCATTTGCATTTTTTGGCGACTCATGATGTTAAACAAGTTTTCATGTGTTGATTGGCCATTGTCTTTCTTCTTCTGTGAAACACCTTTTCAAAGGACACGAGAAATCCCTGTTTACGGAAAATGAGAACCAAGTGCACTCTGAAAGAGTAGGGATTTTGTTATTGCTTCTTCTTCTTTTTTTAATGCCATGTTTCTCCCCCCCCTTTTTTTTAAGATATCTTAATTTATTTCAGAGAGGAAGGGAGAGGGAGAGAGAGATAGAAACATCAATAATGAGAGAGAATCATTTATTGGCTGCCTCCTGCACGATCAGGGATCAAGCCTATAACCTGGGCATGTGCTCTGACTGGGAATCGAACCCTGACTTCCTGGTTCATAAGTTGATGCTCAACCACTGAGCACTGCCACCAGGGTTGTTATTGCTGCTTAATTCTTCAAGCTGGCATGGCTTATGGTTGAAGAGTTCAATTCCTGAGGCCATGGTTCAATTCCTAGTCAGGGCACACGCCCAGGCTGTGGGCTCAATCCCCTGTGTGGTGCGTGTATGAAGCAGTAGATCAATGGTTCTCTCTCATCATTGTTGTTTCTCTCTCTCTCTCTCTCTCTCTCTCTCTCTCTCTCTCTCTCTCTCCTTTTCTGTCTCTGAAATAAATAAATAAAATGCATCCCAGGAAGATGAGGCAAACATTAAAACTAAACTAAATTAAACTTGCAAGTGCTTTTAGAACTTCAGAAAACAAGCAACTTTCATGTCATATAAATTGTTCCAGAAATGTATATTACCTATATTCTATGAAGTTTTCAGGAAAGAAAATTATAGTTCAATATCATTTATGACTCTAAGATAAACATAATGAATACAATACTAGAACATATAAACCTGTAACATTCTGATGCAAAAATCTTCAATAGTTTCCACGGAGTATAAGAATAACTCAATCTATGGAAATTTATGCACATAATACACTATACTCATGGGATAAATAAAAAAGGAAAATTACGATAATCACATTAGAGTCTAAAAACTCAGCACCTCATCCTAATAAAAATACGGAAATAAGGGAATAAAACGTTCCGCCTTAGGTGAAAGAGTGTTTTTGTAAACCAACTGCCAACAGTAAAATACTGGAGTCAATTTCATAAAATTAAATAATTTAAGAACTCAAGCTAGCCTAATGAGATATGGAACCAAAATAAGAAAAATAAATATTGAAAGAAAAAAACAAACAAAAACAAAAAACAGGAAAGAAACCCAACATTATGTGTTCATGAGTTATTCATTTAATCATATTGCAAGGAATAAAAATTCGGTGAAGCCCAGAGGAATATTAAAAACGAATACTGTTTCTACCGAGTAACTGCATCAGTTAGAAAACACAACAGTAAGAGACAGTAGGAAATCACGTTAGCATGGAATGCGAAGCAGTGGCAAATCTTACCTAAATGGAGGAGTGAGAATAGAATCCCGAGAGGCCATATGGCATCGCTGGGTAGGAGGAGATGCAGCAGACCATGGGTTCAATCAGGATCTAAGCTGAGACCTTCTCAAAGGCACATGTTTGTCAATGGCACGACAGCAAGTAGCTTCCTTCCCCCAGTTTAACTGGAAATATAAGCAGTTCCCCAGGCCCAGCATGCTGAACTGCAAGCAGTCAGAAAGCAGAGACGGGCATGGGAGCCAATCCCTGGCCAAGCCACTGGCCAGCGTGGGGACAGCAACCAGGACAGGGTCAGTGCCAATACATGAGGGACTCACACCGATGACAAACACATGAAGACCCCACTGTGTCGCAGGAAGGAAGCATGTCTGCAAACATGAAGGCAGGCCCCTCTTGATGAAAGAGCAGAGCCGCCAAAACCGGTTTGGCTCAGTGGATAGAGCATCAGCCTGCGGACTGAAAGGTCCCAGGTTCAATTCTGGTCAAGGACATGTACGTTGGTTGCAGGCACATCCTCAGTAGGGGATATGCAAGAGGCAGCTGATTGATGATTCTTTCTCATCGATGTTTCTAACTCTCTATCCCTCTCTCTGTAAAAAATCAATAAAATTATATATTTTTTAAAAAAGAGCAGAACTATCAAAACTAATTATCTGGCCAAAAACGGTTTGGCTCAATGGATAGAGCGTCAGCCTGTGGACTGAAAGGTCCCAGGTTCGGTTCCAGTCAAGGGCACATCCCCAGTAGGGTACATCAGTGCAGGAGGCAGCTGATCAATGTTTCTCTCTCATCAATGTGTCTAACTCTCTATCCCTCTCCCTTCCTCTCTGTAAAAAAAAAAAATATATATATATATTAAAAAATAATAATCATCACCTGGCAGCAGTGTAGCAATATGGACAACACTTGTCCTACAATATTACATCTGGAAAATAACAGACACAGTTATAGCATGCTATGAAAGCCACGTGAACAAGAATATGCATTTGAAAAGTTACTGAAAGTAAATGAAAAAAAATCAACAGGATCAGGGGCGATTTCTGAGCAACACAGGAAGCTAGCTGCAGGTTAGAGATTCTAAGCAAGGGTCGCTAGGCAACATTATCTATGGAGCGGAGGAAAAATAATTTTTCCCCTACCCTTTTGTGTTCTTATCTGAGACCCTTGTAATAAAAAAATAACCAGAAAAAAATTATTGACACATATTCTTCATGAACAGATGGGCAAGACCCAGGGAAAAACGAGTAACTCCCTAAGGAGGCTTCCAATTCATCTTAAGTACCATTTTCATAGAGAAAGGGGAGGGGCAGCAGGCCTCGCTGAAGGGAGTAAATAATTTTTTAGGAAAGATGAAGGATCCTTGGAAGAACAGAGGGGAGGTATGATAATTGGTGACAAAGAGTGCCTGGGTGTGGTGTCAACTTCAAGTCTCCTCTCCTGTGACAAGAGTCCGCCTCCCTGGTTGATGACACTCCAGGAAGGGGGCCCAGGACAGCCGACTGCCTTTTGGAGGATGTGTCCGTTGGCAGGCGATGGGAGTTCAGAGAAAGCCTCCTGCATTGCTGTTTTTCAGGGGCCTACAGCTCAAAACATTGCGTGATCAAAGAGGCATCTTTGGGGTGACATAGTCTGCTCCCCGACACCGACCTGGTTCAACAAACAGCTAACCAGCAAGGGAACGCCTCAACTCAGGAAGGGTTGAGCAGGGTCGGGACAATCCTTCTGGGAAGGTAGAGCAGCGGGCTGGACGGAATGCACGCTCATTTGCTTCCGAGTTTGCAATATTATAACTTAAACTAGATGCCCCTTGTAGGAAGATTCCTGCAATAGGGCTTTCCGCTGCAATCTTAAATGGCCCTAATCGTCTTGGTGCCTATCGTTGGGTTATTGGATGATTATCAGAAGATTCTTGTGACTAAACATGTGATAGCAAAAATTTGACCTCAGAGATGGCCAGTTCCGACCACATCCTACTTAGCTCTGGGCATTGTCACGGTTTGTTTGAAATCACCAGGCCAAAAAAAAAAAAAAAAAAAAAAAAATGATGTGCAGCTTGTGAGACATTACAGTTTTTGATGTATTCGAATGTTGCTTATGTTGTTCCCAAACGTTGTACTTAGATGGTCTACTTCACCGGAGCATCATTGAAGGCCTGTCCACCATGACCACAGATGACATGCACTTGCTCCTCTCTGACTGGCAGGCTTGGGAGACGGTGATGGAGCAGCTTCGTCTGGGAAGGTAACCCCAGAGCAGTGATGTCTGGGGTGGAAGCACCGGAGGGAGAGCTCTGGGCGGGCAGGGACCGGGCTGGTGTGCTCACTGCTGGAATCCAAGCACCGGGAAGGCACCTGGCACACACCGGGCATCCTTGATGGGGAAGGATGTCAGAAGCCGCTCCTGCTTCCCTGGGGAGGGGTCAGCTGGCCGGTCTACCTGAGGCTGCCGATGGCTTGCCGGGGAGCAGAGGGCTCTAACGCCATTGCCAACAGCTCCTCTGGGGCTTGAGGCTGCTCGGGCTCCATTGGGTTTTCCTGCGAGGCCTGCCTCCTTCCCCATAGACACACTCTCCGATATCCTAAACCCAGGCCCTCGAGGGCCAGACAAGTCAGACTCTCACGAGCCGCAGGAAGTCGACTGCAGCATCCGGCACAGTCCCAGGGTGTCCACGCTGGCAGCCCCTCATCCTGTAACACAAGGCGCCTCTCCCGGCCTGTTAATCGCGAGCAGAGCAGAACCCGCCGTTCCCACGCACGGCCGCCCTCTGTTGGAAATCTGCTTCCAGTTTCCAAAATACACGCGTGTCCGAGTGAATGGCCAGGAGCCTGCCCCTAGGGGAGAGGTGATATTTGGTGTCTCCCTGGAGGTCCCCCTCCCTTTATTTTTTTAGAAGTGTAGGTTATTTTACCATTTTTAAAGAGGCGTCTAATGCGTGCACGTGATACCAAACTTGAAAGGAACAGAAGGGCAGACAGTCAAAAGGAAGTTTCCCCGCAAAGCTTTGGCCCCAGGGGCCCGCTCCCTCCCCAGAAGCAACCCCAATTTCCAGGTAGATCCCCTTTAAACAGAGAAAGCGGAAATGGAGACACAGCTTCCACAGGCTCTTATACTCTATTTCCCAGGACAGGCCTGCGCACAGCCTGTGCGGACGCACAAATTACACACAGAGATGTGTTTATTAAGAAAAGATTTGGTGCCGAAACTGGTTTGGCTCAGTGGATAGAGTATCAGCCTGTGGACTAAAAGGTCTCAGGTTCCGTTCCGGTCAAGGGCATGTACTTTGGTTGCGGGCACATCCCCAGTGGGGGGTGTGCAAGAGGCAGCTGATGGATGATTCTCTCTCATCGATGCTTCTAACTTTCTATTCCTCTCTCTTCCTCTCTGTAAAAAATCAATAAAATATATTAAAAAAAATAAAAAGAAAAGATGTGGTGACAAAAGCCAGGGATGCATGGATGGGACAATATTGTGCCTGATTCATCACATCCGTGTCACAGCCAGTCAGGCCGTGCAGAGGGCTCGCATCCCCAGTTCCTGCCAGCACGGGGGGCAGGCCCGAGGGCCACCCTCTGCCTCACTGCTCCCCAGTTGTACCTTGACTCCCAGGGCGCTGCTCCCCGAGTGTGTTGGAGAACTGAGATGACCTAGAAGTCTTTAGCCTCCCAGGTGAGCCCCGAGCTGGGAAAACACGCGTGTGCTGTGTCCGCCCACAGGGACGAAGTCGATGTGCTGTACTATGTGGTGGTCCAGGAGCTGATGCGACGGGAGGAAGGGCTCAGGCCGTCTGGGAACCTGTCCCAGGAGGAGGTGATGTTTCTCCAAGAGTTTCCCTGGCGGAAGCACCGGCTGGAAAAGACTATCAGCGAACTTCACAGCATCGCAGACCAAGTGGACACAACCCACCAGATGCTCACCAAGACCAGCCTGGTGGCCAGCTCCTCGGGGGCGGTGTCCGCCGTCATGACCATCCTGGGTGTGGCCCTGGCACCCGTGACAGCAGGAGGGAGCCTGATGCTCGCAGCAGCAGGGCAGGGCCTGGGGTTAGCAGCTGCTACCACCAACATTCTGACAAATGTCTTAGAAAATAGGATCAATTCGGCAGCAAGAGACAGAGCTAGCAGACTGGCGAGTCTCCCCACGGGCCCGGAGGCCGGGACCGGGGGAGGGATACACTTCTCTGATGGGAGTTTCGTCAGGAGGTGTATTAGCACTCTTGGGAGCATCAGGGAGCTCCAGGCCTTCCAGAGGGCCCAGGCCAGCCCTGGCTTCATTGCGAGGGTCAGGAACTTCGTGGCCACAAGGCGTGTGCCCTTCTGGAGGGCCACAGGGGTGCAGAGAGTGGCGGGGGCGCCTGCTCTGGCTATGACCCGCGCTGCCCGGGTGCTGAACGTAGTTGGGGCTGGCTACTTCCTCATGCAGGACTTGAGAAACATCCAGGAGAACTGGAGGCACCTGGAAGAGGGGGCGAGGACGGAGATGGCCGAGGAACTGAGGACACTCGCCTGGGAGCTGAAGCAGGAGCTGGACCAGCAGTCCCAGCGCTACGTGCTGACCATCCAGAGGCTGAACCAGGAGGGAGGAAGAAGGGCGAGGACGCCGAGGAGGAGTGGGGATGCTAATCAGGTAGGCATGGAAACAGACACATAATCACACCTGCCTTTTCCAGAGAGGACTTTTCCACACTCCTCCCTTAAATGAGGTCCCTCCTGCTAGTTCCAGCATCCTGTGCTTTTCCCCCACACGTTTTTGAAATCACCTGTGTGTTAGGGGCTGGCTGGCTGTCCTTCTGCAGAGCGCCGGCAGGTGAGTAGTGCTGGGCACACAGCAGGTGCGCCCTCGTTGTGTTGAATGACGTGAGTGGCATTTCATGGTAAAGGTGACACTTCACTTCAAATGAGTTGGGAAAGGATCCTTCCTTGGAAAGGAGTTTGTATTCCTAGACTCCCTTATTCAGAGGCATTAACTATCTATTTGTAGGACATGAAAACGACTATCAGGAAAATGAAGCAGAATTTCAAAATTCCTCCTTAATTCTACAGAGAGGGTGGGATGGGACCAGAGAGCAAGACCTGAGACGCTGGAAAGAGACACAGCAGACTGTGAGGCTCATAAACCCGTTCATTCATTCACTCGTTAGTTCATTCACTGACCCAGTAATTGGGCCTGTGACGGGGCCAAGGACAAAGAAAGCGTCCCAATCTCATCTGCCTGTTGAAATCGCCTGGGAAGCCTTACCACGCACCATGAGTGGGTCTAGCTGGTGTGGGGTAGGACCCGGACTTTGGACATTTTAAGGGCTTTCCTAGTGATTCTGTGTGGTGAGTTTGGGACCCCCTGCTTTAAGCGGGGGTGGGGGTGGAGGTGGGGGTTCTTCCCATTCCTCTACAGTCGAACCTCGTTTCTCGAACATCTCCCATCTCCAACAACCTGGTTCCAGGCCAAGTTGTTCACAGAAAAAAAAAAAAAAAAAAAAAAAAAAAAAAAAAAAAAAAAAAAAAAAAAGAAGTCTCCCTTGTGGACCAGAATTTCCATTTTCCAACAGACAACCCTTTCAAGTGAGGTGTCAGCATGACCAAAGGCTTCTGGCAGGCAACAGGCAAAGGAGAGAATGCTTTGGTTGCTGAAATTAGCATACTTTTAAAACATAAAGAAGCCATCCAGCCTAGGCTGGTTTGATGCAGAGGCTAGAACATCAGCCTGCAGACTGAAGGGTCCTGGTTCAGTTCTGGTCAAGGGCATGTGCCCAGGCTGCAGACTCGATTCCCAAAGCCTCTCTCATCATTGATGTTTCTCTCTTCCTCTCTGAAATCAATAAAAATGTATTTAAAAAAATAAAACAAAGAGGCCATCAATTAGCAAATGCTAATGTTGCTAAGGGTATGAAAGTGCTCACAAAACAGCAATCACAGGCAACCGAATAGGTAAAAAAACTGTTGTGGAGTGGTTAAAGGAACAGCAGTTAGCCTGTGATAGCATTTCAGTGGCAGCATTTCAGAGGCAGTGATATGTAAAAAATTCCTTTAAGATTAGCAGGGGGTGGTTTATAAATTAAACAGTATATTAGACACAGCCTAATACATAAAAAGCAAGGGGCCGTCACAACCTAAATGACCAAACTGATAACTGAACAGCAGGCTGCATGGGGTGACCAGGCCGGCAGGGGGGTAAGTGAGGAATGACCAAATGACTGAATTAGCAGGCTGCATAGGGTGATCAGGCTGGCAGGGGAGGAAGTTGGGGGTGATCAGTGGGAAGGAATAGTGGGGGGCAACCAGGCCAGCAGGCGGGCAGTAAGGAGTGACCAGGCCGGATGGGGGGCAGTTGGGGGGCAGTTGGGGGCAACCAGGCCAGTGGGGGGGCAATTAGGGGTGACCAGGTCAGCAGAGGGGGGCAGTTGAGGGCAACCAGGTTGGCAGGCAGAGGCAGTTAGGGGTGATCAGGCAGGCAGGCATGAGCACTAGGAGCCAGCAGTCCTGGATTGTGAGAGGAATGTCTGAGTGTAGATGGCAATTGGACATCCCTGGAGGGGATGTGCGGATTGGAGAGGGTGCAGACTGGGCTGAGGGGACCCTCCTCCTGTGCACCAATTTTGTGCACCGGGCCTCTAGTAATGTATATAAGAAAGGTTGAAACAGGGAATCATTTGGGGGTCTGGAACAGATTAATTAAATTTACATTATTTCTAATGGGAAGGAAAATGATTTAATTTTTGATCACATCACTCTTGAAAGGCCCTCTGAATGGATTGAGTTTGAGAAACAAGGTTCCACTGTACATCCATATCCTTTACCCATCGGGTACATTCTCCAGCTTCCTAATAGCCCAGGAGCAGATTTGGGGGGTAAACTATTCTACACAAGGATTCATATTCTGAGGGGTCTTGTCCACCCTTCCCTTGCCTGTCTTGGAGCAAGCACAAGCTCAGGCCAGGTGCCTGCAGGGCACCGAGGATCCTGTGAGAAAAGACAGTCTCTGCCTCATGGTACTTGAGGAGGGACAGACCCCAGATAAGCCATTAACGAGGAGGAGAGGTGAACGGAAAGATACAAGGATAGGGTGATGGGTTCTCCCAGGGCAGGTTGGGGGTGGGAGAGGCAGTGGAAGGTGGGGAGGAAGCCCCAGGCGGTGAGAGAAGTGGGTGTCTTCTGTTTCTGTGCCGTGGACATGCATTGTGGGCCTGTGCCCTTGCTGGTCACCTCACTGGTCCCTCTGCACATGGCCTGTGTGCATTTCCAGCCAGAGGGGCCAGACATTAAGCTCTTCAAAGCACAAGGCTTATTAGCACCTGAGTGCTGGGCACATGTGGGACCCAGCTGTGAGCCAGACCGACGGAGGCTGCCGTGTAGGTGGGAGAACTACCTCCTCAGCCCCGTGAGAGCTGGGCACCCACATGAACCCGCGTGCGATCCCAGTCCTTCCATGGAAGTGACTAACTCCTTCCTTCTCCTTTCGCCCTAGTTGGCCAGGCTGGCCCCAGCAGAGGCAGAATGCACGTCGTCAACCAGGAACAGGTCTGCCTGCGACGGGGTGCCCAGAGAGGGTGCTAGGAGACCTGCAGCGCTGTGCGGTAACCCCCAGGGACTCCAGAAATACCGGGGACCAGACTAGATTTGCAAGAGATCGGATGCTCTGTAGGGACAGACAGGGTTAGAATCCAAGGAGACCTAAATATACATGTCAGTTCTGACTGGGGCTGAGACACATTTAGAACACGTATATTTTCCAAATAGTATATAATTACACAGTGCAATTATAATCAAATGGGAAAACCCCTTTGTTTTACAATAAACTATGCTCTGCTCCCCTGCCACCCCCCTTCTCACGCGGTCCCCACCCTATCACTACGGTCACACTACGCACGCAGTCTTCGTTGCTCAAGCTTAGGTAGGATCTACATTCCCGGTGGCAAGGAGAAGCCAGCGATTGCAGAAAAGCCATTGTCGGGAGGAAGTTATCCCTTTATAGCAGCAGAATTTATAACTGAAAAATGGGACACCATTAAAATGTTCCGACACTAGGAGACTGGCACAATACAAGCTAGTCATCCACTTAAGAGTCTATTCTGTAGCCATCGAGATGATGCTCAATAGTTGGATTAACTTGGAAAATGTTTCATCAAGTTAGGTGAGAAAAGCAGAATGAAAATTTATCTATACATTTCCTCACCTTTTACCCAACCAGAGGAAATACATATCTCAAGCCTGTGTGTAGAAACACACGCACATACACATATACACACATGCACACACACACAGCGAGGTCACACCATGGCTATCTTTATTTAGAGGGAATTTTGGTTACGCTTCCCTTCTTCTCTTTGCCTTTCTGTACTTTTAAAGCTTTCTATTATGTGAATTACTGTTTTATAAAATGAAAATATTTACCTAAAAATTAAAGCAACAGCCTGCTGTTCTTAAATTAGCCTCTTAAATCACTGGAATGAATAGTCTCCTCAGGGCTGAATGCAGTGGACGTGGGAGAAGAATGAGTGTTTTCATGGAAGACCATTCTCATGATGTTAGCAAAGGCTGACAATGTAGGAAACCCAGTCTTCTGGGTTTCTGGACCAATCCTAATGTGTATGTGTATTGTTGTGTGTGTGTGTGTGTGTATTTGTATGTTTGTGTTCATGTGTATTTATGGGTATGTTTGTGTGTGTGTTGTGTGTGCTGGTGTGTAGTATTCCCCAACAACCAATTCTGTGACATGAACAAGGTGCCTGAGAATTGAGTAAAACTCAGTCTACTCCGTGATCCAACAGGTTGAGGGCTCCATCCACACGACTGCCCCACTTCACACACAGATGGCAAGTCAGTGACATAGTTGGCACCTGTGCTTCTGACAGACTGACTACGAGTCAGAGGTTCTCATGACTGCCCCCCCCCCCCCCACACACACACACTTGGATTTGGTTAATTTGCTAGAATGGCTCACAGAACTCACCATTTGTTCACTAGATTACCAATTATTACAAAGGACACTGAAGGGCATGAATCACTAACCAGATGAGTCAGGGCGAGGTCCTCACCAAAGGAGTTGGCCTTGTGAGCTAGGCCTGGCACAGAGGTATGGCCAGCGTCCTGCTTCCCCAGTGTGCACACTCTCTGAACACTGTTCTGGGTTTAATGGAGGCTTCATTACATAAGCATGACTGATGAATTTATTGGCCATTGGCAAATGATTTAACCTCCAGCCCCTCTGGATGTAAGGGGGTGGGACTGAAAGTTCTAATTCCCAATCACATGGTTAGTTCTCCTGGCAAGAAGCCACCATCCTTATGTGCTATACAAAAGTCACTTCATTAACATAAACCATCCATCAACCAACCTATCCACATCCATTCATCCACACCCACCCGTTCATCTATCCACATCTATTCACCCATCCATCTATATTCGTTCACATCCATCCTCCATCATCCATCCATCCCCATCCATCTACCTATCCCCATTCATCTCCCCACCCAGATACTTGAACACCCACCATGTGAAAGGCATAGTTCTAGGCATTAGAGGTAAACCAGTAAATAAAACAAATTCCTGACTTCATGGAATTTACATTCTCATGGTGACAGTGGGAGAAACAAATAAGAAACATATTAAATATTATACAGTACTAAGAGCCTGGTGGATGAAGATTTGTGCACAGGGGGTGGCTCCCTCAGCCCGACCTGCACCCTCTCCAATCTGGGAGGCCTCAGGGGAGCCCTCTCCAATCCAGGAGTTTCTGTCTGTCCTTGCAATCATATGAGCGAATTGTCTGAGACCCCAACCCAGTTTGGTTTGTTGCCCACAGAATAATAGAGACATTTTTCTTTGCTTCACTGGTGGAGATTTCCTGGAAGTTTTAGGATATCTTTCCTTTAATTTTTTCCCCTAGACTCTCTGGTTTTACTTATGTGTCTCACCTTTGTTTTCCCTCCATCCCCCACCGCAACAGTAACTTGCTCCAGGCTCACATTGCTCTAATGTCTAGACAGGGGTGGGCAAACTTTTTGACTTGAGGGCCACAATGGGTTCTTAAACTGGACCGGAGGGCCGGAACAAAAGCAACCTGACCATGCTGACACTCTCATCTTAGGCTGCTGGTGAAGGAGCGGAGGGGAGAGCAAGAGAACACTCCACTCTCTCGGCTCTGTGGGCTGGATAGAACAGTCGAATGGGCTGGATCCAGCCCTTGGGCCGTAGTTTGCCCACAGCTGGTCTAGGAGATCCGTCTTCCAACAGAACTATGATTCCCAGCATTCCTGGTGCTCCCCATGCTCTGGGCTTCCACTTCCGGTCCTGGGGCTGCCACCAGAACTACTATTCCCAGAATTCCTTGTGCTCCCCAAGCTCCCTTCCTGCTCTGTCCCTCAGCCTCCCACTCTGCCAAGCCCTCCAAGCCGCCAGCTCTCCCTCTTTGCTCTCGTTCTGGTGACTTGGGGAGCCAAGTTCCCCAAGCCACTCCAATCTCTGTGGGCTCCTGTGCTCTGCTCTCTGCCTGGTGCCTGTGTATGCAAATTAACCCATCTTTGTCGGGTTAATCTGCATACACACTCCTGATTGGCTGGTGAGTGTAGCAGAGGTACAGTCAATTTACATGTTTCTCTTTTATTATATAGGATAATATAAACTAATGGATGTCAGGGAGAAAAATTAATCTGGGAAGGAGAATTCAGAATGTAGGGTGGGCAAAATGCAATTTAAAATAGGATTATCAGGGAAAACCTCTGAGAGGCTCATATCTGAGCAAAGACACGAAGGTGGTGAGGGAGCCTGGTGTGCCAGGAGCAGAGTAATGGCTCAGGGAGCACAAAGGGAGGGTAGGAGATGAGGTCCACTGAGAGACAATGGGGGGCCAAAAGGTGCAGGGTCCTAAGGGCTACGGGAGGATTTGGCTTTTACTCTTAGTGAGGTGAGAAAACATGGGAAGATTTTGAGCAGGGGAGTGACATAACCTAACGGAGATTTTAACAGCATCACTCTGGCAGTTGTGTTGAGAAAAGACTACAGGAGCAAAGCCATCACAGGGATACCAGTTAGCAAATTACTAAAATAATCTGTGGGGGAGAGGGTGGTGGCTCGAACCAGTGTGGTAACAGTGGAGGTGGTGAGAAGTGGTCCGATTCTGGATGTATTCTGAAGGTGGAACCAACGGGATTTGCTCATGGATGGGTGTGTGGTGTGAGAGAAAAGGAAGAGCCAGGTTAGCGCCAAGGTTTTTTGTTCCTTACCATTCCGCCTCTTACCGATAGCGTCCATGCTGCTACATCCGACCAATGCTCAAACCTCATTGTTCTAGACCTCAGAGTCCTTAGGTCTTTCTTCACTTGGCTCTGATCAAGCTGCCATTACCTGCAATGGACAGGGTGGAGGTAGGGGGGCGGGGGTGAGATCAAGGAGCTCAGTTTGGAGATCAAGTTTGAGATGCCCAATACACAGGCAAGTGGAGATGTTGAGTAGACGATGAGATATGAATCTAGACTCAAGATGTTGGATCTCCGACAATAAATCGATCAAAAGGTAAAAACTTGTAAATAAATATTTAAAATTGTAAGAGTAGATAGGATTATCTAAGCAGTGAGCTTAGGTACAAAAGAATAAATGTACAAGGTCAGCCCCCAGGACACCTGGGCTCGTAGAGGATGAGAGGTGAGAGGACCATCGAAGGAGACCAAGAAGGCTCAGACACGGAGGTGAGGGGGAACCAGCAGTGGGGTGTCCAGAGAGCCAAGTGAAGAAAGCCTGGAGGACATGAGGTCAAGGACAATGAGGTTTGAGCACTGATCAGACTTACCAACACGGAGGCCACTGGTGACTTAGACAAGGGCAGGAATGGTGGAATGGTAGACAACCAAGAGCTTGACTAGGGAGGGCTGAAGGGAGAAAGGAAAGAACCCAAAGGACAACACTTTTGAGGAATTCTGCTGAAGAGTCTTCCAGAAAAATGGGGCACCAGCATGAGTGAGGCAGGAAGTGAGGTCAAGGAAAAAATAAGAGAAAGGATGCTGTCATGGTTTTGTGAGGTGAAGAGATGGTGGTGGCAATGCCAGGGTCTGCCGCTACTCTCTCAGCTCCTGGTGCCCATGCTGGAATGGACCCTGCCCCGGGACTCCACCCACATGCCCGTACCTCTGCGTCCACTGCACCCTCATTCCCCATACCCCTGGCAACAGGCTTCTTAGAAATACCTATCAACTTGGGAACTGTATCACTTTAAAATGTGGAAAAAGGCAGTTAAGCAAACAATGGTTTATTTAATACTTACATGTGCCAGGCACTGGAGATACAGCAAACAGGACAAAGTCCCTGACCTCCAGGCGCTCACAGTCCAGCGCAGACAACAGGAAACACAGCAGGGAGTACCCCCCCCCCCCCCCCCCACACAACCCCACAGCCTTACCATCAGGGGGCTGACCAGGAACGCATGCACAGAAGCATACCACCACGCCTTTATGCTGTAAAGTGCTGCGTAGGGACCAGACATTGGTGTGTGTTGGTGTGTGTTGGTGTGTGTGTGTGTGTGTGTGTGTGTGTAGGGGAGAAGCCAGCCAGCAGCAGGGTGAAGAGTAAGTGGACTCAGCGGGCAGAAGCTTATTCCAGAAGTTTGCCGTGGAGAGGACTTGGGCTCTTGAAAAATGATTTGTTTTAATGTGTTTAAAAGAGTTAAGCGTATTTAAATGCCACAGGGACTAAGGGCAAAGGTTAACCACGCTGGAGAGGCGGGAGTGAAGGGGAGAATGGGTGAGCTCAGGTAGGTGTGCAGATCTGGAAGCCGAGGTCAACCCAGGAGCTCCGGTGAGGGCTGATCTTCTCCATGAAACAGGAAGCAAGCTGACCTGAGCGTCATGGCGGTCAGCGGTCAGGGAACTCCTGGCGGAGGGGTGGCTGGGAGAGCACAGGTAAGGAGGAAAAGGGCCGGGCGGGACGTGGAGACACTTCCCGCAGTAAGAAGGCTCAGGAGCCAGGGGAAGGCAGTGACAGAGGGAGGCAAGGCAGGAAGGTGCCTAAGGGACACCTAAGGAAGGTCAAGTGGGTGGACTGGGCCCGGGGGTCACAGGGTCACGGTGTGGCCAGCAGTCAGAGCGGATGGGGGGAGGCAGGGAAGCTGGTGCTGAGAGGAGACCACAGAAGTGGAAGCACCGGAGCAGCTTCTGCAAAGACCGGCGCTCAGAGGGCCGGAGGCCACAGGGAGGCTCCCGCAGCGCCGGCCTCGGGCCTCTCGGTGACCCCAGGCTGGCCGGCTTACAAAGTTAGGAAGCCATTTGCCGCCTTCCTTCTTCATCTGACGTCAAGTCCGCGTGGTGCCTTGGAGCCTCGGGGAGGCCACAGGGCTGACGGATTAACACACACACAGGCCAGAGGATGGTGTTTCTCTCTTTTATTTAAAAACAGTGCTTCATTACCATTGGCAAAGGCAGAGGCGGTGCTCCCCCTTTGCGTAGAGTTTATAAAAGCCAGCAACATGATCAATAATTTATACACATGGATAGTAATACAAAAAAAAAAAAATAAGGAATAAAAGCTAAAGATCTAACTACTCCGACCTTCACAATTCCAGCTACTTGATAATAATAGGAGTAACCCAATGAATACTGTATGGTCTGAAAGCTACTATACAATATGATTCTTAACGAGAAGGGAGGGAGTCAGAGGCTGTCACAGAGCCCTGGGTGCTTCTCTGGAGTCCGCAGGGAAACAGGACCCTGGGCAAGCAGCTCGGGGGTCCTAGGAGGTGATCTGGGGCGGGGAGGGAGAGAAGGCGAGGTGGTCAGTTACACAAGCATCCCACGCGATGCCCCCGTGCCCCGAAGGTACCTGTTTGCCATGGCAATGGGGGGGGGGGCGGCGGAGGACGCCTGTGGCGTGGAGGGCTGGTGCAGTCCCCGCCACGGGGGTGGGGAGAGGTGCTGTGGCGTTTTGAGCCTTGCAAAGATTTGGACTGGAGAGCTCAGAGACTCGGGGAGCCCGCCTGCCAGGCACGGGGACCCCGGCCCTCGGCTCTGCAGCCCCAGCTTACGTGTGGCAGCCCCGGGTTTGCTCCAGCTTTTCACAAGCAGAATTATAACACAAGAAAAACAACTCGTATCCCTTAGGGAAAAAAAGAGGATCAATTCATCACTCGATATATAATACAGCCGAAACGAGCTGCCAAAACAAGCACACACACACACAAATACTGTGAACAGAAAAATACAGGAAATGACTAAGCTCGGAGTCTTGATGGGGCACAGACATTGCTCAAAGCACTTAGTCCCCAGAAAAATTAAACCAAAAAACCATTTTTTTTTTTTTAAATTCAAAAACTCATGGACCCCCCCTGGGAATCTGGTGTTGCTCACAGGGACAGGGGGAGGGACAGAGAAGAGAACAGCGTTCCCTTTCTGCCTGCAGTGGGCCCCGGGCCCTCCCGGCGGAGGCCGGGTCGGCACTGGCAGGCACCTTAAAGGCGAGGTTGGGTGTTGGCTGATGGACGTTCTCAGTCACCAATCCCTGCCAACCAGCACCGCCATGGCTGAAGTGATCGACCGTTTTCCTGAGTAAACTAACTGGCTACAGTGCTGGTGACGTGGACGGGAACTCAGCCCCCACAGCCAACCGCGGCCCTCCAGCACTCCTGCGCCTCGGCTCCGGCTCCGCGGGGTTCAGGAATGGGAGAGCCGGCTGTGGTCCGGTCTGCAAGTCTCACTGTGGGGACAGGCGCCAGGCACCCCGCCACACCCCCACCGGAGGGCACGTGCTGGCTCGGGACCCCGGGGCCGGCGTGGGAAGGCCCTGCTTCGTCTCCACCAGCCCCCGGCGCGGGCGGAGCGCTGGCACTCGGATGGCTATGGCCTGGTTGATCAGTAAAGCAAGCGTGAAGGGAGTACAGAGCAAAGGGGGAAGGGAGGGAAGAGGCTTTTGAACAGTAACATTTTCAAAACATAAAATAAAATAGTGTTTTATGCAACAGAGAATCAAGTTTCACTGTGTACACTACAAATGGCCAAACATTTTCAAGAGCAAGACAAAATAAAAACACACACATTTACGTCTGATGTTCACCTTGCCCGCTATTTTTTTTTTTTCCTATCTTAAAACAGTGCAAACAGGTAACTTATGCTTTTAAAACACCACGACCCCTTCCCCACCCCCCAGGGTCTCTTTCCTCCTATTATCCGGGGGGTGGAGCGAGGGTGGGGGTAAAATCTGCAATTCTGCAAATGTTACTGTGCTAGAGGGTTGCAAGCAGCAGAGAAGCGGCCGGCCGTGGCGAAAGGGGAGGTTCGGACAGCGCCCCCTCCCCCTCCTTCCGTGTCCAGTGCCTTCCAGGCTGTCCCTTGCTTGGCCAAGTTCTCCTGCCAGAGGGAAGGGGGGAATCCAGCCCTCCTCGCAGGTCCCTGGAGTTGCTTCCATCCCAAGTTTCCACTTCCCTCCTATCCGGAAGCTACGCGACTAGTCACAGGGCGATGGTGACGCGCCGACTTCTCTGGGAAAGTCTAAGCTACACACGAGCAGTTCAGCCCCTGAGGAGTCAGGCTTGTGAAGAAAAGCTGCTACCGCTTATTCCTAGGAAATAAGATCTCCACTAGCTCCCCGTAAACTAAGAGCCGAGCCCCAGCCCCCTCCTTTTTTTAAGGAAAATAAAAGGGGCTCAATCTGACTGTGGCAGCTGGAGGGCAATGGTGACGGTCGGTTTTGTGAGACCTGAGAGTCTTAGGAAGGACGAGTGGCCACAGCTGGCCCCGGACCCAGTCCTTGGGAGCGGAGCTGTAATCCTAGGGGTTCTGGGAAAGGCCTAAGGCCAGCTCTCTGGGGGGACAGAGGCGTGTTTAGATAAAAGATCTCCACTAGGGGTCTCCTTGAAGGAGCCCGGCTTCTAAGAGCAAGATGCTTGGTACAGAAAGTCCACGTCGTGAGCGAAGCAAGCTGCTGAAATCTCTCCTGCTCGGCGACTCAGCATCGGTATGTTTCTAGGGATTATCGACCAGCACGCTCTAACGAACTCCCAAGATGCCACACTCTCTTCTGACTCGGTGGCTCAGTCCAGTGTGGACTCGAGCCAAGAATCGACAAGCTCTGCTGCCTTGAGGAACCTGCCTCTGATGGAGCCTCCAAGTTCAAAGGTGGATGGGAGGCCGATACCGCCAACCCCAGGGGTTTCCGAGCCCTACGTCTGTCTCAGTGGGGATGCCCCAAAGCAGAGGCCCGTCAGTGAGCAGCAGAACCCGCCCGGGCCCGCTCAGGAGGGAGCCGAGGGGCAGTGTGACGGCCCTGGCAGGCAGCAGAAGCCCGCGGAGAGCACGGAGCTTGCCTGGGGTCCTCAGCCAGAACCAGCTGAACTGAAATGCACAAAAGGTACGTCCCGCTCAAGCTCTGCCTCTTAAAAGGGTCATGGGAGCTGCCTTCTCCACCCTTCCCTCCCTCCCCATCCATTTCCGGGGAAGAGAAGGCTCTCAAACTGGCTGCCTTCCCCCCCTGCTGCGGACACAGCCGTTCAGAATGGGGCCCTGTCTCCAAGGAGGGTCTTGCCATTCTGTGAGAATGGCCCTCTTTGAACATGACATGAAATCTCTCTCATTTCCTTTAGTCAGTAAAAGCTCTCCCTCAAAACAAAAGAAAGAAAAAAAAAGAAAAAGAAACCTTCCTGCCCCCATTCCCTAGAACTTCCCACCCCCCGCCGCTAACTAAAGGTTTATATACACACAACAGAAACTGCCTCGGCAGCAACAAACCAGACTTTGGCTTGGGGAGATGAACCCTTCAGAAGTGGCCAGCGGACTGGGCAGTCTGGTGTCCCCTACTCTACACACTGCCCAGAATCAACAAGGATTGCATCAAGGCCTCTATCTTCCTTGATGTCTCCCCTAGTTTCAGGGTCAGCCTCTCTCCCAGTTGCTGGGACAGAGGATCCCCAAGGGGAGAGATAG
The DNA here is from genome assembly GCA_963924515.1 of Vespertilio murinus. Lineage (NCBI taxonomy): Eukaryota > Metazoa > Chordata > Mammalia > Chiroptera > Vespertilionidae > Vespertilio > Vespertilio murinus. The sequence continues at coordinate 189,161,371 of OZ004707.1, forward strand.
GTATTACAGCCGACAGGCCGGTCCCTCCCAGTCACATGACTGCTTACAGAGAACGCTTGATGCTGCCGTACGCCAGTCACCTTAATGCGGGGACACCAACCAGTCAAGAACATGTGTGGAGGCAGGAGTTAAAAAATCAAAACCAAACCAATAACAAACCGGAAGCTCCACGTCCTTCAATTACTCCCTTTATGAGCTATCCGCTGGGTGAAAGGTCACCCTAGTACCAATGTGAATAGACCGGGGAGCCAGACAGACTGTGCTTTCCTATTTTCCATGCCTTCATGCTGAAAGACAGGCCCCTCGCCTCTATCAGCAACAGCTAACCGCTAGAAGAGAAGCGCTTTCTTGCCTACCTCGATCATGCACAGAGCTGAAGGCAGGCAGCAACGGCCGTGACACACTGCACGGGCCGCCCCGTAGCTCCTGGCCATCCCTGCCGCCTTCCCCCTGGAGAGCAGCCTCGGGGCTTCGTGCTGTCTGTCCTGTAGTGTTCATGAATACCGAGTGGTCCAGGCGCTCAGCTGGGGTCTTTGGAGGATCATAAGAAACTGGGCGGAATGGCCACGGGGGCTCAAGACCGGAGAGAGCGCGACTCAGACAGGCTCTGGAGGATGACATTCCTATGGCTTTGGAGCTAGTGCAGTGCCATCGCCGCCCTGACAGGCCCCGGCCCCCAAGGCTTCCAGCGACAGCTGGCCCGGGACTCGGTGCTTGCCTCCTGCCAAGTCTTCACTCTGCCCTGTACTCTGAACTGACTTTCTCATGGGAGAGGAAGATCGGGACATCAGAGCGCCTTGCGGACGGCCTAACAGCCCATCTCTTCTCTGTCTCTTCTGTACTGGCTCTTGACAAATTGTACTTCATCCTCACACCGTGTCCAGGAAGAAAGCTGGCCACTAGCTATTTATTTACTTTTCTGTCCCTGGGTCCTGAATTCCTGAATCTTGAGGACATGCGGGCAGGGTGTTCATAAAAGGAGAGATGAGCTAAGCCGTGGTACAGTTAAAAGGGAAGGAGCCCAGCAGGAATGCTAGAATGGCAAGAAAGAAAAGAATATTTTTTCATACTCCAGAGTTCACTCTGAGATTGGTTTCCTAATGAGGTGTTTATTATCCACAGTCTGAGAGCAAGTTTGGAAATATTAAGATTACAATTCCAAAAACTCTGCCAACTGTCTCAGGCTGTGCATGTAAGATGATTGTAAAATGAATGGAGAAGACAGGAGGGAAGAGGAGAGGAGAGTGGATTTTTAATTCTCCTGCTTGGCAAGCACAAATTCCTATCATCCATTAGCATGTGGGTTCCAGCCACAACCAATCAGAACTGTCTGCCAAAGATCAGAAACTCAGAAGACTAGAAGGCTATCCTGTTGCAGAAAGATCGCTCCCGCTTCTGCGTGTCCCCCAGCCGGCCAGCACCAGATACACTTTGGTAATTCTGTCTGCTGATTTCTGATCAGACGCATTTCTCAGTTCCTAATCTCTCTCCTCCCTCACTACTTGCCTCTTCCGTGATTGACAGAAAGCTAAGCACGGACATACAGACATGGAAATGCATTTTTTTTTTACCACAGTTAAAAAAAAAAAGGAGGAAAAAAAAAAGAGAAAAAATGCACAATCTTTGGAACAAAAGAATTAAAGGCAGAAATTTAAAGGAAAAAATACATATTCAAAGAACATAGTGAGGTATAAAAAAGTATTCTCTCTTTTTTTGTGTTTTTTTTGTTTTTGTTTTGTTTTGTTTTGTTTGTTTTTCCTCTTCATCTTGCTATAGAGTTCCTCTACTAGTAAATATTGCAATAGCCAGGCCTCATGAACTGGGGGCTGTCCCACTTGCAGGGTCTCACGTCACTTCAGTAGGGGGCAAATCGGCTGTAGCCACCTCGGTATAAACTCGCCTGCAGTAATTAAAGACATAAAAACAATGAAAAGGTTGATGAGAGAAGCATTAAAAATGAAGAAAAATGTTTTGGGAAAACAGCTTCCTTAGAAGCTTCTATGCAGCTGGTGCGATGCTGCCGGTGCCGCGCAGCCAGGAAACCACAGCAGCTCGGAGCAGAGCCCGGGACACTCCTGCCCACCCGCGCTTCTCGGAACGGGCGGACGCCAACGGGGCACTTGGTTATCCATGAACTGGCACAGCGGGAAAGTCAGTGCCGTGCACAGCCAGGTCTGCCGATGGGTCTTTGTTTACCTCGACTACATCCTTACAACCGTGACCTTCTTACACTTGTCAGTGGAGGCCATGCCACCTCTGACCGCTATTTCTGTCAGATCCCATGTTTGAGACAGTGTTGGATTTAAACCTGAGTCAGTCTTTCAATGAACAGAGCCCATTTCCTGAGGGTTTTAACTGGGTTCTATGCCTTTATGTTTTCTAATGGCATCTCCTTTTTTCAAATAAAACATCCCTAGGAACATAGATAGCTCTCTTTGGGTGATTGTTTTAGTGGAGGACTTGTATCATGTTGGCACTAAATAAAACCTTAGGGATGCCATCACTTTCTTCGTATTGTATGTCTCTACCTTAATTCTAAACACACCCTCCACCCGCGCTGGGACCCTATCACTTCCTCCCACAAATCTCCACGGGCAGGAAGTCAGTGCGACCATGACAAGCTCTCTCATTTACTTAAGTCTTAAATCCAAGCCCTCAGTCCGCCTCCCTCACACCCTGTCCACGTCCCGGGCGGCGGCCGGGCAGCACTGTGGATGGCAGTTTCGGACATTAGTGGTGTCACAGTGGAGAGGCCTATCTTTGCTGCGGCCAGTGAGTCCCCGCCGCTGGACCTGGAGGCGTCCAGACCAACACAAAAATCCTGGGGTGAGGATTTGAGTTCCGTTAGGGGCCATCCTATCCTTCTATGGAAAGACCGTATTTTGCAACAGATGTTACTACTGAAGCATCTTCGTAAGGCGTTCACCTGGTGATGTCCAGTACCATCTGGCAGAAGGCTTAAGAATAGCAGGGACAGCCTTTGGCACCTGCATTTGAAACTCGTACAAATTAGGTTTTCTGAAAAGCTTACTGTGAAAATTGGAGTCTCATGCCCTGAAGTCCTTGCTAACACCTATCCATAACACTACGCTACAGTTATGAATCCAACATTTGAGCCAATGTAAGCTATCAACCTGTCTCCTTCTTTCTCTCAAAAAATGTCTTACTCAGGGAAGACTGCCGCTGCCCACTCCTTCCTGCTGTCCTTGCCCAGGCCTGTGCGTGTCCTGTAACACCCGGGGAGAGAGGTGCTTTGAAATTTCCAGACGGTCCTATGCGGCTTTAATGCTTTAGTAATGGAAGAAGGGCCGAATTTATTATCTCCCTAGATCTTATATAGTCTGTAGGTAAAAGTTAGGAGTAAAAGGTTTTTAAAAAATTGTACATATACTTACCACAGCGCCAACTCCATAGCTAGCGGCAGGGGCAAGGGCATGGTAGGGGTCAGCTGTGTACACCCTGCCATAACTGGAAAGAAGAAATACGATGAGGGAGAGAAAGAAAAGATAGTATTCCTCCCACCCCCACCCAATTAAAGGGTTTACTGTGCTAAGACTTATGAGTGACTTGGTCTTAGAATGATTATTAGGAAGTTGGCAGAATGGAAAAAAACAACAACAAAGCAAACCTTTCGATTCCTATTCCTAAATGCAGTACTCTGAAAAATTCTGAAATCTCTGATGGAGCAGGGAGCTTCAGATGACGAAGAGGGAGACTGGGGTCAAAGGAGGCAGTGCCTCGGCTTTTGGACGGAGGCCAGGAGGAGGAGGCCAGGCCTGCAGGCAGCCCCGGGCACTCGGTGCCGTTTTGGAAGCGGGGAAGGCGGAGACGGTGACACCCGGGACCACGTACGTACCCGTCGCTGTAAGCGGCGGCAGCGGCTGCAGCAGCCGTGGCTGCGGTTGCAGTAGCAGGCTGTGCATATCTGTAGGCTGCATATCCGGCCTACAGGAGAGAAGAGAACTGACTTTACAGCTACCTCTCCCCCCGGAAGCACAGATGAACACACACCCACCCACACGAGACAGACACAGGGAGACACAAACACAGACACACACATGGGAAGAGGATGTTTCAAACTGCATCGGTCTACATGTTACTCCCCTAGTGCAAGAGTAAGCTCCACCCAGAGCAGGGGCTTGCTGTTCAATTTGTGATGGTAACAAAAAACACACAAAAACCCATCTTGGTAGCACCTGCTCTCAAATTTAAGAAATAAAGATAGGAATTTTGATCTGTCCTGTTTCAGTCTCTGCTGGGACTTTCAGCAGGGAAAATATTTATAGGAAGTTGGGAGGACTTTGACTGACAGGAAGTATCAATTATAGGATGAAAACATTAAATGAATGCGTGTTAATGTCAGATTCCCTGATGCATACGCAGACTCTTACTGCTACGGGACTGCAGTGTATAACAAAGGCCTCGTATGGCTATGCCCATCGACCTGGCATGCTTGCCGAGAGGCTGAGAGAGGAGGCAGAATATAGAAGGAAAAACCAGGGTAGATCAGGGGTGGCAAACTTCACCCTGTGAGCCAAGGCCACTTGTCACCTGTTTTTGAAAGTAGTTGTAGCAGAGACGGCCTGGCCGACAATATTGAACACTTGGCTCTTTTCAGAAAAAGCTTGCTGACTCCAAGCTGTATTTCAAACTCAGGCACGTCAGACTACAGATGGCTGATGCCCTTTTGGCTGGATGAGGATAGATTTAGAACTGCCCACCCCAAGCATTTAACTGCATTTATTCTCCTTTCCTGCAGGACTATGGATTCTCACGTCCTGATCGCATCGAAGGCTGGGGAGTTTTCTACCAACGGCTCAAAGACCCTCAGTCCTACGGAGCTGCTACTTCGCCTCAGCCTCGAAGGTTCTCACTGCTGGATGAACCCCATGTACTCCAGAAAGGGGTGCAAAGGTAACCACACAATGCCACACGTGGCAGGCTATTGCAGTGGCAAGCCCGACCTTTGGTTTCTTCCTTAACCTTCTAGAATCCATCGACTTTTAAATATATATATTTTATTGATTTTTTTTACAGAGATGAAGAGAGAGGGATAGAGAATTAGAAACATCGATGAGAGTGAATCATCGATCAGCTGCCTCTTGCACACCCCCTACTGGGGATGTGCCCGCAACCAAGGTACATGCCCTTGACCGAAATCAAACCCAGGACCTTTCAGTCCGCAGGCCGACGCTCTATCCACTGAGCCACACCGGTTTCCGCTAGAATTCATCGATTTTAACCAAACATAATTCAGGTGTGAATTTTTATTACTGCCGATTCCTATCAAATATGACCATGCTCAACTGGCCCATCCTGACACCACTTCAGGAGTGGACGACAGCACAGTTGGTTTCTACAGGTCAGCATGTCCTTTTCTCATGGACATCTGGAGCTTCCTGCCCTGTGCTTTCTACTTTCTTTTCCCTCAAATATTTCTTAATTCTACACAAGGAATCACAAACTCCGTTCTGTATCATTTCTTAAGATGGATAATAAGTATTTTCTAATGGGAGTCTTGCTCTTCTTGGCCATCTGAGGTGGCAGCTCCTAGCTGGCTGCTCTTACTTCTGTCCACATCTTACTGTGGCCATATCTGCAGTTCCTGACAGGCCCTGGAGCTCTCTGCTCCCCTCTTCTGTGACGTATGCTTTCCCTCACTGAAGAAACGGCACCGGGGAGCGTTTACTCTTGCTCTTTAGATTTATTTGCCTGAGACAGAGCTTCAAATGTGCACTTTAAAATCCCGATTGGCTTTCAGTGGTTATGTATTATCCCTTCTTTGTCTTCATGGGAATGACTTAAAAAAGTAAAAATTTATTTCTCAGTTACAGATTATTCTACAGATATTCATACAAATTAAGAAAATTCTGCCCGGCCGGTGTGACTCAGTGGTTGAGCGTTGACTTATGAACTAGGAGGTCATGTGTTCGATTCCTAGTCAGGGCATATGCCCTGGTTTCGGGCTTGATCCCCAGTGTGGGGTACGTAGGAGGCAGCCAATCAATGATTCTCTCATCACTTACGTTTCTCTCTCCCCTTTCCCTTCCTTTCTGAAATCAAATGTATGTGTATGTGTGGGTGTGTAATTAAAATTCTAATTAATATTAGCAAGCACTGGCAATGACAGGACCTGGCAGGAAGCACCTCAGGGGCTACTTTCAAACAATATGCCTCCTTTCTTTCTAGTCAGTTCTGTGGGAGCAGGCAGGCTGGTCAACACCGTGTAGCCCAGTTGCACCTATACACATCCCATCATTTATAAACTAAGTGAAGTCTCTCTCTCTTAACTTCTAAAGGAAATAAAGCAGCAGAAGCACTTGTTAAGGCAACAAGCTAATAAAGACTGTTGGAATGCTAGGCTCTGAGAGAACCTTGAAGGCTCAGTTTCCCTGTCACAGGAGACTCCATCAGTGCAGACCTGACGCTTGTCCTGCAGCGCGTGCAGCAGGGTCCCCTTTGCTAAAACTTCTTGTGAACCAGGCTAAGGCGGTAAAGAAGCATGCATGGTTTGTCTCTAGTATTCTCTCAAACACTAAAACACCTTTAGAAAGTGAAAATAAAAGTCAAGGTAATAAAAGCAGTTAAAGTCTCACATTTGTCTACTTGAATGAAAGATTAAAACTGAAGTTCTGCCGAAACCGGTTTGGCTCAGTGACTGAAAGGTCCCGGGTTTGATCCTGGTCAAGGGCATGTACCTTGGTTGCAGGCACATCCCCAGTAGGGGGTGTGCAAGAGGCAGCTGATTGATGAGTCTCTCTCATTGATGTTTCTAACTCTCTATCCCTCGCTCTTCCTCTCTATAAAAAATCAATAAAATATATTTTTTAAAAAACCCCACAAAACAAAAAACTGAAGTTCTAAGCCATAGGGGTTATGTTACTCTAAGTAAATCTCCCTAAAGACAGCGATATTGGGGAGTACATCATGTCAGCACCGCTCTGAGGAACACCCCACTATTTCTGGGGGAAAAAAAGAGCTTCTGAATGCGATTTCCGATAGAACAATTTCCCTCAGGAGCCTCGACGTTTTGGGGCGATGTTATTGCGACTCCAGGGGACCAGACTGTGGGAAGAAGCTTCCTTCCCAGCCAGAAGGACAGAGTCCACCCGCAGTAGATTCATTCCACTGGAAGTGAATCTGACTCGAGTGTGCATCTGTTGGGGTTCTCTGCTACTCAAATTCAGGAAACAGAGCAGGGATGCAAATATTTAATTGACAAGAAAAGGCTCCAAAAGGATATCAACATTAAGAAAAACTACTTTAATGTTTTTTCTTAAATATAACTACTCTCTTAATTACTTCATGATAATGCTGTGACTGGGAGGTCTTTTATACGAGGGTCTGTGCTTAGGATGGGCAGGTAATATCCTAATAAACGAATTTGGTAATTCATGATGATTTCCGAAAAATTAGAAAAATTGAATTTTATATCATGGATTTATTCTTCTTAGAGGTACTTACTCCAAAATATTTCTACTCCTGCTTTAAATTGATCCTTTAAATTTCTACTCCTGCTTTAAATTGATTTAAAGAGAATCCAGGTATTTCTAATCCAAATTAGGAGTGAATAGAGACTCCAGGCCGATACTTGCCCTTCTACGAGCCAATGTGAAATCTTTTGTAGAACATGAGAACAAAGTGCAGTTTGAAACACCACCGTTTTCATTACTGACTCTTACGTTTTCCAAAAGAACAAGGGTGGGGAGGTGGGAAGGAGAGACAGGGCTCAGGCGTGGGGAGGGGGTATGGCGCCACATTTATTAATCACATTAAGAACTAAGCATGCCAACATCTGGAGCTAAAACAACCAGCAAATCACCACGTTCAGACTCGGATTGGCTAACTCTATCTATCCCAGCATTCTCTTGGGACAGCGGTTTGCCCTAGGCTACCACAAGCTCGGTGAAGTACAGCCTCAATTACTAGAGCGTGCAGCCACAACGACCTGGTATTACGGAAACAGTCAGTCACCACTTGAGTTAACATTCCAGACCCTAACGACTGGCCCCTCCCCAGCCCAAAGAAAAAGGAAATCTTGCCCACCCTAGCCCTGGCCCACACCACAAGGTTAATAATTATAACAAGCAGTAACCCATCTGTTATATCAGAGAAGGGAACAGAGACTCCACTGAGAGATTTAGAGTGAGATGTTAACATTTCTTCAGCTGACTGCACAAACAAACAAACAAAAAAAAAAAAAAGAGGAGAAATAATTCATTTGGAGATATGAAGTCATGAAATAGCTGATGTGTATTGCTTTTAACCATGCACTGATGCAAAACTGAAGCAACCATTAATAATAAAAATTAAAAAGGACATATGTATTTACACACAATCAGACCTGTTTGATCTGAAGCAGTTTGCAGATTCTATCTGTGTGTGATTTGAAATAAAACAAAAAATGGGGATTAGCATGGCCACAGCACACCCTAATGTAGGAGGGCACACACGGACAGCTTTTGGAACCCTGATTGCTGGATACATTCGGCATGGCTATGCCTGATGCCAATATACACATGCCCCTTTAAAAATAACGACTTTCTGATTCTTCTGCAATTCACTCGGCATGACTCCTAGTGCTCCAGTGGGGCAGCCTACGCTGCCTCACCCCTAGTCACCCTTCCTGACCTGGCGGCGAGCTCAGTCCTGGCCTGCAGCCCTCTGGGCTATGCTTGCCCTTGGTAAACACCCATACATTCTGACCCACAGTGTTCTTCTACAGTGTCTCCTGTGTAAGCATTTATCATTACGCATAGCCATAACATATCTCTGCCCTCGAATCCCAGCTTTTTCAAAGGAAAATGCTGTTACCATTAAGATCCTTTTGTTGTTGCTAAAGTCTGTTTTCCATGACTCAGAGTCACCTCCCGGGGGTTTCCTACTATTCATCATCTAATGGGCTGTGTGAGGTTGCCACACTGACCACCCGGCTCGGCAGCTGGCTTTAAACTGGGCCACAGCGGGAGGGCTCTCGTATCACCCTCCGGCATCTGACCTCTGGCTGCCGCTAGTTCTCTTAGCTTACTCTCACTGGCAGACTTTCCCCGTCCTGGTTCTAACCTAGCCTTTAACTGTATGATATTTTGTTTTAGGTTTACATTAAAACAGGACTTTGGTGAGCATGTGATGTCAAGACACCTTCGTTCTACCTGGAAGACAATGACAGTATGTGACACTGAGGAGAAGGGTGTGTACTTCAAGACCAGCAGACAGAACGAGAGCCTGTTCCTTGTATGTGGTGCAGGCTGATAAAGCAAGAGGGGTGTGTGTGTGTGTGTGTGTGTGTGTGTGTGTGGAATGGCAGGCGTGTGGAATGAAAATCACCGCAGCAGAGACTGGCTTGGGCTGAGTGCTGTGCTTCTGCGACTCGTGTTGTTTGCCCCTAGGTGCTTCTACCCCTCCCTCCCCTCGCCTCGGCCCCACTCGGGCAGAGAACCGCTGCTCTACATTATTCTCTACATCATTCTCGTGTGAGGGCCTCCCGAGGAGACAGAGTTCTTATGTGGCAACCTGGCACCTTTGGAAGTGAGTCACACAGACGTGAGTATAAAAATTTATAACTGTTACGATCAACTTGTTATCTCTCACTTATTTCTTCTCAGAGAGATGAGAGATCATCTTTAATGAATTGAAATTTTCAAACACTGCTATTCCACATCTCCCCAAAGTCGTTCATTTCCAAGCTCTCGCTGGTGCTACATCAATGAACTAACTGAATTGGGAAAAGCTACCCTAGCAGCCAGCTTTCAGTGGCAAACCTTCTAACAGTGCATTAGTATCCAAATGAGCTCACTGATGTTGTTTTAAGATGAAAGGAAAGTGGAAGGGAAATACATGTTTCAATTTTAGAGTCCCAATGTGTCTAGATTTTTGAGGCAGCACAGTCCAATTGCCACTAGGATTCTGCTACAGGGCCCAATTTGGGACTCAGAGTCCTCTGTGAGCAGATTCTACTTCCTCCCTCCTCTCACTTCTTTCAGAGCAGTAAGAAAATGTCCCCATCTGCTAAGATCTCCAAATAGAAAAGCCCGTTTCAGCACCACTGTTCACTGTGATTGACAGACTGAAAGGTGGCAGTGATGGGACAGTGCACTAACACACCTGGGTGGGTATGTGGCAATGGGACAGGGCACTTAATTTTAGAGGTAGTGCCATCATGTATGAACTTGACTGTGTGCACTGCTGAGGTAGCAGGGCTTAGATCACACGCTCACAAGTCTTGATTGTCCAAAAAAGCCTCTGTTCCCATCTCTAACGTGGAGCTGGAATGGTTAGTATAATTCAATTTTTTTTCACTGCAATCCACATCTGATTGATCGGCAGGTCACACTGGCACTCCTACCTGAGGTATTTTAGCGCTAATGATTGGTTCCTGTAAGACTATTCTATAACAGAACACAGGAAGAGCAGTTCAAAAAACACAGCTGTGGAAGGAAAACAATCATACAAAAAGCCCGCTAAGGGGCCCACCAGCCTTTTCTTTCCTTTGGATGCAAGCATGCTTTTCACAGGGTGACAATTAGGAGCAGTTTGTTCCCCACTTAAAAAGTGAAGTAGATTGAACCATGCCTTTATTCTACTGGTCAATAAAGGGGAGGCGTGCGGATGGGCACATAATCTGTGTGCTTACCCCATGGGTGGGGGGGGGGCGGGGAAGGATCACTTTATAAATTATAAGCACAATCGCTACACCAGTTCTCAGAGAAGAAAGTGCATAAAAGACACAGAAAGGAAGAAAACGACTAGCAAGGATTTCAGCCTAGGAGTGGGTCAGAGAAAAGAGATTTCAAAAACCTCCATAATTAATAGTCTAAATTACTATAACAAAACAAAAGCAGCAACTTACACTCTGCTCATTCATGTCATCTCTCAAGTTCAAAGCCCATTCTCACTAGCTAAACCCTCCACTCTTTCTATTTCTAGCCTGCCCTCTGAGGAAACAAGAGCTAACCATACCTTGGTAGATTTCCACAGATGGAAAGTGCACAGAGAGAAGCAGAACACACTCAAGGTAAAATGATAGGGCTTTCCTGTGCGTGTGTTTTTAAGACGCATCCTTTGCTCCCTCACATATGGAATTGGAATATAAAGTTCTAAAAGCTAGAGTTATATTATATCTCACTCAACAATTACCCCATCAAGTATTCTTATTTTTCATTAGTGGATTCGGATAGGATTTCAGTCCCAGTGACCAACTTTTTCCTCCAAGTAACTGCTTTACGATAGGAAGTAAAAATGGTAATTACTACTAACTCTTTTCATCAACAAGAGGCCACAGGTCAAAAAAATATTTTGGTAAGGTCACTGAATTACTTCTGTTAAGCTTGATATGGTAATCCAGCAAGTAGATTTAAAAAAAAAATCAAGGGGATTTTCTCAACTATAGAAACATCATCTCTCTAGTAATGAAATCGCATACTATGAACTACGGAAATGAGAGAATTGTTAACAAGTAATTTGGATTGATTGACTTAACAAGGTGGAAGTAGGCCATACTTAAAAAAATCCCCAAATATGGAACATATTAGAGAGGGGGAAAAACCTTGATTTAAGAAATAATTCATATGGAAAGTGTACTCTAACAGAACAGATTTCAAGAAAACAACTTTAATAACCTAAAGATGATCTTCATGAGAATATGGACACTAATGTAAATGGGAAGATGTGCATGCTAAGGTCGTATGAAAATGTGTACATATAGAAAAGTGTCATTTGGTGAAAAACTAGGAAATATTTTCCTAATCCTTAAGTTTCACTGTCAGCACAGGAAAGAACATATCTTTCCATACCTCTTGAAAATGATCTGAGGAAATATGTGAATTTTGATTAAATACTAAGAGAGGTAATGAAATATTGATTAGTTGGGTTTTGTGCTTGGCTATACAATAACTTATGTAATCAAGGGTAAGTCACAATCTCTATGAGAGACATATCTTAGAAGTGAGAGGATTGGGCCCGAATCATGGCTAAGGTTCCTTGAGCATTTCTCAAATTAAAGAATACTTTGAAGGTCTACTCTACATAGGATAGGTGTATATAGTCACAGTACCATATAAGACCATTCTACTCTATCCTACTTCCTGCTACACAGAGCCTCTACATGCATTCTGAAAGTACACAAACATTTTTAGATCGCCAGAGAATCTTTGGCAGACTGTGAAAATTAGTTCACTAAAAAGGTATCCTTAGTGATTTTGGGACGTAAGGGTGGAGAAAGCATTTCTAGACAATTGTAACCTAGGTCCAAGAAATAATTTCATGGTGACAAGTTTACCTTGCAAAATTGTTTTAGTGATTTGGTGGTTAGACCAAGCTTGCATTCAGAAAAAGGTCATTTGGGGAGGTCCCTGTAAAAGACTTCAAAAAGTCACAAACCTTGACTCTTTGTCAGATCACTTTGTTCATATTTTAAATGATATATGACAAATCAATCAGAATGTTAGCTATACTAGACAGTCTAAGTACTGGATTACATGTTTAGCATGACTGGTAGAACCAACACATCATGTATGCTAGTCCAATGTTCGTAAGAGAAATCTAGGCTGCTAATGCTGCCACTCATTTCCCTCTAGATGGCCCTTAGGAAAAGAGACCTGCCAGCTGTGAGCCTTCTGATACAGAAGGTCCTCAGGCAAGTGAGTATTGGTTTCGTCTCCCTCCCACCCACTCTTCACTGGCATCAATTCCTTCTTTCGCTTTCACACGTTAGTGCTCTCTCACAGTATGTAAAACAGGCAAAGACCAATTCAGAAAGACCACTGCCATCTACATAAATCAAAGCTCCAATGATCTAAAGAGGGATGTGAAATGAGAAGAAAAGCAGGAAAGGAAAAGAGCTGGTTGAGGCTAAACTGTCCTGTCATTTATGTATGCACATGATACGACAGTAATAAAAGACTTTAAACCTGCTGATCATCTCGCAAATATGTTCGTGATCCATAGACCGTCTGTGGGGACAGGGAAGGGAAAAGAATATGTCCAGTAGACTGACTCCAGCAATGATCAGGAAACCCAAAGGCTTAGTTTGGCACCCAGGGGAAAGCGCAGTGGCAGAGAAGCATGCTTGCATTCTTAAATATATAAATATATATATCCACAAGGAAAAAGAAAACAAAAACTAAATAAATTATATTAAAAAAAAAATCAAACACCAAACCAAAGAAACAGAAAAAAAAGGCTGGCTTGTCAGGGGATGGGGTCGAAAGGCCCCAGTGTGTGTACTTACATAGAGGTCAGCACCGTAAAATCCGTCCTGGTAAACCACACTGCAGAAAATCCACACAAAAACAAAAACAAAAAAACAAAAGAACAGAAACACATTCCGGTTATTGAGGACTGCAGCATGCACATGCGCTTTACATGGGCAGGTGATGTATGAATACATGGCCTGGGCTCAGGCCACGGCCAGTCAGTGAGACACAAGGAAGTGCACGCACGTTACTCAGCTCCAGGACATGCGAAGAGGAAAGGAATGCAGACTTGGAATGAACCACCTGGATGTCTGGTAATTAAAAGTAAGATGAAAACAATCAAGAGTATTCTCAAGGGGCCTAATACAGCTATTGAAAATCTGCTGGATTGCAAGTATCAATTTTTCATACCTGCAGTGTTTTTTTTTTGTGTTTTTTTTTAAATAAGCTTGCCCTAGGAGGAAGTTTTTCTTTAAAGAGCATCAAAAGAAGTGTGTGTGTGTGTGTGTGTGTGTGTGTGTGTGGGTGTGTGTGTGATGGGGGCTGGCATAAAGAGAGGGGTTTAACATGGAAAAAAATGAACCCAAAGAATTCCATTAAGGTGAGACCTAGGCTAAAGTATATTTCATAATTATGCTCAGTATCTTGCTTTATTTTTGTAGTAATATGTAAATTTTTTCTGATATCCATACATCACCTGCTTTTTACCCTGCACATTAGACATGCGATAAGATTTGGCTGATCACACAAGCATGCAAAGTATTATTATTCAGCATTTTAAGAACCAATGCAACACCTCAGAAAAACAAGTCAATCAATTCTGACCAAAGTAAACAGAGAAATGTAATTAAAAAAAACAAAACAAAACAAAAAAACACAACCAAAAATACCCACAATGCATTGCTTTCACAAGCAGAGATAATGAGCTAATAAAGGTTAAGGTGATTGGTCCAAGGTCCAAGAATTGAAAGGTGCAGTGGGGATCCCAGATAGTAACAATATAATCCAGAGTGGGAAGGAGTAACTAGAAGATTTTAAGGGTTCTTTTTTGACCATAAGAATACTCATGGAATTCTGAAAAATACAATTGTTAACTGAAGTTCTGGGCATGACCTGTTTTATTTAAGAGAATAAAACCGAAAATGTAGCTGATTAGGAGTAGAAGGGTTATTTTCCTGTTTAGAAAATTAATTTGTATCAAACAAACAAGGTACATGGCTCCCTTTCTGTTTTAATCCTAAGCAACATTAAAATTAAAATACAGATTTCAAACCTTTTGAGGTGTTTTATGCATTTGTGCAAAACATTATTTTGGGATCAAGAGACAAAGACTAGTGGTAGAGCTAAAAGAGAAGGCTTTCTTCTTCATGTTTGTTAAATCAAGACTTGTCTATTTTAAATTAGATGTTTATTGTATATTCAACTAAACAAACTGGAAAATTCCATCACTACCTTTTCTGTTACAATAAACAAGTCAGCAAGTAAAATCATCGCGTCATATTTTTAACTTGAACGTGAAATCACTCCCTCCTTATAGGGAACAAGAAAGTTTCTGATTCTGCTTTGTTGTTTACAGGACAGCAGGCTCACATTCTGCAATGCCCCACATATGCTGTGCCTTTGTCTTACACAAACAGGCAACTTGAACTCATCTGTCATGTTCACTGAACTAAGTTCTATCCACTTTGAGTCTCCAATTGCAGCTAAAGAATGGTGTTAAAAGTAATCTGCTTCTCAACTGCACTTTTGTAAATCAGAGACTTGCTCATAATGAGAATTCTAATAAAATGCAAAGCACAGATGCCAAGTGATTAGTTAACCTTCAACTATTTCAGTACGGGGAGACAGGCAAAGATTGGAAAACATTTCTTCTATAAAGAAGAGTGGTGGCATGAAAAACATGAATAAGTTTTACACTAAGTTGTGTCACTTACTAGGATTATTTAGTTAAATTCTAGACGAATTCCAATATTCCCTGTATCAAATGCTACAGGAGGCTAGAACACAATGATTAGTGATGAAATTAGTTTATTAAGCTGAGAAGCAATTTTAGGCCATTCCCCATAAAATACTGGACTTATTCCTTGCCATCTTCCATGTATATAGGTGGTGTATTTAATAAAAAAGAAAACATGGGACATTAGTGTTCAATGTAATACACAGAAATTGATGTGATTAGACATGAAGATAAAATATTTTGAGCAATTATATACCTGAAACAGGCTTGGTAGAGAACTGGTTCTCAAGTTTGGCCAATAGACTAAAATGACCTACATCAAATATGAGTGGATTGAACCACCTTTATAAAGTAACCCAGGAATATCACAAAATAAAGATGTCCCATGTTTCTGGTGAGCAGTATCTCTTTGTGACCGTTACGGTCAACTCTCTTTGACTGGAATACGCTTCACGAACAATTTTCCTAGTGTATAGAACTCCCAAAAGGTTTGTTTTTGTGTTTTAGTTAAATATTTCTTGGTGAAACAATACTGCATCATTATTTACTTCTTTAAAAAGAGATGTCAGAGGTTGAAGGTCAAAGGTCAAGTTGAGGGGGGGGATAAAATTAAAAGTAATGGCAGAAGATGGAGATGATGGAATGCATGGGATTTAAACACCTACACACTGCAAACCAAAGTTTATTTCTAAAGCAGTTCCCTTCCAGTGGTGGAGTCTGCTCACTCCAACATGCACACTTTCTCTTATCTAGCAAACATGTTCTAACTTTGTGGAATGGAGGGACCCTAATGGCGTGTCCATTTGGTCTACGAATGAATGCTAAATTAGCACACCTGAAAGCCAACTCTGCCGTAAGAAAAGGACCTACAAAGGAGGCTCTTTCCCTTACATTTTAACTAAGTAGCAATGAATAGGGTCCTCTGCCACTATATTTATTCCTCCGTAAGAATATGGAAAACTATCTCAGGCAGAGAAAAGGTGAAGAACACAAATGTCACGTCTCTGAGGAAGGAAAGTCCCTGATGCAACTACCCTATAAAAAGCCCACTCTAAAAATATACATGTTAGACTCACACTGAGAACAACTAAAAACAAAACCTGCCATCTTCACTCCTCCCCATTCAAGAACAAAGGATTTATTTGTTGCTATGGAATCAGTCCACTGCATGAGACACCCTCCATACAAAAATCAAAGGGTGAAGGATGCTCAGCTACATTAGTTGTTTTACCATTATTCAGAAGCCAACTGTAGTTTAATTCTTCCTACTTCTCCCTTTCTCCCTTGATTCAATTGGACTTGGTTCATCTTTGAATTAACCTTTTAATCCGTTTCCTACAAAGAAAGCAAATCCATTGTGGGTAACTAGCTCTGCTGCTCACCACCCAGGCAGTGAAACCAAAAGGGAGGGCACAGGTGAGAGCCTCAGCCCCACCCCAGGTGGCGATGGGGGTGAGCACAGCAGAGGCAGTCTGTACTACCATCCTGAACTCCTAATTTGGTTCTCTGCGGTAGTGTTAATCCATGTTCGTGCGATGCTGAGTGAACTCCATGCCAACACGTTGCTAGTAAACACAAGACGGTTCTGGCTACTGTCTTAAGCCACTACCTTGAGGGCTTAAGGTGGCCAAAATGAAGATTTAAATAATTGATATTTGTTATATTCTGATGATGCTATATTTTGGTTCTTGCCATCTAATTGGTTAATTTGTAAATAATCATAGAATCTCTACTATGTGGCACGGCAACATCCCGGAAGTTGTAAGAGGACCATGGTATTTTCTTGTCCAACTGTTTATTCTGGAATCGAATACTTACCCTGGATAGGCGGGAATGGCTGTTGGAGGTACCGCTCGCACTGCACCATAAACCGTCCGCCCCCTGCCCCTCAGATGGGCTCCTCTGAAAGCGGCCGCCGTGGTGGCTGCAGTTGGGTAAGGAAATCCAGGAACTAAAGGGAGACCCAAAATATGACAGAAATGTCAACTTGCATTCAACAGTAGGAGTACAAGCACAACCTGCTTTGGATCAGTGACAAGAAAGATTAAAAAGTATGTTCCACATCTTTTCTGAAAAAGAAAAGGGAAAGAGACCCAGGATGCAAAAGCTCACGGTAGCATGCCTCTTTGATCACAAATCTTGAGTGAGTTTTCTTCTCTCCTTCCCAATGCCGGCGTCACCACACAAGCTGGTGAGAAGCAGGTCAAGAAGCTCTAAGAGCTACCACCACGGTAAGAAAGGACACTTCCCATTCCTGGGCGCAGTTTAAATGGACTGATACAAACTCTAACTGGCCAATTATTAATCTTGTTTCCGACAATATTATGTGCATATCGAAATTATTCATCATGGGAATATTCTTTTGTGTTTTTTACATGGTGCAAAATTGCAAGGTACACAATAGTCTTCAATTATTTCATCTCATTAGTCAACTTTAGTCCTTTATCTAAAGTATTTTAACCCAGAAATGGTAAGTGAGAGAGAGGGAAACTCCATCTCCCCCGCGGCCTTGTATCCTGCAGAGGCGGTCGTTGTCTGAGGCCTGTTGTAAGTGTGCTCTCTCTGGAAGACACGCAAAAACACTGATTCCATGTCCACCGAACTGTAATTTTACCTCTTGCTGGGGCAAAATGACCCAAGCCAAAGTAACTTAAAAGATTTTTAGCACATCATTGCTTACTCAACAATCAAAACCCATGCCAGGCCAATATAGGCTACTTACTGATTAAAGGAATGTAAGTGTTAATACCCCCTCTTCCCGATAGGGGCACTGCTGCTTCGTTGCCCAGGGACACATCTGCTTGAAAGCTGGATGCTGATTGCATTTAAAAAAAAAAAAAAAATGCAAAAAGATTACAAAGGAATAGTGAACTAATAAACAACAGATGTTGTTAGTTAAAAAGCACACACAGAAAAATCAACGTAAATACTACCTGCATATAACTCAGGGCCATATACAGCTCCAACTACTGGGCTTAACTTCCAACCTAAAATGGAAGAGAGGATGGTGAGCATTTAAGGCTGCATAAGAATACAGGGAAACCAGGTGATGTGCAAGTTGGCTTCAGATGTTTCTGGGTTTATTTTTGTCTATTCTCAACTTTTCTTTCGAATGCCAAGTGGGGTTTATATGAGAATGATGACATTTCTATACCTGATCATCTTCAAGTAGGACTGTGATGGGACAATGAGCAGTGGGGGGATGGGAGAGGGGGAGGGCGGGCATAAAAGGAAGGAGAGGAAAAAAAATGGGAGAGAGGAAGGAAAATGGAAAAGAAATGAGAGAAGGAAAAAGAAAGTTAAACAAATCTTGGCTTTTGGTACAGTGTCCCTTATAGAATTGCCTAACAACCTATTCATTGTTTAGGAAAAGGAAAAAGGCAGAATACAGTACATGTCATTCTATATCGCATGTATCATCTTTTTCATGTATCTTAACACTATTTATTACTCTAGTTGTTATAAAGGTGTCCTTTGACTGAATTCAAATATGACCTGGATCTCTGCACTCCATGTTCGATTATACCATGTCGATGGGATTCTGGTAAACTGAAATCTCCTTTCACTGAGATTTACCATTGGGATTTCTCTGGAGTTAACCAAGTCAACAAGGAGAAACACTCAGTAACAAAATTGAAGCTATATTCCCAACTTCAATGCATGTCCTCTGAGATTTTAATTTGTAATAAATACATGTAAGTGTATCAGACTTTTAAAGGTTACTAGACTGCTGAACATTAGCTTAAATATTTATAAATTTTAAGTATTTCCAGACAGTTGGGTGTCAATTGAATTTCTTCATTCACTTTTTATATTCATAGGACTATGGCAAGTAAATAAGATGTACTACTGCCCACTCTGTTAAAGATTAGAATTACACATAAAAACTTTAATCAGTAAATATTTATTGAATTCAAACATGCCCTATTATGTTTCTGAAAGACTGGCTCTTTGGTTTACTTCTTTGATATTAGTTTAAGGGCCTAACATTGTGCCACTGCTACTCTATAAAATTATAAATGGAAAGAAGAAAGGGCCAAAGATCAGATTTAAATGGCTACATTATTCAAGAGAAAACCCATTAATTCTGAGTTAATCCAATCCCCATTTATTATTCTACATAAATATTGTGCCAAATCTGGGTTCAAATCATACGGAATTATAAGAGCACAAATGTTTTGCAATGTCAGACAAATAAGTGTTTCCAATCACCATAAACTAAAATGCTTGAGAATTCACCAGAAGGGCACCTTGCACTCTAGTCACAATCTTTTTAAAAAATATATATATTTTATTGATTTTTTACAGAGAGGATGAGAGAAGGATAGAGAGTTAGAAACATGGATGAGAGAGAATCATCAATAAGCCGGCTCTTGCACACCCTCTACTGGGGATGTGCAGGCAACTAAGGTACATGCCCTTGACTGGAATCGAACCCGGGACCTTTCAGTCCACAGGCTGACTGACGCTCTATCCACTGAGCCAAACTGGTTTCGGCATCTTGCCACAATCTTTAACACGACAGAGAAAGAGTTCTAAAATGTGGCTCCTTTAGACTTGAATATTGATTTAGAATATTCAAAAATGACCCATTTCTTTCCAGCCAATGGCACTATTACTTAAGTACTTCCTTTAAATGCATATAATGGATGCACATTATAATAATGGTATGCAATGCTATGCTGTCAGTAATACTTCCAGTTTTGTATAATTTACAATATGCCTTCACAGATATTTATTCATTTTGATCTTCACAAAAGCCAACATAGTTACCACTTGTAGGACAATGAGGAAGTACTGTATTTCTCTGGGTTTCATGACCTAAATAATCATAAGCTACGAGGGCTGGATTTTGATGACTTCTAAAGAGCTTCCTGGTGCTAAAATTCTGTGACTGCAAATTTACAGAGATGAAAACAGAGTAAGACAGGACACTGGCTCATTGGTACACAGTAAAACGAAGAGTCAATCTAGAAGTAGAATTTCTATCTTCTGAATTCCAGTGGCTCTTTCTGCCACACCACCCTCCCAGGATCTAAAGGAAATCTGACATACTTGCCTCTCCCATTAACAATAAATATATATGTCTACATTGGGTTTTTCTCTAAGTTGCAGACACTGCCACTTTTGTGAGAGCAGTGCAAAGAAGAAAACATGAGGTAAAGGGGAGGTGGTGGTACCACATGATATACCACTGATAAAATAAGTAGGGAAAATGCTAATTATGCTGATATGTATAATCTGTTTGAAAAGCTGGGTTCAGTAATTTATTGAAGACTTCGTGGGATATACTTCTATTTCATTTAAGACACTACCAGAACATAGCAGTTAGGTTCAAACTTTCGCAAAGCACTAAAAAGGGAGAAATCCCCCCTTTTACAATCTAGATAGGAAACAGAATGAGTTGCTCAGACTCAAGTAGAGCTGGAGGCCTCAGGAGCCAATCCATAGTTTCCTCTCCCGCCCTCCTCCCAGCCCCCCATAGAGCACAATTTGTAAACCATTGCTGCACAGCAGATTAAATGTATCCCATCTCATTTAGAGAATATGAGTCTAGATTAAATTTGACAACTGATATAAAAGTTGCGTCTGTTAGACAAAATAGTCACAGAAAATTTTCTTCTCAATAAAAAAAGATTTGTAACACTCACTATATGACATGTACTAGTCACGGAGCAGAAAATAGAAGACACACACCATGGCTATTACCTCTAAAACAAAGGAGAGCTCAGTGTCAAGAATTATTCTACTCATGCTCAATAAACAGGAACTGGCAGTAGAAGTGAGAACTGGTGGGCACCCAGGGGTATTGTGGACAAGCCTGATAATGTATTACAGAGAACCACAGCAGCCAAAAAAGAGGGTGCTTCAGTGGGACCTAACCTGAGTTAAGAGGTAACCTCAAGCGACACATTCACACTGTATGTCAGATGAATTTTACTGAGACCACAATACCTTCATTAAAAAATTAGCTTAATTCTAAGAAAAAAGTTAAATTCTAAAAAACAAAATACCCTCCTAGGTAAATGAAACAAACTGTCCTAAGACTGAAATCAAGAGAGGTTCTTTGATGTTAATAAAAAGCCCATTATTTTTACAAGAAAAAATGGCATTATTCTGATGATGACTGGTAATCTCTTACCGTTTGCATATGGTGTGACCATCTTCTTATTGGTCATCACACGTGCTGTAGCATTATTCACCTACAAACAGAAGGAAGGGGTAAGGGGGAGGGAAGTAGACCACATTAAGAAACATGATGTTGTTTGTCCAATAACATAGTACTCAATTTAAAATGTAAATTTAGAGAACATTGATTTAAATAATACAGCAATATAAAATATTAATACGTAATATTTTAATTAAAGTGTTTATTAAATGAGGCTAACAAGAGTAAAATGAAGTTTCTTAGTCTCCAAATGGAAAACTAGGGCCACTTTACTACCCAGTACTCCAAAGAAAAAATCCATTTGTAAGTACATTGGAGATCTCTTAAACAGAGAAGTCTCTGCGTTAAGAAAAATATGGGGAAAATAGTAAATTAGAAACAATTGTTTTTACATGAATTCTGAAGCAGTTCATTAAAAAAATAGGGAACATAGATTTATAGGAAGATAAGAAAATGTCTGTGAATTCCATCTATTCTAATGTTTCGCATTTTTAGTATGTTTGTATAAGATTTTACTGTCTGAAGTTAGTCAACAAATTTCCATGTTGACAGTCTTCAGAACCATTGTGAATTTTCTAGAATAGTGTTTCCCAAAGTGTGGTGCTCGTACCCTCAGGGGCACGGGAATAGTCTGGTGGGGGTACGCGTTGCACCGGAGTTTGGTGGGGGTATGCACTGCACCGTGCTTAGCTGCGCCTAATTCTATGTTCTCATGAGTCAAGTCAAGAGAGTCTTGTGAGGTGTGAGATGGTCCGGTGTGCAAATAAATGTTATTTATAATATAACTTTTATTTATGTTTTATTATGAATAATTTTTCGTTTATTATTATTTTGTGTATGTACCAAAAAAATATATTTTGATTGTTATTAAAATACATCCATTTTTTTTTTTTGGACGAGGGGTATTCAGTATTACGAAAATTATAGAAGGGGTACACATATGTCAAAAGTTTGGGAAACACTGTTCTAGACCATGTGGTCTATCCATTTATGAATCAAGTTTTCAGAAGGTCTTTTGATTAGGCACTTAAAAGAACTGAAGATAATAAAGCGTGTGCTTCTTGTTGTATGGTACTCTCCGCCCTGATTACAGAATGGCATAATTCAAAGCATTCTGGGGCGGATTAGAGATGTGTAGATGAAGAAAGGTGAAGCAGCTCAGAAGAGAGCGCACTGCAGCCCGGTGACAGAACCAGGAGGTGAGGCCTCACCACACAACGTGATTGCTCACTGTGCTGTCCAGTCATACACAGGCCAGTTTTGGAAAAGAATAAAAAAGATCAAACATATAAAATATGTCTTACTTTGCCTCTGGGGATTTATGTAATCTTAAATTTGTATAGTGATAAATTTGTTACAAAAAGACCAATTTTAAGTAGAACAGGAACTTAAAAAAATGCTTTAATATGTCTTTTAGGATTTGTATAGTGATGATATTCCTATGTGAGGAAAAGGGTTTGAAACTCCATTTACTCTGGTTTGACCCACCAAATAATACAAACATTTCACATTTAAAAAGAAAGAATGGGATACAACAATGATGAGACTGGGAGCATGCTGTTAAAAACACACACACACACAAATAAAAGGAAAAAAACAATCACTTTTGGGGAAAAGGGAGAAAGTGAAGAGCGAGGCTCTCACAGACAGGAATGATGAGAATGAGGCAAGAGCTTACACTAGCTGCTGGAGCAGAAAGCACCCAAGCACTTAAAAGAAAAATGGCCAGAACCAATCAGAGACCACCAGTCAGCAAGAGACCAATAGCTGCATGGAACCGAGAGAAAGGGTGGGAAAGGGAAAGGGGAAAGATTTTGGGTAGAGAACAAAAAAGCATGGAAAAGAGGAAGTCAGGGCAGGAAGGAGAGCCATCGAAGGCAAAGGAAGAACAGTCAGCTCTGAACACAGGTTCGGGAAAGAGGAAAAGCAGGAAAGGAAGTAGGGGCAGGAAGTGCATTAATAAAACCAGCCAAACTGGAGTTCAGTAACTCTGAGTAAGATGTGCAAGGGGGACAATCACCATGACGCCAGTATCAAACAGCTCAGATGCTACAAAACAAAGTGCATCCAAAGTGCAGGCGGCATTACCCACAGCATTGAAAATAAAAGGGGAGGGAAAGGAAGAGGAGCAACAAGTGAAATCACATTTTGTAGTGTTAATGTGAGATGGCAGATGGACTTTTTCTTTCTTACTTAATTGTTCTGTAATTACGTTTAATAAAGCTTCTTCTCTAGTGCTTTGGTTTCACTTACCGCCAACGGGCTCCATCGCCAGAATTGTGTATAGTTACCATGGAAAGAGGGAGTCAAGTGAAGGGCCCTTAATGCTAAACCATTGGAAAGGGAGGGGGAAAAAAAGCAAAATATGCAGACATCTTACTCAAAATGGTGGATTTTATATCTCATACCTCTCAAAATTGGGGAAGGGGAAAGGAGCCAGCTAACCTTCATTGCCTTGTTAAGAAGGGCTGGTGAACACCAGGTGGCTGACTCAACCACAATGGTAGTACATTCACCAGGCAACCGCCAAACCCTCTGTTTGAGGAATTATCCATTAACTGTTGAAATTCTTGACATCAAATACATTTGATGAGTTGTGGATTCTTTCCTCCCTCTGAACAAACTCTAGGATCTTCTATTCCTTGCTTATCACACACATGCAGGCGACTGGCCTCCTGAGAGAGAGAGGCACTGGCTGGCCTCTTGACTTATTATAGGACATAATGCTACAAACTGGATAGAGATAGACATTTTTAAAGTTAGTTTTATATTGGCCTGATCATAGGAATTTGGAGTCTGGCAAACTGAAGCAAAGGAAAAAAAAAAATCAAGAGAGCAAAGGATGAACACCTTGGAGGAAAAAAGTAAATGAAAAATACACAGACACACACGCACAAGTAAAATAAAATTAAAATTCCCAAACAAAACAAGGCGGGGGAGGAGACAGAAGTGTTGCTTTTATACATTTTAGTGCAAGAAGGTGAAGGACAGAGACACAAACACACATACATGTGAGCACACACACAAACAAGACAGGGCTCCAAATGTGAAATAAGTGAGGCAATACACAAAAACAAAAACAAAAATATAAACCAGAAATTGAATTATTGAAGACATGCACCTCGATTTTACGGCCCTCTACCACGGTGCCGTGTAATTTCTCCCTGGCCCTGTCTGCATCAGCACTATTCTCGAAAGTTACGAACCCGAATCCCTGCATGCAGCGGGAGAAGGGGGGAAAACATGCACATCGTTATATTGAAATACTGATCTCATGGTCAATAGAGAACAAAATATCACAGTATGAAACTGACATCAGCAACAACTCAGCAATATGCTCCCGAAGTCACATTTTTGGACCATGCATATTTTGTAAAGGGAAATTAAATCCAGTAAGAGAATAAAGTTGTGGTAGTAGTAATAATAATATAATTATCAATAATAACAACAATAAAATAAAACATAAAGCATGTGAGGCCAGACCAAAATTAAAGTATACAGTTACTCGGGTAAAATTATTCAACCAAGAATCCGAGGATTTTTTTTTTTTAAATGTCCTATTTTTCTCTCTCATTTCATGCTGTTAATATACGTGTTCCTTTATGTAATACTAAGAAAATACTTCATTAAATCAATTATTCCCTAGTAACTTCTACAAGAAAACTGGTATTTAAGTATGATCATTATGTAATGAGATTTTTAAGAAATCTATATCATTTGAGCCCCACTTTGACTCCTGCTTGTACCACCTTGGAAACAGGATCATTTAAGACATAATCTTGATGTATAATTCTGTAGGTAACAATGTGTTATTGTGTGTGGTAAAGAAAAGCACTCATGTTTGTCTAAGCAAATGAAACTATGACTAAGCAGGGTGGGCAAGAGTAAGTTTACAATTACAAGTACACGAAAGTTTATTCTTGTATTATTTAACTAGAGGCCCGATGCATGATATGTGTGCAACAGTAGGCCTTCCTTCCCATGGCTGCTGGCACCAGCTTCCCTCTGGTACCCGGGACTTGGGCTTCCCTTGCAGGCCTGGCTTTGTCCAGAAGGATGTCTGATCTAATTAGCATATTACACTTTTATTATTATAGATTACTAAAGGCCCGGTGCACAAATTCGTACACAGGTGGGGTCTAGTCAGTCTGCCCTGATCTGGGCCGATCGGGCTGGCTGGCTGCCTGGGGAAGGGACCACGAGTAGCTGGCTGGTTGGCTCCCGCTCTTTGGTCGAAGGGACAATTTGCTTATTAGCCTTTTAATATATAGGATTGTGCTAGTTTCCATACAAACAACTATAAGCCTACTTCTGCCCAGCCTTTTATGTTCACCTTAATTTCAGAAAATTGCTTATCCAAATTTGCCTAAGTTGTACAGTTGCTGACACCTGCATCTGCTACTAAATGCATTAGTGATTTTTCACATATGGAGAAAAAAGGAATGGTCAAAAAGGCAATGGAAATGAGATCTACATTAGTGACATCAGTTGCATATTATTCCACAAGAATACCATGCAACATTAATACAGTTGCTACCTTGAATTAGGATTAATTTATTTATCCATTGTAGATAGTGAACAGGAAAAACCCATGAAGCTTTACTTCACTATGTGGACAGGGAGTTAACCCACTTTACTGTTTGCAGTGTATTCGAAAAGACTGAATGGGTTATAATCATACTGTTAATTCCAACATCACCAGGATTTACTATATTCTTATACAATTCTTTAAACATCCCGTTGTAGGATAACCTGGAACCCTTTGTTACTCAAGTTCTGTTTTACTGCTTATTACCATGAGTTCTCCTGTATATACAAAACACGTCCTTCACTGAGATGGTAAACAGTGTAAATTGCTCAATAACATTTTATAAAAGCAAATCCATCATCTTAAAGGGTCGGATCACTCAGCATTCTAAAGGATTATATGGCTGGGCAGCGAAGCATGGAGCATTCCAATGGATCATCTCTACCTTCAATTTGGATATCACCATAAATACCCTAGAAAGTGCAATGCTAAGCTGATAGAAAATTTTCAACGAATGTTGGCTTGGGATGGAATATTACCGGTAAATTAGTTAACACTTCCCTTAAAAAGAAATAAATGTGTTGAAAATATCAATGGGAACACATTTTGAAAATCAAATTTTGATGTTATTATGTATAGGTATACAAGAGCAAGTTACTAATTAATTCCACCATTTGTTGTCTATACTAGATCCGCTTAGAGACAGGAAACCAGGTCTCCAATTGTGGAGAATCCTCCAGAAAGTTAAACCTTTTAAGAGAGGTCACATGTAGCGATGAGTTTTTTGTAACATTTTATAAGTATTATTAGCTGTAATCCAACTGTTTGCTACAGCCTCATACATTTTATGCCTTGGATAAAATTAATAAATTAATATTTATATAATGAATTATGTGCAGACTAAAGCTAGGTTTTTAATTTGAGCATTAAGACTATTATCTATATAGATATATACATACATAGATGTTTGCCTTTTAAGCAAAACCATGGGGCAGAAAGGCTAAACCTGCTGGTTTCACTTAGAAGGTAAAGAAACTGAGTCAAACTGAGGTTAACTATTCAACAAGCAACAAGGCTCAAAGCATCAATAAAGGCCTTCTTTCTTCCATGTAGCTTCTTCCTATGCTAATGGTGAGGAAACTGAAATTCAGCTTTGAAATCCAAGTTCAGTATTCTATTTATTAAACTACATTAGTTCCCAAATCCTTTCATTTTCTTCCTCAAATCCAACTTCTAAGTGTGCTCCATGACTCCTCTCTGGATGTGCAGGCAGGACACCTGGGACATGACAACGGCATCTCCAACATAACCCAGGGCGGTGTCACCAGCACCGACACTGTGCGGTCAGCAATGACCAAGGCGGGCATCTTGTGTAAGGTTTCTGTCAATAATGACTTTAATATTCTGGAACAAAATTTCACTTTCAAATGCTTTAAAATTGTTTTTAAAAGAAAGGTGCATATATGGAAAAGGAAATGCTGATCAGGACACCAAACACATGACCATGAAGCCATCTTTACAGACATCTTCACGTAGGCCTTAGGTCCAAGGGTAAGAGGAGGAAGGCCTTGGCAATACTTTGGGAGCCCTGATCTGAAACAGAAAAAAGAGGCTTTCTTTCTTTCCTTTGAAGAAAAACAGACCTTGTGGCAGGCAGAATTCCCCCACCCCCTGTCCTAATCCCTGGAGCCTGTGTTACCTTATGAGGCAAAAGGGGTTTTGCAGGTGTGACTAATGATCGGGAGATAGGGAGACTCTCCAGGTGAGCCCAGGGTAACCACGAGGGTGCCTGTCTGTGAAAGAGGGAACAGGAGAGGCAGAATCCGGCTGGAGCAGCCCGAGAGAGCCTGGATACGTTTGGAAAGGGGCTGTAGGCCAGGGAGTGTGGGCCGCCTCCAGAAGCTGCAAAAGGCATGGAAGTTGATTATCCCTAAAAATTACTGAAGGAATGCAATTCTCCAACACTTTTACAAAGATCCATTTTGCACTTCTGTCCTCCAGAACTGTAAGATAATAAATGTGTGTGGCATTAAGCCACCAAATTTGTGGCAAGTTGTCCAGGAGCAATAGGAAATTAATACACCTCATAGAATTAAAGTTTGATTAGGACGGTAAAACCTATGACAACATTTTTAATGTATCGGCCTTAAAATGCTTTTCTCTTATGTCAAAACGTCAAATGTAATTTTCCATCAACTCAACTTAATGCTTGTTTATCACATTTACAATTTTGTTTCAAGAATATTAAATTCAAATAAAGGCTGGAATTTTGTTTTAATATACTATGTTCTTCAATAAAATGTATACCATTTTTGAAAATGTGCCAGGAATTGAGCTAAGGATATTCACAGGTCATCCAGGCTTAAAAGGTTACTAATAGGAAAGTATGCTTATGTGAAATTATGTTTTAATGTGCCTTCATTCTTAGAAATCTAATTCACATTAATAAGTCAGGCAATACAGATTTCTTGCTTTGGAAAAAATTAGTAAAATTATGTCAAATCCTAACATTTTCCTTAGAAGAGCTTTAAAATGAGCAATATAAACAGTGAAACATTAACCAGTCTGATTAGCTGCAAAGTTAAACTAAGGTTTAATGTCAAACTCTTAACAAGAGAAAATATATCAGGGATGTAAGAAAATAAAAACCAGATAAAAAGTAAACTTTTATTTTAATTTAAGAAATCATGTTGAGATGTTTGTCAACACTGTCAACAATGACTTTAATATTCTGGAACAAAATTATCAGACAGAAATATAACACAATCCACATATAATTTAAAACTATTACTAGCCACATTAAAAAAGTAAAACTAGGTAAAATTAATTTCAATAATGTGTCTTATTTAACTGAATACACACAACATATGAGTGAAATGTTTGACATTCTTCTTGTGTGTTAAGTCTTTGAAATCAGGGTGTATTTTACACTTAAAGCACATCTCAATGTACACTTGCCACATTTCCAGGGCTCAACAAGGCCACTGTACTGGACAATGTAGGTCTACGTGCTTTATACTTTTACCTAAGGCTCTCAGTTCCCAATGTTCTTCTATGTGAACAAATTAAGTACATCCATGTTACATTAGTGATTACCAGCTCTCTTTTGGAAATCGAGGAATACTTTGGTTATTGGTTGTGGTTAAAGTTTCTTCCGAGTGTGACAAAATGTTGTCACCTGCCTTGACATCATCAAGGGCATAGAAGCCGAATAACTGCCACCTTTTTAGTCTGGCCTCAGACTGCAATAAATAACAAGCAATAGGATGAGCATTGTGAAAGTACTTTTTAATTTGTATAATCTTTGAATTTTTCCATCTCAGAAGAATGAGAAAGAAAATTTACCATGTGACTTTTTAGGGAGAAATCAAAAGCAGACGGTTCTCCTGGGTATGGCCAGAACACAGAAATTAAAAAATAAATAAAAGAAAAAGAAAACTAAAACCCATAAAATGGTAACAAAAGAAAATAAACTAAGCCCTTTGGAAATACATGCACTGTTAACTCAGTTTTAAGTACATTGAAAATCATTTCACCTCAGCATTACCTGTCAATTTTACTGAAAATTACAAATGCTGACTTAGTGCAATTTCAATACAGTCTTTTGACCATATTTAAAAATAAATAAATAAATAAATAAATAAATAATCTTTTTTTTCCCTATGAAACCGAAAGGTAGGGAAATAGGGGAGAAGTTAGAGCACAATACGTATGTCTGAGGAATGGAAATAGAGGTTTTATCTTCCCTAACTCCAGCTTAAACTTTAGCCAAACCAGACAGATCTCCATCATTCCAGAAATCCACCTGTGAGAAGGAATAACACATCAACCAAAAATGTCCTAGCAGCTCAATAACTGTTGCTGTGCTCTATTTTGTGGTCATTTCATCATCGCCATAACTGTACCATCTGAAGGAGTAAAGAGCTTACACAAATTCAGTATTATAACACATACATGTCCTTTCAAGGGACAACTCTACCAGAAGTATGTTGAAAAAAACTTTATGAAAAGTACAAATGTTAGCATAAACGTACTTCTTTATCTAATAAATGTGATAATTATGACAAATTGTTATAGGGCTGGATGATGATGAACAGGATGGTGGGAAATCCGAATTTCAACAATGGAATAAACTTTGAAAAGCAACAAGTTTGCAGGTTCTAAGAGTGTCTAGCAGAGACTGCAAGGCCAAGAGTACTGGGGATGGAACTAGGTGACCCTTATTTAGAGTCTGTTTAAGATTCTATGTGAGAAAAAAAGACTGGAAGGAATTAGTGAATATTCTCTTTAATGAGTTATGTATGCTTTTTTCTAAATCTCATTAATATCTTGTTTTCCCTTTATAATCATTTTTAAAAGGGTGCTTTTTAAAAGTTGTCGCTCAAAGGACAATATAATTTACTGTTCAAACTGGCACTTTATGGAGAAAAGGGGACATTATTAATAATTATGTTAAGACAACAGGCATAAAAACTGGGATTGTCCTAGATAAACCAGGACATATGGCCACTCTGCATATATCTTCTTGTTTATATTAATGCTAGGTTATGTCTGGTGAAATCTGGAGAATCAATATAGCTACACATGCCTGTATAATCCTTTTCTAGATTCTGTTTTGTTTTTGTTATTGTTTTTAAATATATTTTATTGATTTCTTACAGAGAGGAAGAGAGAGGGATAGAGAGTTAGAAACATCGATGAGAGAGAATCATCGATCTGCTGCCTCTTGCACACCCTCCTGCCCACAACCAAGGTACATGCCCTTGACCGGAATCGAACCTGGGACCTTTCAGTCCAAAGGCCGACGCTCTATCCACTGAGCCAAACCGGTTTCGGCTCTAGATTCTGTTTGAGTCCCTTAGTTAATATTTTGGCAGGGGTACCATTTTTCATCATATATCCTAATTGAACACTTTTTCAAAAGGATAGTCTATCCTTGTTTCAGTTAATCACAGAAAATTAAATACAGCTGACTTTACATTTATATAACGGACTAGGGAGTAAAAAGATTTTTTTAAATAGCATGAAATAATTTAAATGCGTAGTGTGCATGTGCAAGCATGTAAATGATATATATTTGTTCCATAATCTAGGTAAACCAAATGCACAATATGCAGGTCAAAGAGGAAAAAAAGAAAAAGTCAGCAACAAAGAGACAATTCCTTCCTGGAGCACAGAAATTCTACTCTGTAGGCAAGCTGTAAAGGTAGAGCATTGCAGGCAGCATACAGTGCCCACATAGGATTTTAAGTAGGGATATTCTACACCCCTGGTCTGAAAGTCTCATTATAAAAAATAAAACATGGCAAAGAGTTCCTTTTAGCTTTGGAGCCATTTGGTTAAATTCTGTTTTACATGAAAGGATTACTTATCTCAGTACTAATTTGTGACTAGTTATTTCATTACTGCTTTAAAAATTTTTTCAATAAGGCTACTTTCTGTACAGAAAGCACTCCTCAAAGACTGAATGACTCTTAACTGAACAATAGGACCACATAAGATTCCTTTTCTCGGGTTCCTTTCAAGACGTGTAATTTTATAGTCAACTCCAAACATATTAGAAATAAAAAACTAAACTTAATTTTAAAAAAGAAAAGTCCTGTTTAATTTATCTTCAGTGGATTCCAGAAGAGGTATCTAGGTTTGACTCCAACATAAATCAGTTCCAGAGGAACTCATTCCAGCAAAGAACTTTAGGTAACAACAGAAGGGCAAGGGTGAAAACGGGTTTTGTACCGGTCCTTGTAGGCGGATTCAGGACAATCCCGAATTCTGTGCTTTGTTTTACAACATTTACCAGTTAGTAGGTAATAGTCTGTCTTCCCTTCAGCAGCCCAAAGGGAAAGGGCAGTGAGGACGCAGCATGGAGCTGAGAGGCAGCATATGCTTTTAGATTTCGCAGAGAAGAGGAAGACTTATGCCATTTACAATGAAAATTATAGGGGAGAAGCAATTGAATCGGATAAATTTAAAAATCCTTGAAGTCAATGAAAGAAGCCTTAAGAAAGATCAATTTCCTTTGCTTCAAAGAATTCAGTCGAATTATTTTCTTGGTAAGGAGCCTGATGAAATGATATTGGGCTTTCGGTTGTCAGAGTCTTGTTAAGGATATTTTAAGTGCATACACTTAAAAGCCAAAAACATTTAAACTGCTACTTTAGATAAACAGTGTGGTCAATAATCTTCACATATTTATTTTACATTCATGTGCTTCTCATCTCTAAACCACTGTCATTGTTTCACCTTGTATCTAAAAAGGTCACAAAAACTAAAAGCAAACTATATGACAAATAGAAATCCGCTGTGAGGAAATTACAAGCATAGTTTCACTGGTCACAGTTTGAACTGATTTCACTTTAAAAATACTTACCAAGGCAGTTCTGGAGAAAATTCTGTATAGGCATAGTAATCTTTTTGTTTTAACAGAAAACTGGAAGCTTAGAATACAATTACCTCTTAGATATTAAACAATAATTATTATTATGGCAAAAATTAAACACTTTTAGTGTTGATGCATTCTATAAAGGAAGGGAGTGATCAGGAGCATTAGAACAGTACATACATTTGTATTGATACAGATGGGAGCAGCAGCTATATAACTTTGTAGCGAGGTGGTATTCATTTGGAATAAGAAATTAGAGAGATAAATACTAAGATAAATAAGTAAATAAATAAGTCTTCTCAAATTACATTCTTAGAGATTTAATCATAGCTAAAGGCTATTTTCAAAGCTCAGTAGAGCTGACCCAATGAAAATTAATTAAAAAACTGGTCTTATCTAAAACTGACAGTAGCACTGAACATAGCAAGGTAAGTATTTGTAAGCTTGGCCACAGCTGATTTTGTCTGTGGGATGTACGTATTTGTTACGGAGGAAGAAAACTTTCAAGTAAAACTTTCCCAAATTCAGTTAATCAAATCTTTTCTCATAATGCCATTGTAAGACTTTACCATTCACTCATTCCTAAAAACACCGTTGCTCATTTTAGCGTATACTAGTACAAATTCTAAATCATACAGATTGGGAATTTAATAGTGAATTATTAAGGGAAAATATTTTGATTAAAAATATTTCAGTTCTTGTATAGAACACATTTAGAAGAGAATACACATACCAATTTGCACACTGTTACTTCTTTAATTCTTATGCCAAAAAACTCACTCGCTGTATTCTGCAGCGGGCCTTAAAGGAGGAAATCAGTCCACAGTGAAGTCCTGTCACTATATTCCCTGTCTCTAAGTCTTGTCAAATGTCATTCGAAAGAGAGAGCACGTTAACTAAATAACTGAAATATGAAATTTGTTCTGAGTACGTCATTTCTAAGTTCTATTTTTAAAAGCTCAATTGTTCTGATACTTCAGAATAGAATTTTCATAGAATTTCACTTTCTTTAGTCTTCTCTCTTTTCCTTTAATATAAGAAGCCCAGAACACACTGAACTCCGATGAAGGACTGACGGCCACACTCCCCCCTCTAGCTCCTCTCGCTCCTGTGCCATCACCCTCCTGGTTTAGGTATCAAGGCAAAGTTTGGCCATGTGGCAGCTTATTTTTAGAGATAACCTAACCCTAGCTAGACAGCTGGGGATACTTTTTGCAGGCTTGAAAAACAGCTTAGGTTTTCTGACTACTTACTATTTAAAAATAAAACAAAACTAAAAAGAAACCAAGCTGACTTAATGCTGAAATGGAGCTTACCTTGGAGCCACGTTCATTAAAGATTATTTCTACATCTAGGATTTTGCCAAATTGCTGCAGAGACAAAAATAAAAACATTTGTGTATGGTCTGCTTTTTATCCACATGCTTTACTTTCGTCTGAAAAAGAAACCGGTCTCCCCATCCTCCATGCTCCCCGAATACCTAACACCCATGTTTCTATTTGTTGGTAGGTCCCAATACCAGTGTCTGAGTTTTCCTCACCACTGAGCTGAGCTTTTCTCCTTTCCACTCGGTTTTCAATTCACTCACTCATGCATTACACCCCCCCCCCCATCCCAATACCCCCGTCCCGTATGGTGGCAGCTGTCTTCAGAATATATTCAGAGTTAGTTTTCCCATGACATGCCTCTTCACATGGGCAAGAACTAGGGATTTCCCCCACGACAACTCTAATTTTTAAATGTCTCAGTTTTAAGAAGTAAATCCTACGTAGAAAGATTTGAAGGCCGTTTTGCTTCCCCTTCATTTTTCTTTAACTTATGAAAGTCAGCCATGTTCATTACCAGCTCCAATCCCACCGCCTTAGTTCTGGCACACAACCTTCCTGGCTCTTCCTTAGGCATGTATAAGCATGTATAGGCATGTAACTATTTCCATATTTACTTTCTTTTTAAAACTTAATATACTAGGAACAACTTTCCAAGTCAATAAATATATATCTGTGTTATTTCTGTAGATTACGTGCTATTTTCCATTATACTTAAACATTCATAGACATTATGGATGATCTCATTTATTTGCCACTTTAATCTTTTTGTATTGAACATCATCAAGAATATTTTAAATAGTAACTTTAGTTTTCTATAATAAACTTCTGGGCTTGCTTCTTGTTTCATCATTTAATAGAAAATTAGAAAAATCATGGAAAGAGGAGAATGTCTTTATTTTGGGTAGAAGAGCATTTTATTTTTTTCCTATACCTATCCTATAAAACTAAGATTTGTATGGCATTTTAGAGTTTGTTTTCTTTTATGTTTTCTAATGCATCCTCATAGCATCCTTCTAGAGTCAAGATTACTTCCCCTTTATGGTTAAAAATGGACGCTGAAAGAAGCTATTTTTCCAGTTTATAGAACTGATAAAGCAGAGCATGCAATCTACGCTCTTTACCAATGCAACTGTCCTTCTAAGTAGTAGGTACTAACCACGTGGAAGAAGACAGAGCAACCAGGTACCCTTGCAAGGAAATTTAATTTTTATGCACTTAGTGCCTTATGGGAAGGGTATAATACGTTTCAAAAAGCAATGTTAAGTGGCCTGGGCAGATCTTCAGTGGAAAACACACTTCTGACAAGAGAATGCACTCCATTTTCAGAGCTTAAAATTCCATGTTATCTCTGACAATTCAGTAGAAAACCTAATAACCCATTCTCCTGGGAAGTTTCTTCTCAGAGGTAACCGGAGTTCTTTATGCTGCATTTATATCTTCTGTTGTGCTCTGTCCTGTAGAGATGGAGACCGGCTGGCTACCATTTTCTCTGTAAAAGCTCTCTTCCAAGTTCTTCAATATTATTAAATATCAACCTGGCCTTGCATCCAAAGTGCAACACACATCCAGGTAACCAGCTACAAGCGACAGAACTTTGCTCCAAGGTGTTGTCACCATGAAGCGGCTTACACTTCAGGAAAGGGACTTGGTTTTCTGACAAAGCACCAGGCTGTGATACTAATAAAAAATTTTAAAACCCAGTTATCTCTTAGTCCTAGATCAAGTTAAGAGTCTGTTCAAATTAAAACAGGCAATAATACTATAAGCTCAGAAAAAAATTAAGATGCTCAGCAATCACTCACTTCCCAGTAACTCAAATCTTTGCTCTTACACTGTTTCTATGATTGGTTTGGGGAAGAATTAGAGCTGGAAGAACACATCAGAGGTAGCAAACTAACACCCAGACCTGAGTTTAGGTATTGGTCTTGACTCTGTTGAGTTATAAGCAAGAAAGTGAAAACAAAACAAGGGTACTATCTGCTTTCACAGCTACTGTATCATTTAATTTGCAACATTCTGAAAGGTAGTAAATGCTATTTATCCTGATTTTAGCACTTTAGTCTCATGTCCAAGCAAATGGTCACCTTATCTATGTGAGAATTTACAAAGCTGGTGTCTAGTAGACAGGTGATAGGAAAAGTTTCTGATGAAAATATTGATTTATCCCAGGATCTTCCTCAATCTATTTGCAAGTTTTATCCTAATGTACTAATGACTAATAATATATGTGGTAGATTAAATTATATTTTAATTATAAACCCCCAAAATGACTTCAGAGACTTACCCCAAACATCTGTCGGAGATCGGGGTCCCGGAAGCGGAAAGGGATATTAGAAACATGCAGCCGTTTAGGGGTAGATTTACTCTCTGAATTTTCACTACTTTGTGTCTGTGATGGCTGGCCATCTGTCTGTGCTCCGCCTTCTGTCTGCTAAGCAAAGAAATAAATAGTGAACAAAAAATAAATACAATTAATTCACAAGAATTATGTGAAATACAATCCTCCTCCACCCAAATCATTCTCAAACAGTATCTTTAGGCAAAAATTACTGTTGTCCTTTTATGAGAAAAAACAAAGAAATATGTTATCTATGTTCAAAATGCTATAGTTTACAAATAAAATTTAGGTCTTTTGAATATCTATAGCACATTAGTAAAATGGGAGAAACAGAAATACTAAGTAACTTGCCCAAGACCAGATGGAGATACATTAGGATAAATAAAGATATAAAAATAGTACCAGCCATGACCTGTGTTGCTCAGTGTGCTGTGTCCCTTAGTGTAGCAAAGGTTCAATTCCCTGTCAGGACACATGCCCTGGCTGTAGGCTCGAGCCCCAGTAGGGGGCGTGCAAGAAGCAGCAAATTGATGTTTCTCTCAAAAAAATAAAATCAATAAAGATATATTTAAAAAAAAAAAAAAGAAATAAAACTAGTACCATTATTCTTAGATTCTTAGTAAAACTTTCTATTTTTTAGATCTTGTCTTGAAGAGTCTGTTGTATTAGTTGTGAAGATCAATGCATTTCTGGTCTATCATTTCAGGACACAAAGTAATATTTTTATATTTTACTCCTATGAGTTTGAGAGTTTATGACTACTGGGTTACCAGAGTATTATTTATATAGAGGAGACTCTTGGTAACAATGGCCACTTTACTTACTTAAAAGCTGAAGACACTTACTCTGAGAGCAGTCTGCACGCCCCTCCCTAATCCACAAGAACCCAGGTAACATTAGCACAAACGCCCACCTTTCTCTGCTCAGAGCAAAGTTGTGTTGAGAAAATCTGTTTGGAAAGGCTTTAGGGGAGCCCGACTAACCACTGCACACACATAAATGATAGATTTATAGTGAAAGTGTGTGAGTGTGAGGGGGCATTTTTATTTATTTATTATTTAAAAAAATATATATTTTATTGATATTTTACAGAGAGGAAGGGAGAGAGATAGAGAGCTAGAAATGTCAATGAGAGAGAAACATCGACCAGCTGCCTCCTGCACACCCCCTACCGGGGAATGTGCCCACAACCAAGGTACATGCCCTTGACCGTAATCGAACCCGGGACCTTTCAGTCCCCAGACCGACGCTCTACCACTGAGCCAAACCGGTTTCGGCGAGGGGGCATTTTTAATCAGGAGTCTCCTTTGCAGCATCCCAGACTTGCATTCATCTAATCATCCCCTCCCCCAAGAAATCCTCAAAAATGTTGCTATGTTGAGAAACACTTCTGACAAATATCTAGTAGGTATGATATATTCTAAGCATTCAAAAACCATTTATTTTGAAGCATTCACCCGGCAATTTCAAAACCGTGTGTCTTACTCTGATGTACATGCAAAACCTGAGCTCATTAAAACCAACGTATTTTAAAACAGGGATGGAACCTACTATTCTTATTATTTCAGTAGAATTAGAATTGAAGCCCTAACCGATTCTTCTGGGTGACACAACAAATCCGTTCCCTTTGACCCAATGTTCAACTAAAAATAAAACAAAACTGTGACTCAGAGATACTTTTCTTAGAGATGTTAGCAACTATTGTGGAATGAAGTTTGAGACTTTAAAATATAAAGGATAATCAGGAATAAATTCCGAATGAATACCAGCTTTTCAAGTGTCAATCTGAGTGATGGCAGCTTTTATCTCATTCCATTCAGGCCTTGCAGATGGCTTAAAAGTGCAATGATTCATGTGATATAAAAATAGCAGAAATAGGAAGAGCCCTGAAGCAATGACCTGCAAAAGTGTCAGGTTTTCAATCATCAATCTGGGCACAATGTAGACTAAACAAAACAAATTCCACCTAAAGAAGGAACTCACTAAGTTACTAAAACCACATCATGGACACCAAAAATAAGCAAGAGCACCAATTACAAGGAATGCTTATCAAGAACCTTCCACCTTGCCTCTTACATCTCACAGCTGGACTACATGAAACTGTCTTCAATCAAACTTTACAAGCACCAGCTCAGGTCTGCAGGATGTCCATGAGAAGTTAAAATCACTCTAGAAAAGTTAAAAATACTGATTCCAACTCCAAACCAGTTTTATATATAACTAGTGGCCCAGTGCACGAAATTTGTGCATGAGGGTGGTGGTGTCCCTCATCCTGCCTGCACCCTCTCCAATCTGGGATCCCTCGGACGTCCCTCTCGAAATCTGGGATGGCTGGCTTCAAACCACTCACCTGCCTGCCTGTCTGCTTACCCCCATCCCCCCCCTCTGCTGGCCTGCTCACTCCCAACTGGCCCCCACTGCTGGCCTGCTTTCCCCCAACTGCCCCCCTTGCCGGCCTGCTCGCCCCTCCCCCCCATGGCATGATCATCCCTAACTGCCCCCTGCCCCCCTCCTGGCCTGATTGTCCCTAACCACCTCTGCCTGGGTCCTGCCACCATGGCTTTGTCCAGAAGTTCTCTTGGTCTAATTAGCATATTACCCATTTATTAGTATAGATCTATATACAGGTGGGCAAAAATAGGTTTATAGTTGTTCATATGGAAAATAATACAATCTATATATATAAAAGCCTATGTGATTGGCCAACCACTATGATGCACAATGACCACCAGAGAGCAGACGTTCAATGTACAGTCAGGAAACATGGAACAGAATGATGAATATCAGAGGGAAGGCCAAAGATGTTATATGCATACTGTGCATGGATTTGTGCACCGGAGGGATCCCTCAGCCTCCGGTGCACAAATCCGTGCACAGGGCCTCTCCTAAATAATAATACAAGAATAAACTCTGTTCTGCAAACTTACAATCATAAACCTACTTTTCCCCACCCCCTGTGTAGTTCCTGTATCTGCAGCAGTGGATGTGAGATGACAGGTAAATGAAAACTAATGACTACTTTAACATATGTCCCCCAAACTACTTATTGGTTGCTTGTGAGTTTTTTACAGCACCGGAGACCTAAATTAAGAAAAGGTTAGAAGCCACATAGGTTAACTTTCTGGAATTGTAAGGAGCACCTACTTTTTGTTTTGTTTTGTATTCCCCAATCTTGGCTGCCAAAATCAGACAGACAGAAAATGTGAGGAGAATCATTTTTTCTTGCATCTGCACTGGAACTGAACACCTACAATTTTTTAAAGTATGAAATATCTTTTTAATCCTCACCTGAGGATATGGTTTTGTTTCTTTACTTATCTTTTAGAGAGAGAAAGGAGGAAAGAGGGAGAGAAACACTGATTGGTTGCCTCCCATAAGTGCCCTTACCCGGACTTGAACCTACAACTTTTTAAGTGCATGAGACAACGTTCCTACCAACTGAGCCACCCAGCCTGGGAAATTCTAGAAAGCTTGGCAAGTAGAAAAAGTAAACTATCATTTCCAAAATTCTCAAAGCTTTTTGAGTTAATATAAATTTTCAATTAAAGTTTAACATACATAATAGATACAAATGCACAAATAATAAGCATGTAGCAGAACAAATTTTCACAAAGAAAATACACGCATGTAACCAAGTAGCAGAACTCCAGAAGCTCCCTGGGCTCTACTCCAGTCACAGGTCCCCTGCCGAAGGGTCACCACTATCCTGACAGCCAAATTAGTTTCGCCATTTTTGGAAAAAAAAAAAAAAAAAAAAAAAAGGCAGGGGGATCACACCATATGGACTTTTTTTTTTTTTTACACATATTTTATATACATGTCATAATTCATCCTCCCCATCCTGTTTTATAAACATAGAGAATTTATATGAGCTGCTTCCAGTTTTTGGCTATTAAGTTCTTTGTTACATGAATATTTTTTGTTATGTCTTGTTACATGGAGCATGCATTTCTTTTGTGTGTGTAAATGAGTCTAGGAGTGGATTTGCTGGGTTAAGGATATGTATAAGTTCAGTCTTAATAGAGGACCACTTTTTAAAAGTGCTGTACTAACTTATACTCAACTGTGTATGAGAGTTCTAGTTGCTCTTAGTGTTGCCATGTTCATTTAAATTGTTTGGTGGGAGAAGGAAAGGTAGTGGCATCACACTGTGGCTTTAATATGCTTTCCTCCCTTCAAAACCACAAACTTTCTTCTTACAGAATATTGTTGAAAAATGGGAATATCCTGTAAAATGGCAACTATTTCTTGAGTGTATACTATACAACGAATTCTTATCTAAGCCTTTTAATAATAAGTAATATTAAATAGTGTTGACTATTTGCCAATACTAACCTACATATTCTCTATATTTTAACTAAGTATATCTTTAAACAATTATAACAGTAGGTACTTTGTTTTTTTTTTAAACTTGAGAACATAGTAGGTACTATTTTTTTAGCCTACTTTTTGGATGAGGAATCTGAGAAATAGAAAAATTGCCTAAGTAATGAAGCAGGCATTCAAACATTGGCAGTCTACCTCGAGTACATGTACTTAATCACTCTATTATATTGTACTTTAAATGTATTATTTTAAAAAAATTTTCACAACATTCTATGAGGAAGATACTAGTACTATTATTATCGCCAATTGACAGAGGCAGAAACTATGGCACAGAGAGGTTGAGCTAGTTGCCAAGGTCACATATTTCTAAGTGGAAGAGTAGGAATGCAAAACCAGGCAGTCTAGTGTCATGTGCGAATCCACCTCATGTGCGAATCCACCTCCCTCCTCACACTGCACCATGTTCTCTTATCTTCTCATTAGAAAGGTGCATATGCGTGGACCCCATTCTCTCACTTTCTCAGAATTCTCACCTGAGGAGCAGACTTCTGGGTGGACAAGGGACAAGAAAAGCTACAAGAGGTGACAGGTATTCTATACTTGAGGGAAGAAGAGCAGGTCAGGCCACAAAGGGGAGGAAAAGCTAGAGGAAAGAAAACCAGCCAGGCACATAGACATTTACTGAGGAAAAATGACAGAGAACTACTAAATTGATATTCAAAGGGGATATAAAGTAGATTTCAGTACTGAATGGACACAGTAATAGAAAATGTATATTTAATATAATTAGTTATTTTCCATTTGACATTCTCAACTTTAAGTTTACCTTAATATAGACTAACTAGAGGCTCAGTGCACGAAATTCATACACTGGGGGAGAGGGATGTCCCTCAGCCCAGCCTGTCCCCTCTCACAGTCCAGGAGACCTCACGGGATGTCCTATTGATGTGAGGAGTGGCTTGGGCAACCCCCTCTGTGTGTGTCCACTCCAGGCCTGCTGCATCCGTGGCTTGCTTCACTGCACACATAGTCGCCTCCTGCCCATCTGCCCGCACAGCCTTCTTCTGAGCCTATCATGACTGCACAGCATCCCAGCTAATTTGCATATTATCTCTTTATACACACACACACACACACACACACACACACACACACACACAGATTATTGAGACAGACAACATTCAGAGAAAAGGAAAAAAGTTTTTAGCTATATCTTTGTTAAAAGTGAACAGTTAACCTGCTCTGAGAAAAATCTCAGTCAATACAGCGTTGGTTTGCTTTATTTCCTAGCCACTGAGCAACTTTACTGACTATATGACCAATCTCCGAAGGTTCTGTCTTTTCCTTCTTTGGTCATTTCCTGACCTAATTTATTCACTGGGCAGGGGATGAAACAGAAGAGGCTGGAGTCTGTGACTGAGAGTTTACAGTAGGGCTGGCAGTGGCAACACTAGATGGGATCTGATGACTCAAGTCTGTACATCCATGCTTCAAACAACACAGCCGCCCTGTGAGGTCCAGCTATCTGTCAACACCGCAGAGCGCCTAGAGCTTTTACACTGAACAGAACATCAGAGTTTAAGTCTCAAAACCTCATTCTAGAAATGAGGACTAAAAATGGTTTGTTTTGCTAAATTCAAACTTTTAAAATTCGTATAAGTGGGAAATAGATGAATTTGTCTGGTTCCTCCATGAAACATAAAAATATTTTAACTATTTATACTCAGTGAATCAATGTTCTGTTCTGGGCTGAAAAAGAACTCTGGCAACATAAAACTTTATATGAGATACAACGAAATCTCTTAATTTAAAAATAATATTTTGATTTATGAGTAACCATTTCCTTCAATATTTAATTTTCTTCTGTTTCCTGGGATGTAGTAATTTCTTATTTTCACCTCTGTAAGGCTAATGGGAAGGAGGGAAAATTCAATCTACACAGTAAATCTCTTGAGAATCTGATTCATGTCTAAAACATCTATTAAAACAACACATTTTAGCGAGAGTTTGGCTGGGTACAGAAGTCTAGGTTAAAGAAAATTCCTTTAGGTTCTGAAGGCAACTTGCACTTGTCTCTGCTGCTGCTGAGAAATCTGAAGGCATCATGATTCCCGTCTTCTAGTATGTGACTTCCTCCCCTTCTCTCCGGTATATCCAGTGTTCTAAAATCCCACACAGATATGCCTTCATGTAGGTTTATTTCATTTTGATCTATTTTGCTGGGAATCCCATGGTCTCATAAGTTGAAAATTATTGCCCTGCAGTCCAGGGAAGTCCTCTTGAATTACTTTGCTGATGATTCCCACCCTATATACTTTATCTTTCTCTCTTTCTGAGATTTGTATTATTAGATGCTGGATATTCTGCTGGTCCTCTCATTTTCTTTTCTTTTTTTAAAAAAAATATATTTTATTGATTTTTCACAGAAAGGAAGGGAGAGAGATAGAGAGCTAGAAACATCGATGAGAGAGATACATCGACCAGCTGCCTCTTGCACACCCCCCACTGGGGATGTGCCCGCAACCAATGTACATGCCCTTGACCGGAATCGAACCTGGAACCTTTCAGTCCGCAGGCTGACGCTCTATCCACTGAGCCAAACCGGTTTTGGCTGGTCCTCTCATTTTCTTACCTCTTTGTTGTACTTTCTATCTCTCTGCCGTTTGACTATATTTGGTTCTGAGAAAACTGCAAAATTCAAGACTAAACTTACCCAAGGATAGAAGCTATTTCTGTAACTGTAAGAGTAGAACTGCCATGTAAATTGCCATACAATGCATACAGCTTTGAAATTAGGCAATTATTAACAAAGTTTTCATTTAGGAAGATTCACATTGGTTCTGTTAAAAGGAACCAGACTGGAGTTGCTCATGCCCAGGCACATGCCAACAAACCAAAACCTATGGTTGGCCTATGTCACCCAACCAGCACTTGCCTGCACAGCACAAGGTACCACATCCAGCTCCAAGATGTCCCTTTCCTCCACATAAAGAAAGCAACCCTGCCTTAACCAATCAGCAAATGCCCAGTATGACTTCCTTGTCCCGCTCCTATAAAATTGCTTTGTACAGCTCTTCAGAGCTCCTTTCTATCTGCTAGATTGGATGCTAATCAATTCATAAATCACTGAATAAAGCCAATAAGATCTGTATAAATGTCTTAGTCAAATTTTATTCTTTAACAGTTTAAAAGTTGCCCCAAAGTGAAATTTCATTAATTTTTCTATATCACATTGCAGTTCAAATAATTCACACTTGTATAAAATAAGACTGGGATGTATTTTATACCTTAAGCACATCTAAAGGATATATGTGTGTGTTTGTGCTTCACACCCTTGAGAGGAAGCAATAACCATGAAGTTAACAATATTAACAATATATGGAAAGGATGTTTTGAGTCTCACATGACCCAAAGGGCAAGTTTCTGTATTCAAAAATATCCAGAAAAGCACTCCAAGTGTGCTTTTCTGTAGCAACTCTTGCATTTTCCGATCAGGCTAGTTTCCTCATGGATCAGCTTTGAATCTGCCATGCTGCTTCCAGGCATCAGACTCCAGGGCTGGAGAGTCCAAGTAATCATTTTTAAGGGCAAATTGATAATGAATGTAGACACCTTGTACAGGCCCCACCTTTTACTACTCTGGGGGAAAATGAGGGTGACTCTTGGAAAAGCAGGTGGTGGTTGAATGAATTCCCTTGTGGTCCCAGGCCTCTAACTCTAGTCTGAAGGAGACTGTGCTGGTAACAATCCCTCTGTTGCAGGCTGATGGTAACACAGCCCAACAACACATCACGTGATAGAAAGATTTGGGCCCCATTTCCCCCACTATGTTCCAGAAGTCCTTATTTGGGCAAATGGGCCCCTTTTGAAGGGGTACAACTTTTTGGCTATGTTTTAGTGGGTAACCAATCCACAAGGGAGTGAGTGGGTGATTCTAAGGGAAGCTTGTCAGACTGATCTTCTGACAGTAAAGGAGTGCAAGAAAATCAGAATGCATCTCCAAAGAAA
Organism: Vespertilio murinus; assembly: GCA_963924515.1. Lineage (NCBI taxonomy): Eukaryota > Metazoa > Chordata > Mammalia > Chiroptera > Vespertilionidae > Vespertilio > Vespertilio murinus. The sequence goes on from OZ004707.1 coordinate 189,205,600, forward strand.
GGATGTAGTGAAGAGACCGAGGATGGTGGACAACATGGGGCCAGAGCCGCCTTTATTTAGCGGTAAACTCGAAAGCCCAAGAATAAACACCAATTATATACCAAAAGGAGTAACAGAAGAGGACAATGGTTCCTGCCCTCAAGAAATGTATAATCTAATAAGGAGGCAGAATATGTATATAAATATGAACCTCAGATCTGAAGATTATTCACCAAAGCTTGTTTACTTCAAATGCTTTGGTTTTTCATGCCTGCTGGCATTTGAAAAGACATCTAAACATACAGGAACTGCCGTCCTTTCTTCTCTGCAGCAGGCTCAGGGATAATCAAGCCTCTGCAGACCCAGGTGGGAGACCCCTAACTGCTCTCCCTCGCTAATGCACAGTGTGAGACCAACCGACTGTCAAAACAAGCTCTCATCTTAAGAGCACAATGTTAAAATCAATTTCTAAAAACATCTTAGAGATAAAATTCCAGATTTCATTGCTTATTTCTCCTTTTCGTATGAGAAGTCCTTTCTTTTGTTCTCCCCATCAATAAGATGGGGCTATCCAACATAAACAAGACCAGTATTAAAATACAGCTGCAGCTCACAATAATAATAAAAATAAACACACACATGTAAGTGACATCAATCGGAACAACTGATTTAAAAAGTAATTATCTTAAAGAACTATTTAAACGAGTAATTTCCAAACATTTATAATTTATTCTCACTCTAATTCTGTCAGATATATTCATTTGATAGATGAGGAAACTAGAACTTGGAAGGTAAAATGATTTATGCAGGACACAGTTATTGCATAAGAAACACACAATCTTTGACAATGATCTTATTTTACTTATCCAATCAGCTGTCAAGTCTTGTATATACTATCTTCTTAATTTCTCTTTAATTCCCTCCTCTACGTAAGCACTGCAACCCCTAGCCCAGAATCTCATCGTCAACTCCAAGCCTAAGACACTTTCCTAAGAGTCTCCTGGCTTCTCTACTCTTCGTGCATACACAGACGGTTAATGAAGTACAATTCTCACTTCCATGGACTTGCACAAAAACCTTCAATAGAGTTATTTCTCAATTAGGTATTCAAATACTCTTTCCAATAGGTACTCCAATGACCTTCTTCCAGCTTACTTCCCATTAGTTTGCCTCAACACCCAAAACTTTAGCCAAACGGAAACCCATGCTTTCATTCAAAGATATTTTGATTTTTCCCATTTCTCCACCTTTGCTTTGAGAAATTACTTCCCTATTCTTCCCCTCACCACCTACTCATGTTCAAATCTAGTCACTCTCAATACAAGTCCCAGATCAACACCATTTCACTAAGACCCCCCCCTCCCCCCTTCTTTCTCCTCAGATCTCTCCTGGCACACCTGCATTTTCTTTCATTTTTTACCCCAAGAAATATTTACTAACTATTAAGGACCAAGTATGTGAAAAGTCAGGGAATGCAAAGATGAACAAAAATAACTTTTTCTCACAGTTAAGTTAGGGAGACAAAAGTACAGAGTAAATCACACCTTGTAAGTACCACACACAGTGGTCAGCTTAGGACTCTACTTGAGCTCAAACCAAGAATACACAAATCGGCTTCCCTCGCACTCCAGGCAGGGACGCCAGCCCAGCTGACCTGGCTGAGTGGGAAGCGAGGCCAAGCGCTGGTCCGCAGACCACTGGTGGTCCGTGAGGTCCGAAAGGCTGGTGACCGCTGGCTCAGAGGACCAGCCAGAGCCACGCTGCCTTCTGCTGTGCAGCGGGAGGGACTTTGAATACCTTAACATACCACGAAGGGCTATTTTATGAACCACAATAAAACACTGTTTGTGGAAGCAATTTTTAAACTAAAAAGTGTTATGCAAAGTTCAGATATCATTTATTTATAAATAACAATGCTTCCTAGCTACCTTTTGAATTTAATTGGCCACAGGAATCACCAGACCCACCCATTTTAAGAAACATTTAATTAGGTAGTAAAAGTTTAACAGAATAATATGTAATGTTGTCAAATCCAGATTTTATGATACACTGCTCACCTCCTCAATCTCTCTACATACACACATCCTGCAAGAACACACATACATACAACTTCCAAAGGCAAGTGGCTTAAGAGCAGCAAATTCACTCACATTAAAAATGACACTTAAATATATACCTTCAACAGAGATCCCTAATAATTTACCAATGTTAGCAACTTCCCAAATTATAAAATCGGTACTGTCTCTGTTTGTAGGCACAGCTCGAAAGGGACTTTCCATTTTCTACTCAGCACCAATAAATTCACAATCTAAACATTAGGGTGTCACATGGATTTCTATTATTATCTCAATATTTCTTCAGGAACACAAATCGGTCAATAGAATGCCTAAATGTACAGCAAATAGCTATCTTAACTGTATAGATTTAGATTTAGAAACAGAGCTCGCCTTTAGTACTACCATTCAGAAACATACAAGCCGGGAACCTGAAAAGATGGGAAATGGTGGCACCTGGGAAAAAAGAGGAAGAGAAACGGGAGTAAAACCAGCCGGAATCTGCAAACTTATTGCGTGGGACTATTCTAACCCACTAACCCACCCCAAACCCTCAGCAGGGCAGGGAGAACTTGGTTTATAGCCCAGGGCTGGGCCGTGGAAACCAGTGCACTCAACCAGAGGCTTTTGGAGGAGACAGCAGAAAGCCCACAGCTGTCAGTGTGAAGAGGCAAACTTAGTAGAAACCTAATGGAAAATACAGTTTTTCTAGCTTGAGGTTGTGGTCTAATCGGGGTGTGTGAGTGGTGGGCCAGCCAGAAAGCTAAGGGGAGGGAAATCCTGGAAATGATCCAATCACAGAAGAGCCGGATACACTCTCCTCACTGACTATGAATCCATACGGATGAAGGGGAGATAAGAGAGGCCCCAAGAGAAAGAAAAATCCAAGGAAAACTTGAGAACTGGCTGAACTCCAAATGTGCTTCCCACCCACACAGAGATGGTGAAAGCTTTACAAGCTGGAGACGCTTCAGCACACCTCTGCCCAGACGACTGCTGACCACTAAGCCACGAGGACACAGGGGCGGCTGCTAGTCAGGCTTAAAAGTAAAAAAGAGAGAGAAAATCACCATGCAGAGACATTAGTGGCTGCACAGAGCAGCTTAAGTCCAGGCAAAGTTCTTAAAACAAATACATACAAATCTTATCTATGGCTTAATGGCTGAATAAAGCTCTTCTCCTGATAATCTGATAGAGGAAAGGCAAAAGAATCTAAAAACTACAGATAGATCTTTCTTTGTAGAATGTAGAATATTTTTAGTGTCGGAAATATGCTATACAATCCCACAGACTACATGATTTCCTGTAGGATAATATATATGTGATACAAATCTGTTGTTAATTTAAGACATTTCCTTTACTTTAGTAAGTCAGTAGTAAGAAGTGAAGTCAAAGAGATTGGGGCCAGGGATTAGTAAAGCAAGTAGAGAGTTGGGATTTTAGTCTGAGTGTGCTGGGAAACCACTAGAAAATAGCATTATTTGCATTTAAAACAACAACAACGAACACCTATCTTGGCTGCTATGCGAAGAACGGCAATAGCAATACAGGAAAAAAGTGAGGAGGCCTGAATTAGAGTAGTGACAATGATAGCTACCTTACACAACTTAAATTCTTTTCAATCTCCCAACAGCCACTTGAGGGAGGTTCTAATGTCCTCACTTTACAGATGAGCACGCCAAGGCAAAGAGACTAAATAACGGGCACAGGCCATTCTGCTAAGGAGGGGGGGGGCACATTAGGGCCCAAACCCAAGAAATCTGGCAGAAGAGCTGAACTCTTAGTCATGAACACTGTCCAGCTATATTCTTAAAATAACGAGAAGAGCTTGAAGAAAATATTTTCAAGTTATGGTTGCCAGTACTTGCTGATGGATGAGATGTAGAGATGAAGGGGGAAAAAAAAAAAAAAAGAACGACTCACAGGTTTTGCTTGAGAAACTAGATAAATTTAGTAGCACAACTATATACCAGTATAGAGAGAATGTAAAATACTACCCAGGCCTAAAGCAGTGCAACCTTTAAAAGCTGAGGAGAGAAAGAAGAACCAGCAAAGGAAACTGGGAAAGATCTCTCACAGCTTAGGAGGAAACAAGTGGGGTCACAAAGCCAACAGGCCAAGCATTTCAAGGAGGAGGGGGAGGCAATGCGCAGAAAGCTGCGGAGCGGCTGTTTGAGAACAGAGGAGGGACCATGCGATTTCTGCAGGAAGCAAGCTCCTGGTGAAACGGAGAAGAGCCGCACCCCTAAGCTTAGTCTCACTGCTGCACCCACCTTGTTAAACGGACCCACCTCCGGGCTGTAAGCTCCTGAGCTGGGGCTGTGAGTTTGAATGCTAAATCCTTACCTTCTAAGTACAATGCTTGGGTTAGAATTAAATCGACATAAATGCTATGTAGTGTAATGTAAATGCTAAATTAATTCAAAAGGGTTTCTGGTATGACAATGGAGGCGAAGATCTCAAAGAGGACAGGTACCCTTCCACTGTCCACCTCATAATTCACATACCGTGAGAGATCCATTTTGTGTGCTGGGTGAGTTGCTACTCTGCTCTCCGTGGGCTTGCGTACTGCCGTAGAGGGTCAGGTTATGTTCACTGGTCTGGCCGGCGTAGTCCTGAGTGTGTGGCACTCCATATTCTGTGGGAATTCCGTTCTGTGGAGGAGGTGGAAACGGGATGGTAGTAAAAGGCTGAACCATTGCATCAGGAGTTGTTGTTGGCTCCTGGTTACCCTATAAGAAACAAAATAAGGAGAAAAAGTGATTTTTAATTCTCATTCCATAATTATTTTTAAGGTGGTTATACAAGATTATCTGAATACTCCTTCACTGCTCAGGTAAAATATAAGACTACTGCCTTACAATTGGGGGAAATATTTCACACACACACATACACACATACCCCTACCTAATAAAATAATATCATGCTAATTGACTGTATCTTTGTAACACCCATCAGCCAATCAGGAGTGAGTATGCAAATTAATCCAACAAAGATGGTGGGTTAGTTTACATACACAGGTGCCAAGTGGCAGGGATGGGGTGGACGCTTGGGAAGACGCAGGCAGGCGTTCCACACCACCCCAGCCACTCAGGCTTCTGGGCAGAGTGGGAAGGCAGAAAGGTGGCTCCTGGCTGGAGTGGAAAGGCTGCTCTGGCCAGAGCGAAGGTGGTGCCAGCAGCCAGGGGAATGAAGGCCCATTCTTGCACAAATCTTCATCAGGACACTAGTATATATAGATGTATGCTCACACAAACACATACCCAACTTCAGTCAATTTGTGGTTACTAGACAGGTCCATGACCATATTGAAGTTAACTAGTTATCAGAGTCAAAAATTTTCCTTCAAGTTTTAAAAAATGCCAGGAAATTTCTCACACAAGATAAATTATAAGAGTTGAAATTAGTTTTTGCCATTAGTATTTTTTCTTTTCTTTCTTTCTTTCTTTCTTTCTTTCTTTCTTTCTTTCTTTCTTTCTTTTTCTTAAGTATCCTCTTTAGAGCATTTTAAATCAAATTCATTAAATTGCAATTCATAACAATAGAATGACATTATAAATGAAATTCTCAAAACCACACAATAGAGACTTTCCGATTTTAAGAGTATAGAGTTCAGGAGAAAGTATATTATAAAAAAGAATTAACCTTTGGATTTCAAGGTACAGATTTAAGTTAATAATACTTTTCCTTAACTTTGAAATATTCAAGAAGTTTCCCAGACAAAACACTTGAGAGAGTTTTCCATAATTACTGCCAGCACTATCAGGTTAACAACATAGCAGGACTCCTCCACACAACACTCATTCCCACATACTTGCTTGGGATCTAGTGTGATATTTGATATATCAGAAAGAACGTGCAGTAACTATAGAAATTATTACAAGCCATTTTAGTTCCACAGTCCTCCTCTTACTTCTGTTCTTTCAGCTCGCATACAAAATCTAAATTTAAATTTTGATTAATAGATTTGGCAAAACCCTCCCTTCTCAACAATTCACCTCCTGACTTCCCATTTTATTCCATGAAAAGCAAAGCCGTAATTTTACTGAAAATATGCTTATCTGCAGTCTTGAACCTCTGTCCTTCTTGATATTGTTGGTAGAGATGCCTTCAAAATGTTAGCATTTTGATCAACACTCCCCACCCCACCTCACATTTAGACATCAAATCCTTTGGGATCTAAGAAAATCTGGGTTAATGCCACTTGGTTTCCTCCTAATCATGAGCATCACTTCCTTCAAACAAGGAAGTAATGATTCCTTCCTCCTCCTCCCAATTTCTTCTTCCTCCTCAATTCCAGATGGGATTTTTTACCCACTGAGAAGTGCAGGAAACGTTTCTAAACCTCATGTTAGGCTTTTAACATTAACTTGATGGCCATTAAAACTCACACTACTGCAAACAAAATGCATCCAAAGTTATAGAAAGGTCTCACACTATTTTTAAAGGAAGAATCAACCATCAATACTATAATCAGTTATTCTGCATACAATGAAACAGAAAAGATGTGCAAAGGCTATTATAAATGAAGAGGAATACTTAATGCAATAACGTTAATCCTCCCAAAAATAAAATGTCATTTCCAATTGGAAGCAAAAGTGTCTGGGGAAGGAACTAGGACTAAATACCTTTCCAATTTGTATATGAAAAACCACTAGGTAACTTTGGAAAATGACAAACTATGAAGAGAGGCATGCTCTATCCTGTATTAACAATTGCTGTGAAACTACTGTGATTAAACAGTAAGAATATACAAAGAGATATGGAACAATGATAATCCTAAAAAAGAGTGGAGTTTATCTGGAAACTTAATGGAAGATAAAGGTTGCATTTCAGTTCAGTGTGTGTGTGTGTGTGTGTGTGTGTGTGTGTGTTAAGGGAAGAGGGAGGTATTTATTTATGGTATTTGTAAAAGTTGGGTACTTTCCAAAAAGAAAAGAAAATCAACCCTTTAGTGTATAGTCCACACACACACACACACACACACACACACACACACAAAATTCCAGAAGGAATAAAATCTAACATAACAACTACAACTATAAAAATAAAATAAAAATAATTTGGGAGTATAACTGGAGTCCGGAGAATTCTTAAGTGAGACAGGAAATCTAAAAACCAGAAAGGAAAAAAAAGAGAGGGGAAGTCAGAGGGAGGGAAAAAGAAAGGAGGAGAAATGGACCTCAAAATCAAAAGTAAGCCAACCAGGGGGGAAATATTTTCAACAGGTAAGAAAGACACAACGGGTTTTATCATTACTAATGCAAGAGTAAGTTATGCAGATTGAAAAGAAATACAACAGAAAAAGAGGCAAACTGAATTATTCACAGCAGATGAAATACAAATGGCTGATCCAATAAACATGCTCAATCTCTAACAAATGAAAATACATACTAACAACAAAGTCCAGTTTTTAGTCATTAAATCAGAAAATTAAAAAGTTTTATTGAGGAGTAACATACAATAAACTGCATCTATTTATAGTATAAAATATAGCCCATTTGATATATATGTACATATTTCATATGTACACACATGAAGTCATCACCACAATCAAAACAGCAAACATATCTATCACAAATCCCCAAGTTCTCTTGTACTCCTAATAATAAGCATATGTTACTTTTGTAATAAAGCCTATCAAGTATTTTTAATATAAAAGAGAATGAAAAGTGGAATCAATAAGAGGAAGCCAATATGCTGAAGCACTGAGTTATTGTGCTATTCTTAAGAAAATGAGAGAGACATTCTCTAGAGATAAAGATTCATAACGGTCTTTCCTTTTAGTTACACGGCATCAAAATTCAGCGGTCTCCAGTGTCCAAGAATAATCTCTACATGGTACGAAAGTTTGCTTTACATAAAAATCTTCTCTTTGTTTAGTTCTTAGAAATTATGCTATGAAAACTTTAAATTTTTACCTATAATTTTTCAGGGGAAAAGTCTACTATTGTCATCCATCACGGTATAAATTATTTTCATTATCTTAATGTTGGGCTATTGTAGATGATTTCTCCGTAGCTGTTCTAGGCATCCTAAAAGTAAAACAACTCTCTTCCTTCTCCTTCTATCAACTCAATGTTATTATCTCTATCGACCTATCTACCCACTCACCCACCCACCCACCCACCCACCCACCCACCTACAAGAAGCAGTATGCTTCAGAAGCCCTTGCAGGATTTACTGGCCTGAAGACAGATATGAAAGCGAACCTTCAAATTCAGGTGGACTGGTGAATTTAAGAGATAAGAGTACCAAAGGTCTCCACAGACCCACACCCTAACTTCGGGATCAGTAGGATCTTATAGGGCATAGGGAGGGTCCACTAAATGACTGGTAAAGGCTAAAGGACACTCTTTCCAGTTATGAACAGCATGGCAAAGGGGACTGGGAGTGAGTGCTCCGGTCCCCGCCCCGCCCTGTGGGGAGCAATACTCAGCACACTAACTAGTACAGTCTTCACACTCCCCGGGGGGAGTCTCCACGAAGCTGGCTCAGCCAACTCTACAAACATCAATTAGCAGTGGGAGAGGAGGGAAGAAAGGTAAAAACATTCTGTAGGATCCACTTGTAGCCTCAGTACTGTGTTTTTCAAGGAGATGAAAGGCAGAAAAGAGATCAAGAAGCAATTCTGGATAGATTTTGTTTCTTATAGGAATGATTTTTATTTTTGTTAAACAAAAACAATCATACTTAAATACTAAGGGAATGAAATTGGGAGAGGAGTGATTTCATATTTTATCTCATACACTCTGCAATGTTTGAAAAATTTCCCAAGTATGTATGTATTATTATTAAAAATGTTTAGTAGTTTCTGATTTCTATTAAATTTCTGGAGTTATAAGTACAGAAGAGAAGTACTATAGCCACCAGCAAACTAGGAGATAAGGTTCACATGATTATTTCTAGGCAAGAATTTACCTATGTATTTGTGTGAAAATATTTTTGTTATTAATACTACAGGCTAAAGCAGCTTAGGTGTCTCTCACCTGAAAAAATGAATTATTAACTAAATACCTATTGTGGGTCCACAACTGTCACAGACCCTGAGACATCATAACAAGTTAGAAACACGCCTCTCAGGAGTGAACGGTCACATTAGGGAGGTTATTACAAATATGTAAAACTTCAATACGATTCAGAGCAGTGTGTATGAGTACTGAATTGGTGACACAAAGGTTCATTAATCCTTACTAATTACATTCAAGCTCCTCTAGACCCTCCCTCACCTGGTAATAGCTGCTTACATGTAATAATGCTTATTATGTATCGAGCAATACACTAAGCAGTGTGTGTGTGTGTGTGTGTGTGCGTGTGTGTGTGTGTATTCATTCAATTCCCAGACCCTTATACAGTAGGTATTCCCATTATTCTCCTTTTACAGAGAAGGAAACCAACACTTTGAAAGGTTAAGTAGCTTATCAAAAACCACTCGGCTGGTAACTGACAGGAGCAGACTGGAAGCCAGTGCTGGTCACTGCCCAGGTGGCATCCCCAGTGAGTGGGGTCTTTGGCCAGTTCCCCAGTCACATCATACCCAACTCCTCGGTCTCACTCTGTGTTGCGGTGGATGGAGACCATTCAATAGTCCCCACACGGGGTGCCTCCCAGCACAGCCGGACCGCTACTGTAGGGACCAATGTCCTTCCCCAAGCTGCGTCCGCTGTGGAGAATATGCATGTGAAATGAAAAACTTAGCTGGCCATAAAGAATCGACTCAAATAACCCCTCCCCCTGCAGCCAATCCTAGAAAGGGAGTATGGTAGGAAGCAGGTTCAGCACTTTTTCTGTAAAGGGCCAGGTAGTAATGTTTTAGGCCTTGCAGGCCATAGTATTTGACGCAACACATAGACTCTGCTGTTGTAGCACAAAGGCAGCCACAAAATGTCTTTTTCCTATAAATCACATGTAGTAACTAACAGAGGTGACACATTATCATATATGGTCTCTTGTGTACAGTGTGAAATGTGTCAAATGTTTTAATTCTAAATTCAAATATACTAGCACAGTACATTAGTTACCATCTAACAGGAAACACGCATAACCCCAGGATCAAGTCTCAGCCCCTCATCAGTCTCACAACTTCAACCCTTACAGGAGGCTTTCAAGTAGCTTTTAGGTCTAACCATGTTCTTTCTCCCAAGCTTTTACGGGAGCTAAAGTAAAAAGAAGAAAGACAGGCCCCAGTTTAAGTCCTAACTATGCTCCTTACCAGATATGGATAAACTATTTACTTAACCTTCCCCGCCTGTTTCTTCATCTGCACAATGGATTTACTGTAGAGGGTTGTTGTGCGGATTAAATGCGAGCAAGTGAAACTCATTAATACAGCACCAGCATCCTAATTAGATTTCTTTCCTTGCTTCCAATTCTTCCAGGTGGACATTTCCAACTCAGACTGGATCCGTCCACCCGCAGTGTCCCACTAACACTACAAACTCTGTACATCTGAGTCAATTTATTAGCTTCTTACTTCTGCTAATTGAGTTAAACATTTTTTCCAGTGAACTAGACTTACTTGAAACCTCTCCCTGTCCTTTATGATATTTTGCTCTATATACTGCTTGGGGTGAGTCTGCTCTGCTATTGTTCTTTAAGCATAGCCTCTGCTCCTACTTAATTATTCTGAGTATTACTTACATCAATTACTTACCGACATTTAAGCAACTACAACATGCTAGTTGTGGGAGGAAAGGGAAGAAGACACAAGGGCAAAAAGACTTTGCTTCCAGAGGACCAAGTTTAACAGGTGAGAAAGGCGCATGAACATCAATCTCATTTGTGATACAAATAAAGCTAAGCATAAAGTGCTTTGAGAACATAGAAAGAATGGCCCGCAATGAAACTGTCTTCATTTTCCTACATTAAGGTCTATGTAATCGTGGAGAGAGAATGGTATTTTCATTTGTTTATATCTTCCCATTTGTTTTTCAACTTCATTCTAGTATTTTTAGTTTGATAATCCAGAATCCCACTGATATATCTAGTCAGCCCTTGTGCTGCTGCCAATGAACAGGCTGTAAATTCTAGAAGTTTCCCAATTCCCATATTACACTTATGATCAGGATGGGTCACCTTTCTGTCACCAACAGAAATAGATCAATATTAGTTTTATTCTCACCAACATAAAAATAATCCCTTTGTTATTGAGGTAGAGCACCTTTTCACCAGTTACTAACCCCTGCCAATGTCACTAACCATTTTCAAAAGGCTGTAGATAAAAGTAAATTAATTCTCTAGGACTGAAACAGAAAGGAAATATTTTTGCCTTTAAGCATTTTACAAACGATGTCATTTTTGTCCCCTGGGATTTGCTTAGATAGGCTCAGATTTCAAATGCTACCTGTCCGTGTGTAAAAGTTTACAGAATGCTCTAGGAAGACAGTGTCTAAGGAAAGGCTCTTAGTATTTTTCTCAGCTGCTGAACTAAAAGCAGTGATTTCTGCCCAGATATCTCTAATCAAAGGGAAAAAAAGAGCGGTATAACTGTTATCACAGAAAGAACATTAAACTGGATTTAAAGTAATATAGAGTCAACTTTTAAAAAATTTAAAAAGTATGTAGAAAAAAGAAAATCCAAAAAATAAAGTGGACGAATAAACATGTACAAAAATAAAACAATATTCATTTACTAGACGTAAAGAAAAATTCATTTTAGAGTCTCAATTAACCTACATTTTAAATTTAATAATGGCAACATGAAGTCAGAAAGATAAACATATCTTCTCTCTCACAATGAATATAAATTATATCCAGAACCAAAAGGTATTGGACAATCTGAAGGTAAGTTAGAAATTGGGAGGAGAAACCTCTCCAATTTTTATGTTCGGGTTGAATTCCAACAGTTCATTTTCCATTTGGTTGTCTATACCTTAGATGATAGCTGGGATCTCAAAGAAGCTCTCAAAAATAGATTCTGATGATCATATGATAATGATCATAGCAATAAAAATCCAACCACCAACGGAAATATTAACTTGAAAGGAAGTGTTGCCGGATTCCAAGAAAAGAATTCTATTCCTGCTGCAGTCTGAACAATAAGGTCACCAACCCTGTCCATTTGGACCCACATCACCACACTTAGCCCCACACCCTCAGGCTCATCTTTTACCTGCTTCCTTGAGTGCAGAGATTTCCAGATTTTTTTGTGATTAAATACATATATTTTATTTTTAAATCAAGGTCCTCCCCCACATAAGATGATTCAGTGGGTTGAAATAGGGTCCTGGTACTACAGGTATAGGTGGTTTGGTGGAGTCGGGTGCCTCTAAAAAATGACCCGAGGCATCTATACTTCTAGAAGGTCAGAGATTAGGGAAGGAATAGGTTATGAGAGGAGCATAATAGTGGCGATAAATATAAATTACCTGAAAGTAGAGGACTGCCTTCTTATATGGAACCCACAGATGAAATGCAAGCCTAGCAATGAACGGGTCCTGTTAGCGTGGGGAGAACTGAAACACTAGGACTCAAGGTAGGAGTGTGCTGCAGTCATTGAAGGGGAGATGGAGAGCAGGCGGGAACTAAGTGCAATCCTGAGCTTTTGCAAACAGACCATAAGTAAAAGAATAAATCAGGGAATATAACATACTTAGAATAAAAATAATTACTGAGTCTGGTACATGCAAGTCTCAGGACAGGTCTAGTCTTGGCCAACAATACTGCAAACTTGTCAGCACATCATGTCTTCAACACACACACACACACACACACACACACACACACACACACACACACTACCTCTTTCAAATTACTCAGACAAAAGCCAGCTCGACCTCTCCCCTGAGGCTGAGTTTTGCCATCTCAAAGCAATGAATATTTAAACAGATAAATAAATATTTCAGAACAAAGTCATTCAAACCAATATAGTCTATTAGGTTAAAAATGACCAACCCTGTAATAGTTTAATGTTTCAAAGCTCTTAAAAGCTCTTTCTTCCCTATCTCCTGAAAATAGCATTTAGAACATCAAACATTCACAAATCATTCATTCCACCGGCAATAAGAGACGAGAAATACTCTGGGTCAGCTACCTGCTTCCTTGGAAATGGAAGGCCCTCCACACAATTAATGATTGGCTGTCTATTCTATTCAATGTAATTATTGGTTTATACAACACACAAGTGATTATTCTTTTTCTCTGCCAAATTTTTCACTACAGTTTAAATTAATTTATTCTTTATTTTGTCTTTATGCAAACAATTAAGTTTGCATTTTCGGTATACTAAATGTTACACTGGAATATCCTTGAGCACAGCCATACTCAGTTTCAGAATAAAACATTAGAAAGATTTTGTAGTGCCTCCTGCATCATAAAATATTTAGTTATTCCTCATAGATTTTGCACTTGATGTCCTATTATAGTCCACTTCTTTAAAATGAATGATTCAGATGATACACATATAGTAACAGACACAATATTTTCCCTATACCCATCCCAGCAGCATTTTGTCTGAAACACAGTTACATGATGGTTAATTTCATAAGTAAAGCTCCTAAGTGGATCAGGGTCTGAATCACATACTTCCTCACCAAATCATACGCACATACAGTTGATTTTTGGAAAATGCTTGTTAAATTGAATTAACCAGGTAGTTGAATATCTACTTCTAAATTAGAAAGTATGTAAAAAAGAAAAAAAATAGAAACCTTTCTCCCAACAATTTTAGAAACGCTGTAGGAAGCTTACCACAATGTAATAATTCATAAATATTTACCACAGAAAATGAGTTATTACAGTTCTATTAAATACGAATATTAACTGAAAGGCCACACAAGTTCACATTTTGCACTGTGAAAAGTGAAAAAAATAAATGAGTCTCACTCTCATCCATTTCTTTGAATAGTTCTCCTTTCTTCTTACTTAACCTCAAAGTAATCAATTTCCTAAGCAGCTGCTAGAATGCTATTTCTAAAATAAAATCTAAATCAGATACTGTTAATGAATTCCCTTCTTAAAAATCCTAGGTTCCTCAATGCCTTTATTTATTTTATTTTATTTTTTAAATACATTTTAATTGATTTTCCACAGAGAGGAAGGGAGAGGAATAGAGAGCTAGAAACGATGAGAGAGAAACATCGACCAACTGCCTCCTGCACACTCCCCACCAGGGATGTGCCTGCAACCAATGTACATGCATGCCCTTGACCGGAATCGAACCCGGGACCCTTCAGTCCACAGACCGACGCTCTATCCACTGAGCCAAACCGGTTTCGGCTCCTCAATGCCTTTAATCTCAAGTCTAAACACCTCAGTGTGTGTAGAAGTCCTGCCCCTTGCTTATTACTTCATCTATTTAGCTTCAATTCTTGCCATCAAATATTTATTGAATATCTATCATGTATTAGACACTTTGTTCTAGGTGCTGCGGAAACAGCGGAGATTAAAAAGGCAGTTTCCGTCCTAGTGTTTGACTCTAGTAGGGAGAGACAAATAACAAGCAGGCAAAGAAAAACATGAAGCAGATGGCATGCTCTGGGGAAGAACAAAACAAGTAAGAGGAGACATGAGCTCAGGTTGGAGGCATGGAGGACCACGTTTGAAACAGGGTGGTCAGGGCAGCTAACATTTGAGCAGAGACCTAAAGAAATTCAGGGAGCAAGCCACGGGTCTACCTGAGGAAGAGCACCCCTGATGAAGGGAACACAGACAGGAAGGCTCAGAGGTGAAAACATGCTCAGCCTACAGCAGGAACCAGAAACAGGAGGCCCATGTGACTGAACTGGAATAAGCAAAAGCACAGAGTGGCAGAGGATGGAGAAAGGTGCCAGTGGCTTAGCGCCATGTTGGGTAGGAATCTTGTAAAGCTTAGACCACCGCAGGGACTTGGGCTCTTCCTCTCCAATGAGTTTTGAGCAGAGAAGCGCAGTGGTCAGGGTTAGGGTTTAATGGATCCTCAGCAAATGCAGGTAGATCTCTACAACCCAACTGAGAGATGACAGGTGGTAGTCTGTGTATCAAATCCTGCACAACACCTTGTGTGGTTTCACTTTCCTGTTTCTTTGCACCTGCTATTCTTTCTGCTTAGAAAGCCTTTTTCCTTTCTACCCATCGACCAACTTGAACATATTCTTTAATATTTAGTTTGATCATCTACTGTTCCCTGAGGTTTCTCTGATTCACCCAATAGGAAAAAAATAAAACCACTCCTGAACCTAATACCTAATTTTATTACAGCACTTCCATTGTATCCCGATTACTTATTTACCCATCTGTTGCCTCTATAGAACATGGACTCTTTGAGCGATGGCTATTGTCCAGGTTTAATTCATCTTTGTATCCCCAGTGACTGCCTTAAAAGCACTCAATAAATTTTGTTAAAGGAAATATGTACAACCCAGTAAAGTAAACGAATAACTACAGACTTTTGTTATTTTCTGAACATTATAACCAAACTTAATACAAAAAGAGACCAAAAACTCAGCACAGAAAAACGTCAGTGACATGAGGAAGAGAAGAGAGAGACCAGTTCGGATACTGCAAACTCTAATGGAACGTATGTAAGACCATGGACTACAGCAGAGGCGGGGGAACTAGGTGAGGGGACAGCAGAGACGACCCAAAGGTAGAATCAGCAGAGTCCGGCAGTGGGCTTGGGGGGCAGACGACACCTAGATTTCAGTCCTAGGGACTGCATGATAAGGGGGTGCAAGGCAAGAATGGGTGATAAAGGGGGAAGGATCAATTGTAGAAGTCCCACTTCCCATTTTCTTACAAAAGATTATTCTGATTTATACTACTAGATTTTGTTTTTCAATATATGAAGTTCATTTTTTCCAAATGCATGGGGAAAGTACTTTGATATTTATTTCTAGGGTGTTTTTGGTTAACTGATCTTCCCTTTATAATTTAATTATCATTTTTACCAAATGTAATACATGTAAACGATAGCAAATCAAATGGGTAAAGAAGAGTCTATGATAGAGTCTCCTATTCTTCCCATGGTCAGCCCTCTTGGGATGATGCTCTTTTAATAATTTCTGAGAAGACAGAGGTTGGCGGCCACTCAGGGTAACTGACACCTCTCACCTTTCCAGGCTGCAATGGCGGTCACTGCGAATCTGTGCACACAGCTGGGCGGACCTCCCTGGGGCAGGCCACTGAGGGGGCCAGAGTGTTAACTGTTTATGTGGGAAACTGACCGAGCAGGAGGTGAGAGGAAACCAGTGCAGAAAATTCCTCCTCCATATTCCCTTTTGGATGCCCTGGTCAGAGGAGCAATAACTCTATACAACCTCGCTGGACTTCTATTGAAACCACGCAGTCAGCAATACCTGTTACAAAGCTTTGGCCAGCGTTTCTTCCTGGTTTTCACGCACCTTTCCTCAGCCCTGCTTTCCTGAGATTGTGCTCCCTCATAAAGTAGCAGCAGGTGAGTTTGTCTCAGGCTCTGTTTCTAGGGAATGTGGGTTAAGGAAATCACCTGTGTCTTGCTCTACATTTTTAAAAAGCCTATCTAATGAAGAGGGAATATGCTAATTGACCATCATGCCCTCACAAAATGGCAACACCCACAGCCAACAAATAGGAGATATGCTAATTGACCATCACGCACCCAGAAGATGGTGGTGCCCACAGCCACAAGATGGCGGCGCCCAGTCCTCTCAGCCCTTCAGGTCTGCAGGCGCCCATGCCTCATCTAGCCGGAGTCTCCTAGTCCTCTCAGCCCTGCCTTAGTCCCCCAGTTCCCTCAGCCCTGCCCCATCCAGCAGAGTCCCCCAGGCCCCTCAGCCTCGCAGAGAAAGGCAGTTGGGGGCAATTGGGCTGGCAGGGGAGGGCAGTTGGGGACAATCATGCAGGCAGGGGAGTGGTTAGGGGGCTATCAGGCTGGCAGGCAAGTGGCTAAGAACCAGCAGTACTGGATTGTGAGAAGGATGTCCAACTACCGGTTGGGATCTGGCCTAAACCAGCAGTTGGACATCCCCTGAGGGGTCCCAGATTGGAGAGGGTACAGGCTGGGTTGAGTGCCCCCCTTCCTATCCCTCCCCTCCCTCTCTTCTCCCCTTCTCCCTACCCTCCACTCTCTCTAGTAGAAAAAAATATTCTTGCCCCTCGGGCGATGTTTTAAAAAAGAAATAAAGAAAAAAGTAAACACATTATTCTAAGTCCTGACAAATACAAACAAATGTCAAGGGTCTAATCACTCTCAGAAAATAAAACAAAACAAAAATCAAGTATTTACCAATCAGAATGCCTAACTCGTCACACATCCCTCCTTCTTCGTGAATGCAACTGTGTCAAGATGAGCTGTGTCAAGACACAGCCTGAAGGGAGGAGAACATTTCCCGTTACCCCCATGATCTCTAACACGTGGATCAATAAGGCCTGCCAGACTCTGACCCTTCCGTCAGGAACAGCACTGAGCTCTAACCGGTGACTGCAGCATGTAATTCTTTACCACAACGAGACAAATAAACCTAGAAAAGAAATCCGAGCCCTTTGCTGAGAGAAGTCACCAAGAAGCTATCATAGAGCAGCTGTCATTAAGAACAGGCAAACCTGTCTCAGAGGAAGGAAGGACATTCAATAGAGAAAGGTGGCATGCAGAAGCACTAAGATGGAGGTCTAAAATCAGCTCTTAAAGCACCAAAAGAAGCTGTCTGTACTTCTATACTTCAATGGTTGCTTAGTAACGAGACATACCCAGATTTCACTCCGTACTTCCAATCTCTCCATGCCAAGTCAAATTCTCAAAAACAAAGACCCCAAAAATCTTCAAGTATACTTAAAAAAAAATAACAAAAAGCATATCTATTTCTTCTTCCCACTTAAAATCTTTTATAGCTAGAAACTCGTTATTATCATTATAACATCAACTAGACTAGCTTCATTCAAGAACAATTTTCTAACAAAGAATGCCCAAGATACATGATTCTTACTCATTAGAACATTTTCCCTTTCAGGAAAGAGCAGCATATGGACTTGATATTTTCGCCTCTCTAAACTGAACATCTTTTGTTAAAAGCCTGAACTTCCTACGAGGAGGATCTGAGGATAGAAATAATACTGACAGAGATTATGAAAAAATGAGTTCTAACTCCAGTTCTGCCATTACCTTGCCATGTGACCTTGGACAACTTCACTTTCTCTCTAGATCTGTATCCTGACTTGTAAAATAAAGACCACCCTAGCTCTAAGAATATATGATCCTGTGATAACAAGGCCTTACAGTGAAGAACAAACATTATGTACCATATGAAATTGAGTATTATCTTCTGTAATGGAAAGAGTCAATCAACAAAGTGTCATTAAGTTGTTTATCTGTTCCCCTGCCAAAAGAGGCTAAGAGGTACTCTAAATAGCCAATACTTGGATTTCGCTCTTACCCTGCACAAATATTCCCATATGAAATACTAAACAATCAAACTGTAAAACCTCTGTGCTGAGATAAAACTTCAGTAAACTAAAATGTTTATAGAATAGTCAAATTGACCAATTCTGCAGTCATCCTAGAAGAACCTAACATTTCTTAAGGTTTGGCCATAGAGTTACAGATTCTTCTTATATAGAGAGAGTTAAATAAATATTATGGCCTGTATTCTTTTCAAAAAAATATATTTTATTGATTTTTCACAGAGAGGAAGGGAGAGAGTTAGAAACATGGATGAGAGAAACATCGACCAGCTGCCTCCTGCACACCCCCCACTGGGATGTGCCCGCAACCAAGGTACACGCCCTCGATTGGAATCGAACCCGGGACCCTTCAGTCCACAGGCCGATGCTCTATCCAGAGCCAAACCGGTTTCGGCTGGCCTGTATTCTTCATATTAAACTGTATGCAATAGTTATCACCCTCCAAAAAGAGGTAAATAGTATAAACTTGGGAATATGATAAACGTGGTTCAAACCCAATTAGCAGAGTGACTATGGACAGGTCACTTAACCTCTCGATGCCTTATTATTATTTTTAAAGTACCGTATTTTTCGCACCACCCGACCATAAGACGCACCTGGTTTTTAGAGGAGAAAAATAGGAAAAAAAATATTCTGAACCAAATAGTGTAATAAAATATTTAATAAAGTATAACAGAATAATATTTGAACCATATAAACTGAACAGCAGTCAACAGTGGCATTGAGAACCATTATCACTGTCATTAACACATAAAGACAAAGGTTTGAGTACTCTAGTCTTCTGAAAACCCCAAGAACTCTTGTTCGCTAGAGTCAGAATTCATGAAGACGCAGGCACTTCTTCTATTCGGACCATAAGACGCAGGCACTTTCCCTCCCACTATTTGGTGAAGAAAAAGTGCGTCTTATGGTCCGAAAAATACGGTATATTTTATTGATTTTTTTTACAGAGAGGAAGGGAGAGAGATAGAGAGTTAGAAACATCGATGAGAGAGAATCATCGATCAGCTGCCTCCTGCACACCCCCCACTGGGGATGTGCCTGCAACCAAGGTACATGCCCTTGACCAAAATCGAACCCGGGACCTTTTAGTCAGCAGGCCGACACTCTATCCACTGAGCCAAACCGGTTTCGGCTTGATGCCTTATTTTTTATCTGTAAAATGAGAAGGATAGTTACCTAATGGGTTATCTGTTAAGAACTGTGATCCTATATACAAAATCCTTTGCTTTTGGCTTAAAAAAAAAAAAAAAAGTGGTAGAGATAATCATCAATGCTGCGAAGGGGAAAAAAAAAAAGTGCAAGAGTATATATATAGTCCACAATATAAGACCTAACAGCTGAGTGATAACCTTAAAAGTTCTTCATGTTTTTGTGTTTTATTTTTATATAAACAGCCATAGCAATACAAATAAAGGGGAACCACATTCTTCTTCCTAAAGGCTTTATATAAAACACTAGAGGCCCAATGCACGAAAATTCCTGCAAGAGTAGGCCTTCCTTCCCGGCTGCTGGCACCAACTTCCCTCCGGTAACCAGGTAACCAGGACCCAGGCTGGCATCCCTGCAACCCCCCCACTTTGTCAGGGGACGTCTGGAATGCCCTGGGACCCCTCACAATGCAGACAGACGCTCAACCCCCCGAGTTAAACCAGTCAGGACCAAGGTGCGCTTTCTAACTGCCCAGCTCACTGCCTGGGGAGTGACCGAGAGGGAAGCCAGGAGAGCCTGCGGGTCCCCACGAGCTGAGGGGATCCAGCTAGGAGGCCAGAGAAGCCAAGGCAGCTGGAGTTCTCGGGGAGAGGACTGCAGAGGAGGAAGCTGCACAGCGGACTCTGGAGAGCCCAGCTCAGTATGATCACCACATGTACACGAGGAACTACCTGAGGCTGGACAAATGACAGATTGGAGGGAGTGGTGCCAGGAGCTCAGCAGTGCCAGGAATACAGCCTGTTCCCAACCAGAGTGGAAAATTTAAGGAGCATCAGTTAGGGTGCTAAAAAGAATCTTGTCTCAACAGTGGGCAAAAATTAACCAGAGACCAAACAGAGCTCTGGTCATATCTAACAAAACTTAAAAACAAGAACTGAAAGGATCAAATTATTTCTATGAAAATCAGCTCAATAATATTTATAAATATTAAAAAAATGTCTAGCATCCTACAAGGTAACAGTCACAATGTTTGGCATCCAATAAGAAATTACTAGGCATAGGCTGGCTGGTATGACTTAGTGGTTGAGTGTCAACCATGAACCAGGAGGTTACTTGTTCGATTCCAGGTCAGGGCACATGCCCAGTGTGGGGGAGGGGTGTGTGTGCAGGAGGCAGCTGATCAATGGTTCTCTCATTGATGTTTCTATTTCCCTCTCCTTTCTTCTCTAACATCAACAAAAACATATTTAAAAAAATAAAGGAATAATAAAAATTATCAGCAGCAAATTGCAATCCATAATAGAAAAAAAATCAATCAATTACAACTGATTCAGAACTAATATGTTAGAATTAGTTGACAGAACATCAAAATATCTGTATTCCATACGTGCAAGAAAAATGGTATGTAAAGAGAAAAATGTGACCTGAGAAACAGAAAAAAAAAACAATATAAAAAATCTAGAGCCGAAACCAGTTTGGCTCAGTGGTAGAGCGTCGGTCTGTGGACTGAAAGGTCCCGGGTTCGATTCCGGTCAAAGGGCATGTACATTGGTTGCGGCACAACCCCGGTTGGAGGTGTGCAAGAGGCAGCTGGTCGATGTTTCTCTCTCATCGATGTTTCTAGCTCTCTATCTCTCTCCCTTCCTCTCTGTAAAATATCAATAAAACATATTTTAAAAAAATAAAAATTAAAAATCTAGAGTTGAAAACTACTAGTATGTCTAAGATTTTTTTTAAAAAAACACACCCACAGCGAATTATATTAATGGCAGATGAAACATTGAAGAAGGAAAGATTAGTATACTTGGTAACACCAAAAGAGAAACTATCCAAAAAGAAATATACAGAAAGGAAAAAAAGACTAAAAACACAATGAACATGGAGGCTTGAAAATGACAGAATGATTATGGTCTAAAATATATATGTGTGTGCTGACAACTTTTCATAGTATGCAAAGAATCTAACTCTTGGTCATCTTGAGTGGAAGGAAAAGGAGACGGGGGAGAGCTGTATTTGATATACTGTTTGATATACTACTTACTATGGTTTGCCAAATTCTAAAATTTCATTGTCCCTTTCCACTTCTCTTTACCCTGTACGCATTGATTGGGGTCCTACTCATTTGTTCTCTTTCCTGACCTCCCAGGAAGCTAGAACTCCTGCGCTACCTTCTGGATATACACAGCTTTCCACTGGAATAGCTGCAAGAGATTCGGGTGTTCCTCCAAATAGCTGTTTACTTCCAAATCCTTCTTCCAAATAAAGTGTCCATCCAAAAGGACATTATATTTTAAGTATTAACTGATTTGAGTAATAAGCACTTAGAATGTGTGATTATTCAAATTAACTCTCCTGATTTGTATTTTATTTATTGTTTTGTGTGATTTGCATTTTAAAAGAGGAACCTGTCAATGCATTTAATCTGAACTTTTAAGGTAAGAAATTAATCATGAGGGAGAAAGAGGTATTCTGGCCCAAAGTAATAATACATGAAAAAAATATAGATGAAAAGCAGGAAGTTATAAAACATGCCGTATTTGGGGAATTGCAAATAGTTCAGATTTAGGGATGAGTGGAGAGAGAAAGTGAAGAAAAGGGGAAAATCCCCCAATTTTCTGGGGAGGAGTGAAAGAGCAGGTCAGGGGTTTCACACTGATCCAAGGTTCCACAGGTCTAAGATAAACTGTCACAACAGTTTCCTAATAGCAAGCTAAGTGGGAAAGCCTTCCCTCAACTAAAAAAAGTAGGAGGACCTGCCTTCCTCTAAATGAGAGGCTGGCAAACTGCGGCTCTGGTCCAAAGCTGGGCCACCATCTATTTGTGTACAACCTGAAAGCTAAGCATGGTTTTTCATTTTTAAATAGTTGAAGAATATTTTGAAAATACTAGTAGGAAATTCAAATTCCAGTGTCCACAAGTAAGGTTTGCACTGAAACCTAGCCACCCCTTTCCCTTGAGCACCATCGGACTTCCTTCCTGCCCGCAGAAGAGCTGAACAGCTGTGAGAGGCAGCATGGCCCCAGAGCCAATACATTAACTGTCTAGAGGAGACATTAACAGGATGTGAGTGTCCCTCTAAGTTAAATTTTTCTAAATCTCATCCTCTTTACTTTAAGTCAGTTTGCCTCTCCCAAACTTCTTTTTTTTAAATAATATATTTTATTGATATTTTACAGAGAGGAAGGGAGATAGAGAGCCAGAAACGTCGGTGAGAGAGAAATATCGACCAGCTGCCTCTTGCACACCCCCTACTGGGGATGTGCCCGCAACCAATGTACATGCCCTTGACCGGAATCGAACCTGGGACCTTTCAGTCCGCAGACTGACGCTCTACCACTGAGCCAAACCGGTTTTGGCTCTCCCAAACTTCTTACAAGGGATCTCATAATCAATATTAATTAAAAAGAATATAGTTACATGTAATTTGTGGATATAGAAGTATTTTTGTAATCTGACAAAATAATTGTTGATTTACATTAGCCTATTTTCTACTTAAAGATTCCTTTATAGATGAAATACTAAATTTTAGTCGCAGAACTTTAATCCTGTAATTCTGAACGAATTAAGTATCTCTAGTTATAATTTTAAAAACTATTTATTTTTGTTAATAGTAGCCCAGCTATACCTATATCCTGAGCCATTAATTAAATAAGAAATGTTATTCTAGTATTCTGAAACTAACAGCTCTGAAAAATTCAAGAGGCATGATGAAAAGAATAAATATGCCAACATAAGCCAATCTAACGATATTTCTATGGTATTTGATTTATAATAATAAGTATTATTAAATCAGAGTACTTTCAGGTTTTAATTTTGTTTGTTATATGTTACTGCTATTCTCAATGATCATGTTTTATTGTTGCTACTGATTTAAAAGACTACTAATTCCCAATTTTTGTTTTCTAACACTTTTTTGATACCATTTTTCAAGATTTCAAGGGAAGTGATTAAATTTACTTTCGCTGATTTTCAATTATGTCATTTGTTGGTCCAATTGGCATTTTCAAAACAGTATTTCTACAAAATAAGTTTTAAAATAAAAAGTTCAGTGTTAGAAACTCGTGAGGGATCTGAGCAAGATGTAGAGGCTCAAAGGCAGGTAGATTCATGCCAATCAGATAACAGCATGCTTCATAATGAAATACAATATCCTATTAAAAGTTGAGGGTACTATCCCTTATTTTTGAAGTTATAAGTCATTGACAACATTACATGATCAATAAGCTTTTAAAACTGAGCAAAGTCAAACATGTCAAGAAACCAACTTATAACAAAGTTATCATATCTAATAATATTCATATTGACATTTACTTAGTAATTAGATATAAATGATAAGTCATTCATATACATTGACACAATTAATCCAGGACAGTCAAGACCCTGGAAACTATGTTTTCCTATCTAAAAGGAATAATTCAAGGAAGCAGATGAGCCAAGAGAACAAAAGATTAAATAGAACCCTTATTTGTTTTTTATGAAGAGAAATTAAACTACTCTATATGACTTGGTATGACAGAACTAGAAAGAGTAAGAAGCCGATAATGAAAACAGTTTATCACATGGAAAACTTTTCTACTTTTTAATAGCCAACAACAGAGCTATTTATCTTATGAGGCTGGTAGCATAATGGAAATGTGTGCCAATTTAGAATAGATCTCAATTTTGAAACGATCACTGCCTGTATCCAGAGTTATCAAGTTGCTTACAAGAAAAAATACCACACCTCAAAAGGTGATTGTAAGTGATATATAATACAAATACTTTATGTATATAAATGTGATGTGTATGCAAAATAGGTACACAGTAGATATGCAAAAATCAGGTTATTTCAATAACAGTCATTATTCCTGATGGTTAAGAACAGGGAAGCTAGAGCCAACCTCCTTGGGTTTAAATCCTGGTATTGCCACCTCAGACAAGCTACTGAACCTCTCTGTACTCCTGTTTCCTGATTTCTACAATATGGATATTAATACTTATAAGGCTGCTAAAAGAAATAAATGACATGATATATAGGCATTGACGTAGTGCCTGATGCATAATATGTACTCTGTAATGTTATCTATTTTTACGTAATACTAAAGAGGCCTGGTACATGAAATTCCTGCACACGGGGGGGGGGGGGGGGTCATCCCTCAGCCAGGCCTGTGCCCTCACACTCCGGGAGCCCTTGGGGGATGTCTGACTGATGGGGGGGGGGGGGGGGCCCTGAGCCATCAGTTAGACAGGCTTAGTACTGCCACAGAAGCAGGAGGCTCCCGCCAATGCCACTGTGCCCGCCAGACGTGAGCCCAGGCTTGTGGCTGAGTGGCTCTACCCAGTGGGAGTGAACTGACCACCAGGGGGCAGCTGCTGCATTGAGCATCTGCCCCCTGGTGGTCAGTGCACATCATAGCGACCAGTCATTCTGCTGTTCGGTCGATTTGCATATTAGCCTTTTATTATATAGGATTATAATAATGAACTCATTTTATTCAATAGCGAATTCCCTTTTATTACAAATATTCCATCAAAACCTTGAATAAACCAGAGATGACAATTCCAGAAGTAATCAGTCTCGACTAAATTAATTCATTTACATATTCAATAAATATTTACTGACTATGTAATACCTACACAAAGATTAAAGTGCAGTGGTTAAGAGTATGAATTCCCTAACCCTAATAACCCCTCTTAAAAAGAAAAAAGAAAAAAAAAAGAGAGAGAGAGAGTATGGCCTGCCAAACCAGTCTGTGGAAATGAATCCCCATAACATCTCTTAGTAGCTACATAAACTTGGGCAAACTACCAAACCATGACCCGCCTCAGGTTCCGCTTCTGCACTATGGGCACCTGCAGAGGTGCTGCAGGACTCAATGGAGGTAAAGTGGATGGAGGTAAAGCGCTCAGAACAGTGCCTGACGACTAGGTACAAGGGCTCGATACTCAGCTATTGCCATGCCCACATCCCAGGCACAGCTTAGACAGCAGGAATGTCACGGACTGCTGACAGGGACCCCGACCCTTTTGGTGGGTAGGGGCATGGATAACGAAAACCAACATAAAAAGGAACAATAAGCACTAAAAATCAGTGAAGACAAAACAGGGCATGGGATAGGGGGTGATGGAGGTTTCGAGTTGAGATAGGAAGGCCAGTAAAGAGCTCTCCTGGAGAAGTCACGGGTCTGAGAGAAGCGCATTTCCCGCCGAGAGAAGAGAGAAGAGAGAAGAGAGAAGAGAGAAGAGAGAAGAGAGAAGGGCCCCTAGGAAAAGGCAGGTGTGTAAGGGAATGGCAAATTCGTATGAAGCACTGGAAAAGAAAGGCGGCAGGAGATGCGGCTGTAGAGACCCCAGGTTCCCGGTCACACGGGGCCTTAGACACCGGAGGAGGGACCCAGGATTTTGCTCTGAGACCGAAGGGAATCGAGAAGGTTTTAGGCACAGGAGTGGCAAGAATCAGACCTGCATTTTACACGGCTCACTCTGGCGATGCCGCTGATTTTTTGATGCCAAGGTGTCCTGGATTCAATTATTCCAAAAGTAAGAGAGGGTCATTTAGCATCTGAAAATGGAGACGCTACAGCCGGGCAGACTGCAGTTTCTCAGTTTGGGACTGCGAGGAGAGGGGAGGAGCGGGCCTGGAGTCCAGTGAGACCGTCACTGCATCCTAACAGCGAGCCACTGACTGCAGCCGATGCCACACTCCGGCTGTGTCTGCTGGGCCTCATGTGTGAAGTGTGGCGGAGAAATGTTTAAGAAAGGCTTGACAGCGGTTTGGGAGTGTTGGGGGAGAGGGAAGAGTGAGGGGTTATGGCTCCAGAAGGGAATGCTGGGGACACGACACAGCTAGACCCCAGAGGGACAGCCCACCAGGACGCGGGGCACGGGGCTGGGCATCACTGACCGGTTCCTCGGACGGGGCAGATCTGTGTCAGGGCCACCACAGTGTCCAAGAAACACCAGAGGGATGGGGACTGTCGTTCACCTTCCAACCTGGAGATGTCCTCCGGAGCAATGCAAACTTGGACAGCACATGGTCAAATGCTAAGCTTACCTAACTGCAGAACTAAGGAGAAAGATACAGGAAAAAATAAAGGGGAGGGCAAAAGGGGTGTGCGCTTGGGGTGGGGACAAGTGAATGGGAAGAAAAACCGTTTAATGAGTCAAATGTAACCATATATATTTATGGGATTCTGAGTGTCTTTTCAGGAAAACCAATAGCCGTGTTTTTTCAAGAGCCAGCCTTGGTCTTGGCACGGAAACGGTCAGAGATGAAGATAGGGAGTAGTGGAGAAGAATTCAGAAAGAAACCGAGTCTCTGGAAAAAGTGAGGCTTTTTGCTTCATGGTAAAGGAACATAAATTACTGTCCGGCCGCAGCCTCCGCCTCCCCCCGCTCCCCGGCCAGCCCGGCCCGCGGCCAGCGGCCAAAGCAAACAGCCGCAGCTCTGGACGGAGGGGGACGAGGTTCGGCTGGAACTGGCAGGCAACCCAATGGAATCACTTGAAAGCCCTGCCACAAAATGGAGACTAAATCACCACCGAGGACTTGCACAGATCACAGAAAATGGATATGCCTAGCGCAACCAAAGAACAGATTCCTCACTCCAATTCGTTTCAAAGAAGACAAAAAAACGAACAGAACCGCTAGGAAGGAAGGAAAAAAGCTGAGACAGAGCAAACATACCTGCTCTCTTATCTGCCTTTAATTAAAGCACAGAACACCGTCCCTCTCCTCCTCCCTCAGGTGAAGCCTCCGCCTTCCAGCTACAAAGGGCGGCCAGACAATGGGCCGGTGATTCATTACAAAAGAACACGCTCCGCGGCGGCCGCCACATGGGCTCACTGCGCTATTTAAAGGCACAGTCACCCCCTCGCCAACCTCCCTTATTCCTAACACCTCCCCTCCCCTCCTCTCCGTCCTGATGGAAAACAGATTTTGAAGAAAATGCCAGCAAAGCACTGGGCTGTCCAGAAAGGGAGGGCTTTGTGCTCCACGGAAACTGGCGTCCTGCGCTGCGCGGAGCACAGAGATTTTCTTCCTCGTCCAACGGTAACAATCTTTCCTTTCTGCTCACTATACTCTCCCTTTCAGCAACAAATAACATAACCGAGTCTGAGTCTGAGTCTGGCTAAACATTTTTTAAGATTAATTGGAGTTGGCGTCATTTGCAACTTTGTTTTTCTAATTTCACACATATTATAAAGATGATTTTCCCTCCTATTCCACATTGTTTTTTGCACAGATGTAAGGAGACACAATAATTTGGTTCACATGGTCAGAAATCAGTGAAATACTACTACAACATATACACGAACAAGAGAAAAACCTAGTTATAAAAAATATGGCACTAGCATGTCTGCCATATTAAAATTTTATGATTAAATTCCTATTTGCTTTTTAAAAAAATCTTGAGGATGTGTTTTTATTGATTTTGAGAGAGAGAGAGAGAGAGAGAGAGAGAGAGATGTGAGAGAGAAACATCAATCAGTTGCTGACCTATATCGAACCTGCAACCGTTTTTAGGGTTTAGAACAAAGTTCCAACCAACTGAGCCACCCAGTCAGGGCTCTATTTGCATTTTTAAGGCAAAGCACTGATTACTTATTGTAAATCACAAAGTAGTTTGCTTAGGCAAACAACAAAGAGGCCTTATAAAACTAGAGCAGTAACAATAATGAAGCGCACACACGTGCACGGACTGACACGGATCTAAAGTGTCTGATGAGATGTCAGCCCAGAGCCCTTCTCCCTCGTCCCCTGGGCGAGTGATGGAAACGAAGGGACACAGAAATGCTAAGATCGGAGAAGCAGAACTTATGTGCCAAGTGGTGAAATCCCATCTAATTAATGTTCCTAATACGCTAATCAAGATATTAAACACAATAATAAACCATCTAACTTTGAAAACCAAACCCTACCAGCACAGTTCTTATTTAGACACCCATGTAACAGATCTTATCATATATGTAGATTAGATGTCTGGCTTGACAAACAAAACAAGTTGCCCTCAAACAATAAAACACCTCTTCCCCCCCCCCCCCCAAACACACCCACAAGCCAGGTAAACATTTGGCCGGCCCATCTGGTTATGTCCTTTGATTTTTTTTTCTAGATTACCAACAACTATGCTACATTAACATATAAAGTGTACGCCAAAACAAGTATGATGGAATAGTGAAAACTGACAAATCTGATACTCTATACTTTCCTATTGTGTAAATTCAGGGGGGGGGGGGGCAAAAACAAGTTTCCCTCAGCATTCAGCACAGCCTGAGAAAAATCATGATTTTAGTTTATCTATTATACTTCCTTTTTCTGTGTCTCTTCTGCTCCATCCCTAACATTCAGTGCCTTAAATACCAGTGGAAAGACCACACTATTAGGTGAGCATTCTAGCATGTGCTTACACATGCTTCACCAGCTCCTGCAGAAACCAAGGGAAGGGGCATGCTCCAAGAGGTATAAAAATCCTAGTTTACATTACTCTCTCACCGATTTAAAAATGTATATAATGAAAAGTCAGCTAGTTGCAAAGCCTTCATAGCAGCTGAGAAAGAACAGAGCCAATGCCCTCTGATAGTGCCAGCTAATGCAAACGGAACGAGGGCTCCAGGGCTAACAAGGACCGTCTCCCAAGCAACAAAGGGAATGCAGAAATTGGTTTCCTCTATGGAAATTTTTTTTTAAAAAAAGTAAAGCAATATTTCAAGAGAGCCTGACAATGAAGGGATAAGAAAAAGAAGAGAAGATATTTTAAGGGTCTCCACTTTCTGAAAGAGGGAGAGATTTCTTGATAGGTCCAAACTGGGATCTAGTGAAGAATTACCGTGGAAAATGTTCTCTGAAAGTCCCCTTTCCTCCAGGTCACGCTGAGGAAACCTGCCTAATGCGTCCACCTCCCCTCAGCACTGCGGGGCCTTATATAACATGTCACAGAGCGGGTTCCAGCTCCCGAGCCCATGCCTCTGTCCCAACGGCTGGCGACTCTCGCCCTCCGGTGGCCACTGGAAGAGGCAGAGAAGAGAGGATACAAAAAGGGGCAACCTCCTTAAAAGGAAGCGCTGCCCTGTGAGGAGACGTCCCCACGGAGCATGAGCGCCCGCAGTGAAAATGACCCCAAGTCTGAGACTAAAGGACATGAGCGCTCTACGGCGCAAGCAGATGATTTCTGGCCGATAGATCACATACTCCTCATCCCCTCTCTGCATAAAGGAAACGGGGGCAGGAGCACACAAAAGGGTGGCAGTGCCGGGGGGACCTCGGAAGAGTATGCACCTTCCATTTGTCAGGAATGACTTGCTAAAATGCAGATTAGATATTGCCTGGCATAACGAGAGAGAGAGAGAGAGAGAGAGAGAGAGAGAGAGAGAGAGAGAGAGAGAGAGAGAGATCCCATTCTCCCATCTCCCACTCCCTCTCCTTCAAACGCCTTTTAAGGCCCCCGATGGTCATCTGTGCGCTCAGACGGGTCCTGTCCGAGCTTTACCTGCCTCAGCCGCACCTGCATAAGCTCCTGTGGTTCCTACTGAGACCATTCTCCGCCAGGAACAAAGCCAGGAAAATGGCAACATTTTCCTAGTCTTCGTTTTTAATAAACCATCTGGAGCGAAAGTAGCAAAACTGCAATTCCATAGCCAATCCTGAGAAACCCAAGTGGACTGGGAATCGGGTTTCTCCCTAACGCACATTCCTCCGCAATTCTTAAAAGGAAGCCAACCCCTCGCCCCTCCTCCGGCAGTCCGCGAGAACCTCTCCTACCTCGGCGGTCTCTCCCTCGCTCTCCCTCCCTCTTCTCCGAACCAAGACAAAGAGGTAGACAAATCCCCACAGGGTTTTCCCGAGCCGCAGCTGCACGTACAGGAAACGGGAATGTGCTGCGGAGGGGGCGGGGAGGGAGGAAGGCTGCAGATCCATCCCTCCTTCCCTCTCGCTCTCAGGAACTCAGCACACACACACTTTTCGGTTGATAAGAATAAATCTGGTCTTCTCTAAGAAGGCAATAATAATTCAAACTCTAATGGCTGTGCCCCACCCCCGCATCTTTACTTCGATCCCAGAACCGGGAAAGGAGCCCACGGAGGAAACACGCATCTTACCTGAGTTACCATTTTCTTTTTCTCCATAAACCGAGGGAATAGGAGGAGCACCGGAGAGCAGAGGCTCCGCGCACCTTCCGCGGCCGCCCTTCCGCCCTCCCCCGCCGGGCTCTAAGGGGGTGATCGATCTCCCTTATCCCCTTCCTTTTTCTTTCTAGTGTTTCTTCCTTTCCTTTCTCTTCCTCTCTGGCAGTCTCTCCCCCTCCTGCTCGCGCCAGCTCCCTCCCATATCTCAGGCAGATGGTGAAGGAAGCCCCACCCCTGAATGCCTGAGGCAATTAATCAGAGGAGCGCCCCACCTCTTCCTCCTCCTCCTCCTCCTCCTCCCCCCGCCCCGCCCGCGGCCCGGCGCCCAGCTCCACAGGCAGGCCCGCCCGCCGAGCGGCGGTTCGGTGTGTGCTTGGCGCACGCATGTGCGTGTGTGTGTGTGTGTGTGTGTGTGTGCACGAGTGTGCGTGTGTGAGGGAAGACGGGGGAGGGGGAGGGGAGGGGCAGGCGCCATGTGCAGGCATATTTTGAGGAGTGAATCTGCGACGGTGACATTAACTGTGTGGCACTGGAAGCATTTGTAGCTTACAATAGTTAATACGGATTTAGAATATTCCACCCATGAATATGTAATAAACAAGAAATGAAACCATTTTAAAAATATATATATATTTCCACTGATGAACACTTTATAGATGTGGTGGATTTAATGAAACATGTGAAAAGCTGCTGGATGGCCACTGACTGGAAAGGTTTTCAAGGAACGGGAGGGAACATGCAAGCATCCGCTGGAACTAACCCAGTCCAGTGACTGAAAGGACTAACGGAGGGAGGAAGGAATGAGAGTGCTCATTTTTTTACCGTAAAGAACCTGGGGGTTCTGAAAAAGCTGTCTGCTTAAACATGACTGCTTAAGGCTTCTGGCTTCCTTAAAAATTCTGGCTAACTGAGAACTTACCCTTTGTAATGCCCGGGCTCCTGTATTTCAGCCTCTATCGAAAAACATAAACCTTTTCTTACATGCACACTGGACATCTGTGTCGTCATTGTAATCAGTAACTGTTACTATGGGTTACTATGGATATACAAGGTTTGGGAGAATATTGAATGTAAGAGTTTCTCTTACTAAAAGGAAATAATGGAAAAAAAGCATCAAAGATGCGCTTCAGTTCAGAATTCCTGGTCTAAGTTCTAACTGGGGCCTTTACAAGTAAATGCCCTTGGAAAAGTTTTGACCTCTGAGTATAAATTTTATAATCTTCCTATTTTATATTATTAAATATTCAAATAGAACAATCTATGTGAAGGTTTAATGAGTTTGTCGTTTTTTTATTGTCTCATAAAATAGATTTTCTAATTTTTTAGTATTCCAATAAGATCCTAAAGGATTTTATATGTTTTAGTTATGCTATATTTATTATGTTATAATCCCTAACAGATTACTCAAAGGGGAAAGAGATTAATTCCAAAATTAAGCTTCCTATTTTTATAATACACAAATAAAGAAAT
Source organism: Vespertilio murinus (assembly GCA_963924515.1). NCBI lineage: Eukaryota > Metazoa > Chordata > Mammalia > Chiroptera > Vespertilionidae > Vespertilio > Vespertilio murinus. The sequence continues at coordinate 189,237,713 of OZ004707.1, forward strand.
AAAAATTAAAAATCACAAATCACATTGAGAATACATAGTTTTTTGCTCCCTCTATAAGAAATGTTTGGCAAAATGTATAACCACACTTATCAAAAATTTACTGTATAATAATGTTGGTTGGTACATTACCAATATAATACCACCATACTCCCACTCAAATTAATAATTATTCAAACAATTCCGTGAAGAACATAGGAGCGAGGGTGGGGGTAAGGGGGAGAGATCAACCAAAGGACTTGTAAGCATGCATATAAGCCTGACCAATGGACACAGACACCAGGGGGTGAGGGCATGAGGGAGGGGACAGGAGGGGTAATGAGGGAATAAGGACACATATGTAACACCGTAATCAATAAAGAAATTTACAAAAAAGAGAACATAGGAGCCTGGCGGGTGTGGCTCAGTAGTTGAGTGGCAACCTATGCACTAGGAGGTCACGTTCGATTCCCAGTCAAGGCACATGCTCAGGCCTCAATTGCCAGTGGTGGGGCATGTAGGGGGTAGTCAATAAATTATTCTCTCTCATCACTGATGTTCCTATCTCTCTCTCCCTTCCTCTCTGAAACCAATAAAATTCTTTAAAAAGAAGAATAACACAGGAACTAACTAACCACCTATAGGCCCTAGACAAACTGGCACAATCAGAGCTGTTTGCTGATGCCCACAATACCTAAGAGCACTATTTTGGGCATTTTCAGACATCTGTACACTTTTGCTATAACCCATAATATGTAAAGAATCTTTAAACATTAGGAAAAACACATGATGAGAAAGAAATAGATCAGTACTAGGCTTGTTCTTATTTAACACTTTTAGAAATGATCTGGAAGATAGAACATATTGCGTTCTCTAAATTTGCAACTGAAAAGCCATTAGGAGATAAAATGGAGTCAAATTTTTTAAAAGGAAAGTGAGTAAGCAGAACACAGGTAGGTGAATTCCTCTGAAAGCAGGGGCAACCTGGTGTACTTTTGGAGGAATCTAAATCCTATTGATGGGATAATTATATTTTCAATTCTGATATAAGAAATAAACCTGAGAATCACTGTATACCATTCTCTAAATCCACTGGCCCATTATAGTGCCAGGGCAAAAACCCGACACCAGGAAGAGAGACTCCCCAACTCCCTGCCACACACACACACACACACACACACACACACACACACACACCCCTTAGGAAAGCACAGCTATCTTGAAGCAGCCTCTACACATAAAGACAAGGCCCCAAGAAAAGAAGTGTGTGTGTGTGTGTGTGTGTGTGTGTGTGTGTGTGTGTGAAATAAAAAGGCAAATGCGAGACCCCCACATACAAAAGTCTAGGATTGGGTCTAGGAGAAAGGTTTCCTTAGGCCTGGTGTTCATGCCTCCTTTCTAAGTTTAGGACCAACATTTCCTACTGCAAATCATAAGCTTATGCAGGTCATTAGCACAAGTTAGTATGAGCTAAAGCAAAAATAAATATTAAAATGATTTTTATAAACTCACTAAATAACAGGATCATTGTGAGCTCTGGACAAACTCAAGGATATTTTCAAGTGTGCCCTGACTTTAAGGCTGCCATCAGAGAGGACGATTTGCTCGCTGGTCCCGAGGGAGAGAAGAGCAGTGAGCAGCCGGGCTCTGGTCCAGCAGAACCGGAGTCCCCGGCGGTGCTCCACGGAGAGCTCAGTTCTGGGCTTTTCTGGGTGGGTATGGGGCCGGGGCAGAGGGCCAGCAAACATGGAGTAAGAACGTCAGCTCAGGGAGGAGACCACATCCACCCCCGTGGTTCAACCCCAGCCTACAGCACAGTGCCTGGTAGGTACTCAGTGAACATCTGTCAAATAAAAGAATTTCTTCTAGTTGTCTCAATTTCTCCATCGCTTCCTTGATGTTTTATGCAACCCCAGAACTCTAGCTTCCTTCCCCCCAGACTTTTCGATGGAAATTGATCTTCCTGCAGTCACCAGTCTGATGGTCAAAGTCAATGGACATTTCACATTTTCTCTGTCTTAGCTGTGGGTTTTGGCACTCTCACCTTTAGGAAATTCTCAGCTTAAAATGACACCAGTCTTTCCTGATTTTCCTCTCTTTGTGTTCACTGACTTCCTTCTCAGTTTTCTTCCTGTCCACCCTCTCTCTACATGTTGCTATTGCTGGAGGTGCCCTCAGACGTCTATTTACCTGCACACCGCAGACCCTTCACCTGGGGGCAGAGCGCCTCCCACAGGCGCCCCTGCGGAAGTCTGTTTACATATGTACACCCTGTGCAGAGCATCCGTAGGATCCATCGGTCTCCGAAGGTACAAACCTCAAAGAAGTTCAATACTGCTGAATAGGTTTGCTGTCGGGGATGTAACCCATCCCATCGCTGTAATCACCACCCATTTACCCTGACCTCCACCTTTCTGTGTCCGCTCCACATGTCTTCTGAACTCCAGATGCAGAAATGGAACTGCCAGCCCGGCCAGTGCTGCTCAGTGATCAGAGGTTGGCCAGGGCTCAGAAGGGTCCTAGGCTTGATCTGGGGCCCAGTAGGGGCGCATGCAGGAGGCAATCAATCAATCAATGCACCTCTCTCACAACCAAGAGAGGTTTCCCTCTCTGTCTTTCTCTCCACCCTCCCCCCCCTATGCCCCCCCCCCTTCTCTCTTTCACTTGCTATAAAAACCAATGGAAAAAATACCCTCTGGTGAGGATTAACAACAACGAAAAACCAACTGTCAAAGAGTGGTCAACTCATTCAGGAATCTCTAACTTAAAAGTCCAAAACTAAATTCTCAAAGTTTAGTCATTCATTCACTTAACAAATGGTTGGGGGGGGGGGGGTAAACAAATGGTTGAGTGCCTACTATGGGGAAACGAGTGAAGGACAAAGGAGATAAAAACCCCTCGGTGTGAAGCTTGGATTCTAGGTACCCATCGCACCATGTTTGCTGTCTTAGGGAACGGTTACGTTTCATGGCTGGATAAATAGCTGCCATCTTTGTAATTTACACTGCGGTGGCTTCTCATCAGGCAAATACTTATTAGCTCACTTCATCCTCGTGGCAAGATATTTTAATCTCCTTCTACCACTCTGCCCCTCTGAGCTTCTTGCTACTGCCAGAGCAATCTTTCCAAACGCCGCCTCATTGTGCCACTTCCCTGACTCAAATTCCCAACTCTTCCCACAGCCCCCAAGGGGGGAATCCTAACTCTTAAGTGGCGCCTAACATGTAATCTGGCCTCCGAATGCTTGTCAGAGTCACCCCCCTCACCCTTCCCGCCCCTGCCATACTGAACAACGTGCCATATGCAACTAGCTCCTCAAGGACACAGTGGTTCTGCTTTATGCTTACTCCTCTGAATATGGCCTTCTGTCTGTCTAGTGCACCCTTCAAGGCTCACTTCCTGGACCCCCTAGTTCAGAAAGCCTTCCTGACTATCCCGCTCCCTGATGTGGGTTAGGCTCCCTTTGTCCCTGTGCCTCAGAGCCTAACCTGCAGCTCACAGCTGTTGGGGTCAGTGTGTCTGTGTGACTGTGACTGGACTGTGAGCAATCTGAGGACAGGAGTTGTGTGTTTCAAATCCGCAGTCCCTAACCCAATACCTGAATTCACAGTAGATGAATAAATGTTTGTTGAAATCAAACAATAATGCCTTGATTTCTATCACTAGCCATTCATTTATCCATACATGATACCTAAGAATAAAGAGTATCTATGAGGTTATCAAAATATTATAAAAGAGTGGGAGAAAGGCCTATTTTCAACTTTATTATAATAGTTCAGATTCTAGACAAAATAACTCATTGATTTAAAAACTCACAACTTTAGGTGCTCTTGCCCTTTACAATTTCACAAAGATGTGACTCAACTTCTCTCCCTTCCACCCACGTACCAGCAATGCCATACATAAAAGCAGGTCCCAGAGTCCCTGACTAGAAGGCAGGTTTTGCTCATCCTTTCCCAGGCTGCCCCTGGCACCCAGTGAAAGGCAACATTAAAGGGACAGCATTTCCTGCAATAATAAAAACTTGTTAATATAACAGCTCTTCACACACGCCCCCACACAATAACCCTAATTAAATGTAAATAACAATTTACACCTAATAGATACTAAATACCTTCTCAGAAGCATATCAATAACACTTTAATATTCTTTGCCCCAAGATTCCATTTAATATAAATGTAGTCAAATTATAGCTAAATCTATTATTTCCTAGCTTCTTTTCTCTAGTTCAAACAGGGTTCTCTTATACAGAACCCATTCTAGAAAATAAGATTGGATCAGAATTTGAAATCAACTATTTTAGACTTTATATGCTTATAAAATCAACTAACACTCATATTTATTTCTTGTCCCCCAAAATCAAACCTTTAGAACAAGATCACAAATAATATACACTGAAACACAGTGACATCAGAGAAATTAAAATGAAAATAACTTCATAAATTATTATCTAGATTTGGGAATATACTCATATATTTAAAAAGCCCAAACTTTAGACAACTAGAATCAAATAATTAAAATTATGTATATAGTCTCTATATTCTAAGAGAGATTATGAAAAAGGTTCTCAGTTAAATATTAAAAAGGCATGGGGGGGTTAACAAGTTTATCAATAACTAGATTATAAAAAAATTAAGCCCTAGCCAAGTAGCTGGGTAGCTCAGTTGGTTATTAGAGCAACATCCTGATACTCCAAGGTTGTGGGTTCGATCCCCAATAAGAACACATACAAGAAGCAATCAGTGAATGTATAAATAAGTGGAACAACAAATTGATGTTTTTTTTCCTATCTTTCAAATCAATCAATAATAATAATAATAATGAAAATAATGGCCAATTAACGTGTGAAAACTGAGATGCTGTTTCTCCAAAATTAAAATATGTTATATCTCTCTGTCTTTTTCACCACTACCACTAAATCCTGTGCTGGCACACAGTAGGTACTCAATAAAAAATTCTTAAGATGAGAAAGCAAATAATGCATAAGTCACTCTAGACCAGTGGTCCTCAACCTTTCTAATGCCGTGACCCTTTAATACAGTTCCTCATGCTGTGGTGACCCCCAACCATAAAATTATTTTTGTTGCTACTTCATAACTGTAATTTTACTTCATAACTTTAATTTTGCTACTATTATGAATCGTAATGTAACTGTCTGTATTTTCTGATGGTCTTAGGCTCTACAGCAGCGGTTCTCAACCTGTGGGTTGTGACCACATGCGGCTCCTTGGCCCCTTGAATGTGGCTCGGCGTTAGAACCACTTCTTCAAAATAGACTCGCCCAGACCAAAACCAACTTCTGTGCATGGACCACAAAGTTTCAAACGCACTGTACATGAGCGCCCGCACGTGGTATTTTGTGTAAGAGCCACACTCAAGGGGCCAAAGAGCTGCATGTGGCTCGCAAGCCGCAGTTTGCCAACCACTGCTCTAGGGCATTCTGAACACCAGAGCATAGGCTAGGCAAATTTACCTTTTATTTATTTACTAGAGGCCTGGTGCATGAAGATCATGCACTTGGGGGGGGGGGTCCCTCAACCCGGCCCGACCCTCTCGCAGTCCAGGAGCCTCGGGAGGATGTTTGATGGGTGGCTTAGGCCTGCTCCCTGCACTAGTACAGCCTTAATGCTGCCGCAGAGGTGGGCGTGGCTCCGGGACCGCTGCCATGCTTGCCAGCTGTGAGCCCGGTGGTCAGTGCGTGTTATAGCGACAGGTCATTCTGCCATTCAATTTGCCTATTAGCCTTTTATTACATGGGATTTTTGAAATATATTTCTTTATTGATTTCAAAGAGGAAGGGAGTGGGAAAGAGAGACAGAATCATCAGTGATGAGAAAGAATCATTGATCAGCTGCCTCCTGCATGCCCCCTTGGCTGGAACTGAACCCAGAGATCTTTGACGCTCTATCCACTGAGGTAACCCCGCTTGGGCCACATGTACCTTTTAGATAGGTAACTTTCTATCTCTCAGTCTTCTAGGTGCCTTAAGTTGTACTTGTCTGTCCTCAATCCTCAAATCAGGACACTAGTTACACTCCCGATAATGTAAGGTTCTGCTTCTTCCTCCTCCGACTGCCCATTTACCTCAAAATGATAATCAGTGCGAATGTGTTCAATCAGTAACAGGTCAAGTAAAACTGCTTCAGGAAAAACTGTGATAACAGGCAAACCCCAATAACAGTTACATTCCCCCCCACACACACTTATTTTATTGTGGTAACATACACATACCATAAAATTTACAATGTTAGCCATTTTCAAGTATACATTCAGTGGTTATTATATATATTCCTAATGTGGTACCATCACCACCATCCATCTCCAGAATTCTCAGTGGTGAGAGTGTTGACCCATGGACTAAAGGATTATGGATTCAATTCCCAATCAAGGGCATGTAACTCGGTTGAAGGTTCGATTCCCCAGCCCCGGTCTAGGTGCTTGTGCGAGACAACCAATTGATATTTCTCTCTCTCCCCCTCTCCTCCCTCTCTTCCACTCTGTCTGAAAATAAGTGGGAAAAATATCCTCAGGTGAGGATTAACAACAAAAGAACTCTTCATTTTTAAAAACCGCAACTCTATATGCATTAAACAATACTCTCCATTCTCCTTGCCCCCGGAGTCTTGGAAACCACCACTGTACTTGGTCTCTATGAATCTGACTATTCTAGGCACGTCCTCTAAGTGGAACCATGCTGTACGTGCCTTTCTGTGCCTGCCTTACGTCACTCAGCATAGGTTCTTCCCTGCTGCCGCTCACTTCAGAAGTCCCTTCCTGTTTAAGGCCGGCAGTAGCCCCTGTATGTGTGCACCCTGTTTTGGTTATCCATTCACCACTGACGGCCACTTCGATCGCTGCATCTACCTTTTGGCTATTGTGAATAATGCTGTATGAACATGGGTGAGCAAATATCTCTTCAAGACCCTGCTTTCAATTCTCTTGGGCATACATCCAGAAGCAGAATTGCTGGATCATATAGTAATTCTACTTTTAATTTCTTTGAGGAACCACCATACTGTTTTCCACAGTGGCTGAACCATTTTACATCCCCATCAACAGTGCACAGGGTTCCAATTTCTCCACAACCTTGCCAACACTTGTTTTCTGTTTGACTGACAGTAGCCATCCCAACAAGTTATATTTTAACCATCCAGTCAGAGGCAGTAAATATTTAACACAAAGGAATAATTTCAGAAACAATTTCTCAAGTAGATTTTTTTGTCTGAGCAAGGATATGATATTCATTGTCCTTTAAATCGTCTCTAGCAAGCCCCTATCTCCTTACTGTGCCTGTATTTTAAACTGAGTTAGCCCAGGTTTGGTTCTACAAAAATTCCAACTAATAAGCTATTTCAGTCGCACACTCTTAAGACGGACATGATTTTATTAATAAGAGCAATGAAAGGTCAAGCACCTAAAATATTTTATTGCCTCACGTGGAGGAGATGCACTTTGTTTCATTATCTCTACCCTAGCAAATCTAGAATAGAGTGATACCGAGGGGCTCGGACCAACATCCCCCTTTGCCCTCCCTCCCCTGCCAAATCTCAGTTTAACTTTACTCTACTGTGGGCAGGTTCGCATCTAAGGATTCAACCAACTTCAGAGAGAAAACAGTATTGTGATCTGTGGTTGGACCCCATAATTTGTATGGGAAAATATTGTTTTCCATTGGGGGTTGATTGAATCCTCAGATGAGAAATCCCCAGATACAAAGGGCTGACTGTATTTATTGAAAAAACAAAACTCACATATAAGTAGGCCAGCAGAGTTCAAATCCATGTTGTTCATGGGTCAACTTAACTTTAAAAATAGGTGCAAAACCTTCATTGAAAAAAATACTTTCCCGGTAACACTGTAATAACCGTGCATGGTGCCAGGTGGTACTTGAAATATTTGGGGGGTGGAGGGACCACTTTGTAAAGTAGGTGATTGTCTAACCACTAATACAAAACAAAATGAAATAAGATAAAATACTTTTAATCATGTCCTCAATAATTTCCAATTATCTAATGCACTGGTACAGAATCACAACTATTATGCAATGATGAGCTTTGACTTAATAAGAATATAACAAAAGCTAAAAAAGAAAATTTTATAACCACAGTTAAGCATTTGGGTAGCAAATTGCCATCTATCACCAATTACAAAGGTACTAAAAGAAAACTGTTACTTTAACAGATTTAACATTTAAAATTGTATAACAGTTTTGGATTCTTCAACTTAAAATTGTTTTTTTAATCCCATTAATTTCCTTTATGTGGTGTAAAGAAGGGTATATTTTTAAATTTTAACACCCCATTACCTGGCATTCTAAGCTACTTTAATTTCAGACAGAATAAACCTACCCACAGGAGCAAGCCAGGGAAAGTGCTGTTTCAAATACAGAACACCACATTCACTAGAACTAAATTTTAATGCTCCCAAATATTTCTGGGGGCAAATTCACTTTATCATAAATGGATACAATATTACTGTAAAAGACTTTATCAAACCTGCCATAATTTCTAAACAGAAAATCTACTCTACAACTTTTATTGGGGGGGGGGCAATTTTCTACATAAAAAAATTCATTTACATATTAAAATTGTTTTTATTATATTTCCAATTACTTCCATCTTCGTTGGAAACACTTTGATGTTTCAGTTCTTTTCTTCAGACAATTTTGCTTATATTATAGTTATTACGAGTCCCTTACTTTGCTACATGGGTCTCAGAAATGTACTGCTCACACATGTTTCTCTTCAAAAACATATTAATATTTACTTGTAAGAAGCTTTGCTTCTAATCTAGCCTCATGACATTTCCAGCCTTAGCTATAATATAGACCGATCTATTGTTTTATGCAAGTAGAGAAATAAATCATAGATAAATGAGACCCACAAATATATAAAAACTTCATTATGGTAAATATAATATGCTCTTAATTTGAGTAACTCAAAAAATGGAAACTGTACATAGTTCAAATAAAACATATAGTATAGACCAATGGGTTAGAATCTAGTTAAAGAGGCAACCACATCGCCTCCCATGTGACTTCAATACTGGTGACTTGACTTGGCTGAGCTGTGAGTTGACTCTGGAGGCTTCCCCATCAGGTCCAATTGAGAACAGCTTGGTTTTGCCCTGGCCCGCATGGCGCTGCTGTTAGAAAGTCCGCCTGCGCACCAAAGGGTTTGCCGGTTCGATTCCAGTCAGGGGCATGTACCTGTTTCAGGTTTGACCCGCACATGTGGGAAGCAACCAATCGATGTGTCTCTCTCACATCAATGTTTGGGGTTTCTCTCTCTGTTTCTTTCTCTCTCTCTCTCTCTCTTCTCCTCTTCCCTCTCCCTCTCTCTTTCCCTCTCCTTTCCTACCTTCTATTCTCTAAAAAGCAATGGAAAAATATATCCTCCTGTGAGGATTAACAAACAAAATTTAAATTAAATTTAAAAATAGCTTGGTTTAGCCTTTTGGCTAAATACCTAATAAATATACTGGTTAGTCACTATCTTTAACCTTATGTATTTCTGTCCAACTTAAACTCAAGAGCCAATTATTAGAAAAATGACCAAAGAAAAAGATAACTGCCAAGAAAACACAAATAAACGGAAACAAACCGAGAAACCAAGTAGTATCTATAATTCAGAAATAACTGTATTAACCATTTTTATTTTCCTGATCTAGGTTACCAGCACAATTAGTTAATATTTCAAGGAATCCACGACAAATGCAAGATCACCTGGTCCGACCCCTTCATTTATACACAAGGAGAGTGGGGCCAAGGAGCAAAGCTAAGTGGACGGGAACAGGGAGGTGGCTAACCTCACAGCCTGACTCAGAACCAAATTGCCCAGGAGCAGGCTTGGTAATGGCCTCACGTTTTCTGGTCCTAGATTTCAACAAGTTAATAACCAAGATACCACTTATCCTACCACAAAAATTATCTAAAATGTTAAGTGCAGAGTATGTCTTCTACCTTTCTTAAAAATACAGCAACAACATTTGGAAACTGCCATCTATGCTTCTCATCTACTCAAAACAAAGCCTGAAGTTTATATGATATGGTGGCTTTATGTTATTTATAATGCCAAGCCCACTCTGTTTAAAATACACACATGTGCGCACACACCCATGGACACTGAAGCTTCAGAACTTCTAGAGTTGAAAGCAACCACCCCTGCCCAGCCTTCAATACTACGTAAAACTCAAACTTCCTATTACAGCAAATTAGCAAAAAAACCAAAACAAAACAAAAAACCCAAAAACCACTTTGGGAAATCAACACTCTGAATAGTACCAGGTCAAAAGACAGAAAGCTTACAAGCATTTCATTCCACCGTAAAACCTTCACCTCATTCAAAGAGTATCTGGAAAGCAAGTGAGAACCCTTGGCTTACCTGGACAACAGGATATTGATAATCCATACAATATACACCATACATAGCAATGGGGGGAAATCTTCGGATAAAGATAGGACAAAAAGTGCCTCAGCTTTTGCCTTGCTTGAACTAGCTGTCCTGTCCAGAGGAATTAGGCAGCACCAAAAGGTCCTTGGCTGACTCCCAGTCTACGCAGATAGGTATGCTGGCTCAGATGAAGCCGGCGCTTGGCTCAGCCCAGGCTTCCACCCAATAAGATTCCACACTACACAGAAGAAACGGTCAGGAAAAAGCAAAAAGCTCCAGCTGAGCTATTAGCTATAAACTGAAAACTACACTAGAGATTTGCTGTTACTGTTGGCTTGACTGACAACTCCACCAAAAACTTGAGGCAGAGAATGACAGCCAGGGAAGGGAACACGGCTCCTTAAGGTGCCACGCGAGAGCAGTAGGAAGCACAAGGCATCCAGGGTCCAAAAATGATATATATGTTCCCGGCTTTCAGTGCGTCAGAGGAACACTCCCAATCCAAGCTCGGCCAGGCGGATGGGACTGGTATTATTTCTCTATTCCTTCTTGGGCAAGATTGCGCGCACGCGCAGACACACACACACACACACACACACACACACACACACACACACACACCGCCTCTTCTCCATGTCTCTGGCAGGGACAGGTGTTAGGATTAGCAGTATAAAACCCTCGTGTCATGAAAAGGAATGGGAGAAAAAAGAAGTTACACTGCGACATGCAGTACAGGGATCGCTTTCATGACACCGTATGTTTGTGTATCATTTAACACCCCCTTCGCTCTGCTTCAGCAGAGGCCGGGACAGCTGGCAGGATCCGCACTAGAAGAGAGGAAGGTGGCCCCAACTCGGAGGCAACATGAGTCTACTGGGGACCTTCAGATATGCGAGATACTCGCTCAGCTGTTCCAATCAAACATGCAAGGATTAACTCTGGCTGCCTGCAAAAAGGTGGGGGTGGAAAGGTCTTTTCAGAAAAGCCAGTTGCTTTCCCGTTTTAGGAAGCTGCTATCCCCAGCCTGCCATTATATAAAAGCACACATGTGAGCACATATTTCTATAGCAGATATTAAAAGCTCTAACAAACATGGGCAGGTGCTAAGCCAGTCAGGTTAAAGAGGTGGCTTTCGGAGCCTAAACGGCCCATCTAAAAACCAGACAACTGCTAAGAAATTTTTTCAGAAAACAGGGCACAGAAGGAGCAGAATGTGAAAATAAATGCATAGTAAGAGACATACCACTTACAACTATCGCTCCTGAGAAATCCCCTACTGGGGGCAATCACTCAAAGGTTCAAAATGATACATAATTCTAAATTAGCATCAGGGGTTACGATCTCCCTTATCTTGGAGTGCTGGTAATATTATAACATGTTTTGGTAAGATAAAACCATGAGGATTAAACACAACTGTGAGGCATTTGTGAGAGTTGTGTATTACTGTGCTCCGCCCCCACCAGTGTAATTTTTCTCCTTTTATAGTCATTGCAACTTATTTTAGGATTGTTTAGAAAATCGTTTTTCAAGAGTCAAAATGCCTTAGTATATCTAAGATAGTTTCCTTGGTTAAGTATCTACCTTCAATCTGCACCAACCATAACCGCAGGTACTGTAAGTTTTGCCAAGTATTGGATAACCAGAAAATATGTACTATTCTTCTCTTTTCTACTCTCTCATCCTTGTGGTTTTTATCCCCCTTTCTTTCCCTTCTGCCTATGCCACAATCCTACCAAGAGTGTTTGTTCAAAGATACTAGCTAGGACTTAGGTGAGAATGCTTTATAAAGATTGCTGGGAGTTATACCAAGCATTCAAAGAAGAATTAAAGCCTATCCTCCTCAGAATATTCCAAAAAAATTCAAGAGGAAGGCAGACTTCTAAGGTATTTCTATGAAGCCAGCATCACCCTAATTCCAAAACCAGATAAAGACACCACACAAAAAAGAGAACTACAAGCCAATATCCTTGATGAATATAGATGCTAAAATCCTCAACAAAATTCTAGCAAATCAGATCCAGCGTTACATTAGAAAGATCATACACTATGACCAAGTGGGATTTACTCTGGAGATGCAAGGATGGTACAATATCCGAAAATCAATAAATGTGATACATCACATAAACAAACTGAGAGACAAAAATCACATAATCATATCAATCGGTGCAAAAAGAAGGATAGAGAGCCAGAAACATCAATGAGAGAGAAATATCGATTCAGTTGCTTCCTGTACACCTCCCACTGGGAATGTGCCCACAACCAAGGTACATGCCCTTGATAGGAATCAAACCTGGGAACCACCAGTCCACAGGCCAATGCTCTATCCACTGAGCCAAACCAGTTAGGGCACAACACTCTTTCTTTCTTTCTTTTTTTTTAAAAATATATTTTATTGATATTTCACAGAGAGGAAGGGAGAGAGATAGAGAGCTAGAAACATCGATGACAGAGAAACATCGACCAGCTGCCTCTTGCACACCCCCTACTGGGGATGTGCCCGCAACCAAGGTACATGCCCTTGACCGGAATCGAACCTGGGACCTTTCAGTCCGCAGGCCGATGCTCTACCACTGAGCCAAACCGGCTTCGGCACAACACTCTTTCTTGATAAAAACTCTCAGCAAAGTGAGAATAGAAGAATCACACCTCAAAATAATAAAAGTCTTATATGACAAACCTACAGCCAACATCATACTCAATGAGCAAAAACTAAACTCATTTCCCCTAAGAACTGGAACAAGACAGGGATGCCCACTTTTACCATTTCTGTTCAATATAGTACTGGAAGTCCTAGCCAAAGCACTCAGAAAGAAGAAGAAATAAAAGGCATCTAAATTGGAAAATAAGAAGTAAACTGTCCTTATTCATAGATGACATAAATACATAGAAAAACCCAAAAGACTCCATCAAAACACTAGATAAATTAAATAAATTCATTTATTACTAGACCTAATAAATGAATTTGGCAATGTAGCAGGATACAAAATTAACACCCAGAAATCTATGGCCATTTTATACACCAATAATGAACCCACAGAAAGCGAAACTAAAAAAACAATCCCATTTACCATTGCACCAAAAAATAAGATATCTAGGAATAAACTTAACTAATGAGGTAAACGACCTGTACTCGGAAAACTAGATGACAATGAAAAAAGAGATAGAGGAAGACATAAACAAATGGAAGAATATACCATGTTCATGGATTGGTAGAATCAACATAATTAAAATGTCCATACTACCCAAAGCAATCTACATATTCAATGCAATCCCCATTAAAATACCAATAGCATATTTCAAAGGTTTAAAACAAACTCTCCAAAAATTCATCTAGAATTTTAAAAGACCCCGAATAGCCACAGCAATCCTGAGAAAGAAGAACAAAGTTGGAGGGATCACAATACCAGATATCAAGCTATATTACCAAGTCATGGTTCACAAAACTGCCTGGTACTGGCACAAGAACAAACACATAAACCAATGGAACAGAACAGAGAACCCACAAATCTACCCAAAGCATTATGCTCAATTAATTTTTTACAAAGGAGGCAAGAGCATACAATGGACTCAAGACGGTCTCTTCAATAAATGGTGCTGGAGCCCTAGCTGGTTTGACTCAGTGAGTAGAGTGTCAGCCTGCGGACTGAAGGGTCCCAGGTTCAATTCCAGCCAAGGGCACATGCCTGGGTCGATCCCCAGGGTGGGGTATGCAAAAGACAGCCAATCAATGATTCTCTCTTATCATTGATGTTTCTATCTCTTCCTCTCCTTTCCTCTCTGAAATCAATAAAAATATATTTTTAAATAAATAAATTGTGCTGGGAAATTTATTCAGATACATGCAAGAAAGAAAGAAAGAAAGAAAGAAAGAAAGAAAGAAAGAAAGGAAGGAAGGAAGGAAGGAAGGAAGGAAGGAAGGAAGGAAGGAAGGAAGGAAGGAAGAAAGGAAGGAAGAAAGAAAAGCAAAGAAAAGAAGCTAGATCACCAACTTATACCATACACAAAACCAAACTCAAAATGGCTAAAGGACTTAAATGTAAGATGGGAAACCATAAAAATCCTGCAAGACTTCAAAGGCAGCAAAACAGCAGACATATATTGTAGCAATATCTTTACCAACACAGCTCCTAAGACAATGGTGACTGAGGAGAAAATAAACAAATAGGGCTATATCAAAATAAAAAGCTTCTGCACAGCAAAAGAAACCATCAACAAAACAACAAGAAAGCCCACTGCATGGGAGAACATATTTGCCAATGCTATTTCTGATAAGGGTTTAATCTCCAAAATTTACAGAGAACTCAAACTTAACAAAAGGAAGATAAACAATTTAATAAAAAAAGTGGGCAAAGGACCTAAATAGACACTTTTCGAAAGAGGACATACAGAATAGAAAGGGGAACAACTTGAAGACGAGGAAGGGGTTTTAAGTTATAGCAGAATACCCAATAGGAAATGTCTAACAAATATTCAGAGATGTAGATGGTAGCCCCAGAAGAGAGAGGCCAGGGTTAGGTATGAAGATCCAACAGGAGTATGGGAGGAACAGCCAAGACCAGAATGTGGTTGAGATTTTCTCCCACACTTATCACTGCACATTTTCTGAACATCAACTATGTACTTCAAAAAAAGAAAAGACAGCCAAAACCAGTTTGGCTCAATGGATAGAGCGTAGGCCTGGGGACTAAAAGGTCCAGGGTTTGATTCCGGTCAAGGGCATGCACCTTGGTTGCGGGCATATCCCCAGTGGGGGGGGTGTGCAAGAGGCAGCTGATCGATGATTCTCTCTCATGGATGTTTCTGACTCTCTATCCCTCTCTCTTCCTCTCTGTAAAAAATCAATAAAATATATTTAAAAAGAACAAGAAAAAAGAAAAGACAGCCTTAGCTGGTTTGGCTCAGTGGATAGAGCATCAGCATGTGGATTGAAGGGTCCCAGGTTCGATTCTGGTCAAGGGCACAAGCACAGGTTGCAGGCTAGATCCCCAGTAGGGGGCGTGCAGGAGGCAACTGACCAATAACTTTCTCTTATCATTGATGTTTCTTTTTCCCTCTCCCTCTCTGAAATCAATAAAAAAAATATTTCTAAAAGATTTTTAAAAGAAAAGACAAATAGAATAAAGTGGAAGGAGGAGGAGGAAGAGGAGAAGAAGGAGAGAGAGAGAGAAAGCGTGCGCGCAAGAGAAAAGAAAGCAACAGAGAGAACTAAAGATACAAGGCAGAGGGCTGAAAATAGAACCTTAAGGAATACTCCCTTCTAGAAGGTAGAAATAGCAACAGAGGACAAAAAGATTAAGCAGGATCGAGCACTATTCACAAAAGCCAGGACACAGAGGACATCTGCTACTTTTCTTCAATCCTGAGTTCTTTACACTGTGGAAAGTATTTCATAAATTGATACCAGAGACGAGTATATAACAATGTCAAATATATAACCTTTAACAGAAAGGTTAAAGGGCATACGAATTTAGAAGAGATGGCTGAATTTAGCAAACAGGAGATCAAGGTTAGTTTTGAGAGACAGCTGTTTCAGTAATATCAGTTAAAGGATGGCAGCAAAATGATAAATTCATGATCAGAATGAAAATAGATATGATGCTTAAACTTTAACATATACTTTAACAAAACTTTCTATCTTGGGATACTAGTTCTTTGTCTTCCAAGCAACAATAAAGTACAAAGATAATTATAGATACTGCACTGTTGCTCCTATTAGAGTGGATTTTTATCTTATTTTGTTTTTTGCCTCAGTGTTTTTCTTTGATCATTTTCTTATCCATATGAAAATGTCCAAATCTTTAAATGGACCCCCTGCAAGTCTACCTTAAGTGCTAATATGCTCCACAAAGCTCATCTTGCTTGATTCAAAAATATTCATGAGTCCTACTGGTTCTAAGGTACTGTGAGAATTGAATTTTCAATGGAAATGCTTTAAACTATATCTATCAAAGAACAGCAACTCACAGTTAACTACTCCTTTGTATGACACACAGTACATGCTCTGGCTGAAATGCATTATTCTAATTAAAACAAGATACACAACATGCAAACTGTGAGGACAGAAATGAGCACTTTTGTTACTAAAAGTATCTCTCCTTACTCATTCCATTCTAAATAAGTACTACTAAGAGGTAAAAATGTATCCATAAATAATACAACAATAGACATTCACTTTAAGTCCAGAAAGACCGCACATAAAGGTAAGGGTAAAGATGTAACTTTTAGCCGAAACCGGTTTGGCTCAGTGGATAGAGCGTCGGCCTGCGGACTGAAAGGTCCTAGGTTCGATTCCGGTCAAGGGCATGTACATTGGTTGCGGGCACATCCCCAGTGGGGGTGTGCAAGAGGCAGCTGGTGGATGTTTCTCTCTCATCGACGTTTCTAGCTCTCTATCTCTCTCCCTTCCTCTCTGTAAAATATCAATAAAATATATATTAAAAAAAGATGTAACTTTTAAAGCAGAAAATTGTAAATATTCTAATACTGTTAGGAAAATATGTTTAGATATACAACATTTAACTCAGGATGGATGACAGAACTCTAAGATACCACATCTTATATAATAAAGCTTTTTACCTCCACAGAAACTTTTATCTCAATTCACTCGTACTTCTGAGGCAGATTACAAAAGGGGTCACAATATGTCACAGACCCGCCAACAAGATTCCCCTCCACCCTTGAATGTGGTTTGGAACTTGTGACTTACATTGGCCTTTGACACATTAGCAAATGTGATGCAAACAGAGGCCTGACAGGTACTTGCTCACTGGGGCTTGCCCTCCCTTGCTACTTTCTGGACCCCAGAGACCCTGTGTGAAGAACCAGGAAGGACAGATGGAATGGAGATGAACTATTTTAGTTGAGTTCCCCAGACCAAACAATTTGCCAACAGCCAGACATGAAAGTGAGGTCATCCTAGACCACCAAAGCTCAGCCATCTCAGACTAGAACGCCTAACTGGTGCACACAAGCAATGCTGTGTGAGGTTAGGAGTTCAGGGATCTGAATGAAGCCAGATCACTTGAATTCAAATCACAGATCCATTACTTCCTAGCTGCGTAACTTTGGAAGTTATTTAACATATCTCTGCCTCAGCTCCTTCATCTAAAAAAAGGAGATATTAATACCTACCTCACAGGATTGATGTGACGATTTAATCAGTCAAGATATGAATAGGCCTGCCATTAGTGAATATTAAGTTATACCTCTTGTCATCGTGGCATCAGCATTGTCGTCATCACCATTATCATCTCCACTAATTTAAGAAAAGCATTTAAAGGAAATTCAGGATTATCTTATTTGTGAAGCAGCTCTATATCTGAGGCGTTTGTGGACTCACCAGGAAGCAGATAGCATATGAAGAGCTCTGTAAGTGTGTTAGGAGGAGGAAAGTCAGCAGTGGAGGGGAAAAGAAAGAGGAAGCTCCTACATTTCTGTTGAATGAATAACTCAATCAAGTGAGAAGACCATCCTTGACCAAGAAGGGAATATTAATATGTAAAGGAGCAGAGAATGTACAGTAATTTTTATTCCAATGCAAATCACCACAAGTGCAAAGCAGTCAGCATGTACAATGAGAAACCATTCCATGTTCCGAATAAAAAGATAACTCACAGGCGAGGCCAAGGGGTCTTGGTCGCGTAGCTGCCTCTCTTCTGGGATCGCGCTCACCGTGCTGTGCCTTACAGATGAACCATCAGACACCACCTGACTCTCGGCCCCACTGGGGATCGGGATATGGCTCTGAGAGCAGCAATGCAGCAGTGTGGGAATCCTTGGGTTGGCACCAGCCCCTTGCTCAATTCAGACCTGTAATCTCTTCTGACTTTGATTTAATGCAGCAATTACCGGTAATGTGGTTTGAAGGAGATAAATGCCCAGTACAGTTGGCTGTCGCTTACTCTGCTCACGATGCAAGAACATTTTTTAATTAAAATTCTCTTTATGATAAAGGAGCTGCTTCACTGGATGTTTCTGTGCAGCCCTGATATGGAGCTTCCCCCAAAGAGGATTAGAAATCCCAGTTGCCTCTCCTCACTTCTAGCAAAGTATGCACAGGCACAATCACTCCACCTAAAGAGTTCCGTAACCCTAAATTTTTCCACTTACTTAATTAGATTCTGGTAAGAACTTCTTTCCAGTTCTCACAATCACAATGTCAGCATTACAGTAATGCCAACAATAAAGGTATCTCTCATTCTTTTGCAAAGAAGTTCCTTTAATTTGCTTTTAAATAAATATTCAAAGCCACCCAGTTGGTGTAGCTCAGTGGTTGAGCATCAACCCATGGACCAAGAGGTCCACCAGCTTAATTCCCAGTCAGGGCACATGCCTGCGCTGTGGGCTTGGTCCCCAGTAGGAGGCATGCAGGAGGCAGCTGATGGATATTTCCCACTCATCGATGTTTCTATTTCTCTCCTTTTCTCTCCCTCTAAAATAAATAAAAACATATTTAAAATAAATACATAAATAAATAAACAAATATGCAAAGTAAAATTTCATCAACATTCATGCATAAAAAGACGTGTACCCATTTCATTTGGAAAAATACAGGATAGCTAAATATAAAATATTAATAGTTCTAAAATGTATTTTATTTTATTTTAATTCACAATACTATGGTTTACTATGCCTTTCATAATTAGGAATCCTTGAGTAATTTTCAGAAGTGAAATAATTATAGGAAAATTAATATAGACATCCACCAGGGTTCTTTCCCCATGACATACAACTATCATGTTCTAGCAGTTTAAGGAATCTACATTAGTATCCCATTTGTTAGTTTTTAAAAAACAACAACAGCAACAACCATTCAACAACTAATGAGAGAATAGTAATTACATGGGGCTCCAAGAGAAATAATTTGTTGTAAGTTTTACTGGTTCCTGAATCAATATACAAATATGTTGACCCAAATGCAAAACCTCACAGACCTAAAAGTAGAAATAAGGAAATTTACAGGGTGTCCTGCCAAAAATGTATACACATTTTAATAGTTGATATTTCAATTTTGTATATAAAATGTACTTTAATAAATACTGTC
Source organism: Vespertilio murinus (assembly GCA_963924515.1). Taxonomy (NCBI): domain Eukaryota; kingdom Metazoa; phylum Chordata; class Mammalia; order Chiroptera; family Vespertilionidae; genus Vespertilio; species Vespertilio murinus. The sequence goes on from OZ004707.1 coordinate 189,257,123, forward strand.
TTTATAATTATTCAAAGTGTGTGTATACATTTGCAGGGGACACCATATATATATATACTGTATCTATGGTTAGCTAGGATCTATTGTGATTGCTGGGAGAGGACAGTTGCTGATAATTATATAGAGGGAGGGAGGGAGGGGGGAGGAAGGGAGGGAGGGAAGGAAGGAGGGAGGTAGGGAGGGAGGGAGGGAGGGAGGGAGGGAGAGAGGAAAAACCAGGTCCATCAGTTACATTCCACAAAGTGGAAGCAAAAAGATCCAAGACCAAGTGTGTATTTTCTTTTCTGAAGGCACACAGCACAGTCTCAATGTGAAGGTTGAAAGTTAAGAATTGATATTCTGTTCCACTATAAGAGAGTGGTGTCTCAATTATAATTAATTCAGCTAATTTTAATTTTTTTTCTACAAGTTTTTAAACTCAAAATCCCCTTTTCAGAAGGGTGCCAGCCTTCTCAGGAAATCCAAGATGAAGAAGACTAGATTCCCTCTCAGGAGGCCTTGTCAAGACGTTCTTTAACCTCAGGCATAAGAAAACAGAACTGATGTCCCCCTTGCAACGCCAGCGCTGCTCTGGAGAAGTGCGGGTGGCTCCAGGGCTCTTTGTGAGAAAAACTGTTTTCTTTTTCAGAGAGAAAGATATCTTTGAAAAAACAACTATATGAATATATACTTCTCTCTCTGACCCTGAGAAATTGGTCTGGCATAATTAACAAGATTAATATTGGATTTAGAATACGTAAGATGAAAGTTAGTCTGATCCTTAGAGGATTAAACTCAAAATCCTAATACTAATCCAATGATTTTTTAAGATCAACCCCATATAACAGGATTAAACCAATAGGGGCTTTTGTTTTCATCCTGGAAACAATCGCAGATGGCAAATCCCGGCCTAGAGTAAGTACCACCTCAGTAGTTAAACAGTGTGAGTGTGTGTATGCGGGGATATGGGGGTGGGGGGTGTCAGGACTAATAATAGAGGCCCTTACTCCAACCCCGTTCGCTGACTGCCCTATTTCCACAGGTCCAAAATTCCTTGTGTGTAATTCCAAAATCCAAAAAAAGCTTGAAAAAACGATTTCTTTCTTCTTCCTCCCTAACCCTAATTTTGTGGTGGTGGTGGTGGTGATGGTGGTGGTGGTGGTGAAAGAATGGGAATTCATTTGGTGATAAAATGTGACCTAAACACCAAAACTGATGTGAATATTCAAAACACAGTTAGCTCCAAACATATGAAAGTGTGATTACAAGGTGTTACCTTAATACAGAGCACAATACTTCATTTCCTTTCTAAAACCCAAGATTCCACACTGCAATAGGTATCTGGCCCCAAGGGTTTCAGAGAAAGAACTGTGGACTTTCCCAATATGTAGTTCTTCAGCTTAAAAAAGGTAGCCTTGACCTGAATGACCACAAATCGGGAAACAAATTAGAACTGCTGACACAACAGGCAATAGAATGCCAAATAAGGGAGCCAGCGTGTCTAAGACGGACCCGCACAGGGATAAGTTAGAAGAGGGAGACCCAGCTGGAACCATGTATGTTGCAGATTGATAGTTACTTTTTAATAATAATTGATAGTTACATTTTATCCTCAGGTGAACATAAAAAAATGCAATTATTGTAGGATCCAGCAATTGCAGTTCTGGGCATTTATCCCAGAGAAACGCTCACATAAAAATCTATACACAATGTTTACAGCAGCTTTATTCATAATGGGCAAAAACTTGAAAAACACAGATGTATTTCAATGTGTGAATGTTTAGTCAAACTATGGCACATCCAAATCATAGAATATTACTAAGCATTAAAAAGGGTATGTGCAACAATCAGGAGGACTCTCCAGAGAATCATGCACGTTTAGAAATAAAACCTCAAAACGTTATATGCAGTGTGATCCCATTTATATAATATTCTTGAAATGACTAAATTACAGAAATGCAGAACTGGCTAGCGGTTGCCACGAGTTAAAGAGAAGGAGGGGCAGGTGACAAGTGCCTGTGGCTTAAGTGGGAAACAGGAATCTTGTGGAGATGAAAATGTTCTGCATGTTGGCAGCATCGCTGTCAACTTCCTGGTTGTGATAATTGTGCTATAGTTTTACAAGATGTTACCGCTGGGGGAAAATTGTAAGGGGGCACATGGGATCTGTCTACACTGTATCTTACAACTGTGTGCAAATCTCAATTATTTGAAAAGAAAACGTTTCATGAGAAGGGAAGTCTATCTGTTGCCATAAAGAACATTATTGGGACAAATGGCAAATTGGAATGTGGGCTGCGGATGAGATAACGGTATCGACATTAAATGTCCTGGTTTTTATAGCGGTACTGTGGGTATGTAAGAGGCTGTCCCCTGTTTTTAGAAAATAGTACATAAGTACTATACTTTGAACTAAAGGGATGCCAATACACACACATATACATACACATATTTTTTTCCACATTTGTTGAATGCTTATTGCACTTTTATCACGTTGTAAACTATTCCACATATTTTTAATTTACTCTCAAATGGTTCAGAAAAATTATAGAAAGAAAATCATAAAGCAAATGTGGCAAGATAATAAAGAAGAGACAGGGAGTGATGGATATATTCATTATTTTGACTGTGTCACAGGTATTCACTTATGTCAAAATCCCTTCAAATACCACTTTAAATATGTGCAGTGCATCGATAATTATCTCAAAATAAAGCTTAATTAAAGAAAAACTACTTAGTGCCAAAATTCAGAATAATTTGATACATCTGCCAGCAGCTTTATATTTTGATTACACCCAGAACACCACAATGATTATGCCAAATGTTTGCAATGATCATATCATATGTTTCTTCCTATAAAATTACTGAAACATTCCATGGACATTACAATGTATTCTCTGTGTTCACTGGACACATAGTTCCCCACATCGTAAGACAATCAGTATGCAGACACCTGCTCATAACAGCCTTTCATTCCTTACTCATGTTTCTTAACTAAAGGTTGTTGTGTTGGTAGGGGTTATTAGAACTTAAGATATTTCCTTTATTAATAGATTTGATTAGTTTTATTTAAAAATAGCATTCTTTGAAAATTATTTTATGGTGGAAAAATGGCTCACACCTTCCATTTGATCATCAGTTTCAGAGTTAAAAATTTTTTTCTTTAATACCTCTAGAATAAGTTTTCTTCAATCACCTTAGCCAGAAACAAAATATACACATCAAGCAAAAGACACAAACACTTTTAGATAATTATTTTACCAATGGAATATTCAACATTGTATATGATGCCACTTTTAAAAAACCAGGTTTTATATTATCCATATAAATTGTTAAAACTCAATGGAAGGAAGACAAAGAAGAAAGAAAGGAGGGAGGGAGAGCTGGTGGAAGGTATGAAAGAGAGAGAAAAGGAATGAGGAAAGACTGAGTATGACAAGTTCTGATTCAAATCCATTAAAAACCAATACATACTAATGTATATAGAATTTTCTAGATAGTCCAAGTTAATACTAGAGTATTTGTTACTTCCCACTGAAAACAACGCGAATATTTTGGGGTCATCATTTAAAACTAAGATAACATGAATATGATTCCTGAAAAAGTGATAATCAAAATCATGTTTCTTATGAGACTGTATAAAAAAACAGTATTATTTACCACCAAAATTTTAAAAAAGCTAGGTAAGTCAATCCCTAAGTTCTAAAATACTTGTGAGGGCAGGAAGAAATGACTTTTATTTGCTGTCTCCTTCCTTTCAATCTAGCCAGGTTGGCTCACACTCTGCCAAGCTTCAGGCTAACAATTTTAGGAATCCACTCCTACCTTCACCAAAAACAGAAGTAGTCTGTGATAATGCAATGGACTGATTCGGCATCCAAATCATGCCCACTATGTATTCCCAGCACCTACCAGAGCTCTTGGCCCACAGTAGGTTTACACAATATATTTACTGACTAAAAGGAAAATAAATGGTACCCAAAACCTATTTACTATAGAGACCGGAATCCCTCAGGCATCTTGCCCAAGAAGCTTATCTCTAAAATACTGCCTGGGCTATTTGCCTCAACATCAAAATTTACCTGCTAGACTAGTGTGGCTCTTGAATAGGTCCTGACCTTTCGATATTTGCTCAGCCCGTAAGCCCCCCTGGCTCTGGTTTTCCCGTACACAGAGGCCTCACTCCAAATATATCGCCTGGATCCAGCCTGCTATTTCCAACCAACTATAAGCTGCCGTACACGAAACACCCAATTTCACATCTGCCTCTGTGATCTTGATTTCCCCATCTTGTAGCTCTACCCTCCCGTGGTTTTAGTGGGGAAGTTATGTGACTGGGAGCAATTCTGTTTGTTGCTTTTCTGTATCCTACAATTTTAGTTTGCTAACAGTATCTTTTTATGATGTATCCTTTCTGACAACAGGATAAATGACCCGTTCTGAGTCACAGTGAATGACAGCACCTGGAATGCAGCCAATCTTCCAGGACCTTCTGGCCAGCCCATTAAATAGCATACCTCATATTTCAGCTGTATCAATTATGTAACCTGTTTTTAATTCTAATCAGAAGAAATCTCATTTGATCCATATTGTAAGGACACTTTAAAGACAACCAACACTGAGCTTTTACTTTTATGAGCATTTATTTTATGCTGAATTTACTCCCAGGCTTTAAGGTTTTGTTTCTCCGGTTTCTTCTGGGATATTTTTTTCATCTATGCAGCCTCCGCTTGTGGTGTAGGAACCATAAGCTCTGTAAATTTTTTTTAACATAAATCTTGTTTGTTTTTAAAATATATTTTATTGATTTCTTACAGAGAGGAAGAGAGGGATAGAGAGTTAGAAACATTGATGAGAGAGAATCATCAATCAGCTGCCTCTTGCACACCTCCTACTGGGGATGTGCCCGCAACCAAGGTACGTGCCCTTGACCGGAATCGAACCCGTGACCTTTCAGTCTCCAGGCTGACGCTCTATCCATTGAGCCAAACCAGTTTCGGCAGAGCTCTGTAAATTCTACGCCACATCTTGGAGTTCTGTTCACCGGGATCCACTGTGCTCACTGGTCAAAGAACCTACATCTAACCCTTAAGTTCAGCTCTCTGCCTTTTTAAGCAAGTGCAGCAAAAATTCAGCCTCTGTGGACCACTGAGCCTGCGTTCAGCCACTGTGTGACCTGCGCACACCTACCAACCACTCACCACTCACCACAGAATGCACACATTGCTTCTGTAAAGTGACATCCTTCAGATTCTTGGTGGCTTTTTGGATACACATGCCCTGATGGCCTGGGCAGTTTCACACGTATTCTTAAAGTGAACACAAAAATTTGAACCTCTAGGTTTGCATGATTTTGTGGGGTTTTCTGGGTTAAGTAAATAGCAAATCATTTTCAGAGGTCACCTCAGGCCACTTACAGGAAGCGAAAGCATGTTCAAATTTTTAGGTACTAAGTAAAGAGACATGAAAAAAAAATAAGTTCTTTAAAATCCAGATGCTAATATTGCCTGGCCCAAGAGTACACATCTAGTAATGCACACATACATTTTTACCTTGAATGTAATTCATTCTTTATCCGCAGGCCAAACAAACTTAATCATCTTATAGCATCCAAGTATTTCCTGTGGCACCAAGTTCACTATATTTTGGCTAAGTCTGAGCAGTAGCAGATGACAGAGGAGTTAACGCATTTTTAACATTGGGCCTCACAGGGCCCACAGTCCTCTCAAAACTGTGTGCAAACTGTAAACATGTACACTGCTCTGGGGGCCTGGTCCAGCGCTTTCATTAGATACTCAATGAGGTTCAAGACCCACAATAAAGTTTAAGAACCAATAGGCCAGAAAATTAACAAAGTTATTCGGTAATTCCTTCTTTTAAGGAGCCATTGCATTCAAACACTCCTATTTTCCCCTGGTGAACAACTACTGTTTCTAGCGTAGGCATTTGCCCCAAGCTCACATCCTGATCCTACCGCTGTTGAAGATTTCCCTTTAATTCAAGGGCCTTTACATTCATTTCTAACCCTCATCTTCTTTAAAAACCCCACCTCTCTTCTCTCCCAAGCGCTAGGCCAGAGACCCGAATCCTAGGCTCATTGTAATTCTTTCAAGTCAGGAACCAACTGACGAGAAAACACTCCAGCTCCCACATCCCACTGTCTAACCAAGGGGCTGGTCCATCAAGAGAGGTCTCTGTTTATTTGTTGTGTTTTTTGTTTTCTGTTAAACAGTTGTTTGAACCAATCTGGCTTTAAATCCTCAAGGGAAAACCCGGGGTCATGAATCTATTGTCCCTTTTTGGTCATGCCTGAATTTTCCCCAAGTCAACCCACATCTTTTAGTCTGAACAAGCTCTAATGACATACTCCTGCTGCAGACTTACCAATGTGGACATTCTTTTAGTCACTCAGAAAATTAGAGACTCTAAACCGGTATTTCTTAACCACTTAAAAATCCCTTGTTCTATAATATTTAACTCACTTTTATCTTCTGAGCCTTCCATCAGCTCAGAGGACCACAGTCTTACTTTCTAAAATGTCCATAAAGACTTAGAAGTCTAAATATTCTTTTATAATCTGTAGTCTCCTCCCAACCCTGAGATTCTGAACTACACATACACCTCCTCCTCATTCCTGACTGAGAGCGTGGATCTACACATACAGATGTCAATATGGACTTCTGTGGCAAGGACCATTCAAAAGGTTCAAAACAGTAATCTATAAGCAAAATGATAAGGATAACAGAAAGGGGCTTTACAACAACTTTTGTGTCATAAGACAAACAATAAAATAAAATGTAAAACAATAGGAATGTCTGGTTAGCTGAGAACTGTCATATGTGAGAATCAATAATACAGAACTACACTAAAAATATCTGGCTCGCATCCTGAACATCCAATTATAATGCAGAATATAGGCACACCGTGTAGGAGACTTGGCTGCAGTTACACAGAACATAAGCTATTCTGGATAAAGGGCTAATAAAAGCAGGTCTCAATCTCCTCTGGAAATAGCAGGGTGAGTTTTAGGTATTGACTTCCAGTTGTTTGAACTTTTAGGATTTGTTTGGAGGCAACGGGAATTTAATGAGCTATATTCTTCTGACCTTTTATTCAGAGATGTATAAACACACACACACACAATTTAGTCCACGGACCAATACAATGAGAATATGAAATTTGAAGAAAAAACTGGAGCTTTCGATGTATGCTGAATTGCCTCTGTTATTATTATTTACAAAATCTTTTCCATATGAGAGCCGGCACCACTTTCCCTTCCCTTGCTTCCCTTGCTTCCCTTTAGCCCCTAGTTCTGAAACACCGCATTCGCTTCACAGGCTTACTCTTCTTGCTTACTTCATGCCAGTCGGCTTCGGGGCTCAACAGCGTCCCGGGGGAGCTAGCATGTTGCTACCTCCCTGGCAAGCTATTCTACAAGGCCCCTATTTTCATCTGTGTTAATTACCTGGGGAGAGAAAGATGAAGAGGAACTGAGCTTGGGCAGTACATAAACATTTTCCAAGACCCACGCTTTAAAATACAACTGCGTTTCCCTGAGTAATGTGTTATCTAGTTCAAGGAGAGGGAAACCAAAGAAATGGGAAGGTAAGAGAAGGGATTACTTATTTATTTTATATTTTTATTGATTTCGGAGAAGGAGGGAGAGGGAGAGAGAGAGAAACATCAATGATGAGAGAGAATCATTGATCGGCTGCCTCCTGCAGGCCCCACACTGGGGACCGAGCCCAGGCATGTGCCCTTGACTGGAATCTAAGCCAGGACCCTTCCGTCCACAGGCCAATGCTCTGACCACTGAGCCCAACCAGCTAGGGCGTTTTTCTTCTTTTTTTAAAATAGGAGGCGGAAAGAAAAGACGTTCTAAACAACAGTAAAGAGGAGCTTCAAATTGAGTGTGATATTAGTATGCAACAACGAAAACAAAGGGAAATGATAGAGTCCTGTGAACAAGGAATTATTAAATTGAGAAAAGACTTGTCAAGATGGAAACTGGCAAAAGAGGCGTCACCTACAGAAAGGTCAAGATCAAAATGACCAAGCCTTAAGGATAGAGCGAACCAGCCTAATCTGAGCTGTTCTTGTTGGAGGGGTTCACAGGAGAAGACAAGGCCAAGTTTACTTTTCCTGGTCACACAGGAAGGAATACTATAAAACTCGAGCAAGAAAAGGGAATCCGGCCCAATAAATTTTTAAAAGGCGCTAGCAAAGCATGGTTGAGAAAACCCTTTGTTAACTGAACTGGGGATCAGTGTCGGCCTCGGGTCCCAAGATAAACCAGAATGCCTCCATGCACCGGAACAAAAAGACCGGGGAAAGGACTAGACAATCTAATAAGGGTAATGTTTAACCCCTGGCACACGGGTAATGAGGCATCAAATTGTTTAAAGACCGTGCTGACTAGTAGGAAAGTAGCTGCTTCACATAAGGGCAGGCTAAACTCTCTAATTTAGAGAAATGAACTTGCCAGCCGTCTGTATCCATAGCTGGACAGGGAAGGCACGGGCAGGCAAAGGCTGACCGCTATACACAAGACGAGCGTTCAAGTCAGTTCAGCCTCTCCTACCTGGCAGGTGGTCAGCACTACGGTAATCCATCCTTGACTTTGAAGAGTTTATAGGAGAAACTAGATTGGCCAGTCCAAGACCACTTACCACTGGGCTGCTGTTAGAATTCGACGTGTTAATGACTTTAAAATATTCGGTGTGAAGTCTGGCAAGTAGTAAATATTCAAAAATCAGTAGCTGCTAATCAGCATCCTTATAATTATTACCAGCATCACTATGATACCTATTACTATGTTGTAGGAATAACAGATTTTAAATTCTAGCAGCAACATCTTTAAATGGGGAAGAATTTGTTTCTAAATAGTTTGTTTCTCAATACTTTGCCATTCCAATCAAGAATTTCTGTTAAAACTAGGGCAAGACCTCTCCCCTCTCATGATCTAGTTCCCACAATAGTCTCAGTGACGCTGTTTCTGGCAAACTTTCTCAATCAGCCATGGAAATGGTGACACCAACATAGTCTCACACCCATGTTACCCACTTTTTTACATCCTGTGAAGCTGATTTCGTAGTTTGTTGCTGATATTCACAAAAGGAGAAAAGCCAGAGGCTTTAGAAAAACTATTTTCAAATGTCACAGATATAAAGGGAGAAATGAGAAGGGAAAGCACAAGTCTTTCCTTCCCTTAAGAGTAAAAAAACACATCATTGTCATCACGTCACCCATACTTACCCATCTCCCTTAATGGATTAGATGCTTATATCCCTAGCCCCCTCAGGATAAACGCTAAGAGATAGTGCTGTGAGAAAACTTGCCTAGCAAAGGGCAGTAGACTATAGGAATACAAACCAAAAACTTTCTAAAGTGCCTAAAAAGCAATTTAATTTAGAGTAAATTTAGTTTAAAGGTTTGCAGGATATCTAACAGAAAGAAATATGAAATATTCTACCTATTGGCTAAATTTCCAGTGTGGCTCAGCTGGAGGTTACAGGTTCAATTCCTGGCCAGGGCATATGCATGGGTTTCAGCTCAATCCCCAGTAGGGAAGATGTAGGAGGCAGCTGATTGATGTCTGTCTGTCTGTCTGTCTGTCTGTCTCTCTCTCTCCCTCCAAACAAAACATTTTTAAAAAGAGGAACCCTAACACAAACAATGAAAACAGAACTACTATTGACTGACTTAGAATGAATCACAGCTACTGACTAGTTTGACACATTTGTTTTACTGATAAAAGAAAAAAAAATTGTAGTCTGACCAGAATGGCTCATGGTTGAGGGTCAATCTATGAACCAGGAGGCCGTGGTTCAATTCCTGGTCAGGACACATGCATGGGTTGTGGGGCTTGATCCCCAGCGGGGGGCATGCAGGAGGCAGCCGATTAATGATTCTCTCTCATCACTGATGTTTCTATCTATCTCTCCCTTCCTCTCTAAAATCAATAAAGATATATTCTAAAAAAGAAAAGAAATTGTAGCGTACTGAGATTAAATAATTTCTTTGAATTTACACAGCTAGATTGTGGCAGGTCTATAAAGGTGGTTAGTGCCTAGTAAATACTCAAATTTTTGATGAGTTAAAAAGACAAGTACTATTGTCTGAGTGTTTGTGCTCCTCCCCCCACCCCAAATTCACACGGTGAAGCCCTAAGCCCAGGGAGGCAGTATTGGGCAACAGGGCCTCTAAACAAGCACGCAAGGCTACATGAGGTTATGAGGGAGGGAGACCCTGAGCTGACAGGTTAGTGTCCTTGTAAGAAGAGATAGCAGAGAGCTGGCCCACAAGTGCTCCGGTGCTTTCTCGCTCTTGCTCTCTCTTCCCTAACGCACGCACAAAGAGGGCACGTGAGCACAGGGAGACAGATGGGAAGATATAAGCCAAGAAGAGAGGCCTCAGAATGAAACCCACCTTGCAGGCAGCTTGGTCTGGAGGTCTTCTCAGCCTCCAGACTATGTGAGAGAAATTACTGTTGTTTAAACTACCCAGTTTGTGGTAATTTGTTACAGCAGTCCCAGCAAACTAAAAAACAATGAGCCAAAGGTCATGGGTTTTATTCCAGTCAAGGGCACATACCTGGGCTGCAGGCTCCATCCCAAGGTGTGTGTGTCTCTCTCCCACGGATGTTCTCTCTACCCCTCTCTCCCACCCTCCCCTTCCTATCTCTCAAAAAAAAAATCAATGGGAAAAATATCCTTGGGTGAGAATTTAAAAAGGGGGGGGGGGGGGAAGGGGTGTGTGGAGAGGCCCTGAATCCAATAGTTCTCAGTACTGCCGCTCAGGAATATAGTTGACACCTGCCTCAGAACAGCTAAGATGAGCCCAGAAAGATTAGCAATCATAACAACTAACATACATTGAACATTTACTATGCACCAGGAACTGCTGAGAGCTTTTCATGGCTCAAAACAACCCTCTGAGGTACTGCTTTTGTTCCAATTGTAGGGGAGAGAAAGCACAGTAATACGCCAAATGTCAAGAACAGAATGCAGCGAGCAGACCTGAAACCTAGTCAATTTGGCTCCAAAGCCTGCACCATGCAGCATCGCCGCCCCACAGTGTAAACCATCACAGCGCCCGGGGACAAGCGGTCCCTAGTAAATGAGAGAGAACGGCTGGTGACTAATGCAGAGAGCTCCACACAGCGAATTCCTAGTTACTGACTATTCCCTTGGTAAAGAAAAAGTAGAAAACCTCTGGAATGTAGCACCCATTTGATAAATACTTTCTGAACATCACTCACTCTCCCTGACACTGGGGAAACAGCAATAAGCAACGCCGGACAAAAGCCTCTAAAGGAGAGGTAAGTAGTTTTTTTTTTAAAAAAAGATGTTTTTATATTGGAAGATGGTAAGAGTTATGGAAAATTTAAAGCAGAATGACTAAAAAGAGCTAGCTGAAAGGTAACATTTGAATAAAAATGTGAATGAAATGAATAAGACAGACCTGAGGCAATGGGAATATATGTACAGATATAATACCTAAAAAAATTTCACACAAAAAAAGGAAAAAAAGGTGGGGGGGGGGGGAGAACAGGAGATGGAACCAAAGAGGTGTGGGAGCCAGCTTGACCACAGCCTTGTCCAGAAGTCCCTGAGTGAAACACATTAGTGGGTTTTTTAGCATGATCAGATATATATATTTAAAATATATTTGTATTGATTTTTTACAGAGAGGAAGAGAGAGGGATAGAGAGTTAGAAACATCGATGAGAGACAATCATCGACCAGCTGCCTCCTGCACACCCCCCACTGGGGATGTGCCTGCAACCAACGTTCATGCCATTGACTGGTATTGAACCTGGGACCCTTCAGTCCATAGGCTGACGTTTTATCCACTGAACCAAACCGGTCAGGGCCAGATTTATATTTTTAAAGGATCACATCTGATGCTGTGCTCAGAGTAAATTATTTGGAGTCAAGGTAGGAGACAGTTACAATAATCCAGGCAAAGGAAGATGGTGCACTGACCCAGGATGGAAGTAGCAGAGCTGGTGAGAAGAGGTCAGCTTCAGGTTATTTTTGAGAGGCAAAGCCCAAAGGATTTGCTGATTAATAAGACTGAAGACAGAGAGAAAGAAGGACCCAGGACAGTGCCAACTTTTTCTGGTCCAAGCAACAGAAAGATGTTGAGGAAAACTGAGAAGAGGAAAACGGTAGTTTTCCCCACAAGTTTGTGAATGATTTTTCACCAGCCTTTGCTCATTAATTATTCCTAACCATGTTTTTAAAATGACTAAAATAATAAGATAAATGATGTGCTCACTTAGAAGAATGATGCAAAAGTGAAATAAATTCTCACTAACACACCATCCTTCAGTTTTCCTACTGCATTGTACGAAGTACTGTGTCACCTTTCAAGAAGGCAATAAAGAAGACCGAGACACTGTCTTTATAGTTTGCTTAGTTTTCATTGAACACAGTTAGGAATTCAGTGTTTCACTGCCCACCCATAATGACAAAGAAAAGAAAAACAAACACAGGGAAATGTTTCACAACTATTAGGTGAATTGAAAACGAATACAAACATGGACAGCAGCACTCTAAATTCTAATGACGGTGGTGAAATTTCCTTTTATTTTTGGATGATTTTTATTCATTATCTTTTATATTTTTATTTTCCTTTTTATTGAATTTATTGGGGTCACACTAATTAAAAAAATTACACAGGTCTCAGGTGCACAACTCTACAACACACCATCTGTACACTGTATTATGTGTTTACCAACCCCAGGTGAAGCTTCCACTGATGATGGTGAAATCTGATATGCAAGTGAAAATTTGAGACTTCTTTAAAAGCTACCAGTTCAGTTATCAAAGTCAAGAATCAACATTGAACAATACATTTCTAAGAACAAAACATATTATGGAGTTTCATTCAGTTCAACAGAAAGTATTTCTTCATGCAGTATATTTTTTTATTGTTGACACTATTACAGATGTCTCCCATCCCCCCCCCCCCATTTTGCCCACCTCTACCCAGTCTTCACGCAGTATTTTGCAAAACTGGGATCATCCAGTTTGGCTAAAAGGACATGTGACAGTATTCTTTTATCTCTTACCATGTGAGAAAGTTTGCATTTTTAAGTGGCTAAGTGCTGAAGGCATATATATATATGAAATAAACAGATAATTCAAAATTTTAAAAAAATCTTTAATCATTCCAAAATGTTTATAAATCTAAAAATAAAAATGTTTTGTTCTTATGGAGCAAAGAAGACATCCATCCTCTCTTCAACAAAATTATGTACTGTCAATAGTTTAAAAATATACTGTAAATAGGATGCTTAGACTCCATAAGAGACCCAGATGTATAAGAAGCTAGAACCTATTAGAATGTACTTCGAATCTGGAATCAGAATTTACAAAATGCGTATGTTCCAGGCTGATGCATGAAAGCTCACAAGCAATTAAATCACATTTGAAGAAGGCTTACATATGCTTTCAAAACCAGGAAAATAAAACCAGGGAATAAAAGTCTGAACTGTGTATGTCAGTGAAACTTCACTTATTTGGAAGATTCGGATCTACACAGGGAGAGCGCTACAACAGGAGCAAGAGTGCAGCCAAGGGTCAAAGCAGCACCGGCACGGAACCCACCACCCGCTGCAAAGGTGTGACAGCTCTAGAACAAAGGTGTGCCCGCTCTAGAACAAAGGTGTGACAGCTCTAGAACAAAGGTGTGACAGCTCCAGAACAAAGGTGTGCCAGCTCTAGAACAAAGGTGTGGCAGCTCCAGAACAAAGGCGTGACAGCTCTAGAACAAAGGTGTGACAGCTCTAGAGCAAAGGTGTGACAGCTCCAGAACAAAGGTGTGACAGCTCTAGAACAAAGGCGTGACAGCTCTAGAACAAAGGTGTGCCAGCTCTAGAACAAAGGTGTGACAACTCCAGAACAAAGTCTGAGGCTGGCCTGAGTACTGCTCAGCAAGAAACCTGCCTTGGTTTGCGCTAAGAGGAAGAATAGGGTTGGATTTCAGATGGAAAAGGAAGAGAAATAAAGAGCACATTATTTGAACTTCAAAGAGATTTAATGATTCTTTCTGTCCTGTTAATGCTCTTTTCTCGATGTTTCCTTAACTATTAAAAGATTTAAAAAAAAAAACACCTGTTTAAAAAAAAATGCCTGCAGTGATCTTGTACTACCGCATTAACCAGGGTAAAGGTGGTGGGGGGAGGGGAGGAACCACAACGCATTGATAGAGTTAGACTCTAGACTTGGAAATGAATGACTGGAGGATAGCTTGTATCTATTTTCTTCAATATGGTTGACATTAGTACAGCGAATGCCTTCATTTTTCAGGAAAAGCTTCAATGATAAAACTGCAAATTGACCAGATAGTTCCTCACACAGGTAGGAAATGAACTTGCAGGAATAAATACAGAACTAGAAAGACAATGTCTATAAGCATGGACTCATAATAAAAAGAAAAGGCTCTGGCTGGTGTTGCTCAATGGTTAGAGTGTTGGCCTGTGCATCAAAAGGTCTCATGTTCAATTCCTGGTCAAGGGCGCCTGGGTTGCAGGTCTGATCTTCGCCCCTGGTCAGAGCCTGTGGGAGGCAACCAATTGATGTGTCCCTGCCACATTGATGTTATTTTTCTTTTTCTTTTAAAAAAAAAATCAATGGAAAAATATCCTCACTCCTCCTTGAGGATTAAATTTAAAATAAAAAAGAGAGAGGATACAAAAAGGATTAAAGAAATCCATAAAGCATTGCCCTTTTCAACCTTAACGCTCCTACTAAAATGGTTAGAAGCCCTGGTGTTTGAGAAGCCTTTTCTGTGACTCTTAAGGTAGTACTGCCTTTGATTTTTCTGTCTTAAAAAAGGGTTTACAGCCACACTCTCGGTTTCACCTTTAGACTACCATTCTCCTGGCAGTGCCCTTGAACGGACCTTTGCTAAGAATCCATGTCTTAACTTTACCGCCATCTGCCAAGCAAAGGCTGAAAATTTTCAAAATCCAGTCCTGGTTGCTTTTTGTTTAACAGTCCTTCCTTTTCGTTCATTTCTCTCCTCTCACACTTCCCCACAAGCAGCACGGAGACACCGGGGGAGCCTGCAGCGTGCTGCTTGGGGGTGTACACAGCCAGCTCTCCCCGTTCATCAGGCACACTTGCTGCTTTCCACAACTACAAACAATAGTGTTGCTAAACGTTGCCCTTTCTTCCAGTTTCCTTTCCTGTGAGCCCTCATGGCAATCTCCTCCAAGTCTCAGATTTTACAAGCAGCACGTTCAAGGTACTCTCAGTAACACTCTCCTCAAAGTCCACAGCCACTCCCACATTTCACATTTCTGCCGGAGAAGCACCCCGTACAGAAAGCGCTGGTGAGGGCAAGCACCCAAGATGAAATAATCTCTTTGTAACCAAATCTTGGAAGTAACATCCTCTCACTTTTGCTATATTCTGTTACTTTGAAGTGAGTCCCTAGGGCCAGAGATTGCACAAGGGAAGCATACCAGAGCGTGAGTCACTGGGGCCACCTTCGAGGCCGCCTCTCACAGCTGATTGGAAGAATTATAGAGTATTGTTTAAAAGTACTGGCTGAGTGTGCCCCAGGGGGCCGGGTATCCCGGGAGAGCCGTGTGCCCCGGAGAAGCAGTGGGACCCGGGGGGAGGGTCGGTGTGAACCAGAGGAGGAGCGGATTCTATTCGTGTGGTCCTGAGATAGTCACCATAAAACAAGCAGACTGCCAAATGACAGCGGGGAGGGGAAGGAGACCTGGGGGGAGATAAGAGAACAACCGAAGGACTGGTATGCATGCATATAAGTACAACCAACGAACACAGAACTCTGGGGAGGGAGGGCATGGTAAGCTATGTACACATATAATACCTTAATAAATTTAAAAAATTTAAAAATAAATAAAATAAAATAAAAGTACTGGCTGAAGGAAGACACTGTTCCAAGCAAAAGGTGCCCCTGATTTCTTCTTGCTGCTTACGGTAAAGTGTGGGAGGAGAAAAAGAACTGAAGGAAGGACCTTTAAACAAAAAAGCAGCCAGGACTTGATTTTGAAAATGTTCAGCCTTTCTGCATGGTTTGACTCTTGTTTCCACATTATAAAATTATTTCATAATAACACACTAAAATAATAGTTGTGAAAGGACTAACCCAGTGCCTCATACACAGGAGGCCCTTGGGAATCTCTATTCCTTCTCCTTTCCGATCCCAATGGTTTGTTAACAATATTGACAATTTCTCTGGTATTGGATGAAATCTGCAAACGTCTACTACTAGAGTAACATACAAAAAACATGATTCTAGTTTTAAATAAGTACAGAAAACTTATTTTTTATTAATTTAATGAAATTAAATAAGAAAACAGAAGAATAAAAATAGTTATCTAGAATTAATGAATATAGCAGAGGGGAACATACACACAATAGCAACTCTTATCCCCCAAACACATGTCCCACCCACGTTGCCATCTGCTTTTAAATTGTAATGTTTAGTGAGACTTTCAAAATAACGTTGGCAAAAAATATTACAGTGCTTTTTATCTAATTGGCAACTATAAATACAATAAACAATAAATCATTAAGAATGTTTTTATTTAGATGTCATTTTATTTGAGGAATCACACTCAACAATGTGAGTGAAGTAACATCATGCTCATCTTATAGATGAATCACAGAGCATAAAGATCTTATGAGTTGTTATAATCACACAGTAGGTTAATGACTGAGCCACGAACAGAACTGTAACCATCGTATAATGTAATATTCAATGAAGCTGTAATTGGTTATTTCTGATTTTCATGGATATGACAATTTGGCCAGTGATTAAAGAGTTCATTTCACACTCAGGAAAAATAACTTGACAGTTATTTTAAAGAATAAAAAGTAGGCTTTGATTTATTTTACCTCTGATTTAATGGTCTAGATTCAAATAAGCAAGTAAAATACCATCTGAGTTACTACACAAATAAGAATACGGAACCTACACTTGGAGTTAAGTGGAAACAAAACTGAATATTTTAGTTGGACACTCTGCTACACAGACAATTCATTACATTAAGAATATTTAATTAACCTGGCAAACAATATTTGTGGAGTGCCTGTTCTGTGCTGGCCTTTTATTAAAAGTGCTGTATGTTATTTCATTTCACAATAGTGAAGGATGCCATAAAAGCATTTGTGAGGAAGAGCAGCAAGCTCACATTCATCAGAGAAGACTGACCGCAAACAAGAAGGCAATGCTTCACACCAGACCTCAGGTTTTAAAGGCAGCACCTACTTCCAGAGCAAAGAAGGGGCAGCAGCCAGTGCGGGAAGACCACACTTAACTCCTACTATCCACATTCTTCATTGAAAAAGAAACTGAAGGACCTGAGGTGGTGGGCAGAGGTTTTCTCAGGACAGCTGTGTCAGGCATCCCTGCCTTTGGCACTTAGGAGGAAGTGAATATATGACCATTTCTTTTTAGCGATAGCTATTTCTAGAAGATGTTCAATGTTAGATCATTACTCTGTAGAAAGTCTGATTATCAGCAAATATTTGTTAAATATCTATTTTGTGCAGCACATGAGGATATCAAGTGTGCTAGGAGATCTGTAGCCCGTGTCTCCTCCCTTCACTTATATCTGCGCTTTGATCATGCTGACCTTTTACCCTTCCCAAGCATACAATTTAAAATCTATAAGAGCGAATACTTAATTGGTTACAAATTTATTTCCTAATTTATAAATTCTAAAACAATAAAAGCCCAAATTCTGGTTTGAAACATGACAAGTTATATTGTTTAAGGTTAAGTGCCATATTAAAACATACATATCAAAACAGGGCAGCGTTTTTATACAACTGGAAACTTCATCTTTTAGCATTCATACATAAGGCTTCAACTCTACTTATCCCAAGGCCTGATCCCAAGGCCTAGTTATCTCAGACCTGAATAACTGCAATAGTAATTGCCATTGCTGTTTCTAGTCCCTCCCAAGCCATCCTCTCCACAGAACCTAATTACAAAGCACTATTTCAAGAAAGTTAAATATTGGTTTACTGGATTTTTAAAAATAATTCCTATTTTCTACAAAAGTAATTATCTAACATTCAACATCTTCTGATTTATCCATCAAACATTGCTTCCATTCCTGTGTCTTCCAATGAAACTGGCCTCTTACTTTCCCCCAAAGTTTCCTTCCTCCCTTCTTTTCACTCCACAAATGCCCAATCAGTGCCCATATGTACCAAGCAAGCACCTTTCTATGCACAGTGCCTTCATGGAGCTTACATTCTAGTTAGAGGAGAAAGACATTAATCAAATACACAGCCAATCAGATGGTGGTGGGCGCTATGGAGAAAAATAAAGATGGGGAAGGGGGATGGGAAATGTTGCACAAAGAGGTAGGAAATTACCATTTTCATAGGATGCTCATGATAACATGACGTTTGAGTAGAGATTTCATGTATACTGATATCTGGAGAAAGAGCGGGGGGTAGGCAAGTGCTAAGGCCCGGAGGCAAGGGCATGTTTGATATGTTCAGAGAACGGCCGGGAGTGTAAAGAACATGAGTCCAAGAACTCAGCCCGGGAAGCAGTCATCCAGGGCCTGAGAGGCCAGGGCGGGGTGCTGGTTTTTACAGTGAGTAAGAGAAGAAGCCCCCGGAGAGGTTTGGGCAGAGGAGCAATACAATGTGACATTTAAAAGGAGCTTTTGGCTGCTGTGCTGAGGACAGACTTCGGGAGGGGGGTGCAGAAGCACAGAAGCAGGGAGGCTAGTTGGAAAATTATTATAATAACATAGGCAAGAGGTAATGGTGGCTTGGGCCAGGATGAAAGTAATGGGATGCTTGAGTAGTCGAGTTTCATGTTCATACTTGACACCATACCTTTGCTTATGCCAGTTCTCCATCTGCTTGTCTCTGTTTAGTCCTGCCAGAATCTAGCTTAAATTATACCTCCTTCAAGAAACCTTCCCAACCAATCCCATCTTCAGTGATGCCTCTTTTTCTGAACTCCTATTGACACTGCCCGTTATCACTACAATGTAATCTTTGCTACAATGTATTGTTATTTATCTATTTAACTCTGTGCCCCTCTACCCCAGTATTCTTGGGGGGGGGGGGGGGGGAGGACTTTACAACTTTTGGTATCCTCATTGTGCTGCATAATATAGACATTCAATTAATGTTTGATGATAATCAAACTGAACCACCTACAAACTGCTTTCTCACAAAGAAATGATCATATCCTCCCTTCCTTCTTCAACTGCCAAGGTCAAAGAGATGCCTGCCATAGCTGTCCTGCGGAAACCTCTGCCCGGCACCCAGGCCACACATTGTATTGGGCCACAACTAGTTTCTTAGGAACAATAGTTTCTGAAGCGTGGTCTCTGGACCAGCCGCACCAGCATCACCCAGGCATTACTTAGAAATGTAAATACCCAGGTCCACCCAGATCCTATGAATCCAAAACTCAGGAGGTGGGCCCAGCATTCTGAGACACTATGAAGTGTGAGAACTATTGCTTTGGCTTAAAGGTTTAACTAATTACCCAGTTTTTCCAAGAGAACAGTTCCATCCTGGCTTATAGCCTCCTTTACCTCAATCATTATCAGAAGCGCCCTCCCTTCCAGATGGCTCACCCCACACAGCTCTGTACGTCCACTGGTCTGACCGCACCTGCTCTGTGCCCCAGTCGCCACGAGCTACCCTCAGCAAACTCTCCCACACACTGCCTCTTTTCCCTGTGCCCTTCCCGTCACCTTCTTGCTGTAAAGGAAAGCGGGCTGGCCCTGAAAATACTGCTCCTTCCACAGTGGAAGGCTTACCCCTACGCATCACATACCTCCAGCAGGGGTAAGCATCCTCCTTGTGTGCCATTTAGTGCCGGGCCTTACAAGTATCCTCTTTGCTTTTCAATTCTACTTCCAAACCACTTCTCTTCTCCCCACCCAAACCGCAGATCCTTTGAAACAGGTGTCACCCGCCAATCTGCTCAAGTCTTAGGACGGGGCTCCCTGTCTTCCCCCTCTTTGCTAGTCTTATTCTTGATGACTTCAACCACTACAGATGACTCATCCAATACCTTGGCCTCCTAGTTGTTGTTTTAATGTCTTTAGCACCAAGTATATATTTTCCACTTACCCTAAACCATCCACCTAACTTCATGTCCTAGTACTGTCACCATCAATAGCCATGCCATCTCCAAAAATCTTAAGCATTTCAAGCATTCTACTTTCATACCATCAAGTTGGCTTGCTCTAGTAGTTTTCCCACACCAGCATTTCTCCAACCCACTTGAGCCTCTAATCTACAAGGTGATCCTACCACTTTTCATTCCTCCTCCTGTTCTTCCTCCCTCCTCCACCTCCCTCTTCCTTCTCACGTTCTTATTTCCCTCCTAAGCCAACTCAGATTCTAGGGTCCAATACTACACGTAGTCCTTTTCAAAAGTCTCATTTCCCTTGTCCCCTTTTCTCTTAGTCCAGCTTATTGGGTATAATCTCAACTCCTGGTTAAATCCAACTGTCTCCTTATTCCTGACTTACCTCTAAACAGAAGATTGCTGAGTAAACATCATGCACTGATTTGCCACCATTCACATCAAATGTATGACCACAGATTTTAAGCCTACCGCACCTCTTTAGTAAGTTCACTCCCATTTTTTTGAGATGACTACCTTGTTCTCTCTCCTCAAATCTGCTATGCTTCTCTACTCCCTACATGTCCTGTTTCAGCTATGTTCATCTTATATATTATAAAGAAAGCAGACACAACCAGAAGACTCATTCTTCTGCCCGAAACCAATACCTGGCTCTAACCCCACTGTGCCTCCATCCTATTAAAAAGAAAAAAAGTGCTCTGGGCCTATCTATGACCAATCCCTCCTCTGGGTGCTGGATGTAACATACTTTGCTGCTTGATTAGCCTTCTTTTCAGCATCCTGGATTTTTCCTATTGACATAAAACATGCCTTAATATCACCTATGTTTTTAAAATCCTCCCTTGAACTCACCTATCCGTCCAGTTACTCCCCCAACTCATTGCTCTACTCCACAATTAAACAACAGACACTGTGTCATCTTCACCTACCAATTAAAACTCAAGCTATTCTGACTGGCTATTTATCCCAGGGGTGGGCAAACTTTTTGACTAGAGGGCCACAATGGGTTCTTAAACTGGACCGGAGGACCAGAACAAAAGCAACCTGACCATGCTGGCACTCTCATCTTGGGCTGCTGGTGAAGGAGCAGAGGGGAGAGCAAGAGAACCCTCCGCTCTTTTGGCTCCTCAGGCCGGATAGAACAGCCGAACGGGCTGGATCCGGCCCGCGGGCCATAGTTTGCCCACGGCTGATTTATCCCCATCATTGCAGTGAAACAGCTTTTACCAAGTTTACCATGACCAATATCTTACAAGGCCAATGAACCATTATTTGGTCTTCAATTATGCAAACCCAGAATGTTCTTTTCTGAGTCTGCGATATCACTTACTTGCCTTCTTTCCCTCCTAGCCTTCTGAATTCTACGTGTCCTTCAGACCTCTACTGAACTTTCTCAGCCCTGTTCTCTAGTCACATTTTCTCCCAAGGCTTTCAGGATGTACTGATGAATATCACCCTTCACGCCCATCTCACATCTTTCTTCTGAACTCCACTCATAACAAATTGCCACTGAACTTCACCTGGTTGTCTAACAGACATTTCAAATTTTAACAAGTCCAAACCATAAACACTGTTTTTGTGTACTCTCTGTTCTGTTGTAGGGAAACAACCCCTCCACCCTAATTCCTCAAGCCAAACCCCAAACAACTCAGATCCCTCTTTCATTTCACCACACACGCAAACCCTCTGCAGTCCTCCCGAACTCCTCAGAGCCTAGCCATCGCCTCTCGCTTACATACAGCGAGGGCTTCCCGGCCTCCTTTATCACTCTTCCTGGAGAAAACCACTCTCCTGCTTGAGTCTCCCACTGCCTCCTATTTTAACCAGAACAAAACTCAAACTGCCACCACAAGGAATGATCTGGGGTAGTGCATCTCCAATCTCCAATCTTACTGATCGCCCTACGTTCCTTTTGTTCTCTGCACTCCAACCTCACCACCCCTGTTTCCCAAACCCCAAATGCATTTCCACCTGAAGACTGTATTTGTTCCTCTGTCTGCTTTGTGATGCGTTCCTTCCCTATTTGACAAGATGGTCATTGCTTTATCATTCAGGCTTTTTTGCCCCCTATCCAAAGCACTCAGGTTCATATTACCTTCTCTTCTCAATAGCACTTACTATAGTTTTCTGAAAGTATCTTGATTCCTTAAACATTTATAGTTTTCTTTTTTCAGTTAAAGAATATAAACTATGGGGAAAAAACTTAGTCTTATTCCTGCTCTTTCCCTACCCTTTAGGAAGCAATAAGCACACAG